>CM048748.1:437009649-439509649 GCA_026315105.1 Locusta migratoria | reverse complement strand
TTTTTGTTTACGTTTCCTCTTACAAATGATTCTCTAAAACTGAGAAAAGTGCTTTGTTAGATGTCAAGTACTAATAGTTTATTTGCATATAAATTACTAACAATATCAACACGATTAATGTACCAAGTTGCAATGAATGAAAAACAAGGTATATAATAGTTATTTAGGTTTTTAATCATATATATAAGTATTACTCTGTACGTTTTGCACTTTTATTTTTTATAATACAATTGTCTTCATTCCTTTCCATATTACATAGAATTTTTCTGTCAACTAGCTAGAATTCTGGTATGAATAATTGTAATAACCCATTCACTTTAAATAGGGATTTCATCTGCACAGTACTTTTTAACAGAGATATTACGCAACATTCGATCAAATATTTGACCATTTACGAAGTACAATCACCACCATTTAACTGCCTAAAAGCAATTATTCGACCTACAATTGCATCATAATTAGTCCTCAAATAGTAATCGGGACCTGATAGAAAATTAAGTGGGTTAAATAATAATAACACTCACTGCTACTTTACAAGTTTCATGGAATTTTCTTATGCAAATATCTCGCTGCAAAATCGCTCCACCCTCTCAGAAAAGAGCCTTACATTCTAAAATTTTGTGTCTCAATCCAGACGTATTTTGTAAATTGGAAAACATTTTTAATTTTAGAATACTTTTTAAACGGCCTGTAATACTCAGTATTTTTTTAACGAATATGTGTTTATGCTGTGCTTCATTTTTCTCTCGTTGCGTCTGATACACTTCAAATCACAACCCCAGTACTAGTATTCATCCCTGGAAATGGCGTCGGTCAGCTGCTTCAATTGGGTGACAGTTGGCTCGCTTCTCCGTTACGACATGATAGGCGCTTGGGTGCAGGCGTTATAATGGTTACTGTTGGTAATGTAGCAGGTTATCACGATTGATCGCGGTGTCTCACAGTCGGCGTATGAGAGATGGGACACAGCGGTTGTGTGAGGATTTCACCGTACGTACCATTTCACGCGTGCAATGTGAATATTGGGAATCTTCTACATAGCTGCGACCCGAAAAAGATCCTGCAAGAACAGGACTAACGACTATTTGAGAGAATCGGTCAAGATGACAGGATCGCAACCCTCCTGAAAATTACTAGGAAATTTCAATGATGACGTCCAAACCGCTTAACGAAACATCATAGGTACGAATTGTGCTTTCGGAGACAAAGGAACAATCGTGTACTCTTGCCTACTGTGTGACAGAAAGCTTTACACTTCACCGTGCCCGTCGACATAGACTGATCATGAATAGAAACTTGTTACCCGGTCTGACGAATTTTGTTTCCAATTGTTTGGAGCAGGAGGATTGTATCTCTATAGGGACAACCTTAGGTATCCACGCGGACTATCAACAGCGGACTCAGTAATGGTGTGGGATGTATGAAATTGGAATGATAAGGGAACTCTGGATACGACTATGACAGGTGAAGCTTACATATACAACCTGGGTAATCACCTGCTTATTATATTCATGTACATTGTGCATTCCGACAAACCTGACCGATTCCAGCAGGTCAATGCGACACCCCCCACTCCCCCACCCCACTTCGATAATTGCTACACAGTTGTTCCAGGATACCGTTCTGAGTTTAAACACCTCTTCTGGCCATAAACTCCCCAGACGCGAAGGTAATTGAGCATATCTTGGATGCCGTTCTACGTGCTGTTCATAAGATCCTCCACTTCCTCGCACCCTTTACAGGTTTATGGACAGCGCTGAACGATGCAGGGTGTCGGTACTCTCAAGGTCTACATCAGACATCAATTGTGTGCCTCCCACGCGGTGTTACTACATTTCTGCCTAATCGCCGGTGCCTTACGCGATATTAAGAAGCTGCGCTAGTTTCTTTGGCTCTTCATTGTATTTTCCTAGGCAATTTACAACGTTTCCGGAAAACAGATCAGCATATGGTACAGATAGGTGACGAATGACACCAGACAGGTATATCCACGGACACAGATGGTGGTAAAATGGTGGTTCGTTCGTAGAGTTTTTATTTGCACTCCCATGAGTTATGTGGAACGTCCACGAGTTGATTATAGCCACAGTGCGGCAAATTAACAGACTTTCAGCACTACCAGGGCTTAGAAGCATCGGGCGTTGTATTTCGAAAATCGTTAGGGAACACGATATTCCGAGATACATAGTGACAAGTGTGTTCCGAGTGTACCACATTTCAGACGGTTACCTCTCCTCACTGATGACGCAATGGCCGAGGGCCTACACTTGTCTAGCTGGTCCTTAGTACTAACAGACAACCAACACTGTGTGACTTAACAGCGGAAATCAGCGACGGATGCACTAATAACGTGCCCATAGGACAGTGCGGCGCAGTTTGTCGTTGTGGGAATGGCAGCAGAAGACCGACTCCAGTGTCCTAAGCTAACAGAACAGCATTGAATGGAGCACAGCTCAAGGACTTGTCAATATGTATGGTGACCTACAGATGACGGGAAAACTGATGTCTGTTCAGATGAGCCCCGAATTCAGTTGGTAAGAGCTGATGTTAGGGCTCAAATGCGGTGCGGCTCTCACGAAGCCTTGGCCCCAGGTTATGAATAAAGCATTGTGCACGCTGGTGGTGGATCCACAATTGAGTACTCTACGTTCCCGTGGAAATGAGTGCGTTCTCCTGTCCATCTGAACTTGTTATTTACTGGAAGTGATCATGGTAGGCTGCTAAGAGACCATTTTTAATCATTTGTCAACTTCATGTTCTCAAACAACGATGGAAATTTGACCGATGACACTGTCTTCAGCCCACAATAGGTCGATACTGGTTTGACGAACTCCCAGGATATTTCTAGCAAATTATTTCACCACCGAGATGGTCCAATAACAATATTGTTGGTTATTTATGGGTTGCAATCGAGTGTCCAGTACATGCACAAAATCCTTTCCCAATCATGGACAAAGCATGGCAGTTTTGGTGCATGTTCCATTATGCCAGCCCAGTTCTCATGACATTTCTAGTTGTTGCTCTAAGCCGAGGTGAAGATTGTCCGGCAAGATATGACGAAATATGTCATGAGTCTGGACAGTTAACTGTTACTAAGGGATAAATGACGTAAAAGACATCCCCTACTATACGTCAGTTTCAAACCCTTTCATATGCTTTCTTCCTTTTGATTGGAACACGTTTTCACTTTGGTGGTGAACGTACATACACATCCCTTCCAGACACTATTAGTAGACATTGTATTTTTCAGCTAGTATGTAATATTCTTATTTGTTGTTGTTTGCCGCGGGGGAGCGACTGGGCGCATTAAGGCGCTATGCTGCGGTGTGCGAGGTCGTTCCCTTTCGGGTGCTCGAATCTCCCCTCGGGCATGGATGTTTGTGCTGTCTTTACTATAAGTTAGTTTATAAGTAGTTTGTAAGCTTGGGAAATGATGACCCCGCAGTAAAGTTCACAAAGATTTAAATATTTTGTTGTTGTTTACTGCTGTGGTCTTCACTTGAAAGATCAGTCTGATGCAGCTCTCCAAGCTGCCCCGTCCTGTGCAAGCCTCTTCGTTTCTGAATAAGACAGAAAACTACATCGTTTTGAACCTGTTTACTGTCTTTCTTCGTCTCCCTCTGCGATTTTTGCACCACTCACCTCCCTTCAATAATAAATTGATAATTACTCAATGTCTCTTATTTTGCTTCACAAATCGATCGCTTGTTTAGGAAAGATGTGGCAGAAATGTCTCCTTACTTCCGTTGAGTACCTCTCCATTCGTTACATGATCTACCCATCTAATCTTCAGTATTTGTCTGCAGTAACACATTTCAGTTGCTTCTATCCTCTATCTGTCTGAACTTCTTATAGTCTACTTTTCACTCCTGTACAATACTACTTCCCAGATTTGTGCTTTGAGAAAGGACTTACTAACATTTAAAATAATTTTGAATGTCAACCAATTACGATTCTTACGAAAAGCTTTTCTTCTCACAGCCATTCTGAATGTTATATCATCTTTCCTTCGACCATCAGATGTTTTCTATCCAAATATCCAAATATATCAACTACTTTGATTGTATCGTTTCCTAATCAATATCGCCTGATTTTCTTAGATTAAATTCCATTACCCTTCTTTTGCTTCATCTTTCAGGACACGGTCCATTGCGTTGAACTGCTCTTCCAGGTACTCTGCTGTCTCTGGAATGACACAATTAATAAGTATAGACTTTGATGAGAAATCTATAGCAAAGATAGACTATTCAAAAAATTTTGGTGTATGCACTGATGAGGGGTTGAACTGGGAAAAACACATTGAAGATCTGCTGAAACGTTTGAGTTCAGTTACTTATGCTATTAGGGTAATTGCAAATTTTGTTCATATACACCTCAGAAAATTAGCTTACTATGCCTATTTTCATTCACTGCTTTCGTGTGGCATCATTTTCTGGGGTAATTCATCGTTGAGTAAAAAAGTATTCATTGCACAAAAGCGTGTAATCATAATTGCTGGAGCCCGTCTAAGATCTTCCTACAGACAGTTATTTAAAGAGCTAGGGATCTTTGCGGTAGCTTCACAGTATATATATATATATATATATATATATATATATATATATATATATATATATATATATTGACTTATGAAATTTGTTATTATCAATCCCACCAAATTCAAAAACAATAGCAGTGTACATAACTACAGCAGTAGGAGTAAGAATGATCTTCACTACTCAAGGTTGAATCTAGCTTTCCCCTCAGGGGCTCAGCATTAATTTGCTGAGTTTGGCGAACCCGGGGTCCTGAGACGTGGGCTGTGTCGCGCCAACAGTCCGCTACACCGTAAGCTCTGTGCGTGCTTCAACGACCACCGTTCGGCGCGACAGTGGAACGTTGTACATTTCAGAGCCCGGGGATCTTGTCTTAATAGCCCGGGTCGCGAGGACGGTACAAACCTCTCTCTCTCTCTCTCTCTCTCTATATATATATATATATATATATATAAAACTCAATCTCAAGATGTGCAACGTGCCGAGGAGATACATGGCTGTTGAGGTTGAACAGTCGCTACGCCGTTTCTAAGCGTGGAAGAGTTGCTTTTAATGCAGTGACGTATGATCCCAGAACGTTCCCTTCCCTGGCCACCCCTTGGGAGGAACGGCGGGCTAAAGACAGGGATGAGCCTTACTCTCCTAAATATCTTGTTTGCAGTAGAACGAATGGGGAAACCTTCATGTCAACCAAACCACTTTTCTTCGTAGAACAACTTGAAGATAATGTCCAAGATGAGGAGCGGTTCGGTATTGATCGAAACAGCGTCATCCGCCCAATCGCAAGCATTGCTTCCTTGCGATAATCTGGGTGACGTTCCGGTCAGTAGAACACCCCACAAATCGCTAATCATGATCCAGGGTCTGATTTATCACGGGGACCTTCTTTTAAAGTCGGATGACGAGGTACGCGCCAACCTAGAGCGACGGAGTCCGGCGCGTGTATAGGGGTCCGAAGGATAATAGGGTAGCCACCGGTGCTTTTATCTTGGCCTTTGACCGCGATAAATTGCCAGAAAAGGTCTAGGTCATGATCTACCGGTGTGAGGTAAAGCCTTATATCCCTCCCCCTATTAGGTGTTTCAAATGCTGGAAGTTTGGACATATGCCCTCCAGAAATAGCTTCAGCCCACATGTAGGGAATGCGGGCGTCCATCACACCCGGACGCTCCTGGTACTCCTCCACCAATCAGTGTAAACTGTGGGCAGTAACATCCACTCTGTTCTCCAGACTGTACCATGCTCCGAAAACAGCGAAAAATTATGGAAATAAAGACTGGATCGACTGATATATACGGAGGCATGTAAAAAGTATGAACAGCTTCACCCAGTTTCCATTACAACGTATTTCGCTGCAGTTACATCGTCGCCATCTCTTTCGACGACGACGACATCTACCATGCAACAGCCTTCTGTGGGCGCAAAAGGCCGTCAAAATTCATCTGCCTCCATTAAGGTCGGGGGCACTTCTCCCATGCCCCTCCACTACCACCTGTGGGGGCACCTCCACCACCACCATTGGGGACACCAGTCCCCACCTCCCAGGCGGAGAAGGAGCAGCCTCCCCCGGCTCCCCTCGCTCGGAAAGGGTCCCTCGGGGCCTTCTGAGGCTTCTCCTAGAGTTCCAGCGGATCCCAGCCAGTGATGATAGAAGGGCTTCCCGCTCTACTTTTACTGCTGATGCCATTACAGAGAAGCCCTCCCAGCCCTGCAAACCTAAGGGCCAGCGAGAGAGACGGAGAAAGAAAAAGACACAAGACTCTTTGCTGGCTCTACAGCCACACACTACTTCATCCTCTACATCGGACGATGAGGTGCAGATCCTAGCGTCACGTGAGGATCTCAACCTCAACAAGTTCCCAGACAGAAGTAAAGCGCCACTAATAAACTAAGTAAACGCAGTGAGAGTGCAAGAGTTATCAAAAATCGTAAGTGAAGGTTTCCCCGCAACTATACCTATAAAAACAGCAAGAAGACACCGGTTGAAGAGTAATAAATTTAGTAGCTAAGTATCGTGCTAAGCACCACTTGAAATCTGCTAACGTTAATAATTAACTTCAGTACAAAAACACTTATTGGAACTAATCTTTATGAAATTGCTACAGTTGGGGCAGCTCGCTTCGAAATGTAAACACTGCACTATTGTGTGGAGTATTGAAGCCCTTTCAGATACTGAAGATAGACGAAGTTGCGAGCAAAGCCAATACGGTGTAATGCAAGCTTATAAAACGAGCCTTGAAGGACACCATTTTCCTGGATAGATAAGAGCTGAGACAGATTCCTACACGAACCAGAAAAGAGTGGGGCGATAGAAAGTTCTGTATAAAAATTGGATGGGAGCCCCTCTGGCTCCAACCATGCAGTGTACCCAGAATATGGTGGCGCCAGGTAGTATCATACGCCTTTTGCAGATAAAAAACGACCGCAACGAGATGTTTGCACCTGGTGAAGGTAGTGCGAATAGCCGATTCCAGCGAGACGAGGTTGTCAATAGCGGAACGACCTCGACGGAATCCCCCTTGTTGTGGGGCAAGAAGTTCCCGATTTTCAAGTAGCCACATCAGACGCCGACTCACCATTCGTTCAAGTAGCTTGCAGAGCACATTGGTAACTTTCAGCCACCAAGTGCTCCAGGTTTCAAAACCGCGATGACGGTGCTTTCCCGCGACTGTGAAGGGAAAACCCCGTCTGCCCAGATACGGTTAAACAGGGAGACAAGTTGGTGTTCAATCTCAGCCGAACGGTGACGGAGGAACTGGCTGTGTATCCGATCTAGTCCCAGAGAAGTATCGGGGCATGCAGCCAGAGCAGTTTCAAACTCCCACTCGCTAAACGCGACGTTATAAAGTTCCTGGCGGCGTGTGCAACCGCAGTGTACTCGGCTACGGCTTGTGGGTCAGTGCAGAGTGCACCCTGAATAGTGAGCAATGGGATTCCGGTCGGCGGGCGATGTCCGAAGTGGCGCCGTACTTGGGTCCATACCCGAGAAACGGAGGCACAAGAGCCGGTAGAGGCTACAAACCTCTCCCAGGAATCCTTCTTACTCTTCCGAATCAATCGCCGAGCTCGTGTACGAAGCCATTTAAAGGCGACTTATGGGACTTAACTACGGGGTCATCAGTCCCTAAACTTACAAACTACTTATGAACTACTTACGAAATAGGACGTCACAAATATCCATGCCCGAGGGGGGATTCGAACCCCCGACCGTAGTGGCCGTGCAGACCGTGATTGAAGCGCCTCAGTCTCCTCGGCCACCGCGGCCGGCCCGGAATTACTATGTTTCATCAAAATGTACAAGGTATCAGCGATACAGTTAGTTTACTCTGACATTATTGGTACGTCAAATAATTTTTAAATGATATAATGATTCAGAAAATTCCTTACCAGGATACAGGTGAGATTCCTTCATATCTAGAAGTTCTTTGCAGGTGGGGGATTGCCAATCTATGTCAAAACCATACATCATTTGAATCCTATCCCTGTTTAAAAACACTGAACAGAAATGATATCTGAATGCTATGCAGGAATTGTTAACGTTAATGGAATGAACTACTAATTGTTGTATTTATAGGTCCCCTGAGTTAGATTTTAAGTGATGGCCCTGATAAGGCTGCTGTTAGATCTCATTAGTTCGTATCATCTGATGCAACAAGAATGCACGGCTGTAGCATTTCTACCATTGACAATATTTTCGGTTATTCTTCATTATTAGAGTGGCACACTGTTAGCAGAATAGTAAATAGCCTTACAGACCATGATGACAAAATTGTATCTATAGAAGGTCTTTGTGTTAAAACAAATGTTATATATAATTGTAAACTATTTAAAAACCCAATTCAGTTCCAATAGAAACCTTTTTAATCTATTCAAGTAACAAGAATGGCAGTAAGTTTATAGTGCTGATAATACAGATGTTAAATATAATGCTATCCTCTACACAATTCCCAAGCTGTTTGAAATTTGCCTTCCACTTGAACGTTCAAAATATGTACTTTTATTAACAAGTAGTTTGAATGGCTGACTATTGGAATAAGAGTATCTTGTAGAACAAAGCGGGAATACTTTATTTAGAAGTACTCAGAATCAATCTGCAGTAGCTCATACGAACAGTACTGTCAGGTTCTGAAAAGTGTCAGTATGAAGGCAGGAACTATGTCGGATGCAAATAGAGTAGCAAACTCTCAGGGTAAAATTAAAATCGTTTGGTCAGCCATGAAGGAAGTGTCTTGTGTTTTTGCAGCATTTAATGATCACTTTCTGAATATAGCAGGTGAACTAAACAGAATCCTCATTTCTACAGGTAATCATACAGCACTGTTAGAAAATAGTTTCTCGAGGCTCTTACTTGAAATAGTCCTCCATTTCGCTCAGAAGGGGGAAATTGAGTCAATAATTTTATCACTAAAAACTAAGGACTCTTGTATATAAGACGGGATATCTGGCAGAATTCTAACGTACTGTTATACATATTTAGTCAAGCACTTAACTATATTAGTAATTTTTCCTTTCAGAATAGTCATTTATAGGTTAAAGTACTTAATAGTGAAACCACATTCTAAAAAAGGAGAAAGGGATAATTGAGACAGCCGTAGACCTATCAAATATCCACGGGTGTACTGCCGGTCTACAGTGTCTACAGTGCCCGCTAGACACTGTAGACCGGCAGTACACACGTGGATATTTTGCTTATCAAATACGCCGAGAGAAACTCAACAACAACAACCATAGACCTATTTATATGTCATCTGGATTTTCAAAGGTTATTGAAAAGGCTGTATATTTAAGGTTATTCGAGCATTTCAGTTACATAATTTGCTCTCAAATGTACAGTTGGGTTTCAGATGTGGTTTAACGACTGAAAATACTGTATTCCAGTTTCTCTGTGTGGCACTTGAACGATTAAATAGATACCTATGAACATTATGCGTGTCTTTTTTTTTTTTTTTTTTTTTTTTTTTTTTTTTTTTTTTTTTTTTTTTTTTTAAATCAAAGGCCTTGATGGTGTTGATCAGAAAATACAGTTGCAAAAGTTGGATGTTTATGGAATTACAGGAGTAGCTCACAACGGTTTGAGCTCTTACTTCAATAGCAGACAGCAGAAGGTAATCCTCGCGGTGCTGAAAATGGCTATGACGTAAAGTCTCTGTGCCACACAGTTATGTGTGGGTTGCTCCAAGGATATGTTCTGGAAATGCTGCTGTTGTTATGTATGTAAAACATAAACCTTCCAGAACAACAGGTAATTGTAAAGTAGGTTTGTTTGCAGATGATATCAGCTTCGCAGTGAAGGTATTGACACAGTATCAAACAATGTTGTTAAAGACAGAAGTCCATCGCTTCTGGAAAAAAAATTGATGACAGTAAAACTCAGCTTTTACAGTTTCTAACACACAATTAAACAAAATCCGACATTTTGATAACACATTACGGCTATATAATTAGCACGACTGAACAGTTCAAATTTTTGGGTGTTTAGATATGAAGTAAGCTGTCGTAGAAAGCCCATGTTCAGTATCTTGTTCAAAAACTAAATTCCGCTTTATTTACCATCAGAACAGTATCTGAAATAAGTGATTTTTCAACACGAAAGATAGTCTACTATGCTTACATTCATTTACTAATGGCCTATGATGTTATTTTTTGGGGTAAGTGTATTGATTCAAAAGGAACGTTTTTGGCTCAGACTTACCTCGTAGCTCACTCATTTTATTCTGTCGAGGAACTCATCGAAAACTTTCAATAATTAATCTAATTAGTTTTTTACGTTATTGATTTTTTTATACTTACCTGCTACCACTCTTGTGTTAAAATTTCATATATTGTTTCACGTGCATTGAGTCTTGCTCGTCAAATAGATCATCCGGTACAGAAAACCACGTTAATTTTAGTATTATTATTACCGATCTGCGAGAGTCAGTAACAGCACTAATATTTGAAACAATTTATCATCTTATTCTCAGCTAACAGTTGCTAGGGTTTTCTACGTTTTCATGTTTCAGTCATACTGGATCACTTTCAGAATGTAAAACAAAATACATGCGGACTATTATACAATATTTTAATTTGTAAAATGAATATAACTTACGTTTAACAGAGCTTCAGCTTGTAGATTCGTCTGCAACTCGTCTTGTCGAAATTGTGTCAAGTACTGTGCTAAAGAGCGCATTCAAAATTTTGATACAACGGGTTGAGGTAGATGTAGGAGGATGTTGGTGGAGGTTTCTCCTTGTGCTGAACACGCTTTACGATGGATAGTCTACCTCCTTTTGCATAAGTTCCGGTGATGGTAGCGAACGGCGAAGGTTCTGAATTTCGGCGATGATTTGTTGTCCAGTTGAGCAATCTGGTGAAAGGGTTGGGTCAGTACCTGTTGAACTGATAGTTCCTCATGATGTTTTTGCGTCATCTTCTGCGAGTGTTGGAGTCCTCACGTCTTCTTGAAAAACTAATTTGTACAACTAAACTTCTTCTAAACTATTTAAAATGGTTGCTACTTCGAAAGTTTTTACGGAAGTCAATTGGAGCAGCCGGAGTGATTCCTTGGTATTGCGTCAAACGGTCTTTGGAGGTTCCTTCTGTAACGGGCTTCTTATTCTTTCGAGTCTTCCACAAGGCTATAGTTTGATTGGCGGATCAGAGACTGACTGGCGAGTCTCCTGGCTGGTCCGTAAAGGTCGATCGACGGCCAATCGAGAGCCAGCATGAGAATACTTCGCTGGTTCTCAGATACGCTGCGACCTCTGTAAGTGAACGTCAATATTAGGCTCGAGAATACTCTGTTTATTTATAGTCGCGTGTTTATCGCGGTTTAACACCTGATAGCGATTGAATCGGCTTACCCCCGAGCTTGAATTTGTGGTGTGCTGCCAACTTGTTAGAGGTAAGCAGAAAGCACAGAGCCTACAGTATTAATCAGGATAAGGAAAGTTGATCAAATATACAGGAAGTAGGGAATTGACTTTGAAAGACGACCGTCTGTCGTCTTCCATATATTTTTTGTATACTTCTGTAAAGTTATATTTTATTTAATGTCGCTGGATTATCATTTTGTTAAAACTTGAACACCTCTCTTTTCAAGGATTGAGGAATAGAATTTTTATTTCACGTGTTAAAATATTAGTTAATATTGCTAGGTTATTCATATTTCGTAATGTTAATAATTTATTATCGTATAAAATAATGTGGCATAAGTACGGCTTCTCCACTACGCAACTGTCCCTGTGAGAATGTGCAGTTGTTTTACTTTTAAGTGTGTGCGAGAATTTATGGCTGTCTGAATGTGGATAGGAGTCGCCCACTTTACATCGTTCTGTGTGGCTCAGAGTCGATACCTGCTCATACTACCACAGAGGTTTCTACACACTTTGGTTACAGTCCAGTCGATGAGCCTTCTCTATGGCGAGTCTCTCCATCCCCACCACTGCTGATTTTGGATTTTCCAGCTTCTGGTGGCTTCCCATGTCTCGTGGCCACTCGGTCTGGTCATTCTGTGCTTGTCTACTGGTGAGGTAATGTTGGTTCTGCTCTTGTGTTTGTAGATGGTAGCGTTTCATTGACTAGCACGTTTAAGTTAGATTCGGGAACTTAGAATCTTTTTTTTTTTTTTTTTTTTTTTTTTTTTTTTTTTTTGAATATTTTCTCTGATCGTATGCAGAAATGTGTTCTCGTTTTTCAATTCAGTGATTTCCAATAGATAAACGTGGTGTGTAGATTCTAGTTGCAGTTTGATAACGGCCTGGTATGTTAAAACGTTTTGTGATCATGTGGCGGTGTATGAACTCTGTGTAAATACTTTCTAGCTTTGTGGGGCCCGATTTCTAATATGTGATATGTTCATTTCTGTATAGTGCATGTAAAAATCTTCTCGTTTCCTTCCCTGAGTGATAGGTGTGTTCCATGTGGTTGGTTTATAGAACAACGCCTTCAGCTCCCACTCTCGTTTGTTCCATGCTCATCAGGTAAGTAACTATGCGGGTATCCTTCTGATTTCTACTAACATTTCGTGATCTTCTCTGCCTGCCTATTTTAGTTTTGCTGTTTCTTCTCCGACCTGTAGTACACACTGTGTCTTTGTCTGTAATTCTCTCTGGGGCTTGTACAACCTGCTTCCATTGCTTCCTTATGTAATACTAAACATTTCTATGGGTTGCATGCTGTAATTCTTAATTTTATTTTTCCGACTTTGTAATTATTTCAAATTTACGAGTTTTGCAGAACGGACTTCATCTGTCTCTGTAATCGCTCCCTATCGCGTGTAACTGCATTTATTTCCCTTCTTTATGTATTTCTAAACATTTCTATTGGTTGCATGCCGTAATTCTAATTTTTATTTTTCCGACTTTGTAATTATTTCATTTTTGTGGTTTTTCTGAGACATGACTTCATCCGTCTTTGTAATCGCCCCCTATCGCGTGTAGCTGTATTTCATACGCTTCCTTATATAATTCTAAGCATTGCTACGGGTTGCATGCTGTAGTTAATTTTCCTTATTTTTCGGAAACTGAATTTATTCAATTTTATTCGATTTCGGAACCTCGTGGGACCGAGTTCCGACTTCCGGGGTTTGCAGCTAGTCGCCTGAATTCACGGCACTTATCATATAAAACCAGTCCCTACATCGATTTCTATCAGCCTGCAACTCAAGAATCCACCGTGAGTTTGTATAATGAATCCGATTTCAACCACTTCTCCTTCAGTGGAGTACGATCATTTAACGTAGCCGTGTGCCGCCGTTCGCGTGTTTGCTCGCGGTCCAATTCAGATGTAATTTAACTTTGCTATATACACTCACCATCTCCAAAAAGGCACGAGAGACCAGAGCCAACTTTAAAGTGTTTGTATATTGTGTTTTGTGCTACCCCCGACTTGCTGAATCTCGTCTACGATAGCGGCGCCTGCTTCCGCCTCGTCTCAGCACCCTGATTTTGGTGAGTTTCGCTGTGGCATTGGGTGTGTATGAGGAGATGAGTGTTATTTGTGAACCTCCCCCCGCCCCAGTTGCGTTAAATCATGTATAATTTAGGCTGGGCACCGTCCACATTAATCCATGTAAGAGATGGATATTTATTGTATTAAGAAAATTGGTTCGCCAATTTGCTTGCTTTCTATTTGAAAAAACAATTTTAAGTTCAGCATAATCCGTAAGGTGTTCATAAATTCTAGTTTTAGAGCACCTTCCCTCTTTTATTTAATACTGTTCTTCACAAGTGCTGAGAACAAGCTCAGATGCAATTTATCTTATGTCTAAATTCCGTTGCGCCATAAATGTTTTCTTAGCCACATTTCTAAGATAACTTTAATTCTGGTGGCTTGCTTATTAATGTCTGTGTGAATACCTGTGAGCTGCTATATATATTGACGACTGTAGTATTCACTTCCTGTTATTGAAGTAATTTGAAACGAGTCAGTTCTCAGTTTTGGCCAGGAATCAAGGATTTGTAGCAGGAAGTAACCGGTAGTTCACACGGACCTCACTTTCTAATGTTAGTGATAAAACAATGCTCTTGTTTCGTACGGTGGTAGACATTAAACTTACATTCAATCACACAAGAGAATTACAATATCCACATTACACATACACTATGCATTACCTTTTTTTGGAGTATTGCTGCCAGTGTAGGATCCTTATCAGGTGTGTTTGATGGAGAACATCGAAAGAGTTCAAAGATTGGCAGCTCGATTTGTATTGTCATGATACAGGGAAGACAGTGTTACGGAAATGATACAGGATCTGGGGTGGGAATCATTGCAACAACGACGCTGCTAAAGCTCTGTTAAACGGTAGTTATATTCATATTACATTTAAAATATTGTATAATAGTTCGCATATATTTTGATTTAATTTCTGAAGGTGATCCAGTATGACTGAAACATGAAAATGTAGAAACCCTGGCAACTGTTAGCTGATAACAAGTTGATACATTGTTTCAATTATTAGTGCTGTTACTGTGTATCGCAGATCGGTAATAATGATAATAATAGCGTGGTTTTCTGAACCGGATGACCTATTTGTGGAGCATGGTCATGAAACACCACAATATATGGAATTTTAACACAAGAGTGGTAATAGGAAACTTAAAGTATTCCAATGCACATGACAACATTGAGCGTAAGTATAAAAAAAAGCAATAACTTAAAAACGAATTAGATTAATTATTGAAATTTTTCGATGAGTTCCTCGACAGAATAAAATGAGTGTTCTACGAGGTAACTGAGCCAAAAACGTTCCTTATGAATCAATACAGTTACCCCAGAGAATAACATTATACGCCATAAGTAATTAAAAGTAAGCATAGTAGACTACTTTTGGTGTTGAAAAATCAATTATTTCAGATACTGTTCTGATGGTACATAAAGCAGAATTTAGGTTTTGAAAGAGATCCTCAACATGGGCTTTCTAAGACAGTTTACTTCATATATAAATACCTAGAAATTTAAACTGTTTAGTCGTGCTAATTATATAGCCCTTATGTGTTGTCAAAACGTCTGATTTTGTTGAATTGTGTGTTAGAAACTGTAAAATCTGAGTTTTACTGTGATTGATCATCAACTGATTTTCCAGAAGCGATGGACTTCTCTCTTGAACTACATTGTTTGATACTGTGTCAATGCCTTCACTATGAAGCTGGTATCATCTTCAAAAAAAACTATTTTACAATCACTTGTTGTTCTGAAAGGTATATGTTTTACATAAATAACAACTGTAGCGTTTCCAGAACACAACCTTGGAGCAACCTACAAATAACTGTGCGGCATAGAGACTGCATGTCATAGCCATTTTCAGCATTCAGAAGATTACTTTCTGCTGTCTGCTATTGAAGTATGAGCTCAACCCTTCGTGTGCTACTCCTCTAACTTCATAAAGCTCCAACATTTGCAATTATATTTTCTAATGAACACCATCAAAAGCCTTTGATAAACAAATTAGACGCATAATAATGAAAATATCCACAGGTCTACTGACTGTCTTCAGTGTCCAACGGGCACAATATTTCGGCGATCATATATGTCACCATCATCAGGTGAACTGACGTACTAAGCTCCTAGAAACGAGCCCTCACGGAGATCCGCACGCTACGGCTGCTCGAAGGGAACTGTGTTCTAGCCCGGTAGCTGGCGATTTAAATACCCTCCCCCGCGGAGCGACCCCACCATGGTCCGCGCCCCGCGCCGCGGTCGTGCAGTGGAACCGATTGCGACGGCGTCTGAGATGACGTCGATGTGAGGGCTCTGTCCGTCGTGGTCGTACCTACGTTACGTTTGCTAGATTTACTCTTAATTAACCCAATCGCTGGTTCCCAAGCTTTGCTAAGATTATAGCCACAGTCACACTTTATGAAGTCGTCACTTGTGCGAATTTCTCTAACGACGCAGTCCCCGTATCTCGACGTCTGTACCAGAATCCTAGTGCATTCATACTCCATCGCGTGATTCTCCGTCAAACAATGTTCAGCGACCGCCGACTCGCTCGGATACATCACTCGTGTGTGCCTCTGGTGTCCAAGGCATCGATCGTCGACGGTACGCATAGTCAGTCCAATACATGACTTGCCACACTGACACGGAATCTAGTATACGCCGACGTTTCTCAAGCCGAGATCATCTTTGGTGCTCCCCACCAGTGCACGAATTTTATTCGGCGGACAAAAGACAGTTCCAACCTGGTGTTTCTTCAAAATGCGGGCGACCTTCCCCTAGATTGCGCCGGTAAATGGAATAAACGCAGTGCCTACCTCCTCCATCGTGTTTTCATGCATTTCCACAGTTTCTGCTGTAGTGGTTGGGCGGAGAGCCCGCTGAATCAGACACTCTGAGTTCCCATGTTTTCGGAATACAGTTCTCAGGTGTTCCAATTCCTGGGGTAGACTCTCTGCGTCGGAGATAGAGCGCGCCCTGTTTACTAGAGTTTTAAGTACCCCATTCCTCCGTGAAGGTTGCTCACCGCTGTCTGCATGTAAATACAGATCAGTGTTCGTTTTCTTCCAATACACACCATGGCCCAGGGCGCCATCAGCTCTTCTCTTGACTAAGAGTCAAGGAACGGCAATTTGCCCTCCGTTTCAGTCTCCATAGTGAATTTGATGTTGGGGTGTATGGAGTTCAGATGTGTAAGGAAGTCAAGAAGATTGTCCATACCATGAGGAAGCCCTGGCGTCATCTGAATGGAAACCTACTTGCTTTTTCCGTTATGTGAACGACATATTCGTAATCTGACCACATGGTATGGACAATCTTCTTGACTTCCTTACAAATCTGAACTCCATACACCCCAACATCAAATTAACTATGGAGACTGAAACGGAGGGTAAATTGGCGGTCCTTGACATCTTGGTCAAGAGAAGAGCTGATGGCACCCTGGGTCATGGTGTGCATCGGAAGACAGCGCACACTGATCTGTATTTACACGCAGACAGCTGTCACCACCCTTCACAGAGGAATAGGGTACTTAAAACTCTAGTACATAGGGCGCTCACTAAGTACCCCATACAATAACAATTTATTTTTATTGATTTATTTCATTTTGAATCACTGTAACGATTTTAGCGCAGACAATTTACCTCATACTACCATCTTGTTCACACTGGTGACGAACACATATTAAATCGGTAACAATTAATAAAATGTACAGTAGAAGTCTTACAGAAATGGTGTTCAGTTTTCGGTAACTCTGTTTTAGTTGTAGGGAGTTGCAATGTCTGTATGCTTGTGACATCTGGCGCCCAAGAATGCAGCTGTTATCATTTGACAGTCCCTAGGCTGAAAAGACCTGTGACGCACATACCGCTCGATCGCCTAACTGTATCGACAGGAATGATACAAGACGATTCACCTCCAATTAATTCGCCTCTTATTTACATAAAAACACGTGAAAAATTTATAATATACAGGTAGTACATACGAAAGCAAAGCTGTAATTTCTAGACCCAAGTAGGGTGTCTTAAAGTAAGGGGGAAAAGAGTAAATAGTAAATACGCCGCGGAAAAACAAAAAAAATATTGGAGGGAGAAGAGGGCATTTTATTTCGAAAACGAGTAATTTTGTTTGCTTTCTGGGGGTGATAGCCATCCAAACACACCTTTGTAGTTGCTACTCAAGTATATGTATCTAATCTGTTTCTATGCCCCTTTCCTCCGGTTTCATGTAGCTTTTTGTTGTGCAATTCTGCGATACGAAAATGTGGCGGTGACTAAAGCGCCAGTTTCAGAACGTTTGTTTAGAGGGTGGAGGTGGTGGGAGAAGGGGAGAAAAATCATTACGTAACCGAAAACTTTTCATTTGTGCACTTACACCCTACTTTGGAGACCAGGAAGAGTGAAAATAAGGCGGTAACTATTTTGGCTTCGATGCCAGCATTTCTAAGATAAATGGCAGTCGAAGTACTGAAGTGGCTTTATGTGCTTAAGTAACTTTGAGTGATGCTGGCTGTCTCCAGAACCGTCATGCCTCAAAAATTATAATTCGTGAATAATTAGTAAATTTGAACCTATGCCTCGTTACAGAATTGTACTTCTATTTATAAAATCCTGGCGGTGTCCAGTAGAAATCCGACACCAGTTTCAAGTACATAAATTCATATTTTTGAACAAAAGTAATAGATTTCAAATTCAGTGACGTTCAGATGACAGACAAATTCAGACTTCACCACTGGCTCACTGCACTTATTATAGAGAAGTTTCCTAAAAATGTTCATTTCTATACTTACTGTTGATAAGAGATTAACAGAGACGCAAATGATATGGTGCATTCATTGATTACAGAAACTTTAGATACATATCTCAAAGTGATTACCTGATATTACATGGGCAGAATACATCCAAAAGCAATTTGTAGGATTGATTAAATTTTATTCTTAGAAACATAAATTAAACACCTTTACAAATACATTTGGAGTTCTGAACATTGTTAATGATAGAGTTAGCCGTGTGTACTGGGGCACCGTGCTGCGGTACGCGCCGCCGATCGCCGTCGGGGGTTCGAGTCCTCCTCTGGCATGTGTGTTTGTGTTGTCCTTAGGTTAGTTTAATTTAAGTAGACATTAAGCTACGGACTAATGACAACGCAGTTGGCTCCGATAGATTTACGAACATTTGAACAGCAAGCGTTCCGTAACATTGCATATTTTTTCTAATTCAAGTAATTTTTAATACGTCAGTTATTTTAATTAACTTCCATACAGTTAATAATCGCAATGAAAATAGTGTAACGTGACATATTCCGGAATATTCTCTCACCGAAAATAATAACTGCACATATTTCGTGAATGCAGTCGGTAATTATGTTTTCTCTTAAATTCATACATGCCATATAATTGTCAGGAATGTCCAGCATTACGAATTTAAAATTATGAATGGAAAGGTACATGAAGTATTGCAGGTTACACCTTACGTACTGTGTTGAAAGAAAGGTAGACAGTAAAAGAATCAGGCTATTGGGTATTAGAATACATATGAAATATCAGGTATAAGGAAAAATAGATGGTCATGGAATGATACACAACTGGCCATTAAAATTGATACACCAAGAAGAAATACAGATGATAAACAGGTATTCATTGAACAATTATATTAGAACTGACTTGTGAGTACATTTTCACGCAATTTGGGTGCACAGATCCTGAGAAATCAGTAGCCAGAACAACCACCTCTGGCCGTAATAAAGGCCTTGATACGCCTGGGAATTGTGTCAAACAGAGCTAGGATGGCGTGTGAAGCTTCAACACTATACAACAGTTTATCAAGAGTAGTGACTGGCGTATTGTGAGGAGCCAGATGCTCGGCCACCACTGACGAGACATTTTCAATTGGTGAGAGATGTGGAGAATGTGCTGGTCAGGGCAGCAGTCGTACCGCCGCGGTGGAGTAGCCGAGCGTTCTAAAGCGTCTCGCTGCGGAGCGGCGCGGCGCGGCGCGGCGCGCGGTTGCTCGCCGTAGAGGTTCGAGTCCTCCCTGGGGCATGGGTGTGTGTGTTTGTCCTTAGGTTAGTTTACCTAGGTTTAAGTAGTTTGTAAGCTACGGACTGATGACCACGAAGTTTGGTCCGATAGATTTACAAACATTTGAACATTATGAAAGGCCGGTACAGGACCTGCAACTTGCGGTCGTACATTATCCTGCTGAAATGTAGGGTTTCGCAGGGATCGAATGAAGGGTACAACCACGGGTTGTAAGACACATGAAATGTATCGGGCACTGTTCAAAGTGCCGTCGATGCGAACAAGAGATGGCCGAGACGTCGAACCAATGGCACCCCTACCATCACGCCGGGTTTTACGCCAGTATGACAATGATGAATACACCATTCCAATGTGTGTTGACCGCGATGTCGCCAAACACGAATACGACCATCATGATGCTGTAAACAGACATGGATTCATGCGAAAAAAATGACGTTTTGAAATTCGTACACCCAGGTTCGTCATTGCGTAGATCATCGCAGGCGTTCCTGTCTGTGTAGCAGCCTCAAGAGTAGCCGCAGCCATGGTCATCGAGCTGATAGACCATGCTGCTACAAACGTCGTCGAACTGTTCGTGCAGTTGGTTGTTGTCTTGCAAACGTCCCCATCTGTTGACTCAGGGATCAAGACGTGGCTGCACGATCCGTTATAGCCATGCGGATAAGATGCCTGTCATCTCGACTGCTAGTGATACGAGGCCGTTGGGATCCAGCACGGCGTTCCGTATTGCCCTCCTGAACCCACCGAGTCCATATTGTGCTAACAGTCATTGGATCGCGACCAACGTGTGCAGCAATGTCGCGATACGATAAACCGCAATCGCGGTAAGCTACAATCCGACCTTTATCAAAGTCGGAAACGTGATGGTACGCATTTCTCCTCCTTACTCGAGGCATCATAACAACGTTTCGCCAGGCAACTCCGGTCAATTGCTGTTTGTGTACGAGGTGGTTGGAAACTTTCCTAATATCATCACGTTGTAGGTGTCGCCAACGGGGCCAACATTGTGTGAATGATCTGAAAGCTAATCATTTGCATCTTCCAGAATCTTCTTTCTGTCGGTTAAATTTGGCGTCTATAGCACGGCATATTCGTGGTGTATCAGTTTTAATGGTGATAAGTGTGGAAAAATGTTCAAATGTTTGTATAGTCTATGGGACTTAACTACGGGGTCATCAGTCGCTAAACTTACAAACTACTTATGAACTACTTACGAACTAGGACGGCACAAATATCCATGCCCGAGGGGGCATCGAACCCCCGGCCGTACTGGCCGTGTAGACCGTGACTGGAGCTCCTTAGTCCCCTCGGCCACCGCGGCCGGCGAGAAGTGTTGAATAGAGATTGGTGTAGAGTAGAAGAATAAAGGTTTACTCTAGACATTACATTATAACCTTACTCAACATTTGCTTGGTAATATATGGGTAACGTCCTAGCATCTAGATTTTGCATCCAGTGTTCAAATACTCGAACCCTTTGTAATTTTTTACTTCTTTTATTTTCGGAATGACTAGTCAGGAAAGATGCACCAAAAAGTCCTGTTTGAGACACAGTCATTTTTATCACATACTGAAATATTACATCAGCAATGTAAATATTAAAACTGCTAACCAACATGAAATCCTACTTTTACTTACTACATTAGAAAACGACGGCAAATACAAATCGTTGCCGTATCATAATTTGAACAACTTTTTCTCGATTGTAAAACAACAGCTCACGAATCTGTAACCATAATATTTTATACCTTTGCAGTTTAAGAGCATGGTACTTAATAGTCAACTAATAGTACAGTAGTTATCATATAGAATGTTTGCTCACATCAAATTAATCATCACAGAAAGTGACCGTTATGTTATTTAAATCTCTACGAGCAATTTTCAACCACATTTTTCCCATATCTCATTGCTTCGAAAGTGTAAAAACACATTTCTTGATTTTTTATAAATGTTTTCGTACAGAGCACTTCTACGCAATAACTGTAGTGAATGTTCTGAAACTTGAATGCCCAGACAATATATCAGTATTAGTGGATTTCAAGACAGCACGAGCAGCTTCGTGTAGATTGACGTCAACAGCATGATGTGGCGTTGTAGAGGACTTTCAAATTATTTGAAGTTCATTTACTTTTTTTACCACTGCAATTCATCATGGAAAAAGTGCGTCATAACCGTAAGAGAACATAGTAAAGCAATTAAGAAGAATTACAAAAGAGAATCTACTTCCCCATTATTATCAATGAACAATATTTCAACAGTATCCCATAGGTCTTCATACATTGTGAATTTATAAGCTGGAATGATAAGAAAATTGCCTTTGGTCGTTGGTTTCTTAAATGTAAAGGATCACTATTGATGGATATTACCAAATTTGGAGTTCGATTGTTTAATGCAGAACCGATTTTGTTGCGAAAGGTTTGTAATACAAGTGTATCATTTTCTATATCGTTAAAATGTATGTAAGAAATCGTAATTATGGGAAGATCTATTATTTGTGCATAAAAAAAATGGAAATGAGCGTATGGCTTTCTTGGCCGGGAGATCCCTTGCGGCATTGTTCGGCCGCCTGAGTGTAAGTCTTTAATTTGACGCCGCGTGGGCGACTTACGTGCCAATGATGATGAGATGATGATGATGATGATTAGGACAACGAACAACACCCAGTCCCGTGCCGGGAATCGAACCCGGGCCTCCTGCGTGGTAGTCAGCGACGGTACATTTGTGCATACTAATGCACTCTTATTAAATAATTAGGATTTCTAGCAATTTTAGCTTCGACCCTAGTGGCGAGCAGCATAGATGGATGACTGTAGCATGCCGCCATTGCGCGGACAATTCACATTAAGATTTGTTTTCTGTTTCAGTGTAGAGTATGACTTATTGAATCAAGATGGCGAGAAAAGACCTTTGTGGCCCAACAATAGTAATATCAGTAGCTTTTGTGTGTGTGTGTGTGTGTGTGTGTGTGTGTGTGTGTGTGTGTGTGTGTGTGTGTGTGTGTGTGGTTGTCTAAGAAAGTAAATTCGAAGAGGGATGAATAGTTTTACAGCTCATAGTGTAAAGCATTACACTATGAGCACTAGTCCACCGACTAAGCTTCAGAGCTACAACAACCTGAATGGTACCAATATGTGATTCAGATATTGCAATATAGTACGCTGTCATTAATTTCACTTCAGTATTGTGTATAGTATCATATGTCTTCCAGTTTTTAAATAGGTTGTGCCCAAAATAGCACTTAATTTCCACTTCTTCTTTGTTGGGAGTTATGGCTTTATTCAATTGTGAAAAATGAATGTTAAGGTAAGAAAAGTTGTATGTAAATTGTGACGTTTTCTGCTGTTGTAGTAGGCCTACGCAGAGCAGCGTTGGGTTTTAAAGCAGCACGTCTTTACTACGTACAGTGTCTTCATGTCGGAACAGACTTCAGTATAACTTGATGATTGTCTTTGTTATTACAGACATCGGCAGATGTTTACTTAAGTTTCCCACTAATTTGGTTTTTCTTTGCAATCTGCAAACATATAAAGACAACATGAAATTCATGAGCGAATTTTGCTCTGGTTCGACCTCATTTCAAAACACGGTTATTTAAATGACGTTAATGGGTGTCTTCGAATACTGAGTTCAAATAAAACTAAGGCTGACTCTTTTGTATTCTTTCATTACACTTTTCTCTTTCGGTGAACACAAGAGCTCTCAGTACCGACAACTGTGGTAAAAAGTGGTCTCAAAGGCAATGTGACATTCGACGGAAATAGACCGCTATGGACAGCCAAGAAAAATATCGCCGGGACGTCCAAAAAGACTACACTGGCTCTGAAGGGGAAGTTAACTGCTCTCTCCTCGGACACTACTTCATTGTGACACGCCCTTGACTACTGTGGTACACTTCTATACTGAGGAAATGTGGTCGTTAACGCACTGTTTTCAGAGTGTTCAAATAACTGTTTCAACAACTCAACGGGAGTTTCATTACTAGCCTCTTCTTTCTACAAGACTGGACGTGAATGGAACTGCAGTAAATGTTAGGACAACGAATGTAAAAGTACGCCCTTCTTTCTTTCCATTAACACCAACATCGACATACTTCTTCTACAAATTATTTTTTGGAAGTATAATACAGAATCCATCTAACTGCTTTAATAATATCTCATTGCCTAATAGCGCACCGATATAAAGATAAACTAAATCTCTACGTTCTTGTTCTGATTTTCCTTGTTTCATTATAACATTTATAACTCCTTATTTACATGGGTGCTCACAAAATGTTTTCGCATTCGGAAGATTTTGCTTACTTACTAGAATCAAAGGTAGATACATAAAATTGTATAACATACGATGCAAATGAAATACAAGCAATTTATACACACACATAATAAAGTAAAACTCTCTTTCCGAATGGCATAAACGGAATTTATACAGAAACATAATAAAATCAACTTATGTTTGCCCAGAAACGAACCATCCT
Source organism: Locusta migratoria (assembly GCA_026315105.1). Lineage (NCBI taxonomy): Eukaryota > Metazoa > Arthropoda > Insecta > Orthoptera > Acrididae > Locusta > Locusta migratoria. Next base: position 439,485,688 of record CM048748.1, on the reverse strand, counting down.
TGTGAGAATTCCGGTCCACAGCACAAAGCTTAAGCTTTGAAAGTAGATTTACTTCATTGCCCTAAGTCGGTCGAAATGTTTAAATATTTCGAATTCGTAAAATTACGGCCGTTAATGTCAACAAATTGTGTTTGTTCTTTGGCATATCTCCGAAAGGAACACACACCATGTATAGCTATTGCATAGCTATTGCATTGTCTTGTGCCTTAAACAATTCCTCACTACAGGAATTGGGGCAGCATGAGCTCTGACTCATGTCTTTCGTATGCTATACCTCTTCATAGAGGATAAATGTTGAATCTTGTAGATACCCAATTTAGCAAGGTTGGCTTTAGTTTTGGCAATCTGTTCAGGGATTTCCACGTGGTCCTGTCCAAATGGTGTGTGGCTGGCAAATATTCTGCTGGTATTACTTCTGTCGGATGACAATCACTTTTGAGCGTCCACATTCCTTCTGTGGATTTGTTGACGTGAGATTTGTATCTATATCTTGAAAAAGTATGTCCTTGCTGTGGGTGTAACTTATTTTCTTCCACTTTCTTTCTTTCAAGATTTGCGACTACTATCCAGCGTATTACAGGGTGAGCAATCCATGCCAAGCAGTACAGTTTGTCAGTAGAAGTTAGTTTCAGAAATCCTGTAATTAGCTTTTCAGTTTAAGAATCGCTTCAACTTGATTGGCATTGGTAGATTTCAACCAGACGGATCAGGCATATTCACCAGCGGGTAAAGCAGAGTGCCATCGCAGAAGTGCGGACTACCTGGGTTGTTTGGGCACGCCAATTATTACCAACTTGACTTAGTTGTTTTGGGCGACAGCAATTATTGTAATTAGCATCCTGACGTAATTGTTTAGGCTGTCAACTTCTGCTTAGTGTTAAGGTTGTGTCATCGATAGGTAACGATGTATTCAAGGAAACTCTAAGGAGTAAAACAATGCTCCAGTTCCTTCTTCTGTCTGTCGGTTTAGATGTTGAAAGCACAGACTTGAGTTTCCTGTGGGTTTGGCCACAAGTGTTTCTTGTTGTAATGATCAGAAAAGGCACCTAAAGCAGTTTTAAGCACCTCTGCGCTTTCAAAATCGTCTGTCTGTACTGTCAAGGCATCAAGATGTATGAAACTTTTGTATGTAAAGGATCTTAGCTGATCGCCTGTGTAGATGTTGAAGAACATCGGTGATAATTCGCTCCCTTGGGTTGGACCACTCTTTTGGTTCTTCCAACGGCTGTGCCTTCCTTGTAATTCGACATGAAATCTTAGGTTGTTTAGTAAGGTGGAAAATTTTCTGGTGAAACCGTAGTCCTCAGTCTGTCCACAGATCTTGCTCAGTATTATTCGCTGATGGACTGTGTCATAAGTTGACAATAGGTCGTTACATGCCGCTACTGTGATGTTCTCCTTCTGTAACTCATCCTCCACGTGTTAAGTTAGTTCATTGTGCTGTACAATTTTTGGGGCCTAAAACCTGCCTGTTCAAGTATGAGTAGGCTATCGATATTTGCTTACAGTCGATTCGAAAGCAACCTTATAAAGATGGCACAATTCGGAGGAGAAAGACGGGGAAAGAAATTTCGTAAATACATCTGGCCGCAACGAATAAAGCCTTTCTTTCAGTGATTTCCATCCCATCTAAAGCTTTATTTCCACGAATATTATACGAATACAAACTTCTCTCCTCTAAATATTTTCTATTTCCTCCATGAGTCAGACGTAATGTTGATTCCACACTCACGCTATATACAAAATATGCAAAATAAGACCGAGTGATGTACTGTAGACTGTTTCTTTGGTCGAATTGTTTTGTCAGTGAAACGTAGTCTTTGGTTTGACTCCTCTACGATAATTTATGTGTATTCTTTGGAATATTATTCTTAATCGTAATTCCTATTTAATCATTTGAATTTACGGCCTTGAGATTTCACTGATTTATCGAATAAATGGACTTTAACGGTGATTTTATTGCTCATATGGATGACTTCACATCACAGTTGTTTATGGTGAGTTGCCAATTTTCACATGATATACATACGTTATTAAAATTGTTTTTCAGCTGCTTATAGTCTTCTGATACCTTTACTAAACGATAAACTCCAGCATAAAGTCTGTACTGTCTATAAAAGCGTCTCATATTGTCTCCTAAAACGCTGATATAAGCCAGGAATAATAGTGGCCTTATAACAGTTCCATGGGGATCGCCAGATATAATTTCCGTTTTACTCGATAACCGTTGTTAGGAGTCGTTTTCTCCTTTCGTTTCTTACATACTCTGTCCCCATCAACTTATTATACACGTCGAGACGATTCGTTTGAGTAATCTAGATGGGGTACGACATTTTTGACTAGAGTAAGTATATTTCATATTCAAATTGCGAAATCGTGTAGCAAGTGAGATAATATATTTAAATTCGAGGCTGATGCAATTACGTTGCCATACGCAAGTTACGACTCTTTTGAGCGATACATCTTGAGCCGGGAGAAGTGGCTGGCCAGCAGAGGCACTCAAAAGCCTCCCTTCCACTAAGACACAGGCGACCCAAGGTATTTCATGGACACGTCATTTCACAGAAGCGAATATCAGATGCTCGGCATGCTAAAAGGAGTAATTAGGCGATCGGAGAGTTTGCGGTTTTAGAAAATGATACAATCCGTCATAACTGTAGTATCCAGCAACGGCCAAAGCGGACCGTTACTAAGCAAATACAGTAACCTAACATATCAGAGGCTCAGACGTTTCTGCGACCGTGTGGGCTGCAGATTCCTCGACTTGCTCCATCGGGTGGTGGGGTCCCGGCTTCCGCTGAATAGGTCACGAGTCCACTACACGCAGCAAGCAGCTACACGGGAAGCGGGGCCTGTGTGGCGTAGACAGGGCGATTGTTTTTTTTTTTTTTTTTTTTTTTTTTTTTTTTTTTTTTTTTTTTTATAGGTTAGAGGGCTTCTGGAACACACAGGAAGGTTTTCAAATTCAAAGGGTACAGATGAAAGACAGGACGAACACAGATCTAAAAACCATTGATATAACAGTTGTAAACTGTCGTTGCTGTGTTGCAAAAGTACCAAAGCTCCAAGCACTAACACAAAGGATTGAATCTCAAACCTTTATAAGGTACTGAAAGCTGTCTAAAACCGGTGATAAGTTCAGCTGAAATTTTTACTAAGGGCAAATGGTGTTCAGAGAGCAATCGGTTTATCTTGTAGCATAATTGAAGTAAATAGCCTCTAAGAGTTGGTATGGGTAGAGGTTATACTTGACAACAAGAATACATTAATAATGGTCTCTTTTTACCGGCCCCCTGACTCAGATGATTCGATTGCAGAAATGTCCAAAGAAAGCTTGGACCAAATTTCAAAAACATTCCCCCAGCATAGAATTTTAATTGGTGGCTACTTTAACTTACCCACGATATGTTGGCAGAAATGCATGTTCAAAACTGGAGGGAAGCACAAAAGATCATCCGAAATCGTACTGAGCGCATTCTCCGTAAATTATCTTGAGCAATTCGTTTATGAACCCACAAGAATAGTAAATGGTTGTGAAAATATACTTCGCCTGTTAGCAACTATTAATCCAGAGTACTAAGGAGTATCAAAACAGACACAGAGATTAGTGAACACAGTTATTGTACCCAAAATGAATATCGGATTTCCAAAATCGTACAAAAATAAATGGACAATATACCTATCCAAAAAAGCAGATAAAAATTCGATTAACGCTTTCCTGAGTGAGACTCTTCAAACATTCGAAACTAACAAAGTTAGTGTAGATCAGATGTGGCTTACGTCAAAAGAAATAATGTCGACAATCATTGAATGATTTATACCAAACAGACTAACAAAAGAGGGGTCTGACGCACCGTGGTATACGAAAGAGGTTAGATCACTCTTGCAGGAGCAAAGAAAAAAGCATGCTAATTTAAACAGACACAAAATCCTGAAGACTGTCAGTCTCTTACAGAAACTCGTAATTTTGCTTGAACTTCAATACGAGAAGCTTATTCCACAACGAAACACTGTCGCGCTATATGGTTGAGAATCGTAAGAAATTCTGGTCGTATGTAAAGTATACTAGCGGTAAAACACAATCGATATGTCCACTACGCGATAGTAACGGTGATGCTACTGATGACAGTTCTGCTAAACCAAAATTGCTTAACACAGCCTTCCGAAATTCCTTCACGAAACGAGACGAGGACAATACTCCAGAATTCATATCAAGAACAACTGCCAGCATGCGTTATTTAGTGGATGTTGGTACCCCTGGTCTATTAAAGCAACTTAAGTCACGTAGCAAAAGTAAGACTTCCTGTCCAGATCGTATACCAATTAGTTTCCTTTCAGAGTATGCTGATGCAATAGCCCCATATCTAATTACCATATACAACCGCTCGCTCAACGAACGTTCCGTATCCAATGACTGAAAAGTTGCACAGTTTAAGCCAATATTGAAGAAAGGCAAAAGGGTGATCAGCAAAATTACATGCCTATCTCACTGACGTCGATTTGCAGCAGGATTTTAGAACATATACTTTCCTCAAATATTAAGAACTACCTCGAAGAGAACGACTTATTGACCCGTAGTTAACACGGATGAAGAATGTATCATTCTTGTGAAACACAGCAAGCGGTTTACTCGCATGATGCGATGAATGCTATCGACAAGGGATGTCAAAAAGATTCCGCATTTCTAGATTTCCGGAAGGCTTTCGACACTGTACCTCGCAAGCGTTTTCTAATCAAATTGCATGGTTATGGAATATCGGCACAGTTGTGCGATTGGATTTGTGTTTTACTGTCAGAAAGAACACAGTACGTTGTAACTGACGGTAAGTCAGCGAGTAGAACCGAAGTGATATGCGGCGTCCCCCGGGAAGTGTTATAGTGCCCCAACAGTTCCTTATTTTTATAAGCGATTTAGGACACAATCTGAATAGTCCGTTAGACTGTTCGCGGATGGTGCTGTCACTCACCAGAAGATCAGAAGCAACTGCAAAATGATGTAGATATCTGCATGGTGCAAAAAATGGCAGTTGACCCTCAATAATGTGAAGGGTGAAGACATCATTAAAAGAAGGCCATTAAACTTCACTTACACGACAAATGAGTCAAAACTACAGGCCGTAAATTCACCTAAATACCTGGGAGCAACAATTACAAATTGGAAGGAACACAGAAGATATTTTAGGGAAAGGGAACTAAAGACTGCGTTTCGTTGGCAGAGCACTTGGAAGATGCAGCAGCTTTATAATGAAACTGCCTACACCACATTTGTATATCCTATTTTTGTGTATTGTTGCGCATTGTGTAGTCCGCACCAAGTATGATTGATAGACGATTTAGAGAAAGCACAGAGCAGGGCAGCTCGTTTTGTATTATCGCGATGGAGGAGGGGGGGGGGAGTGTCGCGGAAAAAATGCACCAGTTGTGGTGGAAATCATTAAAAGAAAGGCGTTACACATTGCGACGTAAATTTTGTTAGCACCCACGTGTATAGGAAGACATGATTATCAAAATAAAATAAGAGGAATCAGATCGAAAACGGAAAGATTTAGGTGTTCCTTTTTTCCTCGAGCTATTTGAGAATGGAACTGTAGAGAAATATCATAAAGTGGTTCGATGAACCCTCTGCCATTCACTTCAGTGTGACTTGTGGGGTGTTTGTGTACATGTAGATATGTCAAACTGTATGCCGCGCGGGAGTATCCCAGCGCTCCGGCAAAAAATTATTCCGGGCGCCGTGGCTCAGCGCGCCCGGTCAGAGAGCTGAAGGTCGTCCGTAATAAAAAGGCTGAGCCAAATGATCAACAAAACGACCGAGTACGAACAATGAAAACGACCGCAAATCATAGATATACCTGAAGAACAAAAAAAAAAAAAAAAAAAAAAAAAAAAAAAAAAAAAAAAAAGCGGTTTTGAGCGCCACGTTGCGAATCGCGCGGCCTCCCGCGTCAGAGGTTCGAATCCTTCCTCGGGCATGGATTTTTGTGCTGTCTTTAGTATAAGTTAGTTCATAAGTAGTTTGTAAGTTTAGGTACTGATGCCCCCTCAGTTACATCCCATAAGCTCTAGAAACATTTGAACGTATTTAAACCTGAATGGCTATAGGCGAGTTCAAACTGTGCGGCATCCCGTGTTTTAACCCTTTCCGACCTGGCGTCCATTATACTAGACAACGACTTTTTATGCATTTTGAAAGACGGCCTACTGCCGTCTTCCCTAGGTTTTTAACTTTGTAATTTATCTTAGTTTTTTTCGCTAAACGAGAACCACTTTCGTTCGGAGGCATGAGGAATAGCTTTTCATTTCATGTTATTAAATGTTATTCTCTGTAATACAGTGTTAATATTGCTGGGATTTTATTATGCTAACAATTTATCATTGTTTTTATGAATGTGGCAAGATGAACGGTTTCTCAGTGACGCCACTGTCCCTATGAGAATGTGTACTTGGTTTATTCTGTATGTGCATGTATGATAATTTTCTAGCATGGGAGTCTGTGTGTATGTATGGGAGCTTTCGTTGTCGGCTGCTGGCTGTGCACTTTGCATCTCTGGCTTTGAGTCGATAGGTAGTCGTTACCAACCTCTGATTTTGATGCTACCAAAGAGGTTCCTCCACCCTTTGGTTACGAGTTGGGTTGGCAATGCCCAGTTAGCGAGCCTCAGCAAGAAGTGCGAGTTTAAGCTCTCCCCAACCACCTCGATTTCAAGGTTTTTTTTCTTTTCTTTTTTTTCCGGCCGCTGGCGATGTTCTCAGGGCCGACTGGTGTCCAGTCAGTGGCTGCACTTTGAGCTGGTAAGACGTTCTGATTTTCTTTCTCCCTTGAGATGTTACCCATTCGTTGTCTGGTTTGTTAGGCTTCAGATCTTAGGTTCATTTTTGGGATACGTTTCTCCGATCATATACGGAAATTTATTCAATTTCAGTTCGATGATTTTGCATAGGTAAACGCGGTAAGTATGCAACTAATTCGGTTTGATAATGGTTGGGTATCGGTAACCTGTGTGAGACTAGCTGGCGGTGTATGAACTCGGTTTAATTTCTTTCTAGTTTTATGGAATGCAACCAATGTGCGGGATTATTTTTATTCTGTATAGTGCATGTGAAATTATTCTTTTCCGTTTCCTCCTTCCACAAGTGATATGTACTCCACATGGTGTGTTCTTAGAACAAAGTATTCAGATACCCCTGTGTCTGTTTCCAGGCCCTTCAGGCAAGAAATAATGTATGTATCTAACTTGTTGTTGTTAAGGTCTTCAGTCCGGAGACTGGTTTGATGCAGCTCTCCACCCTACTCTATCCTGAGCAAGCCTTTTCATCTCCTCATAAGAACGGCAACACACATCCACTTGAATCTGTTTCCTATACGCGTCTCTTGGTCTACCTCTGCGATTTTTACACCACACACCTCCATCCAAAGCTAAATTTACGATTCCCCGATATCTAACAATGTGTCCTACCAAGCGATCCCTTCTTTTAGTCATGGTATGCCAAAAATTCCTTTTCTCAACAATTCTGTTCAGTACCTCTTCATTAGTTACGCGATCTACCTACCTAATCTTCAGCATTCTTCTGTAGCACCACATTTCAAAAGCCTCTATTCTCTTCCTGTCCGCACTGCTTATCGTCCATGTTTCACTCCTGTACAAGGCAATACTCCACACTAATGCCTTCAGAAAAGACTTCCTTACCCTTAAATTAATATTCGATATTAGCAAATTTCTCTTTTTCAAAAATGCTTTTCTTCCCATTGCCATTCTACATTTTATATCCTCTGCACTGCGACCATCGCATGTTATTTTACTACCCAAGTAACAAACCTCATCTACCACCTTCATTGTTTCATTACCTAATCTAATTCCTTCAGCATCGCCTGATTTTCTAAGACCGCATTCCATTATTTTTGTTTTGCTCTTGTTAATGTCCATTTTATACGCTCTCTTCAACACACTGTCCATTCCATTCAACTGCTCCTCCAGGTCCTTTGCTGTTTCTGACGGAATTACAATGTCGTCAGCAAAACGCAATGTTTTCATTTCTTCACCCTGAACTATAATCCCTATTCCAAAGTTTTCCTTGCTTTCCTTCACCGCCTGCTCGATGTACAAATTGAATAACATCGGAGAAAGGCTACAACCCTGTCTTACTTCCTTCCCAACTGATGCTTCCCTTTCATGCCCTTCGAATCTAATAACTGCGATCTGGCTTTTGTACAAGTTCTAAATAACTCTCCTTTCCCTGTATTTTACCCCTGCTGACTTCAGAATTTGAAAGAGTGTATTCCAGTCAACATTGTCAAATGCTTTCTCTAAATCTACAAAAGCTAAAAATGTAGGTTTGCCTTTCCTTAATTTATCTTCTAGGATAAGCCGTAAAGTGAGTATTGCCTCCCGTGTTCCTACATTTCTCCTGAACCCAAACTGATCCTCCCCGAGGTCGGCATCTACCAGCATTTACATCCTTCTGTAAATAATTCGTGTTAATATTTTGCAACCATGACTTATCAAACTGATGGTTCTGTAATTTTCACACCTGTCTGCGCCTGATTTCTTTGGAATGGGGATTATTACATTTTTCTTAAAGTCTGAGGGTATTTCGCCTGTCTCATACATCCTACACACCAGTTCAAATAGTTTTGTCATGGCTGGCTCTCCCAGAGACTTCAGTAGCTCTGAGGGTATATCATCTCCTCCTGGGGCCTTGTTCCGACCCAGGTCTTTCAGTGCTCTGTCAAATTCATCTCTCAGTATAGTATCTTCTATTTAATCTAGATCTACTTCCTCTTCCCTTCCTACAACATCGTCTCTAAGTTAATTTCCTTTGTAGAGCTGCTCTATGCACTCTTTCCGCCTTTCAGCTCTCCCTTCTTTGCTGAGAACTGGTTTCCAATCTGAGTTCTTGATATTCGTAGAGTTGCTTTTCTTGTCTCCCAATGTCTCTTTTATTTTCCTGTAGGCGGTGTCTAGTTTTCCCCTTGTTATACATTCTTCTACAGATTTGCATTTGGCTTCTAGCCACTCCTGCTTAGCCATTTTACACTTACTGTCAATCTCATTTCTTAGTCGTCTGTACTCCATTTTGCCTGTTTCATTTACTGCATTTTTGTATTTTCTCCTTTCGACAATTAAATTTCGTATTTCCTGTGATATCCAAGGATTTTTGTAGGTCTTGCCTTTCTACCTATTTGTCCTCAGCCGCCTTCACTATTTCATCTCTCAATGCTACACATTCCTCTTCTACTGTTTTATTTCCCCCTGTTTCTATCCATTGTTGCCTAAATCTCCCTCTGAAATTCTCCAGAACTTCACATTCCTTCAATTTATCTAAGTCCCATCTCCTTATTTTCCTACCTTTCTGCAGTTATTTCAGCTTCAGCCTACAGTTCATGAGTAACAAGTTATGGTCACAGTCTATATCTGCCCCTGGGTATGTCTTGCAGTTTATAACCTGGTTCCGGAATCTATGACTTACCATTATAAAATCTATCTGATACCTTCCGGTGTCTCCTGGTGTCTTCCACGTATACAACCTTGTTTTGTGATTCTTAAACCACGTGTTTGTTACGATTATACCATATTCCGTGCAAAATTTTACCAGGCGACTTCCTCTCTCATTCCTCCTGCCTAGTCCATATTCACCGACTATTTTTCCTTCTCTTCCTTTTCCTACTACCGAATTCCAGTCTCCCATCACAATTAAGATTTCCTCTCCCTTAACTGTCTGAATAATTTCCTTTAGCTTCTCATATATTTCTTCTATCTCCTCATCATCGGCAGAGGTAGTCGGCATATAAACCTGTACTACTGTTGTCGGTGTTGGCTTCGTATCTATGTTGACAATGATAATGCGATCACGGTGCTGCTCATAGTAGTACCCGCATTCCTATTTTCTTATTCATTATCAGTCCTACTCCTGTGATACCTCCAAATGATTTTGTATATAACTTACAATTTTAAATTTTTAGCAAAATATTAACAGTACGTAAATAATGTCCTTGAGCTTTGTTCTAATTAAAATAAGTTTCATTGGGTAAACCGTGGCTACGGTACTATAATGTTTTTTTTTTTTTAATTTAAAAATAGCGACTAGGCACAAGTGTAGTTGCAATGTGTTCTTACTACATGAAATTACTATTCACTACTAGCCTTTGTTACCTTTAGAATTTACCTCTCGATCAAAATCAGTGACAGTCAAATCTAGTTTTAAAGATACAAAACCCGTTTCTATAGAAGTACTCAGTAAAAAGTAAACATAACTCTAAGTTGCATATCATGCATGGCTCAGTTGTTAATTATAGTATTAACAAAGTTAAATTTCAGCAGGAACGCTTTTCGCCACCTGTCAGATATATTTTGTTATTTACTTTCTTTTTAACAGGTGGACACTGGGGATTTGACATAGCACACTTGTATTGAATCAGAAAGTGAATGTGACAATGAGTCGAAGCTGTTGTTTACTTTGAACCCTGTGGTTTTATATTTTTGATTATAAGGTATTACTGTTTAAAAACATGAATTTCGGAACTATACTTTCTGAAAAATATTTCTTACTGAATGTTTTATCACAAGTCTTTCTCGGTGACCGTGGAGGGTGGGGGAGGGGGTTGGGGTTGGAAACAGCTGTTGAAGGGGCGCGTTAAGGTACCTAAAATTTTAGAAATTAAGCACTGAGTAGTAATAATATTTTGCTGCCGGATTGGGGTTGTATTTTACTTCCACATAACCATCTTCAGATTTTGTACAGTAATTTGTAAAACCATTATATCAGCGCCTCATAGACTTGTATTTGACATCAAGTGAAATAAGTAAGCAATCCAAAGGTGGTAGTGGAATGGCGGTTTTGGGTCCTGATTTTTGGAAGTCACGCATTTACACTTCGAGCTCTGGGTTGCTTACATATTTCACTTTATGTCCAATATAAGACGATGCTGTATTAACATTGAGATATGCTCCCATTATGAGGTTTTAGAAATTACTAAATAAGATTTAAAGATGGCGGTTTATCTTTTGAAATCGGTTATCTGAAAATAAGAGGATTTATCAAATACAAAGCTATCCAGGAGGAAATATTAGTAATACTAATTGTGAGCAGTAAGAATCTGTTGTAACTATAAATGGGTTTATCTTTTTGCAGCTATAATAAATACTGATCAAGTTAGTTTTACCACGCCACACACTGGTCAACATCAGTCCTGAAGGAGTCAGTGGCGTACGGCCCTCTCCATGTCAGCACTGGCATATTCGTTTTATTTACTATTTAATTTATTTTAGTTACATTTCGTATTTAATTTACATATCCTTGTAAAAGTAAATACTCTGTATTCCAGAATAACATGTGAAGATAAGCCTCGCCAGCATCGAAAGTAGCCAACAATAAATTTAAATGCTGCACAACAGACTATTTTTTATTTCATTATTAACGTGGTCCAGTCAAAGGGTAAGGCAACAGGCGAAGACCTATTGGGTGACCTGGAATAGGACTCGCTTATCCAGAAATAATCTGGTGAGGACGGTCACTACTGCAGACGTACACTGAGACCGGCGGTAGTCGCTTCCAATAATTATTGCGACCTACGCTGTTTATGTCACAACAGTGTAGGTCTAGATGTCGACCAAAGACGACTCATGTCAATTCAATAAGTTGTGGGCTATCCAGAAGGTCGCCCTTTCACCCCTATGAAACTCCCTCACTTGGCTAGAGGGAACATGACTACGTGGCTGTGGCATGGCGCCGTGTGCTACACTCATTGATATCACACTGGCCCTTATCGCTGTATACATTCCCTACCGTACATACACAGATTGGGCTGCCGCAGTTGTGTTACTACGCTGTATGTTGGCGTATGATGTTGAACTATTATCAGTACATCTACTATCCCCCAGGTGGTATCTGTCGTCATGTGATCAGAAATGAGTTCGTCATTGCAGCTGTACTAATATTATTGCAGCATTGTGTATACAAAATTCCAAAATACCATTAAACAGTTCTTTCTTTCAGAAGACTAATTATTCATACTATTTGTTTTATTGGTAGTACCTGCAATAGTATAAATTTGTTTCATAGTCATAACCGTTACAAAGCCAATGGTCTGCGTTTATTAAGATTTTGAAACTTGTGAACACCAAAAATCAGGGGCGCATCTGCGTAGCCAAGGAAGCCAGACTAACACTGAAACTGGTGCCCTATTTAAAACATTGGAGGATTAATAAAATTTTGTGGTTTCTTGCCAACAAGAAAAAGAAATTGGAGGAGACATCCTCTTTATACCTGGGGGAAAACTTCAAACATTACCGGTACTATTTTAAACAAAAAATGTTCAAATGTTTCCATAGCTTATGCGACTTAACTACGGGGTCATCAGTCCCTAAGACTACAAACTACTTATGAACCACTTAACACTAAGGACGGCACAAATATCCATGCCCGAGGGGGGATTCTAACCACTGACAGTAGTGGCCGCGCAGACCGTGACTGGAGCGCCTCAGTCCCCTCGGCCACCGCGGCCGGCTCTATTTTAAACAATACATTTTCCATTATCACAACATCTGACGCTAAAAGTTTGTTGTTGGGGTCGTTGTTGTGGTCTTCTGTTAGACGACTGGTTTGATGCTGCTCTCCACGCTACTCTATACTGCACAAGCGTCTTCATCTCTGACAGTGGCAACCAGCATTCTATAATTCAGCTTACTATATTCGTCTTGCGGTCTACCTCCGATATTTTTACCGCAATGCTTCCCTACAATGCTAAATTGATGATTCCACGATATCTGAGAATGTACTATACTAATGAACCTCTTCTTTTAATCAATAAGTGCCACATACCTCTTCTCTCTCCACTTATGCTCCTTAGTTACGAGGTCTACCCATCTGATCTTCAACATTCTCCTGCAGCGCCGAATTTCAAATATTCTATCCTCTTCTTGTGTCAACTCTTTATCGTCCTTGTTTCACTCCCATACAAAGACCAAACTCCAGAAAAATGACTTCATAAAAGACTTCCTAACACTTTAATTAATATTCAATGTCAAAAAACTTCTCCAATCTTACAAACATTGGCCACTATCATTATATTGCCGTAAGACCACTACTTATTTGACTGCCGGCGTAGCGCAATGGATAGCGTCACCGAGTGCGGTCTTGAAGGTGGCTGGTTCAATCCTCGTCCACCGAAAAAAATTATTTCTTTTTATTTATCTTGTCCAGAAACTTCTGCATGTTTCTTATGTTCGCTTGTAATTTCTACATATTTTGTAAACTATTCTTCTAATTTCTGGTACATTCTGTCTGTGAATAAATAACAGAGCACTCTGCACGAGAGGCAGTCAGTGAAGCATGTATGTTTCAGTTCGCAATAAACCTACTTTCTATATAAGTGCCGTTTTCAGTTGACAGCCCTGCCTACGAAGTCAAGCCTGTTTCCATTTCAACGCGACAATATTTCAGAATTATGTTTCCGAAGTTTCGCCATCTGTTTTGGCCTAAATTACATTATCAAATGAAAATTATAGAAGGAGCACGATCTGCGAACTTCATTGGGTATACACCCAGGAAAACTATTAGTAAATGTGAAACGGTCCCACTTATAGAAGTGGCAAACCGCACTAGCTAGCCAGGTCGAAGGGAAAGAATTGAAGTGCAGCTGTATCTATTTCAAAGGTTTTCATGTAAAGTAAACACTTATCGAGAGTAGAATACAAGGTTTAATTCTACCACCGAAAGCAAATTAGAACCAAATAAATAGTGAACTAAATTACAGCAATGCAGAGGACCAGCGCAGTATGCCCAGATTGTGCGATATGTCACGTTTTGAGCTATTAATAGTAGATGTTTTATAAAAGACACGCAACCACTGCTGTTTGGACGATATTTTGTTAATCAGTGGGAGTTTTCGAGGAAATAGAGGCAGGGTATTGGCATGTCCTGATTTAAGTTTAGTGTCATTTGTAACGATTTATTATCACTCCACTCCCTTCTGAAATAGTGAAATAGTAACTCCACCTGTAATTCATGACAGAAGGTCAAACTACAGTTAGCAAACATTATTGGCGATACACGAATTCCGATTGTCGCGATATATTTGTTTCATCGTGTGTAAGAGCACGTGGAAAAAATGGGGCAACGAAGTTACTCCAATAATCCAGCTACCATGACACTGACAGTAATACGTTCTCTTTTCATTGTTTCCTTTGAAGCAGTTAAACCAAACTTGTCTTGCCTAGGTGCGATATGTAAATCACAGTAGTAGTGGTACATAGCATGTTGCAGTCAGGTCAGTCGTTTGTGTGTGGTGGAAGAGGGAATCGTTTACTTGTATGTCACAACTGGTCTGTGTCGTGTGTTAATTCTGAATCACAATGAGAAAGTGATGATTTCTAAATAGCTCAAATACCGCGGCCTTTCTCTGTCAACTATTTAAATAAACGCAATAATCAAATAAGTTGTAAGGTGGCATTATTTTCCACCTCGCAATACTCGTCAACCGGCCAATGAGAATGTATGCAGAAATAATCAAAGTTCATTAACAAGCAAAATTATGTTGAGAAATGAAGTGGCACAGCAACGATGATGGGGGAGGGGGGGGGTCTAATAGAGCTGAAACCCCCACCAGCGCTTCCCAAAGATTTTTAATTTTATTGTTTACACTTTTTATCTTTTTAAACAGGTCGACACCGGAAATTTTAAATAGTACAAATGTAATTAATCACAACGTAACTATATTTTGTCAAGTATAAGTGAACGTGACAAAGGGCCGCCATCGTGATGCCGTCACTGATAACGTGTGCTGCTTTTACTGTAAGGGATTTTAATGCCGCCGCGATCAGCTTTGATGTTTTCGCTATTGATAAATGTGCAATTGTTTTCATAGTATAATTGGTTTAATCACATAGAATGTAAAAATAAGTCCTAGATTAATAAATTCAATAGGCTTTATAATCCTGGATACGCCACTGGGGGTAACTAACAGAGTGTGTATGGTTCAGCCAAAACATTGAAAAAGGACAGGACAAAGACCAGTACATTCATAAAGCAGAATATTCAGTGAAATATTACATAAGTATCATCAATCTTTTGTTACATAATACGTCTGACCATTGCTTTTATAGTAGTTGACGATAAAGTACTGTCAATTGCCGCATTCCATTTTGCTGCGATATATTCAGTTTCATAATATATCATATTACGACAATAGGAAGCATTAAATGTTTATTTGATTCTTTGCTGGTATGTTTTTCAACTGAAACTCCAGTAACACTGAGCCTGTATATTAAATAAATATTTAATTATTAGTTTTGCATGCATATCAGATAATAACAGGTTTGAGGACCATTTAAGGCGACCTGTAAAAAGTTTTATATCACATAACCTATGTACTTATATTATAATATAAATATATATAGTAGGTAAAATTAGCTCTCCGACTAGCCCTGCCTCCGTCTGAATAATAATCCTGTATGCGCTCTTGGGTGTGACCAAATTTGTGTGACTTTGATTGTCTTTTGCATGTGTGTACATACGAGCCTCACTAATCAGTACATTTGGTATTAATATGCAAAATGTAGTTGATATCAGTAATATAATTATGTAAATAATATACTTTAGGTAAATATTATAACTGAATTTGACTGAAATCCCTAAGAGATTTCTCATATGTTAAATATACTAGGAGCAAAACACAAACAATATCCATAGTAATGGCGATCCTGCCGATGACAGCGCTACTAAAGCAGTGTTACTAAACATAGCTTTAAGAAACTCATTCACCAAAGAAGACGAAACCAATATTTCTATCTGATTATGTTGAATTCATAGCTCCATATACAAACGCTCTCTCAAAGAAGGATCTGTACCAAAAGATTGAAAAGTTGCACAGGTCACACCGATATTCAAGAAAAGCAGTAGGAGTAACCCATTAAACTACAGGCCTATTTCATTGACTTCAATTTTCAGCAGGGTTTTGGAACGTATCCTGTATTCAAATATTATGAATTATCTCGAACGGAATGATCTTTGGCCCAAGGTCAACATGGATTTAGAAAATATCGTTCATGCGAAACACAACTAGCTCTTTATTCACACGAAGTAATGTGTGATATCGACAAGGGTTCGCAAATTGATTCCGTTATCCTTGATTTCCAGAATGCTTTTGACACCGTACCTCACGAACGGCTTTTAATCAAATTGCGTGGTTACGGTATATCGCCCCAAATTTGCGACTGGATAGGTGCTTTCCTCTCAGAGAGGGCACAGTTTGTAGTAATCGATGGTATGGTATCGACTAAAACAGAGGTGATATCGGGCGTTCCACAGGGTAGTGTTATTGTTCATCTGCTTTCCTTATTTACATAAACGATTGAGGGGAAATCCTAAGTAGCTCTCTAAGGTTGTTTGCAGATGACGCCGTCATTTACCGTCATTGAAGATCAAAACCAACTGCAGAACGATTTGAATAAGATATCTGTATGGTGTAAGAATTGGCAATTGCTCTAAAGAATGAGGAGTGTGAAGTCGTCCACATGAGTACGAAAAGAAATCCGTTAAACTTGTTTACATGATAAATCAATCAAATGTAAAGGCTGTAAGCTCCACAAAATACCTAGGAATTACAATTACTTCAGACTTAAATTGGAAATAACACGTTGAGTAGTGTCGTGGGAAGGGCGAACCAGAGACTGCGTTTTATTGGCAGAACCCTTAAAAGATGCAACAGAACTACTAAAGAAACTGCGTACTCTACGCTTGTCTGTCCTTTTATGGAATATTGCTGCCCAGTGTGGGATCTTCGTCAGGTGGGTTTGACGGAGGACATCGAAAGAGTCCAAAGAAGGGCAGCTCGTTTCGTATTGTCACGATACACGGGAGACAGTGTTACGAAAATGATACAGGATCTGGGATGGGAATCATTACAACAACGACGCTTACCGCTGCGGCGTGGGCTGCTTACGAAACTCCAATCGCCAACATTCTCCTCCGAATGCGAAAATTTATTGTTGACTCCCACTTACATAGGTAGATATGATCATCAGAATAAACTACGAGGAATCAGAGCCCGAACGGAGAGATTCAGGTGTTCATTCTTCCCGCGCGCTATTCGAGAATGGAATGGGAGATAAAATAGTATAACGGTGGTTCGATGAACCCTCTGCCATTCACTTAAATGTGATTTGCAGAGTATCGCATGTAGATGTAGATACAAATAATGTAATTGATATAAATATTACTAGTAATATAAAGTCACACAAGGTGAAATTAGATTTCCTATCTCACTTCCCCCCCCCCCTCCACACACACACACAGGAAAATAAATCGTGCGTGCGCCTCAGCATGTGACCAGTGAGAAATTTTCTTGAAGCATGACGCAAATTTTTTATTGTTTTTTTTTTTTTTTTTTTTTTTTTTTGGGGGGGGGGGTAAGATGTTACAGGGATATGCCTTTCTACTAACCTTGTTTCATACATTGGGAACAGAACTCCGCCACTGCCGGTCCCAAGCCCGGGGCCCCATCTCACAAGTGTTGGGGAAGGAGGAGGGGGAGGAGTAACAACCTCGTTAAAAAACCTGGGTCCATCTGGCTCCGGATGGTAGCACCCAGTTAGGGCTTCCACCTGGGGTTATAGGTGAAGACTGGCCAATGGTCTCGACGGCGGAAGAGGAACTTCACTTCGCAACGGCAGAGAGTGCGGAAGAGCCACTGACACACATCAGGTGAAGAAGATCAACGGCTTCAGAGGCGGATGAAGATACTAATCTCAACGGCAAAGAAGGCGGATGAGTCATTCACAGTAGCGTCTGTTACCAAAGTGGTCGGCTGCAAAGGGCGTCTGTTCCCATATTGGGCGGCCTGTTAAAACCCATCTGGCGATACGATCACAGATGTAACATCCCACGAAGGGGTTAACACCCCTTCCTAATTTACTTTTAATCAAGACATGATGGTAAACACTCATAGGAAAACTACTCCAGCAGGTAAACAATCCTCCATCACTGGAAACAGTGATGCAACTAGGCCATTGGATTCTGGAGAGCCTAGAACATCATGTGAGGAAGAGTCGGAGCTTCCTAGAACTTCTTGCATAAGGCCTGGAATAAAACATCTTCTTGGCACATTAAATATCAATACTTTATTAAAAACTGGAAAACTGAAACAACTGACGGACATATTAAACAGACGCAACATACTCATACTAGCACTTCAGGAAACCAGATACAGAGATGAGAATGCATTTGAATCAGAGGGCTACAGGATTTATAAAGGGAAACCAGCCATAAAGAATAAACAAAATGCCAGTATTCTTGGAACAGCTTTCATGGTAAAACGCAACCTGACAGAATCTATAACAAATTTTACATCCCCGTCTGAGAGAATATCACTTCTCTCATTTAGATCAGCAAACAAAGGCTATACCATCATAAATGCACATGCACCTACCAACAAGGACAATAGGAAAAATCCAGAAAAAAGTGGATCAATT
Organism: Locusta migratoria; assembly: GCA_026315105.1. Classification (NCBI taxonomy): domain Eukaryota; kingdom Metazoa; phylum Arthropoda; class Insecta; order Orthoptera; family Acrididae; genus Locusta; species Locusta migratoria. Next base: position 439,467,221 of record CM048748.1, on the reverse strand, counting down.
TTGGGAAACACTAGAGGACGAAACATCTAAAATACCAAAGCATCACATAAAAATACTAGTAGGGGATTTCAATGCACGGGTCGGCAGGGAAGAGGTAATACAAGGCAATAGTAGGAAATTTTCCTGCACATAAACGAACCAATAAGAACGGAGAAAGGCTCATCAACTTCTGCAGACAATTCGACCTGAAACTAATGTCAACTTTCTTCAGAAAATTGTCAAGGAGAAAGAAGACCTGGTGTTCCCCTAATACACATTTAGGCTCATATCAGCTGGATCATGTGGCAATAACCAAACATAACCATAGAGAAATTATGAATGTACGGGTCCGAAGAGGACTAGGAATAGATTCTGACCACTTTTTAACGAAATTAAAACCAAATTTCAACCAAAGAAACCAAATCCCAAAATAAAAAAGTCCCTAGAATTGTCACAAAATTTCTGTCAGACAATAGGGACAAATTCGTTGAAAAGCTTGAAACAAAGACGATGGGAAACTGGAGCGAGATCAGAGAAGCAATGATAGAAACGGTTAAAGAACTAGAACAACCACCAAGAAGAAGGAAACATAGATGGTGGAATAAGACATGTGATGAAGCAATAGAGAATAGACTAACAGCCTGGAAAAAATGGAACGCTTGCAAAAAGGAAAGCGACTGGAACACATTCACTGAGATCAGAAAACAAACATCAAAAATTATTCGAGCAGAGAAACGAAATTATGACAAAAATCGATTAAAGGACATAGATAAAAATTTCAGACAGAACAATACTAGGGATTTCTACAAAGTTTTTAAAGAAGAAATAACAGGGTACAAACCGATGAGCCTCCACTTCAGAGACTGGACAGGCAAACTGATCACCAACAACAAAGACAAATGTGAGTTACTTGCTGCATATTTAAAGAACCTTCTAAACTGCGATGAACCAACACAACGACTAACTTTCTGTAAACCTCAAAAAGAAAATCCTCCTTCAGAACCACCGTCACTGCATCAAATTGAGAAATACATTAGCCAGTTGAAGAACAACAGAGCACCGGGTGAAGACGGGATAGTAGCCGAGATGTGGAAACTGGGAGGGAAGCGGGCTTCTGAAACCATTTATGACGTTATTAAAGATTGCTGGGAAAAAGAAAGAATACCGGATGATTGGAAACAAGCCATAATTCACCCATTACACAAGAAAGGAGACAGGACAGATACGAACAACTACAGAGGCATATCTCTACTTCCAGTCACATATAAAATTATATCCAACGCTCTGCTGAATAACATAGAAGCACAAGCAGAACACACAATTGGTGAGTACCAAGCAGGTTTCAGAAAAAGTAGATCGTGCCCAGAGCAAATATTTAACTTGAAAACAACCTTCAGGATCAGAACAATGCGGAACCTTAACACAGTCATTACATTCGTTGATATCAAAAAAGCCTATGATTCCGTAGACAGACAAACAGTATTCCTAACATTGCAAGAAGCAGGTATCGATAGAACCACCAGAAAGTTAGTTGAACAGACACTCACAGACACAACTTCTAAAGTTAAATTTCTTGGAGAAGTTTCTCAACCCTTCAGAATTAACACAGGAGTTCGCCAGGGCGATGGACTCTCACCAATTCTCTTCAATCTGGTCTTAGACAAAGTAGTGAGAGAATGGGAAAAAGAACTAAAAGGGAAAAACATTGAAGGAATTTATCTAGGACAAGAAAGAGGAAGATTCGAAGTGAAATGTCTCGCTTTTGCTGACGATATTGCAATTTTTTCTAAAGACAAAACAGATGCAAAAATAATGATAGAAACACTTCACAGAACTGCAGCCAAAACCGGTTTACAAATATCATATGAGAAAACGGAATACATTGAACATAAACACAACAGAGAGAAATATCTACAAACACAACAAGGGAAAATTAAAAGAGTTGAGAAGTTTAAGTATTTGGGAGAATGGATACAATTAAATGGATTGGATAACACCACAAGTAAAGAAAGATCAAGGAAAATGGAATTAGCATACAAACTCACCCAAAACCTATATAACAAAAGATCGGTATCGTTTAAGGCAAAAATTAAACACTACGCAACAGTAATTAAACCGGAAGCACTATATGGATCTGAATGCCTAACTCTGAATAAAAAATGGGAACAAGAAGAACTAGAAAAGAAAGAAAGGAAAATACTCAGAAAAATTTTAGGACCACAAATAAACAAGGATAACAGTTGGACGAAGAGAAGAAATGAAGATTTATACAGAAACATAGAAACCATCACAGACTCAATAAGGAAGAGGAGATTAAAGTTTTATGGACACATTTACAGAATGAAAGGCAGTAGACTGACAAAGAAATTTTTTAATTTCATTTCCAAATTGAAGAACACTACAGGATGGCTGGAAGAGACAAAAAGGGATTTGAGAAAACTTAACATCACAGAAGACGTAATACAAGACAGGGGAAATTTCAGGCTACAGATCGATTCTGCAAAATTTCCCATCCAACAACAAAAACAACAACCTAGGAGCGTGATGTCCATTGAACAGAGGCAGGCCATCAGCCAACGCATGAAGAAGTTCTGGGAAGATAAGAAGAAAAATATTGTACCATAGTCATAAGTTCTAAGCGATCTATAATTGGCCAAATTCTGTCAAAAAAAAAAAAAATGGGAACAGCTGATTCCTTACTTCTACATCTGTATGATGCAGATGTTTATGAGCAGAGTATTTCATTTCGTTGAAGTTCTAAAAAATAGACGACATCTTCAATGATTGCTACTGAGATTACAACCAACTGCACATTAGACCATTTATAAACAGCTTTAAAGAATGATTAAGACAAGGGACTCGCTCAGCATTATTACGTTATTGTAGTGACTGCTCCCACAACTTCAGCACGCATGACAGAGCATTCATCTATTTTAATGCCAGTAAAATTTCCTAACATCGGGATTAAGACTTCTCATAATTTTTAAAACAATTATACACAATTTTTGTCCCAACATACGGGGATATTTTGTTCATGTGCTTCATGATAAATATTATCATCATCAAAACACTCAAACTGATTACTGTCACTTTCAAAAGTCGATGGCAAATCTCAGTTAACTGTTCGTTTGTTATGTACTTGGAGAGATCATTTGCAGAAATTTGCCCCAGGGACCTGTAGATTGTCGAAATGTAAGACGTCTTGTCAGACTGCGTCTTTGTAACCGCAGTGGCGTAACTATGGGGGAGATGAGGGGGATAGAACCCCCCCCCCCCCCCGCAGAACCCGGAAAAAAAAAAATTGTATAACAGCAATATTGTAAAGGTAAAGATTTGAAACTAGGGTTGTTTTACCATAAGCTTTCATTGGAAGGGAGTGAATTATTGTCTTCAACGGGAGTGGTAGATGGTAGTCTGTCTGGAAAATGACTAAAATTTTGCTTGTCAAGCAGATCTATCCCCCCCCCCCCCCCAAAGCCAAGTCCTAGTTACGCCACTGTGTAACCGTATCTCAGAAAACATGTTCTAAAGCTTACTGGTGATACAGTGTTTTAGTATGGTATTCCAAGACATCTTCTTGTACTTGGATTGTCTGGAACGTTTTTAAGGGTCCACACACAAAAGTGTTAAATTTCAGTACTCATAAATGCCTACTTTAAGAGTAGCTGCAGAGAAGTAGACGCTTCTATGAACAGGCTTTACTTCGAGGTGACGTAACTAACTATGATTTGCATTTATCTAACGTGGTATTTTTTCAAAAGTCGTGTATCAACATTTTCTACTTTGTTATGATTAGAATATGAGGATTTATATCCCGTATAGTACAGATTCACGTAGATTATCTGAAGGATTTGACCCAATATGTAGACCGGCGTTATTTTCAAAATAAATGCTTGAAACTGAATCTCTAGACTGATAATCGTCGTCCTGCGTTGTGTCACTCACTGGAGCCTCCGAATGTTCAGAATATTCCTTTCGTCTGGATCCAGTAAAACATACGTGGCACTAAAGTTATGAAAGTTATGTGTCTTAACAATACCGCCTTACAAGCACGACCTTAGCGAGAGCGTGGTCAGATAGGTCCTCGCCAAGAGTGTAGGCAAACAAAGGTCGAAACATTTACAGAAGTAGACGCTTTAAGAATCAACTGTGAGAGCTTAGTGACTTTTCCTAACCCCCATGTGTGCACATTTTTTTTCTCCTGCAGCTGTACACGTTCGATCTTGCCCCACTGTCATCTCTTCAGTGTCATTTCGTCCAATCTGCATCGCCAACAAACAAGTACTACCCGAGAGAAGTATCTTATCGGATGTGGAATACGTGGCCACACTTAATAGAGTGTCAGCTTACACATCAATGTTCCGCAATGGAATTTATGTTGCTTGTCGGAAGAGGTGTTCTACGACATTTGGGTAGGCGGACGCGTAGTGAAATAAAAATACTGTTTGCCTGAAGGTTTTATATTTTTCGCGAATTCTGCTGACTGAGGATGCAATGGCGGAGGTGGCAAGTAAGTCGGGTTGAAGAAGCATGGCAAATACCTAACCCTCCACTCCCCATCCTCACTCTTGGCAAGAACCTCTGCTACCCCAGGCTACGAGTTATACGGCGCATTGTGGAAATAAAACTTAACAATAAAACATACACGGCTGAATAACAATATTACAGGAGTTTTCGTGCTTACATCCTACTGAAACCCGAGTTAATACAAGTATTCTTTACAAATGGCAATCTGTTACATTGCTAAAGCATCTGCTGTTATAAAGTAAAATAGACCTATACGTTGCTTAGTGCTTAAAACACTGATTAACATCATAACGTAGACGGCAGTGCGCGATATTAAGATGTTCGTAACACCGCGTTCGAATTCATGCCGGGGGTCCAAATCTAGGGTTGTATTAGTCACAGACGTATGGGATACAGTGTTTTCCATAGACCTAAGCTAAGTGATCAATTGTATAGAATTAGAATAATGATAATACTGTAAATATCCTGCAGCACATCGTAAAAATTAAATCATTACACTTTTCCAGGAGCCGATCCAAATTGAGTATATAGGTTCGATTTTTCACATCGTGTTGTCTATGGTGGGCTTTATTTGGTTTACAAAATCACTATTTATTTTTGGGCGGTTACTGAAAGAATCACGAAATACTATGCGTTTTGGAGACTAAATCCACCAATTAAGGGACTATCGCTTCGATACGATTTACTCATTGCAAATGGTAGACGTATTTACGATATGCTCTTAAGATGATATTCTCATATCAGTTTTTAAATATTTTCGATTCTTTGTCCATTACCAATGTTCGGAGTTTCAAACATATCACACTTTTCCACAAAACCCGATCTTTAGCTATTTAGCCCTGTATGTCACACACACACATATATATATATATATATATATATATATATATATATATATATATGTATGTGCGTGTGTGTGTGTGTGTGTGTGTGTATGTGTGTGTGTGTTTACATATTTGTTGTATATTCCGTAGACATTGATCTAGAAACGTCATTTTCCCCGTTTTACAAAATCTTTCCCCTTATCAAGATACAACCAAAATATTGTGATATTTGGCTAGCAACATTCCTTATTGTGCTGAAAGACTGCGTTCTGGCGGCTCTCAAGATTATTATCCGATCAGAAAAAGTCAACAAGGTGAAAAAATTTCTTCTTTCGTTATCTGCGCGGTTAAATGGCCGACCGCTATGAGGCACCATGCTGTGTAGCACGCCGCTGCTCACCGTCGGAGGATCGAGTCGTCTCTCGCGAGTCTGTGTGCGTGGGTGTGTGTTTTCTTCGATGAAAGTTACGTTAAGTTATTTTTAATCCTAGGGACTGATGGCCAAACTAAATAAGTCCCTTAGATTTCCAAACGTTTGAACATTTTTTTGTTATCTCCTCAGGATGATCGGGTGATTTATTTTCGATATTTATCAAGTTTAATGTGCATCATCCATTTTAATCAAGCGTCCTATGTAATGTAGAGACATATCAAGATTTTATTTGAAGGTTAGTAGATTCATATCTTATTTGGTTCTGTGGAAATGGTCGGTGCTAGAGATAGGACTCGCAAATGGCAGAAAATCTGTTTCACATTTTTAAAATATATATTCATTGTCAAGATACACTACATAAATTACAATTTTTGACTCTTTCTGTTCTTGGTAAATAGTCGAAATTTTTACGATATGTCCTTAACCCTCGAGCGGTCGCGCTGGCGCACTGAATGCGCCTTAGTTGAATAAACATGGTTTTCGTTATGTTGGTAACAATGGAGACGTTTGAAACTCTAGCTATTCCTCCACTGTTATCTTCACTATTGTTGTGTGCAGTCTGGTAATTGTCGGTGCTCAAGAAAATTCTTAACAGGAGAATTTGTGAAGCGCTGTCATAACTGACGTACTCTGTGCGCCGCGCGACTGGCCATGTAAGTGTTTTTTTACTTTCTCAAACGTAGTGTTGTATTTCAGTTACGTTATTCCTATGTTTCGTGTTCATGAAGATACTTTATTTTAGGGCAAGGAAGCGTTTAACCAGTGAGGAACTCGCATGGTTCTTGAATAACGATCCAGATTTTTTGAAAGATGTAGGCAGTATGATGGATGATGACACAGATGATGAAGAAGAGGTAATTGCTCACAGTGACCATAACACTGTAAGTGAACAAGAGTACGAGTTTGATGAAAATGAAGACAGTAACTGTCAGTCAGGTTGTACCGGTGATTGGTTCGTGGGAAAGGACAAAACAATTATGTGGATGAATGTAGTGAGCACAGCCTAAATCAAAGCCAGCTATTGCTAGGGATGTAACAACCGAGATTTCTGGATTCAGAAAGATAATTAGCATGGAAATGATTGATATAATTGTACATTACACAAACAAATACAACCTCGCTGCGGAGCGCGCGGTTGCTCGCCGTTGAGGTTCGAGTCCTCCCTGGGGCATGGGTGTGTATGTGTTTGTCCTTAGGTTAGTTTACCTAGGTTTAAGCAGTTTGTAAGCTACGGACTGATGACCACACAGTTTGTTCCGATAGATTTACAAACATTTGAACATTTGAAACAAATACATTCAGCTCATACCTGATTATCAAAGAGAAAAAGAGAAAGAAGAAACGACGAGAACTGAAATACTGGCACTACTTCGTTGACTTTATCTTTTCGGAATAAAGAAAGCTAATCATACGAATGTAATGGAGATGTGGAATACCGATGGATCAGGAATCGAAATTGCAAGAGCTGTGATGAGCTACAGGCGATTCCTGTTCTTGCTACGTTGTATTCTTTCTGATGATAAAACAACTAGAGCAGAGAGAAGAAAATTTGATAAGTTGGCTGCAGTACGCTTCATTTTGAAAAACTTTGTCACCAATTGTAAAAGTACGTACAATCTTAGTGAGTTTGTAACCATTGATGAAAAACTTCAAGCTTGTCGGGGAAGTTTTGGATTTGTACAATATATTCCCAACAAACCTGCCAAATACGGCATCAACATATTCGCACTTTGTGACGCGAAAACAATTTTTACAAGCAACCTCGAGGTATATTGTGGAAAGCAACCTGAAGGACCTTGCGCAGTCTCCAATTCAGCTTCTGAAATAGGTCACATGCTAGTGAGCCATATAGAGGGATTCAGCAGAAATATAACAATGGACAATTGGTACACAAGTTGTACCTTGGCCATATCACAATTACAGAAAAAGCTTAAATGTATTGGGACACTGAGAAAAAATAAACGAGAAATTCCCTAGGAATTTTTGCCTAGGAAAGGTCGCGCACCAGATTCGTCCCTTTTCGGGTATAATGAAGATATGACATTGGTTTCGTATGTGCCAACGAAGAACAAGGCGGTTCTGATGCTGTAAACTATGCGTGATTCAGGTATTATTGCTGAAGATTCATGTAAGCCTGATATTGTGTTACATTATAATGCCACGAAGGGTGGCGTTGATACAGTCGACCAGATGTGCGGCACATATTCTGTGGCTCGTATTACGAGAAGATGGCCCTTGGTAATCTTTTTCGCTCTAATGGACATTGCGAGCATCGACGCCCAGATCCTATTTTATTCAAATGGACAAAATCATAAGGTATCAAGAAGGATTTTTCTAAAGAACTTGGCTTATGATCTCTGGAAAGCACATCTAGTATAATAGCACATCTAGTAAATAATTAACCTTTTTTGCAATGAAAGTGATAAATATTGTATACATATTTCTTTATTAGACATGTAGTATTTGGAATTGTGGTGTCGAAATAAATTCATTTTAATTAGCCAAAAATGAGTAATATTTCGATACTATTAATACCTGAGTAAGTGATAGTACATCTACCTTTTAGAAAATTAACTATAAACGTTAGTACTGACATGAGTTCATGTAAAAATCGTAATAGAACTGAGTCAACGTACGTGGCGCTCTCAGTGCGCCGCGCGACTGCTCCTGCACCATGAAAATGCGCGACTGCTCGAGGGTTAAGACGATGGTCCCAGGAAACTTTGAAAGTTTTTCCGTAATGCTACCCGGTACTGAGACGCGTAGATTCCACGTTACCGTGGATATGCACATAATATCCGTTATGACGTGTAACCGTAGTTTGAACTAATGTAGCGAACGTACAGTAAGAGTTCTTGGTTCGGAAGTCACGAAATGTTGTTCTTAGAAGGCATTTAGTCACCAATACTATTTGCAAAAGTCACAAATCATCATAAATGCTCTCTGTGATTGAAAAATGTTAATGGTATCCGTCACAGATAACTGTAAAGTGTGCTTGTGATAAGGATTTTCTATTTCTCTAGAATATACCCTTTACGTATTGCCGTAAATCGCCCCTGTCGCGAAATATTGTGCGCTTAAGACGGTATACCCGTTCCATCTTGACGTTCATCAACGCAGTATTGAAAAAGATTGCAGTTTTAGTAATAAGTTTCCTCATGAATCATCACCGTATATTGTGTACACTAAAAATCTCTTTGTGGTAATCTACTCTTCCCCATCCACAACTCCCCTGTTACACGTTTGTATCCATAATAATTTGCTTTATTACACGAGAAGCTGAATGTTGGTACCTTCCCTGCATTCCATGACTATTGGAATAATCCGACCATGACTGCAAAAATAATGAATCATATCTCAGCTAATATATTCTTAAAAACTGACCACGGTTCAAGAAATGTCAGAAAATCTTAATACGTTATCAACACACACCAGATAAACGATTATACTTGGATACGAAAAGAGTGAATTATGTTAAGAGAAGCTCCGACCGCTATAAAACTTATTATCCGATTATAAGAGAACTAACAACGAAAAAAAGAGATAGAGAGAGAGAGATTTTTTTGTACAACTTCAGGTTCGATTTCTTATTTCCGTTATTGGACACAGTTTATGTGCAGCATAAAATCAAATAGAGTATTGCAAAAAATTGCAATATTTGATTCTAGCTTATACATGGCAGAGTATCAAATTCATAGAAGATATAGAAATTATAATTAAAACTGAGATCAGAACCCTGTCTCGTTACATTCTCGTTTCAACAAAACTATCATCTGCGAAATATGAGAAATAAGATACTGAATTTCTATTTGTAAATTGTCATAACTTGAATATAAATATACCAATGCATAGAAAGAAACTATCACATCTTTAATGACACAATATAAATATATGCGCACAACATGCTGCTCCATGGGAAACAATGGAATTTCCTTCTGTCTGGTCACAAAAAGGCAAATATTATCCTGACATTCTGGTGTACAAGTGCTAGTGCAAGTTTGACACAAACATCCGGCAGAGCACCCGACTACTCCAGAATGTCAGCATTTCGCCGGGAAAGCATGAAATCACACATCCGAAGACTCTACGGGGAGGAGATGTTACAGAAGATCAAGAAGCTGGACAAGCTCTGACAAAGGAAGGGGAGAATGTTGAGCTCCCTTAGTTTCCTGCTGAGATGTAGAGAACAAGACGTAGTACAAGTTTTTTCCAAGATAAAAAATCACGTTAATTCCAGAGCGGCCAACAGAATTAAACGCCGAGCCAGCCTTGCATTGGTAAGGGAGAGAGTGTGCAATTTACGCCACAGACTAGATGTGACATCCAGGGAGCTGTTACATCTTCACCTGTCTATAGCAACATCCCTTACTGACCAAGAGTGGGCCCAGGTGGATGGAGCCTCACGGGTCTTAGCAGAATGCACCAGGAAGAAATCAAGAACCTGCCAACAAGCTAAGTTCGAGCGCCTCAACAACAAGTCACAGCAGGAAGAGGACAGGCGCACAGTGGTGAACTTAAGTGGTCATCAATTTGATGAGGAGACACTTCAAGCATTCAGCAAGGGTCTAAACTTTGCAGTGACTCCCAGAAATGTGCCAGTGGCGGCCTTTATCAGTGCAGTTGAGCAGGCATCCAACACACTTCCTTCCAGTGTGGCGGAATAAATCCGACGAGAAACCTTCAGGGCAATCACTAGGACCAGGATGCCCAAGTCTAACATCTCAAGTGCAGAAAAGAGGGCACTCAGGCAACTCCGGGAAGAAGAAAACATTGTGGTGATGCCAGCTGACAAAGGTAACGCCTCCGTGATCCTACTGAAGGCAGATTATGATAGGAAGATGCAACAACTCCTGGAAGATCCTGCCTACACGCCAATAAGGAGTGACCCCACCGACAAAGTGGACAAGAAGACAAGGACGCTACTGAAGAAGACAGGCCTACCTGACAACGTCATCAAGAAACTACTATCAAAAGCGCCAGTACCACCAAGGATATACGGACTACCCAAAGTCCACAAGGAGGGGGTACCACTTCGACTTATTGTTAGCAATATTGGGGCAGCCACCTACCCCACAGCAGCTTATTTGAAGAAGATGTTGTCACCTTATGTGGGGAAGTGCTCACACCACATTCGAAACTCAGAGGATTTTTTACAGCGCCTTCAGCAGCTACACATCTCGGACTCAGACATCATGGTTAGCTTTGATGTGATGTCCTTGTTCACCCGGGTCCCACTGAATGACTCGCTTAAGCTCATTGGGGAACAATTCGATGGTACCATCTTGGATCTGTTCAAGCATGTACTGACCTCGACATACTTCCTTTCTGGAGGTCAATTTTATGAGCAGACAGAAGGGGTGGCGATGGGTAGTCCCCTTTCGCCAGTAGTAGCCAACCTATTTAAGGAGAAATTCGAGGAAGAGGCACTGACATCAGCCACACATCAACCAAAATGTTTCTACTGATATGTGGATGACACCTTTGTCATCTGGCCCCATGGTAAGGAGTAGCTGGACAACTTCCTGGAGCACCTGAACTCACGCCACCCCAATATGATGTTCACCATGGAACTGGATGTTAAGAGGAAGGCAGATGGCACCTTTGGGCACAGTGTTTATCGCAACCCCACACATAAGGATTTGTATCTACAAGCCAACAGTTGTCACCATCCAGCACAAAAGAATGGTGTGCTCAAAACTCTTATCCATCGGGCACAGGCGCTCTCTGATGCTGACAGTCTGATGACAGAGATGGCACACTTGCGGTCAGTATTCAACAGGAGTGGATATTCTGCCAGAGACATCCAGAGGGCGTTTCACTCAGGTAAGTCCAGTGAAGGAACCGGAAGAGTAACAGGAAGAGGCCAAGAGGGTGGCATACCTACCATATGCAGGGCCAGTATCTGCCAAAATCAGCAGAATTTTGTCTAAACACAACATTAAGAGCATATTCTGCCCACCCACGAAGATCGGTGCACTATTGGGCAACACCTAGGACGACCTGGGACTACAGCGGCCAGGATTTTACAGCATACCGTGCCAGTGTGGGTTGGCATACATATGCCAGACCACCAGGACGGTTCAAAGCAGGTGCAAGGAACACCAAAGGCACACCAGACTGGGACAAGCTACGAAATCAGCAGTGGCTGAACACTGCCAAGAACTTGGCCAGTCCATGGACAACAACACCAGAATAGTAACACAGACGCCGAGATTCTGGGACAGTGTCATAAAAAATTGCATTGCGATTAAAATCAGTGAAAACCTTATCAACCGTGACACTGGATGTCAACTCAGTGCAGCATGGAACCCAGCACTGGAGCTTCTAAAATCGCAACTAAAAACGACTAGGAGAGCACCTGGCACATTGCAGACGGCAGAGGGAACGCCCAGCGCGGCGCAGACGGTGGAGGGAGCACCTGCAGCGGCGCGGACGGCAGAGGAAGCGCCTAGCACAGCGCGGACGGCAGAGGAAGCGCCTACCACAGCGCGGACGGCAGAGGAAGCGCCTTCCACAGCGCGGACGGCGCAGGGAGCGCCTGGCGCGGCGCGGACGGCGCAGGGAGCGCCTGGCGCGGCGCGGACGGCGGAGGGAGCACCAGGCAGCAACCAGACACCCCTTCTCGGGAATTGACCAATCACAGAGCACCACCTGACTCGGTGCGGACCGCATATGGAACCCCTAACGCCTAGGAATAAATACTGGACGCGTTCCAAACAGGGACAAGTCACAGGAAGCACCTGAGGAAGACAGTGAGGCACACTGACGAAATATTGTGCATGTTTGACACAAACATCCGGCAGAACACCCGACTACTCCCGAATGTCAGCATTTCGCCGGGAAAGCATGAAATCATACAAATATTATCCTGTTTGAACAACAGCATCATAGTCCTCATCAAACATTTTGGCATGCGAATAAACTAGCGCTTTTTTCTGCTCAAAGAGATTACCAGACTGGTGGAGGAAGAAAGAATATGCTGTCTGAGCAGTAGAAAGTCATTGTGGCAGAAGCGCCATGAATGCGAGAAAGATAAGTGTATGGACACAGTAACAGTCAGATCAAACGAGAGAAGAGACAATAACACTGAAAAACAGAGCTATAAGCTATGGGGATCTGAATCTGCAAAACCGGCCAACTTTAACAAGGAAACATTTATTCACATTCCCCCATCCCCGTGCCTACATGTTACAAGGAGCTGGAAGTCCGGGCAAACCACCCTCAAGGATCGGTAGAAAGGTGCTGAATGTCATTGATGAAACAGAGAACAGGCTTTGAGAAATTTAGAGGATGTAGCAATGTAAGAGAAAAGAATGGGACATTGGCTGAAGAAAGCAGACAAAGTCTAAAGGAAGAATGCTGCGAAAATGGCTGAGACAAAGATAGAAGAAAGTGCTAATGGGAGAAAAACGAGAGAGTGGGAGAGAGACATGTCAGTATAGTGGCATTGAAAGGTAGGTGTTATGTATGAAACCTCTGTACAATTAGAGACTGCATTAAAGCATGAAGTATGTTAAAAGAGCATGAATAAGTTTGCATGCTAAATTTTTGGTAAGCAAGCCAGAATGAGAACCAAGGCACTTTTACTTCAGTGTTGTTTAAACAGGAAGTTATTTGCCTTTTTGTAGTACGATAGGAGCATTTCTGTTCAAATATTTGTAAGTCTATGGGACCAAACTACGTTGGTCATCAGTCCCTAGATTTACAAACTACTTAAACTAAGTTAAACCAACCTCAGGACAAGGACACAACAGGAGGATTCGAACCTCCGACGCGGGAGGCCTCGCGATCCGAAACATGGCGCTCCAGACCCCTCGGCTACTCCCGCGCGGCGTAGCATTTTTCATCTGGTTAATTTATGACTGATACCTTTGTGAGTCGAGCAGTAAGTGTTAGGTGTCATGTAATGGCAGCACGTGCTCGGTTTGTTGCTTCCTAAGTAAAAGTTCGTCAGAACTATCTCGCATAATTTCAGTCAGAAGGGGTGGAGGAAGGTACCGAGGCGTCAGAATGGCTGTTGTTGTCGCCAGAACAACGGACGGGAAAACCAGTGTTCACACACTGCACTGTCAGACAAACTGTTAGTAATTCACCACTCCACGCCGTTAGTGCGCAAAGCTTGATTGCCATGGCAACTTCGACTTGCAACGACAACCTCAGAAAGGCGCAGACTTCACTTTTTAGCGGACAAGCAAAACACCCTTTTATGTTTATGATTTGGAAGTGGGTGAAATGTTTGTGATTATTCGAGGTCTGTTAGTCAGCTTCCAAATAGTTAAAAGTCGAAAATTCTTGATACATCGGCCTCTTTCGGTCGGTGAGAACGGCAGCACGGTCTGTGGCGTCATGCCACGGTTTACAAGGCCACTCCCGCCGCGGGTGCCAATCTCCTCTTGTGTTGGACATTCGGTTAATTAGTTTACGTTGCATGTAGATCGAAGCTACATGACCCTCGCAGTTAGACAATGCCATAAGACGAACAGCACAAAGAAAATAAGTTTTTCGAATCTCGTTCATGGAGGTCGAGAGTCCCCTTGAGCTTCGGGGCCCGCTTAGCCGTGTGGTAACTGTACCACTGCCAGGATGTATTGTAGTGCGTCACCATTGTGCGTGTGTGTGTGTGTGTGTGTGTGTATCACTTATCGATTGTCGCACTTGTGTGCTGCCACGCAACGTGTCCGGCGAGACAAAGATCTGTGTCCTTGGCAGACGGCTGCCCCCTTCCTCCCGCAGTCGCCACCAGAGCCACCAGCCCTTCAGCCGTTCCTTTGGCACCTCATATTCGGCCTCTGGACTGCGGGATGGCTCTCAGAGAGACCAGAACGGTGCTCGACGTCCGCTTACAAAAGCTCAGATCAGTTGACGTAAACAAGGGAGGGAGCGCTGCTTTTGTTTCCACCATATGAGCCGATACTGTGCCCGCTAGTCTCCGTCGCGGTGGCCACCAAGATCTATACTGGCCACGCGGGAGTAGCCGAGCGGTCTGGAGCGCCACATTACGGATAGCGCGACGTCCCGCGTCGGAGGTTCGAATCCTCCCTCCGGCATGGATGTGTATGTGTTGTCCTTAGGTTAGATTAACTTAGTTTAAGTAGTTTGTAAGAGTAGGGACTGATGACCAACGTAGTTTGGTCCCATAGGATTACAAACATTTGATCTATACTGACGATCTGACGTACAACTAAGACTATTACCCACGAAAGAACCAGTCATGGAGTAAGTGGTACAGCGTGGCGTATAAAGACGTCCCGGGTGTCTGCCTTCCTCCCTCCCCTCCCCCCCCCCAACCAATGAAATTTTCAATATAAAGACTAAAATTAAGTATCTGAAGTATTTCAATGAATGATGAGTCGCCATGGTGGACAGTCATGCTTCCCTGTATTAGTGAGCGGAGTGGGATATTTGTGAGAAGTTCGTGACAAGTTTTTTTTTTATTATTAATAGCTATATGTTCTATAATTTAATGTCAAGAATAAAAAAGATTGATATCTGTAAAATAAAATGGGCTTCAGCGCAAATTATCCTCTGATATGAGCAGTTATACTGATACAAAATATCATATGTTGTGTAATTAAAATTACTTACCTTCGCATTAATCTTCCCCCTCCCCTCCCCACACCCAAAATGTATTCTATATTGCCCACCGGTGGTACCAAATGTTTATGTACCAATTATTAATCCGAATAGGGCAGAAGTCGATAGAAGTCATTTAAAGCTACAAACAAAGAAGCGATTAAAATTTCGCAAATATTGGATGATGTATTCCAGTGAAAGAGCTTGCACCGAAAGTGGCACTTTCTTCAGTGATCGCCTCGCCTTTTACTGCGACCGGTGGCGCCTTCCCGCGGTTGTAATGTGAGAAATGAGCTTGGAGACTAACACTCCTATACATCAGTGATCTCCATAGAACCTCGAGGGGTAATTCTGCTCCAGTGCCGTAGCTATCCTTACATGGGACGTGTATCAAAACATTATCATGCGGCTTTTTTACTCACAAAAGAAATAATAACTCTCATTTTTAATCAAATAAGTATTTAATTTTTAAGTATTCCTTACATACTTAAGTAACTGTGTACTATTAACGTTCCTAGGAGCCCAGTCAGCCAAACAATTCAAATATATATTTTACTCGCCTTTTTTGCCAAATTCATTAAATCGACCATAGCTGCAGATGATATTATTTTTTCTAAATGTTTTGTCTCTATACACAACATTTAAATGTCGAATATCCGGTTCTTGGCTCGTTCATGTTCTAACATAGTTTTAATCACTTTTAACTACTAAGAACGTATTTCAGCTGTTGTGGTTGCTACGTCTGGAAAACAGGAAGCAAAGCTACTGAATTTTTCAGTAATATTCCATGGGTTCCTTGCTGGAATGTATTTTCAGAATTTCAGTGTTAAGCACATTTTCAAATAAATTAATTCTTCAAATGATATGGCTTTACTGTATTTAGCTGCCACATTTACCGTTTCTTCCTTATTATTATTATTATGATTTTATATATATATATATATATATATATATATATATATATATATATATATATATATATATATATATATATATTGTAGATCATAATGAGTTTCTCCATATGTGACACATTGAAAGACTTACTGTCACAAAGTCTTTATGTAGTTTGAGAATTTAAACTTTCTAAATAGCAACTGTAGATATTGACTGAGGAACGAATACTGGTCTCATATTCTCTCATGTATTGATAACTTACAAAAATATGTCATATTCTATCATTTATTTTTCAAAGGCAAATTTATCCTCCACTCATTTGCTTGAACTGTGGACTCATTCGGCAGTCCATGTTACGAATTTTTATTTCTTATTTCGCTCAGTCTATTCAAAACATTACTTATCAATATACTTTCTTCAAGTCATTATGTTCATACTGTGGAGCCTCAGAAACTCGACAGATATCAAATAATGGCCTAAAAATGGCGACGTGCAGGATAAAATCGAAATTGACTGACAGTTTTAAACTCGCCATGATTGTCTTTCTAAGTGAAAATTGAATTTATCTGGTACTAATTTTTCAATATAAAATCATTAGTTTTTGTTTGTAGAGGATTAAGCGTATTGTTTTGAAGACTATCTGGTCGGGCATACATTATTATGGATAATATTATATTTCAAACATTTATTGTTACCCAGCTCTGTCAAGTATTTCACACTACTGCCAATAACGTATATATTTTGTCCAAGTTATAGAAAAAAAATACTCTTCCGGAACACGATTCACAGCATCGGTCAAAATTAAATGTAATGCTTATGCCGTACAATGAATATAATGGGCATTTGACGCACTTTCTTTTATAAGGCCTTGTAATCCTCCACATATCAATGATATAACGTATGTTCCATTGCAACCCTGTCGTGGGATGAGGTCGCCATTACCCGCCTGTGAATCGGTCACTGTCCATTTACCCACGGATTTCTCCTGCGACGAGAAGAGCTCCAGATATGTGATGCCTGCGGCGTACAGACTACTGTCCGCTACATTTTATTAGAGTGTACCTTATACCGGGCACAGAGAACAGAGGCGGATCTTGGTGCAGATTTGCCACGTATTTTAGGCGATGACGAGGTGAGTGTGTTTTAAAATTTTGAGAAATTTCTGTACTCTAGCCTAAGCTTTTAGGCTGAAAGTTTTAGTGCATTCTAGATTGGTGGGATGATACCTTTTCTTCCTGTCGCCAGTCAGTTTACGTCCTGTCATTTTATCTTCTTTATCCACGTTCTATGTTTTACACGAGGTTACGATGTTGGCACTTGACTTATCTACCTTGATTCATAATATACGCCGGTTTTGTCTCCGGTTGTTAACTTTTGCATTTTATATTATGTTTTCCTCATTTTGAAAAGAACTTTACTAACTCTCACCTCAACCACATTATGCCCAGGCGCTGAAAACCATGAAAGTAGCCTGCTTATTAAAATAAGTAAACATCTCGGCAGTTGAGATCCACAAATGAAAGTTAAAACGCTCACTGCTGCTCTAAATTACTTTATGAGTGGCCACAGTACATGTGCAAAGGAAATTTATCTAACTGCTCACTCTTTAAGGGAGCCAACGGTTTAACAAATACAAAATCAATGTTAAAAATAAATGAATAGATAATTAAACATGGGACTGGGAGCATGAAATCATAAAGTAGAAGTTTTATACTTTAAAAACATAATATATTCAGTAAAATAACTAGCAAATAAATGTGGGGAGACCAAATTATGCATACACCTTGTGAAAAAATGAATTAAAACATATAATTACAGCCTGTATTGAAATTTTTTCTGCCCTTTATGAATATGGATGTAACGTGGGAGGACATTTGCAAACACACAATGGGTAGCAGAAAGCACATTCACACATTCACAGACACACACATAATGCAAGGCAGTACATTACAAGCAGGAACACTTGTAAGCAGCGGCGAAACGAAGCGTCGGCGCCGTCTTGACGAGATGGCAAGTGTCTTGATCACAAATATGTAAATATACTGTGCACTAAAACGAACTCATGTATGGGGAGGCAGCGGCTCACTATTCTTATGTACCACGTGATGTGCGACCACGCAGAATTTCATATCATTTAGAAACAGGAATTAATTCAGAATAAGCAAGTAAAGCATGTGCGAGAATTCGTATAGAAGAAAGCTAGTATTATTAAAAGCATGGCTATAGGCCGAAGTAACGACCGTTACGAAATCGCGTGGTGCAATAGGACATACAAGCCAGGAAAGACGGAAACAAACAAGGAAATCTGAGAAGTATTTATCGCACTGGCGAATACAGTAACGCCTAGAATACTCCGTGAAAAGCACAAGGAAATTCAAACACACTAAGTTTACACTAAGGCTGAAGGCCACACATGTGTATTCTAGCTTGAGCAAAACTGGACACACAATCATCACTGGAATGAATATGCAAATAATAAATTTACACTGAATTTACTCGAGTTCTGTAAGTAAGAAATACTTCGTCTCACATAGCGAAAGAAATTACTCAAAAGAACTACCACTGAAAAACCAAGACTGGCTGATCACAAAGAAATCAAAGTCCTAAGAGCATGCCTTCGCCACAGCATGATTAGGCGGAGTACTTACTTCCTCAGTCGTTGGAACCAAAATGAAGAGTGCAGAGTGAAGATCTAACGCCTCGGAAATACCTCCCCCCACCATACAACGGATGTAGAGCGCGCTAAAAGGGACGCAGAGTGCGTTCAGAGACTAGTGTTTACCAACCCTTGCTACCTAGCCAAGACAATTACCTCTTCAACCGCTGCCTGAGAGGTCTCCTGCCACATCTTTCGTCCAAGATTAGGTTGGTACGACACTACGAACACGGCTATCTCGCCTTCTTGCCAAGTAAGCTTGTCTCTGGTCACCCAGCACACGCTAGCGCAGACGACAAACGCAGCCATGCGTTCTTAACTACAGCAAAACGAGGCCTAAAGCTGGAGGCGGCGTTTCTAAGCCATTGCACGCCAGTCAGGCAATACACGTTCAATCACACGGGTGGAAACACATATAAATGGAGGGCAAACATATATAAACATGGGGCGTTGATCATTAATAAAATTAATAAAATAATTTATACAAAAATAGATAGCATCAATGTTGCAGAAACACTTTAGGTTAATGAATCAATCAGTGGTCGTGTTTCAACCTCGCTGTTAAGTGCCTTTCATTTATCTTCATCACCACACACCACACTGTAACCCTGCCCGCTACAATTGTCTGCTCACGTGCACCGCAGGAAATCTGCGACGTTCACTATTGCTAACATCTGGACGCTCACATACTAAAGCATTTAGGACACAGCCGAAGACATAAATTTTCAACTTATATGAGGTAGTGTACCAAATTTTTCGAATTTTGTGAAAAACCAGACGGTGTCCCTCTTGCCCAGTGTTTTTAACCTGGGGCTTGAGTAATAGAAAAACGTTTGCCTAAGTGAAACACATTTGAAGATAACATAATGGAATTTCTTGAGAAATTTTCATTATGAATTGAAGAGGTCATAGATTGTTTTATAATACAGTGTGTTAAAGATGAACACGCGCAAAGTCCGAAATCTGTTTTCACGAACAAAGGAACTTGAAACAATAAGTAATTCTGAAAAATTCTAGTAGAATGATCTACTGATCAACTTCTTTACAAATTGTCTATACAGTGGGACCTTTATTAGTGAGTATAATTCGGTTTTGAGTCTTGCCTGAAATGCGATACACTAGCTACTCAAAATATATATTTCTGCTGATATCATGTAAAAATAGAATAATGTGTTCCATTCCAAGAAATACACAAAAAGAACCTTCGTACAACAAATTAAAAACAAAAGCAATAGGAAGAACATTAAATTTCTTTCCATTGAGATAACATAAATTTCTTACGGTTCGTGAGGAGGGGGGAGGATCACCCAGAATATTTTTATTTGCAAGGATGTCGCCTGAATAATTTCACTTGAAACGGTGTCGCATACTCGGAAACGTTGGGAAACACTGTTCTCGCCTTAGCTCATCATTTATACGCCTCTGCTCTGCTCATTAAACGTAGAACTGCAGCATGGCGCCGGCCGCGGTGGTCGAGGGGACTGAGCCGCTCCAGTCACGGTCTGCACGGCTACTACGGTCGGGGGTTCGAATCCCCCCTCTGGCATGGATATTTGTGCCGTCCTTAGTATAAGGTAGTTGCTAAGTAGTTTGTGAGTTTAGGGACTGATGACCCCGTAGTTAAGTCCCATAAGCTATACAAACATTTCAACATTTGCAGCATGGCTGCATAGCAGACATTGGTATGGGCGTGGAGGGTGAGGATAAACAAGCACTGACACCGGGCGGTAAAGTAATATATATATATATATATATATATATATATATACAAAATTATTTTGAAAAATTTCTACTGTTCGCACAATCTAATATTAATTTAAATGTTAGGGAGTCCTCTTTGAAAGTATTTGTCTGGAGTGTAGCATTGTATGGGAATGATACGTGGACGATAAGGAGTTCAGATAAAAAGATGATACAAGCTTTTGAAATGTGGAGCTACAGACGAATGATGTAAATTAGATGGGCAGAGCACATAACTAATGAGGAGGTGCGTAACCGAATCGGAGAGAAAAGGAGTTTCTTGCATATCCTGACTAATAGAAGGGATAGATTGGTTGGACAGATTCTGAGATATCAAGGAATTGTCAACCTAGCATTTGAAGCAAGCGTATGGGGTAAAATCGTAGAGGGAGACCCAGGGACGAATATAGTAATCAGATTCAAAAGGGTGTAGGTTGCCGAACGTATTCTCATATGAAGAGACTTGCACAGTACAGTGTAGCATGGACAGCTGCATCAAACCAGTCTGCGGACTGACGAACACAACAACAACAACAATGTACAATCTAAGTTGATACCGGGCAACCGATCGTAATTGGGACATTTCTTACGGTTGCTCCCAACAGCCACCGCGCCGAGTATCAACTTACTGTTAGTTTACGCGCCCGATATAAAAGCAATGGAGATGGTGGCATCTATTGACAATCTGTTTGACTAACATGAACGACAGCTCTTGCAGTTGTTTAGATTCTTCATTCTTGCTGGAAGCCAAAGACCTTCTTTGATGCAGGCATAGTTTATCACACGATTTTGGTTATACACGTCGATGTAACGACGAAATACACACAAATAATTTAATTTAAGTAACAGGCAAGACAGCTGTTGCAGTTGTTTAGATTTCTGTTACATGGTACACACACCGATGCACAACAGCTGATGGAATTGTTCACTTTGTTCAAGCAAGCGTTGTGTACTGCACAAATGAAGTGAATTTTGAAAAATAAGCAAGTTCTCAAAAAATAAAATATGAAAAAGCCAATACCTGATTTTTAGAGGTGCGAAAGAACTGAATTTTGCAAAATAAATAAATTTTAAAAAATTAAATAAATCTGATTTTTATCTATTTCACAATTAATCATATTGTATTTAATTATATAAATTTTCTTTCATTCAGACTAATATTGGTTACTAATATTCAAAGTTTATTATCTTTCATGCATTTATACTTGCAAATGCCTTTTCTCCATTACTCCCTTAGCTATCTTTGACTGGTCAGGATAGATTGCGAATTATTCTCACCGGTCAATTAGTATCTTCTACATTTTAAGAAAAGAATAGTCATAGATAAAACAACAGCAATTGTAAAGTGATCGAAATGTATCTTATGCGCAAGAAAATAAAAGACAAACTGCTCAAATGTTCAAAATGTTCAATTGTTTGTAAATCTATCGGACCAAGGACAAAATGCAAATAAAACTTAATGCTACGTGCTTTTGTTTTCTTTTTACTTTTTGAAATTGCTAGTCTTCTTATTTTTGCGTATGAGAAAGGCCTGAAAACCGCAAAGCATTAAATAGTTTCAGTTCAAAGATAAACATATGCACATAAAAGTCTCAGTGCTAAAAGTTCTAAAAGATGACATAGAGATATGAAATGGTAGATTTGTACAAATCTTTACGGATAAACATATCAATCAAGCCATGAAGCAAATATTGGTATATTTTTGTTGCCTAACTGATTTGATTTCATAGATTTTACATTGCCGTTTTATTGGCAAACAGAAATTGGAAGGTGACAACAGAATACATACGTATTCACTGACTGTTCCGTCGGTTCTTGACAGTATATTTGATACATCACGAATGAAATACACAAGATAAGTGTGAGATATTCTGCAAATTTATTGGTTTACGAATCGGGTTTCGGCTGTTACGCTATCATCAGGTAAGCATTACAAGTTTAATTTCAAAGATCTTAACTTGCTAGATATATAACTTGGTTTATAACTAACCTGCGGGAAATATTACAATTCTAGTTGTGGTGTAAATTCTTGATATTGATAAAATATGTGACAATATAATAGATAATGATGTTATCCTAGGAAATAAAAATGAAACAATAGAAATTGGCAGAAAAAAATTTATCAAAACGTATCTATTTTAAACGGGTCTAATGTCTAGAAACTTGGTAGCGTTGCGAATATATGTTAAAATTTTAACTGGTTAAATTAAACTTGACCAAATAATTATCTTAAATAGGTCCAATTTCTGGAACAGGAAGCATGTGACAAAGTTGAATGAAACATCTATAAATATATGTCAAAATTTTAACTGGTTAAATTAAACTGTGGTTACCAGTAAAATAAGACATTAAAGTTTATATCACATAAGCAGCCAAAACAGTTGTGATTACACAAGTATGTTATAACTACTAAAATAAGGCATTACAAATTATATCTGGTAAGCAGCCAAACAGTTCTGATTGCACAAGGTTTTTTATAACATAACTATGAAACAGTAGTGGAGGTATGAGACAAATGGGTAGGAGATGGTAGTTTACATTGTCTCCACAGGGTTATGATTAGGTTCTGCAGACAGAAGTGGTTAGTTTGGAAATTGTGTCTGAACATTCAGTACCAGGTTTGGGAAAGTGTACACTTGACAGCAAAAAAAGTGGATCACCCCTGAATTCCAAAGTGGAGGCCGCACCTGACGCTATGCAACCACCTTAGCATAGCTGTGTCGCAGGTCGTCAAATCATTCCACAGTACAGTTATTACCTACCCACTTATAGCTATCAGGCAAGGTGCAAACCAGTACTTTTGTACAACAAATATTAGAATACACGTCATTAGAGACGAGACAGTAACACTTGTAAATTAAATTTTGTTGCAATAAGTGAAAAGTCAGATACGTTATAACATTGTTTAATGACATGATATGCTTTTGTTCGTGATCTGAATCTCAACGCACTGTTAAGCAAACAACAGTTGCTTGCGATTACAGGTCACGCACTTATTCGAGGCCCCTCTCTGATCGGCGGAAGTCAGCTGAGTTCGTGTGTCTACAGAATGTTTATGTTCTCCATCAACCTTACCTCGTAACAGCATTGAACACCGTAGGCCTCGTCAATGTATTGTTGATTTGTGCTTGGTATTGATTATTGTTTACACTTTGATATTTGCTAAAATACGTCCACATACCCCGGCTACTTCTTTTAGAAAAAAGTAGGCTGTCCTTGAAAGTGGTATGAAGAATGTTAATTCTGATTGTTATTCAGTTACGACAGTAAAATGAAGCATAATG
The DNA here is from genome assembly GCA_026315105.1 of Locusta migratoria. NCBI lineage: Eukaryota > Metazoa > Arthropoda > Insecta > Orthoptera > Acrididae > Locusta > Locusta migratoria. Next base: position 439,443,311 of record CM048748.1, on the reverse strand, counting down.
CGTTGCTACACCTGATTAATAAGCCCCTTTAAAATATTAATATTTCGTAAATATACTTCCTGTTTTCCATTACTCAAACATTAAAGTGATAATTTCGTGTTACATCTGTGACTCCTTAACACCTTACATGTTGTTTCTTTTAAAACCTATAATCTATACGCTGTAAGTTGGCGGCACTGGTAGAAAGAGGCGGGTCTTGTTCTAACAGCCAACACGCTACGAGCTGAATGCAAGCTTCAGCTCCCAACATTCTACGCTCAGAGGTCACGTTTAAGTGCGTGATCTCTAGGTATAAATAGACGTAGAACACTGACGTTTTCATTAGTATTGGTTTCCAAGACCGATTTCTGAACCCAGAAATAAATAACAATCTTAGTTCTGCACCAGAAATAGCATGAAGATGATATTGTTGCTGAGAGGTAACCGCTGAAGATATGTAATATAGTCATACATCATAAAGTTGTGGAATAGAATGCAGTATATTAATGATTTGTTAACTAAGCGCAATCAGAAGTCAGATATTAATTATGTTCACAAATAGCGTTACACTAGTACCTGAAACGACGATACAAGTAATTTTTTTCCCGGCAGGAACTCGAAACCGGCACTATTTGCTATTATATAATTGGTAGGAATACTGCTGATATTGTTTCTTCCGGGGTCTCGAACCCCGCACAGACCGTCACTCTTGACCTGACACGATGAGGCGTCAACTATAACATTGTTGTTCATTAGTAGTTACGATCATACCGTTCGTACAGACATGGAGGGGTTTGGTATTTTGCGAAAACTTTGTTTAACATAATAGCGCATGGACATGTTCAATGTTGATTTGAAACAACGCAGAGTCCTGCGTTCTTTACTTGTCGTTACTGTAGGTGCAGATGGTATTTTTGTGGCCGTTAAAAACTGTTACCCAACGCGAAAATCGGGCCCATACCTCAGCCATTACAAGTTAACCTCATCCCAGCCTCCAGCGAATTACATATGTGTTAGCATAATGTTTTGTCATAATGGAGTACTCATTGGACGGTACGACCAGTCAAAGAGCTCAAAGGTGTCTGGCTAGGTAAGACATTCTTGGCCGCACGGGAATGCCATGTAGTCTGAGGCGCCTTATCGCGGATTTTGCATGAAATTATATTACGTTTTAGTATGCTACGATTTGCTATGACATTTTGCTATCAGCTTAACCAAATGTGGGCTCATTTTAACCAAGAATATTGGGTAGTTGTTGCCACGATAACTAGAATATTACGCATTTTTAAAGTTATGAGGAGCGTGGATTATGCATTAGAAAAAGGACTATTATTCACCAAGTTCACGAACACAGACTTCGATGAAGGAGGTTTCTGTGATTTACTAGTATGGTCCATGACAAGGTATCCGATAACTGGCAAGTGTGTCGAGTAATTATTCTTCATGGTGTGGTTGCCTACAGTAGTCATATTGAGGTAAAAAAAAAAAAAAAAAAAAAAAAAAAAAAAAAAAAAAAAAAAAAAAAAAAAAAAAAAAAACAGAATTGTGGATTCTGATAAAATGTCGCATTGAAAATGTGATGCTAAGCATAATATCCAACTGGAAAGGATGGGGGAGAACTTCTTCAGCCATTTCAAATGTTGGATACTGGGATTTATCGGAATGGATGGCCATTTCAATGGAGACAGCAGTGCTTGCACGGCAAGATTCAGTTGTCCATTATATCCACGTGCTTTTCGAGAGCCAACGGCATAGAAATAACGACAGGGATAAAAAAAACACCTGCCAAGCACAAAATTGTGTAAATAAGCACGTAGATTCAGATAAGTATATCAAGGGAGGGGTAGTAGGAGAGAGGGCGGGATCTAAGAATAAATAGGAGTGCAGAAATGGAAAATAAAAGAGTGACATGCTTCCAAAGTACTCCTTACTTAGACATATATAACAGTTTCTTTTAGGAGCGTGAGAAAAGCAACGAATGTTTTACAGAACGAAGGATAGATTATCGGAGATATAAAAGAACACTGCTTCATAGAGAGGACCGATGGACAGTAAAGAAAGCAGACATTAAAAGCGACAGTATTGTTTTAACGGAAACCAAAAAAATTTTTACAGCGTTTTGAGGGAATAGACCAAAAGGGCAACTGAGGTTATAATGTAAGGGAGAAGACAGAAAGACAGAGAGAGAGGGAGAGAGAGATTGGAGGAGAAATTAACAAGGAAAAAATGCGCCAAATCGTTTGCATATTTCGTGAAGGACGGAGGGTCTATTAATGGATGGAGGGAAGGAGAGAGACCTATTTGAAATAACATAAATTACTTTAACAGTGTCCATAAAAGAATGTTTGTAAATCTATCGGACCAAACTGCGTGGTCATCAGCCCGTAGCTTACAAACTACTTAAATTAAGGTAAACTACCCTATGGACAACACACACACCCATGCCCCAGGGGGGACTCGAACCTCCGACGGCGTGCAACAGCAACGCCCATATAAACTGATTACTTTGTGTGCATGGAGGCTGGGTGTAAATGAAAAAATATTAGGATATTGAGTGAAATGAGAAGCACAGAATCATAGTTTGTACCACGGGCGGGAATCGAATGCAGACATCCATACTTAACTTTAATTCAATACTTTTCAAATGTTTGTATAGCTTATGGGACTTAACTACGGAGTCATCAGTCCCTAAACTTACAAATTAGCTAATACTAAGGACGGCACAAATATCCATGCCCGAAGGGGGATTCGAACCCCCGACCATAGTGGTCGTGCAGACCGTGACTGGAGCGCCACTGTCCCCTCGGCCACCATGGCCGACTCAATACTTTTCCTTCCACTCAATGTCTTTCACATATTGACACGAGAAACTATCTCTAGGTATATAAATTTATAATAAAACAGGATAATAAAGGATTTGTATATTTAAAAAACTTCAATTTAAAGGCAGCTCAAAGGAAGGAGAAACTCATATTTTATTCCACATTCCAAGAGATCTTTCATAGTCTTTCACTTAGGAGATTTAAAAAAACATTAGGACGAATAGTTTATTAAGAGTCCCTCGTTATATGTTTCTTCCATAATGCATCTCAACATATAATCTGTACGTCATCGGACCAGCTTCTCTTCAGTAAAAGCGACGCCTCTATCACGTCCTGATTCCTCGCAGTGAGACGGCCTGATTTATATTTCTGCTTACCGCTCTTACTATGATGCCAGGAAGTAAACATTCTGTATTTACGTCAGAGCCCCACTTTGCGTAGTGCTGGGGGCTGTTGGCCGCTAGCTGGCTGGTTTCCGCCAAGCTTCGCCTCGGCAGCAGCTGTGGTTGACCGGCCAACCCGAACTCGCATGCCACGGCTAATGCAGGCCCCGGTCGCAAAGGCAGGCTCAACCCTTGAAGTATCAAAAGTTTCTGCAAACGTACCCAAATGTGTAGTATAAACTACCATAGATAGAGGTATTTTGCTATAAAATGAGTAGCCACTTTAACTTTTGACATTTCATTCAAATATTTAACTAAGTTAAAGAATAGATACATAAACGTAGTTGCCACATAATATTTCACCTAGATAGCAATCAACGACACAGTAAACTATTCCCTCTTTACAGCGCTCGCATTAGATCCGGATGTAATGAAATATGTATTCATCTTAGAAATGTAAGCATGTTGTAAAATTAAACAGTTCTGGTGCCAACAACAGAAATTTATACATCATTCACGTTTTGTGCACTTATAAGTTGTTCTCAATGTGTCTGAAACAATAAGTGCTACACAATAGAAATTACATTCTGCTGAGGCCCTTCATCTACACGATTGTTCTGTTATTCACAGGGAAGTTTTTCGTAATGGGTTCATATAATCGCTTCAGTTTCTCGACTGATCCAAACTTATACGAAGATCGAGAAAAACAAGTGCCAAAAAAGGATATGTGCTAGTTCTAATTACCATTACGTTATTTTTACAATTCAAAACAAATGTTCGAATGTGTGTGAAATCTTATGGGACTTAAATGCTAGGGTCAACAGTCCCTATGCTTACACACTACATACTATCCTCTTCTAAGAACGACACACACACTCCCATGCCCGATGGAGGACTCGACCCTCCTACGCGAGCAGCAGCCTGATCCATGACATGCTACTCTGCGCTGCCTCCTTACAATTGTAACATTATACTTTGTACGGTAATGAGTACAAAAGCTCTTTGCACTCGCAGGAGAATGTTAATGATTGAAATCTCGTTGAAGAAGCATGCTACACTGAAAACTAGATTTGTTTTTATACTGCGTCCCCTCCTCATCCCCCTGCCCTCTCCGTCCCCACCCCAACCCAAATAAGAAAACGGAAAACATCAGAGACCTTCATTTCGCTATTTCACTATACCGCACAATCTGATATCTTTTTTCAACTTTTTTAACTTTTTCAACCCTCCCTCTATACCGTTCGGTAATAATCGTACGCCGCTGTGGAGTAGCCGAGCCGTCTAAAGCGTCAAGCTGCGGAGCGTGCGGTTACTCACCGTGGAGGTTAGAGTCCTCCCTGGGGCATGGGTGTGTGTGTGTGTGTGTGTGTGTGTGTGTGTGTGTGTGTGTGCTGTCCTTAGGTTAGTTTACCTAGGTTTAAGTAGTTTGTAAGCTACGGACTGATGACCACGCAGTTTGGTCCGATATATTTACAGACATTTGAACATTTTAATAATCACACATTGCTCAGCAATACTGCGGAAGAGGTGGAGCAATTGTAGGGTTGGCAGTCTTCTTGGGAGACGTTTTAATCTTCTAATGATTGTGTCAAGAACAGACCGATTGTTTGATCTTCGCCAAAACAAGTATTTTTCCCAGTTAAACTTGTTTTCAATTTTACCCACCAGAAATTTCGTTAGATGTATAATCCTTAACGATTTCTCAAGACCTGACGAAAATTTTCTGGTAATTATGTGGTGAATTATACATAAATTTATGTTTAGGTTCAACTGTCGCAATTAGCGCCGTGAAAATATAACTTCATTATCATTTTAAAATTGGCTTTGCTTTTCTGAGATGTTTACTAGAAAGCAGCATAATTAGCCACAAATATTTCTCAGTTCGATATAGAAATTTTAGGTCTGTCAGTGAGTGGGTAAAATGTTACTCTCGGTCCAATTTGTAAATGAAAGCTTCTGCCGCTTAAACTTTAGAGAGCTTCGACATTTTCATTTAGGAAGCGAACAGCTGCTGTGTGAATCGCCTCCTCATTGCCCTTGTGAAGGCTGATGCAGATAATACAGAAAATAGGGGAAGAAAATTGTTGTAGTTGCTCCACGAAATTCATTTACCGTGTCAGGCAATGTCTTTCTCGAGTGGCCGGCCGCGGTGGCCGAGGGGACTGAGGCGCTCCAGTCACGGTCTGCACGGCCACTACGGTCGGGAGTTCGAATACCCCCTCGCGCATGGATATTTGTGCCATCCGTAATAATAGCTAGTTCATAAGTAGTTTGTAAGTTTAGGGACTGATAACCCCGTAGTTAAGTCCCTTAAGCTATACAAACATTTGAACATTTTTCTTTCTCGAGTGGTCCAACACCTGAGGAAAATCGTGTGCACGCACGATGCAATCGGTTATGCTCGACATGACGTCGAGCAAAGAAGTATTTATAGTGAGGGAGACGAATGAATGGTTGCCCAGATACATAAAGAAAATAAAAGTAATCCACTGAGTTACAGATCCATTGTATTGATATCGACATGTAGCAGGACTTTTGAACAAATACTTTTTCTAGCATTATGAAATATCTAGAAATATATCACGTATTAACACCAAACCGGCAAGGATTTCTAAGTCTTTATTCTTGTGACACTTTGGCGATACTATATTTGCATGAACTACTGAGTATTCTCAAACTAATTCCATATTTATAGAGTGCCGAAACGATTTTTGGTATGTTCAGCCATAATCAACTTCGAACCATATCGTTTTCCTAAGGAGTATAGTCACAGTTGTGCGACTGGGATCATGATGTCCTGTCTGCAAGGTTATATTATGCAGTAACTGACGAGGAGTCATCTAGTGAAAAGGACGTGCCGACTGTAATTCTTCCAGCAAAGTGAAGTAGACTTCTCCTGTTTCGAATATATATTCTAAATATTTAATGAGCAATCAGAATATTGCTCTTAGATTTGAGGCAGTTAATGCTGGCGATTACTAAAGTCAATTGCGAAATGATTTTGAATTTGTATCTTCACGGCGCAAATGGTGACAATTGACCTTAAACATTGATATGCATTTGGCTCACAACATGGATACTAAAAGAGTTTCGGCAGCATTCTAGATATCGATAAGCAAAGCAAATTTGAAGTTTATACATATAACGAAATTCCTAGGGGTGCAATTAAAGAAAAAGTTAACTATGAATAACACATGTTTTGGCGAAGGTGAAATAAAAGTCTGTTATAAGGAGATTTAAACTTCTCCTAAGGAGACTTCCAACCCTACAATTGTTCCACCTCTTCTGCAGTATTGCTGAGCAGTGTCCCATTATTACCTGACGGGATAGAGGGAGGACGTCGAAAAAATTAAAGAATATATCAAACTCGCACATACGCTATTTGGCAATTGTATTTATTATTATTATTATTTTGAGCTTCATATAAGCGTGAAACAGTCGAGAAACTGAAGTGAGTCTATGAACCCATTACAAAACACTTCACTGTAATAACAGAACAATCGTGTAGATGAAGGGCCCCAGCAGAAGGTAATTTCCGTTGTGTAGCACTTATTGTTTCAGTCACATTAAGAATACTTTATAAGTGCACAAAACGTGAATGATATACTATATGTGTACATTTGTGTTGTTGGCACCAGAACTGTATAATTTTACAACATGCTTACATTTCTAAGATGAACACTTATTTCATTACGTCTAGATCTAATGCAGAGCGCTGAAAAGAGGGAATAGTTTACTGTGTAGTTGATTGCTATCTAGGTGAAATATTATGTGGCAACTACGTTTATGTATCTATTCTTTAACTTCGTTAAATATTTGAATGAAATGTCAAAAGATAAAGTGGCTACTCATTTTATAGCAAAATGCCTCTATCTATGGTAGTTTATACTACACATATGGGTACGTTTCCAGAAACTTTTGATACTTCAAGGGTTGAGCCTGCCTTTGCTACCTGGGCCTGCATTAGCCTTGGCTTGCGAGCTATGGGTTGGTCGGTCAACCACAGCTCGTGCCGAGGCGAGGCTTGGCGGGAAACAACCAGCTGGCGGTCATGGTGGCGGCCAACAGCCCCCAGCACTACGCAAAGCGGGGCTCCGACGTAAATGAAGAATGTTTACTTCCTGGCATCATAGTAAGAGCGGTAAGCAGAAATACAAATCGGACCGTCTCACTGCGAGCAATCAACTCGATACAGAATCGGCTCTTTTACTGAAGAGAAGCTGGTCTGATGGCGTTATAGATTACATGCAGAGATGCATTATGGAAGAAGCAAATAATGAGGGATTCTGAATAAATTATTATTTTTTTATTTTTTTAATCTCGTCTTTATTTTCATATTGCCTAAGTGACAGACTGTGGAAGATCTCTTGGCAACTGAAATAATATGTGAGTTTCTTTTTCCTTTGAGCTACCTTTAAATTGAAGTTCTTTTTTTTTAATATACAGTTCCTTTATTATTCTATTTTTCATATAAATTTATATATCTAGAGACAGTTTTCCGTGTCAATATGTGAAAAGCATTGACCGAAAGGAAAAGTTTTGAATTAAAAGAAGTATGGAAATCTGGGTTCGATTCCCGCCCGCTGCGGCGGCATGGCCGAGCGCATTGAGGCGCTATGCTACGATGCGCGAGGCCATTCCCCGTCGTGGGTTCGAATTCCCCCACGGACATGGATGTTTGTGCCGTCTAGTATAAGCTAGTTTATAAGTAGTTTGTAAGTTTAGGGACTAATGACTCCGTAGTTAAGTCCCATAAACTCGATAAACATTTGAAAAATCGCAGAGCAGTAAAAATGTTCATGTTTCAATATTGCGTCCGCACCTCATCCCCCTTCCCTCTACCACCCCCCCCCCCCATCTTAAAGGGAAAAAATCGGAAAATAACCGATACCATGATTCCCATAATTCACTACATTGCACAATCTGATATATTATTACTACTTTTTCGACATCCTCCCTCTATCCCGTCAGCTAATAATGGGACACTGCTCAGCAATACTGCAGAAGAGGTGGAACAATTATAGGGTTGGCAGTCTCCCTAGGAGACGTTTAAATCTTCTAATGGTTGGGTCAATAACAGACCGTTTGTTTCACCTTTGCTAAAATACGTGTTATTCACAGTTAACGTTGTTTTTAATTGCACCCCAGGAATTTCGTTATATGTATAACCTTCAAATTTAGTTTTCTTGTCGATGTCTAGAATGCTGACGAAACTCTTTTGGTAATCATGTTCAGAGACAAATGCATATTGATGTTTAAGGTCAATTGTCACCATTTGAGCCGTGAAGATACAAATTCAAGATCATTTCACAATTGATTTGCTTTTCTGAGTTTAGCATTCGGCAGCATTAATTGCCTCAAATCTAAGAGCAATGTTCTGATTGCTCTTTAAGTATTTCGAATATATATTCGCAACCGGAGAAGTCTACTTCACTTTGCTGGAGGAATTACATTTGTCATGTCCTTTTCACTAGTCGACACCTCGTCAGTTACTGCAGACTATTACCTTGCAGGCAGGACATCACGATCCCAATCGCACACTTGTGACTATACTCCTTAGGAAAGTGATATGGTTCGAAGTTGATTACGACTGAAGACACCAAAAATCATTTAGGCACTCTGAATGAGTTTGAGAGTACTGAGTAGTTCATGCAAATATAGTATCGCTAAAGTCTCACAGTAACAAAGATTTCGAATTCCATGCTGGTTTGATGTTAATACGTAAGGTGTAATGTGCAATACTTAACGTACCTTTCCATTAATAATTTTAAATTCGTAATTTCAGACATTCCTGGCAATTATTTTGCATTTATGAATTTAAGAGAAGCATTATTACTGATTCCATTCACGAAATATGTGCAGTTATTATTTTCGGTGAGGGAACATTCCGGAATATGTCATGTTACAGCATTTTCATTGCGATTATTAACTGTATGGAAATTAATTAAAATACCTCAAGTATTAAAAATTACTTGAATCAGAACAAATATGCAATGTTACGGAAAGCTAACTGTTCAAATGTTTGTAAATCTATCGGACCAAACTGCGTGGTCATCAGTCCGTAGCTTACAAACTACTTAAACCTAGGACAACCTACGGACAACACACACACCCATGCCCCAGGGAGGACTCGAACCTCCACGGCGAGCAACCGTGCGCTTCACAGCGAGACGCTTTAGACCGCTTGGCTACTCCATCGCAGAGATTACTTTTGGTTTCTTTCTTATGTATCTGTGTAACATTCCATTCGTCTCCCTCACTGTAAATACTTCAATGCTCGACATCACGTCGTAGGATAAGTCACTGCATAATTGAGTCATTGCATAATGTGTGCAAAAGATGTTCTCCTATGGTGTTGGACCACTCGAGAAAGACATAACCTATATAAAAATTGTCTTCCTGGTACATATATGGTAGTGAAATGACAACATGGTCGATTATGTCTGGTGATTCTAATAGTTGTTTTGCTTGCTGGAATGACAGAGAATGGGAGAGTTGTTACCTTGTCCTCCGAAGTCAACGCTGACGATGCCGGCCGCGGTGGCCGAGGGGACTAAGGCGCTCTCGTCACGGTCTGCGCGGCCACTACGGTCGGGGGTTCGACTCCCCCCTCGAGCATGGATATTTGTGCCGTCCTTAGTCTTAGCTAGTTCATAAGTAGTTTGTAAGCTTAGGGACTGATGACCCCGTAGTTAAGTCCTATAAGTTCTACAAACATTTGAACATTTTTTGAACTAAGCTAAGGACACCACAAACACCCATGCCCGAAAGAGGACTCGAACCCCCGACGGCGAAGGATCGCTCGCAACGCAGCACGGCGCCGCAGTTTGCGCTACTTGTAGCGGAACATGTGCACATCCCGCAAATGATGAGAAAACAGTAACATTTTCATCTCATATAATAAATAGCGAATAGAGCCGGGTTTGAGTCCCTGCCGGGAAAGAAGTCAATTGTATCCTCATTTCAAGTTGAAATATAGCGCTGTTTCTGAATTTATTTAATATCTGACGTGTGATCGTTAAGTTGAGAATACATTTCTGGTTTCGGACATTGGCCTTGTAAATCGATACCAATGAGAACGTCAATGTTTTACGTCTCTTTATGCCTAATCAGTCTCGATCAGAAACGCAAGCTGTTTTTGGTCAACAGTGCGTTCAAATTCAGAGCATGAACAAAAACTCATTGTGTCATTGAATGACTTTGATAAGGTATACGATTTGTCACTTATTGTAATGAAATTGAATTTACGTTGCTTTCTCTTCTCTAATAACCTGTATTCTATACTCTATACTCTGTACTCTATAGGGGTTTTGAATGTGGAGTACCCGCAACACAGCTACGTTAGTTGGTTGCATTCAGCAGTGATCCACTTTTTTTTTTTTTTTTTTTTTTTTGCTGGCAAGTGTAAACTTGACAGCAAAAAAAGTGGATCATCCCTGAATTCCAAAGTGGCAGAATGCACCTGACACTATGCAACCAACATGGCGTTGCTGTGTCACAGGTCGTCAAATCATTCCACAGTACAGTTATTACCTACGCACAATAGGTACCAAGTAAGTCTCCTATTTCTCCTTATGGCATTCAGCCAAGGTGCAAACCAATACTTTCGTACAACAAATATTAGAATACTCGTTATTAGAGATGAGACAGTAACACTTGTAAATTAAACGTCGTTGTAATATTTGAAAAGTGAGATACGTTATCACACTTGTTTAATGACATGATGTTTTTGTTCGCGATCTGAATCTGAACGCACTGTTAAGCAAACAACTGTTGTGTGCTTGGTCGAGATGCGTTTAAAGGTCACGCACTTTTTCGTGGCCCCTCTCTGATCGGCAGAAGCCAGCTGAGTTCGTGTGTCTACGGAATGTTTATGCTCTCTACCAACCTTACATCATAACAGCATTGTAGACCTCGTCAATGTATTGTTGGTTTCGATTATTGTCTTACACTTTGTTATTTGCTAAAATAAGTCTACATACCCAAACGACTTCTTTTAGAAAAAAAGGTATATGAAGAATGTTAATACTGATTATTATTCAGTTACAACAATAAAAAGAGGCAGAAAGCGTTGCTATACCCGCTTAATAAGCCAATTTAAAATATTAATATTTCGTAGATATACGTTCCAGTTTTCTATTACTCAAACATTATAGTGATATTTAATTTCGTGTTCCATTTCTGACGCATTAACCCCTTGCATGTTGTTTCTTTTAAAACATGTAATCTATACGCGGTAAGCTGACGGCACTGGTAGTCAGTCGATGCGCTAAAGGGCCGAATGCAAGCTTCAGCTCCCAACATTCTCCGCTCAGGGGCAACGTTTAAGTGCGTGATCTCTAGGCATAAATACACGAAAAACACTGACGTTTTCATTAGTATCGGTTTGCAAGACCGATATCTGATCCCTGAAATAAATGATAATCTTAACACTGCAGCAGGAATTTCATGAAGCTCATATTGTTGCTGAGAGGTAATCGCTGAAGATACGTAACATAGTGCAATTCACAGATGTCATACATCATAATGTTGTGGAATAGAATGCAGTGTATTGATGATTTGTTAACTAAGCACAATCAGATGTCAGATATTAAATATGTTCTAAATAGCGTTATAGTACTACCTGAAACAAAGATACAATTATTTTTCCGGCAGGGAATCGAACCCGGCACCATTTGCTATTGTATGATAGGAAGGAATACTGCTGATCTATTTATTGTTTCTCCCGGGGACTCAAACTCCACACATACCGTCACTCTTGACATTACACGATGAGGCGTCAACTATCACATTGTCGTTCACTACTAGTTAGGATCACGCCGTTAGTAGAGACGTGGATGGGTTTGGTATTTTGCGAAGAATTTGTTTAACTTAGTAGCGCAATGTTGATTTAAAACAAGATATAGTCCTGCGTTCTTTCCTTGGCGTTACTTGAAGTGCATATGGTATTTTTGTGGCTGTTAAAAACTGTTACCCCCAGCGGGAATCGGACCCATGCCTTAGCCATTACAAGTTAACCTCACCCCGGGCTCCTGCGAATTACAGATGTGTTAGCATAATGTCTTGTTATAATGGAGTACTCATTAGACGGTACGACCAGTCAAAGAGTTCAAGGATGTCTGGCTAGGTAAGTCGTTCTTGGCCAATGGGTATGGCCACGTAGTGTGAGGCGCCTTATCGCGGATTTTTCATGATATTTTAGTATGCTGCATTACGATTTGGAATGGCATATTGGTATAAGCTTACTTAATCAAGATTATTGGGTAGCTGTTGACACGATAACTTGAATATTGCACATTTTTAAAGTTGTGAGGAGCGTCGAATTATGCATTAGAAAAAGGATTCTGAAATTGGGAAAGTAACTTCGTTTTGATATCTATTATTCACCACGTTCAGGAAGACAAACAGATGAAGGAGGTCTCTGTGATTTACTAGTACGGACAATGACAACTGGCAAGTGTGTGGAGCAATTATTCTTCACGGTGTGGTTGCCTTCAGTAGTCATATTGAGGTTAAAAAACAACAATATGGATTCAAATACAATGTCGCATCGCCAATGCAATTACATGCGAAGCATAATCTCCAACTGGGGAGGATGGGAGAGAACTTCAAAATCAAATGTTCAAATGTTTGTTAAGCTTATGGGACTTAACTACGGGGTCATCAGTCCCTAAACTTACAAACTACTTATGAACTACTTACGAACTAGGACGGCACAAATATCCATGCCCGAGGGGGGATTCGAACCCCCGACCGTAGTGGCCGTGCTGACCGTGACTGGAGCGCCTCAGTCACCTCGGCCACCGCGGTCGGCAGAGAACTTCAGTGTCTGCCATTTTAAAGGTGGGATACTGGTATTTGTCGGAATAGATGTCCATTTCAATGGATATATCAGTACTTGCACGGTAAGGTTCAGTTGTCCATTAGATCCACGTGCTTTTCGAGGGTCAGCGACAAAGAAATAACGACAGTGATTTGAAAAAAAAAAAAAAAAAAAAAAAAAAAAAAAAAAAAAAAAGAAAAAAAAAAAAAAAAGAAAAAAAAAAAGGGCTCGTAGATACAGATAAATATATCAAAGGAGGTAGCAGGAGGGTGGGCGGGATCTAGGAATGAACAAGAGTGAAATGCTTGCAAAGTAATCCTTACTTAAACATATATCACAGTTTGTTTTAGGGCAAAAAGAAAAAGGACGAATATTTTACAGAACTAAGAATGGATTATCGGAGATATAAAAGAACACTGCTTCATAGAGAGGACCGATGGACGGTAAAGGAGTCAGACATTAAAAGAGACAGTATTGTTTTAACGGAAACCTCTAATTTTTTTACGGCGTTTTGGGGGAATAGTCTAAAAGGGCAACTTAGGTTATAATGCAAAGGAGGTAACAGAGAGAGAGAGAGGGAGAGAGAGAGAGAGAGAGAGAGAGAGAGAGAGAGAGTGGAGAAGAAATTAGTAACACATAAAAGCAAGACAAATCGTGTGGTGTCGCACAAGTACAAAGTGCGCGCCACCTACTTTCACCGCGCGCCGCCAGGCACGCACGGCGCGGCGTTCTCACGACGACAGCCACGAGCGCCCTCTGCGACAACTCCGCTCGTGGCCACCACTGAAGGACTGGTCACTTCGGACTGAGATAGCAACGAGTAAAGATTTCGGAATCAGATATGCACCAGTGAAGACTTTGCTATCGTACAGGCACTAGGCAGGCCTCTAACAACTATGTATCAACATTCTGCAGTACTATGTAAAAGTTAAGTATTGTTACACTCTGTGCAATATATATCTCTTTCTAATTTACTCGAGTGTTTATAGTTTCTGGCTGCTCCCCTCCGTACCTGCACCAGCGTGCTATTTTTGTTCCTGTGTCGGTCTCGTTCCACTCGGCCACCGACACCTACGACGAGGCTGGGACACAAAAGCGGCGACGAAGTTGGGACACAAAAGCGGCGACGAAGTTGGGACACAAAAGTGGCGACGAGGAGTGATAGACGAACCTTGGACCAGCAGCCAGACAGCAGCAGTCGGAGCACGCAAAAATTGCTCCCGCCCACCCACCCTTATTATAAGATTTTTGGGGGAACATATTCTGTTACGTGTTTTGTGGACTTTTTTGTTGCAGAGCGAGCCCTCCTTTCATATTGCATTTGTGTTTTGTTATAATTTACTTGTATACGCGGCGCCTAATCGGTCAGCATGGCCACTACCCCGAACCCAAACTTAATGGAAATTATTCAGTTACAGACGGCGCAAATAACACAACTTCTCCAGGCGGTGGCGCAGTTGACAACTCAACAACAGCCGTCGCATCAGCAGCCCACACCTGCCGCCGCACCGCTTCCGATGTTCCGCCAGTACAACGAACGTGAGGAAGAATGGAGCGACTATTTCGCACAGTTTCAAGAACTCGTCGCGGCTCATCAAATTACAGGTCAGAGAGTGAAGAACCTTTTCTTATCGATTGTGGGCCCCCAGACCTTCGTACTATTGAAAAAACTTTTCCCTCTCGCATCTCCTCGTGATGTAGACTTTGAACAAATAGTAGAGGCACTGAATGCACATTATGAGAGAAAAGTTCTTGTAGCCGCTGCACGATACCGATTTTTCAGACTTAAAAAAATACCGCAGCAGTCACACCAAGAGTGGATTACAGAATTGAAGGGCTTAACCCGCCAATGTAAATTTACTTGCTCTTGTGGACTGTAGTATAGTGACGTGATGTTGAGGGATGCGATTACGCAGAATATTCAGGACCCCAGAATTAGAGCAGCAATTCTGAAACAGTCTGACCCCTCATTAGACAGTGTACTGCAGCTTATAGAAGCGCATGATACTTTTGACTTAGCAGATGTAGAAATGCAAAGCCACAGTGTAAATTCAGTGCGCCGTAACGGACGCTTTCCTAGCCGTAGTTCTCAGTGTAGCACTAGTGATTCTTACAATAGTACAGGCCGTGCTGAACAGACAGTGAACAGTAGCCAGTGTAAAAGTGCGACACAAAGGTCGCCCCGTCGTGTTAGAAACAGTAATTTGCATAACGGGCGCCAACGCTTATTTCAGAAAAATGTACGTAAATCTTGCCCCCAGTGTGTATCTCGCCACAAACGTGCACAGTGCCCAAGCCGCAACGCAACCTGTTATCAATGTGGCAAATCGGGACATGTACAGTCTGTGTGTATGCAAATTAAAAACTCAAAGAACGGTGCCTTTCGGAACATTGCTTCGCAAAGTGCGAGAACAGTGCATGCAGTAAATGTTATAGACGCTGTGGAATTGAACAGTGCTTTGCTTGGTTCTCAATTGCAAGGAAGTAGTTCTGCGCCTATGGCAAAACTATATAGTGCACCACGTAGCAAGCGCCGACGAGCGCGTAAAACAGTGCAACGGAAAAGGGTTCGGGACAAGCACAATGACTATGAACAGTGCATTCCTGTAGTGAAAATAGTGCCTTCTGCAACTGCTCCTTGTAATGGTGCCCCGTACTGTGTAGCTAGTGACAGTAGACTTGTTGTAGATACTGAAAGTAATTTTAGTGCAGTAGCCTCGCATTGCGCGGACGCCGATCCGGCGGTAGTGCCATCTAGTGACAGTGTTGTTAATCCCCTGCGTGCCGAGTCTGAGCCGCTTCCTTCACTACGCGGCCCGCGCATACGCAGCACACAAACCGTAGCAGACGTTGCCCACATTCGCGCACCTGTCGTGAAGCACAAACTTTTTGTAAATCTCTCCATAGAAAATAAGACTGTGCAATTTCAGCTTGATACTGGTTCCGCTGTTACATTAATTAATAAAGATACTTATGAACTTCTGGGTTCGCCAAAATTGTCGCCGTCACAGCAAATGTTAACAGCGTACACAGGTCAAAATATTCCCGTGCTAGGAACGTGTAGCCTGCCTGCCTCTTTCCAAGGTATAACAAAAACAGGTGCTTTTGTAGTTCTTCAGGCCAAATCGACACAGAACATTTTTGGACTAGATGCTTTTGACTTGTTTGGTTTATCAATTCAAAGAGATGTGCTTCAAATTTCGTCAATAGTGCCTCAGGATAAAATCAATGCATTGTGTGACAAATATAGTGACCTGTTTTCGCCGGAACTAGGTTGTGCAAAAGACTTCGTGGCACATGTAACTTTAAAAGAATCTGCAGTTCCAAAATTTCGTAAAGCTAGACCAGTGCCTATCGCCTTGCGTGATACAGTTGCCGGAGAACTTAAACGTTGGCAAGATAGTGGGGTGATTTCTCCTGTTTCTGCGAGTCAGTGGGCCTCGTCTATAGTAATTATACCCAAGCCGACAGGAAAACTTCGTCTCTGTGCGGACTTCAAATCAACAGTGAACAGTCAAACAATTGTAGACACTTATCCCCTGCCAAGACCTGACGAACTAATGGACAAATTAGGACAGTCTCGTTTCTTTTCTAAGATTGATTTAGCAGAGGCATACTTACAGCTTCCACTTGATGACGAGTCAAAAAAGTTTTTCGTCATTAATACTCACATGGGCCTTTTTCAATTTCAACGCCTACCCTTTGCCAGTTCTTCCGCTCCCGCTATTTTTCAGCGTTTTTTTGGAACAGCTGACAGTTTCTGTACCGTGTTGTTCGAACTATTTAGATGATATTGTGGTATCCGGACGTACAGTTGAAGAACATTTAGCAAACCTGGAGTGCCTTTTCAAAGTTTTGACTGCAGCAGGTCTACGTTGCAATAAAGCAAAGTGTTCCGTTTTTTTCAAACTGAAATAGAGTACCTAGGCCATGTGATTAATGCCCAAGGAATACATCCCTTACAGTCACATCTTCGAGCAATCAAAGACTTGCCTCCTCCTAAGAATATGCATGAATTGCAAGCAGTGATGCGAAAGCTTAACTATTATTTCAGATTTGTTCCCAATGCCTCTCAGATTGCAGCTCCACTGCATCACTTACGTAGGAAGAATGTTCCTTTTGTATGGTCTAAAGATTGTCAGGTTGCCTTTGACAAACTAAAGTCTGCACTACTCAGTGATGCATGTTTGATTCCCTTTGACCCACAGAAGCCTGTAGTGTTAGCAGTTGACGCCTCGTCGTACGGTCTGGGTGCCGTTCTGTCGCATCGTATTGGATGTCACGATCGTCCTATTGCCTTTGCATCCAAGCTACTGATGCCGACGCAACAGAATTACAGTCAGATAGAAAAGGAGGCCTTAGCAATCATTTACGGCGTCACAAAGTTTCATCATTATCTCTATGGCAGAAAATTCTATTTGTTGACAGACCACAAGCCTCTCACGTCGTTGTTCTCACCCACAAAGCCGATTCCGCCCCGTACGGCACAAAAGCTTCAGAGATGGTCCTTGATATTGTCTAATTATCAGTATGAGATTTTGTACCGACCTACCACTAAACATGCTAACGCGGACACACTTTCCCGACTTCCGGTTGGCCAGGATGTATCATTTGATTCTTCAGAAATGGCATGTTGTCAGATAGACTCCAGAGATGCTTCCGCTGTCGCAGACTTTCCTTTGAACTCTCGTTGGGTTGCACAGGAAACAGCTGCGAATGCAGACTTAAGTGTGGTAGCACGTTTTGTTCGTTTTGGTTGGCCTGCCAGAGCCAAAGACATTGATCGGCCTCTGGTTCAACGTTATTTTGCACAACGTCATGCATTATCTTTAAGTAAGGGTGTACTGTTGATGCATACCGACAACGACCAAGCAAGAGTGATTGTTCCTCGTTCCCTGCAACGAGAAGTGTTACGCCTCCTGCATCAAGGACATTGGGGCATTGTTAGGACAAAGCAACTGGCCAGACGTCATTGTACCTGGGTTGGTATGGACGCTCAGATAGAGAGCATGACATCACAGTGTACAGTTTGTGCGGAGCATCAGGCGGCTCCTCCACAGCGTTTCTCAGACTTGCTACGCCCCAAGGGACCATGGCAACGTTTACATATTGACTTTGCCGGACCTTTCTGGAATACGCGCTGGTTAATTGTTGTAGACGCTTTCAGGAAGTTTCCTTTTGTGATTGCCATGAACTCAACGACGGCGTCTAGTACGATCAGTGCCTTAACATCAGTGTTTTGCATCGAAGGCTTGCCTGAAACTATCGTCAGTGACAATGGACCTCAGTTTGTTAGTGCGGAATTTCAACAGTTTTGTCGTGTGAATGGTATTCAGCATATTACCACTGCACCTTTTCACCCTCAGTCCAATGGTGAAGCAGAACGTTTCGTTCGAACATTCAAGTCTCACATGGAAAAGATGAAAGGTCAGCACTCCAGGCAGCAAGCTCTTCAAATTTTCCTGTCTACGTATCGGTGCATGCCACGTGACGGCCCGTCTCCTGCCGAGCTGCTACACGGCCGCCGTCACCGCACTCTCCTTCACCTGCTACAGCCTCCCACGCACCGAGTCGGTTCGTATGGCGCTACGCGTTTTCAGGTTTCCACGCCGGTGCTGTACAGGGTGTTTGCTGGCAACTAGAAGACATGGTTGCCGGGCACCATTCAGCGCGTGCTCGGTCGCAATATGTATGTTGTACGTTCTTCCACAGGGTCGGAGCTGCGGCGCCACGCAAACCAATTGCGTCTGCATAGGCCGCGCGATCCTGTCTCCAGTTTCTTGATTCCAGACCCAGTTCACCGCCAGGGAGCACAACCACTTCGTTCGTCAACGGGTCCAGCGTCCCCGGACTACGAGATCGTCCCGATGGAGATCGACGCGACGCCGCCGCTGTCGCCGCCGCAGATGACAGCGTCACCGAGAGGGACTCCGGGACCGTGCGTGCCGCCGCCGCCTGGGCCACGCACCTCAGAAGAAGATGACCTGCTCCCTCTGGGCGGGGGAGTGAGCCCTTCCACAGGTTTCGGTGGGTTCCCTGGAGGATCGCAAGGCGGATGCCGGGGCGCGGACGGCGTCTCGATCCCAGCCTCAGCTACGACGCCCGTCCCACCAGGAACGCCCCCGCCCAGGCCCTCCTCCCAGTGCCGTCGCCGTGGCCCTCAGCCCTACGCCACGACGGCGCGGCGGTTTGGGGGGGAGGGGTGTGGTGTCGCACAAGTACAAAGTGCGCGCCACCTACTTTCGCCGCGCGCCGCCAGGCACGCACGGCGCGGCGTTCTCACGACGACAGCCACGAGCGCCCTCTGCGACAACTCCGCTCGTGGCCACCACTGAAGGACTGGTCACTTCGGACTGAGATAGCAACGAGTAAAGACTTCTGAATCAGATAGGCACCAGTGAAGACTTTGCTATCGTACAGGCACTAGGCAGGCCTCTAACAACTATGTATCAACATTCTGCAGTACTATGTAAAAGTTAAGTATTGTTACATTCTGTGCGATATATATCTCTTTCTAATTTACTCGAGTGTTTATAGTTTCTGGCTGCTCCCCTCCGTACCTGCACCAGCGTGCTATTTTTGTTCCTGTGTCGGTCTCGTTCCACTCGGCCACCGACACCTACGACGAGGCTGGGACACAAAAGCGGCGACGAAGTTGGGACACAAAAGCGGCGACGAAGTTGGGACACAAAAAAATCGTATGCTTATTTCGTGAAGGACGGAGGGTGTATTAATGGATGGAGGGAAGGATAAAGACGTATTTGAAATAACAAAAAATATTTTAACAGCGTCCATATAAACTCATTACTCTGTATGCATGGGGGCTAGGTATAAATGAAATAAAAATAGGATATTGAGTTAAATGAGAAGCACTGAATTAAAATTTGAGCCACGGGCGGGAATCGAACCCAGACTTTCATACTTGCTTTAATTCAATACTGTTTCTTTCACCAGATGTCTTTCACATATTGACACGGAAAACTGTCTCTAGGTATACAAATTTATAATAAACATAGAACAATGATGGAAATATATATTTAAAAAAAACTTCAATGTAAAGGTAGCTCAAAGGATAATAAAACTCTTTTTTATTTCAGTTGCCAAGAGATCTTCCATAGTCTCTTACTTACGAAATATGACAACAGAGACGAGATAAAAAAAAAAAAAAAAAAAAAAAAAAAAAAAAAAAAAAAAAAAACATATCAAGAACAAATAATTTATTTAGAATCCCTCATTATTTGTTTCTTCCGTAATTAATCTCAGCATATAACCTATAACGCAATCGGACCAGCTCTCTTCAGTAAAAGCAATGACTATATCTCGAGTTGGTTGCTCACAGTGAGACGGTCTGATTTGTATTTCTGCTCTCCGCTCATACTATGATACCAGGAAGTAAACATTCGGTAGTTACGTCAGAGCCCCCCTTTGTGCCTTGCTGGCGGCTGTTGGCAGGCACCGTGACCGCCAGCTGGCTGGCTTATGGCAAGCCTCGCCTCGGCACCAGCTGTGGTTGACCGGACAGCGAGCAGCTACCAAGCCACGGCTAATACAGGACCTGGTCGCAAAGCCAGGCTCAACCCTTGAAGTCTCAAAAGTTTCCGTAAACCTACCCTAAAGTGTAGTAGAAACTACCACAGTTACAGCTATTTTGCTATAAAATGAGCATCCACGTTATCTTTTGGCACTTCATTCAAATATTTAACGAAGTTAAAGAAGAGAATCATGATAAACATAGCTACCACAAAGTGTTTCACCTAGATTTTCAATCTTACGACACAGGAAACTATCTTTCTTTTCAGCGTTCTGCATTAGATCTAGACATAAGAAACCTAGACATAAGAAACCTAGAAAACTACGCATGCGGTAAAATTAAACAGTTCTGATATCAACAACACAAATGTATATATGTAATATATCATTGACGTTTTGTGCACTTATAAAGTGTTATCAGTGTCTCTGAAAAAATAAGTGCTACAAAGCGGAAATTACCCTCTGCTGGGGCCCTTCATTTACACGATTGTTCTGCTATTCACAGTGAAGTGTTTCGTCATGGGTTCATAGAATCGCTTCAGTTTCTCGTCTGTTCCACGCTTATACGAATATCGAGAAAAACAAGTACCAAAAAGGATTTACTATTATGTTATTCTTAAAATCCAAATCAAATGTTCGAATGACTGAAATCTTATGGGACTTAAATGCTAAGCTCAACAGTCTCTAAGCTTGCACAGTACTTAAACTAACTTATTGTAAGGAGAGCACATACATACCCATGTCCGAAGTAGGACTCGAACCTCCTACGCGAGCATCAACCCGATCCCTAACATGGCGCCTTACAATTATAACTGTATTTTTTTCCGGTGAACGTTGTTTTCAATTGTACCCACCAGAAATTTCGTTAGATGTATAATCAAAAAAATTTTTTTAATCGATTTCTCAAGGCCTGACGAAACTTTTCTGGTAATCATGTGGTGAACTATACACATATTTATATTTAGGGTCAATTGTCGCAATTTGCACCGTGAAGATATAACTTCAATATCATTTTAAAATTTTCTGGGGTGTTTCCTAGACAGCAGCATAATCTGCCTCAAATATTTCTCAGCTCGATATAGACGTTTGTAGCTCTGTCGGAGAGTGGGTAAAATGTTACTCGCGCTCCATTTTAGAACTGAGAGCTACTACCTCTTAATCTTTAGAGAGCGTCGACATTTTCATGTGGCCACGGCGAAATGGCCAAACGCATTGAGTCGCTCATGAACCCGCAGTTAAGTCTCTTAAGCTTAACAAACATTTGAACATTTTCATGTAGGAAGCGAATAGCTGCAGCTTGAATCGCCTCATCATTGCCCTTGTGAAGGCTGATGCAGATAATTGAGAAAGTATGGACCGAGAATAGTTGTAGTTCGTACGTGAAATTCATCACCCTTGTCTTTAATCATAAATGTGACAAGAAAATTACACACCGAAGTTCAATTTTCAGACATTTTACCTGGAATACCATCATTAAGTGAATCTTGAAAGTTTCGTCTATATACATATAAGTGTGGTAACCGTTCTTTCCAGATAACAGACACCACATAAACATACATAATTAAGGAGAAGGCGAGAATAGATCCAGCCTTCAGTGCAAATGTACACTACGCCTGAACTCTTGAGGTAATCGGCGAAGTGCCAAGAGCAGTGAGTGCAAATTGAAAACGGCAACTACGTAAGTAGTGTGAGGACGTTTGAGTCTTGAGGGTGCCGTGGGGGAAAAGGGGTGAGGGGGGATTGCCCGCGCACCTGGGATGTTCGTTGTTTTCTCACTTGCGCAGTGGTTACCGTAACTGCTCAGAGAGCAGTAGGAGAGGGGCGCAACTGTTCAGCTTCCCCAACAGGTGCACTCAGTGGCCACAAACAGCTTGTGTCGGATTATTTGTTTTAATCGAGATTCTTCTCTGTTATTCCAGGAAGCAGTACAACTATCACCAGACATGATCCACCGTGTTGTCATTTCACTACCATAGTCGTACCAGGAAGATCATTTTTCTACAGGCAATATCTTTCTCGAGTAGTCCATCACGTTGTGAGACTTATGATACTATTTTTCCATGAAGTACTGAGTACTCTCAAATTCATTCAATATTTATAGAGTGCCAAAACGATTTTTGTTATCTTAAGCCATAATGAACTTCGAACCATATCGCTTTCCTAAGAAGTACAGTCACAGTTGTGCGACTGGGATCGTGATGTCCTGTCATTAAGGTAATAGTTTGCACTAACTGAGAAGGAGTCATCTAGTGAAAAGGACGTGGCAAGTGTAATTCTTCCAGCAAAGTGAAGTAGACTTCTGTTTCGAATATATATTCGAAATGTTTAATGATCAATCAAAACATTGATCTTAGATTTGAGGCAGTTAATGCTGCCGACTGCTAAACTCAGAAAAGCAAATCAATTGCGAAATGATCTTGAATTTGTATCTTCACGGCGCATATGGCGACAATTGACCTTAAACATCAATATTCATTTGGCTCTCAACATGATTAATCGAAGAGTTTCGTCACTATTCTAATTATTGATAAGCAAAACAAATTTTGTTACACATATAACGAAATTCTTGGGGGTGCAATTAGAAAGAATGTTAATTGTGAATAACACATGTTACAGCGAAGGTGAAACAAAGGGTCTGTTATTGACACAACCATAAGAAGATTGAAGCGGCGCCTAAGGAGACTGCCAACCCCACAACTGCTGCACCTGTTATGCAATATTGCTGAGCAGTGTGGGATTATTACCTGACAGGATAGAGGTAGGAGGTCGAAAGAGTTGAAAGAATGTATGAGATTATAGCTCCCAAATACGCTATTTGGCAATTATATGTATTATTATTATTTCGAGCTTCGTATAAGCACAGAACAGTCGAGAAACTGAAGCAATTCTTTGAACACATTATGAAACACTTCATTTTCAATAACAGAACAATCGTTTGTTGCTGATATCAGAACTGTTTAATTTTACAATATGAATAGTTTTCTAGGTTGAATTCATATTTTCTTATGTCTAGATCTAATGCAGAACGCTGAAAAGAAGGTTAGTTTCCTGTGTCGTAAGATTGCTCTCTAGGTGAAACACTTTGTGGTAGCTATGTTTACCTTGATTCTCTTCTTTGTTGTTGTTATGGTCTTCAGTCCGGAGACTGGTTTGATGCAGCTCTCCACAATACCCTATCCTGAGCAAGCCTTTTCATCTATTCATAAGAACGACAACCCACATCCACTTGAATCTGCTTACTATACGCGTCTCTTGGTCTCCCTCTGCGATTTTTACCCCACACACTTCCCTCCAATGCTAAATTTACGATTCCCCGATGTCTAAGAATTTGTCCTACCAAGCGATCCCTTCTTTTAGTCAGGGTATGCCAAAAATTCCTTTTCTCACCAATTCTGTTCAGTACCTCTTCATTAGTTATGCGATTTACCCACCTAATCTTCAGCATTCTTTTGTAGAACCATATTTCAAAAGCCTCTATCCTCTTCCTGTCCGCACTGCTTATAGTCCATGTTTCACTCCCGTACAAGGCAACACTCCACACAAATGCCTTCAGAAAAGACTTCCTTACCCTTAAATTAATATTCGATGTTAGCAAATATCTCTTTTTCAAAAATGCTTTTCTTCCTATTGCCATTCTGCACTTTATATCTTCTGTACTGCGACCATCACATGTTATTTTACTACCCAAGTAACAAAACTCATCTACCACCTTCATTGTTTCGTTACCTAATCTAACTCCTTCAGCATCACTTGATTTTCTAAGACCGCATTCCATTATTTTTGTTTTGGTCTTGTTAATATTCATTTTATACGCTCTCTTCAACACACTGTCCATTCCATTCAACTGCTCTTCCAGGTCCTTTGCTGTTTCTGACAGAATTACAATGTCATCAGCAAAACGCAATGTTTTTATTTCTTCACCCTGAACTTTAATCCCTATTCCAAATTTTTCCTTGCTTTCCTTCACTGCCTGCTCGATGTACAAATTGAATAACATCGGAGATAGGCTACAACCCTGTCTTACTCCCTTCCCAACTGATGCTTCCCTTTCATGCCCTTCGAGTCTAATAACTGCGGTCTGGCTTTTGTACAAGTTGTAAATAACTCTCCTTTACCTGTATTTTACCCCTGCTGACTTCAGAATTTGAAACAGTGTATTCCAGTCAACATTGTCAAATGCTTTCTCCAAATCTACAAAAGCTAAAAATGTAGGTTTGCCCTTCCTTAATCTATCTTCTAAGATAAGACGTAAAGTGAGTATTGCCTCCCGGGTTCCTACATTTCTCCTGAACCCAAACTGATCTTCCCCAAGGTCAGCTTCTACCAGCTTTTCCATTCTCCTGTAGATAATTCGTGTTAAAATTTTGTAACCATGACTTATCAAACTGATGGTTCTGTAATTTTCACACCTGTCTGCGCCTGATTTCTTTGGAATGGGGATTATTACATTTTTCTTAAAGTCTGAGGGTATTTCGCCTGTCTCATACATCCTACACACCAGTTGGAATAGTTTTGTCATGGATGGCTCTCCCAGAGACTTTAGTAACTCTGAGGGTATGTCATCTACTCCTGGGGCCTTGTTCAGACCTAGGTCTTACAAGGCTCTTTTAAATTCATCTCTCAGTATAGTATCTCCTATTTCATCTTGATCTACTTCCTCTTCCCTTCCTACAACATCGTCTCTAAGTTCATTTACTTTGTAGAGCTGCTCTATGTACTCTTTCCACCTTTCAGCTTTCCCTTCTTTGCTGAGAACTGGTTTCCCATCTGAGTTCTTGATATTCGTAGAGTTGCTTTTCTTGTCCCCAAATGTCTCTTTTATTTTCCTGTTTGCTATACATTCTTCTACAGATTTGTATTTGGCTTCTAGCCACTCCTGCTTAGCCATTTTGCACTTCCTGTCAACTTCATTTTTTAGTCGTCTGTACTCCATTTTGCCTGTTTCAGTTACTGCATTTTTATATTTTCCCATTTCATCAATTAAATTTAGTATTTCCTGTGATATCCAAGGATTTTTTGTAGGTCTTGCCTTTCTACCTATTTTGTCCTCTGCAGCCTTCACTATTTCATCTCTCAATGTTAGCATTCCTCTTCTACTGTTTTATTTCCCCCCCGTTTCTGTCAATTGTTGCCTAAATCTCCCTCTGATTTTCTCCAGAACTTCACTTTCCTTCAATTTATCTAAGTCCCATCTCCTTATTTTCCTACCTTTCTGCAGTTTTTTCAGCTTCATCCTACACTTCATGACTAACAAGTTATGGTCTCCGGTACCTATGTCTTACCATTATAAAATCTATCTGATACCTTCCGGTGTCTCCTGGTCTCTTCCATGTATACAACCTTCTTTTGTGATTCTTAAACCACGTGTTTGTTACGATTAAATCATGTTCCATGCAAAATTCTACCAGGCGACTTCCTCTTTCATTCCTTCTGCCCAGTCCATATTCACCTATTATTTTTCCTTCTCTTCCTTTTCCTACTACCGAATTCCTGTCTCCCATCCCAATAATTTTTCCTCTCCCTTAACTTCTGAATAATTTCCTTTAGCTCCTCATATACTTCTTCGATCTCCTCATTATCGGCAGAGCTAGTTGGCATATAAACCTGTACTACTGTTGTCGGTGTTGGC
Organism: Locusta migratoria; assembly: GCA_026315105.1. Taxonomy (NCBI): domain Eukaryota; kingdom Metazoa; phylum Arthropoda; class Insecta; order Orthoptera; family Acrididae; genus Locusta; species Locusta migratoria. The sequence goes on along the minus strand of CM048748.1, from coordinate 439,417,145 downwards.
TTCGTATCTATCTTGACAATGATAATGCGATCACTGTGCTGCTCATATTAGTTTACCCGCATTCCTATTTTCTTATTCATTATCAGTCCTACTCCTGTGATACCCCTAACTGATTTTGTATTTATAACCCTGTACTCACCTGACCAAAAATCCTGTTCATCCTGCCACCGAACTTCACTAATCCCCACTATATCTAACTTCAACCTATCCATTTCCCTTTTTAAATTTTCTAATTTTCCTACCCGATTAAGGGATCTAACATTCCACGCTCCGATGCGTAGAAAGCCACTATTGTCTTTCCTGATGACAACATCCTCCTGAGTAGTCCCCGCCTGGAGATCCGAATGGGGGACTATTTCACCTCCGGCATATTTTACCCGAGAGGATGCCATCATCATATTTTCATACAGTAGAGCTGCATGTCCTCGGGAAAGGTAACAGCTGTAGTTTCCCATTTCTTTCAGCCGTTCGCAGGAGCTGTGTGGCAAAGCCACTTTAGCTGATGTTACAAGGCCAGCTCAGTCAATCATCCAGACTGTTGCCCCTATAACTACTGAAAAGGCTGCTGCCCCTCTTCAGGAACCAAACGTTTGTCTGGCCTCTCCACAGATACCCATCCGCTGTGGTTGCACCTACGGTACGGTTATCTGCATCGTTGAGGCACGCAAGCCACCCCACCTCGGCAATGTCTCTGGTTCATGGGGGTGGTCTCTTCTTTAACTTCGTTAAATATTTGAATGAAGTGCCAAAGGATAATGTGGATGTACATTTTATAGCAAAATAGCTGTAACTGTGGTAGTTTCTACTACATATTAGGGTTGGTTTGCAGAACCTTTTGAGACTTCTAGGGTTGAGCCTGGCTTTGCGACCGGGGCCTGTTTTAGCTGTGGCTTGCGAGCGACGGGATGGCCGGTCAACCACAGCTGGTGCCAAGGCGAGGCTTGCCATAAACCAGCCAGCTGGCGGTCGCGGTGGCTGCCAACAGCCGCCAGCACGGCGGAAAGCGGGGCTCTGACATAAATACAGAATGTTTACTTCCTGGTATCATAGTATGAGCGGAGAGCAGAAATACAAATCAGACCGTCTCACTGTGAGCAACCAACTCGAGATAGAGTCGTCGCTTTTACTGAAAAGAGGTGGTCCGATTGCGTTATAGGTTATATGCTGAGATTAATTAGGGAAGAAACAAATAATGAGGGATTCTAAATATTTTTTTTTTATCTCGTCTGTTGTCATATTTCGTAAGTAAGAGACTATGGAACATCCTTGGCAACTGAAATAAAATATAATTTTTTTTCCTTTGAGCTACCTTTATATTGAAGTATTTTTTTTAAATATATAGTTCCATTATTATCCTATTTTTATTATAAATTTATATACCTGGAGACAGTTTTCCGTCCCGCCTCGGTGGCCAAGGGGACTGAGGCGCTCCAGTCACGGTCTGCACGGCCACTACGGTAGAGGTTCGAATCCCCCCTCGGACATGGATATTTGTGCCGTCCTTAGTATAAGGTAGTTGATAAGTAGTTTGTGAGTTTAGGGACTGATGACCCCGTAGTTAAGTCCCATAAGCTTAACAAACATTTGAACAATTTTTTTAACAGTTTTCCATCTCAATATGTCAAAGACATTGAGTGAAAGGAACAGTATTGAATTAAAGCAAGTATGAAAGTCTGGGTTCGATTCCCGTCCGTAGTACAAGTTTTAATTCAATGCTTCTCCTTTCACTCAATATCCTATTTTTAATATTTCCCTTACACCCAGTCTCCATGCATACAGAGTAATCAGATTAGATGGAGGCTGTCAAAGTCGTTTTTTTTTTTTTTAATTTCAAATACGTCTCTCTCCTCCCATCTATCCATTAATACACCCTCCGCATTTCACCACAAAGTAAGCAAACGATTTGCCTTTTATTTATTCATTGTTCTCTCTCTCTCACTCCCTGTCGCCTCTCTTACATAATATCCAAAGATTCCCTTTTGGTCTGTTCCCTCAAAACGCTATGATGAACTCTATTGTTTTCTGTTGGTACATTCCTTCTCTTGTAATTTATGGTTTAGTTACTGATAGTACTCTCAAAGAGACCGTGTACTTTCATATCTCCTTCCCTATAATCCATTCTTCGTTCTGTGAAATACAGAGCACTGGTGTTTTGTTTGACCTCCTCTGCTTTCATTCCAACTGTTACAAATGGTATTCATTTCGCCGTTTTACAGTCTGTTTTCTAATGCATACACGACGCTCCTCGCAAACTTTAAGATGTGTAATATTCCATGTATTATGGTAAGAGCTATGCTACAAACTTGAGCGCCGCACAGAGTAGCTGAGTTGGCTAATGCATCTTGTCGTGGATTGGGCTGCTGCTCGCGTTGGTGGTTCGAGTCCTCCCTCGGGCCTGAGTGTGTGCATTGTCCTTAGATTAAAATAGTTTAAGTAGTGTGTAGTGTGTTAGCAGTTAAGTCCTATTAGATTTCATACTCATTTTTTCTAGAACCTTGAGCAAAATGAGAGTATAATTAAGTAAGCATATAAATCATGCCATACAAAATCAACAAAAGTAGAAATGTTTGTACAGCTTGTGGGACTTAAATATGGGGTCATCAGTCCCTAAACTTACAAACCACTGATGTACTAGCTAATACTATGGACGGCACAAATATCCATGCCCGAGGGGGATTCGAACCCTAGAAAGGTGTGGCCGTGCAGACTGCGGCCGGCTACAAAATCACCAAGTAGCATGCTGAAACGTATTATACTGACATACGCATTGTTACATAAGTCTACATACCGTATATATATATGTTATCTATTTTTCGTTGTAGTCCTAATGAACCAAACAGCTGAGGTCATCAGTCCCTACCTAGCCTTACAAGCTACTTTGATAAAATTACGCTAAGGAAGACACACACACACACACACATAACTACGCCATGCCCGAAGAAGGAGTCGAACCTCTGGCGGGAGCGGCCGCAACTCCGCGACAAGATGCCTCAGACAGCGCGGCCAAGAAATTGCTGTTACGAGGTGTTATGTACTCCATTTTGACAAAACCATTATACTACCACATATGAAAATCGGCAGTTGGCCGAGAAGATGTTAGCTTGTAATGGCTAAGATATGGTTTGATTCCTGCTAGGGTAACAGTTTTTAACAATCGCAGACATCCCCCTCTACACCTCCAGTAACACCAAGTAAAGAATTTAGTGACTGTGGCGTGTTTCAAATCAACATTACACATGTCCACTCGCTACTGACTACAACAAAGTTGGATTAGTTTTCTTTGTTTCCTCAAAATGCAAAACCCCTCCAGGTCTCTACGAACGGCGCGAACTTAATTGCTAGTAAAAGAAATTGGAACATTTGTTACCTAGTCGTCTGAGGTCAACGTTGACAAAAAAGGCAGCACAACGTTATTTATTGAGCTACTTCAAAATGTTTGTAAATCTATCGGACTCAACTGTTTGGTCATTAGTCCGTTGCGTACAAACTAATTAAAGTATGGTAAGCTAACCTAAGGACAACACAAAGACCCATGCCTGAGGACTCGAACCCCCGACGGCGAACACCCGCGCGCACCGCAGCACGGCGCTCCAGTGCGCACGGCTAATCCGCCGCGGCTTGCGGTACTTCTAGCCGAACATATGCATATCCCTCTAATGGTGAGAACAGTAACTATTTCATCGCTTTGCGTATATATATATATATATATATATATATATATATATATATATATATATATATATATATATATATATATTCAAGTTGAAACATAGCGCTATCTGTGAATTTGTTTAATATCTGACGTGTGATCGTGCTTAGTTAACGATTCATATAGGTACTGCGTAATAATGCACAATTTTATGACGTTTGACACCTGTGAATTGCTCTGTATCATATACCTTTGCTCTCAAAAGCAATTTGAACTTCATGGAACTCCTGGTTCAATGCTTAAATGCCACCAACACCACCATCATGGAATGGAATGAAATGCTTAAATTAACCATACATTTATGGGTACGGACATTGGCCTTGTAAACCGATACCAATGAAAACGTCAATGTTTTACGTCTTTTTATGCCTAATCTAGTCTCGATCAGAAACGCAAGCTTGTTTTGGTCAACAGTGCGTTCAAATTCAGAGCACGAAAAAAAATCATTGTGTCATTGAATGAATTTGATAAGGTATCCTATTTATCACTTATTGTAATGAAATTGAATTTACGTTGCTTTCTCGTCTCTAATAACTTGTATTCTAATGTTTTTTGTATAACGATATTGAATTACATGTGGAAAATGTTCAAATGTTTGTATAGTTTATGGGTCTTAACTACGGGGTCATCAGTCCCTAAACTTACAAACTACTTATGAACTAGCTAATCCTAAGGACGGCACAAATATACATCCCCTAGGGGGTATTCGAACCCCCGACCGTAGTGGCCGTGCAGACCGTGCCTGGAGTGCCTCAGTCCCCTCGGCCACAGCGGCTGGCGAATTACATGTGGACTAACTACCGTAAGGAGCGATGTTCTCTACTGCTTCTTATGGTACCCATTGTGAATAGTCGAACGACTGTACTCCACAGGGGTTTTGTGTGCAGAGTACCCGCAACACAGCGACGTTAGTTGGGTTTCATTCAGCAGTGATCCACTTTTTTTGCTGTCAAGTGTATATATGTCTGTTAATTTCCATTATTTCAAAGAAGCTCATTTTCCATCCTTTTTGCACATGATTTAGGACTTCATGTGTTACATTATAACTGTGGCCTTCTTGTAGTAGGTGGTCTGCAAATGTAGAATTTCGCTGCTTAAGTTTCCAACTTTGTGGTGTTTCTTTATTCTAGTATAAATTGCTCTGCCTGACTGTCCAATATAGAATTTCGCACAGTTGCAAGTAATCTTGTACACTCCACTTTTTTCTAAGACTGGAGGGTTATCTTTACCATTGAGTAGAAAGTGACCAATGGCATTGTGTGTATAGAATGATGTTTTGAAAATTCTGGATTCGAGTTTCTTGGCCACATTCACAGAAACCTTTCCTAATTATGGTATTCTGCATCATTTACTATGGTCTTGAGAAGTTCGGGTGTTAATAACAGGGTAAAGAAGGGAAGAGACATGTTGTTTCTGTTTTTTGTGCAGTATAGAATCTACCTAGCTAGGGGGTAGCCAGAATTTATTGCTATTTGTCTGATGGTATTTAATTCAATTTTGAAGCTTTCTTCACTCATGGGGATAGATAATAAGCCGTGGGTCATGGAACGAAATGCTGCATGTTTGTGAGTAACTGAATGTTGACTGGGCAGGTATTGCAGTGACTGTGGTGGAAGGTATCCTGTAAATCTTTAATTTAACCAGTTAAAAAAATTACACACACACACACACACACACACACACACACACACACACACACACATATATATATATATATATATATATATATATATATATATATATATATATATATATATATAGATGTTTGATCAACTTTGTCACGTACTTCCATGTCCCAGATATTGGTCCTGTTTAAGATAATTTTTTGATCAAGTTTAATTTAACCAGTTAAAATTTTAACATATATACACAACCCTTCCAAGTTTCTAGACATTAGACCTGTTGAAGATAGATACGTTTTGATCAATATTTTTCAGCCAATTTCCATTGTTTCAATTTATATTTCTTAGGATAACGTCATAATCTATTATATTATAACTTCATGAATTTACACCACAACTTGAATTGTAATATTTCCCGCAGGTTAGTTAAAAACCAAAACACTAGTCTCCTTTGAATGTTATATATCTAGCAAGTTAAGATCTTTGAAACTTAAACTTGTAATGTTTACCTGATGATGGCGTAACAGCCGAAAACCGGTTCGTAAACCAATAAATTTGCAGAATATCTCACAGTTATCTTGTGTATTTCATTCAGAATACGTACGTATTTATTTCTTATTGTGTCTGTTTTTATAGATTCGTTGAAGCAGTTGCCACAGAACTAATTTTAGAACGCTACGAAACAGACGTTTCTGCGCTTTCTCAGTCACAACAACTCAAAATCCTATGCTTCTGGTTGTTCTGCTCATCCCCTGTCGCTCCATCTGTAGTGATGGTAGTCAAACCTGGATTCCGCCGTTCCAAAATTGGAATAGCGTGCCTTACAGTTTCCATATTTTACTTATCACACTAAGAATGTTCTACCATAAGGATGTAACTTTTGTTGTAAATTCAAGTAGTCAATTCGCTATATGTTACGCTCGTGTTTAATGGGGCTACCTTCAGTCTGTCTTTATTAACGGGTCCGAATCAAGTTGCCTTTTCATGTTATTCTGGTCGGCGCAAGGAAAGCACGGAAATACCGCCGCACGAGTAGAGGTGACGCGGGTACTGTACTGCGCGCCAACATACTGGGACAGTGCCTGGTCTGGAATCCGGACATGGCGAGGGAGGAGAAGGGAGGGGCATTCTCTAACAATTCGCTTTTCCACTTTTTGTATTAGAGTGGCCATTCTTGTCGTTACATCAAAAGTTCAAATGTTAGTAAAGCTTATGGGACTTAACTACGGGGTCATCAGTCCCTAAACTTACAAACTACTTATGAACTAGCTAACCCTAAGGACAGCACAAATATCCATGCCCGAGAGGGGATTCGAACCCCAGACCGTAGTGGCCGTGCAAATCGTGACTGGCGCGCCGCAGTCCCCTCGGGCACCGCAGCCGCTGAAGACGATAGCTACTTTTTTGAAAATTCATCGTGAAGATGGGGCAGGATCAGCAATTGGATATGTAATGAAAACCATTTATTTTCGTTTTTTCGTCACGGTTGCACTATTTAAAAGTTGGTAACTAGTTTCGGCCTTATTCCAATCGTAACAATACACTGCATGAAGCAAATTGCTGATAAAATCTGTATGTTGTCCACTGTTAAAACATGATTATATTGAAATTTAAAATTGGTTAAAATAGATGTTGCGTTCACGGGCCTCGGGTTGGAAGACCGTAAACGCGACATCTATTTTAACCAATTTTTAATTTCAATGTTATCATGTTTTAACAGTGGACAACGTACAGATTTTATCAGTCATTTGTTTCATGCAGTGTATTGTTACGGTTGGAATAAGGTCTATGGTTTGAAAATGGACGAACAAGTCCGAAACTAGTTACCAACTTCTAAATAGTGCACCTGTGACGAAAAAAGAAAAATAAATGGTTTTCATAGCTATTTTTGTCAGTTGTATTAATTTTAGAAGAATCTTTGTAGGAATTGTTACTGCTTGGCAGTTTGGCTGTTGGCTGAGGGAGACTACACTAATCGGAAGCACTTTCATTGCTTTCATTATCTTAGAACAAAGAGGCTCGACTAAATTGGATGTAATAGCTGTTTTTCATGCACAGGACAATATATTACTGAGCTTGCACGTCGGCCAAAAGTTAGACATTCCCTTCCTAGACTGCAGACAAGAACATTTATTTTCATATCATAAGATTCAAATTCATATGTTTGTAAATCTAAGGGACTTAACTGCTGCGGTTACCACCTTATGCTTACAAACTACTTAAAATAACTCATGCTAAGGACAACACATACACCCGAAGGGAGGACCTGAACCCCTGACGGTGAGAAACAGCACGCTCCGCAGTAAGGCACGTTTAGAGTGCTCGGACACTCCACCGCCGCTTCTTATCATCTATTGAAAAATTGAGAGATATGCAAATAAACACGCGTCGTCCGGGCAGTTAGAATAAAAATAAAGCGATGGAAAGTGAAGTGATACGACGATGAAGACTATAGTCCGATTAAAATTACCTGCTAGATGACAGTTCACTGTTACGCCCCAAGCGCTATCCGTTGCTATTCTGACACAACAACTGATCAGTTCACTTCCTTTTCCTGGTCTTCCTCTCTTTCGTGATTTGTTTTCTTCTCGATCCATAGGTGTACTCGTTTTATTTCGCATTTCGTCACTCAATGATAAGCGTACATGAAAAACGACATGAACAACCGTGCTAACAAAATACGTACTCACACACAACAGGCAGCGCCGGAGTGGCCGAGCGCATTGAGTTGCTGTGCTCCGATGCGCGGGGGCGTTCCCCGTCGGAAGTTCGAATCCTCTCTCGGATATGGATGTTTGTGTTGTCTTTGGTATACGTGGGTACTGTGTTGGTAATATAGCTGAACGTACAAGTCCTCTCAGCACATCACAAGATCAACGCCGTGAATCAAGTTTCAGTGGTGTTTTAGTCAGACGTGCTGCTAAATTATGTAATCAAACAATATGGACATACACTGCTTAAAACAATTAGGGTATGAGGTGGGACATCACATACAAAACACATAAGGTAAAATATTTTATTCAGATATTGGTTACAACTTTGGTTTGTGTCTGATACAGTACGACATTTTGCTGTCTCAAGTGTATATTTGATGTTTACATGGCGTTTATTCAGAGGAATGTACCATGCGGCTGCCATGCATTCTCGTTTCCCTCTAATATAGTGTGTAATCACGTCGATAGGCCGGTACCGTTGCACACCTACGTGTAGGGACTTTGACCATTTTTCATAAAATAAATAAATAAAAATAAAATGTTCAGTTGTTGGTTAAGCCTAAGGTACGTAACTGCGGGGACATCAGTCTCTAAACTTACAAACTGCTTATGTACTACCTTATACTAAAGACGACACAAACATCCATGCCCGTGGGGGGATTCGAACCCTCGACGGGTAATGGACTCGCGCCTCAATGCGCTCAGCCGCTACTCCGCGGTCATTCTTCCATGAGAGGAGTACCTAGCTGTGCACCAGATATGGGAAGTGCTGGTCTGGCTATAATGAGTCTGCCAAGTGCATTCCAGACATGATCATTCGAGTTGAAGTCCGGTGGTCAAGTTGGCAACTACATTCGCTAAATATCCTCAGTTCCAATCACGTTATCCACCAGTACATCTCTGTGTGGATGACTGTTATCGTCAATCAGCAGTAACCATCTCGTATGGTTCCAGCATAGGGCGCATCACAAGGTCGAATGATCTCGTATCTCTACTTCTCAGCAATCAAAGCGCTATTCTGAACGAAGGTCCGCCAAAACTGACTCCTGGCCACACCATTCGCCCACCACCCTGATATGCTGATGTTTCCTGCACGTAAGCAGATTTGTTCTAAGTTCCTCGTTCTCTCCAGATCTGGGAACGACGATTGTCCGGGTAAACACGAAAACATAACTCATCTGTGATTAGAACCAGGTGCAATTCGTTACGACTCTATTCCTGATGTTACTCAGTCCAGTTTCTGCGGTCTAAACGATGTCGTGGATTTAATGGAAGACACACCACAGAACTCCACGCGTAGAAGGCACAGTCAGCAAAACGATCTCGGATTGTTTGTGTTGATACTGCGCTTCATGTTGCTGTTTGGAGGGTGCGTTGCAGCTGAGTTGCAATCAGCGTCCTGTTTCGACGGGCTGTTAGCTGGAGATGACGGTTACCACGTGCTGCTGTTGCACGTGGACGACCTGACCCTTGTCCTCCTTTTACGGTCTCCTGTTGTCTGAAATTACTTCCAGGTCCACGAAATTACACTTTGGGACACGCGTATAGCCGCAGATACTTCTCTCTCTCTCTCTGTTTCGCTTCCAACCATCCTATGACTTGAGGTGTGCGCAAATAAGAAAAGTGTTATCCGCATCCGCACCTCATACACAAGGCCCATGTTCGCAACCGCATCCGCGGCACTTTATCCGTATCCGCAAGTTCGTTATCCGAATCCGCAAATATTAAAGTATTGAATGGGTATTAGATAGCAGTATTTAAAACCATGGTATGTAATGAAATAATTATTGATGGAATGTCATTTTTGCGACAACTTAACTACTTTTGACTTCTCGAATCACGGTAACTGTTCTATACCTACTCCAAAACAGGCTATTCCAAACAGAAAACATTGGCGCTCCGGACACACACAGTAGCGCTTCGGAGCCCTTGTGGTCGGAGCACTACGTCAGCTGTTTAATACAGACATCTGCTTAAATTTCAGTGGTTAAAACTGATTGACATAGGAGAGTTTACTGTGTTTACATTCAGAGAAAGAAACGGTTCTTTCGGAGTTTTACAAAAGAGACACTTTATTTCCCCGTAGTAACGCCCAAGAGGTTATCTGACACAAACCAAAGCATGTCATTTCAGGTGCTAAAACTGCCGTATACTTCTAATTGGTAACTGTCAGCAAAAGGGGATAACGTCAGCTGTAGCTACGGCCAGCCTATACAATCAAACATTGTGAACCGTCCTAAATACGTTACTTTCACTGTACACTCGGCGGTTTCCTTCAAATTTCTAGATATAGTGGCTGGAGGAGGTAGCAGTTCTATAGCACTCACTACACCATACTTTGCCCCCACATTAATAAGAAACTGCTCCGTCTCGAGAAACCCAGATTCACACGCAACTTCGAACGGCAAAATGTATTTGCAGACAAGATTGATAAGTTCTTCGGTCTCGGTTGTCTTCAAATTCAGCAGTACTTCAGAAAATTTGGCATCTTGGCATTTAAATAAGTAATTATCCTACTTTGTCTTGTCTCACACGAATGTTTCAGCAAATTTGAAGTTCCACGACGTGTTCAGTGTAAGAATATACTTTTTCACACGCAAAAAAGGCGACTATATCGTTTCCGTCAATTACGTATCCAACTTTTTTTCCATGAATTTGTTTTCCTTCACTAATGTCAAACCACCTCTTTTCACTTTACACGATATAGTATCCATTGATGTGTTCATTTTAAGAAAGACCTGCCACTGTATTCACTATTATATACTTCGTCACTCGGTCACTCCAAAGCGTTAACTGAAGGCAGCGGAAATTTGATATGGCAGCTCTGGTGGGCAGTGGCACAGGTGGCAGTGAGCCGGTTTGCTACCCAGAAAGCACTTGACAGACGGCAGATAAGACGTTCGCGTAAACGGATTAGGCGCAGGTCCCTCGGGTACAGCTACGTCCGCTGTGGCCAGGGGCGGCGGAATGGCCAAGCACATTCAGACGCAATGCTTCGATGCGCGAGGCCGTTCCCCGTCGGGGGTTCTAATCCTTCCTGTGGCTTGGATGTTTGTGCTGACTTTAATATAAGTTAGTTTGTAAGTTTAGGGATTAATGTCACCGGAGTTAAGTCTCATAAGCTTAACAAACATTTGAACTGTTTTTTGTTTGTTTATTTGTTTGTGTGTGTGTGTGTGTGTGTGTGTGTGTGTGTGTTTGTGGCCTGGAGATGAGAACAACAGACTCCCGCTCTACCTGGGCCCTGCAAGGATTCCAAGAGTGGCCACAGGCTTGAAGTTTTCAGCTAACATTTCGGCAGACGTACTGGGCAGACACCTCGCTCTTTATCCGCATATAACACGCGGATATCCGCGTCGCACACAATTCTATCCGCAAACTAAGAAATATTGCGCGTATATGCGCAATATTTGCGCGGATATCCGCATCCGCGCAGACCTCTACCTATGACTCTCCAAGTCATAGCTTTGGGTATTTCACGTTGTTGTATCATTGCACTACACTCCCACTACACTATCTCAACCGGACTGGTTGTGTAGTTCATTTGGTAGTGTAAGTACAATAGCAACCCCCCTGCAGCAACTTCCTGTTATCACCACTGTCTCCGTTGCCGCAATGTTGTTGTCTCCACTCTGTTGAACCAACAGAAATACGTCGAAACATTTTAGTTCCTTATGTCAACGACAATACTGCAGTACTGATCCCCTAATTGGTTTGACCAGTGTACTGATTTTTGTACTAAGGGCTACTAGGTCCGGTATTCGAACCGTGAACTCCAGTTTTCCAGGCAGATCTGCTAACGCTTGCAGCAACCAATCAAACGTGATTCACATACCTGCAACAACTACGCAAGCACGTCACCTGTCCGACCCAAATTCCCGTTACGTCCGTCTGCTTCAATCATTGTAAGCCAGGATTCGCGGCTGGCGTTGTATTGCCGCCAGGTGTGCTTTCATCGTGTGCATCCACACTGGCCGAAGCATAGTTCCTCGACAAGGTGCATTACAATTGTGAATTTCGATGTGTGATCCTTTGGACATGTCCAACTAAATGTAGTAAATGGACAAAGAGATTTTGTTTAGTTGGGGTACGTGGTTGAGTAATCCGCGCAGGTATGAATGCCGTGTGCCTGGATTAGCGCAACTGCCTAGTAAATTAGAGTACTGGGTTCGAATCGCGGATACTAAAGGCTTTGCTGAAATAGAAAGGAAGGAAGAAACCTTAAGCTTTAACGTCTCGTCAATACGAGCATGGTCATTAGAGGTGAACCTTAGATCCGGTTTTTTGGGTAAGGATGGGGAAGGAAATCGAGCGAGCCCTTTCAAAGGAACCATCCCGGCATTTGCCTGGAGTGATTTAGAAAAACGCGAGACCATGAGCGAATCCGAGACCATGGGCTGTATAAATAAGAAAGAGCACATGCTCCAGAGAAGATTCTCAGAACAAGAGAACGTCCTTCGAGCAAGTTTTCAAATTCGTAGGAATAAAACCTTCCAAGCATTTGCTCTGAGAAGGAATTTCATTCTCGCTAACTCCCCTCCTTCTTGAGTAAGTTTTATGTGTGACATGCCTGGCACACAACAGTTATTGAATCGTATATTTCCTTACACTAACCCAGTCAGAAAAATTATCCAGTGTACAACTATGGAGTAGGCATCTACGTGTTGAGGAGGAACTGCACTGTGTTTAGATATTAGTTTATTTTGCAGCAGGATATTGTTAAGACTAAATATGGACTTTCTACGAAAATGTATTCTTCTGAACGATGTTACAAAATTTTCGTCATGCGAGAAACTTGTTGGTTATTGAAGTTGGGTTAGCACAAATTGTGAACGAAATTTTAAGAATGCATCACATTGTTATCTGTTTCAACATGGAACGCTGTCAGAACTTTCTAACGTGAGATACATTTTGTTAAATATGACACCCAATGGCCCGCTCATAATAATCGATAGACCATGCGGATTTATTAGAAGAAACAGACTGCGAGATACGTAATTAATCAGTTCTTAATTTTCCTGTCCTGTCTCCTTACTTCTAACATAACAATAGTTGCGGTTAAGAAGTCAGAAAACGCATATTAAATTGGGCATTGTGGAATGAACGAGAGCAGTACAAAAAACAATATTTCAGTACCGGTATTGCAGCAATATTTATTTTGTAAAACAGAATGTGAGGTCCTAGGATGCGATTTATTTGGATTTAACGTCATAAAGCCTTATTAATAGACACTATAGAAAAACATAAAACTTTTTTATGTAGCTTTCACAACTGTAAATATGCCCTCCAAACAATGGCAGCTGAACCACTTGTCTTTCATTTCTATGTTGGTAATGAAAAATTTCCTTGACACCACACTCGTCACTATATGTAAGTGCTTAAAATGTCACACTTATAATTTATATGAAGGATGCGCTCGTTTTATAGTTCCTCTCGCATTTCTTCGGAAAGGAAATTTATTAAGGAAATTTTTTGCCTTCTAAGCAACACAATGTCATTTTTACTATATTCCAAAGTAAAACGTAACATTAATAGAAGTTACTCAGCTTGAAGTATGCTGAAGAGCTCGTTTCACAAAATGGAGAATGTTCTCTGGTCTTGAGAACATTCTCTGGTTTTATTCATACGAAATCGGAGAGTGTTGTTGTTAGCAACTTGCCCTTCTCTTTTACTCACGCTGGGAACATATTTGGTTGAATCATATGTTCTCATATTCTCTGGAGTCCAAAGTATAAAGTATATTCTCCGTCTTATTCATACAGCTCCACGTGTTATCACTGTTCCACATCTCTCGGTCACTGAAGTAGAAAAACGCGCCTATTTTTTGGGTTCAATTTAGACCTTTGAATTATGAACGAGATTTTAGAAACTAAATTATTGCGTTACCTTGAAGATAAAAGCCAGTACCGTCGACAATCTGCAGAGAAAAACATCCGAAACTAGGCTGAGGAAAAATTTATAGGATGCAGGGATGTACGCGGATATGCAGTAGATAAAAAAGACAGAATAATTACGGGTCAAAAATTAACACAAATGGAACATTTTAAGTGTTACGGAATTCCTCTATGATAGTGAATTATTCACTTAACTTAGTAAGAAATCAAATAAATGATATTATTGAGGTTTGTTAAGTTTTTCTCCCACGTATCACACTTCATTGTCTCAGACGATATTCTCTAGATGTGGTATCTATTTCATTATAACAGTATGGTACTTGCGATCCAACTCATTAACCTTTTGATTTTAAATTACAGTGCAAGAGGCTGAAAGTATTATCAACATTTGTGGCTTAGCTGTAGCGTAGTTGTGCGGTAAGTGGCTTACGTGTGAAATCTTATTGAAAGAAGTTGTAGCAATCTATGTCAGCCACATTTAAAATAGTCATACATTTAGAACGTTTCTGGGCATTGAAATAATTCCAACGGCAAAGTTGAAAATTTCTGCTGTACCGAGATTCGAACCCGAATCTCCCGCTTTGGCCCAGCGGTCGCTATAACCAATTACGCTATTCAGGCACGCTTCCCAAATTCTCACCTTGAAGCACAATGCAATTGCAGTGCCCCCTGCCCATTTGATTCCACTTGTTCGCAGCCTATACTGGATTCCCGCAAGGGATCGAGCGTATTAATTATAAATGCGTCTGCATTGAAATTGTCAGTTGCCTGTTGGGGCAGATATACAATTATTTATATGGTATCCATTCGTTTTAGGTCAGACACCATTTGTTGATACTAACAACTGTAATTTTGCGAATTCGAAATATTTTAACACTTTGACCGTTTCAGGGCATGGCCAAGATAAAAATCTGTGCTGGACCCTGCATCTTTGCCATTGAATTTATTTCAGTACCCTGAAAACGGTCTAAATGTTTAAATATTCAGAATTCGTAAAATTACGGCCGTTAATGTCAACAAATATATATATTAAAATATAAAAAAAAACATTTAGTCACTTTTGTGTATCACTTCATTAATGAGAAATTAATATAGCCGTTTAGACATCCAAGAATAATAAAAATTACACTCATTCCTGAGACATTTGAAGTATTGCCAAGGTTGCGAAGGAAGTAGTTTTGAAAAGAGAGCTTCGAAGGCTATACAAAATCGGTCGCTAACAAAAACAGAAAAGTCGAGCAGATCGCAACTTCAGATCTTATTCATGATTTCAGGGAAATACTGTATACAGATGTAGAAATTAAGGAACGAGATTTAATTATTAAAAAGTTAAATGCTCAGTAAGAAGCAGCAATAAAAAGATACGTTGTAACCCTGCAAAGTAAGATAAATGTTCATCGTCGCGTCCATTCATTAAAGCGGACAAAAACGATCCTCTGACGCAAAAGGAAAAACGAAAATACTTACGACTGTAAGCGAAAATCGTATCAAAGTTTTTCTATGCCGGCACAAATACGATGTCTGTTGAAGGAAAACCAACAGGGCGAAGCGAAATACAGAAGAAACTGAAGCAGCTGTCGGCATTATCATACAGCACCCAGGCAAGAAAAGTGGCTAAAGTTAGAAAACGGCAATATTTAGTTTCAAAGTCTTGAACGTGTCTACAGTTTAATTTAAATATTTTGTTTATCACGGAAAATATATCTCAAGAGCACAAACGTGTACTAGAAACGTCACATCTCTTCCGTACTATTTATTGTTGTAAGCGACATTATCTATTATCTTTGCAAGAACTGCGTTGTTTTTCTCGAGTAATCTATTTTGAAGTTGCGTCACCTTTCTTACTGATGTATGATATGCGCATTGGAGAAAGTAAAAAACATTCCTTCCGTCGTAGCTAAAGCACTAGAAATGGAAAAAGAAATGTAAATTCATACTGAGTATTTTCGAAGACAAATTGTGTTTATTCAAGACTAATATACTGCTATTCGTGGAACTGCTGTGAGCAGAGAAAAAATACCGAGAACTTTATTCTCTGTTTTCAGAGAAAAATATCCTGAGGTTCGTGATAGAGTTATTGTTATTTGTGTAAGGACAGAAGCAGTTATAAACTGAACAGCCAAATAAGCAGATACACCTTCATAATATCGTGAAGGGCCTCGCGAACACGCCGAGGTACAGAGACACTACGTGGCATGAACTAGAGTAATGACTGGTGATGTACAGGTGTTTCTAACTGCGAAACGGTCCACTACAACGTAATCGTGCCCTGTTTCTGAAAGTGAGATAGCCTGAGTTGGCATGGGTGCGATAGTCAAGTGCCTGCTTAACGTAACGGACAGGATTCGACAGTTCAGACACAAGGTACACACAACTAACAGCAACTTTAACTTTATTCATCGCAGTACTAAAGTCACAATAACTTGTTAACAGAATACAACGACATAATACAATTAGTGTGTAGCGGGAGTTTCCCCAACTGAACAGTCCTAATAGAACAATTATTTGGTAGTTATACCTTTAAAGTTTTTCAGGGGTTTTGAAAACTAGTATACTTATAGATTTTGATGTGCTCTTTTCGAATTTTCATTTTACCAGCTCTTTGCATCTTTGCCGCTCGCAACGCCATATTGGAAAAATGGCGCCCAAAAACAGTTTTTTGACGGTATCTTCTTTCCGACGCATTTTACGATGAAAATAGTTATGAAATAAATTAGACTAGAGAAAATTTCCTACAATTGATGTCCTAACCTTTTATTTTGTGAAATGAATAGTTTGAGATTAAGATCGCCGTAAAGTCTACTGCAACATGCGTATTGACGAAAAATCTCATTTCTACTCCACCATGAGGTAGAGTAGGTGCTGTTCCACAAATGATGCACTGATCATTAAATTTAGTGCGTTCTTCTTCGCCACGCTATACCTAACGGACCAAGTTCTGCGAGTTCTTCGTGTACATAATCGAGAAAAATTTTACGGATCGAAAGTTCTGACGTACTACCCGCAATAAGTTTCTTTTATTCGACCTTATCACCTTTTCGATGCATAAAGGGTATTGAAAAGCTTTTTCAATCCAATTCCAGCCATTATATATCCGATGGATCCCATGAATGACATTAATACATGGAATTCATCGAGTCTTACTACAGCATTACTCAATTTGGCGCCCTCACTGCATGAGGATACAATGTCCCGTGCTTTGAAATACAGGGGCTGGTCAAACGTGATGTAGTGACTCACATTTTTCAGAGGCAGATAACAGAAAAGTTAAAATGGTGTCTTGTTTACTTGGTGGTGTATTAATGAAAGGCAAGCATCATACAAATATTTTATGGAAGGGAAGTTGCACTGTCACTTGTTCATTAATATTAAATGACACACCTATCTATTTTTCGCTCTCGGCGAGAAGTCTGGGAGTGATAATAGACGAAAAACTAATTTGAGCTGAGCACACATCCGCCGTGTGTAGGAAGGCATCAGCATTTCTTCATGCCCTACAGAGTTATAAGAAGTTTTTTCCCATCGATCTTAAAAAGAAACTTATACAAACATTACAGTGATGTTATCTTGCAAGGTCTTTCTTGGGAAAGCTCACGACGTCTGGAACTAATCATGAATGCCTGCGTTCCATATATATGTAACATCCGTCTCTTTGATCACATTTCACCATCTTATAAGCAACTATCCTGGCTCCGCGCTGACAAGAACAGAGATTTTCATACACTCTGTTTCCTCTACTCTCTTATCAACGTGCATTGTCCCTCATATCTTTCCTCGACCTTAACACTCTTATCTGACCAACATAACAGAACTACTCTTTCCTGTCAGAGCAAAACCCTTTCTGTCCCTGTCCATCACTCAGCCGGTTTCTCAAAATCCTTTTCAGTAGCAGGAACCAGACTCTGGAGCACTCTACCTCAGTATATCAGAGAACTGAATAACACTGCCAGCTTCAAACGACAGTTAATGGATTATCTACTAAAGCAATAATTACGCCAGTCTTTAATACCCTACTGTCCAGGTACGCCACATCCATTCCTCCTCCCAGATATTATCCTACTTCCATTGTTTTTGCCAGGTACAGCTTTCTTAACTCCCTTCTGTCAGAATTCGCCATGTCTTAACCAGTCGATATATATTTAAAAGTACATATTATATCTGCTAATATCAATGTTGTTACTTCTATTAATACACCAACAGCAGCAGAAGGTGTCTCAGTGGTACTACTAGCATTAATCCTATTAGAATTAAGTCAATACCTTTTATTTACATCCTTTTACATGTAATCAACTTGTATGTTCAAATGTTCAAATGTTTGTTAAGCTTAAGGGACTTAACTGCGGGGTCATCAGTCCCTAAACTTACAAACTACTTATGAACTACTTACGAACTAGGACGGCACAAATATCCATGCCCGAGGGGGGATTCGAAACCCCGACCGTAGTGGCCGTGCAGACCGTGACTGGCGCGCCGCAATCCCCTCGGCCACCGCGGCCGGCTCAACTTGTATAAATTATGTTATTGTTTATCTGTAAAAATCATTGTTATGTTATAGGTAACTCACATGTAAAGAAATACTGTATGTGTAAAACCCTGGTCCGATGTAAGAGAGGGCCTGATGGCCCTAATCCTATCAGGCTAAATAAACAAATAAATAAATATATCCACGCCATCCACGTACGTTAGGTAGGTTAGCCCATTTTCCACATAGCCACAATAAGTCCGCAGAAGATGGCATAATCATTTTTGGTAACGAATGAATGCTATCAATGTTTCGAATTTTTATTGTTTTCAAACCCTTTACGTAACTCTCCTCAAATGGTTTCAATGCAGTGGTACCAAATTTCCCTACAATTGCAGCAGACGGTATTTGCTGTAATCGTTGAATATTTTCATTCTGGAGGAATGGCATTTCTAGGCGTTATACACTGGTTACCGCCCAATGCATGAAAAGTATTATGACCATCTGATGTCTGCGTATTGAAATCAGCTTTGTCAAAAACAGATTGCAAAAATGCATTGCTGTAGATAGCCAACGTGGATGCATTATAGCCGACACTTCAAAAAGCTTGCTTCGGTGTACGAGGAGCAATATTCGAGAGATGGCAATGTATCCATTAGTCGCCGAGATCCATACTCTTGAAACAAAAATGCTGCTACTCCTACTTGCATTGCCGACAAGAAAGATTTTGGCCTTGCTACGGTAATTATGCAATGAGCAATAGAAGTACTTTTTTTCTTCCATCATTTCTCATGAGATGCACGTTTGTTTCTCAAAATAACATGGTCCAGGAAAACCCCAGGTATATCTGACTCTACTGTTTGAAAAAAAATATATAATGGAGGATAATGTGTTGCCTCGTATACCTTGAAGCGGATATCCTCTGCAGCTGACTTTACAATTCGTGGATGTTCTTCGGCATTGTTTGCAGTTTCTTCGTTGTACCAGGGTACCGTCAGTAATTTATTCCCTGTGTTTCGGAAGCAAACCACAGAAGCCTTATTGGCAGTATAGGCAATCAAAATATCTTCACCTTATTTTTTGAGTAGCTGTGCCTTCACAGTTTTCACGTGTGGGTGGTAATTCCATTCAATTTTGGTCATAATTTCATCTAGAGAGAACTTCAAAATTCTGTTCGAGGTAAGAATAAATATATTGCAATGCAATATCTATTCCGTTTGCACACGCACCTCTTTTTTATGTCTTCATTTGTAGGCCTTTGGTACACTTTTTTCATGCACGAGTTGTGATACTGTGCATCGGCTGCAACCAAATCATTTATTAACACGAGACACTCAACAGTCGCTCGACCCGAATCATCATTGCGAGCTCTTGCAATTTGTGAAATGGTGTATTTAATTGACAATTTACGCACACTGTACACAATATTACGCTCGCATAAGCGTTTCTTGTTTGTCCTTCTCTCTTACAAAATTTACGTCTGCTGCGAAAGTTATGTGTTTTACCATATGATCTAAGAAATGAAACTCACTGGCGGTACTTGAATTAAATGTAACTGAATGAGTTAGATCTTGTTCTATCTGAATGCCTTTGCACAACGTTATGTTAATCAGACTGCGTATTTCTTAACTGTATTCTATGTGAATGTAAAGGTATTGCCAAACCTATCTGACTGCGTAATGTTTATTATAATGAGACACAAACAGCTAATTGTTTCTGTATGAAAATGTTGTAACAAAAGTTAACTGTCTGAAAATTACTGATACTAAGAATCACTGTGTTAATAATTCTGGCCCTACAAACTTGTTTCTGACTGAACTAACAATCTTTAACGTAATGTAACGAACACAATATTCATCAATGCAATCTGACTCAGTGCAAACACTTGTTAACCTGAACACTGTATGAATTGTCCTACCCTGAAATCTGTAAATCATACTGAACTGTGAGCTTGACCAAAACTGATTCTTTCTCACTTTCACATTTCGATTACTTTCACTTACTAACCTGGATTGATTTTTTTTTTAATTTTAATTTTTATTTTAGCCACATTGCATAAATTTTTGCAACTCCAAACTGCTTCCTGCTGTACTAACCACTGGAAAACTAACTACAGAAAATATCTATGGCACTTTTAATAAAAATGTGAGGAGGGATAAACTGGTAATCTGTTTAAGACACTTGAACTAATTATTGAACAAGAAATATCTGGTTTAATTTCTAACTGATGTAACTTCATGAAAATTACTAACAATGTCATGTTTTGGATTTTAAAATCTTTCAGAGAAAAATATAACTAAGCTATTTAATCTGCCTACAAAATTATTTTTAAACAAAGATAAACATTTCTTTATTGCTAATAAATTTAACTCGATTTATACAAACAATGTTACAACAATACCATATTTGAAGAACACCACCCATGAAATTCCTATTTCATAAAAAACGAAATTTCAAAACTAAACTATTATAATAAATACTCTTCCTAACACAGAAAGGGGTCCCTAGCATTAATCGTGAGACCACAAGCTAACATTAAGATCTTTCCCGAACGTTACTGTTAACATCAGTTCAGCCTCACAGTGCGAAGTTGTGCCATAGTATTTCATGATAAACTTGTAAAAACTTCAAAAGATCGTTTCTTTAACGTCATCTGTTCCTTTCGTCTCCATATTTTAAACAAACAGCTTGTCTCGGCATTCAAGTCTCAAAATCTCATCTCCTCGGCTATCCCGCCGGAACGACAACTGCAGACAACCACGGTCCCCACGCTTCTGCAATCTCATCCGCGCGCCTAGCAAAGTCTGCACTCTCAACAATCACTACCTTACTTCCTGGCAACAGTACTATCACCGTCTCCAGTATCGAAAGTACTGCCATCGAAAAGTAAGCCTGCAATGAAATATAAACGACCCATGCCTGACTAACTTGACTCTGGTCTCAAATTCGCAGTACATTTGAATATGGAATGTATAAGTTCTCATAGCAGGTATCTTACACTCTGCTGTTATTCCAGCAGCGCGCAAAAACAATGATTTCTGAATAAGAATGTTAAGGTAATGGTGGATTGCAGTCGTGGATGAAAAGTTCGACTTCGCTTCCCCTAGGAAAAAATGCAGAGATTAATTTCTCAGAACTGTAGCGTTTGTGGCACACATCGTGAATAACTATCGTTTTGAGGCCAACCAAGAGTTTTTTTCTTGTGGTCCTTGCCTTACGAAATGTCTTCAATCCCTTCCCCTTCACTTCACTCACCTCAGTTCCTTGCAATGGATTTTCACATATAAAACAGTTCACTTCTTCAGGATCCATGGTATTGAAAATGCGAACGACACTGTAGCACGATGCACTCTTATTGATTTTCAGGCAGAACATTTGTGCTCGGTTGGCAGACATATCGTGGAAGGGACCCAAAAGACCCCAGGTTACAGGAAGGAAATCCCGCTACAAAATATTTTTCGTTAAGTAGACTTTGCGGCACTCGTATGGGGAAGGGGTCCGAAAGTCCCCAGGGCCAAGAGGGGGAATCCCGCTATACCTGAGACAGGCCGTGTAGCGACAGGCAGGCCTAGCAGACTAGCTAATTAAGATTTTTCATGTATTAGTGGAAACAATTCATTTTACAAAAAGAGAAAACTTTAGGACATAAATTGCAGGACATTTTCTCTAGCTTAATTTATCTCATAACTATTTTCATCGTAAAATGCTTCGGAAAGGAGATATTGTCAAAACAACTGGTTGTGGGCGCCATTTTTGAAATATGTCGACGCGAGCGGCAAAGATACGAGGTTGCAAAGTGAAAATTCGAAAAGAGCACATTAAATTCTTACAGTATATCAATTTTCAAAACTTCCGCAAGACTTTCCACGTGACCCCCCTTATGGACACGAAATGACTGGACTATAAGCTGTAGGCGTCACAAACAGACGACCCCGGCGCTCGCCCATGTGCCCTCTCGGCTCTGGTTGGCCAGACGGAACACGCGTGACTCCCCGTTGTGACGCCCGTAGAAGGCGCTGCATCTCGATACGCTAGTAGGCGTTGCAATCGATGCAGACGCCATAGCAACTGAAGTACTGCTTGAGTGAACTGACGCCATGCAGTCTGCACGACTACCCATAAATCTGTATAAGAGTTCTAGAGAGTGGAAGTCTCTTCTAAACAGCACATTTCGAGGCACCCCAGATATGATCAATAATGATACTTTCTGGGGAGTTTGTGGCTAACAGAGGTGTTTAAACACCTGAGAGTGTTCCTGAATACAATGTCTAGCAGTTCTGAACGTGTGGGGTGTCGCATTCTTCTGCTGGAATTGCTGAAGCCAGTCCGATAGCACTATGAACATGGATGGATATAGGTAATCAACCAGGATGCGTACGTAGATGTCACTGGTCAGAGTCGTAGCTAGACCTACCAGGGCTTCCATAACGCTCTAACCGCACACTCGTCACACCATTACAGAGCCTTCAGCAGCTTGAACAGTCCCCTGCTGACATGCATGGCCATGGATTGATGAGGTTGTCTCCATGCCCCAACGCGTCCAATTGCTGATAATGCCCATATCTACGATGTTCGTTAAATGGTTTGCACGCTTTATTTATTTATTTTATTTATTCGTGTCAGAAGCGTTGCATACAAAGGTCAAAGACAAGAGTACAACTACAATACAAAACAATAGAGATTGTATATAGACAAATTACAAAAGCACCAAATGTAATCAGACCAAATATTAGGAAGCTCGACGGCATTCTCCTTGTCCTGCAATAGGTCCTCCAGCGTGCAGGATACTGGGCACTGAGAACAGCTGTACGTGTGCTTGGTGGTTTGTTCGGATCCACATAGGCAGAGAGTTGAATCCCCGAGGTAGTTCCATCTGGCCATGTTGTCCTTTGTTCTACCCACCCCACTTATTAGTCTGTTGAGGGACTTCTGTGTTTTCCACGGCAGATTTCCGCCTGGGGAGAGGTCCTTCAGAGGTGGAATCCATGTTGCGATATCAGCATTTATGGTAGTACACAGGTTTCGTCGTGCCGTTGAAGGTGATGTACTACAGTTGACAGTAGTTTTCATAAAACTCTTGCTGGATTTCAGCCTGCTTTGGGAAATTTGGATCCATATAGCGGGTGAACAGCGTTTTGTTGTGCTTTGCGTCTCTCTGTTTTTGCGGCAATTTCCCGTCATATATCTGGTTGGGCTACCCCCGCGAGGTTGTATAGTTTGTGAGTAGGCGTTGCCCTCAGGCATCCTGTTGCTATGCTACAGGTCTCGTTGAGGGCAACATGCCCCTCAACCGGCGGATCTTTCCTACCACAGAAGCGTTGCGATGTTTGCACGCTACTTCCTGATGTCCCAGCATTGAAATCCGTAGCAATTTTCTCTTCAGTTGTCGTTGGTCCTTGTTCTTTTTCCAGCCACCGTGATGCCGGAGATTTCATGTTTTATCGGATTTTCTGTATTCACGATGCACTTGTGAATTTGTCGTACGGGAAAATCCCCACCTCACCGCCATCTCGGAGATGCTGTGCCCCATCTCTTATAACATTACGCTGAAACTCACTTAAATCGTGATAATCTGCCGATCAAACGCATGAGCCAAACAGCTTGAAACAAATTTCTGTAGATGAAATATATGAACGGCTTATTTCAATAATGGTACAGGTCTACTTTTCTTCATTCTGAGGTATAGAGTCCTAAGGTCAAATGAGCGATGAAAATTACGCAGTTGAGATTCCAGAAATTTTCAGGTATATGGCTTGTTGCTAGAAATGAACCTTTCTTTCAATAGAATTTGTATCATTAATATCAGCAGCATTATAGGCAGAAAAGTGTAGGTAATGAAGCTGTACCACTACTGAATTAAAATAAATTGAACACCTTATACAAACCCGTGAATTCTTTTACTGTGAATAATTTTTATTACTTCTTTATTGTTGGACCCGCAGTGAAGTAAATGTCTCTAAAGGACATAGTATTAAAAGGTCCAGATCAGTGCTATAATTAATATTTTTATTTATTACACAAAAGCTGTTTCAGCAGTTCGCCATTTACAAGTGCAGCTATGATGGTCTAGCGGCATGTATAAAATCAAGCTATAAAGTATGATTATGTAATAACAGTTAAGACAGATGTTATATTTGACGCTAGACCATCATAGCTGCACTTGAAAATGGCGAACTGCTGAAGTACCTGTTGTCTAACAAAAATATAAATTATAGCAGTGATCTGGACCTTTCAATACTAATTTTTATTACAGTTTTAATGTACACCTTATTAAATTCACATGGATAATTTAACTACACAGTCAGATATGTTTTGGTCAATTGGTTTCTGTAAAACTAAGGAATACATACTCCTTCTTCTTCTTCTTCTTCTTCATGTTCGAGACCTCTGTCTTCTGTTTGTAGAGCGAGGAAATATCTGATTTTTATAGCTGAAATATAACGGAGCAATACTAGCAGATCTTGTCTTTATTTTTCCTTTTTTAGTAGTTTTCTCATGCACGGGTAAACTTGTGAAACTGCGATAGTACCATATGCGGGTGGTCGCCCTCTTGGAGCAAAGTTTATGATCTGGAAGTCAATGTTATCATTCGGTGTTTCCTTTGTAGAGCATTTTGTACAGCATCTGCATCTCAAAACGCATTTATTTTATTTTCAGTGAATTACATTGAACATTATCCTCATTTTTATTCCTTTAAACCACCCCAGTTTGTAACTGTTTCAGTGCTAAAATTCAGAATGCTTCATATTACTTAGAAATTTATTTTTGCTGTCAGCTTTCCTAATTTTTTCAATAATATCATCTGGGTGAAAATGAAACTCTTTCCTATATAATTTTCTTTCTATTTGGGCCGTGGTAGAGTATACGAGTGGTCTAAGGCGCCTCGCTGCGGAGCGCGCGGTTGCTCGCCGTCGAAGTTTCGAGTCCTCCCGAGGGCATGGGTGTGCATGCTAGGTTGTGTGTGTTGTCCTTAGGTTAGTTTACCTAGGTTTAAGTAGTTTGTAAGTTTTGAACTGATGACCACGCAGTTTGGTCCGTTACATTTACAAACATTTGAACATTTTTCTATTTGGAAGGAATCCCTGTCATTTGGCAGGTAAGAGT
Organism: Locusta migratoria; assembly: GCA_026315105.1. Taxonomy (NCBI): domain Eukaryota; kingdom Metazoa; phylum Arthropoda; class Insecta; order Orthoptera; family Acrididae; genus Locusta; species Locusta migratoria. The sequence continues at coordinate 439,391,640 of CM048748.1, read as the reverse complement.
GACCTGGGACCAGGATCTTTATATCAATAATTTTGACATTAAATTGAGGAGATTGTGTCACTTTCATTGGTGTTAAGGCTATATTTATATTCCTGTTTTGCCCACCATCCGTGTCACTGTAAGCAACTACATGTTTTTGAGAGGTGACACACTTTTCAATATGTTTCAATAAACAGTTGCTACTTTTCTGTGAACCCTTTGATCCGATGTTTCATCCAAAAAATACGTACGGGTTTTGCCGTCAGTTAAATTGTGGCATCCAAAATAATACACGTACATCTTTCTTTGTAGTACGATATCCATGTTGTTAGTTTAGGAAATGCAAGTACCTCTTGCAGGTCAAAGGTAAACACGAATATCAGGAAATCTGCCTCTTTATTACATGCTGTGTCTGCAGCCATTGCTGTTCTTGCAGCTTCAACTCTAGTAAGGTGAACCTCCTATCAGTCTGAAATTTTCCTTTTCCTTCTTCATCTCATTCTATGAAATTCTATTGAATCATTTACGTGCATAGCTGTAGTCCACATAGTGAAATGTTTTTGGAAGTATCATTTTACCAGCTGCTCTGACTTATAACTTTCCTGTGATCTTTATGTTTGTTTTTCCTTTCGAATGTTGTTTTCATATGTGACCGCTTTCCTTGCACCCTTCTTGCTCCGAGTACGCTTCCTTTTCGTCTGCATATTTGCGGCTGCACCGTTCGCACAGGCATCTGTAAAAATTTCTCCTGTTTCGTCATATTTTGCACTTGCACTGGAAGTTTCATCGTCATCGGTACTGGTGTCTAGATAGAAAGTAACACAAGTTATGATTTACATACCATCAGATGACTTATGCCACACTAGCTTACATGCCTGTGCTTCGGAACGGTTGTTAAAAAAGGACCTGTGTATATCATGGTCTTTAGGGTTCTGGACCTAGGTCAGCAAAAAGAGAATCCTTGTTTGATCGCTCTGTCAATAATCTCAGTTCACCTAGCCAAGATGTCAAATTTAAGTAGAGGTCATTGTCGAAATCGATGAATGTTCATAAAGTTTTTCATACAATAAGTGAAATTAAGTTAAGACGGCCATGTGTAATTGCGTGGCGTAAGCTTCTGAAAACACTTCTATTGTTGAGATGAGAAATAGTAATAACAATAACAGCGCCATGTATTGGTTCTATGGTGTAGTACTAAACTGTTCTCTCACAGTAAATGTATGCTGAATTATTGGTATGTTGCAGTGTAGCACTGTGGACAATGTAGTTATTCTGTATGCAGTGCTCCCTATTATCTAGAACTCGACGAATGCTGAAAGTATGGTAATTCAATCAACAGATCAAAGTTATGTCTGTTTAAATAAGACGTCATGGTGGTGTCAAAGTACGATAAAGTAAGTCCGGGTAATCGTTGAAGGATTGGCTCAGCTGATCGTCTGTGTAGAACTTTCCATTAAATATAGTATTTCCAGTGAACTGTCTTGACTGTGTTAGCAGCATCGGCCACTGTTTCAGCTAATACATGTCCCCACGTCCTGCAGTGTGTACTTCGTAAAGCACTAAGTTGAAACATACCTGGATTAATAGAATTATATATTCAGAAGTCGGATTGTAATTCTAAGTACAATTCTCTATGCAAAAGAACACGTCTTCCTCTGTCTTAATATAGTCCGCACCAATGGTAAGTAATTACAAATTTTAACCATAATATTGTACCAAACAATTACGAAAGCAGAAAGGTTTCTGATCAGACGTTAACTGGAAAGAACACATAGATAATGTCTTAGCAAAGGCGAACCAGAGACTGCGTTTTATTGGAAGAACGCTTAAAAGATGCAACAGAACTACTAAAGAGACTACATACACTGCGCTTACCAGCCCTTTTTTGGAGTATTGCTGCCCAGTGTGGGATCCTTATCAGGTGGGTTTGACGGAGGACATCGAAAGAGTCCAAAGAAGGGCAGCTGGTTTTGTATTGTGACGATAGAGAGGAGACAGCATCACGGAAATGATACAGGATCTGGGATGGGAATCATTACAACAACGGCGCTTATCGCTGCGGCCTGGACTACTTACGAAACTCCAATCACCAACATTCTCCTACGAATGCGAATATGTATTGTTGATCCCACATACATAGGTAGAAATGATCATCAATATAAAATACGAGAAGTCAGAGCTCGAACAGTGGGATTCAGATGTTATTTCTTCCCGCGCGCTATTTGAGAGTGTAATGGTAGATGAATAGTATAAAGATGGTTCGCTGAACCCTCAGCCAGGCACTTAAATGTGATTTGCAGAGTACACCACGTAGATGTAGATTTAGAGGGAATGCGGCGTTCTTTTCTATAAACGCTGCTGAAGACATTTAGATGGCTGGAATTTGAAGCCGAATGGAGAACGATTTTACTGCCAATAATTTCGTGTACAGACCATAACGGTAAGGGAAATATTATGGCTCGTAACGCGGCTTACAGCCATTCGTATTTGCCCCGTTGAGTTTGGAATCACAATAAAAATTTAATGGTTAGTAATGACACGAAGTACCCTACGCCACGTGCCTTGCAGTAAATTCCGAAGGAAGTATGTACACTGGTCAAAAGAATTAGCGGATGAGTTGAGATATCTAGGTTCATAAGTATTGTCGTTCGCAGAATCAACTGTCCGTTCTGTCGTATAGAGACAACACTACGGAAACCAAGATTGTAGTAATAACAGAAAGTAGAAGCAGAGAGAGTTGGTCTTGACTTACGTTTACCGTACGAGTTACACAAGCAACTGGGTTCAGAAAATATATTGATCAGGTAGTGCAATGCAACAACAACGTGACTTTACCACGAGCTATGGCAAGTAGAGCCATAGGAAGGTTGGGAACAGACCAGAGACAGATTGAGGTGACAACAGCTATTAGAGAGTTCCAAAGTGTAGTTTTCAGGACCTGGACGCGACTTCAGCTATAAGGAACCACTATTTTTAAAACGGCAAGATCAAGGTTGTCCACGCGTAACATCAGTAAGAGATGACCGTTATCTCCGGTTAACAACCGCTCGAGACATGAGACTCTCAGAATGGCGCATTGACTGATTGGAGGTGAAGAGACGAGATCCTTCGACTTTTTGTTGTATCTTTCACTGGTGCCGTTGCCGATGGGTTCATTCTGCTGGACGATAACAGCCGTCCCCACAGAGGCGCAATGCTGTACAATTTGCTTGACGCTGAAGGAATTGAACGAAAGAGTGGTCGGCTTGTTCAGTAGACATACCCCGACTGAGCTTGTCTGGGACATGGCAGATGCATTCCACCCCGAGCAGCACTTCTTAGAATGATAGCAAAAAAAAAAAAAAAAAAAAAGTTCAAATGGTTGTATAGCTTATGGGACTTAACTACGGGGTCATCAGTCAATGTTCAGATGTTTGTAGAGCTTATGGGACTTGACTACGGGGTCATCAGTCCCTAAACTTACAAACTACTTATGAACTAGCTACAACTAAGGACGGCACAAATATCCATGCCCGAGGGGGGATTCGAACCCCCGACCGTAGTGGCCGTGCAGACCGTGACTGAAGCGCCTCAGTCCCCACGGCCACCGCGGCCGGCGGTCATCAGTCCGTAAACTTGCAAACTACTTATCAACTAGCTTATCCTATTTCGAACACCCGACCGACGTTGCCGTGCAGACCGTGACTGGAGTGCCTCAGTCCCCTCGGCCACCGGAACGATTGGATAGCTCGATATTTCACTCATGGAAGGATGCCCAAATATCCCTCAAGAGCTGATTGATAACGTCATATTATCCATGCCACCAATGTATGCAACTTTACTGGCCGACCAAGGTGTTCACACTCCATATTAGAGAGATCTGAGAATGACTTTTCCACTATTAGGGTAGCCTCAAAGGGCTTCGCCTAAGTAAGTTCCATGTATACCTCGAGTATTGAGCTAAAACCCTCCACCACCTCTAGTTCCTTCAGTTTGTTCAGGTTCCATCTCCTAACTTTTCTGCCTTTCTGCAGTCTCTTGAGTTTTAATCTTCAATTCATAATCAATAAGTTATGGTCAGAGTCTATATCTGCTCCTGGATATGCCTTACAATTTAAAAACTGGTTCCTGAATCTATTCCTTATCATTATAAAGTCAATCTGGTACCGTCCAGTGTCTCCTGGTCTCTTCCACGTATACAGCCTTCTTTCATGATGTTTAAACCAAGTGTTGGTGATCATTAAATTGTGCTCTGCACAGAATTCTACCAAACTATTTTCCTCTTTCATTCCTTTTCCCCAGTCCGTATTCACCTACTACATTTCCTTCTCTTCCCTTCCCTATGACCGACATCCAGTCCCCCATCACAATCAAGTTTTCATCTCCCTTAATTTTCTAAATAATTTCTTTTATCTCCTCATATATTTTTTCGATATCATCATCATCGGCAGAGCTACTTGGCATATTCACTTGTACTACTGTAGTCGGTGTTGGTTTTGTGTCTATCTTTACTATGATAATGCGTTCACTACACTGTTCATAGTAACTTACCCGCATTCCTATTTTCTTATTCATTATTAGACCTACTCCTGCGTTACCACCTACTGATTTTGTATTTATAACCCAGTACTCACTTAACCAGAAATCCTGTTCATCCTGCCACCGAACTTCACTGATCCCTACCATATCTAACTTTAATCTATCCATTTCTCTTTTCAGATTTTCTAATTTACCTACGTGGTTAAGGGTTAGAACATTCCACGCTCCGATCCGCAGAATGCCTGTCTTGTTTTTCTTGATGAGGGCATCCTCCTGAGTAGACCCCGTACGGAGATCCGAATGGGGGACTATTCTACCTCCGGAATAGTTTACCCAAGAAGACGCCATCATCATATATTCATACAGTAGAGCTGCATGTCTTCGGGAGAAGTAACGACTGTAGTTTCCCCTTGCTTTCAGCCTCTCGTAGTAACTGCATGGCAAAGTCATGTTAGCTGATGTTACAAGGCCAGCTCAGTCAATCATCCAGACTGTTGCCCCTGTAACTACTGAAAAGGCTGCTGCCCCTCTTCAGGAACCACACGTTTGTCTGGCCTCTCCACAGATACCCCTCCGCTGTGGTTGCACCTATGGTACGGCTATCTGTATCGTTGAGGCACGCAAGCCACCCCACCTCGGCAATGTCTGTGGTTCATGGGGGTAGGAGAGAGATAATGTAAAGATTCCTTATTGTACTAGTGATACACCCGCATCTGCAAAACTCTGCAGTCGTCCGTTAGAGGCCTCTCCGTGTGCCATGCCACATTGCACTTCGACCTGTCGGTTCGCCAGTAGGGACGGTGCAGTGTGTCTGTGAAGTTGCGTTTTGTGACGTTATTTGTGTGGTGAAGCGCCAGATGGGGTAGCGATTGGTAATCAATCCTGCTAATGTATTGCGTTTGGTCGAGAAGAAGCTACGAAGAACCCTTCTTCGTGAAGATGGTATTAGTGTAGAAGATGAATCATTCGCATGCTTTCTCGTATCGGTTATGGTACAGAAATAGTCGATACAGTTGTATCACTAAAACATTATTATGATAATAGGGTTAATAATGACGAACAACTCACTGCTACGGTAATTGCGGGAAGAGGCGACGGAAGCACTGGCAGTGAATACCAACAGTCTTCCAAGAAAAAGGTTAAAGTTGCAACTACCATCACGCCTTCTGATGACAATACGCTAAAGAACATGTACGATGATTATTACATAAGTTACATTTAAGATATCAGCATTACGTATGGCGTCTACAATTACTACAGTGCTATCTAGAGCATCATTGCAGAGTTTTGCAAAAAAAACGACACCCACCAGCACACTGAGGTGAACTGTAAGCAAACGTTCATACAGATATGTTTGTTCGAGCTTATGTACTTTCCTTGTTAGTAGGAAAACTATCCTGTAGTTTTGATGTGAATGAACGATATATGCCTTGTTTTGTCTTAAGACGGTTAGTTGTGTGTTTGTTGTGTTGTGTGGCTACGGTTTTTATGTGAAATTCACCGATCTGTGAGTTGCTATGTTCTAAAACGTGTTGGAATTGGATCTAATGTATTGTAAGTTGTTGTGGCTCAGTATATTTCTCACGATGTGGGAAGCGAGGTTTAAGCAACCTAGGATTCTTCTTTCTGTAGAATGAGCCTTTACTCTTCTGTGGTGTATGTACAGCGTAATTACGGGTGTCTGCTGTAGATCATAAAATATTTGGAACTGCCTCTGTAGGGATATGAGTGTGTGATGAGAACTTAAATGTCGATGTGATTATCTGAAATATGTTATAGATTGCATCTGCAGCAACTATTTGTTGTAAAGACTTATAGCTTTTCGAGTAGAACGTTTCGATATTTCAGGTCTATGGAGCTAGGAGAAAATACAGGAAGACAGGTTACATGTCAAAAGAGCAGTACCTCCAATGGTAAGGTATATGTTACTTGGCCAGCTATCAGAGATGTATTCTGTGCTGTTCTGCTCTACAACTAAGCAAGCGTTCGTTTAAATGGATGTTGTTTGATACATTCGTGTATGGACTGGCGTTTGACTTATTGTGCATCGGTTCATCTTGTAGAAATTTCTTTCTTCTTCTTATGGATTTTCTAAAAGTTATGTTTAGTCTCTGTAATAAACTCCTGGCCATTAAAATTGCTACACCACGAAGATGACGTACTACAGACGCGAAATTTAACCGACAGGAAGAAGATGCTGTGATACGCAAATTATTAGCTTTTCCGAGCATTCACACATGGTTGTCTCCGGTGGCGACACCTACAACCTGCTGACATGAGGATAGTCTTCAACCGATTTTTCATACGCAAACACCAGTTGACCGGCGTTGCCTGATGAAACGTTGTTGTGATGCCTCGTGTAAGGCATCTTATCTGAGTGGCTGTAACGGTTTGTGCAGCCACGTCTCGATCCCTGAGACAACAGATGGGGACGTTTGTAAGACAACAACTATCTGAACGAACAGTTCGACGACGTTTGCAGCAGCATGAACTATCAGCTCGGAGACCATGCCTGCGGTTACCCTTGACGCTGCATCACAGACAAGAGCGCCTGCTATGGTGTACGCAACGACGAACCTGGGTGCACGAATGGCAAAAGTCATTTTTTTCGGATGAATCCAGATTATGTTTACAGCATCATGATGGTTGCATTCGTGTTTGGCGACATCGCGGTGAACGCAGATAGGAAGCGTGTATTCGTCATCGCCATACAGGCGTATCACCCGAAGTGATCGTATGGGGTGCTACTAGTTACATGTCTCGGTCACCCTTATCAGGTCACTTCTTTATGATGACAATTTTTGCCTTTTTCCATACTTCTGGGATCTGGCCAGATCTCAGACACGCATTATAAAGCAGTGTCAAGTGAGATACTAACTGGGGGTCAGGAATTGTACTATCACGGCAGTGATCTGGTCCGGGTCAGAGGCCTTTCCTCTCTTGAGCGTCCTGATTTGGCGGCCTACCTCCTCCTCAGAGAAGGGGTAGACCAACGTATTATTCTGGTAGGGATTACTGTTCATAGCTCTTATGTGCTGTTGCACTTGCGAATCAGTCTGCTCGTCATCATTAGGGAGCAGGACCCCGAGAAGGACCTTGGCAGTTTCCTGCCAAGACTACGTCATCCGGTTCCCACCCCTGATGGTGGACAGCACAGTAGGCGCTCTTATCTGCTCCCTTACCAGTTTGTAGGGCAAACCCCAGGGATCAGTGGCCAATTGGCCTCTAACGTAGCTTTCCCAACTTCGAAGCCTGGTGGCGATTAGTTCCTCTGTGAATTCTTGTTTGACGTTTCTGTACTGGTGTAGCCAGTATTGTTTATGATGCCAGATCACACCCCATTGGTAGTACCTTATGGCCCTTCAGACAGCCTGCCACATTGAATGGAGTCCGGCAGACCATGGTGAAGGGGACACCGCCATGGCCCTCCTCCTGACTGCCACCGCAGCTCGCACCGCAGTCCCGATGGTCTCCACCAAGTCTTCTGCCGCCTGACTGACATTGAATCTCTCCAACAATGGGGGAACGACGAACTCCCGAGCTAGGCGCTCCCAGTTGGTCTTATTATAATTAAGTTGCCATTTCCACCCTGCTTCCCAGTCACAAAATGCCATCTGAGATGTCAAACGTGATGACATTGTGGTCACTTGTTGTAATCTTATCGTGTATCCTCCAGTTGTGAACTTTTCCTGACACATTTGGAGTGTCCAGGGTAAAATCTATATTTGTGCCCTCTCCTCCACCCCCAGTGTAGGTGGGCGGATTGCTGGGATTATTCAGGATAACTAGTTGGAGGGACATGAAGACCTCTTCGACCACGCTCCCGTCAGTGTCCGTGATGAGGCTGTTTCACAGGAGGGACTTGGCATTGGCATCGATAGTGACAATGATCCTTCGACCACGCAACGCAGAAACCACAGTCTGGAGATCATTGAGGTAATTCTCAATATTTGTGCCGTGAAAGTACATGTTAATCATTATTATTACTCCAACTGGCGACTGTAGTTCCACGAAGTTACAGTGGTCATTGGACAATTGTGTGATATGCGTCACATGCAGTTATTGATTTACAACAATTATGGCTGTTTGTGGATTGGTTTCAGATACAATTACTTGTCACCTTGCGGCTGTGAAAGCCAGCTGCCCAGCTTGGGAGTACGGCAAAAATGTTCAAATGTTTGTTTAGCTTATGGGACTTAACTACAGGGTCATCAATCCCTAAACTTACAAACTACTTAGGAACTAGCTAACACTAAGGGCGGCACAAATATCCTTGCCCGAGGGGGGATTCGAACCCTCGACTGTAGTGGCCGTGCAGACCGTGACTGACGCACTGCAGACCCCTCGGTCACCGGGGCCGGTGGGAGTACGGCTCCTGCATACAGACCAAGTCCTTCTTCTCCGCCACCTTTCAGAGCTCTTACGTAACTAGTCTACTGTTGTGGGCATTGCGTTGCCCCGATGGCAATCTTGTGTGGCATTACGGGAAATATGTGTGAACATTGCACTCAGGCCATGCCTTTCGGCAGTCGAGTGGAATCCGACCATTTTCAAGAACTGTTTGGTGCTAGATGTCATTGATGTCAAGTGCCTCTCCTCTTCGGTCAAAGATTTTCTTTAGTAAGTTCATAAGTGCTCCAAAGTTGATGGGGAGATACATCGACCTGAGATGGATCCTGTCCACAGACTCCATGTTTGAAAGGTGTCCCACACATACCACGTGCCTCAGAGCTGTGGTGAGAACTGGCGGCTGCTCTAAGTTGGCCAGTTGTAGTTGAAACTCTAGATTGGCATAAACCCTCTGTGCATCGACTGGTGGATACTGTTTTGGGGGGGGGGGGGGGGCATACAGACACTCCAGACTTATTGGATTTGGTGTTACTTTCAACGTCAGTGGTGTCCTTGGATTGAGACATTTCATTAGCGTGGTTGTCGTGATTAGTTGTACTAGACACATAAGAGACTTGAAGAATCCGCACTCCTGGGTGCCCAACATGCAGCATACATGTTCTGTCGGGCATTGTCTCTGGCTCGAGGAGGAGACAGCTTCAGATTGGGGAGGTGGCTCAGTTTGGATGCCAACCTCACACAGCAGTGATCTTTGCCACTGTCGATTCTTTATCCTTACCAAGTAGGCTCTGAAGAGTCTAGCCCTATCAGCATCCCTCCTTCCCTTGCTGGGAGACTTCCTTTTACTCTTGGACATCCCGCACATATTGATGGCATCAGCTGTAATCAATGCGCGCTATAAGCCCTCGGTCCATCATTTTGTATGTTGGGCAGTGTCTCCCAGAGGCACCGCAGGACGTCTTCTTATCCCTTTTTGTGCAGGGGATGCACGGTGTCTCTTTTCGACTTTCCTTCCTTGTATGTTCTTCAATAGCACACTGGGAGCAAGCCGCTTTATTGCTACAATACTTAAGGCCGTGGCGCAGGTCACCACAGTTCTGGCATCGTGGTACCACAAGAAAGTCCTTGACGTTGACCGCCGAGAAACCCTGTTACAATTTGCCCATGGTAGTTAACTTCCTCCAGAGATGGCCCGAGACTTCCACTACGTGATGCACAACGTTGCGATCACGCGGGCCAGATCTGCATCTTAGTTTAAAGTCTTTCATGAAGGTGGCTTTGTTTATGTCCTCATAATTCTGCTGCCAAGCAACCTCATATTATTCTTCGTCTGTCATGCTTACCGGAACATCATACAATATGACGAGGGGATTCTTCTTACGAGGGCCCTCACATTTGACTGTTTTGGACAGCTGAGAAGCCGCCGTGGAGTAGCCGAGCGGTGTAAAGCGTCTCGCTACGGAGCGCGCGGCTGCTCGCCTTGGAGGTTCGAGTCCTCCCTGGGGCATTGGGGGTGTGTGTTTGTACCTAGGTTTGACAACGGACTGACGGCCACGCAGTTTGGTCCGATAGATTTACAAACATTTGATTTGTACAGCTGAGGATGATTGATTAATTTATCCTTATCTTCTTTTGTGGCGTCATCAACTACCACCACGTTCTTAGTCACATTAAACCTGTTAATTTTTATCTTGTCTTTTGCCGGGTTTACTGTTTTTGTCAATGTCTCTTGTACCTTCTTTACATCTTGACCCAGCTGATGTTTCAAGAAAACGGGTGTGCTGGGTCTCTGTGTAGCCTTGGCTATTGTTTCTTTCGCGGAGGATGGTTTTGACTGGTTGCTTTCTAAATTTTTCTACCTCACGTGCAAGCTGCTCGACTTGACCTTCCAGTTTGGACTGACGGACAGCCCATGCTGCAAGGCAAGCCTTCATATTACTGGCCGCCGTTTTGTTGTATTTGCCCTTGTTATCAATGGCGTCCAGCATAGACGTTAGCTTTTTCTGCCAATCAACTGCTTCCAACGGCTCCTGGTCTTTGACAACTGCAGCAAAAACATAGGATGTCGTAATTAATTTAATATGCAACTTAGGACTTAAAAACAATTAATAGGGGTCTGTCGACGGAGGCTGCGGATGGCGGTGATAGACCTGGGGCGGACTTGGGAGGCGGCGGTGGTGGGCACTGACCTGGGATGGGTTCTTGGAAGGGCGAGGGCAGGGAGAGCCCAAGTGTCCAGTTGTGGAGGTGGACAATGTTCTTAAGTTGTTTTTGTTTACGATATTTCAAACTCTTGTGTTAAGATGTGATTTTAGGCTCTTATGTGCAAGTACATGATGGGTGACAATCATTCTTAAGAGCGCTATTGTTCGAAGATTGCGGCATCCTATAATCAGCGGCCGGGAAAGTGTCCGATAGTGGAGGGGTGGGGGAAGTAATGATATCTGGTGTCGATGACAAACAAAAGATGAACGAATGTCACTGCGTTGGTACCCCTCTACTATACTACTCTTAGTAATGAACTCATTGAACATCGCTCACAGAAAGCGAATTACAAAGGTAGAGTCGGAAACTGGAATACATGGAGAAAGATAGCTAGTAAATTGAAGGTACCTGAATTGAAGGAACTGACAAAACAAAGAAAATCATTAATTTCGCACTGGCCACTCAAAATATTTAACCTACATTGAAGGTGGTAATTGCACTATAAAGCCCAAGGTAAGCAAGTCTATCTGCTCCTTTGTAATTATATCTTAGGAAGAATTATAAAAATAGCATGAAATGACTAGTTACTAGAAAAGAAATTAGGTAAGTATCACGTCTCACTTCAAATAAAACAGTCGTGAGATATAAAATAACAATAGCGTGATACAGAATGATTCATGTTATATTCGTAGTTGTTGTAAAGAGGTATAATGATTGCAGTTTTACTTTAAAGTCGAGTATGCGTTTACACACAGAAATGAAACTCAACCCAACTTGAATCAGTTTAACGCCTCTTCTCTTCCTATCTTGGTGTCCAGTGAAGAACGAGCATTATATCCTCCCAGCCACATGTACTAACAACCAGCATTTTGTTGTCAGAAGTAACAATGTCAAGTCTACGCCTCGCACATGTTCTGCCATACATACGTGTGGTTAGTTGCCTCACAGTTCTTTTAATTCTAACAACATTAGACGTCCATAAGATGTTCTGTTCCACGCAGAAATAACTCACCTGTAAGAGTTGGCGCTCAGTAATGTGTGAAGAAATTTTAAAAAAATATTATTACATACTTGACACAGTTTTAATATGTATCTTCCCACTTTTCTTATTAATTTCAACATATTTGGTATAAAATAATTATCGAAGATCAATTTCATACACGCAAATTACCCCGAAGCCGCCACACGTATGAATATCGTGGATGTAGGAATGCTAAAGGAATACTGCGAATAATACGACGTCAATTTTTAATTAAGGTAATGTTTCTGTTTCCAAATATTTATAAAGTAATCTTAAGTCTGTTCTGTCTTATATTCTTTAATTACAGTGAGACGTATAAGTCTGTCCCTTCCTACTGAAATTTAACGTCCGGCCACCTCGTGACGGTTATGTTCCTTAAGCAGTTCACGACAGCTGTGTCGTAAAATGCATAATGTTCCTCGGATACAAAAAGCTGTATGGAAACTACATCCGCACAGCACATTCCTGCAGGTCACGGCAAATAAAGATTTTGTAAAACCTCTACATAGTAAGATAGCGAATGACTGAGGTGTTCGAGGGATAAGGTAATATTGTCACAATATATCTATACATATAAGACGCATTTGTTGTCTGTCTGTCTGTCTGTCTTATCTTATAACCCAAGATCCAGACAACCAAATAACGTGAAATTTGGTTCGCGTACACAAAATTACATGGGGAAGGTTTTTAAATGGGTTTCGTTCCATTTTTTTTGGAAAACCAACATGAATATTTGAAAAAAAGTGAAAGTGCGTTTTCAATGTGTCCGTGTAAATCTATATCTTCGTCCAGATCTTGATGAAATTTTGCACAATTGACCTTCAAAACAAGAGGAAGGGCACTGTCTACATAAAATTTCTTTCAGTACATGGGGGAGAGTTCTTTACATACAGACTTCGATTGCAATCTCTATACATATAAGACGCATTTGTTGTCTGTTTGTCTGTTCCCTTAATTTTAAACCCGGGCAAAGCCGGGTACTTGCAGCTAGTTAAGACATAAACCTATGCCAATAACATGCAGCTGCGTCACTCATACATATACACAAAAACACAGCTCTTGTAGACAGCTTATGGTAGACAGATTGTCTGTGGTCAAATACTCGTTCAAATACTGCTTTTGACTGCAAAGGTCAGTGAAGAGTCTTGTGACGTAAACGTAGATGAACTATGAACTACATTTACCTTTCTGTCCTCCAGATTCCTTCATATTCCCTCGACTCAGACTCGCTGTCAAAGGAAAGAGGTATCATGATATTACTGAGGCTTTTAAACACCATATCAAAGGATGACATTGTGCAAAGTTTCGAGGACATGTATCGCAGAGGTCAGCGGTGCATATCTGTGAGAGGTGGCTACTTGAAAGGACAGTAAGATAACTATAGTTCTTAGTTCATGTACGTTAATGTTACAGGACTATTTACCGAACATTATTGTGAGTGGTTGTGTTATCTAAGTAGCTCGCCTCGCATGTTCTGTTCTCGTTATCGTATTACAAAGATGTTCATTAATCGAAAGCTACATAAAAAAACTACGGCGTTCTTCACTGTCTCTCTCCATAATTACCAAAGAACCTTAATTGATAACCAGCAGACATCAAATATGCACATTACCGAGAAGTTACCGACAATTTCTAGATCTCATATTTGAGTGACCTGTCATCACAAGAGTTGAGCTCCGATTCTCCTTTTTCTATATATATATATATATATATATATATATATATATATATATATATATATATATATATATATATATATAAACTCGCGAATTGTTCTTCTTCTCATTGGCTATAACTACTATAGCCAATCAGACTGCTTTTACAAACCACGCTATTTCGTTTTTTGTTCAGGGGCTAGGCATATTAAGTAATTTCTAGCACAATTACTGGATTAAAAAGAAATTAGAAGAATAAATAAACACAACTATAGCCATGTTAAGAAAATGAAATATTTACGGATATGTAGCGTTTCCCAGTACTATTAACTGGCCAAATATAATTAAAAAATACTTTTAAAAATTTACATTGTTACTTATTACAACATTTTTTTCTAGCATTTTACAGCTTATTCATACCAAATTCAAACTAATAACTAAAATTTATTAATGCAGTAGTAATTGATACAATATGTATTATCACGGAATATAAATTGCGTTTCAAAAAGTCTCTTTTATGATTGAGAAACATGCAAATGTCAGCCCCCTACAGATGTCTTGCAGCGCTACTTCTAACAGCTGGGATTTTACGAGAGCTGTGACAGCCTGCGAACCAGCCATGCAAGAGAATTTTACAACCGGATTTTCGAAGTGGTAGAAAAAAAAAAGATGAAAACGTAGATTTATTTTCGAGGATCATACTGAAGGGCAGACATTCCACCACAAATTATGGACAAGTGAAGAGGAACTACTCATCGCTTATTTAAAAGAAAGACCCATCGCTTTGCGTAACAATGAAGAAATCTAGTTTCTGCAATTCAGTGCAAATTTCAAAGTACAAAACAGTGTCTGAGAATGTATACTTGCCAAACTAGTTATTTGCAATATTTGCAGTTTCCTACGTGCGGATAGCGAATCCGAGAACAAACATCTTATAAAAGACATTCGGTGGCAGCTTTACACTAATCAATTATAGTAACACTCATAACCGAACGCGTTTCTCATTGAAGGACATGTAACATGACGATTATGTAACCCATTAGTGAGATGGCTCCGGTTTTTGTTGTAATGTTTGTAGAGTCTATGGGACTTAACTACGGGGTCATCAGTCCCTAAACTTACAATCTACTTATGAACTAACTTATCCTAAGGACGGCACAAATATCCATGCCCGAGGGGGGATTCGAACCCCCGACCGTTGTGGCCATGCAGACCTTGACTGGAGCGCCGCAAACCCCTCGGCCACCGCGGCCGGCCTGGTTTTTGTCAAACCATAACAGCTTGGTAGAGGCTCATGATTTGCTGTGTAACAGAATGTAGAAGTATCAATCGGCGATGTAGCATAAAGTGAGTGCCAGGAGATTACATCAGAGAAAGCGAAAGTAATTTAGATATACTACGAGTTTATCTGCATCTTCCCTGAATTTCTGCTGGCCAAGAAACATACTGAGAAATAGTCTTGATTGTGGGAACGAAGGGATCAGACTGCTTTACGAGGCACCCAAGTATCATGATCTAGCATTTGACGCGCAGCCGACATGTGGCGAAGCCGAACTTTATTTTATAAACCCAAGACAGGGTGAAGAAGAAGAAAGGATAAAATCTCAGTCAATAAAGCAGTGCACGCCAAACTCTATTTGGGCACTGGAAAAACATTGAACCATTTTATGAATGAAATACGTCATACTGTGAAGAAGACGAACTCTACAAGATGCCCTAGAACTTGCGCAGGGTTCCAAACGAGAAAATAGACTCCTTAAAAAGACCAAGACTCTAACAGTGTCTCTCTTTGCAGAGCTTGCTGCTCTTCACGTCATTGGATATTTGGTGGGTCAGGGGGTGTGGTGTTTGAGAAGGGAACATGGTCGAATTTTCACGTATTGTGAAGAATGTGCCAAAAAAAAAAAAAAAAAAAAAAAAAAAAAAAAAGGAATGTGAAATGCAAATTATGTACAATTGTGGATTTAGACGATGTTCGGTTCTGTATGTTAAAAGAAATACTGGAACAATGTGTACGGTATCTTTGTCTGGCCGAAGAATGTCGCAATTGCTTCACCAAAAACCGACTGGTTTAGAATTTATCGACACTGCCAGGACCACGATTCATACCATTGTTGTCTTTACTGGGTAATGTTCAGTGTCGCAGCCAGGATTTCGTTTTGGAGGGCTAATTAAAAAATATAAAGCCTACTGCTTTTATTAATCTATGACTTATTTTTACACTTTTTATAATTTAACCAGTACGAAAACAATTGCACAAGAAATAAAATGAGCAGGCTCGCATTAATTTGAAAGTGGAAGAGGAGCAACGTGGTGGAAATGGAGTTTATGTAATCAGCTCGTAAAATAATTAAGCAGCTTCTATGTTACTAGCCAAAGAGAAGGGTCTTTACAGTTTAATTAACAAGATAAACTATGGGTAAAAATTGATCTAAAATAACACTATTGTTCATAAGATTCCACTCGGTGGCGCCGCTGACGTGCTAAGCAGCGGGTCGCCACGTATGAACCGTCGGCTCGGAACTTCAGCATAGCAGTAGCAACAGCGGCAGCATCAAAGCTGGTCGCGGCGGCATTAAAAACGCTCACAGTAACAGCAGCACACGTTCTCAGCGGCGACGTCACGTTGGCGACCCTTTGTCACGTTCACTTGTGCTTCGCGAATTAGTTACGTTGTGATGTACTGAATGTGTAATATTTCAAACTTCCGGTGGCGACCTGTTTAAGAAAGAAATAGAAAATTATAACAATAAAAAAATATAAAATTAAAAAACCAATGGAACATTGCTGCGCCGCTAGTGCTGTATCTCCTGACCAATGCAAAAGATCATACATCGTGCACTTCAATCTGTCAGTTGATGTTCACATGTTATTTCTTATACCCTAACGCTACAAGGTCATTTGTCTACTTCAGTTGTTCCCAAACTGTCGTCAGCAGTTCACTGGTGGGTTGTGCAGTCTTTTTTTTTTTTTCATCTCTTTTCACCCTTCCCCCTCTCCCCCATAACTGCGGGAGGCGGGCACACGGAGAGGCCAGTGCACATTGGTGCTTTATGCCTATATTACTTTTATGTTATGCTGTTGGTGCACATTTTTATTTGGTCCTAGAGATGGGAATTCCGTATTTTAGAGCGTCTGCTCAATGTTATCGCTTATTTTGCGTGAGAGGGTGTTATGATCCTTCCCAAGTGCTTAGGGAACCACCCTAAAACCTCAGCAAGGGATCAGTTGATCTTCCACCGTCTGTTTACTTCAGTTAAGTTTTACATCTTCTGTGATATTTCGTTTGTTGTTGTTATTCATGCTTCAGATATTGTGTCATTTTCTTCAGGTGTAGTATCTTCAAGTCCATACTTTGTGTCTTCTTCGTTTGTGTCTTCAGGGCCGGAAGTGGCTGTGGTGTTTGTGTTAGTTGCCTTGATGCATCTTTTGATTACTATGGGAGGGTATGGGTATTAGAATTTGGGGAAACAGAGTTATGTATGGACCTTGTAGTAGCTATGTAGCTGCTGTTTTGTATCTGAATCTGTTGGCTACGATTCTGGACATTAATTGTATCCATGTTGGCTTTTATGGTTTAAATTAGTTGTTTCATAGACTGTGCTATTGTGTGACCTTGGGTTTAGTTCTGCTGCAATTCATACAGTTTTTCTTTTTGTTGCCACGATTCTTTGAGATATTCGCTTGTTAGTCAACCAGACTAGTGTGGCATATTCCAAAACTGGCATATGAAGCTCTTCTAAGTGTAATTGATTATTTCCTTTATTACGTCGTTTGATCTACCTAGTATAATTCTTATTAGGTTTAGGCGGGTTTTGGCCTATGCAGACCGTACTGGTGCCACGCACCAAAAGTTCAAGAAGGAAACATCCAAACAAGATTCTCTCAGGCGATTACAAAAGTAGCTCATCAAATAGATAAAAGACTAACGCCGGGAAAACCCAGCTGATAATTTTCAAAGACAGGAACTGTAGGAAAGTAAATCAATCAACAGATGTTAAAGTATAGCTGTGGGGACAGTCGTTCACAGTTAATGGCACGACTAAATACCTAGGCATCACCGTAGATGAGCAAATGTTCTGGTCTTAACTTTAGTCGGATGGATTGCCGAATGACTGTAAAATATCAACGTAAAATATTTTAACGAATGAAAGAAAATGCGAGTTGATACAGTCAGGAAAGCTGTACCGTGTGACACAGAAGAACGGAATGTTTGAAATGAGTAGTGGCAGCCATGATCAGGTGGCAGCACTCCGGATTCGAGGCAGCGAGTAAACAATCCGCCGTTTCAGTAACCAACAGAGTGCGTTAGCCATAAAAAATGTTTTACAAAAACAATGATAGTTCGTTAGTGGCACAGACACAATCTACAGATGGTGCAACAATTGAAGGACAACAATTATTGGTTACGATTGGAATTCTGTCAACAAATGATAACACAGTCAAGTTGTGGATGTCAGATGAAGTACATTTGGATCTCACAGGTTATGTGAATAAACAGTACTGCCGTTATTCAGCAAACACAAATCCAAATGACGTAGAGCGCCTTTTACACGCTATTAAATGACAGCATGGTGTGGAGTTTCGTTTATTTATTTGCGTATGATGTATTATATTACAAAGTAACACAAAATACGGTACCATACACATATTATTAAAATTGAATTTTAAATCTAAATCGTTGATCCACTGCACCGGTATGGTGGTAACCAGGTTCAGCTCTTCTAGATTTCCGCTGAAAGACCGAAAGGGACAATCCACTACTACGTGTTTCATTGTTTGTGGAACATCAGCACAGTCGTAAAAAGGGCTGTCAATCCAGCTCCATTTATGAAGAATGGAAGCAGTTCTTGAAACGCTATATCTAATACGGTTAAACCTGTTCCAGATTTATCTAGGCAGACAAAATCCATTGAGCTTCAATCTTCTATCCTCAACTTTCGGAATGCCCTATGGGGTAGAAATTGTCTATGCAGTTGTCTTTGAAATTGTTGCTTAGGAATTCCATAACAAACTTATATACTGGATTGTGGAACTTCACCCTGGATGATGTTAGGTGAAGAACATTCTCATGATATGGTTGTGTCATATTCTTCAGTATTATTGACGACAAATGAACAGGATGTTTTGTCTTCTGATGTGAGGAGGTAGTTTGTTACACTGGCAGCTTCTGACACTAGGAGTAGAAAGTAATGTTCAAATTACGATTCGCACACGGTGATATACATAAATATATATCCAATGCCGATCGTTACGTGGAGATGTAACGAACTTTCGTTATACCTCCATCGAACAACATTCCAAATGTTCAAGGAGCGTGGTTTAAACAGGTCGGAGCAACATCACACACTGCACAGCAATCAATGGCACGTGTGTGAGAATTGTTCGTCAACCGCGTGACCTCATGATTCGGTAACGTTCACTGGCCGCCGAGATCGCCAGATTTATTCATTTGTGATTTTTTTTCCCTTGTGGGACTACGTTAAATGCAGAGTCTACACGACTCAGACAAGGACCCTGGATAAATTAAAAGAGAGAATTCTGGATGAAATTCACAGTATCCCAGCTGAGATGTCGCAGCTGTCAATGAGAAATCTCCACAGCAGATTTCACGAATGTATTAGTACAAGGGTGAGGCCATCTAAAGTACGTATGTTTCGTTTTAAGATAAAAGGACACCAATGTTTCGTAAATGGGAAAGTTGTAAGTTTTCAATTACTAGGAATGAAAATTATTTCCTTAAACACTTCTAGTTTTATCGGATTGTGAAAATGTTCCAGTTTCTCTGTGCCACCTCGTATAATCGACATGGCTGCACCGCGCACTATTCCTCTTGCAACAAGCGTCATGTGAGTAAACTCCCGTCGCTTTATTCTTTCTCTGACAGCACGATCGTACCATATTTGTTCAATGTTTTGTGTGTGTTTGTTGTTCACAGAGACGTTTTGTTTTATTTGCTACAAGCTGAAAACCCGGCGCTGCCCAGGTATTTATTTAGTCCAGCCTTGAGCCAATATTTCTCCTATCCTTCTCTCTCTATCTCCTCTTTTCTAAAGACATGTAATATTTATGGGAGAATATATAAGAAATAACTCCATTCTGTATAATGTTCAAATTATAAGTGCAGTATCCAAACAAAAAAGGTAGTAATCAAAGTGCAAAAGGAATGTAGCATCAGACATACATTTCATTCAGAACTTGACTGTAGTCATTATTCAGTGTTACTCGTCCAGAATCAAATATGAATAAACTCTTTGGTGAGCCTATCCCTGATCAAGCGATAAACAATAAAAGTCCATGTAAGACACATGGAGACGTAAAATCCACTACGCAGTATGTAATAGATATCCCTCTCGTAATAGAAAATGTAAGCCCCACTGCAAAGTGTAGTCTCTTGAAGTAAAAAGACAGATCTGTCGGAAATAATGGGTAATCCTTGGTTATACACTTATTTCATTCTCTCCTTTCCTTGTAGCTCTATAGAATTCTGTCACTTCCGCCAGCAGGCGTGTGCGCTTCACAGTTCACAGTTGGTTCAGATTTGTCAACGACACTGTCATCTTTCAGATATTATGAACTACTTACAAACATCCATGCCCGAGGGGGGATTCGAACCCCCGACCGTAGTGGCCGTGCAGACCGTGAC
Organism: Locusta migratoria; assembly: GCA_026315105.1. NCBI lineage: Eukaryota > Metazoa > Arthropoda > Insecta > Orthoptera > Acrididae > Locusta > Locusta migratoria. Next base: position 439,371,266 of record CM048748.1, on the reverse strand, counting down.
TGGAGCGCCTTAGTCTCCTCGGCCACCGCGGCCGGCGAAAGGATTTTACCCATTGAAGTGTAAATGATGTAATATTTGTTGAATTAAGTTTTGTACATTTGTGTAATTTTGCAAGCATATATATATATATATATATATATATATATATATATAGATGCTGCATGTGTGTAAAATCAATTGCAAATACAATTAGTAGCAGAAAATGAATACATTAAACACTGTTGCTTGATGGGGCAGTTTTTATGATCGTTGCTGTTTATGTCCACATATCTCATCAATTACATGTCACACTGTGATACAATTTCAAATGTACATACAGCTGTATGCGTGTATACTGTCTGTAAAATGACCGAAATAAATAGACGATATATACATTGAACCGTGTGCCGTATGTGGTTCTTACCCTACAGCAGTTGTTACCTCAGGGTAAGTAATATATGTACCAAATTTGATTGAAATTGGTGTAGTGGTTTAGGAGGAAAAGTGCAGCGTTGTCGTTGACGTAGCAGTTTCTCACGCATGTCATTGTTGATGACGTCATATCTTGATATCTTGTGAACTATATACAGTGCTTTATTCTTACCCTTACGGCGACAGTCGTCACTGATTGAAGTTTACGTGTGCAAAATGTCATAAAGATTGGAACAAAATTATAGATACGTATGCAACACGTACACATAAGCACACACACAAAGACAGGGTCACTCCGCTTTATGTATCTAGCTGAAAACTTGGCATTTTCCGTGTATTAATTCATTTATTGAAGCCTTCAATTAGTACTTCTCCTATCCCTACTCTCTCTGGCCATTCCTTTTTTTCTATAAATATGTTATATTTTTCCTTGCATAACAAACAAAATTATATGTTGTGTATCCAAAAGATGTGTGAAAGTAATCAAAATACAAATGATATGTAACATTCATACATTCTTTTATTTCACTACTTGACTATAAACAATATTTCTTGTGACTTGTCCAGGATCTAATATGAATAAATTCTTTGGTGATCTCACCCAAGAGCCAGCGACATAAGGTTGCCCATGTGATAATCAATGAAATGACAAATACACTCCGCAAGATTTAATAGATTGACCTGTGATTCATTAATCTTAACAGATAAAATATTGATTGCATTATATGTTGTACAATTGTATAATTTTTCAGGTATATATTCTTTCGTGCAAGTATTGCATATTTGTAAAATCTATTGCCAATACAGCTTGTAGTAATAGTTTGAAACCTGATGATGTGCTGCGGTTTTCCAGGAATGTATCTGTTTACGTCCACATATCTAATGAACTACGTGTCCTACTGTTATATAATTTGTATGGTACACTCTTTGACAAAAAAACCTGGGCGCCGGCCGGCCGCCGCTGAGCCTAATTCCGAGCCGATGGCGACACGGGACAATAAACGTGGCCGCGCTGATTCGCTCTAAGTCCAGCTATCTGCACAATCTGGCAACACTGTAGACTGCGGGAGTTCGTACAGTACTTCTTGTGTGCTCTTAGAAGGGGTGTAGGTCAGCTACATCCGTGGTCTCACGGTAACGTGCGTGACTTGCACATGTAAGTCTTGGCGATCGAAACACAGTTCCGTCGCGACAGCGGCCAAGTGAGGAAGTGCGGCCTACCTCGCTGGGCAGCGGCCTACGGCGCGTGCTGTTGACGGAGTTACTTATTTCCTGTAAGTACTGGTACGAAAACATCATGGACTCCTCGATGAGACATTGTAACCTGAAGTTTGGATTTTCGTTCGGCTATGGACGTCCCAAAGTTTCCAGCGTTGTCGACTGGTTGTATGACGACATAGGTTTGAAGAACGAAGATGTAATAGGAATGCAGTATGATTTCCTAGAAAACATATTGTACGTGAAAATAGTTGACGAAGACATTTGTCTACGGATTATGGCTAAAACGAAAGGTTCTATCAACTTCGTTCACGATAATGGAGAAATTAGTAAGGTGTCTGTTAGCTTTGCTGGTTTAGGTCTCCGTACTGTGCGGATTTTCAATGTTCCCTTTGAAATGCCACTCGAGAAATTCGAACAGGCACTTACGCCTGATGGGAACGTACTCGAGATTCAACGTGAGAAATGGTCTGGACTAAAACACTTTAACGTCGATAATGGCGTAAAAAGTGTTACCATCGACTTGCGGAAGCACATACCGTCACAAATCATGATTCAAGGGTTCCGTGCTCTCGTAATTTACGAAGGCCAACCCCGTACTTGCGCTAAGTGTAACTCACCGGAACACCTACGCGCAGAATGTCCCAACATACGGAAAGTGCGTAGAACCACCCACCCTGTACAACTACCGAATAACCCTGCAGAATCGGGTGGTGAGACGTACGCAACGGTGCTCGCCAATACCTCGCCACGTAGAAACGAGCAGTTACAGCCTCTTCCTGGAGTACAACCTGCTGTGCCTGATCCCGTTATAAATACGATTAAGAAACCAGAGCCCTCAGTCAGCAGCATTACTGATGCGGGTAGACAAGAGGAAACGGACGCCGTAACGGCTATGTCCACAACGGCGGCCGAGACGCGCGGCCCTGTCAACAACAACAGCAGACAGCGGCCAGCGCGGAACCTGGTGGTACGCAGCACCGCCAACAGGTGGCGCCGCCTGTAGCGACACAGGCCTCCGCTGAAGTACGGGAACCGGACAACGAAATGGATACTTCAGAACCAAAGTCCGATGTTGAACAATCCTCACAGTCAGCCAACCACTGCCACACTAGCAAGGAAACGGCAGATACGCAACGAATGGAGATCAACTCCTCACAACAGAGGAATACTAGAGCTAAGAAGTTGCGAACGCAAACGGAAGAAGAACTTCAAGACTTAGATCGAAAACGACAAAGAACCAAGAGGATCCTTAAAAATGGACACGCCGACCCCACGAACACGACGGAGGAAGACAAGGGAAAGCAACGAGCGCAGACTCCCGCGCCCTCCCGACCTGAAACGACACAGGAAGAACCGACGGATGATACACGACACCACCCACCGGATAAACCAACTGCATGGGCTGAAGAAATGGAGGATTAAATCCACACAGACCCATGCAAGATTATAAAGTCGCAACCTTAAACATCAATAGGTTAGAATCCGCACGAAAAGTACAAGCTTTAAAAGATTACATTTATGCTGCGGATATCGACATACTCATGCTCCAGGACGTTTGTACTACAGATTTAGGCAATATATATGGCTACGACGTGAATTTAAATATTGGACAAGAAAGTGGAACCGCTATATTGGTACGACATGGCATAAATTACGAAATGACAGCACTGCTTGAAAACGGCCGGGCATCTCGTTTCAAGTACAAGATATCCTTTTAATTAACATCTACGCCCCGTCAGGCACTGGAAATAGACGTAGTCGCAGCCAGTTTTATCGGGACGACTTGGCCCGTCTCATTCCGAGAGCGAATTCGAACATAATTTTAGGAGGAGACTTTAACTGCGTCCTCCGCCGAGAGGACCAAATTCCTAACTTTAACTATTGTGACGAGCTTCACGTTTTAACGGAGAGCCTCCATCTGGTAGATAGCTGGATAAACCTGAGACCGAACTCCCAAGGATTTACCTTTGTCACAAACACGTCCGCTAGCAGATTAGATCGTATCTACTGCACAACAGACCTTTCCAGATCCGTGAGAAACTGCGAAATATGGCCGGTTAGTTTTTCAGACCACTGTGCGTATCACGTATGGGTGAGACTCACGCAGCAAAAAACCTTTCTTGGACGCGGAGTCTGGCAGTTAAATCTTTCACTGCTCCAAGACGACTGTTTAAGACAGGATGTAATTGAAACATGGAACAGATGCGTTCGACTTCAAGCCCGATACCGAGAACGCTTGGCTTGGTGGATAAACTGTGCCAAACCACAGATCCGGAAAACCATCATACAGTACGCCAGACAGAAAAACTATTGCAGGAAGAGAACAATGGAAGTATTTTTCACCTGTCTAAGGGAGCTCTACGCCAATTCGGTTAATCCAGCAGACAATTTTGCTCGAATTAAACGTACCAAAGCCAAACTTATATCCTTGACTAGCCCATCTGGGCAGGGCAAGATAGTACGCGCACGCAACGTAAATGACCTCTACAATGAAGAAGCGTCAATTTACCACATCATTCGTGAATCCAAGAGGGCGAAGCAGAAAATAATAACCCACATAAAAGGCGGGCAGGGCAATGTCTACTGTGACCAACGGGCGATAAAACTGTGCATTCTGAATTACTATCAACAACTCTACTCCGAATCGCTGTACCGAGACACCGAAGAAGAGGATCTGTTATCCGAGGTTACAACTCAACTAACCCAAGAAGATAACGTATCTATTTTAGAAGAATTCACTAACGAAGAGATGAAAGCACTTTTAAAGCACGCGCCACGTAACAAAGCCGCTGGAACAGATGGCTTGCCTATTGAATTTTACGTGAGCTTCTGGGACGTCATCGGTACTGAGCTTACTAAAATGTACAACGAACTCCTGTCTATTAGCGAATTACCACCAACCTTCACGGAAGGCATGGTGGTTCTTGTGCCAAAAACTCGAAATGCGACGATGATAACACAGTACCGTCCTCTAACTCTGTTGAATTCGGATTTTAAAATATTTACACGCCTGATCAACGATAGAATGAAGCCCACTTTAAAAAAGGTTTTAGGATCATACCATGCACACCCGGCCACCGGAAGAACAATGGCACACGTTTTGGCGGAATACAGGGACCTCTCCCACTTAACATGGATTACTAAAAGTCAGCTCTCAGTCGTCTTTTTGGATTTCGAAAAAGCTTACGACAGAATCAGCCACAAGTACTTACTACATACGATGCGCAACATGGGGTACAACGAACAGGTCGTTAGTATTATACGGAAGTCCATTGGACACACACAGTCCAAATTCAAAATAAACGGTCAGTTAACCGAAGCTGTGAAGATTAAGCGAGGGGTGCGGCAAGGATGCCCTCTCTCCTCAACACTGTACGCACTCGCCATCGAACCGCTCCTTAAGGGGTTCCACGCCAAACTACAAGGTCTCCGGACTTTAAATAGCAGAACAGTGTGTCATGCGTACGCGGATGATGTGAGCGTGGTCGTCAACAACCCACAAGAACTCGATATAGCACGGCAGCTTGTAGAAAAATATACTAGTGCTAGTGGTGCAAAACTCAACATGGAAAAGTCTAGAATATTGATGTTAGGCCCTCAGACAAACACGGAACAACCAAGGTGGCTGCAGGAAACCAAGGAGAGGACACAACTAGGGCTGAAAATCACAGCCAATCCACTGCATATGAGCAACATCAATTGGACGCAGAAGTTGAATAGTTTGCGATTCACGATTAAGGAACACAGTGTCCGATCGTTAGATCGTTTCCAGAGAGCGGATTTTGTCAACACCTACGTATTTAGTAAAGTGTACCATACAGCTGCAGTGTTACCAATACCCCCTAAAATAGCGGACCGAATTTTAGCGATTGCTTGTTGGTTTATTTGGAGGGGGAACATTTTTAAACCTCCCTTTGCGACCGCAACGTTATCACGCCTACAAGGAGGGCTCGGTGTGAAAAACATTCACGCCCAGTGTACGGCCCTCTTCATACATGCAACAATGAAGATGTTGCAAAGCAACGTGAACACGATCACGAACCGACTTTTCGCATGTCTAGATCCTGGTGACAAAAGGCCTCCGGTGAATGTAGGTGGAATAAATAGCAGTCTGGCCTATGTTCGCAATTATTATTTAGAATTAAGTTACGTCGACGCAGACTGTAAGAGACTAACAACAAAAAACCTGTATACTGAAATTACAAAAATGCAGCCACCGCATCCAATCCAGTCGAAACACCAGGGGCTTCAGTGGAAGAACATATGGAAAAATGTTCAGAATCCCGTGCTTCCGTCTCATGTTCGAGCTGTCTGGTACGAGGTTGTCAACAACGCCATCGCTACAGGAGAAAAACTATATAACATCAAACTCCGTCCGACTCCATATTGCCATGCATGTCTTCTCGTTGACTCCCTCGCGCATAAGTTCACTTGCAGGGATCAAACGGAGATATGGACCTGGACAAGGAAAAAGTTGTCTCTCATAACACGAACTAGTACGATGAATATCACGACTACGCACATTTTGCACCCAGACTGGAAATTCTTTCCTAACGCCAAAAATAACAGTTACGCCTGGCTCATTGGATATTATGTGCACTACAGCATCAACTATAAAAAGAAATCTTTACCTGACTTTTTACAGTTGTTATCAACGGAACATCACAAGTTACAAAGTCGACCTAGATACAAAGATTTGTTTCAAAGATTCCTCATTGTACTGTTATCGGCTTGAAGTGACAGTACGTTCAACTACGACACGCGACGAAATGCGAAAAACATTATTATTATTGTTTTTTTTTTAACTCATTATTTTCTTCCTTATTTATTATGTTTCTGTTCTACTTCAGTTTGGCACTTATAACTGGAATCAAATAAAGCAGTGACGATAAGGAAAGTGTCACAAGTTTTACAAAAACAAGAAGGAAGATAAAAAAACATGCTTTCCGTTTACCTAAATATAAAATAATAACGCCCATGAGGGCGTTTTTCGAAAACAATCGAAGGAGAAATATTATTCAACGAAAGCCTCACAGAAGAAGGCGTTTCAAACGTACTATAGAAGAAAACTTTGATTTACATAAAGGCAATGAAGCCTGCGCCAAAGAAGGCGACTTATGGTGAGCGTAGGGCCGGGCTGAAGGGGTGGAAAGGAGGCCCGTAAAAAAAAAAAAAAAAAAAAAAAAAAAAAAAAAAAAAAAAAAAAAAAAAAAAAATACCGACTGTTGACAGAAATTTTAATTTCACGTTCCTCGTAACGTATTTCATTTTTTGATACACTGGTAATAACATTTCGGCCCAATAACGTCGCCACCTCTGGCCGCAGCACTCGGCAGAGCTCTCCGCGGCCCACTCGCCGGCAGCAGCGGTGGCGGCGCTACACAGCGCTGCCTCGCCCTCTGCCCACAGCGCCTGCTGCCGCTCATCGCCCTGGATATGTAAAATGCTGCAGTGTTTCTGAGTGGTGATCCAAAAAATAGGTTGCGATGTGTGTTTCAGATACGATATTAATGGAGCAGACCATCTATTTTGAATGATGACTATATTATTACACTAATACATAAAACATTAGAGAGGCAAAACATTTTCATAGTCATTGATACAATGAAATGGCACTCTACGATGGTTAACACTTATTTCTGGTTTAAATCGCGATCCTTTTCCTGTCAGAAAAACCCTTCATGTAATTTGTTATTGTCTTCACTTCATATGTTTTCATAAAGACACTGAGCGTAACTGCACTACAATGCTTAGCGCCGCTGTTTGATTCCTTATGGTAAATGTATGAGCTAAATTATGTGAATACGTTTCAGCGCACGTTATAAAGCAACACAGCCACACTGAAAGGTGTCTCATTCCTACAGCAGATATTTTGCATCCACGAACTATATTAATCATTATGTTCACTTCCTCTGTAAGCATTCCCTAGCATGTGGGTCCTAAGGAAATAGTAAAAATTCCCATCGAGGGAGGTCAATTCGAATTCCTTCAAAGGCGTTTGTATGGTGAAGCAAAAAAGACATCTAATACCATTTCCGTAATTTTGAGACGACCTTTCTGAAAGCCTTATTGTATAAAGCTTTTCTTCTGATTCCATTAAAGAGTTTCTTCTTGCAATCTGCAGCGTATAAAGTAAAATAAAACAAAGTAAAACGGAAAACCACCGCCAAAAGCACTGTCTCCAACCAGGATTAGAACTGCCGACTCACAGATCAGTTGCATCGCGAGACACGAGCAGAACCACACAGCCAACCACACGCAGCCGCCTGGTGCCCTCAGTCTCTCACATATTCAATGTTGAGCCTCTAACGTATCTCGAAAGTTAACCTGAAAGTCACCTATGCGAATAAAAAAAATTCCTTGAGTGCAAAAGTTAAATTTCTGTCTCTCATAATCACATGGGCATTATACAGCATGAGTCATGTAAGTAGAAAAGGAATGTCAAGTGAACTTAGCTAGACAACTCAGTACCACTTGGGGAAGTAACTGCAATGTCACAGTGTTGCCAAATATTAGCAACGATGTTGCCAGTTCTTAGCTGTACTAGGAAGACCTGTGTAGCGATAAGCGACGCGAAATCGCCCTCGTCTCATACGGGCTTCAAGAGGGAAGTCGCGGATTTTGGTTAATACGCGGCGCAATCTCCTGATAGTTTCCATCGTCACACTTTAGCATGCAGATATTTAATTCGTCCAATGAGGCCGAAACCAGCGTTCATATATTTTGTACTTAACAGCATTATGATATAATTTCAACAAATGACTAGAGAAGTTAAACATACTGATATTGTTCTTGAAACATACGGCAGGTCAAAGACTGAGATATGTAAACTTCCATCACGATTTCAGCCCCTCCCCCCCCCCACCTGAAAAACAGACTAAAACCATTACTTTGTTAGATTTCGACATATCATTAAATGTTACTGGAAATGAACGTTGCCCCATCCGTCACTAAACAGTAAGGTATCAAACACTTACCCTCACCAACTTACAGTGAGACCTTTTTGTAACAAAACGAAAAAGTAGTGCGAACGATCATTTTGTCCAATGATACTAGGCACTGTAGTTCGAAAACGGACTGTATCTACGTTGTGTCTTGTCATGCGCGTCTCATATCAAGGAATATTACTTAAATGAGCAGCTACTATGGAAATATACCCAAAGCATCGACGCAGTGTAATAAATAAATCATGTTTAGATAAGCATGTTTTGAATTTAGTCCTTTTGAAACTGAAACAAAATAGAGAAAGGGGGTAGTTGTTCATATTAGTAAGTTTTTCACTTTCCTGTAATACTTGATGCAAAGATGAACAAAATACAAATCTGTCATCTAACGGTTTTTTCGATTCTTTGAACAGTCTTCTTTAGTTTCGACACCTTCAGTTCGTCGGCAATCTACTGGTTTCTTGGACAATACAGTAATCAAAATTACGCGACTATTTGTCCCACATTTTAACGCGGTTGGATTTTATTCCGAACGACAGTAATAATTTCTGTTGGACAGGTTCCATATATCCGGGGTTATTTAATGAAGTTTTATTTCCATGACAGATGAAAGTGATTAGAACGTTGGGTCTCTGTAATGAATTTTCATATGAAAAATATTTAACATCAAAACGGTCGTGGACCTGTAAAGCAAGGATCTTAATTACAAAACAGCTGATGCGGTTTCAGAATTTATTATTTATTTTATGTGATGACAACATTTGAAGTAATTTACAAATAAGATGTTTTATCAATATTTAAAAGTTTACCATCATTTTAGAACAACAGATAAATTCATTTAAGAAAACGTTCTGTCGTTTTGTTTGTGATGTCACTTGATAATCTTGAAGTAGGTGGCTATAGCATCTACTATGAGGTTGCCAGGAGACAGTTGTCACGAATGGTTTTGTTTGACAGTAAGAGGATAATTTAAAGACGTAACGCCGCGGCGGAGCGGCCGAGCGCATTGAGGCGCTATGCTACGTTGCACGAGGCCGTTCCCAGTCTGGGCGCGAATCCCCTCTCGGGCTGGCTGTTTGTGTCGTCTTTAGTATAAGGTGGTTCACAAATAGTTTTTACGATTAGGGACTGATGACCCTGCAGTTAAGTCCCTTAATCCTGACAAAAATTTGAACATCTGAAAGACATAACGAGATGAATTGGTAAGATCCAGCTTTTGCAACAAAACTAACCCGATTTCAAAATAAGCTAGGTGTTTAGAAAGTGACTATTATACAGCTAGACATTACTGCTGTAAACCTTACCTCATTGATTTACTCACAGCTGAGGCAGATTGCTCGCAACGTGAAAGAGAGTAGGAGTAGTTAATGTATGAAACGACCCTCTTGAACACAATTCAGCTACTACAATGTGCATATTCTGATATTAATTTTTCAAAATATTTAATGGAGGTGACGAGAAAAAGTCAACTGTTTGCAGAGTTACAAATCAGACTGTTGATGCCAAAGTTGCGAAACGTTGGAAGATCTTGATTACATTGGTGGCCTGATGAACGAGTTTTTGTAGCTGGCGTCCTGCATGTTAGGATCCGTTATTCCACTCATGCTCGAGACACTGCGCCCTCCAAATTGCATATGTGCCACTTGGCCAGCTATTTTAAAAGAGTAAAGAAAACATATCAATGAATACCTCATTGAGAGTTTTTCCAGTTTTGTTTCTCGGTTTATGGTTGTATTCTAGGTAGGCCTTATCGTTATGTTTACTTTACTCCATTAAATAACAAAAAGACGTACAATTTGTCGCAGAAAAGTCTTCGTAAATACTCAAATTCTGTCCAGTTTCCTTCCTGATAAAATAAAATGTCGGCAGGTCAATATGGAAATTACAAGCGACCTGTTATTGATAGAACATCTTGCTACGTTAAATAGCGTTCCATTTGAATCAAACGCTAATTTTAGCACGTTCCTTGATAAGCTCGATAGATTTCGAACCTGTCTTACTGTTGCCTGCCTCGTTGATTTCATAAAATGTTACGAAGTCTGATGGCCGGATGCATTGCACACATAGTTTTAGTTGCAATTTGCTCGCTACAGCGCGGTGATAGGTTTCAGAGTACAAACTTGATGGCGACTTTTAGGTTCCATGTATGTCACGTGGATAGATTATCATTCGAGCGGTATCGTCGGCAGATAGCGGACGACATTAATTTACTAACCATTCAATGCAATTCGTGAATTTCATTTATTTCTTACGTTACAGTCAAACCGCGAAAGTTCGGGGAGGTCTACCGAACATCTGTTAGACTCCGTTTGATGCCTTCGTCTATTCAAAACGACAACTATCCTTTCCCTCCAGCAGGCGCGCTCCGCCTTCTCCGTTTCCAGACGCGCGCGCCTTTGCTCGCTCCTTGTGCCGCATTTACCAAAACGACCGTTGCTGCCGCCGTCGCATCATACCTCTTATCGACTTCAGAATGTTAATGAAATAAATTACCCTTCAAGTCGATGGCGACTAAACGCTACTGCTAGCATTACTCATGAAGCAAGAACACTTTGCGTTCCAGTGTTACTATGATGACTGACATAGCTATTAAAAATTCGAAATTTTTTTGGAACTATCTTTAACGCGGTAGCAATTTTCGAGTGGAAAAAGTTACTTTATACGTCTTAGTCTATTTTAAAACCATTGTACATGCATTTTTCATTTAAATGATTGTTTTACACCTTTCAAATTTCGTATGTGTGAAATTTTTCATTCAGTTTCAAACGTTCTCATGAGAATACAACAGAGACATTCGGTAAATCTGTTTTATTTCTAATTCACCTTACCCCTCGTACGTATTAGTCACGGAAAGATCGCGAAGGTAAAAGAAAGGGCGATATGAACTCATATTAAGTCTTACCAGAAATTGCTTTAACGGCGAACCATTCACCACTGGAAGAGAAACAGGAGGAAACGGCAGTTGTATTATAAGTGCCCTCCACCACACACCAATTAAGAAATGGCTTTAATGTAGCAGTGTCATCCAGTTCTAAGTTGAGTTGAAAGTTTAAGGTCTCTTGTTCAGTGGGAATTAGGTTTGAAATGAACTGCAAAATTTGTACCAACACACTGAAACATAAACAAAATGTTGCACACGAGACACGAAAGAAAGAAGGAAGGTTACGGATTGTTGTGATAAGGATGTGGAAGGAAATCCGCCGCACACCCTGCCGCAGGGACCATTCCGCCATTTTCAAAATCAAAATGTTTCAAATGTTTGTATAGTTTATGGGACTTAACTACGAGATCATCAGTCCCTAAACCAACAAACTACTTATGAACTACTTACCGAACTAGGACGGCACAAATATCCATGCCCGAGGGGGGATTCGAACCCCCGACCGTAGTGGTCGCCATTTTCCTAGACGTATTCAGCAAGATCATGGAAAATTCAAATCCAAATGGCCGGAGGCCAGTTCGAAGCGCCGTGCAGCCGAATATGAGTCCAGTGTGTTACCACTGCAACAACTCGCAAAAATGAACGCGAGTGGATATTGCATTGTCACACGGTTCTGAGTTACGTTAAATAAGTTTCTGGCCTATCGTTAGTATAAAATCAATTGTAAAATTTGTAAGAAACACACAATAGACAATAAAGCAACCTAATAAATACGTATTACAACGATTAAAATTAAAATTGATCGATGAATTGTGCCACGGTTTAAATCAGTATCATGGAAAGCAATTGCACTGTTGCTTGTTAAAAGATAGTAAATAAACTTATTGACGTATCTCTTATTCATTGATTTAGAACAGATGCCGTAGAATGCGGAGGGTTGTAATTTAATTAAATGGACTCAGTACAAAATTTGTAAATAAATCTGATCCTAACTATCATTATGAATGACGTTAATAAATGAGTAATCCGCGAATGTCCACTGCCTACATATCGGTTTCAAATGAAGGATGTTAAAAGAAGTGTTCCACATTTTGAGAGGAAGTTTTACACATGAAACAAGACAAAAATGATCGTTATACATTAGCTCCAACACGCTTATGTTAATGGATATTAGAACTTGTTGACTTTCAGTACTGTCAAACATACTCAACAAACAAATGTAACGGTAATAAAAAATACAAATTCAAAGCTCAACTTGAAATAAAAACTAATGGTACTAACAATAATAAAACACGGTTTATCCACTTCACGAGGAGAATGATAGGGAATTGGAGACGAACAGCAAGAGCAAACTATTTACGGTTGCGAACAATATTCGTACAAGCAAATATGCCAATGGAAAGTATACGACCGCCTCCTGCGAAATGAATGATGTGGAGGACATTTTTCTTTCGACGTGAGATATGAGACCGGCAGAGACAAAGTATGATCCATCTAGAGACAACGGAAAATGTAATGCTACTTGCTGAGAAAAAGATATGTTATTAATTTGTGACAAGTAAAGGCGAATATAAGCCTGAAAAATATAAATATAGGAGAAAAATAAAATTAATAGGCAGGTTTCTTAGATATGACTTCTTTCTTCAACACACAATTACATCTCTTCTCCACAGAGGACCGGCTATCCGAGCCGAACTGTACTAAGAAAGAAAACCGTCCGCCTCTCTGCGTTTCGTGGAGATATTTCACATGGAAGCGTTCTGCCCATGGACGATAGACCTAAAGTAATCAAACTGTTTGGTTTATAGTACAATTTCACTTTTCGCAGGTTGCAATTACTTTACAAATAATAGATCGAATAAATGGATTAATTTGAAGGGAAACTAATTATTACAATTACTTTGAATCACCTGCAAAGATAAAATATTTAAGGCAAAAAGTTCTTCTGAAGCAACATTAAACAGTAACATTATAATTCACCTAAACAGGGGCATCATTATACGAAGAAAACAGTTTCTTGTCGGTAAAGGTTACGCGGATCTAATAGAAGTCGCTATATTCTGCAGCAAAACCCGTCTGGTCAGTTTTATGATTATCGGTAAAAACTTGCTCTAAGACGGTACATGTCAGATAGTCATTTTTGTGATATTCCTGGAATGTGAGCCGCGTATGACAAGACTGAACGTATATACATCCATTTTGGGACAACAGTCCGTAGGAATTTTGGAGAAAGTAGTCGTTTTGCACTTTCTTCGTTTTGTTAAAAGAAACTCTCCCCGGAAGTTGATGAGTGTAAGTCATCTATTCATCAGCATTTTTCAATGCTGTTGTCTGCTTTCGGACTGAAGCCTTACTTAGAATGGCCTTTGGTAGCGCAGCATGGCTAAAAGCCAGTTAGCATGCTGTTTGTAGGAATGAGGATATTGTGGGATGCCCAAGAAGTTCTTGCTATTGCTTGGCAGTATTGCTTACAACGCTAGACAGCTCTGATCGTTTCCTCATTTCCAGCATTCGAGGTATTTTGCAATATTCTTGAGGATATGAGTTTGGTCATTGACTTAATATGACTCTGTTATCCTGAATTAAATTTTTGACCGCAGGAAGGTCGACCCCTGTTTAAATTGCAAAGAATTTTGTGGTTTATGTCGGGACTGTATTAACTGCCAATAAATGTCAGACAACTGAACCAGTACTCTCAATTTAGGTCGGTGACGCTATTATCGTCTCCTGATCTACAGTAAGCATAGTTGATTAGTGAGATATCGTTGTACTAGTGATGTGTGTGGCTTTAGGTCTATTTTTTTTCCTCTGAAAAATGTCCTAAACGGTATTCAGGAACTAAATACCAAAACTCATTGCAGTGTGTCAACCAAGAAATCGGCATTTTCTATTGTTATTGTAATCGTTATCATTCTGCTGTAATGAGGTAAACGCCATTGATTACTATCATTATTATCATTAATTCAGTTGCAGAAGCGTTCTTTCCCATGTAGCCAAGAGACCAGAAAGAATGTGTGGTTTTGCGGAAAATACAACTACATGAAAAAGTAGGCAAAAAATTTCTAATAATTTCTGTTGATTTATCATCGTGACGACAGATACTAAGCAACAACACATGCAAGTCGTGGGTGGCATAATTCGAAGAATCCATCAGACACATAGATTCGGATTCTAATCATCATTTGTTGGGGCATCAAGGCTGTAACACTGCGAAATCAATAAGCTGGTTAGTAGTCTATAGATTATATGTATATGTTTGCAGATGAAAAACCCCAGAATTGTACATTTTTCACATATACAGTTTAGTTTCTGTTTTCATGGCCGCATGTTAAGCATCCTGTCTTCTGAATCCCCAAACGAACTAATTACTGTGTTGCACACATAATCAGTTGACTACGTGTCTTCTGGCTTTCAAACAAACCAACACATGAAATATTACTTGTGCGTGAAACGCAGTCACTTCCAAGATGCGACGCTTTTCGTGACGCATGAGGCAACGTTGATTTACAGTAACATTTCATGAAAAATTAAAAACAATGTAGCTTTTGCTGAAATCTATTGTTTTAGTCTTTTTTGGGGGAAGGGGGGAGGTTAAATTGTCTGTTTTTGAGGGAGGGAGGCTGAAATCGTGATGGAAGTTTACATATCTCAGTCTTTGACCTGCCGTATGTTTCAAGAACAATATCAGTATGTTTAACTTCTCTAGTCATTTGTTGAAATTATATCATAATGCTGTTAAGTACAAAATATATGAACGCTGGTTTCGGCCTCATTGGACGAATTAAATATCTGCATGCTAAAGTGTGACGATGGAAACTATCAGGAGATTGCGCCGCGTATTAACCAAAATCCGCGACTTCCCTCTTGAAGCCCGTATGAGACGAGGGCGATTTCGCGTCGCTTATCGCTACACAGGTCTTCCTAGTACAGCTAAGAACTGGCAACATCGTTGCTAATATTTGGCAACACTGTGACATTGCAGTTACTTCCCCAAGTGGTACTGAGTTGTCTAGCTAAGTTCACTTGACATTCCTTTTCTACTTACATGACTCATGCTGTATAATGCCCATGTGATTATGAGAGACAGAAATTTAACTTTTGCACTCAAGGAATTTTTTTTATTCGCATAGGTGACTTTCAGGTTAACTTTCGAGATACGTTAGAGGCTCAACATTGAATATGTGAGAGACTGAGGGCACCAGGCGGCTGCGTGTGGTTGGCTGTGTGGTTCTGCTCGTGTCTCGCGATGCAACTGATCTGTGAGTCGGCAGTTCTAATCCTGGTTGGAGACAGTGCTTTTGGCGGTGGTTTTCCGTTTTACTTTGTTTTATTTTACTTTATACGCTGCAGATTGCAAGAAGAAACTCTTTAATGGAATCAGAAGAAAAGCTTTATACAATAAGGCTTTCAGAAAGGTCGTCTCAAAATTACGGAAATGGTATTAGATGTCTTTTTTGCTTCACCATACAAACGCCTTTGAAGGAATTCGAATTGACCTCCCTCGATGGGAATTTTTACTATTTCCTTAGGACCCACATGCTAGGGAATGCTTACAGAGGAAGTGAACATAATGATTAATATAGTTCGTGGATGCAAAATATCTGCTGTAGGAATGAGACACCTTTCAGTGTGGCTGTGTTGCTTTATAACGTGCGCTGAAACGTATTCACATAATTTAGCTCATACATTTACCATAAGGAATCAAACAGCGGCGCTAAGCATTGTAGTGCAGTTACGCTCAGTGTCTTTATGAAAACATATGAAGTGAAGACAATAACAAATTACATGAAGGGTTTTTCTGACAGGAAAAGGATCGCGATTTAAACCAGAAATAAGTGTTAACCATCGTAGAGTGCCATTTCATTGTATCAATGACTATGAAAATGTTTTGCCTCTCTAATGTTTTATGTATTAGTGTAATAATATAGTCATCATTCAAAATGGATGGTCTGCTCCATTAATATCGTATCTGAAACACACATCGCAACCTATTTTTTGGATCACCACTCAGAAACACTGCAGCATTTTACATATCCAGGGCGATGAGCGGCAGCAGGCGCTGTGGGCAGAGGGCGAGGCAGCGCTGTGTAGCGCCGCCACCGCTGCTGCCGGCGAGTGGGCCGCGGAGAGCTCTGCCGAGTGCTGCGGCCAGAGGTGGCGACGTTATTGGGCCGAAATGTTATTACCAGTGTATCAAAAAATGAAATACGTTACGCATATGCTTCCCTTACACATGTGGCATCAGTATGCACGAGGATCGTGAAATTAAAATTTCTGTCAACAGTCGGTTTCGATCGCCAAGACTTACATGTGCAAGTCACGCACGTTACCGTCTTTTTTTTTTTTTTTTTTTTTTTTTTTTTTTTTTTTTTTTTTTTTTTTTTTTTTTTTTTCGAGCCTCCGTCCTCCCCTCTAGCCCTTCCTTGCGCTCGCCATATTTCGCCTTCATCGGCGCAGGCTTACTTCAGCCTGTTGTAAAATTTTGTTCTCTAGAGCTTCATAGCTATATTACAGAATGTAAATCAATGTAAAATAAAATAAATTTGTGTTCATGATTATTGGTTCCTTTTCCTGATTACGTTATCAACCTGTTGGATACTGTGAAAATTGATGAATTGTGTCGAGGCACTACTGCACTCTAAGGCTTCAAAGTTCGTCTTCTCGTAGATAGCTGCCAAATGCAGGTTGTTCCGCAATCTTTGGATTGTCCTGTTTAGTTTCGTTCTTCAGCATTCATCATCAGCCCTATTGCGTCTTCTCATAACTGTGAAACCCTCGGTTCAGAAAAGTACCTTATTGTGAATGTCTTTTTGTTTTATATGTATATTTTTGAAATTACTTTCTGTTTATCAACATTTCTTCCTTAACAATTTGGAAAAAAAGCTCCTCTTTGTGAAATTGTACTAGATTATGAAAGAAAAAATAACTAAAATATGAATCCCTCTTCTAGGGCGTTTCATTTTTGAATCATAACTTCTGTGTACACTAAAACGTATGCATACAGAACAAAAGCAAATTTCATGGGGCATTTACCTTTTTCTTTCTCGCCCTTGTTTCAGTGAGTAAATGAATTACATCACCATTTAATCTGTACGAATTTTTCTTTTACTTTATATCTTAGTAAATACTTTCACTTTGAGAATGAGTATTGGTCCTTTGGTATCAAACTGTGAATTTCTTCGTCGTCACTGGCATGCTGTTTCAGGGTTCTGCTGAGGCCTTCACGGCTACCGTAGCGGCCACGGGGCCCACGAAGTCCCCACCGTACTTCACCCCCAGCAGCTGCCCCTACTTTAGCATGCATCTACCATCTATCCCACTCCTTGCTTATCGATCACAATTCTCAGCATGTTACCAAACGTTTTTATTTGATTTTTACTCTGGTATATTTTATAGTATTCTGATCGTAAATAGTCTCTGTATTCCAATAGACTGTCTTTCCCATTTTTATTTATAATGTAGTTAACGTAATTTCCGATTAACCATAAGATGGCATTATTTTTCTGAGATGGAAAAAAAAACTTCTTCCGGGAAGAATATTATATTTGGGTTGATGTCTCTCCCATCATAACGTCTGAGAAAGGCAACTTGCATTTTAACTTCTTGCCATAAGTAACTGTACCCCTGACAAACGAAACGATGATCTAACGTGTCAGTCCTATTGCATTTACGGCATTTGTTTGTGTCACTGCGTCCTATTAAATATAATTTCTCGTTAGTGCTAATTATATTATTTACAACTTTGTACCATGTCGACTGTACTTCTGATGTAAGTATTTTGTTATTTATATTTTGCCAAATATTTTTCCATTTTCTGTGAGGGTACTTTAATTCCATCTTATTCGGGTTGTCCTGTGATCTTATTTTTTTCAGCATGTATTTGCAGTTCCTCTTGTTGATATCCTGTACAAGGCATTGCATGTAACTTAGCTCGAAATAAAAGTGTCGAATGTGCTTCAATTTATAGTTTATTACTCTGATGTCGATTGGTGGCCGAAGGCTGTTAGGCTCAAAAAGTTTGAATAATTTAGAAGTTACACTGTTTGGATACATTTCAATAAGTTGCAACGACCTCTTTATAAACAGAACATTGGTTTTCTTTAAAATATCTGACAATCCAAGTCCCCCCTCTGCGGTAGTTAGAGTCACTGTTCCAGCAGCTACTCGAAATATATGACCTAGCCAGAGGTATCGGCAAACCGTTGCCGTGATAGCTTTTGCATCTTCTTTAGGTATTGGCAAAATTTGCCCAATGTAAGTTGCTTTTGATAAAACTGCACAATTAATGATCTTAATTCTTTGCTTAATGTTTAGATCCCTCAAATAATTTAAAATGAGTGAGCCACGAATATTGTCCAAATTTTTTTTTCCAATTGGAAGCTATAGTTCGAAGAGGACACCTATGGAGGGTGAGACCCAAGGCAGTGTGTTGCTCAACGCATTTTGCCCAAGCAATATTTACGTTGGCCATTCCGTTCAATTTTAAAAAAGCACTCTTTGTGTCATTTACTTTTGCGCCCGTTGCTTTACAGTACAAGGTTACATTCTCTGTCATTCTTGTGGCGTCATCGTTACTTATAATCAGCACACCGACATCATCGGCATATGCATTACAAACCGTTTTCAGTCCCGCAAGAGATATGCCCTTTAGTACATCTTCTAACCTTCTTAAAAGTGGTTCCAAGGCGATTACATAGAGCAGCATTGATAATGGGCTCCCTTGAGGGATTCCACTCGTTATTTGAATATCCTTACTATAATGACCATTGAGAGATACATTAGTTTTCATTCCCTTTAAAATGTTGTTGAAAACCTTCACGTTGTTATCATTGAGGCCCATGAATGCCAATGTTTTAAAAAGATACCCATGATGAACTCTGTCAAAGGCCTTATTAAAATCAATGAATACTAGACCACCATGTGCTGCAGAGTTGGAGAAAATTGCGACTATATCCCTGTATTCAGTGACTGTCTTAAAAATGCTTCGTCCTGGTAGACATGTATGATGAACACCAACGATCCTCCGTAGGATTGGTGTTACCCTCTCCTTAATTACCCTAGCTGTTATTTTATAATCAGTGTTGAGTAAGCTTATTGGTCGCATCTTGGTGATATCTTTTATTCCCAAGTTCCTGGCTTTTGGGATCAGTACTGTGATGCTTTGCTTCAAATCTGTAGGAACAGCCTCCCCATTTAGTACTTCATTTATCATTTCAGTAAAAGCTTTGCCTATGACATGCCAGTATGATCTGTAAAACTCTATGGGCAATCCATCGGGGCCGGGTGACTTTTTAGTTGGCGATGACTTGAGTACATCGAAAACTTCTTCTTGAGTAATTTGTGCCTGGAGGTGTCGATTGTCCTCTTCCGTTATTGTATTCTTAAGGCCAGATGTTGTTAAGAATTCCTTTGTCGTATCTTCATCTATCTGTTGTTCACTGTAAAGTGTAGTGTAGAATCGATAAACCTCGTCTAATGTATCTTTTTGGTTTGTAAGGATTCTCTTATCCTCCGCCCGCATGTGATCAATAAAATTTCTTCGCCTCCGTTGTTCGTGTCTTATGAGGTGATAGATAGAAGCGTTTTCTTCTTCCACAATGGTTTGTGCATGGGATCTAATTTTTAAGCCCTCTAGCTGGGACCTCTTCATATTGATGAGCTTGGCTTTGATTCTCTTTATTTCTATGAAAATATCGTTAGTCATCGGTTGTTCATAGAGATCGCGTAAACAACAATAATAAAATTCCGTTGTATGTCTCGTCCATCTCATTCTCTCTTTGCTATGCGCTATTAGGGTAGCTCTCAATTTTTTCTTGGCAACCGCAGCCCACCATTGTATAGTTGACCTGTATTTATGGCGCTGTCGTGAAGAGGCCTGCCAGGTTTCTTCTATTTGTGCATTTAGGTTATCCTCTAGCAGCATACCTATGTTCAATTTCCACAATGGTCGGCCTCAGTAAGTTTTCTGCTTCGGTAACTTAACACTGCATTTGACTGCAAGATGATCGGAAAAGGTAGTTGGTATAACTTCAATTGCAGCAATTTTATTGTCAAAGTTCGAAGAAACGTAAATTCTATTGATTCTGCTTTGGGATCTACTAGTAATGTATGTGAACCTGACGAGGGTAGGATACTTAATTTCCCATGCGTCTTTCCATTTCATGTTACTAACTAAGCCCTGAAGTTCTTTAGATTTATTGAAGTTTGGGCGCTGGTCCTTTTCATGTAACACGCAATTCCAATCACCGCCAACTAAAACATTTTCCGGATTGTCTTTAAGTAAAACTAGAATGTCACTTTTGTAAAATGTTGCTCTTTCGTCTCTCGCATTATTGCCCGATGGTGCGTAAACATTTACCAAATTAGTATTAAAAATTTTGCATCTGATTCCCCGCCCAGATTCTAAAGGGCAGACATCTTTCATCTCTATGCCGTCCTTTGCAAGGATAGCTGTCCCACAACTACTCTCAGGTGCAATATTCAGTATTGCTTGATAACCAACAACGTATAGATCTTTGATGTTAACCTCCTGCAATAATGCTATGTCTGTTTCGGATTGATACAAAAAATCTTTAAGAGCAGGCACTTTTGTTTCATTCTGAATTTTGTTGATGTTAAGAGTTGTCACATTATAAACATGTTCCATTAGTTAGGTGTGATTTAAATTTCTAAGTCCGATAAGGGCAATTCATTGTCTTTATTTTTTTTCCTCCCCTTCGCCGTCATCTGTCTTCATGCTTCTTGTCTGAGCGGTTTCATTCCCACTCTTTTAGTAAAAAATTTCTTCATCGTGTATTGCTTCATCTGCCATGCCTTCGTCTGATTCTTGTGCCCAGTCTAGTCGTGCCTCTGAGGTAGCTTGACTTGACATGGGTTCAATTCCTGACATCTCAATGGTATTGTCAGTTGCTTCACTTCCGCTTCCTGTAGGACGTTCCTTGGAAGTTACTGCTGCTTCTGAAACAGTTACCTGCTTGTCTCGTTCTTTAATGGTTTTCAGTTTTTCCTTCAAAATGGGGGCTATACTCTCAGCGGCTTCATGAGCCAGCCTGCGCTTCTTATTTCTCCTGCGCTTTGGGGATCTCCCGTTGGATGATGCAGGTGACTTCTCTTGAGAATCTGTGGACGATGTCTCTGTCGCCACCTGTTCCTTCTTCTTATCGGTTAGCCTGTTCGGATTTCCATTTTGCACCTCCATATTTGGGTCTTTCTGCGTGATGTTACGAGGTGTAGGGTCCTCAATTGTGCTGTCCTGTGTACTTCGATTCTCTTTCCCAGATCCTCTTTGGGCTTCTATGTCGGATGACGTTTTCGGTAGGGTCTCATTTGTCTCCATATGACTGCCTGTCACGTCCTCGATGTTCATTCTAATTACCTCGGAAGTCAGAGGGCCTTCGTGTTGAATAACAGAAGAGCGGCTTCCACTTTCAGATTCTGTGGAGACAGGTGTTGTCTTCTGCACATACAGTGAAGCTCCTCCCTGTCGCGGTATTTCGTTCGTTTCCGCGGCCGGGTAGTTCGCCTCGCTAGAACGCGCTTGCTCGACGTGACTCGGCTCTGCGTAGTTTCCTGGTGCGGCCGGTGCGGCAACAACTTCCTCCTGCCTAGCGGGGCTGCGCGGGTACGTGGCGGCAGCGTCCATCAGCTTGAGGCCGACTGCCTGGCCGGGCGCCGCGTGCTCTGCAGCCGGCAGCTGCGGGACGCGCCTCCTGCTACACTCGCTTCCAATGTGCTCCGTGGAATTACACAGAGCACACGTTCTGGGCTGTCCGTCGTATATTAGTAAAGCACGGTAACCGCGCACATTTAAGTATGACGGTATGTGCTTATGAAGTTCGATCTTTACTTGACGAACGCCGTTTAAGACAGGGAACATGTAGGCCTCTGACCATTTTTCAGCGATAATCGAAATTATTCTGCCGTAGGGTCTAAGAACTTTTTGTATTTCGTCATCCGGCATTTCAAAGGGCAGTTCGAAAACACGAACTGTCCGAATACCTAATCCGGCGTGACAGACTGGAACGTCACTTACACTACCGTCTGAATGATGAAACTTAGCAAGTCCGCCAAATTTGTCTACTATTGAGCAACATAATTCTGGACTCTTCAGTTTCACGAAAGCAGCGTTCATAACAAAAGACAAATGAACACCAATTACGTCACTCTCGTTAATCATGATTTTTTCGATAAGCCATTGTTTCACTTCATAAGCTTTTGGTCTAACATGACATCTGTCGAAAGAAAATTTAATCGTGTCCTTCCTCAATATATTAATCGCGTTCATTCTGTCTTCTTATTCGTAGTAATCATAGCCACAATTATCAGAGCAGAGCGCTTGCGACTAACCTTAGACACAGCGACACAGCCGTTGTTTACCTGCCGAACGCCAGCGTTGGCGCCACACGTCCGTCCAGCACCGCAGCTGACACTCGAATAAACCGTGAGACCACGGATGTAGCTGACCTACACCCCTTCTAAGAGCACACAAGAAGTACTGTACGAACTCCCGCAGTCTACAGTGTTGCCAGATTGTGCAGATAGCTGGACTTAGAGCGAATCAGCGCGGCCACGTTTATTGTCCCGTGTCGCGATCGGCTTGGACTTAGGCTCAGCGGCGGCCGGCCGGCGGCCAGGTTTTTTGTCAAAGAGTGTACATTCAGCTCTAAGTCTGGATGCTATCTGTAAAATTTATTGCAGAAAATATTTTCAATACATTTTTCCTCCTCTAGTTTCAAAATTCTTACTCATAAAAGCGCTTGATATATATTTAATTATTATATTACCATTAATTCCCGTGTAGCCAGTGTCCACTGGATCACTAAATATCTCCCAGAGAGACATTTATCTCCAATTATAAAAAATAGATTCGGAACAACTTGTCTATATTAAAAACGGCGTATCTCCCCCTCCCCCCATATAAGATTTGACAATGTTGACTGGAATACACTTTTCAAATTTTGAAGGTATCACGGGTAAAATACAGGGAATCAAAAGTTACAAACAACTACTACAATGGCGAGGTAATCGTCGTGCTGTGTAAGGTGCCAAGACACGGATTGCGTGGTTGTTCCCATCTGAGGTTGGATTTTTCCTTCGCACATGAGTGTATGGATAAGTTGTCCTTAGTATGTTAGTCTAAGTAGTTTGTAAGTCTAGGAACCGATGACCGCAGCATTTGGGTCCCTTATGTTTTCCAACAATTTTGAACAACTTTTACAGAAATCAAACACTTGCTACAAGAGGCTAAGGGCACGTAACTACACGTTGGTTGGGAAGGCAGTAAGATATGATTGTATCCTTCCCCCATTTTATTTGATCTGTACATGGTGCAAGCCCTGAAGGAAAATAAGGTGAAATTTGGAAAAGCAATTAAAGTTCAGGGACAAGAAATAAAACTTTGCATTTTGCCAAAGACATTGAAATTCTGTTTAAGTCACCAAAGGACCTAGAAGAGAAATTAAAATGGAATGGGCAGTGTCCCAGAAGTAGGGTATACATGTATTTTTAACAAGACAACAACTAGTGTAATGGAGGTAGCCGAAGTAAATGAAGCTAAGTTGAGGAAATTTGATTAAGAAAAGAGAGATAAAGGTACAAAAGGAGTTTTGTGATTTGGGAAGTAAAATAACTGACAATGATCGAAGTAGAAATATTATGAAGTCCAGAATGGCAAAGGGAAGAAAAAGTTTGTGAAGAACGGAAATTTGCCAGAATCTAAATTTAAGTATTAGAAAGTCATTTCTGAAGGCATCTGTCTGGCTGTAGCCTCGTACGGGAGATAAACGTGCATGATAAACGCTTCAGTCAAGAAGCGGATTAAAGTTTATCCCAAAACAGAATGCTGAATATTAGATAGGTGGAACACGAAATTAATGAGGAGGAAATGAATAGAAAAGTTACTTCTAGTATGTCTTGTTGGCGAAAAGAATTGATCGTCACTAATATTTGAGGTAAGTATAGAGTGTAAAAATATAACAGTGAGAGACCAATGGATGAATTCATGAATAGGGACACACAGATATGAGTTGCCGTTCTTACTCAGAGACGAAAAGGGTTGAAAGACCACGGTGCGGTGGAGAGTTGCATTAAACCAGAATTAGGACTGAAGACCACTACAATAAAACACAGATCTAAGCAAGTAGAGCTGGAGTGTAGATTTGGTCACTGTGAAACTTACAACAGTATACGATATATAAACCTGTAGAACAATAAAACTCCATCCTGAAATGGTAAAGCTGTGAAAATTCAACAGAATCAAACACTGACGATTTGATTGTCTTTCTAAAGGACTCGTGATAAGGTTTTCGTTTACATGCTAACGTCAACAATTTAAAACCTAGATAAGGCAACAAAACATAAATATACTTACATCAAGAAACTATAAAGGATAACTAATTCAGTTCTCAGACAGTCCGATTTTGGAAAATATTCCTGAGAATAGGAGTGTGTTCAAGCAACGAATATTCTGTCTATTCAAATGTTCAAATGTTTGTATAGCTTATGGGACTTAACTACGGGGTCATCAGTCCCTTAACTTACAAACTACTTATGAACTAACTAATTCTAAGGACGGCACAAAAATCCATGCCCGAGGGAGGATTCGAACCCCCGACCGTAGTGGCCGTGCAGACCGTGACTGGAGCGCCTCAGTCCCCTCGGCCACCGCGGCCGGCTTCTGTCAATTAGCACGATTTCTGTCGTGTGCAGTAATCCAACGAATTCATACCTAAATGACCGAGTGATTCATACGATCTGCATGTTCTTCTCCAAAGATGGTCTAGGACAGGGGTGGGCACGAGACCTGCTCGGGCGGCTGCCCGCGAGCAGCGAGAGCCGCGAGGGCAGCGCTGAGCGGCCTTGAGAGCCAGCAGTGCGGGAAGCACAGCTGTGCAGTGTGGCTGGCCGCTTGCTGATGTGGTGCACAGTGCACGGGGGTAACTGTGCAGCTGTGAGGGCGCTGAGTAAGGACAAGCTGAAATACTTACTGCACCTACAAAACACATACGGTCGTTTCAAGATGCGGCTTGCGTGAAAAGGGCACCGCTACAATCACATCTGCCACATCATGTTTGAGTGGGAAGTAAGTGTTAATAGTGCTTACCGAAAATTGTGTATCCTGTACCATGCAACGGTTGCTCATGTAAGGATGAACCTCTGTAAAACCTACTTTCGTGGCCACAAATAGGACATAGACGTAAAGAATTTAGAAAAGACTCTTCTATTCTAAATTTTACGTTATATTTTCACAGAATTTTGTAGATTTTCTTTTTTTTTTTTTTAACAAAATGTAACAAAACCGAACTTTCTGCAACTAAAAACCTGCTTCATTACAATGACGAGAAACTAGGTGGTAGGTCAGAAGGTAACAATTATTAAGGTTCATTACATCCTTAGGAAAGGATAGAAACTGACACCATTCTGAAGGGGAAAAAAATTCCAGAACTCAACACCTGAGAGCAATGGAAAAAGTTCCCTGCATATGTCAGTGGTACCACAAAGAAGTTGTGGTACGATAAAGAACTTCTCAAAAATAACCAAATAAGTACATGGGAAAATTTGTAAGCAAAAGGAAAATAAAATATCCCTGCTGCGGGAAGCAAAAACCTAGGAACTATTAAGATAAGTATAATTTTATCAAGTGTAAAACAAAAAACCTTCTCCCTGGAGGAAGTAAAAGGGATAACTAAACTTAACTCCAATGATATATAGAAAACATAAAGGGGAAGAAACTCTATGATCACAAAGCCTATCAGTTTCCTGTTAAGGTAAATAACAAGGTGACATACACATAAAAGAATTGTCACTCCAGAGGAGAGGTACTACGAACAAAAAAGAAATAAGCATTAATTTACATCATTCTGGATTTATTTAAAATGATTTTGAACCAACATCTCGAAGTTATCGAGAACGAGTGGTTCCGCGTGGTGTAGTGAGGTGCGCGGCTAGTCGAGTGTGAGTGGGGGGGGGGGGGCACTGCTGGCTGGCGGAGTGGGGGGGGGGGGGGGGGCCGCGAGCAGGCCGTGTGAGCCGCTGTGAGCGATCGCGCTCGCGAAACGGCATTTGCCCAGCCCTGGTCTAGGATATAAAACTGTTGGAATACTAAGTCGTCCAGTATATCTTCCAGATACAGTAAGGATGTTTGACAACTACAACGCGTGGACTACAACGGGAAACTGTTACATTCAGTTTAACCTAAATGAGAATGAGATACAAAGTAAACATACCTGATGGTGGCGTAAGGAACCGAAAACTGATTAGTAACTGATTAAATAATTTTGCAGAACATCAAGATTCTTTTCTTTTTAATATTAAATATACCCATTCACCACTACGTCACTTAGTAGCTGTATGTCGAATTCGTAGGACTGAAAATTCGCATTGATATTATCCGTCATAACAATAACATTACAATAGGTTGAGAGCATGACTAGAATACATGTTCCGACGTTTTCATGACGATTTTGAACAATAGAAATGCAATATTTATCTTACTTACATAATTTAATTGCTCCAGTCAGCAGTTTCCTGTACCTGGAAAGAAATTTTATATAGACTGACGGTAGCATTTCCGAGGCATCATCAGCTATGTGTAACGAATGCTCCGTTCTGTTTCTAGAGGTCCGACATTAATGGATTCGAATATGACAATAGTCACAGCGTCAGTGTCTCGTTGTTAGTCAGATCTTACATTTTTGTAGCTGCTTCGGACCTGAATGTTCTACAAAACACAGGATGGTTTATTGACAGATGTATAAGTGCGTGTTTTCCTCTAAATATGTTAATAAGATTCTTTGCGGAAAAATAAGAGCATTATTAGGAACGAGAAATAAACGAATTATTATGAATGCCACATAAAAATGCTTGAATT
Source organism: Locusta migratoria (assembly GCA_026315105.1). Lineage (NCBI taxonomy): Eukaryota > Metazoa > Arthropoda > Insecta > Orthoptera > Acrididae > Locusta > Locusta migratoria. The sequence continues at coordinate 439,343,941 of CM048748.1, read as the reverse complement.
GAAAAGAAGAAGCAGCAACTGCACTAAAGAATTGCGCTGAACAACGTGGCATGAAAAGTCCTTCTTTCTGCTCCTGTTGTAAAAAACTGAAACTCTTACATCTTCTGAACTCCAGCGTGTCGTTGCATGAAGTTTTCGTTCGTGGGATTTTGACAATTATTGCCTACTATCGACGACAACGACATGAAAACGGCTATTCAGCTACAAAGATGTAAGTTCATTATTCCATATTCTATACTACCGCCAACAAAACTTTAAAATGTTCTCAATCAAATAGTTTTTCAGTATGATACATGCTTGCAGAACGTATTAATTATTTCAAATCTCAAATGGAAAAAAAAGAAGTTTTCGCCTTGTTTTTCAGAAACGTGGAAAGAGGAACCTATCGAGAAATATTTTAGAGTTAACAATGTGTTCAGCGTAGGTGTGCTGCGGAGATAACAATCCGGAATCAGAGTGATGTGCCTTACTTCCTTTAATTTCATTATATTCCTTCTAATGTTGCATTTTCCCCGCTAAAAGTTAAATATGCAAAGCGGTTCAGTGTACCGAACGAATGTAATGTACTTGGCTTAGCTAAATTACATTTCATTGAATTAATTATTGTATTTAAATTGTTAATTTCCACAACAGAAAATAATATTTCCCACCATTCTGGTAATTCCTCCAAATGTGAGGACATCTTTTTCTTATTACGATTCGGAATCGTCATGCTAATGCGGAACTGTCCATAAGGAAAATCAATCACTATATTCTGATCTGCGAAGTGCGTAATATGTAATTGTGATGGCAGCTAGAAGGGAGAGAGAGAGAGAGAGAGAGAGAGAGAGAGAGAGAGAGAGAGAGAGAGAGAGAGAGAGAGAGATAAAATCCAAATTCCTCTCCACAAACATTTTTTATTTTTTATACAATACCCGATCTTCACCCCTTACTATCAATCTAAATCCATAATTTAATAACCACTCTACAACTGATTGATCCATTATTACTGATACATGTCTCAGTAACTCAGGATTGTGTCTATTAATGTCTCTTTCTTTTGAAACTGGCCGGCCACGGTGGCCGAGGGGACTGAGGCGCTCCAGTCACGGTCTGCACGGCCACTACGGTCGGGGGTTCGATTCCCCCCTCGGGCATGGATATTTGTGCCGTCCTTAGTTGTAGGTAGTTCATAAGTAGTTTGTAAGTTTAGGGACTGATGACCCCGTAGTTAAGTCCCTTAAGCTTAACAAACATTTGAACTTTTTTTTTTTTTTTTGGAACTGAGAAAAGTAACGTAGAACACTGCTGAGGTTTCTTATGAAAACTTCATCTAAATTGTAATTTTCATATTTTTCCCAGTCACTTCGTTCGAAGAAATAGCTTCTTGGATTCCCTTTGAAACGAAGATATCAATTTTTCGTATATAAAATGAACTGTTAAGTTATATTTAAATTTTTATAATAGTTTAACTTTGCAAGAAATAAAATAAACTGTAACATCGTGAAGTAGGTGGAGTTGAGCCCGAGTCGTAAGATTAAAATTCAATTCAGTTGTTGACTATGCCACACTCAACAGAATTTCTTGTAATTGGATCAAAACTCTTTCACGTTAATTTTCATATATAGTAATAGCCATTCAGACGAGATATTTCAAAAGTAACCTAGCTGTTACTGAATGCACAGCAACATGGAATAAATGAAGAACACAACATATGGAATGTTTCATAGATTGCGTTCTTGATTGGCTACTTTTCGGTGTCGAACCTAGCAGTCCACTGATGAAATGGTTTCTTTTGCTTCATGTTGGCCCCGTGATACAAGGTCTCATGATACACATTGGGCGGAAATTCCCGTGAGAGGTTCGAGTCCTCCCACGCGCATGGGTGTATGTGCGTGTTGATCTTAGTTTAAGTTAGTTTAAGTAGTTCGTAAGTTTAGGGACTGGTGATCATTGCAATTTGGTCCAATAGGTTAACAAACATTTGAATATTCATGTTGTTGTTTTGGTGTTCAGTTGGGATATAGTGATGCTGCAGCTATTGCACTGATTGTTTTGTATCTTGGGACCAAGGAATTTTCTTAATATATATCGTTCGTTGATTTCCATCCTTGCAACCGGTTTGATTACTGTGTTATGATGGCTTATTTTTTGATTCCACGAGAGGGACTTTTTGTTGTATACGTTTTTTGTGAACTGGAATGCCAGTTCAACTTTACTTCATGTAGATTCCATTGCCTTTTTCTGAAGGTCATTACAGCAGAGTCATTCTCCAAGATATTTGAATTCTTTGACAATCTCTGATTTTTTATTTGTTAGTTTATTTATCTGTGTTAGTTTATTTGTCTTTGTCTTTTCGAGGGAGAGCTATTTTTTCTACTTCTTATTGTAGTTCGAGGGTTCCTTCTGTTACTGCTTAGCTTTCATTCCTTTTTGTTTTGTTCCCAGTCGATTCCACTATGGATTTCCGTGTCTCATACTCTGACCACGTATTCTAGGGCGCAGTTTAAAAGTGGTAGGCAGATTCTATCTCCTTTCCGGACAGGAATTTTTATCTCAAAAGCGCCATACAGTTCTCCCATGAATTTGACTTTGCATATTGATGCATTTGTATAACCATGACGACAGTTGGCGACCTCATACACACATCTTTCACAACAAACCCACCATCTTAACTTCTGTGCTGGCATAACAAAGGCGTATTCAATTTCTAACATCTTTGACCCACCCTTTACCATGGTTAGGGCGTCATATCTAACGACCCACTGGATGGCATTGCACCATAAAATACGACTTAATTTATAATTAAGCAGTTTTTTTTAAAATTAAGCCTGCATATGTTTTAGCCAAGTTAGCATATATATGGATTATAATAGCCTTTCGTTTGCAAACTAATACCATTGATTAAATCTCACCTGCTGATTACATTCGTTATGCATTTTTTGATACACAACATTTTTATATTATTCTTTTTTATTATACTTCTTAATTCTATTTATATATTTTTATTATCACACCATTTATACATTACTTAGAACCTACTCTTTGTAAAGCCTTCTCCCATTGGATATTGCTGACTTGGCGCAAAAATCACACACTATTTAACCAGAGGCCTTGTGGTTACTATTCAACAGTTACCTGCTGGCAGCAGAACAGCCCAGCCCAGCCGAGTCCAGCACTGGCCACATGGGTAAACGCCATAAAATTGCTCTGTATATATTTTATGTTACTCTTAAGTCGTACTTAGACGGTTTTGTAATTATTTCCATTAATCCTTGCAGGCTACATTTTATTCCGAAGATGACCTACATCAGGTCGAAACCGGTGAATAGAAACTTAATTTTTGCGATCAAGACTTTTTTTTCGTAATATTAATCATACCAAATAGATCACTGCTTCTCTCCTCTGACAATGTTGTTAAAATTAATTTCTTTGTTCCTACCCCTGAAGTCTCCTATAAGTAGGACATTGCATTTTATGGTATTTTTGTGCATAACGTCACCTAGCAGGTCCCAAAACCGTTCCTGATGTCATTTATAGGGATCATGTGCATTCCTGATGGTGTACACCATGTTACCTCTTTCACGGGCGGTGGTTATCGATGTCAACTACATATTTCACAACGCCAAATGTGGCAGCAGTGCTTGTGAATCACACTGTGAGTTGAGGGAGTTCTGTCGTAACTCCCTCAACAACAAATAATATCACTCACAGTGATAATTGCTGCCCATTTAGCAGTCGTACATATATTATTATTATTACTATTATTTGTTTGGTTTTGGTCTACGTTTCCTTTATATATTTCGAAACCTCCAGAATCAAAGGTGTTTTTATCCAAGAATCTGGTTTGTTGCAGCGATATAAGAGAATTTGTTGTTTTTTAAGGTATCTCTAAGATGTTTTAATTTACCATATTTTAGAAGAGAACTTATTAAAAGCCGCCCAGTCTGGGGGCAGCCGCCTTTGGATTTAGCTTTTCCTATTAGTCCGCGCGTGGTACTTTATTTTCCACCTACCCTTTCATATCTGTAGAGTCTTTCACTATCCGCCACATGGGTATACGCAGTAGGGGAACTTAAATCCCTGTCCCCTGCTTCATTCACTTCATTTTCATATTTTCTCCTTTCGTCAATTAAATTCATTATATCCTGCGATATCCAAGGACTTTCCGTAGGTCTTGTTCTACCAATTTCGTACTATGCTTCCTTCTTTATTTTATCTTTCAAAATATCCATTAATCTTCTAATCTATGACTTCATCCCTTTTCTGTTGGCTTATTCTCCCTCTGAAATCCAAGAACCCTAGGATCCTTCAATTTATCCATGACCCATCTCTCTATCTCCGTACCTTTCTGCAGATTCTTCATTTTATGTTTACATTTCATGACCAACTTACAGCTTAAAACCTAATTAATTTTCTAACCTCCCTACTTGATTAAAAGAACTAACATTCCACACTGCGATCCATAGATTCCCACTGTCGTCTTTCCTCCCGAATAGTCCCCGCCAGGAGAACAGAATAGGAGACTATTTTAACGCCGGAGTATTTTACCCGAGATGATGCCATCATCACACATTCATACAGTAGAGCTGCATGTTTTGCGGAAATATTGCGGCCGTAGTTTCCCCTTGCTTTCAGCCGATCGCAATAACTGTATGGCAAAGCCACGTAAGTCAATGTTGCAAGGCCGGCTCAGTGAAACATCCCGATTTGTTCCTCTGCAACTATTGAAAAGGCTGTTATCCCTCTTCAGGAACCAAACTTTTGTCTGGCCTCTCAACATAAATCTCTCCGCAGTGGTGGCATCTACTCTCCACTTATATGTGTCGTAGAGGTACACAAGCCACCCGACGTAAGTAAAATCTGCGGTTCATATGACAGTCAGATTCATATATGGAAATCCAAACGTTCAAATGTTTGTAAATCTGTCGGATTTAACTGTCAGATTATCAGTCCGTAGCTTACAAAGTACTAAAACTAATGTGAACTAAACTAAGGACAACACAAACACCCATGCCCGAGGGGGGACTCGAACCCCCGACGGCGAACGGACACGCGCACCGCAGCACAGCGCCCCAGTACGCACGGATAATCCGCCACTGCTGTATGGAAATATTTCACAGTTCGCCAAACGACTGAGGTGACTAATAACTTAGGTGGCTTCGCCATTTCATTCATCAAAACTTTCGTGGAAATCTCACAATTTAATTATTCTTATGGAAGTGCTTTTTGATGATCCTTTCATAAGGTAAGGCAGAGATTTGGTTTTCCCCTGGTCCCGTATCAAGCGTGTTACCGGAATATTACAGTACATTATTAAAGTTGTATCAAAATATTGTACGTGTTTATTTTCACTGTTGCAATATTTTCAAATATCTCTCTGACCACTCTGTTAAAATAAAGAATCTGGAATGCGATGAAATCAAACATTATCAACATTCAGTTGTGGAATATGGAACAATACGAAGTAAGCTTCAACACAATATCTGCGACGTAACGTTGGCTCTAGGGAGCAAACCATTGCCAAGCCCCGCCTCTAGAGGCTCAGTCCCGCCTCCGATAGACCTAAGTCCTGCATCTTTCAAAGTCGATTGAATCGAAGATATGTCAACCGCGAAACCAAAGATGATATATCGAACGTACAACTCTAAATCGATTCGATTTAGTGTTTCTGAAAGGTAAATTCGGGCGCTATTCGTCCTCACGTACTAAAATAAAACTTATTGTTTAACCAATACCCAACCTTCTTAAAGCTACGCTACACATAACGTTTTTAAAGTGAAAGGTGAGGTACGGTCAAGTGGGCGGTGCTTGGTAAGGGATTGTTTAATGTCACCAACGTTTCTAATATCTGTGGCTGTTGTCATCACTGCGGGGATTGACATATCGGCGTCCCTATCGTACCCGACTGTTCACAGCTGAAGTTCCACGAAAAATCAAATCAAATGAATTGCGAAAGTATGCCCAGCGTAATGTTTACATTAGTAATGTTTTCGGGATACATGGAGTATAGTACTGCAAACAAACAGTGGAAGGTGTGTGTGTCATTATCCAGGCATATTCTACAATTACAGTTACACGAATACAAAAGTACACATAAACAATGCTTGTTATTCAAAAGGTAATCTGCAGCTTGAGTGAGTCAACAGCGATACATGTCTCGTGTACAAAATGGAAACGAGGTTGCAATCTTGCTATTATGAAGGAATTGGTGCCTTCCCAGACCACATATGGTTACTAACTTGGCTCCGGTTGTATTGGTCGAGAATTCGAAACAGAATGAAGCTATCAGGACAGGATAGATTTGGGATATATTTAGAAATGGAGGAAAATTTCCATGGAGACACTGCAGCATTGTCCTCATGTCACATCATAACTTATTGTCCTCTGATTGGCACTGTTTAATTCCTGATACGATATAAATACAGCAAATGTACGTAACTTCACAATCATTCTACGACTGTCTTTAAATGTATGAACATCATTGAAGATGTAAAAGGGTATAGCAATGTGGGTCGCCGTGTTAGTTTGAAAGATGTTGCTCAGATCGCGTTCACCTACCCAGGAGCCACGGTGGTGTGACCGAGCGCACTAATGCCTACATTGGAAAACTATTGGTAGAGTATACTACAACGGTTGCTTCACCCAATCCACTCAGTAGAATCAGGAGTGCAAACGACTCGAGAACCGGCTGCCAGGATGACGAAGATCCATGGTTGGCTTTGAGATGACCATGGCATATAGATGAAGTGTATGGCATCATCACTTGGACTCTATGATTATGGATACAGTCCTCTTTATGTGCTAAATGTTGTTAATTTCTGTAACGAAAAGTGATTCTGTAAAGAAACTTTAATACTGAAGACTCTCCGTCACTTTGTAATTAATCCAGCCGTAAGAAACATATTTGCACACATTTATGAATGACCCGATACTCTTTATATCGATGTAGAATGTTCACTAATGTTCAGTCATTTCAATATCTACAGGCTACATATCCATCAATAATATAATTTCATTCGAAATTTTCTGTAAATGTAGAGAGTTCTATAATGGTTGACCAAATAATTTTTTTGCGATACTAATGAAATAAAATTTTCTACATACTTTGTCAAAAATCGACACAGCATAATTATATTGTAACGGAAACAATGATATAGAAAAAATTGTTACACGCAAAACTACCATTTCGAGCATTTTCTGTCAAATTATCTTTGTGTAATTACAGTTTATAAAAAAATATGTTTCAAATGTTTGTATAGTCTATGAGACTTAACTAGGGTGTCATCAGTCCCTAAACTTACCAACTACTTACGAACTAGGACGGCACAAAAATCCATGCCCGAGGGGGGATTCGAACCCCCGACCGTAGTGGCCGTGGAGACCGTGACTGGAGCGCCTTAGTCCCCTCGGCCACCGCGGCTGGCAGTTTATAATAACCTCGTAATAATAATGACGTAGTATGTCCTGTAAAATTATGCAATTATTCAAATTCTTACAGGAGTATGATTACTACCATTAGCTGATATTATGTAAAGCATCATAAACAGATTGACGTAATCAGGTTATAACGAAACTGTCCGACTAGTTAATAATTTAACAATTTCAATCGTGTAAACAAACCAATACTGCACTAGTCATATTTTGCATACGTGTCTGATATGTAAATTCATCCGATTTACAACTATTTGTAAACCTGTTTGCAGTTTGTGCTGATTAATGTGATGTATATCCAATTATATATTTTTGACGACGTTACAGCGTTCGTTTTTAATAAAATAAATCGCAATTTGCGATCACTTATGGTTTCACTGTACTAGGTTTAGATGTAATACCAATGTGCGGCGAATGAAAATTTGTGCCGGGCATAAGTGATCGCAGTTTGCGATCTATTTCATTAATGATGTAAATCTCATTTGTGTAAAACTTCTATTTAATTACGGAAATGAAACTCGGGAATTTTGTTGTACCAACTTCATTCTTGAACTGTTTAGAATTTGGCAGTATCTGTTTATACTGTAAATGTGCGTTGCGACACAAAGTATGTAAGTGTATTTAACTATGTAGCCTCTAGTGTACAGTAGTCAATGAAACAGAATATGGTTTGTTAATGTAAAGTTTCTACCGATTGCAATATGGTTTGTCAATGTACAGTTTCTACCGATACTATAAATTTTGTTAACTGAAGTAACGTTTGCAGTTCCTATTATTAATAAGAAAAGCCGGGTCATCAGATAAAACAATATAACAGGATGTAAGGAAGCAAACTGTCGACATTGGATAACCTAAAAAAACTGTTGATGATATTTATGACTGTAACACACTTGTGGCGGTTCCGTACTACCAAATAGACAGTATCGTCACAACTTGAAGAGCGCAAATTAAATACTATAATTTGTAGCTGATGAATTAATGTACATTACCTACATAGTTGGATTATCAGTAAACGATTTTGTCTTATAAAGGTATATTTATTTACCGCAATGATGAACGCTCCTATTCCAGCGCAAAAATAGGCCTATATGTCCAGGTCAGAATCGAAGATGTAGAAGAGGACAGGTGGCTACTCGAATGATGTGGCAACTTAAAACACATTTAATTAGAAAAATCTTGACGTATTCGCGCAGATGAAAATAAACACGATTCATAATGTCGTGTCGTACAACATGGTACATGACAAAACTACATGCAGCAGAGTAACACGAGGATCGTTCCAAATGTAATGATACGAGGGGCGTAACTTGTTAGTGTAGTGACATAGGTAGCTCTGATTTCGCATGTTAGTAGATTAGTTCTTACTTGATACACCTATTCCGTAATTTCTTTTGTCGTGGTAAACAGACGTGGATTCGAAACTGAAACAGAGTGCAGTCATTGAATTCTTAACAAAGGAAGAGTTCGGCCTTGCTGACATCCCCAGGAGGCTGATAAATATTTACGGAGCAAGCTTAATTGATCAAAGTGGAGGGATGGATGAAGATCATTACTGAAGGAGAAACTAGCTATGAAGGCAGACGACGCCGTGGGAAGCTCGTAACAGCCCATAACGACTGAATTCTCTGGTTCGTGCAGGCAAGCGAATTAGAGTCCGTGATCTTGCTACACTGCTTGACTCTGGGCACAATGCCATGAATGAGTGATGGAGAGATATGGGAAAATGTGTGCGAAGTGGGTAACGAGGAGGCTAACAGGTGATTTGATGGACGGAAGTGTGGAACCCGGCCCCACACAGTTTCCTCCAATGCTAAATACACCAGTTCTCGAGGTCTAAGAATATGTCCTTGCTAATCGATCCCTTCTTATAGTCAAGGTATGCTATAAATTTCTTTTCTCCCCAATTCTGTTCACTACTTCCTTATTACTTGCTCGATCTACTCATCTCGTCTTCAGCATTCTTCTGTATCACCACATTTCGAAACCCTTTATCTCTTCCTCTCCAGGGGACTGATAACCCTGCAGTTTAGTCCCCTTTAACAAAAACTCTTCCTCTCTCAACTAATCGTCGCCACTATTTCAGTACTGTGCAAAGCAAAAAGCTCAACACAAATGTCTTCAGAAAAGACTTCCTTACATTTAAATGAATACTCGACGGTCATTAATTACGTTTTTTTTCCAAAAATGCTTTTCTTCCCATTTCCATTCTACATTTTATATCCTCTGTACTGCGACCATCACATAATTTTACAAATCAAGTAACTAAACTCACCTACCACCTTTACCGTTTTGTTACCTGATCTAATTGCTTCAGCAGCGCCTGATTTTCTTACAGCGGATTCTATTGCCCTTCTTTTACTCTTTTGCTCTTCATAATGTTAATCTTATACGCAACTTTGAACATGCTGTCCATTCCGTTCAATGCCTTTTCCAGGTCCTTTGCTGTCTCTGACAGAATTACAATATCATCAGCAAAAGGCAAAGATTTTATTTCTTCACTGTAAATTTCAATTTCTTCTTCAAATTTTTTGTTGCTTCCTTCACACCTAGTTCGACGTACAAATTGAATAACATTGTAGCAAGGCTACAACCCTGTTGTGCTCCCTTCTCAACCAATGCCTCCATTTCATGCCCTTCAAAGTGCCGTGTAGTATTTGTACAAAATGCAACTAAAGTTCCGTTCTCACTATTTTATCCCCGATGACTTAAGATGCTGAGGTCCCTGTATTTTACCCTTCCTCTTTCAAAATCTGAAACAGCGATTTGCAGTCATCAGCTTATTCTAAATCGACAAAAGCTATAAAAGTAAGCTTGCCTTTCCTTAATCAATGTTGAAGATAAGTCGTAAGGAAGTGTTGCTTCCTGTGTTCCTACATTTATCCGAAGTTCAAACTTGTCTTCCTCGAGATTCCGTCTTAAATATTCTGTGTAAAAATTTTGCTACCATGAGTTACTAAACTGATGATCCTGTAATTATCGCACATGGCTACGACTGCTTTCTTTGGAATAGGGGTTATTAATTTTTTTATTAAAAGTTTGAGGGTATTTCTCTGTATCAACATCTTACACACTGCAGGAAATATATTTTTCATTGTCTGCTCTCCCAGAAGCTTCAATAGCTCTGAGGGAATGTCGTCTACTGCAGGTACCTTGTTTCGACTTAGATCTTTCAGTGCCATGTCAAATTCATCTCTCAGTGAAATACCTCCTATTTCATCTTCATGTGGTTCCTCTTCCCTTCCTTCAATATTGTCTCGAAATTCATGTCCTTCGTAGAGCCACTCCATATAAGCATTGCACCTTTCAGCTTTCCTTTCTTTACTCACAACTGGTTTTTCATCTGAGTTCTTGATATTCATGCACCTACCTTTCTTCTCTCCAAATATCTCTTTTATACAGTTTGTATAGATTTGGTTACCGACTCTTGCAACTGTAAATTAGTCTACATGAGACCAGACACGTTTCTTTTTATTTTAAAGTATCTTCAGTGGTCAACAGTACAGAATATATATATATATATATATATATATATATATATATATATATATATATATATATATATATATATTGTGGTGTCGCACAAGTACAAAGTGCGCGCCACCTACTTTCGCCGCGCGCCGCCATGCACGCACGGCGCGGCGTTCTCACGACGACAGCCACGAGCGCCCTCTTCGACAACGCCGCTCGTGGCCACCGCTGAACGACATCGAGCACTTGGGACTGAGTTAGCCACCAGTTAGGACCTTCGTAATCAGATAGGCACCAGTGAAGACTTTGCTATCGTACAGGCACTAGGCAGGCCTCTAACAACTATGTATCAACATTCTGCAGTACTATGTAAAAGTTAAGTATTGTTACATTCTGTGCAATATATATCTCTTTCTAATTTACTCTAGTGTTTATAGTTTCTGGCTGCTCCCCTCCGTACCTGCACCAGCGTGCTATCTATATTCCTGTGTCGGTCTCATCCACCCGGCCACCGACAACTACAAAAAAATGTTCAAATGTTTGTTAAGCTTATGGGACTTAACTACGGGGTCATCAGTCCCTAAACTTACAAACTACTTATGAACTACTTACGAACTAGGACGGCACAAATATCCATGCCCGAGGGGGGATTCGAACCCCCGACCGTAGAGGCCGTGCTGACCGTGACTGGAGCGCCTCAGTCACCTCGGCCACCGCGGCCGGCGACCGACAACTACGACAAGGCTGGGACACAAAAGCGGCGACGAAGTCGGGACACAAAATATATATATATATATATATATATATATATATATATATATATATATATATATATATATTTGCAATTTTCGTGTGGTTCTTACGAAATTCACTAGTTAACAGTTATTTTATTCTGTACAAAATGAACTGTTAAGATTACTCACGTTTTTTATATTGCCCTCTTCATGTGTATATTGTAGCACATTGCCAGGTAGGTGCTGTTAATATGTACACTTATGCTATCTACAATTCCACTTTTTTTAAATAGTTGACGAGAACTCGCTATTTATGAACTGAACTTTTAAAAATAGTGAAATTAAAAATAGCATAATTTTAAATAGTGACAGTAAGTGACAATGTACTACAAGAAACACACGACGAGGGCTAGTTAATAAACGTGAGTAATCTTAATAGTTCATTGTATATGGAATAACATAAATACACAGCTTGAGAACTGTTGATGATTGAATTTAGTAAAAGCTTCAAGCATCAAGAAGTCAAATAAGAATTTTAAATTGCTCCAGATTCGTCATCATAATGCGAAAGTCCATAGAATGTTGGCTACACCTCCGGAGACTTGGTTAGTGGTTGCGTGCCCACTGCTGCAGTCCGTTCTTAGCGCCTTCTTACTTATTTCGCACATTGATGAACAATCTTTAAGAACGAAACTGTCAGGACACAGATGTCATGAAAGTGGCAGCATAGCAGTGGGTTCCACAGTGCAAATCTGAATTTTTCCAAAGAGGATTCCACTGTTAAAATCAACGATGGCGGAATGTATCTCTTGTAATGGAATCTATGTTGAGTAGTGCTAATGTGTAGAGGAAGAGTTACTCAAAAGAAAAAAAAAGTGAAATGTTTTCACTGAGTTACGTCCACCGTTGCTTTACTCTCCACTGTGAGATACTTACTGTTACAGACGTATTGCCCTCGTGGGCTCACTGCTCTGGAAAATCAGGGTTAACATATAACGAATATCTCAAGATTTGATGATTGCATGATTTTGAAGCACACAGATAAGTCGTGGAGATAGTGCTCCTCTTTTCACATTTTTCGCCAGGACATATTGTATTTCGATGTGCTGTGATTGGAGCGTTTTTAATTGTAATTGCCACGTTTTATTCTACCATGATGTATAAGTTGTTATAGTCGACTGCGGTTATGAATTAAATGTTAAAAAATCTTTCGCGAAATATGAAAGGAACTTCAAGACTATCTTCTGCACTTACTAGAAAGCTTGATGCAATTAATGTGTAGGCTGTTGAGATCATATCAGGGATATAGATTAAATTATATTAAATAACATTTGATATGCGGTTTGGCACCACTGCTGAAAATATTCAAGTTTTCTGCTTTACTTTTTGTACATTGCGGAAGTCTGTGCGATAGATACGTTTTTTTTAAAGTAACAAAATGATATATGGGAGAAAATAGTTGTTTCTATTAACAAGAAACGGATTTTTCTTCCCTTCATAAAATTTACAAGATATTCTGCAAATTGTCTCATTGCATATTGTTCTTGAATAAGGTTGTTAACAAAGATGGGAAATTTAGTAACTCCAATGTTTTTATAAATTTTTGAAAGTATTACGCTACACCCTGCTGAGGTAAGGAATTTTTTTTAAATGATCGATTCCCTAAACAGGAAGAAAAGACATTACATTCCGTATAGCTCTCACTTTTAGTTCTGAAGAACACATCCCTCTGCAAACTGGCTGAGTTTTTGTTTCGTTGGTATTTCTGGCACTTGTAAATCATATTTATATCCTTTAACCGTTGATTATCATTTTCTCTTTCCTCTCCTTACTTTTCTCGTCGTCGGCATATGAAATTCAGTAACAGAGACAGGATGTTTTATACAGGAAATAATAAATAAAATGTGATTTTTGGAATGAATATCGTCTTTCACGTTTCTTTCTTTCATAGCATTATGAAGGAAGCTTTCAACATTTTACTCCTGGTTTAGAAAGTAACGATTATTAAATTAACAATACTAATTTCCTACCTTCAAGCAACATTTACAAACTCAAAAATCACTTGCTATTTACGGCCCCTGATTCCTATTCCATATTCTGAGAACTACAAGCGTGTAAATTGGTTAGGACATTTTCTAATACTATGAAGTAGCCGTTATTAAAAAAAATCGCACACGATATAGAGGAACATAATTTAAAAGGATGTATCGTGTATGTCACAATAGGATGCTAGACGATAAACAACTAAGAGGTAATGAAATTACAAAAATATTGTTATCTATAAAATTCATTATTATCTGTAAGTCTTAAGAAATGCTGCTTTTGAAAAAACTCAAAACCATGATATTTAGACAACGTATAACAGTAATTTTATAAAATCACAGGTTTAGGTTTTTCTATTATCTGCTTCCGTTCAAAGTTTGAAACAGTTAGAACAAGTTTAAAATATAGAAGTAGTGTTTGATTTAAAATCGTATCTCTATCCAAGTACAGTGACGTTCCTGAAATATCCTGTCTAATTTACCGTTTCCGCTAGTGGAATAAATTAACCCTTCAATGCACAATTTAGCTGATCAGCTAAATACATTATTTTTTCCATTATCTCTCAAACTGATCAACATTTTACCACAAATTCATTTATAACTACTTCTATACATACTGTAACGTATGCTAGTAGCTCGCCCTAGAAATTATAAATTGCTGAGTGCTACTGAATCAGTTCGACAGTTAGCTGCATTGAGTTATTCCTAACATGTGCATTTGTTTACTTTAGTATTCCTCCTTTGCCATGTAAAAGTAGTCAGTCACATACTACTATTGAATTATGAGTTACTTTCTAGAAAGATGAGAGGTATAATAGTGACATTTACTGCATTTGGTACATCGTAGAAGCACTATACAGCTGACCAGCTATGAAATTTTTGTTGCTAATAGTGTGTAATAATTTCAAGGAATTTCTTTCAATATTTTTTCAGTGTATACGCACTATACGTTAATCGTGGTAGTTTTTATAGCCTAAAATAAAAAGTCATGCATTAAAAGGTTGAATTTGAGCTAGATGGAAAATTTTCTCGTACTATTGAATTTGCCTATAATAATTACACTCATTGACTTCCTCGACAGAAAACAATAATTTTGGTGGTGAAGAATGTAGGTGAAAATTGTAATAAAATGACCGCTTTACTAAGGTAACAAATATTATGCTACCTCACCTCATTGAGGTGTTACTTCCTGATTTGCAAAAGATTTTGTTACCTAAATATTCGTTAGGAATTCTGGCTTCGCACCCAACTTCCGCGATTATAAATAATTTCCATAATCTCTATTTTTCATTTTTTATCTAAAATTCCACATTAACCGGAAGTCTTGTGAAATTATACGTTTCAAAACCGTGTCCCTTCTATTTTCTTTCTTTCACATTTTCTCTGTAATAGCAACAGGAAAGCGTGGCTGGGTACAGTTACTTTACAGTAAATATTGTGTTGGAGCATTTAAATAGTTGTACAAAATGAATTACAATAACGAGAATAGTCTACGTTTGAACTTTTTGTCCCTCTGACATTAAAAACAAAAATCCTGTGCTGAAATTATTCCCATATATTAGCAAGTACAGTGAACACTTGTGATAAGCAGAAATGTTTCTATCCCCGCTACTCCTTCCTCCTTTCAGCTGGTGAACAGTAGCACCCTCTTTATCGATCTCATGGGACAGACAAGTCTTCTTCCTTTTTCCACGTGTCTCTGGCGTCCTTCCGGCGCATCTGAGCCCCGCGGCAATATCGCTTCCAGGACTTGGGATGTTGACGCAGCATAACGGGAACTTAAGTGCTCGGCGACCTCGTGTCAACCCAAGTTAAAAATAAGAACTTCCAAGTGAGGATGTAGTGCTAAAGTTAGGCTAGGCCGATGTCACCCACGCAACAGAGTCAGTAAAGCGGATGGGCTGCTCCGAGGCAATATAAGCGAAACAACTTCTTTCTTTCCTGTTCTGTGTGTTTGATTTGCAACTGATAACTTAACATGAGTTTTGGTCGTTGTTTATATTGCTCCAGGACTTGACTTCTTTCAAAATGTTGAGTCTTGATACTACTAACGATTTCCCATAATCCAGTGGTCTGATTGAAGTCTTTCAAAGTAGATACCAATTTAACATTGATTTCTAACTTTGCATCGCTTTTGCAAATTCTCCACATTTGTTTCCAGGAAAATACTAGGTTACTAAAAGTAAAACTGTGTTTGTATCATATCGTTATATACTATAATGTACCAGCAATATAAAGTGCTCGCCAAATAGTAATTATTTATGCCTAAATTAATGTAAATATTCTATCGTTGAAATTACTTCAACTAACTATCATTCTTTTCATAACAATATCTATGTAATGTTCGTATCAAAAGGACAATTGCCACCATAATAATACTAGTTCACGGAGTTATAGAATTTTCATGTAAATCAAACCATATGTGCTACATACTGTACTCCGTGTGAAAAGTTCCAGGAGAGGAAGAAAAGAGAAACGTGTAATCTTATCAGCTACGAAGTTATTATTAGTCACTCATATTGGAATATGTACGATTTTAACAGATTAGTCGATGTTTAGAAAAACGTTAGATGTATTATATACACGATGACAACAATAATCAGCACTTAAGAAACAGTTTAATCGAATTTATTATTTAGTTAAAGTTCTTGATTTAACGTTAGTGGATTCGAAGTAACAAACACGAACTGCCGCTTCTGGAAATCGAACCTGCAGGTCACTGCTTATTCAAAACTGATTCATAATTACACTCAACAACTGCATACTCAGCTTTTAGGCATTTCCAGAACTGCTAGTCCTTTTGCCTTTCACTGGAATGAATATTATCAACGTTTTCGTGTAGATCGGTTCGTTCTCACTGTGGCATGGCGTTTATTCAGTCTCCATATATGGCATATTCCGTAAGGTTTTTTGTTTCCTTCTTTTTGTCAGAGAGGGCCGGGAAAATAGCGTTTAAACAACATTCTTATACTGTACTCTCCGATTCGAATTCTCAGTACTGTATAGTTTAAATTACTATTATTGTTAATACAACGACTGCGACATTGTAGACATTTACTATATTTTCCACCAATTCCACTAAAATAACAGACATTTATAAAATATTGTTTATGAGAGATTGACAATTTAGATATTTACTTCTCAGGAATCGCCAACTGTAAAAATGTCTCTGTAATTGTGCTGGAAGTATAAATACTGCGTAAATGATACTTATGAAAGGCATTAGTAAGCTGTCTGCGTAAATCAAAATTGTTATGAACGTATTGTTTAGAGAAATAAGATATTAATTGAAGGATGTCAATACATCTGAACAACTGTAAATATTATTTCAGTTTTATCACCTGATTTAACAGTATGCTAATATGTTTCCGCCCTGAAATTCCATTAATTGTAATTGTAGTTTTAATTTGCAACAGTTTCAAACAGTGTAATGTAAAACCCGCAATTGTTGATATTCCTTGCATATTAAGAAGAGTGTCATTGTCTTTTCTACACTGCGTTATTTGACCTTCTACTAACAAATAATCTGAAGCTAATAAAGAGCATCAAAACAGACATAGGTTATTGAACAAAAACTTCTCATAGCAAGACTGAATATAGAAATTCTCAAATCCATCTATCGAAAAATACAGCTATTCAAAAAAATTGCTTTACTGGTTCTTCAGTCAGAACTTCCATTCCTTACAAACGAATATTGTGAATGTTAGACCATTTTTTTTTTTTTTTTTTTTTTTTTTTTTTTTTTTTTTTTTTTTTTTTTATAAGAGAAAAACCATGCCAAATTTAAAGACACAAAATTCCGAAGAAGTTATCTCTTACAGAAACTCGAAATTTATTTCTAACGTCAATGCCAGAAGCTGATAATAGTTTCCACAACAAAACCCTGTCACATAATTTGGTACAAAATCCTAAGAAATTCTGGTCATATATAACGTATACTAGGGAGAAAATACAATCAATATCTGCATTAAGCGACAGAAACGGCGAATGTACCAATGACGATTCTGCTAAAGTAGAGTTGCTGAAAACAGCTGTCCTAAAGACCTTCAAGCAAGGAAAACGAATAAGATACTCTAGAATTCGATTCCAAAACAGCTGTCAGCATACCTAGATATCCCTAGGGTATTAAACCAAGTTAATTCACTGAAGAAAAGCAAGCCTCCCGGTCCAGACTCTATACCAGTTACCTTTTTTTGAGAGTATGTTGTTGCAATAGCTTAGTATCCAACTGTCTTATACAACCGCTAGGACAGCGAAAGATCCGTACTCATGTGTTACGTGTGCTATCGACAAGGGGCATCACATCGATTAAATATTTCTTGCTTTGGCTGTTGACACTGGAGCTCACAAGCGGTTACTATTAAGATGAAGTTTCATGGAGTTTAGCCACCGTTGTGTGGGTGGATTTGCGATTTCTCGTCAGGAAGGACACAGTATGTAGTAATTGACAAATGTCATCGAGTAAAACAGAAGTGATATATTTTTTCCTACGAAGTGATAAGGAACCCCTTACTGTTCCTTACCTTTATAAACGACTAGTTGTAAACTCAACGTTGCCCGTGTGTTTATTTACCCCACACCCTCGTTTCCACTTTTCCCTCTCCCGTCAAAGTTTTCTGCAAGGTACCCTCTGCCATGTATCATTCAAACATTTATGTACCCCGTGATCTTCCACTTGGTACAAAGGTCACGTGTGCAAAAATTCATAAAGACTGGAGGAAAATCCATACATTTTGTAAAATTCCTTAAGGTAAGTACCCTCCACCATGTACCGAACAAAATTTTATACAGACCGTGACATTCCTCTTGTTTGTAAGGTAGAGTGAGCAAAATTTCATCAATATCGGAACAAAACTATAGATTTGTATGCAATAGAAACACAGAGTTACATTGAAAAACGCATTTTGTTGTTCTCAAATATTCCACATTGATTTCATACAATCCCTGTCTGTGAATTACGAAAACAACAAAATGGCTCTGTGAAATCGAACGAGCCGTTCTCAAGTTATGGCGTGACCAAGGTATTTAGGGATCCATTTTTATGTTGCAAAGTACCTCCTCCATGCACAGTATGAAACTTTTGGTAGGCTGCGACCTACCACTTGTTTTGATGGTCAAGCCTGCAATTTCGTAAATATCGGAATGAAACTGTAGATTTCTTGAGCCTGTAGGAGAAGTATGCAGCGCCATGCACCTATCACCTAGATGACGTTTTCTACGTATAAACTATATTCCTGGCAACTTTCAGCTTCATGGGTGAAGTAGTTTTCGAGATTTCTTGTTTAGTCAGTGAGTGAGTGAGTGAGTGTCCTTTCGCTTTTATGTAGACAGAGATTAAGAGAACAGATTGCTTAATTTTGGATGCAAGAGAATTAAAGAAGACTTGCAGACAATAATAAATAGTAACATGCAAATCTGTAATGCTAACATTATTTGATACCAGGTCATGCCTGATGCCACAGTTTTACGGCAGCTACAGCAAAACTGTTGAGAGCGGTAGACTTCTTTTCATAATTTATTGGGGGAGGAGGAGGGAATCAGTTACCAAACGCTTCATAAACGTCCGAAATTACATGCAAACTTTGTTACAGGTTCATGACTACTCCTATTTTCCAATAATTGACTCATAAATATGGGTATTCTCACGCGGTTAGTGATGGGACAACCAACTGTTTTTAACAACCGATTGGTCAATCGGTTGTTTTTTCGTTCAGTCGTTTTTTTTTTTTCAGTCGAATGAAACAACCGAATGAAAATAGTCTCTGTGGCCGTATGAATGTTTTCACTCACTGGCGGGGTTTGAGTGGTTTCAGTCGATGCGAAACAATCGAATGAAACCAGTCTCTGTCGGTTGCAGCCGCTATATGAATGTTTTCACTCATTCAGTGAGTTTGAGTGGTTTCAGTCGATGCGCGAGCACCGAATGAAACAAGTCTGTCCTTTATATGAATGTTCTCGGCATTGAGGGGTTTTACTTGATGCGATACAACCGACTGGAAAAAGTCTTTGTCGGTTTCTGCAGTTATATGGATGTCTTTATTAATTCATCGACTTTGTGTGACTTTATTTGCATACTCATTCAGCCTTCTCGGGTATAAATGAAGCGTGTTTCAGCATGAAACATTCTTAGAGACAAATCTTAAAAATATAGCAGTGTGTCCGTGTGTGTGTTTCTATTGCATGCAGATCTGCAGTTTTGTTCCAATCTTGATGGACTTTGCCTACTAACTTCGACAAATTCCGTTTGTATTCGAATTTTAATGATATATTTCACTCATCACCTTCAAAGAAAGAGAATGGTCACCGTCTACATCTACTTTAGTTTGATGCATGAGAGAAGGTATTCCAGACTTCAGTTCACTGTTCATCTAAGATTTTGTATGGCACATGGCGGAGGGATGGAATAATCCTCCACACCGTTTCACCGATAACCACAGAAATATCTGTGACAAGAGTGAATAATTATGAAACTTGAGATGTATGTTTTCATACACTTGAATACAGACGCGCTGAAGAAAATCTACAGCACTGATAAATGTTATATGTCTTCTCGTACTCCTTCAAATTAGATGGAATTAACAAAAATATTTTTATAAGAAACATTTATACAAAATACCTTAATAACCTTTTTTTTACGATATCTAATGTTTTAGTGATCTTCGAATTTGGATCTAGCAAATATGCTCAAAGTTAAAATACTTAACTCTGTCCTCCTAGTACCTTAGATATGTATGAACCATAAGCCGCAAACCGCACGTTTCTACCTGTTCCCACTTCGGAGATACAGTATGCGAGATTAAACTTGTAGCGATAATTTTGGAACACCCTGTAGTTTCCACGCTTCTTTATTGAGGCAAGAAACCGACAACAATGGGCGATGGCACGCCCCGCCCCCCTGTTGTGTGGAGTTTGATAAGGCGCGCGCCTGCTGGCGCTGTCAGCAGTGAAAACGCAAGCGAGGCAGCACCCCATCTCGTGTCCCCGCTCCCCGCGGTACTTCGTGGTCATTGGCCACTTATCTTCTACAGATTGTGGGTGTCTGCGAAAGCAATCTGATCGGTCCCAATGATCGGCGTTTTTGAGGTCTTTGGTGGGCAATGAAAGTGATCGCAGGCCTGCTCCAGCGATATGATATCTAATTAGTTACTCGTTGATGGCACCTCAAACAATTTAATCTACAACAAAATATGAATCACTGTTACTGTGAATTATAAAACGAAAGTTACTTAATTCAGTACATAATTAAATGAACATTGTAATACGCATTTTAAATTTGGCATATCCCTTTTACATGGCGGTATAATGTAGCACTGCTGTAGTTATCTGATGTTTATGTCAGTTTCATTCATACGAATAAATGGATAGCTCTGTAAGCTAAAACACTAATGAGTCGTTTCAGTTGGGATAATGATTACATGGTCAACCGACAGAAAAACGTACTGCCTCTTTTCACTTGAAAAGAAAGAATGAGTAATTCAGTCAATGTACAAAACTGCAAAAGTGTCGCATGTTTTCATTCAGTTGTTCCCACAGACTACTTTCATTCGAAAAAAATAAACCAATATTAAGCCAACATAGTAAAACTACGATCGACTGGCTCTTTCATTCGGTTGCTCCCACTGACAGGTTTCACTCAAAAGAACCAATGAAGAGGCCAACGTACTGTATCATTCGGTTGGCCCCATCGACTGATTTACTCAAAAGAAAAGGAATGAGTAGACCAACCGACTGTCGATTTTTTTATTCGGTTGCTCCGACCGACTGATTTCATTCAAAAGAAGGAATGAGTAGTCCAACCGGCTGCGTCGATTTTTTCATTCGATTGATCCCACCGACTGGTTTCACTCAAAAGAACGAATGAATAGTCCAACCGACTGAATCGGTTGTTTCATTCGGTTAATCCCGGCGACTGGTTTCACTCAGAAGAATGAATGAATAATGCAACCGATACGAGAAACTACAACCGAATGACCGATTTTTTTTTTCCAACAACCGAATGAATCTATTGTTTTCATTGGATTGGTCCCATCACTACACGCGGTGGCCTCTCATAGTTTATGACGTCATATCTCCTGAGGCGCAGCCAACGGGAAATACAGGCCCCAGCGCAGACGTCCTGCCACGTAAGCAAAGTAGTTCCGAGCCGGCGCCATCGCTAGCTCAGTGGCTGCCTGCTATGACGCAGAGAGCTGTGCCCCAGCAGCCGGCCAATCAGATGGTGATCTCGCCGGTTCAGAACTACCATGCGTGGTATAATATAAAATATATCATACTGAAAATTTCTAATAACGTTTTATATATTGACTATTGAGGTATCAAAGTTTTTATTTATTTATTTAATATCTAGTAAAGTAATTTTTGTAACATTTTTTTCTAAGAGCAACTTGATATAAGGGAATCATTGTAACTGGGGTTATTCATTAAATACATTTTTTGATAATAAAGACGATAGCTTAATGTAAAGATGGGAGACTTAGACTTTTTGCAGTGTGTAATGGTAGACTTGACAAAAATGAAAAGAGAAAAAGAAAATACCGTAACATCTCAAGGAACGCCAGTGCGGGGGAGGTGTCGGAAGCCATCTCCACCACTTTCAACAATGGAAACTTCTAGATAGTGACAGAGACGGTACCGTCATGTTGAGTGAACACTGAGGGTGAAGATTGATGTAGTGAAGACCACTGCATCACTGGAAATGCAAGTTGCATCCTGGTTGGGCTTCACAAAACAAGACAAGAGCAGAATTATGTACATTACAGACCTTACTATACGTACTGGCAGTGGTACATAATGACAGATTGAGGTGGAATCGATTGGATATACATGTTGATTGATTTGCAGCAAATCTGTAGACTTTCGAGATATCAGCAAACCTATGGAAAGATAGATCCCACCCACTCCTATTTCATAATAAACTCACAATCCCTAGCCAAAGAATAAAAGAAGAAATCAAGAGAGATGCGAAGAAAGAAGACAGAAGCAAAGAAGATCACAAGAGGACAGAAGATGGGCAGAAGTTCAAGATTCCTTTCTTTCGTATCCTAAAATATTTTCAACATCTTTCATAAAAGATATTGCAGTATGGTAATCAATACCATCTCACAATACCATCTCTTTGCACAATCGTATAAAAATGAATCTTCAATCAATAGTCTCATATTCATAACCCTAATCAACAACAATCTGCAACATGAATATATTCACATTATTCTTCCAACAATATCTACAGAGGTGTCATATTAATCCTGGTGTGACATCAATGGAACAACGCTTTAAAACTTTACAGTTGTCAATTGCTGTCAATATGAGACAAGATACCCAAGTTGAGCCTCATCGACAACTTAAGGTACCGGCACTGTATGCTATAGTGCTCCTCACTTGATTCGTAAAACCAATAAAATCATTAGACGAGATTCTTCTGTCACAGGGGACCGTCAACCATGGGTCATCATAAGAAAAAGCAGCAAAGACGATAAAAATTGAAAAACATTCAAAAGTGCCAACTGTTTCTGTTGCATTGTTTGTTTGGGATAGGGGGACTAAACTACTGAGGTTATCAGTCGCCTGGGGGGGGAGGGGAAGTAGTCAGGATAGGAAAGGAGGGGAGGGGAAAGGAAATGCAGTTCGAGTAACGAAGGAAGGAGGATTACATTAGCTCGGGGCCCCATGCTCGCCACGCACGTACTCAGGAAAGAATCTGTTTGGCACAATTTGTAGAGTCAGTGAGGTATATTAAAAAGGGCAAATTGTTTGGCACAATTATTAAGGTCAGTGAGAATATTTTCAATACATTTACGTTGTATAACTTTTTGTAAAACGTGTACTTCTGTAATAGTGTAAAATTTTTTATTACTGATGTTTCTTTAATGCCGCGGTGGAGTAGCCGAGCGGTCTAAAGCGTCTAGCTGCGGAGCGCGTGGTTGCTCGCCGTGGAGGTTCGAGTCCTCCCTGGGGCATGGGTGTGTGTGTTTGTCCTTAGGTTACTTTACTTAGGTTTAAGTAGTTTGTAAGCTACGGACTGATGACCACGCAGTTAGGTCCGATAGATTTACAAACATTTGAACATTTGATTTTGTTTCTTTAATATTTATATGTGTAAAGTTGTACATTTAGTGAATTTTTTGTAATTTATGTTTAAGTATATGTTTCAAAAAACTATTTAAAATATAATTTTTTTTTTTATCTTAAACCGAGGATAATGTAAGAAGTGACACTTCTTCATTCTTCAATTATACAGAAAAAAGTGAATTGATTATAAAAGTAAAAACTAATATCGTCATCGAAGCTTTTGCAAAGATCTTATACATAGCTGATCTAAATAATAAAATCGTAAATAATCACATACACTATACTCTTTACATGAACAAATTTAAGGAATGATTATAATGTTATAAATGGTTCTTCTTGGAACAAAACAGGAACACGTAAAGGCAACAGAAGATATTGAAAATTTGTAAAAGTAAATTTTTATATCCAAACTTAACATTATTGTATGTCGTATAATTAGATGAAAATGGAGTTTAAGGGAAAATTATATTTTTTGAAAAATGGCTAGACATTCTTTTGATTTTTGCCTGAATTTGTCAATGATTACTCAGCATTAACAAATCCCAGACAAAAATTTTGTCCCAAGGGGAGGGATATGTAAGGAGTCAAGTCACTCAGACTTATTTTCCTACATAATCGGACTTTTAAAACAGTACTTATTCCTTAAAAGTAACATCTGATGCGTTAATTAATTTATTTATTGCTTTTAAAGGAGTTATTATTCATACGGCATTACATAGCAAGTGCGATAATTAGCTTTTTTCTAGGCTGAAGCAAGTAACACTTCAAACACACAGTCTGAAGGAATATTTTTGGTTACAATTTATCATTTAAAAGTACAGTACTTGGCAACGGTAGGGGAGAGTAGTACACAGTAAAACAAAAATTACCCTTTTGATTGTTTCGTGTAAAATACTACTCACAAAACAAATTTTCTTTATTTACTTGAAAGAACAATACTTTGTCAATATTTTGGAACAAAAAATAATAATTTTCCTACTAATTCGTAAGTGAAATAAAAATTTTAAACATCCTCCACAAATGCTTCACTGTGTACCGTGTATAGTACACAGGGAAACAGCTACCATTTTTCATATTTATTACTTGCTGCGTGTCTTAAAAACATATATATCATTGTAAAATACAGGTACAAACATTAACATATACTAAATTTTGTTCAGTGAATATTAAGTCCACCAAAATTAATTAGAAAATGAATATACCGGTGGTTGGAGAGTCTCTTAGTAACTATAGGCAACGCAGGTAGCATAATCATTGCAATGTCCTTATTTGAAACACATACTACATCTTCTGCATCTGGGAGTACAAAACCAGTAACTTTTTTTTTCTTTTCCGATGGTATGAGACTTCATACCCACTACCACAAAGTACTGACTTCAAGACTTGAGCTACAAAATACACATTGTTTTGCAATTTTACTAATCGTAACGTTCCACTTCAAGTTAAAAGGATGTAATGATAGATTTATCTCTGTTTCACTGGATGGGCTTTATCTTTGTTACTTTCTTCATCACTTTCACTTGAAACTGTTTTACTTAAACACCACTTCGTTTCTTTTCTTTTTTTTTCTTTTTCTTTTTTTTTTCTTTTTTTTTATTATTATTATTGACTCTGTTCATACTTCTTCTCTCCTTTTCTTCCAGCTCTGTCCTTTTTCTCAAAGTCTTTTCTTTAATATCTGCTCGCTTTGGTGTTAGGAGGAGTCATACATGCATCTGATGCCAATGGCCCTGTTTCACTGTGTATCACATACAATTGTTTCACTGTGTACCAAAGTCACCATAAACTAAAAAAGGAAATCACCACTCTTAATTTACGTATCCACCTGTGGTGTCGCACAAGTACAAAGTGCGCGCCACCTACTTTCTCCGCGCGCCGCCATGCACGCACGGTGCGGCGATCTCACGACGACGGCCACGAGCGCCCTCTGCTGGAACGCCGCTCGTGGCCACCACTGAAGAACACCGGTCACTTCGGACTGAGATAGCAACGAGTTAGGACCTTCGTAATCAGATAGGCACCAGTGAAGACTTTGCTATTGTACAGGCACTAGGCAGGCCTCTAACAACTATGTATCAACATTCTGCAGTACTATGTAAAAGTTAAGTATCGTTACATTCTGTGCAATATATCTCTTTCTAATTTACTCGAGTGTTTACAGTTTCTGGCTGCTCCCCTCCGTACCTGCACCAGCGTGTCGGTCTCATTCCACTCGGCCACCGACACCTACGACGAGGCTGGGACACAAAAGCGGCGACGAAGTTGGGACACAAAAGTGGCGACGAGGAGTGATAGAACCTTGGAGCAGCCCGCTTACAGCAGCCAGACAGCAGCAGTCGGAGCACGCAAAAATTGCTCCCGCCCACCCACCCTTATTATAACTATTTTGGGGAAAAATATTTTCTTACGTGTTTTGTGGACTTTTTTGTTGCAGAGCGTCCTCTTTTATATTGCATTTGTGTTTTGTTATAATTTACTTGTATGCGCGGCGCCTAATCGGTCAGCATGGCCACTACCCCGAACCCAAACTTAATGGAAATTATTCAGTTACAGACGGCGCAAATAACGCAACTCCTCCAGGCGGTGTCCCAGCTCACAGCGCAGGCAGCTAACCAACAACAACAGCCGCCGCTTCAGCAGCCCACACCTGCCGCCGCAACACTTCCTACGTTTCGCCAATACAACGAACGTGAGGAAGAATGGAGTGATTATCTGGCGCAGTTTCAAGAACTCGTCGCGGCTCATCAACTTACAGGTCAGACTGTTAAGCATCTTTTATTGTCTGTGGTGGGCCCCAAAACTTTCGTGTTACTGCAAAAACTATTCCCGCACGCATCTCCTCGTGATGTAGACTTTGAACAAATTGTAGATGCACTGAATGCTCATTATGAGAGAAAAGTTCTTGTAGCCGCTGCACGATACCGATTTTTCAGACTTAAAAAATTACCGCAGCAGTCACACCAAGAATGGATCACGGAATTGAAGGGCTTAACCCGCCAATGTAAATTTACTTGCTCTTGTGGACTTTCGTATAGTGACGTGATGTTGAGGGATGCGATTACGCAGAATATTCAGGACCCCAGAATTAGAGCGGCAATTCTGAAACAGTCTGACCCCTCATTAGACAGTGTACTGCAGCTTATAGATGCGCATGATACTTTTGACTTAGCAGATGTAGAAATGCAAAGCCACGGTGTTAATTCAGTGCGCCGCAATGGACGCTTTCCTAGCCGTAGTTCTCAGTATAGCACTAGTGATTCTTATTTTTCTACCGGCCGTGCTGAACAGACAGTGAACAGTAGCCAGTGTAAAAGTGCGACACAAAGGTCGCCCCGTAGTGTTAGACACAGTAATTTGAATAACGGGCGCCAACGCTCATTTCAGAAAAATGTACGTAAATCTTGCCCCCAGTGTGTGTCTCGCCACAAGCGTGCTCATTGCCCTAGTCGCAACGCAACCTGTTATCAATGTGGCAAATCGGGACATGTGCAGTCTGTGTGTATGCAAATTAAAAACTCAAAGAACAGTAACGTTAGAAACAGTGCTTCGCAGAGTGCGAGAACAGTTCGTTCTGTAAATGTCATACACGCTGTAAACTTGAACAGTGCTTTCCTCGGATCTCCATTGCAAGAAAGTAGTTCTGCGCCTATGGCAAAACTATATAGTGCACCACGTAGCAAGCGCCGACGAGCGCGTAAAACAGTGCAACGGGAAAGGGTTCGGGACAAGCAAAATGACTATGAACAGTGCATTCCTGTAGTGAAATTAGTGCCTTCTGCAACTGCTCCTTGTAATAGTGCCCAGTACTGTGTAGCTAGTGACAGTAGACATCAAGTAGCTACTCAAAAGTGTAGTAAAGTAGTTAGTGAATCTGCAGTAGCCTCGCATTGCGCGGACGCCGATCCGGCGGTAGTGCCATCTAATGACAGTGTTGTTAATCCCCTGTGTGCCGAGTCTGCGCCGCTTACTTCACTACGCGGCCCGCGCAAGCGCAGTAAACAAACCGTAGCAGACGTTGCCCACATTCGCGCACCTGTCGAGCGCCGCAAGCAAAAACTGTTTGTGACTCTCTTCATAGAAAATAAGACGGTGCAATTTCAGCTTGATACTGGTTCCGCTGTCACATTAATAAATAAAGACACTTATGAACTTCTGGGTTCGCCAAAATTGTCGCCGTCACAGCAAGTGTTAACAGCTTATACAGGTCAAAATATTCCCGTGCTAGGAACGTGTAGGCTGCCCGCCTCTTTTCAAGGTGTAACAAAAACAGTTGCTTTTGTAGTTCTTCAGGCCAAATCGACACAGAACATTTTTGGACTAGATGCTTTTGACTTGTTTGGTTTATCAATTCAAAGAGATGTGCTTCAAATTTCGTCAATAGTGCCTCAGGATAAAATCAATGCATTGTGTGACAAATATAGTGACTTGTTTTCGCCGGAACTAGGTTGTGCAAAAGACTTCGTGGCACTTGTAACTTTAAAAGAATCTGCAGTCCCAAAATTTCGTAAAGCTAGACCAGTGCCTATCGCATTGCGTGATTCAGTTGCCGAAGAACTTAAACGTTGGCAAGATAGTGGGGTGATTTCTCCTGTTTCTGCGAGTCAGTGGGCCTCGCCTATAGTAATTATACCCAAGCCGTCAGGAAAACTTCGTCTCTGTGCGGACTTCAAATCAACAGTGAACAGTCAAACAATTGTAGACACTTACCCTCTGCCCAGACCTGAGGAACTGATGGACAAATTAGGACAGTCTCGCTTCTTTTCCAAGATTGATTTAGCAGAGGCATACTTACAGATTCCACTTGATGACGAGTCAAAAAAGTTTTTCGTCATTAATACTCACATGGGCCTTTTTCAATTTCAACGCCTACCCTTTGGCAGTTCTTCCGCCCCCGCTATTTTTCAGCGCTTTTTGGAACAGCTGACAGTTTCTGTACCGTGTTGCTCGAACTATTTAGATGACATTGTGGTATCCGGACGTACAGTTGAAGAACATTTAGCAAACCTGGAGTGCCTTTTCAAAGTTCTGACTGCAGCAGGTCTACGTTGCAATAAAGCAAAGTGTTCGTTTTTTCAAACTGAAATAGAGTACCTAGGCCATGTGATTAATGCCCAAGGAATTCATCCCTTACAGTCACATCTTCGAGCAATCAAAGACTTGCCTCCTCCTAAGAATGTGCATGAATTGCAAGCAGTAATGGGAAAGCTTAACTATTATTTCAGATTTATTCCCAATGCCTCTCAGATTGCAGCTCCACTGCATCACTTACGTAGGAAGAATGTTCCTTTTGTTTGGTCCAAAGATTGCCAGGTTGCCTTTGACAACTTAAAGTCTGCACTACTCAGTGATGCATGTCTGATTCCCTTTGACCCCCAGAAGCCTGTAGTGTTAGCAGTTGACGCCTCATCGTACGGTCTGGGCGCTGTAATCTCACATCGTATTGGATGTCACGATCGTCCTATTGCCTTTGCATCCAAGCTACTGACGCCAACGCAACAGAATTACAGTCAGATAGAAAAGGAGGCCTTAGCAATCATTTACGGCGTCACAAAGTTTCATCATTATCTCTATGGCAGAAAATTCTATTTGTTGACAGACCACAAGCCTCTCACGTCGTTGTTCTCACCCACAAAGCCAATTCCGCCACGAACGGCGCAAAAGCTTCAGAGATGGTCCTTGATATTATCTAATTATCAGTATGAGATATTGTACCGACCTACCACTAAACATGCTAACGCGGACACACTTTCCCGACTTCCGGTTGGCCAGGATTTGTCGTTTGATTCTTCAGAAATGGCATGTTGTCAGATAGACTCCAGAGATGCTTCTGCTGTCGCAGATTTCCCTTTGAACTCTCGTCGGGTAGCACAGGAAACAGCTGCGGATGTAGACTTAAGTGTGGTAGCACGTTTTGTTCGCTCAGGGTGGCCTGCCAGAGCCAAAGACATTGACCGGCCTCTGGTTCGACGTTATTTTGCCCAACGTCATGCATTATCTTTAAGTCAGGGTGTACTGTTGTTGCATACCGACAGCGACCAAGCAAGAGTGATTGTTCCTCGTTCCCTGCAACGAGAAGTGTTACGCCTCCTGCATCAAGGACATTGGGGCATTGTTAGGACAAAGCAACTGGCCAGACGTCATTGTACCTGGGTTGGTATGGACGCTCAGATAGAGAGCATGACGTCACAGTGTACTGTTTGTGCGGAGCATCAGGCGGCTCCTCCGCAACGTTTCTCAGATTGGCCACGCCCCAAGGGACCATGGCAACGTATACATATTGACTTTGCCGGACCTTTCTGGAATACGCGCTGGTTAATTGTTGTAGACGCTTTCAGCAAGTTTCCTTTTGTGATTGCCATGAACTCAACGACAGCTTCTAGTACAATCAGTGCCTTAACATCAGTGTTTTGCATCGAAGGCTTGCCTGAAACTATCGTCAGTGACAATGGACCTCAGTTTGTTAGTGCGGAATTTCAACAGTTTTGTCGCGTGAATGGCATTCAGCATATCACCACCGCACCTTTTCACCCTCAGTCCAATGGTGAAGCAGAACGTTTCGTTCGAACATTCAAGTCTCACATGGAGAAGATGAAAGGTCAGCACTCCAGGCAGCAAGCTCTTTAAATTTTCCTGTCTACGTATCGGTGCATGCCACGTGACGGCCCGTCTCCTGCCGAGCTGCTACACGGCCGCCGTCACCTCACTCTCCTTCACCTGCTGCAGCCTCCCACGCACCGAGTCGGTTCGTATGGCGCTACGCGTTTTCAGGTTTCCACGCCGGTGCTGTACAGGGTGTTTGCTGGAAACAAGAAGACATGGTTGCCGGGCACCATTCAGCGCGTGCTCGGGCGCAATATGTTTGTTGTACGTTCTTCCACAGGGTCGGAGCTGCGGCGCCACGCAAACCAATTGCGCTTGCACAGGCCGCGCGATCCTGTCTCCGGTTTCTTGATTCCAGACCCAGTTCACCGCCAGGGAGCACAACCACATCGTTCGTCCACGGACTACGAGATCGTCCCGATGGAGATCGACGCGACGCCGCCGCTGTCGCCGCCGCAGATGACAGCGTCACCGAGAGGGACTCCGGGACCGTGCGTGCCGCCCCAGCTTGGGCCACGCACCTCAGAAGAAGATGACCTGCTCCCTTTGGGCGGGGGCGGGCGCCCTTCCCCAGGTTTCGGCGGGTTCCCTGGAGGATCTCAAGGCGGATGCCGGGGCGCGGACGGCGTCTCGATCCCTGCCACAGCTACGACGCCCGTCCCACCAGTAACGCCCCCGCCCAGGCCCTCCTCCCAGTGCCGTCGCCGTGGCCCTCAGCCCTACGCCACGACGGCGCGGCGGTTTGGGGGGGAGGGGTGTGGTGTCGCACAAGTACAAAGTGCGCGCCACCTACTTTCTCCGCGCGCCGATATGCACGCACGGCGCGGCGATCTCACGACGACGGCCACGAGCGCCCTCTGCTGGAACGCCGCTCGTGGCCACCACTGAAGAACACCGGTCACTTCGGACTGAGATAGCAACGAGTTAGGACCTTCGTAATCAGATAGGCACCAGTGAAGACTTTGCTATTGTACAGGCACTAGGCAGGCCTCTAACAACTATGTATCAACATTCTGCAGTACTATGTAAAAGTTAAGTATCGTTACATTCTGTGCAATATATCTCTTTCTAATTTACTCGAGTGTTTACAGTTTCTGGCTGCTCCCCTCCGTACCTGCACCAGCGTGTCGGTCTCATTCCACTCGGCCACCGACACCTACGGCGAGGCTGGGACACAAAAGCGGAGACGAAGTTGGGACACAAAACCACCAAATTTAAAACTGATCAATATATAGCTAAAGATGTGTATCTTATCACAAAACATAATATTTCTTTTAGGTGTATGTTGTATCGAAAATATTAAACTTACAAAGAGGCGTTAACTATAAGTTCTGACCACCGAAAACCAATAATACCGTATAGAGAAAAAAATAATCAACCAAACTGTCCACCGTTACAGTCAAAGATGTATCTTATCATAATAAACATACAAGGAAACCAACAAGTAGAAAAAAAAGTTACTAAAAACAATTGAAATGGAATGTTTCACTGTGTACCGTTTTTCACTGTGTTCTACTCTCTCCTATTTCATGTAGTTTTAAAATATGTAATACTACGTTATCCGTGGACGGGAGTCTTTGCGTAGCGTCAGGTGACCTCGGAAGTGGGGGTGAGCCTAATCGCGGTAGAAGCGGGTCCACAACTGGCTAGTTCGAGAGCGCGCCTAAAGCCGAACGAACAATAGCGGGGCTCAGATAGGCTAAGGGATGCTAACGTGGAGACGTGGTGTGGCGAAGAATAGAGGGAGAAAAGTGGGGAGATATTTTACTGTGCGGACGGTGTCTGCCAGGGTACTCTAGCGCTCTGCCTTGTAGACGACACGTCGTGTTGATGGAGAGTGAACACTCTGTGGACGCGATTTGCGCATCTTCGAGGGTGGACAATGTGAGTGAGACAGAAGACTTTTTTTCAGTATTTTACAGAACGGAGAAGCTCTGTGAAAAGCAGATTTGAAATTACTCCTTGTTTGAGAGTAATCAGATTAAGCGATATTCGCTGTGTTGGTCAGGCACTTCACACACCTTATTCTTTTCATTCTCCACTCCGAGGAGTGGAGCGGGCTGTTTGATATCCGGCCCATAAAGAGTCGCGGTTCTATTCAGACAATTATCAGACAATCTGATAGTGGGGCAAAGGGGGATCCCAATTGGGAATAAGTGGGAGGGGCTTACCAGTTCCGGCATACGCCTTATAACCAAGGGAAACCTCCCGAAAACCTTGTGGGATATATTTATCTCTGGTACTTTGCCCCAGACTACAAATGGATTATCGGGAGAGCACGACACTCAGACAATCAAGGATCGGACGCCCGAGTTACTCTCGTAAACTCGTAGAGATCGAGTCGACCAACAGTGGAGCCGCACACGTGAGCATGGTATCCTCTGCGTCCGATGGTCAGGCACTTCTTGTCTAACGTGAATAAGGACGGAGTGAAACAGTTAACGCCTGCAGGCGACTTATAGTGGCATGTCGGTGGGTTCATTCATGCAATCAGCGTACCATGACAGTAGCGACGCTATGATGTGTTAGGTGTTCTCAACATCATTGAGACATAAAAAGTATTTACATCGACAGTCAGGTACGTTAGGTTGATTTCTAGCGATGGCGCACCAGTTTGAAGGCATCTAAATAAACGGTACTGTGTTCAATGCTCATGCTTAATGCTTAGGCAACTAAAACATCACACTTTTAGAGGGATGACCTCGAACTAATGTGTATCTTTGTCAATTTAAAGTCAGGTTAGTTGCGGTGTATCAGCCATTTTGCCGATTGCAGATTTCTTTATTTTTAAAATTCATTTAAAAATTCGGGTTAATGTTTCTATGAGTTTTAGTTATAATATCTGTTTCTCCAGTTAACAGCGTCTATCCAAACAAACCTGAATTCTTGTGAAATTTTAGTTCAATCAGTATGTATTCTTTGTTGAAATAAATTAAATACAAAAAAAAAAAAAAAAAAAAAAAATCGTGTTTACTTTCAATACCTAGTGACGACAAATTTGTACCCAGTTTTACCTTAGTAGATATATAGGGGGATATGGTTTTCTTACAGGAGATGTAATCTACATTTGTTTAGGTAATGTTGTAGAAACATATCTTAATTCAACAAGGAGCATCTTGCTGACTTTTACACGACGTGATGTTAGGTCTTCCACGCAGGACCCACGGCTATACTGTTAGATAGCTAGTGCACAATAAAAATCAGTTTGAAGCTTATGCAAAATCACACCACAGCAAGAATCAGTTTTCGCGTTAGAACTTGCTCTGCGAGTGTACACAAATCAGTCACAGGGCGAGGCACGTCAGCTCACGACCGGCGCAGATGGTAGAATGATAATTTGTGGTGGGCCATAGACTTGCGCATAATAGTTCGCGATCGGGTCTGCTCACTGCCGCGAACTAGTTCGCTCTTTTACTTCGTCCGCTCCCAGTGACGGCTGAGCGGCGTAGTCTGCGCTTGCAGATGGATGGGGAAGTTCCCCCACCTAGCTGCATCCTGCGCTTGCTGCTTGAGCCGCTAATGATATCACGGAAACCAGATGAAACAATTTGTGGATAATTTCTCGCGTTTAAAAGTACAGTTATCTCTATATCTTGGCATTATAGAATTTATTTGTCAGATATTGTAGAGTGCAGAACACATCAAAACAGAAATTTTGTAGCACTGAACTACGTTATGTAGCAGGCAGACGCTCACCTCGAATTGACTCATCAGCAGAAGGCGAACACGTGATTTTTAATTTTGCTACGCGCCCTCTCGTTATTACCAGGCGGTCTTCGGAAAAGAATCCAACGAACTATGAAGCGAGATACGTTTGGCATAATCGTCCGCTGCTCGAAGTTCGTCCGCTGCTCCTAGTTCGTCCGCTGTTCCTAGTTCGTCCGCTCTTTTCGACTTTTGCTACCGCTACTAAAAGAGCTCTTTTTTATGACTGCTTTTTTATATAATGAATAAGTGTTGCCAAAGCGTGTGCAAGTACCCGTATTTTTTGGCAATTTGATATCAAATACTTAGGCAAATAAACCAGTTATTTACACGAATGGGTGATACAATGGTATTCAAATAATCTGCATACAGAGTGGTAGTGAACTATGAAACTACAGCTGAGCTGCATCTCAGCTCGAAATGAAGGTAACTGGCAGAAGGGAATCACTCGATTCTGCGCGCTCTTGCGTCCTCGCACTGTTCCCCGTCAGTCTTCGGAAAAGGAGCGGACGAACTAAGAGGTGAGGGATCTGCGGACTAGTTCGCGTGAGGGAGCGCTCTTCCGAACTAGTTCGTTCGCGAACTACAGAAGATTAGTGGGCCAGGATATGAACCCGGATTTCCTGCTTCGGCCAGAGGTCGCCTTAACCAGTTAGGTTGTCCAGACACGCATCACTGCCAACCCAAATTCTCATCTTGTAGCACACAACGATGGTGGTGTCTGGCCTATTAGTTCCACTTGCTCGCAGTGTATAAGGTAAAGTTGTTCTCGACGGCGAGTGTTCATCAGAGACGAGTGTATCGTCAGGCGTGCCCCAGGGCAGTGTGATAGGACCGCTATTATTTTCTATCTATATAAATGATCTGTTGGACAGAGTGAGTTGTAATTTGCGGCTGTTTGCTGATGATACTGTGGTCAGTGGGAGGGTGTCGTCTGTAACTGACTGTAATAGCATACAGGATGACTTAGACAAAATTTCTAGTTTGTGCGAAGAATGGCAGCTAGCTCTCAATGAAGAAAAATGTAAGGTGATGCGCATGAGTAGAAAAAACAATCCTATAATGTTCGAATACAGCATTAGTAGTGAGCTTCTTGATGCTGTCGCGTCGTTCAAATATCTAGGCGTAACATTGCAGAGCGACATGAAATGGAACCAGCATGTAAGGACAGTTGTGAGTAAGGCGGACAGCCGACTTCGGTTTATTGGGAGAATTTTGGGAAGATGTACTTCACCTGTAAAGGAGACCGCGTATAAAACGCTTGTACGACCACGTCTTGAGTATTGCTCAAGTATTTGGGACCCGCAGCAGATCGGTTTAAAGGAAAACATAGAGGCGGTTCAGAGGCGAGCAGCTAGATTTGTTACCGGTAGGTTCGACCAATGCGCGAGTGTCACGGAAATGCTCCGGCAAGTCAATTGGGGATTGCTGGAAGAAAGACGACGTTCTTTTCGTGAATTTCTGTTAACTAAATTAAGAGGGCCGGAATTTGAAGCTGAGTGTAGTACGATCTTGCTGCCGCCTACTTATATTTCGCGTAAAGATCACAAAGACAAGATAAGAGAAATTAGGGCTCGTACGGAGGCATATAGGCATTCTTTTTTTCCTCGTTCAATTTGGGAGTGGAATAGGAAAGGAAATGCCTAGTAGTGGTACAGTGTACCCTCCGCCACGCACCTTACGGCGAATTGCGGAGTATGTATGTAGATGTAGATGTAGAAAAGACGCCAATTTCCGTTCCCCCAGTCTGTTTTTGGCCTCTGAATACCATATCTTCAAGTCAATGATTCCCAAATAATCTATATAACACTACCGACTAAGCCTACACATGGTATTTAGCTTTTTTTTTCTTAACAAAAAATATCGATTAGCAACTATAAGATTACTTTTTATCCTTCATAACAAGAGTCGCAAAGCAAGTTTATTTTGTTCTTTGTTCCTGAGCACATTTGGTATTGCCACACGGAACATTGACTGCAACGCATCCATTTTTCCCCATTCCACGTTTTAGAAAAATGGGGAACTCCGCATTATCCGCATTGCCCTCGCTTCCACTTGAATTTTGGCATGGGACATCACAATCGTCTTCAGAGTCTCTGGAGATATTCCGTTTTGTTTTCTTCTTCAATGGTTTCTTTACCTTTCCTGGCAATGTCTTCGGAATTAGATCTAACCGTTTTCTCAAATTACATTTTCAGGCCCAGTAACCCGTTAAATAAATGTCCCTTCAAACCACATACCATGGTAGTACAGAAAATATACAGAAACAGCGATATTTATGTCTAAAAAGGTCAAGTTTTAAAAATGTAATATTACGTTAGTTACCGAAAATTACTTGTAAAATTAGTACCCAAAGTCCCAAAAGTAATCATCCTCAAGCCAAGCAGATTGTAAACAGTCAATATATCTACTCTCTACACGAGAAGAAAGCACACTACTGTTTATATCAAATATCACAATGTTATTGTGAAGCTAATACCTAAAAACCTTGTATACAGACTTTCTAGACATAACTATGCGAAAAAGAAAAATAAATTGCTGTAGTAACAGTAATTTTGTTGAGGATATTGTTCTATTTAACTGGACAGTAACTACGCTAAACACTGGCTATCTAGGCAGGAATAAGGCATTAAATTGTTTTACACACAACTTATTGACTTAGACGTAAGACGACTATTGACCTAATGTTAGTATCACAGGTGAAGAAAATTGACAATCTGTGTCTTTTATGTACAATGCACAGTGTAAACCCCTTTTTCTGAAACAATTATCTTCCAATAGCCGTTCTGCATTTTTTTCACTTCAGCCATCAGAAGTAATTATGCTACCTAAATAACCCAACTCATCCACTATTTTCATTGTTTCGTAACCTAAAGTAATTCCTTCATCATTGCCTGATTTTCTGATACTACATTTGATCATACCTGTCTTACTCTTCTTAATGTTCCTGTTACACACTCCTTTCAAGACAATGACTATTCTGTTTAGTTCCCCCTTCAGGTCCTTTCATGTATCTGACACAATTACTGTATCATCGTCAAACCACAAAGTTTTTATATCTTCCCCATGAACTTATTTGCTTCTCCAAATTTCTCCTTGCATTCCGTCACAAGTTGCTCAGTATACGGATTATACTAAACTGGGACTGCAAAGACTGCAAGAGACTCTTATAACTGCTGTCTGTTTTTTTTTTTTTTCTTTTTTTTTTTTTTTTTTATTTACATGTTGAGTATAACACTTCGCTTACTATATTATATCACTAGCTGAAAACGCGGCGTTGCCCGGATACTCATTAATTTATTGCTGGTATATATTCATTTTTATAACTGCTTTACGTCTGTAAAATATCTCGGGAATACAATTAGTAGTAAAGAGGTAATAGATTGCCACTTGGTGCGTGATGTGGTGGTTTTCCTTGAACGTTACTGTTTATGTGCTCATATCTCATGAACTACGTATCATAATGTAATGCAATTTGGAAGGTACACACAACAATATGCGTGTATACTATCTGTAAAATTTCCTGCGGCTACAATTTGTAGTGTAGAAATTATAAATTGTAACGTCATACTGAAAGCCGTATTTTTAGTCCATGAACAGCAGAACGTTACTGTTTGTGTGCTCATACCTCATGAACTACGTGTCAGAATGTGATACAATTTAGAAGTAACATTCAACTATATATGTGTATACTGTATGTATAATTTTCTGTCGCTACAGTTTGTAGTGTTCATATTATAAATTGTGACGTCATACCGAGAGCCGCTGTTCTACTCCATAAACAGCGGAAAAGTAGTAAGCAAGAAACTTTTTTTCCTTTCATTATTTTGCTATGGTTGTCTGCGAGAAAAAATTCAATGAAGGTTTGAAATTACGTTTAAAGTTTGTTGCAAGTCGCTAAGTACTGTCATTCTCATACATTGTATTCCGAAAGTCTCGCCGCATGACGTAATATCTTTTGAACCATGTGCCGTATGTGATTTTTAACCATGCAGCAATTGTTACCTTACGGTAAAGGAATGTGTGTACCAAATTTGGTTGAAATCGGTCCAATGGTTTAGGAGAAAATGAGCAGCATTGTCGAAAAATGCAGCAGTTTTTCAGGCATCTCATTGTTTATGACGTATTTCGTGAACTATATATCGTATGTGATTCTTACACTTACGGCGACCGTCCTCATGGATTGAAGCTTACGTGTACAACATTTCATAAACATTGAAACAAAACTGTAGATTTGTATGCAACACGCACAAATATACGGACACTGCTTTATATATTAGATTGCTACTTTCAGATTTTTAAAGAGTGTTTCCCTGCCATCATAGTCAAAAGCCTTCTGCAAATCGACAAATGCTAAAAACGTAGGTTTGCCTTTCCTTAACCTATCTTCTAAGATAAGTCGTAATGTGAGGATTGCCTTACGTGATCATACATTTCCCCTAAATCCAAACTGATCTTCCCCAAGGTCGAATTCCACCTGTTTTTCCATTCGCTTGTAAATAATTCATGTTATTATTTTCCATCCATGTCTTATTATCCTGATCGTTTTGCAATTTTCACATTTTGTTTTAATGTATATCTTATTAAGTTTTTAAACAGAAAGTTATCATTAGGTTATAAGCTATTTCCTTCAACGTTTCACTGTAAGATATGGTAAGTGAATTTTGTGTGATATCTCTGAGCTCAACAAGCAGCCACGATCTTGTATCTCTGAGCGCTGAGGAACCAGTAGTAGTGATAGTTGAGCTGAAGCTGGAGCTAGTTAGTTGTTGTGCGGTCGTCCAATAGTACTGTTACTGGATGAGATGCACAATAGTGTTCGCTGCTCCAGATAAAAGGACAGATATATGTAAATGGTATGGCGGTGTCACTCACATTCAAAAAGGTATTGAAATTTACTCGAGGGAAGCCCTTAGTTAGTAAAATTTCCTTTCTTGATATCAGCATTATAGCCGCAGCACTTTATTAGTGCTAATTTTGTCTTCGATTATGTGGTTCTTTTTGTGGTCTTTAGTCCTCAGACTTGTTTGATGCAGCTCTCCACCCTACTCTATCCTCAGCAAGCCTCTTCCTCTCCTCATAAGACCTGCAACCTACATACATTTGAATCTACTATATGCGTCCACTCCCATGGACCACAGACATTGTAGGTGTGATAATAAAGAAGAAAATAGGAATGCGGGTAAACTACTATGAGCAACGCAGTGATGGAATTATCGTAGTCAACCAGCTCTGTCGATGATGAGGAGATCGAAGAAATATATGAGGAGCTAAAGGAAATTATTCAGACAATTAAGGGAGAGGAAAACTTAATTGTTATGGGAGACTGGAATTCGGTAGTAGGACAAGGAATGGAAGGTAAGATAGTAGGTGAATATGGTCTGGGCAAAAGGAAAGAAAGAGGAAGCCGCCTGGTAGAATTTTGCACGGAACATAATTTAGTTATAACAAACACCTGATTTAAGAATCACAAAAGAAGGTTGTATACGTGGAAGAGACCAGGGGACACCGGGAGTTACCAGATAGATTTTATAATGGTAAGACATAGATTTCGGAACCTGTAAGACATATCCAGGAGCAGATATAGACTCAGACCATAGCTTGTTGGTTATGAACTGTAGGCTGAAACTGAAGAAACTACAAAAAGGTATAAAAAAAAGGAGATGGGACCTGGATAAATTGAAGGAACCTAAAGTTCTTAAGAATTTCAGAGGGAACTTTAGGCAACAATTGACAGAAAGGGGGAAAATAAATCAGTAGAGGAGGAGGAATGGGTAGCATTGAGAGATGAAATAGTGAAGGCAACAGATGACAAAATAGGTAGGAAGGGAAGACCTACAAAATATCCTTGGATATCACAGGAGATACTAAATTTAATCGATGAACGGAGAAAATATGAAAATGCAGTAAATGAAACAGGCAAAATGTAGTACAGACGACTAAGAAATGAGATTAACAGGAAGTGCAAAATGGTAAGCAGGAGTGGCTAGAAGGCAAATTCAAGGATGTAGAAGAATGTATAAATAGGGGAAAAATAGATACAGCCTGCAGGAAAATAAAAGAGACATTTGTAGAAAAACAGCTCTATGAATATCAAGGACTCTGATGGAAAACCAGTTCACAGCAAAGAAGGGAAAGCTGAAAGGTGGAAAGAGAAGATAGAGAAGCTCTATGAAGGAAATGAACTTAGCGGCAAAACTGTAGAAAGGAGAGAAGAAGTAGATGAGGATGAAATAGGAGATACTATACTGAGAGATAATTTGACAGAGCACTGAAAGATCTAAGTCGAAACAAGATCCCTGCAGTAGATGATATTCCCTCAAAGCTACTGAGGTCT
Organism: Locusta migratoria; assembly: GCA_026315105.1. Classification (NCBI taxonomy): domain Eukaryota; kingdom Metazoa; phylum Arthropoda; class Insecta; order Orthoptera; family Acrididae; genus Locusta; species Locusta migratoria. The sequence goes on along the minus strand of CM048748.1, from coordinate 439,303,574 downwards.
CTGGGAGAACCAGCCATGACAAAATTGTTTCACCTGGTGTGTAAGATGTATGAGACAGGTGAAGTACCCTCAGACTTTAAGAAAAATGTTGTAATCCCCATTCCAAAGAAAGAAGGTGCAGTCAGGTGTGAAAACTACAGAACCATGTTTAATAAGTCATGGTTGCAAAATATTAACACGAATTATTTACAGAAGGATGTAAAAGCTGGTAGAAGCCGACCTCGGGGAAGATTAGTTTGGGTTCAGGAAAAATGTAGGAACTCGGGAGGCAATACTCACTTTACGGCTTATCCTAGAAGATTAAGAAAAGGCAAACCTACATTTCTAGCTTTTGTAGATTTGGAGAAGGCTTTTGAAAATGTTGATTGGAATAAATTCTTTCAAGTTCTGAAGCCAGCAGGAGTAAAATATAGGGAGCGTAGGGTTATTTACAACTTGTACAAAAAGCAGACAGCGGTTGTCACAGTTGAAGGGCATAAAAGGGATGTATCAGTTGGGAAGGGAGTAAGACAGAGTTGTAGCCTGTCTCCAATGTTATTCAATTTGTACATTGAGCAAGTTATAAGAATTAAAAACATTTCGTTTTGCCGACGACATAGTAATTCTTTCAGATACAGCAAAGGACCTGGAAGAGCAATGGAACGGAATGGACAGCGTGCTGAAAGGTGCATATAAGATGAACATTAACAAGACCAAAACTAGGGTAATGGAGTGCAGTCTAAGAAAATTAGGTGATGCTGAAGGTATTAGATTAGGTAACGAAGCAATAAAGTAGGTAGTTGAGTTTTGTTACTTGGGCAGTAAATTTATAAATGATGGTCGCAGTACAGAGGATATAAAATGCAGAATGGCAATGGGTAGAAAAGCGTTCTTGAGAAAGAGAAATTTGTTAACATTGAATATTGATTTAAGCCTAAGGAAGTCCTTTCTGAAGGCATTTGTATGGAGTGTTGCCTTGTATGGGAGTGAAACATGGCCGATAAACAGTGCGGACAGGAAGAGGATTGAGGCTTTTGAAATGTGGTGCTACAGAAGAATGCTGAAGATTAGGTGGGTCGTTCGCGTAACTAATGAGTAGGTACTGAACTGAACTGTGGAGAAAAGAAATTTCTGACATACCTTGACTAAAAGAAGGGATAGATTGGTAGGGCACATTCTTAGACATCAAGGAATTGTGAATTTAGCCTTGGAGGGAAGTGTGTGGGGTAAAAACTGCAGAGGAAGACCAAGAGATGGATACTGTAAGCAGATTCAGACAGATGTAGGTTGGAGATGGAGAGGCTTGCTCAGGATAGGGTATTTTGGAGAGCTGCATCAAACCAGTCTCCTGACTGAAAACCACAACAACAACACTATATGCGTCTCTTGGTCTCCCTCTGCGATTTTTACCTCACACACTTTCCTCCAATGCTAAATTATGCTTACTCGAATTCAGAATGTGTCCGACCAAGCGATCCCTTCTTTTGGTCAAGGTATACCATAAATTACTTTTCTCCCCAATTCTGATCAGTATTTGGGTAAGTTATTTCGAAGGTCGGAGAAAGGCAACGGCATACCACCTCCAAACAGGACCACGCCTAGTAAAGCACTGTAGTGTTCAAACCAATCTTCGGATTGTTGACTGCTTTACCTTACCTCTTCATTAGTTATGCGATCCACACACGTAATTTTCAGCATTCTTCTGTAACACCACACTTCAAAAGCCTCCATTTTCTTCCTGTCCACACTGTTTATCGTCAATGTTTAGCTCTCATACAACGTCACACTCCATACAAATGCCGTCAGAAAGGACGTCCTTACACTTAAATTAATATTCGATGTTAACAAATTTCTCTTTAACACATATCTTTTCTTCCCATTGCCATTCTGCATTTTATATCCCCTGTACTACGCCCATCGCATGTTATTTTACTTCCCAAGTAACAAAACTCATCTACTACCTTTATTCTTTTGTTACCTAATCGAATTCCTTCAGCAACGCCCGATTTTTTTAGACTGCTCTCCATTACTCTCGTTTTGCTCTTGTTCATTTTATATACACCTATCAACACACTGTCCATTCCGTTCAACTGATCTTCCAGCTCTTTTGCTGCCTCTCAGATAATTACAGTATCATCGGCAAAACGCATTTTTTATTTTTTATTTTTTCACCATGAGCTTTAATTCCTTCTCCTAAGTTCTCTTTGCTTTTCTTAAATAGCTTGGTCAATCTACAAATTGAATAGCACTGGAGAAAGGCTACAACCCTGTCTTACTCTCTTCCTTACCTCTGCAACCCTTTCATGCCCTTTGAAAAACCACAGTTAAATGTGAAATTAACTCTAGCTGATGGGAGCCAGTTAAAAGCTTACTTCATTTTGCCTGTCTCAATTACTGAATTTTTATATTTTCTGTTTTATGTATGAAATTTAGTATTTCCTGCGATATCCAAGGATTTTTTGTATGCTTTGTTTTTCTACCTATATTGTCCTCTGCTGCCTTCACTATTTCATCTCTCACATTCCTCCTCTACTGTTTTATTTCCCCCAGTTTCTGTCAATTGTTGCCTAAGACTCCCTGTGATATTCTTAAGTACTTCAGGATCCCTTAATTTATCCAAGTCCCATTTCATTATTTTCCTACCTTTATGCAGTTTTTTTACTTTCGGCCTCCAGTTCATGACCATTAAGTTAAGGTTAGAGTCTATATCTGCCCATGGACATGTCTTACAGTTTAAAACCTGGTTCCGAAATCTATGTCTTACCATTATAAGATCTATCTGGTACCTTCCGGTGTCTACTGGTCTCTTCCACGTATACAAACTTCGTTCGTGATTCTTAAACGGGTGTTTGTTATAACTAAATTATGTTCCGTGCAAAATTAGACCAGTCGGCTTCCTCTTCCATTTCATTTGCCCAGTCCATATTCATCCAAAATTTTCCCTTCCCTTCCTTTTTCTATTACCGAATTCCAGTCTCCCATCACAATTAAGATTTCCTCTTCCTTAATTGTCTGAATAATTTCCTTTACCTCCTCATACATTTCTTCGATCTCCTCATCATCGGCAGAGTTAGTTGGCATGTAAACCTGTACTACTGTGGTCGGTGTTGGCTTCGTGTCTATCTTGACTACGATAATGCGATCACTCTGCTGCTCATAGTAGTTTACCCATGTCCCTATGTTTTTATTCATTGTCAGACCTACCGATTTTGTATTTATAATCCTGCACTCACCTGACCAGAAATACTGTTCCTCTTTCCACCGAACTTCACTAATCCCCACTATATCTAACTTTAACTTATCCATTTCTATTTTACATTTTATAACCTCCCTATCCGATTAACGGATCTAACATTGCACGCTCCGATCCGTAGGATGCCAATGTTGTTTTTCCTGATGATCACATCTTCCTGAGTAGTCCCCGCCCGAAGATCCGAATGGAGGACTATTTTACCTACGGAATATTATACCCGGGAGGATGCCATCATCATATATTCATACAGTAGAGCTGCATGCCCTCTAGAAAAGTAACGGCTATAGTTTCCCCTTGGTTGCAGCTGTTCGTAGTAACTGTGTGGCAATGCCACATTAGCTGATGTTAGAAGGCCAGCTCAGTCAATCATTCAGACTGTTGCCCCTGTAACTTCTGAAAAGGCTGCTGCCCCTCTTCAGGAACCACTCGTTTGTCTGGCCTCTCCACAGATACCTCTCCGCTATGGTTGCACCTACGGTACGGCTATCTGTATCGTTGAGGCACACAAACCACACGACCTCGGCAGTGTCTGTGGTTCATAGGGGTGCTCCAGTATGTTACCGCCAGAAAATGGTTTATCTCTCCAGAAATTTGGTAATGTAGTTTGTGTCACCGCAATTATATTTCTTTCAAAGTTTTATGTTAATTTTTTGTAAAATTTATAAATGAACCCCATCAAAATTTCAGTTGTGATTATAGACTTCTTATCAGAAAACAGCTGAATTCAGTTAAAATTATAAAACTGTTCGAGGAGACTGAGGCGCTCCAGTCACGGTCTGCACGGCCACTGCGGTCGGGGGTTCGAATCCCCCCTCGGGCATGGATATTTGTGCCGTCCTAGTTCGTAAGTAGTTCATAAGTAGTTTGTAAGTTTAGGGACTGATGACCCCGTAGTTATGTCCCATAGACTATACAAACATTTGAACATTTTTTTGAATAAAACTGTTGTCATATACTTCATTTAATTTAAATTATGTAGTGGGCTTCTGCTGTCAACGTCACTTTAGAGACAGACGTTATAGACGAGGTAAGTACGTAAAGACAAAGGGTCAGAGTCAAAATATTGGTCGACAGTTATTGTTTAGTTTTTCTCTGTGTAGCAAAGTTAAAAATTTCCGGTTTCTAAGGGATATGATTTTTCTCTGTCATAACAGAAATATTGCTTTATTTCAGTGCCACAGAGTAATGTTAAGTTAGCCTCAAAACAATTCCGTAAGGCCTTACTCCAATACTGGCAATTCATACTGAATGGAAGTTTACTCACAATCGCACTGTTAGAAAATTATGACATTCAGAATAACAATTATCATCCTAATAAATTTTTACGGAAACCATAATTCTGTGTTCGTTCCTTAGCGTGTTCGAGTCCGTAGCAATTGAAATTGGGACAAGTGATCATAGGACTTTTCAGTTGATTGTTAATGTTGAATGACGACATACCATTATGTAACGTTCCTCCTCAAGCACCCTGTATACGGTACTGAAAATAACAATTATCATCCTAATAAATTTTTACGGAAACCATAATTCTGTGTTCGTTCCTTAGCGTGTTCGAGTCCGTAGCAATTGAAATTGGGACAAGTGATCATAGGACTTTTCAGTTGATTGTTAATGTTGAATGACGACATACCATTATGTAACGTTCCTCCTCAAGCACCCTGTATACGGTACTGTACTGCCTAATAACTAGTATCTCTGCATTTTCCGCCGTGAGTTACAATTATCTTTGTATTGTTATACAGACTGCCACGGTCTTGTCCATATTGCTGCTCCTTTTAAACCTTAATATTCACAATTATCTAAGCCTAATCAGCAACGACATAGCCTACGATGGTGAGACAAACAATGGCCACGACTAATTGAACCGAACGACAATGTTTTACTGAGGAAATGGGATTCTACGGGCACCAACACCACGACGAGATTAGAGACTTTTACAAACTGTGCTAACAGAACAGTTGAACCTTTAATTGACACTTTGCCATTCTATCCGTGGGTTGCCACTGATTCCACTTCCGAGCTCTCTGCTTTGGATGAAATCCAGTATCCATGTCGGCAGCCTGTTCCTTTGATGACAATGTATGTGTCCAGCCCTTTGTCGCGACTTGTGCTTGCTAGCGTATCGATTTCATTGAAACACGAGGAGCTGGGCGCCCTGGTGTAGTGGGGTTGGTGCTATCTCACACAGAGCACTGTTCAAGCGAATACTGGATCATTACAGTTAGGCCAAACTGTACAGAAAGTTGACTGTCAGATTCAGTGAATGTTGGAGGGTATAATAAAGAATACGCTTTTGTATACAGATGAAGAACAGTTACAGGAAAATCAATTTTGCAGTTGCAAAAACTTTGCAACTTTCCTTTAAAACTTATTCCTTTGCTATTACTCTACATTTCGAAAAAGCCTTACCGTTTGAATTTTGTAAAAGATTTGATGAATAATAGGCTATCACGGATATGTTTCAATATGTCCTACCCATATTTTTTCGGATTGTCCTGGTTACGCCTGGGGTAAAAGATAGATTTTTACATCACTATCAGGTCGTACAAATTCTTTAACATTGATTTTACACGAATTGCACCCTTAATTTCTAATTAAAGGGCCGTCCTTCTGGAACGACATAAACACGTAAACACTAATATTACGTATTAGATATGACATTTTAGATGTAGAACTATCCCTATGTTCCTGAATAATAATAAAAAATATGTGTATGTACTTACACACCCTAAATCCTGATTTAAATCATACGTTGCTTCTGCAACCCCATATTCATAGGTGTCTAACATGGAATAACGTGCTAAAACGTTGATTGTTTGACTTTAACTTTTCCCGGCGTAATGAATGTTCAAACAACTTACGGGTATGCTGCCGGGTGATGTCGACAACCGCCGATATTTCGGCAGGAGGACACCCTGCCATTCTCAAGGCACAACTGCACTTAAGGAAGCATATTGCTTCCCTGCCATTCTCAAGGCACAACTACACCTAAGGAAGCACATTGCTTCCTTAAGTGCAGTTGTGCCCTGAGAATGCCAGGGTGTCCTCCTGCCGAAATATCGGCGGTTGTCGTCGACGACGTCACCCGGCAGCATACCCGTAAGTTGTTTGAACATTGATTGTTTGTGTATGCAAGTCAATGATGGACATTTCAGTGACAGTCCGTTGTTGGAGGAAGTTTTTTGTGCCAAAAGGAAATAATTTTACTTTAAATGTTTAAAAAAATATTCCTTCTGGAGGGACATCAGGATCATCTGGGCGGTGAAAGGAAATACAAGCAGAATTACTGATTACTAAACAGAATGATGTAGCATGTGTTTCTATAAAGTGACGAATGGGAAAGTTATCGCAATATCATCCTGAATTCCAGACATCTAACTTTATTGACAATATAGTACGGTAAATGTAACAGTCTAACAAACCGCAACATTTGGCTGTGATAAAAAAAAAAAAATAAATAAATAAATAAAAAAAATAAAAAAAAAAAAAAAATTTTAGATACGTAGCAAAGGCGGAAATAAAACACAAATACTCCGTCATCACTAAATACGGAACGAACGATATACCTGAATTTCTAACACTCATTTCCAAGTATAATTGCAGCTACCTACTCTAGCGTCCGCTCACTATCGTGTCGGATTCAAATGACAGACATACTGACACAGCTCGCGGAACAGTATTGCGTAAACTAAAGTGTATCCTAGTAGAGATATTTTACACCACGTGAAAGACGAAGTTTGCAGTATCTAATATGTCAGTAAAACTGACGATCTGGCGCCTTAAGACTTTTATCACTTATATAAACACTAGGTGAGAACCCGGCGTTGCCCTGGTATTTATTTATTTATCTTTTTATTCAAACCTTGAGTTAGTACTCCTCCTATCCTTTATCTCTCTGTCCATCTCCTTTTTGTAATAACATGTTATATTTATCGGAGAATATATATAAGAAATAAGGCTGTCTTGCGTAATATTGAAAATTTTAAGTACAGTATCTAACCAAAGAACGGTAGTAATCAAAATAGAATTGATATGTAACACTAATACATTTATTTCATTCACAACGTTACTATAAACAATGTTTATTTACTTGTCCAGGATCTAATATGAATAATTTCTTTGTTGAAGCCACCCCTGAGCGAGTGATATAAAATTGTCCGTTTGAGAATCATGGGCATGTTAAATCCACTCCACAGTATTAAGTAGATTGCCCTGTGGTTTATTAATCGTAATAGAAAATGCAAGTCTCATGGATAGTGTATTATCTTGAAGTTAAAAGCCAGGTCGGCTATTCGGGTGAATATACTCTGTTTCATTCTCCTCCTTTCCTCATAACTCTACAGAATCTATTGCTCTAGTCTGCACCCATGTGCGCTTCAGAGCTCAAAGTTGATAACACTACTGGCCAAAGACTCACTACACCCCCCCCCCACCCGAAACTGCAACCATCTCCCACTCTCCAAACCCGAGATATTAGGTCCTGTCTTACCATTTAATATTGAAAATCAATATCTTTTATTTCACGTTTTGTAAATTGTTTTAGAAAGCCCCCTCCTCCCACAGGCAGACAGAAAGTAATAATTCCTACCCCACCTTCTCCCCAGAAATTTCAATGATGCAGTTTGCATCTTGACACCCCCCCCCCCCCCCAGGGGACACCGCTACTGTCAGCTTTCCAGGAATATGCTTAAGCTGACTGGAATACGTGATGCATGATGTGACAGGTTTTCACACATTGCAGTATATACTCCGCGCGGGAGTAGCCGAGAGGTCTGGAGCGCCACGCTGCGGGTCGCGCGGTCTCCAGCGGACATGGATGTTTGTGGTCAGTATAAGTTATTTCATAAGTAGTTTGTAAGTATAGGGACTAGTGACCCTGCAGTTAAGTCCCATAAGCTTATCAAGCATTTCAGCAGTATATACAGTAGGACAGTCATGTTTAGGAAGACTGTTGCTGTACGGTTGAAGGAAAGGTATAACAGCCTGAAAATGAGACTCGTGGAAGAACTTTCGAAAACTAACGAAGTGACGACAACAGCAGATAGTTGGACACATTTTAGTAGAACTTTTTGGGCGTTACAGTGCACTGGCTCGATGCAGACACACTAGGAACGTAATCTGCAATGCTTACTATAAAGAGACTTGAGGGACAGCATATATATGATGTTCAGGATGGTGCTATCGAGGGCATACATCGCGAATTTAATGTTCACAATAAAGTGGTGACTTGTGTAACACACAACGGCAGCAATTTCGTCAAAGCTTTTACATAAGTTAAACTAATGCAACTGCTTTTCTTTAGAATCTATTCTATTTTAATGTCTTTCATTTTTGCTCTATGCAGTTCTATCCCTTCTTTAGTTACGCCAAAAATTTCACCAAACTAAAAGGTAATTGTAATTTTACCAATTGCTTTTTAAAAAAGTAATTTGTACTTATATTTATGTACATATTTTTCCATGTAATTGTAATTGAAACTAATTACATTCTTGAGTACTTTTGCCAACACTTGATAAATACAGGAGTAGACTACGAGTTTGGAAATCAGAATCAGGGATGCAGTCGTTGGCATTGTGCATGGTAGATTGTAGTGGGACGGATTATTGTCTCCGCTACTACGTCATGTCAGTTCAGTTTCTGCAGAATAACCGGTTAATATTTATGTTATTAAATGGTTTTAATGTAAATGATTTTTGTATGTTTCTTATATTTCAAGTGCTGTGATGGCGACTCAACCTACGAGAGCAACATCTTCGAAGCTTATATCAAGGAGTAAACATCTGGCCACTTCAAGTCGCGGGTCGACGGCAACGAGGCAAGGTGATGCTGGTCTCAGCGGTTATAGTCGAGGATATTGACATTATTATAGAAAGTTTCACGAAAAATCGAGATTATTTAAATACCAGTTCTGTTTTAACTGTTGATGACTCACGATCTGTACTCTGACGTCAATAAATGTTCAGGTGTCTTGAAAAGTCATCGAGTGTCACAGACAATTATTTCTGATATTATTATTTTACAAGAAATGGTATATTATTAGAAGAGAAAGAAGTAATTTCAAACCCTTTTACAGTTTGAACGATGAAATTTATGAAACAATAGCTGAAAACCCGGCGTTGCCCGGGTATATATTTATTTATTCCTGCTATTTTTCAGAATTATATTCATTTGTATCAAGGCTGTATGTCAGTCAAATCAATTGGGAATACAATTAGTAGTAAAGAAGTAATAGATTGAAACTTGGTGCGTGATGGGGCGGTTTTCCACGAACGTTACTGTTTATGTCCTCATATCTCATAAACTACCTGTCGTATTGTGACACAACTTAGAAGGTACACTCAACTATATGCGTGTATATTGTCTGTAAAATTTCCCACGGCTACAATTTGTAGTGCACAAATTATAAATTGTAACGTCATACCAAATCCCGTAGTTTTATTCAATAAACATCGGAAAAGTAGTAAGCGAGAAACTTCTTTCTTTTCATCATTTTGCTATGGTTGTTAGCGAGATAATGTTTCATAAAGGTTTGAAATCATGTTTAGTGTTTGTTGCAAGTCGCTAAGTACTGTCATTCTCATACAGTATATTTCGAAAGTCTCGCCGCATTATACGGATTTTTTGCGATTTCTATTGGTTATACGTAATATCTTCTGAACCATGTGCCGTACGTGATTCCTAACCATGCAGCAATTGTAACTCACGGTAAGGAGTGTGTGTACCAAATTTGGTTGAAATAGGTCCAGTTGTGTAGGAGAAAATGAGCAGTATTGTCACCAAATGCAGCAGTTTTCCACGCATCTCATTGTTTATGACGTCATACCTCGTGAACTATGTATCGTACGTGATTCTTACACTTACGGCGACCATTCTCATGGATTTAAGATTACGTGTACAAAATTTGAAAAAGATTGCATCAAAATTGTAGATTTGTACGCAACACGTACAAATATACGGACACTCTGCTTTATATATTAGATTATTCTGTGCGAAAGATCCATAAAGAAGAATTAAATTAATTTTTAATACTCCATTTAATAGATCGAACATATCGATCTATCAGGAACTTTATATCATCTGTGACTACAGCAACGTGTAAAACACGAACTTCCTTTTGACAGTTTGAAATATGAATGAACTTTGAAAAATTTATTAAGAGTGACAATTTAAAGAAACTGTAGCATCATTCGCTTCTTCAATCTGCGCAAGAATATAGCATTTATACTCTTATAATTAATACACTGCGAAGGTGATTTGTTTAATATAACAAAATAACAGAATATTTCTCGAAAATACCAGGTGATCAAAAAGTCAGTATAAATTTGAAAACTTAATAAATCACGGAATAATGTATATAGAGAAGAGAAAATTGACACACATTCTTGGAATGACATGGGGTTTTATTAGAACCAGAAAAAAACACCCCATATTGCTAGACGCGTGAAAGATCTCTTGCGCGCGTCGTTTGGTGATGATCGTGTGCTCAGCCGCCACGTTCGTCATGCTAGGCCTCCCAGATCCTCAGACCTCAACCCATGCGATTATTGGCTTTGAGGTTACCTGAAGTCGCAAGTGTATCTTGATCGACCGACATCTCTAGGGATGCTGAAAGACAACATCCGACGCCAATGCCCCACTATAATTCCGGACATGCTTTACAGTGCTTTTCACAACATTATTCCTCGACTACAGCTATTGTTGAGAAATGATGGTGTACATATTGAGAATTTCCTGTAAAGAATGTCATAATTGCTTTGTCTTAATTTGTTATGCTAATTATTGCTTTTCTGATCAGATGAACCGCCATCTATCGGGCATTTTTCAACCTTTTTTTCGGTTCTGATAAAACCCCATGTCATTCCAAACATGTATGTAAATTTTTCCCTCTCTATCCACATTATTCGGTGATTTATTAAGTTTTCAAATTTATATTGATTTTTTGATAACCTGGTATTTTCGAGAAATATTCTGTTATTTTGTTATAATAAACAAATCATGTTGGCAGTGTATTAATTATAAGAGACTAAATGCTATATATAAGCTGTTATGAATACATTGTTATGGATTTTCATGGATCACGTTGTTATGTTAGCTCCGCCATTTTGTATAGACAGTTTTCACCAACAAATTCGTAATCGTAATAATACAATGAAATAATCTTCAGAGTTGGTGACAGATCGTGGCAAACTCGATGGCAGATGATAGTCAGCCTGAGAATTACCACTAACGATAGGTGCTGGAAATGCAATGGGTGCACTATGCCATTCGTTGTTTTTTTTTTTTTTTTTTCAAAAATATGCCCTCTGTCCTTTTAGCGTTTTGCAAACTTGTTCTCAATTCAACAAGGAATGAGGAAAGAGAGACTTTCATAATCCACCGGTATCAGTAACGGTCCATCAAATTTCTCGGAAAGTTGTTCCTCTAGAGGAGGTATTACTGGAGGCAAACCGTCATTCAACCGTTGTGTAATAATGCTGAATATATCTTGCCGAGTGAATTTCACGTATTGACCATCCGAACCTGTATGAAAAAATTACAATAGCATTAGTAACACATTAAGTGCAGACAAATGGTCAGATATCGTAAGCGTGTGGCACAGGAAACACATAGTTCTGTAGCCTACCTCACCGCGCTCTTCATCGAACATGTTGTTCTACGAAATGTCGGCTGCAGGGTCACTTTTAAATATTCGTTATACAAGAGAAATGACAGATTTTGGCAATTCCATCTGACAATAAATTAGTCTATAGTCTGGGAGTTGAAATTCCGTGGTATATTGCGGTATATGCTACTTTTGCTCCAGTTGAAAATGCAGATTCGGCAAAGCATGGTCGTTTTACACAGACATAGGAAAAATAGAATATAAATAGAATAACCACGAAATTTATACCGATTTAGTGTACGACCATTTCGTATATACCTGTAGCAGCCGTTCCCATCTTGTAGAACTGAAATTTTTCACATCACTACGGAAATATTCACTCACAAACCGTGAGTAATTTTGCCTTCCTTTCGCAGCGTCGCGTGTGCTCTCTACAAAGGTCACTTTTGAACTGACGAAACTTGACAGGTATCGAAGGTCGCGACCTCTCCTTCTGCAATGAGATTCACCAATTCTTCCCGTATCCTACCCACCCATCGAAAATTCGTTTTCGGGGTTTTGGCCACGTTTTGGGGATTCGGGGATTCCGTCGCACTGTGCGACGTCGCGTGGTGAGCACGGAGGGCGCAGGTTTTAGCGGCGGGCCGCGCATTGAATACCGCACCGCCACCATCCTGACGATTACGGAGTTTGTGAGATTAGGTCCGCTTTCACTGCAAACGGAGTTGACCATCAAAAGACATACTAAAACGGTGTCATATTCCATGTGCGCGTGTACTTCTGTTGATGCCCCGTATTGCCCGCCCTATGGCCTGGTAATGCCTTCTCTGGATTTGTACCGGATGCCTCTCGGTAGTTCTTTCACTTTGGCAAAGATATTGTACTCACAGGGACTGATGGCGGATGAGTACTGTGCTGTTACCAGGGATGGAGTGTTGGGGTATCAGAACAGTAAGAAGCGAATTTCTATTTTAATTTCATTTAATTTCATTTTCTATTATTAAAAAAAAGAGAAAAAATTAATAATAATAATAGACAATTATTAATGAATGTTGTGAAGAAAAAAAATCCATATGTGAAACTAAAAGTAAAAAGTGGAAGAACAGTATCTTTGCTTGTTAATTAGCAGTCAGTCCTGTCTTGTCTTCTTGAGCAGTTAGAGGTAATGAGCTGTCTGTTTTTTTTTTTTTTTTTTTTTTTTTTTTTTTTTTTTTTTTTTACACATTTAGTTGTGATGTAAATGTTTTTAGAAAAATAAGATCTTTCTCAAGAGTGAAAAGTTTCGTCTTAATTTAACCACGTAATGACCCTGAGATGTGATGAAGCAATCAACAATAAGAAGACATTCAGAAAACTGTCGGTATTTTTTTTTTTTTTTTTTTTTTTACATCAGTTTATTCTAAAGTTTCTCTGAAGTTCATTAATATAAACTGCAGTCCTTCTTTGCTAATTTTCATTAACAATTTTTTCACAATATAAAGATGTTTTACAGTACGGTGGAAGTTCCAGAATCTCAAACTGCCAGAATGCGGTCCTAGTCTTCACCCCCCTCCCCATCCCCCACTACCGCTGGTAATGGAAGATTCTTAACATCCACCGTACTCATCTGACCACTACTGAGGATCTGGGTCAACCGGTGAGGAAACAGCACACGCCACACGGCGGTCAATACGGGCAATCAGCGGAAATACACGCGCAGAAGGAATACCACTCTTTGCAGACTTTTGGCAGCAGTTGAAAATTGACAGGGGCAAATGTATTGAAGATATACGTACCTTTGTCTGTAAAGTCATTTAAGCTGAAAACAATAGTTCCAATTGCCTAGGCTACATATCGACAAGTCCTGAACCACTAATTTCTTTATTGTCTTAGTAATATCTTTCTTTCCTTCACTCTTTTTTTTTTTTTTTTTTTTTTTTTTTTTTTTTTTTTTTTTTTTTTACCTTGCTTTACTTCCATTACATATTACGAAAAGGCATTCTTTCGGATGAGAATATCTGTCTTCAGATGTAACTGGACCCCATAAGTTTTCTACGAACATTAGCTCCAGCTGAAAGATGAAGACGCGCTGGAATAGCCGTGCGCACTACGGCGTCTTGCTGCTGATAACGCGGCTGCTCCCCGTCGTGCGTTTCAGTCCTCCTTCGAGCATGATACGAGAGTGTGTTGTCCTTAGCGTCAGTTAGGCAGAGTAATTTGTTAGCAGAGAGACTGTTGACCACTGCAATTTGGCCCCTTAGGTCTGCAAACATTTGAACATTTGGACCGTGTAATGCATCACTAGACCAAGCACCAAAATCTTATTTTCCAATTTTCTTAGTTTTTTTGTACAGATGAAGGCTTGTTATTGTTGTACTTAGTGGAAGATAAACGTAATTAAATGATAAACAACACGAAAAAATAACACAAATTGTCATTAGACTACTAATGCTTAATTGCTGCTCGTGCACCTTTGTTATGCACCAGTGAACGAAAAGACTTGATCGTCCTTTATGCTTAAATGAACTGTACATTAGGTCAATTATAAAAATAATGCCTTAAGAAGCCATAGGCCTTTCAGATCCTTAAACAACTTCATGAGGTTATTTACTGTAAACGAAGCTTAAATGAACCACAAATGGCGTTTGGTAAACTAAACATTTATGTAAAACAAGCTGAAGTTTTGAAAATTGTATTGGTTGTATCACTGATTTCTCATTTATGGAACTGTGTGAGCCACGACAAAATAATTGTAAAATGCGTATAACATTACAGACACTTCATGGATTCTCTACAAATTCCCAACGCAAGTAAGTGTAAGTAACTGTACATCACAATGGCCCAACTGTACAAACCCTGCGAATTGAAAAACAATGTAACATGAAAAATGAAAGGTACTTGTTATTATTCGCATTCAAGTTCAAAATCAACGTGTCTATTTAAACCATTGACGTAGTCCCCCAAATTGGTATCACTTGCATCTTTCGGAATTACCGGCAGATGGGATGTAAAGTCTGAAAGATTTTCATTACAAATCGTTTTTCTTCCTGGCCACTGTGGAATTAAATGATCACTCAATTTCAACGGGTGAGAGGAAGATCTTTCTCATCTTTCGTTTTTCTGAATGTTTATTTCAACTACAGTCTCCTGGTCAAAGTCTCTTTTCATAAAGTAAGCTTAGAGATTTGTCCATCGTCATTCCAATTTCTCTGGTCTCCAACCAATTTACATTTCACATTTATTTGTCACATTTTTGGTTTGTTATTCTTTTTTTAACGTTTAAGTTCCAACGAATTATCTATGTTCGACTCTGTGAATAACGAAAACTTTTCTTTAATGACTTACTTCCATGACATTCATGATATAGTAGACAGTGTAAACTCGTTGTGGCTTCAGTGCACGCTTTCTCTCCAAAATCACTCTCATTAGGCAAAAAGCTGTGCCATGAAAGAACATATATCTTTTCAAATGTGGCGTTAATTTACAACTTAGTTTTAAGTAACAGCACGATTTTTATGTTAATATTTAGGCGTCCACACGAGTATGAACAAAAATAAGGTCTTTTGGAGTGACATTTTCTTCGATATGTTTTTTGGCACCTGCAAACTTCCTGGGCTCCACAGCCTGCTTTACCCTAAACGCAGATATAGCAATGAATACCTAAATGATATACGCAACTGCCTTTTGCAATCTACAAATTAGGTTGTAACTTAGGCATAGTGGCGCTTGGTCTACTGTTGCAGAACTTCAGTGTAAATTGTGGTTCGTGGTTTTGAGATGCAAAATTCAAAATCAAACATAGGGGGAGTGCCTCCTCATATGTTTCACTATTTCACGGAAGTAGTGAAACGGTGACTTTTATCTCAAATGGGCCATGTTGTTTCCCATCGGAATGCATTGAGATCAGAACAGTTAAATAAATGGCGATTGGTCTAGTGCTGGAAAGATATTCAAATGTTTGTGAAGCTTATGGGACTTAACTGCAGGGTCATCAGTCCCTAAACTAACAAACCAGTTATAAACTAAAAATAGAGCATAAAGATCCACGCACAAGGGATGATTATAACGGTCTCGCGCATCGGAGGATAGCGTAGCGCCTCAATGCCCTTGGTCACTATACAGCGGCTCTCATCAAGCAAAATTCCAATTGTTTTATGTCTTTTATATCGCAACAACAAATATCAATATTGATACAAAATATAGCAATCACGTTCTTTTCGTGTTAATACAGAGGTAATAATGCAAAGATGCGGTGGAGTAGCCGAGCGGTCTAAAGCGTCTTGCTGCGGAGCGCGCGGTTGCTCGTCGTGGAGGTTCGAGTCCTCCCTGGGGCATGGGTGTGTGTGTTCACCCTTAGGTTAGTTTACTTAGGTTTAAGTAGTTTGTAAACTACGGACTGATGACCACACAGTTTGGTCCGATAGATTTACAAACAATTGAACATTTTTGAATAATTCAAAACTGAAAATAATTTCATGGCATTTTATACACATATTAAAGTTCCTAGCAAATTACAAGTGTGTGACGGTCCAGTATTCGAACTCATGACCTTCGCCTTATCGAAAAATAGCTCTATCCAGTATCTCAATTTTATTTTATTTTATTTATTTTTTTTCCCCTAGGTAGAGCGTATATTTGCCGTCGTTACTTCATGTAGGTTGTTTATTGTTCTGGTGTTTTCGGTCCCGCTTTTTATTGAAGAGGACGCCAAGCCCTCTTACCGAACGCGCTGAGTTACCGCAACGGCGCCGGCTGAGCTACCTGTGCACGTCACCACCTTCTCCTTCTACTTTCGAAAGCTACACATAACTTCATATGCGAAACTTGCAAGACCAGCAGTTCTGGAGAATGGCTATTGTGGGGTTTTGGCTTAGCCACTATATGGGAGATGTTTCCAAAATGAAATTCCTAGTCTGCAACTCAGTTTACGTTGATAGAAACTTGCCTGCAAGATTAAAACTGCATGTCAGATCGGGGTATTCGAAACCAGGACCCCTGAGTATCTTGGGAGAGGGCCCTACGGACTGACCTCTCTGTGTACGCCTCACGAACAGATTCCTACCAGCACTTATTCTCCCACCTTTCACTCTTAACTGGCCAAACTAACACTGTGAGATCGGCCCGAGAGACGTCCAACGTAGATGAGTCAGTCGAGCGGATGTGCCCCAAATGAAAAAGTCTCTCAGTTCGAATCTCCGTCTGACAAAGTTTTATTCTGCCAGGAAAGCTTCATATCAGCGCACACCCATTACAACGTGAAATTTCCATACTGGACATTACAGGCAGATACAAAATACAAACAGTAACTGGTAATGTTTCCCAAAGTCTCTTACGGCTCTCCACCGTTGTAGCTCCCAATACTAACCGAAACTCCTACGGCTCTCTCAGTTATTCATTATGTATGTGATAACATTGTGTTGCATCCATAAGGAGAGTAGGCTACCGAGCCTGAAATATCAGCTTTATACGCGGGTTCGTGCGGGACGGTGTTTACTTCTGCTCCATCACAGCGCTGAGAGTACAGAAAGTCCATGTTTACGCGAAGTGCTTTGCTTCGTGTGTGCACAGCCAAAGTATAGCGCGGCTCAACAAACTGACACACTGGTAATCCTATCACGCCGGCAGCACCGTCGTATATGGCGGGAAACAGAGAGGGGATAAACTCCACCAGCGTACACTATAGCACACTTGTAATTGAAGCGCCCGTTGATGAGCGCGTTTTCAGAAGACTCAATTTGTGGAAGGCGAATCTAATTTCGGGATGTGAATGCCATGTTTGCTCTCGTGTTTATACATGAGGCCTGAGCAGCTTTGATAACCCGTCAAAATATCGTTTTACGTCACGAGAATGGAATGTGCAAATGTAGTATTTCGATTTAGTCAACGGTGTAAATTGAGAGATTAGCGCCTGCGTATTTTTTTGTGTTTTTGACGTTATGAGAAGAAAACACATTCAATATTATAATATTTGGGTTATCGTTTCGTTAGTCCAACAAAATCCCCATCTGAAGAAATAATTATTACAAAACTAGATGACCCGGTGAACTTCGTATCACTTACCTCTTAATATAAACAATTTTAATTTAAAAATTTCTCCTCGGCAATGTAAACAGTATCAGATTATAATGTTTTCGTGCATTAATAATTAATAATGGTAACTATAATCATGACAGAAGACAAATGAAGTTTTTTTTTTCGCTTTAGTTTCAAGGAACTTTGCAGTGGCACTATATTCAGTGTGCACTTTGTATATGTTTAGTGTATGTGTAACCTTTGACAGTTCATATACGGGTTCAGATCGTGTAAAGCGAACTTTACTCTTTCAACGTATATATCTGTACGCACCCAACACAACAATCTAGTGTCAGAATGACAAATCAAGTTTAATTTTTTTTGTTTTTGGCGTACTGGATGTGGATTAAACAAGCTGTATGTAAATGGTATTCCTTGTGTTGAATCAAGTTACGTAGATGTGGCAACTGATAAAAGCATTTTCCCAGATACGGTAAAGTTAAGAAATCAAAGAGTAAATATCTTTTCTAGAAAGTAATAATTATTATTGTTCGATATTTCGCTTTATATACTTCATATCAAAAAATATCTTGAATTACACACTTTGTAAAGTATCCTATCCGGTACTTTAGCGCTCAAGCTATTTCCACACCTGATTTCATCACAATAGATTCAGTGGTTTATATAATGATATCTAGCCAAATCGCTTCAGCCGAGTCTTAGCGAGGCTAACGAACAACAATTCTTTTTTATGTTAGTTCATACATGGGTTCAGATCGTGTAAATCAAACTTAACTTTTTCAAAATATATTTCTGAACGCACCAAACACAACAACCCAGTCATTATTTTAGTTTTTTTAAGTCTAAATTTTCCTCGCAATTTTTCCATATTTTATCACCGTTTAAACCTTACCTGCACTTCCACTAATATTACATGAACATTATCCTGGACATGTCTAGGTGATTTGCCCACTCTTTCCGTCCACTATCGAGTCGATACTTAGACTATCTGATGATACCTTTATAAAGCTACTGGGTCTAAAATACTAATGATTTAAATCAATATGGTTTATATTAAGAGGTGACTGATACGAAGTTCATCGTTGACCCAGCAATGCTTCGAGATATATATATATATATATATATATATATATATATATATATATATATATATATACACTCTTGCTTTGAACGTCAAATGAAGAAAATTTTATCGCAATCGTGCGAATGATATTGATATCCAAAAGAAAAGAGCTCTTTCAGTTTTCCACAAAATTTCCTATATTTTGGTCAACTATTCCAAACTTTTACTTCATTCAAACCTTCCTCTCGCTTTGAACGTCGAATTTTATCGCAATCATATGAAAGATATCGATATTTCATAGAAAAATCTCTTCCTATTCTTCCTGAATTTTCCAATTTTCTGGAAAACGTTTCTAAATTTTTATTCTATAAGAACGTTACTCTTGCTCTGAACGTCAAATATGCAACATTTTATCGCAATCAGACGAATTACATTGATATCCCTTTGAAAAAAGCTCTATCAGTTTCTCGCGAATTTTCTCATTTTCCGGGTAACTTTCCCAAAATTTTAGTTCATAAGAAAGTTCATCTTTCTTTGAACGTCAAATGATCAAAATTTTATCGCAGTCAAATAAACCGTTCTCGACTTATAGTGTGGAGTACATTTAGGAACACATTGAAAAAGAAACTTGTTTCGAATTATGCGACTTTCCTTTTTATCTGACCCTATTTTTATTTATTTTTTTACTCAAAAGTTTTCCAGAACCATAAAGAACAAAACAAAAAAGAATTACCGCTCTCCGTCGTGCGAACAGTCAGTTATAGTGCCGAATTCGACCAATAACACATAGAAAACGCATTTCAGTTTTTCTTAAATTTTCCAATCTTCCGGTAGATTTTTCAAAAAAATTATTTCATACAAATCTTGTCCTGTCAAGCCTTACTCAAGTGATGCTCTTACAATCATGTGGCAATTGATTTTCATACACAGAAAAAAAACGCATTTTTTCCTAAATGTTCCTACTTTCCGGATGAATTTTCCAAATTTTTATTTGATTCGGACCTTCCTCTTGCTTTAAACATGAAATATACAAACTTTTATCGCAATTGGACGAACGGTATTGATAGCTCACTGGAAAAAGCTGTTTCATTTTTTCCCGATTTTCCTCTTTTCCGGACAACGTTTCCACATTTTATCACCGTTTAAACCTTCCCTGGACTTACACGAATATTTCAAGACTAAAATCAGCCAAATCGGTTAAGCCGTTCTCGAGTTTTAGCGAGACCAACGAACAGCTATTCATTTATATGTGTATAGTAGCTTAAACTCGCGGCTTCGCTCGCATGATTGATGGTTTATTGTGATAGATAAGCTATCTTTCAGTATTGTGCTATGAGACTGGTTTTAAAGAATGAAATGAAATACAATACCTTATTTAGAAACGATTTTAATTAACATTATCAGGAAAGTATGTAGTGTAGTTCAAATCACACGTAAAAATGCACTCGTTTCGAAGAATCCAATCACGAAATTCAACAATAATGATTGTAATAATATCACAGATCGATCACTTGGTGTAAAGCGCGAAACGTCAAAACAATTTTTTTAAAGACGTGTATTAAAGAAAATTTCTTTTTTACTGCTTCAATGATTTATTCTTATATTTCCTTATTCGTATGCTTATTCTTACAAAGAAAGGGCTGAGGACATTGTAGCGCGGACAGACCAAAGATATAGTCTGTGGCATCACGTTTCGCTGTATGTATCCTCCTTGAAATAGTCACAAACGTCATCGCTGGCCTTCAGTCAGAATTTTTCAATAATTTGACAACTTTCAACGACCATATCTTCCCGCCCCTTATAGCTTTCGGCATGGAATTGTTATGGTGTAGAAAGGGAGACTTCGGACAACAATTACACACAGCACATTCGTTTGCGTTCTGAGGTTTTCGCTACAGAGCGAAATAGACACACACACACACACACACACACACACACACACACACACACGTAGAATTTTATATACACCGATAACGTTCCACCCCAATATACTCCACCCTTTTATCATTATCAACCCTCAAGCAACACTGCAACCAATAAAACCAATTTCAAAGAGTGAATATAATTTTCAAAGATTAATTATTGTTCCGCATTTCGCAATATATTCTTCAAATTACTAAATATCTATCAGATCGCTATAAAACCGTGCCTAAAACCTTCCTCAGGTATAAATTAGTAACTGTACAAACATTTAAGTCTCTGCGTCTTGTCGTTCGCACGTGATAAGCGTACACCGAACAGACATTCACATTAATATATATAGATAAATAGATATCCGATCGCCATAAACCGTGCCTAAAACATTCCCCGGTATATATATATATATATATATATATATATATATATATATATATATATATATTTCCGGCATTACTGTAGTGTATTCAATAATATTACTTTAAGGTGAAGGTGAAATATCTTGGATGCACAATAACCGAACACTTGAGATGCCACCAGAAGGTGAAAATTCGAATTCCCATAGCGAAGGAGGTATTCAACAGAAAGAGGCTTGGCAAATGTTTGGTCAGGAATGTGACACTATATGGTGCAGAAACGTGGACGCTGGGACGAGAAGATGAAAAAAGGCTACAAGCGTTTGAGATGTGGATGTGGAGGAGAATGGAAAGGATAAGCTGTACAGAAAGAGTGAGTAATGATGAGTGTTGTAAATGGTTGGGGGGAGAAGATGTCTGCTGCAGTTTGTAAGAGAAAGGGAAAAAGAACTGGTTGGGACATTCGTTAAGAAAGGAGTGCATAGTAACAGATGTTTTGGAAGGACTGGTTTGTGGGAAAAGACTGAAAGGTAGAAGGCGATACAAGATCAAAGATGACATAAAGGAAGGATAAAAATATGTGCACATGAAGAGGACGCCAGAAGACGGGACAGTGTGGAGAACTACCATGTGAAAACCTGACTTTTGGCAGAACACTGATGATGACGACGAAGGTCACAGAATCGACATGCAAGGTTCGACTTGTGCCGTCAGAGGATTACCAGGGTGATTCGAATGGCGGGCTGTTATTTCCAGCGGTGAAATCAGATTCTGCCTGGAGGGAAACTAAGGTTGTTAGCGCTGTCTCCTAGAGTTCATTCGTCAAAGACACACTGGCCTGTCCCCAGGCGTTTTTTTCTGAGATGCGATAAGCTACAAATGTCGTCGATCTTTCGTGTTGGCGAACGGAACGCTGATCAGCGGTCAGTACGTGAAGAATGTTGAAAGACCCGGTGTTTCGCCACTCTTGGAACAGGAAGATGATATGTTGTTTGGACAGCATAGTGCTGGACCACACAGTGCCCGTGGAACTTTGTGGTTGGCAATACGTGCAGTAACTTCCCTGGCGAATGGCGAAAACTATGTTCGGTCTTGAGGAATCATCTCAGAGATGTGACAGGTAAACCCACAGCTCATCAAGAACTATCTCAGGAGTCGTGGAATATTTGAATCTCAAGACAGTATTTACCATTGAAACGTGTGGGGGGTGATTAATAAATGTGTGAAATGGTCGCCAATAGAAAGGTATGGAGGATAGTTTGGTTCGGGAGAGGCTGATAGGAGCAGCTGACCCTGATTTATTTTGTCTACCCAATTAATTTTTAAATAATAATATCAAAATGATATCAAATTTTTGTTTGATCGAACGTGACTAGTCATCCGTCAATAAACTTTAAATGGACACGTTGCTACCATCTGACATACTCTCAATTTCCCCTTCTTCTTAAGGAAGAAATAAAACATTCGATGAAATTTTCCCTCCAAAAATCTACAGATATAAAAATCAGGTTGAATCACCTGAAAATGAACTTGTTGGAAAACAATATATAATTAACTACTGATTTCTTATACTTGCATGAAATTCAATATTCGGAAAACTCACAAATAATTTTTCATTATCATAGTTGAACATGAACGTTCACAGATCCAACAAACTGGAAACAATACCCTAATTCGAAAGGCTTTACACAGTATTTTCGATCTGTATTGAGTACAGACTAGCAAGTCAAATCCTTAATCGAGTTCGTTATAAACTACGAGACGTAATGAAGTACACGTACAAAGTCAAAACGTAATACAATGCAGGGAAGAATTCCTCTCCCTATGAACCCACAAATGTAATGAACCTAACTCAACTGTTTTCTGACGATGGCGTGAGCACAGCTATATGTTACCACACTGCCGATCTGCTGTGATGTCAACGTGCTGCTCTAGCGAGAGACGTTGGACAGCGGCAAGCTAAAAAATCTTCTGCGGTACGAGAAAGAACCTCGCTTCATAACTCGGAGACAATACATTACTAGTATCAGCCACTGTGTTCACGGCAGTACACAGTGCCTACGATCTCTGGAAGTCCTACAAAGTCAGAGCCACTTTAGTCAGCGTACAAGTACACACAAGTACTAAAGGCCTAGGCGACTCCGGAAAGCAGATAAAACAGTAATCAGTGCCTCGGTGCACTTGTATTGGCAGGTTGACGTTATTCTTGCCGATACAAGAACTTATAGAACCAGTATAAATTTCAGAGCACACTCTGAAACCTATACAAGTACCAGCGTCCAATTCTCGGTTCGATAAGCAAACACTTCAACTCGCACTTGGCCAGTGATCAGTGTAAGACGTCTGTTCCCCAGAGGTGCTAGCACTGAAGTCCCCTCTATTCCGTGGATGCCGCCCCAACTCGACCACCGTTCATACAAGAGGGCAATCAGAAAGCGGCTTTCAAAACCTTTGTGTCTCGTTTCCGCCGGTTGTCCTGGGTATCGGTGGCCGAGTAGTGAGAGACCGACACAGGGAAATAGGATGCACGCTTGTGCGGGTACAGAGTCTGAGGTGACCAGCCAGTGGGACAGCAGAAACTAGAAACACTAAGCTAGATTAGAACAAGTTGTATATTTCGTAGAAATATAATACTTAACTTTTACAAAGT
This sequence comes from Locusta migratoria, assembly GCA_026315105.1. NCBI lineage: Eukaryota > Metazoa > Arthropoda > Insecta > Orthoptera > Acrididae > Locusta > Locusta migratoria. The sequence goes on along the minus strand of CM048748.1, from coordinate 439,279,742 downwards.
TCATGTCTGCCAACTAAGTGTACTGCTGATGAGTCCTAGTGCCTGTCGTAATCCCAATTGACCGATGCAGTTCAGTGGTGACCACGACCGGAGTTGTAGCAGAGGGCATTCGTGGCTGACGTCGAAAGAACGCCGTGCCGTGCTTGCATGGTGGCGCGAGGCGAAAGTACGTGGCGCGCAATTCACTTGTGCAACACCACACCCCTCCCCCCAAACCGCCACGCCGTCGTGGCGTAGGGCTGTGGACCACGGCGACGGCACTGGGAGGAGGGCCTGGGCGGGGGCGTTACTGGTGGGACGGGCGTCGTAGCAGAGGCTGGGATCGAAAGCACCCCCCCCCCCCCGATCCCCCAGAAAACCCACCAAAACGAAGGGAAGGGCGCACACCTCCGCCCAGAGGGAGCAGGTCATCTTCTGAGGTGCGTGGCCCAGGAGGCGGGGGGACGCACGGTCCCGGAGTCCCTCTTGGTGATGCTGTCATCTGCGGCGGCGACAGCGGCGGTGGCGGCGGCAATGGAGGCGCGTCGACCTTCATGGGCTTGATCTCGTACTCCGGGGACGCTGGGCCCGTTGGCGAACGATGTGGAGGTGCTCCCTGGCGGTGAACTTGGTCTGGAATCAAGAAACCAGAGACAGCATCACGTGGCCTGTGCAAGTGTAGAAACCTGAAAACGCGAAGCGCCATACGAACCGACTCGGTGCGTGGGAGGCTGCAGCAGGTGAAGGAGAGTGCGGTGACGAAGGCCGTGTAGCAGCTCGGCAGGAGACGGGCCGTCACGTGGCATGCACCGATACGTAGACAGGAAAATTTGAAGAGCTTGCTGCCTGAAGTGCTGACCTTTCATCTTTCCCATGTGTGACTTGAATGTTCGAACGAAACGTTCTGCTTCACCATTGGACTGAGGGTGAAAAGGTGCGGTGGTGATATGCTGAATGCCATTCACACGACGAAACTGTTGAAATTCCGCACTAAGAAACTGAGGTCCATTGTCACTGACGATAGTTTCAGGCAAACCTTCGATGCAAAACACAGATGTTGAGGCACTGATTGTACTAGACGCCGTCGTTGAGTTCATGGCAGTCACAAAACGAAACTTGCTGAAAGCGTCGACAACGATTAACCAGCGCGTATTCCAGAAAGGTCCAGCAAAATCAATGTGTAAACGTTGCCATGGTCCCTTGGGGCGTGGCCAATCCGAGAAACTTTGCGGAGGAGCTGCCTGATGCCCCGCACAAACAGTACACTGTGACCTCATTCTCTCTATCTGGGCTTCCATACCAACTTAGGTACAATGACGTCTTGCCAGTTACCTTAACCGAACAGTACCCCAATGTCCTTGATGCAGGTGGCGTAACACTTCTCGCTGCAGGGAACGAGGGACAATCATTCTTGTTTGGTCGTTGTCGGTATATAACAACAGAACGCCCTGACTTAAAGACAATGCATGACGTTGTGCAAAATAACGTCGAACCAGAGACCGATCAATCTCTTTGGCTCTGGCAGGCCACCCAGAGCGAACAAAATGTGCTGCCGCACTTAGGTCCGCATCCGCAGCTGTTTCCTGTGCAACCGACGAGAGTTCAAAAGGAAGTCTGTGACAGCGGAAGCATTTCTGTAGTTTATCTGACAACATACCATTTCTGAAGAATCAAACGACACATCCTGGCCAATCGTAAGTCGGGTAAGTGTGTCCGCGTTGGAATGTTTAGTGGTAGGTCGGTACAATATCTCATACTGATAATTAGACAGTATCAAGGACCATCTCTGAAGCTTTTATGCCGTTCGTGGAGGAATTGGCTTTGTGGGTGAGAACAACGACGTGAGAGGCTTGTGGTCTGTCAACAAATAGAATTTTCTGCCATAGAGATAATGATGAAACTTTGTGACGCCATGAATGATTGCTAAGGCCTCCTTTTCTATCTGACTGTAATTCTGTTGCGTTGGCGTCATTAGCTTGGAAGCAAAGGCACTAGGACGATCGCGAGATCCAATACGATGTGCCAATACTGCACCCAGACCGTAAGACAAGGCATTCACTGCTAGCACTACAGGTTTCTGTGGGACAAAGGGAATCAAACATGCATCACTGAGTGATGCAGACTTTAATTTGCCAAAGGCAACCTGGCAGTCTTTAGACCATACAAAAAGATCATTCTTCCTATGTAAGCCATGCAGTGGAGCTGCAATCTGAGAGGCATTGGGAATATATCTGAAATAATAGTTAAGCTTTCCCATTACTGCTTCCAATTCGTGCACATTCTTAGGAGGCGGCAAGTCTTTGATTGCTTGAAGATGTGACTGTAATGGATGGATTCCTTGGGCATTAATCACATAGCCTAGGTAATCTATTTCAGTCTAGAAATACAAACACTTTGTTTTATTGCAACGTAGACCTGCTGCAGTCAACAATTTGAACAGACTCTCCAGGTTTGATAAATGTTCTTCAACTGTGCGTCCCGAGACCACAATATCATCTAAATTGTTCGAGCAGCACGGTACAGAAACTCCCAGCTGCTCCAAAAATCGCTGAAAAATAGCGGGGGCGGAAGAGCTGCCAAAGTGTAGGCGTTGAAATTGAAATAGGCCCATGTGAGTATTAATGACGAAAAACTTTTTTGACTCGTCATCGAGCGGAATCTGTAAGTATGCCTCTGCTAAATCAGTCTTAGAAAAGAAGCGAGACTGTCCTATTTTGTCCATCAGTTCCTCAGAGGATAAGTGTCTACAATCGTTTGACTGTTCACTGTTGATTTAAAGTCCGCACAGAGACGAAGTTTTCCTGACGGCTTTACTAGAATTACCAAAGGTGATGCCTATTGACTCGCAGAAACAGGAGAAATCATGCCACTATTCTGCCAACGTTTAAGTTCTTCAGCAACCCTATCACGTAGGGCGAAAGGCACTGGTCTAGCTTTACGAAATTTCGGAACTGCAGATTCTTTTAAAGTTACATGTGCCACGAAGTCTCTTGCACAACCTAGTTCCTGCAAAAACAAATCGCTATATTTTTCACACAGTGCATTGAGTTTGTCCTGAGGCACTACTAACGAAATTTGAAGCACATCTCTTTGAATTGATAAGCCAAACAAGTCGAATGAATCTAGTCCAAAAATGTTCTGTGTGCATTTAGCCTGAAGAACGACAAAAACAACTGCTTTTGTTACACCTTGAAAAGAGGCGGGCAGGCTATACGTTCCCAGCAGGGGAATATTTTGACCTGTATAAGTTGTTAGCACTTGTTGAGACGGCGACAATTCTGTCGAACCCAGAAGTTCATAAGTGTCTTTATTTATTAATGTGACAGCGGAACCAGTGTTGAGCTGAAATTGCACAGTCTTATTTTCTATGGAAAAAGTCACAAAAGTTTTTGCTTGTGGCGCACGACGGATGCGCGAATGTGGGCTACGTCTGACACATTAATCTACATCTACATCTACATCGATACTCTGCAAATCACATTTAAGTGCCTGGCAGAGGGTTCATTAACCACCTTCATAACTTTTCTCTACCGTTCCATTCTCTATTAGCGCGCGGGAAGAAAGAACACCTAAATCGTTCCGTTTTCGATCTGATTTCTCTTATTTTATTGGGATGGTCATGTCTCCCTAAGTAGGTGGGTGCTAGCAAAATATTTTCACATTCAGAACTAAAAGTCGGTGATTGAAACTTCGCAAACAGATCACGCCGCAATGAATAACGTCTTTCTTTTAATGATTTCCACCCCAATTCGTGCAACATTTCCGTGACGCTTTCCCCCCGTAACGTGATAAAACAAAACGAGCTGCCCTTCTCTGAACCTTCTCAATATCTTTCGTCAGTCCCACCTGGTGAGGGTCCCACAAGGGGCAACAGTACTCCAAGAGAGGACGCACAAGTGTGATGTAGGCAGTCTCTTTGGTGGAGCTGGTGCATCGTCTAAGCGTTCTGCCAATGAAACGTAACCTTTGGTTCGCCTTCCCCACAATATTTTCTATGTGTTCTCTCCAGTCAAAGTTGTTCGTAATTGTAACTCCTAGGTATTTGGTAGAATTTACGACCTTAAGGTTTGACTGATTTATCGCGTAATTGAAGTTCAGCGGATTTCTTTTAGTGGTCATGTGTATTACTTCACACTTTTCTTTATTTTGTGTCAATTGCCAATTTACGCACCAAGTAGAAATTTTGTCTAAATCGCTTTGCAGTTGCTTTTGATCCTCTGTTGACTTCACTAACCGATAAACGACAGCATCATCCGCGAACAGTCTAAGGGAGCTATTCAGATTATCTCCTAAATCGTTTATAAACACGAGGAAGAGTAGGGGACCAATAACGCTTCCCTGTGGAACGCCAGATATCACTTCTGTTTTACTCGATGACTTACCGTCAATTACAACGAACTGTGTCCTTTCTGATAGGAAATCGTGAATCCAATCGCACAATTGGGGAGATATTCCATAAGCACGCAATTTCATTAGAAGCCGCTTGTGGGGTACAGTATCAAAAGCCTTCCGGAAATCCAGAAATATGGAATCGAATTGAGATCCCTTGTCGATGGCACTTAACACTTCATGTGAATAAAGGGCAAGCTGTGTTTCGCAAGAGTGATACTTTCTGAATCCGTGCTGACTATTGGTTAATAGGTCGTTCTCTTCGAGGTAGTACATAATATTCGAACAAAGTATATGTTCCAAAATCCTACTGCAAATCGACGTCAATGAGATAGGCCTGTAATTTTGGGGATCACTCCTATTGCCTTTCTTGAATATTGGAGTAATTTGGGCAACTTTCCAGTCTTTGGGTACGGATCTTTCGCTGAGTGATCGGTTGTAAATTATAGCTAAGTACGGAGCTATTTCATCAGCATACTCTGAGAGGAATCTAGTTGGTATACAATCTGGCCCGGAACATTTATTTTTGTTTAGTGACTTAAGTTGTTTTACTACTCCAGGAACATCTACTTCTAAGTTTCGCATGCTGGCAGCTGTTCTTGGATTGAATACTGGAGTGTTCACTTCGTCTTCTTTGGTGAAAGAATTTCGGAAAGCTGTGTTTAGTAATTCTGCCTTAGCAGTACTGTCGTCGGTAGTATTACCATTGCTATCGCGTAGTGAAGGTATTGTTTGTGTTTTGCCGCTAGTGTACTTCACATATGACCAGAATTTCTTTGGATTTTCTGCAAGATTACGAGACAGGATTTCGTTGTGGAAACAACTATAAGATTCTCGCATTGAAGTCCGCGCTAGGTTGCGAGTTTCAGTAAAAGATTGCCATTCTTGCGGATTCTGTGTCTTTTTAAATTTTGCATGCGTTTTTCTTTGTTTCTGCAATAGTGATCTGACCTGTTTTGTGTACCACGGGGGGTCAGCCCCCTCTTTTATTAATTTATTTGGTATAAATCTCTCGATTGCTACTGATATTATGTCTTTGAATGTAAGCCTCAACTGATCTACACTCGCATTTTTAGTTTTGAAGGACTGGAGACTATCACTCACGAAAGCGTGAAGCGAATTTTTATCTGCTTTATTGAATTGATATATTTTTCGTTTATTTTTGGTGCATTTGGGAATTTCGATATTCAGTCTCGCTACTACAACTCGATGTTCGCTAATCCCTGTATCTGTTTTGATGCTCTTTACTATCTCGGGATTATTTGTTGCTAGGAGATCAAGAGTATTTTCGCAACCACGTACTATTCTAGTGGGTTCATGAACTAACTGTTCGAAGTAGTTCTCAGAAAAAGCATTCAGAACTAGTTCGGACGATGTTTTATATTTGCCCCCGGTTTTGAATACGTAATTATGCCAACATATCGAGGGTAAATTAAAGTCGCCACCGATTATAACAGTATGCTTCGGATACCTATTTGAAATATGATTCAAGCTTTCTTTGAACATTTCTGCAACCGCATCGTCTTAGTCAGGGGGCCGATAAAAAGATCCAATTATTAATTTATTTCGGTGGTCAGGTATAACCTCTACCCAGACCAATTCACAGGAAGTATCTGCCTCAATTTCGTTGCAGGATAAACCGTTTGTAACAGCAATAAACACGCCACCCCCTGTTTTATTTATTCTATCCTTTCTGAAGACCATTTGGCCCTTTGAAAAAATTTCGGCCGAATTTATCTCAGGCGTCAGCCAGCTTTCAGAACCTATAACGATTTGTGCCTCAGTACTTTCTATCAGCGCTTGGAGCTCTGGAATTTTCCCAACACAGCTACGACAATTTACAACTGTTACAACAATGGTTTTTATGTCTACTTTCTTCCCGTGTCTGACCTGCCCCCTTTGAGACTGAAACCCATTTTGTGTATTCCCGAGGCCATCTAACCTAAAAAACCGCCCAGTCAACGCCACACAACCCCCGCTACCCGTGTAGCCGCTTCCTGAGTGTAGTGGACTCCTGACCTATTTAGCGGAACCCGAAAACCCACCACCCTTTGGCGCAAGTCGAGGAATCTGCAGCCGACACGGTCGCAGAACCGTCTGAGCCTCTGATTCAGACCCCCCACTCGGCTCTGAACCAAAGGTCCGCAGTCAGTCCTGTCGACAATGCTGCAGATGGTGAGCTCCGCTTTCATCTTGCAAGCAAGACTGGCAGTCTTAACCACTTCTGATAGCCGCTCAAAACCAGAGAGGATCTCTTCCGATCCAAAGCGACACACATCATTGGTCCCAACATGAGCCACCACCTGCAGTTGGCTGCACCCTGTGCTCTTCATGGCATCCGGAAGGAGCCGTTCCACATCCGGAATGACTCCCCCCGGTATGCACACGGAGTGCACATTGGAATTCTTCCCCTCCCTAGTAGCCATTTTCCTAAGGGGCTCCATTACCCGCCTAACGTTGGAGCTCCCAACTACCAACAAACCCACCCTCTGTGAGTGCCCGGATCTTGAAGGTAGAGGGGCGAGTACAGGACAAGCGACACCATCCGCATCAGGAACATCCCCTGCCACAGACAGCGCCTCGAATCTGTTGGCAAGACTAACCGGGGAGGCCTCCACTTCGGTCCCCCGGGAAGTCTTACGCCGCCTGACACGCGCTGAGGGGACCTCCCGATCCACCATGGATTGGGGGGCTACCTCCTCGCGGGCAGTGAGCGGGCTGGCCACAGCCGCAGGCCGATCGGAGGGCACAACAGACGCACAGGGCGTCTGCTGTACCCCCGCGAGCGGCCCACAACAGCGGCGCCCACCCACCGCAGTCTCAAGCGTTGCCAGCGAAGCCAACGCCGCCTGAAGCTGCGAGCGAAGAGTCACCAACTCTGCCTCCAACCGTTCGCAGCAGTCACAGTTCCTAGCCATTCTAAAAACCTTTGTTTCTTCCAAGTAAGTATGTCAGAGGACTCCGTAGTTTGATAAACAGTGAGCTTTGTAAAGTATAGACCTAACGCTGAACTGTTTATTAACGGCGAATCTGAAATATATATACGCGAGCTAATAAATAAAAAATTCAGTAACTGAGCTGACAAATAAACGCGATTCTTAATAAACAAACACGCGAGCACACTAAAGTATAAAGAGCTGCAAGAGAAAGTACACACGAAATGTAAATAAGTCGCTTCTATTAAGAAGCCGGTTACCGTTCAATGTAGAGCTGCTGCTGGTCACGTGTGCACTGGCCGCCGGTCACTGAGCAACTGAAGTGTAGGATTACCAACCGCGAGTACGATCAAAACAAAACAGAAGCAGTGAGTGGCGGATTTACACTGCGAATGAATACACTGAACTGACTAGTTGAACGCGAATCTAAGTAAATATACACAGCAGCAAGAGAAGTTTGATAAACAACGAGCTTTGCAAGGTATAAACCTAACGCTGAACTGTTTATTAACGGCGAATCTGAAAAATATATACGCGAGCTAATAAATAAAAAAAATTCAGTAACTGAGCTGACAAATAAACGCGATTCTTAATAAACAAACACGCGAGCACACTAAAGTATAAAGAGCTGCAAGAGAAAGTACACACGAAATGTAAATAAGTCGCTTCTATTAAGAAGCCGGTTACCGTTCAATGTAGAGCTGCTGCTGGTCACGTGTGCACTGGCCGCCGGTCACTGAGCTGTACTTGCGCATGCGCGGGCTGCATACGGAAGGAGGCGGCGCAGAATCGGCAAACAAAACTACTTATGAACTAACTTATATTGCCGCGAGAGACCACGAACACCAACTGCCGGCGAGGCGCAGGGGATAGCGTCATGGACTGTGGAGCAGTAGGTCGCCGGTTCGATCTCGCCCACTGGCAAAAATTTATTTCTTTGTAATTTACAATTCCAGAAGGTTCTACATCTTTCTTATGTTCACTTGTAAATTCTACTTGTTTCTTATGTTAACTGTTCTTCTAATTTCTGACAAATTCTGTCTGTGAATAAATAGCAGAGCACTCTGCCTGAGAGGCAGTCAGTGCTGCGTGTATGTTGAGTTCGTAATAAACGTGCTTTCAGTATAAGTGCTGTGTTTAGTTGCCTTCGAAGTCAAGCCTACTTCCATTGCAACGTGACATTGTTTGGTGGAGGCGCCGGGTACACTGTGCAACAGCTGCATCACCGTGGCTCCGATTAGGCAACGTAAAAGCCGTCGCTTACACGGACTGGAACCGGAATACAAGGGATACACCGAGTACATCCTCCCAAAAGTCCGTATTATCAGAAGAACGATGGAGACGAAACCAGAAACAAGCCAGCTGCACATCAGACACCCGTCGGTGTTCTCTGGAGATGCTGGACAGGACCCCAACAAATGGCTAAAAGGGTTCGACCGAGTCGCCAAGTACAACAGGTGGGATCATACGATGTGCCTGGCCAACGTGTATTTCTACCTGGATGGAACAGCCCAGCAATGGTTCGAAAACAACGAAGACAAGTTGAATGACTGGGAGACGTTCCAGGAGGAACTTAAGAAGACGTTTGGAGACCGCCAGGGACAAATCCGCTCGGGGGAAGAACAACTGAAGAACCGGGCCCAACGACATGGTGAGCCGACACAATCGTACATACAGAGTGTTTTGGACCTGTGTAACGTAGTCAATCCGAACATGACTGAAGCGGACAAAATCACGCACCTGATGAAGGGAATTGCAGAAGATATGTACCAAGCTCTTCTGATAAAAGACGTCGCTACGACAGAAGAATTCATCAAGTGGTGCCAGCGTATTGAAGAGATGCAACAAAGGAGGGTTGGACGCAAGAAGTATGACAGCTGCTGATGAGTTCAGTCGACCTATGGGAAGAAGCCCATCGCCGTACCCTAGACGAGGTCGCTCCCCGACGCGTCGCCACCGTTCACCGTCGCCGTACAGAGGTACCAGCCGTTCCCCTAGCCGCCGCGCCCAGGAAAACTAAGCGAGGCGACCATCTACGGAGGTGAGGCCGCCGCAGATGAAAATCCTCCATGGACGACAGTCACCAAATGTCGGGAAATCTCATCGACGCCATAATCGACGGCCAACCTGTCCGGGCACTTGTTGATTCAGGAGCCTCTTTTTCTGTATTATCGGATAATTACCGCCGCACACTAAAGAAGATAATGTTCTGTGATACGGGAGCAAATGTGCTGAAGGTCGCGAATGGAAAGTACATCCATCCAGCAGGAAGTTGTGTCGCAATAATAACCATCAACAACAGGACGCAGCCGTTTGAATTTGTCGTGTTAACAGAATGTAGTCACAATGTCATCCTCGGATGGGACTTCCTTCAGGCATCCCAAGCTATCATTGACTATGGAACATCTGAGCTGCAAATTGAAGAAGTTGCTCTGCCGAATGCACGTAATACAGAATTTTCTGGGAAGTTATTCGTCGTTGACAATGTGACGATACCGCCGCTGACAATGAGAAGAGTTGCAGTCACAAACACAGATGATTGGTTAAACTGTGAAGTTCTTGTTGATAGTAAAAACTTTATCAGACAGCTGAACCAATCCAGGACGGTGAGCTCAACGCCATCAATGAAGACCTATGCCCTGCTATTAATACAGACAACACGCTGGAGGAAACAAACGCGGAACTGCCACTAGGGCCTGGACTGACCAAGGAACAACACCAGCAGGTCTTAGGTATACTACGCCAATTTTCGGGTGTATTCACACCTCAGCAGGGGAAAAGTCAGACGAAACGGCCCACGATAAAGCACCGTATCAATACTGGGGATCATCCGCCAATTAGCCAGCGTTCGTATAGAGTGTCGCCAGCCGAAAGACGAATAATTGATGAAGAAGTGGAGAAGATGTTGCGAGATGACATTATTCAACCTTCGGAGAGTCCTTGGTCGTCTTCGGTGGTCCTCGTAAGGAAGAAGGATGGCACGTAGGGATTCTTTGTCGACTATCGGCGGCTGAACAGAATCACAAAGAAAGATGTCTACCCATTGCCGCGTATTGACGACACCTTAGACTGCTTGAAAGGAGCTACATACTTCTCAACTATGGACATGCAGACAGGTTACTGGCAAATCGAGGTTGACGAAGCTGACAGGGAGAAGACGGCTTTTATTACACCTGACGGTCTCTATGAATTTAAAGTAATGCCATTTGGATTATGTAATGCTCCAGCCACATTCGAACGTATGATGGACAACTTCCTTCGACACCTTAAGTGGACGACGTGTCTCTGCTATTTAGATGACATTGTCGTTTTCTCAAAAACATTTGAAGAACATCTGAGTCGCCTGTCAACTGTGTTGAAGTGCGTTCATGCTGCAGGTCTCCGCCTCAATCCAAAGAAGTGCCTCTTCGTCGCCAAAGAGATAAAAATCCTGGGGCAGCTAGTCAACGGAGATGGTGTCCGTCCTGATTCAGATAAAGTAAGGGCAGTCACAGAATTTCCAACTCCTCAGCACATTCGTGATGTGAGAAGTTTTCTCGGGCTGTGCTCATACTACCGACGTTTCATAAAAGGATTTTGTAACAAGGCACGTCCATTACAAGAACTTCTGCAGGGAGACGCCAAATTTTACTGGGATGAGACAAAAGAAAGAACTTTCCGAGCACTTAAGGAGGCTCTGACTTCCGCACCAGTGCTAGCCTTGTACGACGAGAATGCAGAAACGGAACTTCACGCAGACGCCAGTGGCTATGGGATTGGTGCAGTGCTTGTACAAGTTCAGGAAGGTGCTGAAAAAGTGATAGCCTATGCGTCAAGAGTACTCTCTAAGTCCGACATAAACTACTCTAAAACTGAAAAAGAATGTCTAGTAGTTATCTGGGCTATCAACAAGTTCCGGCCGTCGTGACAGACCACCATTCTTTGTGTTGGCTGACTAGCTTGAAGGATCCATCAGGTCGACTCGGAAGATGGGCACTAAGACTCCAAGAGTACGATGTCACAGTGGTATTCAAGAACGGGCGCAAACACAAGGATGCCGACTGCCTTTCGAGGAATCCATTAGTGGAACACAACAGTATTAATGAAATTTCAGCTCTCACTGAATTAGATGACGTTAAAGCAGAACAGAGGGAAGATCCAACAATATTAAAAATGATAGAGGCCTTGGAGAAAGGAGAACCGACCAATGGAGTGTCCCAACTTATAAACGGAACATTGTACAAGAGCAACTTCGATCCACTGGGCCCCAAATGGCTACTTGTTGTTCCAGCTCATCTCCAGCCAGCTATTCTCAAATATTTCCATGATGCTCCAATATCCGGTCATCTGGGATTCGTGAAAACCCTAGACAGAATCAGACGCAGGTATTACTGGAAAGGTCTCTACCGATCTGTCAAGCACTATGTGAGTCACTGTAAAGAGTGCCAGCGACGGAAGCATGTGCCGAAATTACCTCCAGGACATCTCGTACCGATTCCGCCGGCAGAAGCTCCATTCCACCGAGTTGGGATCGATCTTTTAGGGAGATTCCCGAAGTCGACAACCGGTAATCGTTGGATAATAGTCTGCACTGACTACCTCACACGCTACGCTGTCACCAAACCTGTGCCGACTGCAGAAGCTCCAGAGTTCGCAAAATTCCTTGTAGAAGACATTATTTTGAAGCATGGAGCACCACGTGTCATGATATCTGATCGTGGAAAAGTATTCCAGTCAAAACTAGTATCAGAGGTAATGTCACAGTGCAACATTGTCCACAGAATGACAACTGCATACCATCCTCAGACAAATGGTATTACGGAACGTTTTAACAAAACGTTAGCCGACATGTTGAGCAGAAGGATTGGGATACAATTCTGCCAGTCGTGACATTTGCTTACAATACCGCAAGACAAGACACCACAGGCTTCACTCCGTTTTTACTGCTCCATGGCCGTGAAGCTGAGACGACAATGGATACACTGTTCCCGTTCCAACCGGACGACACTCAGGATGACTATGTTAAACAGCTCATCACCAGGGTCGAAGAAGCAAGACAGCTGGCTCGCATACGGACACTCGACGCCCAGGAGAAGGACCGTCAGCGGTATAACGAGAAGCACCGACCTGTTGTGTACAGACCAGGAGATCTGGCATGGATTTTCACCCCTGTACAGAAGGTTGGAAGTTATTGAAGCGTACTTTGGTCCGTATCGTGTCATACGCCGCCTGTCAGACGTCACATACGAAGTTGAGTATTATGAGCCGTCGTCGAAACGTCAAAAACGAAGAGACATTGTTCACGTCCTGCGCATGAAGCCTTACTACGAACCTGAAGAGCAGGTAGACGACAATGGCTTCTTGTTCAAGGACTTTAAGGACGGTAATGTTTCTGATGAAGCTACGACAGGAACGTCTGTCGTCGATAGTCGCGGAGAAGGGAAGGATTCTCTTGATCTGTCGTACAGAGGTCCCATAACACGGTCAAGATCCAGGACATTGCAGCTGGCTCCACAGGGATCATAACAGCGGGTCGCTGTTTCTCCAGGAGATGGAGCAATGCCCCGAGAGACCACGAACACCAACTGCCGGTGTGGCGCAGGGGATAGCGTCACGGACTGCGGAGCAGAAGGTCGCCGATTCGATCACGCCCACCGGCAAAAATTTATTTCTTTGTAATTTACAAATCCAGAAGGTTCTACATCTTTCTTATGTTCACTTGTAAATTCTACTTGTTTCTTAGGTTAACTGTTCTAATTTCTGGTAAATTCTGTCTGTGTATAAATAGCAGAGCACTCTGCCTGAGAGGCAGTCAGTGCTGCGTGAATGTTGAGTTCGTAATAAACGTGCTTTCAGTATAAGTGCTGTGTTTAGTTGCCTTCGAAGTCAAGCCTACTTCCATTGCAACGTGACAATATTAAGGACGGCACAAATATCAATGCCCGAGAGGGGATTCGAACCCCCGACCGTAGTGGCCGTGCAGACCGTGACTGGAGCGCCTCAGTCCCCTCGGCCACCGCGGCCAACTATCCAGGAAGACACCAACACTGTCTATAGCTTCAAGAAGATTCCAGGCCGTTACCACACCATTCCGACTGATTTGAAACTTCTCATGATGAAAGATTTTGTTGAAATACAGCAACAATCAGTGTTCTGTCAGACTTTTATATTTCATATCGGAGAAAGTCCATCTAATGTCTACAGACACCCTGTACGGTTCGCTCACTCTACTGAACAACGAAGAAGGATTGGATTGGATGGGATGTTATGGGCGCACGACAACTAGGTCTTTAGCGCCAGTACAAGATAATTACGCGATACGTGTGACCTAAGTAAAATGAGAGAACAGAAAGGGAAGTAACGAAACTAGACAAACGATAAGGAGAACAAAGCAAAGACTCAAGCAAATATGGCAATGTAATAATAGAATGCGATCGACCGAGGCTTATAGTCGTAGACGTCCTCAAAGTGCTGTACCAGAGTAGTTGTTGGCGAGCCATTCGTTAACGTCCTAAAACCTCCAGCCTAAAGAACAACGACAGATCCGCGGGGAAGTAGCCGAGCGGTCTGGAGTGCTACGTTACGGATCGAGCGGCCTCCCGCGTTGGAGGTTCCAATCCTCCCTCGGGCATGGATGTGCGTGTCGTCCTAATGTTAGTTATACTTAGTTTAAGTAATGAAATAAATCGCAATTTGCGATCAGTTGTGGCTGCACTGTACTAGGTTTATATGGAAAACCAAATGCGGCGAATGAAAATTTGTGTACGCCCGGGATTCTAACCCGGGATCTCCTGCTTACTAGTCAGACGCGTTGACCACTCCACCACCGATGACACAGTGACCAGCCCGACTGCAGAGGACTCTTCCCTGCACGTCTCCCGCCACACCCAAATCTGCATTCGCTACTGTGGTATAGGAAAGAGACAGCGTGGCGAATGGAGATTTGGGTGTGGTGGGAGACGTGCAGGGAAGAGTCCTCTGCAGGAGGGATAGTCACTGTGTTCTCGGTGGCGGAGTGGTCAACGCGTCTGCCTAGTAAGCAAGAAATCCCGGGTTCGAATACCGGCCGGGCAAAAATTTTCATTCGCCGAACTTTGGTATTCCATCTGAACCTAGTACAGTGCAGCCACAACTGATCGTAATTTGCGATATATTTCGTTGATTGAACGCTTTAAAAACGTCAAAAATATACAATTAGCTTAAGTAGTTTGTAATACTAGGGACTGATGGCCAACGAAGTTTGGTCCCATAGAATTACAAACATTTGAACAACGGAAAATACAAGGCGGGTCCAGAAAGTAAGTTCCGTTTGGTAATAAAACGAAATTGTAAACAGATACAGAAGAAATTTTTATTGCACAAAATTCTAAAATTCTTAAACTAATTTTCCACATAACTGCCGAAATTTTGCAGGCATTTGTCATAGCGTTGCACCAGGATTTGTATACCTTCTTCATAGAAATCTTCCGCCTGTGTCTTGAACCAGTTGGAAACAGTTTCCTTCAGCTCGTCGTCCATAGCGAGAGCACTGATTGTAAACCTACGGTTTTCCTGGATCTTGTTATCAATCGCATGAACCAGTTCTTCTGTAACCAAAGGTAGACGCCCACTTCGTTCTTTATCGTGCACATCACTACGCCAGTCATTGTACTGTCTGACCCATCTTCTCACCACCGAATCACTCATCGCATTTGGTCCGTAAACATCGCAAATTTGCCGATACATTTCACTTGGTTTCACTTCCCTCGCATTCAGAAACCGAATCACCGAAATGAGTTCACAGGCGGCGGGATTTTCAATCAACGCCGACATTTGAAACAAGCACAACAAAACGTACGTAACTGATAGCGATCTCCAAATGGCGCACGTTCTTCTCCTTGATACACATCGTCTACAGCGCATTTGCAGAACTGCATCATTCCCAGTACTGCAGCGGAGATAAATTGAAACGGAACTTACTTTCTGGACGCGCCTCGTAATAGCTCCTCACCTACATTCAAAGAAATGTGTATGCTTTCGCTAGACAGGGTTACGGACACGTTTGTTTACATTTTATGACATCTCTACGGACCAGCTGTTTCTTTTCATGTTATCATAGCTACAGGATAAATGTGTTTATTTCATACACAGGGGAAAAAAAATCTTTTGATGAATCTATTAATGTCTTTATGAGGCATCCCATATTTCAATGGCAGTATGGTTATTGAGTGTCGGTAGAGATGACTTCGATCCGTATAATTTAGAATTCATAGAAAAACGCCATCCATAGCCTTCATTGCGCTCACCTAATGGATTTTATGAGAGGTACAGACTCAAATAGACCGAACGTTAAATAAATGCGTATGCAAATATAAAATGGCTATTAGGGGGACGCGAAATATCGAAAAACGTCGGAGGTGGGTTGGGGGAATTGCGAGTCCTGGAGATGCGATCGAGCCTCTAATAGACAGCTGTGGTGACGTCCCAGCGCCTCCCCTGACCTCGCTTTCCCCCACTGAGCGCAGAGTGCTTTGATTGCGGCGCGCAGAGGCTGTGTTTGAATGCTAATAGCGAGGCGCCACCCTCCACAAAGGGTGGAGGGATGCGCTGCGGCCGTGGCTGCAAAGTGCTGGCTGCGACCCCACCACAGCAGGGAGGACGCAGTAGAGGGAGTGTTGCGGCACCCGCCACTGTACAGGGGGTGGCAGTGTCTCACAACCCACTGTGCGTGCAAGCCTCCCTCTTACCTGCCACTTTGAGCCCTTCTACCGAGCGAGGTGGCGCAGTGGTAACACACTGGACTCGCATTCGGAAGGATGGTGGTTGAAATCCACCTCCGGCCATCCTGATTTAGGTTTTCCGTGATTTCCCTAAATCACTCCAGGCAAATGCCGGAATGGTTCCTTTCAAAGGGCACGGCCGATTTCCTTCCATATCCTTACCCAAACATTCTGAGCGTAAGGTCCGTCTCTAACGACCACGCTGTCGACGGGACGTTAAACTCCAAGCTTCCTTACTTCCTTGAGCCCTTCTACACTAGCGGATAAAAATTATTACACTCTCTTAGAGTTACCTTATTCTTTCAAAATTTATTGATGAACCAGTTCATATGGAGTAAACAAATTGATTAAATTTTCAGCTTGAAAGAAGTCTTTAGCACGCTGATTCGTAATTTGTCTGCATATAGAACTCAAATGCACCACCATCCACAAACCTACTAAATAAGTTACTGTATTCATCACCAGACAAAATCATTTACAGCACACAAAGGATTAAACTCACTTTCTGGCAATGGGGACAACTCAATAATGGCTGCTCCATGAACAAAATTAAATTAGCCTCTGTTCCAGCGCAACTCGTGAAGCGAACAGTCAAATTTTATCAAAATCACAATATAACCACAGAATTCATTAGTAATAAAAATGAGAGGTGCGAAGTGAGGAGCACAGGGAGTAATTAATTTAAATAAACTCTCTATATTCTGAAATAATATAGCGGACTGGAGGACATAATCATAAGAAATGCACCACCTGTACAATTTATTTACATAAGTTACTATCACTATTGCCCATAATAAAACTTGAATCTGCCCGTACATTAACATGGATGGACGTGGACAACATTCTAAGACACACAGGAAATTAACAAGAGAACACACACATTCAAAAAACTCAATCACACGCCAATGGTTAACGACATTTACTCAAATTGCATTCCTACAACAGCGATGCTAGGCAGCAGCAGGAGAGATGGCAGTGGTCTTCATTACATAAATAAAATCTAACTGATTGCCTAGCGGATTCATGTTCGAGGAGGCATATCTAAAATCACTAAGTGACCACGTGCAGTACCGAACAAAGGAACTAACTGCACATCAGTAGAAAAGTTATTACAAAATACGCACGTGGAATAAAATAAGAAAACTATTTACAACTTAAAACAAGAAAGCAACCAACCACTTCTCATGCCTGCAGTTCGACATAGGCCGTTGCGAACGCACGTTGTGGGATCGGTCTCACCAGGTCAAGAAACTCAAATAAAATTTAGAATAAAAACGTGAAGCTACATTTACTAGACTTATGGAAATTAAGATAATCACTGAAGATTTCTCCCCGCATGGACAAAGAATACTTAGAAAATTACTAAGTACAAAACTAGCAATTTGAAAAAGTTTAAGTCATAACTAGATGCACTCCTCTCAGGAAGATTCCAGACAAGTACTCAATGCGAAGGCCCAAGGAAAGAATCCAACCTCAGACTACGTGCAGAACGCTCTCGGACCACAATTCCGACAGGGTGCGTTCAGTTCTATTCACACTGAGCAGAATCAGTAAAAACAAAAACAAACACTTCTGATCTGTCGAAAACAACTATGAACAGTGAAACAGTGACAGTGAAAGTAGTGAGAAAACGACACAGCATGAAGAACAGGCGGTATTGCATTAAACAGACCGGCATTCCATGGTGTGAAGCGAAAAGAAGACATAATTTCCACCACTGAAGATGTTTTACATTCAATAAATCGAAACGCGTCTGGTGTGAAATATCGCATTTTTATTGTAGTTGCAAAGACGGAAAATCACTACTATTCATAATTATTCACTACCAACTTAACCTTCCAAGCGAACACTTTTACCTCCCATAGCAGCTGAGAGCGGTTTCCTCAAGGTAACCACTCAGGTGCACAAAAGGTTGGCACAACCTTACCAGAACAAGAACGTCTGGGCATCTTCTCTACAAACACTGTCTTTGACTTGCAGCCGAAGGCTGAGCAGACGACGAATAAGACCATGAACAATTGACTACGAAACGAGGTCCTAAAGCTCGAAGAACTGATTGCTAGCCATTTCAGAGAAATTATTCAAAGTTAAAGCAACTTTCTACATTCATACAATTATACAAATACACACACACTGGAGCAGAAAATTAATAAATGTGTGGGACAAGAACATAAACAGCAAATTAAATTAAACAAAGTAATTAACATCCTGGTAAGTTAATTAAATTAGTAAAATGCACGAAAGACAAATTTTGAATTGACCAACGACGGTACTAATACATGTATGTGTGTGAAATAACATATGAAACACGGACACAAATATAGTGGGCGTGTTTCAAGCTCAATAGCTCAAAAGGTACAGACGTACCAGGTGTCGATGCCTCCTGAAACACCCGTATTGGGTCTTCATGTAGTCTCCAAAGCAGCTTCAAAGGCCGTGATATACAATGTAGTTATGGCCTGCGGGACCTGCTGTCTGTGTTGCGGCAGAGATCTGTGGAATTGTGGGACGAGCAATATTTGCATACAAGGGAAGCACAAGGACACGTTGAAAAATTTCCTTCCAGAATTTCAGAAATTTTCGAATTTTCCGGTACATTTCCCAAACATTATGAACAGAACAGTAAAAGATCAACCATATTGGTGGAGCCATTCTAATGTTAAGGACAGACCAAGGGAAATGTGGATTCCTTCCTCATGTACAGGTTGAGGAGACACTCTTAGACTGTTCGTGCATGACGCTGTCGTCTATCGGTTAGTAAAGTCAACAGAAGATCAAAACAATCTAGATAAAATATCTGCATGTTGTGAAATATGCCAGTTAACCGTAAATAATGGAAATTGTTTGGCCATCGATATAAGCAATAAATGAAATCTTCACACTTAATTTTCAAGATAAATCTGTAAAATCTACAGTCCATAAATTAACAATAACCGAAAAGTGGAATGAAGAACAACTTAAACTGGAAAAAACACATACCAAATTTTGTAGGGAAGGAGAGCCAAAGGCTACGTTTCACTGCAAGAACACTCAGACACTGCAACAGTTACACTGCACTTTCTCATCCTATTGGAAGTGTTATATAGCATTATTGGATCGTCAAGAAGTGGGACTGACGAATATTACTGAAGAGATTAGGAGAAGGGCAACTTCTTTCGTGTTATCGGGATACAGGCGTGACACTGTCAGAGAAATGATACAAGAGTTCGTGTGGAACGATTGAAAGTATCACGTTATTCATTACTGCGAGATATGCTCGCAGAATATCTTTCACCAACTTTTTTTTCCGATAGCGAACATGTTTTGTAAACACTCACCTGCATATGGTGACATGATCACCGCAATGAAGTCAGAGAAATGAGATGAGCAACCGAAAGGTGAGAATTTAAACCTCAGTTATCCGAGAGGTGTTAAAACGAAAACGTACGAAACGACACTGTGGGTAAAATTGTAGTCTTTATTCAAAAGTAATCACCAGAGACCTGAGCATAACTATCTTACTGTTTAACGAGCTGAAGAATTTCCTGTTTCAAGAATTCTTGTGGCTGTGATGTCAATCAGTCTTCTACTGTGCCCTTCAGTTCGTCGTCCGAGTAGAAGCGCTTCCTTTTGAAATGTCACTTTACTGGACCAAACAGATGGTAGTCACAGATTGACTTGTCTGAGCTGTAGGGCGGATGCTCAAGCTGCTCCTACTTGAACTTGGCCACTACACTTTATGGCGCCCTGAAGACCTGTGGACGCTCTTTATCATGGAGCAGAACCACTCCCTCCGTAAGCAGCCGATTTGTTTCTTTTACTGATATTTTAAAGCCACCTGTGGTGGCAAGCTGGCAGCTGCTTGATTGCTGCTCTTCGGCCGATCGATTTAACAATGTGACAAGTTGGTTTAATATCATATTATGGTGTTAAAATATGCAGAATTAAAAAAAACTGAAAGGAGATTAAAATGAAGACAGTATACATAATCAAAGAAGTGAAAGATACATATTCAGAATTGAAACAGCCAGGGCGGTTAAAATCACACATCAGCAGAAGTTTAAAATCCAAGTCGGTTAAATGCACAATGTTGGAGCACACTAGACGATGACGAAGGCACTGCTTAAAACACACAGAAACACGAATATTCTGCCTATTCGGTGGTTGCTTGATGTTTTAAAAGATACTTGTAGCACGATACACTAACACTGGCACAAAACTAACGGTGCACTACTAAAAGAGCACAGGTACTCCGCAGAGAACGGGGCAGGGAGAGGAGGCGCGGGGGGGGGGGGAGGACAGGAGGTGACAGGGGTAGGGGAGTATGGCGCAAGGATCCCAAAGGATGGGGTGAGAAGGGGGAGCCAAGCGAGGGAGGGAGTCTGATGGGATGGGCAAGGAGAGGGGGCATACAAATATGGGGAAGGACTGCGTTTGATGGGAAGGGTAGGTATTAGGATGGGGGGCATAATCAGGGAGGTGTAGGTGACGGAAATTACCCTCGGAGAGGATTTGGAGAGTGTGGAAGTGAAGGGTGGGAGGGATAACAAGGTGTTGGCGTGGCAGTGGCCCAGGGTGCAGCAAGAGATACAATAGGGTGCAGGGAGACAAGTTTGTGGGTTACGTATCAGAGGTTGGGGTGTTTGAGGAACTTGAGTAGGAGTGGGAAAGGAATAAGGTCATAAAGGTTCCGCGTGGGGGAGGGGAGACAGATGCGATATGTGAGGCGGAAGGCATGGCGTTCAAGGACCTGGAGGGAGTGGTAGTGGGCTGGGAGAGCGGAAACTGAAGTGGGGTGGAAGCAGCATAGGATAGAATGCATGATTGAACTGTAGCTGAAGAGGATGGTGGAAGGATTGAAACCCCGTGTTTGGCTGGAAAGGAGTTTGAGGAGGTTGATGCAGGAGAGGGCTTTATCACAGACTGTTTTAAAGTGGGGTTTCTGGGACAGTAAGAGATTGAGGATAAGGCCTAGGTATTTGACAGTTTTGGTTTGCAGGATGGGGCGGTCATGGAGCGTAAAGTAGAGGTCGCGGTGACGGAAGGACGGCATGGTGTGACCTATGATGATTGCCTGGGATTTGGCGGGGTTAACTGTGAGGAGCCAGGTGGAGAATTCGGAGAGATGGGATTGAAGGTGGTGCTGGGAGCGTGCGAGGGAAGGGGCGAAGGCAAGGAAGGCGATGTCATCAGCATTTTGCAGGAGGTAGACAGGAGGCTGTGACTGCGGCATGTCAGCCGAGTATATGAGGCATAGGAGGGGATACAGGATGAAGTCCTGGGGCATCCCTGCAGAGGGGTAAAAAAACAGGAGTCGAAGTATTGACAGTGACACAGGATGGACGGCAGACGAGAGAGGATGCGATGAATTGGACATAATTAACAGGAAGGGTGTAGATGTGGCGGGACATGATGGTTTCCAGTATCTTGCTGAACACTGAGTTGAGGTTGATGGGACGATTGGATGAGGCATCAGGGGGCTGCTTGCTGGGCTTAAGAAATCTGAGGATACGGGAGGTTTTCCACAGGTCAGAGAAGAAGCTGGTGTGTAGGTTGATGAGTTAGAGGGAAACAAGGGCTATGTGGAAAGAAAATGGGCAGGTCCAAAGGTGCCTGTAGGTTGGCGGTCATGGCCAGGAATGTTGTTTAGATGTCAAGGGCAGTGATTGGAGGGTTAAGTTCTGTGGGGGGCAGGGGATGCTGTCCAAGTACTGAAAGCTGGGGAGAAGTGGTGGGATGGAGGTATTGGTTCGCTCATGGACGTATGGGAAGTGGGAGTAATCAAACCTGGGATTGTTAGGGATGGAGAAAAGAATGCCCTTCTGGCATTGTATGGGAAAGGAAGGTCATTGTGCAGGAGCAGGTTGTGGGTTTGGTTTTGGAAGGGGTGTGGTAGTGGACTGCGTCAGCAATGGTCTGGTGTAGGAAGCGGTGCGGTCACTATCGGTGGGGGTTGGAGGGGCAGGGGGTGGCTGTCAACCTGGATATATATGAAGTGTCGATAGGCATACCAGTCGGGGTAATTATGGACTATCTTAGGCGTGGCTCGGAATGGGGAGCGCGAGCCTGATGGCCAAGGAGGGTCTAGGGTGAGGAGTACGGGGGCAAGGTCACTAACAATGAGGTCGAGGACTTCCACCTGCAGGCGGCCCAGGTGTAGGAAAGGCCAGGACGACATCAGGGGTGGTATTGCTCTGTGGACGAGTGGTTTGAGTGAGGGGAACGGTATTGCCCCAGAGGTGGAAGAGAAACTGACGCCACCGCGTCAGTTCAGTGGCAGAACAGGATGATAGGTTCAAGTCTACAGCCACCACATATGTCGTGAAGGATCGGTCTATGTGAGATCGGAAATCGTAGTGGAGGGGTGCAGTACTGCAACATAAATAGTGCGAAGGTGACAGGGAGGGGAGAAAGAGGCTGAGGATGAGGTGTTCGGTAGGATTGTTGAGGAGAGGTTATGGCTGGACTGGGTAATGGTGATGGCCAATGCCACTCCGCCTCTATCAAGGGGTGTCCATCTGTGTGGTGGAGGGTATAGAGAGTGGTGGTGATAAAGTGCTGAGGTTGGAGGAAGATTTCATTGAGGAGAAATGAATTCATGTGGTGTTGGGAGAGGAGATGAAAGAAGAGAAGGTTGTTGGTAGGTAAGGATTGTGTCTCGTGGTAAAGGAGGGCACAGGAGAGGCATGCTATAGGGAGCTGCAGTGGTGGGGAGATACGGAAGGGGCATCGGGAAATGGATTAAGGGTGTGTTCTATACGAGGGTAACATTACAGGAGACGGTGAAGTGGGAGTGGTTATGGAAGTATGTGGCCTTGGTTTTGTGCTGAAAAACTGAGTGGGACTAGGGCGGTCTACTGGAGGCTGTGAGGGGTGGATGTTCAGAAGGGCCATAGTAACAAAACGGATGAGTCCTACACGGTATTATGGGGCAGAGGGAATTGTTGGGGTGGATTGGAGGATCAATGGGACAGATGGGCACTGTCAGCTCAGTATTGACTGGGCTGGGGCGAGCCTGACACATATAGGAATAGGTGGGGTTTGGCCCACCACAGTTGTTGCAGGTGGGGAGGAGGGGAATTTGGGACACTTTTTAAGGAAGTGGGCCGACTTACAGTGTGGACAGGTGGAGGGGTTGCGTCATTTCTTGGTCAGGTGACAGGTGATAGATCGCCCACAACAATATGACTGGGGAGGGAGTGGGAGGGATACACCTTGTACTGGCGATCGTAAATGTACGCCCCCTCTGCAAGGAGGCAGTCGTTGGAGGATGCAAACTCCATGAAAATCCGCATCAATAAGTTGGGGCCAGATGCGTTTTGGATCCAAATGTTCAAATGTTTATTAAGCTTAAGGGACTTAACTGCGGGGTCATCAGTCCGTAAACTTACAAACTACTTATGAACTACCTTATATTAAAGACAGAAACATCCGTGCCTGAGGGAGGATTCGAACCCCCGATAGGGAGCAGCCTCGCGAATCGTATCATAGCGCCTCAATGCTCTTGACCACTCTGCCGTGGCGTTTTGGATACGCTTGGTGGATCAGATGGAGCTGTTGGGACGGGAGTTGACTTGCTCCAACACCTCAGCCTCCATGTTGACTGGGCTTAGGATAGTAATCACAGCAGTGAAGGTGGGTGGATGGTAGGTAGCTTGGGGTTGGGGGAGAGCTGAGAAGGACTGTATGGAGTGAGAGAGGCATGGGTACCAAAGAGGACAGAGGGGATCCGGCAGAGAAGGTCAGAGTGGAAGGTGGGGGAGGAGAACTTGATAAGGATGGAGTCCTTGCAGGGCATGAGTTGTAGGACAGGGGCAGATGGGAAGTATTTACGGATTTCAAGGGAGAGTACACGATTATCTAAGAATTTGGGGTCGGAGCAGGAGAGGACGTAGATGAACACTTGAGGGGCAGTAACAAGGGAAGGAAGCGGAATCGTGTCCAGTGCGATGGAGGACATGGAAGAAGGAGCGGAGGCAGTGGTGGATGGGACTTCTTTGGAAGCGCCATGGGTGGGCTCCGCGCTGGACTGCTTGGAGGCGAATATTTTGGTGGAGATGCGGGACATTTAAGGAGCGGGCAGTGATAGGGGGATGTTGATAGTGATGTGGCAAGGAATGGAGACGGCCTGTGCACAGTTTCCCTGATTGGGGAAGTTCGCAGTCTCAGCCACCATGGCTTGGCAGTGCTTGATTTTTGCGGTGGGGAGTGAAGGGTATTCCTGAGAATACGTAACTTGCTATAGAGGGGGGGGGGCGGGGATGAGGCAGGGAGTGAGGTTGAATTTTTATGGTTTACGGTGGTGGTGGGGAGGCAGTAGCTGACAGCAGGACAGAAAGGGGAACAGGAGATAGCGGAAGGGAGAGACTCCAGGGTGTGTTTGTCGGGGCCTGTGAGGGTGTTGTGTTTAAGACGGCAGTAGTGGTGGAGGTGACGGTTGATCTGGTGGCTATGGTGTTGGACTAACAGGTGTTAAGAAAGGTAAAGGGAGCATATGAAGAAGATGGTCGTTGGAAGGTTTGGACGGTCTCGAAGATCTAGAGGACGTCTTCGTCGGCCGAGTGGCGGCTCGAAGCAGAGAGCTCCGACCCTCTGCCGGTTGCGGACGGGGAGCGGCCACCTGCGGCTTCGACGGCGGCGATGAGGGGGCTGCAGTGGAGCCGGGAGGCGCCCCATTAGACGGTTACAGAGGCGGCGGCGGCAGGCAGGGCTGGGCAGCGGTCAGCAGCGTTGGCGGCCGGCGCGGAGGGGCGACGGCGCTCCAGCGACGATCGGGGTGCGCCGTCCAGCAGGGTGTGTGGCGAGGCGGCGGCGTAGCAGCAGAGGCGGCAGCGTCCACACAGCGTCCACTCTGAACCCAGCAGCGAGGCGACCGGTAACCTGCCAGCAGAAGCCTTACAAAGCGAAAGCTGTAGGCAATGCCTGTAACGAGGCGGGAAGGATGCGTGAGCTGCCAGAGCCACTTGCTCTTGATGTTATTGCCTAGGATAGGGAGTGTTTCAGAGTACAAGTCATTGTTTGGTTTTTCTGCGCTGGCGGAATTCGATGTGTATCGGATCCAGGACGTCAAAAAAGACGCCGAGCATTACCTTGTCTGCAGGCGGTACAGCTACAGTCTAACGCTGCACATACATTGCATCCGGAAGTCGTCCGTTCCGATCCGATTCGGCGCCGTCTGACGTCGGAGGAAAAAGCAAACGCCAGTTGTGTAGTGAGCACGCCTACATTGGAGGCAGAAGCGCCGTACGACGCCGTCCGGCACCGGACTGCCGGATTGGCTGACCAAACATGTTTGTTAGCAGTCCGGCAGCGCCGTCCAGCGGAGCACCGTGAGCGGGCCGATCGACGAGGAATTTCTGAGGAAGGAGCCTCGCTTGTGGGACCAGTGTATTAAAGGCTACCATATCCGGGATATTAAGCGAGAACTGTGGGAATCTGTTGGGGATCAATTATTAAGTCGAAGGTAAATATCGAAATTATGTTGCAATAGTTTTAATACCTTCTTTCATATCACTTCATGTTACTAGAAAATACTAATTTCAGTCATATTACCTTTACATATAATTTTTGAATCAAACTGTCAAAAAGAAAGGAACACTACACGATGCGTTCGTTTTGCCACGGAACGGCGCCACACCCATTCAAGTATGACTTGAAATTGTCTCTGATAATTTGAGCCTATTGTGACGCTCTGTTGAACGTTCTTGATGAACCACTATCTTGACGTGGTGATACACTCAAGTATTTTTCTACATTTGCAGATTTGAAGAAGTCACCACCTTCACGGTCAATAACTATGTTGTGCGGTAGCCTAAGCAGATACATTTCACTATCCTCTCCGCTTTGCCAGGTTCCGTTTCAATACATTTTCCCAGTAAACGCCACTTCGGAGACATGATACCGAAGGCACTCTTCACACATCTTCTAGCCGCCGATATCCTGTAATTGAAAACTTTTTCATCGTGTGAGAGATTTCGTGTCAAAAAATGTTCGTAGAGCTTAAGGGACTGAACTACGGGGTCGTCAGTCCCTAAATTTACAAACTACTTGTGAACTAGCTTATACAAAAGGCGGCAGAAACATCCATGCCCGAAGGGGATTCGAATCCCCGACGGGGAACGGCCTCGCACATCGTAGCATAGCGCCTCAATGCGCACGGCCGCTCCACCGCGTGTGAAATAAGATTTCATAAGTTTTCAAAGGATATGCATCACCAGGTGCATCTAATTATTCCAACGATTCGTCTTCCTTCGTGAGCGTAGTTCAAATGTGTCCTACTGCCCAACAACCTGATGGGAACTCATTTTAATGGACTATTCCTAATGTATTGCTAATATATCTTTATGTATAACCTAACTTTTATTTTCCACAATTTTCGTCATCACATTCAGTGCTCATATTTGTCAATCTTCAACCAAATAATTGCTTCATTGTAATTTTCAGATCATATATAGAACCTCTTAACAGTTGATTATTTGATATTACATTAAGGTGAAGGAACGTAAGCAAATATGGGAGTATGTTAATATATATACTGTACTGTAACTGATGCCAGAATTTATTTATAATGTTCTAAAATTATTTTTCCAGTTATATCGTCTCTTATGCCTTAAAGTATATAAACGTTTCTGTAGACATAACGGTAGTAGTCTCGTCTGGGAAATTTCGCAATAACTGGCAAGTTGTAAAAATTCCCCTGAAGATCTGTCTTCATTAAAACGATGCACCCAACTCTTTTTCCTACGTTTTTTATGGCAAACGTTCTTGTCTAGCTGCAACCAACACAAATCATCGTTCGAATCGCGATAGCATCAACAACAGCTGCAACTGCTGATCTATAGCATATACCTGAGTGCAGTGAAGAAACCGATGACTGTCGATAGTGCACTGGTCTGACGCTCGCTGTCAGTGTAATCTCTTCCGCTGTTTGCGGAAGGATCGGATCGGACGACTTCCGGATTCAATGTAGGTGCAGCCTAACGTACACAGTGAAGACACTCACTGTGGTGAAAGTTGTTACCAACTGACAGTTTCATCGACACTAGCGATCATAGCGTTCAAAAAGCGGCTAAAGGAGTGGTGTTTGTTTCTAATTATTTTTGCAACTAATTAACCAAATAATTTCGACAGTTTTTGCATTTAAAGCATTAGTAAAATGTAAAGAGACATACAAAATCGGAAAATTAATGTAAAAACAGCTGAATTTCATTGGTTCAATGGTATAAACAACAACGTCGTCATGAAGAAATACTTACTAATACGTATATATTTGCACCTTACTCCGCTAAAATTAAGTAGAATATAAACGCAAGAGAAACATAAGTTTCTATTGTGGTGTTTACTTACTAACACATGTAGCTCTTTTGACGTGTATCAATTCACTATCGAGTATAAGATTCGCACATTTTTATACTTGACTCGTCTTTCTTAAACGTGCAAATGTTTTTGAATGTAATTACTTTACCTTAAATAGCCATTTTAACATTCTTGACGTTTGTGGTTCAGCTGTAGCAACAATTGAAGAATTGGCTTCTTCTTGGTTGGGAAACGGATGGATTGTTTTTGCCGTTTTATTGTCACGTCTGTCACGTTTTTCCTTCAGTTTCAGCAGTGGTGGCTGATTTGGTACGATAAATAGTGTAGTTACTGCATTATATAAACATTCTCTATTCTTCAGGCTCATCTATCGTAGTGTAATTGTAGTGAAGAAATCGTAAATTTCGTGTATAAAAAAACGGTTTTCAGCAAAAAGGAAGCTCTACTGGTGTTTATTAGCCATTTTTATTTTTTTTAAAGTGAACTAAATTTTCCAGTAAAAATCTGTAATTATCAGATAATTGTAAATAAACTATTCTGAAGTGTATTGTTTCGTACTTTGTCAGGGATCTTAGGAAACCTACGAAAGTCAAATGTGGATCTATTTTAAGTTATTACCTATTTTTATGGCACTATGTACGTTCCGTAATGTAAAACGTTTGTTAAAATCAACATAAACGACAGTATTCGCAGTCATCCAATATCGAATTCAGAAATGTAGCCTGCCGGCCGCTTGGAGCGCTCTCGTCGCTGTGTATAACAAAAATCTAAGGGAGTGTCGTGACTGTAAGTGTCAGACTGTGGTACAGCCACGAAGTCTTCGGGGGTGGAAGGTGACGACGGATGATTCGCGTCGCTAGATGTCCCAAAGCGGCATTATGAAATTTCAACAGGTTTAGTTGTTAAGAAGTTACGTACGTTTTCGTTTTATTACCTCTCGTATTATGAAAGGAGTTAGATGAATTTTGTAATAATAATAATGTCATGTGGCTCATTGGCCTGGTGCAAGACTTTCAACTGGACGCCGCTTGGGCGACTTGCGTGTCCCTATCCTACCCCAGTTATCCAACCGGGGAAAGGGGGACCTACAGCTTACGTGGAATCCGAACCACGTGTCGTTTCTGGCGATTCCTCACATCGTTGAGAGGTGAAGGATGGCTTAAAGTGCAGACTGAAAAAATCCGAGGTTCGGCTGGGTTTCGAACCCGCGACCCTTCAGTTTCCAGTCGAGCGCTTTAAGGCTAGTTTACACGACAACACTACGTTTCATGAAACCGCGCTACTGGCAACTGCGGTAGGCGTTTGCGCAAGTCGTTGGCGAAACTAAATAGATTCGGCACCTTCCAACTTTGGGGAAACTGATTGCGCGTGTTTTTAGGTTAGGTTATAACCAATACAGAACAAAATACAATGTAGAGGGGTGAACGGAAGAAATAATTCACATTTTTCAACATATAAGCGACGCATGCATGTTTGTTCGATTTTAAGCAGCGGCGTGTTAGTGCTCTTGAAGCAATTATTCGTCAATTAAATATTGATGGGTTGACGATTAGTGGATTGGAGACTAAAGTACATTCCATTCGAAATACCTATACTTTTGTGTCCCAGCCTCGTCGCTTCTTTTGTGTCTCGTTTCCGTCGTAGGTGTCGCCGGCCGAGTAAAAAGAGACCGACACAGGAATAAAGGATGCACGCTTGTGCAGGTACGAAGGTGAGCAGCCAATGGGACAGCAGAAACTAGAAACACTAGATTCAATTAGAACGAGATGTATATTGCACAGAAGTTATACAATACTTAACTTTTACATAGCTCAGTACTGCAGAATGCTGATTCATAGTTGAGCTAGAGGCCTGCCTAGTGCCTGTCCGATAGCCTAGTCTTCACTAGTGCCTATCTGATTCCGAAGTGTTCGCTAGTTCCTATCTCAGTCCCAAGTGAACGATGTAGTCCAGTGGTGGCCACGAGCGGAGTTGTAGCAGAGGGCGCTCGTGGCTGACGTCGTAAGAACGCCGCGCCGTGCGTGCATGGCGGCGCGCGGCGAAAGTAGGTGGCGCTCATTTTAGACTTGTGCGACACCACATATACAAACGAACTATGGCAATTGTGGATTTGGGAACACGGTACAGGTACTGTAGAGACGAATAACTACTTGACAAGAAACGTAATGCAATTTGTAATTTCAGTTCTGGTAACAATGCTTCACGCATAAAAGTATCTTGTTTCTTTAGTGCATTATTAACTCTGTTTAAAAGGAACGGAAACTGCTCTGGTGACATTCGAAGTTGATTAAAATAGCTTCTATGGTCTTCAATTACAATTCCTTTCAACAAGGTCTCTGAGCAACCGAGCTGACGTCTTTTTTAAATCCAAGCACGTTTTTTATTCTTTTTATGTTTAGTCTTATGCAGTGACTTCACACAGAGAAGCAATAGCTCCGCCACAACTCTTACAGCTATCAAAACTTTTATTCTACGGCGACTACGGCATTCGCAAAACAATAAAACTGAAGTGAGTAGTATTGGCGCCGTGTCTACAGACACACACGAAACCAGTTGCGCGCAATTAATTTCATTAAACGAGTGTCGCAACTTAGTGTCGTCGTGTAGACTAGCCTTTACCCCAAAACCACCGGGACCGACTATGAATTCTGTGACAGGTACGTAACTTTATTTTGCAGACTAAATATGGGGATGCAGATGCTTATTCAGATTGGCGTTCCTTTCGCTTTTTAGGCAGGCCAGCGTTTCTTGCAGCAGCTGGTCAAGGCTTTCCCCGCACCCACGCGCCCGTTCTTGTAGTCATTGTGTCCGCTTCGCTTGCAGAACGTTTTATCCGCGTGTAATCTTCGCTGTCCTCCATTTGCTGTGCTTCCCATCTCCGCGGTCATTATAGCGGGCGCCGTCCTTTTGCGAGCCCCGATAATTCAGTGGGCTCCCTGCAGAGTCGGGAAATGCGTCGCGCCGCCCGCTGAAGTAAAGAAGAGCTGAGCTGGAGGCTGTGAGGCTACCGCTGAATCGTCGGGTCCACTGCTCGGCAGCCTCGCCGGTCATGGGAGGTGTCCATCGAGAAAACCCTGACAGCTGACGAGGCCAGTTTTAAGATAAGCGGACACACCTGCACTGGCTGTCTACAGCAGAGCCGTGCAGCGCGCCACATTTACCCGCCCGAGCTCGCCTGCGTCCGGCCGTTGCGCTCTGCTGCCCGGACCGCGGGTAGACTAGTGGAGACCCACTGCATCGCATACAGTACACAGTGGAGCGAGCCGTGATGCGCCGTCGAGTTTCCGAGACCCTTCGGGAGAGCGGGTACCCGCCGGGCCCACAGCCTAACATATACATATTCTAGCGCCGACTTCAATGCGAGAAGCAAAATGTTCAAATGTTTGTATAGCTTATGGCACTTAACTAAGGGGTCATCAGCCCCTAAACATACAAACTACTTATGAACTATCTAATTCTAGGGACGGCACAAATATCCATGCCCGAGGGGGAATTCGAACCCCCGGCCGTAGGGGCCGTGCAGACCGTGACTGCGCGCCGCAGTCCCGTCGGCCACCGCGGCCGGCGTGAGTAGCCTACAGTAGTTACCACAACGAAATCCTGTCTCGTAATCTTGCAGAAAATCCAAAGAAATTCTGGTCATATGTGAAGTACACTAGCGGCAAAACACAAACAATACATTCACTACGCGATAGCAATGGTAATACTACCGATGACAGTACTGCAAAGGCAGAATTACCAAACACAGCTTTACGAAATTCGTTCACCAAAGAAGACGAAGTGAACA
This sequence comes from Locusta migratoria, assembly GCA_026315105.1. Taxonomy (NCBI): domain Eukaryota; kingdom Metazoa; phylum Arthropoda; class Insecta; order Orthoptera; family Acrididae; genus Locusta; species Locusta migratoria. The sequence goes on along the minus strand of CM048748.1, from coordinate 439,248,618 downwards.
CTCCAGTATTCAAAATCTTCAAATTTTTGTAGAGCTTATGGGTCTTAACTACGGGGCCATCAGTCTATAAACTTACAACCTACTTATGACCTAGCTACAACTATGGACGGCAAAAATATCCATACCCGAAGCGGGATTCGAACCCTCGACCGTAGTGGCCGTGCCGACAGTGACTCAAGCGCCGCAGTCCCCTCGGCCACCGCGGCCGGCTCCAGTATTCAATCCAAGAACAGATGACAGCATGCAAAACTTAGAAGTAGATGTTCCTGGGGTAGTAAAACAACTTAAGTCACTAAACAAAAACAAATCTTCTAGGCCAGATTGTATACCAACTAGATTCCTCTCAGAGTATGCTGATGCAACAGCTCCGTACTTAGCTATTATTTACAACCGATCACTCAGCGAAAGATCCGTACCCAAAGACTGGAAAGTTGCCCAAGTTACTCCAATATTCAAGAAAGGCAATAGGAGTGATCCCCAAAATTACAGGCCAATCTCATTGACGTCTATTTGCAGTAGGATTTTGGAACATATACTTTTTTCGAATATTATGAACTACCTCGAAGAGAACGACCTATTAACCAGAAGTCAACACGGGTTCAGAAAGTATCACTCTTGCGTAACACAGCTTGACCTTTATTCACATGAAGTGTTAAGTGACATCGACAAGGGATCTCAAATCGATTCCATATTTCTGGATTTCAGGAAGGCTTTTGACACTGTACCCCACAAGCGGCTTCTTATGAAATTGCGTGCTTATGGAATATCTTCCCAACTGTGCGGTTGGATTCACGATTTCCTATAAGAAAGAACACAGTTCGTTGTAATTGACGGTAAGTCATCGAGTAACAGAAGTGATATCTGGCGTTCCACAGGGAAGCGTCATAGGTCCCCTACTCTTCCACGTGTTTATAAACGATTTAGGACACAATCTGAATAGCTCCCTTAGATTGTTCGCGGATGATGCTGTCGTTTATCGGTTAGTGAAGTCAACAGAGGATCAAAAGCAACTGCAAAGCGATTTAGACAAAATTCCTGCATGGTGCGAAAATTGGCAATTGACACTAAATAAAGAAATGTGTGAAGTAATACACATGACCACTAAAAGAAATCCGCTGAACTTCAATTACGCGATAATTCAGTCAAACCAAATACCTAGGAGTTACAATTACGAACAAATTTGACTGGAGAGAATACATAGAAAATATTGGGAGGAAGTTGAACCAAAGATTATGTTTATCTCCTGGAGTACTGTTGCCCCTTGTGGGACCCTCACCAGGTGGGATTGCCGGAAGACGTTGAGAAGGTTCAGAGAAGGGCAGCTCATTTTGTTATATCACGTTGCGGGGAGGAAAGCGTCATGGAAATGTTGCAGGAATTGGGGTGGAAATCATTAAAAGAAAGAGGTTATTCATTGTGGCGTGTTCTGTTTGCGAAGTTTCAATCACCGACTTTTAGAGTTGAATGCGAAAATATTTTGCTAGCACCCACCTACTTAGGGAGACATGACTATCCCAATAGAATAAGAGAAATCAGATCGAAAACGGAACGATTTAGGTGTTCTTTCTTCCCGCGCGCTATTAGAGAATGGAACGGTAGAGAAAATTTATGAAAGTGGTTAATGAACCCTCGGCCAGGCACTTGAATGTGATTTGCAGAGTATCTATGTAGATGTAGATACAATCGTGACACTCAGTGCTGTGAAAGTTGTTACCAAACTGACAGCTGCAACGACACTAGCGCTCCTAGCGGTGGGCAAGCCGCCGATGTAGTGACGTTTGATTATAATTATTTTTGTACATAATTAAGGAAACAGTTACTATACTTTTTGCGTTACAAGCATTAGCGAAACATCAAGAGACATGCATAATACAGAAATTAATGTAAAAATAGCCGAATTTAACTGACTCAGTAGTATAAAGAAGATCTTCGTCATGAATAAATAGTTACGAATATGTTTATATTTGCAGCTTATTCTGCTGAAAGTAAGTACAATATAACCATAGGACAACCATATATTTATATTATGGTCTGTTATTACAATGAGAGGCCGTTTTTTAACGCGTATCAATTCGATGTGGAGTCTACTAATTCGTACATTTTGCCGCGGTGGAATAGCCGAGCGGTCTAAAGCGTCTCGCTGCGGAGCGCGCGGTTGCTCGCCGTGGAGGTTCGAGTCCTCCCAGGGGCATGGTTGTGTGTGTTGTCCTTAGGTTAGTTTATCTAGGTTTAAGTAATTTGTAAGCTAAGGACTGATGACCACGCAGTTTGGTCCGACAGATTTACAAACATTTGAACATTTGAATACGTACATTTTTACACCTCACTCGTCTTTCTTATACATGCATATTCTTTTCAGTGTAATTACATTAGCTTAAAAAGACTTTTTTTATCATTCTTGCCGTTTGAGGTTCAGCTGTAGCAACAATTGTGAAATTGGGGTCTTCTTTGTTCGAAAACAGTTTCATTGCTTCTTCCGTTTTATTGCCACGTCTGTGACATTTTTCCTTCATCTACAGCTGTGGTGGCTGAATTGGTACGTTAAATACCTTAGTTACCGCGTTCTATATACGTTTCCTACGTTCCAACCTCACTTATTTTACTGGACCTGTAATGAGTAAACATACGTATCGTTCTTTAGTAGAAGAGCGACGTCCTTGTGCCAAGGGGAAGATCTTCTGATGTTTCCTAGCCATTTTTTTATTTTTAATAGAAAATGAAATTAGTCATTAAAAGCCTATAGGTTACAAGGTAATTGTAAATAAAATGCCCTGTACTGTATCGTTTCGTACCTTGTAAGAGAGTATAGGAAACCTAAGAAAGGCAAATGTGCAGCTATTATTCCGTTATTACGCATTTTTTATGGCAGTACATACTTTCCCTAACGTAAAAAAGTAAGTTAACATTAATATAAACGATTCTAATCGTACGCACCCAATATCGTATTCAGCAATGTAGATTTCCGACCGCTTGGAGCGCTGCTGTCGCAGTGTATAACAAGAATCTGTAGGAGTGTCGCGACTGTATATGTTAGACTGTGGCCGGGCCCGTTAAACAGCGATACAAGCGGCGCTGCGAGCGAAGCATTGCAGACTGTTCCGCGCAAGACGTCGTATTAACCTTCCTATTGTGTTCGAAACAGAGACACACATATTGTGAATGGGTCACTTAGACACGCACTTTAAAAAATATATATTCTTCGATATTACTTCAAAATATATTTTGTATATAGTTTTTTTGCAAGTAGAAAAGAAGAAATTGAAGCTATCCAGCATTTATTGAACACTAGCTTAAACCCGCGGCTCCACTCGCGTGTTGGTTGATTGTGATAGATAATGCGCGAAACGTTAAATTGACTTTTTTTTAAAGAGATGTATTAAAAGAAATTTCTTTTTTACTGCCTCATTCATTTATTCTTATATTTCCTTATTTGTATGGTTATCCTTAAGAGAAAGAGCTGAAGACTTTGTAGCACGCATATACCAAAGATATGGTCTGTGGCATCACGTTTCGCTGTATGTAACCTCCTTGCTATGGAGTCGCAAACGTCATCTCTGGCCTTCGGTCCGAATTTTTTATTAATTTGACGACTTTCAACCACCATATCTTCCACCCCTTATAGCAATCGGCATGGAACTGCTATGTTGTACAAAGGGAAACTTCGGACAACAATTACACACAGACCATTCGTTTGCGTTCTGTAGTTTTCGCTGTGCCGGCCGCGGTGGCCGAGGTGACTGAGGCGCTCCAGTCACGGTCAGCACGGCTACTGCGGTCAGGGGTTCGAATCCCCCCCCCCCCGGGCATGGATATTTGTGCCGTCTATAGTCTTAGCTAGTTCATAAGTAGTTTGTAAGCTTAGGGACTGATGACCCCGTAGTCCAGTCCTACAAGTTGTACAGACATTTGATTTTGTTTTCGCTGTAGCATTTTATATACACGGATAACTTTCCATCCCATATACTCCACCCTTTTATCATTATCAACCGTCAAGCAACAATTCAACCCATAAAACCATTTTCAAAGAGTAAATATAGTTTTCAAAGAGTAATTATTGTTCCTCACTTCGCGTTATATTCTTCAAATTACTAAATATCTATCAGATCGTTAAAAAACCGTGCCTAAAACCTCCCTCAGGTATAAATTGGAACTGTACAAATATTTAACTCTCTGCGTCTTGTCGTTCGGACGTGATAAGCGTACACCGAACAGATATTCATGATTATATATATATATATATATATATATATATATATATATATATATATATATATATATATATATATGTCGCACAAGTATGAAGTGCGCGCCACTTACTTTCTCCGCGGGCCGCGGGCCGCCATGCACGCACGGCGCGGCGTTCTTACGACGTCAGCCACGAGCGCCCTCTGCTGCAACTCCGCTCGTGGCCACGACTGCTGCATCGGGCACTTGGGAATCAGATAGGCACCAGTTAAGACTTGGCTATCGGATAGGCACTAGGAATCATCAGTAGGCAAGCCTCTATCTAATCTATCAGCATTCGGCAGTCAAGAACTATGTAAAAGTTAAGTATTACTAAGTCTCTATGAAATATATATCTAGTTCTAATTTATTCTAATTTCTGCTGTCCCACTGGCTGGTCACCTCCGCACCTGCACACGCGTGCATCCTTTATTCCTGTGTCGGTCTCTTTCTACTCGGCCATCGACACCTACGACAACCGGCGGACGAGACACAAAAGCGGCGACGAGGGTGGGACACAAAAATAGATAAATAGCTATCCGATCGCCATAAAACCGTGCCTAAAGCCTTCGCCGCGTAGACGTTAGTAACTGTACAAATTTTTAGCTCTTTATGTCTTCTGGTACAGACGTGATAAACGTACACCGAACAGACATACAGATTTATAGGTATAGATAATTGGTGTAAAAAATATTACATTCTAGATTTCGAAACAAATAGTGTTCATACAAGTTATTATAAGTGAATTGTTGCATAGAAGTGCAAACTACAGCTTATGCAAACGTTATTTAACCTAAAATTACATTTAAATATGATAATTAATTCTGAAGAACTTTACTTAGCTTCAATTTATTCCTGATGTATTAGTTTATACAATTATTACAGTAAATATTTGCATGCTCTTGGATACATTCCCTATTAGTCTTTCGATCTTTCTTCGGTCCACACTCTTTGCACCGGCCCCTTTTCTGTTCCTTTGCTCCAGAACTCGTTCCTGCAACATTTTCAAAATTTACTTTTATCTTCGTAGGAATATTTTTGGACATTCTTTCCTCTTGCATTGGACTTGTTAGCTCACACAAAAGCTCTCTGAGAAAAAGGCGTCTTTTGTACAATTTGTTTTAATAGTAGCCTGGATTAGTGTGTACATACAACACTTAAGCAATTATTGCAGCAATGTCTAGCATGTTACAAAATAAACAAACAGTCTATGGCTTAGTACACCTTTTACAGGAATAAGTACTAAAGAGATTTACAAGCCTTTCTGTTCATCACTTAGCCATGTTGACAAACAAAATCAGACTGTATTATGCAGTCGTTATAAAGAGTCCCATAACTATGTGAAACGCTTCTGCGCCATTTTAAACCATACACAACAATCACAAGTATTTCTAACAATTTATTCGTAGAAACTAAATACAAAATTTCCGCCTGAGTCTAAAAGACCCATTCACAATAAGTGTTTCAAAGCTAAGTATCTCCGAAAGTATTTTAGTTTTTGTAACGAAAATTGAGGATAACATGAATTACTACGTATTTGAGGAATACATGTTCCAAAATAAATAACATTTAGGGGTTTATGTTAATTTTAGTAAACGAACTCGGTCAGTTAGGCCCATTCATAATAAATAGGAAGATTAATCAGTGTGGTGTCGCACAAGTACAAAGTGCGCGCCACCTACTTTTGCCGCGCGCCGCCATGCACACACGGCGCGGCGTTCTCACGACGACAGCCACGAGCGCCCTCTGCAAGAACGCCGCTCGTGGCCACCGCTGAAGGACATCGGTCACTTCGGACAGAGATAGCAACCAGTTAGGACCTTCGTAATCAGATAGGCACCAGTGAAGACTTTGCTATTGTACAGGCACTAGGCAGGCCTCTAACAACTATGTATCAACATTCTGCAGTACTATGTAAAAGTTAAGTATTGTTACATTCTGTGCAATATATATATCTCTTTCTAATTTACTCTAGTGTTTATAGTTTCTGGCTGCTCCCCTCCGTACCTGCACCAGCGTGCTATTTTTGTTCCTGTGTCGGGCTCAATCCACTCGGCCACCGACACCTACGACGAGGCTGGGACACAAAAGCGGCGACGAAGTTGGGACACAAAAGTGGCGACGAGGAGTGATAGAACCTTGGATCAGCCCGCTTGCAGCAGCCAGACAGCAGCAGTCGAGCACGTAGAAATTGCTCCCGCCCACCCACCCATATTATAAGAATTTTGGGGGAACATATTCAGTTGCGTGTTTTGTGGACTTTTTTGTTGCAGAGCGAGTCCTCTTTCATATTGCATTTGTGTTTTGTTATAAGTTACTTGTATATGCGGCGCCTAATCGGTCAGCATGGCCACTAGCCCAAACCCAAACTTAATGGAAATTATTCAGTTACAGACGGCGCAAATAACACAACTTCTCCAGGCGGTGGCGCAGTTGACAACTCAACAACAGCCGTCGCATCAGCAGCCCACACCTGCCGCCGCACCGCTTCCGACGTTCCGCCAGTACAACGAACGTGAGGAAGAATGGAGCGACTATTTCGCACAGTTTCAAGGACTCGTCGCGGCACATCAAATTACAGGTCAGAGAGTGAAGAACCTTTTCTTATCGATTGTGGGCCCCCAGACCTTCGTACTATTGCAAAAACTTTTCCCTCTCGCATCTCCTCGTGATGTAGACTTTGAACAAATTGTAGATGCACTGAATGCTCATTATGAGAGAAAAGTTCTTGTAACCGCTGCACGATACCGATTTTTCAGGCTTAAAAAATTACCGCAGCAGTCACACCAAGAGTGGATTACGGAATTGAAGGGCTTAACCCGCCAATGTAAATTTACTTGCTCTTGTGGACTTTCGTATAGTGACGTGATGTTGTGGGATGCGATTACGCAGAATATTCAGGACCCCAGAATTAGAGCAGCAATTCTGAAACAGTCTGACCCCTCATTAGACAGTGTACTGCAGCTTATAGAAGCGCATGATACTTTTGACTTAGCAGATGTAGAAATGCAAAGCCACAGTGTAAATTCAGTGCGCCGTAATGGACGCTTTCCTAGCCGTAGTTCTCAGTATAGCACTAGTGATTCTTATTTTTCTACCGGCCGTGCTGAACAGACAGTGAACAGTAGCCAGAGTAAAAGTACGACGCAAAGGTCGCCCCGTAGTGTTAGACACAGTAATTTGAATAACGGGCGCCAACGCTCATTTCAGAAAAATGTACGTAAATCTTGCCCCCAGTGTGTGTCTCGCCACAAGCGTGCTCATTGCCCTAGTCGCAACGCAACCTGTTATCAATGTGGCAAATCAGGACATGTACAGTCTGTGTGTATGCAAATTAAAAACTCAAAGAACGGTACCGTTAGAAACAGTGCTTCGCAGAGTGCGAGAACAGTTCATTCTGTAAATGTTATACGGGCTGTGGAATTGAACAGTGCTTTCCTTGGTTCTCAATTGAATGAAAGTTTTTTTTTTCTTTATTGTCGTTTCAATTCCCCGAAAAAAGGGGCGGGCCGGCAGCGCTCACTTGCGCTCTTCGGCCTACAGAAATAAAATTTGTGAGCGGAGAACATAAAAACACAAAGGAGATAAAATTTTGGAGGTAATACAGACATAAAATGGAGATTTAAAATGGAGATAAAACAAAGTACATCAAATGGAGGAAAAAGTGGTGACATAAAACACTTGGAATGGCGAAAGTGGTGAATAAAAACAGTTACTCGAATGTCAGTGGCGCACACACACAATTAAAATGAGCATAGGGCGGCGGCCATGGTGACACCGTCCGCTATTTGGAGTTAAAACAAAAAAACACAACACGCACTACCAGAGATACACAAGTTAAAACTGACGGTGTTGGCTGCGGGGTGGCCGTCCACTGTTGTAAGATAAAACAATTTAAACTAAAACACACCACACTTGTCGAAGCACAAAGGAGGTTCCATAGATGGTGGGGCACTGACAGCATTGAAGATGTGGTGTGGGGGGAAAAGAGATGAAGGAGATGGAGAGGATGGGGAGGAGCCACAGAGCCGGAAGGGAAGGGACGGGGGGGGGGGGGGCTGACGTCCTAGGAAGCCACAGGGAAGAATGATAGGGGGGCGGTAAGAGGAGGATCCTGAGGGACGGAGGAGGGGAGGGACAGGAAGGGAGGGATAGTCGGGGCCCTCAGGGAGAGAAGGGGGAGAGGGAGCAAGGAGAAGGATCAAAGCTGGTATGAAGGGTAGATGTCAGGTCGGAGGGCATCATCCGGGAGGGGGAGGGTACGAAAGTTGCCACGGGAGAGGATCCGGAGGGTGGACAAGTGGAGAGCAGGGGGAATACAGTGGTGGAGGCGCGGCAATGTACCTGGTGCAGAGAGGAGGGGATGGACTAGAGGATTAGGCGGATCTGATTTGCGGGATATGTAACGGAGGCGGAGATTTTCAATAAACAGAACGAGTCTGGGGAAGGTAATGAGATCATAGAGGATCCGCGTGGGGGAAGGGGGATAAAGTGGGATATGGAAGGCGAGGCGGAGGGCATGGCGTTCCAGTATCTCCAGAGATTTGTAGAAGGACGGGGGAGCGGAGATCCAGGCGGGATGGGCGACACAGAGGACTGGGCGGATGAGGGATTTGTAGGTATAGAGGATGGTAGAAGGGTTGAGGCCCCATGTTTGGCCAACAAGGAGTTTGAGGAGGCGGAGGCGGGAGCGGGCTTTTTCTTGGATAGTGCTTAGATGGGGAGTCCAGGAGAGGGTGCGATCAATAGTGAGGCCCAGATACTTTAGGGTAGGGGTGAGACGAATGGGACGGTTATGGAGGGTCAGATAAAAATCTCGGGGACGGAAGGAACGGGTTGTACGACCTACGATGATCGCCTGGGTTTTGGTAGGATTTATAGACAGGAGCCACTGGTTGCACCAAGCGGCAAAGAGGTCAAGGTGTTCTTGGAGCAGGCGGTTGGAACGGGCAAGGGTGGGAGCTAAGGCAAGGAAAGCGGTGTCATCAGCATATTGGAAAAGGTGTACGGGAGGGGCAGGCTTAGGCATATCCGAGGTATACAGGAGGTACAGGAGGGGAGAAAGGACAGAGCCTTGGGGCACACCAGCAGAGGGATAAAAAAGACGGTAGTCGGTGTTGTGGACGGTAACATAGGTGGGGCGGTCGGAGAGGAAGGAGGCAATGACCCGGACGAGGTTGATGGGAAGAGCATAGGTTTGGAGTTTGAAGAGCAGGCCAGAGTGCCAGACCCGATCGTAGGCCCGTTCGAGGTCTAAGGACACAAAGATGGCGGCACGACGGGAATTTAGCTGGAGGGAAAGGAGTTGCGTAAGTCGAAGGAGTTGGTCATCAGTGGAGAAGGAAGGACGAAAGCCACATTGGGTGTCTGGGAGAAGGCGGTGGAGGTGGAGGTGGTGACGGATGCGACGGGATAGAATGGATTCGAAGACCTTGCTGAATACTGGGGTGAGGCAAATCGGGCGGTAGGAAGAGGCATCAGAGGGGGGTTTGTTGGGTTTTAGGAGCATGAGGACTCGGGAGATTTTCCACAGGCGGGGGTAGCAGCCAGTGTAGAGGATGGTGGTATAGAGGGAAGCAAGAGTGGTGAGGAAAGGGAGGGGACATTCTTTGAGGTGGCAGTATGTGGTGCGATCGTGGCCGGGAGCTGTGTTTCGTTTGGTGCGCAGTATCAATTGTATGTCGTGTGCAGTGATGGGGGTGTTAATGTCCGACGGGGGGATGTGGTCCAGGTAATGGAAGCCAGGAGCCAGGGGTGGGATGGAGACATCGGTTTTTTCATGGACATCTGGGAACAAGGAATAATCAAAGTTAGGATTGTCAGGGATGGAGAATACATCAGAGAGGAAAGAGGCAAATTGGTTAGCCTTACTGGCATTATCAGGAAGGGGCTGGTCAAGGTGGAGGAGAGGGTATGTGGGCATAGGTTTCGATCCAGTGAGGCGGTGGAAGGCGTTCCAATACCGAGACGAGTTGATTGGGAGGTGGGCATTAAGCCGTGTCACTGTCTGATGCCAGTCCCGGCGTTTTTTGGCAGTCAGGAGGCTGCGCACATGTCGCTGGAGTTGCCGATGGCGGAGGACTGTATCCCGGTCACGGGTTCGCAGGAAGGAGCGGTACAGGCGGCGGGATTCCCGCAGAAGAAGGACAGCCTGTGGAGGGAGTGTGGGACGGTGCGGCTGGACAGCTTTGGTAGGGATGTGCGAATGGATAGCATCAGACAAGGTCTGCTGAAGGAAGGAGGCAGCTTCGTCGATATCATCGGGAGAGTGTAGGGGGAAATGGTGACTTTCGACCTGATGGGTGATGGAGAGGCGAAAGGCATCCCAGTCTGCTCGGGAGTAGTCATGGACGAGTTTAGGAGGTGGAGGTGGGCGTGGATTCTGTGGGCGATGGACATTGTGTGTGAGAGTAAGGAGAACAGGGTCGTGATCACTGCCTATGGGGTCAAGAACGTCGGCGGTGATGCGCCCAAGGAGATTGGGAGAGACAATGACGACATCAGGGGTGGTGTTGCTGCAGGGTTGGGTGTGGCGTGGGAGTGGGACAATGTTGCCATTGATGGTAGGAATGAACTGATGCCACCGACAGAGTTCGGCAGGAGTGCGGGAGTGGATATTGAGGTCAGCGGCGACCACGTAGGTTGTGAAGGTGCTATCGATGTGAGCAAGGAAGTCATAAGGGATGGGAACATGGGAGCGGATATAAATAGTAGCACAGGTGACAGTGAGGGAAGGGAGGAAGAGGGTGTGGATGAGATGTTCATAAGGGATGTTGAGGAGGGGATGTGGCCGAACTGGGTGGTGTCGGAGATGGCCGAAAGCCACTCCACCTCGTGCAGGGGGATGGGGAGAGTCGTGACGGTGTAGGATATAGGGTGTGGTACTGACATGTATGTGAGGGAGGAGGAAGGTTTCGTTGAGGAGAAAGGCATCCACGCGGTGTTGGTTTAAGGTGTTCATCAGGAGGAGCTTATTGGTGGGAAGGGAGCGAATATTGGAGTACAGGATGTTAAATCGTTGCTGCACCATAATGAGGTTGAAAGGTGGGGAGAGGGAGAGGAAAAGGGAGCGGGTGTGGGGACTAAACTAGGGTGTGAGGACGGTCGGTTCGGGAGAAGGTGAAGTGGATGTGGTTTTGGGAGGTTGTAGCCTTAAAATCAAGGTTGAAGAGGGAGCGAGCGGCCAGGGAGACTTGGTGGAGGGTGTGAGGGCGCTGGAAAGGGTGGATATTTTGGAGGACAATAGTCAGGAACCGGATGATGTCCTCTGCTGTGGGGGGAGGGCATAAGGAGTTATTAGCGGGGATTGGGGGATCAGTGGGACGGACAGGGACGGTGAGTTCTTCTTTGGTGGGAGGGGGGCAGGACTTACATTTGTAAGAGTAGGTGGGGTGTGCCCCACCGCAGGTGTTACAGGAGGGGGTGGCGGCGAGGTTAGGGCAGGAGGTTTGGAAGTGTTGGCCTTTGCAGTGGGGGCATACAGGAGGGAGACGGCAATTTTCGGTAAGGTGATCATTATATGTGAGGCTTCGGGAGCAGCGGTATGACTGGGGAGGTGCTCGGGAAGGTTCCACCTGGTGCAGGCGGTTATAAATGAGGGCCCCATTGCGGAGGAGGTGGTTGATGGATGGCGCGTCTTCTGTGAAGACGCGCATGAGGTAGGTGGGGCCCGTCGCATTGTTAATGCGACGAGCTGAGCGGATGGATAGGCGGGGATCCCGACGGAGTTCCTCCAGCACCTCTTCCTCTGTGATCCCCGGGTTCAATTTGGTGATCACAGCAGTGAGCGTGGGAGGACGACGGGGAGGAGGGGATTGGCGATTGGAGGCTGGAGGGGGGAGGGGGACAAGGGTGGCACGGGGACCAAAGTGGACGCGGGGGATCTTGTGGAGGAGCTGTGTGTGGAGGTTGGGGTCGGGTGATTTGAGGAGGACAGAGTCCCTCCGTAGGATTATTTGGGAGATGGGGGCAGAAGGAGCATACTGCCGAAAGAGGAGAGTGAGGGCACGGCAGTCTAGGAGTTGGGGGTCAGGGTTATTGAGGACGAAAGTGTGGAGAGCAGATGGTTGAGAGGGGAGGAGGGGTGGCGGGGGAGGTGGTGCAGGCTGGGTAGGGGGGAGAGGGGCGGCTTCCATCGGGACCGGTGGGCCAGTGGCGAGAGGGTCGGCGGGCTTTTTCGTCACCGAGGAGGTGGCGTCTGTGGAAGCTCGTTTTGTCTTCTTTGGTTTTAGGAGGGCCTGGGAGGCAGGAGTGGGGACAGGGGAGACTGGAAGGTGGCGCGGAGCCGGCCCTGCGGCTGCGTCGTCGGGTGGGAGAGGACAGGAGTCGACAGCGGTCTGCCGGGTGCGAACCGCGCACGGTCACCGCGGGAGTCAGGGAGGGGAGGGAAGGAATCGAGTGGGGGAACGGAGGAAGGGGCAGGAGAGTGTGGGACGAGGGCAGCAGCTTGTGTGGGGGCAGAGGAGAGGGCGACGGCGGAGGGAGTGGTGAGGGTGAGGAGGGAGGGAATTGTGGCAGGAAGAAGAGGGGAGGATGTGCTCCAGGAAATGGTGGTGGGGGCGTGGGAGGGCGAGGTAAAAATGATGGTCGAGGACACCGTAGTAGGGGGCAGGGTCGACATGGCAGAGTCGAACAGTCGCCTTAACTGTAGAACACTGTTCCGGCGGCGGCGGCGGACGTGCCTCCCGGCGGCCCAGATGGGGGCGGGAGCGGCGCGGCGCGGCGCGGCGCGGCGGCGGCGGTGGTGGTATGCGCTCCGACGGGCTAGTGGCCGGGCAGAGCGCGCTGGGCGGCGGCGAACCCGGCGTGGCCGGAGAAGCACCTTCCGGGGCGGCGGCGGCGGCGAAAACACCGGAGGCGTCGGACGCCGACGGTGCGGCGACACGACGAATACTGCAGTCCGGAGCGGCCGGGCCCTGATCGGCAGTCGGCGACAGCGGCACTTATCGGCGACAGCGGCACGTCGCGGCGGCAGACAACAGCCGAAGACGATAGCACACGAACCTAAGAAATAATAACTGCGAAACACGAAACAAATACCGCACTAGCAACGTAGTAAGAACGATCCTGTGTGTCGAATGAAAGTTCTTCTGCACCTATTGAAAAACTATGAAGTGAGCCACGCCGCAAGCGCCGACGAGCGCGTAAAACAGTGCAACGGAAAAGGGTTCGGGACAAGCAAAATGACTATGAACAGTGCATTCCTGTAGTGAAAATAGTGCATTCTGCAACTGCTCCTTGTAATAATGCCCAGTACTATGTAGCTAGTGACAGTAGACTTGTTGTAGATACTGAAAGTAATTTTAGTGCAGTAGCCTCGCATTGCGCGGACGCCGATCCGGCGGTAGTGCCATCTAGTGACAGTATTGTTAATCCCCTGAGTGCCGAGTCTGAGCCGCTTCCTTCACTACGCGGCCCGCGCATACGCAGCACACAAACCGTAGCAGACGTTGCCCACATTCGTGCACCTGTCGTGCGCCAGAAGCACAAACTTTTTGTAAATCTCTCCATAGAAAATAATTTCAGCTTGATACTGGTTCCGCTGTTACATTAATTAATAAAGATACTTATGAACTTCTGGGTTCGCCAAAATTGTCGCCGTCACAGCAAGTGTTAACAGCTTATACAGGTGAAAATATTCCCGTGCTAGGAACATGTAGCCTGCCCGCCTCTTTTCAAGGTGTAACAAAAACAGTTGCTTTTGTAGTTCTTCAGGCCAAATCGACACAGAACATTTTTGGACTAGATGCTTTTGACTTGTTTGGTTTATCAATTCAAAGAGATGTGCTTCAAATTTCGTCAATAGTGCCTCAGGATAAAATCAGAGCATTGTGTGACAAATATAGTGACTTGTTTTCGCCGGAACTAGGTTGTGCAAAAGACTTCGTGGCACATGTAACTTTAAAAGAATCTGCAGTTCCAAAATTTCGTAAAGCTAGACCAGTGCCTATCGCCTTGCGTGATACAGTTGCCGAACTTAAACGTTGGCAAGATAGTGGGGTGATTTCTCCTGTTTCTGCGAGTCAGTGGGCCTCGCCTATAGTAATTATACCCAAGCCGTCAGGAAAACTTCGTCTCTGTGCGGACTTCAAATCAACGTGAACAGTCAAACAATTGTAGACACTTACCCCCTGCCCAGACCTGACGAACTAATGAACAAATTAGGACAGTCTCGTTTCTTTTCTAAGATTGATTTGGCGGAGGCATACTTACAAATTCCGCTTGATGACGAGTCAAAACAATTTTTCGTCATTAATACTCACATGGGCCTTTTTCAATTTCAACGCCTACCCTTTGGCAGTTCTTCCGCTCCCGCTATTTTTCAACGTTTTTTCGAACAGCTGACAGTTTCTGTACCGTGTTGTTCGAACTATTAGGATGATATTGTGGTATCCGGACGTACAGTTGAAGAACATTTAGCAAACCTGGAGTGCCTTTTCAAAGTGTTGACTGCAGCAGGTCTACGTTGTAATAAAGCAAAGTGTTCGTTTTTTCAAACTGAAATAGAGTACCTGGGCCATGTGATTAATGCCCAAGGAATTCATCCCTTACAGTCACATCTTCGAGCAATCAAAGACTTGCCTCCTCCTAAGAATGTGCATGAATTGCAAGCAGTGATGGGAAAGCTTAACTATTATTTCAGATTTATTCCCAATGCCTCTCAGATTGCAGCTCCACTGCATCACTTACGTAGGAAGAATGTTCCTTTTGTATGGTCTAAAGATTGTCAGGATTGGCAGGTTGCCTTTGACAAACTAAAGTCTGCACTACTCAGTGACGCATGTTTGATTCCCTTTGACCCACAGAAGCCTGTAGTGTTAGCAGTTGACGCCTCGTCGTACGGTCTGGGTGCCGTTCTGTCGCATCGTATTGGATGTCACGATCGTCCTATTGCCTTTGCATCCAAGCTACTGACGCCGACGCAACAGAATTACAGTCTGATAGAAAAGGAGGCCTTAGCAATCATTTACGGCGTCACAAAGTTTCATCATTATCTCTATGGCAGAAAATTCTATTTGTTGACAGACCACAAGCCTCTCACGTCGTTGTTCTCACCCACAAAGCCGATTCCGCCACGTACGGCACAAAAGCTTCAGAGATGGTCCTTGATATTGTCTAATTATCAGTATGAGATTTTGTACCGACCTACCACTAAACACGCCAACGCGGACACACTTTCCCGACTTCCGGTTGGCCAGGATGTATCATTTGATTCTTCAGAAATGGCATGTTGTCAGATAGACTCCAGAGATGCTTCCGCTGTCGCAGACTTTACTTTGAACTCTCGTCGGGTTGCACAGGAAACAGCTGCGGATGCAGACCTAAGTGTGGTAGCACGTTTTGTTCGCTCAGGGTGGCCTGCCAGAGCCAAAGACATTCAACGGCCTCTGGTTCGACGTTATTTTTCACAACGTCATGCATTATCTTAAAGTCAGGGTTTACTGTTGTTGCATACCGACAACGACCAAGCAAGAGTGATTGTTCCTCGTTCCCTGCAACGAGAAGTGTTACGCCTCCTGCATCAAGGACATTGGGGCATTGTTAGGACAAAGCAACTGGCCAGACGTCATTGTACCTGGGTTGGTATGGACGCTCAGATAGAGGACATGACGTCACAGTGTACTGTTTGTGCGGAGCATCAGGTGGCTCCTCCGCAACGTTTCTCAGACTGGCCACGCCCCAAGGGACCATGGCAACGTTTACATATTGACTTTGCCGAACCTTTCTGGAATACGCGCTGGTTAATTGTTGTAGATGCTTTCAGCAAGTTTCCTTTTGTGATTGCCATGAACTCAACAACAGCGTCTAGTACAATCAGTGCCTTAACGTCAGTGTTTTGCATCGAAGGTTTGCCTGAAACTATAGTCAGTGACAATGGACCTCGTTTGTTAGTGCGGTATTTCAACAGTTTTGTCATGTGAATGGCATTCAGCATATCACCACCGCACCTTTTCACCCTCAGTCCAATGGTGAAGCAGAACGTTTCGTTCGAACATTCAAGTCTCACATGGAGAAGATGAAAGGTCAGCACTCCAGGCAACAAGCTCTTCAAATTTTCCTGTCTACGTATCGATGCATGCCACGTGACGGCCCGTCTCCTGCCGAGCTGCTACACGGCCGCCGTCACCGCACTCTCCTTCACCTGCTGCAGCCTCCCACGCACCGAGTCGGTTCGTATGGCGCTACGCGTTTTCAGGTTTCTACGCCGGTGCTGTACAGGGTGTTTGCTGGAAACAAGAAGAAATGGTTACCGGGCACCATTCAGCGCGTGCTCGGTCGCAATATGTATGTTGTACGTTCTTCCACAGGGTCGGAGCTGCGTCTGCATAGGCCGCGCGATCCTGTCTCCGGTTTCTTGATTTCAGACCCAGTTCACCGCCAGGGAGCACAGCCACATCGTTCGTCCCCGGACTACGAGATCCCTATGGAGGTCGACGCACCTCCGATGCAGTTGTCGCCGCCGCTGTCGCCGCCGCAGATGACAACGTCACCGAGAGGGACTCCGGGACCGTGCGTGCCGCCGCCGCCTGGGCCACGCACCTCAGAAGAAGATTACCTGCTCCCTCTGGGCGGGGGGGTGCGCCCTTCCCCAGGTTTCGGTGGGTTCCCTGGAGGATCGCAAGGCGGATGCCGGGGCGCGGACGGCGTCTTGATCCCAGCCTCAGCTACGACGCCCGTCCCACCAGTAACGCCCCCGCCCAGGCCCTCCTCCCAGAGCCGTCGCCGTGGCCCTCAGCCCTACGCCACGACGGCGCGGCGGTTTGGGGGGGAGGGGTGTGGTGTCGCACAAGTACAAAGTGCACGCCACCTACTTTCGCCGCGCGCCGCCATGCACGCACGGCGCGGCGTTCTCACGACGACAGCCACGAGCGCCCTCTGCAAGAACGCCGCTCGTGGCCACCGCTGAAGGACATCGGTCACTTCGGACAGAGATAGCAACCAGTTAGGACCTTCGTAATCAGATAGGCACCAGTGAAGACTTTGCTATTGTACAGGCACTAGACAGGCCTCTAACAACTATTTATCAACATTCTGCAGTACTATGTAAAAGTTAAGTATTGTTACATTCTGTGCAATATATATATCTCTTTCTAATTTACTCTAGTGTATATAGTTTCTGGCTGCTCCCCTCCGTACCTGCACCAGCGTGCTATTTTTGTTCCTGTGTCGGGCTCATTCCACTCGGCCACCGACACCTACGACGAGGCTGGGACACAAAAGCGGCGACGAAGTTGGGACACAAAAATCAGAGCGTTGGCATCGCTCACTCTTTTGATTACCTACATAACAGTTTATACGTTATCATTAAGTTTGAATTAAATAGCTTACAGGACAGTTCATAATGTACAAGGAGTACCGTATCCGAGGAAGAAAAAAATGAACGTTCCAAGGAAACTCGCCGAGGGAATCTACACGCCTTTATAGAATCGAACGTTTCCTGTCTGTTTTAACCAGATGCTTTACTGTGTACTTTTTTTTGTGTGTGTGCCAACTGACAGTTCACCGACAATTCAGTCAGTGAGAAAAAATCGCAAGTGTTTTTAAAGATACAATGTCACCCCTCGAATAGTGGTGACTCCTTCGGGGTTTCAGCTCGCCCAGTCAAACTGAAAATCGGAAAAAATAAAATAAAACAATACACACGCCTGTATCAATGGACAGTAATGAGTTTTGAATGCTTTGGTGAGGCGAGTGTCAACGGCCGTAATATATTTCATAAAATCACTTTCTATTTTCTTATTTATAACACGATTTATTGATGTAATAACTTCTTATGTTTTGTTTTGTATGTTGTGACACTGTATTTTACTACACCACACTTTATTTGTTATTGTTAACCTTTCTATACGCAAATTTCGTCGTAACTTATTGATGACTACACCTTGTAACTTTGTTTACACTTGTGTCCAAAAATGTTCATCCAAAGATATTGTACATCCATGAATGGTATTACTAATATCGATAACATAGGTTTTATCGCCTCTGAATCATGCAATTAGCACAGGGCACTCCCTCCATTTTTATTCATAGTCTGTTCTTACCTTTTATGTTATGTTTGACGGATAGGTTTTATCTAAGATGACCACTGTAATTTTAACACTTTTAGCTATACTGACTCCTGTTTGTCTCAGCTAGATGTATTTTATTTGATGCATTTTACAATTCTGTTTTAACACCTTGTAAGTATTTTAACTATATGTTAAATTGACATGATCCTCCATTTTCAGTCTCTTTATATGTAATTTTGCTGATTATTTTCTCTCTGTGTTTGTGCACATTAATTACGTTTATTTTGTATTTTTTGTATACTTTATCCATGAAGATGGTCTATGACCGAAACTGGTAGATGTACAAGGTTTTGAATAAATAGCTGATGGTTTTTAAAAATACATTTTATGAAGTAATTAGTTTAGTTCCCTTGGAGTAGTTAAGCGTAAGCTGACCTTTCGAGCATTATACCAGTTAATCGTTTCTGATGACTCCAATTGCACCTGTAACGTAACAACGCAATCCTTCTTCCTTACAGCAAGTATACATCAAGAAATTTAGCGAAATGTCTACAGAAACGCTATTCGAACATGCTGTCAATACATATAATTGCTTTCGCACAGCTAATGCTGCTCATTAACTTGCAATTACTCGTGAAATGAGACAGCTCTGTTACACTCGCGGTAATGTATGGCCTAAAATGCATAGGTCAGTAACCTGTCCGTCATCTTACTTTTTCAATTCACGATTTGTAAATAATGTACACATACTTCACAAATAGCGTCAATGTAAAAAGACAGTTACGAATTAAGAAAACATGAATGCTTTGTTGGAATGCTAAGATGCTGTCCTATCACATGTCCAAAAATCAGATTTTTTAGCGACATAGTTTCTTCAGAATCGAGTAAGAAGCATTATGAAACTAAAAACACGTGCGGAATGAAAAGTAGACATTTTATTTTTTCACGTGCAAAATAATGCTTTCAAGGAAAAACTAAGTTCATAGACCGATGTGGGATGGTGGTATGTACCGTGAACAGTCTTTACAGCGTAAAAATCGGAACAGTGGATATCCTCCTAAGAGTGTAGCGGCTGGCGGGAGCGTGCCACGGCTATAGTCGAGCCACCGAAAGAACGACTCTGACAGCTAGCGGCTATGTTGCCACTGCTGCTGCGCGACTGTTTGCTGTTACGCCGTGCCAGTCGCCGGCATACGAATATCACGTACGTGTATTTTGTAACCGTTGCAATGTGCAAAGTGTAAACGAACGATAACGACCACGAAGTGATGAAAAACAGCCAGCCGCGGTGGCCGAGGGGACTGAGGCGCTCCAGTCACGGTTTGCACGGCCACTACGGTCGGGGGTTCGAATCCCTCCTCGGGCATGGATATTTGTGCCGTCCTTAGTCTTAGCTAGTTCATAAGTAGTTTGTAAGCTTAGGAACTGATGACCACGTAGTTAAGTCCCATAATTTCTACAAACATTTGAACATTTTTTTGATGAAAAACAATTTTTTTCAGTTAAAAATAAAGGTTTAGAAATATATACCGAGTTAATGTAAAGCTTCATATGTTATAGTATTCCATTAAATAATTTACTCTTCAGCCAAAGGTCGCTAGTTGAAGAATTTTGTTTATATATTTCATCTTCTATAACCATATTCCACTAACTCTATGTTATTACTCGGACACTGCATTGTGTCAGTCTACCGCGAAGGTAAAAAAAAAAAGAAAAAAAGGACTACCACTTCACAAGCAGTAAAATCGCCTCTTCCAGTGAAATTATTTGTCTTCTTACATAAAAAGAAGAGTTTTTTGTCTCATTCGTTTATGGTCGCTGTTGACTGCCATAGTATAGTTTGTTATTATGGTCTTCAGTCCGGAGACTGGTTTGATGCAGCTCTCCACCCTACTCTATCCTGAGCAAGCCTTTTCATCTCCTCATAAGACCGGCAACCCACATCCACTTAAATCTGCTTACTACACGCGTCTCTTGGCCTCCCTCTGCGATTTTTACCCCATAAACTTCCCTCCAATGCTAAATTTATGATTCATTGATGTCTAAGAAAGTGTCCTACCAAGCAATCCCTTCTTTTAGTCAAGGTATGCCAAAAATTCCTTTCTCACCAATTCTGTTCAGTACCTCTTCATTAGTTATGCGATCTACCCACCTAATCTTCGGCATTCTTCTGTAGCACCACATTTCAAAAGCCTCTATTCTCTTCCTGTTCGCACTGCTTATCGTCCATGTTTCACTCCCGTACAAGGCAACACTCCACACAAATGCCTTCAGAAAAGACTTCCTTACCCTTAAATTAATATTCGATATTAGCAAATTTCTCTTTTCCAAAAATGCTGTTCTTCTCATGGCCATTCTGCATTTTATATCTTCTGCACTGCGACCATCGCATGTTATTTTAATACCCAAGTAACAAAACTCATCTACCACCTTCATTGTTTCGTTACCTAATCTAATTCCTTCAGCATCGCCTGATTTTCTAAGTATCCTAGTAATATCATCAGATCAGTTTCGACAGCTAGTCTATTGGTCACAGAAGTGACTTGCTTATGGTTAGAGGACGAAGCCATCTCACACATGTCTGAAATTAATGACAAGTAACACGGCACGAAAAAAAAAAAAAAAAAAAAAAAAAACCGGTAACGATGAACATACGACAGATGCTTTGCAGCGACTGAAGCATGCCACCTCGCGCGACGTTGAGTGGCTGGGTGCCAACGCGGCACCGTTACCCTGGCAACGTTTACGAATTCCAGAGCTCAGGTTGGTAGTCGAGTGCCCCCCCCCCCCCCCCCCATAAGTGAAACAATAATTACTGTCTACAACTGCAAAAAGGACAATACTGAAAGTGCCCTTGTAGTTGTGGAATTCTGAAACACTTTTTGGTGGGCACTTTATGACAACGTGTTTGCCATCTTCTGCCCCAAAGCATGGAAAATGCCATCGTATTTCAAAGTTTTTAATTATTTCCTTCCTTCCATTCATCTTCAGTCTGAGGTACCTGTAAAAGAAAGTAATCAGATTAACTGAACGAAACCTTGTAGTTTATTTCAATAAAGCAAATTGTGTTCAAGTGAGCCACATTTCAAGCTTTTAAACACTCTGATTCTCTCCCTTCCAGGCTTGTAAGGAAAATCAAACAGAAAGTGAACAGTCAGTAGAAGAGTCACTTACTAGTATGAGTGAACCTGAATCGCCCACAACGGTAAGTGTGATAAACAGTGACAATTTGAGTCTCACATGTGGCAGCAGCAGCTACAGCTCGCAATCATCGTCGTCAGCGAAAGCAAATGCGAAGAAAGGCGTTCTGTTGTTCCTTTTCAGCAACTAGAAAGTGCTGTGGAGGCACTCCGATCCATAAGTAATCGGCCAGATGAGGAGGAGGATGAGATTTCAACATTTTGTAAAAGTCTAGCAAAGCAGATGAGAAAACTGCCATTAAGCTACAATTTAGAACTAATGGAGGAAATGCAATCACTTGTGACTTATAAGAGGAAGTGTTTCTTGGCCGAAAGGCAAAATAAAGTCTAATTGCAAACAGGACAGTCCGTTGCTGCTGAGGAAATACTTGAGAGGGATGAAGTGCTATCAGAGGCCGATACGATAACTTTGTTTTATGATACCTCAAATTAGTAAAAATCTATGTAGGTATCCTTCACAATAATAACCATAATTTCAAAATAGTGTGTTATTTTTTACTTATACCAGTGATGTAGTGTGCTTATGTTGGCAACAAGAATGCTGCATGACAACGCAGTAACATAGAATAAAGAGAATAAACTTTTGTTTTGGCCAGTATATATAAATAATTAATGTTGCTTCTGTTCTATGGTTGTCAGATTATTATATGCACCTTTGTCCAGTCAGTAAAGGAAACATTTTGTTGCCAACATTAGTGCATTACGCCGTTGCCACAGTTAAAATTCAACCTTACCTTCATGTATTCTGCAAGTCCCATGTAGATGGTGTCACACACAGTTGGAATAAATTTCGCAATTGTGGATTTCGGAAGACGGTAAAGGTACTGTAGAGACGAATATGAATCCCCACTTGCCAAGAAACGTAGTGTAATTTGTAATTTCAAATGTTCAAATGTTTGTTAAGCTTATGGGACTTAACTACGGGGTCATCAGTCCCTAAACTTACAAACTACTTATGAACTACTTACGAACTAGGACGGCACAAATATCCATGCCAGAGGGGGGATTCGAACCCCCGACCGTAGTGGCCGTGCAGACCGTGACTGGAGCGCCTCAGTCCCCTAGGCCACCGCGGCCGGCTTGTAATTTCAGTTCTGGTGACAACGCTTCACGCATAACAGTATCATGTTTCTGAATTGCATTATTGACTTTGTTTAAAAGAAATGTAAACTGCTCTGGTGGCATTCTAAGATGATTACAATAACTTTTAGGGTCTTCAACAACAATTTCTTTCAGCAAGGTTGCTGAGCAGCCGAGCTGATGTCGTTTCTTAATCCAGTCACGAACCGAAACACGTTTCTTATACTTTTTTTTTTGTTTGTTTAGTCTTATGCAGCGATTTTGCACAGACAAGGAACAGCTCCGCCACAACTCGTACAGCTGCCAAAACTTTCATTTTACGACGACTGCAGTAGTCACAAAACAACAAAACTGAAGTACGTGTTTTTGGCGCCGTGTCGACAGACATACACGAAACCAATTGCACGCAACTCATTTTACGCAACCAGTTTCGCAACCTAGTGTCGTCGTGTAGACGACGGCCACGGGCGGCCGGGCGGACTGGGGTTCGGCCGTAGGCGGATCTGCGGGCAGCGCAGGCCCGCTGCACGCCTCTGGTCTACAGGGCTGCATATTGGAGGTTAATTTCGCTCCTACTTGCTCGAGTGCACCGCGCTCGGGCTTCGTCTATTCTCGTGTGAATGGTGGGAGTGGGCAGTGCAAGCCTGTGCTCGGTAGAGGCGACAGACAGGGGGAGACGACAGACAGGGGGGAAGAGGAGAGGAGAGGACAGGAGAGGAGAGGAGAGGAGAGGAGAGGAGAGGAGAGGAGAGGAGAGGAGAGGACAGAGACCGACACGTCTGGTGCGCTGGCTGCTTCGCGGTCGTGGCCGACACAGCGGTACAGCTGTATGCATCTGCTGGTTGCGCCGCTGCTGCGTCCATCTGACAGTACACTGTTCCCATATACATCTACATCTACATGGGATACTCTGCAAATCACTTTTAAGTGCCTGGCAGAGGGTTCATCGAACCACAGTTATACTATTTATCTCCCATTCCATTCTCGAATAGCGCGCGGGAAGAAAGAACACCTGAATCTCTCTGTTCGAGCTCTGATTTCTCGTATTTTATTCTGAAGATCATTTCTACCTATGTAGAATATATTTTCGCATTCGGAGGAGAATGTTGGCGATTGGAGTTTCGCATGTAGCCCACGCCGCAGCGATAAGCGCCGTTGTTGTAATGATTCCCATCTCAGATAATGTATCATTTCCGTAACGCTGTCTCCCCTGTATCGTGACAATATGAGACGAGCTGCTCTTCTTTGGTCTCTTTCGATGTCCTCCGTCAAACCCACCTGATAAAGATCCCACACTGGGCAGCAATACTCCAAAATTGGACGGACAAGCGCAGTGTGTGCAGTTTCTTTTGTAGTTCTGTTGCATCTTTTAAGGGTTCTGCCAATAAAACGCAGTCTCTGGTTCGCCTTTCCCACGATATTATCTACGTGTTCTTTCCAGTTTAGGTCTGAAGTAATAGTAATTCCTAGGTATTTGGTGGAGTTTACGGCCTTCACATTTGATTGATTTATGTTGTAAACAAAGTTTAACGGATTTCTTCTCGTACTCATGTCGACGACTTCACACTTCTCATTATTTAGAGTCAATTGCCAATTTTACACCATACTGATATCTTATTCAGATCGTTCTGCAGTTGGTTTTGATCTTCAGATGATTTTACTAGACGGTAAATGACAGCGTCATCTGCAAACAACCTAAGAGAACTACTTAGATTTTCCCCTAAATCGTTTATGTAAACCAGCTGGTGGAGTTGTACTCGTATACAGGGTGAAAATTATTCACACCGACAAACTCTGGGAAGTTGAAGAAGACATCAATACAAATATTTTTCCCTAACGTCATTTTTTCCTATGAGTAGTATTTAAACCGGTAGAGGAAGATTACTCTCTCAGCAAATTCATTAATCCAACACACACTTTCCATTTTTTTTATTACCAGCAAAAAACATGTTAACACAACTCAATTGAATTACAGTAGATTTTCAAGTATGCCTCCATTGACATGTAAACAAAGGTGTCATAATTTTCTCTATGACAGCGACAAAAACTCTGAAAAAACCTGAATTGTTCATGTTGCTGCTACTATCCGGGTAACAAGATTCTCTTTTGATGCAACAGGAGTTGCGTAAACAAGTTTGTGCATCTCTCCCCACTCAAAGAAGTCCAGAGGAGACATATCTGGGGATCGACCAGGCCACGACATAGCAACACCTGTGCCAGTCCACGTTTCTGGGAACTGTCGGTCCAGTAATCGACAGCACACGACGAATGAAATGTGTAGGCGCCCCGTCATGTCGGAACCACATGCGTTGTCTTGTAGGGAGCGGGACGTCTTCCAGCAATTCTGGCAATGCTGTGGAGAGAAAATTGTAATTGTGGCTGCCATTTAGTGACCTTGGTACCAGAAACGTCCCAATTAACAGTCTGCAACAAGGCCGACCCACACATTAATGAAGAACCGGATTTGATGTGCGCTAGTATGGCATGTGGGTTATCCTCATTCCAAACACGCCAATTGTGCATGTTGAAGTGTTGAAGATTTCATCACGCACGAACGTTGCTTCATCGGTAAGCAACACAGAGGATGGAAATGTAGGATGCATTTCACCCTGTTCTAGGTACCATTGCGAAAACTGGTTCAGGTTGTGGATACGCTGTAAGTGAAATGGACGTATCAAGTGCTCTCGAAGGACTGTGCTTACATTCGTCCAATTCGTCCCCATGTTACTTACAACTGCGAGTGCTGATTGGAGGATCCCGTTCCACACGCGGCAAGACAGCTTCCTCTAATTGCAGCGTTCTTACTGCGTGACGGCGTCCCTGTCCAGGTAATCAGCTAAATGATCCGGTCTTACGAAGACGATGTTACATAGATCAAACGTCCTATAATGCTGTTGCCTACAGTTGAAGAATGTAATACGCCATTTAACAACTGAATATCGTAATAAGGCCTTCACTGGTTTAAATACTCGTCAATGGAAAGAATGATATTTGGGAAAAAATATTTGTTTCGATGATCCCTACAGCCTCCCAGAGTTTGTCGATTCAAATATTTTACCCTGTAGTCTAGTTCTGTCATACATGAATGTTAATGGGTGGTAGCGTCTCATGCTTAAATCTAGACCAGGGGTCTCCAAATTATAAGATTGTTACGGCCATATAGCAAGATTCGAACCTCAGCGGGGACCAGATGACGAAGCTCAAAAAAAAAAAAAAAAAAAAAAAAAAAAAAAAAAAAAAAAAAAATGCAATACTAGCCGTACATGTGACAAAATGTCGGACATTCTTATTTTAACCGTATAACATATTACTAACACGATATCTCCCAAAGAAATATAGCTAACATGAAAATAATTTAACGACTTCAAATGCTTCCACGCATCATCTACAAATCAGAGTGGAATAATTTCGACTTTTATTTGATCACGTACACCTTCGTAAGAAGAAACCTACAACGAAATTTAACGTTTCTTAATATAGGCAGAAAATTCTGTGAAAACCTCAGCTGATCATTATTACATTTATTCCAGTTAGTATGAGGTATGAAATTCGTCCTTAGAATCCAAAATTTTCTCTTATTGCCTCTCGAACATAGTGTAGTGCATGAGTGAAATATTAATAAAACTTTGACACTCAAGTTGCTTCTCTGTTTATAGTTCGTAAATACCAGCAAAGAAAAATATTATTTACACCTGTGGGTTGTGGCAAATTCTGATAAAATTTGTGCAAAGTCTTCGATTTAAGGGTAGTTTTCTTCCAACGGAAACTTGTAAAAATTAAATTTCTTCAAATTTTTCCTTCACTATGTCGTTATACTGCACATAAACGATTTCTATTTGCATGGCCGTAGGAACATCTTCCACTTCAAACAATATGGGCTACTGGAAAATTCGTGTTTCCGTGGAGTGCACACCTCAATCTGAGAACCTGAAAAAGAGCTCATTCTTCAGAAGCGTCTGGCTGCATCCTTTGATCTGTGGTCCGCCAATTGGCCGAGTGTGCGGAGGCCAGGGTGTGCCCAGGTAGCGAAGCGGTACCCTGGGGTCGTACCACGGGTACCCTACTACTGGCAGTACTCACGTCGTTGTTCCACGTGCTCTGCAGAAAGAAATTCTTCGGCTTCTACTTCAAGGTCATTGGGGCACAGTCCGGACCAAGCAGTTGAACCGTTGTCGTTGTGCATGGATAGGGATGGACTCTCAGATAGCAAAATTGTCTTCATCTTGCACGTGGTGTGCTGACAATCAATCTGCACCACGCAAAAATATTTTCTTGGCCCACAACTACCGCGCCATGGCAGCGCGTTCATATTGATTATGCAGGTCCTCTCTGGGATACTTGCTGGTTGATTGAGATATATAGGTTTAGCAATTTTCGCTTTGTGGTTCCCCTGCAATCAAATGTGTCTGCTAGCACCATACAAGCTCTTTTCTGTCTTGAAGGCTTAACAGAAGTAATTGTTTCGGACAATGGTCCCCAATTTGTTTCTTCCGAATATGAAAAATGTTGTGCCTCCATTGATATTCGTCATCTGACTTCAGCCCCGTTCCACCCCCAGTCGAATGGTGACGCCGAACGTTTCGTTCGTATGTTTAAAGCACAGATGACATAATTATGTGGTACACATCCGCGTCAGCAAGCCTTATGGATATTCCTGTCTTCTTAACGCACGCATCCACGCAACGGTCAGTCGCCGGCAGAACTTTTGCGCGGACGGCGTCATCGTACCCTGCTGCACCTTTTGAACCCCCCGCAGCATACTTCTGTGCAAGAGCCGCCGTTCCCTCCTTTCGCTCCCCACGTCATAGTGTATTTTCGTGTATTTTTTTCCCGCCCACATCGCTGGGCACGAGGGCGCATTCTTCACCGTATCGGCCGCGCCATGTATCTCACTGCAGGACCGTCTGGTCACGTTCGCAGGCACGGCAACCAGATTCGCCTTTGTCGTGCACCGGATTCTGCCGCGGGCCCCGATGTTCCAGATTCGGTAATGGCGCGGTTACCCCCGTGTCCTGACCCAGCTGATGCGTGCGCACCTCAGGCTGTACCGCGCGAGCCACCGATGGTGCCACCGGCCGACGCCCCCACACTGCTGCAGCCGTCCCAAGGGTCTCCGGTGGTCGTGGTTGGAGAACCGGTGCCACCACCACAGGAGTCGTCACCACCAAGACCGCCGTCACCGCTGCCTTCAACTTCCAATGATACGTTGGCGATGGAGTTAGACACTCCTACACAGATCGACACCTGATCGTGAGATGTGTGTAGGAGGCGGTTTTCATCAGGGTTTTCCGGTCTCCCCTCTCTCCGAATGGGTACACACGGATAGGCATAGCCCCTTGCCAGTTGGGTCCGCTATCCCATCACTGATCTTATTATCAGGTCCTCCTCCCAGCTGCCGTAAGCCTTACTCCACGGTAGTTCGTATTTTTTTTTTTTTTTTTTTTGTGGGAGGGGGGTGGGTTAGTTTAGTATCACTGCTAGATATTACGACACAATCTATCGCAGCGATAGCTCTAGCGCCAACCGAGCGCCCCCTAGCGCCACCTAGCGCGATCCCGGAGAGAGACGGCTGAGAGCCATATATGTGTGTGTGTGTGTGTGCGCGCGCGCTCCATATTAGTTTAGCCCATCTCGTATCTGACATACGTTGTAGGTAATCATTTCACAGTCGACGCTTTCTCTCTATGTAGTCCAGAAAATTGCTTTCAATTTTATAATCTCTATGATCCTGTCATTTCTAACATGATCAAGACTGGAAGATGCACAATTTCCTCTACAAGAATCGATTTCAACTATAATATCTTATTAATAAGGTTGACGTTCCAGATATGAAAGTAGCAAAGACGATTGCAGGTACAAATAGACGGGAACAGTGAAAGGGAGGTTTCCATAGTGAGAAAACAAGGGAAAAACTGGAAATGTACACCATTGATGAAGCAGTTAGAGCGAACAGGCTGAGATGATGGGGTCGTATACATATGTGAGAAGCAACATTACCTAAGACTTATGGGTTCAGCAGTAGAGGCTAAGATGAGTCGAAGCAAACCAAGGAGAAAGTACTTGTATTTGGTCAAAAATAGTTTGGAAGTAACAGGTTTAACATCATACGAGGCATGAATGTTAGCAATGAATAGGGGATCACGGAGGAATTTTATTAGGGGGGCTATGTTCAAGGCTGAACGTACGAAGATATGGGTCAGGTGTGAAAATTCGTAATACACACTAAGTAATGATAAAATTTGGTGTCATCAACATGAATTCGAAAAGAAACTCTGCAAGCGTCGTTCACAAGATAAATCAGTACAATCCTAACGCAGTAACTTCAACTAAATACCTAATAATTACTATTATGATTGACTTTCGTTGGTTACACTACATAGAAAACTCAGTGGGGGAAGGCAGTAATCTTTTTGTAGTTTCGCTATTCAGTGTGCTTTCCGTATGATGCAGGACTAACGGAGGACATGTAAAGAGAACAAAGAAGGGTAGATATTGGGCATTATCGCCATATGGGCCAGAGAGTTCACGGAAATGTGGTGCTACCTATCACAACACTAGCATTTTGGGTTGCGGTGAGATTAACATATATAATTATGATCTCCAACTTTCTGCTTCAAATGCAACGATTTGTTGTTGACCTCCACCTATATAGATGAAATAACCACCAAAATAAAAAATAAAAAATCAGAGCTGTAACGAAGAGATTTAGACGTTTATTCCTTCTGCGCGCCATAAGAGAATCGAATGGAAGATAAACAGTGTGACACTTTTTCGATGAACAACGTACGGGGAGACCCGTGTATAGCGGTCCTCCAGCATAGTGTGGTACCACTGTAATATCTCGTCAATCAGTAGTGCTATCTTTCGGGGGAATTTTGTACTATATTCTGGTAATGTTGCAACCGTCAGTAGACTCTGGCGAGGTGATGTATTGTATTGTTTTAAACCTACTGGCGGAAATGGAATTTGTGACAATCTTATGTAAGGGAATGTCAATTTTAGTATATCATGAAATGTGGTTTACTAGAGGGAATTGTATTTGTAATACATAGTTTGATTAGCACCATCTTTAACATAAATCACCTCTTCGTTTTCATATTTTAAAATGTGTCATACATCTTACAGCCATTTTTCCTTGTCGGCAAGCGTCGGAAACCATGACCCCCTTATGGTATCATGAAGAGTGTGCTGGAACTGACGATGACTGCGACGATTTCACCTGAGATTCTTGTGTGAACAAATGTGGAAAGTAACTCTCGCTGCTTTTACTGCATTTTCATAAGGAACTGTTGTGTGAAAATGTTAAATATGGTATTAAAAATGTATTTTCGGATTAGTTTGTAATAATGTAACCATATAAATAAATAATTTTTATAGGTATTTATTTTCTGCATTTTCACGCTGAATTATTATTTTCCTTCGGTGTTTTAGCAATTATTTAGTGTAATTTGCTCTTTACCCCTCAAGGACGACAATAACGAGGGTTATGAGCCAAAGTGGTCCTTGCGCAGACATTTAAATTAATCTTTTTAAGAATGTTTACATTAACAAAATTGATAAAAATTACTTGAATATATATACAAGAATATTTCCAGTGTTGAAGTTAGGGACGATTAGTTTGAAAGATGTGACAAATGTGGAGTTTTGATTCCTTAAGGTGACCATTTTGCCCCGATCACTGCTATTTTTAGTGTAAAGTGCAGATAAATGGCTTCGATCTAGATGTGCAAGTACCCTCTTCCATGTACTTCAAAGCGTTTCCCAGTGTACGAATGTCCATTTAGATTTAACAGAGTTCCCAGTGTTACAAGACACTCGGTAAGTGGTAGCTGGGAGCGACAGAAATTGAAGGGGGCGATTTGGCGGACTTGAATGGAGTTGAGTGGGCGGAAATTCGTCGGGGAACTTGTGAACGCGCAGCCGCAGGCTTGTGGTCAGCTGCCGATGGCCGTGGACGGTCGCAGAGTTCCGGCCTACCAGAGGGGGTGGTGGGGGGGGAGGGGGTGCACACTGGTGAAGACAGCTGGCCACACTCTGGACTCTGGGCCGCAGAGTTCCCGACCTGTCACCGCCATGCGACCGACCGCTGCCCTGGGCGAACAAGGCCGCCTCGCTAAGCACAGGAGCGGCATTAAACTCTGCTCATAGCAGGGAGTTGTAACATGAGACAAAAATATCTCTGAACCGCCAGAATTTAAAAGTAACTGAATCAGACTTCCAGCCTTTCCCAGTGAGACTGCCTTCCAACTTGCATACTTTTCCTTTCCTTTTAGTACTGCTACATACGTATGTGGCATCCAAGAGTGTTGTAATACTGTTCTTTACAGTACAAAATACACTACAGTTTCACCAAAATTTAACATACAAAAAGACTGAGATAGCACAGCCAAACTGATATTGTAGATAACACATTGTTCATGGATCATGTGATCGAAAACTGAACGGCATGTTAAATAAGGAAATTGATGAAATCAGTATTGAGCGTGCCAGTATTACTGAGTGTAGCTGCTGCCATAAGCGTCGGGCATTAATTGGAAGACTCTACCGTAAACTGGATCCCCCTCACCCTATTGTCCATCCTCTCTTCACCGGTCCTGGTCCGTTGCCGCGCCATTACCACTGTATCACACCTGCGCTCCATCTGACCACCCTCCTGACCCTTTCCCGTTGCAATTTCCGCACCCTCCCCCTCCCCGACGATACCCGCCACCATGACATCTACCCTTCGTACTAGCTCTGACAGTTCTCCTTCAGCTCCCCCCCACCTGCCGCCCCCTCCCTCATTGATCCCTCTATGAGGGCCCCACTCCCGGGCAAACCCGAACTGGGCAACGTTTAGTGGCCATTAGGAGGGTACTCTTAGAAAGGACACTTAATCCCACACCCGAAATGGCCAACTTCCGCTCGCAGGTAGCAAGACGGTCCGACCCAAGGCGTTCCTGGCCCTAACTGAGCTCGCCAGTCCTGTGAATGGCACCAGCTCGCTGACATCTGTGTAGAATCACATAGCGTCTCGTTTTGTACTTCAGTTTAGTCAGGAAGCGAATAATTTGGCAGAAGGTCACGATTTGCCACCTGTTATTAGTGATCGTGGTAATACACATTTGAAGTGTGACAGTTATAAATTCAAACCTTACAGAAGAGTTGTAGCAACGGAAGACCGTGGATGGCGATGCTGCGTCAAACGTTCGCGGTGTGCTCTTAAGCTATTTACAGTAGGCAGCGAACACGTATTTTCGCGTTTAGAAGGTACTCATGACCACACACCTGTCGGAGAAGACCTCTTAAACAGGGGAATGGTATCTAATCCTCCAAAAACAATAGGCCATGCTTTGGTTGAAAGACCGTCAAAGCTTATACGCAATGTAGTTGATGCCAGTCCAACAACCTCCAACACATTAACAAGGAAGGACATAAGGATTAACCGTAACAATATAATTCGCACTCGTCTAAAATGCGGAAACTGCCGAAATTGGTGATGGTAGTGCAGATTGCTTTGTCACAAATCGAGGTGACAGCTTCAAAAGGCGAGGATCTTATCCTTAATAATGACATGGAAAATGGACATGTTGTTTTCACAACCGACTCAAATCTACAGTATTTGTGTCAGCAGGAAACTATATTGATGTGTGGTACTTTTCAATACGCAGAGAAACACTTCCTTTAATTATTAACGAGCCACAGTGTCTCTGGTGACTCTTTTATACCGTTAGTGTTCAGTCTTCTAAAAGGATATATATTTGATAATTATACAGTGTATACACGATGAATGTAGGAAGAGGTGTTTCTGTTGATCTAGTCAGAATACAACCACAAGACGACAACATCACAAAATTTGTGGATTACATAAATGAAAACCACATAGATGAAGAAGATGCAGTCTTTCCTCCAAACGTTTAGGCAGTAGATTGCGCCACCTTGTGGAGAACGACTAACGCTTGCGAAAGTTTTCATTTCCCATTCAATGCTTCATGTGAATCTCCTCACCCAAACATCTTTCAGTTTGTGAAAAGTCTGAAGAATGAACAAACTGATACAAATATAAGAATCAACTCAGCAAAAAATAATGTCACTATCCAAACGGACTCAAAAATCAGGAAGAAGCACGCTTCCCTGCAACAGAAATTAGAATTACTTACGAATTGTGAAATTTGCAAATTAGACTTTGTAAAGTGCGTTTCATACCAAGTAGCCATGAGCAAAATATGAGCCGAACTGAATGCATTTCTTTTCTGCAAATACTTTTGTATGTGAAATTTGTAAGAAAATGTTTGTATTTGTACATAATTTGTTCGTTTTTTATATTTTGTTCCTTGGCACAGTATTGACATAATTCCTTAAGAACTCCGCAAACAGGGGCAGAGGTTGCGCACTAACTTTATATTTGGAAGCATTTTGCGAGATTGCGCAAACGGTAAGCCAGGAGCAGGTAGGAGTTGCCCAGTTTGTGCGTGCCACTCAGGGGGAACTTTGCAGACAGTTGCCCAGTTCGAGTCTTCCGTTTATCACCAACAGGTAGAAGTTGCCCAGTTCGGACGAGCCCCACTCCCTCCCTCCCGCGCTCCCTCCCTATTCCTGCCAGTCCCTCCGGTATCTCCCCTCCTGCTCCTTGGGGCATTCCAACCCCTCCTTTTCCGTCTGACCCTGTGGCCCTCCCCACCAGATACTCCTCCCCATTACGCCCTCCACCCCTCCTTCGCTCCTCCCCTTGCTTCTTTCCCATCCTCATTAACCATCTTCATTAAACATATGCATGTGAATTGTATGTGTTCCGTCGGAGTGAATATCATTAGTTAATTTTTAACAAAACTGCGAACGGCCACCCCGCAGCTGACACCTGTGTATTTTCAATGTCCGTCTATATCAGTGCTAAGGTGTTTGTGTTATGCCATCGTCGTCACCATGTATGTTTACACACTCACCAATTCATTCCATTCAACACAGTATCATCTTCATTTTTTCGCCATGTCATGTGTTTCGTTTTTGATCCATTTATGTACTCCTTGATTTTTTTTAATGTCAGTAGCTTATATGCTCGTGCATCGCAACGGTTGTTAAACAGGGACGTGTGTATATCATGGTTTTTTACGGTTCCGGACCAGGTCAGCAAAAACAGAATCCTTGTTCGTTCCCACTGTCAATAAACTCAGTTCTCATAGCCAAAATGTCAAATTTAAGTGGAAGTCATTGCCGAAAACGATGAATGTTAATAAAGGTTTTCATACAAAAAGTGAAATTAATTAAAGTCCGTACTCCAGAACGATGTAAATTCAATGTTACGTTGTATTCATAAAATTAAGACTGCGGTGTGTAATTGTTTTTTTGACATGAACTTCTGAAAACTCTTCTATTGTTGACATGAGAAATACTAATAACAGCGCCATGTATTGATTCTATGGTGTAGTCCTAAGCTGATATCTCTCAGTAAGTGTATGCTGAAGTTTTAGTATGTTTCAGTGTTGCAATGTGTACAATGTAGTTATTCTGTATTCAGTGCTCCCTATTTTCTAAACCTCGACGAGTGCTGAAAGACTGTTAATTCAATCAACAAAATATTTCATGTCTGTTTAAATAAGACGTCATGGTGGTGTTATTTGTGCGATAAAGTAAGTCTGAGTAATCGTTGAAGGAATGGCGTCAGCTGATCGTCTGTATAGAAGTTTCCATTGAATATAGTATTTCCAGTGAATTGTCTTGACTGTTTTAGCAGCATCGGATACTGTTTCAGCTATTACATGTACCCACGTCCTGCAATGATTACTTCGTAAAGTACGAAGTTGAAATTGACCTTGTGTGATAGAACTATATATCCAGAAGTAGGATTATAACTCTAAGTACAAATTTTTCTGCAAAATCAGACGTCTCTCTCTATCTTAATGTAGTCCCCACCAAAAGTAAGTAATTACAAATTTTAATTACAATATTGTATCGAACAATTATGAAAGCAGAGAGGTTTCTGATGAGTTTGTAGCTTGCGCATGTATATAATCTCTAGTGGCAGGCGGAGAGCAGAAATATCTCTGGAGTTAGCATTCAGATGCGCAGAACAGATTTTGTGTTCTGAACATTAAGTTGAAAATGTCCCATGATATTGTGGAAAATCTACTAATCGCTGACTTTATCTTGGTCCGTTTTTGTTCGGTAAAGACGCTATGTGTACTGGCCCTTTTAACGACGCTTCCTCAACTTTCTTGTTGCTTCTGTGACACATTGATTTAGATATTATTTCATGTTATGTGGTTGCTCGCCGGCCGCGGTGGCCGAGGGGACTGAGGCGCTCCAGTCACGGTCTGCACGGCCACTACGGTCGGGGGTCGAATCCCCCCTCGGGCATTGACATTTGTGCCGTCCTTAGAATTAGTTAGTTCATAACTAGTTTGTAAGTTTAGGGATGATGACCCAGTAGTTAAGTCCCGAAACTTTTTTTTTTTTTTTTTTTTTTTTTTTTTTTTTTTTTTTTTTGTGGTAGCTCTGCGAAAATGAGGTGGGGCTTCTTTGCAGACAATGCGGTACAAACCAGATAAATGTGTGTAACGAGTGGATTTGTTTCAATATCACGTAGTAATTCCAGCTTAATGTTGAGAAGATGCACAGAACGCAATGCTCACTCCAAATGTATTTCTACTGTATACACAATTTAGTGGTTGTACCCATCAAAAATGCACTTCTTTTCTTTCCTTGACATTGAAAAGCAAATGGGATACAGCTAGCAAGATTTTTTTTTTTTAATTAAATTTTACTTGCTGTTGCAGTGGTTTAGTTTTCTATCATTAACGACGAACTTTTCGATTTAGGAGAATGATTAATTTACTGACCAGAACAGCATTAATTATTTATTTCATGGTAAACATAAAGAATTATTCCACATATTCTACGTGACTGATTTTTGAAAAAGCATTCAACGGCTGTTGCCAATATCAACGCACAACGTTGCCGCCGTAAGTAAATTTGTAACCTTTCTTGTAGTGTATTACACCATAGTTACGAGAATGAAAAAAATAGAAACTAAAAAATACGCAGCAACGCCATAAATAGTTATTTGGTGTACTATGTAACTAACGTCGCCCCACTCTTACCTTTCCTGTACTATGGCGTTTTCTAAGCATTACTAAATAGAACACACTCAAAATGTAATGAGGATATACCGAAATCAGAAGGGAACTACATAAATTCGATTTTCCTTGCAAAGAATTCTTAGTAAATGAAAACATCGATAGACGCCAAAGAACGTCATTATGTTTTAAATTCAAACGATACCCGCGGTAAGATGCACTTTTTTTCTTCCCATGGCATTGCAAGGCATTCAGGATACAGGCAGTAAAAAATTATTAGTAGTATTATAATTATTATGTGTCGTACCTGGGTTAAATTTTACTTGCAGTTGCATCATTTTAGTACGTCACCATTGGCAACGCTTAGGGGGATTATTATTTACTGATCGGAATATCATTAATTATTCATTTCATTATATAAAAAAAGAATTATTCCCCTCATCGTAAGTGACTGACTTTTCAAGACGTATTCAATGGCTATTAACAACGTCAATACACTACACCACTGCCGTAAGGAAAATCGTAAATCGTAGCCCTTGTTTCAGTGTATTACACCTTTGTTATGAGCATTATCATCTATTAGTTATTTGGCATACTATGTAAGTTGAAAGTAGACCACTGTACGAAATAGAAGCTTAATTCTTGTAAGAGGTACCCAGATAAGAGTAAACTGTTATAAAAAAGCTTAATTTTAGCAGTGAAATTAGCAAAAGGTCGGTGTAAACTACCGGTTATTTCCTGCTGCGAAACCTTGTTCCCTGGTCCAACTGAGAACTGACTTGGTTCAAATTACTCTAATAACAGGAAGTTAACTTTACAGTGGGCAATATACGTTGGCGCTCACACAAAATTACACGCAGGCATTAATAAACAAGCCACCACAATTAAAGTTATTTCATAAAGGTGGCCAAGAAAAACATTTATGGCGCAACGGAACTTAAACATAAAATATTGCATCTGAGCTTGTTCTCAGCACTAGTGAAAAACAATATTAAATAAAAGGGGAAAGGTTCTCATAAACTGCAATTTATAGGCAAGTCAGAATTATACCGGACTTAACTTGTTTATTCAGGTCGAACGCAAGCAAAATGGGGAAACAATTTTGTTAATACAATAAAAATGCATCCCATTTACATTGATACTGACGATGCCCAGCATTGAATTTAACATAAATTACACAGAACATAACGATACTGGGGGAAGGATCTACAAACAACAATCACTCGCTCACACACACGCAGTGCAACAGCGAAACTCAACAAAATCAGAGGTGCTGAAACGAAGCAGAAGCAGGCGCCGCTATCGTAGGCGAAATTCAGCAAACCCGGAGGTATCACACGATACAATATGCAACAAACTACAAATATGGCTCTGGTCTGTCGTGCCTGATTTGAGATGGTTACGTGATTATAGCAATGTGAAGTTACATTTAGATTAGACAGCGAGCAAACACGCTAACGGCGGCACACGACTACGTTACATGATCGCAGTCCACTGAAGGTGAAGTGGTTAAAAATCGTATTCATTACATAAAATCACAGCGGGCTCTTAAGCTGCAATCAGGTCGACCGCAAACAAAATAAGGAACCAATATTGTTAATACAACAAAAATGCATCTCATTCACATAGTCTAATACTGACGATGCCCAGCATTGAATTTAACATAAATTACTCAAAAATTAACGCTACTGGGGGAAGGATTTACAAACAACACTCACTCGCTCACACACACGCAATGCAACAGCGATACTACCAAAATCAGCTTACTGAAACGAGTCAGAAGCAGGCGCCGATATCGTAGGCGAAATTCAGCAAACCCGGAGGTACCACACAACACAATATACAATAAAACTGCCAAGATGGCTCTGGTCTGTTGTACCTGATTTAAGATGCAAAGTTAAGTTGCTTTTAGATGAGATCGCGACAAAACACGCTAACGGCGAGACACGGTTATGTTACATGATCACACTCCACTCAAGGTGAAGTGGTTAAAAATCGGATTCATTGTACAAAATTAGGGCGGACTCATAAGTTGCAATGTGAAAGTAAACTATCAAGGCACTGGTTTTATGAGAAGTGGCGTGAATTCAGGTGACTAGCTGCAAACCCCTGAAGTCGGAGTTCGGACCCACATGCTCCCGAAAACTGATAAAAATGTATAAATTCAATTTCCGAAAAATAAAGAAAATTAACTACGGCATGCAACCCATAGAAATGTTTAGAATTTGATAAGCAAGCTATTGAAGGAGGTTGTACAAAGCTCGGAGAGAATTACTGACAAAGACAGAGTGCATACTACAAGTTCGGAGAAGAAACAGTAAAATTAAAAGATAGGCGGGGAGGAAAGATCACGAAATGTTAGTGGAAGTCAGAAGGATACACAGATAGTTACTTGCCTGATGGGCATGGAACAAACAATAGTGGAAGCCGAAGGCTTTGTTCTTAGAACCAACCACATGGAATACATATCACTCACGTAAGGAAACGATAACAAAGGTTTTTCATGCACTGTACAAAAATGAATATGTAATCTGTTAGAAACCGGGCCCCGCGAAGCTAGAAAGAATTTACTCAGATCTCATACACCGCCACATAATCACAAAAGGTTTGAATATACCAGACCGTTATCAAACTGCAACTAGTAACACATACACCATGTTTATCTGTTGGAAATCAATGGATTGAAAAACTAGGAGATATTTCAGTGCACAATCAAGGATAATATTTCAAAAGATGAATATAAGTTCAAGACTGTAATTTAAACATGCCAGACAACGAATCGCTACCATCTCCATGGACACAAGAGCAGAACCAACCTTACCTCACCACAATCACCACAATCCTCGCACAAAGTGAAGACCTAGCGGCCAGGAGGCGCGGGGAAGCTACTGGAAACTGGGAAGTCCATGATAACAGTGGTGGTGGGTAGAGAAGATCGTGAGGCTCGCCTTGGAGAAGGCTCGTTGACTAGCTTGTAACCAAAGGGTGTAGAAACCTCTTTGGTCACATCAGCAGCAGGGGTTTGTAATGACTAACAATGGACTCTGAGCCAGAGAGAACCATGCAAAGCGAGCTATTACCACCTACATTCAGACAGCTATTAGATCCTCGCACATGCACTTAAAAGTAAAACAAGTACACATCTAACAGGGACAATAATAACTTATTAAAGTAACAAAATCCTAGCAATATTAACTAACATTTCAGAAACAAATATTTTAAAACAGGAAATAAAATGCTATTCCTCACGCCCGGAAAAGAGGGGTTCTAGTTTTAACAAAATGCTAATCTAGCGACATCAATAAATTACTATGTTATAAAAAATATATGGAAAAAGACAGACGGTAATCTTTCAACTTCATCGTGGACTTTGAGAGAACTCTGGAAGCAAACGCTATCACCTTTTCAGCATCTTCCTGATATTGTACAAGCACTGCACCAATCCTATAACCAGTAACGGCTGTGTGAAGTTCAGTTTTCGCATTCTTGTTGTACAAGGCTAGGACTGGTGCGGAAGTTAGAGCCTCCTTAAGTTTGCGGAAAACTCGTTCTTTCCTCTCATCCCAGTAAAACTTTGCGTCTCACTGCATAAGTTCTTGCAATGGACGTGTCTTGTTACAAAAACCTTCTCTGAAATGGTGATAGAATGAGCGCAGCTTGAGGAAACTTCTCACATCACGGATGTACTGTGGTATTAGAAATGCTGTGACTGCCCTTACTTTATTTGGATCAGGACGCCCTCCATCACCGTTCAATAGGGGCCCAAGGATTTTTATTTCTTTGGCGACGAATAGGC
Source organism: Locusta migratoria (assembly GCA_026315105.1). Classification (NCBI taxonomy): domain Eukaryota; kingdom Metazoa; phylum Arthropoda; class Insecta; order Orthoptera; family Acrididae; genus Locusta; species Locusta migratoria. The sequence continues at coordinate 439,209,257 of CM048748.1, read as the reverse complement.
ATTTCTATGGGTTGAGGCGGAGTCCAGCTTAGATGTTCTGCGAATGTGCTTTAGAAAACGACAATGCCAACTAGATAACAAAGACATGTCGTTCATTTAAGATGCCGAAGCAAGTTGTCCATCATGCGTTCGAATGTGGCCGGAGCATTACATAGTCCAAACGACATGACCTTGAATTCAAAGAGGCCGTCAGGTGTAATAAAAGCAATCTTCTCCCTATCAGCTTCGTCAGCCTCGATTTGCCACAAACCCGTCTGCATATCCATGATTATGAAGTATGTAGCTTCTTTCAAACAGTCTCACGTGTCATCAATGGTTGGACATCTTTCCTTGTGATGTTGTTCAGCCGCCGATAGTGGACACAGAAACGCCACGTGCCATCCTTCTTCTTCGCGAGTACCACCAGAGACGACTAGGGACTCTCTGAAGGTTGAATGATGTCATCGTGCAACATCTTCTCCATTGCTTTCCGAATTATCCGTCTTTCAGTTGGCAACAATCTGTACGAACGCTGGCTAATTGGTGGATGATCCCCAGTATTGATAAGGTGTTTTATCGTCTCACCTAGTTTCTAGAACACGGCAGCTAGGCGAGCGGCTGGTACCTCTGCAAGGCTACGGTGATTTGCGGCGGCGTGTTCGAGAGCGACCACTTCCAATATACGGCGACGGGTTTCGTTCCATAGATCGACAGTAATCATCTGCAATTGACTGCCATTGAAAGGACTGCTCCGATGGTTGGCGTCCTGCGGGATAATAATTGTCGCCGGCCTAGGTGGCCGAGGGGACTGAGGCGCTCCAGTCACGGTCTGCACGGCCACTACCGTCGGGGGTTCGAATCCCCCCTCGGGCATGGATATTTGTGCCGTCCTTAGTAGTAGCTAGTTCATAAGTAGTTTGTAAGTTTAGGGACTCATGACCCCGTAGTTAAGTCCCATAAGCTCTAAAAACATTTGAACATTTGATAATAATTGTCAAATACTCGTCTTTTATCCTTACAGAATCGTACGACATGTCCGGGAAGGCCACAGTGTAAACACAATGGCGGGTTGTCTTCTGTCCACCAGATATCTGTGCTCCTGCGAGGCTTCAGAGTTGCCGGAGGATTTTGCTATGGTCGAGACGGTCGGTTCCTAAGCTGCCGTTTGGCGTCTGCGACGTAAGTGATCGTAGGGCAAGATCATTTTCAACGTCGGGTGCGATTGGTGGAACTGAAAGGCTTTAATGTTTCAAATAACTCTTCCTCAGCAGCGTCGGATCCCTCATGACATACAGGATTTACATCCATGGCCATAATCTGGTGCTCGCGTGGTCCAACAGTCCACACTGCCAGGAAATATTGTAATTCTTCTCTCACAATTTGTTTTATGAGAGAATCAAATTCAGGCTGGTCTTCCACAACGGCCATAGGGACAACATTCGGAAGTCTGTCGTACTTCTTTCGTCCAAACCTCCTCTGTTGCATCTCTTCAATTATCTGATGTCATTGAATAAACTCTTGTGTCGTCAAAACGTCTTCCGCAATGCCCTTCATCAGGTGTGAAACCTAATCGGCCTTCGTCATATCCGGATTAACTACGTGACGTAGGGCCAAAACACTCTGTACATACGGCTGTATTGACCCACCACGTCGCTGAGCGCTGATCTTCAATCGCTCTTCTGATAAACTTACTTTTCGCTGGTGGTCTCCAAACGTTTTCTTAACCCTGCGACAGACGCGCTTAAGATTGTTATATCAGCGGGCGCGAGCGGCACTCAGTGCCGCCTACATTTAAATACATGGACAAGCTTTTTTCTCGTAATTTTTGGGTGGAATTAATTATTTGTTGTGTACGACATCATTCTTAACAGAAACTTTCAATATGATCTGTATACATATATAGAGGGTGCATGGGAAAATTAAAATTATTACAGTATATCTAAGTTTCCATGACATTTCGTAAGCGCTACTTTAATAACAAATTCTAAATAAATTATAGCCACAGATGATTCGATTGTTTACCATTGTTAAAGCAAGTTATACAAAAAAGTGTAATATGTATAAAATTTTTGTAGTAATAATAAAGAATAAGGCACATATCAAGAATCACACACTTTCTTCCTCTGGAGAAGGTCTGCAATCATTACATGTAACAACATTGTGGCAATGTTGCTTGCAAACGGATCTTTTACAGCTATTGAAAGTGACAGTAGTTTTATTATTTTTTTACCACGACAAAGATGGTACCCCCCCCCCCCCCCCCCCCCACATCTTCTTACAGTCTCATCGTGATTGGCGGGAATTGATCGATGAGGTGACAGAAATTCTTGACTATCTCTTGGTAGAGTAGAGAGCTGAGCCCTTTCTTCCAAATGGCAGTCCATCAGAGCCAAAGACAGGTTTGTTAGATAGTTTCTTCTTCTGAATCTTTTCTCTGGATTGTTTGCAAAGACCTGGTAATTTATCCCAGCAATATCAGATACCGAAAAAATAATGCTAAGGGCCATCTTCTTGTGGTCCTCTGTGTAGAATAGGATGTACACATATAATCCACAGTATCGACTCCACCTTTTGTTGCACTGTAGTCCAAATTTACAACAGACTTGCCTGTAGCGGTGTCTATTTCAGCAGTTTCATACATGGATGACAGCAAAAGCACAGCCTTGTTCCTTTTTGTTTCGCACGAAACAAGACAGAAGTCATCTTGAAATCCGAAAAGACAGTTTCCAATTTCTCGCGATCTGTTCGGCAAAAATTCCGGAGGAATTTCCTTCTTGTTCTTTTTCAATGTTCCAATGAACGTTAGCCCATTTTCTAAAAGATGCTGGACTACAGGGTAACTACTGTAGTAGTTGACTGTAAGTTACATTCCTGTGAGTTACCTTCATCTGCTCAACCAATCTCTTCACAATATCCATTGGCTGGTTAGATGCAACGTATGGTCCAGAATTTTGTCTGCCGCAGTATACATCAAACTTACAAGTATAAAATGTCTTGCTATCGCAGAATGCATACAACATCAAACCATACATAGCGGGCTTATTGGGCATGTACTTAACGAAAGCACAACGTCCGCGAAATGGGACAAGCATTTCGTCTATGGTTGTGAACTCACCTGGACTGTAGTTATTTCTGTAGTTGTTCAGAAATTCTGAGTGGAGATTGCGGATGGCAACAAGTTTATCAGTTGCTAGTCTTTCTTTTCTTGTAAAAGTATCATTAAACCTGAGTGACCGGAGCAAGAACAGAAAGCGCTTGTAGCTAAATGCTGCCCTTAGAACTGTGGGCATCAAATGTAACAGGAATGATTATTCTAATATATTTGTGCGTCCTTTTTTTGTTCAGTAATGAGAAACAGTGCTCCTAAAAGAGCCGTTATTTCAGAAGCAGAAGTAGTTTTGCAATCTCTAGACCTTGAGTAATTCACAGATGATCTCTTGTTATTTATGTACCTGTATGTGTTTTCAACAACATAATTAATTATCTCAGGATCAAAAAGTTTGAGAAAACTTTCGATTTCAGTTTTAGCTTCTCTACCATTCATTTTCGGGCCAGGTAGGACTCTGATTATGTTCTTGCGTTTTGTTTTCCCTGGTAGTTCTTACGGATTATTTATCTACAAAGTGTATTGGTTCTTACCAATATAAAAATGGCAGTCATGTGCCGTTCCTATCACTACATTCTCGTCAACTGCTCAGATTCGCTAGAATGATCTGCAATTTCAACTATTTCTGCTTCCTCATAGCTCTCAGAGAAATCAGCGTAATCTTCTTCGTAAGATGATTGCAGAAGAAGACGCTCAGTTTTTATTGAACAAACAAATGTAACGGAAATACAAAATAAAATTCAGAGATCAACTTGAAATAAAAACTAATGGTACTAAAAATAATAAAGCACAACAGTTCAACCACTTCACGAGGAGAATTATAGGGCAAATATGTGTTTTAACAATATTAAGGAGATGAACAGCAAGAGCAAACTGTTTACGGTTACGAACAATATTCGTACTGCCCATGGACGATAGACCTGAAATAACCAAACGGTTTGGTTTGTAGGACAATTTCACTTTGGCAGTTGCAATTACTTTACAAATAAGAAGATCGAATGAATGGAGTAATTTGAAGGGAAACGAATTATTACAATTACTTTGAATCACCTGCAAAGATAAAAATATTTAAGACAAAAGTACTTCTGAAGCAACATTAAACACTAACATTATAATTCACCTGAACAGGGGCATCACTATACGAAGAAAACAGTTTCTTATTGGGAAAGGGTATGCGGATATAATAGAAGTTACTATATCCTGCAGCAAAAGTCGTCTGGTCAATTTTATGATTATCGGTAAAAACTTGCGTAATAGCTGCTTTAGGACGGTACCCGCCAGATGCTCATTTTGATGATATTTCTGAAATGTGAGACGCGTATGACAAGATTGTTTTTTCTGGTTTTTCTGGTGTTAGTCCTTTCCTTGTGTGGTGGACCTGGGAGACAATAAAATAATTCTAATACCAATGTTAATAACTAAATCATCATACACCCATAGAGTTGTACAACAAAGCTTCTAATCATCAAAACATCCGACAGTGGTACGGCTACATGTACACTCTTTGACAAAAAACCTGGCCGCCGGCCGGCCGCCGCTGAGCCTAAGTCCGAGCCGATCCTGACATGGGACAATAAAAGTGGCCGGGCTGATTCGCTCTAAGTCCACCTATCTGCACAACAATCTGGCAACACTGCAGACTGCGGGAGTTCATACAATACTTCTTGTGTGCTGTTAGAAGATAACAGGATCAGCTACGTCCGTGGTCTTGTGGTAAGCTGCGCAATTTACATGTTCAGTATTAGCGATCGAAACCGACTGTTGACAAAAATTTTAAATTCATGTCACTCGTGCATGCTGATGCCACATGTGTAAGGGGAGCATATGTGTAACGTATTTCATTTTTTGGTACACTGGTAATAACATTTCGGCCCAATAACATCGCCGCCTCTGGCCGCAGCACTTGGCAGAGCTCTCCGCGGCCCACTCGCTGGCAGCAGCGGTGACGGCGCTGACTGCCTCGCCCTCTGCCCACAGCGCCTGCCGCCGCTCATCGCCCTGGATACGTAAATTTCTGTAGTGTTGCTGAGTGGTGATCCATAAAAAAATGTTGCGATTCGTATTTCACACAGGATATAACGAAGCAGACCACCTACTTTGAATGATGAGCATATAATACATTAGAGAGGCAAAAAAATTGTCATTGTCCAATCCAATGGCACTCTCCGATGGTTAACACTTATTTGTGGTTTAAATCTTGATCCTTTTCCTTTCAGAAAAGCCTTTCATGTAATTTGTTATTGTCATCAGTTCATATGTTTTCATCGAGACACAATATGTAACTCACTAAAATGTTTTATTGTCGTCGTTTCATTGCTTACGGTAAATGTATGAGCTAAATTATGTGAATACGTTTCAGTGCACGTTCTAAAGCAACACAGGCACGCTGCAAGGTTCGTGTCTTCATGTCTCATTTCTACAGGAGATATTTCGCATCAATGGAGGTGAATTCGAATTTCTTCGAAGGCGTTTGTATGGTGAAGCAAAGAAGACATCCAATACCATTTCCATAATTTGAAGTCGACCTTTCTGAAAAATTATTGTATATAGATTTTCTTATGATTCCGCTAAAGAGCTTCTTCTTGCAATTTGCAGCGTATAAAGTAAAATAAAACTTAATAAAATGAAATTCAATCGCCAAACGCAATTTCTTCAACCTGGATCAGAACTGCCGCCTCACACCAGACTTGCAGCACAAAACACAAGCAGAACCACACAGCCAACCACACACTGCCGTATATTGGCCTCAGTCTCTCACATATTCAATGCTGGGCTTCTAACGCATCGCGAAAGATAACCTGAAAGTCACCTACACAAATAACTGCATTCCTTGAGTGCAAAAGTTAAATTTCTGTCTCTCATTTCATGTGGGCATTACACATCATGAGTCATGAAAGTAAAAGAGGAATGTCAAGTGAACTTAGAGAGACAATTCAGTACCACTTGCGGAAGTAACTGCACTGTCACAGTGCTGCCAAATATCAGCAACGATGTTGCCAGTTCTTAGCTGTACTAGGAAGACCTGTGTAGCGATAAGCGACGAGAAATCGCATACGTCTCATGCGGAATTCTAGAGGGAATACGCGCATTTTGGTTAATATGCGGCGCTCTCTCCTGATAGATTCCCTCGTCACATTTAGGATGCAGGAATTAAATTCGTCCAATGAGGCCGATACTAGGGTTTAAATTTTTTGAAGCTTTACAGCATTATGATATTTCAGCAAATTGCTAGAGAAGTTAAAGATACTGATATTGTGCTTGCAACATACGGCAGGTCAAAGACTGAGATATATAAACTTCCATCACGGTTTCAGTTTCACCCCCACCAAAAAAAAAAAAGACTAAAACAATTACTTTTTTAGATATCTACAAAAGCTATTTTTATGAGTTACTGGAAATGAACGTTGCATCATCCGTCACTAAACAGTAAGGTATCAAACACTTCGCATCTTGAAAGCGACAGCGCCCAATATTCTCAATCCTACTAGCATGTGGCCTCAACTGGTTTTTAGCCATGCATTGAGAAGAAATGCTCATGAATTGATAACTTACCCTCATCAACTCTCAGTGAGAGCTTTTTATAGCAAAACGAAAAACTAATGCGAACCATTATTTTCTCCAATGATACTAGGCACTGTTGTTCGAAGATGGGCTGTATCTACGTTGAGTCTTGTCAAACGCGTCTCACATTCAAGGAATATTACCTAAACGAATTTAGTCCTCATGAAGCTGTAACAAAACAGAGAATCTGGGTGGTTGTGCATATTCCTAAGTTTTCTTACTTTGCCGTAATACTTGATGCAAAGATGAGCAAAATGCAAATCCATCATCTATCGGTTTCTTCAATTCTTTGCGCAGTCTTCTTTGGTTTGTACTCCTTCACTTCGTCGGTGATCTACTGGTTTTTTTCAAAATACAGTAATCAAAATTACGCGACTGTTTGTTCCACATTTTAATGTCCTTGGTTTTTATTCTGAATGACAGTGATGATTTCTGTTGGACTGGTTCCATATATCTGAGCCTAATTAATGTAACTTTATTCCCATGACAGATGAAAGCAATTAGAACCTTGTGTCTCTATAATGAATTAACACCTGAAGATGGGTCTTTTTAAAAACGTGAAAACGGTCGTGGACCTGTAAAGCAACATTCTTAATAATAATAATAAAAAAAAACAGCTGACGCGGCTTCAGAATTTATTATTTACTTTATGGGATGATTGAAGTCATTTCCAAATAAGTTGTTCTATCTATATTTAAAATTTTACCATCATTTTAGAACAATTGATAAATTCATTTAAGAAAATGTTCTTTCGTTTTGTTTGTGATGTCACTTGATATTCTTGAAGTAGGTGGATACAGCATCTGCTATGAGGTTTCCAGGAGACAGTTGGCACGGATGATTTTGTTTGACAGTAAGCGGATAAATTTAAGATGTAACGAAACGAAATGATGAGATCCAGCTATTGCAGCAAAACGGACCCGATTTCTAAATTGCCTAGGTTTTCAGAAAGTGACTATTATACAGCTATACATTACTGCTATAAACCCTACCTCATCGATTTACTCACAACTGAGGCAGATTGCTCGCAACGTGAAAGAGAGTAGTAGTTAATGTATGAAACGACCTTCTTGAACACAAATTCAGTTTTCAAAATATTTAATGTAGGTGACAAGAAAAACTCAACTGACAGCAGAATTACATATCAGACTCACATCTACATGATGTCGAAGTTGCGAAACAATAGACCCTACTACGACGTTCGTTGGAAAATCTTGATTACATTGATGGCCTGATGAACCAGTTTTTGTAGCTGGCGTCCTGCATGTTAGGATCCGGATCCATAATTCCACTCAGGCTCGAGATACTGTGCTCTCCAAATTGCACATATGTCACGTGGCCAGATATTAAAAAAAAAAAAAAAAAAAAAAAAAAAAAATATTCAGGAATACCTCATTGAGCGTATTACCAGTTTTTTTTTCTCGGTTTATGGTTGATTCATATGCAGGACTTATAGTTATGTTTACTGTACTCCATTAACTAACAATAAGACTCACAATTTGTTGCAGAAAAACCTTCCTAAATACTCAAATTTTGTCCAGTTTCCTTCGAGTTAGCTTCCTGATAAAATAAAATGTCCGCATGTCAAGATGTAAATTACAAGCGACCTGTTATTGACGGAACATCTTGCTACGTTAAATAGCGTTCCATTTGAATTTCTTGAGCACGTTCCTTGATGAGGTGCTGCCTTTGTTGCCTGCCTCGTTGATTTCATAAAATGTTACGTAGTCTCATGACCGGATGCGATGCAGACATAGTTTTAATTGCAGTGTGTTCATTACAGCGCGGTGATAGGTTTCAAAGTAGAAGCTTAATGGCGACTTTTAGGTGCCAGGTATCTTACGTCGATAGATTATCATTCGATCGGTGTCGTCGCAGATAGCGGACGACATTAATTTACTAACCATTGCAATGTTCAATGTAATACGTGAATTTCATTTATTTCTTATGTTACAGTCAAAACGCGTAAGATCCAAGAGGTCTACCAAACATCTGTTAGGCTCCGTTTGATGGCTTCCTCTGTTCAGAACGAAAACTATCCCTCCAGCAGGCGAGCTCCGCCTTCTCCGTTTCCAGACCCGCAAGCCTTCGCTCGCTCGTTGTGGCGCATTTACCAAAACGATCATGGCTGCCCCCACCGCGTCATACCTCTTATCGACTACAGAAAGGTAATGAAATAAATTACCCTTCAAGTTGGTGGCCATTACTCATGATGCAAGAACACTTTATGTTCCAGTGTTACTATGATGTCTGACATAGCTCTTAAAAATTCGAAAATTTATTGGAACTATTAACGCGGTAGCAATTATCGAGTGGACAAAAGTTACTTTATATGTCTTAGACTATTTTAAAACCACGTTTATATGCATTTTCCATTTGAATGATTATTTTACACTTTTCAAATTTTGTATGTGTGAAATTTTTCATTCAATTTCAAACGTTTTTATGAGAATACAACAGAAACATTCGATACATTTGTTTTATATCTCTTTCACCTAACCTCTCTTACGTATTAGTCACGGAAAGATCGCGAAGGTAAAAGATGGGGCGATATGAACTCACACAAAGTCTTACCACAAATAGTTTTAACTGCGAACCATTCACGACTGGAAGAGAAACAGGCGGAAACAGCAGTTGTATAAAAAGTGCCCTCCACCACACACCAATTAAGAAATGGCGTTAATGAAGCAGTGTCATCCAGTTCTAAGTTAAGTTGAAAGTTCAAGGTCTCTTGTTCAGAGGAAAGTTGGTTTGAAATGAACTGCAAAATTTGTACCAACACACGGAAACATGAACAAAGTAAGCTCTATTGCACACGAGACACAAAAGAAAGAAGGAAGGTTACGATTTAACGTCCCCTCAACAAGGGGGTCATTAGAGCGAAGCAGAAGTTCGGATTGTCATGATAAGGATGTGGAAGGAAATCGGCCGTGTCCTGCCGCAGGGACCATTCCGGCATTTGCCTAGCCTGATTTAGGAAAATCATGGAAAACTCAAATCCAAATGGCCGAAGGCCAGTTCGATGCGCCGTGCAGCCGAATATGAGTCCCGTGTGTTTCCACTGCACTAACTCGCTCCGTAGCAAAAACGAATGCGAGTAAATATTGCATTATCACGCGGTTCTGAGTTACGTTAATAAAGTTTCTGGCCTATCGTTAGTATAAAATCAATTGTAAAATTTGTAACAAAAACACAATAGACAATAAAGCAACCTAATAAACACGTGTTACAACGATTAAAATTGATCGATGAATTGTGCCATGTTTGAAACAACATTAGGGAAAGCAATTGCACTGTTGCTTGTTAAAAGATAGGTATTGGCGTATCTCTTATTCATTGGTTTTGAACAGATGCCGTAGAGTGCGCAAGGCTGTAATGTTACCGCTATTATAAAAATTAAATGGACTGAGTACAAAATTTGTAAATAAATTTGATCCAAATTATCATTATGAATGAAGTTAATAAATGAGCAATCCGTGAATGTCCTCTGCCTACGTATCGGTTTTAAATTAAGGGTGTTAAAAGAAGTGTTCCAGATTTTCAGAGGAACTTTTACGGATGAAACAAGACAATAATGACCGTTATACATTAGCTCAAACTCGCTTATATTAATGGATATGAGAACTTGTTGATCTTCAGTATTGTGAAACATATTGAACAAACAAATGTAACGGAAATACAAAATAAAATTCAGAGATCAACTTGAAATAAAAACTAATGGTACTAAAAATAATAAAGCACAACAGTTCAACCACTTCACGAGGAGAATTATAGGGCAAATATGTGTTTTAACAATATTAAGGAGATGAACAGCAAGAGCAAACTGTTTACGGTTACGAACAATATTCGTACTGCCCATGGACGATAGACCTGAAATAACCAAACGGTTTGGTTTGTAGGACAATTTCACTTTGGCAGTTGCAATTACTTTACAAATAAGAAGATCGAATGAATGGAGTAATTTGAAGGGAAACGAATTATTACAATTACTTTGAATCACCTGCAAAGATAAAAATATTTAAGACAAAAGTACTTCTGAAGCAACATTAAACACTAACATTATAATTCACCTGAACAGGGGCATCACTATACGAAGAAAACAGTTTCTTATTGGGAAAGGGTATGCGGATATAATAGAAGTTACTATATCCTGCAGCAAAAGTCGTCTGGTCAATTTTATGATTATCGGTAAAAACTTGCGTAATAGCTGCTTTAGGACGGTACCCGCCAGATGCTCATTTTGATGATATTTCTGAAATGTGAGCCGCGTATGACAAGATTGAACGTATATACGTCCAATTTGGGACAAAAATGCGTAGGAACTTTGGAGAAAGTAGTCATTTCACACTTTATCCGTTTCGTTAAAAGAAACTCTCCCCGGAAGTTGATGAAGGTAAGTCATTTGTTCATCAGCATTTTCAATGATGTTGTCTGCTTTTGGACTGAAGCCTTACTTAGAATGGGCTTTGTCAGCGCAGCATGGATAAAAGCCAGTTGAAGCAAGCTGTTTGTAGGAATGAGGATATTGTGGGATGGCCAAGAAATTCTTCCTATAGCTTAGCAGTATTGGCTACGATGCTAGGCAACTCTGATCGTTCTCTTAGTTCCAGAATTCGAAGTATTTTCCAATACTCGTGAGGATATGAGATTAGTCATTGCATTTAAATGACTCTGTTATCCTGAATTAAATTTTCGACCGCAGAAAGGTCTACCCCTGCTTAAATTGCAAACAGTTCTGTGTTTTATGTCGGGACTGTGTGTATTAACTGCCAACAAATGTCAGATAACTGAACGAGTAATCTCATTTTAGCTCGGTGGCGCAATTCTCGTTTTCTGATCTACAGCAAGCATAGTTGATTAGTGAGGTATCGTTGTAGTAGTGATGTGTGTGGCTTCACGTCTATTTTTCTCCTCTGAAAAATGTTCTAAATGGTATTCAGCAACGAAATACGAAAACTCACTGCAGTGTGTCAACCAAGAGATCGGCATTTTCTATTGTTATTGTAATCTTTATCATTATGCTGTAACGCCGTAAACATAATTGATTACTATCATTATTACCATCATTATTATCATTAATTCAGTTGCAAAACCGTTTTTTCCATGTGGCCAAGAGACCAGAAAGAATGTGTGGTTTGACGAAAAATAGGACTATAGGAGAAAGTAGGTAAAACGTTTGTAACAATTTCTGTTGATTTAACATCGTGACCACAGATTCTAAGCAACAACACATGCAAGTCATAGGTTGCAACGTTCGAAAAATCCATCAGACACATGGATTCGGATTCTCATCATCATTTGTTGGCCCAACAAGGCTGTGACACTACGAAATAAAAAGTTGCTTAGTAGTCTACAGATTAAATGTATACGTTTGCAGAAGAAAAACCTCAGAATTGCACTTTTCCCACATATATAGTTTAGTTTCTGTGTTCATGGCCGTAATTTTAAATATCCAGTCTTACTGAATACTCAAGTGAAATAATTACTGTGTTGCACAAACAGTAAGTTAACTATGTTTCTTCTGGCTTTCAAGCAAACCAACTCATTTATGTATTCTTCAGAAGACATGAAATACAACTTGTACAGTCGTAAGGCAGCATTTTGAAACGCAGTCGCTTTCAAGTTGCAAAGTTTTTCGAGACGGATGGGGCATAATTGATTTCCAGTAAGTTTTCTTCAAAAAAATTAGCTTTTGTCGAAATTGTTTTAGTCTTTTTTTGGGGGGGGGGGGGGAGGAATGAAAGTGTAATCGTGTTTTCGTATCTCAGTCATTGATCTGCCGTATATTGCAATCACATTATCAGTATTTTTTTTATCTAGTCATTTGGTGAAAGCATATCATAATGCAGTACGCTTCAAAAATTTAAACTCTAGTTTCGGCCTCATTGGACGTATTAAATATTTGCATCGTATATGTGACGATGTAATATATCAGGAGAGAGCGCCGCATATTAACCAAAACGCGCGACTCCCCTCTAGAAGCCCGCATGAGACGTACGCGATTTCTCGTCGCTTATCGCTACACAGGTCTTCCTAATACAGCTAAGAACTGGCAACATCGTTGCTGATATTTGGCAGCACTGTGACAGTGCAGTTACTTCCGCAAGTGGTACTGAATTGTCTCGCTAAGTTCACTTGACATTCCTCTTTTACTTTCATGACTCATGATGTGTAATGCCCACGTGAAATGAGAGACAGAAATTTAACTTTTGCACTCAAGGAATGCAGTTATTTGTGTAGGTGACTTTCAGGTTATCTTTCGCGATGCGTTAGAAGCCCAGCATTGAATATGTGAGAGACTGAGGCCAATATCCGGCAGTGTGTGGTTGGCTGTGTGGTTCTGCTTGTGTCTTGTGCTGCAAGTCTGGTGTGAGGCGGCAGTTCTGATCCAGGTTGAAGAAATTGCGTTTGGCGATTGAATTTCATTTTATTAAGTTTTATTTTACTTTATACGCTGCAAATTGCAAGAAGAAGCTCTTTAGCGGAATCATAAGAAAATCTATATACAATAATTTTTCAGAAAGGTCGACTTCAAATTATGGAAATGGTATTGGCTGTCTTCTTTGCTTCACCATACAAACGCCTTCGAAGAAATTCGAATTCACCTCCATTGATGCGAAATATCTCCTGTAGAAATGAGACATGAAGACACGAACCTTGCAGCGTGCCTGTGTTGCTTTAGAAAGTGCACTGAAACGTATTCACATAATTTAGCTCATACATTTACCGTAAGCAATGAAACGACGACAATAAAACATTTTAGTGAGTTACATATTGTGTCTTGATGAAAACATATGAACTGATGACAATAACAAATTACATGAAAGGCTTTTCTGAAAGGAAAAGGATCGAGATTTAAACCACAAATAAGTGTTAACCATCGGCGAGTGCCATTGGATTGGACAATGACAATTTTTTTTGCTTCTCTAATGTATTATATGCTCATCATTCAAAGTAGGTGGTCTGCTTCGTTATATCCTGTGTGAAATACGAATCGCAACATTTTTTTTATGGATCACCACTCAGCAACACTACAGAAATTTACGTATCCAGGGCGATGAGCGGCGGCAGGCGCTGTGGGCAGAGGGCGAGGCAGTTAGCGCCGTCACCGCTGCTGCTGTCGAGTGGGCCGCGGAGAGCTCTGCCAAGTGCTGCGGCCAGAGGTGGCAATGTTATTGGGCCGAAATGTTATTACTAGTGTACCAAAAAATGAAATACGTTACACATATGCTCCTCTTACACATGTGGCATCCGCATGAATTTAAAATTATTGTCAACAGTCGGTTTCGATCGCTAATACTGAACATGTAAATTGCGCAGCTTACCACAAGACCACGGATGTAGCTGACCCTGTTATCTTGTAACTGCAGAACAAGAAGTATTGTTTGAACTCCCGCAGTCTGCAGTGTTGCCAGATTGTGCAGATAGGTGGACTTAGAGCGAATCAGCGCAGCCACTTTCATTGTCCCATGTCAAAATCGGCTCGGACTTAGGCTCAGCGGCGGTTGGCCGGCGGCCAGGTTTTTTTGTCAAAGAGTGTACCTACATTACCGGGCGCGTGCGGTACGCAGTGCCGTATCTGTGCAGTCGTCCTCTCCACAGGTCAGTCACAGCTGTTATGGTTATATTGGTGGCGCAGTAATGTAGTTTGGCGCGTGACTAAACAATGGAAGCATATCTAGCACCATTGTTGCGTGCTTGGCATGCTGACGTAATTATTGAAAGAAAACAAAATTGGTGGCACTGTATGCCGCCACGCGCCCGCCGCAGGGTTAAGTTCTGTCTGGAATTTTTCTCTGCTATCGGGCTTCTCCTCGTTATTTTCAAACCACTGCTCGACCGTCCCGACCAGGTAGAAACACACGTTTTCTAAGTACAAAATGTGATCCCACCTATTATATTTGGTGACTCGGTCGAATCATTTCACCTATTTATTTGGGTCCTGTTCAGTGTCTCCCGAAAACACCGATGGGTGCCTGATGTGCAGCTGGCTTACCGCTGATTTGGCATCCATGGTTTTTTTTGATGACACGGGCCTTCGGATGGATGTAATCAGCATAACCTTTGTATTCCGGTTCTTCTCCGTGTAAGCGTCAGCTCTTATGCTGCCTAATCGGAGCCACGATGATGCAGTTGGTATTGCAGAATGCCCGGCGCCTCCACTAAAAAGTGTCACGCTGCAAACTGCAGGTGGTCTGGATTTCGAAGGCTGGTTGGTAATAGAGCACAACACATTACTCTTAGAACACGTTTATTTCTAACACAAGCGTACTCTCAGTACAGACAGACTCCTGGTTGAAATGCTCCACTATTTTTCTGGAACTTACAAGTATATGGAACGTAAGAAACATGTAGAATATTCTGGAAATAGTAAATACAAAGAAATAAATTGTCTTCTGCCAGTGGCAAGGTTTGAACTGGGGACTTCAGCGATCCGCGATGATAACCACTGGACCATGCGATCTGTCAGAAGATTCGCAGTAATATTTTCAGATGGCTGGAGGCATATGATGCCCACTAGTGCAACTATCTGTAGCTGATTAGATCCAGTGCCCAATTTAGAACATCTATTCTCCATGAGTCTTATGGTTTGGTGATTGTACTTATCCTCGGCCAAATTTACATTTCCAAGTAATGAAGTGAGGTACGTGATTGTCTACATTGCACCATCGTTTAGTAGTGCTGCAGTTGTGGAACCTCATAGTGAAGGAACTTTTTATGTATACTATTTTCAGCAGCGATGTTTTAAAGGCTGGCAGCAGCAAATTGTTTGAAAAGGAAGTATGAATTTTGTTATTATGCATGTTCTTTGTTAATAATGATAGTTTTTAAATCATGTACTGAATATTTTACTTTTGGGACATCGCTTACGTAATGGAGAGGAAGATACTCTAATAGCGGTGGAAGCATCTTATTGAAGCTGCTCCACTAAATGAAGGGATAGGGTAATGTTGTATTACACCAATTGATTGGGATACGGATATTCTGAAATATGGTTCATAAAATTGATTGATAAGTCACAATATAGTTAATTAAAGGGAAGCCACATTATGAAAATTATAAAATAAATTGAATCTGAAAGACTTCTGAATTGTTTCTAAATTTCACTGCAATTTATGGATTGAAATTAAAGTCTTTATTTAGGAATTTAATCAGCTCAATAATAACAAAACAAAAGAAACATCTTGAGTAGTATACACTACAGTTCTTATCATTAACAAACTACAGATTCTTCTTCAGTAGTAGAAGCTACCAGTCTTCTTAGAGTAGTCAATATTTAGGCTAGGCGTCCTGGATTGCGGGTATGATGATGTCTTGTAGTAGGCGCCAGTTGAAGGACCTCCGACAACGAGAAGTTATGCAGTCGGCTGGCGCAGCAAAGCTGGGAGGCGCTTTGGCGACCATGGTGACGTCGGGGCTTCTTCTTATAGATAGGGGTTCCTCTTCTAGATGCGTTCAGAAGATTTCGTGTCGGTATTTGAAGGGACTCGGATGCCTTTGATGTCTCGACATGTGTAGTTGTGATTGGCAGTAATTTTACACAATTTATGTTAACAGCATGAAGAAAGATGTGCAGCGAACATGGTTCTTATATATTAATGTCTAAACTAGTCATGGCTGGATGGTTTAGACATTAATATATAAGGCCCAATTCGCTGCACATCATTTTTTAATTCAGATAACATAAATTGTGTAAATTTACTCCTCATTTCATTGTTATTTTTCTTATTACTTATATTATTTTCTTCCTTAATGTTGCTTTCTTCGTGTTCATTCAACTGTTCATCTTACTGTATGATGTACTATACCTTTTACTGGATTGGTTTATTGGTAACAATATTGTTACCAGTCACGATTTATTTATTTATTTTTTAACACGACGCTTTTCGAGGAACAATTCCCATCCTTAAGTGCTTTTCTTGTGGCGTTTCTGTTTCATATTATTAATGATGTTTTGAGTGTATGAGTGCATGCTTCATTCTTTCATTCTGATGTCGTTGAGTTTTCGACAGATGGACCGGACGAAAACTCAACGACAGCAGACTGAAGCAGGCAATCACGCACTCCAAACATCGTAAATAATATGCAACAGCACAAAAAACGCTCTTGAAGTTGGGAATTATTTCTCGAAAGGTGTCGTGCTAAATAAATAAGAACCCTTGACTGGTAGCAGTATTGTTGAAACTTCCTGGCAGATTATAATTGTGTGCCGGAACCGGTACTCGATCCTGGGACCTTCGCCTTTCGCGGGCAAGCGCACTACCGATTGTGTTATCCCGACATCTACATCTACATCTACATCTACATCTACATACATACTCCGCAATTCACCGTAAGGTGCGTGGCGGAGGGTACACCGTACCACTACTAGGCATTTCCTATTCCACTCCCACATTGAACAAGGAAAAAAAAGAATGCCTATATGCCTCCGTACGAGCCCTAATTTCTCTTATCTTGTCTTTGTGATCTTTACGCGAAATGTAAGTAGGCGGCAGCAAGATCGTACTACACTCAGCTTCAAATTCCGGCCCTCTAAATTTACTTAACAGAAATTCACGAAAAGAACGTCGTCTTTCTTCCAGCGATCCCCAATTGAGTTGCCGGAGCATTTCCGAGACACTCGCGCATTGGTCGAACCTACCGGTAACAAATCTAGCTGCTCGCCTCTGAACCGCCTCTATGTCTTCCTTCAAACCGATCTGCTGCGGGTCCCAAATACTTGAGCAATACTCAAGACGTGGTCGTACAAGCGTTTTATACGCGGTCTCCTTTACAGGTGAAGTACATCTTCCCAAAATTCTCCCAATAAACCGAAGTCGGCTGTCTGCCTTACTCACAACTGTCCTTACATGCTCGTTCCATTTCATATCGCTCTGCAATGTTACGCCTAGATATTTGAACGACGCGACCGCATCAAGAAGCTCACTACTGATGCTGTATTCGAACATTATAGGATTGTTTTTTCTACTCATGCGCATCACATTGAGAGCTAGCTGCCATTCTTCGCACCAACTAGAAATTTTGTCTAAGTCAACCTGTATGCTATTACAGTCAGTTACAGACGACACCCTCCCATACACCACAGCATCATCAGCAAACAGCCGCAAATTACAACTTACTCTGTCCATCAGATCATTTATATAGATAGAAAATAATAGCGGTCCTATCACACTCCCCTGGGGCACGCCTGACGATACACTCGTCTCTGATGAGCACTCTCCGTCGAGAACAACGTACTGCGTTCTATTACTTAGGAAGTCATCCAGCCAGTCACAAATCTGAGAACCTATTCCATAAGCTCGTATCTTCGTTAGCAGTCTGCAGTGTGGCACCGTGTCGAACGCCTTTTTGAAGTCGAGAAAAACACAATCCGCCTGTTGCCCTTCGTCCATGGCTCGCAAGATGTCATGTGAGAAAAGGGCAAGCTGAGTTTCGCATGAACGATGTTTCCTAAACCCGTGCTGATTCATGGAAAGAAGCTTTTCCGTTTCAAGGAAATTTACTATATTCGAACTGAGAATATGCTCCAAAATTCTACATGAAACCGATGTCAACGATATTGGCCTGTAATTGTATGGGTCAGTTCTCTTTCCTTTCTTATACACTGGAGTCACCTGCGCTTTTTTCCATTCACTAGGAACTTTGCGCTGAATTAAAGATTCGCTATAAATGCAAGCTAAGTAGGGGGCCAATGCCGCAGAATAGTCTTTGTAAAACCCAACTGGTATTCCATCCGGACCAGCAGACTTTTTCGTATTTAGCTCTCTCAGCTGCTTCTCTACACCGGAAATACCTATTGCTATGTCCCCCATTTCGGAATTAGTACGTTGATCAAATGATGGTATATTTGTGCGGTCCTCCTGCGTGAAAGATTTCTTAAAGGTTAAATTTAGAACTTCAGCTTTCCGTTTGCTTTCTTCTATTACTGCCCCGGAATGATCAACTAGTGACTGGACAGTGGGCTTTGACCCGCTTATCGATTTTACATAGGACCAGAATTTTTTCGGGTTCTCGGAAAGATCTTTTGCTAAGGTATGGCTGTGATAATTATTGTATGCTTCACGCATCGATCTTTTTATAGACGCACGAATCTCTACTAACTTTTGCCTGTCATCATTTGCGTGTTCTTTTTTGAATCGAGAGTGCAACAGCCTTTGCTTTCTCAGCAGCTTTCTAACATTATTATTATACCACGGTGGATCTTTTCCATCCTTAATCGTCTTTACTGGCACATATTTCTCTAACCCTTCATTAACAATGCATTTAAATTTAGTCCACAATTCCTCTACATCCATAGTCCCAGAATTAAACGATGCCCATTCATTTTCTAAGTGCGATCGTAACATTAGCTTGTCGGCTTTTCCCAACAAAAACACGCTCCTAGCCTTCTTGACTGGTTTATGAACTTTGGTCACCATCGACGCTATGACGATATCATGATCACTAATTCCTGTCTCTACACAGACATCGTTAATGAGGTCAGGCCTGTTTGTGGCTCACGATGCCGCCCCACAACTCTACTTCTGCCAGTACCTCACCTCCTACTTTCCAAACGTCTCCACCATATCCTTTCTTCCAGGACTGCTAGTCTTGCATGGTTCGCAGGAGAGCTTCTGTGGAGTTTGGAAAGCAGGGGGCGAGGTACTGGCGGAAGTAGAGTTGTGGGGCGGCATCGTGAGTCGTGTCGGGATCGCACAGTCGGTAGTGCGCTTGTCCGTGAAAGGCAAAGGTCCCATGTTCGAGTCCTGCTTCCGGCACATAATTTTAATCTGCCAGGAAGTTTCATATCAGTGCACACTCCGCTGCAGAGTGAAAGTTTCATTCAGCAATATTGTTATTTATAAACCAATCCATTTATCTCACAGTCGCAGGCTTTCAGAAAAAAAAAATTTTCTAATGGTTAAAATCATCTTTTACTGGCTCTTCATATAACATTGAGTTACTGATTTTTTTTTTTTTTTTTTTTTTTTTTTTTTTTTTTTTAATAATTCCACTGCATCACACTTCATAATGGACTTTTTACTGTATATCTGTATATTTCTTTTGTAATTAATGCACTTAAATGTTGATGTAAGCTGTTTGTCGTCTCGGCTTTCCACCTGTAGAAGTATCATTGTGTAATGTATCTTACATGTCCAAGTGTTAATGTCACACGATAAATAAATAAATAAACGGCAGTTGCTTGGAGCCGTCCGCGAGGAGAATACGTTCATTACGTGCGCTGCCACGCCTGCGTAATGCCGCGGTGCTGCTAGCGGCATCGGTTGACGTTGCGGCGAACTGCTTGCTGGGGCAGTCGCTGCGAGGCGCGGCACTTTGCGCTGTGCTCGCTGCCGACAACAGCTGCAGGCAAGCGGCAGCAACCAAGGTCGTGAAACAAGGAACTGGCTAACATCCAACATCCCGATTATTCGTAGTGGAATTATCAGATTTCTTGTGTAGGCAAGTGAATGTGTATATAAAGTTTTTTGACACTGTTTCCCCCAAGGGGCTCACGGTTCTTTCGTGAGTACATGCGTGGCGAGCACGGGGCCCAGAGCTAATGCATTCTTCCTTCCTTCTCTACTTCCCATACTGCATTTCCTTTCCCTCCCCCCTCCTATCCTATCCTCACTCCTTCCCTTCCCTACCGGGGGACTGAAAACCCTAGTTAGTCCCCCTATACCACCCAAACAACCCAACCCTTCACACTGTTTGAGTAGGAGATCCTGGGGCAAAACGGTAATAGACACGGAATCTTGGCAGTTGGAGCTTGATCAAGTGCACGTACATCACAGTAACAGTGCAATAATAAAGGGGAAGTAATAGTATGGAGGGCTGCGACCGACCAATCTTTAGACTGAAGACTACAATCACTGCAATGCGTTTTCTTTGTCAGCAAACGCGAAACATTCTTTGGTTTCCTGTCCAAGTTGCCTTCACCGGATCTCTGAACTACTTATTAGCACCCAGATGACGGATGTGACAATCTCCTACAGAACTTATGTTAAATTATTACCCGTGAAAATATGTAAGGATTATTTTTAATATTGAAGTAAGTTTAAATCTACATAGTTTTAAAACACCACAGCCACAATTGCTTTACGAAAGTGTTCATCGAGGACACTGAATACTGTAGTTCTCCGATGCAGTCAATTTGAAGCATACAAAACACATCTTGTGGAAATCAGTTTCACTTTGAATAATGGGGAGAATATTACCTTCCAAAACATTAGGGTAATATTTGGAAGTCACCATGCCATCAAGGAATGCTTATATCTACGTCTACTTCTACAGCTACATACATACTCCGCAATCCACCGTAAGGTACGTGGTGGAGGGTACACTGTACACTACTGGACATTTTCTTTCCTACTCCACTCCCAAATAGAACGAAGTAAAAACACCGTCTATATGCCTGCCTGTGTACGAGGCCTAATTTCTCTTATCTTGTATTTGTGTGTGTTGTTCTTAGGCTATTTTACCCAGGTTTAAGTAGTTTGTAAGCTACGGACTGATGACCGCGCAGTTTGGTCCCATAGCTTTATAAGCATTTGAACATTTCTTGTATTTGTGATCACTACGTGAAATAATAATAATAAATAGGCGGCAGTAAGATCGTACTACACTCAGCTTCAAATTCCGACCCTCTAAATTTCCTCAACTGAAATTCACGAAAATAGTGTCATCTTTCCTCCTGCGATCCCCAATTGAATTCTCGGAGATTTATGTGACAGTCGCACATTGTTGGAACCTACCAGTCAAATCTAGCAGCTCGCCTCTGAACTGCCTCTATGTCTTCCTTTAAACTGATCTGCTGCGGGTCCCAAACAATTGAGCAATGCTCAAGTCGTAGTCGTACAAGCGTTCTATCCGTGGTCTCCTTTACCGATGAAGGACATCTTCCCAAAATTCTCCCAATAAACCGAAGTCGGCTGTCCGCCCTATTTACAAATGTCCTTACATGTTCTTTCCATTTCATATCGCTATGCAATGTTACGCCTAGGTATCTGAACGACGAGACTGCATCATGAACCTCACTACTAATGCTGTATTAGAACATTATGTGATTTGTTTCCCTACTCATGCGCATCAATTTACATTTTTCTACATTGAGATCTAGCTGCCATTCTTCGCACGAACTAGATATTTTACCTAAGACATCCTTTATGTTATTACAATCAATTAAAGGCGACACCCTTCCATACACCACAGCATCATCAGCAAACAGTTGCAAATTACAAGTTACTCTGGTCATCAGATCATTTATAAAGATAGAAAATAATAGCGGTCCTATCACACTCCCTTGGGGCACGCCTGACGATACACTTATGAACACTCGCCGTCGAGAACAACGTACTGCGTTCAATTACATAGTAAGTCTTCCAGTCTGTCACAAATCTGTGAACCTATTCCATAAGCTCGTATCTTCGTTAGCAGTCTGCTGTGTGGCACCGCGTCAAACGTCTTCTTGAAATCGAGTAAAACACAATCCGCCTGTTGTCCTACATCCATGGCTGGCAAGAAATCACGTGCGAAAAGGGCAAGCTGAGTTTCACATTAACGATGTTTCCTAAACCCGTGCTGATTCATAGAAAGCTTTGCCGTCTCAAGGTAATTTATAATATTCGAACTGAGAATGTGTTCCAAAATTTTACAGGAAAATGACATCAACGATATTGGCTTGTAATTATGTAGGTCAGTTCTCTCCTTTCTTATAAACGGGAGTTTTTTGCTAAGGTATGGCTCTTGTAATTATTGTATGTTTCGCGCATCGAATCTCTACTAACTTTTGCGTGTCATCATTTGCGTGTTCTTTTTTCATCCGAGAATGTTACAGTCTTTGCTTTCTCAGTATATTTCCAACATTGGTATTATACCATGACGGATCTTTTCCATTCCGTGACTGAACATTACACGGCACACAGTCAGCCATCAAGTGTTAACACTAAAAGACGGCTGTCTGCCGTCTTCCCTAGGTTTTTTAACTTTGTAAATTATCTAAGTTCACTAGACGACCTTTCTTTTGCTAAACGTAAACCCCTCTCGTTCGGAGGCATGAGGAATAGCATTTCATTTCACGTTTTTAAATGTTAGTTTCTGTAATATTGCTGTGATTTTATTATGCTAATAATTTATCATTGTGTCTATGAATGTGGCAAGATGAGCGGTTTCTCTGTGATGGCGCTGTCTCTGTGCGAATGTGTACCTGCTTTAATTTGTATGTGTATGTATGAGAATCTTGTAGCATGAGATTCTGAGTGTAAGTATGAGAATTTTCGTCGTCGGCTGCTGGCTGCCCGCTGTTAGTGTTCTCTGGCTTTGTATCGATAGGCAGTCGTTACCAAGCACTGCTTTTGGTGCTACCAAAGAGGTTCCTCCACCCTTTAGTTACAAGTTGGATTGGCAATGCCGAAATTGCGAGCCTCGACAGGATGCACGAGTTTCAACTCTCTCCATAACCTCAGTTTTTTCAGGGGTTTCTACCGATTTCCGGTGGATTTCCGGTGGTGGAAGGGACTGGGTGGCCGATCTGTCATTCGGTGGCTGTGCGTTGACCTGGTAAGACGTTCTGGATTTTCTTTCATCCATTGAGGGATATGTAATCAGGAAATAAGAAGTAAATAGAATACAATGTAATACAAAGTGTTGGCAATCAAATGTTACTTTTATGCAGATAATTAATTCACTGACTGGACAAGGAAATGCTGTTCCTGCTCTGTGGTTGACGAGTTCTTTTATGTACCCTTATCTGCTCAGGAAAAGGCAATTAGAAATAAATTGAACATAATGTTACACAAACTGTGATTACATGTCACTAATGTTAAGAGTCCTCATTTTGAAAGACCACCGTTAATTTTAAAATTAATTCTGGCTGAAGGGAGCCAGCTAAAAGCTTTACTTTAAACATATACCTCTGGCCGTAAAACCAGCTAAAGGATTAGTGTGAACTACCTGATTTCCACATCTTCTGTTGATGGGTCGTGTGGTTCTTTCTGGCCTTTATCGGGTAGGTAGCCCTTATTCCCATTACCATATCTTCTCCATCTTTCAGACTTTCTATCACATCTAGAAACTTGCTCATTAGCCTTCTGATGGCGATTTTCAGCATTGGTAGAGCAGGGCTACCCGCTACTAGTACTTTCCGCCTGGCGATTGTCCCCAGTACTATTTTCACTCCAATTACTTCGCCTAGAAGAATCGATGCCGTCTTTTCTAGGTCCATAATCGTCATCAAACTTCAGGTCCTCCAGGTAAGCCGGGAAGGACTTAATGTCCTCCTTGCAGCTTCCCACAAGGACGGCATTGTGCACATTCCTTGGTAGTTTTGATGCGCAAATTCTAATTAATTCGTGTGAAGGATACAGGCAAACAAGGAACTCATTTCTCAGCATCATTCCGTGACAGAAGTCACTGAGAATCTTGCAATTGTGTTCGCAAAATGGGGCATTACTAATATGCTACTTGTTACTCTTTCTGCTGCCTCTCTGACCAGTAGGCAGACAGGAAATGCGCCCTAAAGTCCTCATAGTACCGGCAATATTTCAGGAGCGAACGCATGCGCGTGGCGGGCTCTCCTTTGAGATATCCTCACCCATATTTTATCTTATTTCCTTCGGCATACAGACGTTGATCTCTGCAGTTACGCGCCAAACACTTTTTTCTGATTGGCAGAAGTGACGTAATGTAGCAGCGAGTGGGAACTCTTCAAGACCCAAGAATCCGCTATAACGAGTCCTGCAATTGGCCATCTGGTCCGCAGAGCTAAGCAAACTCGTGCATCCAACCTGAGCCCACTTACCATTGGCGAATTCATATCGCGCGCCTCTGACAAACGGAGGGAGACTGCTTCTTGGAAGGGAGGAATACATCGCCACAGCAGCATTCATTCGCTCAACTGCATTCGCAGAAGTCAGTCGCTTGCTCTTGTCTGTCTCGGGTGTGTGTCCTTCTGACTGCACATTATGCTGAGTTCGCTTGTACAGTGTGCAGACACTTGGTTGTGCCACTTCAGGTATGATAGCCTGTAAGTACAGTGTGACCGGAGTGAGATTTTTATTGATCCCTTTATCGGATACTCATAACACTGTGCGCGAAGTTTATTCGAGCTTCACTCAGGATCACGCCATCAACTTTCGTTAACATCAATTGTAGGTCCTTGCAGTTGAGCTACAGTAGCAAGATTGCTTACTTCTGGACGCAAACCGTCGTCTGTGTGGGTTTTCGGTTAATTTTATTTCAGCTTAGGGCAGGTTTTATATCGTACATCGATGCAGACCGCTGTGATCTGTAGCCACAGGTCACACCTACGACGTGCTGTGCCGACGAGCAGTGATGGCAGGAAGGTAAAAGACGCGCAATGCAACTTGCACTTCTAAGAGTCTGTCTGCAGTCATTTCCAAAACGTAGTAATGCATGCCGATCTTACTTTCTCAGTCTTTCATGGAAAAACCTACTGAATGCAGATTCTCCTAGTAGCTTCCGATTGTTCGAAATCGTCCCCATTTATATCATTGCTCCCACGGTAGGATTCCCAGTTCCATGTCAAAAGCCGCATTTGTTCCTGTAAACATTTTTTTTATATATACATGTATCATTTTGTGCTGCTTGTTGACCATATTTTGTTAATAAATTAATTATTAGATTCTACTTGCGTATTTCCGTGGTAGATAGTCTCCCAAAATAACTTGTTTTTATTTCTTGTGGTGGTTAATCAGACTGCCTTAATTAAGAAATCATTTTCAATTTTATTTGCCTCTTTGCAAACATTAAGCACCATAACTGTTTGACAAGGGGTATGTACATTGATTTTCGGAGCGCCGCGGTGGATTAGCCGAGCGGTCTAAACCGTCTCGCTGCGGAGCGCGCGGTTGCTCGCCGTGGAGGTTCGAGTCCTCCCTGGGGCTTGGGTGTGTGTGTTGTCCTTAGGTCTGTTTACCTAAGTGTAAGTAGTTTGTAAGCCACGGACTGATGACCACGCAGTTTGGTCCGATAGATTTACAAACATTTGAACTTTTCTTTTCCGGAGTCAGCCATAACTTCCTTAACATATATATATATAATATCCGTTGTGCCTCATTCACTAAAAGAAAAGGAAAAGTGGAAATATAACACTACAAACCCCTTTGCAAAATGGCTTTTCCTTGCCAGGATCTCGAGTTTTTCGTGGATATTTTGATAATACAGTCACGGAAAATACACGTGAATGTGCATACCAGTCTTCTTAGTTAAAGCTTGTGCTATTTCAGCAAATCCCTTTACGTATCTCGTATAATATGAAAACAAACTAACAAACGATTGTAACTACTTAACCTTTTGGGGTACCGGAAAATCGTGTACAACTGTTGTAAGTCTAGTGTCTGTTTTGATTCCCTCCTTTGTAATAACGTGTCCAAGATAATAAATTTATGCTTGAGGGAAGTGACACTTTTCTATCCCCAGTGTACATTTTGCTGCCCTCAACCTATTAAATACCTCTTTCAGATGTTGCACAAGATCATGTATAGCTTTGGAATACACAATAATGTCGTCATGGTATACCATACCGAATTTCGGTTTTAATCCACGAAGAACACCATCCAGTAGCCGCTGAAATGTTGCCGGTGCATTTTTCAATCCAAACGGCATTCTACGATATTGTAAATATCCTGAAGGCACTGTGAAAGCCGTTTTACGTCTATCTTCTGGACACAATTCTATTTGGTGGTATGTACTTTTGAGATCTAACGTTGAAAAATATTTATATTTTCCCAAGTTATCCAGGTGATTCGTGATATTCGGGATCCGATATGCATCCGTTATTATCCCTGCATTTAAGTAACGGTAGTCACAACAAAATCGTTATATTTTTCGTTCCATCAGGCGATTTGTTTCGGAATTATGACGATATTTGCAGACCAGGGACTGTCGCTATGTTCAATAATACTTTCCTTAACTGTCACTCCAATTCGTCTACTGCAGGTTGTAGATGCTTTGCTTATCTGTACGGTTTCCTATACACTGGTGGATTATTACCTGTCGGTATGCTGTGTTGGGTGATAGGAGTTGCTAGCATTGAACCATCTGAATTCAACAAGTCTGAATATTCTAAAAACAAGGAATCTATGGGTTCTCGTTCACTATCTTTCAAGTGAAGAACTTAATTTCGTAAAACAGAGGCATTAACGGCTTGCTTGATGCTTGGATCATCACGGAATCCAATGATATCTTCAGCTTCGAGTATCCTAAACTCGGTATTTATTACCAATCCTTTTGTGAGATTTACTTCATCTTTCCCGAAGTTATCTAAACTCACTGGGACCATTAGTTCCCCATTCATGTTAGTTACGCATGCATTTCATCTTCGAATAAAACAATACATTTAATCCAATGCGTCATTTTTCTGCAGTGTCTCTACCACACACAACTATTGCTGCGGAACCTCAGAATCTACAGATATCCAAACTGACTTCCCTGTACCAGCAGATGCTTTATCATGCATAATCATCTTTAAGGTACGCATACGTAGTTTAACGGATAACACCTTGGCTATTGGTGTTCCTTGCGACATTGAAACATTTACAGCTGTTGAACCCATTGGAAATCAATTACCACTAAGCTCAACTATGCGCTGTGCAACATTAATTTCGTCATGATGTTTATCCTGGAAATCAAGTCCGAGAATCAAAGAATATCTTTCTCCCACAGTTGGCAACACTTCAATATGCTCCGGAAACCCTACAGTTCTGATCTGAAAACTGAGCAGTGTTGTCCTTAATGATGTAAAATCATTAATTACAACTCCTCGTAATTTATACCTTGGAGTAGTTAGTCTTCTCCTACTCACGAGGTCTAGACTAATCACAGATACATGTGTCTCTGCATCTACTAGAAAGTTACATTTACCGTGCTCACCAAGCAACACTCCGTCTCTGTTTTACTGTTGTAGTACTCTTATTTATGGGAAATGTTTTCCGACGGACGAAACTTGGCTGTTCCCGTTTAACATCTTGTGTTTTCTATTTCCTTTGTTCTGTTTCCTACTTCCACACGAGTCCGTTTTATGTCCAACCTGTCCACACGTGTAACATTGTGGCTGATTACACTGTGCTTTCAAATGGCCTTTTATCCCACAACGGTAACAATTCCTTTCCGACGCAAAAATACGTTTATCACCGCGTACCCGTGTATCAGTATCTATTTCCTGCAAATGAGTAGCCACACGCAAAGCTGAAGCCAATCCTCTGGATTTTCCATACGCACTCTGTGCGAGAATTCTGGCGGAATCCCTCGTACAAATAGATCAAGAGCTCTATTCTCTGCTTCTCGAAGTATGACACGATCTGCCTCGGGAATCTGTGTTAACTCATAGGTTTGGGAATTTATTTTCCGGATCCTATCCGAAAAAGTTTGCACACTGTCACCTACTTTCTGTGTCAAATAACTCAATTTTCCCTGAAAAATCTAGCGGTTTTCTGTTTCCGGTATCTCTGACGCAAACCCTCTGCTAGTTGTTGAAAAGCGCTTTCTTTGCCCAGTGTTTCATGATAAAACACCTATATCCTTGCCTCACCTGTAAGGCGTAAATTGGCCATATGCATAGTAGTTTAATCCGACCAATTACACGTTCCAGATGCTGCCAACACATCGTTACTAAATATCGTGACATCCTCTGTTGTTTTATCGGAAAAAGGGGTTGATGAGGTTTGCTACGAAAGGTTCTACTGAGGGCGACTTTATTGCTGAAGGCACTTCAAATTTACTTTTACCTGAGTGCGAACTATGTGCAGTCCGAGAGGACTTAAGTTGTGACTGGAAATCCTTACAACCTAACTATAACTGAGCATTTTCTTCTAGCAAATGTGACACTTGCTCCGTCAGAGCGGTTATACACTCAGTAGAGGAAGCTGACCTTGTGTCTGGCATATTTAGGCAACTAAATTTCCCTCGCTTGCAACCAACAATCACTTCACAAACGGAATCCCTCACAACTAATCATTACCCAGCTACCCCCAGTGCAGTTGTTTCCTGCATGACCATAGAGTCTACCCTTAGAACAAAGTTGAATGCATAGACCATAGATAATATAGACTGCGCGTGACGCCATCACACTGAAACCAATATCTAAGTCACATGACTCGGGGAATGATGCCGTTTTCATCATTACGAGTAATGCGAAATATAGCTCAGAGCTGCAGTTCTTATTCTTTTTAGTGGAAATAAAGCGTATATTTGAACAATAAAACGTATTAGCATATTCTTATTACATTTTTAGTAGTAAAATTGGCGTTAGTTCTCGGCAATTGCAAGCATTAATGCGATAGCTACAGTTTTTACATGTGCCTAGATGAAACGTATTGACAGTCTTTTTACAAGCAACAGAACAATAGATTTTAATCGAAAGATTGTCTTTTAGTTTGCATTTTACACAGGAGTAGAAGATCAAATATCGTTTGAAAAGAGCCTCAGCTTCCTTACGATTCCTCAACAATACATATGAAATATTTCGTTGTGCTTTTATAAGAAATGAAATCGGTCTGCATCCATTGTGTCCGATTTTAACAAAATACAACCGTTTAATTTTAAGACTTTTGTCGCAGAGCGTGATGCCAAAACGTAAAACAACCAAAGTATTGGCTGTTTCCATTAAATACTAGGGTAGGGATGAAACATCATCCATGCACTCGGCATGAAGTGACTATATAGGTATAGTGAATAGTTTGCATGAGTGTTTAGCTTTGTATAACGTTACTGAAAGTAGAGTTTCACCAGAAATGCCTTACTTGCTGACGTATAAACTTTCTCAATTTTGCGTCCCAGCCTCGTTGCCGCTTTTGTGTCTCGTTTCCGTCGTAGGTGTCGGTGGCCTAGTGGAATGAGACCGACACAGGAATAAAGATAGCACGCTGGTGCAGGTACGGAGGGGAGCAGCCAGAAACTAGAAACACTAGAGTAAATTAGAACGAGATAAATATTTCACAGAATTTATACAATTCTTAACTTTTACTTAGTTCAGTACACAGAATGCTGATACATAGTTGAGTTAGAGAGTCTGCCTAGTGCCTGTACGATAGCCAAGTCTTCACTGGTGCCTATCTGATTACGAGGGTCCTAACTGGTTGCTATCTCAGTCCCAAGTGAACGATGTCGTTCAGTGGTGGCCACGAGCGGAGTTCCAGCAGAGGGCACTCGTGGCTGTCGTCGTAAGAACGCCGCGCCGTGCGTGCATGGCGGCGTGCGGCGAAAGTAGGTGGCGCGCACTTTGTACTTGTGCGACACCACACCCCTCCCCCCCAAACCGCCGCGCCGTCGTGGCGTAGGGCTGAGGGCCACGGCGACGGCACTGGGAGGAGGGCCTGGGCGGGGGCGTTACTGGTGGGACGGGCGTCGTAGCTGAGGCTGGGATCGAGACGCCGTCCGCGCCCCGGCATCCGCCTTGCGATCCCCCGGAAAACCCGTCAAAACGAGGGGTAGGGCGCACCCCTCCGCCCAGATGGAGCAGGTCATCTTCTTCTGAGGTGCGTGGCCCAGGCGGCGGGGGGACGCACGGTCCCCGAGTCCCTCTCGTTGACGCTGGCAGCTGAGGCAGCGACGGAGGCGAAGGGGCCGACTGCATAGGAGGCGCGTCTATATCCATCGGGATCTCGTAGCCCGGGGAAGCTGGGCCCGGCGGCGAGCGATGTGGCTGTGCTCCCTGGCGGTGAACTGGGTCTGGAATCAAGAAACCGGAGACAGGATCGCGCGGCCTGTGCAAGCGCAATTGGTTTGCGTGGCGCCGCAGCTTCGACCCTGTGGAAGAACGTACAACATACATATTGCGACCGAGCACGCGCTGAATAGTGCCCGGCGTCCATCTTGTCTTGTTGCCAAACACCCTGTACAGCACCGGCGTCGAAACCTGAAAACGCGAAGCGCCATACGAACCGACTCGGTGCGTGGGAGGCTGCAGCAGGTGAAGGAGAGTGCGGTGACGGCGGCCGTGTAGCAGCTCGGCTGGAGATGGGCCGTTACGTGGCATGCACCGATACGTAGACAGGAAAATTTGAAGAGCTTGCTGCCTGGAGTGCTGACCTTTCATCTTTTCCATGTGAGACTTGAATGTTCGAACGAAACGTTCTGCTTCACCATTGTACTGAGGGTGAAAAGGTGCAGTGGTGATATGCTGAATGCCATTCACACGACAAAACTGTTTAAATTCTGCACTAACAAACTGAGGTCCATTGTCACTGATGTTAGTTTCAGGCAAACCTTCGATGCAAAACACAGATGTTAAGGCACTGATTGTACTAGACGCTGTCGTTGAGTTCATGGCAATCACGAAAGGAAACTTGCTGAAAGCGTCTACAACGACTAACCATCGCGTATTCCAGAAAGGTCCGACAGAGTCAATGTGTAAACGTTGCCACGGTCCCTTGGGGCGTGGCCAGTCAGAAACGTTGCGGAGGAGCCGCCTGATGCTCCGCACAAACTGTACACTGTGACGTCATGTTCTCTGTCTGAGCGTCCATACCAACCCAGGTACAATGACGTCTGGCCAATTGCTTTGTCCTAATAATACCCCAATGTCCTTGATGCACGAGGCGTAACACTTCTCGTTGCAGGGAACGAGGAACAATCACTCTTGTTTGGTCGTTGTCCGTATGTAACCACAGAAGACCCTGACTTAAAGATAATGCATGACGTTGTGCAAAATAACGTCGAACCAGAGGCCGATCAATGTCTTTGGCTCTGGCAGGCCACCCAGAGCAAACAAAACGTGCTCCACACTTAGGTCTGCATCCGCAGCTGTTTCCTGTGCAACCCGACGACATTTCAAAGAGAAATCTGCGACAGCGGAAGCATCTCTGGAGTCTATCTGATAACATGCCATTTCCGAAGAATCAAATGACACATCCTGGCCAACCGGAAGTCGGGAAAGTGTGTCCGCGTTGGTGTGTTTAGTGGTAGGTCAGTACAAAATCTCATACTGAGAATTAGACAGTATTAAGGACTATCTCTGAAGCTTTTGTGCAGTTCGTGGCGGAATTGGCTTTGTGGGTGAGAACAACGACGTGAGAGGCTTTTGGTCTGTCAACAAATAGAATTTTCTGCCATAGCGATAATGATGAAACTTTGTGACGCCGTAAATGATTGCTAAGGCCTCCTTTTCTATCTGACTGTAATTCTGTTGCGTTGGCGTTAGTAGCTTGGATTCAAAGGCAATAGGACGATCGTGACATCCAATACTATGCGACAAAACTGCACCCACACCGTACGACGAGGCATAAACTGCTAGCACTACAGGCTTCTGTGGGTCAAAGGGAATCAAACATGCATCACTGAGTTAGTGCAGACTTTAATTTGTCAAAGGCAACTTGGCAAGCTTTAGACCATACAAAAGGAACATTCTTCCTACGTAAGTGATGCAGTGGAGCTGCAATCTGAGAGGCATTGGGAATAAATCTGAAATAATAATTAAGCTTTCCCATTATTGCTTGCAGTTCGTGCACATTCTTAGGAGGAGGCAAGTCTTTGATTGCTCTAACATGTGACTGTAACGGATGAATTCCTTGGGCATTAATCACATGGCATAGGTACTCTATTTCAGTTTGAAAAAACGAACACTTTGCTTTATTACAACGTAGACCTGCTGCAGTCAACACTTTGAAAAGGCACTCCAGGTTTGCTAAATGTTCTTCAACTGTACGTCCGGATACCACAATATCATCTAAATAGTTCGAGCAACACGGTACAGAAACTGTCAGCTGTTCCAAGAAACGCTGAAAAATTGCGGGGGCGGAAGAACTGCCAAATGGTAGGCGTTGAAATTGAAAAAGGGCCATGTGAGTATTAATGACGAAAAACTTTTTTGACTCGTCATCAAGCGGAATTTGCAAGTATGCCTCTGCTAAATCAATCTTAGAAAAGAAGCGAGACTGTCCTAATTTGTCCATAAGTTCCTCAGGTCTGGGCAGGGGGTAAGTGTCTACAATTGTTTGACTATACACTGTCGATTTGAAGTCCGCACAGAGACGAAGTTTTCCTGACGGCTTGGGTATAATTACTATAGGCGAGGCCCACTGACTCGCAGAAACAGGAGAAATCACCCCACTGTCTTGCCAGCGTTTAAGTTCTTCGGTAACTGTATCACGCATTGCGATAGGCACTGGTCTAGCTTTACGAAATTTTGGAACTGCAGATTCTTTTAAAGTTACATGTGCCACGAAGTCTATAGCACAACCTAGTTCCGGCGAAAACAAGTCACTATATTTGTCACACAATGGATTGATTTTATCCTGAGGCACTTTTGACGAAATTTGAAGCACATCTCTTTGAATTGATAAACTAAATAAATCGAATACATCTAGTCCAAAAATATTCTGCGTAGATGTGGCCTGAAGAACTACAAAAGCAACTGTTTTTTGTTACACCTTGAAAAGAGGCGGTCAGGCTACACGTTCCTAGCACGGGAATATTTTGACCTGTATATGCCGTTAGCACATGTTGAGACGGCGACCATTTTGGCGAACCCAGCAGTTCATAAGTGTCTTTATTCATTAAAGTAACAGCGGAACCAGTATCAAGCTGAAATTGCACAGTCTTATTTTCTATGCAAAGAAACACAAAAAGCTTTTGCTTGTGGCGCTCGACAGGTGCGTGAATGTGGGCAACATCTGACACCGGTTGTTTGCTGCACTTGCGCATGCGCGGGCTACGTAGTGAAATAAGCTGCGCAGGATTGGCACACAGCGGATTAACAACACTGTCACTAGATGGCACTACCGCCGGATCGGCGTCCGCGCAATGCGAGGCTACTACAGATTCACTAACTACTGCACTAAACTTTTGAGTAGCTACTACTGTCACTATCTACACAGTACTGGGCACTACTACAATGAGCAGTTGCAGAAGGCACTAGTTTCACTACAGGATTGCACTGTACATAGGTATTTTGCTTGTCCCGAACCCTTTTCCGTAGCACAGTTTTACGTGCTCGTCGGCGCTTGCTACGTGGCTCACTACATAGTTTTGCAGTAGGCGCAGAAGCAGTGGCGTAGCTATCATAGGGCTAGGCGGGGCAGTGCCCCGGGGCCCCCAAGCTCAAGGGGCCCCTTGCCCTCAGTGACCGACGTTCGAAAAATGTTCGTCGAATTTTTTATCTCCCCCTCCCCCAAACCAAGGTTCCTAATAGGCCACCGGGCGGCGGAACACTTCACACGACGCCACTCGGTGGCGCTGCAAACCGCCAGTTGGTATGTACAATAATTCCGTCAGCATCGCCGCAGAAGTAGTGGCAGCATCAAAGCTGCTCACAGCAACAGCTGAGCAATACAAGTGTTGCGGCGTGCCGCTCGGCGCAGTGTGAAGGTTCGTGCGCCTCCAAATACTGTATAAATACATTCATTGTTCACTACTTCTAATTTCCAAATAGAAGTGTAGAGTTCGGGTATCCGAATAAACCAGTTTTCCGAACATTCGTGTTCCCCAATTACTTCGGTTAATCGAAGTTCTACTGTATGTAATATTTTAGATGAATGAATGATTTTCGATTTTGAACTGTTTGAATCCTATCCAACAAACCTCAAACGCACGAATATAAACATTGCTGGTCCGCTAAGAGTGTCATGGCTGCCAATCACTGGCGTATCCAGGGGGGGGGGGGGGCTGTCGGGCTGCAATTTCCTGCCCCCCCTCAGACCATGCTTTAGCCCCCTCTAGAACCCTCTTCGAACCCCCCTAGACTATGCCGCAGCTTCCCCCCCCCAAACTCTAGACCCTCCTCGAATACCCCAGACCATGCTTAGAGAGGGGAAAGCAAATAGAAAGGCGCAGTACTGCACGACAACCTTTTTTCTTTTTAGAAATCACGTATGTCGGATTGACCTTAGCCACCACCAGACCACGATCCTGGATACGCCACTGCTGCCAATCTTTGCAAAATAACAGTGAAATGCGCTGAATCACCAGCAGTGTGTTTGACAATGCAGGGTTTAACAACATTTGAGTATTAAGACTACAGTGTATTTTTTTCAGAACGGTGTTATTATGCTAACTCAACTGTTTGTGTAGTGAATTCCCCCAAGGGAGTGCTCCTTAATGGTAGATCCCAATGTAGTGCTGTAACCAATTTCACTCTAAAATTCATGCAAGATGAAGAGAAAATATGGACCGTAGATGGTTTTGTGTATTGTATTACTGATTGGTGTCTCATCATTGAAACAGAAAACAGCTCAAGTGGTGATATGTATGGCTGTATCCACAGAGACTGTTAAAAGCTGTTCATGTTTTAACTGATGTATTTGATATTTCGAATAAGTGCTATGTTGCACCTGCATGTTTTCGTGGACGAGTAATAGTTAATTTTTTATTTTTTTTTTTAGCTTCTGCCTGCAAACTC
Organism: Locusta migratoria; assembly: GCA_026315105.1. NCBI lineage: Eukaryota > Metazoa > Arthropoda > Insecta > Orthoptera > Acrididae > Locusta > Locusta migratoria. The sequence continues at coordinate 439,174,275 of CM048748.1, read as the reverse complement.
ATCGCCTAGTATGGAGCAACTTCGAAAACTACCCCATGCGGTCGTTTTATCTGTTTGTCTTACCCAGGTCCAACTCTATCCCTTTGCAAAATTTCATCTAAATCGAACCAGTAATTTTTTCTTGAAAGCATAACAAACAAACTTTCACAGTTATGTTAGAGAGTACGATTAAACATCTGTTGCGTGACACGCAATAATTTACTTAGTAGTGTCCAAGTTTGTCTTATTATGTAAGGATCTGATGTAGTTATGTATCTATATAGATTTATTTTAAAGAGGGCCCCAAAGTCATTTTTGCCTCGGGGCCCTTGGTGACATAGCTACGCCACTGCGCAGAAGAACTGGTTTGCAATTGAGAACCAAGTAAAGCACTGTTCAACTCCACAGCGTCTTTGACATTGACTGTATGCACTGCTCTCGCACTTTGCGAAGCACTGTTTCTAACGCTACTGTTCGAGTTTTTAATTTGCATACACACAGACTGCACATGACTCGATTTGCCACATTGATAACAGGTTGCGTTGCGACTTGGGCACTGTGTACGTTTGTGGCGAGATACACACTGGGGGCAAGACTTACGAACATTTTTCTGAAATGGGCGTTGGCGCCCGTTATTCAAATTACTGTTTCTAACACGACGGGGTGACCTTTGTGTCGCACTTTTACACTGGCTACTGTTCACTGTCTATTCAGCACGGCCAGTAGAATTTAAAGAATCACTAGTGCTACACTGAGAACTACGGCTAGGAAAGCGTTCGTTGCGGCGCACTGAATTTACACTCTGGCTTTGCATTTCTACATCTGCTAAGTCAAAAGTATCATGTGCTTCTATAAGCTGCAGTACACTGTCTAAAGAGGGGTCAGACTGTTTCAGAATTGCTGCCCTAATTCTGGGGTCCTGAATGTTCTGCGTAATCGCATCTCTTAACATAACGTCACTATAAGAAAGTCCACAAGAGCAAGTAAATTTACATTGGCGGGTTAAGCCTTTCAACTCCGTAATCCACTCTTGGTGTGACTGCTGCGGTAATTTTTTAAGTCTGAAAAATCGGTACCGTGCCGCAGCTACGAGAACTTTTCTCTCATAATGAGAATTTAGTGCCTCTACTATTTGTTCAAAGACTACATCACGAGGAGATGCGTTGGGGAATAGTTTCTGCAGTAACACGAAGGTGTGGGGGCCCACAATAGATAAGAAAAGGTTCTTCACTCTCTGACCTGTAATGTGATGAGCCGCGACGAGTTCTTGAAACTGTGGGAAGTAGTCGCTCCATTCTTCCTCACGTTCGTTGTACTGGCAGAACGTAGGAAGCGTTGCGGTGGCAGGTGTGGGCTGCTGAAGCGGCGGCTGTTGTTGTTGGTTAGCTGCTTGCGCTGTGAGCTGGGCCACCGCTTGCAAGAGTTGTGTTATTTGCGCCGTCTGTAACTGAATAATTTCCAATAAGTTTGGGTTCGGGGCAGTGGCCATGCTGACTGATTAGGCGCTGCGCATACAAGTAAATTATAACAAAATACAAACGCAATATGAAAGAGGACACCCTCTGCAACAAAAAAGTCCACAAAACACGTAACTAAAAATGTTCCCCCAAAAATCTTATAATACGTGTGGGTGGGCAGGAGCAATTTCTGCGTGCTCCGACTGCTGCTGTCTGGCTGCTGCAAGCGGGCTGGTCCAAGGTTCTATCAATCCTCGTCGCCACTTTTGCGTCCCAGCCTCGTTGCCGGTTTTGTGTCTCGTTTCCGTCGTAGGTGTCGGTGGCCGAGTGGAATGAGACCGACACAGGAATAAAGATAGCACGCTGGTGCAGGTACGGAGGGGAGCAGCCAGAAACTAGAAACACTAGAGTAAATTAGAACGAGATATATATTGCACAGAATTTATACAATACTTAACTTTTACTTAGTTCAGTACACAGAATGCTGATTCATAGTTGAGTTAGAGAGTCTGCCTAGTGCCTGTACGATAGCCAAGTCTTCACTGGTGCCTATCTGATTACGAGGGTCCTAACTGGTTGCTATCTCAGTCCCAAGTGAACGATGTCATTTAGTGGTGGCCACGAGTGGAGTTCCAGCAGAGGGCGCTCGTGGCTGTCGTCGTAAGAACGCCGCGCCGTGTGTGCATGGCGGCGCGCGGCGAAAGTAGGTGACGCGCATGAATGTTCGGAAAACTGGTTTATTTGGATACTCGAACTCTACACTTCTATTTGGCAATTAGAAGTAGTGAACAGTGAATGTATTTATACAGTATTTGGAGGCGCACGAACCTTCACACTGCGCCGAGCGGCACGCCGCAACACTTGTATTGCTCAGCTGTTGCTGTGAGCAGCTTTGATGCTGCCACTACTTCTGCGGCGATGCTGACGGAATTATTGTACACACCAACTGGCGGTTTGCAGCGCCACCGAGTGGCGTCCTGTGAAGTGTTCCGCCGCCTGGTGGCCTATTAGGAACCTTGGTTTGGGGGAGGGGGAGATAAAAAATTCGACGAACATTTTTCGAACGTCGGTCACTGAGGGAGAGGGGCCCCTTGAGCTTTGGACACCACACTCAAGAGCAGCTTGAAGTACTTCCCATCGATAATCACATTCATAAATTGCAAAAAGTAAAAGATTCATAGCGTAACACAAACACCGAGGATATGTACTTCTGTTTCCCCTAAAAATAACTGACAATACGGTAATTTTCACCTGGGCACATGTAAACATGACAATCACTGCATTAATATTAATAATAAGATGAAATTATGTTACCATTACTATTAGATGTCTAATAGGAATACGAGAAGTAGTTTTGTTGTTAAAATGAACGCTTGATTTCACCTGTAATTGAAAAAAAACTGTTTCCCGTAATGAGTAAAACTTAGTCACGTGACTCGGGGCAATTTGAGATGTTGTTTTCAAACCACAACACAGCACAGATAGGGACATGGGCAGTCTATGTTATCTTTGTTTTATGGCTGAATGCATAGCTCACTATGCCTCTTTTAAATAACATTTATTATTGTGCTTACCGCAATGCTGTCGATGGAGATTAGATTGAAGCCCTTCTCGCTCCTTTCAGAACTTCTTCTGAGTCGGACGATTCCTGGCAATACTCCAGATACCACTTCCTAGTGTCGACCATTTCTGACGCCACTCTGCTGGCGTCGTTGCTGCGTTGCTGAGGCCGGAACACTGTTGCCAACACTTCTAATGGTGTCGACGACCTCTGGTACCACGCTGCTGAAGCAGCACCACTTCTGACAACACTTTGCTGGGGCCGAGTGGTGGGTTCGCAGCTTTACGTCAGGATGAGGGGTGGAACCTGGAGGAGTGCCAGAGGACGCTAATAAAACAGAATTAAAGTTTACACGTTTATTCCATAGCATAAAATAATTCGGATGAAGGTGCTAGCTCCACTGGAGCTAGAGCAGTAGGTGGCGTCGCCTTCGGGCGCATCCGCTCATGTCACGCTGCGACCTCGGTGTTCCGACTGCTGTGCGCCGTTTGAACGGTATTGCGCGCGCCGCGACGTCTGGGATTCGAAGCAGGAACTGTTATTGAGAAGTACTCGGCCCCTTCTCCTGTTTATGCAGCTGCTTGTGGATCCATGCGTGGACTTCCTTGAAGTCGGATGCCATGCTGATAGCCGACTCGGGATACTGGTTGGCAGGATTAGCCCCAGAGTGCTAACTCGACGACAGGAACATTGGCCTTCGGCAACTAACCACTGAAGACTGCGCTGGCCTTAGGCAGCCACCATTCTGTTGTGAAGTCGTCAGCACAGTGTATCACTATCTTCCCCGGATGATGGTTAGTGCGAAATATGTCTTCGACCAGACTCCATCTCCCAGCTGCTTCTAGCAGCTACCAGTATGCACTGCTATCTGTGACAAAGACTGAGCACAATGATTAAGCCAGTGAATCGACGACAATTTCCTGAGAATCGTCGATCCTGAAGACCAAGTGACTGCTACTTCTAAAAGCGGGAGTATATATATACATAAATTTTGCTGTAGCTATGACGTATTAAACGGTACGAATGTGTTCCATTTGAAAATTCAGTGTTCGCCCAATATGCCTTTACCGCTGACGCATCCGCGGTCTTATTCGCTCTTGTGTCAGAGTTACGTGAAGTTATGAAATGTTTACTAGCTGCCGCTCTGTCTGACAGCCGTCTCACTCAGCAGTTCGCTGGCGGAAGGCTTTCCAACATGCCGTAGCAGCGTCTGCCGTCGTCACGACAGACAAGCGACCATTTCAACTACAGAGCTACTGACCTGATTCTTTCCAGCTACGGTGAGCAATCCAAGAGTTTCAACAACTTTTACTGTCACAATTTTTGTGGTGTAACAATACATTTATGTGCTGACATTCAAGGTGACTAGTCAAAGAATTTGGATGTTTCTTGCAACGTAACCCTCCACCATGCACCTAAGGAGGCCTAGGAAAGGTAGCCCATGTATTAATTCGGGGTGTAAGCTATCTTCATTCCACATTTCATTCAATTCCGTCCAGTGCTTACAGCGTGAAATGTAACGAATGTGTTAACCCGCTATAAGGTACTCTCCGCCACGTACCGAACAGTGGCTTCCTAATGGTAGCTCATGCATTAATTCAGGATAGAGGCTATCTCCATTTCAAAATTAATCTAAATCCCTCTGCCTGTTTCAGCGTAAAGACAAACTAACGTATTAACCCATTGTAAGGAACCTTCCGCCACGTACTCTATGGTGGCTTCCTAAAGGTAGCTCATACTTTCATTCACGGTATAAGCTATCCGCATTCCAAACTTCATTCAAATCTGTCTATCCCTTTCAGCATGAAAAAGTAGAAAGTACATTAACTCATTTTTGAAGTATGTCGCTTTCTATGCAGTTAACTTGCATACAGGTTAGGGGACCCTACAAAACAACAGAATTTTCCTTTGAATGAACTCATCAGAACAATGTACATTTGTTTAGGTTAATATATTGGTTAGTATGGTTAGAAATTCACAAATAAAATACTAGTGATTGCTGTTTTGCAAATTGGACTTAGGTTGCTGTTAAAGGTTTCTTACGGTATTTATGTCCGCCTCCGTAGCTGAGCGGTAGCGTCGCTGACTACCACGCAGGAGGTCCATGTTCGATTCCCGGCAGGGAACTGGGTGTTGTGTGTTGTCCTAATCATCATCATCTCATCATCATTGGAACGTAAGTCGCCCACGCGGCGTCAAATAAAAAGACTTACACTTAAGGCGGCCGAATAATCCCGTAAGGGATCTCCTGGCCAAGAAAGCCATACGCTCATTTCATTTTTTAATGGTATTTCTGAAATACAAAATCTTGTATTCTGTCTTCAAATTCCAACTGCTGAATGACGTCACTTTCTATGCACATGACTGAGAAATCAGTAAGTCGTTCCTGTGGCATAGTCGTTCGTAATTCATATTTGATTCTCTTTAAGTGGGAAAATGATCGCTCTCCACTGCAATTGGCTACCTTTAGACAAAGAAATATTCAGGTAACAACTTCTACATTAGAAAAGGTTTCTTCTGTTTTGTCTGCTTTTATTAAAGAATGTAACGATAATATACTTAGGTCTGGAGATTCATTTGGAATGTTTTTCAAATATTGTTTTAAATGAAAACATTCCGTTATGAGCTCATCAGCATTAACGTCTGCATGATAAGATTCGGCAAATTCTGTGCACCTGTTTCCCAGCTGTTCAGAATCGATTTGTTTTAACTGTGAAAGGAAACTAAAACGTTTGTCGCTGTGTGTTCTCTAGGTAAGGGCCGAAATAATAACTACGAGTTTGCACGCAGACAGCAAACCAAGGCACTTGCCACAACATATATGACACGTTTCGACACAATTTTTTGGTCTTTAAATAATTGCGACAAAAATTCATTTGATGTCTACATCTACATATAAATATATACTCCACAATCCACCGTAAGGTGCGTGGCGGAGGGTTCACGGTACCACTACTAGGCATTTTCTTTCCTATTCCACTCCCAAATAGAACGAGGAAAAAAAGAATGCCTTTATGCCTCCGTACGAGCCCCAATTTCTCTTATTTTGTCTTTGTGATCACTACGCGAAATGTAAGTAGGCGGCAGCAAGATCGTGCTACACTCAGCTTCAAATTCCGGCCCTCTAAATTTTCTCAACAGAATTTCACGAAAAGAACGTCGTCTTTCCTCCAGCGATCCCCAACTGAGTTGCCGGAGCATTTCCGTGACACTCGCGCATTGGTCGAACCTACCAGTAACAAACCTAGCTGTTCGCCTCTGAACTGCTTCTATGCCTTCCTTATAACTGATCTGCTGCGGGTCGCAAACACTTGAGCAATACTCAAGACATGGTCGTACAAGCATTTTATACGCGGTCTCCTTTACAGATGAAGAACAAGTTCCCAAAATTCTCTCAATAAACCGAAGTCTGCTGTCCGCCTTACTCACAACTGTTCTTACATGTTCGTTCCATCTCATATCGCTCTGCAACGTTACGCCTAGATATTTGAACGACGCGACATCAAGAAGCTCACTACCAATGCTGTATTCGAACATCATGGGATTGTTCTTCCTACTCATGCGCATACCCTTACATTTTTCTACATTGAGACACTACCGTCTCTACCATAGGGGCACAAGGGGCACAGGCCCAGAGCCTTCAGCCTGAAGGGAGCCCCGAGAAACTCGTTCCTTTCTCCAAGGCAATGTATTTTTTTAAGTGAATTTTTGTCGCACTTGTTTGTCTGTATGTCCTCTATGTGTTCATAAACCATTCATTCGATTGTTTGATTGCAATGAAACTTCAGTGAACAGTTCTCCGTATGCCCACGAAGGTTCCTGACCCAAAAACAAAAGAGCACGACACATTGCTCAGGAGATATGATGTCATAAATACTAAGAGGCCACCGCGTGAGAATACGTGGATTTATGCGTGAATTATTGGAAAATGGGAGTTGCTACGGAACTGCAACAAAGTTTGCATGTAATTTCGAACGTTTATTTGCGCTCGGTGAGGGGCATGAGATATCCACCTGCAACACTGCCAGCGTTCCCCATCAACACGATTTCTCATAAAAGTTTCATGACGGCAGCATATAAAGCTGACAAAAACCCATGCTGCTGAATATACGAGTATGTGTGAAAGGCGAGATCTCAGAGCGACTGAATCACTCTACCAGAAAAACGTAGCAGGTATATCTAAGAAAGATCAGCCGGAGTGAAAATCTCTCAACATGATCAGAACTGGAGTGACAAGGTCAAAAGACAGTTTGCGGGAATGGGGTTATCTCGCATCGTGTGTTCGTTGTGAATGTGGAGTTCAACAAACTGCCAAGCACCTACCCAGATGTGTCTATGTTCTGCAAGATGACCAGAAGCAGGGAAGCTCTGAAGATATTTTAATTGCTGAATGCTGGTCTAAAGTCATCTTTGTTCTTTATTTCCTTTGTTTTGCGTTCTTTGAACGTACACTAATATTGACCATGATCTGTAAAATATAACACTGTCTAAAATGTTCATCTACGGAAATATTTTAAATGTTATTACCTACGTACTTGTATACACATTTTATACTGGTTTTGACGCTTGGTCTCGAATAAATTTTTTATTTTTAAAATGAAGTAGTATAAACGATATTTAATTTGTGTTTGTTGAAAACAAAAGTAATCAGTCAGTGTCAAAATTAGTAATATTTATTTCTTTTGGTTTTCCTTCATAGAAAGGTCAACTGGTTTTTAGTACATTTAACTAAGTCCTAAAATACCTTTTCAGAAGAGCAAGTAAACACTTATGTGAAACTTGTTTCCTTTTCACCTCCACTTGGACGCTTTTACCCACAGTCTGTAGTGACGTTGAAAGTGAGAATCAAGTTAAAATATACTCAATAAACATAATTAGGCACTGGATGGTTAGGAATACTTCAGGATTCCAACGCTGTGTCAGATACTGCCGGCACTGTTACCAGTACTGCTAGTACTACTAAGGTCGAGGACGAGAATAATATTGGGAGGGATCTACAGTTTTGTAGTAGTCAGTACACAATTACTTTTTGAAAGGTATTAGACTTTACAGGACAGCATTCATGATACAATTTATGGTGCATTGTAGGGACATGGAAAAGCGATTAGTATGTGATTTTTAAGCATACGTGACCTAGTATATCAATCATACTGCGAAACATGTTTGGTACATAGCACGAAGTACGTGCGTAAAGTTGTAGACTGTCTCAGGAAAATGTCATCCGTACGTTAGTTTCAAAATGTGAAGACTCCAACACATCGTGTCACGCATTATACATAGGAAGCGAAAGAATTTTACATACTAGTACATTCGGCCTATGTATTGCTGTATTAACAAGTAAATATTGGAGTAATGAACCGCCGGCTAAAGGAAAGTTATTTAGTCGTGTTGTTGCCACACGAAAGCATCCTGAAATTCACCTATTCATATTTGCTACCATTTGGTAAGTAATCGAGGCCTTAGCTGTCTAACTGCATGGGTAGGCTCATCGAGAGTACTGACAACTACGATTACCAGAAACGTAACAACCTGAAACTATATGTCACTTATAAAGGATAGACGCCCTCTGTAATTAATAATCAATTCTGCACAGTGAATTAACTAAAACTGATCACTACTTAATTTGAAATGAATAATGACTGCATATGTAATCACTTCAGTAAACGAAACTGTCAGTCATGAATTATAGATGCCCCAATGAAGTGTTTCAAGTATTCTGAAAAAACACATACGTGTAGGGGAACGTGTGGCAGAATAGCTTTCTTACGCTGAACAAGAAATGCTTCCTGTCTTGAACGTTGTGCCATATCCTGGACATTGTTAGAACCGTGTTAAGAGGTCCGTAGGAATAGCCTATCAATGGATCGACTATATTATGTATTGTGTTTTAGCTACTTCACTCCCCATTCGTTTTTACTACTGATTTTTGCAATATTCAACTCTTAGTTTCTCACAAATACGTAAAAATATGTTTGTTATAGTTACACTAAATTGAAACATTTGTTTCCTCTGTGTGCCCAGTACAGTTTTAATAATTTATTATATTGTTATTTATTGGTTTTAATACAAATAATTATATTAATTTCTTTTGTTATTATATATTATTGAAATGATTTTTTAATATAGTTTATTAGTTTACACATCAAATATATCTCATTGCGGTCACTGAATGCTATGTATTCCCAGTGTGGCGCCTGATGAAACATTGGGGCAGGGAAAATCGAGGTACGACCATTAGCACTTCAATCGCCTTATGTTAATTATTTCTCCTAATCTTAAGAATTTTTTGAAAATAATACCTATTGTTTCCGTATACAATAACTGGATGAAATAAATAACAAGCGCCGGAGGTCCGTTATATCGATGGAAGGGCCAGTGGGACGTATAATAATTAGAAGAATGGACTATAAGAAAGGAGAAACTCAATTAACCTGCCTTTAACCACAATGGAGCATTCTCGGAAGAAAAGAACACGGAAACAAAGACTATCCTGTTAAAAAATCTGTGGGTGGCTTTAACTGTATCTTATATTGAACACCATCAAAGCGAAAAGCAGCTACATCACATTAGAATTCTTGCTTCCAGACCAACGACATATCGAGAACGTAGGTATTGGATTTCCAGATTTACAGTCCAGAGGGTATGATACGGGTTCCGTAGCACCGAAGAACAAGGTCGGTTTCATGAAATAGAAGCGAAACAGTGATTCTGAAGCCTCTTCCCAATTTCATGAAACTAATTAACGCAGAGGTGAAGCGCCAATGGAATAACTATCTTTGTGATGGTTTGAATTAGTCGAGGAAAACTGTGAAGTAATGGAAAAATATATAGCTTCAAGTGGATCAAAAATAAATAATAACAGTCGTCAAAGCTGCATCATCATCCTGAAAACTTAAGCATCCTTGGTCGTTCATTGTTAGTAAGCAATGAGAAGACGTAAGTTTTTAGTGTCTTGAATACTAATTAAATGAAACACGTGCCTTAAATGCGCTCGCAGTTCGTGTGTAGGAGAGGTTTCCACCACACACTTTATGTGACGCAAGTATTTTTATAGTTCATATGTCATTTAAAAATAATTCTGTATGTTAAGATTACTTGACATAGTCTGGTTTTGTAGGTGATCTAATCGTTTTATTGTTTTCAAAATGACAAGCCAAAATCGCACATTAATAATTTATTAAATGACGACCGGTTTCGGTGCAGTGTTTCACCATCATCTGGTCACATATATGTCATAATGTGGTCATCTTGTAAGCTCTCATGTTTTTAACTTATGTATTTTTTTATATAGTGACTAAGTGCAATATTGCACTTCTTATCTTATACCCAATTTTTTAACAAGATGACCACATTATAACATACTAGTTGAAAACCCGGCGTTTCCCGGGTGTTTATTTATTTATTTATTCAAGCCTTGGGTTAGTAATCTACTATCCACTCTCTGTCTGTCCTTCGCCTTTTTTCTAAAAACATGTTACATTTATCAGAGAATATATCAGAAATACGAAATCACACGTAAAAATGCACTCGTTTCGAAGAATCCAATGACGAAATTCAACAATAATGATTGTAATAATATCAGACATCGATCACTTGATGTAATGCGCGAAACGTCAGATAGATTTTTTTTAATGAGATGTATTAAAAGAAAATTTCTGTTTTACTGCTTTATTTATTTATTCTTATATTTCCTTATTCTTATGCTTATCCTTACAGAGAAAGAGCTGAAGACATTGTAGCACACATAGACAAAAGATATGGTCTGTGGCATCACGTTTCGCTGTATGTAACATCTTTGCTATAGAGTCGCAAACGTCATCGCTGGCCTTCAGTCCGATTGTTTTTTATAATTTGACGACTTTCAACCACCATATCTTCGACCCCCTTATAGATATCGACATGGAACTGCTATGGTGTACAACGGGAGACTTCGGACAACAATTACACACAGACCATTCGTTTGCGTTCTGTAGTTTTCGCTACAGAGCGAAATATTAACGCACACACACGTAGAATTTTATATACACCAATAACTTTCCATCCAAATATACTCCAATTTTTTTATCGTTTTCAACTCTCAAGCACCAATGCAACCAATGAAACCATTTTCAAAGAGCAAATATAATTTTCAAAGAGTAATTATTTTCCGCATTTCGCCTTATATTCTTCAAATTATTAAATATCTATCAGATCGCTACAAAACCGTGCCTAAAACATTCCTCAGGTATAAATTAGTAACTCTACAAATATTTAAGTCTCTGCGTCTTGTCGTTTGGACGTGATAAGCGTACACCAAACAGACATTCACATTAATATATATAGTTAAATAGTTATCCGATCGGCATAAAACCGTACCTAAAGCCTTCCCCGGGTAGACATTAGTAACTGTACAAATTTTTTGCTCTTTATGTCTTGTGGTTCAGACGTGATAAACGTACACCGAATAGACATTCACATTTATAGATATAGATATGTGACCAGATGATGGTGACACAGTGCACCGAAACCGGTCGTCATTTAATAAATTATTAATGTGCGATCTCGGCTTGTCATTTTGAAAACTATAAATTCTGTATGTGAAATGTATACACACTAATAAGCACAATATTTTAACCATGATCGTGTTTTCCTTGTTAAGAATAGAAAATGCGCGATATATATGTGACCTAAGGCAGTTGGTAATGCCTGGAGGCACGGCACTAGCATTTTGAAAACTGCACGACTTTTCGGGTGTTAGAGGACGACTTTTGTGTGTCTGAAACATTCGGCGAAACCAAGGTGAAACTCAGACGGCTCAGGCGGCCAACCCTGATCACAGATTTCGGACGTTGTTGGGTGGGCAGACTGGTAAAACAGGGCAGGCGGCGAACTGCGATGGAACTAACACCAGCCTATATGACTGGTCAGAGTACAAGTGTGTCTTATCACACAGTGCTGTTAACAGAAAGCCCTACCGAAGGGCTTCCTCAGTCGACGACCCATGCATGTGGCGTTGTTGACACCACGGCATCGGCAGCTGCCACTGAAGGCTGCTCGTGACCGTCGCCACTGGTCGTTGACGCATAGGCAAAACGTTGCAATGGTCTGATGAATCCTGACACCTCCTTCGTGGTGCCGATGGAAGTGTGCGAATGTGACGTCTTCCAGGGAACAGTTTCTGATACCTTTTCTGGCTGTGGGGGACATTAGCGGAATCCATGGCTCCTGTGGCGCTCGTTAAGGGTTCAGCGCCCTGTCAACTGAGAAATACCGTACAGTGGCTGTAGACATCGTGGAGCGCTGTTTGACATTCATATGTCGCAACGGCAGTGTCATTTTAAACAAAATAATACGCCGTGGCAGATGTCCATTAGCTTGATAGACTGGTTCCAGACACACAGTGGCAAGGTTAAGTTACTGATCTGGTCACCTGATAAGCCAGACCTGATGTGTAGCATTGGCATGTTCGTAGACATTACTGTAGTTCAGGGTCTCTGCTATTAACCCTCCGTCACTCGCATGGTATTTCCTGACGCCGCTGCTCGTGTGAATGACAGGCGTCATGCAGAATGTCGCGGCTCATTTCGACAGCTTGAGCAGTGTACATGAATGATTTCATGATCTTACAATATATCTAAATGTAAGACATGTAATGCACTTACACAATTTAATATATTCTAGGAATTTGTGGTAGAAGTTAAAAAGTTCATATTTCCAGATAGCACAGTTACATCTGCTTTCCGAGTGGAAGTTGAGGTATCTTTATCTAAAAAACATGAAAATGTTTACTTCAAAACAAGGGCCTAGTTAACTGTCATTAGCAGTAAGTTAGGTGATTTATAAGTAACAAAACTGGGATAACGAGCATATTATTTGACATAGAGCATTACATAAGTGTCATGTGCAGTTATAGTAGTCCATGCTACTTCCCCTTAATATCAAAGATTTTATTTGTAACTGTTGGCGGTGAAACGAAAGCTATTCTTTCCACAATCATCGATGACATGTTTTCTATGATATAACGAGCTGGAGAACCAGGAGTTCCAGACAACACTGGATTACGATGGGTGACAAACCAGTCATCAAACTAGCATTGGACGAATCGTCGCTCACTGTCCCGTTGCAATGTGGCTGTCGACATTCTCGAAACGTGTGGTCCAGGACTGGAATGCATTACCACTGTATACCATAATACCGGGTTTCGCACCAGCGATGCATACGACAGCAGCTGAACAATCTCTCCTCAAGCGGTGTCTAAGAGCCTAGTCCAACAACCGTGGTTATCAAACAGAATCGCCATTGGAAGGACCTTGTACTTATCCTACAGCCGGTATTGTCGTTTGGGTTTCACTCCCTCCCCCCAATAGTACACAGTTCAGTAGCGGAACAACAAGCAGCCATCCATACACCCCCTTCTAGTGTTGAAGCATGCTGTCCTGCCATACCACTGTCGACCGTCACGTTGCTACGGGGTAACGAGCAATCTCACTTGGAACGGAATGATAGCTTGTTCATCGCCCGGTGGATTGCATTTCTGACTTGTGATCCCTGTTTTCTACCGAGTACTTATGTTGTTAGGTGAATGCTGTACGTAGCAGCTACTGCAGCCCAACATCTTTACCTCTATGATTCAATGCCGAGGAATATTGGGCAGCAGCGATGCCAAAACTCTGTACTATCGTCATTATCTTCCTTAGTTCACTTTACACAGTATTTCCAAACACGTGATAAATGTAGGCTACATTGCGTTGTTTTGCCGATAGACTCGGCTCTGATATCAGATATCTTCGTGTAAGATTTTGTATGCCCAACCGTGTATATAAGCTGAAATTCAATGAGTCTCTCTTGATAAGTGCTTGAACTTTTATCAAAAATTAGGGGTAAGTGTGAATCTCTACTGAAAGACAAATGTTTGGCTATAAGATTATAACTGGTAAAGTATTTAGAAAGAAGATTAAGCAAGAAGGGTTGCTGCCTATCGCCTTTCCTATCAGACAGGAAGTTACACTCACCTGCTGATCTGCTGTCCAGATGTTCAAATGTTCAAATGCTTGTTAAGCTTAAGGGACTTAACTATGGGGTCATCAGTCCCTATACTTACAAAATACTTATGAACTAGCTACAACTAAGGACGGCGCAAATATCCAAGCCCGAGGGGGGATTTGAACCCCCGACCGTAGTGGCCGTGCAGACCGTGACTGGAGCGCCGCAGCCTCCCCTACTCGGCCACCGCGGCTGGCGATCTGCTGTCCTTGGACCGTAAAGGCGTCGGACTTCTTCTCTTTGCAGGTGTTTGATCGCCTTCTTGATGATTCGTTAATTGAAAGGAGGACAGTAGGAAAGTTACAGAACATATAGGCAGAATTGTGGTTAAATCTGTATTCATAAAGATATGACGAATTTGAGGTAGCCCTGTTGCATGTTTAACATTTCACAAATAATTTTACCACGAAACCCTTTGCTGTAGGTCAAGGAATTACTAACAATAGTCACGAAATAAGCACATATTATACAGATACATTCGCAGTCCCTAGAGAGAGCGGAGAGTGGTTGAATCAGAGAGAATGTTGCTAGCCATGCAGTCGTAATACTAAAATCAGAGCAGGGGCCAAACGGCCAAGCTTACCTCACTATAAACTGATTGGTAAGTTTACCGGAAGCTTCCACTCGACCATCATTGTAACAGACGCGGACGGTTCTCAAAGTCAGACTTTCCTAATACGGCGGTAACTTCCGCCCTAGCCTGTCCGCTAGGAGGATACTTCGAAGCTCTGTAATCGAATGACGATGCGTGTCTGTTCACCGGGCACAGCACCGCAGTGTGCTTCCGCTGTTCAGAAGTAGTCCCTTCAAAAAATGTTCAAATGTTTGTACAGTCTATGGGACTTAACTACGGGGTCATCAGTCCCTAAACTTACAAACTACTTATGAACTACTTACAACTAAGGACGGCACAAATATCCATACCCGAGGGGGGATTCGAACCCCCGAACGTAGTGGCCGTGCGGACCGTGACTGGAGCGCCTCAATCTCCTCGGCCACCGCGGCCGGCAAGTAGTTCCTGTAGCCAACCTTACAGGTAGGGGAGAGAAACCGTTGGTAAAGCTTAGCCCTTGTGGGCACCACTGTGTCTCGGACACTCAGGTTGGGACATTTGATTGAAGCGCGGGACACATCTGGTGGGCATTCGCCACGGCGTCGTTTCCGGTTGCTTTTAGATTTAACGGCTACAGGAAATTCTCCATTTTGAGCAATGTCTAGATTAACCAAAAGGGTAATGTAGAAACTACTCTGTCCCTTCCATTCGATTGTCCTCTAAGTAAGCAATCATTCTGTGATGCTCCTTGGTTGTTGAAATTTAATAAACCGTTCTAAATTGTTTTAATTTTGCTACTTTTTAATTAAGATCCCGTCAGATCTGTTATTGGTATCGGGGAGTTTGTACTTTTACTGGCAACTCGAATCAGTGGTCGGAATAACATATTTAATTTTATTTTGCCTGATTTCTTTCTTATGATACAGCCGTTGTGGTCGTGCATTGTGTGCCCTCAAAAAGTCTGTGCATTAAACGATTGCGCAGAGCCGTAGTGTTCTGCTGTCAGAATGTTCCCCGTTTTTCTCCCGTTTTCTGATTTTTTACTTTCTGGTATAGTCCTCAGGTGAAATACAACTCCTCTTCCAGTTTTCCCATTTAGGACAAAGGCGTGCATTTAATTTCGCCATTGAGTGCCGTCCCGACTGTAGGGCCCTCGTCCTCCCTCGTCTGACCCAGCATCATCGCCCTCCCAGGGCAATATCCGCCGTCTCTGCTCTGTCCGTAATCTCGCGAGACAGTCCAGACCAGCCCATGTAAATGGGCTGGGAACCTGTTGGCTCAGTATTACCTGAAGATACGTACCTAACGACCGTTGCGTAGCTAAAAAGCCAGTACGTACGAAAATATTGTCTCTTTACAACAACTGATAACCGTCGCTGTTTAGTCCCTTTCGAAAATCAACAACCAACGTTTACAACAACAGCCATTTGGAAGGATATTAGTATTCAGTCGCTGTTTGCTGCAAGGTAACTGATCCAGGATAAAGGTAATGTCAGCGGGAATTTTATGGAAATCTGAAGACATGTTCAGCTGTATCTGTGTTACGGCACACAAGCAGAGTTTGAATGGCGAGTCGAAATTGCCGCCCGCGAACAGCAGCCGAATCGAACTCTTGGTTTTGTGAACACGTATAGACTGGGTTGAGAGTAATGTTAACAATATAGCAGCATTTTTATGTCTATTGCTCGGATTTTATTCATATTGTATGTGCAAAACCACACAATCGGAGCTGGCACTATGAAAGATTACGCAAATCGATTAATTTCACTTTCTAAAGATGTCCATTAGGCTAAAAGCCATGCTCACGTAAGAGAAACATTTACTTGTGCAACTTTAGAATTTTACTTGCAAAGATGCTGATTTATAAAGATTATTGAAGAAAGTACTGGTTTTAATCGTGTAACTACCGGCATAAAAATGCCCCTGTCCGAGCACAAAGAAGACGAAAATGTTTCTGTCTAAAAGACTTTGACAGGTAAGTGTGGAACCAGCTGTCTCAGTTCACGTGCCGCCTTCCTCACCAAGCATGTAGGCAGGCAAACATATCCGCTCTCTTTTAACACGAAACATCTTAAATCCTTTTATCCGATCTCTTATTGTTGTGTAGTTCACATAGCCAACATCCCCCATTGTCTCCCTTTGTCTACATAAGTGTCTCTCCCACTGTCCCCTATTTTTCCCATTGGCCGTTTCTCCTGTCTCCCCCTCCTACATTTCGTCTCTTTCCTCTATCCTCCTAGTCACTTTCGTTGCCACTTCCAGCGGCCGCCTGCCTTTATTTATACCCTATTCCTTGTCTCTCACACTTTCTCACATCTTGCTGTCTGTCTACTGAGTCACCATTTTCTCCTCTCAATACGTCTTCGCTTATTGACTGTATGGCTTTTATTCATCACTCTTCCTCATCCCACTTTCTGCTCTCCCTTTTACCCTCACTTTTACCGTCTCCATCCATTCATTTTTCTTGCTGCTACTATCTTGTTTACCCATTGTGTCCTCTCTCTCACAACTATTGTAATGTCTTCCCTCTGTTCCACCGTCACGTTCTGCTATTTTTCTTCAGCACAAAAAAGCGTGAATTTCTTCGCATGCCAAAATTTTTGTTGACTCAGGCTACTAGTTCCCACTTTTCTGTCAAGAATCAAGAACGTACATTATTCTTTAGTGTTCGAAATGGACAAATATTCACCTGGTTCCCTTTTTTTCTTCTTATAGTAAGTTGTGCTGCTTATGAAAGTAAAATTCTGTAGATGTGGAATGAAGGTAAGGAAGGATGGAAGACTTCAATGTATATCACATGAAAAACGCGACCATTAGATACGAAGCACAAGCTTGCATTGTTTTGATAACAATGGTAAAGGAAATAGGCTGTTAGAAAGAAGTCGTCATAGAATTTGCTTGTTACTACTTACGAAAATGAGGGAAAACCTACATCTGGATGCCTGGAAGTGCATTTGAACTGCAGTCCTACCGAATACGAGTCTATTATCGTCTGTAAATGCTTCGACATATTTTATATAACGTCGGGTGTCCGAGCGTTGCTCGGGAATATTTTTTTCTGTTACATAGTGGTATTGTTATATAAATATTTTGCAACACTACCTACGCAGGAATTTCCACCGTTAAAGGAAAATGACCATACATGTACCTAGTTAAGTGTCACAGTAAACACTTTTGTTCGATATTTCCTAGATATTTCGAAGTACACAGGTTGGCTACAAATGCAACCCTTTTTTAATTTGTTAGTGTTTCACAAGAAAACCGTATGTAACATTGTTGTAAAAATTAAAAACGTGATACATAATTTTGATGCTAAATGTTTGAGTGGTATCAAAGGTATCTGAAAATAGAATGTATGACATCTAATTATTTTGGAATATCCTGTCGTTTCAGAAATGTCGTAAATTAAAGAAGCGAATACAAATCTTTATCCAAAATTTTGAATCGTTAGAACCGTTTCCAAGATACACGAAATGTAGCCTATGTTAGAGGCAGGGATGACTGATCTTCCGCCAGTAGGCTTTTTTCCCCAAGATGATGTTTTCTTAGAAAATGTATTATGACTTACATTCTGATTAAACATCTACAGCTTATGATCTTACTACATATGAACTGGTTATTTAAATGACAAAATCATGACTGTAGTTAATCATGTTAATACAAATTGCCACAGTATGTTACATATTTTCAGTTTATATGCCAGTATGAATTTATTTCAACATATTCGGTTTTATCATAACGAACTCGTATTTTAAGGTAATACTTCCTTGCATCAGCTTTGTGCATGGCTGTGAATCAGCGACTGTTACAATACAATTAGACTTTTAAGGGGCAACCCTCAGTCGCAAAATACGAATATAAACATAACCAGGTTTCAATGCCGCTATGGGCACCTTCTTCAGACGAAGATGAATATGTTAAAACTACACGTCAAGATTTAAAACAATACAAAAATATCTGACATAATCTGACAGTCATACCTAAAAAGAAAATTATTGTGGCTAGACAGAGCAGTCACTGGGGGGCTGCAATGTCTCCGCTGCCAACGTCGACATATAACTAACCGCACATGTGTACAAAGCGCGTATGTTAGCTTATCGCCATCTAGTGGCCAAGTTATGATACTATGTGGCAGGTAATTTACCTACCAAACCGATAGATCTCATACATTCTACACATTATACATATAGAAGCATAAGTACTACATCTTAACGATATTTAACGAAATGCAGTAACCAAACATAAATAGTAACACATATTAATGTAAAACAATAGGTATCACGGAACCTGCAAGAGGCAGGAAAAGTGAAACTTAATTTGACTGTCTGAAGTAGTGGCTAGATGCCTTTAAAGAAACCGCTACAACGAAGTTGCTCCTGTTCATTCAATAACAGTCCGTCATGCAAGGACAAATATTTAAAAATTTCTAGCTCTTCCCTATATGCAAAATATCTACATGTTCAATGTTTTCGGGGACATGTCCTGCAATTAACAAGTGATCTGAAAACGAGGAATTAGCGGGACAAGACCCGTTCTTCCTCAAAAAATGCTCCTTGGAAAGAACCGAAAAGGCTCGTCCCATTTGTCTGATGTAATATGCAGAACAGGTAGCACATTAGAGCTTATAGACACCGGAGTTTTGCAAGAGGTCAGAGATAGACTTCAGATTATGGATGACGTTCTCTTTTAAACTGTTATTAGTGGAAAAGGCGATATTACATTTGTATTTTTGTCGAAGCAGTTTTTTAATCCGATAGGACACAGGACCTATAAAAGGGATCGAAAATAACCCCTCCTTTTTTTTTTTTTTTTTTTTTTTTTTTTTTTTTTTTTTTTTTTTTTTTTTTTTTTTTTGAGGCTTTCACCAACCAACCGAGCCTCATAACCATTGTTGATGGCTACTATTTTAATGAGATTAATTTCTTTATTGAAGTTTTCTTTAGATAAAGGGACTGACAGTCCTCTGTGGACAGCTGTGAAAAAGAAGGCATTTTTATGAGAAGTTGGATGTGCAGAAGAGGCTGGAACAATTTGGTCTGTTTGCGTCATTTTACGGAAGATATTAAATGAAAATTTATCGTCGATTATAGCCAGTGTGAGGTCTAGGTAGTTTAATTGACGCTTGTCATTGTGGTGGTGATGTTTCCATGAAGATCGTTAAATAAATTAAAAATCCGGTCAATACCATTAAGTGGGCCGTCATAGACATCTAAAATGTCGTCAACATATCTGCAATAAGTTAGAATGCCTAAGTCAGTGGCTGAGAATCCCTGAAAAATTTACTTTTTAGATATGACTATCTGATTATGTCAGATATTTTTGTATTTTTTAGATCTTGACATGTAGTTTTAACATATTCGTCTTCGTCTGAAGAAGGTGCCTATAACGGCATTGAAACCCAGTTACGTTTATACTCGTATTTTGCGACTGAGTGCTGCCCCTTAAAAGTTTAACTTCCTTCCATATTAAGGTTTGGGTGTCTCGAGGATTTTCATGTAGAAGTAGAACTTTCAGCGCTAAAGGTCGTTTAACTCCAGAAAACGCTACATGCATGAAAACTGCGACCTCAAGTCCTCGCCGATAAATTCGAGTGTTTGGCCTGGAGATTTGTGTACCGTCTTGGCGAATGCAACCTTACTCGAAATTGGCGTCGCTGCAAGGTCCACCCCAGTTATTCTTTTGAAGAGTCTATTGTTTGTATATGTAACTCTTTGACAGATTGTTATCCAGTGACAATTTTTTCCTTTATTATGTTATTGCACAATTTTCTCACAACGAATCTCACATCGTTAACAGACCTTTTGATACATCTTACCTACGCATCAGCATTATTAACATATTTTCCCTATGGTGCCAAGTCTGAAATAGTAATACCATTATAAAATTCTTTTGTAAACTGAAGTACTCCTTCTGGTTGGTGTTTGACCGTATGATGACTATGATGGATTCAGTACTCTACGGGAAGATTGGCAACTATATCTTCGTTAATTATTCCAACATTCTTATTGAGTGGAACTATTATTGTTCTCTCTTTCATTCTCTCATAATTTTGAGTAGAAAAGCAGTTACCAAACATTTCATTATTTAAATAGTTGTTTGAAACGATATTTTCTGATAATTCCATTTCTTCCATCATTTTTAATGACAGTTCACCGGTACCTAACTTCAGTAAATAGTGAGAAAATTCTCGTTGCTCCGTATCAAGGCGCATGTTTTGTTCTCGTTTAAAAGTCTTAAGAAAGACCACAAGGGACATCACTTAATAGAAAGATTTAATAACTGATTTATTAACTCGCGGCTGTACAGGTAGGCATTGACGAAAATCCCCTCCACTGAAAGGGAGAGTCTTAATTCCATTAGATCGAAGAGTTGATCGACGTTTTTTAATCCATATTTTGGAAACATTGAGGCCTCAGCTATTAAAAAAAAAAACTTAAAAAATATATATTTCTTGTAATGACCTTGCTTTCGATGAATTAGGTTTGAAAAGAGAGAGTGATCTGGTGTTAGAGGTACTTTTACTCCAAAGGGTTTCTGAGTATTACGAACATTAGGCAGTAATATGGAATCAATATTAGTAAATGCCATACATTTCATGCCATGCCATTGGAATGTTCCACAACTATCGATTTGTTTCATGGAGTACACCATCTACGAGACGTTTCTTAAACAAAAGTTACCACGAACTTCACTGGCGTAAATATTAGTACATTTTGTGGTAATTCATATTGTGTTTTCATTCGAGACTACGTCCGGAAGATCTATTTCTCTCTTTGTTACACGATCTTCAATTTTGGATCTACGTAAATAAGTAAAAAATGTTACTAGTCCTAGTTCTAAAATGGATAGTATATTTACTTTTCTTCCATTTAGTTGTTCAGTCTTTTCCTTAGAACAATAAAAGTTTTCCTCTTAAATTACTTCTTCCTGTGATTCTCGTTCAACTTTTTCACAAACTTTTCGTTCTGCTTTAGAATCGTGAAAGATTTCATGTGCACAAACATTTTTCTCTGAGTCATCAGTATCACTGTCACGATCTTCATAATGCAGCTCACCTAACTTTTCTAGTCGAACATAATGGTCTGTACTAAACTCTGACCGACGTTTCCCCTCTTTGAAATCAATTCCACAAAGTAAACATAAGATAATGTTATGTAAACAGGAGATTAACTGGGATCAGTATCATCATGCCAAAACTTACGCACATGAAGTATGGATTGACTCTAGAAAAGCAATGCAGTCCCACAATCTTGCATCGCTTGAGACTGTAACAGCTGTGCTCGCGAGGATGACCATGTGAAGAAGCTCCGACTAACATTATTCCTTAGCTAATCAGTCACCTACAGCTTTTCTGTCCACAATAATTGAACTTAGGTTCTTACAGCAGGGGTACTGTAGACAAGAACACAATTAATTTATAAAGTTGGCTGTAGGCAAGTCACACACAATATAATTTTCGATAGTCTGTGGAAATACGTATTAAGAATTAAGCACGTAAATTAGACTTAGTTTTGTCACGAGTTTCTTCAAAATGTTCAAATGTTTGTATAGCTTATCGGACTTAACTACGGGGTCACCAGTCCTTAAACTTACAAACTACTTATGAACTGCTTAAAACTAAGGATGGCACAAATATCCATGTCCGAGGGGGGATTCGAGCCCCCGACCATAGTGGCCGTGCAGGCCGTGACTGGAGCGCCTCATTCCCCTCGGCACAGCGACCGGCACGAGTTTCTTAAAACTATCATTCTCAGACATTAGTCGCTGGATGAGAAACTGGTTTGTTGTGCGCTGAATCGAAAGCAGTCTAAAGACGTTAACGCAACTCTGGCGTCTTCAGAATAAAGACAGGCACGAAAATGAAATAATCGAAGTAAGAAGAACAGGAGAAACTGGCTACGTATCTCGCATACGATCACAGTTACAAGAGTTCGGACAAAGGGACGTGATATGGTAGGGTGTGCTTCGTAACCGTAAACATCACGAGTACTTCGTGTATGGCTAAGACAGACTATTCCCAAGGGACTGAGTGACATGTGCCAATACCTGATGGTAATCGCAGCACGATAAACTAGTTATGGAATAAGTGTGTCCTCAAGGGACACGGTAAGGACCGTGCAGCCAACCTAACAATGCAGGCAGCTGTCACCATTCCTGCTGTCCTTACGTCCTGCAAGTTGGCTGACCTGAACTGAAGAGAATTAAAAGAAAAAAAAAACACACACAGCAAGAACGCTTGTTACCCTCTTCCAACGTTTGCTTTCAATGACGATTGGAAATAACGGCCAGTAAAATTACTCAAATTTTTGCTTTATTGTATATTAATTAAAAGGTGAATTCTGAAATTATCCTGTCCCATCCGACCGATGATCCTGCGAGCTTCAGAAAATTAATTTATTAGTATTAATGAAATAATGAAATTATACGAATTATCCATTAATTAACTGATCAGTCGGTTTAAATGTAATCGAAATTTTTTTGTGGATTTGGAATCTGTGATCAGAATTAAGGGATATATGTTATTGCTCTCTCTCTTTGTGAGACGAAGACTAGTTTGGGAGGTTGCCGTGGCCCAGCCACTTGTTTGAAGTGTTCGACGAATCCAGCAGGTTTAGCTCAAGTTGAGCAAGTTTCGCTGCCTGTGACTGTAGACAGTATCAGTGAGTAATTTATTTAAATATAATGTACCAGATTGCACAGCTTCAACCATACTGTTGCACAACAGTTCTGTAGTAGAAGTATAGTAGTAAAATTTTCTAAGTTTTGATTGCTATAAAAACGTTGCGGGTGAGTCGATAGAACGGGAAAGAGTAACAGTAGCTGCCTTGTCCCATACTCACTGAGTGAAGCTGACACTAGTGGACGCTCACACGCCGGACTGAATAGCACGCATCAGCGGAAGTTAAAGGGAACAGTACGAGCTTGCAGTATCACGTCACTTCCTTACGTGAGGAAACAATGCCTAAGTCTAACTCAAAAACGCCAATCCATAGCCTTTACGAACGACCAGCTAGCCTTTGCGCGAACGCGGGAAGATGCAAAACGGCGACACCTTCGTATGACAGGGCCAATGCGATCATAACGGAGCACATGGGGGAAATATTAGCCGCTCCACACACGCTATACAGGGTGTCCAACAACTTTCACCCCAGAACTACAGGAGATGCTTGAAAACGACTTTCACGGTCATGAACGTATGGCGAGGGCTTATGGAAGTAGGTATACGCGATGCTAGCGCCCGTCCGAGAACCAACGGTGTCTCACTTCAGTTCCGGGACGCGTTAGCTGCGCACTTCCTGTGTTTCAAACGTCAATTTCGCGTCGCATTTCTCCGGATGTAATCTACGCATCGCGATACAACCGACGCCATTCTTTTTGTGATTTTTAATGCTATTGATTGCTTAAGAAATAATATGGCGTATCCAGTTTTAAAAATTACACTCCTGGCCATTAAAATTGCGACACCACGAAGATGACGTGCTACAGACGCGAAATTTAATCGGCAGTAAGAAGATGCTGTGATACGCAAATGATTACCTTTTCAGAGCATTCACACAAGGTTGGCGCAGGTGGTGACACCTACAACGTGCTGACATGAGGAAAGTTTCCAACCGATTTCTCATACACAAACAGCAGTTGACCAGCGTTGCCTGTTGAAACGTTGTGCGATGCCTCGTGTAAGAAGGAGAAATGCATACCATCACGTTTCCGACTTTGATAAAGGTCGGATTGTAGCCTATCGCGATTGCGTTTTATCGTATCGCGACATTGCTGCTCGCGTTGGTCACGATCCAATGACTGTTAGCAGAATATGGAATCGGTGGGTTCAGGAGGGCAACACGGTGCGCCGTGCTGGATCCCAACGGCCTCGTATCACTAGCAGTCGAGATGATAGGCATCTTATCGCCATGGCTGTAGCGGATTGTGCATGCACGTCTCGATCCCTGAGTCGACAGATGGGGTCGTTTGCAAGACAGTAACCATCTGTATGAACAGATCGACGACGTTTGCAGCAGCATGGACTTTCAGTTCAGAGACCATGGCTGCGGTAACCGTTGACAATGCATCACAGACAGGAACGCCTGCGATGGTGTACGTAACGACGAACCTGGATGCACGAATGGCAAAACGTCATGTTTCCGGATGAATCCAAGTTCTGTTTACAGCATCATGTGGTCGCATCCGTATTTGGCGACATCGCGGTGAACGCACATTAGAAGCGTGTATTCGTCATAGCCATACTGGCGTATCGCCAGGCGTGATGGTATGGGGTGCCATTGGTTACACATCTCGGTCACCTCTTGTACGCATCGACGACACGTTGAACAGTGGCCGTTACATTTCAGATGTGTTATGACATGTGGCTCTATCCTTCATTCGATCCCTGCGAAACCCTACATTTCAACAGGATAATGCATGACCACATGTTGCAGGTTCCGAACGGGCCTTTCTAGATACGGAAAATGTTCGACTGCTGCACTGGCCAGCACATTCTCTATCCCTCACCAATTGAAAACGTCTGGTTAATGGTGGCCGAGCAATGGATCGTCACCTTACGAGAAATCACTACTCTTGATGAACTGTGGTATCGTGTTGAAGTTGCATGGGCATCTGTAGCTGTACACGCCGTAGAAGCTGTGTTTAACTTGATGCCCAGGCGTATCAAGGCCGTTATTACGGCCAGAAGTGGTTGTCCTGGGTACTGATATATCAGGATCTATGCACCCAAACTGCGTAAACATGTAATCACATGTCAGTTCTAGCATAATGTATTTGTTCAGTGAATACCCGTTTATCATCTGCATTTCTTCTTGGTGTAGCAATTTTAATGTCTAGTAGTGCAATACTTCATTACGCTTTAGTCTGTCTCATAGTACCTACTTTCATAAGCCTCTAACGTACGTTCGTGACCGTGAAAGTCGTATTTCAATATCTCTTGTAGTTCCAGTGATACCTGGGGGTTCAAGAGTTGAATGCAAAACCCTGCATATATTGCAGCACTTGAGCTCATGGTCAGTCGGTCAGACGAAACGATGATTTTCACTTCGTTTGCACTCGATTCCGTGACATGTACTAACGTCGGTACAACTCTGATATAGAACTCCAGCACTCTTGTACATCAACTGACAACCAGCAGTATACCGCCTTGTGCATAAGCTAAGAGTTCAACTCAGGCACTACAACCGACTACGGACGCAGAGGAAGTATCGTCGTAAAAGGAGACTTGTAAATTCCAGACGCCAAGTATGAACGCTAAAATCAAGTAAATAACTATGTAATGTAAAGAACATTTTTTTATTATTTGTATTCGAAATAGTTAACTCTCACAACAAAGAGTTAGTAATGAAAATATAGGCCTAAACATAAAAGGCCAAGGCAAAGGACCCAGGTTCGAGTCCCGGTTCCGGCACAAATCTGCCTGGAAGTTTCATGTAGGGAATAGTTTATTTTAAAAATTATCTAATATTTGTAAATCTACGGAACTTAACTACTATGGTTATCATTCCCTAGGCTTAAAACTATTTAAACTAACTTTAATTAACTTACACTAAGGACGACACAGACACACACACATATGCCCAAGGGAGGATTTGACTTAGTGTGTTTAAAGTTGCTAGGGTCTATGTAGGCCTAAGCCAAGCAGTGAACAGGATGACTAAATACACTGAACTTCGCAAAGCACGTGAACAGAAAAGAAGTCGTACATGAAAGGTATTAAATTCAAAACTTATAATGCAACATTCACTTTATTTCAATGTGCATGCTACCAGAGAGACTTTTATTTAGTCGTTATCTAACGAAACCAGGCGTTCAAAGTTATTAAACACATTTTTGACGTAAAATCTTTTCTCAGATATGCGTGTGTAAAATATGGGAGACATTAGAGGGGGGGGGGGACGGAAAGTATAGTATCGTAATTTAACATTATTCCGTTATTGTTTTCGAATGCAACTCTCACTTACCCTAAACGTATGTGGACGCACCATTTATAAACCAGAAAATTCGATAATATTGTAACTTATTTTAACTGTATGTAGTAAATATTTAGAACAGCAACATATTCCTTAATATCGACTGTGACTGTATCACGTCTCTAAAAAATATCCCTCTAATCACTAACTTTTAAGTTGCTTGCCTCTTACACTCAAATGAATACATTTACTATGCTGTAACATTTTCTGCGTTAGGAAAGTATATTTAACGGCCTAAGAGCATATTAGAAAGCATAATGGTTGCATGGTTTTTAAATGCGCGCCTTCAACATGGGATTCAAAACGGCGGATTGTTCTGCTTGTACTATACAGAGCTCTAAGGAGGCCGCCGGTACTGGATGTGCCTTTTTCTGCCCTCAAATTCAGATTTGGAGAACTTTCAAACTGCCAACGAATTCCTCTATATTTACGGCGGAGACAGTGGCAATTCTGGAAGCACTTAGGTTTGTTTCTACCATTTCCTTCCCGAAAATATTAGTTGTGTCTGATTCTCAAAGTGTCCTTCAAACCTTACAACACCGGAGATGGAACAAAAAAAACCAACAGCTATATACTGGATGTGGTTTCGGCATATATTCGCTGTACCAATACGGGACGGACAGTTAATTTACTGTGGGTGCCTTCTCACGCTGGTATCTGCTATAATGAGGAAGTTGATGCATTGGCTAAACAAGCGGCATCCTTCGGCACTGTCTTGGACCTACAACTACCATACACAGACTTCTTATCTGCCGTCAAGGACTACGCAAAACAACAGTGGCAACAGATGTGGAACGTTTCCCAAGAAACGAAAGGCGCTTCTTACGCTGTGCTGCAACCTCGGATTTCTACGCAGCCGTGGTTTATGAGGACTCATCTGGACCGATCCGCGATTTCTACCATTATCCGTCTTCGTTTCAATCACGCCTGTTATCCAAAACATCTACATCGGATGAACATCTACGATTCGGCGGCATGTGAGTGTGATCCTGACACGGAAGCTGATGTCAACCACATCCTGTTCAGGTGCCCCAAATTTGACCGAGAACGTTTGAACTTCCTGCAGACATTGGTGAAGATGGGATATCCCCTTCCCCAGTCAGCTTCTTCCCTTTTGTTTACGAAAGACATTCGTGTTTATAAAATCATAATTAAGTTTATTAAGATCACTGTACACAATATTTAAGCATCCAGTGTGTTGGTAATATAAGGTTTTGCTTGTGAATATGTGAAATTGTTCCAACTTTATTTAAATTGTAATGTACTGCAGTTTTCGCTTTGTTTCCACTTTCCTATTTTGACAAAATGCACTTCTGCTTTGTCTATTTAAATATATGTACATTTCCACTGTGTGTTGTAGATGGCCACATTGAGTTAACACTCAGAAGGTCAAACAAAAAATAAATAAATAAATAAATAAATAGGAGGCTGCCGACGTCATCAACCTGGTCGCCTGGAGACCGAGTTACACCGGCCGCAGTACACAGCAACGTGTACCAGTCGAAAAGAATGTTTTCCTGACCGATATTCCTTTATTACGACTAAACGGCAGCAGCAGGACCACGCCCACCTCTTCCGGCTGGGCACGCCCTGGCGGTTTGGAATCTGGCATCCTGACAATCGGCTCTCCAACCCAATCTAAGTGCAAATCCACCAAGTTGTGCGCCGGCAGCCGCCAGAGACCCTGCAATACATTCGCGCCACCGCCTCCCTTCCCTGCATAAAACAGCTCTCTATATCTGGAAATTTGTAATGAATCATACTGTGAGAAATTATTTAGTTGGTTTACGTTTTAGGAGGCGATCCACTTATAATATTGTAAGAAGATATAAAATAGCCAAGATCGCTTATCACCAATTTTTATTAACGACGACCGGTTTCGCTGAACTATGTCAGCATCAGGTCAAATAAAATATTTTACTAGGCCATAATCTTGTAATGTCAAACAGTTGTTATATAACAATTTACAGTGCATGGGTGCACTATGTCAATATAATAAAACAAAATTATCACGGATAATTCGTGATAATTTTGTTTCGTTATAATGATATAGTGCACCCATAATTCGTGATAATTTTGTTTTATTATAATGACATAGTGCACTGTAAATTGTTATATAACAACTGTTTGACAATACAAGATTACGACCCTGTAAAATATTTTATTTGACCTGATGATGCTGACATAGTTCAGCGAAACCGGTCGTCGTTAATAAAAATTGGTGATAAGCGATCTTGGCTATTTTATATCTTTTTACAATAAGAAATTATTCTTTACTAAACCAACACCTCTGAAATTAAAGTTTTTAACTCGTAATTTCTTATAATGAGTTCCTTTATAAATAACTTTACTCCAGCCAGACATGATTTTCTTTTATTAAAATATTTCACGATGCGTTTAGCATTGTCACTTTAATCAGGCTACTTTTGAAATGTGATGGTCTGCGTTTGTAAATTCACGTGCAAGTTTTAGTTAATGGACCATCTTTTTATGTGTAGTTGGTTGCGCCAGTAACTGTATATATAGATCAACTAAAATTTCACATAATTTTACATATTACAGTGAGTATTGACGAATAAGGCTGAATTATTTCCCTAAACGTGTCGTGCGAACTAGGAGAATCGTCCACAAATTCCGTTTCTATTTTTTTTCCGCGGTAGCGCTACGATCGCAGTTTCGAGCATTTGTGGCAGTTACTCTAACTCAAGGAGGAGATATGTACGCCATTTTCAGATCGCTGCAGCCGACACGTGCTTTTTTATAATGTCAGCTATAATTTAAATTGTCGCCGCGTGTGAAGTCAGATCTGTGATGCGTTTTCTAAATGCAAAGAAAGTTAAAGAAAAGTAAATTCTGCCAGGTTTACGGGAAAAATGCTATGAGTGATTCAGTAGTTAGAAGATGGATTAGACTGTTCAATGAAGGACGTGATCAAGCGCACGATGGATAACAAAGTGGACCACCGTCTGTCCTTATTGATGAATTGGTTCACACAATTGAAGAAAAGGATAAGGACAACCAAAAATTTACACTTAGTGCCCTTGCTATAAATGTTCCGGAAGTCTTCCGATCACTAGACCATGAAATTGTTACTGAAAAATTGAAATTTTGGAAACTTTGCTTACGTTGCGTACCCAAAATTGTTACTTAACAAACAACGGATGGGCTGTGCACTACAGTTTTCGACAAGCTACAATGAAGAGGGCGATGGTTTTCTTTCTCGAATAGTCACGGGTGATGAAACTTGGGTATCGTACGACAACCCTAAAACAAAACGACAATCAGTGGAATGGAGGCACATTACATCGCAAACGAAAGTTATGCCCAAGAAAATCTTGACACCACTAAAAGTCATTTGCATAATTTTTTTGGGGGGGGGGGGGCAGAAAAGGCATTTTGCTGACTGATTTCTTACCACGAGGCCAGACAATCAATGCTCGTGATTACTGCTAGACCAATAAGAAATTACTCCGCTCAATACAGAACAAGCGCCAACGAATGTGACCAATTAACTGTTACGGGAATGTCACTAGGATGTGTTTGATCATCCTCCGTACAGCCCGGAGCTCGCTCCTAGCGACTTTCGCCTCTTCTTACACTTAAAACCTGTCCTTGGTGGTCAACAATTCAACGACGATGATGAGCTGAAATAACGCGGTCGCAGATGCTTGAATGCACAGGCGGTAACCTCCTATGAAGCAGGGATATAAAAACTTGTGCCACGCTATGACAAGTGCCTACAAAATTTCGAAAGCTATGTAGAAAAGTATTTTATCAGTTGTTGATTTTTATACAGTAAATATTCTTCTGTATCAGTAAATCCTTCTTTTATATAACCAACGCAACTTACTTTGTGGACATGCCTCGTATTTGTTTGTGAAGTAGTATTACGTACATTGACTCACCAATAGGGCAAAACGGGGAAAATTACCATTCATCTACTATTTGACCATCCTCATGAACTATAGACATTGACGAGGTGGGGAGCCTTGTGTGGGGAGCCTTGCCGTACCGTAGGGGCAACCACAGCGGAGGGGTATCTGTGGAGAGGCCAGACAAACGTGTGGTTCCTGAAGAGGTGCAGCAGCCTTTACAGTAGTTACAGGGGCAACATTCTCGATGATAGACTGAGCTGGCCTTGTAACATCAGCTAACATGGCTTTGCCATGCATTTACTGCAAACGGCTGAAATCACGGGGAAAATACACCCGTTAATTTTCCCGAGGACATGCAGTTCTACTGTATGAATATATGATAATGGCATCCTCTTGGGTAAATGATTCCTAGGATTAAATAGTCCCCCATTCGTAACTCCGGGTGGGGACTACGCAGGAAGAAGTCGTCATCAAGAAAAACAAAACAGGCATTCTACGGATCGGAGCGTGGAATGTTCTAACACTGAATTGGGTACGTAAGTTAGAAAATTTGAAAAGAGAAATGGATAGGTTAAGGTTAGGTGTGGTATGGATTAGTAAAGATCGGTGGAAGGATGAACAGAAGTTTTGGTCAGGTAAGAGCAGGGCTGTAAATACAAGAGTAGATCTGATAATGAATAAGAAAATAGGAATGCGGATAAGTTACGATGAATAGCGTAGTGAACGCAGTATTGTAGCAAAGATAGACACGAACCCAACACCGACAACAGGAGTGGAAGTTTATATGCCAACTAACTCTGTCGATGATCGGGAGATCGAAGAAATTTATGAGGAGCTAGAAGAAATTTTTCAGACCGTCAAAAGGAGATGAAAACTTGATTGTGATGAGAGACGGAAACTCAGTAGTAGGAAAGGGAAGAGAAGGAAGTGTATTAGCTGAGGAAAAGGAATGAAAGAGGAGATCACCTGTTATAATTTTGTACAGAGCGCAATTTAATCATCACAAACACTTGCTTTAATCATTACTAAAGAAGGTTACATGCGTGGAAGGGACCAGGAGACACTGGGAGGTACCAGAGTGACTTTCTATTGGTAAGGCAAAGATTTAGAAACCAGGTTGCAAACTGTAAGTCATATCTAGGTGCAGATATAGAATCTGACCATAACTTATTGGTTATGAACCGTAGATTAAAACTTAAGAGACTGCAAAAAGGTAGAAATTTAAGGAAATGGAATCTGGACAAATTGAAGGAACCAGAGGTCGTTGAGAGTTTTAGAGGGAACATCGGGCAAGATTTGTCTGAAACGGGGGAAATTAATACAGTGGAAGAATGATAGGTAGCTCTGGGAGGTAGAGTAGTGCAGGCCACAGAAGATCACATAGGTAGAACGACAAGGCGTAATAGAAATCCCTGGATAACACCGGATATACTGGACTTAATTGATGAGAGGAGAAAATATAAAAGTGCATCAATTAAAGCAGGCAGAAGGGACTACAAACATCTGAAAAATGAGATTGACAGGAAGTGCAGACTGGCTAAGCAGGAGTGGCTAGAGGACAAATGCAAGACCGTAGTGGAATGTATAATTAGGGGAAACATAGATACCGCCTACAGGAAAAAAGAGACATTAGGAGACAAGAAAAGCAGCAGTATGAATATCAAGAACTCAGTTTCAAAACCAGTTTTAAGCAAAGATAAGAAAGCTGAAAGATGGAAGGAATATATAGGAGGCCTCTACAAAGGAAATAAACTTGAAGGTAGTATTCTAGAATTGCAAGACGAAGTAGATAAGATGAGATAGGAGATACTGTACTGCGAATTTGACCGAGTGCTACAAGATTTGAGTAGAAACAAGGCCGCTGGAGATGATGATGTCGCGTCTGAACAGCTATTACCGTTACGAGAGGTAGTCATGAAGAAATTGTTCCACTTGGTATGCTAGAGTATGAGAGAGGGGATATAACCTCAGACTTCAAGAAGAATATAGTGATTCCATTTCCTAAGGAAGTTAGTGTAGACAAATGTGAAACTATCAGTTTAATAAATCATGGATGCAAAATAATAACACGAATTATTCACATACGCATGGAAAAACTTTTAGAAAAGAACTTGGGGAAGATTAATTTGGATTCAGGAGAAATGTTTGAACACGCGAGTGAATACCTACATTACGACTAATCTTAGACGACATATTGAGGAAAGAGAAACCTACGTTTTTAGCATTTGTGAATTTGGGGAAAGCTTTTAACAATGTTGGCTGGAATACACTTTTTCAGGTTCTGAAGGTAGCAGGGATAAAATATAGGGAACGAAAAGTTAGTCTATATTCAAATTGTACAAAAACCAGGCAGCAATTATTAGAGTCGAAGGTCAGAAAAGGGTCGCAGTAGTTGTGCAGGGAGAAAGACAGGGCTGTAGCCTTTCCTCTATGTTGTTTAATCTGAACATTGAGTAATCTGTGAAGGAGTGCAAGGAGAATTTGGAGAGGGAATTAAAGTCCAGAGAGAGGGAATAAAAACCTTGCAGTTTGCTGACGACACAGTAATTGCGTCAGAGACAGCAAAAGACCTAGAAGAGCAATTAAACGGAATGGACAGTATCTTGAAAGGAGGGTATGAGATGAATATTAGCAAGAGGAAAACAAAGGTAATGGAATGTAGCATCAGAAAATCTGGCGATGCTGTAGGAATTACATTAGCTAATTATACATTAAAAGTAGTAGATAAGTTTTGTCATTTATGTGGCAAGATAACTTCTGATGACCGAAGTAAAGAAGATATAAAATGCAAAATCGCTATGGGAAAGAACGCGTTTCTAAAGAAGAGAAATTTGTTGGAATCCAATATTAGTGGAATGTTAGGAAATCCTTTCTTAATGTATGTGTCTGGAGTGTAGCATTATATAGGAGTGAAACGTGGACAATGAGGAATTCAGACAATAAGATGATACAAGCTTTCGAAATGTGGTGCCATAAACGACTGATGAAGATTAGATGAGTAGATCACGTAACTAATGAGGAAGTGCTCGGCAGAATTGGGGAGAAAAGGAGTTTCTGGCATATCCTGACTAAGAGAAGGGATAGATTGGTGGTACACATTTGAAGGAATTGTGAACTTAGCTTTAGAAGGAAGTGTGTGGGGTAAAAATCGTAGAGGGAGACTGAGGGACGCATACCGTAAGCAGATTCAAATGGATGAAGGTTGCCGTTCTTATTCTCATATTAAGGGGCTTGCACAGGACAGGGTAGCATGGAGAGCTGCATCTAACCAGTCAGCGGACTGAAGACCACAACAACAACAACAAGTGTTTGAAAGTAGACGAGCACAGTCTTTCTGGAACCATTGTCACTACTATAATAAAGATCAGTAAAATGTACGAACTATGATGTCGATTGCGCCCTGGTACCTATATAATTAGCACAGTTTATTGGTAATCATTCGGGTATAATTAGTTAAAATCTTTCAAAAGTTCAAATATTTCTAAAACTATGGGACCAAAGTGCAATGGTTATCAGTCCGTAGACATACAAACTAGTTAGACTAACTTATTCTAAGGACAACACACAGAACCATCGGAGGGATGATTCGAACCTCCGACGAAGAGCAGACATGCACTGCACAGCAAGGCGCAGTAGAACACACGACCAACTCCGCACTGCTTAAAATCTTTGCCAAATACGAAATAGTATTAAGAACAGTCGTTCATCCGTAGACACAGTATGCTGCCATTTGGTATAAAAAAAGCTTAAAAACTAATTCTCTACCTCGAGCCTACCCTATGTTCGCGATACCCCAGTTTCACCAGAACAACTCTGTCTCTTCCTCTCTTTCCCTATTTCTCTCTCGACGCACACAAACACTCACACACACACACACACGCACACTCACAAACACACACACACACACACACACACACACACACACACTTTAAATATCCTGCATGCTGAGTTTTTCAGTGTAAGTTAGCATCTTATTAATGTTCACAAACACTTATAATTTACAAAATTCTAATTCTGCCGAGGTGATAGTTCCACATCAACTGTGAAAATTAGTATACTATCACATTTTGTTTCAACCGAGAGTATTCTACATCCAAGTAACTGATCAGCATTGATTAGAGACTACGTGTTGCTTTTAATTTTAATTTAGTTTCGTTGTCTTTATACAGTGAATTACGACAGAGTACAACAACAATTCCAGAGCTGATGATGATGTGAAATATTACTATTTACTAACTACGAAATCGTGTTATTGCAGAAGCGGACACTAGTCATTAACCCTTTGAGAAAAACATGTCACAATAAATAAATAAAACAAATAAACCTTACATCCTGTAACGTCACAATTTGCCACAAGCCCTAATCATGCATGAGCAGTACTTCTAGAAATGACCTCTTAATCTAAACGAGTTGGTAACCTCTTTTTCTGTTATCCGGTATTTCTCAAATATGCGACAGCAGCTAATGACGTCTATAAAAACTATCAATCTTCCTGATAAATCTTCTTTCACTTCACTCTTCAACTCATCTTGCTCGGTCTTCCTCAACTGCGACGAGTATTTATGTTCAGAGAAAATTTTAGTCTAATTCCAAACATGTTTCCGACACATACAATAATCTATTCTCGATGTGGATGCGAAAATTCATGTTGAAATCCTAAGGGACGCATTAAACATCGGAGGAAATTGTGTTCAGCACGTTCTCTGAAAATTATTTCCAGCTTTTAGTTCATAGACACACATCAGTCGCAAACTATTGTCCAAACACTTTTAACATCGTAGCGACAAACACCACCCCCATCAATCACAGACAATGACGAGGTTGGGGGGCCTTGTGTGCCTCAACGATAGAGATAATTGCAGTCATATCGGAGGGGTACCTGTGGAGAGGCCAGGAAAAAGGGTTGATCCCGAAGAGGGGCAACAGCCTTTTCAGTAGTTGCAGGGGCAACAGTTTGGATAATTGACTGAGTTGGCCTTGGAACGAAAGCCAAAGTTACTTTACCACGCAGCTACTGCGAACTGCTAAAATCACGAGGAGAATACAGTGGTTACTTTTTCAAGGACTTGCAGCTCTATAGCATTTACTTGATAATAGCGTCGTCATCGCTAAAATATTCCAGAGTTAAATAGTTTCATATTCGGAAGAATCACCGTGGACAGTAGTTAAGATTATATGTTAACTAACCCTAGCTATAATGAGGAGACTACAAACTGTTTTGTGAGATAAAATAAGTCATTCAGACAGTTAAGGGAGAGGAAATCTTGAATATTTTGGGCGACTTGAACTCGGTACTAGGAAAAAGAAGGGAAAGAAAACTCTTTATGGGGAAAATGAATGAAAGAGGAGGTCGCTACCTCGGATATGGTGTCCCAAATGTCGTGTACCTAATGTAACAATACGTCCAAACGGACTCATATCATTACAAACAACCGTTGTATAACTAGTAAGCAATCTGATGCATGCGACATTTTTTAACATGTGTGCGCTCTTGGCGAAGGACCATAACCGAAGGTGATTTTTCTGCATATATAAGGTAAGGTTAAATTTTGGGGGTACCATTTATTTTTGTCAGTTCAGGACGTCTTTCCGGGGCCTACTAGGGTCCTTAAGTGTTTCCCTAATTCAGTAATAAATTATCCATTATCTGATTTCCGTAACTCACGTCGGGACTTGCAAACTATGCCAGGGCTGCGGGTCAATTATTCTCACGCCTTGTAAGGGTCGGTGTGTTCCTTGTAGGTGATCGAGTTTGGTTTGAAGTTTCCTAGATCTCTCTCGTAGCCGAGCGGTCTAAAGCGCCTCGCTGCGGAGCGCGCGTTTGCTCGCTGTCGGAGGTTCGAGTCCTCCCTGGGGCATGGGTGTATGTGTTGTCCTTAGGTGAGTTTATCTTAGTTTAAGTAGTTTGCAAATCTGTCGGACCAAACTGCGTGGTCATCAGTCCGTAACTTACAAACATTTGAAACATTTGATTTTTTTCTCTCTCGTACTAACTCGTCCAACATTGATATGATCAGTTCCTGGTGCATATCTACTATGCCTTTACACCTGAAGACTCGCGGGATTCCGCAGAAGACACCTATTTTGAACAGTTTGGATATGTCAGAGTTGGTCGGGTCTACCAACTCCTCAGAACAGACATCCGTGGAGCAACTTTGCTTGTACCGTTTGTTGATAATGCCGGATTTTCGAAAAATATGGATTTCCCGACTGAAAAAGAAGGGGAAGATTCCGTTGGCCATTCCACTCGCTTTGTTGTGGACATTGGCAACGTATGATGGTAGAAGAGGCCACGGTCCATCGTCACCTCAAGATATGCCTGTGCCAGACACCTGTCGTGTCATATTGACGTTGCTGATTGAAGCTCTGTTATATGGCTGTTTAAATTTTTCTGTGTCTGCATACACAAGCCTATACTACTTCCTGTGGCTCTTAGTTGTAGTTTAGAGCATGATATATGAACGAAACGTGATATTACTGTACGTGCTTCAGACGCTATCTGCTTCTACTTGCACATGAGTACTCTGTAAAGTAAATTAAACTACCTGATAGAGGCTCCACGTAACTATTCTGATACCATTTATCTACGATTATAATTTTGAAAAGCACGTAGGAACAAGGAAATCCTAAATGTCTCCTATCCAGTTCTGATTTCTCTTGTTTTTATTATGATCATCTCTCCATATGTGGATGCGAATGAGAAACGTATTTTCACATTCTGAGGTGAAACTCGAAGATAGTAATTCCGTAAGTAGATGTCGTCGCAACGAAATTCTGCATTGTTATAAGGGCTCCCAATCCAATACCCGCATCATTTATATAGCACGCTCTCGCCTATAATGCTGCCCGTCTCTGTATGCTTCCCACGTGATAAGAACCCCACAAAGCGCAGTAATACTCCAACAGAGGACGGATATGCTTAGCGTAGGCTTTAGTAGTTGCATCTTCCAACTCGCAGTGTTTCGTTCGCATTCTGCTCAACATTTTATGTGTTGCTTTCAATTGATGTAAGTCTTTATACTAAATCCTTGGTAATTAGTTCAATGTACGATCTTTTACTGATTTATCATACAAACGAAGTTCAATGGGTTGTCTCAGTCTTATGAGCATGGCCTCACACTTTTCAGCGTTTTAGGTCAACTTCCAGTGTTAACACAATACGGATGTCATGTCTAAGACCTTCTGCATTTAGTTTTGCTCTGCTGATGACTTTTCTAGCCTATATATGACGGCATCATTTGCAAACAACCTAAGAGGGCTACTAAGATTTTCCCCAAATACTTTATACAAATAAAGAATAACACAGGATCCATAACAGTACGCTGGGAAACACCAGGTATCAGCCCTGTGTTTGTCGACGTCTGTATCATCAATTACTACAAATGCCTCCTCTCTCAGAGGAAATCACGAATTCATTCACGTAAATGAAACTATATTCAATTAGTACGCAATCAGATTAAAAGCCGTTTGCGAGTTATGATGTCAGATACCGTCTGGATATCTGTAAATATGAAATCAATTCGAGATCCGTTCTCGATAACACTCACTAAATGTGAGAAAAGATCTACCTGTGTTTGACTAGAAGATTATTTTCAAAATCGCTGTTAACCATGGGTCCACAGATCGTTCTCATAAAGCTAATTGTAATGATTGAATGCAATATAGATTACAAACCGCTGCTGTAAAGAAATGTCAATGACAGAGACCAGTAATTTAGCGGATTACTCTTAATGCCTTTTTTTAATGTTCGTGTTACCTGTGCAGCCTTCTAGTTTTTGGGTAGAGATCCTTCGTGGAACGACCAGATGCACGTGAATGTTCCATATGCAGTTATGACATTAGCATTCTAATATAGCAATCTACTCGATGTATAATCTGAACCCGAAGTCTTAATTTCACTAAGCGATTTAAGTCTCTCCACTACTCCGATGATATCTATTTCTATTTTTGTCGACGTCTTTATCATTAATTACTACAAATACCCCCTCTCTCACAGGAAATCACGAATTGATTCACGTATATGAGGCTATATTCAATTAGTACGCAATCAGATTAAAAGCCGTTTGCGAGTTATGATGTCAGCTGCCTTTCACGCAGTAGGACCGCACAAATGTACCATCATTTGATAAACGTACCAATTCCAAAATTGGGGACATAGTAATAGGTATTTCCGGTGTAGAGAAGCAGCTGAGGGAGCTAAATACGAAAAAGTCTGCTGGTCCGGATGGAATACCAGTTCGGTTTTAGAAAGACTATTCTGCGACATTTACCCCCTACTTAGTTTGCATTTATCGCGAATATTTAATTCAGCTCAAAGTTCCTAGTGATTAGAAAAAAGCGCAGGTGACTCCCGTTTATAAGAAAGGAAAGAGAACTGACGCACACAATTACAGGCCAATATCGTTGACATCAGTTTCGTGTAGAATTTTAAAGCTTATTCTCAGTTCGGATATAGTAAATTTACTTCAAACGGAAAAGCTTCTTTCTATGAGTCAGCACGGGTTTAGGAAACATCGTTCATGTGAAACTCAGCTTGCCCTTTTCTCACATGACATCTTGCGAACCATGGATGAAGGGCAACAGGCGGATTGTATTTTTCTCGACTTCAAAAAGGCGTTCGACGCGGTGCCACACTGCAGACTGCTAACGAAGATACGAGCTTATGGAATAGGTTCGCAGATTTGTGACTGGC
Organism: Locusta migratoria; assembly: GCA_026315105.1. Taxonomy (NCBI): domain Eukaryota; kingdom Metazoa; phylum Arthropoda; class Insecta; order Orthoptera; family Acrididae; genus Locusta; species Locusta migratoria. The sequence continues at coordinate 439,135,164 of CM048748.1, read as the reverse complement.
TGGAAGACTTCCTAAGTAATAGAACGCAGTACGTTGTTCTCGACGGCGAGTGTTCATCAGAGACGAGTGTGTCGTCAGGCGTGCCCCAGGGGAGTGTGATAGGACCGCTATTATTTTCTATCTATATAAATGATCTGATGGACAGAGTGAGTTGTGTTTTGCGGCTGTTTGCCGATGATGCTGTGGTGGGTGGGAGGGTGTCGTCTTTAACTGACTGTAATAGCATAGAGGATGACTTAGACAAAATTTCTAGTTGGTGCGAAGAATGGCAACTAGCTCTCAATGTAGAAAAATGTAAGGTGATGCGCTTGAGTAGGAAAAACAATCCCATAATGTTCGAATACAGCATTAGTAGTGAATTTCTTGATACTGTCTCGTCGTTCAAATATCTAGGCGTAACATTGCAAAGCGATATGAAATGGAACGAACATGTAAGGACAGTTGTGAGTAAGGCGGACAGCCGACTTCGGTATATTGGCAGAATTTTGGGAAGATGTACGTCACCTGTAAAGGAGACCGCGTATAAAACTCTTGAAAGACCACGTCTTGAGTATTGCCGAAGTGTTTGGGACCCGCTGCAGATCAGTTTAAAAGAAGACATATAGGTAGTTCAGAGGCGAGCAGCTAGATATGTTACTGGTAGGTTCGACCAATGCGCGAGTGTCACGGAAATGCTCCGGCAACTCAATTGGGGATTGCTGGAGGAAAGACGACGTTCTTTTCATGAATTTTTGTTGAGTAAATTTACAGGGCCGGAATTTGAAGCTGAGTGTAGTACGATCTTGCTGCCGCTTACTTACATTTCGCGTAAAGATCACAAAGACAAGATAAGAGAAAGTAGGGCTCCTACGGAGGCAAATAGGCATTCTCTTTTTCCTCGTTCTATTTGGGAGTGGAATAGGAAAGTAAATGCCTAGTAGTGGTACAGTGTACCCTCCGCCACGCACCTTACGGTGAATTGCGGAGTACGTATGTAGATGTAGATTTCTGTGCTACTCATGGTGGCAGCTGTTCTTAATTTGAAGTCTGGTATATTTACTTCGTCTTCTTAGGTGGTGGAATTTCGGAAAGCTGTGTTTAGTAACTCTCATTTAACAGTACTGTGATGAGTAAATCACCATTACTATCGCTCAGTGAAGTTATTTTTTATGTCTTTTTCTATTGCACTTGACACATGACCAGAATTTCTTTGCACTCTATGTCGTAATTTGCAAAAACACTCTTTTCGGAAACGAGTGTAAGCGTTTCGCATTATGTCCACTTTAAATGTCAAGCTACTGTCTAAGATCGCCAATGCTGGGGATTCTTTGTTCGTTTAAATTTGACATGCTATTTCCGTTACTTATTCAACACTATTCTGATGTTATTTGGGTACAGTTTCTGTCTATACTGTTTTTTCGAGTTTAAGCCAACTATTGTTTGCACTTACATTTGTAAATTGGAAAGTCTCGTGCTTTCTCTGGGGAAGTGATTAATCGAAGTTTTCTTTGATTTTATAAATAGATATTTTTTGTTCATATTTATGACATTTGGACTTTCGACATTGACCCGCTAGGACAATCTTCGTATAAGTGTTGATGGTCATTACGGGCTGAGGACTGTTTGTATCTGTTGTGGTTGTTGTTGTTGTTCTTGTTTGGGTCTTCAGTCCAAAGAGTGTATGATGCATCCACGCTAACCTGTCCTGTGCAAGCATCTTCATCTCTTAACAACAACGGCAACCTACATCCATTTTAACCTACTTATTGCATTCGCTTCTATGTCTCCCCTCTGCGATTTTTACCCCACACAGAGCCCGCCAATGCTATACTGTCGATTCCCTCATGTCTCAGTATATATACCACCAATCGACCCCTTCCCTTACCAAGATGTGGCAGAAATTTCTTTTCTGCCCAATTCTTTTCAGTACTTCCTCATTAGTTACGTGATCTTCCCACTTAATCTTCAGCATTCAGCAGTAACAACATATTTCAGAAGCTTCTATCGTCTCTATCTCCGAATTCGTTATCGTCCACTTTTCACTCCCGTAGAATGCTACACTCCAGCAGAAAGGACGTCCTAATGTTTACAATAATATTGGATGTTTATAATATTCTTTTATTTTATTCCCATAGCCTTTCCGCATTTATATCTTCTTTACTTCGGCCTTCAGGGATTACTTGGTTACCTATCGCCTCATTACATAATCTAGTTCCTTCAAGATCACCTGTTTCTAGTACACTACTTTTCATTACCCTTCTATTGCTATTGCATCTTTAAACATGATTTCAAGACAGTCCCCATTCCGTTCAACTACCCTTCCGGGTACTATGCTGCCTGCGACAGAACCATAATGTCATTCTCAAACTGCCAAGTTCTTATATCATCTTCCGGAGCTTCAGCTCCTTCTCAAAATTTCTCCTTGCATTCTTTCATAGCTTGCTCATTACACAATCTGAATAACATTGGAGGGAGGCTACAACCCTGTTTTATTCTCTCCCCCGTCCACTGCGTCACTTTCGCACCCATCGACTCTAACAAATGCTGTCTGGTTTTTGTACAAGTTGAATATAACTCTCCTTCCTCTAGTATATTTTTCCCCTGCTACCTTCAGATTTTGAAAGAGTGTATTCCGGCAACAATGTCAAAAGCTTTCTCCAGATCTACAAATGCGAAAAACGTATGTTTGCTTTTCCTTAACTGATCTTCTAAGACAAGTCGTAATGTGAGTATTGCATTACGTGTTCCAAAATTTCTCCAAAAACGCAGCTGATATTTTCAGATCTCAGATTCTACAAACTTTTCCTTCGTCGGTAAATAATTCACCTTCATTTTTTGCAACCAAGAATTATTAAACTGATAGTTTCGTAATTTTCACACATCTTTGCACTTTCTTTCTTGGGAATGGCAATAACACTACTAAGATTTCTACACCAAAGAGAAATCCAGATGATAAGCGGGTATTCATTGGACAAGCATATTACACTAGAACTGACATGTGATTACATTTCCATGCAATTTGGTTGCATATATCCTAAGAAATAAGTACGCGGAACAACCACCTCTGGCCGCTATAACCGCCTTGATACTCTTGGGCATTGAATCAAATAAAGCTTGGATGACGTGTACAAGTACAGATGCCCATGTAGCTTGAAAACGATACCACAGTCCATCAAGAGTAGCGACTTGCGTATTGTGACTAGCCAGTTGCTCGGCCACCATTGAAGAGACGTTTTCAGTTGGTGAGAGAACTGGAGAATGTGCTAGCCAGGGCAACAGTCTAACATTTTCCGTATCCAGAAAGGCCCGTACAGGACCTGCAACGTACTGTCGTGCATTATCCTGCTGAAATGTAGGGTTTCGCAAGGTTCGAATGAAGGGTACAGCCACGGTCGTAACACATATGTGATGTAACCGTCACTATTCAAAGTGCCGTCGATGCGAACAAGAGATGACCGAGACGTGTAACCAATGGCACCCCATACCATCACGCCGGGTGATACGCCAGTATAGCGATGACGAATACACGCTTCCAATGTGCGTTTACCGCGATGTTGCTAAGCAAGGTTGCGACCATTATGATGCTGCAAACAAAACCTGGATTCATCCGAAAAATGACTTTTTGCCATTCGTGATGCAGCTTCAAGGGTAATCGCAGACATGGTCTCCAAGCTGATAGTCCATGCTGCTGAAAACGTCGTCGAACTGTTCGTGCAGATGGTTGTTGTCTTGCAGACGTCCCTATCTGTTGTCTCAGGGATCGAGATGTGGCTGCACGATCCGTTACATCCATGTGGATAAGATGTCTGTCATCTCGACTGCTAGTGATACGAGGCCGTTGGCATCCAGCACGGCGTTCCGTATTGCCCTCATGAACCCACCGATTCGATATTCTGCTAACAGTCATTTTATCGCGACCAACGCGAGCAGCAGTGTCGTGATACTATAAATCGCAATCGCGATAGGCTACAATCCGACCTTTATCAAAATCGGAAACATGATGATACGCATTTCGTCTCCTTACACGAGGCATCACATCAGTGTCTCACCAAGCAACGCCGGTCACCTGCTTTTTGTGTATGAGAAATCGGTTGGAAACTTTCCATATATCAGCACGTTGTAGGTGTCGCCAACGGCGCCAATCTTGTATGAATGCTGCGAAAAGTTAATAATTTGCATATCACAGCATCTTCATCCTGTCGGTTATATTTCGCGTCTGTAGCACGTCATCTTCGTGGTGTAGGAATTTTAATGGCCAGGAGTGTATTTACGACCTGTAACACAGCGGGCCTAGTGCTCGCCCAGCGGCTACTTTTTGTGAGTGATAGTTAATGGAATCTTGTGACAGAGCAACCTTTCATGTATCTGCTAAATTCTTAAACACTTTTCATCGACTGTCCCGCCTTTAGTTGTCTGTAGATTCCCGACTGCCCCTTTAAAAAAAATCAATTCCTTACTAGGCGATAAAGCAGCAGAAGATTTGCAGGTGAGTAATCTGCTAGAGAACAAATGGCAGTACTTCTTCAAAAGTTCTCTATTCCTACTTCAAATAATATGTATTAATCAGACTATTAACTGGAGACATCCCACATAGACCTGCTTTCATTAACGTCAAAGATCTCACACTATTGTACACAGTATTCATATGTTCGAAATTACCAATTGCGAGATTCACATTCTTCAGAGTCCCATATCTCGGGTTCTGCCGATCACCTAGATGAGCAGTCAACTATTGACCCCTTGGCCTAATGATTAATTGCATACAGATCAGAAGTACTCGCAATTTACAGAAATTATAACGAGAAAACAGGTAAGAAATACTGGTATTTTACAGCAATTATAAACTGAAATCATAATTATTACACACTTCCTGTAACACAGCACCACTGAGTGGTGCGGTTGGTTTTTATACAACATGAGTGATCTAGGGTAGCCTTTATGCAGCTTATAAAAGCAATATTTGTTCATGAATCGTTACTTAGAAAAGACGAAAAACCATGATACCTTGGTGCAAAAACTACAAATTGTATGGACAGCCACTTTATACGTTTTATTCATTTAAAACGCCGACAGTATTTCCATGCATTCTTTAGAGTATGTTCTAAAACATTTTCTCACAGATAACCACATCAAAATGATGAAAGGAGAAGAAGTTTCTCGATAACTACTGTTCCACTGTTCAAGGAATAAAATTACGGCATTCGATATGACGTTTCGATTGTAATTTATACACTACAAATCTTAACCACAGTAAATGTTACAGACAGTATGCACATTTACAGATGAATTATGTTACAAATTGTATGACATTACGGAACGTAGTTCATGAGATATGAGCACATAAACGATAACGTTCTTGGAAACCGAAACCATCATGCACTATGTTTGAGTCTATTACTTCTTCATGACTAACTGTATTCGCAATAGATTTTAGAGACATTACTTATATAAATGGGTATATACTTGACAAATCTACAACTGTACTACAAATAAGTCAATAAATAAGAGATTACGTCATATACTGGTATGGGTAAATACTTGTCAGATCATTGAACAGGATTGAATCCTCAGTACTACTACACACGTGTATTCCATTCAGCTGAAGTAATTCCTGAATGCCGTTGACAACTTTGAACTGTGCACACGGCTGCTGCCGAAAGCGATAGACCTATGTAAAACTGCAAGGAAAGAAAGAGAATCAATCACTGTGCATCCAACGTTACATTCACGTATATTCAGTTTCACACAATAAATGGCATCACACCATTAATTAATATTGACTTCAACCAGAAATCTATAGCTAAGGTAGAATACTCAAAATTTTTAGGTTTATGCATTGATGAGGGGTTGAATTGGAAGAAACACATTGAAGATCTGCTGAAACGTTTGAGCTCAGCTACTTATGCTATTAGGGTGATTGCAAACTTTGGTGATATACAACTCAGTAAACTAGCATACTATGCCTATTTTCATTCTCTGCTTTCTTATGGCATCATATTCTGGGGCAATTCATCATTTAGTAAGAAAGTATTCATTGCCCAAAAGCGGGTCATCAGAATAATTGCTGGAGCCCACCCAAGATCATCCTGCAGACATTTGTTTAAGGATCTAGGAATCTTCACAGTAGCTTCACAATATATATATTCACTTATGAAATTTGTTATTAACAATCCAACTGAATTCAAATGTAACAGCAGTGTGCATAGATACAACACTAGGAGAAAGGGTGACATACACTATTCAAGGTTAAATTTAGCTCTGTCACAAAAAGGGGTTAAATTTTCTGCCACAAAAGTCTTTGGTCACTTACCTAGTAGTATCAAAATTCTGACAGATAGCTAACTAGCATTTAAAAATGAATTAAGAGAATTTCTGAATGGCAATTCCTTCTACACATTAGATGAATTTCTAGATAAAAGTTAGTACTTTAGGAAAAACTTTAAAAAAAAAATAAAAAAAAATAAATAAATTAAAAAAAAAATGCAAATATTGAGTGTCATGTAATATTATGTATAGACACACTTCAATTAACTGACACGTTCCACATCATTACGAAGTGTCGTATTCATGATCTATGGAACAAGTATTAATCTAATCTAATCTAATCTAATCTAATTTACAAACAGATCTAACTTGTAACTCCAACGGAATGCAGTATCCAGCGAGACTTGAATTTCGTATTACGGATGCTAAATCTCGGGGGAATCTATTAAATAATGCGGAGTGGTTTGAACATCGACATGTTTCTCACACGGACAACTTTATATCAATCGTTCACGGATGGGGTCACTAAATAATTTATTCATAATAACTCATGGACAAGTAAAATGAAGTATTGTTTATAGTGCAGTTCTGAGTATCATGAATGTATGAGTGTTTCATGTGATCTGTCTTTAGTGGTTACCTTTCTTTGTATGGCTATTGCACTTACAATTTTGTACATTACAAAAGGAAACCTCATTTCTGATATTTTCTCCGATAATTGTAATATGTTTTTAGAAAAAAGGAGATAGAGAAGAAGAGATAGGAGAACTGCTAACTCAAGGCTTCAATAAACAAACAACGCCGTGTTTTCAGGAAGGATCGTATAAAGGTTTGCAACATATTGTAAAGACTTACATAGGTAAAAAACTTTGCATACGCTTCACATACGATTGCCCATACATCATAGAGAGCTTTGTATGAAATTGAAATAGAGTATCGTAATTTTGTTCAAAACTCTGAGCATAGCAATATATTATTGCGTTCTCGAAATATAGGTCCGATATCGGACAAGCGTAGCCGCACAGTTCCGCCTAAGCTTACATTGCGCATTTTCGAAATACTTATCATAACATTTTTTATGAAAACTATTTTGCGAAGAAATTTTATTCTGCACACGGTGCAGGCTTTTATCTTCGCTGGTACTCGTCTAACCCTATATTATATCTGTAAACGAGCAATTACATATATACAGGGTGGCCCAGCTATCTTGTACAACCAAAATATCTCTGGAACAATAACAGCTATTGGAAAACGACTTTCACCGGTATCAATGTACGGCTGGGGCCCATGAATGTACATATTTGTAAACATTCTAAAACGAAATCAAATGTGTTTTTTAACATAAACTTATGTTTTATTTAAATGGACACTCTATATTTTTTCTTCAGCCATCCATAGCAAGACAAATCACATTAACAATGGCGTTTATTGCATCACAATATTCCAATTACATCCCGATATATTGCGACGCGAAGTCGACGCTTGAAAAACCCAAAATGCGCTGCTAGCGCACGTCATGAGGCTCAGGCATGAACCCCATGTTGCCCGTAATCGCGATGTGATTGACGTGCGTAAGCGCACTTCCATACTTACCAAGAGGTCCGAAACGAATTATACGGTCTGCTGCCGTCTTGCATTAAAATCGTACATTCCAGCAGGTATTTATCCCATAGGCTAGGGGTGATGCGGTTCTGTAACATATCTGTGTACCGCAACGTTAGTCAAAAAGTTAACTTCGATTATCGTTAATCCGTTAGTAAAAAGGTAATGCCATTCAACGTTAAAACTTTACTTTACTGTAGATCTAGCGCAAGTGACAGTGAATCATTCACTCATAATAGTAAAACTCATGTTGATGGTTTTAGTGAAACGAGCAAGTGTTCCAAAGGTTTTACTGTTGTTTAGGTAAAAATGTTTTGATTTGGGAAGTTCAGGTAAGACATAGAAGATGAATGTAAACATCTTTAACGTATTAGTTTTATTATCACATAATTATCAATGTTATGTTTATCTAATGCCTTACATGACAAATTGTTTCAAACGAATGCTTCTGAACATTACTGGGTAAAATAGCCCTTTGTAGAAACTTGCACTGTGATACCAGCACTACATACTAAAGATAGCGTTCACATATCATGCTCTAAGTGATAACCATTGGCTTGCATACATAGGTCACTCTGCGGATGAAGGATGCCCTACTTCGTGCTACTGTTTCCTCATTGATGGCTGTACAAGCATCAATAATGCCTTGGTTAATGTCCTCTGATGTTGTTGGTAAACAGCATCCTTCATTGCTCCCCAAAGAAAAAAATCCAGCGGTTTAAGGTCCGGAGATCGGGCAGGCCACCTAACTGGGCCACCACGTCCAATCCACCTACCAGGGAACTTACGGTTCAGAAGTCGTCGTGCTATTAAATCGTTATGTGCAGGGCATCCGTCATGCTGATACCACATGACCATTCTCCTGTTCAGAGGTACGGCGTCCAAGAGAACAGGAAGATTGTGTCGTATAAATCTGGAGTACTGTCTGCCATTTACAAAGAAAGGTCCGATAATGGTATCCCCAATAATCCCACACCAAACATTCACTTTCCACGGACGTTGATGCTCTACCTGACGAAGCCATTTTGGATTGTCTGCGGACCAATAATGTATATTCCTCATATTGACATTTCCTTTGTTGGAAAATGATGCCTCGTCGGTAAAGAGAACATCTGCAAAAAAATTTGGATTAGTCAGAAGGTTTTGCTGAGCCCATCGACAAAATGTTACCCTGTTGCTGAAGTCATTTGCATGAAGATGCTGGTATAAATGAACATGATAAGGATGAAATTTATGACGTTGAAGAATACGCTGTGCACTTGATTTCGACACACCAACTTTACGTTCAATTTGACGTGTGCTGATGTGAGGATTCACAGCTACGGTAGCGAGCACAGCAACTTCAGCACGTTCATCTGTGCGTGTTCTAGGACGATGCCTAGGTCTTGGATTTAAGATTTCCGTTTCATGTAGACCAGATGTGAGACGACCAAACATCCGGCACGAAGGCGATGGCTTGTCAGGGAATCGTCTTCTGTACAGTCGTTCTGCCTGAACAGAATTTCGCCTGCCTACAACAGGGTACGGTACAGGAATGTAGAGTAGAAAACAGACATATTAACGTAATAATCATAATGTTCTCTAACAGTACTGTAAACAAAAAAGCAATCTAATAACGTAGTTCCCGTCAACGTACATTTTCCATAGATCAGCAGCATTTCTACCATATCTTCGTATGTGTACGTAATACAGTATAAGTTCCACAACACAACGTTTATTCACACTGTGTACTTCCTCCGAGCCGTCACTAGATTACTCTGACGCACGACTACACTGGCAAGCGGTGTACTGCACGCCAAAGCCACAACAAATGGGATGCTCGGAGGGTGGTGGAGTACAGTAGTTTGGATGGGTCGCAAATCACAAACAAGGCGATGTGGTAACTGCGGCTGTAGTGGGAACTACGTTCGATACGTGTCTAGGTAGATCTATTCCATGGATGAACGAGGGCGTGATGGGTCATTTAACGCATACGATAAACCTAATTTTGGGTGTGCAGGATAGATAAGACAACCTGACTGGTGTATACCGTTCGGTACTGCTTCATATTGTGTACGTAGACACATAAAACGTGCAAGAGGAAAAACCATTATGTGCTTGTGAGAGTTGATGGCAGCAGACCGTATTATTCGTTTCGGACCTCTTGATAAGTATGGAAGTGCGATTACGCATGTCAATCACATCGCGATTACTGGCAGCATGGGGTTCACGCCTGAACCTCAGGACGTTCGCTATCAGCGTATTTCGGGTTTTTCAAGCGTCAACTTCTCGTCCCAATATCTCGGGATGTAATTGGAATATTGCGATGCAATCAACGCCATTATTTATATGATTTGTCATGCTATGGATTGCTGAAAAAGATATAGGGTGTCCATTTAACAAACATAAGTTTGTGTTAAAAAACACATTTGCTTTCGTTTTAGAATGTTTCCAAATATGTACATGGGCCCCAGCCGTACATTGATACCGGTGAAACTCGTTTTCCAATATCTGTTATTGTTCCAGAGATATTTTGGGTGGACAAGGTAGCTGGGACATGCTGTATATTAGCTGTCTCGGAAATGGCCCTAACGATATCTATGAAATTTCATATCTACACTAAATTTTTTATTATTTATTTCTTAAGGTAAATAGTTGTATTTTTGTAAATACGTGATTTTCCTAAATTCTAAAATATGAAAAAAATTATTTCGTGTATTTTGTGATGAAATTTTGTATTTACACTGTATTTTTTCTTTTGAAGTTCACCTAAATATTTGAATTTTTCGTAAATATGCGATATACAGGGTGTTTCACTAAGTGTAACTAATAAAATAATAGGTGACGGGAAATTTTAATGCGGTAGGTCAACACAAGAAATGTTACACTTTCTGCGGAGCTATGAACATAGTTTATTGCATCATTTTCCAAAGACGTTCAGCACAAAGATATAATTTTCTAAATGGAACAATAGCTTTTTCTATCGTGCATAGGATTCGTTGAAACCAGCTGCGTGCAAATCAATTTAAACTACATTCCTATCACTGTTAGTTTGGGAGCTACAACCCTTCAAAGTTTCAGGGGCAGATACCACACGCTGTAAATAATACATGGCTGTGTGATGGATGTTATGGCGGTGGGAAGTTGATTTACATGATATGTTCAAATGTGTGGCCATGTTCCTCAATGCATAAAGCAATGCGCCGTCGAAAGGATCTGCGGATGAGATGTAACATCGACGGTGTGACGGAGCGATATGCGTCCTCGATGCGCAGTTTTAGATCATTAGGGGATGTGGGCTCAGTGACATAAACACGATCCTTTAGATATCCCCACAAAAAGAAATCTACTGGTGTTAAATCAGACGACCTTGCAGGCCATGAATGAGGACCATGGCGCCCCATCCATCTTCCTGCAAACCTGTTATTTAGTTCTTCCACGCCAGACGCGGTGGCCGAGAGGACTGAGGCGCTCCAGTCACGGTCTGCACGGCCACTACGGTCGGGGTTTCGAATCCCCCCTCGGACATTGATATTTGTGCCGTCCTTAGTATTAGCTAGTTTGTAAGTAATTTGTAATTTTAGGGACTGATGACCCCGTATTTAAGTCCCATAAGCTATACAAACATTTGAACATTTGAGTTCTTCCATAACAGCATGCGTAGAACGGGCTGGGTGACCATCGTGTTGCATCCACATATGGACTTTCGTGTGTAGACACGCATGTTCATGGATACCACCCAAACTGTCGTCTATAATTCACCTGTCAGTGTACCTGGGAAGTAGTGTGGACCGATGATTTCATCCCAAATGATTACACACCACACGTTAATAGACCACCTACGTTGACGGTCGACAGGTCGTAATCCCGAGGATTGTCTGCGGCCCAGTAGTGCATGTTATGGCGATTCACTGCACCATAATTTGTGAACGTGGACTTATCAGAGAACATAACAGTTTGTAAAGACTCCAGCATGAAATTACGCATGGCCCACTCACAGAATGTCACTCTTCCACGAAAATCGTTCCCATGCAGCTTCTGGGTCAGTGGCAGGCGGTACGAGTGAAACCTGTGGCCGTGTACTATACGCACACAGATGTGAGACTGACACCTGGGACTGCATCAACGGCTCGTAAGCTGACATGAGGATCGTGGTGTAGCGCAGCTAAAACAAACACCTCCGTCTCCTCACTTCTTGCAGGTCTTCGTCTGCTACTGCGGTGCATTACCACGCTGCCTGTTTTCCGAAATCGTTGTTCGGCACGTAAGAACGTAATGGCTGCCGGGGCTCTTTGCCTAGGATATCTCACGGCTTACGTCGTGGCAGCTTCAGTGGCATCGTGTCGGCACTCGCCGAGCATAAGCAACATGTCAACGTACTCGTTGTTCGTGTATGCCATCGTCATCCGATGTCAGTAACTGTGATATATTGAGCGGTTGTTAGTATGGCTCCAACTCTCGGGCATACTGCCGTGTGCGGCGACAGTCAGCAGTAACAGCGCATCGAGGAAGCTTCTCGCTCCGTGACACCGGCGACGTTACAACTCGGCCGCACCACATTTAGAAGGCGCATTGCATTATGCGCAGCGTTTGTGGTATCTGCCACTGAAACTTTGAAAGGTTGTAGCTCCCAAACTAACAGTGATAGGAATGTAGTTTAAATTGATTTGCACGCAGCTGGTTTCAACTAATCGTATGCACGATAGAAAAAACTATTGTCCAATTTTAAAAAAAATTATATCTTTGTGCTGTAACTCTTTGGAAAATGATACAATAAACTATGTTCATAGCTCCGCAGAAAGTGTAACATTTCTTGTGTTGACCTACCGCATTAAAATTTCCCGTCACGTATTATTTTATAAACTAGCTTATATGCCCGTGCTTCGCAACGGTTGTTAAAGAAGGTCCTGTGTATATCATGGTTCTTTGGGTTCCGGACGTAAGTCAGCAAAAACACAATCCTTGTTGGATATCTCTGCCAATAAACTCAGTTCTCCTAGCCAAGATGTCAAATTTTAGTAGAAGTCATTGTCAGAAACGATGAATGTTCATAAAGTTTCAGTTAAAGTGAAATTAAGTCCGTGCTTCGGAACAATGTAAATTCAATGTTAGGCTGTGTTCATAAAGTTAACATCGCAACAGCAGCACCGAAAGCGGCTGGCAAATTACATTTCACAAATATCTTCTTGAATAGGAATTTGGAATGAATTGTAAGACTGTGAATCATGAGACTCTATACCAAAGAGTTTCGCGTGAAAGTGCGGGGCATAATGAGATGTGACAACGGATGTATCTGATTCGGTAAAATTTTACTTTCTATCCTGGCGGCCTCGTGTTTTTATGTTGGCAACACCAATAACACGATATAAAATTGTTGCGAAGATGACCAAACCACATAGTGTAGATAAATACTGGCTGTTCCTGTTGTATGCTTGATTTCACGACAAAAAATTTGCGTGTTACGCGATTGGCTTATGACGATGTCACATGATTCTCGTTATTCAACATCTTTTGCCAACATTATCACAAGGAGGCCGCCGGGATATGAGTAGGACTACGTCATACTTTTTCTTGACCCAGCTGTCAAACGATAACACCTTTCACAGGAGAGACTGTCGCGGCTATATGTATCAGAGATCACCGATTAGCACAGACCATTGAGCTTACTGGCACAGGCATATCAATATCTATGGCCTAAGAGACATTCATTAAGGTATGTCTGTGTTTCCATCACGCTCCCACGACATTGATCAATGTTCGAGTATTTTTTTCTTTGAGTCTCTCTGGGTTTTTATCTTTGTTTGGGTCTCTCTTCATAGTCGGTAATGTGTGGTTGACGGAAACATGTGATCTATTTAAAAAATTGCGTATTTGATATTCCTCGTCGTTATTAGAGTCTGAAAGGACCGCATTGTCTGACGATTGAAAGAATAAACAGATTTTGACTCGTACCGTAAAGTTCGTAAGTCACAGAGTATATAGCTTTTCCTAAGAGTATTTGTTGCATATTTTGCGAATTTTTGCTCGTCACACTCACCCACTGCCACACACTCACCCACCGCTACCAAACTCCCTTACTAACATCACTAGACCAAGGGCTATCTACCACCACAACCACGAGTGGGTGGCAGTATGTGGTCATGGAGAAAAGTCTGTCAGCACGTACACACACAAGCCTTTTATATATAGATTACAGTGGCAAACACACTTAGTGAAACACCCTCTCTCTCTCTCGAAATTATGACAACCTGCAGTAGCGTATCCAGAAATTTGCTTTGGCAGAGGCTTCATCAGGTGCACTTTATTTATTGGTCTTCAATTTACTACAGAGCACGAACAGCATTAATAATTCACTCAATGATCAACACGTAAGGTTTCAAAGAGCATGCAACAGCCATCGCCAACGTCATCTCCCTCTAAACTAACCTTCTTTCTTTTGCGCATTTGAATTGTCACTCCTGAGATATTTCTGCTCAATGATGACTGATGACATTATAAGACATCTTTTATCTTTTGTGCATAACACAGTGCCAAGGAAACATTCGTGAAAGATGTATAATTTTAATTCACTATATGCTTTCTGGAATGCGGTGTAAGGTAAAATGTATGGCATTTACTAGTATTGTTTCTATATTACTGCCTATTGTTCGTAATACTCATAAACCCTTTGGAGTAAAAGTCTCTCTAACACCAGATCACTCTCGCTTATCGAGCCCAATTCATAGAAAGTAAGGTGAGTACAAGAAATATATATATATATATATATATATATATATATATATATATATATATATATATATATATATATAAGGCTCCGATGTTTTCAAAGTATGGATTAAGAAACGTCGATCAACTTTTCGATCTAATGGAATTAAGACTTCTTTTCGGTGGCAAGGTGATCGTACTTAGATGAGATTTTCATCAATGCCTACCTGTACAGCCGTGAGTTAATAAAACAGATTTATTAAATCGTTCTATTTAGTGATGTTCCTTGAGGTCTTTTTAAGACTTTTAAACTAGAATAAAACATGCGCCTTGATACAGAGCAACGAGAATTTGCTCATTATTTTCTGTAGTTAAGTCCCGGTGAACTGTCGTTAAAAATGATGGAAGAAATTGAATTGCCAGAAAATATTGTTTCAAAGAACGATCTAATTGAAGTGTTTGGTAACTGCTTTGCTACTGAAAATTATGAGAGAGTGAAAGAAACCAATACTCGTTCCACTTAATAAGAATGTTGGAATAATTAACGAAGACATACTCGCCGCCGGCCGCGGTGGCCGAGGAGACTAAGGCGCTCCAGTCACGGTCTGCACGGCCACTACGGTCGGGGGTTCGAATCCCCCCTCGGGCATGGATGTTTGTGCCGTTCTAGTTCGTAAGTAGTTCATAAGTAGTTTGTAAGTTTAGGGACTGATGACCCCGTAGTTAAGTCCCATAGACTATACAAACAAACAAACAAACATACTCGCCACTCGTTCCGTAGAGAGCAAAATCTATCACAATCATCATACGGTGGGAGTACTTCACTTTACAACAGAATTTCTTAACGGTATCACTATTTCAGACTTGCCACCACAGGAACTGATGCAAAAATAATTAAAAAAATAAAGATTAATAATGCTGATGCGTAACTTAAATGTATTAAAAGGTCTGTGTAACGATGTAAGATTGGTTGTGAGAAATTTTTGCAAAAACATAATACAGTAAAAAAATTTCACTGGTCAACAATCTGGCAGAGAGATACGTATACCAAGAATATCTCTAGACTCTTTGAAAGGATAACTGGGATGGACCTTGCAGCGACGCCAGTTTCGAGTAAGGTTGCATTTGCCATGACGGTACACGAATCTCAAAGCCAAACATTAGAAATTATCGGTGAGGTCTTGGGGTCGCAGTTTTCATGCATGTATCGTTTTCTGGAGTAAAACGACCTTTAGCGTTGAAAGTACTACTTCCACATGAAAATTCTCGAGACACCAGCACCTTAATATGGAAGGAAGTATTACCTTAAAATCCGATTTCGTTATGATAAAACAGAATATGTTGAAATAAATTAATATTGACCTATAAAATGAATATATGTACCATACTGTAGCAGTTTGTTTGTATTAAAATGATTCATTACAGTCATTTAAATAACCAGTTTATATGTGGTAAGATCTAAAGCTGTAAATGTTTAATCAGAATGGAACTATTAATACATTTTCTAAGAAAAAAAAAGCCCACCGACGGAAGCTGTCATCCTCGCTCTCACATAGGCTATATTTCGTGTATCTCGGAAACGGTTCTAAATATTCAAATTAGGCATGAAGATTTGTATTCGCTTATTTAATTTACGACATTTCTAAAACGACAGGATATTCTAAAATAATTATATGTCATACATTCTTATTTCAAGTACCTCTGATACCACTCAAACATTTAGTATTAAAATTTTGCATCACGTTTTTAATTTTTGCAACAAATGTTAGATACGGTTTTCTTCTGCCACATTAACAAATTAAAACCGGTTCTGCATTTGTAACCAACAGCCGGCCGCGGTGGCCGAGGGGACTGAGGCGCTCCAGTCACGGTCTGCACGGCCACTACGGCCGGGGGTTCGAATCCCCCCATCGGGCATGGATATTTGTGCCGTCCTTAGGATTAGCTAGTTCATAAGTGGTTTGTAAGTTTAGGGACTGATGACCCGGTAGTTAAGTCCCATAAGCTTTACAAACATTTGAACATTGTAGCCAACATGTGTACTTCGAAATGTTTAGAAAATTTTGGTCAAAAGCATTTACTGTGAAACTTAACTAGGTACAGGTATGGTTATTTTCGTTTAACGGTTGCAATTCCTCTGTAGTGTTGAAAAATATCTATATAACAATACCACTATGTAACAGAAAAAAATATTCCCGAGCAACGCTCGGACACCCGACGTTATATAAAATATGTCGAAGCATTTACAGACGATAATAGACTCGTATTTGGTAGGACTGCAGTTCAAATGCACTTCCAGGCATCCAGATGTAGGTTTTCCCTCATTTTACTAAGTAGTAACAAGCAAATTCTATGACGACTTCCTTATAAGAGCCTATTTCCTTTCTCATCCTTATCAAAACAATGCAAGCTTGTGCATCGTATCTAATGGCCACGTTGATCATGTGATGTACATTGAAATCTTCTATCCTTCCTTACCTTCTTTTCACATCTACAGAATTTGACTGTCATAAGGTGCACCTCGGTTGCACAGTGGTAGAGTGCCAGACTGCAATTCCAAAGGTTGCGGGTTCGATCCCGCCACATCCTAGGATTTTTATCTGTCACTTTTCCACTTCTTTCACCTCT
The DNA here is from genome assembly GCA_026315105.1 of Locusta migratoria. Lineage (NCBI taxonomy): Eukaryota > Metazoa > Arthropoda > Insecta > Orthoptera > Acrididae > Locusta > Locusta migratoria. Next base: position 439,118,007 of record CM048748.1, on the reverse strand, counting down.
GGCAGTATTGCTCACGTGAAAAATACCGAAAAGCACCGTGGTTCGTAACCCACGTTAAACTGTAGGTCCCCCTATAACTGGCTGGGTAAGTCAGTTCGAAGATCGGAGGAAGGCAACGGCATACCACCTCCAAACAGGACCATGCCTAGTAAAGCACTGTGGTGTTCAAACCAATCTTCGGACTGTTAACTGCTTTACCTTTTTAAGCAGCACAACCTACTATAGGGAGAAAAAGAAAGGAACAAGGTGAATTTTTGTCCAGTTCGGACACTAAAGAATAATATATGTTCTTGATTCTTGATAGAAAAGTGGGAACCAGTGGCCTCAGTCCATATTCCGCCTGAGTCTACAAAAGCTTTCGCATAAGAAGAAATTCGCTCTTTTTTGTGCTGAAGAAAAGTAGCAGAACGTGGCGTTGGAAGAGAGGAAAGACAGTTCAATTGTGAGAGAGAGGAGACAATAGGACAGAGATAGTAGCAACAAGAAAAATTAATGGATGAAGACGGTAGCAGTTGGAGCAGAAGGGAGAGCGGAAAGTGGGATCAGGAAGAGAGACGAATAAAAGCCATACAGTCAATAAGGGAAGACGTGTTGAGAGGAGAAAATGGTAACTCAATAGACAGACAGCAAGATGTGAGGAAGGAAGAGGCTTTGCAAATGTGTAAGACTAGGAATAGGGTATAGATACTGGCAGGCGGACGCTGGAAGTAGAAAAGAAAGTGACCAAGAGGATCGAGATAAAGGACAAAGCAGACAGGAGAAACGGCTAGTGGGAAAAATAGAGGACAGTGGGAGAGACACGTATGTAGACAAAGGGACAGAAGGGGGGACTTTGGCTATGTGACCTACACTACAATAAGAGACCGGATAAAAGGATTTAACATGTCCTGTGTTAAAAGAGCGCAGACATGTTTGCCTGCCTACATGCTTGTTGAGGAAGGCGGAATGTGAACTGAGGCAGCTGGTTCCACACTTACCTGTCAAAGTCTTTTAAACAGGAACATTTTTGTCTTAGTTGCGCTCGGACAGAGGCATTTTTATGCCGGTAGTTACACGATTAAACCGAACACTTTCTTCAACAATCTTCATAAATCAGCATATTTGCAAGTAAAATTCTAAGGCTGCACAAGTAAATGTCTATGTTTCGTGAGCATGGATTTTAGCCTAATGGACATCTTTAGAAAATTAAATTAATCGATTTGCGTAATCTGTCATGGCGCCAGCTCCGATTGTATGGTTTTGCATATACAATGCGAATAAAATCCGAGCAATAGACATAAGAATGCTGCTATATTTTTAACATTTCTCTCAGCCCAGTTTATGCATGTTCACAAAACTAAGAGAACGATTCGGCTGCTGTTCGCTGGCGGCAGTTTCGGCTCGCCATTCAAACTCCGCTTGTGTGCCGTAACACAGATACAGCGGAACACGTCTTCTGATGTCCATAAAATGGTCGCTGACATTACTTATATCCGGGATCAGTTACCCTGGATCAAACAGCGACTGAATACTAATATCCTTCAAAATCGCTCTTATTGTAAACAGAGAATGTTTGTTCAAATGTTTGTAATTCTATCGGACCAAACTGCGTGGTCATCAGTCCGTAGCTTACAAACTACTTAAACTTAGGTAAACTAAACTAAGGACAAACACACACACCCATGCCCCAGGGAGGACTCGAACCTCCACAGCGAGCAACCGCGCGCTCCGGAGCGAGACGCTTTAGACCGCTCGGCTACTCCACCGCGGCAAACAGAGAATATTTTCTACGTAGAAATGAACACGCTTTTTAGCTACGCAACTTCCGTTAGGTACGTATCTTCTGGTGAGACTGAGCCAACAGTTTCCAGTCTGATTCACATGGGCTGGAATGGGCTGTCTCGCGTGATTACGGGCACAGCAGAGACGGCGGATATTGCCCTGGGAGGGCGCTGATGTTAGGGCAGACGGGGGAGGACGAGGGCCCTACAGTCCGGACAGCACTCAATGGCAAAATTAAATGCACGCCTTTGTCCTTAGTGGGACAACTGGAAGAAGAGTTGTATTTCAACCGAGGACTACACCAGAAAGTAAAAATCCGAAAACGGGAGAAGAACTGGGAGCATTCTGACAACAGGACCCAGCGGCTCTGCGCAGTCATGTAACGCACAGACTTTTTGAGGGCGCACAATGCAGGGCCGCAACGGCTGTGCCATAAGAAAGAAATTAGAGCAAAATAAAATTAAATATGTTACTTCGACCACGAGTTGTCAGAAAAATTACAAACTCCCCGATACCAAAAACAGATCGGTCGGGACCTTAATTAAAAATCAGCAAAATTAAAACAATTTAGAACAGTTTATTAATTTTCCACAACCAAGGAACATCACAGAATGATTGCTTACATAGAGGACAATCGAATGGAAGGGACAGAGTAAATTCTACATTACCCGTTTGGTTAAACTAAAAATTGCCCAAAATGGAATATTTCCTGTAGCCGTTAAATTTAAAAGTTACCGGAAGCGACGCCGTGGCGGAGACATACGAGCTTTGTCCCGCCTCCAAACAGGTGTCCCAACCTGAGTCTCCGAGACACAGTGCTGTCCGCAAGGGCTAAGTTTCCCCAACGGTTTCTCTTCCCTACCTATAATGTTGGCTACAGGGACTACTTTAGAACAGCTGAAGCATACTGCGATGCCGTGCCCGACGAACAGACACGCACCGCCATTCGGTTCCAGAGCTTCTAAATATCCACCTCGTGGACAGGCTAGGGCGGAAGTTACCGCCGTATTAGGAAAGTGTGACTTTGAGAACCTTCCGTTACAACGATGGGCAAGTGGAAGCTTCCGGTACACTTACCAATCAGTTTATAGTGAGGTAAGCTTAGCCGTTTGGCCCCTGCTCTGATTTTAGTATTACGACTTCATGGATAGCAACAACCTCTCTGATTCAACCACTCTTCGCTTTCTCTAGGGACTGCGAATGTATCCGTATAAAATGCGCTTATTTCGTGACTATTGTTAGTAATTCCTTGACCTACAGCAAGGGGTTTCGTGGCAAAATAGTCTTATTTGTGAAATATTAAACATGCAACAGGGCTACCTCAAATTAGTCATATCTTTATGAATACAGATTTCACCACAATTCTGCCTATTTGTTCTGTAACTTTCCTACTGCCCTCATTTCAATTAATGAATCATCAATAAGGTGACGAAACACCTGCCAAGAGAAGAAGTCCGACGCGTTCACGGTCCAAGGACAGCAGATCAGCAGGTGAGTGTAACTTCCTGTCTGGGAGGAAAGTCGATAGGCAGCCACCCTTCCTGCTTAATCTTCTTTCGAAAAACTGCAGCAGTTACAATAATATAGCCAAACATTTGTCTTTCAGCAGATATCCACATTTATGCCTAATCTTTGACAAAAGTTTAAGCACTTATCAAGAGAGACTCATTAAATTTCAGCTTATATACACTGTTGGGCGTACAAAATCTTACAGGAAGATATCTAATATCAGAGCCAAATCTATCTACAAAGCAACGCAATGTAGCCTGCATGTATCACGTGTTTGGAAATGCTGTCTAATGTGAAATTAGGAAGATAATGAAGGTAGTACAGACTTTAGGCATCGTTGCTGCCCGATATTCCTCGGTACTGAATCATAGAGGATCCGGTAAAGTTGTTGGGCTGCAGTAGCTGTTCCGTACAGCATTCACCCAACAACAACTCGGTAAAAACAGGGATAACAATGCAGAAATGCAATCCAACGATCGATGAACAAGCTATCATTCCGTGCCTAGTGAGTCGCTCATTACCCAGTCGCAATGTGGCGGTAGGCAGTGGTATGGCTGGACAGCATGCTTCAACACTAGAAGGGTGTATGGGTGGTTGCTAGCTGTTCCGCTACTGTACTGTGCACTATGGGGGGGGGGGGGACTGTAGGATCAGTTCAAGGTCGTTCCAATGGCGATCTGTTTGACAACCACGGTGGTTGGAATAGACTCTTAGAAACCTCTTGGGGAGAGATTGTTCAGCTGCTGCCGTACGCATCGCCGCACTGGTATTATGGTATACGGTGGTAATGCATTCCAGCCCTGGACCAGATATTTCGAGCATGTCGACAGCCACATTGCAACGGGACAATGTGCGACGATTCGTCCAACGCTTGTTTGTCACCCATCGCAATGCAGTGTTGTCTGGGGCTCCTGGTTCTCCTTCTATTTATATCAAAGAAAACCTGTCATCGATGATTGTGGAAAGACTAGCCTACGTTGCACCGTCAAAAGTTACACATAAAATCTTTGATATTAAGGGGAAGTAGCATGGAGTACTATAACTCACTCGAGTCGAGCTACAGATCACGTGACTGATAAAATGAACAACAAATAGCAAATGCTTCTCCAGATAAATTCTAGTATTTCACGACGTGCAAGTACAGCGACAGCTTCCACGGAATGCCGCAGCATTTCATCATAGTGATCCAGTGTAGTCTTGCAGTGACCGGCAAATACGCTACCGCAACGTCATCACCTACAACAGAGCCTCCCTGAAAGAGGAAACCTTGAAAAGGCACCTGGTGAACTAGAGCAACTCTGCAGTGTCTGAAGATTGGCGGATGTGTTAACTAATTTGCAAAACTTCAAGCAAGTGGTGTGGAGTAGTTATACCAGAGTTTTATTAGCATAATAGCTACGTTTAGCCTAACTTCGTATTACATGACGCAGAAAAAATAGTAAAAGGGATCATTATAAACCAATTTACATAATGTATTTAAAACCTCTTCGCAGACAAAAATAACTGTTTATGTTGCAATGTCTTGATCAGATATTTGTAAACAGACGTCAAATATTTCATGGAAACATTTTTAAAGCCAGCAGTTGTTTGATTAAAACCAGAAGTATGAATTACTTTCGGTAATTGACCATTATCACTGGATACTGAACTGTTTGACAAATATTACCAAGTAATGATGGTCAGTGAATGAAAGTAGTTCTTCCTTTTATAATGCATTTTATGTTTACTTTGCATTTGCTTCAGAAAGGTAAACACCAGAATTAAAAACGTTTTTATCAAAACACAACAGAGGTATGACATTGCAAATCGAAGGCATGGAACAATGAAATTTCTTCCCGACTTATGTGACAGCTTCAAGATAATTAAAATAGAAGAAACTCTGCTGATATTTCAATTTTCTTACGATTTAAACTCACTACCAGTGCAATCACCCCTCTGGGAGCAGAAAAAATGCAGGGACGGACGAGCAGACTGAAATGGGTGTCATTTGTAATAGGAAGTAAAACTATAGTGGTGGTCATTATCCCATTATTATATCGCGTCATAATACACGGCATTGTGTATCAAGTTACTGTACTTCGCTTAATTTCTCTATATAAGTATCAGAAATTATTTGAGCAGTTTCCATAACACTTTTTTTTACTTTTGTTCTCTCTTATACCTGTGAAGATCGCCAGGAAAATAAAATAGGGGAAACACAAAGGAACAGCCGAATAGTCGATAAAGTTGAAATAAGTTGCCGTCCGTAAGTCTTCCTGCAAAGGACAAATGGCCTGACAGATGTGAAATACAGGGGTGTTTTAAACAAATAAAATTAAATAGGAAAACGCCAAACAAACAGATGAAAATTCGAAAATATCACAATTGGTTATTTCGTATGGTAATCGCAACATCCGACTTCTTTGAAAGTACGGCGTCCGTCGCGGACCTATCACCTAACTTCTGTACTATACGAAACTCTCATTCCTTCCGTACTATTGTCGGAAAGTGATTACAGTTCAATTCTTTATGATCATGGGGAGGGAGAGAGGGGTAGAAAAAGACGCCTTTCTTAAATTCTGACCAAGAATTCGTATACCAATTTATGTACGTCTAGAATCAAAATTGACTGGATATTCAAAAAATGTTCAAATGTTTGTTAAGCTTAAGGGACTTAACTACGGGGTCATCAGTCCCTACACATACGAACTACTTATGAACTAGCTAATCCTAAGGACGGCACAAATATCCATGTCCGGAATCTTCTGTATATATATGCAGAACATCTGCCCATTACCATTCGGACGATTTATTATAGTGTGGTTAACGATTATCTGGCGCCTGTACTGGCTGGTAGGAAGAAATCAATTGTTAAATATGTGGTAAACGTTTTGTAAACAGAACTGCTTGTAGTACATACGAAGCAAACTTGAAGATGGCCTAAAAATGTATGAAGAGTGTGCAAGTGTCAGGCGTGTTGTGTTGCTAGGGGAACACAAAGTAACAAACAGCACATATGACGAGTTGTTCAAAAGACTAAGGTGGACGGCCTTTCATCATCCGCGGAGCTGCGCGATAACATTCGCTACACAAAAACAGCGATGCCGCTCCGGTGATTCTATTCATGACAGGTAGCATAAAACAACGGAGAGTATCCGACATATTACGAAACCCTGCTGTCACAGTCGGCTATATTGTGATACGGTTTCGAGGGATTCCCCTTATGAAAAACGTGTGCATTTCGATGTTCTCTCTGTTTATTCTTTCCTGACAGTTTGTCGTTTGCTTCTCAGTGCTGATACACATCGGAGCTCTATTCTGGACAATAAAAATCCATTATCTAGGAATGCCTATTACTGGAATACTCATCCCCAGTCTAAGGCATTTTTTCGTCACTATCAAGAAATTATTTTTGGATATTTAACGCCCACGAGGTAAAACTAACTATGAAACGCTCACCATTACATAATTAACACAGGAGAGAACTAATACACAATTCTGTGGCTGTTTATCTGAAAATAATTTACTTAACAACTGGCACTAACGATAAAAGATAAATCTATAAATTAAAAATGTGTTTGCGTGTGTGTGTGGGGGGGGGGGGGTGTTCATCACTAGTCCTAAATTGCTGAACTGAATTCAACCACTTGCTATACACATACGCATTACTGCCAGATAAGAACTGCAGTTGGGGTTAAAACCACCTAGTTCACAGAGTTCAAGGGATACGACGTCATAAACCACATTTTCGAGAAACTGGCACATCTTTCAACAGCGTTGCATATATCGTCCTAAACTAATGGACTGATATCAACAAAACTTGGTACAATCATTCCCCACCATTGTCTGGAAACAGTCGGTTTGTGGATAAAAACCTGGTGCAACATATACATCAGGAGATGTGATGTCGATGTCAGGGAGAGTCACAAATGAATGCCCAATCGTCCCACGCGTGAATGACAATAGCTTAACCATCCAATATTTGAGAATGAGAGCAGTTACCGACTTACAACGAACATTAATATAATTTGAAACCTATTAAAAAGTTTCTTGTTGGAACCCCAACAAAATGATCAAAGGAAATACATTTATTGCTTACTACTTTTCAGCTGTTTGTGCACGAAGACTACGGCATTTGACGTGACATTCCAATTTATTACTTCCACATTACTAATTGTTTTTGACAAAAAATGCAGACAATATGCACACATACCACTGAATGTACCTTCGAAATTATATCAGAGTACCACAAATAATTTAGGAACTATAACGTGAAATACCACGAAATGCGTAAAAATCCGTACCATGCCTCACGAGGCTGCAATTTATTACGTCTTTATTAACAACTGCACTCACAACACATTTCGCAGAGACTTTCCTAACGTTTCTCTCACCTTACCAACGTGAAAAATTATATTGTTGTACTGCACATTTTTCAGGATATCTGACGTCATACGGATTTAGCAACATGGAAACGAAACTGAAATGGATGGAGTATAGGGTGGAGAGTGTTGAACACAGAGGGAAGTTGATGTACTGACATAAATATGGAGTTAGTACACACCCAGGCAATGCCGGGTACTAAGGCTTCTACTTTGTATTACAGAACTTTGATTACAAGAAAGTGGCGTTAAAAATGTTACAAAATTACTAACGTTAACAGGCGTACATGATGTGCAAAACTTGTTGCTTTGAACACGAGCTGACCCTTTATTTATTAATTGCTGACGTAGCCCGCTAGCTTACTAGCCGCCCATATTCCAGAGGAGGTCTACTTCTGGAGAAGTGCAGAGGAAACTCACCGACCACTTCTCTGTTTCTTGAGAACCGATGTGCCCAGTCAAGGAAGACAGTCTCTTCTCTTTGTAAACTCAAACCATTCGTTCCCCACAAGATGAATCTGCTTTTTAAATTAGCTTAAATTGAATTTCTAAAACTATTGCCAAGTACCCGGACTAGGTTAACAATGAATGTGAGACTAATCCCTAAAATGAAAGTTATTTCCTATCCACATACGATTCTGAGCCACAACGTTCTGATTTCAACGGTAATACCAGAGTCCCTTGTGGCAGAAGCAAATCAACAGTGAGCAAGAGAGTAGCCTGAAAATATATATGGTGCGTCTTTGTCGCCGATGGAACCACCTCTTCTCCCGGGATTGACCTAATCATCCAATGAAAAGCGTCTGTTTCCTTTATTCATGCCAACAACAATCTAAAAAAATTCCCATCATGTTCTTCAAGCAACGACCTGTCTATACCTGTATTTTCTAATCCTTAGGGTCTTGGCATGAGGTGTCCCGTGATGTGGGCTCCTTCTCTCTTTAAGCTACATGTTCATCTCTTCCTAAGACCTATGGTTCCATTCCCAGTCAGATATAACGCTATTACACATCATTGCTGATGAAAACATTCAACTGACGTCACTGATTTATCGTCCGATTCAAGTTTAGATCTGCGAACTGATACTTGTGGTGAATCTCCTGCATTTCATAAATCTTTGAGCCTATGACGATCATTGTCGTCATTGAATACCGATTTGATACGAATGTTATGTTTGGCAATAACTGCAGGAGATGGGTTCGAGTCCAGAAACAGAACACGATATTTCGTCCCATCATTCCAAGTTCAAAAATGAGTATTAACATTGTTTCAGTCATGGTTCAGATAAATTGTTCGGGATACTGAGTTAATATTGAAGCTTCCATTCAGCGTTTCCTGTTGTTAGTAGAGTGTTTGTAATGTGGTTAGTTCAACAAACAGTTAATAAAATACCGCTTTCCACAGGAACGAATGTTTGCAGTTGAGAGAAAACCATTCGGAGAGCAAAAGTACTTCGAATTGCTATAGATGTTTAGGAAGTCCGATACTGTCGTACAATTTGTTATTCCTAATAATGTTTTCTAAGGACTAGTGATTTTGTTATATCTACTTTACTGAGTATGGAAATAGTTATGTTATGTCAGTCATTGCAATAGTGTGGAGTTTACAAACGTTAAGAACTTAATAATGAGTTTCATGTTATTTACAATATCTTGACGTTAGCTTACATCTGGAATGATAGCAATCAAGAGCAGTTTTCTCTCGTGAATCTACATTGAATAGTCGAACGACTATACCGCGAAGTGATTGGAGCACACGCAAGGCAGTTACGTTATTTAGGATGAATGCACATGAGGCAAAACGCAATTCAGGTCGTTCGGGTATTTTTGAGTATGATAGTTCACCTCTGTCTTCCCAACACACCTGCTGACTTGACATTGGTACTGCCACTATACATCACGAATTACATTTATTGCCCTAGAACCACCCATTTGGTTAGTTCATGGTGTAAAGCATACAATGTGTTACGTACCTCGTATTCTTATTTACTGCTTGTTGTCGTCAGCCTCTTATCCGACTTATTACAAGTAAGCTAAATTAACTTTTTTTTTTCATTTTGCGCACTCGGTTGTCAAGAGTGTCTCTTCTCTTTTCGTTACATTCTCAAGCGATCACAGAGCGACGCACATTGTCAGGTGTCTGTTGTCTTCATGTTGGCAAGTAGTCCTTGTGTCATCTTTCCACCACTGCGGACAGCAATAAATGCGTGGAGTGAGTTTTTATCTGCTTGGGACCTTCCAGTGTATCTCTTTCTCACCGTTACCTCTTTTTGAACACCCCCTCCCCAGCTGGAATGTACAATCTTAGGCAAAAAATTGATCGCCGGCCGGCCGATGCAGAGGCAAAGTCCGAGTAGGTCGCGCAGTGTGGACAATAAATTCTATAGCCAGTCAGAATTCTAAGTCCGGTGATATGCACGATCTGGAAACACTGTAGAATGCGGCTTTGTAAGGAGGAGGAGAAGCTATCTCCTTCTCGGGGCGCTTGTGTATTGTGTGAGTGCGTAGTCATTCGCGGCCGCACCGCCTCAGCGGTCGGACTTGCGGCTAGAGCGAGCTAGCCGGCGCCGCCGGCTTTGTTTACTTTTGCGCGCGTGTGATTACCGATTTCGTAGCAATGGAATCTCAAATAAGAAAGTGTACGTTAAAATTTAGTTTCAGTTTTGAAATAGACCGTCCGAAAATCTACGAGTTTGATGACTGGTTCTTCGGAACGTTTAATGTACCGGAAGAAGACGTGTTCGGCATGGCGTACGACTTCATCAGTAACGTATACACCGTGAAGCTGAAAGACGATGAATGCTGCCGGAAGATCATGGAGAAGACCAATGGGACAGCTGAGTACAAGACAACCAAAGGCCAGGTGAGCAAAGTGACAATTACATATGCGGGACTGGGTCTTAGAACCGTGAAAGTGCACTTGTTGCCTTTTGAATTAGATCTGGGCTATGTAAAAGATGCTCTTTCCACTTACGGTACCGTATACGCTGTCACAGCCGACCGGTGGAGCGGAAATTTGCATTATAAGGTAGACAATGGTGTGAGGTCCGTCAAAATTGACTTAGAAAAGCATATACCGTCCTTCATAAATGTATGTGGCTTCCGAGCCCTCGTTGTGTATGAGGGGCAACCTCGCACCTGTTCTTCCTGTAACTTAGCTGGCCATTACAGAGCACAATGTCCGCGCAGGCGTCCCGTGCAATTACCTGTAGAGGTGGACGCGGCAGGCAGACAGCGAGCCCAGTACGCAACAGTCGCGAGCCGCTTGTTTACACGTCCTGATGCCGTCACAGCCCCGCCGGATGACGTAGTGCTCGCCCTGGCAGCGGCGGCGTCTGAGGTACCGCAAGCGGGCGCCAAGTCCGTCAGCTCTGACGTGGAGATGTCTGACGCTCCCTCAGTTAAAGAACCAAACCCAACATCGAATGTCGGTTGTGAAACGATTTCTGCTCCTAGTACACCAGACACACTTCCAAACATGACAGAAGTTACTAGACCACAAGAAAGTGCACACGGGGTACCGTCGAAAGCTACTAGCACCAATTCTGAAGTACCTACACCTGCTTCCTTAACACAAGCTCAAAGTACCGAAGACAGTAGTCCGCAAATAAAGCAAAACACAACGGAGAATGTGGCGGACCCTTCGGGGGCGACTGAAGTACAGTCGATTGCCCCTGAGCGAGCAGTTCCCGCCTCAAAAAAAATCCAAAAAGTCTCCGTCTGGGTCCAACAAACAAGATAAAGGACAAACCTCGCCGGACAAAAAGAAAGTACGCGTAGCTCGTGAAGGTGCTTCAGAAACTGCCGAACACCTCCGACCGGTAGCACAAAAGGTTGCCGCAAAACTAAAAACCAGACCACCTGACGAAACCGATATACCCAGCGCCACTGCCGTGGCGACCACGGAGCCTGACGGCAGTACACGACATACTCTAGTCGATCCATGGTGGCAGGATGTGGAAATGGAATCGAACGAGGGCCAAATAAGTCTCAAATAGTGCGTGCTGCGTGTGTGCGTGTCCTTGATATAGTAGTTATACGTTTGTGACTACCCCCCCCCCCCCCCCCTACAAATGAGCGATACCTTCACCTACAATATAACAACTGTCAACATTAATAAGATTCAGAGTGAGATAAAATTCAGAGCGCTCACAGACTTCCTATATAGCAGCAACGTAGATATCGCGCTACTGCAGGAGGTCAACGTAGAACCAAATGTGGCGGGATTTGTCACGATAGCGAATATCAGTGTCGAACATCATACCGGAACGGCAATCCTGCTACGTGACGGCATTTCTTATACCAAAATCGTGCGGCTCACGAACGGCCGAGGCATATCGTGTGAGATTAATGGCGTTCAAATAATAAACCTGTATGCGCCGTCAGGCAACAACCGCCGGCAAGAACGTGCCTCCTTTTATAAAAATGATGTGCCATTCTTAATTAATGACAATGCCGCGAACTGTGTTGTAGGGGGAGATTTTAATTGCGTCGTCTCAGCCAAGGATCAGACGCCACACTTCAATAACTGTCTAGAACTGGACCACCTAATCCAAGGGATGAAACTGATAGATACATGGGAAAAAATACACGGCGACCGCATTGCGTACACCTATATCGCCAACAATTCAGCCAGTCGAATCGACCGCATTTATGTCTCTGAAGACCTAGGGCAACAAGTAGTTAATAGTGACATCGCTCCCGTAGGCTTTTCGGACCACAGTGTCCACCAATGCTTCATGAATCTCCACCGCCCCCAGGTATTTCGTGGGAGAGGATACTGGAAGCTGAACACCAGCCTATTAAAAGATAAACAGCTAGAAGAAGAAATCCGGCGGGTATTTACACAAGCGAAACGATCCCAACCTCATTATCGATCGGTCATAGACTGGTGGACACAAAAAGCGAAACCTAAACTTAGATCAACAGTTAAAAGTTACGCATACCAGAAATCCTATTGGTATAAAGAGACAATAGAATTTTATTTCTCAGGCCTTCGACAGCTATATCACGCCACCGATTTGCCTCCCAACGCTGCTTATAGGCGCATCAAAAAGTACAAGGCGAAGATTACCAACTTGTATCGCAAACGAATGGAGGGAGCCATAATACGTTCACAGCCGAAGGATATCGCATCAGAGGAATCAGCGTCGTTGTTCCACTCATTACGTACACTTCGGCGGCAAAAATCTAAACTCATTGAAGGGGTTGAAGACGGCGCAGGGACCATAATCACAAGACAGCGGGATATTATGTCACAGATACGTAGCTACTATACAGACCTCTATGACGGACAAGACATTAACGTCGGACACTGCAATGACGTTATTGCTGGCATAGCACCTGTCATTTCACCAGAAGATAATCAAGCGCTTGAATCTCCATTTAGTGAGGACGACATCAAAGAGGCGGTCTTTAGTGCCGCAAACAGAAAGTCACCCGGACCCGACGGCCTAAGCGCAGAATTCTATCAACAATACTGGCACATCTTGGGCTCTACATTGACTCAATTCGCCAACGAAATGTGGCAGCAGGCCTCTATACCAGACGAACTGAAGGAAGGACTTATTGTCCCTTTACCAAAACAAGGCAACAGCAGAAAAGTTAGTGAACTACGGCCTATAACATTATTAAATGCGGATTTCAAAATCATAACGAGAGCGATTAAGCAACGAGTGCAACCCTTACTGAGCAAAATACTCGGGAAACACCAATTTGGTGGGGTACCAGGACGCAGCGTCATAACGGCCGCCTGCGAACTTCGGGACGTCATATGCACGTTTGCACACAACAATGAACCCGGCGCTCTGCTCTTCCTCGATTTTGAAAAGGCGTATGACCGCATAAGCCACGACTACCTGTTCCAGGTAATGGAAAAGATGGGGTTTGGACGACGTTTCCTCTGCCTACTGAGACACTGTATTTACAACGCCTCATCTCGCGTGCTCATTAATGGCCACCTGACTGACGCAATACCGATCAGACGATCAATTCGGCAAGGTTGTCCATTATCAATGGCGTTATACGCCATAGCAGTTGAACCTTTGCTCGTGACCATAACACGCACATCAACTGGAATCACCATAGGAACTGAGAAGATCACTTGCGTTGCGTACGCTGACGACGTTTGTTTAGCGGTGACATCTCTGGAAGATCTTTCGAAAGTAAGGAATCTCATCAGCAACTTCACTACGGCCACTGGCGCTAAGTTGAACACGAAGAAGACTACGCTGCTTCACATAGGAAGAGGCATTGGCGACACGACCCATCTAGACTGGTGTGCAACTAGAGTGCACCACAAAACACTCGGCGTCCGCTGGTGTGCAAAACCAGACGACATGGCAACCAAAAACTGGACGGACATATTGCATAAAATTAGAGCAACAATATGCATCTACTCTGATAGAGACTTAGACATTTTGCAAAAGGTGCACACCGTAAGGATATCTATAGCAAGTAGAATGTACTACATGGCTCAAATTTTACCTGTCTCTCATCAACTTGCGGACTCCATACAGAAAGCATTCAGTTGGTACGTCCTACGAGGCCAACTTTTCAAAGTGAGCTTTGACACATTGACATTACCGACTAGCCGAGGGGGACTTGGGCTAATCAGTGCCAAGCATAAATGTCGAACATTATTAATTAACCGGATCACTAAAACCGTCACCAATGAGCCATCAAGTTTAATTAAATTTTTAACGTTATATTGGATGCCACGCAGTATGATGCCGCCTATCCATGAAGCCGCGATACCAGTATCATTTCGTCACATCAGGATTTATTGCAGTGAAATCAGCTACCTAAGACATTCCGACAAAATCCAGCCGCCTTACACGAACAAGAAAATTTATGACTTCCTCACAACAGACAATAGAGACAATAGAGTCACTCAAAAATACCCGCATGCAAAGTGGAATACCATTTGGCGAAACATCCACAGTCCCTTTTTGCCATCACGCATTAGATCCATGTGGTATTTAATCACTAATGACAAGGTACCCACTAACGACAAGCTCAACAACATTCACCTGAGTCCAACACCTGCTTGTGCAATATGTGGTCTCGTGGACACGTTAATACACAGGTTTACCTGTGGTAATGCGAGACTTATAGTGGCACGTATGCGGGAAAGATTGGCCATTATAGACCGTACAGTGCCGCACACAATCGAGATTACGGAACTCATACGACCAGAAAAATTACGGTATCCCCGAAAGAAGAACAACGCGGCTCTTTGGGTCTTAGGACACACTGCCGCCTACGTCATCCTCAACCGCCAGGCGACAATTATAGATTACTGCTCATACATGGAATATGAGCACGCAAAGATATGTGGACACAGTGACTACAAAGAAAGATATGGTAACATGTTGAGAATCATGGTCCAGGCGTGAATGAAAATTAGTTTCCACAAGTTCATTTCATAAATGTTTTAACTTAAGAACACGGATCTTTCAGTGTATGACGCTACCAGAGTTATGAGAAGAAATACTCAAAAAAAAAAAAAAAAAAAAAAAAAAAAAAAAAAAAAAAAAAAAAAAGGGGGAAACCCCTCGGGAAACGGAGTACCACAAGAGAAAGAAACGGACAAAATTAACAACAAACTTCGAGAAGACGAACTCTGAGGGGGCGAGTACACTGAAATTGAACTGCAGAGAAAGGAGACTTGTGCATTATTTCCATTTTATTTCTATTTTTTTTATTCTAATTAATTTCTATTTCCGCTTATGCGCAAGAACGTACATTTAATTTAGTCTGAACAATATTTATGCTAACAGAAGCTACATTTCCTTATATACATATATACGGCAGCAAAGGGAAATAGCTGCAATAATCTTCATTCCAGAAGCAGAACATATAAGAAAATTTTCAGTTTCATTATTGCTTGAAGAAGTGTTTTTTTTTTACCACATTCCCATGAAATGGAAAACAAGAAATGACTGACCAATAGAAACAAAAGCACGCCGAAGAAGGCGACATTTGGAGAGCGAAAGGAGGGGCTGTGAGGGGAGGTTGGAGGCCCTAAAAAAAAAAAAAAAAAAAAAAAAAAAAAAAAAAAAAAAAAAAAAAAAAAAAGTAGTCCCGTGGTAAAAGTGGCAGTTACAACCGTATTTGTAAACAGTCGCGAGATCGAATCCAACTTTTTTTTTTTTAAACCGCATATCGGCTGCCTTTGATATAAGTGTGGATGTGAAAGCTCCCAGAAATAATTATACAACAGAGCTCGCGGCTGCATGAAAACTGCACTGTTTACTCTCTGGAGTAGTGGGCACCGGCTACGGCGACGCGCCAGCGGCCGCATCGCGGCAGCCGCCTGTGGACTGTGAGTCTATTTACCGGCTGTTCTATCCTTTCTTCAAGTTCTAGTACTTAAATTACAGTTACGAATTGACTGAGTACTAAAAGATTTTTGTACTGAGGAAAGTGCAACCACAACGCCGGGGTGCTCCCATTTTTTGCAAACAACTGAGACACCATTTAGTCGCACTTTTAGGATAAACGACCTAAAAATTACATAATGTGTTAGTATTATACCATAATAGTTACTGCTGATTTCATAAACAAAACATCCAATAGTGTGCTTCAGAAGTGACCTGTTCCTCGCCTACTCTTTCGATCATATGTCCTAAAATGTTTATCTTCCCTTCCCATACTTCAATAACCTTCGACAAAAATTATTTCCCGACGAAAATATACGTCGAACTTCGACTGGCGGCATCATTACCTTGGAATCAGTTAGTTTCTACAAGGACGAATTTGGTGAACTACCTGAACGTTGTCAAACTTTCCCACAATCTCACAGAATATAGCAAGTAACCACAAGAAGTTTCTTGTTATTTTCGATGTTGATTCGTCCAACTCCTGTCACGAAAGCAGCTAAATATATTCTAATCCAATGCCTCTCTGTGGCAGGCGACTACTTTACCCCAGAGATAGCGAGGAGCAGTGCACGCCAGCACGTTCCTTTTTTTCCCCTTCTTAAG
Source organism: Locusta migratoria (assembly GCA_026315105.1). NCBI lineage: Eukaryota > Metazoa > Arthropoda > Insecta > Orthoptera > Acrididae > Locusta > Locusta migratoria. The sequence continues at coordinate 439,101,390 of CM048748.1, read as the reverse complement.
GGAAGGAAACAAATCAATCTTACCAGTCAACATAGAACAAAGCTATCCCACGACCGCAAACAATAGCTCTACTAGGGTAAAAGCAGGGTTGCAGTCCCGCTCCGGAACAAATTTTCAATATTATCGCTGTCTATCTGAATTCACTATCCTGTAACTGCCGAGATGTTTAAAGAATTCGATTAATAAATGCAGGTCCTAAAGAAACTTGAATCAATGAAATAAATCCCAATTTGCGATGTTATGGAATCACTGTATTAGGTTTAGATGGTATACCAAACCGTGGCGAATGAAAATTTGTGCCCGGCCGGGATTCGAACCTGGGATCTCGTGCTTACTAGGCAGACGCATTGACCACTACGCCACCGAGGACAAGGTGACCAGTCGACTGCAGAGGACTCTTCCCTGCTTGTCTCCCGCCACACACAAATATCCATTCGGCACGCTTTCTCTTTCGAATACCACAGCCTTTAATCAGTCTCAGACAACGAATATCATATGGAAAGTGATTGTCAACTCGGTGAGAATCAACGGAGTTTCAGGATCTGTAATACTAAGGAAATATTCACATGTTTTATCCTTTCTCTAGTGAAAGTGATATGGTGGACCAAAGCCGGCCGCGGTGGCCGAGGGGACTGAGGTGCTCCATTCACGGTCTGCACGGCCACTACGGTCGGGGGTTCGAATCCTCCCTTGGGCATGGATATTTGTGCCGTCCTAGTTCGTAAGTAGTTCATAAGTAGTTTGTAAGTTTAGGGACTGATGACCTCGTAGTTAAGTACCATAAGCTTGACAAACATTTGAACATTTTTTTTTTTTAACCAAAGCAAAAGTTGGGCTTCAGTAAGGAATTTCTGTGAAATCCAAGAATTTGAATTGCAGTGGTTTGTAGCTCAAAAAGTATTTTTCATGTTCTTCCGATCCAGTTTGTAAGCTTCCATTAACTGTTATTTCATTTCCATTTATTGGCATATATATTATATTCGCTCCACTATCATTTACGCAACTAATTACATGCAACGAATGATACGGAATTGCGTAACAATGATGAATCAACCTATTACGTAATCGCAATGCGGGACATTTGTTAACTGCCACTCTTCGCACCAAGAGTCTAAACACCGCAGTACCTCCTGCACTTCGCTACAGTTTTCCAGCGTTGCCAGTTCTACATCATCGTTCGCAAAATACGTCAGTGGACTCTTGATATTACTCAAGTGTTCATTTAGAAACACTGTAAATATTAAGCTCCCAATAGCATTATAGAAGCGAAAGGCTTCTCTCTGGGCAGAATAACGTGTTGTGTTTGCTAGAAAACTTTCATAGTACTTCTCCTGGGTACATTGATAGACCGGAAATAGCTTCACAGCTATTGTATGAGCGTAAATGTTGCAGAGAAAGAAGCGAAATACAGAGCAAGAAATAAAAGACTTTCAGCAATTTACTATTGGAAATGAAATATCGGATAAAGTTGAAAAGTTTTCGATTGCAGAATGAAGAGCCGGGGATGGCGTACAATTTTAATCTGCCACGCAGTTTCACGACTGCGGCCATTGCACTGCAGTATTGAGGGTTAACTCGAGGATAAAACTGTTGCTGATCGGTAGCTGGTTGTATATGACAGAGCAGTTCTTCGGCTGACAAACCAATTACAAGCCTGTCAATAAAGTAAAGCTGTCGCTCATGGTGTTCTGCCGAGCAGCCGCTTCCGTTTCCAGAACAATACTTGTACTACCGACGGTCCTCAAGCTGCCGGGACTTCAGTTGTTTGTAGACTAGCTGCTGCTCCATTCACACTGTCAGCATCTAGCGACCACTCGACGAAATTTGTAGATGGGTTCGATTCCCACTCCCAAGAGTAATCATAATAGAAGCAAACGACTGGCGTTGTGTAGCACTTTGCTGAGCATTGTAATACGCGAGTACTATAAAGTGTCTTTCAGAATCTGTTAAGAGTTATGTGATGCACGGTTGTTCAAATTTGAGTGTGAAACAGCACACATGTGTGATATGAGTCTTACAAAACCAATGACCCTGAAAATTCTTGACTATGAGCTCGTAAATATTTGATGCCAAAACATACATTACTGGCCATTAAAATTGCTATACCAAAAAGAAATTCAGATGATAAATGGATACTCATTGGACAAATATACTAGAACTGACATGTGATTACATTTTCACGCAATTTGGGTGCAGTACCCACAAGAACCACATCTGGCCGTAATAACGGCCTTTATACGCCTTGGGCCGGCCGCGGTGGCCGAAGGGGCTGAGGCGCTCCAGTCACGGTCTGCACGGCCACTACGGTTGGGGGTTCGAATCCTCACTTGGGCATGCATATTTGTGCCGTCCTTAGTATTAGTTCATAAGTAGTTTGTAAGTTTAGGGACTGATGACCCCGTAGTTAAGTCCCATAAGCTATACAAACATTTGAACATTTTTTATACGCCTTGGCATTGAGTCAAACAGAGCTTGGATGACGTGTACAGGTAAAGATGCCCATTCCTCTTCTACACGATACTACAGTTCATCAGGAGTAGTGACTGGCGTAATGTGACGAGCCAGTTGCTCGGCCGTCATTGACCAGACGTTTTCAGTTGGTGAGAGATCTGGAGAATGTGCTGGTCAGGGCAGCAGTCGAACATTTTCGGTAGCCAGAAAGGCCAGTACAGGACCTGAAACATGCGGTCGTGCATTATCCTGTTGAAATGTAGGGTTTCGCAGGGATGGAATGAAAGGTAGAGCAACGGGTCGTGACACGTCTGAAATGTAACGGCCACTGTTCAAAGTGCTGTCGATGTGAACCAGAGGTGACCGAGAGGTGTAATCAATGGCACCCCATACTATCACGCCGGGTGATACGCCAGTGTGGCGTTGACGAATACACACTTCCAACGTGCGTTCACCGCGATGTCGCCAAAACACGGGTGCACCCATCATGATGCTGTAAACAGAACCTGGATTCATCTGAAAAAATGGCATTTTGCCATTCGTGAACCCAGGTCCGTCGCTGCGTACACCATCGCAGGCGCTCCTGTCTGTGATGCAGTGTCAAGGGTAGCCGCAGACATGGTCTCCGAGGTGATAGTCCATGCTACTGCACACGTCGTCGAACTGTTCGTGCAAAGGGTTGTTGTCTTGCAAACGTCCTCATTTGTTGGCTCAGGGATCGAGAGGTGCCTGCACGATACGTTACAGCCATGCCGATAAGATGCCTGTCATCTCGACTGCTAGTGATACGAGTCCGGTGGGATCCAGCACGGCGTTCTGTATTGCCGTCCTGAACCTATCGATTCCATATTCTGCTAACAGTCATTGCATCGCGACTAACGCGAGCAGCAATGTCGCGATATGATAAACCTCAATCGCCATAGGCTACAATCCGACCTTTATCAAAGTCGGAAACCTAATGGTTCGCATTTCTTCTCCTTAGACGAGGAATCACAACAACGTTTCCCTGGTCAACTACTGTTTGTGTATGAGAAATCGGTTGGAAACTTTCCTCATGTCAGCACGTTGTAGGTGTCGCCACCGGAGCCAACCTTGTGTGAATGCTCTGAAAAGCTAATCATTTGCATATCACAGCATCTTCTTTCTGTCGGTTAAGTTTCGCGTCTGTAGCACGTCATATTCGTGGTGCATTAATTTTAATGACCAGGTTTGTATTTTAACTGAGCATTGCAAATAGAACGTGACAAACTCTCTAATATACACTATGCAAACATCAATATAAGTTTCACATTGCCACACAATACTAATTGTTGGCTGCTATTCTGACTATAATCGGCAGGTAGCAGAGAGGCCTTCTTAGTATAAGTGGCGATGACTACAGTGGAGAACCTACATACAAAGAGAGTGGGCAATGCTCCATTATACCATAGACAAAAGCATGCGCAACAGCCACGGTTTTGCCAAAAGTCACGCGATAATGCTGAATCTGACACTCGCACCATAGTTTAACTTCTAGGGTTTATGAGTACTGTAAATTGAATGTGTAGTAAATTGAAATTTGACAATAGGCACTGTGTTTGTTATTTATTAAAACATTCCGGAACAATGTGAAATGACCACAAAAAAAGTTTTGGTTCGTATTATTTCAGACAATTTGAACAAATATCATTGTTTCCTACTTAAATATTCACTGATCCCACAAGAATTCATCTCTCAATAGAAAGCTATCATTTTGTTGCATTAGATAATTTAAACATATATATCAATGAACAAAACTAGTACGAAAACGCAGACGAAAGATTTCGGTCATGTTTTGGCTCGAGTTTGCGCACCGGTAGAGAGAGAAGGAGGCTTTTTTTTCCAAGACAAGTTCCTCGCAAATTAACTGCCTCATCAGAGACCTGCATTCCGTCTTCTGTGCTGGGGACACAATCTTTTGAAGACCACAGATTGCTGATGAACACTTTATTTAGATACTGCGCGTTTCACTAATGGCGGTGAAAGCAACTACGGCACCTCACGAATACTGCACTTTCGTTACAACCAAACTCAGTTACACGAAAAATGTTCAAATGTTTGTAATTCTTATGGGACCAAACAACTTTGGTCATAAATCCCTAGCCTTACAAACTATTTCAAATAAGTTAAACTAACGTAAGGAAAACAGACACATTCATGCCCGAGGGAGGATTCGAGCCTCCGACGCTGGAGGCTTCGCGATCCAGTTTCACGAATTTCATGGCAACACAAACGTTGAAAAGGAAAGAATAAAAAAAATTCTAATTACTCTCTCTATATATGAACATTACTATTTTGTCTTCCCACTTCCGTATATGGTATCCTTTATGTGTGATTATTCGAAGTGAATTGCTTGGACGATATGAGACTGGAAGTTGTTAGCGACGACTGTGGTTTGTCGAAATTCGCCAGATGCTATTTCATAACTAAACTGATTCAGCAGCGAGTAACTGAACAGTGAAGTATGCTTCGGCTTTTTTGAACTGCCTAAACTGTAGTGGGACGTTAAACTGAACTACGAAAAGTGATACCTCACAATAAATTACTTTCCATTTGCCGATAAAATGTTACAAGTGAATGCATGTAATGAAAGTGTGTGAGATTACTTCGAGTGGGTGGTCCCAGGGAACAGGGATAATGTATTAAATCACTCCAAGAGCCAGCTCAGACAACAAAGCGAGACATAAATATTTAGAATGAACACTCACTGGAATCAAGTGAGAGAGTCCTAGTACTGCCTCAGCAGGTAACTTGGCAGCAGAAGATAATGGGGACAAGGACGTTGGCACGAAGGTAAATATGAAGTCAATTGTAGAATTGATTTGAAAGGGGAAACAGAAAGCATAAAAGGGCATGATGAAACCGTTGTGACTGTAAAGATATCAGGAACTGAACTAAGAGAAACTAAAGCAGAATTGAGAATAGAGCTAAAAACACTCCACAGAAAGGCTAGATACCAGGTTAATTGAAACGAATTTTGAACTGGTTAATATGAATCATCAGTTTGAGGGTTTGGTAAACCGAAAGATAGTCAATAAAATTAGATCCGCAGACTTTTGGCGGAATATTGATGGGGAAGTACTAGAAATGGATAAAAAATTAAAATGGGAAAATCTGAAGTTACTGACTAAGTAGCTGCTCACATTAAGGTACTAAATTAAAACGTGCAGGATCAAGAAAGCCATGTGATATTAATTAGTACTAATGACCGTAAAATTTTACCTGCAGAATCCACTTGGAAAGGCTACACAAGTACGATTCAAGTTGCACAGAGAAATGGAGCTAATAGTGGAAACATGCCCAGATATAGACAAAGTATATGACAGCTTAAGTAAAGTAAAAGTTGAAAGCTCAGAAGCGGGAAATGAACCACAAAAACTGAACGAAGCTGTTAACGTTAGTGATTCTCATTACGTTGCTTTCATTTAACAGTCTGAGGGCTCTAGACACGTATATTTCCCAAAGTAGCAAAGGATAACTAATGCGTTTTATAAGCGAAAAACTGAAGTAAAACGAAGTTTGACATATGGGATGATTTTCCTATATACAAGAGGATAGTTGAGAGTATACAAAACAATGCCAATTAAACAGAAATGTTTCAAAGAAAGAACACTAAATGAGGATTTACAGGTGTTCATCGATGATGCCGGCCGCGGTGGCCGTGGGGCCTGAGGCGCACCAGTCACGGTCTGCACGGCCACTACGGTCGGGGATTCGAATCCCCCCTTGGGCATGGATATTTGTGCCGTCCTTAAGCTTAGTTAGTTCATTAGTAGTTTGTAAGTTTAGGGACTGATGACCCCGTAGTTAAGTCCCATAAGCTATACAAACATTTGAACATTTTTGTTCATCGATGTCAAGATACTGAAAAGCATTGACAGTAAGCTTCTGGAAAATTCCTGTAGTAGAGAGAATTGTAATGAATATTTTCCATTGTCTGTGGAGGACGAAATTAATAATTCAGATTCGAAAGAGGAAAAATTAAGGAATACATAACACTGCTAACATCATAAAGCATAACTTACTTCATTGGCAGTTAATCGACGATTACCAGATAATCGAGTTAAATGACAGCTTACTTCCTTCCTTGTCTCGCTGTTACTTTTTCCCGCTACATCATTCTGAACTATTCACTGTCTTCTTTAACATCTTCACTATCGAATGTGTTAAAGGTTAGAAACCCTACGAACCAACAGCATTCTTTGCTTTGCCAGGTAACTGGCGATTATCAAGTTCCGAAGTTAAATGACAACTTACTTCCTTTAGTTTCAGACTGTTAGTTGTTACCTCTTCATCATGATGAACCAAACGTTATCTTCTTTAACTTCTTTCCCTATCCAGAGCACATGTATAAAACGCAAGAAAATGAGTACAAAGAAACGAGATATAAACACCGAATGTGAAGATAAAATCTCTTTCAATGACAAAAATATGTAACCCAGCAGTATGAACACCTCAGAAGCACTGGTAAAAATAAAAACAGAACACCACTATACAAACAAACATACCATAAGGTATAAAAGAATGCGCTACAGATCCACAGGCAAGAGAATGAAGTACACCAGTAGTATTATTGTGAAACTACCCAACAGTTTTATTATTATGTTTAATTATAATTAATCTAGCGGTTAACCTGAAGAAGGTAAGTGAACATGACAAATGACGATGAAATATTACCGAAAATGACGCGAGACAGTAAGAAATTGTACGAGAGCGAAACGAGACAGATGGTCTACTAATTAACATGAAATGACGTTTTGCAGAGATTTACAGTGATAAATATTATAATTTTTTGATTGGCCAACAATTGTACTGGTATAGATTTTTGTAGTAGAATGAGGTTTAGTTGTTCAAATGTTTGTAATTCTATCGGACCAAACTGCGTGGTCATCAGTCCGTAGCTTACAAACTACTTAAACCTAGGTAAACTAACCTAAGGACAAACACGCACACCCATGCCCCAGGGAGGACTCGAACCTCCACGGCGAGTAACCGCGCGCTCCGCAGCGAGACGCTTTAGACCGCTCGGCTGCTCCACCGCGGCTGAGGTTTAGTATAAGGTGACAGGAAAGTTGGCTAAAAGTGGAATAACAACATAAAAAGCGACAGATAAGTCTAGGTGCACAAGGCGGAGGAGAAATAGAGGTAAATTGCGACGTGATATTGATAGACAAAGTGGTTCCGCCAACCGATTATGTTGTGCAATGTAGTAGAATTATTACCGTCTGCAGCTAGGACCAAGCACAAATGTCTCACAGGACGAGAAAAAACACCTACCATAGATGTTCAATTTTATAGACCTTCTACTTTGATCTAATAATGCACACTTTAAAATGTCGCCTACTTACCAGTGTATACTCAGAATTTGTAACATAAGTGTATTTTAGTGATGATTGTATTTACCATTCACTTTACGGTAGAATGACAGAGAAATCAGGATTGATTCCATGGTGACACTTGTGGTCAATGACTTCATTAGATTTGTAGAGAATTTTTCAACAATTTGTTTTGTTTTAAGCATTGATAATGATCTCACAGTAGTTGAAATCTGGATCTGAATGAATTAATATATTCGACTGATTGCAGAAAAGTTTTGTACATGCCAGAGTAATATAGGTAATAATACATAGACAAACGATGTATGAAACAATGTACAACGCACTTTCGCTCTTGCGAAATTTATTTTCAGAGATGCCAGTTCCTTCTCGATTTTGTAATTACTATGGGATGTGACATTAAGAATAGATGATCATGATATTCACATTGGAAGTAATTAAAACTCATAAAATATTTACTAACAGTATTCATGTAAGCATCAGATATACACTTTCTTGGTGGATGAAATTTTAAAACGGAGTTAAAAAAGGAAAATGTGAAATTTGTGTGGATACATTGGACGTTCCTTTTAAGTTCCTAAACCACGAGCATAGACATTTTTGTTCTGTGATCGAAGTGTAATTGCATCTATTAGGTGGAGATCCTATGTGCTAACTGTCCACTTTTAATGAGAATTAAATTTCATGATTCAATACAAGACCTTTAGTTTATTAAAACTTAAGTGATATTTATGGGAACAGGCACTTTCTAGCTGTTTAGCCCCTAAACTAAGTACAAACTATCAAACTTAGTCATCAACTGGAAGCTTACACTGAGACTTACTACTTGTACGATGAGACTTCGTAAATTTCATGTGGTCCTCTGAAATTTGCCAGTCACGTAAAGACACAACTACAACGTTTCGAAACTGGTTAAAGTTCCTATCACATGATCCTCATGTAGCTAATGCGGTTCTCAAGGATTTACTTTTATTTTACCTTACCAATATCATTCAAAATACTCAGCAAAAAGCAGGGTTCCGTTTCAAATAACGCGTTAATTCGTTTACAGAAAAATATAATTGTATACCAGATAAGGGCGTAGATGATGGAACGGTAAGAGGAGTTGATTCCAAGTCGCCCCCGCCCACTTACCGCCTCCCGCCCCCTGAGTAAAGTGCTTTTTGCTTTTAGTCACTTTATGTGAAATCTGTGTTCCATTTTTGAACGGAAGATGCATTTACAGTTCATCTTACGTTGGGGACGTGAATGATTATCTTGTTCATAAACCGAACTCAGTCCCTTCCCGCCACCTTATTCTAGAAGAAGACATTATTCACGCCAGTGATCTCAGAATTGTAAAAATGTCGGAGCAAACAGCCCTTTAAGAATGCTTTCCGTGCAGTACTAATTCACTTGCTACGGAATCCCTGTGTTCCAGGCAACTTATTTTCGGAAACACCGCTCTGGCAGAGAGCTAATTAGAACCATGACTATGTAATTTGAAACAAAGAGCTATTACGGCGTCGATTTCGGTATTGCATAATTGCTAGACGCGACAGTTAATAGCATCTGCTAAATGGAAATTTATGCAAGGCTACCAAATGGGACTCTTAATGGCATTTAACGAACCGAATGGAGAACGAACACGAGGAATGGATGACTTTAGAACTGCGCCCAGACTGCAACGTTGTAAATAATTAGTGCTGTTGTACTGTAATACCAGTTATATTCCTAGCTATCTGTTGCGGAATGGAGTGATTAGGACATTAGTGGCCCTACAGGCCGCAAAGGTGGAATGTAAATGGTGAAGCATGAATTATTAAATTTGCCAGAAAGATATCTATGAAATGAGAGTCGAGATTAGGATAAATGATATTACACGAAAACTGATATGAGTGGTGGAGTATCTAAACAAGTCTTCATTCGCAAAACTAGTGAATCAGTTACCAAATACTACAAGATACAGGATTACGAACTGAAGGTAACGCTACCACTCTTCTAGCGGGACTGATCCGTGTCTGCGGCCTTGTAACAGTGATTACACCAATATGAGTTACTAGCTGACCACCCGGCGTTAGCGCGTAATTATTTATTCCAGTCTTAAGTTAGCCCATCTCTCCTTCCCTTTCCTCTCTCTCTTTTACTTCTCTCTCACACTGTTCATCGCCCCTCTCTCTGTTCCTCCTGCCCCTCCCTCTGCCCATCTCCACCTTCCCCTTTTTATGGCTGTTAAATCCTTGTCTCTCTCTTCTTTCCCTCCCAAAACACTTGCCTTCTCCATCTGTCAAAAATTATATTGCTCGATTCACTTTCATGGTGATATGTGAAATGGAGAAGATTTCTTCCGCTATGCAGCGTATGTAGTGATGTAAAGTGTGGAGGGTGTGTGGGGTTTCGCAAAAAAAAAAAAAAAAAAAAAAAAAAAAAAAAAAAAAAAAAAAAAAAAACCGAACTGGTAGGGGACGCTAAATATATAAGGTGGGGATGTGGATTAAATTAGAATAAGAGACGGGTTTGGCTGACCCTGAATTAATAACTGTGATAATAAATCGTGACATTAACAATTATTTGATAGATACAGGGTGTCCAGAAAAGGGCTCCCTGATTTCAAAATTAAATATCTCGGAAACAAAGATCGATAGAGGAATGCAGTAAACGGTATGTTTATTGTGAAAGCTGTAAGACGTTTGTACAGCAGTTTGAAATAATAGTTACAAAAGCTGCTAACAGATGGCGCTGTACGCTGTACAGCTCATATCAGCACACATAAGTGAAATAATCGTATTAAAACACTATTTTCAAACAACCACATCACAAAATATTCACCCTTGGTACTACAGAGGTGGCGCAAACGAAGAATGAAATTCGCAATCACATTTCGTAGTGTCTCAACCGAAATGGAGTCACATGCCACAGAGATCGCCGATTTAAGCTCGTCCAGCGTGGCGGGATGCTCCGGTTATACCATGTCTTTCACTGTGCCCCAAAAAAGAAATTCACACGGAGTCAAATCCGACGAATATGGAGGCCAATCCATGCCTGCACAAGTAAATTTGGGATATTCCAAAGCAATGACTCGATTCCCGAAGTATTCCTCAATAAAGCGAAACACTTGTTCGGTCCTATGTGGTCGGGCTCCATCTTGCATAAACCATTCAGTACCTGGTCGATCCTTTGCGCTTGCTGTGTGGCGACAAATTGTTCCGAAATTTCAACGTAACGTGCACCAGTGACCGTTTCTCGAATGAAAAAAGGGCCAATAATGCCTCTGCTGCATACTGCAGCCCAATCAGTAACTTTAGGAGAATACAGGGGTTTCTCTTCACACCAATATGGCTTTTCCGAACCCCAAAATCGCCAGTTCTGCTTATTCACGTATCCATTGAGGTGGAAGTGTGCTTCATCTGTAAACCAGATGCAGCCAACATCAAATTCTTCACTATCAATCATCGTCAGCATCTAATTAGCAAAGGCAATCGTTTGTTGCGCAGTTCGTACGGGTATGGTCTGGTGCGTTTGAATTTTGAATGGAAACATGTGTAGGCTCTTTCTCGATATTTTCTGCGTGCTGGAACGCTTCAAACCAGTCTCAGATGCAATTCTACGGACGGATGACATTGGATTTCGCTGAATAATCCCAGAAACTCTGACGATATTTTCAGTCGTAACTGCGGTTTGCTTGCGGCCAACATACCCCACTAGATCATCAGTTACGCTGCCTCTTCGTTGAAATTTTGCGAAGAGCGTACGAATGGTTTCGGCATCGGGTCCTTTTGAAATATTAAATCGTGCTTGAAAACTTCGCCTTGTTGCCGTAGGACTCTCTTCTAACCCGTGGTACTCTAGCATCAGAAAAACGCGTTGTTCAATGGAGTACACGGTTTTAATCTCTTCCTTCGGTACGCTAACCTCCTTTCACGTTTCAATAGTCGAAGTGATCGCTCTGAGGTTCGGATCACTATTTATACTAGGCATTAGGTATGGCGATTACTGCTCCATCGGTTAGCAGCTTTTTCTTGTAACTACTATTTCAAACTGATGTATAAACTTCTTACAGCTTTCACAATAAACATACCATTTACTACATTCCTCTATCGATCTTTGTTTTCGAGATATTTAATTTTGTAATCAGGGAGTCCTTTTCTGGACACCCTGTAGAATATGACCCTGATTAAATATTAATTGACAATCTCTCTTCCCCTCCTTGCAAACGACATAAAATATAAATTAATAACTCCTCCCGACAAAAAAAAAAAAAAAAAAAAAAAAAAAAAAAAAAAAAAAAAAAAAAAAAAAAAAAAAAAAAGAGAGAGAAAAGAAAATGTGATGTCCCACAAGTCCCACAAGTCCCGCTCGTGGCCACCACTGAACGACATCGTTAACTTGGGACTGAGATAGGAACCAGTTAACACTTCGTAATCAGATAGGCACCAGTGAAGACTTTGCTATCGCATAGGCACTAGGCAGGCCTCTAGCTCAACTATGTATCAGCATTCTGCAGTACTTAGCTATGTAAAAGTTAAATATTATTAAGTCTCTGTGAAATATATATCTCGTTCTAATTTACTCTAGTGTTTCTAGTTTCTGCTGTCCCACTGGCTGCTCACCTTCGTACCTGCACAAGCGTGCATCCTTTATTCCTGTATCGGTACTTTTCTACTCGGCCACCGACACCTACGACGGAAACGAGACACAAAAGCGGCGACGAGGCTGGGACACAAAAAATCTTATAAGCTAGCTACGATCCGACGACTATTAATGTTAGGAAAACATCCTTCCGTCTTTAACAATACGTTTATTATTACGGTTAAGCAGAACAAAAGACTCACAATGAAACTCCAATACAAAACACAAACTACATTGTACATCCAAGTTTACAATTCCCATCAAATATGAAAGAATAATATAAATGATTCTGACGTTACACTGATCAATATGAAACTGTATTTAACACCGACTGACAAGTAACAAAAACCCCTATCATGATACAATATTCGTAACGGAATAATTGAACCTGAATATCAGTGCAGGATTGATTTTCCTAACTACACAATCCCACTTTTATGCAGAATCTGATGCAACGACTATTTGTTGCTAGCGAGCGCTTTGCCATACATTACCAAACTGACGACTTGCGTGTGAAGGCGCTGTGCTGCAGTGGCGTAGGCGCAGGGCGGCTGTAAGCTGAAAATTTCCGCGACCACGAAATAAAAACACGCTCCGTTACTCTGAAGCTGTTCGCCCTCCTATCAGCCTGCTCGGCAGTACGCAGTGCCTATGATCTCAAGCAATTCTGCCAAGTCAGGGCGTAGACAAGTACGCACAAGTATTGAAGGCCTATATGACTTCAGAAGTTGAGTATATCGTAACTAGTACCTCGCTGGACTAGTATAAATCTCAGAGTGTACCCTGAAACTTATACAAGTCCACCCGTCCAAGTATTGGCTCAATAAGCAAAATCTCCGAGTCCGTCCACTAAGGGAACAGGGCGCGAGCAGACGGGTCCGTACTCCAGCGGAGCAAAGCACCAAGTCTTTAGGAATACCGCGTCTGCCTCGCAAGACCCGGAGAACCCGTTTTTACGGTGAACCAATCATTCTAGAGTTCTCAAAATCCGGCCAGTAACATTTCACTAAACGACCGCCGATTTAAAAAAGCTGTCGCTTTGAACATCAGCCAATCAGAGTCGGCTACCCCTTCCACGCACACTTTTGGCGCGATTCTTCACGAACCGTCCAAAGCGTCATCGTAGAAGCGCAAACCAAGCGTCAGCCCGATGCTAGAGTTATGTTGACGACACATTTGCCATGTGGGCAAAAGGTGTAGAGGAGCTGAAATTCCATACTGTTACATCTGAATAGTATCAATCCTAGAATTCATTTCACTATGGAAAAGGAAAGCATTGGACAACTGAACTTATTAGATGTGATGGAAATCAATCGAGAGGACGGATCATTGCGTCATAAGGTTTACAGGAAAGACTCACACACTGCCGAAAGATTCTCACCACCACTCAAGACATCAGAGAGGCGTCATTAAAACATTAGTAGACAAGGCGCACAAAACATGTGAACCCGCTCACTTAGATTACGAGGTTGACAACTTAGACTGATCTTTAAGGAGAATGGTTATACTGACAGAGAGGTAGATTGTGCACTACCCCTAGACTGACAACCAGGATGGACGAGGTACCACGTAAACCCAAGGGGAAGGTTTTCCTACAATTTATCAGTAAGGCCAGTGATCATGTTGGAGAAATTTTAAGCAAGTACGATGTGGTAACTCTTTTCAGACCCACCACGAAAATAAAAGAATGTTTAACATAAGCAAAAATAAGCGACATCCCCTGGCTACACCAGATGCCTGTTAAATTGCCTGCAAATGTGGACAAGTTTACACAACGAAAAGATGCGTCAAAACTCGTCTGGGCGGACATAAAAGGAGCTGCCGCCTCCGACATATTGAGAAACTGCCTTTAGCAGAACATGTGTATCGAGAAGGTGACCACAAAACGAAATTTAGTGAGACGACCCTCATAGCATTTTTATGCCTCAGACAGGCCAATGAGATTTTTAAACACCGCAATACTTTTAATAAGAAGAGCAAGGTGTTTAACTTGATTAGATCTGGATGTCTACATGTCAGCAAGAGCATAACACACGATTAATTTCAGTCGAGAAGGTTGGTAATATCAGAAACCGTAGCACAGCCGGCGACACGTGATTGACGGCGGTGTCCTCTGTTTGGCTTATATGTACGGCGCTCACCCGTGCTATCGTTGAAGTATGCCGCTTTACCTCGAGGATTCTATCCGCGTCGAAGGCGGAACGTGGGGCCACGTTTTATGGATGTACCACGGCATCTCAGCCCGGAAGTCTTCAGTGATGTCACATTTTGACTGCATGTTCGTCTTCTGGGAAATAGAAAACAGCAAAGTCGTATAAAGTACGAAAGTGTCGCATATGTTGGTACTTACTAACACACACAGGCCTGGGAACCTGCATGAAACATATGAAATCCATCTGAATGTCATGTATAAATTTCATCTGCAGTTGAATATGGTTAGAATGTTGTCTGCAGTTTTCTCAAACATACGTGAGATTCATCTCACATTTTTCTCGGAAGTATGTATCCAAAAACAACAGAAAATAACTGTACCATGCTTTTAAATTTTTTCAATTCGACATGTACAAGACACTAAAGTTTTTGTGCCTGTGAAACCTCATGTGTCATCCTGTCACGTATTTTTTCTTACCATCGCTGGCGCCAAAACATTGTTTCGTAGCTCAACAGCCCAGTACAATCAGAAGATTCGCCGTCCTCCATGATAAACAAAAACTAAGTTAATGACTTAAGAACAACACAGACAGAAAATTATGCAACGGCCGCGAATACACGATGAATCCAAAGATAGAACTTATCCCAAAAAGGGTTTTAAAACAAGAAAGTGGTAAAGCGTCACACAAAGATCGTGGATTCGATTCCTGGTCATGCCTAAGATTTTTACCTGTTTCACGACACTTCTTTCATCTCCGTTAATAGTATAGTTTATGTACGGAATTTCCTATTGCACCTTGATTAGGAATCCAGAGTGAACTGGAGGCCCCCATATAAATCTCTTCCAAGGTCGGAATACCACATCTAAACAGAACAATGCCTATACAGCAGTGTGGCATTTGTACAAACTAACAGAAACGTAAGGAGAACAAGGTAAATACCTGTAATATTAATTTTTTTATGAAACACTGTCCTGGTCTTTCGCTCTAACTACACCACAGAGTGCCCCATCAAATCTGTCCACCTAATTTTGATGTGCCCCGGCAAAGAGAGAATACACTGGAACAATTCTAATTTTTTAACTGTAGACTGCCAAATCTATCAACAGTAGTCTTTCGTCTGTATACCTTATTGCAATTCCGCTGGGTTCGATTGCATTCCTGATGTGAACCTCTACACCCCACTGTGCTCTTACAAGTTTCACTGCTGACAGGTAAATCTAATTTATCCCGCTTCGTCATCTTTCTCTCCCCTTACCCAAACGCTAACAGCTGAAACATATTACCCCTATTACTTGTAGCGTCTACCAGCTTTACCGTCTTCCTAGTATAAACTCCGTTGATAATAATTGCTCACCTTATTTCAGGTAGTATCTAAAGTCATATTTGAGGAGTCACAGAGCTGTTAATAAGAGAAGGATCTCTGTCAGAACCAATTACCCGACGCATTTTGCTTTGGGTGTTGCCTGAATCACACTGAAGTGTATAGGAACCATGTTGCTAAGCTTACTTGCCCACGGAGCCTCTGGGTTTTACCCCGGACGTCTGAGGAATTAACCGGTGTATTTGGTAGTCTTTGTCGTCTGAACACAAAGGTGGCCACGACACCGTATTCCAAAGTAAATGGTATCCAAATTGTCAGGATCATTTTGTTGGACACTCACGTTGCCGATTGTTCTTGAACTAGGAAATGACAATAGAAACGCTCACCATGTAATTTTAAAGCTATACTTTGGTCTAATATATAACGTATATCACCCCGAAGGTTTCTTTTTCATCATTTTCTACGGTTATGCTGTTTTTTTCCTTCTTTTTTTTTCTCTTTTTTGTGACACGTTTCGTGAATAGTTCTGTAACATTAACGCAGACGAACAATGAACTACTGTTACGTTACTATGCTACGAATCAGTCTCCTTTTAGAACCGTGCATCACTGAACTCTGTGGTGCATATCGTGGAAGCTTAACACGAAGTCTTTTTTCGGGCGGTGTTCAAACACCTCGTCACGTTTCCTTGGATGTCAGGAATATCGTCATATCTCTTTCCTTTCAAGGCAAGTTTGAGTCGAGGGAATAGGAAGAAAACTGAATGATTGATACCCGGCGATTATGGTGGATGTTCATTTTCCACGACACCGCTCGCCGTGAACAGACAATGTCGTCAAACAGTTCCTGGCAAAAAGGTGTATGGTGCAACATGGACATCCACCGTACTTACCGGACCTCAATCCTTCAGACGTCTTTCCATTCCCTCCACTGAAACACGCATAGAAAGGAAAGAGACTTCACGATATTCTTGACATCCAACGAAAAGTGACAAGGCAGTTGAGCATCATCCAAAAGGAAGACTTGGTGCAAAGTTTCCGGGACGTATATCTCAGAGCTCAGCGGTGCATAGTTATGGCAGGTGACTTTCTCGAAGTTCAGTACGGTAACTGTTGTTCGTACATCATCTACGTTCACATCACAGGACTATTCGTCGTACTTTATTCCCAGAGATTGTATTTAGCTTTCCCATTATGGAAACGCTATGTATTTCTATTTTAACTAGTATTGCCTGTGGTCGAAAATCGACCAATTGGGTTTACAATGGTCATTGGGGGTAAAATTGTACGTATTATATTGGCAACGTCAACAACACGATAGAAAATCTTTGCCCATTTGTTCGAACCACATAGAATGACTCGATTAGTGTATCGTACAGACCATGAAGTAAACAAATAATGCTGTTCCTGCTTTATGGTTGACAGGTTCTTGTATGTACCCTCGTCCGCTCAGTAAAAATACTTGTCCTCGTAAAGCGAAGATTCCATGAGAAAACGTCAGCGTTGTCAAGCAATTTGCTAGAATGAACACTCAAAGGATTCTCACTATTCAGCATCTGTTGCCAACATTATCATAGGAGGTCGATGGGATATTTGGTAAAATTTAACCGACACTGGGAGGTATGAAACGGTATCTTATTACGTGTTAAAGAAAATGCCTGGCACAATAACAACAAATAAAAACGGAAGTATATACTTCTCACGCCATTTTCGAATTATATAACTTTCATTGGCCTAATATTTGAAATTGAACTACAATTTCGCTGTTCGTATATTTATACAACGCCAAGAAATAATGTTATTTAGATACTGCGATATTCAGAATTCCAGAGCTGACAACATGTCGACTTCGTAGTTCCACCCGTGCACCGCTACATGCCTCTCCCGGTGCATCATCCTTTATGTCGGCATTCATATCAAATCGTCAATTTCCTTTAACCACTCTTAATCACTGCGAAAATGAAGCATTTGAACGGCACAAGAAAGTGAGTTGGGAACACTTCATGTTTTGATATTCACTTATTTTAACACGTTACTTTAATACTGCAGATGTGCTGTATTACAGTGTCTTTGGTCGAGGCGAATAGCCAATCAGTGAGCTGATTGTTGCAGAATGTAGAACTTGATCCAAGCTGTAGATAGGCAAATTTCTACTTCCTTTTACCACTTTTAATGGCTAAATGCACACATAATATTTATATTCGTGAAATCTACGACAATCTTTCGAATTATGTAACTTTCATTGGCCTTCTTGTACGAATAAATTATTATTC
This sequence comes from Locusta migratoria, assembly GCA_026315105.1. Taxonomy (NCBI): domain Eukaryota; kingdom Metazoa; phylum Arthropoda; class Insecta; order Orthoptera; family Acrididae; genus Locusta; species Locusta migratoria. Next base: position 439,083,231 of record CM048748.1, on the reverse strand, counting down.
TATACCTCAATTTTCATGGAAAAACTGTGGACGTGTGTTGTTACAGCAACAGTCCTCGGAACTCTGATTCGAGGAGAAAGATATTGCTGGCAGTGCCTGCAGTGCATGCGAGCATCAGCAGCTGGACGGCCGTGCTGTGCGTTTCCTCGTCATATTAAAGCGCTCTGGGATCGCCTCATCCTGGCTTTGGCGCACTGCGGTTGCTATTAGCTGATGATGTCGCATTACCAGAAACGTGATGCGCGCAGTCGATATTCCTCTACAGAGGGTCTCAAATGGCGTTCAGCCTCACGGTCTGTGGGGTGGGGAGTTGATTAGGAAGAGAGACCGGAGTTGAGAGGAACTTCTGCTGTTCACCCTGCAAAGTGTATCAGAGGCAAACGCTAGCCTGCTGCAGGAAGCTCTGTCGAGCGTTTCCGCCACTGGTTCAGCGGTATCGGGTGGACGACGCCAGTTTGACAGACAGAATGCAGGGCAGCAATCACGCTGACAGCTTGAGGCAGTTACTGTCGGTGCAGGGCCAAGCCTAACAGCGATCGCTGACATTGTGTACACAGTCAGCACAGAGCAGAATAAGTCGAACGTACTGTTACCTTTATAACAGTAGGTATCCGAACTGTGACATCGCGTACAAACATCGAAACTACCACGTCCGCTTATGTATAGCAAAAAGTAAAAACCATCTAAAACGCATTTAAATGTTAATTACTATACTATACTGATACAGCAAAGGACCTGGAAGAGCAATTGAACGGAATGGACAGTGTGCTGAAAGGTGCATATAAGATGAACATTAACAAGAGCAAAACTAGGGTAATGGAGTGCAGTGTAGGAAAATCAGGTGATGCTGAAGGAATTAGATTGGGAAACGAAGCAATAAAGGAGGTAGATGAGTTTTGTTACTTGGGCAGTAAAATAACAAATGATGGTCGCAGTACAGAATGGCAATGGGTAGGAAAGCGTTCTTGAAAAAGAAAAAATTGTTTACATCGAATATTGATTTAAGCCTAAGGAAGTCATTTCTGAAGGCATTTGTATGGAGTGTTGCCTTGTATGGGAGTGAAATATGGACGATAAACAGTGCGGACAGGAAGAGGATAGAGGCTTTTGAAATTTGGTGCTACAGAAGAATGCTGAAGATTAGGTGGGTGGATCGCGTAACTAATGAGGAGGTACTGAACAGATTTGGGAAGAAAAGAAATTTCTGGCATACCTTGACTAAAAGAAGGGATAGATTGGTAGGACACATTCTTAGACATCAAGGAATAGTGAATTTAGCGTTGGAGGGAAGTGTGTGGGGTAAAAATCGCAGAGGAAGAGATGAAGAGGCTTGCTCAGGATAGGGTATTGTGGAGAGCTGCGTCAAACCAGTCTTCGGACTGAAGACCATAACAACAACAACAACTGCTCTAAACTACTGACGTAAATAGACATTCTCGTCCACACTTCGCTAAGGTCTATTTAGATATGAAATAAATGGGAAAGTACGTGTACGATTTCTTTCAGACGTAAAGAAAGCGAGAAAAATATCAATCAAATCTATAAATATGGAATCGTATGGTTTATTGTCTCTGGAGCATACGGCGTGTAACTTTGCTCGTGAAAAGCAATCATCTTTCACATTCTGTCCATCAATCATTCCCTCTTTCTCCCTGTCCAACTCCTTCTGCGTCTAAATCTACCTATAGGTTTTTAACCAATATCTATTGGACATGTACATTCAAATAGAAAGTGAAAGGCTGAACTGTGTAAGACCACCGTTAATTGTAAAATTAGTACTAGCTGAAAGGACCCAGTTAAAAGCTTACTTTAGACATATATTTCTGGCCGAAAAAACCAGGTAAAGGATTCACGTGAATTACTGTTTCCTGCAACATAATCTTATTCCCCGGCCTAGAACTTAGAACTGTCTCAAACTTTACTTTGGCAGCAGGAAAACATAGAGACGGTGGCCATCATACGTCGTAGATCACTAGAATGACCCAGAATCATTAATATGCAAGCCACCCAGAACTAAACCATTTCATGAAGGTGTCTGTGAGAACATTTATGGCGCAACGGAATTAAAAAAATTATAATTTGCATCTGAGTTTGTTCTCAGCACTGGTGAAAAACAACATCAAATAAAAAGGGAAGGTATTCATTAACAGATATTCATAAGAAGGCAAATATTTTACTGATAACAAATTATTTATTCAGTTCAAACATGCCCAAATGGGGGAACCAATTTTGTCAAACAATAAAATGCATCCCGCATTGAAAAATTAAATTGAAGTAATCTGAACTGAACATTGTCGGGCGAGGGATTTACAATCAACAAGCATTCAGCCACTCACGCGCGAAGCAAAGCGAATCTCACTCAACTCATCGTGCTGATACGAAGCAGTAGCAGGCGCCGCTATCGTAGGCGAAATTCAGCGAACCATGATGTACCACACAACTCAAGGAAAATAAACTTCGTAGGTGGCTCTGGCCTGTCTTTCTTTACCTGAGATGGTACGCGATAATAGCGAGATTAATTTCGATTTAAATCAAACCGTGAGCATACAGACTAACAGAGACACAAGGCACGTGTCTGCTACATTACATATTCGCACCCCACTAAAGGTGAAGTGCTTAAAGATCGCATTCATTTCAACAAAAAAACAACGCCATCATAGATTACGAAGCAAGAATACACAACAGTAAGGCACTGGTATGTGGACTGTGGCGAGAACTCAAGTGACTAGCTATAAACACTTGAAGTCATAATTCGGAACCACGTTGTTCCGAAAACCAGTATAAGTACAAAAAGTCAATTTCCGAAAAATTAAGATAAATAGCTACGGCATGCAACCCTTAGAAATACGTAGGATATCATGAGCATCCTAAAGAAATACAATTAGACGCGATTGAGAAGGTTTTACTCGGATGGACGAAGTCCATTCTTGAAAAATCAGAAACGTGGAATAAATTCAAAGTAGGAGTAAATCAACTAAGAAATACGGCATTCAGTCCCTAGAAATACGTAGTATTTCATAAGCAAGCTAATAAAGGGGGTTGTACAAGGCTAGAAGAGAATTTACTGATGGAGTCCAAATGCAAAGTACAAGTTTGGAAACGAAACAGCAATTTAAAATAGACGGAGAGGAGATCGCGATGTAATAGGGGAAATCATAAAGATATATGCAAATTTTCTTGCCTGAAGGGCATAGAAACAGACACAGGAGTACCAGAAGGCTTTGTTCTAAGAACATACAACGTGGAGTACATGTCACTCGCGGAAGGAGAAAATGTAAAAGAATATTTCACATGCATTATACACAATAAAAATATTCCAATATATTCTTACGGTGTCGAAGCGCAGTCACAGAGTGCCATATCAGACAGCGAATCGCCAGCCAGGGCCGGAAACCGATAAAAACCCAAGAAAAAAGAGGTGCTGCGGAGAGCTTAGACTCGCGCGTCCAACCGAGGCTCGCTAACGGGCATTGCCAACCCAACATATAACTAAAGGGTGGAAGAACCTCTTTGGTAGCGTTAAAAGTAGTTGGTGACGACCACCTATCAACACGAAACCAGAGAGACATGCAAACCAAGCAGCCAGCGAAAATTCACATACATACGCTCAGACTGCACATACATGCACATACAGAATAAAGCAAGTGCACATTTTCACAGGGACAGTGGCGTCACGGAGAAACCGATCATATTGCCACATTCATAGACACAGTGATAAATTATTAGCATAATAAAATCCCAGCAATGTTAACACAGTATTACAGAAACGAACATTTAAAAACATGAAATGAAATGCTATTCCTCATGCCTCCGAATGGAAGGGGTTCTCGTTTAGTAAATAAGCCCGCCTAGTGAACTTTGATAAATTACAAAGTTAAGAACCCAGGGAAGACGGCAGACAGCCGTCTTTCAACTGTATAAGAAATAACCAGGCGCAGCTGAAGGAGGATAAGCACATACAACTCAATGACGCCATTGAGAGATTGGATGCCGATGCTTTCAGCATGGTCACATTGTGAGGCTGCCATCATCATTTAGTGGTTCCCCACGTTATATGCATGAGAGTACACAGGATGCTTTGACATATGTACGCCTTTCCGGCGTCCTAATTTATATATCGAGTTTACCTGTAACCCCAATTGGAAAAATATTACAGATTCACTCTTTCCTGGTGAAAAACCTCACGACTCTTACTATATTATAGCCAGAGCATGCCATCTTAAGATAAAGAAAATGCTTCACCTCTTGACTGACGGAAATTAGTTAGGACCAGTGCAATATTTCATTTTCAGTGGAGTAGCAAAAGCGTGGATTATCACATGTTCACATACTGTTATGGCTAGAACAAACCATAACCACTGACACCACTGACATGATCGATCAATATTTGCTGAAATACATGACCCTGATTAAGATCTAAATTTCACCACACATTAAAGGCTCATACGATTTATGGGCTTTGTAGTAGTTTAAGCCCATATTGACCTTGCATGCAAAGAAGCAAGTGAAAGAGACGGTTTGTTGTTGTTGTTATGATCTTCAGTCCGGAGACTGGTTTGATGCAGCTCTCCACCCTACTCTATCCTTAGCAAGCCTCATAAGAACGGCAACACACATCCACTTGAATCTGCTTACTATACGCGTCTCTTGGTCTACCTCTGCGACTTTTACCCCACACACTTCCCTCCAATGCTAAATTTATGATTCCTCGACGTCTAAGAATGTGTCCTACCAAGCGATCCCTTCTTTTAGTCAGGGTAGGCCAAAAATTCCTTTTCTCGCCAATTCTGTTCAGTACCTCTTCATTAGTTATGTGATCTCCCCACGTAATCTTCAGCATTCTTCTGTAACACCACATTTCAAAAGCCTCTATTCGCTTCCTGTCCGCATTGCTTATCGTCCATGTTTCACTCCCGTACAAGGCAACACTCCACACAAATGCCTTTAGAAAAGACTTCCTTACCCTTAAATTAATATTCGATGTCAGCAAATTTCTCTTTTTCAAAAATGTTTTTCTTCCCATTGCCATTCTGAATGTTATATCCCCTATACTGCGACCATCGTATGTTATTTTACTACCCAAGTAACAAAACTCATCTACCAACTTCATTGTTTCGTTACCTAATCTAATTCCTTCAGCATCGCCTGATTTCCTAAGACCGTATTCCATTATTTTTGTTTTGCTCTTGTTAATGTTCATTTTATACGCTCTCTTCAACACACTGTCCATTCCATTCAACTGCTCCTCCAGGTCGCTCACTGTCTCTGACTGAATTACAATGTCATCAGCAAAACGCAATGTTTTTATTTCTTCCCCCTGAACTTTAATCCCTATTCCAAAATTTTCCTTCCTTTCCTTCACCGCCTGCTCAATATACAAATTGAATAACATCAGAGAAAGGCTACAACCCTGTCTTACTCCCTTCCCAACTGATGCTTCCCTTTCATGCCATTCGAGTCTAATAACTGCTGTATGGCTTTTGTACAAGTTGTAAATAACTCTCCTTTCCCTGTATTTTACCCCTACTGACTTCAGAATTTAAAAGTGTGTAGTCCAGTCAACATTGTCAAACGCTTTCTCCAAATCGACAAATGCTATCTTCTAAAATAACACGTAAGGTAAGTATTGCCTCCCAGGTTCCTACGTTCCTCCTGAAACCAAACTGATCTTCCCCGAGGTCAGCTTCTACCAGCTTTTCCATTCTCGTGTAGATAATTTGTGTAAAAAAATTTGCAACCATGACTTATCAGACTGATTGTTCTGTAATTTTCACACCTGTCTGCGCCTGATTTCTTTGGAATGGGGATTATTACATTTTTCTTAATGTCTGAGGGTATTTCGCCTGTCTAATACATCCTACACACCAGTTCAAATAGTTTTGACATGGCTGGCTCTCCCAGAGACTTTAGTACTCTGAGGGTATGTCATCTACTCCTGGGGCCTTGTTCCAACCTAGGTCTTTCAGGGCTCTGTCAAATTCATCTCTCAGTATAGTATCTCCTATTTCATCTTGATCTACTTCCTCTTCCCGTCCTACAACATCGCCTCTAAGTTCATTTCCTTTGTAGATCTGCTCTATGTACTCTTTCCACCTTTCAGCTTTCCCTTCTTTGCTGAGAACTGGTTTCCCATCTGAGTTCTTGATATTCGTAGAATTGCTTTTCTTGTCCCCAAATGTCTCTTTTATTTTCCTGTAGGCGGTATCTACTTTTCCCCTTCTTATACATTCTTCTACTGATTTGCATTTGGCTTTTAGCCACTCCTGCTTACCCATTTTGCACTTCCTGTCAATCTCATTTCTTAGTCGTCTGTACACCATTTTGCCTGTTTCATTTACTGCATTTTTATATTTTCTCCCTTCATCAATTAAATTTAGTAATTCCTGTGATATCCAAGGATTTTTTGTAGGTCTTGCCTTTCTACCTTTTTTGTCCACTGCTGCCTTCACTATTTCATCTCTCAATGCTACCCATTCCTCTTCTACTGTTTTATTTCCCTCTGTTTCTGTTGCCTAAATCTCCCTCTGAAATTCTCCAGAACTTCACTTTCCTTCAATTTATCTCAGTCCCATCTCCTTATTTTTCTACCTTTCTGCAGTTTTCTCAGCTTCAGCCTACAGTTCATGACTAACAAGTTATGGTCAGAGTCTATATCTGCCCCTGGGTATGTCTTGCAGTTTATAAGCTGGTTCCGGAATCTATGTTTTACCATTATAAAATCTATGTGATATCTTCCGGTGTCTCCTGCTCTCTTCAAAGTATACAACCTTCTTTTGTGATTCTTAAACCACGTGTTTGTTACAATTAAATCATGTTCCGTGCAAAATTCTACTAGGCGACTTCCTCTTTCATTCCTTCTGCCCAGTCCATATTCACCTACTATTTTTCTTCTCTTCCTTTTCCTACTACCGAATTCCAGTCCCCCATCACAATTAAGTTTTCCTCTCCCTTAACAGTCTGAATAATTTCCTTTAGCTCCTCATATATTTCTTCGATATCCTCATCATCGGCAGAGCTAGTTGGCATGTAAACCTGTACTATTGTTGTTGATGTTAGCTTCGCATCTTTCTTCACAATGATAATGCGATCACTGTGCTGTTCATAGTAGTTTACCCACATTCCTATTTTCTTATTCATTATCAGTCCTACTCCTGTAATCCCCCTAACTGTTTTTGTATTTATAATCATGTACTCACCTGACCAGAAATCCTGTTCATCCTGCCACCGAAGTTCACTAATCCCCACTATATCTAACTTCAACCTATCCATTTCCCTTTTTAAATTTCCTAATTTTCCTACCCGATTAAGGGATCTAACATTCCACGCTCCGATCCGTAGAATGCCAGTATTTCCTTTCCTGATGATTACATCCTCCTGAGTAAACCCCGCCCGGAGAGCCGAATGTGGGACTATTTTACCTCCGGAATATTTTACCCGAGAGGATGCCATCATCATATTTTCATACAGTAGAGCTGCATGTCCTCGGGAAAAGCAACTGCTGTAGTTTCCCCTTGCTTTCAGCCGTTCGCTGTAACCGTGTGGCAAAGCCACATTAGCTGATGTTACAAGGCCAGCTCAGTCAATCATCCAGACTGTTGCCCCTGTAACTACTGAAAAGGCTGCTGCCCCTCTTCAGGAACCACACGTTTGTCTGGCCTCTCCACAGATACCCCTCCGCTGTGGTTGCACCTACGGTACGGCTATCTGCAACGTTGAGGCACGCAAGCCACCCCACCTCGACAATGTCTGTGGTTCATGGGGTGGAAGAGACGGTACCCAAGGTTATTGCTTGCTGAAGACGTATATCCAAAGTGTGGCACCAGGTCATCAGGTGATGATGGCTTCAGAGTAAAAATAAAATGTATTCACCTAGATAATCATTGGGTGGTATCTTACAATACAGTACTTACACATATTTTCATTGCTGACATCAAGGTAGAATACAGCAACTCCCTTAAATCAATTGAATTCGTTTATAAATACGTAAATCTCCACTTTGTAGTTTAGTGGACGAAGGGGGCCCGAGTTCGATTGCCGGTCGGATCAAACATTTTCTCCACTTGGGGATTGGGTATTGTGTCGTCCTCATCATCCCTCCATCATCATTGACAATCAGGTCACCGAAGCTGCGTCAGCTAAAAAGATTTGCACCAGGCATGCCGAACACGATCCCAGTTGGGTCCAACAGCCATAAATACCACGTGGAAACATCATCAATATGTAAATAAGTTGAGTGATTAGGCCGAATTTTCAATGGGAAAGCAGTAAGACAAGGTAATATTATAAGAAAGTGACCGTTACATAAGAAGTTCGGAGGTAGTATGGAGAAAAGTGGCCTTTTCTATTCATGAGGGATACGGCACAGTCAGCCATCTGTCTGTTCTTATGTAACACGGTGAGTGGGTGTATTTTACATCTGAAAACGTGGCCAAGAATATCATCAACCTACCACAAACACACTACTGCCCGTCTTTAAGTTATGCAAAACCGAAGAATTTGCAAAAACGCTATTGTACTCTTAAGTCCCTTCCTACTACGTATGGAATAGGAACAAGTTTTCACGAAGAAGAAGTTTGTTGGAAGTGCCCGTTTGGCCACGAGTGATGAACGAATTTGGTGTTGGAAGAGTCTACAACAATCACCTAAGTAATATTAAGTGTTATCATCTACGGTTTCTGCTACATGAAGTTTGAGCTCAATCGCGTTCTTCAGATCTTAAGTTGGTAAATGGTATCCCTCACCCTACATTTGAAGCAGCATGCAGAGCTCTTGGTTTAGCTGGAGTAGGACAGTCATTGGGAATCGGCACAGGAGGAAGTTGCACTGTATGATTCTCCATTTGAACTACGAGAGCTGTCAGTGTGATGTTAGTATTTTGTCATCTTTATGATTCACTGAGCCTGTGCGTAAAGTTTAAAAATATATTATCGGAAGATATCATTCACCTACATCAGAAGCAATTACATTTTGTTACTGAAACTGTTTTTGAGGACTTGCACCATAAATGTCTGGTACAGTTTGACGACTCAATGCCGACATGAGAGGACAATCGTTGTCACAATATGGTTTGATCCTACACTTTTGGAAGCCCATTATGCCTTTAAACTCTATCTCAACCTCATTGAAATTGAAACGCAAGTATACAATATCTCTAAATAGAGTAATATGTCGGAAGTTCTCAGGGAGTGTAAATCCGTCGTATAGGATGATACTTCCACGGCCCACAAACGCGGATTTGAAGCACTTACTAGAACTTTGAAAGACATTAGACGTGGAGGTCGTGTCAAAGGTGGAGTTACTGTCCTGCTGGAAGGGGAGATTTGGAAGACACTTCGTCCCGTGCCTAGAGGAATACGAGCTGATGAATTTATGGCTTGTATAAAATCTTTTCACCTGTGGCCCTGTATGAAGAAAATGTCCCTATAGAGAAATATAATAGTCCATATAAAGGGCAATACTTCTGCTGAAGAATTCCGACGAAAAAGTGTGTAATTCTGCCCATCTGGCCACATTAGTCAGAACCGTAAGAGAACTAATAGACAGAATGTATGCCAATATTTCCCTCATACAGACGAAATCCATCGACGTGCTACGTGAAGTGGGCTACCCCTAAGGGCGGATTCATGGGAGGGGAGGCACAGGGGCACGTGTGCTACCGCGCACGAGTCCAGAAGGCTCGACGAAAAGTGTGTGTGTGTGTGTGTGTGTGTGTGTGTGAGAGAGAGAGAGAGAGAGAGATGTAATTGTGAGTTTAAAAATGCAAAGACGATATATTTGTTTCAGTACAACGCAAACACATGAAATATGATTTTAGTTTTGAGGAAAACTGAAACTTATTTAGCACGACATACTCGTATTTACTGGCTATTGGTTTCTGACCCGTAATTGGGCGACCCTTTAGGATACGCTGTCTTTTCCATTCTTTTATTGTGGCTTGGACTGTTGCTGTCGGATGTTTGTAGTGGGGTGTGGGGGGAAACATCAGCAAGCAGAAGGCAGCGTCGCAGTGTGGGAAAGGTTACCCGTAACAATGTGTGCAGTAGTATTACGTGACTGGGGGCAGCTTAACGTTGGCAGAAATCCGAAATAAATGGAAGTCCTTCAAGTAGTGCAGATGTTTTCTGCTCCTGGCATCACTTGGTAAAGTCGTCTTCACTTGTCAAATTAATGCATTTCCATCTAATTACCAATGCACTAGAGATGGGCAAAACCGATCTTTTCAGAGATCGGATCAGAAATAGTCATTCACTGGGATGAACTAGTTCTTTTTCATTGCTCACTGACTCACCAACTGATAAAAATTGTAAAACGATGTCACATTGCTTTTTTGTCACTATAACTTTATCTGATTTGCCTATATTGTGAAAGAAGAAAGAAGAGTAATAATTTTATTGTAAGTCCTTAGTAGTTTCGAGAATTAAAATTTGTTAGTTACAACTACATTAAAAATTATAAATGTCATAACAGAATTTAAATATTTATGAAGGTGAAATAATTGGAAAAAGAAAAAAAATAATTTTATATTTGTATACTTTCATTCAGAAAATAGAGTATTTTGCAGAATAAAATGATACTAGTTACATATTTCTACAGTGAGTAGTTTGCGAGTTTGAGCGAGTTGAATGAAATGTGATATCGCGAGAGGTCCATGCAGGACGTGGTAACTGCCGGAGCAAAATAGCCATGCGCACTAATGCCGCGTACTACGTGAGCGACAAAAGCGAGCGACAGCGCGAGATATTCATTGCCGCGACACGGCAGCTACAAGCAGCGACAGATTCTCGCTCCAAGATGGCCACTAGCACCGAACTAAAGTCTGGCACCCATAAAAAATAAAATAATGATAGCTCCAGAGTAAGCAATAAAGTTTTATTTAATTTAGGAATTAGGCGTCAAAAGAGAAATGTCCATTAAATTGACAAAGCAAGAAATGTTCCTGGACTATTTCATTCATAACTTCAAATGCGGAAAAAAGACTGTGAAGGTATCGAGCCGAATTCTTCGAAAATACGACGACGAGTTTTTCTTTTGTGAGTACAAACCATCAACAACTGATTAAGTTCGAAGAGAGTCTTACCAAAAGAAATAATTAGGTAAATAACTGCGGTGATACTCTTACAGTCGGCGTAGTACAGGTGTAGCGTTCGGGATGGTACGATTTCCGTTCCATCTTATATTTTAATTCCTGTAACTACATCCCTTTCACCTGTTTATGTGCAAGTTTCATATATTCTCTAAACAAAGCATGTGAAATATTTTTTAAGTGCTTCCCAATATATTTTATCTTTAATTGCAAACACACACATCCCGCTGTACCAAACACATTAAATTCGTAATGAAACATTATAGCAAAATATTTTACTCAGAAACGTAATTTTAGACACATCTCGTTTGACATCCTAGTGTTTTCTCTCTCTTGGGAAACAAGTTTGTTGCTACTGTCAAAGATTTGACGTCAGCAGCAAAATTTCAAATGGACACATTCCCGAAACTGAATGGTTTCAGAGATAGATAACAGTAATGCATATTGTTATTTTCTTTGTTATTCGATTATATAGTCATTGTTTTCAACGGGCCAAAGTAGTGGAGATGCATAAAAGACGCATAATTTGTTACAGGACACTCTTCTATAAAGTCAGGAAACTGCGTAATATGGGCTTACAAAATCTAAGCAACAGAGAATGCACATTGCACAATATTTTGTCTCTCTCCCTTCATGCAAACAACAAGTCTTCCAGAAAAATGGAGTAGGATTATTTTTGCGGAAATTTTATATAGTTTAATTTTGTACAGTAACGCGTGTTTGCTACAGACTGCATATTTCCTGTTATTAAGAAAAAAACATGTAACATTAAATAAATACGTTTCATCTCGAGTAGTATTCGAAGTAGGACATTAGCCTATATGTCGGTTTCTGTTGCTTCAGATGATCGTTTCTGTAAGTGAGCTGCAAGCTTTATCAGAACACGGGAATTGAGAGAACAGAGAGATGTGCGGAGTCGCTTTGTTCTGTGCCATGCGGTTCACCAGAGGAGTGGGGAGAATAATGAGCAGCGCGCCACACGGGAGGCTCGGCAAGTGAGCGGAGTCAGGAGAGTGGTGGGGAGAGGTGAACCCGTGCACCAGGTAACTCACCGACTCAGTTGGCGGTCGGATCGCCTCGAACACTGGAGTCGTGCGGAGCAGCGAGCTAGTGGGATTCGGGAGCTGCGCGCTCACAACCGCGGTGCTTGTGTGACTTGCCGACTCTCGACTCACCGATTCTCGACTTGCAGTGCGGAGGCGCTGCACATGTTTAGGCGCTCATTTTTGGCAGTTTTATACTTGCACATGATCTTTACCACATTTATTTTGTAGCTTAGGAAACTTCTGAGGCATGTGGCAAGGGGTTTAGGAAACTTCTGAAGGATGTGGCAAGGGGTGCTTATGCAGCTCATTGCTTTCACCAGAGGGACTTTTTGGATCGGATGAACTACCACTATTTTTTTTGGAGTCATCCATCACTCACTCCTTAGAAGGATCTGGCTCTTTGAATCAGTTCAGGAGCAGATTGCCCATCTCTACAATGCATTACTAGTTTTGACGCACTATGGAGTCATTCACAAGTTCCTATGATTAAAAACATATTACAATGTTTGAACACATAAAAAAGTGAAAAGTTTAATTGTTTATCAAACCATGTTTGCTGCAGTGGAATGGCCATGTGATCTGGGGTGCAACATCGTGGAGTACGAGGCCACTCCCAACAGAGCTTCGAGTCCCCATGTAGGTATGGGTGTGTGTGTGTGTGTGTGTGTGTGTGTGTGTGTGTGTTGTCCTTAGAATAAGTTAACGTAAGTTGTAAGACTAGTGACCAATGACCTTAGCAGTTTGGTCCCTTCGGATTAGAAACAACTGAACTTTTTATGAAACAATATGTCCTACATTTTGTACAGTCACCATTAAGTCATTTAGCTCATTTAATATGCGCAAAACATTTTTCAACCCTATTGTAGGTGGCGAGGTACTGGCAGAAGTAAAGTTGTGAGGCGGCATTGTGAGTCATGTCACGATAGCTCAGTTGGTAGAGCGCTTGCCCGCGAAAGGCAAGGGTCCCTGGTTCGAGTCCCAGTTCCGGCACACAATTTTAATCTGCCAGGAAGTTTCATATTGTAAAATTGTTTTAATTTTCAACTGGTCAGTCTTATAGTCCAATTATTCCAAAGTTGTTTTTATTTAGAGAGACCTATGACAATTTCGCATGGCTTTCTCTGTATAGGGATTCGCATATACCCTTCTGGTGAAACTCAGAAGCGGTTACATATGGAATTAAATTCAGAGCCTGAATGCCCTGTGTTCAGCTGTGGGCAATTGTTACATTCCTTATGATAATAAAGGATTAAACACGTGTGCCCATTGCGGAACACACGGAATTCACGCTCTAAATTCTCTGTTTTTCTTTTTTTTCTGATTTTTCTTGGTGGAAATACACAGTTTAATGTGATGGCATCATTGCAATATTTTTGTGATCGCAGGCATTTGAAAATGACGCCATAGTGTCCAGAAACTAATAGTGCATTGACAGTTAGATGGAAGTGTATTAAAAAGATTTTTTTTTTTTTTTTTTTTTTTTGTATGAAGCACTGTATCCTTAGAACATGTGTTTTACGTATAGCAATTATATGTGACAATAATTATAATAAAATTTATGTTCATCCTCCTCAGCATTGTGCCCCCCACCACCCAGAAAAAAGTTTTGTATCCGCCTCTGCTAACACGAAAGCACAACAGGACTGATGAAATTAATGATATATTGCTTAAGTCTTTTGTAGTGTCAGAAATGGAATTCATTTTTATCGATTCAGTGTTGCAGACGGATGAAGTAGTTCACTATTCGGTGGAGTTCCTTTACAGCGTTAACCCACCTCCTCTTCCTTTTCACAAACTCCTCGTGGAGGTTGGCACACCTGTCATGCTGCAACGCCATCTTAACACCAACTAAACTTCGTAATGGCACTCGTCTACGAATATCTGTTCTCCAAAAAAACATTATTGTTCTCCGAGTAAATCGGTATTTATACCATGAATTCCAATGATACTTTCTGACTACGCATTTCAGTTTAAACTACTTCAGTGTCCGCTTAGAGTCTGCTTCGCAATGACAATAAATCTCAGCGTCATTCGTTAAAGGTGGCAGACATTGACTGGGAAGGAGAGTGCTTCTCACACGGGCGGTTCCACGTCGCCTGTCCAGGAGTTAGTTAGAACAGCAACCTGTTGATTTTGTCATCTAACAGTACGACGAATGATGTTGTATACAGAGAAGTGCTTCAGTAAATTCTAACTTCTTGCGCACGCCCCAGGAGCAACTCTGAAGATGACCAGTGTATCTCTGGACGAAACTTCCGGAGCATAAGTGTTTGATAGATAACTGTCATACAACCCGGATAATAATCCGCTCTTGAAAGCCTTCGCTGTATGGTATTCTGTACAGCCTCGACACTGTACGTCTCAGAATATGGAAATCCCAAACGATATATTAACTTACTTTTCCGCATTGAAAGTCTGTTAATTCCCGCAATCGCCTCATATAACATAGGAAACCTTTTAGAAGAATAACAGGAGTATGAGTTGCAGCTCTGCTAATACACTGCCGTTTAATGCTTTGTGTAAATGATAGTACCGCCATATGTACATCTCTATACGCTTAGGAGCAGTATCTGTGGCAGAGCAGATTTTAAGGGAGTTTCACTGGGCGACATTGTGCGGGAGTTCCGGGGGCCCTCCCTCGGAAAAATTTCAAAATATTGATGCCTAAAACCGCATTTTGAATTTATTTATTTATTTTTTTTAAATCATAGCTGCTTAATTTTTCCTTAATAGATTTTTATTGGGTTTTTACGTTTGTGGGAATCATCTTTCCAAGAACATTACTCCAATGTTGTTGGATTAATGGAAGGTTGTTCCAAACTGCTTTGGCTAAATTGTTGAGGTTTTCTACAAACCTTACATCAAAGCGTGCTGGAAAGCGGTAGACAGTTTTCTTGGTTAACTCAGTCAGCTCTTCAAGTTCTTCAAAGCGTAAAGCTGATGCCCTATAAAACGTTCCCAGGGCTTTTAAATTTGTCAGTCCAGTGCTGAACTTCAAAGACTGCTGATTCTAAGTCTGATCTGGCTAGATCAGATCGATGAGCCACACACCAAATACAAAGTAAGTCTATTCCCAAGTACTCTTTCATTCGAATCCATAGGCCACTGGATTTGCCTGTATTAGCACCCTCTCCATCTGTAGTCAATCCTGTCATCTTTTGCTGTATCACCAAGGTCTAAATTTTCCCATAAAACTTTGACCGATTGCATAAGACCTACAGCCCCTTGCAGGCTCGATTTGCTTTCACCTAGAAACACAGATTTCATCTCGTTATCTTCTGTAATGAACCGTGCAGTAATGAAATTGTTGTCAACTCCGTATTTGTCTACGGAATGGAAAAACATTCAGAGTTTTTTTTAACTGTGTGACCACACCTTACATTATCACTTCCCCTACAACATAAAGCATCTCGCGATACATAACGGGGTTTCTGTACCGCAATAAAGCTGGAGGAGTGACAGGAGAAAACTCTGATTCCAAACCATTGTCTTTGTATGAAGACATTTGGGTGTCACTGTGAATCTTTGTTAGTGATCGTGACGGCCAAGAATGAGCAGAAAGAGTGATTGTACGACTGTCATTATACATATCCAATGCTAGTTCAATCAGTAGTGTTATTTTCTCTGCATTGTAAGACTTAAGGGTTTTAACCCAAGGGTGCTTATCAGATTGTGCCATCCATTTTTCTTCCATTTCATTAAGGTTGACAGCAGCTTTGTGAGCTTCGCTGCTAAAATGGTCAATAATTCTTTCCAATTCTTTTTTTCTGTCACAGCGGACGCCGTCGGCAATGGGCAAAGTACCATTTTCTGAACATTTCAGTGCTTCTTGAAAATGTTTAGAGCAAATTTCACATTTTACACCAAAACGCTTGTTTCCCAGTTTTACTTTTGCAAGAAAGGGTTTTAACAGCCAAGACGAATCTAACTTGTTACCCTTATACCATTCAACATATTTATCTTTTTTTTGTGATTTTCGGTCTTGACTCTTAGGTAGAGTATTATCATAATTGTAAGATTCTTCTTGAAATTCAATTTGTGTATTTGAACTACTGCAACCTGGTTTATTCTCGTCACTTGCAGTTTCATCTTCTTTAATTTTCCGATCGTTTTTTGAGCGTTTTTTGATCCAACACAAAAGAAATCCGTTATTGTTGTTCTCTTAGGCATGGCATATGTTCGTATAGTTATCAACTGAAGCCATTGAACAGTTAGTAGCGTGACATACACCTAAAATAAAATAAAAACGTTAATAGTATTTTGTGTAGTGCTGGTTTTAAAAATAAATTTTTATAGCTAAAATTAGGAGTGAAGATTTTTGTTACGAAAGCACTAACAAAACACTAAAAGGGTCTGCTTCCAGGCTCCCATATCGAAACAAATGCTTTACCGTATATTTTTATAATTTATATTTATAATATATTTATATACACAGTAAAACTTGATGAAAGCGAAACGTGTATAATTCGGAAATCTCCTCAATCCTTACAAGC
Source organism: Locusta migratoria (assembly GCA_026315105.1). Lineage (NCBI taxonomy): Eukaryota > Metazoa > Arthropoda > Insecta > Orthoptera > Acrididae > Locusta > Locusta migratoria. The sequence goes on along the minus strand of CM048748.1, from coordinate 439,066,609 downwards.
ATTTTAGTCCCGACGCATTCAATACAAAAAAGCGGAAGGTGCCTAACATAGATGTCAGTAAGCTTCCAGTCACATGGCGAAGCAATAATAAGGCATGGATGGTGAGTGGTCTTATGGCAGAATGGTTAGGCTCTTTCAATACAGAAATGAACAAAGGAAATCGCTATGTTATCCTATTCCTGGACAATGCAACGTGTCACTCGAATGTGAAGATGTTAAACGTTAAATTGCCTTGATCACCGCCAGGTTCAACCAGCCTCACACAACAAATGAATCAAGGTGTAATTTACACATTCAAGTCTCATTATATACGGCTACTCATGCAATCACTTATTCTTAATGTCGGAAAAGCCGAAAATGCAATTGCTCTTGCACGGTCAGTTTCTGTCCTGGATGCAGTACATTGGATTGCCTTGGCAGTGAAAGAAATAAAGCCCGAAACTGTCACCAATAGCTTCAATTAAGTGGGTTGTGGTGGTCAAGAACAAGACGCTACTGTAACCATCGAAGCTCAAGAAAATGCAGCAGCAATAGCTGAATTAATTAAAATGCGAAAGATTTCGTGCACTATATTCGAAGAGATGACTTACTGTCAACTTATCCCACTTTCAGTTCAGCAACAGATTTAATAGAAATCCGTAACTCAGAGGATGATCAGGAAGAAAGAAAAAAAGAAGATGACGAGCAAACTGATGTGCCTAGAAAAATTAATACGCCCGAAGAATCCAATGCATGCATAAACGATGTTATGCAGTATGCAGCACACACAAATTCTCCAGAGATGTTAGAACTATAGTATACTTCAAAAAATTGTGTGGAGAAAACAGTTGTGAACAGGAAATTAAAAATAAATTTCCCTCCTTGATATGTCGCGAAAAAAAGTGAAATGTAAAGCAAATAAACATGGGAATAATACTGTATTATTATGCTCATACAAGAATGAATTATTTTAAAGTTGGAGTAAACATCAAGATAAAAGTCCAATGTTCTGTTATACTGTACAATATACAGCAAATAACATCTGATGTGACAACTTACTAAACTGCATACGGCGAGAAAAGAGCTCTGACTTTTGAGGCGGCCGTGGCGCACGTGCCTCGCGCGGTTACTTCGGCCTGTCAGGTGCTGAGCTTTTGTATACGTTACCCCGGCAACCCGCTAACGTCGCCTTACTGCTAAGCCACCCCGAGCCACTACACCCTCTCCGCGTCACCCATTCTGTGGCCCACTGCACTTCCGTGTCAAACACTGGCAAATACTCTGCTAGCCGTCAGCGCTCCTCTCTCGCCGTACCGAGTGTATCCATCTTACCTCGCCCCCATGCAACACACTCACACAGCCTTGAATAAACAAAGGGTATGTTTTAGAATACTCAGTATGCAATTAAAATTTCTTTGTCCATTTCTGAAGTGTTTTTCGCTTACACCAATAAGCATGTTAACTTACCGATAAAGTTCTTCATTCCATCTCAACCTTTTGCTATCGTCGGACAGACGTATTTGTGCAACTGTAAAACATTTTGATGGCAGATTGCTTACCATCTCGTGTACTTTAGGTTTTTATTTTGCGCCAGATGACCGTTTTGTCCGATTTAACGAAAGAACACGGCAACGAGGATTTATTTTACTTTACAGAGCAACATCACATCACTCCAGTGCTGCTTCTCCCTGCCCATTTAGAAATAGGACTCCTTTTGAAAAAGCAAGGAACACAAAAAGAGAAAGATTGTACTCAAAAGTAAAAGAAAAAAACTGTCGAAATGTTGGCGTATTTTTCTGACTTTTTTAGCGAAATTAAGTCCGAGAATTTCGTTACAAGAAAATAGGACTAATATTTTGACAGAGCAGGATAAAATTTCAAGTTTCGTCCGTAAACTGGAACTTTATCAACGCAGGGTTCAAGTCGGAGATCTATCGATGTTTAACCAACTGTGTGATCAATGATTAGGCGAGGAAAATAAAAGAATCGTGTTGTAAACTCCCGTTATTTAGCATCCGTCTGCAGTTATAGACTCAATTAAGCAATATTCCTCAGCTATGGATAATCAGCATGTCAACACTTGGATATTGAGACCATTTTCTGTTGAAGAGGAAATTTTCAAAGCTGTTTCAGCTAAAGTAGAATCCTTCTAATTTCTCGAAGATAGCACATTCAAAATGGAATTTCAAAATTATGACCTTGGTACATTTTGGCGAAAAGCAGAAGCCTGTTATAGCTGACAGAGCTCTAAGAACGTTAAGACAGTTCAGTACCACTTATGGATATCAGAGTGGCTTCTCAAAGCTACTGACAATAAAAAGTAAAACCAGAAACCGTCTCAGTGTGTAACATGACCTGAGATGCGCCTTAAGCAAAACAAAACCAAACATTAGAAAACTTGCGGTTGGTAAACAGTACCCACCTTTTCACTGAATATAATTGTTTCATTGCTGCATCTAAAGTGTAAAACATGTGTGTCTTATGCAATGTATTATGATTAACAAAGATTGGAAGTCTTTTCATGTATTGCTTCGTTTGATAATATTTTAATGGGTGATTTTTTTTTTTGGGGGGGGGGGATAAAATGAGTTTACCTAGTAGGTCTTAGGGGTAACAAGACTGAAAAAGTTGAGAACCTGTGCTCTAAAAGATTTACAAGAGGTATTTTTTAAATTCCCGCTACATTTGACATGCCATTCAATAAAAATAAATTGCCGGCAGTACCCATAGCCACTGGGCGACAAAATCTCAACACTGGGCGACACTTGTGTCGCCTAGTTAACATGTTATTGTATGCCCTGATCTGTGGTGTCGCACAAGTCTGAAGTTCGCGCCACGTGCTGCCGCCGCGCGTCGCCATGCACGCACGGCGCGACGTTCTTACGACGTCAGCCACGAGCGCCCTCTGCTGCAACTCCGCTCGTGACCACCACTGAACTGGATAGGTCACTTGGGATTAAGACAGGCACTAGAACAGTCTCTCATCGGTAGGCAGGCCTCTATCTAGTTAAACTATGTATCTGCATTCCACTAGTCTTCAGTTAACAAAGTTAAGTATTGTACTATCTCTACGAAATATATATCTTATACTAATCTAGCTGCTGTCCCACTGGCTGGTCACCTCAGACTCTGTACCCGCACACGCGTGCATCCTATTTCCCTGTATTGGTCTCTCTCTACTCGGCCACCGTCACCTAGGACAACCGGCGGCAACGAGACACAAAAGTGGCGATGAGGATGGGATACAAAAGTATCCACTAAAAAAACCAAGTTAATCATGCACAATCCATCACAAGCCAGTCTCCTGCTTGCAGATTTTCGGATTAAGCTCTGCTTGCACGAGACGAGAAACATACGTTTCATTCTTCCTCTGGCACTTCCACTTCTTACGAATACCCTTTATTATACTTTATGATATTAATTGGCAGTTACCGTCTTACTGGAGAAGTGCAGATGGAGTGACCGATATGTGTGTGTGATGTAGTTGGCAGCGCAGCTAGATACTAAGAAGGAGACCCAGGTTAGACTCTCGACCCGCGACAAATATTCAGCTTTCCTACTGATTTAATGCAGAGTACTCTAGCAGCTGAATCCGTCAATTCCTTTACGTCTTAATACAATGTCCATTGCTATTCTAGCAGCACGTCCATCTACATAAGTTTCTGCGCTCTGTGTGCAAACTTTTTAAAAGTTTTCTGTTCCTTTCTAATTTGTTAGTGTTGAGATCATAACAGACTGATATTAAAATAATACAAATAATGTTATCAATCTTGTTTTGGCTCTTGAATGGTTTATACAGAATTGCACCAACTGTCTATCAAATGTACTTTCATTTTACGGCTACCACTGCTATGTGAAAATATGAGGGCTTGGATGAATGACATTGTGGGGAAGGTTGACTAAACATGAATGTGCAATACACGAAATTAAGGGCAAGGGGGAACAATGGGTTCGGACGGCTCCAGTAATTTTCGGATGGAGCGGCAGAATCACTGGGCGCGGCCCGAATAAACAGCCAGTTTCCGCGAAACGGCGGTACCATTTAATAACAGTCTGTTGCGTCGTTCTCTTTCGATATGTATTCTAGAATTTCCTGCGAACTAAATTCACCGTTTTGGATTCATTGAACCAAACAAAACACCACCCACCCTCTGTAACGACATACGACTCTATAATTACTGTTGGAGTACAGCTCAGTCCACAAGATACCCACTGCCAACGTAAAAATTAGTCGGGGTAATTTTTGGAGATAACAGTACGTTCAGTGTTGTAAAAACAGTATTATAAGGTTTTCTACCCTCTTCAGAGTGGCAGGTTACTTTTGTACAACAAACTTATTTATGGAAGAGTGGGGTTATGACGGTCACCGGGTGATGGCGGTCACCATAGTATCTGGTAACTGCTTTGCAGTAGAGGAGTTGTAGATTGTGATGCGACCTCATGGCCGCTTAAGGAATTACTGATAAAATCGACGCCATATTAGCAGTCTCTGCCTGATTTTGGCGCAGAAAGTTGTTTTTCGTGTCCTAAGATTTAACGAACAGCATTCTTTACACCACGGTAAAGTACTTGAATTTCACGTATGTATGAATTGTAGCCAATCGTATACTGCATTATGATGTGTGTACTTATTTGTGGTACATTTGTTTAAGATCGGATATATGGTTATTTTGTTTTAACGTGCTCTGAGGGTAATCGCAGTCAGTCGGTCTGATGTATTTGTTTTTACTGCAAATAATTGAGTATAGATTGGGAAGTTTGGTTCCATTGCACTAATTGTTGGCTATGGGCTCATTAAACTTGTTCAGAACATGCAGAGGGCTACAAGTGTGATTTGTGTATTTAAGAGTCACATTTTTCATCAAGTCTGACTTCACAATTGCAATAGTTTTATATCTCACTTATGTAAAAAAAAAAAAAAACAAAAAAAAAAAAAAAAAAAAAAAAAAAAAAAACATTTATTTAAAAGAAATTGAGTTTTACTCGTTTTTTACCTTATCGTTAGATTTACTATGATTTTCAATGAGTTTAAATATTGACTGTCATTACCCCAGGATAGGGGAAGTGCCGGTCAAAGCGACATTTTTTTTCCAATAAGACATGAGAGCTGTACGAATTTTAACGACGTTATAATAATGTTTAATATATTTGTAACCAGTTTTACGCAATAGCATTAAAAAGTACTTAAATTAAACTTGTACTAACGAAAATAACTTCAGTGATCGCCATTACCCCACTCTCCCCTACTTGTTAAGAAGGGATATTATGCTTTGTGGCAGTGGCGGATACAGAATATATATATAAATATATACGATGCTACAAAAAGGTACGGCCACACTTTCAGGAAACCTTCCTCACACGCAAAGAAAGAAAATATATGTGGAAATGTGTCCGGAAGCGCTTAATTTCCATGTTAGAGCTCATTTTATTACTTCTCTTCAAATCACATTAATTATGGAATGGGAAGACAAAGAAACAGAACGTACCAGCGTGACTTGAAACACTTTGTTACAGGAAATGTTCAAAATGTCCTCCGTTAGCGAGGATACATGCATCCACCCTCCGTCACATGGAATCCCTGATGCACTGATGCAGCCCTGGAGAATGGCGTATTATATCACAGCCGTCCACAACACAAGCACGAAGACTCTCTACATGTGGTACCGGGGTTGCATAGATAAGAGCTTTTAAATGCCACTATAAATGAAAGTCAAGAGGGTTGAGGTCCGGAGAGCGTGGAGGCCATGCAATTGGTCCGCCTCTACCAATCCATCGGTCACCGAATCTGTTGTTGAGAAGCGCACGAACACGTCGACTGAAATGTGCAGGAGCTCCATCGTGCATGAACAACTTGTTGTGTCGTACTTGTAAAGGCACATGTTCTAGCAGCACAGGTAGAGTTTCCCGTATGAAATCATGATAACGTGTTCCAGTAAGCGTAAGTGGAAGAACATGAGGCCCAATCAAGACATCACCAATTCCTGCCCAAACGTTCACAGTAAATCTGTGTTCATGACGTGATTGCACAATTGCGTGCGGATTCTCGTCAGCCCACAGATGTTGATTGCGAAGATTTACAATTTGATCACGTTGGAATGAAGCCTCATGCTACGTACTGATGTACTTGATGCTAGTACTGTAGAGCAAAGAGTCGCATGTTAACACAAGCACTGAAGTCAACATTACCTTCCGTCAAATGGGCCAACTGGTGGAGAATCGAGAAAGTAAATTACATACTAACGAAACAATTGGGTAATTTGACAATTGTCTGCACGAATTATTTCAATTTACATTTAAAGAGAAAAACTGAAATGAGCTCTAACATGGAAACTAAGCGTTTCCGGACACATGTCCACATAACAAGTTTTCTCTCTTTGTGTGTGAGGAATGTTTCCTGAAAGTTGCCCGTAGCTTTTTGTAAAACCCTACATATATATATATATATATATATATATATATATATATATATAGTGTTTCGCTAAGTGTGTTTGCCTCTGTAACTTATAAAATAATAGGTGACGGGAAATTTTAATGCGGTAGGTCAACACAAGAAATGTTACACTTTCTGCGGAGCTATGAACATAGTTTATTGTACTATTTTCCAAAGAGTCACAACACAACGATATAATATTTAAATGGAACAATAGTTTTTCTATCGTGCATTGGATTCGTTGAAACCAGCTGCGTCCAAATCAATTTAAACTACATTCCTATCACTGTTAGTTTGGGAGCTAAAACCCTTCAAAGTTTCAGGGGCAGAAACCACCAACGCTGCGCATAATGCAATGCGCCTTCTAAATGTGGTGCGGCCGAGTTGTAACGTCGCCGGTGTCACGGAGCGAGAAGCTTCCTTGATGCGCTGTTAGACTGCCGACTGTCGCCGCACACGGCCGCATACCCGACAGATGGAGCAACACAAACAACCGGGGCTCAATATACCACAGTTACTGACATCGGATGACGATGGCATACACGAACAACGAGTATGTTGACATGTTGCTGATGCTTGACGAGTGCCGACACGATGCCACTGAAACAGCCACGGCGTATGTCGTGAGATATTCTTCGCGAAGAGCCCCGGCAGCCATTACGTTCTTACGTGCCGGACAACGACTTCGGGAAACAGGCAGCTTGGTAATGCGCCGCAGTAACAGACGAAGACCTGCAAGAAGTGAGGAGACAGAGGTGTTTGTGTTTGCTGCACTACACCACGATCCTCATGTTAGCTTACGAGCCGTTGTTGCAGTCGCTGGTGTCAGTCTCACATCTGTGTGGCGTATAGTACACAGGTTTCACCCGTAGCACCTGTCACTGACCCAGGAGCTGTATGGGAACGATTTCCGTGCAAGAGTGGCATTCTTTGAGAGGGCGATGCGTAATTTCACGCTGGAGTATTTACACAGTGTTATGTACTCTGATGAGTCCACGTTCACAAATTATCAGTGAATCGCCATTACATGCACTACTGTGTCGCAGACAATCCTCGGTGTGTACGACCTGTCGACCGTCAACGTAGGTGGTCTATTAACGTGTGGTGTGGAATCCTTAGGGATGAAATCATCGTTCCACACTACTTCCCAGGTACACTGACAGGTGAGTTACATCGCGCTTTAATAGCCGACAGTTTGGGTGGTCTCCTTGAACATGTGTGTCTACACACGAGAGTCCATATGTGGATGCAGCAAGTTGGTCACCCAGCCCATTCTGCTCGTGCTGTTGTGTAAACACGTTTGCCCGATTTAACACCAGTAGATTTCTTTTTGTGGGGATATCTAAAGGATCGTATTTATGTTACTGAGCCCACATCCCCAGATCTAAAACGGCGCATCGAGGACGCATGTCGCTCCGTCACACCGCCAATGTTACATCTTGTTCGCAGATCCTTTCGACGGCGCATTGCATTATACTTTGAGGAACATGGACACACGTTTGAACATCTCATGTAAATCAACATCCATCACCCACCACACAGCGATATATTATGTACAGCGTGTGGTATCTGCCCCTGAAACTTTGAAGGGTTGTAGCTCCCAAATTGACAGTGATAGGAATGTAGTTTAATTTGATTTGGACGCAGCTGATTTCATCGAATCCAATGCTCGACAGAAAAAAACGATTGTTCCATTTAAAAAATTATATCTTTGTGCTGTAACTCTTTGGAAAGTGATACAATAAACTATGTTCATATCTCCGCAGAAAGTGTAACATTTCTTGTGTTGACCTACCGCATTAAAATATCCCGTCACCTATAATTTTATAAGTTACATAGGCAAGCACACTTACTGAAACACCCTGTATATACAGTTATTGTCACATATAACTGCTATATGAAACATACAAAGTATGTTCCAAAGCCACTGTCGCTTCTTAGAGAAAGAACTTTTTAATTTTCTTCCACCTAACTACCAATGCACTATTAGTTTCTGCGCACTATGTCGTCATTTTAAAACGCCTATGGTCAAAATATTTTGCAGTGATGAAACATTTGGCAACAGCTGAACACTGGGTATTCAGGCTCCGAATTTAATGCAATATGTAACTGATCCTGAGCTTCGGCAGGTGGGTGGGTGCAAATCTCCATACAGAGAAAGCAATGTGAAACTGACATAGGATTCTCTACACATTTGTACAATATGGTCGAAAAATGTTTTGTACATATTAAATGAGCCAAATGACTTAAAGGTCACTATACAAAAACGTAGGACATATTGTCAAAAGAAAAAAAAATCAAATGTTTGTAATCCGAAGGGACAAAACTGCTAAGGTCATTGGACCCTAGTCTTACAATCTACTTTAACTTATTCCAAGGACAAAACACACACACACACACACACACACACACACACACACACACATACACATGCCCGAGGGAGGACTCGAATCTCTGGTGGGAGTGGCCGCGTACTCCATGACGTTGCGTCTCAAAACACTCGGTCATTCCCGTGCGGCACACATCTTTTGTTAAACGATAAAACTTTTAACTGTTTAATGTGAATGAATCACTGAAATATTTTCTTAAATCATAGGAACTTGAGAATAACGCCATAGTGCGTCTAAATTAGTAGTGTATTGGTAATTAGATGTAAGTATATTAATTCGACAAGTGAAGACGATTTTACCGGCCGCAATGGCCGAGCGGTCTGCGGTGCACCAGTCACGGTGCACGGCCACTACGGTCGGGGGTTCGAATCCTCCCTCGGGCATGGGTGTTTGTGTTGTCCTTAGCGTAATTTAGTTTAAGTTAGTCAAGTAATTAGTTGTATGTCTAGCGACTGATAACCACGAAGTTTGGTCGCATAAGACCTCACACGCATTTTAACATTGTTTTGAAGAAGATTTTACCTGGTGATGGCAGCAGCACAAAAAATATGCACTATTTGAAGGAAATCCATTTATTTCGGACTGCTGTCAACGTTACCCTGCCCCTAGACGCGAAATATTACTGCACACAATGTTATGGATATCGTTTTCAACACTGTGACGCTGCCTTCTTCTCGACCCCCCCCCCCCCCCCACCTCCCTGCAAACATGGTATACGCCTCCTGCCGCTGCCAACAGCCAGCGCACGAATCGTCAACTCACCGTGAATGAACAGTACAGTAACCAGAGTAGTTGTGTCATTACCAAACAACGCAGAAATTGGAAGAAAACAGCGTATCATAACAGATCGTCCATTTAAGGGTCAGAAACAAACAGCCAGTAAATACGAGTATGTCGCGCTATGTTTGACATATCCTTAAAACCTAAAACCAGATATCCTGTGTTTGCGTTGTGCTGAAGCAATTTCTGCTTCATTCTTTGTAAAGTTGCTATGCAAAACGAAGTAAGTTTTCAAGAAAGCTTTCGCGATCAACCAAATTGCTTTTCAAACTTTTAATTGTGGGCCAGAAACGGGATTCGAACCTGGGACGTTTGCCTATTGCTGGCAAGCGCTCTACCATCTGAGCTATCCTGACACGCTTCACGGTCCGTCCACAAAACTTTACTTCTGCCAGTAGCTCGCCCCCTACTTTCCAAACTTCACAGAAGTTCTCCTATGAACCTCTCAGGACTAACACTCCTCACTCTGGAAACATCCCTTAGGCTGTGGCTAAGCCATGTCTTCACAACATCCTTTCTTCAGGGAGTGCTATTCCTAAAAGATTCGCAAGAAGATTTCTGTGAAGTTTTGAAAGTAGGAGGTGAGGAACAGGAGAAGTAAAGTTGTGACGACGTACTGTGAAGCGTGTCGGGATATTTCAGACGATAGAGCGTTGCCCGCGAAAGTCAAAGGTCGCAGGTTCAAATCTCGGGTACAGCATATAATTTCAATCTGCCAGGAAGTTACATATCATCGCACACTCCGCTGCAGTGAGAAAATTTGATTCTGAAAATTACATTTGACTGTGTTTCAAGAAGAATTTCCGCTACTCATGGTTCGTTGGAGGCGATCTGAATCACGTTGTACAGGTTTCCAGCGAAGATGGCGTTTTTATTTTTAGGATTAACGGTTTCGACATTTCTCAGACGTCACCTTCTCATCTCCTATATCTCACAACACCATATATGTGAGATATAGGAGATCAGAAGATGACGTCTGAGAAATGTCGAAACCGGTAATCCTAAAAATAAAAATTCACAGAAATCTTCTTGCGAATCTTTTAGGAATAGCACTCCCTGAAGAAAGGATGTTGTGAAGACATGGCTTAGCCACAGCCTAAGGGATGTTGGCTGGAAACCTGTAAAATTTCTACTACCATAAAAATCCTTTGTATCTGATGTGTGGAAAAATGCCGTTGAAATTACTAATTTGTCCAATAACTGGAAAATCGAAACGTGTAGTTACAAATAAAACTGTTTATAATGGGTGGCAGTACTCTCTCTGCGTGTCAAGGACAAGAGAGATGAACCGTTTACCGAAAACACCTGAACGCGCTAGCCTGAACGCAGCCTTTGAAATTCACAGTTTTTTCGCATAGCTAAATCATTTATTTACGTATGAGTAAAACATACAGAGTAGCTCATTCATCTCCCTAGCAAACAAGAAACAATTTTATCGTAAATTACTGACAAAAAAGAGCAAGAAGCAATTAAATCGAAACGTAACACGAAAAGTCAAATTACGTTATGTTAATTACAGGGATTTTGCATTTCAAACTCACAATTACATGCTACCCATAAGTAACGTTAATTATTCTTATACTAAGATTCTTTCCCTCCCCCTCCCCCTTCGTCACCACATTTCTCCCCCTCTCTCTCCCTCTCACCTACCTTCTCTCTCTCTCTCTCTCTCTCTCCCTCTCTCTCTCTCTCTATCTCTCTCTCTCTCTCTCTCTCTCGCTCTCTCTCCTCCCTTCTCTCTCTCTCCCCACTCTTCTCTCACTCTATCATTTTTCGTTGGGCCGTCTGGGGGGGGGGATGTTCCCCTGCTTTGTGGCAATGTCACTTTCAGGTTTTGCTTTGTCACCATTCATGAAACATAGTTGGAACAAACTACTAAGTTAATTGTAAAGGTACAGTTGCCAATAACGTGATGTAATGAAACTGCAGGGTAGACTGGGTACTGTTGTGACACTCGCCATATCAGGAATAATGAGAAGCGTGTAAGGCAGAAGGGAGCAGCTTGCCCATCTGAGCTTGTTGCACAATGTTGCGTCAGGCGTCGCGTGACAGTAACGGTAGCAGATTTCTTACTTTCCAACAGTCAACAGTAAGTATCATTATTCTAATTCTTTTAATGATTAAATGTGTACAGATGTGGTAATGAGTGTTTCACGTTATAAGTTGAAGCTCAGTAGTTTGACACTAGTGATTATTTTGTACGTAGGCTAGTTTGTATCGCCATTGCGATGGTTTTTGTACGGTGGAGTACGTTCGTTAAGGTTGCGACATATTTTAAGGGTACGGTTGTGACATGTTTAAAGGGTAGCTATGGTTGTTACATGTGTTCTGGGTACTGTTTTGAGACAAATTAGTTTTTCTAAATGCGGTTGAAACCGCTTCGGAGCAGTCAAGCGCATTGAGGCGAGGCCGCTCCCCGTCGGGGGTTCCAATCCTCCCTCGGGTATGGATGTTTGTGCTGCCTTCAGTATAAGTTAGTTCATAAGTAGTTTGTAAGTTTAGGGACTGATGACCCCGCAGTTAAGTCCCATAAGCTTAACAAACATTTGAACATTTGAAAGCGGTTGAGGAAAACAGAAGACAGTACGGGATTACAAGATATGAAGTTGCTTATAACTGAAATGCGGGATCTCTTGCATAGAGTTGCGGAAATGCACGACAGTAATCGCATGTTTTTGCTATGATACATTCGTAGGCACGATGTAGCAGGCTCAGGACGTAAAAAAGACAATTATGCTGCACATAATACAGTGCGCTCTGAGGAGCAAGAACAGCAGCTGCCACTCTATATAACATATACACAACGTTCAGAAAGCACAGCAAATTGTGGTTCCCTGACCATTTGGGTCGACATTTTGTGGGGTCAGTGTACGTCGTTGATGGTCCTAGAAGGCAAGCAGACACCTATACTTTAGTGGGACGTATAGCGCAATCATATCGGCAGCAGTTCCGTGAGGTTTTCGTCTTAACGGACGATAATCTCGCGCTGATCGTGTTTATCTGCTAGTTGCATACTTTGACACTATCGTCATCGTAAAATTACAGTGGTCAGCATGTTCTCAAGAAGTAAACCCTATAGAACATGCTCGGGATACAATGAAAAGGGGTATTTTTGGACGAAACGACTAACCAATAAACCTGAGCGATGTACACCAAATCGCCATTCAGGAGTGAGACAATCTGTATCAGCAGTCTTCACGTCCTAGTGAACAGTACGTGCGACGGGATTTTAGAGGTACTGGTGTATGCTGAAATGTGTAACAGAAATTCAGAATGTCTACGTTATTACTGCGCAGTTTGTCAATTTGTGTTTGCATTAGCATTAATAGAACTTAAATATTGTTTCTGCATATCTCTTGTTCATTCTTATGCAAAGGGTTATGAACCGCTAGAATCGTAGCGATGCAACACTTTTTTAATGTATGTACATACATGTTGGTTATGTCTTAGCAGTCACTGCTCATAAGCTGCCATTGTTATCACGTCGACTGCTGAATATCGATGTAGGTAGGAGTCATAATTCTTTTGACCGATCATTGTACGTTCTGATGATGCTCGTGTTACTTTTAGAGAGGAACCATTGTAATAAAAACCATATTAAGTGCGACTTGCGTTTCTCTTGGATGACATACGTCAGTTGGTGTCCCCTGCAGCCAATACGTACTCTCGCCATAGTTCTATAGACGTAACACCTCCTACAGATCTTCACAGACAGTGTGTCGTGTCTAGCTCTGTTGTCGACGAGAGTGACACAGCGTAGTATTGCTGCGACAGCAATAAACTGGAGAAGAGCCGCGGTGTTTGGCGCTCAGTGTGTCGCTGGTGAGTTTGATTTTGTGTGTGTGTGGCGGGAGGCGGGGGGCGGGGGGCGGGGGGTGCGGTTGTCTGCGGAGAGAGTGGCGCGGCCAACAGGACAACCAATAACTCCAGTAGGCCAGGGGCTGTCCCTCTGGGAAATCTCGCCCTCTGCTGCCGGAGAAAGGGGTGGGGGAGGGGGCGGCAGCCCGGCTGGCCGTGGGGGCAGCGGCTGCCCTACACAGTGAACTGGAAACAGGCAGCGGGGGTATGCTCTGCTGTCACACAGCTCTCATGTGATACATTGAAACAAGTCCACTGAATGTGTGATCGTGTTCCATTTTCAAGTTATTCATTAACCTAAAGTATTTCTGCACCATTAATATTGTCTGTTAGTATGTCAGTTACTTTTATTCTGTTTATTAAGGATCAATGCCCTACGTTCATACAGGGTGTTACAAAAAGGTACAGCCAAACTTTCAGGAAACATTCCTCACACACAAAGAAAGAAAATATGTTATGTGGACATGTGTTCGGAAACGCTTAATTTCCATGTTAGAGCTCATTTTAGTATTTCTCTTTAAATGTAAATGGAAAAAATTCGTGCAGACAATTGTCAAGATACCCAATACGAGAGTCCCGCACACAATTGTGCATCAACACAGATTTTCTGTGAACGTTTGTGCAGGAATTGTTGGTGATGTCTTGATTAGGCCTCATGTTCTACCACCTTCGCTCACTGGAGCACGTTATTGTGATTTCATACGGGATACTCCACCTGTGCTGATAGAACATGTACCTTTACAAGTACAACACAACATGTGGTTCATGCACGATGGAGCTCCTGCACATTTCAGTCGACGTGTTCGTACGCTTCTCAACAACAGATTCGGTGACCGATGGATTGGAAGAGGCGGACCAATTACATGGCCTCCACGCTCTCCTGACCTCTACACTCTTGACTTTCATTTATGGGGGCATTTGAAAGCTTTTGTCTACGCAACCCCGGTACCAAATGTAGAGACTCTTCGTGCTCGTATTGTGGACGGCTGTGATACAAAACGCCATTCTCCAGGGCTGCATCAGCGCATCAGGGATTCCATGCGACGGAGGGTGGATGCATGTATCCTCGCTAACGGAGGACATTTTGCACATTTCCTGTAACAAAGTGTTTGAAGTCACGCTGGTCCGTTCTGTTGCTGTGTGTTTCCATTCCATGATTAATGTGATTTGAAGAGAAGTAATAAAATGAGCTCTTATATGTAAATTAAGCGTTTCCGGACACATGCCCACATAACATATTTTCTTAGTTTGTGTGTGAGAAATGTTTTCTGAAAATTTGGCCGTACCTTTTTGAATATGTTTCCACCTGTGTGATTGAACTTGTGTGTTCATGTGAATGTTCAAGTTTGTTTTTAATATTGACGACTGCCGCACATTGGCTTACACTCGCCGCCTCGCGCTTTAAGGCCTCGTTTACTTTAGTTAAGAACGCATGGCTTTTTTTTTTTTTTTTTTTTTTTTTTTTTTTTTTTTACTACAAGAGATACAGCCATTCAAATTTACGGCCACCAGAACGTTTTCCCTTACTGAGTAAATGAGCTGCTTCTTGTAGTTTCAACACCTTTTTCTTGAATGTTCTGAATATAAATCTTCACACAGACTTCTTGAGGAGGAGAGTGATACGGATATCTGATTGTAAACCACTGCCTATTACCTTAGACCTTTTTGACTGTACTGAACAGTAATTCCGTAATTTATATTGATACAGTTAACAGGCAATGTAATTTATAACCAACTATTGGCTGCCAATTTCGCTTCATTTTTCCTGGCAGTCTTGCAACTTGTTTCTTCCTGTTGGTTTATGCCGAGTTCGGAGTAAAAATGGTGCTATATGACGGTGATGGATAATAGAATTTATCTTCCGCATTTTTCGGTGTGTGACATTCCTTTACACATTCCGTATTTCATATATTTCTTAGATGTAATTCGAATACAGCCAAATCGTTTTGGGGTCTACGAATAAACGCTTCAAGTATGTAAAATACTTATTGACTGATTATTAACGTTTTTTAATTGAAGGTTTAAGGTTCCGTCTCCTATTAAAAAGCATACTAGCTATTTTTAAACAGATGTAAGTTGCGTGATAGTGGGGTTGACTACATAGCGGTCAATTACATCAACGTATCTGTGCAGGATGCCTAATATATTTAATGCTTGCGCAAGTGTCTTGATATGCTTAGTGTTCTGAATAATATGCTTTTAGGAGGTATGACTGTGGAAAGTCATCGTCTTGTAGTAGCAGAGACTGTCTTAATAACTCTCCAAACATTATCACTATTAAAATACCTTCTTGTTTACAGGAGGAACACTCAACGGATTAATATGTAGTTAGAACAAGTTACTATATTGCTCTTCAGCTTTGAAAGGGTTGTGCAATTTCACTGATTTTCGTGTTATGTTGACAGTGTGGAAACTTGACCAAAGCAGTGCTAGACTTCTTGGTGTAACTGTACCCAGGAAAAGCCATCAGTCGCCCCAAAGGGCCCCGGGTTCCGCGCAAGTGTCACTCCGCGCAAGTGTCACTCCGCGCAAGTGTTCCAACCCCGGTGTCTTGAAGCACAAATTTAAAATCACTATGCCCTATACCAAATCATGTTTGGGGAGGCAGCGGCATACTATTCTTACGTACCACATGATGTGTGACCTTGGGGAATTACATAGAATTTACAAACGAAATTAATTTAGATTAAGCAGGTAAACCACACACAAGAATTCGTATAGAAGGAAGCTAGAATTAATAAAAGCATGCAAGAAGGCCGAAGTAATGATCGTCATGAAAGCATGTGGTGCAGTTGGTCACACGAGACAGGAAAGATGGAATCAAACTAGAAAATCTGATAAAGATGTAGCATACATGCAGATACAGACACGAGGCGAAAACGTTAGTTAAAAAAACAACAAGAAAATTTAAACATACTAAGTTTACACAAAGGATGATGACCACACAAGAGTATTCTAATTTGAGAAGACTCGGACACAAAATCATCACCAGAATGAAAATGAAAATACTAAATTTACACCGAATTACTCGAGTTCTGTAAATGAAGAAACACTTCGCCTCACATAGCGAAACAGTTACTCAAAACTATCACTGATAAAACAAGACTTCCTGATCACCAAGAAAGCAAAGTTCTAACAGCTTGCCTTCCCCACAGCATGATTCAACAAAGTACTTACTTTCACGGTCGCAGCAAGAGTGAAGCCCTAAGGCCACGCCAAAACCTTCCCCGCCTACCTGAGGAATATAATAGCCTCTTCAGCGGCTCCCAGAGAGGTCTCTTGTCACCTCTTTCGTCCAAGATTAGGTTGGCACCACATTAAGAACACGGCCACCTCGCCATCTTGCCAAGTAAGCAGGTCTTGGCCACGCAGCAGACGCCAGCGCAGACTACAAACGAAGCCATGCGTTCTTAACTAAAGTAAACGAGGCCTTAAAGCGCGAGGCGGCGACTGTAAGCCACTGTGCGGCAGTCGTCAATATTAAAAACAAACTTGAACATTTACATGAACACACAAGTTCAATCACACAGGTGGAAACATATTCAAAAAGGTACGGCCAAATTTTCAGAAAACATTCCTCACACACAAACTAAGAAAATATGTTATGTGGACGTGTCCGGAAACGCTTAATTTACATAGAAGAGCTCATTTTATTACTTCTCTTCAAATCACATTAATCATGGAATGGAAACACACAGCAACAGAACGTACCAGCGTGACTTCAAACACTTTGTTACAGGAAATGTGCAAAATGTCCTCCGTTAGCGAGGATACATGCATCCACCCTCCGTCGCATGGAATCCCTGATGCGCTGATGCAGCCCTGGAGAATGGCGTCTTGTATCACAGCCGTCCACAATACGAGCACGAAGAGTCTCTACATTTGGTACCGGGGTTGCGTAGACAAGAGCTTTCAAATGCCCCCATAAATGAAAGTCAAGAGTGTAGAGGTCAGGAGAGCGTGGAGGCCATGTAATTGGTCCGCCTCTTCCAATCCATCGGTCCCCGAATCTGTTGTTGAGAAGCGTACGAACACGTCGACTGAAATGTGCAGGAACTCCATCGTGCATGAACCACATGTTGTGTCGTACTTGTAAAGGCACATGTTCTATCAGCACAGGTGGAGTATCCCGTATGAAATCACAATAACGTGCTCCAGTGAGCGAAGGTGGTAGAACATGAGGCCTAATCAAGACATCACCAACAATTCCTGCCCAAACGTTCACAGAAAATCTGTGTTGATGCACAATTGTGTGCGGGACTCTCGTATTGGGTATCTTGACAATTGTCTGCACGAATTTTTTCCATTTACATTTAAAGAGAAATACTAAAATGAGCTCTAACATGGAAATTAAGCATTTCCGAACACATGTCCACAAAACATATTTTCTTTCTTTGTGTGTGAGGAATGTTTCCTGAAAGTTTGGCTGTACCTTTTTGTAACACCCTGTATGAATGTAGGGCATTGATCCTTAATAAACAGAATAAAAGTAACTGACATACTAACAGACAATATTAATGGTGCAGAAATACTTTAGGTTAATGAATAACTTGAAAATGGAACACGATCACACATTCAGTGGACTTGTTTCAATGTATCACATGAGAGCTGTGTGACAGCAGAGCATACCCCCGCTGCCTGTTTCCAGTTCACTGTGTAGGGCAGCCGCTGCCCCCACGGCCAGCCGGGCTGCCGCCCCCTCCCCCACCCCTTTCTCCGGCAGCAGAGGGCGAGATTTCCCAGAGGGACAGCCCCTGGCCTACTGGAGTTATTGGTTGTTCTGTCGGCCGCGCCACTCTCTCCGCAGACAACCGCACCCCCTGCCCCCCGCCCCCCGCCTCCCGCCCCACACACACAAAATCAAACTCACCAGCGACACACTGAGCGCCAAACACCGCGGCTCGTCTCCAGTTTATTGCTGTCGCAGCAATACTACGCTGTGTCACTCTCGTCGACAACAGAGCTAGACACGACACACTGTCTGTGAAGATCTGTAGGAGGTGTTACGTCTATAGAACTATGGCGAGAGTACGTATTGGCTGCAGGGGACACCAACTGACGTATGTCATCCAAGAGAAACGCAAGTCGCACTTAATATGGTTTTTATTACAATGGTTCCTCTCTAAAAGTAACACGATCATCGTCAGAACGTACAATGATCGGTCAAAAGAATTATGACTCCTACCTACATCGATATTCAGCAGTCGACGTGATAACAATGGCAGCTTATGAGCAGTGACTGCTAAGACATAACCAACATGTATGTACATACATTAAAAAAGTGTTGCATCACTACGATTCTAGCGGTTCATAACCCTTTGCATAAGAATGAACAAGAGATATGCAGAAACAATATTTAAGTTCTATTAATGCTAATGCAAACACAAATTGACAAACTGCGCAGTAATAACGTAGACATTCTGAATTTCTGTTACACATTTCAGCATACACCAGTACCTCTAAAATCCCGTCGCACGTACTGTTCACTAGGACGTGAAGACTGCTGATACAGATTGTCTCACTCCTGAATGGCGATTTGGTGTACATCGCTCAGGTTTATTGGTGAGTCGTTTCGTCCAAAAATACCCCTTTTCATTGTATCCCGAGCATGTTCTATAGAGTTTACTTCTTGAGAACATGCTGACCACTGTAATTTTACGATGACGATAGTGTCAAAGTATGCAACTAGCAGATAAACACGATCAGCGCGAGATTATCGTCTGTTAAGACGAAAACCTCACGGAACTGCTGCCGATATGATTGCGCTATACGTCCCACTAAAGTATAGGTGTCTGCTTGCCTTCTAGGACCATCAACGCCGTACACTGACCCCACAAAATGTCGACCCAAATGGTCAGGGAACCACAATTTGCTGTGCTTTCTGAACGTTGTGTATAAGTCGTTGAGGGTGACTAGACTACGTCCGAAAATGTTTTCGGCGATAGGCTGGTTGAAGGAAGATTCGTGTCCTATGTGTCAATACACTTCATGCCAATTCTTACGAGTCCATTCAGCATGCTGCTGGGCCTATATTTACCGCGCTGCACAGTGTCTTGGTGTCAAAGCTGGATCTCGCAAGGGTCGTCGCAAGTTAAGTTCCATGCCACGCAGCCCACTATGTACAGTTTGAGTCAAAGCACAATGTCCTATGGCTGCACGGAAATCACTGTTCAGCTTGGTGGAATTCCTCTCAGGGTTTCTCTGAGCTGCGTTGCTACTGTGGTGGCCTTTGCGCCTCTAGCTCCTCCACGCCCAAGCAATAGCACTTTGATTCACTCCCAAACATCTGGAAACGTCCCTCGATGGGAGACATAGTAACATTATGGATGCTTTGAAACGTCGTAACTGACCTAAGCATGACATGAATAGGTTTCACATTTGTTTTGTTAAAGATCATTCTCTGGAAAAGTTATTAGCTTGAGTCACACGAAGGATTTACATTAATGAATGAACGAAACCATTCATCGGCAGCCATGTGTTTCTCTAGCGTAGTATTAGGTCAGTTTAGGTTGTGTTCGAAAGCTGTCTTCCGTACTTTTTTTCGGAGAAACGCCAAAATACATTTTTGCACCACCTGTTATATAGAGTGGCAGCTGCTGTTCTTGCTCCTCAGAGCGCACTGTATTATGTGCAGCATAATTGTCTTTTTTACGTCCTGAGCCTGCTACATCGTGCCTACGAATGTATCATAGCAAAAACATGCGATTACTGTCGTGCATTTCCGCAACTCTACGCAAGAGATCCCGCGTTTCAGTTATAAGCAACTTCATATCTTGTAATCCCATACTGTCTTCTGTTTACCTCAACCGCTTTCAAATGTTCAAATGTTTGTTAAGCTTATGGGACTTAACTGCGGGGTCATCAGTCCCTAAACTTACAAACTACTTATGAACTAACTTATACTGAAGGCAGCACAAACATCCATACCCGAGGGAGGATTGGAACCCCCGACGGGGAGCGGCCTCGCCTCAATGCGCTTGACTGCTCCGAAGCGGTTTCAACCGCATTTAGAAAAACTAATTTGTCTCAAAACAGTACCCAGAACACATGTAACAACCATAGCTACCCTTTAAACATGTCACAACCGTACCCTTAAAATATGTCGCAACCTTAACGAACGTACTCCACCGTACAAAAACCATCGCAATGGCGATACAAACTAGCCTACGTACAAAATAATCACTAGTGTCAAACTACTGAGCTTCAACTTATAACGTGAAACACTCATTACCACATCTGTACACATTTAATCATTAAAAGAATTAGAATAATGATACTTACTGTTGACTGTTGGAAAGTAAGAAATCTGCTACCGTTACTGTCACGCGACGCCTGACGCAACATTGTGCAACAAGCTCAGATGGGCAAGCTGCTCCCTTCTGCCTTACACGCTTCTCATTATTCCTGATATGGCGAGTGTCACAACAGTACCCAGTCTACCCTGCAGTTTCATTACATCACGTTATTGGCAGCTGTACCTTTACAATTAACTTAGTAGTTTGTTCCAACTATGTTTCATGAATGGTGACAAAGCAAAACCTGAAAGTGACATTGCCACAAAGCAGGGGAACATCCCCCCCCCCCCCAGACGGCCCAACGAAAAATGATAGAATGAGAGAAGAGTGGGGAGAGAGAGAGAAGGGAGGAGAGAGAGCGAGAGAGAGAGAGAGAGAGAGAGAGAGAGAGAGAGAGAGAGAGAGAAAGAGAGAGAGAGAGAGGGAGAGAGAGAGAGAGAGAGAGAGAGAGAAGGTAGGTGAGAGGGAGAGAGAGGGGGAGAAATGTGGTGACGAAGGGGGAGGGGGAGGGAAAGAATCTTAGTATAAGAATAATTAACGTTACTTACGGGTAGCATGTAATTGTGAGTTTGAAATGCAAAATCCCTGTAATTAACATAACGTAATTTGACTTTTCGTGTTACGTTTCGATTTAATTGCTTCTTGCTCATTTTTGTCAGTAATTTACGATAAAATTGTTTCTTGTTTGCTTGGGAGATGAATGAGCTACTCTGTATGTTTTACTCATACGTAAATAAATGATTTAGCTATGCGAAAAAACTGTGAATTTCAAAGGCTGCGTTCAGGCTAGCGCGTTCAGGTGTTTTCGGTAAACGGTTCATCTCTCTTTTCCTTGACACGCAGAGAGAGTACTGCCACCCATTATAAACAGTTTTATTTGTAACTACACGTTTCGATTTTCCAGTTATTGGACAAATTAGTAATTTCAACGGCATTTTTCCACACATCAGATACAAAGGATTTTTATGGTAGTAGAAATTTTACAGGTTTCCAGCCAACATCCCTTAGGCTGTGGCTAAGCCATGTCTTCACAACATCCTTTCTTCAGGGAGTGCTATTCCTAAAAGATTCGCAAGAAGATTTCTGTGAAGTTTTGAAAGTAGGAGGTGAGGAACAGGAGAAGTAAAGTTGTGACGACGTACTGTGAAGCGTGTCGGGATATTTCAGACGATAGAGCGTTGCCCGCGAAAGTCAAAGGTCTCAGGTTCAAATCTCGGGTACAGCATATAATTTCAATCTGCCAGGAAGTTACATATCATCGCACACTCCGCTGCAGTGAGAAAATTTGATTCTGAAAATTACATTTGACTGTGTTTCAAGAAGAATTTCCGCTACTCATGGTTCGTTGGAGGCGATCTGATCACGTTGTACAGGTTTCCAGCGAAGATGGCGTTTTTATTTTTAGGATTACCGGTTTCGACATTTCTCAGACGTCACCTTCTCATCTCCTATATCTCACAACACCATATATGTGAGATATAGGAGATCAGAAGATGACGTCTGAGAAATGTCGAAACCGGTAATCCTAAAAATAAAAATTCACAGAAATCTTCTTGCGAATCTTTTAGGAATAGCACTCCCTGAAGAAAGGATGTTGTGAAGACATGGCTTAGCCACAGCCTAAGGGATGTTGGCTGGAAACCTGTAAAATTTCTACTACCATAAAAATCCTTTGTATCAGATGTGTGGAAAAATGCCGTTGAAATTACTAATTTGTCCAATAACTGGAAAATCGAAACGTGTAGTTACAAATAAAACTGTTTATAATGGGTGGCAGTACTCTCTCTGCGTGTCAAGGAAAAGAGAGATGAACCGTTTACCGAAAACACCTGAACGCGCTAGCCTGAACGCAGCCTTTGAAATTCACAGTTTTTTCGCATAGCTAAATCATTTATTTACGTATGAGTAAAACATACATAGTAGCTCATTCATCTCCCAAGCAAACAAGAAACAATTTTATCGTAAATTACTGACAAAAAAGAGCAAGAAGCAATTAAATCGAAACGTAACACGAAAAGTCAAATTACGTTATGTTAATTACAGGGATTTTGCATTTCAAACTCACAATTACATGCTACCCGTAAGTAACGTTATTTATTCTTATACAAAGATTCTTTCCCTCCCCCTCCCCCTTCGTCACCACATTTCTCCCCCTCTCTCTCCCTCTCACCTACCTTCTCTCTCTCTCTCTCTCTCTCTCTCTCCCTCTCTCTCTCTCTCTCTCTCTCTCTCTCTCTTTCTCTCTCTCTCGCTCTCTCTCCTCCCTTCTCTCTCTCTCCCCACTCTTCTCTCACTCTATCATTTTTCGTTGGGCCGTCTGGGGGGGGGGGATGTTCCCCTGCTTTGTGGCAATGTCACTTTCAGGTTTTGCTTTGTCACCATTCATGAAACATAGTTGGAACAAACTACTAAGTTAATTGTAAAGGTACAGTTGCCAATAACGTGATGTAATGAAACTGCAGGGTAGACTGGGTACTGTTGTGACACTCGCCATATCAGGAATAATGAGAAGCGTGTAAGGCAGAAGGGAGCAGCTTGCCCATCTGAGCTTGTTGCACAATGTTGCGTCAGGCGTCGCGTGACAGTAACGGTAACAGATTTCTTACTTTCCAACAGTCAACAGTAAGTATCATTATTCTAATTCTTTTAATGATTAAATGTGTACAGATGTGGTAATGAGTGTTTCACGTTATAAGTTGAAGCTCAGTAGTTTGACACTAGTGATTATTTTGTACGTAGGCTAGTTTGTATCGCCATTGCGATGGTTTTTGTACGGTGGAGTACGTTCGTTAAGGTTGCGACATATTTTAAGGGTACGGTTGTGACATGTTTAAAGGGTAGCTATGGTTGTTACATGTGTTCTGGGTACTGTTTTGAGACAAATTAGTTTTTCTAAATGCGGTTGAAACTGCTTCGGAGCAGTCACGCGCATTGAGGCGAGGCCGCTCCCCGTCGGGGGTTCCAATCCTCCCTAGGGTATGGATGTTTGTGCTGCCTTCAGTATAAGTTAGTTCATAAGTAGTTTGTAAGTTTAGGGACTGATGACCCCGCAGTTAAATCCCATAAGCTTAACAAACATTTGAACATTTGAAAGCGGTTGAGGAAAACAGAAGACAGTACGGGATTACAAGATATGAAGTTGCTTATAACTGAAACGCGGGATCTCTTGCGTAGAGTTGCGGAAATGCACGACAGTAATCGCATGTTTTTGCTATGATACATTCGTAGGCACGATGTAGCAGGCTCAGGACGTGAAAAAGACAATTATGCTGCACATAATACTGTGCGCTCTGAGGAGCAAGAACAG
This sequence comes from Locusta migratoria, assembly GCA_026315105.1. Lineage (NCBI taxonomy): Eukaryota > Metazoa > Arthropoda > Insecta > Orthoptera > Acrididae > Locusta > Locusta migratoria. The sequence goes on along the minus strand of CM048748.1, from coordinate 439,042,570 downwards.
CAGCTGCCACTCTATATAACAGGTGGTGCAAAAATGTATTTTGGCGTTTCTCCGAAAAAAAGTACGGAAGACAGCTTTCGAACACAACCTAAAGTGACCTAATACTACGCTAGAGAAACACATGGCTGCCGATGAATGGTTTCGTTCATTCATTAATGTAAATCCTTCGTGTGACTCAAGCTATTAACTTTTCCAGAGAATGATCTTTAACAAAACAAATGTGAAACCTATTCATGTCATGCTTAGGTCAGTTACGACGTTTCAAAGCATCCATAATGTTACTATGTCTCCCATCGAGGGACGTTTCCAGATGTTTGGGAGTGAATCAAAGTGCTATTGCTTGGGCGTGGAGGAGCTAGAGGCGCAAAGGCCACCACAGTAGCAACGCAGCTCAGAGAAACCCTGAGAGGAATTCCACCAAGCTGAACAGTGATTTCCGTGCAGCCATAGGACATTGTGCTTTGACTCAAACTGTACATAGTGGGCTGCGTGGCATGGAACTTAACTTGCGACGACCCTTGCGAGATCCAGCTTTGACACCAAGACACTGTGCAGCGCGGTAAATATAGGCCCAGCAGCATGCTGAATGGACTCGTAAGAATTGGCATGAAGTGTATTGACACATAGGACACGAATCTTCCTTCAACCAGCCTATCGCCGAAAACATTTTCGGACGCAGTCTAGTCACCCTCAACGACTTATACACAACGTTCAGAAAGCACAGCAAATTGTGGTTCCCTGACCATTTGGGTCGACATTTTGTGGGGTCAGTGTACGGCGTTGATGGTCCTAGAAGGCAAGCAGACACCTATACTTTAGTGGGACGTATAGCGCAATCATATCGGCAGCAGTTCCGTGAGGTTTTCGTCTTAACGGACGATAATCTCGCGCTGATCGTGTTTATCTGCTAGTTGCATACTTTGACACTATCGTCATCGTAAAATTACAGTGGTCAGCATGTTCTCAAGAAGTAAACCCTATAGAACATGCTCGGGATACAATGAAAAGGGGTATTTTTGGACGAAACGACTCACCAATAAACCTGAGCGATGTACACCAAATCGCCATTCAGGAGTGAGACAATCTGTATCAGCAGTCTTCACGTCCTAGTGAACAGTACGTGCGACGGGATTTTAGAGGTACTGGTGTATGCTGAAATGTGTAACAGAAATTCAGAATGTCTACGTTATTACTGCGCAGTTTGTCAATTTGTGTTTGCATTAGCATTAATAGAACTTAAATATTGTTTCTGCATATCTCTTGTTCATTCTTATGCAAAGGGTTATGAACCGCTAGAATCGTAGTGATGCAACACTTTTTTAATGTATGTACATACATGTTGGTTATGTCTTAGCAGTCACTGCTCATAAGCTGCCATTGTTATCACGTCGACTGCTGAATATCGATGTAGGTAGGAGTCATAATTCTTTTGACCGATCATTGTACGTTCTGACGATGATCGTGTTACTTTTAGAGAGGAACCATTGTAATAAAAACCATATTAAGTGCGACTTGCGTTTCTCTTGGATGACATACGTAAGTCGGTGTCCCCTGCAGCCAATACGTACTCTCGCCATAGTTCTATAGACGTAACACCTCCTACAGATCTTCACAGGCAGTGTGTCGTGTCTAGCTCTGTTGTCGACGAGAGTGACACAGCGTTGTATTGCTGCGACAGCAATAAACTGGAGACGAGCCGCGGTGTTTGGCGCTCAGTGTGTCGCTGGTGAGTTTGATTTTGTGTGTGTGTGGCGGGAGGCGGGGGGCGGGGGGCGGGGGGTGCGGTTGTCTGCGGAGAGAGTGGCGCGGCCAACAGGACAACCAATAACTCCAGTAGGCCAGGGGCTGTCCCTCTGGGAAATCTCGCCCTCTGCTGCCGGAGAAAGGGGTGGGGGAGGGGGCGGCAGCCCGGCTGGCCGTGGGGGCAGCGGCTGACCTACACAGTGAACTGGAAACAGGCAGCGGGGGTATGCTCTGCTGTCACACAGCTCTCATGTGATACATTGAAACAAGTCCACTGAATGTGTGATCGTGTTCCATTTTCAAGTTATTCATTAACCTAAAGTATTTCTGCACCATTAATATTGTCTGTTAGTATGTCAGTTACTTTTATTCTGTTTATTAAGGATCAATGCCCTACGTTCATACAGGGTGTTACAAAAAGGTACAGCCAAACTTTCAGGAAACATTCCTCACACACAAAGAAAGAAAATATGTTATGTGGACATGTGTTCGGAAACGCTTAATTTCCATGTTAGAGCTCATTATAGTATTTCTCTTTAAATGTAAATGGAAAAAATTCGTGCAGACAATTGCCAAGATACCCAATACGAGAGTCCCGCACACAATTGTGCATCAACACAGATTTTCTGTGAACGTTTGGGCAGGAATTGTTGGTGATGTCTTGATTAGGCCTCATGTTCTACCACCTTCGCTCACTGGAGCACGTTATTGTGATTTCATACGGGATACTCCACCTGTGCTGATAGAACATGTGCCTTTACAAGTACGACACAACATGTGGTTCATGCACGATGGAGCTCCTGCACATTTCAGTCGACGTGTTCGTACGCTTCTCAACAACAGATTCGGTGACCGATGGATTGGAAGAGGCGGACCAATTACATGGCCTCCACGCTCTCCTGACCTCTACACTCTTGACTTTCATTTATGGGGGCATTTGAAAGCTTTTGTCTACGCAACCCCGGTACCAAATGTAGAGACTCTTCGTGCTCGTATTGTGGACGGCTGTGATACAAGACGCCATTCTCCAGGGCTGCATCAGCGCATCAGGGATTCCATGCGACGGAGGGTGGATGCATGTATCCTCGCTAACGGAGGACATTTTGCACATTTCCTGTAACAAAGTGTTTGAAGTCACGCTGGTACGTTCTGTTGCTGTGTGTTTCCATTCCATGATTAATGTGATTTGAAGAGAAGTAATAAAATGAGCTCTTCTATGTAAATTAAGCGTTTCCGGACACATGTCCACATAACATATTTTCTTAGTTTGTGTGTGAGAAATGTTTTCTGAAAATTTGGCCGTACCTTTTTGGCCGTACCTTTTTGAATATGTTTCCACCTGTGTGACTGAACTTGTGTGTTCATGTAAATGTTGAAGTTTGTTTTTAATATTGACGACTGCCGCACAGTGGCTTACAGTCGCCGCCTCGCGCTTTAAGGCCTCGTTTACTTTAGTTAAGAACGCATGGCTTCGTTTGTAGTCTGCGCTGGCGTCTGCTGCGTGGCCAAGACCTGCTTACTTGGCAAGATGGCGAGGTGGCCGTGTTCTTAATGTGGTGCCAACCTAATCTTGGACGAAAGAGGTGACAAGAGACCTCTCTGGGCGCCGCTGAAGAGGCTATTATATTCCTCAGGTAGGCGGGGAAGGTTTTGGCGTGGCCTTAGGGCTTCACTCTTGCTGCGACCGTGAAAGTAAGTACTTTGTTGAATCATGCTGTGGGGAAGGCAAGCTGTTAGAGCTTTGCCTTCTTGGTGATCAGGAAGTCTTGGTTTATCAGTGATAGTTTTGAGTAACTGTTTCGCTATGTGAGGCGAAGTGTTTCTTCATTTACAGAACTCGAGTAATTCGGTGTAAATTTAGTATTTTCATTTTCATTCTGGTGATGATTTTGTGTCCGAGTCTTCTCAAATTAGAATACTCTTGTGTGGTCATCATCCATTGTGTGAACTTAGTATGTTTAAATTTTCTTGTTGTTTTTTTAACTAACGTTTTCGCCTCGTATCTGTATCTGCATGTATGCTACATCTTTATCAGATTTTCTAGTTTGATTCCATCTTTCCTGTCTCGTGTGACCAACTGCACCACATGCTTTCATGACGATCATTACTTCGGCCTTCTTGCATGCTTTTATTAATTCTAGCTTCCTTCTATACGAATTCTTGTGTGTGGTTTACCTACTTAATCTAAATTAATTTCGTTTGTAAATTCTATGTAATTCCCCAAGGTCACACATCATGTGGTACGTAAGAATAGTATGCCGCTGCCTCCCCAAACTTGATTTGGTATAGGGCATAGTGATTTTAAATTTGTGCTTCAAGACACCGGGGTTGGAACACTTGCGCGGAGTGACACTTGCGCGGAGTGACACTTGCGCGGAACCCGGGGCCCTTTGGGGCGACTGATGGCTTTTCCTGGGTACAGTTACACCAAGAAGTCTAGCACTGCTTTGGTCAAGTTTCCACACTGTCAACATAACACGAAAATCAGTGAAATTGCACAACCCTTTCAAAGCTGAAGAGCAATATAGTAACTTGTTCTAACTACATATTAATCCGTTGAGTGTTCCTCCTGTAAACAAGAAGGTATTTTAATAGTGATAATGTTTGGAGAGTTATTAAGACAGTCTCTGCTACTACAAGACGATGACTTTCCACAGTCATACCTCCTAAAAGCATATTATTCAGAACACTAAGCATATCAAGACACCTGCGCAAGCAATAAATATATTAGGCATCCTGCACAGATACGTTGATGTAATTGACCGCTATGTAGTCAACCCCACTATCACGCAACTTACATCTGTTTAAAAATAGCTAGTATGCTTTTTAATAGGAGACGGAACCTTAAACCTTCAATTAAAAAACGTTAATAATCAGTCAATAAGTATTTTACATACTTGAAGCGTTTATTCGTAGACCCCAAAACGATTTGGCTGTATTCGAATTACAAATACATCTAAGAAATATATGAAATAAGGAATGTGTAAGGGAATGTCACACACCGAAAAATGCTGAAGATAAATTCTATTTTCCATCAACGTTATATAGAACCATTTTTACTCCTAACTCGGCATAAACCAACAGGAAGAAACAAGTTGCAAGACTGCCAGGAAAAATGAAGCGAAATTGGCAGCCAATAGTTGGTTATAAATTACATTGCCTGTTAACTGTATCAATATAAATTACGGAATTACTGTTCAGTACAGTCAAAAAGGTCTAAGGTAATAGGCAGTGGTTTACAATCAGATATCCGTATCACTCTCCTCCTCAAGAAGTCTGTGTGAAGATTTATATTCAGAACATTCAAGAAAAAGGTGTTGAAACTACAAGAAGCAGCTCATTTACTCAGGATGGGAAAACGTTCTGGTGGCCGTAAATTTGAATGGCTGTATCTCTTGTAGTAAAAAAAAAAAAAAAAAAAAAAAAAAAAAAAAAAAAAAAAAAAAAATAAATAAAAAAAAAAGTAACATTCATTTTTTGATAAAATGTTAAAATCCAATATACCAGAATTTTGTTTTTCTACACCCAGTGCCAACTTTTTTTGTCGAAATTTTTGCAGGAAGTAGTCTTGACGTGATTTCATACTTCTATACATTAATATTATCAAACATGTAATTTGTGTCACAAATTGCGCGGCCGGTCCGGTCGGAGGTTCGAGTCCTTCCTCGGACATGGCTATGTTTGTTTGTACTTTGCCTAAGTAATTTTAAGTAAGATTAAGTAGTGTGTAACTCTAGCGACCAATGACCTAAGTAGTTTGGCCGCATAAGACTACACAAATACACGTAATTTATTTATTTCATAACCACATTTAAGTACTAATAATTAAAGAAACTTAAATGTAGAAATGTGAAATAAACACTGAAAACAAATGATTGATATTTCTCATAATATGAATGCACACAACCGTTGAATTATGTCTTGTGAATGTACCAACAAAATCTGCCATATGAAAATTTTTGTGTGAATCCCAATTTTTTTTTTCTATAATAACATTAAAACATATTAAAAATTCAGAACTCGAAAACCAAGTTATGGACTTGAAGCGTTTTGTGTTGCTAAATCTTTACATAGTAGACACGTTGAAGCGTTTTGTGTTGCTAAATCTTTACATAGTAGACACGATTCTAAAATTTGGTTGCTATCGCCAAAGTAGACGAAAAGTTAAATTTTTTGGTGTAATCTTCGCCGTGTAGACTGCATGTTGTAGAAGTGTACGCCGAACCCAATTATAATCATACCTCCGAGGAGAGAACGTTGTTTACACTTCTCCTGCGTTTCCAGTCGGCTGTGCTGTGCTACGTAACGACACCATACCGTTCCATTTCACCGAGAGCTATATATGTATTGGTGTGATGTCTGTTCTTTCGAAATAAGACATCACACCAATATATGTATCATTTAGACGCAAAGATTCTGGGTTCTCTTTTCATCGCTAACGCGATTAACAACGTTAGACCTTGTGTGTAAACAGTTACAGGTTATGAGTGCCACTGGAAAAATGCGTAAGTAACACCTTTTGTTTGAGACTTGAAGATGACCTCAAATTAGCCGAAATCGATATCTCATAATAAACATAACGTGTCTAGCTGTCTATATTTCATAAAGCAATTTCTAACATATTTAAAAGCTGCTCAAAACCACCTACAAAAAACCTTTTTAATGAGATTGTATATAATTCCACGATCAAATTGTGTTTTAGTTATTTGTAGAAATACACCTAAAGATCTGCCCTTGCTTTTAGTGCCTTGATCAGCTGTTTATTTTTAGAGGTTATTAGGGACAGGAAAAATTCGTGTTTGCGATAAATTCGAATATAGATGCGAATTCTGACTCAAAAAGCAGTAAATCCGAAATTGTCATAAATGGTATTTTGGTGTGAAACACTATTTAATCAGAAATATTGGGAGATAACTTTATTTTCTTAAATATGTACAAAGTAACCAGTACGTACCGGAAAAATTCGCATTTTTCAATGAATGCGAAATATAGGCGCATGCTAATTTTGGACCGGAATGCGAGAGACGTGAATCTTGTAATATGCCCTATTTTTAGCGAACGTCCCGTTACTACTGCTCCACCTCGCTCGGTGGGCCTTTCCCTGAATACGGCACAGGTAGCGGCTGGAGGGCGTGGAGTAGGGGTGGTGTATCGCTACTTCTGGAACACCCTGTTCACTACCTGCAGCGTCCGGGTCTCCGCGCAAGTGTCTACACATTCCCTTTCCGCGCAAGTGTCACTCCTCGCAAGTGTCACAAACTCTAGAGTCCTCCCTCGGCCATGAGGTTTATTTATTTATTTATTTATTTATTTTAAATCTATCGGACTATACTACGTGGTCATCAGTCCGTAGCTTACAAACTACTTAAACTAAGGACAAACACACACACACACACACACACACACACACACACACACACACACACCCATGCCCCAGGGAGGACTCGAACATCCGACGGCGAGCAACCGCGCGCTCCGCAGCGAGGCGCCTTAGACCGCTCGGCTACTCCACCGCGGCCATTGGTGTATTTGTTGTCCTTCGCATAAGCTACTTTAAGTTAGTGTAAGTAGGTTGCATGCCTAGATACTAATGACAAATATAGTTTAGTCCCTTAGATTTATAAACTTTGAATTAATTTAATTTATTTATTTATTTGCCGGGTACCAAGCTATGCTGAGCTGCAAACCGACGTCGTTATTATTGGTGTTCTATGATTTTTAAATTTTAGTTGTTTCCTGAATAACACTAACACAATATCCTTTCATTTTATATATGATTGATGCTTCGTCGGACCGAATTCGGTGTGGATTTTCTAGTGAATGTTTTGCTACAGCTGATTTTTCAGGGTAGTTGAAGACGTAAGCAGAACAGCCATGCCTGAACATTCATTAGAAAAACGACACCGAATTAGTTTCGACGAAACATCTGTCACATCTAAAATGAAAGGATTTTAGGATAGTGTTATAAAGGAAGCAACTGAAATTTAAAAAGCAAAGAACACCAATAACAGCGCCGTCGGCTGACAGGTCAGCACAGCCTGGAGGGGAAAGGCCCACCGAGCGAGGTGGAGCAGTAGTAACGGGACGTTCGCTAAAAATAGGCACAGGTAGCGGCTGTAGAGGCTTTTGAAATGTGGTGCTACAGAAGAATGCTGAAGATTAGGTGGGTGGATCGCATAACTAATGAAGAGGTACTGAACAGAATTGGCGAGAAAACGAATTTTTGGCATACCCTGACTAAAAGAAGGGATCGCTTGGTAGGACATATTCTTAGACATCAGGGAATCGTAAATTTAGCATTGGAGGGAAGTGTGTGGGGTAAAAATCGCAGAGGGAGACCAAGAGACGCGTATAGTAAGCAGATTCAAGTGGACGTGGGTTGCCGTTCTTATGAGGAGATGAAAAGGCTTGCTCAGGATAGAGTAGGGTGGAGAGCTGCATCAAACCAGTCTCCGGACTGAAGACCATAACAGCGGCTGGAGGGCGTGGAGTAGGGGTGGTGTATCGCTACTTCTGGAACACCCTGTTCACTACCTGCAGCGTCCGGGTCTCCGCGCAAGTGTCTACACATTCCCTATCCGCGCAAGTGTCACACCTCGCAAGTGTCACAAACTCCAAGACACCCACCATCTCGTCAAAACACCGCCAACGCTTCGTTTGTCGATGCTATGAACTGTTCCTGCATTAGCAATGTATCAAAAGCATTATGCGTATGTCTGGCTTTGAATGAATGAACGTGCTTTCATCTATCCATTGTGTGTTTGCAATTTTCCTCCGATGCCTCCATATTTATAAAGGGCAGAAACAATTTTATTGCGGGCAGCAACTTTATGATTTAATTCACTATTTTAGAAGGTGTGTGCTTAATTTGGTCTTCCCACATTTATTCGCTTGTCCATTTTATTGAATAGATGCTGATTTAAAGTTTTAAACTTCTGCTTTATAATTTCATTCTCTCCGTTCCATGTTTAATTATCTATTCATCTATTTTTAACATTAATTTTGTGTTTGTTTAAACGTTGGCTGCTCCCTTAAGAGTGAAGCAGTTAGATAAATTCCCCTTGCGCAAGTACTGTGGCCACTCGTTAAGTAATTTAGAGCAACAGTGAGCGTTTTAACTTGCATTTGCTTATCTCAACTGCCCGAGATCTTGCTTAGAAAACATAAGAAAACACTTTCAACATACCTAGATCATACCAAACAAGTCGAGAGTTGCTATTAAATGCATATCTTTTGTAGGATTGTTAGAGTTGGCTAAGACATAGTATATACGTAATTTATTACTTTCTGTTCCGAAATGTGTTTATATTTCGGTATTCCGGCGCATATTGTGCTCCTTTTTTGGAATTCACTGCCGTAGGAATTGTCGTGGGAGGGGCACATAATATGGTGTGGGGCCTTCTCTGGCGCTACGAATGGGAGTAAAAGTCCGACCGGTTAAAAGTTCGAAATAACCGGTTTCATTCGGCATTTATTTCGTGTCGGTTGTGTGTTGTTGTGGTCTTCAGTTTAGAGACTGGTTTGATCCAGCTCTCCACAATAGCCTATCCTGAGCAATCCTCTTCAACTCCACATAAGAACGGCAACCTACATCTGTCTGAATCTCTTTACTGTATCCATCTCTTAGTCTTCCTCTGCGGATTTTACTCCACACACTTCCCTGATTTTTAGTTATTGCAAATAACCAGCTAAAACACTTATACAACTACTTTCTGTAGTAGTGGTTTCAATTGTTTTTATTTTTCAATAATTAAATAAATTAAACACTGTCAATAGTTATTCGTAAAATTTCCCCTGTTGAGAAATATTAGCTTATCGCGGAAACTAGGATATGTAATCAGTGGTAATTTAAGAACAGTCCCCAGTCAGAAATGAACACCTAATGCACAACATAAAAATTGTCACAGCTGTTTTCTTGTGGCGTGACGCCATGGACCACACGGCCATTAGGCACGCAAGTAAATGGACCAAGTTCTGTTTTAATTCCACATATTTTATTCTAAATACCTTAAAAGTCTGAGGGATTCTTAAAATTTTTCTCCTTTTTATTCTACGTTTGTTACTGGAAACAATAAAACTCAAAATCCGAAAACAGGCTATTTGAAAGAGATGCAATTATTCTTGAACTGCTTTTTCAGTAAGATGGCGATGAAAAAAAGTATAACAGAAAAACCGATTGTTTTAGCGTAGCCGCCATTGCAGCGAGACGCCGTTCAACGGATACTCCTTTAGAAGCAGACTATATCAAGTCGTTGGCAGAGAGGCACCCAATGCTAGTATGGTCATGGGTGTAGGAACTGTGGCACCACTCTGTGTTCAATCACGCCGGTGACACGCTGAATGGTGCTCAAATCTGTGATGCGAGATGGCCATCTCAGTATTTGCTACTCCCCTGCATGTTTCGGGAATCATCCCTGTGCAGCGTAGTAGGGATTTGGTGGTGAATAGTGGTTTTGAAATATGATAAAATCGGCAGGGTGTTGGAAAGACAAAAGTGGGAGCAGACAGAACGGTTAGAGGTCATCTATCCGCAGGCCATTCAACGTCATTTCCCATATAGAAAGCTCATTCCATAGCAGGAGAAACCACCACAGACTACAACAGTGACACAACGCTCTTGAGGCACACTTTGTTAGCAGACGGTATTCGTCGAATTATGTGCTCTGTGACACACTTAGTGCGTTCCAAAGGCATGGTGAGGCTGAAATCCTGATTTCTCCGACAGTATCACATACGGTCATCGTTACATCGCTGGTGATAGGTGACAAAACCAGCAGTGGCGCCGTGGCGCCGAATCAGATACCCCATGAAAGTCGTGTATCAGCGGATTATCCTCTGGGATACATGCCTCGCACATATTGCATTGAGTTGTGATCTGTTTCACTGTTGAATTTTCGTCACAGATGATTATCTGTCTCCCATGTAACCGGTCATGGTGAATGAGGGTCGTTGCAAGTTCGGAAGATTTCTATTAAGGAATGCATCACACTTATTCGAGCATTCACGATTTCTGGATACATACTACAAAGGGTTCTATGTGTGAAGCAGAAGTACTGCAACAGTGATAAATCTAAACTCCCATCCGTCGGGCTCGATATACCATAGCCGTTTCGAAAAACACCAGCTTACGACGGCGTTGGATGTTACACACCTAATAAACACGACACGGAAGGCCTCCTACACAACTGCAGCTGCCACAAAGGAGGGTGGGGGGGGGGGGGGGGCCTTGGTGCGCAGACGTGACGAATGCACCACCTGTGTCAACGACTTTTGCTACGTAAGTGTAAAGGTTGATTCAAAATTGATGATTCACACTTCGTGGCTGTAATACAAGTAAAATAAGTAAATTATCAAATAACGTTTCTGACTTTGGTGTGGTGTCTGTTCTTTGGGACATACGTTCGTCCTCGCACGGAAATCCGTAATGACGAGTGTAAGAGGGCAAGGACAATAGGGGCGCTACAGTCACAGCGTGCGACTTGTGGAAGTTTGGGACGGATGGTGTGCGACCACGGGAAGCCAAGTGGTTAAGGCGACCGATGGCCTGAATCGGGAGACCTGGGTTCGATTCCCGGCCCGGATCACATTTTTCACTTGTCGTCATTGTTTAACTTCAATTTCCTAACGCAGCCACTGTCAATCCTTTCTTTTCTTATCCTTATTCCATCCCCTCCTTCATAAATAATTAAAAATCCAAAACGTTTCAAGGATACGGTTTAATTCCTGAGTTATTAATCGAGTATACAGGTTGAGTGACTAACTGTTGCCACCAAGAATAACTCCAAAAATATGACAGGAGCTGAAACGTTTGTGGGACAACAATGTCACGTTCAACGGGGACCATAATATGACGTTGGTTTGTGTTGCTAGGTGGGCTTGCTTCAAAGCAATGAGGGTCAACTTTGGGAATGTTATAGTTTCTACTTATTTTCTGATAGCAGCTATCCAGACGAATCCAATTATATGTTATAGGAAGATTTTTTAAGCTCAACGAAGGTCCAAAAGGTGGAAGCAGTAATCACTATGAAGCGCCCAGTGGTTCTGTTGCGCTAGAATGGCGACAAGCACTTGACAAGACAGGTGGCTGGCAGCATTGTCGGAAATGGAAATTTCATTCTAGTTGCCACGGCAATGTCTACAAGTGCCTAAGTGATACGGAATACCACTCAATCCATGATAAGAAAGTAGCATCACAGCGTTGATACCAACGGTCACCACTTTGAACATCTTTTATAAATGGACGTTCATGCCATATTCTGGCCCTCTTGTTCCATGAACATTCGTCCCAAAAATTATTTGGCTCCTATCATACTTTCTGAGTTATTCTTGTTGGCAATAGTTAGTGACTCATTCAGTATAATTTAATTTGTGGTAGGCATTACATCATCGGCCACAACTGTTTTGTCATGTCGAGTTCGCCTGCATATCTACTGATGTTTGCATTGTAGGCTCTGATTGGTTAAATCTGGCACGAGACGCCTTTTTTGTCGTCGGATTCTCTTCAGAAACAAGAGCACCTTTACGCGGTATAGCGAAATCTAACAACTTGTACTTCTTGGAGTATGAGAATTCTCCCGTAATTGCAGTACGGCAATATCAGCATAATTTTGCAGTTAATGTTTGGTGTGGTACAGGGCACCATCAGATACTCTAACTGCATATTATTACATGGTGCCATTACTGGTAGATTATATCGACAGGTTCTGAAACACGGATTGGATGGTTTGCTTCATGTCATCTCACTGGATACACTAACAGACTTATTGTTTATGCTGTTTATGCACTATGGCGGCCTTGTACAGTACAGTTGGGCACAAAACATTATCTGGACGTCGCTTATTCCAATATGTGGACAGGACGAACAGGGTCAATTGCTCAATCTGCCAGATCTCCGTATGATAAACCCACTACTTAAATCTTTACTGACGTCTGTAAGAGCTTGTGAATGGTGTAGAAATTGAGGATATAGCACAATTACAGCAGAGAACTGAGAGTGGTTGTACATCTTGAAACATGTATGTTGCGTGTTGTCATGGTGAGGTGTGACTGTTTATTGCTCATTTAAAATAACTTTCCTTTGGAAAATAAAAAAAAAAAATAACAAAAATCACCTAAAACTGCACCCTGAATTGCATGCCTGCAGATTGATTTTAGTGTTTAACAGGTTATTTATATGTAAATTTATCTTAATCATGGGCCACCACTGTGTTCTATATAAAAACATCAGAAAAATTAACTGAGCCTATCCTAACCGTCGACTGATGACATTTTAAGAACTCAAAATGATATACTACTTAAAACAATCAGTGAATCAGTATTAATAAAATAAAACTTTAGTCAATCTTGCCAAACAATTTCCCATTATTTATACACATGAAAATGTAACCCACCAAATTAATCGATAAGGTTATAATAAGGTAAAACAATTCCAAAATCAATGATGATATTGAACATTATAGTTAATACAGCCCAACAGAGAAAAATCAAAATTTGCGACCAGTTGTCACTGTCAACATATACAAAGTTCGCACACTAATCACGCTAAAAGCACAAAACATGAATTAATTCAACAATTTATATAAAATTACATAAACTGAAAATGACTGGCTATATCTGTAGATACAGTACCCTAATAATCATGAATGCAACTTGTTTGCAACTGAAACAAGTTTCGGATTAGAAAGCAAGATGGTAACTGACGATAATAATCAGTGTCCGATCAGGGATCGGGGTTGCGAAAGCAATATACTTTACTCAAATAGAAGCAGGGTCGTTGGCAGTCACCAGGCTCAGCGGCGGGCGACACCGAACGTGAAGTATAACTACGCCCAAGTCGTGCAGTGGCGATTTATACGTCTATTGTGTGTGCTTGCGGAAGCAACACATGATAAATAAATACTATGGTTGCCAGCGAGAAAAAGTTTAATAAAGGTTTGAAATTATGTTTAAATTTTGTTGCAAGTCGCTAAGTACTTTCATTCCCATACAGTGTCTACGGAAAGCTAACACGCAGACTAACCGCGGTCGCAGATAGCGATGCCACATAAATTGAATTCAAAGTTTGGTACCAACAGACTCCCACTATCAAAATAATCAAAAGTCTCGCCGCATTATATGGCATTTTTTGCGATTTCTATTGGTTATGACGTAATATCTTTTGAATAATGTGCCTTATGTGATTTTTAACCGTGCAGCAATTGTTACCTCACGCTAAGGAATGTGTGTACCAAATTTGGTTGAAATTGGTCGAATGGTTTAGAAGAAAATGAGTAGCATTGTCGTAAAATGCAGCAGTTTTTCACGCATCTCATTGTTTATGACGTCATATCTCGTGAACTATATATCGTATGTGATTCTTACACTTACGACGACCGTCCTCACAGATTGAAACTTACGTGTTCAAAATTTCACAAAGATTGGAACAAAACTGTAGATTTGCATGCAACATGTACAAATATAGGGACACTCTGCTTTATATATTAGACTAGCTGAAAACCCGGCGTTGCCCGTGTATTTGATTTACTTATTCCTGCCATTTTCCAGGTATATATTAATTTGTATAAGGGCTGTATGTCTGTAAAATCTCTTGGCAATACAATTAGTATTAAAGAAGAAATAGATTAAAACTTGGTGCATGATGGGGCGGTTTTACATGAACGTTACTAGTTATGTGCTCATATCTCACGAACTGTGTGTCCTACTGCGATACAATTTAGAAGGTACACTCATCTGTATGCGTGTATACTGTCTGTAAAACTTCCCGCGGCTACAGTTTGTAGTGTAGATTTGTATGCAACACGTGCACCATACGGACACTCTGCTTTATATATTAGATTAGGGAAAACACGTTTGCCCGAATCCTCTTTGCGATCGACAGTTGTCGAGAAGAACTCTTAGGCACGTATGTCCTCCAGTATGTGGTAGGTTTAAACCGTTGCGTTGGTGCTCTGTGAGGCATATGAATGTTACGGCGACGTCAAGGACGAGACCCGCCTCTCCCGGCCTTGATCCGTGGGCGTCAAACTCACCGCGCCACTTCGCGCAGCGCAGTTGGCCCGTGTCTGGGATGTAGCGATGAGCGGCGGAGCGTCGGAACCGCCGACATACGCCCGCTGTCGCCGCCACAAAGCGGCGCCTCGCGTCGCATTCGCCGCCTCGGTGCCTCCTCTGATTACTGCTCCACTTTAGCCGAGCTCCTACAGCTGCTTTCGCCGTATCCGTAGTTTCCTTCGCAAGGCGAGTCAGTCCATATTCTCATGCAATCCTCTTCTCTCCATCGCTGTTCGACCTCTCCTTTCCGCAGCCTCCCTTTTCTTCTTCGTCAGGAGCACGCCATGAGACCAGCCCCATTCGACCTCCGTCAGGCTCCAAGGTATATCGTCAGATACAGTCTCTCCGCATCATACACTTCCATAAATAAATATTCATTCACTCATGTGCACGGCCAGCATATCTTGGCGCAGTGTTACACCGTCCGGGTTATCTGGATACTTCCCACCGACAACAACCTTTCAGAACTCCGGATATGGGAACTTGTTGTTGTTGTGGTCTTCAGTCCGGAAACTGGTTTGGTGCAGCTCTCCACAATACCCTATCCTGAGCAAGCCTCTTCATCTCCACATAAGAACGGCAACCTTCATCTGTCTGAATCTGCTTACTGTATCCATCTCTTGGTCTTCCTCTGCGATTTTTTCCCCACACACTTCCCTCCAACGCTAAAACCACAATTCCTTGATGTCTAAGAATGTGTTCTACCAATCTATCCCTTCTTTTAGTCAAGGTATGCCTGAAATTTGCCAGAAATGGGAACTTACCCTTCAGCTTATTCTCTCCTCCCGTTGCCCACCTGGTCTCAATCTCCGCTAAATTCAAATTCCCGCCCACCATATTTAGCATATTTGCCACTGTTCTGTGGACAGGGCGTTTGCCTCATGTGATATCTCTGTCCAACTTCTTTGCTTTTTATAAATGTCTGTCTAGGTGTGTTTGCGTTTGGATATGTGTGAGTCTGTGTGTATTTGTTTACATTACTTTTTTCCCCTAAGGTAAGTCCTTCCACTCCTGGGACTGGAATGACTCCTTTTCCACTTTCTTAAAACCCATATCCTTCCCTTTCTCGTCTCCTTTCTTCCTCTTTTCCTGAAGAAGCGACCAACGGTTGCGAAAGCTTGTATGTGTGATTGTGTGTGATTTTATTTGTGTCTGTCGACGAGCCTGTCCTTTGGGTAAGTCATCCTTTTTGTATTTTTTATATTTGTTATCCCACCAGGAACGTTTACTTCTATAATTTTATATTCATACACTCATTTAGACTTTCCAAGGTCACTCAAAACTGATTGTTAAAAGAGTGTTTATGGAGATTATGAAATTATTACATTCACCCTTTAACTAACGTGGTGTGGTCTATCTGACCGCGCGCTTTCGGCAACAATTGCGATTTACCAATTTCCCTACTCATTATTGCGCCTATCTGCTCGTTAGCTTCAAGTTTACTTGTGAGTGGACAAGCAAAGCATATGATGTTGTGCCAGAGCTTCTATAACATGAGTGACGTCCTATCGAAAATAGCTCGCGGTCATTTTGACCGCACTACGTTGTTAGTGGAATTTTTTTCTGCTATTACTTTCCTCACATATTCTCGATATTTTCCATTTCAAACCTTTTGAAACATAGAGGAACCGAGTAATTTTACACATAAAGAATCTGCTGCAAATAGCAGACAATGTGTGAACACTTCAGATCGAAACTTTGAAGAAAAGGTGAGAAATGCATTTGTTCTACTGAAGATTGGATCAGATGAAGCTCCTCTCGACAGAGGTATACTTCTGAAAGATGTGGCCCGTAGTCTTGTGCTGAAACTATGCAAAAGCGAGCTCAGAACACACGACATCGGCAGGAGTTACGACTAACGACATATCACGTCTGCAAGGACTGTTGTGAAAACTTGTGATTTGGACAGCTCTGATTTTTCAAGACGTGTTTCTTCGGGTTACAAACGATACATTTTTGTTTCATTAGTTGAAGACTCTTTCATATGCAAATCAGGGAATTTCAAAGGTGTCCAAATTGTAACATTACACCCTTCTAAAAAGTGTCCCATGTTTGCCACCACGTTAGTTATAGGTTACAGATGAAGACCGCAGTCGGTATTGAGGTAACAGGTGTCAATTATTGCTGAAATTTTCCGTAATACTACTGATTCTAGCATCTTCTATCTTACTGAGGGCGCATACTGTCTTGGGATAAATTATTTCACACCTGATTAACCTTCTAACTTATTTATGCAAGAATTATTGGGTGACCAGTAACACGGATCAATTGTCACCTCACCAGATACCACACATACTTCATTGGAGACAGGTCTGCAGATCGTGCTGCCCACGGTAGCAGTAAAGTACTGTCATTTCACACAGACAGAAAACAAAAATGTTCACAGCAATGAATCTGATACAGGATGGCATCCTAACACTGCCATACCAAAATTGCAGGCTTCTCTTCTAGCTTTTATGTAGAACAGACATAATGAAATGTAGCAAAACATGGTCAACACGGATTTAGAAAATATCGTTAATGCGAAACAGAATTAGCTCTTTATTCACACGAAGTGATGGGTGCTATCGACAAGGTTTGCAAATCGATTCCGTATTTCTTTATTTCCAGAAGGATTTCGACACAGTACCTCACAAACGGTTTTTATTAAAAAAAAAAATGTTCAAATGTTTGTTAAGCTTATGGGATTTAACTACGGGGTCATCAGTCCATAAACTTACAAACTACTTATGAACTACTTACGAACTAGGACGGCACAAATATCCATGCCCGAGGGGGGATTCGAACCCCCGCCCGTAGTGGCCGTGCTGACCGTGACTGGAGCGCCTCAGTCACCTCGGCCACCGCGGCCGGCTTATTCAAAATGCGTGGTCGCCCCAAATTTGCGATTGGATAGGGGATTTCCTCTCAGAGAGGACACAGTTCGTAGTAATCTATTGTAAGGCATCGACTAAAACAGAGGTGATATCGGGCATTCTACAGGGTAGTGTTATTGGTCCTTTGCTGTTCCTTATTTACATAAACGATTTAGGGGAAAATCTAAGTAGCTCTCTTAGGTTGTCTGCAGATGACGCCGTTATTTACCACCTAGTAAAATCATATTAAGATCAAAGCCAACTGCAGACCGATATGAATAAGGCATCAGTATGGTGTAAAAATTGGCAGTCGACTCTAAATAAAGAGAAGTGTGAAGTCGTCCACATGAGTACGAAAAGAAATCCATTAAACTTTTGTTTACAAGATAAATCAATCAAAAGTGAAGGGCGTAAACTCCACAAGGTACCTATGAATTACTATTACTTCAGACTTAAATTGGAAAGAACACGTAGATAATGTCGTGGGAAATGCGAACCAGAGACTACGTTTTATTGGCAGAACCCTTAAAAGATGCAACAGAACTACAAAAGAAACTGCATACTCTACCCTTGTTCGTCCATTTTTAGAGTATTGCTGCCCAGTGTGGGATCCTTATCAGGTGGGTTTGACGGAGGACGTCGAAAGGTTCCAAAGAAGGGCAGCTCGTTTCGTATTGTCACGATACAGGGGAGACAGCGTTACGGAAATGATACAAGATTTGGGATGAGAATCATTAGAACAACGGCGCTTATCGCTGCGGCGTAGGCTACTTACGAAACCCCAATCGCAAACATTCTCCTCCGAATGCCAAAATATATTGTTGACTCCCACTTACATAGGTAGAAATGATCTTCAGAATCAAATTCGAAAAATCAGAGCTGAACGGAGAGATTCAAGTGTTCTTTCTTCCTGCGCTCTATTCGATAATGGAATGGTAGAAAATAGTAAAATGGTGGTTCGACGAACCCTCTGCCAGGCACTTAACTGTGATTTAGAGAGTATCCCATGTAGATGTATATGAAGAACATTTTGATATCATTTCCGGTCATTAACGCTGTGTTACATACGTCAGAGACAATCTATCAATGCTGTAAACAGCTGAAGAAGGGCTACAGAAAACTTCTTTGAACAGTCCGCTTCACATCCACACCACAATTACCCTCAAATAAATCATTTATCAACAAACTGCACCCACACAGAATTAATTGATCGAGGTAGTTTCCGGAGAATGCTTCAATATAATTAGGGACGATGGATGTTTTAATTCCAAATAATTAATGGTTCACCAACAGCCGTAATGTTTATGTTACTTTATTTAACGACGGGGTTTGTTATTACATTAATACTATCTTCAGGCTTATACAAAAAGTTACAAATCATTGTTTATCTATGGCATGATGTTCTACATACGTGATATAAAATATAAAGAACAATAAGTGTAAATGACCCTACAATCACCATTGAAGCAATATAATCGGGCCTAATAAATAGTATAATAAAAGGGGCTATTACAATAAAATGACATTTGTAAATAATACAAGAATCAAAGTATTTGTTTCTTCTAGAATCAATGGTGTTTGTTGTACGCAGTAAATAACATTTCTTCAGCTATTTTTATCTTAGGCAGTAGTAGATATGTATCAAAATATTAAAAAATGGTATAAGAAAATGAAACATACGAAATAGTGGTGTAGAGGATTATCGCTGGTATAATAACTAGCTGAAACAAACGGTAAAGTACATTATTTAGGGTACTATATAGTATTAAATTAATGAGTGCTTATTGTGCTGAAATTATCTGGGTATACATCAATGACAAGTGAACGTTAATAATATAAGTAAACCAACAACGGAAAACATTAGTGAGAATATGTGGAATGTTAGCGAGGAAAGTAATCAGCATTAAACTAAGATGTGAAAACCTCAAATACTACTCGAGCAGTGGGCATACAACAATTGGCGACACTGCATGGGTCCTCGGATAACGAAGAATTTCACTTAATTATGATGAACACATCGCTTAAACCACAAATCACTATTACATTGATCGAAATGGAAATTTGTATTTATGATATTTTTTCTGGACATAGTCAAGTATAGATTATGAGTATTCTTCTTCTTATAAAATATAATACCGTATCTAGGCAGAATGCCTTCACCAGTAAATTATTAATAACAGCAACATTATCTCTATCTATATAAAAGCCAACAGACACTCATTCACTCTCTAACTCACTCACTCACCGAATAAACACGAAATCTCGAACCCAACTTCACCTACGAAGCTAAACTTTGCAGGGATGTAGATTATAGGTAGAGGACGTCAGGTAAGAAATGATTTTGCGATAGGGCTGATGACGACATAATGACGACATAAACATTGAAAACGTACCTCTCTTGCGGCACTTGACTTTAGCAGTCCCTATTTGAGAAGGAGAGCACTTGGTGACTTGCAAAAAACTTTAAACATAATTTCAAACCTTTAGGAAGGGGGAATGTGTGTCGCTTAATACTTTTTCGGCGTTCATGCAGTAATATTACGGCATTTGCCATGTCGTTATAATTTATTACTCGTACACTATTAATTGTATTCGCGAGAAATGTTACAGACAGTATACAAACATACCACTGAACGTACTTTCGAAATTTTATCGTAGTGCGATGTGCACTTCACGAGATATGGAGTATTAAACAATTACGTTAATGAAAAACCGCCACATCACGCATGACGTTTTGATTTGTTACTTCTTTCGTACTAACTGTATTAGCGACGTATTTTGCAAACGTTTTACATATGCACCACTGGATGTACCTTCGAAATAATATGGTATTACGACATATAGTTCAGTTCTTATAACGTCAAAGACAATGAAATGCATAAACATTTACTCTAACAAACATGATGTTCTAATTTACTACATCTTTACTACCAATTCCATTTACAATACATTTCGCTGGCAGTTTCCTAATATTCAACTCCACGAACCTGGTAAATAATGTATTTGTAGGACACATAATTCAGGAGATATTACTTCATAAACTTCATATCGCCGCGGTGGAGTAGCCGAGCGGTCTAAAGCGTCTCGCTGCGGAGCGCGCGGTTGCTTGCCGTGGAGGTTCGAGTCGTCCCTGGGGCATGAGTGTGTGTTGTCCTGAGGTTAGTTTACCTAGGTTTAAGTAGTTTGTAAGCTACGGACTGATGACCACGCAGTTTGGTCCGATAGATTTACAAACATTAAAAAAAAATTAAATTTCATATCCGTAAATAGGTACAGCATTATGTTTGACATCTTTTTAAGGCTTTATCACTCTGTTCGCAGCACACTCCACAAGGATTATCCAAATATACCACTGAAAGGAGCCACAATATTACATCACTGAACGACACACTGATCAGCGGATACGACGTCATAATATTATAAAAGGGAAAGACGCTGTTTCTGTCACGCTTTCATGCCTAAGCCGCTTAACCTATAGTAATTAATGTGGTATGGACATAGCATGAACGCTGAAGAAGAACAAAGGCTACTTTAGAAAGTGTGTAATTCACTATATTTGTGATTTTAAGTATGTAACTCGATTAAACAAAATGAATGCAATGCTTACACAAGACGTCACCGTCTTCAAACAGACGAACCGACTTCAATGACATTTGAATCCTACATAATTTATGCATTGTGCAACGTTAGCGTCTTCAGTCAGCGTTTTACATACGAAGTAATAAACAGAGTTTATCCTCGTATTTGACTATGTCTTTATATTCATCTCGTTAAAGAAGGACAGTATTTACCGTCATTTTATGCGCGGTTTATATTTAAACCGGATAATTTGAAAATTTTCTTTCAACCTGATGTTCCTGGTCTTAATTTTAAGAACAAAGATGCGACATTATTTATCTTCGATTCTTTTTGACACGTATGCAAGTTCAATAGTGCAAGCGAAGCCGTCGGTTAAAGCTTCTCTTTACTCATAATGAGCTTGGCCTATTACAAAATGGTAACAACTATGGTGTAGATAAGAGATTACGTTGTAAAAACATTAACTCTATCAGTTTTGTTAGTTTCCATAAAACTGTATATTCCAACAAAATAGATAGGTCGAATGAAATACTTCTTTTATCAACATAGTAGAAGCAATCAATGTCAGTTAACGGAAGAAAGGTAGAGGTAGAATGAAGGACGAAGTATCAGTAATACCTGACATTAATGATAAATTAAAAATACATAAGGCATTAGTATTAGAAGAGGACGAAGGAAATACTTTAGTAATTAGGTACATAGAGGATTAGATAAATAAAGTTATGGAATTCCTTGAGGAGAATGGTATTCAATGTGTAGAAAGGGATCCAACGAAATATTTTGATAGACAGGTTAAAGATTATTTCAAAAAGCTATCTTCCAAGTTTGATGACAAAACTTGCAAAATGTTGTAAATAATGAAACCAAATGCTCCAACTCTTATGGCACAGTAAAGTGCATGAAATAAATGTTCGTATACGGCCTATTGTTAATATTATTCGAAGTCTAGCATATAAGCAATGTATAGTAAACTGACTATCATTCTTAATGACTACTATGATATTATCCAACAATTTTCAGTAAGGAACAGATACCCAAGGATCTAAAACATTAAACACATTGCTATTGCAGCCGAATATAAATGGATCTTATTAGATGTGTCTAATCTTTATACGCCGGTTATGAAGTTATTACTATTGCAAAGAATAATTTTATGAAATACAAAAGACTGTCGCTAGGCCAGATTTGAACAAATGCTCGAACTTGTCCTGTCAAATAACTATTTTAATTTCGACAATACCATACACAGACGACAAGATGGTTTAGCTATGTGATGCAGTTTACCAATAACCCTGGGAAATGTCTTTCTAAAACATTAGGAGTGTACAATATTGAACACAATCTTGAACTTAAGGCCACTATCCTTTATTACTAGCGTTATGTAGATGGCATAATTTTCTATATAATGAGAAAAATGAAGGCTTCATTAGAATACTGGTGATGTTTAAGAACTTATAAAATTAAATTCTCTTATGAACAACAGGTAAATAATAATGCTAAATCACAGCGAAATACATGATAAATGACGCTAAATATTTCAAATTTCTAGGCTTTCAGATAGATATTAAGCTGTCGTGGAAGGCCTATGTTCACGATCTTGTTAAAAAATTAACGCTGCGTTGTTTAGCATTAGAACCGTAACTGAATAGGTGGTTGTTCAACGTGGGTATTTATTGCGGAGAAACAGGCTGTTCGAGGAATAAATGGCTTAAGCTCGAGATCCTCTTGTAGACCTCTCAGTATTAGTCTGCAAAATGTGACTGGAGTCTGATTTCAAATTTTGATGGATGTTGTTTTTGTTAATTAAACATATTTCCACATGTTAGACTCTATCAATCAGGTTATAACAGACAGAAACAGAAATTGCATTTGGATTACACCTCTTTGTCCCTTGTGCGGAAAGGCGTGCTGAATTTTGTCGCATCCATTTTTGTAAGCTGCCACAAGGCTTCAAAAAGCTTAGTCGTAACTGACGGACGTTAATGGCTAAATTTTTAGGTTTCCTCGCGGCTCAGTCTTTGTATTCTATCGAGGAATTTCTGGTTCTCATTACTTCCGGTAAGACCTTTTGTGTGCATATGATTGCTATACGTTTCACTTTATCTGTTACTACTCTTTCGTTAAAATCTTATGTGCTGACTTGTTCAACGACTCCTAAATTCGGTAATACACATAAACAAATAAATTGGCAAACTGTAACCACAGAATGAAGTACGATGCTTGTAATATTTTGGGTTCAACTTTCATTTTCCGGTGTCATAGAAGTCGGTCTCGTGTAATTCGAACCGGCTTGTTTCAGTCGTTTTCTGGTCTTCGCTGTCCTAAAGAGGCCGGCTGGAGCACAGGAATTTCTTGAGGTTGAATGAACAGACTGGCATATTGGGGAGCAAGATCAGGACTGTGAGCAGTCGAACTCCTGCGAAACACCTTTTGTCTGGCGAGCCGTATGTCACACAGCTTATGAACACGTGCAAACAGCATTCCACGCCCTTGTTCTAGATGGCACATCTGAGTTTCCGCATTGTGTCACAGTGAGAGCTGAAGAGGACTATCACACGCTGATTCCATTCACAGGAAGCAGACTTCTACAACACGGGAATATGACAGCTGTTCCCAAAATGTGACAAGTATTTCATTGACTTTGCTCACTATGCCTAAGAATATCTCCAGTAAGGTGATAGCTATTGCTAACAAAGTGTTTATGTAACAGCTTCCACTTTGATTTAAAAAATGGAAGTAACATTTAGGATGCACATTATAATTCCATTCATTGTTCAACCCCTGTGCAAGATGTACAAACAAGTACCAGTAGTATGGTAATAGAGTTGTGTGCATAGTAAAGGCCGACGTTAGTCTCATCAGAGTCAGGTACCATTACCCCCACCGCTCTAACCTCAGACACTTGCAGGGCCACTGATCAAAGGATGCCGCCACCCTCTAACAATACTGCTCTTATGGAAGGAAAGGATAATTGACATCAAACATGTACTTGCAATTAATAGGACTATGACGCTCTTAATGATTTATGACTGTCTAGCTGAAAATCCGGCATCACCTGAGTAGTTATCTTCAAAAACTACATCTTGAAACACCTCCACTGAATGTGTAGTTATGTTCCATTTTCATTTCTTCATTAACCTAAAGTGTTTCTGTACCATTAATGTTATCTATCTGTGTGTTAATTATTTTATTCTTTTATTAATGATCAATGCCCCATAATTATGTATGTTTGCCCCATATTTATAAATGTTTCAGCCCGTGTGATTGAACTTGTGAGTTCATGTGGATGTGAATTATGTTCATGTGAAATATTGACTGGCTTACAGTCGCAGCCTCCCACTTTAGGCCTCATTTTGCTGTAGTTAAGAATTCATGGCTTCGTTTGTCGTCTGCCTGGAGTCTGCTGGCTGGCCAGAGACAAGTTTATTTGGCTATGTGGTGAGGTTGCCGTGTTATTAGTGTCATACCAACACAATCTTGGACGAAAGAGGTGACAAGAGACCTCTCTGGAAGCGGTTGTAGAGGCTATTGTCTTGACCACGTAGAAGGGTTGGTAAACACTATTCTCTTAACGCACTCTGCGACGCTTTTTGAGCGCTCTACATCTGGTGTGTGGCGAGGGGAGGTTTTTCCGAGGCCTTAGAGATCCTGTCTTCACTCTTCATTCTGGCTCCGATGACTGTGGTAGTAAGTATTTCGCCGAACCATGATGAGGAGAAGGCATGCTGTTAGGACACTGATTTATTTGTGATCAGGCAGTCTTTGTTTTCAGTGATAGTTTTCTGAGTAATTCTTTCACTATAAGGGGCAAATTAATAGAACTAGCGTAAATTCAGTGTAAATTTATTATTTGTATTTTCACCCCAGTGATTATTGTGTGTCCGGTTTTGCTCAAGTTAGAATACACATGTGTGGCCTTCAGCCTTTGTGTAAACTTAGTGAGTTTGATTTTCCTTGCTGTTTCTAACTGACTACACGTGTAGTTTCTGTATCTGCAAGTATGGTCAATATTTCTTAGATTTTCTTGTATGATTCTGTCTATCCTGTCTTGTATCACTGATTGCAACACCCCCTTTCTTAACGGTCGTTACTTCGGCCTTCAGCCATGCTTTGTTAATACTAGCATTCTTTAATATGAATTCTCACATGTGCTTTATGCGCTTATTCTAAATTAATTTCTGTTTATAATTCTTACAAAATTCTACATGGTCGCACGCCACGTGGTACTTAAGTATGGTGAGCCTCCCTGAACATGAGTCCGATAGCGCACAGTATAATTTAAAATTTTGTGATCAAGACGCCCGCCGTCTTGGCAATATGCCGCCGATGCTTCGTTTTGCACCTGATTTCATGTGTTCCAGGATTGTAATGGACTGCCAAGCTTTATGTGTGTGCCTATGAATAAATGAATGTGCTTTCAGCTATTTATTGTGTATTTGAAAATTTACTCCCATGTTACCTCCATATTTCATAAAGGGCAGAAACAATTTTAATACAGACAGTAATTATATGTTTTAATTCACTTTTGTACAAGCTGAGTGCATAATTTGATTTCCCCACATTCATTTGCTTGTTATTATGATTTTAAAGTATCTGACCTCTGCTCTATGATTTCATGCTCCCCATCCCATACTTAAGTATCTATTCATTTATTTTTTTAACATTGATTTTGTGTTTGTTAAAACGTAGGATGCAGTTAGATAAATTTCCATTGCACATCTGCTGTGGCCACTCTTAAAGTAATTTAGAGCAGCAGTGAGTGTTTAAAATTATATTCGTAGATCTCAACTGCACGAGATTTTGCTTAGTTTAATAACAAGCTACTTACAATCTCTCCATGCCTTTTCTTTCTCTGAGCACCTGTTTTCTTCTCTCTCTGTTCGTCTGCTCCCCTCCCCTCTCACTTTATTCTTCTCCTCCCCTCTCTGCTCACCTGTTTCTCCCCCTGTCTCCTCCCTTTCTTTGCACATTTCCTCCTCCCCCTCCCTCTGTTCTCATCCTTTCCCCTTTCTGTCATCATATACCCTCTCTCATTTTTCTCTTGTACCCTCTCCCTGTCCGTTTCCTCCTCTACCCTCCCTCTATCCATCTCCTCCCTCTCTTTTTTGACCGTGTCCTCCTCCACCCACAATTTCTATGTTTGCTGTAACATACTCTTTGAATGCAACTAAGGAGGCTTACGAAAGGGCGGGACGGTGTGCTAGATTGCCATGCAGGGGGAACGAGTTCGATTCCTGGTCGGGTTAGAGATTTTGTGTGTTGTCTTCACCATCATTTTATCATCATCGACTTCAAATCACTCATGTGGCGTCATCAAAACACAATCCCAGCTGGTGTCTAATAGGCAAAAATGCCACACGAGATCATCACCACCATCTTCTCTCAGATACAATACGTAGTAAAGTAGGTCGTTAATCCTTTGGCAGGTGTCGCCAAGTGTGAACTATGACGTTAATATCTCAAAATAATAAAATAAGGGACAGGACCCAACAAGTCTGATTCATATAACCCCCCCCCCCCCCCCGCAGCAAGTGCGTCACCTTACCCACACAGATGATTATTGACAGCAGCGTCTCAGGCTCGCATGCAGCAGGCGGTGGGAATGAATGAGCTGAAATTTTTATACGACCGTAATTGCTGCCACCTGTTATGAAGGGTCGACATGTAACTTAACACAGCGTCACTAGCATCGGCGTCGCTAGGCAATTGCTGTGCGATTCTATCACGCTAGTAGACTCATCAATATTTTGCATAGGTGACACAAAGGTCACTTGGCAGAAATTGATCAGTCACTTGCGTAATAAGATTTAAAAAAAAAAAAAAAAAATACAGTGCCCGATTTGCAAAGGCGCGAATGCTCAATTAGAGACTTCTAGCAAAACGAAAACTAAACTGTGGCTGCTCACAGCACAACCACCGAACAATGTAACGTCAGTGAAGTAAACACAAGTTCTACAAGGTCCTAATCTTTGGAATCAAACAGAAGTCTAACCAGAGGACCGCTTAAGACGATGTCCTCCCCTCGAATCTAAACGGAGTATTGCGTGTCTCCCGAGGTCCGTACACTTCGGACGCTCAAATAGGAGTCTCTGGACGTCCGTACACTTCGGACGCTCACACTGGAGTCTCTCGAGCTCCGTACACTTCGGACGCTCAAACCGGAGTCTCCCGAGGTCCGTACACTTCGGATGCTCAGACAGGAGTCTCCCGAGGTCCGTACACTTCGGGGCTCACACAGGAGACTTCCGAGATCCGTACCCCTCGGACGCACAAACAGGAGTCTCCTGAGCCTCGACGAGCTCTGCCGCAGCTCACGGCAAGTGACAGGCGGCTACACCCACGTGAAAAAGACGCACCAATCTCTGCTAACGGCTAATAGTCCAACCAATCGGATAGCGTATCGCCGTTGACAAATTGTTTAACTGTCATACCAAAATAATCTGCTGAATCAGGACGCGTTCTCTGCGGCTGCTAAGAGGCTCCGCCCACGCCACCAAAGCTTCCCGCGGATTTCACTGTTCCCAGGGTGAATTCCCTGCAAGTAATTTCAGCTTGCTCCTAGCTACGGTCACACGACCTAAAAATGTTATCGTTGTGCTATATATACAGCCGCTGGATCCAAACTCCTGTGGTGCCAGATGGGCAGAAACCATTTGTCACACTAACTATGTTCGAACTCTGCTGCTTTCAAGGAGGTTTTTTTAGTTAACGCCTAAGAGCAATACGTCTCCATAAACAGCCCCTGGCCCAGAGCACTCTGCTATTGTTTGTATCTGGCAAATTACTCTCTTTCGTAATGGCCGAATGTCTAAAAAGGCAGTCCCCACTATTTCCCACCGTAAACTGCGGTCCAGCATTGTGTAAAGCGTCGAACACACTCTAAAAAATTCTGCCAGGTATACTCCGCCACCCCGGACGTAGCGTCGGCGCCAAACAGGTCAAGCCAGCCCCTCTCGTCCTTGCCTGAAGGCGAGCGAAAGTTGGTGGGAGGGGGAGACCTCCAAGAGCTCTGCACGGCCCGACCGTACCCAACATGGAAAACCGCTTGTTAGCAGCCAAGCTGCGCCAAAATTTTCATATAAACATAGAATGTACTACAATCCCAGGAGCCCATCACGCCTGATATGTCCCCAAAGGCACAGATATCAAAATAAAGAAAGATCTACAGAGAAAAATGTTACATATTTCAATAAGTAGCGTAAAGAGAAAGATACAGTAACACAAGGTTAGTATGAAAAATAGACTAATTACAGTCCCCGTCTCACAACGTCTCATGTTATTATGAATTTAATGACCAACATCGGGAATCTGTATTGTTTACTTAGTAATAGCACAACTATTTTTTTTCTTTTTAATTACGAACTTCAGCTGTAGTCTAAATTAAAGATTACATTTTGTAAAAGTAGTCAACCATCTGCTTTTATGCATGTTTTTATTCCGTAACTACTTTTAGAGTAACTGCAGGCTCATTATCAGTGGATAAGTTACAGGATTATTATATTATATTGCACCAAGTGTAGATTCTCGCTGTGATGATGGTTCTGGTAATGTTTCTGAACGTTAACAAACGGTAACAGGCCCAAAACGAATGAAACATTTAGGTTGTTATATTCTATAGACTTACTGGGCTTTAGCAATAGGTAAGGGCATAGCCATGTTCTGCCATGGACGCTAGTGTTGTTCACAGAATGTTCCTACACTTGGTGTTAAATTTTTCACTTAACGTAAATGTTAGATGTGAATGCAAAGAGAATGAAAGATGTAGATGCCACACTTCGCTGAGTCATGTTCTTTGGCTTGTTTGCTGAGTACGGGATTGGCGAACCCGGGGTCCTGAGCTGGGGACTGGTAAGCGCCGCCAGTCCTCTTGACACCGTAAACTCTGGGCACGCTTCAGCGACCATCGGTGGAACGTTGTGTGTAGTGGGGAATGGGCATCTTGGCTTGACCACCCGGTTCGCGAGGATGGTACAAACCTCTATAAAAACCCTTCAATCCCAAGGTGTGCTACGTGCTGATGGGATGCATGGCTGTTGAAGAGGAACAGTCGCTAGCGAGCAACCTCTGGGGATACTGCCCCACCTCAGTTGTATAAGGCTTACCTAGGCACGTGGGGCTCTGTCTAGGTGGACACATACTTCCCTAGCTACTCGTGGGACCGAGATGCAAAAATCTAATTTTACCCATGAACCTTCCAGTGCGATGGGTGTACCACTGGGGGGGGGGGGGGGGTTACCAACACCCAATCAAAAAAGAGGACTCGGGTACCCAGTCCTTCGGATTTAGGTTCTTCAAAGAAATTCTTTGTTCAGAGTAACAGAACACAGGCTGTTAACCAGAATGTGTTTATTGTCGTGAAGAGAAAAGATGGTTCGCTTAAGAAGGTGTCGCCCTTCTATATCAACAAAGGTCTCGAAGGAATTGCTGGTCCTTTGAAGTTAGTAAAGCGGTTGCGTAATGGCACCCTGTTGGTGGAAACATCAACTTCCCAACAGGCGTCCAAACTACAAATAGCTAAGAGTCATGGGGAATATCAAGTCGAAACGGAGGTACACAGTACCCTTAACTATATCAAGGGCGTAGTCTCCTGTAGAGATCTGATTGACATTCCAGTGGATGAACTGAAGTAAGAATGGGCTGCAGAAGGCATAGTCGATGTGCAGAACATGAAGAAAAGAGTGAATGGAGAACTCGTCCCATCTGAGTCAGTCATCCTCACCTTCAATAGCCCTGGACTACCTGAGCATATTAAGGCGGGTTTTCTGCGTTTAAATGTACGACCATATGTCCCTAACCCCATGCGCTGTTTTAAGTGCCAGCGCTTTGGGCACACCATCTTGGGATGTAAGGGGGAAACTACCTGTGGCAAATGTGGTAAAGTAGCACACGATGGGTTTGACTGTACTCCACCTATGACCCAACTGTTCAGGCGACCACCCAGTCTGGAGTAGGGATTGTGCAGTCTACCTTCAGGAGAAGACGATACCGAAAATTAAAACCACTCAGCGTCTCTCCAATGCAGAAGCCAAGAACCTGCTGTGTTTACCCCTTCCTTTGCTTCAGTACTGCAAAAGCCAGTAGCCAGAGCTGATGCCTGCACACAAACTGAGGTTGTCAGTGTAGGCAATAACATGTACACTTGCCAATGCACGTGTCAGGCCACAGAACCTGCACCTTCCGTAGCCCCACTGAAGACAGCTGACAAAGGTACAGAAACTGCCTTTGAAGAACCTGTGGTACTTCGTCCTGCAGAGCCCGCCATCACCGTCACACCCACCACCAACGGCACCACTGTCACCACAGTTGCAACCACGACCTCTGTCTCCACCACCAAGCCACCCAAACCGAAGAAGGTTACCAGAAAACCACAGTCAAAGGCAAAATCAGTAGTGAACCTTTTAGACTTCGTTGAAGTTATTCTACCTCAGCCTTCATCTGACCCAGCTCCAGACCTCATAGAGCAGGATCTCCCTCAGGGGCAACCCTCTCGCCCCCATTCTGGATCTCTACCACGTTCAGTGTCTTCGTCTCGGAAGAAAGGGAGGATACAGATCCAACCTGCAGTGAAACTTGCAGGGTCTCAGGACGCATGTGGAGGAACTCCGTATATTGACTCAGGGTAGACCAATTTGTATATGCCTTCAAGATACAAACTTTAAATCCACTGTCAACCCTGAGCTCCGTGGCTATGTACTCCATAAGAAGGACGATATTTGTGGAGAGAGGGCGAGAGGCAGAGTGGCAATTTTTGCTAAAACAGCTTATCACTCTGAGCCCCTTTCTCTCACTAAGCAGTTTCTGTCTATGTGCGCCACCGTTTGACAGTGTTCTCCCTCTATCTGCCACCTCATGACACGCTTCATGTAGCGGCCCTCGAAGAACTTCTGATGCAGCTCCCCCACCCTTTCATTCTCTGTGGGGATTTTAATGCACATAATGTGCTTTGCGGTTCTGCCAGAACCTGCCCCAGGGGTCGAGCAACCGAGAGTCTTCTCTTGTCATCGAGCGCACATTTATTAAACATGGGACAGCCAACACATTTTTGTACTGTGACGGGGTCGTTCTCAGCCACAGATCTCTCGATTTGTTCTCCAGCCCTCGCCCACTCAACACAGTGGGAAGTGGTCGATGACCTGTATGGTAGTGACCATTTCCCCATCTGGCTTCACCTGCCAGACAGAGTGGAGCCCGAATGCAGACCACCTCTTTGGGTGATCAGTAAAGCCGACTGGACACTTTTCAGCCAACTCGCTGAGCTGGAAATTCGCGGCAATTTCCAGGAATGGGTAGATTGTATCACTTACACGATACACAGTGCTGCTGATGCATCTATGCCGCTGTCGTTAGGACGACCAAAATGGCATCCTGTCCCTTGGTGGACGGCTGAGTGTCGCTCAGCAATCAGGGCCAGGCGTGCAGCTCTGTGTAGATTCAAGAGTCGGCCAACTGCAAACAACCTCGTGGCCTTTTGGATGACGAGGGCAAAATATCGCCAGATAATACGAGACAGCCGAAAGAGATCTTGGCAACAGTTCCTGAGAAACCCTAACCCGCTCCACCAAAAGTTCCACTGTATGGGAGACCATATGGAGGATTTCTGGGAAAGGGGGGAGGTGTCCAGATACTGCTATCATGGGGAATGGCGTTCTCCACACCAGCCAGCGGGATATTGCCCAGAACTTGGCTATGTATTTTGCCAATGTTACAGCTACTGCCAATCAGGATACGGTATTCCAGCGTCACAGAGTGGTTGCTGAGAGGGGCAATTTGGACTTCAGGTACACTGGTCATCAGGATTACAACTGCCCTTTCACACTGTGGGAGCTGCATTCTGCTTTGTCTGTGGCGCATGAAACATCCCCCAGTAATGATAGCATCCACTACAGTATGCTGCGGCACCTAACACAGCGGAATAAAGAAATCCTCCTGAATCTTTTTAATGCCATTTGGTCGTCAGGTCACTTTCCTGACTCGTGGAAAGAAGCCATTTTAATCCCCCTTTTAAAACCTGGGAAAGATCGCACATACCCAAGCAGCTATCGTAGTGTTGCCCTCACTAGTTGCATTGGAAAGACCTTAGAGCGGATGGTCAACCTCCGCCTTGTCTGGATATTGGAATCCAGGCAGCTTCTTAGTCGTTTCCAGTGTGGGTTCAGGAGGTATAGTTCCACCTTCGAAAACCTGGCCTTTCTGGAGTCGGCTATACAACAGGCTTTCCTGCGTCGTCACTACCTTTTGGGTGTATTTTTTGATATCGAGAAGGCCTACGATACTACTTGGAGGCATCTTACATTTCGGCAGCATCACGAATGGGGATTTCGAGGTTCTCCTCCAATTTTAATTCAGTCTTTCCTTTCTCCACGTTTTTTTAGGTATCGAATTGGTGGCGTGCTATCTGACCGATTTGAGTAGGAAAACGGTGTCCCTCAGGGAAGCGTTTTAAGTGTGACGTTGCTTGCTATTGCTATTAACAGAATTATTTCTGTTGTGAAAAGTCCTGTCCAATGTTCACTATTTGTTGATGACTTCTCTGTCTTCTGTTCTTCCTCTAGCCTTGCAACCACAACGCGTCAGTTGCAGCTTGCTCTGATATGGCTCGAGGTTGGCCACAGAAGACCGGTTTTAGGTTTTCAACCTAGAAGTCTGTGTGTGTTCTTTTTAACCGTTCACGTTCTTTTTTTAACTTACCGAAGTACGTATGAGGGACACTATTCTGAATTTTAAAGACTCTGTGCTTTTGACTGTAAACTTACTTGGTTGCCGCATCTTAAAGACTTGAAGAGGCGGTGCCTCAAAGCACTCAGTATTTTAAAATGTCTTAGTCACGCTTCATCTGGAGCTGGCAGGACTCGTCTGCTCCAGTTTTATAGAGCCTTTGTACGATGCCGACTTGATTACGGCTGCACGGTGCATGGGTCTGCAAGACCTTCCTACCTAAAAATGTTGGACGTGGTGCACCATGAAGGGATTCGGTTGGCTACTGGGGAATTTCGAACCAGCCCTATACCAAGCCTTTGCGCCGAGGCAGCTGAGCCACCAATTTCCATACGGCGACAGCTCCTCATGGTGCGTCAGGCATATGCCTCATTGTCCACCCCATATACACCTGCTTTCGATACTGTTGCTCGGACTCCTATGGAACGGTTGTTTCGTAATCGGCTTCGAGCTACGAGGCCTTTTGGGATTCGTGCTAAGGGTGTTTCAGATTTTACTGTTTTGCGTCGAGGATGGAGTAGATATCCCCCTTGGTTATTACAGAGGTCCAGCCTCCTTTTAGATTTAACCAGTTTTAAAAAAAGATTGCACCCCAGACATGGCGTTTCAGTCCGAATTTTTTAACATTTTAAGTAAACATCGTGATTGTACAGTGGTGTACACTGACGGATCAAAACAAGGGGACTCGGTGGGGTGTTCTGCAGTGTTTCCAGGTCACATAGTAGGGATTCGCTTGCCCGCTGCCTACTCCGTTTTCTCGGCAGAGCTGCATGCTATCCTCCAGGCACTGGAACACATCCGGCGTGCTCGAAGTACAAAATTTCTACTCTGCTCCGATTCCCTTAGTGACCTTCAATCACTACTGGTCATGTACCCGGCTGAACCTATAACACAATTGCACAATTGATCCATGACCAACTGTACATCCTCCAACGGCGGGGTAAAGAGGTGACATTTCTTTGGGTACCTGGGCATGTTGGGATATTGGGAAATGAAGCAGCTGATGTGGCTGCCAAGGCGGCCTGCAGTGACCCAAATGTCAAAGAGTGTGCCATTCCCTTGCGGGACGTCCACTCTGTGCTGTGCCAGAGGTCCCTTCAGTTGTGGGAGGAGACGTGGCTGGCAGTGACAGGTAACAAACTGCGGTTTGTTAAACCAACTGTCCGACCATGGCGAACCTCCTGCCAGCCATTGAGGCGTTTCGAAGTGACACTGACGCGCCTTCGCATTGGACACAGCCCTTTGAACAACAGCTTTTTATTCCGTCGGGAGAATCCACCGATTTGTGATGCTTGTGGCGTGCAAATCACTATACGCCACATTTTAATTGAGTGTATTTTATATCGTGCTGAGAGGGCAGCGGCTAATCTTGGTCGTGCCCTACCCACTGCTTTAGCTGACGACGAGGCGAGTGTGACGAAAGTTTTACAATTTTGTGAACGTTCCCGACTCTTGCCCAAGCTCTTAGGCTGGAGGTTTTAGTGTGTTACAGGAGGGCTCGCTGATGCCCCTAACATCAGCAATCAGCGTCCCTCTATTCTCCGACATTTTCTTTTAAGGACTTGTAAGGTTGGGTACTTCTGTCTGCCACTTTACATCGCTGATTTGCAATATGTGTTCGTGTTGTTGCCAAGACTTACTTTATTTACTGTTGTTTAATTCTTTTGTCAGGGCGTTAAAAACCTTGCTGTTATGCGCCCGAAACATCCTATCCTATCCTATCCTATCCTATCCTATCCTATCCAATCCTATCCTATCTTATCTGAAGGAGGATGGTTCAAATGCGCCTTCGACCATCCTGATTATGGTTTTCCGTGATTTCCCTAAAACATTAGAGGCAACTGCAGCGATCGAGGATTCCTTTGAAATAGCATGGCCAATTTCTTTCCCCATCACTGACAAAACTGTCCGAGCTTGGGATCAGTCTCTAATAACCACAGCGTTAACGCAAAGTTAAACTCTAATCTTCCTTCCTTCCAGTTTCAGTCACGTCGAAACATACACAGACACGTGTAACCAAAGACCATCACAACATGTTTAAGTCTCGTAAAAACATGCACTGACACGACTAACCGACCTCAGTCAAAACCTAGGGAACATTCAGATAGTTGATTACTCGTCTCAATATACGTTTTCACCTGACTTAGTCTGTGATAGTATGGTGGCGTGATTAAGACTTTTTTTCATGCTTACATGCCGTTGTTGCGTTTGTTAATATACTTAATTAAGTTTTCAATGCGCTGAAAGTAGTATGTTAATAGATATACGATGATGGCAGAATAAGCTACTGAGAAGCGAACCTTAATTATAATCAATTAGCTTCCAGGCTTCAAGACTTTGAAACTAAATGTCTAAGAAACCGACCTTAACTAAGATATTGAAGGGCTCACAAGATTCGGATAGCGAAAGTTCCATCAGTGGTGGACAGCTGCGAATACAGAATAAACAATTATGCACAAACGCAAAACAAAACCAAATTAACTTTGAGTCTCTCTTGTAGCAACCGGAAAAGTGGTCAGCGTCTTTTCAACGGAAATATATATTCTGGACCCAACCCTTCCAGTGTCAACACTGCAGCGGTGGAGTGGCCGAGCTGCCTAAGGCGCCTCGCTGCGGAGCGCGCGGTTGCTCGCTGTCGGAGGTTCGAGTCCTCCCTTGGGAATGTGTCGTGTGTGTGTGTGTGTGTGTGTGTGTGTGTGTGTGTGTGTGTGTGTTTGACCTTAGGTTAGTTTAAGTTAGTTTAATTAGTTTGTAACCTTAAGTACTGATGACCAGAGCAGTTCAGTTTCATAGATTTACAAACATTTGAAATATTTTTTTTGAAAACAATGAGTTCGCTCAATGCTTCAATACAACCCTACCAGATTCAAAGCACAGTAATTGTGGAACATTTTGACAGTCAGAATATTACCGCAGGTGGTCAATCGACCTCCTGTATTACTAGCGAAACTGCTCTTATCGATTCTGGAGCGGCCTGGTTAAAATGCAGTGTGGTTGAACAAAGGAAGTTGTCACCTCAAAACTAAAACAAATACATTTTACATAATAAACATACAAATGTTTCAGCATCTAGATATTGTTTACAACATAAATCAATCAAATTTGAAGGCCGTAAACTCCACAAAATACTTATGAATTACTATCACTTCAGACTTAAACTGGAAAGAACACGTAGATAATATCGTGGGAAAGGCGAACCAGAGACTGCGTTTTATTGGCAGAACCCTTAAAAGATGCAACAGAACTACTAAAGAAATTGCATACACTACGCTTGTCCGTCCATTTTTGGAGTATTGCAGCCCAGTGTGGGATCCTTATCAGGTGGGTTTGACGGAGGACATCGAAAGAGTCCAAAGAAGGGCAGCTCGTTTCGTATTGTCACGATACAGGGGAGACAGCGTTACGGAAATGATACAGGATCTGGTATGGGAATCATTACAACAACGGCGCTTATCACTGCGGCGTGGGCTACTTGCGAAACTCCAATCGCCAACATTCTCCTCCGAATGCGAAAATATATTGTTGACTCCCACTTACATAGATAGAAATGATCATCAGAATAAAATACGAGAAAGCAGAGCTCGAACAGAGAGATTCAGGTGTTCTTTCTTCCCGCGCGCTATTCGAGAATGGAATGGGAGATAAATAGTATAATTGTAGTTCGATGAACCCTCTGCCAGGCATTTAAATGTGATTTGCAGAGTATCCCATGTTGATGTAGATGTAGATATATTGGACGATACATTGAAAAAACAGAACATTTAAACTTTGGCAGTTCAACAACAAAAACGACGGACAATAACACCATGGATTTCGGCAGTTATCATGTCTTTAAGAGAAAAACTGATGACAGGTTACTTAATAATACACCACAACGGGGAGTACGTTTTGCAGTCTCCAAACTTATTCTTAATTCAATAACGGAGAAAACACCCATTAATAATAGGCAATGACAATTTCACTTAAATGTGGAAATAAAGCATACCTGTCTGTATGTCAGTCAATGAGGATAACTGTAAAAAACCGAAAAAGTTAATACAGTTTGTGAAACGTTAGAAAGCATCGTATCGATAATTCCTTCAGACTGTTAAAATTGTAATGGATGATGTGAAGGACCGATTAGGAAAAGAGAAAAGTATAGAAGCCGAACGGTGGATCTCCTGTTTAGAAATGGTTAAACCGAAATTTTAACCTTACAAATATGTTAACACATTTCAAAAAGGGCCCTTGTAAACAAATTAATTAGCGGGAAACCAATACAGTTATAGGTGAATTTCAGATGTATCATAAAGCAATTTCAAATTGTAACTACAAAAAAATTATAAACGTTGAAGTTAGAAACGGGGTAATATTGATTCTGACCATTATTAGAACAGAAATAATCTCCTAAAATTTGACACTTCAAAGACACCCATACTCGAACAAGCGAACGTGACAAACAGAAAAAAAAGCACAAATTTCGCCCCGCTTCGAAAAGAACAAAAACACCCTTGTAGTCACGTGGATTGCGTAAAAGCAGTTATTTATAGCTATGAAGCAAACAAAAATTTCAATAATAACATGAAAATAAATACATGACCTTCCTAGTTGAAAGAGAATATATATATATCTAAATTAATCTGGCATTCTAAAGGAACTACAAATATGATAATCTCTTAGAAATTGAGACGGGGCTGGTGGTCTTAGGGTAAAGCGCTAAACTAAATTTCACGTACCATCTTTTACATTAGTAGTGGCGAATTATTAGATGGAGGAATTAACAGGACATTGACAAGCACAACATTGCAATAACTAAATAACTTGTCACTGTCAGGTTTTCTCCTGCCAAATAAATGTATCTAAGAAAAGGATAGTCCATGTTTGAGCTCCGATTTTATAAAAACAGTTTGAAAAGTAATTCTTCATGCTTTCCCGGCGAGATCTTGACATTTTGGATAAACGGGATTACTGCCGGATGTTTGAAAAGTGTAAAGGAGAATTACACTTTTTGTACTAATGTTCGACATTTTGACGTTGGATCGTTGAAAATATAAGGGCACAAACCATCTTACCGTTTCCTAGACGTATGGTATGTTATCATAAACTCACTCTTGTAAGTAGAGACAACTAAACTGAATCACACATCAAGCAGTAACTGTATTCTAATGAGGGTAGAGAAACAAGTTATAGCCGAAGAAATTAAATGAAGTGGTTGTCATCTAATGCACAGGGTAAATCACCTAACACTTGCACCGCAAATATTGCGGAAACGGAAAATGCGATTGATGTGCGGTTTTCACAGAATGGACTGGTAGTCGCCGCGGTGGAGTAGCCAAGCGGTCTAAGGCGCCTCGCTGCGGAGCGCGCGGTTGCTCGACGTCGGAGGTTCGAGTCCTCCCTAAGGCATGGTGTGTGTGTGTGTGTGTGTGTGTGTGTGTGTGTGTGTGTGTGTGTGTGTGTGTTGTCCTTAGGTTAGTTTATCTTAGTTTAAGTAGTTTGTAAGGTACGAAGTTATGACCACGCAGTTTGTTCCGAAAGATTTACAAACATTTGATTGGTTGTCGGGTAAACGCGTGGCTCTACAGTTTTGTGCCAATCTTTATGAAATTTTGTACACGTAAGCTTCAATCCATGAGGTCGGTCGCCGTGAATGTAAGAATCACGTACGATACATAGTTCACGAGATATGTCGTCATAAACAATGACATGCGCGAAAAACTGCTGTATTTAGCGACAATGCTGCTCATTTTCTCCTAAACCACTGGACTGAAATCAACCAAATTTGGTACACCCATTCCTTACCGTGAGGTAACAATTGCTGCAGGGTTAATAATCACATACGACAGTTGGTTTAGAAGATATGATTTCATAAACAATAGGAACCGCAAAGTACTGACACATAATGCGGAGAGACTTTAACGATACGCTATATGAGAATGAGAGTACTTATCGCCTTGCAACAAACTTTAAACATAATTTCAAATCTTTATTAAACATTTTATCCCTGACAACTACAGCAAAATGATGAAAGGAACAAAGTTTCTCGCTTACTACTTTGAAGCTGTTAATGGAGTAAAACTGCGGCAATCGGTTTGACGTTACAATTTACAATTTGAACACTACAAAAGGGCATAAAAAGGATGCAGTGGTTGGGAAGGGAGTAAGACAGGGTTGTAGCCATTCTCCAATGTTATTCAATTTGTACATTGAACAAGCTATAAAGGAAAGCAAGGAGAAATTTGAAGAAGGAATTAAAGTTCAGGGTGAAGAATTAAAAACATTGCTTTTTGACGACGACATAGTATTTCTGTCAGAGACAGCAAAGGATCTGGAAGAGCAGTTGAACGGAATGGACAGTGTGCTAAGAGGTTCATATAAGACGAACGTTAACAAGAGGAAAACTAGGGTAATGGAGTGCAGTCTAAGAAAATCAGGTGATGCTGAAGGAATTAGATTAGGTAACGAAACCATAAAGGAGCTAGATAAGTTTTGTTACTTGGGCAGTAAACTAACAAATGATGGTCGCAGTACAGAGGATATAAAATGCAGAATGACAATGGGTAGAAAAGCGTGCTTGAAAAAGAGAAATTTGTCAACATAGAATATTGATTTAAGCCTAAGGAGGTCCTTTCTGAAGGCATTTGTGGGGAATGTCTCCTTGTATGGGAGTGAAACATGGACGATAAACAGTGCGGACAGGAAGAGGATAGAGGTTTTGAAATTTGGTGCTACAGAAGAATTCTGAAAATTAGGTGGCTGGATCGCGTAACTAATGAGGAGGTACTGAACAGAATTGGGGAGAAAAAGAATTTCTGACATACCTTGACTAAAAGAAGGGATCGATTGGTAGGACACATTCTTGGACGTCAAGGAATTGTGAACTTACCGTTGGAGGGAAGTGTGTGGGATAAAAACCACAGAGGAAGATCAAGAGATGGATACAGTAAGCAGATTCAGACAGATATAGGTTGCCGTTCTTGAGTGGAGTTGAAGAGCCATGCTCAAGATAGGGTGTTGTGGAGAGCTGCATCAAACCAGTCCTCAGGCTGAAGACCAGAACATCAACAACAACAACACTACAAATTGTAACCGTAGGAAAGTTTACAGACAGTATACACGTATATAGTTAAGTGTACCTTCGAAATTCTATCACAGTACGACACGTAGTTCACGAGATATGAGCACGTAAACTGTAACGTTCATGGAAAACCGCCCCTTCCAGCACCAAGCTTTAATCAATTACTTCTTTACTACTAATTGTATTCCCAAGAGATTTTAAAGTCATACAGCCCTTATAAAATGATTATTTACCTGAAAAATGCCAGGAATAATTAAAGACACAGGCAACGCCGGGATTTCAGCTATTAGTTGATATGTACGATCTGCAATGATGACAGTGGGAGGCTTCCTTTTTTATCTTATTTAAATTTCGTTCCACACTCTCTTACGCGGATTGTAATTTAGTGGACTTTCATCAATATATTGCGTTAATCCATCAAGAAAAGTTGACCGTGGAAAATAATAATGGCTGACAGGAATTTAACTTACGTTCCTAGCTGTACCAGCTACACTCTGTTGTGGCTTGTCACAGATTAAATACAATAGACTGACTGAGGAATTACACATTTCTGATACCTGAAGTTTCTCAATGCTTTGGGAGTGGAAACTGGATACATGGCCCATACTGCCACCTTCCCTTACCTTGATCTGATCTCTCTCTGCCCCTTTTCTCGTCTCCTCCTCCTCCCCCATTCTCTCTGTCCATCTCCCCATTCTCTTCCGCATTTCCTCATCCATCTCTTCGTCTATAAAATCGTCCTACCCCATCTTCCTTTGCCTGTAATATTCCTCGTTCTCCATCTGATCAGCACGCTCTCGAATCGCGAGGCCGTACCCTGTCGGGGTTTCGAATCACCCGTTGGGCATGGCTGTTTCGGCCGTCTTCATTATAAGGTAGTTTATAAGTAGTTTTTAAGTTTAGAAACTGATGAAACCCGCAGTTGAGTCCCATAAGCGTAACAAATCATTTGAACTTCCTATTCAGTTCCTACTTCCCCTTTCCTTCGTATTTTCTCCCCTTCTCTATTTCAAAAATTTTAAAGCGTACGTAACTGAGGGACTGATATGAAACCGCTAGGGCCATCTGTCCATACACTCTCACTCTACTTTAAACCAACTTATGCTAAGGATAACACACTCACCAATGACTCCGGGAGGACTCGAACTTCTGAAGGGGAACAGACTCGCAGTCCATGACAAGCCGCCTCAGCCCGTGGTGCCATCCCGCAATCTTCTCTTACACGTCTTTATGACCTCGATTCCTGTTTATTTTTTCAGTTCTAAATGATACATCAACGAAAGTTTCTGACCAAATGCTTTGAAAATCTGTCACAACGTTTCCCCCGGATACGCGCATGTCTTAATAAACCCAGCTTTTCATGTACGTCATATATGAATTTCTATACGTGTCATAAAGGAGTAATCTTATTAGAATAACAAACAAACAAAATAAATGTAATAAGACTTTTCAAAGATTAGCGTGTTTGCACAAACAAACTTTTACATTTTCATAAATATAGAAGTATGAGAAATTAGCTTATTTGAAAGTATTAGCCGACAGCAGATGAAACAGTGGTCTTACCATTTCAGTAGAAGGGTACTTATAATTAACTTCTCGCCGCATTAACGCGAGTACATGCGTCTGACTGGCCTCGTCTCCAATTCTGAGGAAAGCAATTATGCAAATGCACGGAATCAGATGACACGTCCTCCCCACCGCCAGAAGCAAACTCACGCCCACTTCGCTGGCGCACGTCTGAGTAGAGGGAAGCGTCCCACTGCCGAGGACGTCTCGTCACGTCCAGTAATTAATCTAACGCGCCACGGCTACAAATTTAGGATGTTTTCTACTGATTTTACCAGAAATTCTACGAAGTTACTATGTTGTAGTTAAACACTGTTTTTGCCGTCCTTAACTCCGTAATGGCTTCTGAATGAGTTGGGGAGCGATAGTGTCTATATTAAGCAACGTCGATGTCCAAGCAGTTATTGTCATGCAGTGATTTACGAAAAAGCTCAGACGAGTGGTGGTACATTAATCCGACACACTTCGATCGCTAACGAAGTCATATGGAAATATTATTATGAAAGAAATTTATATAATGCAACTATAATATTTATCTACGTAATTCCAAAAAAAAAAAAAAAAAAAAAAAAAAAAAAAAAAAAAAAAAAAAAAAAAAATAGATGTCTCAAATTAATAAATGAGGCAGTAGTACAAGTGCATTAAAGCAACAAAATAAGGATGTTAGACTCTTACTAATGCAGGGCATATCTTTAAAGCATTACCTACGAAATACAGCTGGATTGCGACTGTAAACGTTCGGCAGAGACTGAGAACTTCTAACAATTATTCTATATTAACGAAGATACTAAGCTGGTTCTTTTTGTTCACTATACAAGTACAGCTATCACACCTGACAGACAGGATTAACTGATGAAATTATAAATGTTGTATTTCAGAGAGTTATTACGTGATTCTCTATAAATGGGCTCACATTAAACTTTGATAAAACCTAGTATATACAGTTTTATACAGTAAATTGCATGACACCATTGATAAATTCAGATTTTGACCATAAATCTGTAGCTATGATAGAATATTAAAAATTTTTAGGTGTTTGAATTGACGTGGGATTGAAATGGAAGAAACATATTTATGATCAGCTGAAACTATTGATTACAGCTATTTATGTTATCAGTGTCATTGCGAAATTTGGTGATTTATATCTCAGTAAATTAGCTTACTATGCTTATTTTCATTTACTGCTTTCATATGGGATCATATTCTGGGGCAATTCAACGTTGAGTAAAAAAAGTATTCACTGCACAAAAGCGTGTAATCAGAAGAATTGTCGAAGCCCACCCAAGATCATCCTGCAGACATTTATATAAGGATCTAGGGATCTTCACTGTACCTTCACAATCTTCGAATTTGTTATTAGAAATCCGACCCAATTCAAAAGCAACTGCAGTGTGCATCACTACAATTCTAGGAGAAAGGGTGGTATTCACTATTCAGAATTAAATCTAACTTAGGGCATAAAAGGGGTGAATTATGTTGCCACAAAAGTCTTTGGTCACTTACCAAGTAGCATCAATAGTCAGACAGATAGACAACTGGTTTCTAAAAAGAAGCCAAAGGAATATCTGAATGACAACACCTTCTACACTTTAGATGAATTTTTAGATTAAGCTTTTAGAAAAACGAAAAATAAAAAAATAAAAAATAGCCTTAAATTATTGCCATTTATAGATACCATTTGCTAAACTGACACGTTCCACACCATTACGAAATGTATATATGGTCTATGGAACTAGTACCACTCTGTTATTATCTAATCCAATCTAGAATTGAAAAAGGTATCGAGTTACTAGATTCTGGACATCAGTTTTCTCACCTCAGAGTTCCAGGGTGTATTTTATACGCGTGAAGTAAGTGGTCAGGAAAGGAGCCTGTTACCACCTTGAAACACGTCCACTGAATTTGTAGTCGTGTTCCACTTTTAGTTATTCATTACTCTTAAGCGTTTCTCCGCCATTAATATTGGCTATTTGTACATCAATTATTTTATTACTTTATTAATTGTCAATGCCCCATGTTTATATACGTTTGCACCCGTGTGAATGAGCTTGTGTGTCGTGTGAATGTTGACGGTTGCTTTTAATATTGACTGACTGCCGCGCAATGGCTTACAGTCGCCACCTCACGCTTTGGGCCTCGTTTACTTCAGTTAGGAGCGCATGGCTTCGTACGTCGTCTGCATTGGCGTCTGCTGGGTGGCCCG
Source organism: Locusta migratoria (assembly GCA_026315105.1). Classification (NCBI taxonomy): domain Eukaryota; kingdom Metazoa; phylum Arthropoda; class Insecta; order Orthoptera; family Acrididae; genus Locusta; species Locusta migratoria. The sequence continues at coordinate 438,998,802 of CM048748.1, read as the reverse complement.
AGACAAGCTTACTTGGCAAGGTGGCGAGGTGGTCTGTTCTTAGTGTAGTAATAACATAATCATAGTTCAAAGAGGTGACATAAGAGACCTCTCTGGAGCTCTAGAAGAGGGTATCATCTTGTCAAGGTAGCGAGGGTTGATAGAAACTATACTCTGAACGTACTTTGGTAGCTTTTAGCGTGCTCCACATCCGGTGTTTAGTGGGGAAGTCTTCTGGTGTGACATAGGCTGTTAGAACTTTGCCTCCTTGTGATCAGCTGGTCTTGGTTTATCAGTGATAGTTTTCACAAGTAATCCTTTCACTATGCGAGGCGAAGTGTTTCTTCATTTACAGTACTCGAGTATTTCAGTTTAAATTTAGCATTTGCAGACTCATTTTGGTGATAATTTTGTGTCCGGTTTTTATCAAGTTAGAATACAAGTGTGTAGCCTTCAGCCTTTGTGGAAACTCAGTATGTTTGAATTTCCTTGTATTTTTTAACAACACTTTCCACGTCGTGTCTGTATCTGTGAGAATGTAAAATATTTCTCAGATTTTCTAGTTTGATTCTGTCTTCCCTCTCTTGGTACGACCGATTGCACCACATGCTTTCATAACGGTCTTTATTTCGGCCTTCAGCCATGCTTTTACTAATCTGGCTTTCTTCTATATAAATTCTTGTGTGTGCTTTGCTTGCTTATACTAAATTAATTTCCTTTTTTAAATCCTATGTAATTCACTGTGGTCACACACCACGTGGTACTTAGGGATAGATGCCACTGCCTCCCCGCACATGAGTTCGTTTGGTGTGTAGTGTCTTTTTAATTAGAACTTCAAGACACCCGCCATCTCACCAAAACGCCGCCGACACTTCGTTTCTCTACTACTATCAAGTGTTACCACATGAGTAATGTGTCACAGGCATTATGATTGTGACTGTTTTGTTTTTTGTTTACGTGTCCAGGACTTGGATAAACAAAATGATTACAGTGTAACCCAGTAACTGCATTACAGCAATAGAAGTCATTAAATTAATAACATAATAATGCAAGATACATTTGGCATTCTGTTAAATGGATCGCGAGCTCTGGAACTCCGCTGTTTTAATGGCCTTGTCTGTTGCAGCGTAGAGGCCTTGTAAGGTGCAAGGATGGGAAAGGTTCCTGCAAACCAGCAGATGTTGTGGTTCCTGTGGGTCACCACACTCACATAATTTATCTTCGGTGGTGAAGCTCCACTTCCTTAAATTCGCCTTACACCGCGCCACTCCTGTCCTCAGTCTGTTTAACGTCTTCCAAGTCGAGTAGGGCAGGTGAAAACTCGCTGCAGGTTCCTCTTTAGTGTTCTCCCTATCCCTTTCGGTTAGTGAGTGTTCCCAGAGCTCTGTTCGACGAGTTCTATGTGCTGTCAGAATAGCTGTTATTGTGTTCATAAAGTTCCTTCTTGAACTTCAGTCTAGGTCTCTGTGCTTCATTACCGAACAGGGGATGTTTTTCTGCTGCAGAAAAACACAGCGCCAAGGCAGATGTACGGAGCACGTTAGGTTGTGAACACCAGGTGGCCGCGGTGGCCGAGGAGACTGAGGCGCTCCAGTCACGGTCTGCACGGCCACTACGGTCGGGGGTTCGAATCCCCCCTGGTGCATGCATATTTGTGCCGTCCTTAGTTGTAGGTAGTTCATAAGTAGTTTGTAAGTTTAGGGACTGATGACCCCGTAGTTAAGTCCCATAAACTTTACAAACATTTGAAAAGTAGAATGCCAGTAATATTAGAATCCTATAGTACTATGAATCCTATTTAGTAGGATTTTTCTCAGATGGTTCACAAGATGAGTAACAAATAAGATTCGGGTGTCAGTGACGTACAAACTAGCTCTGTCCACGACATCCTGAATAGGATTTTAGTTGAAATTTCCTGACAGATTAAAATTGTGTGCCGGAACCGGGACTCGAACCTAGGACCTTTGCCATTCGCCCGCAAGCGCTCTACGAATGAGCTTCCCCGACACGACTCACGGTGCCGCTCCAAAACTTGAATTCTGCCAGTACATCCCTTCCTACTTTACAAACTTCACAGAAGTTCTCCTGCGTAACTTTCATGATTAGCACTTCTGGAAGAAAGGATATGGTGGAGACATGGCTTAGCCACGGCCTAAGGGATGTTTCCAGAATGAAAATTTCACGCTGTAGCGGAGTGTGCGCTGATATGAAACTTCCTGACAGATTAAAATTGTGTGCCGGAACCGAGACTCGAACCTGGCCTTTCACGAGGCGAGGTACTGGCAGTATTGAAGTTGTGAGGTGTCACGTGAGTCGTGTCGGGGTAGTTTAGTGGTAGAGCGCTTGCCCGCGAAAGGCCAAGGTCCCAGGCTCGAGTCCCGGTTAGGGCACACAATTGTAATCTGTCAGGATGTGTCATATCAGCGCACACCCCGCTGCAGAGTGAAAGTTTCATTCAGGATTTTTAGTTGTTGGGTTTTTAAAAGAGTAGCAACCATTTTCACTAATATTGGTTTTACTTACCGGTTCGGGACACATCGTGACATTCTTCAGACAGACCTGGGTGACTATATGTGTCTGGAGAAGCGCAGTAAGTGGTCTGTAAAGAAAGCAAACTTGTGCAAATGGATGCTACTGTTTTAAATGAAAGTCACGAACAGTTGCTCTGGTGGGTAGAACACGATATATTAGCTATTGATATGGCAGTACGTACAATACCGTAAAGTATATCGTGGTTGGTATTACGGATATCTTCAGTCCGAATACTGGTACTGCTGTCTGCGCTACTCTGTGTGGTGCAAGCCTCTTCATCTCCTCGTTACAGCATCAATCCACACAGACGTGAAGCTGCCTCTGCACTCAGCACTCACTCGCCCTGTATCTACGACTTTTATTCCAAACACTTCCCTCCAATACTAAAGTGGAAGTTCCTTGATGTCCCAGAATTTGTCTTCCAACTGACCCGTCAATTTAAACAATGTATACCACAATTTTCTCTTCCGCCGTATCCCCTTCACGATAGCATCATTAGTTGCACTATCTACCCATCCAAATTTCAGCACTATTCTATAGTGCGATATTTTAAAACCTCCCGTACTCTTTGTATGAACCACTTATTGCGTTCAGAAAAAGTATTTTCGCAAGTTAATGTTCAATAAAAAAAGTATTCTCTTCTTGATGAATGATTTTCTTCTCGTACTGGCATTCTGACTAACATAAACTGCTTCGCTCATCATCAGTGACGCTAGTACACAAGTAACAAATCCTGGGTACTACATTTATTGCCTTGTTTCCTCATGTAATGCTTTCACCATCGAGTACATTTCATTACCCTCTTATTAATGTTTTATCTTATACCCTCCAGTCACTGTCCATACCACGTTATTAGCGGTGCCTCTGACAGAACTGTCATCAACAAACCGTAAAATATATATTTTTTTGTTCTTCCTCAACTTCCATTATTACTCTAAACTGCCCCTTGTTTTCCTTCATAGCTTGCTCACTGCACAGATTGAACACTATTTGGACAGGCAACAAACTCTGTTACTCTCCATTCGTTCCCTTCGACAATTATAACTACTGTCAGCATTGTTATAAGTTGTTTATTTGTTTTCGTTCCATATATTTTACCCAGGATGCCTTCAGATTTTGAGAAAGTGTATTCCAGTCTACACTGTCAAAAGCCTTGTGGCAATCTACAAAAAATAAGAGGTTTGTTTTCTTATGTCGTCAGTATTTCCTGAAATGTTCCTACATTTATTATAGATCCGAACTGATCTTCCCACAGAATCGATGCTATAATTTTTCCATTCGCCTCTAAGTAATTCGCGTTATTACTTTGCAACAAAGACGTATTAAACTGCTAATTCTTTTTCTTCACACAAGTCTGCACTTGCTTTGTTTAGAATTGTAATTATTATATTTTTTATTGACGTCTTAGGGTATTACCATTGAACAGATATCTTGAACATAAGGCGGATCTCTTTTTTCATGACTGGCTCTCCCAACTGTATCTGCAATTCAGAGAGAATGTCATCTACTGGAGAAGCCTTGTTTCGACAAAATCTTTGAGTCCTTTCTCAAATTACTCTCCCAGTATCGCATTCCCTATCTCATCTTCATCAACCTCCTGTTCCATTTCTATAACACAGCCTTATTTCCCTTGGATAAGAAGCAGGCACAGACAGGTGTGAAAACTACAGAACCATCAGTTTAATTAGTCGTCGTTGCAAAATATTAACACGAATTATTTACAGAAGGATGGAAAAGCTGGTAGAAGCCGACCTCGGGGAGGGTCAGTTTGGGTTCAAGAGAAATGTAAGAACACGGGAGGCAATACTGACTTTACGGCTTATCCTAGAAGATAGATTAATAAAAGGCAAACCTACATATCTAGCTTTTGTAGATTTGGAGAATGCTTTTGACAATGTTGATTGGAATAAACTCTTTCAAGTTCCGAAGCAAGCAGGAGTATAATATAGAGAGCGTAAGCTTATTTACAACTTGTACAAAAACCAGACAGCAGTTATTAGAGTTGAAGGGCATGAAAGGGGTGCAGTGGTTGGGAAGGGAGTAAGACATGTTTGTAGCCTTTCTCCAATGTTATTCAATTTGTACATTGAGCAAGCTATAAAGGAAACCAAGGAGAAATTTGGAGAAGGAATTAAAGTTCACGGTGAAGAATTAAAAACATTGCGTTTTGCCGACGACATCGTAATTCTGTCAGAGACAGCAAAGGGCCTGGAAGAGTAGTTGAACGGAATGGACAGTCTGCTGAAAGGCGCATACAAGATGAACATTAACAAGAGTAAAACAAGGGTAATGGAGTGCAGTCTAAGAAAATCAGATGATGCTGAAGGGATTAGATTAGGTAACGAAACAATAAAGAAGGTAGATGAATTTTGTTACTTGGGCAGTAAAATAACAAATGATGGTCGCAGTACAGAGGATATAAAATGCAGAATGGCTATGGGTGGAAAAGCGTTCTTGAAATTTGTTAACATCGAATATTGATTTAAGCCTAAGCAAGTCCTTTCTGAAGGCATTTGTGTGGAGTGTTGCCTTGTATGGGAGTGAAACATGGACGATAAACAGTGCGGACAGGAAGAGAATTGAGGCTTTTGAAATGTGGTGCTACCGAAGAATACTGAAGATTTGGTGGGTGGATCACATAACTAATGAGTAGGTACTGGACAGAATTGGGGAGGAAAGGAATTTCTGGCATATCTTTCTAAAAGAAGGGATATATTGGTAGGACACATTCTTAGACATCAAGGAATCGTGAATTTAGCATTGGAGGGAAGTGTGTGGGGTAAAAACCGCAGAGAAAGACCAATAGATGGATACAGTAAGCAGATTAAGACAGATGTAGGTTGCTGTTCTTATGTGGAGTTAAAGAGGTTTGCTCAGAATAGGGTATTGTGGAGAGCTGCATCAAACCAGTCTCCGCACTGAAGACCTCAACAACAACATATATATCTTTAACATATCAGCTTTCGACTCTTTGATTAGAAATGGTTTTCCATCTGCAGCTGCTTTTCTTCTCTTCCAGCGTCTCTTTTATATTTTGAGTTGTAGTGTGACATAATTTTTATTCCAGCGATTAAGATTTTCATGCGCTGAAATGTTCAAATGTTTCTAAATCTATCTGACTCAACTGCTAGGTTATTAGTCCGTATCTTACAAACTACTTAAACTAAGGTAAACTAACCTAAGAACAACACACACATCCATGCCCCAGGGAGGATTCTAACCCCCGACGCGGAAGACCACGCTATCCGTAACATGGCGCTCCAGATTCCAAAAGGATTACTTGAGTTTTGTGGTATGTAGTCCACACATATCATAGGACATTGACCTACCCGACTTCCAGAAAATTATTTCATTTTGTATTCTTAGAGGACATGCTGAGTCATTAGACGCCAATATTATTCATGTAACTATTATCACGAATCCTTCAAAGAAGCCTTACTAGAGTTTGAAGTTCTGATGTCACATTCCAGGTGGTCCAATTGAGTGTTATATGGAAAGAATTTTCCGGGGAAACAACTACAGAACTGAAGCGAAAAGGATAGAGTGATCTTCCCCACTTTGCCCTTTTTTCCGAACCTCTTTGAGGCTCCGTTGCTACATTATTCAGGACTACTGGCTCTCGAAGACTGAGGGATTAGCCGATGTATGCTGGAGCCTTATTTACAATTCAGTGACGGACAAAAAAGTAGTCCAAGTGCGAGAAATATTTACGAAGCGGGGAGTTGGGAGGTGTCAGTTGACGCTGCGAGGGGAAGCTATTGTTGGTGAATAGGAAATTAACTCTTGCCACTACCATCTGCCACTGCAAGCAGCGAGCCGCACTCGCCAAGCCATGGAAAACAAACGGCGAGAACGAAAGCACACGTATCTCACCTTTAGGCCTATACATAAAACCAGCTGGCGTAGGAATGGCTTGACCTATTCTGATTTTTCTTTCTAAATTCTGTGTTAGGTTAGAAAAAATATAGGATAAATAGGAGCAGTTAAAGAACAAAAAAAAAAATAATATGGCAAATTTTCATGTACATTGTCACTTCGGACTATAATCGTATCTTGTGCGCTATCATACCTTCAATACGATTGCGATCAGGTTTTGTACACTTAATCTTTAAAGGAAGTGGAACGGAACATTCTACGTAGTAGTTCTTATGGTACTGGGTGCGGGCAAGTTTGCAAAGAGCCTCCGACACGAAAGTACAGTTTTAACTCTATTTTGTCGCATTTCTGCAAACCGGACCTTCAAAACAAGATGAAGTTGACTGTCTGCATAATATGTCATACAGTGCATGGCGGAGTGTAATGCCCAACAGACCTCGACACCAGTCTAGTTATTATTCCGATATTTAAGAAATTTTGGACACATAATTTTCAAAACGAGAGCAACATCACGGACTACATAAAGAAGGAAGGAAGATTAGTGTTTAACGTCCCGTCGATATGGCTGTCATTAGGTAGGTGTTCACACACGGATAGTTTACGTTAGAGATCAGCAAGGAAATCGTCCATCCCCTTTAAAAGGAAAAATGTTCAAATGTTTGTATAGCTTATGGGACTTAACTACGGGGTCATCAGTCCCTAAACTTACAAACTAATTATGAACTAGCTAACCCTAAGAACGGCACAAATAACCATGCCCAAGGGGGGATTCGAACCCCCGACCGTAGTGGCCGTGCAGATCGTGACTGACGCGCCTCAGTCCCCTCGACCACCGCGTCCGGCCCATTTAAAAGGAAGCACTGCGGCGTTTACCTGTAGTGACTTCAGAAAAAGATGAAAAACCTAGATAAGTCTAACTGGATGTGGGTTTGAACCACAGTCCTTACAAATGTTTATCTACAAAAGGTTTAGTACAATGTGTAGCATGGTGTTGCTAACTCCTTCTTGACATCGACGCTGTTTGGTGGATCACCATGACATTTACCAGACAGATATAGTTGTTCACATACACGCTAGGGAGGACATGAACAAAGGGTGAGGAAAGTAGATCACTGGTAGAGAGTGGGGGAGGTAGTAACGGAAAAAGGAGACGGATGGGTGATAGGTCGGACGAGAATAGTAGACGGATGGCGAGGAGGAGGAAATGGATGCCAAGGCAAAAGAGGATGAGAAGGCAAAGGCTGTTTGTTTGTAAGAAGAAGAGGAAGAATGAGGACATGGACAGCGAGGGGAAGGAGGGGAACGTGGACCAACTGACTACTCGAATAACTAAGCAAACTAGCAACGTCGGTTTTCATGTAAGCGATTTGTAAGAACCAAGCAGTGAAACGGGCGAATTGACTGACAGAGAGATTGTGGGAAGGAGTATAGCTATATATACTGCACTATTGATGTATATATTTACCAATTACGAAGCATTGCCGGGTTCGCTAATCTAGTGATAAAAATATTGCTAAAAGTTTACCGAAAACTACTCAAATATTTACGAACACGATAATTTGGTGATCGTGCCATCAAAAAGCAATATTTCATGTTAAGTGATGGAAGAGAGTTAAAATTTTTTTAAGTGGTGGTACTCCAAAAACATAAGCATCTGTGTTCTAAATATGTGCACTCTTAGATGCAAAATTCATGTTTCACTCCTAAACAGATATTTTTTAATGAAATCCACTTTCCTGCAATTTAAGTTATGTTAGTTGTTTTTAAAATGATTATTTTCAGTGTACTTGAGTTGACAGTCTGAGAATATCACAGGAATGGGACGCTCTATCAACACAGCTTGTATATTTATTTGCTTGTTGATCTGTATTTCAGCGATTGTGTTGATTTCAACCCATGACTCAACATGAAGTACGCAAATACATACTCTTCAAAGTTAAGACTAAATATTCGTGAAATATGTATACAGAGTCAGTTTATGACAGAAACAATTCCAAGTTATGATCTAGAACTAACAAATTTTTCTATCTCAAAGGCATTCTCAATTTAGATTTACATTCCTAAGCGGCTCTACATAGGAGTTTCCAATACCTAGTTTTACGCATATAGTTCTCAATACATTTGTGCAGTGAACATTTCTTTGGGTTGAAAAGGTCGTGGCTATTTACCTCTTTTAGCATTCAGTCTTTCCTGCTCGCTAACTGGTACTTCCTTAAAGAAAATTTCTAGAATTCATCTGTTTTATGGCATAACTCAACCATATCATTAGCCCAATGGCTATCTTCCGTTTGAGTGTGATATAATGAACTGTAACAGGTGATATTGTGACCGTGATTTGGACAAGGTATTTCGAAAATTTAGAATGATTCTAAAGGGTTAGGTTTCTTCCTTCTTATTACACCAAGTTTGGAATTGTGGGTATTTAAGAATACAATGTTCCAATTTAAATTTTGACGGATTATTAGAAGAATCTCTTATACTTGTAGGTAAATAAATAAACGCAGCTGCGCACCACTGAATCTGTAAGTGTGAATAATTATTATTGTGTGCACACTTTGGCATCGGATAACAGTGATTTCCATTATCCGCATTACATTCCGTAATTAACTCGCTTCCGTTATCAATTTCAAGTCCTTGCGTTCGTATTTGTACATCTCTTTTCCAGGGAGGGAGTTCTTCGTTCAGTTGTTTGCAATACGACTAAATATGTTTTAATCTACTCATCAACCTTACTAGTGTTGTCGGATTAGTGTTGGAAGTACCACGTTGTACGGCAGTCGCTATTCCTTGTTTCACTATTATGGTTTCTTCCTGACACCACTGATTATGTTCAGTTTCTACCTTGCAACGGATGTCAGCAAGATATTTATATTCAGTATGACTACTCATTAGTTATAGTGTATTAATGCAAGAATCACGGCCATCTAACATACGCTGTACTACTCACTGAAATCCTTCAAGACTTGTAATATAATTCCGCTACTTCTATGTGGTCTTAGGAAGCTGATGAAAATTATCTTTCATAGTAGGAACATCCTACTTTATAGCCTAAAAATTCTCTTATCCTTGTCATTTAAATGTGACCTAATATCAGTATCAGTAAATGATTTTTCTATTCAAGTAATTTACTATATTTGACTTGTTCATCAAATTTTTCAAGTATTTTTTAATGATCTGCTTGTCTGTCACATTTTCCTTCAAGTAATTTATAGTTTTGCTTGTTCATCAAATATTTGTTCCAGCCTCACAAGAAAAGCGTGAAGATATCGCCAGCATGTATAATATTGGACCCATTTGGCGTATATTGTGCAGACGCTTGTGTCATTGTATCTGTGTTACTTGAGGACCTAGAAATTGATCTTGGTCTTAACATCCATTATATATGTGAACCAGCTTCAACGCGATGCTCGAAATCAGTTTCTGTGAAATAGTATCTACCTTGTCCATTTACTGTTGCAAGTTGGTTGGTTTCTTTGTTTGGGGATTTTTGAAAAGGATGCAGCGAGTAGAATTTCCATTGTTAATAGGAAACACTTTCATGAGAAGCAGCTTATTGGTGCTAAGTGATCAGACAATAATTCACGTAGTTAAGTAGCTAACATCAATCGATAAGTTAAGTTTCGGCTGACGTTATAAACGCCTCCTGGGAAACGGTTGTTAGGCAGACTTCTCGGAATACTTTAATTATTCCAAGAACTGTCGCCATACCTCTCGCGTTTGTTCTTGCTAGCCACTAACGAGATGTAAATATAACAGAGTGCCCGACTTATAAAGAGCAATTTACGTTATACTTCGAACCAGCCTTAATGTAAAGTCTAAACAGTGGTACTTTTAAGTCTGGGTAGCCAATTTAAAACACGTTACTCAGACTTTTATGTGAGCAGGTAATGATGAGTGCCTTCTAGGACTCAGAGAAGTCAAAGGAATGGGTCCACATTGAAAAAGTCTTCCAAAAAATAAAGTTGCGACCTCAATTTTAAATAATTAATCCGATACTTCGTAATCTGCTTACCCGAAAATCATTTGTGTTATAATATTAATATATAATGTTGTTTGACAACGATGGTAATTCCTTCAGGTAGAACACTGAAAGAACAAGAAATTGCAGGAAGCTGCAAAAGTGAATGAACATTTTTAAAAACTCGTAACTTTTTCCCATTGTGACGGAAAAGTGAGTAATTTCGACAAGGTTCAAACTTCCTTTCTCTGTGGAAAAGCGAGGTATCATATAAAGTTTGCGTAGTTTCGGACACATGTGACAGACAGGGGAAAAAAAGCAAATCTTACCCACCGAAAGTCCTCAGTACCACGAAAAACATCATAAAAATACACGTCGTGTGGGAATTAATTACCACTATTAAAAGCTACGGCGGATGGTCAATCAACTTCTAACAAAGATAACGGATTCCTTCTACCAGTCAGCATGTTCTTGTTGCAGAACGGAGACTGATTTTCAACTCCGAATGACTACGGAAATCTTCACACCTTCTTCTTCGTAATCGTGTCCTTGTCTCCCACTGAGATTTTCACCCGCTATGCTTACATTCTATAGTAAATTGACGATCCGTTAATGTCTTAGAACATGTTGTAACACTCTATCCCTTCTTTTAGTCAGGATATGCCATTTCTGTCGAGACCCTTGCCATTTGTTGTGTGATGTGCCCATCCAATTTTCAGCATCCTGTTCTTGTCTGAACTACCGATCATCCACTTTCCACTCCTGTACATGTTTACACTCCGGACAAATTCCTACAAAAACTTTCTAACATGTAAATTAAAATTCGATGTCAATATATTTCCCTCCATCAGAAAAGCTTCTCTTCACTTTCCCATTATGGTTCTTATATCCCCCTTTTTCCAAACACTGTGAGCTATTTTACAAGTAACCGAACTCATCTACCAGCTGTATTGTCTTGTTTGCTAATGTGATTACGTAAGCTTATGGACTAAAGTCAATTACACTCGCTTTTTTCTTCTTGATATCATTTCAAAGCCGGCCGCGGTGGCCGAGGGGACTGAGGCGCTCCAGTCACGGTCTGCACGGCCACTACGGTCGGGGGTTCGAATCCCCCTCGGGCCGTCCTTAGTATAAGGTAGTTGATAAGTAGTTTGTATGTTTAGGGACTGATGATCCCGTAGTTAAGTCCCATAAGCTTAACAAACATTTGAACAACATCATTTCAAAACAGTCTCCATTTTGTACAGGTCTTTTAATGAGAGAATGAAAATATCATCGGCAGAAAGCAATGTTTTTCTTTCTTCCGCCTGAGCTTTAATTCCCATCCTAGATTTCTCCTTGTGTTCATTCAAAACCTGCTCACTGTACAGATTGAATAACATTGGGGAGAGGACACACCATTGACGAATATTTTTGGAAAAATTTTTGTTTCACTTTGTGGGATTATCAAACAGTACTCTTATTTAAAATTATATATGAGAAACAGTCTAGAGTGCAATGGATTATTTATTTAGTCGACTAGTTTCGGCCCTTATTTTGGACCATCTTCCGCACTATAGCTCCATTGATGTTGTGAAGCTAAAGGTGCTTCGTAGTCTAGCTCTCTTCACGACTGTAGCTCCATTGATGTTGTAAAGATGACTTATTCTTTTTCACAACCGAATGTGAAAATATTTGTAAATCTATGGACTTAACTTGTTTGGTTACTAGTTACTAGGCTTACAAACTACGTAAACTAAGTTAAACTAACCTAAGGACAGATCACACACCCATGCCCGAGGGAGGACTCTGACGAGAAATTTTAATGCGGTAGGGCAACACAAGAAATTTTACACTTTCTGCGGAGCTATGAACATAGTTTATTGTATCATTTTCCAAAGAGTTACCCCACAAAGATATAATTTTTAAATGGAACAATAGTTTTTTCTATCGTGTATTGGATTCGTTGAAACCAGCAGCGTCCAAATCAATTTAAACTACATTCCTATCACTGTTACTTTGGGAGCTACAACCCTTCACAGATCCGGGGGTGGAGGCTGCGATAGCGTAGCCGACTGGCCGAGTGGCTATCCCCTGGGGCACGGCCCACTGTCTCATGACCACCAGCCAGTCAGATACGCTGTCGTAGCCTCCGCGCCCTAAACTTTGAAGGGTTGTAGCTCCCAAACTAACAGTGATAGGAATGTAGTTTAAATTGATTTGGACGCAGCTGGTTTCAACGAATCCAATGCACGATAGAACAAACTATTGTTCCATTAAAAAAATTATATCTTTGTTCCGTAACTCTTTGGAAAATGATTCAATAAACTATGTCCATAGCTCCGCAGAAAGTGTAACATTTCTTGTGTTGATCTACCACATTAAAATTTCCCGTCACCTATTGTTTTATAAGTTACAGAGGCAAACACACTTAGTGAAACACCCTGTATATATAAATGAATTGCTGTTCGTTAGTCCCGCTAAAACTCGAGAACGGATGAACCGATTTGGCTAATTGTAGTCTTGAAATATTCGTACAAGACCAGTGAAAGTTTAAACGGTGATAAAATATGGCAAAGTTGTGCGGAAAAGAGGAAAATCTGGAAACACTGAAAGAGCTTTTTCCAGTTAGCTATCAATACCGTTCGTCCAATTGCTATAAAATATTGTACATTTCAAGTTTAAAGTAATAGGAAGGTTCGTATCAAATAAAATTTTTGAAAAGTCGCCCGGAAAGTAGGAAAATTTAGGATAAACCGAAAGCGATTTTTTTTCTATGGGTAAAAATCAATTGCGACATTGTTGTAAGAGAATCACTTGAGTACGGCTTGACATGACAAGGTTTCTACGAAATATTTTTTTTTTTAAATATCTACCGGAAAATTGGAAAATTTGAGAAAAACTTAAAGTGCGTTTTTCAAAGTGTTTTTGATTGAATTCAGCACTATAACTGAGTTTTCAGTATAAAAATAGGAACAGTTAAAAAGGAAAGTCGCAAAATTCGAACCAAGTTCATTTTTCAATGTGTTTCTAAATGTACTCAGCACTATAAGTTAAGAACAATAAAACTTTGATCATTTGCCGTTGAACGAAAGGTGAACGTTCTTATGAAGAGGTAAGTGATACGATGTTCACCGGGTCATCTAGTCAGTGATAAAGACAAGCTTGCTTACTCCCCACGCATCTGTAGCTCCACGAAAGCATGATGTGCGAAATCCGCACGCACTGGAGTAGTTAGGGAAGGGGTTGTTGGCAACTTGTGGTACCTGATCTTACGCACGACTAGAGTTATCATATTTTCACACTAATTTACCATTTCCACAAAATAATTATTGTTTTTGTATTTTTGTGCTATACAGATATCGCCGTATCGCTTTAATTTCGATTTAATTAAATTCTGTAAATACTTTTCCTGTTTACAGCGAGGTATTCGCTTGGTGTATCAGCACAGTAATTTTGGCAGCAAATATTTCCTTTTCACCCAAAGCATTCTACTGCTTATCTAAAGAGAGACCTATCCTGTCATCTACCATTTCAATGTTAAATGCATATTTTCATTTTCAGATGTTCCTTATTTTTCAAGCAATGATTTTAGAATATATCTATTTCCTCTCACTCTATACGAATATTAGAAAGGTTACAAATTAAAATACTGAGTTCAGAAACACTCTCAACGTGTTCAGACCTTCTGTGGATAGCAATACTTGTCAATTGACCCATCTTCGCTACTGGTTGTGGCAACTGAATTTTTATTGTCTGAGCCGGAATACCGTATTGCGCCTAGCCTGCATTCAGCCAGCCATTGCTCCAGTAGACGTCGTTGGAGATTTCCAAGAACATATTTCCCCTTTCGCAGGGGAAGGCAGACCTCATTAGGATCCTCAGTCACCCCATGAAGAACGTTAGATACGTCTCGTTTCACACGAAGCTTGCACTTGAAAGTTGGCAGTGTCGTTACTTCGGAAACACATTGTTCTCCGTAAACTCTTTCAGACTTTGACCTCTTTTCCCAGAATACTTGAAATAAGAGGTATTCCACTGCTCTTGAGAAATCCTTATCCTCTCTCCTCTCTCTCTCTCTTCATACATGCTTTCTTGAGTGTTTGAAGCTTGTTATCCTCTTCGCTGAAATATCGCGTTTATTGTGAAATAAGGTAATCCAACTTTAAAACGAATTTTTCACTTTAATTAGTCGAAATAAGATAATTCTTTTTCTAACACAAATTATTTAACAGCTTCCCAAATTCATTCTGTCGTATTTAACGTGAAGGCGAAAACAATCATGCCTATACACGGAAAGCAACCTGAGTCAGGCACGGCATATCCACCAACTAAGTGCATCGTATCTCCCAATTGCCAGACATGTGCTCCATTCACGTGTAACAGTGACCACATTGTGGGATAAACGTGTACATGACGACACCCAATCATGCTGGTTCTGGTGGACCCAGACTAAAGCTCCGGAGAGTACCTCAGTATGCTCTGCTGCGCCAAGCGATGCGAGGTCCCATGCCATCAGCCACTGTTAATGACTACTGGAGACCCTAGGACAGGGCTGGGCCAATGCCGTTTCGCGAGCGCGAGCGCTCTCAGCGGCTCACGCGGCCTGCTCGCGGCTCCCTCCCTCCCCCCACTCCGCCAGCCAGCAGTGCCCCCCACTCTACTCGACTAGCCGCGCACGTCACTACACCACGCGGAACCACTCGTTCTCGATAACTTCGAGATGTTGGTTCAAAATAATTTTAAATAAATCCAGAATGATGTAACTTAATGCTTATTTCTTTTTTGTTCGTAGTACCTCTCCTCTGGAGTGACAATTCTTTTATGTGTATGTCACCTTGTTGTTTATCTTGACAGGAAACTGATAGGCTTTGTGATTATAGAGTTTCTTCCCCTTTATGTTTTCTATATATCATAGGAGTTAAGTTTAGTTATCCCTTTTACTTCCTCCAGGGAGAAGGTTTTTGTTTTACACTTGATAAATTATACTTATCTGAATAGTTCCTAGGTTTTTGCTTCCCGCAGCAGGTATATTTTATTTTCCTTTAGCTTACAATTTTTCCCATGTACATATTTGGTTATTTTTGAGAAGTTCTTTATCGTACCACGATAACTTCGTTGTGGTACCACTGTCATAGGCAGGGATCTTTTTCCATTGCTCTCAGGTCTAGAGTTCTGGAATTTTTTCCCCTCAGAACGGTGTCAGTTTTCATCCTTTCCTAAGGATGTAATGAACCTTAATAATTATTACCTTCTGACCGACCACCCAGTTTCTATTAATTGTAATGAAGCAGGTTTTTAGTTGCAGAAAGTTTAGTTTTGTTACCTTTTGTTTAAAAAAATCTACACAATTCTGTGAAAATATAACTTAAATTAATGAGAGTCTTTCTTAATTCTTTACGTCTATGTCCTATTTGTGGCCACGAAAGTAAGTTTTACAGTGGTTCGAAACCGTGCTTCATCCTTACATGAGCAACCGATGTATGGCACAGGATACACAATTTTCGGGTAAGCACTATTAACACTTACTTCCAACTCAAACATGTTGTGGCAGATGTGATTGTACCGGTGCCTTTTTCACCGAAGCCGCATCAGCTTGAAACGACCGTATGTGTTTTCTACGTGCAGTAAGTATTTCAGCTTGTCCTTACTCAACAAAGCGCCCTGACAGCTGCACAGTTGCCCCCGTTCACTGCGCATCAGCCACAGCGCACAGCCCTGCTCCCCGCACTGCTGGCTCTCAAGGCCGCTCAGCGCTGCCCTCGCGGCTCTCGCTGCTCGCGGGCAGCCGCGCGAGCAGCTCTCGTGCCCACCCCTGCCCTAGGACGTCCTGTAAGTTCCTACACACTGTCTCGAAGATTCGTATCTGCCGAACACCCCATCTGTCAATTGCCATTGACCCCAGATGAACAATTGTGTTTGGAGCGGTGCCGTGCACAGAAGGCGTGGGCAGAGGACCAATGGCGTCGCATCGTGTTAGGTGATTAGTAGCGATTCTCTTGTTTGTCAGGTCAAGAGAAGAGGACACACTCTGACAATTTGGTAGAGAGACATACAGGCATGACTCCTGACCCCATGGTGTGGGGAACCATACGATATGCGTTCTGGTTACCAAGCCATCGATAATAATTTTGCGGAGAGCAGTTACACTAGCACCATTACGATGTTTAGGTTAGTCAAGGTGTAACACTCCGTTGGAGGATCTAGCGTGAAAACGAAATGGCTTAACTCTTGTAAAGAACTCCACGGGATAGTGAACTGCTTCATCCATCTGCAACACTGAATCGATATCACTGCATTCTATTTCTGAAACTTCAAAGAAGTTAATTAGTATATAGTTAATTGGGGCCTTTGGAGTTGAATTTCTACAAACGTAGAAGAAATAATTATTTTAAATACCTCTTAACAAATAAGTACCGGCCGCGGTGGCCGAGGAGACTGAGGCGCTCCAGTCACGGTCTGCACGGCCACTACGGTCGGGGGTTCGAATCGCCCCTCTGGCACGGATATTTGTGCCGTCCTTAGGACTAGCTAGTTCGTAAGTGGTTTGTACGTTTAGGGACTGATGACCCCATAGTTAAGCCCCATAAGCTATACAAACACTTGAACATTTTTTTTTTTTTTTTTTTTTTTTTTTTTTTTTTTTTTTTTTTTTTTTTTGAACAAATAAATCTTAACCACCAATACGGAAACTCCCACTTTTGAGAAGCTGTTATAAAATTGGGAGGATTGTTCGAAATTAACCGCCAAGGGAATTAAATATGAGATGAAAGGTTTATTTGCGCAACGTAGAGTTTGAGGCAATTTTGATTGTAAGAATTACATAAAGTTATTCAAAAGTTTGTCAAGCTTAAGGGACTTAACTGCGGGGTCATCAGTTCCTAGACTTTCAATCTACTTATGAACCACCTTATACTAAAGACGACACAAACATCCATGCCAGAGGGGGATTCGAACCCCCGACGGAGAACGGCCTCGTGCATCATAGGATAGCCGCTCAATGCGTTCGGTCGCTCCGCCGCGGCAAGAATTACATATACTGGCCTTTTACTCATCGGAAAGAATTAAAATATATGTGCTACATTGGTACTGAAAATTCAACGTCTATGGAGATGAAATAAGGGTGGAAACGTTTCATCAAAATCAGTGACACTTTGTAGTTGTTATCTCATTTAAATTTTGAAGACTTCATCTCAAAAAAAAAACCTTGCCATATATTTCCGGGTTTGCGATTCCAGCACATTCTTGTGGACATCCCTAAGACTCACTAGAAAGACCCTAGTCGCGGTGGAGCGGCAGAGCGACTTGATGCGCGAGGCCGTTTGCCGTCGGGGATTCGAATCCCCCCCTCGGGCTTGGATATTTGTGCTGTCTTTATTATAAGGTAGTTCATAAGTAGTTAGTAAGTTTAAGGACTGATGACCGCGCAGTTCTGTCCCTTAATATTAAGAAACATTAGAACTTTTTTTTCTTTCGTTATTGTAGCTCACAGATATAATGGTTCTACACAAACTGCCTTTTTCAAATAATGTGTGACAAAAACATCCTATTTCACTTGACAAGGGCTATTCTTTTGTCACAGTAGCCGTCAGTGCAACCTATGTTCATTGTCGCGCCTGTACTATTTGTTGTATTGTTTCAGTCTGCTGTTTGGCAAGTGTCCGTTGAGTCCCTGTGCTTCTGTAACGAATTTCGAAGATTTGTCAAGAATTTTCATTTTTTGGGAGAGTGAAAAAACGATCTCAATGGTTTAAATGGTCTTGCAGTTAATTACATTTTATGTAACTTCTTCTCAATGTGTAAAAGATTTTTAAGACTACAAATTTACGTTTCAATATAGCCAATAGTATTTCTCTTTCACAGTGCAATTCTCACTAACATAGGCTGTTTCTGTCAGAAAATGTACCTGGAATTATGAAGGAACGACTCGGTAGTTGCACTAATTATACTTTATTAATCTCATAATATGTAAAGGTTTTAGAAAACTAAAGATATACCGAACTGATCAGATAAACTTTTTCTGGCCTTCTCCACTACTGTTGTCACATTCAATCATATCCACAAGCGGCCTATCTGCATCCACAGGCAAACGGTTTGTGGAAATATTTGTGGCTGTCATTCGTCAAGAAACGAAACATCTTCTTGAGGACTTCAGCTTTGACATCTTGATTTTCATTGCATCATTGTACATCTGAATGAAAGTTAACTCACATGTAATAGTAACGTTGTTTCAAAGTGCAACCGTAGTCTTGGTCCTATATAGCCGCTCCTCACGAAAATGTCGTTCGCGTTTGCCTCAATTTTATACACCCTTAGCCCTTAATTTTTTTTCCATATGCAGTATGAAGTAGTGCTTAAAGCTTCTCTCCTGTTAAATATCATTGACTGATCTACTTTGCAGACGTGGGAAGGTGTTGGATGTTTTGTAGACAGAAGGGACCTATTCCCGCATTATTATAGCTCACAGATATAATGCTTCTACAAAAACTTCCGTTTTCAAAGTAATGTGTGACAAAAACATCCTATGTCATATGACAACAGGTGTTTTCTTTTTGTGAAAGCAGACGAAATGCAACCTCTATGTTCTTTGTCGCCTCCGTACAACCATCAGATACTTCAATGACCTGATTACTTTTCTTGCGAGAAATTAATATGAAATCTTGATCACTGGGAAAAAAGAACGATCTCTCGTTGGAAAGAGGTACATTATGGAATGTAACATTTTGAGAAATTACATCTTGACAAAAATTTTAATCTTATTGGCTCACCCATCTGAAATCAAAACTAAATCATTCGCCTCATGTTTATTCTTCGACAATAAAGAGGTCATTTCCTTCTTTCCTCTATTACAAGCTCCTTCATGATAGCCTAAGCGAAATTTACACTTTCTTCAGTGGCATGTTCGTGAATGCCAAAAACATTATACCATAGCTGTGTCGCATAAAATATTGCAGTAGTTGTTAGCTGAGGTATGGGAACATTTTGTATGTAATCAAAGGAAACAAATGTTATGAACCGCTGTTGAACAATCAATCCGGATTTGTCACTGGTGCTAGTAGCAGATATCTGCTCCTCTAAAGCATCACAGGCGGAAAAAGTGGCATACCGAGGATATCCGAAAGATATAGTGGTGGTATTGAACACATCCCAGTTGAGATTCTAGGGAACTAAAGGCATTGTTTTTGTTATGAAGTCTTCAATACTTCTAACCGAGATAAATGCAAAGTGTCAATGATTTTCATTTCTTATTTAAGCTCCTTAGAGAAAGAATTTTCAAAACCACTATATCACGTATCTTTCATTTCTTTCCTATGGAGTAGCCGAGCTGTCTAAAGCGCCATGCTGCGGAGCGCGCGGTTGCTCGCCGTCGGAGGTTCGAGTCCTCCCTCGGGCATGGTGTCCTTGTTGTCTTTAGATATAAGCTAGATTAAGTAGCTTGTTAGCTTAGGGACTGGAAACCACAATCGTTAAGTCCCATGAGACTTACAAACATTTGACCATACTTTCCGATGAGTAAAATACTGGTTTACGTAGTTCTTATTTAGAAATTCCCTGAATACCCACATTTCTGAAATAAACCTATAATCCCATGCTTCATTCCCTTAGGGGTGAAATTTACAAAATCCCGATTAATTTATAACTATCTTTCTAAAGCGGGAAGTTCGGTACTTAGTAGTTCAAACTTTAACTACCTATTTGACTTCCTTAGGGAGGGAATTTCGAAAATTAGAAAAACACGTATTCTTATATTCCAAGGTGGAAAATACGTGTACGTATTCATACATTTAGGCCTACTTTAAAAATGCTTTCATAATGAAAGATTTTCATAAAACTTGTCATCCCCTATTATACCCCCCATCCCACCCCCGCAGTATTTAAATTTCAACAAGTATTTTCAAATTCTCATTGAGGTCCCAAATCTTCATTATGCCATAATAGCCACATCAGGTTTTGGCAAAGAGCAGAGATGTACTTGTTTCCTGAGAAGTCAAATACAGATCTGCATGGATACACGGAGCTTCAAAAATACTTTCATTATAAAATAAATTTATAAAACGTATAAAACGCCCTCAGGAACTGACGCTTCAAATTTGACGAAACATATACTTTTTTTAAATTCTTAATCCGTTGAGGGCTGCAGACGTGATATGCCGCGGCACCTCACCTTACCGAGGAGCCTGCGGACGTCGTTTGCCGCGGCAGTGGTATTTCCTGTGGGCCCTGCAGAAGGCATTTTCCGCGCAGCTTGGCTGGTTCCTGATCCCTAAAGAAGGCGTATGCCGGTTCCACTGCCCGTGAGCCTGCAGATGGCAGTAGCCGCTCAGGGCTGCTGCTTACACGATGACCGCCACGGCGTTCCGAGCGCTTATAGTACTTATCAACCGATTATGAGAAAACTGATCAATGAAAAAGTGTCATTCTTTTACATCTTATAGTGTGATATATTCGCTCGATATTGATCTCGTTTTCTATTTTTTATTCCTTATGGATACTGTGCTACATCAAATTAAGTAAGTCGCAGTGGAGTAGCCGAGCGGTCTAAAGCGTCTCGCTGTGGAGCGCGCAGTTGCTCGCTGTGGAGGTTCGAGTCCTCCCTGGGGCATGGGTGTAGGTTAGTTTATCTAGGTTTAAGTAGTTTGTAAGCTACGGACTGATGACCACGCAGTTTGGTCCGATAGATTTAAAACATTTGAACATTTTTTTTTCAAATTAAGTAAACTACTGTACTAAATTTTGCAGAGTTCACAGACGAAAAATCACATTGCGTAGACTTTGTGTGAAGTTGATTTTAAGACACACAAAGCACCGGATGAAATGGTAGGTAAGATAACAAAATTTATTTTAAGGTTGAGAGCAGAACGATAACTCATTTCATTTTCATTTCCGAAATATAGGGTGTTATGTCCGATGGGCAGACGTGGAAAGTACGCGCACATCTGCCCATGCGGACTTGGCGGCTGTGCGAAATACTCGTCATCGCATTATAAGAAAACAGTTTCGTTTGTAGCTTCAGCCTATTACTGATCAATGTTCACTTATCTTTTAAATAGTTCATTCCTTCAAAACGAAATAAATTTGGAATCAAGACATTCGTGTTATGCGACTGTAAATCTGGATACGTGGGACAACATAAATAGAAATCCATAATTTTTCTAGAATACGGTATTTGTAAAATATGTGTCAAATACACCCTACACTATTTTCATCTTCTCATAAAAATCGCCATTTTACGAGATTTTTTTTAGACTATTGTAAAACAGTAGATTGTTGTAATTTTTTCTTCCACATCCCTGTGTTACCAGCATGTGAAGTATTACGTTTCATGTTCACTATGCATTTACATTAGGAGAAATAGGAATCAAAAGTTTACACTTTTTCAGGGCGTAATTTAGCGTTCAACTATGATTCATAATATCTAGCATTGTTGAACTGCGTTGGATGACCAAATACACCTTTTTGCATTTAAAAATTATGGGCCGCGGTGGAGTAGCCGAGCGGTCTAAAGCACCTCGCTACGGAGCGCGCAGTTGCTCGCCGTGGAGATTAGAGTCCTCCCTCGGGCATGGGTGTGTGTGTTTGTCCGCAGGTTAGCTTACCTAGGTTTAAGTGGCTTGTAAGCTACGGACTGATGACCATGTAGTTTGGTCCGATAGATTTACAGACATTTGAACATTTTTGAAAAATAACGGCTTTTACAATCAGACCAGGTTAGATAGTTTTATAGAACATAACTTATTGCAATATAAGCTTAATAATACCGCATTTTATTCTTTTCTAAAATGTATTTTCTCCCAGGCACTGCTCAAGTTACTTGGGAGTACACCATGGAAATTCGTTGATTAGTTTTGCAGCTGAGTGATGTCAAACAAATTAACAACAGACACGGCGGTCTTACAGTTTTGTTGTTACACACAGTTTGGGCCTACATGACGGACACAATGTGGCGGCTCATTAGCTCAAGTGAAATTACTTCTTGTGACCATAATAATTTACGAAGTACATTTTCTTGCCGATGACGTACAATGCAGAATTTTTGCCGATGATCGGCGGGGGAAAAGTAAAAATCAAATGAAGTTGTGTCAATTAATTAGGTAGATGGAAAGTCAACCATCAGTACTTCTACAAAAATTGAGAACAATGTGTTCACTTTTCCAGTGCCTGACCACTCTTAAATCCCCCGAAATCGAGTATCCGGACATATCGAGGAAATTATTCTAAGACGTCAAATAATTCCAAGCGCACAGAGATAAATAAGCACGTTTCACATACTTCGATGATGATCAATCCAGGTGGACTCTGTGTTTACAAAGAGCAGTGGCCGATGAACTTAAAAAGTCCAGAACATTAGCACTTTTAGTTTGCTCCCACAAAAAGAAAAAAAATGTTTGTAATCCTTAAGGGACCTAACTGCGGGGTTATCAGTCCCTAAACTTACAAACTATTTACGAACTACCTGATAATAAAGAGGACACAAACATCCATGCCTGAGGGGGGGATTCAAACCCCCGACGGCGAACGGCCGCGGGAGCCGCAGCACGAGGCTCCAGTAAGCGCGATTAATCCACCGCGGTCCACAAAAGGACTCTTTATTCTCGGCAGGTTACTGAAAGCTCTCCTATGTGAAATAATATTTCTTAGAAAGATTGAAGGTGTTTGCAGACAAGGCAGGAGCTTTGATCTCGTGCTTGTATAACTTATTCCTTTGCATACTATAACTAAATCTTAAAATATGTAAGACGTTCCGAAAATGCTATGTGCTCATTATGAGAATGTGGTATTTAGGCCAGAGATTAATAATAGTTACAAAGAAATACAGGAGTCTTTCAGCATTAATTTACGATCTCAAGCAAAAGAACGGAAACCTAATGAATCAAGGAATAACAAAGAAGGTATTCAAGGCTATTCATCACAGAGGATGAGAGAAACCAGACCCAGATTAGAAAGATTTAAGTGTTCCTCTTTCCACGCGTTCTAGTAGAGAATGGAACTACAGAAAAATATCAAAGAAGCGTTTCGATTAACCCTCTGCCAGGCACTTCAATGTGACTTGCAGAGTATTTATGTAGAAGTGGATGTAGAAGCAACGTTTTTAAACATTAGGTTCTTATTTCGAAGTTATTTTCCGGTACGGTATATGAATAATGCTACACGTATTGAAAGTTTTAAAGAAATATGTGCTTGTTTTTCAGGTCATATCAGGAAATACAGTCATCCTCCAGTAATAGCCGTCTTAAAAGGGTGCTGATATATTAACCAAATTTCTTTTAAATTTTGGCTGCACAGGCAAAGGAGTTTTGTTTCCCTACAAATACTGTGAATCAGAGATTTCATTCACAAAAATATGATTGTTAGTACATTTTATTGGTGCGATATATTTACCCGCTGTCGCTAAAATCTAAATAAATTTAACATTGCATTGAGAGAATGAGGCCACTACGGTTGGGGGCTCGAATCCCCTCTCGGGCATGGATATTTGTGCCGTCCTTAGGATAAGCTAGTTGGTAAGTAGTTTGTAAGTTTAGGGACTGATGACCCCGCAGTTAAGTCTCTTAAGCTTAACAAACATTTGAACATTTTTTGAGAGAATGATTTTTTTTATTCTGTTATAATGAATCTTTCTAAAATAGGAGATATAAAAATTAGTATACACTCCAATTGTTTTTCGCTCAAGATTTATGGTTAAAACAGTGCGTAGGCTGTGCATGAAGTGATTACATTTACAAATCAGCAGATCGAGCGGTCTCGACGTACCTAGTCTCAACTCGTGCTGAATCATTCATAATAGTTCGTGGTGTAGTGTCCACGGGCGTCAAAGCAGTCTCCAACTTTGTCATACACACGATCATACAGATGGCGAATACTGTCTCGGTATAGCGTATTCCACGCCTGATCGACCTGTTTTCGTAGTTCCGCAAGATCTCTGGGTTGACGAATCGCTAGTGTGACTAGTCTTCCCATAATATCCCACATGGGCACAAGTCCGGATATCGTGGTGGCTAGGGTAGTTTCTTCACGTCTTACGGAGAACGTTGAATATGATGTGCCGTATGTGGGCGACCATGATCGTACTGGAACATGACTTCACCTTCAGGAAGCATGAATGGCAACATAACGGGTCTTACAACATTCTTCACATACCGAACGCTGTTCAGCGTCATTACCAAAATCACCACAATTGAGAGTTTTAGATTATCGCGCTATAGGAAATTAGGCCTACAATACGACGATATTGGCAGAGTCTTTGCTACGAGGACGACCAGAACCTCGTCTAAATGTGTGAAAATGTTCACATGACAATTGGTATCAACGTATTTGCACAGCTGACGCGGCACATCCAACGTTTGGGGTAATTCTCTGAAAGGACCATCCCGATACTCGGAAGACCTCTTACGATCTCAGTTGGCTGTATGAACCAAGAATGCGTCTCCGTGGCATTTCTTCTATTCGCCTGACATGCTAATATCACACTTAACCCGTTCTATTTTAAAGAGCGCACACAGAAGGCGCACTAGCAGCTATGGGACTATACTATCTCATTCTAGACTACCTTATATGCCCGTGCTTCACAACGGTTGTTAAAGAGGGACCTGTGTACATCATTGTCTTTTAGGGTTCCGGACCTAGGTCAGTAAAAACAGATTACTTGTTGGATCGCTCTGTCAATAAATTCAGTCCGCCTAGCCGAGATGTCAAAGTTAAGTAGAAGTCATTATCGGAAACGATGAATGTTCATAAAGTTTTCCCTACAAAAAGTGAAATTAATTTAAGTCTGTACTCCGTAACGATGTACATTCAATTTTAGTTTCTGCTCATAAAGTTAAGGCTGCGGTGTGTAATTATCTGTTTGGCGTAAACTTCTGAAAACACTTCTATAGTTGAGGTGATAAATATAATAATAATAGCGGCTTATATTGGTTCTGTGGTGTAGTTTGTAGTACTAAACTGTTTCTCTCTCACAATAAGTGTATGCTGAAGTATTAGTATGTTGCAGTTTTGCACTGGGTGCAATGTAGTTCTTCTGTATGCATTGCTCCCTATTATCGAAAACTCGACAAATGCTAAAAGTCTGGTAATGTAATCAACAGAGCAGTTCATGTCTGTTTCAATAAGACGTCATGGTGGTGTTAATGTGCGATAAAGTAAGTCTGGGTAATCGTTTAAGGAATTGCGTCAGCTGATTTTCTGTATAGAAATTTCCATTAAATATAGTATTTCCAGAGAATTGTCTTGATTGTGTTTGCAGCATCGGCCACTCTTTCAGCTAACACATGTCTCCACGTCCTGCAGTGATCCTTTTGTAATGCACGAAGTTGAAATCGACCTTGTGTAATAGAGTTATACATTTGTCTCTGCAGAAGATGATGTCTTTCTCTATTGTAATATAGTCCGCACCAAAAGTGAGTAATTAAACTTTTTATCACAATATTGTACGGAACAATTATGAAAGCACAGAGGTTTCTGATGAGTTCGTCGCTCGCGTGTGTATATTATCTCTAGTGGAAGGCACAGAGCAGAAATATCTCTGTAGTGAGCATTCAGATTCGCGGAATAGATTTTGTGCCGTCCACATTAAGGTGGAAATGTCACGTTATATTAGAAAAAATCTACTAATCGCTGACTTTATCTTGGTCCTTTTTTGTTCGGTTAAGACGGTTGACGTAAATGGTCCTTTTAGCGACGCTCCCTCAACTTTGTTGTTGCTTCTGTGACACGTTTATTTACATATTATTTCATGTTATGTGGTTGCTCTGCGAAAAGGTGGGTCTTCTTTGCAGCCAATGCGGTAGAAACCTATCGTAAGAGCAAATAAATATATGGATCGAGTGGTCTCTTCTCAATATCACGTGTTAATTTCGGCTTAATATTCAGACGATGCAAATTCGTGAAGTAGTTTTTCAGGTAAGAGGGGTTTAATTATTGTTGAACGAACGGAGACAATGGTCACTGAAAACGCTTAAAATTACGATATACTTTTTTTTCTTTTTTGCTCCAATTTTGATAAAATTATGTCTATATGTTGACTCAAACTGTTCTCATGTTTACTGTGGAAGCCGTATGGCGATCCCTCTTTGAATAAGGTGATCGCCACATTTAATGATTAATTTGTTATAAAATTTGATCTTGACGATAAATATTAATTGTGAAGGGGTGTTTTTCAAAAAGAACAAATACTTCTTCGAAATCCACTTCGATTTATTGCTACAGACAAGATACAACTGGCTTGAACTGAACTCTAATTCTGAAGTACAACAACTGACTGACTCCTAATTCCCGCGCATTACATGTATTTATTACATTATTAACAATGTTAAGTGATGCATAATTATCACAATGATAATTTATGAATCGGTTCTTTCATAAACAACAAATTCATATGATTTGTATTTATTATACAATGTCATTGTATTAGTATAATAAATAACTGATTAAATAGTTTTAATATTTTATAAATGAAGTGAATCCTATTGTTTGGGTGAAGTTAAATAACCTGCTTTACAATGAACTACAATGTCTGACAATTAGCCATAATGACAATTATATGTAACAACAACTTTAAATTACAATTTTTACTGGAATTTGGTCAAGCCCAAATTATTATGAAAATTAATCTAATCTTAATAAAGGAAATGAAAGGAAATAAATACTGCAAAATAAATACTACGAAATTAGTGGGGTTTAATAATGGGAAAAGGTAATAGAGCATTACTAAATTAATGAGGTTTGATAATGAGAAAATATGGTAATGGTAATTAAGGAGTTAAAGAAATTTAGTAATGGGCATAAAAGCTGTAATTACTATGAAATTAACGGATTTTATTAATGGGAAAAAATGAGGTAAATACTTAGTGACATAAACAATGTAGTTGCTATAATGTAGAAATGAATACGGGTGGTATCACAAACTTCACTACAAGATAGGTTTAAAGGTGGTATAATAAACTTTACTACAGGAAAGAAAAGCATCCGGAGCTTCAGTATATAGGGAATGGTATGCTAAATTACACTATAAGGAAAGAAGGGTATCCTGTGTTTCAGTAAAGAGAGGTATAGTATATTACATTAGATGGAGGCTCATGTTGTTACATTACAACCGCATCAATATTCGCCCAATCGTTTTGAAGATTGAAGTGAACACCGACAGGCCTACATTTACAGAGTTATTATTAGTATAGGAGATAGGTGTGGTGTCTGTATTTTCGGACATATCCGTGGTCGTGATGGATTAGCTGTGCGCACTTCGGCGTCGTGCCGCGGTGCGCGCGGCCGTTCGCGGTCGGGGGATCGAGTCTCCCCTCGAGCATGGGTGTATGTATTGTACTTAGGTTAGTTTATCTTAGTTTAAGTATTTTGTAAGCTACGGACTAATGACCAAGCAGTAACGTCCGATAGATTTACAAACATTTGAACATTTTGGACATATCCGAAAGAACAGACAGCACACCTATCTACAATGAGTATTTACAAGGGAAGTCGGCGGTTGGTTCATTTACCTCACCGCAGATGGGGTCGTACCTGCGACCTCACACGGAAATCCGTACCGGCGAGTGTAAGAGGACTTGGACGATGGAGGCGCTACAGCCGTGACGTGTCACTTGTGGAAGGCTGAGACGGCCAGTAGGCGAATGCGGGTAGCTAAGTGGTTAAGGCTATCACAGGCTCGAAAACGGAGACCACGGATCGCTTTCCCGCCAGGCCCAATTTTCACTTGTCATCACTGTGTGATTTCAGTGTCTCAAACCAGCTAAAATCAATCCTTTCCTTCCTAATCATTCTTCTTTGCTCCCTAATAACGCTGAAACCACTATCAGTGGATCAGTAGATGTATTACACGCGAAGTACCATCTGCCTTCTCCGAACCAAAATCGATCTCTTCTTTCTAGGTGTAGCTACTATTTCTCCGGAATAATTATTACAGTCAATTAACTGTTTCATACACATACTGAATCGGAGTCTCCTTGATTTATTCTAGACATTCCATAATTTCCGAATATTTCAGATTTCATTCATTCCAAAATTCAATAAGTTCTTGTTATTTGGTTCTACAACGAATTTCGTATTACTTATAAAAAATGACAATATATTTTACTGTTTCTACCGTACCATTTTTTCATAGGTTTTTATGAACATTATAATCTAACCTACCAGTTTTTCTTCGTTTACCTCATTAAAATGTTCAAATGTTTGCAAATCTATCGGACCAAACTGCGTGGTCATCAGTCCGTAGCTTACAAACTTCTTCAACTAAGGTAAACTAACGTAATAACAAACATACACACCCATGCCCCAGGGAGAACTCGAACCTCTGACGGCGAGCAACCGCGCGCTCCGCAGCGAGGCGCTTTAGACCGCTCGGCTACTCCACCTCATCATGGTATTGTTCTGTTTAGGTATTAACCGCATGGATTTGTTTGGGAAATGTTCAAATGTTTGTAAATCTAAGGAACTTAATTGCTGCGTTGATCAAAAAAATAATAAAATACAAAAACAAAAATAAACTACCCGAACTAACTTCAACTAAAGACAACACAAACACCTATACTAGAGAGAGGACTCAAACCTCTGACGCCCCCCCCCCCCCCCCGGGGAGTTCACGGTTGTTTCGTGAGTACGTGCGTGGCGAGCACGGGGCCCCGAGCTAATGACGTCTTCCTTCCTTCTTTACTACCCGGCCTGCATTTCCTTTACCCCTCCCCTCCTTTCCTATCCTCGCTCCTTTGCCTCCCCACCGGAGGCCTGATAACCTCAGTAGTTTAGTCCCCATATCCCAACCAAACAACCCAACCCTCCGACAGCGAGCAAATTCGCGCTTCCCATCAAGGCGCCTTAGGGCGTGCAGCCACTCCACCATGACTACTTTACTAGAGAAAGAACTTGCGCAACTGCAGGAAAAGGTAATCTTCACTGTCTCCTCATTAACATTTGTAGGGACGACTGTAAGAAGAGAAGGGACGTCGACCTGTTGATAGCTGATCGCGAAAGAGAAAGAAGAGTGGCAAGTTCATAAACTAAATTCGAAGTTTGTAGCCGGCCGCGGTGGCCGAGGGGACTGAAGCGCTTCAGTCACGGTCTGCACGGCCACTACGGTCGGGGGTTCGAATCCCCCCTCGGGCATGGATATTTGTGCCGACCTTAGTTGTAGCTAGTTCATAAGTAGTTTGTAAGTTTAGGGACTGATGACCCCGTAGTTAAGTCCCATAGACTACACAAAATTTGAACATTTTTAGAAATTTGTAACACACACACAAACACACACACCACTCCCAACTGCATACACACGCTTTAGCCATTACACAGTGCGAATGGACGCCTCTCCTTACGATGAGTGGTCTTTTCACTCTAAAGTACGAGCGTGTTGTCCGTGTGCAACATGGGAAACGCGCGCGATCTGACCAAGTGATGACTGTGATGGCGCGCGCACTCGGCACGGGCATTTGGAAGAATGTTAGAGCAATGCTGTGGTGAGTGTCTTCAACAAGTGACGAAACCAAGGTGGAACCACATCCAAACTTCGATGGGTGACCACTCCTGATTACAAGGTGTCATGCGCTGTATGTTGGGAAGACTGACAAAACTGAACAGGCGGTGAACTGTTCGACATGTTCAAATGTTTGTAAATCTAAGAGGCAAAACTACTGTCGTCATCAATCCCTATACTTCAAAACAACTCATACTAGCTTAAATTAACATACGTACAACACGCACATCCCTCCCCTGTTGTGTGATCAGCCTCTCAGTAGTCTCTAGCATGACACCGTACATCACACGGCTAGTCCCGCGCGGCGTTTTAGTGACAACCTCAGGTATAGCTATGAAACCGAATCTTGATTTCAAAAGTTACTCGAAGAGTGGTTACGTACAAAAGGTTCTAGGTAAGAGACAATTCTTAACTAGAGCTCCGTCTAGCTGGATGTTGAATTCCGGTTGTGTGCTCATGTCAGACAGAGATGCTGACAGCTTCTTTCTCGGGAAAATATACCATCCTGAAATGTCACTGCAACACGGAAGGGAAATTCTCCTCGAATTTCTCCTTGATATCAGCTTACTACATGGAAACGTCTATGGTCTTTAGTCCCTAGACTTACAAACTATTTAAAGAAACTTAAGCTAAGGACAACAGAAACGCCCATGCCGCAGTGAGGACTCGAACCTCCGACGAGAACGGTTGCCCAATCCGTAGCGTGCTGCCTTAGACATCGCAACCACTCCGCGCGATCAAACAAGAAGTAAGTAATAGTACATACTGATTCTTTTGTTTTGAGACATGTACGAAAATACAGACACCATACCTACAATCGTACAGTGGATAAATAAAAGTATCTATGCGGGTGGAAGAAACGAAGCTTAGAGTTCAACGTTCCGTCGCAACGTGGCCATTAGAGACAGATCTCACGCTCGGATTATTTTTGGGTAAATATAGGGAAGGCAGTCGTCTGTGCCCACAGAGAACCCATCTCGACATTTCACTGGAGTGATTTAGGGAAATCGCGAAGAACCTAAATCTTTCTGGCCTGAGGCGGATTTGAACCGCCGTCCTCCGGAATCAGAGAATCCAGAATATTAGCACTTGTAGTTTGCTCCCACAAAAAGAAAAAAATGTTTGTAAAGCTTAAGGGACTAAACAGCGGGTGTCGTCAGTCCCTAAACTTACAAACTACTTACGAACTACCTGATACTAAAGACGACACAAACATCCATGCCTCAGGGGGGATTCTTACCCCCAACGGCGAACGGCCGCGGGCACCGCAACCGAAGCTCCAGTACGCGCGGCTAATCTGCAGGTTACTGATAACTCTCCTATGTGAAACAATCTATTTTAGAAAGATTGGAGGCGTTTGCAGACAGGGCAGGAACTTTGATCTGATGCTTGTAGATCTCAATCCTTTGCATACCTTAACTAAATCTTCAAATATGTAAGACGTTCCGAACATGCTATGTGCGCACAATGAGAATGACTGGTATTTAAGCCAGAGATTAATAATAGTTACAAAGAAATACACGAGTCTTTCGGCATTAATTTACGATC
Source organism: Locusta migratoria (assembly GCA_026315105.1). Taxonomy (NCBI): domain Eukaryota; kingdom Metazoa; phylum Arthropoda; class Insecta; order Orthoptera; family Acrididae; genus Locusta; species Locusta migratoria. The sequence goes on along the minus strand of CM048748.1, from coordinate 438,967,453 downwards.
TCAAGTCAAAGAACAGAAACCTGATGAATGGAGGAATAATAAAGATGTTATTTAAGACTATTCATCACAGAGGATGAGAGAAACCAGACCCAGAACAGAAAGATTTAAGTGTTCCTCTTTCCACGCTTTCTATTAGAGAATGGAACGACAGAAAAATATCATAAAAGCGTTTCGATTAACCCTCTGCCAGACACTTAAATGTGGCTTGCAGAGTATTTATGTAGAAGTCGATGCAGAAGCAACGTTTTTAAACATTAGGTTCTTATTTCGAAGTTATTTTCTGGTACGGTATATAAATAATGCTACACGTATTGAAAGTTTTTAAAGAAATATGTGCTTGTTTTTTCAGGTCATATCAGGAAATACAGTCATCCTCCAGTAATAGCCATCTTAAAAGGTGCTGACACATTAACAAAATTTCTTTTGAATTTTGAATGACAAGGCAAAGGGGTTTTGTTTCCTCACAAACACTGTAAATTAGACATTTCATTCAGAAAAATATGACTGTTAGCACCTTTTATTGGTGCAATTAATTTACCCTGGGTCGCTAAAATGTAAATTTAACAACACATTGAGAGAATGATTTTATTGTGTTGGAATGAATCTGGCTAAAATGGGAGAAATAAAAATTAGTACACACTCCTATTGTTTTTCGCTCAAGATTTATGGTTAAAACAGTGCGTAGGCTGTGCATGAAGTGATTACATTTACAAATCAACAGATCGAGCGGTCTCGACGTACCTGGTCTCAACTCGTGCTGAAACATTCATAATAGTTCGTCGTGTAGTGTCCACGGGCGGCAAAGCAGTCTCCAACTTTGTACTACACTCGATCATACAGATGGTGAGTACTGTCTCGGTATAGCGTATTCCACGCCTGATCGACCTATTTTCGTAGTTCCGCAAGATCTCTGGGTTGACGAATCGCTAGTGTGACTAGTCTTCCCATAATATCCCACATGGGCACAAGTCCGGATATCGTGGTGGCTAGGGTAGTTTCTTCACGTCTTACGGAGAACGTTGAATATGATGTGCCGTATGTGGGCGACCATGATCGTACTGGAACATGACTTCACCTTCAGGAAGCATGAATGGCAACATAACGGGTCTTACAACATTCTTCACATACCGAACGCTGTTCAGCGTCATTACCAAAATCACCACAATTGAGAGTTTTAGATTATCGCGCTATAGGAAATTAGGCCTACAATACGACGATATTGGCAGAGTCTTTGCAACGAGGACGACCAGAACCTCGTCTAAATGTGTGAAAATGTATTTGCACAGCTGACGCGGCACATCCAACGTTTGGGGTAATTCTCTGAAAGGACCATCCCGATACTCGGAAGACCTCTTACGATCTCAGTTGGCTGTATGAACCAAGAATGCGTCTCCGTGGCATTTCTTCTATTCGCCTGACATGCTAATATCACACTTAACCCGTTCTATTTTAAAGAGCGCACACAGAAGGCGCACTAGCAGCTATGGGACTATACTATCTCATTCTAGACTACCTTATATGCCCGTGCTTCACAACGGTTGTTAAAGAGGGACCTGTGTACATCATTGTCTTTTAGGGTTCCGGACCTAGGTCAGTAAAAACAGATTACTTGTTGGATCGCTCTGTCAATAAATTCAGTCCGCCTAGCCGAGATGTCAAAGTTAAGTAGAAGTCATTATCGGAAACGATGAATGTTCATAAAGTTTTCCCTACAAAAAGTGAAATTAATTTAAGTCTGTACTCCGTAACGATGTACATTCAATTTTAGTTTCTGCTCATAAAGTTAAGGCTGCGGTGTGTAATTATCTGTTTGGCGTAAACTTCTGAAAACACTTCTATAGTTGAGGTGATAAATATAATAATAATAGCGGCTTATATTGGTTCTGTGGTGTAGTTTGTAGTACTAAACTGTTTCTCTCTCACAATAAGTGTATGCTGAAGTATTAGTATGTTGCAGTTTTGCACTGGGTGCAATGTAGTTCTTCTGTATGCATTGCTCCCTATTATCGAAAACTCGACAAATGCTAAAAGTCTGGTAATGTAATCAACAGAGCAGTTCATGTCTGTTTCAATAAGACGTCATGGTGGTGTTAATGTGCGATAAAGTAAGTCTGGGTAATCGTTTAAGGAATTGCGTCAGCTGATTTTCTGTATAGAAATTTCCATTAAATATAGTATTTCCAGAGAATTGTCTTGATTGTGTTTGCAGCATCGGCCACTCTTTCAGCTAACACATGTCTCCACGTCCTGCAGTGATCCTTTTGTAATGCACGAAGTTGAAATCGACCTTGTGTAATAGAGTTATACATTTGTCTCTGCAGAAGATGATGTCTTTCTCTATTGTAATATAGTCCGCACCAAAAGTGAGTAATTAAACTTTTTATCACAATATTGTACGGAACAATTATGAAAGCACAGAGGTTTCTGATGAGTTCGTCGCTCGCGTGTGTATATTATCTCTAGTGGAAGGCACAGAGCAGAAATATCTCTGTAGTGAGCATTCAGATTCGCGGAATAGATTTTGTGCCGTCCACATTAAGGTGGAAATGTCACGTTATATTAGAAAAAATCTACTAATCGCTGACTTTATCTTGGTCCTTTTTTGTTCGGTTAAGACGGTTGACGTAAATGGTCCTTTTAGCGACGCTCCCTCAACTTTGTTGTTGCTTCTGTGACACGTTTATTTACATATTATTTCATGTTATGTGGTTGCTCTGCGAAAAGGTGGGTCTTCTTTGCAGCCAATGCGGTAGAAACCTATCGTAAGAGCAAATAAATATATGGATCGAGTGGTCTCTTCTCAATATCACGTGTTAATTTCGGCTTAATATTCAGACGATGCAAATTCGTGAAGTAGTTTTTCAGGTAAGAGGGTTTTAATTATTGTTGAACGAACGGAGACAATGGTCACTGAAAACGCTTAAAATTACGATATACTTTTTTTTCTTTTTTGCTCCAATTTTGATAAAATTATGTCTATATGTTGACTCAAACTGTTCTCATGTTTACTGTGGAAGCCGTATGGCGATCCCTCTTTGAATAAGGTGATCGCCACATTTAATGATTAATTTGTTATAAAATTTGATCTTGACGATAAATATTAATTGTGAAGGGGTGTTTTTCAAAAAGAACAAATACTTCTTCGAAATCCACTTCGATTTATTGCTACAGACAAGATACAACTGGCTTGAACTGAACTCTAATTCTGAAGTACAACAACTGACTGACTCCTAATTCCCGCGCATTACATGTATTTATTACATTATTAACAATGTTAAGTGATGCATAATTATCACAATGATAATTTATGAATCGGTTCTTTCATAAACAACAAATTCATATGATTTGTATTTATTATACAATGTCATTGTATTAGTATAATAAATAACTGATTAAATAGTTTTAATATTTTATAAATGAAGTGAATCCTATTGTTTGGGTGAAGTTAAATAACCTGCTTTACAATGAACTACAATGTCTGACAATTAGCCATAATGACAATTATATGTAACAACAACTTTAAATTACAATTTTTACTGGAATTTGGTCAAGCCCAAATTATTATGAAAATTAATCTAATCTTAATAAAGGAAATGAAAGGAAATAAATACTGCAAAATAAATACTACGAAATTAGTGGGGTTTAATAATGGGAAAAGGTAATAGAGCATTACTAAATTAATGAGGTTTGATAATGAGAAAATATGGTAATGGTAATTAAGGAGTTAAAGAAATTTAGTAATGGGCATAAAAGCTGTAATTACTATGAAATTAACGGATTTTATTAATGGGAAAAAATGAGGTAAATACTTAGTGACATAAACAATGTAGTTGCTATAATGTAGAAATGAATACGGGTGGTATCACAAACTTCACTACAAGATAGGTTTAAAGGTGGTATAATAAACTTTACTACAGGAAAGAAAAGCATCCGGAGCTTCAGTATATAGGGAATGGTATGCTAAATTACACTATAAGGAAAGAAGGGTATCCTGTGTTTCAGTAAAGAGAGGTATAGTATATTACATTAGATGGAGGCTCATGTTGTTACATTACAACCGCATCAATATTCGCCCAATCGTTTTGAAGATTGAAGTGAACACCGACAGGCCTACATTTACAGAGTTATTATTAGTATAGGAGATAGGTGTGGTGTCTGTATTTTCGGACATATCCGTGGTCGTGATGGATTAGCTGTGCGCACTTCGGCGTCGTGCCGCGGTGCGCGCGGCCGTTCGCGGTCGGGGGATCGAGTCTCCCCTCGAGCATGGGTGTATGTATTGTACTTAGGTTAGTTTATCTTAGTTTAAGTATTTTGTAAGCTACGGACTAATGACCAAGCAGTAACGTCCGATAGATTTACAAACATTTGAACATTTTGGACATATCCGAAAGAACAGACAGCACACCTATCTACAATGAGTATTTACAAGGGAAGTCGGCGGTTGGTTCATTTACCTCACCGCAGATGGGGTCGTACCTGCGACCTCACACGGAAATCCGTACCGGCGAGTGTAAGAGGACTTGGACGATGGAGGCGCTACAGCCGTGACGTGTCACTTGTGGAAGGCTGAGACGGCCAGTAGGCGAATGCGGGTAGCTAAGTGGTTAAGGCTATCACAGGCTCGAAAACGGAGACCACGGATCGCTTTCCCGCCAGGCCCAATTTTCACTTGTCATCACTGTGTGATTTCAGTGTCTCAAACCAGCTAAAATCAATCCTTTCCTTCCTAATCATTCTTCTTTGCTCCCTAATAACGCTGAAACCACTATCAGTGGATCAGTAGATGTATTACACGCGAAGTACCATCTGCCTTCTCCGAACCAAAATCGATCTCTTCTTTCTAGGTGTAGCTACTATTTCTCCGGAATAATTATTACAGTCAATTAACTGTTTCATACACATACTGAATCGGAGTCTCCTTGATTTATTCTAGACATTCCATAATTTCCGAATATTTCAGATTTCATTCATTCCAAAATTCAATAAGTTCTTGTTATTTGGTTCTACAACGAATTTCGTATTACTTATAAAAAATGACAATATATTTTACTGTTTCTACCGTACCATTTTTTCATAGGTTTTTATGAACATTATAATCTAACCTACCAGTTTTTCTTCGTTTACCTCATTAAAATGTTCAAATGTTTGCAAATCTATCGGACCAAACTGCGTGGTCATCAGTCCGTAGCTTACAAACTTCTTCAACTAAGGTAAACTAACGTAATAACAAACATACACACCCATGCCCCAGGGAGAACTCGAACCTCTGACGGCGAGCAACCGCGCGCTCCGCAGCGAGGCGCTTTAGACCGCTCGGCTACTCCACCTCATCATGGTATTGTTCTGTTTAGGTATTAACCGCATGGATTTGTTTGGGAAATGTTCAAATGTTTGTAAATCTAAGGAACTTAATTGCTGCGTTGATCAAAAAAATAATAAAATACAAAAACAAAAATAAACTACCCGAACTAACTTCAACTAAAGACAACACAAACACCTATACTAGAGAGAGGACTCAAACCTCTGACGCCCCCCCCCCCCCCCCCCCCCCGGGGAGTTCACGGTTGTTTCGTGAGTACGTGCGTGGCGAGCACGGGGCCCCGAGCTAATGACGTCTTCCTTCCTTCTTTACTACCCGGCCTGCATTTCCTTTACCCCTCCCCTCCTTTCCTATCCTCGCTCCTTTGCCTCCCCACCGGAGGCCTGATAACCTCAGTAGTTTAGTCCCCATATCCCAACCAAACAACCCAACCCTCCGACAGCGAGCAAATTCGCGCTTCCCATCAAGGCGCCTTAGGGCGTGCAGCCACTCCACCATGACTACTTTACTAGAGAAAGAACTTGCGCAACTGCAGGAAAAGGTAATCTTCACTGTCTCCTCATTAACATTTGTAGGGACGACTGTAAGAAGAGAAGGGACGTCGACCTGTTGATAGCTGATCGCGAAAGAGAAAGAAGAGTGGCAAGTTCATAAACTAAATTCGAAGTTTGTAGCCGGCCGCGGTGGCCGAGGGGACTGAAGCGCTTCAGTCACGGTCTGCACGGCCACTACGGTCGGGGGTTCGAATCCCCCCTCGGGCATGGATATTTGTGCCGACCTTAGTTGTAGCTAGTTCATAAGTAGTTTGTAAGTTTAGGGACTGATGACCCCGTAGTTAAGTCCCATAGACTACACAAAATTTGAACATTTTTAGAAATTTGTAACACACACACAAACACACACACCACTCCCAACTGCATACACACGCTTTAGCCATTACACAGTGCGAATGGACGCCTCTCCTTACGATGAGTGGTCTTTTCACTCTAAAGTACGAGCGTGTTGTCCGTGTGCAACATGGGAAACGCGCGCGATCTGACCAAGTGATGACTGTGATGGCGCGCGCACTCGGCACGGGCATTTGGAAGAATGTTAGAGCAATGCTGTGGTGAGTGTCTTCAACAAGTGACGAAACCAAGGTGGAACCACATCCAAACTTCGATGGGTGACCACTCCTGATTACAAGGTGTCATGCGCTGTATGTTGGGAAGACTGACAAAACTGAACAGGCGGTGAACTGTTCGACATGTTCAAATGTTTGTAAATCTAAGAGGCAAAACTACTGCCGTCATCAATCCCTATACTTCAAAACAACTCATACTAGCTTAAATTAACATACGTACAACACGCACATCCCTCCCCTGTTGTGTGATCAGCCTCTCAGTAGTCTCTAGCATGACACCGTACATCACACGGCTAGTCCCGCGCGGCGTTTTAGTGACAACCTCAGGTATAGCTATGAAACCGAATCTTGATTTCAAAAGTTACTCGAAGAGTGGTTACGTACAAAAGGTTCTAGGTAAGAGACAATTCTTAACTAGAGCTCCGTCTAGCTGGATGTTGAATTCCGGTTGTGTGCTCATGTCAGACAGAGATGCTGACAGCTTCTTTCTCGGGAAAATATACCATCCTGAAATGTCACTGCAACACGGAAGGGAAATTCTCCTCGAATTTCTCCTTGATATCAGCTTACTACATGGAAACGTCTATGGTCTTTAGTCCCTAGACTTACAAACTATTTAAAGAAACTTAAGCTAAGGACAACAGAAACGCCCATGCCGCAGTGAGGACTCGAACCTCCGACGAGAACGGTTGCCCAATCCGTAGCGTGCTGCCTTAGACATCGCAACCACTCCGCGCGATCAAACAAGAAGTAAGTAATAGTACATACTGATTCTTTTGTTTTGAGACATGTACGAAAATACAGACACCATACCTACAATCGTACAGTGGATAAATAAAAGTATCTATGCGGGTGGAAGAAACGAAGCTTAGAGTTCAACGTTCCGTCGCAACGTGGCCATTAGAGACAGATCTCACGCTCGGATTATTTTTGGGTAAATATAGGGAAGGCAGTCGTCTGTGCCCACAGAGAACCCATCTCGACATTTCACTGGAGTGATTTAGGGAAATCGCGAAGAACCTAAATCTTTCTGGCCTGAGGCGGATTTGAACCGCCGTCCTCCGGAATCAGAGAATCCAGAATATTAGCACTTGTAGTTTGCTCCCACAAAAAGAAAAAAATGTTTGTAAAGCTTAAGGGACTAAACAGCGGGTGTCGTCAGTCCCTAAACTTACAAACTACTTACGAACTACCTGATACTAAAGACGACACAAACATCCATGCCTCAGGGGGGATTCTTACCCCCAACGGCGAACGGCCGCGGGCACCGCAACCGAAGCTCCAGTACGCGCGGCTAATCTGCAGGTTACTGATAACTCTCCTATGTGAAACAATCTATTTTAGAAAGATTGGAGGCGTTTGCAGACAGGGCAGGAACTTTGATCTGATGCTTGTAGATCTCAATCCTTTGCATACCTTAACTAAATCTTCAAATATGTAAGACGTTCCGAACATGCTATGTGCGCACAATGAGAATGACTGGTATTTAAGCCAGAGATTAATAATAGTTACAAAGAAATACACGAGTCTTTCGGCATTAATTTACGATCTCAAGTCAAAGAACAGAAACCTGATGAATGGAGGAATAATAAAGATGTTATTTAAGACTATTCATCACAGAGGATGAGAGAAACCAGACCCAGAACAGAAAGATTTAAGTGTTCCTCTTTCCACGCTTTCTATTAGAGAATGGAACGACAGAAAAATATCATAAAAGCGTTTCGATTAACCCTCTGCCAGACACTTAAATGTGGCTTGCAGAGTATTTATGTAGAAGTCGATGCAGAAGCAACGTTTTTAAACATTAGGTTCTTATTTCGAAGTTATTTTCTGGTACGGTATATAAATAATGCTACACGTATTGAAAGTTTTTAAAGAAATATGTGCTTGTTTTTTCAGGTCATATCAGGAAATACAGTCATCCTCCAGTAATAGCCATCTTAAAAGGTGCTGACACATTAACAAAATTTCTTTTGAATTTTGAATGACAAGGCAAAGGGGTTTTGTTTCCTCACAAACACTGTAAATTAGACATTTCATTCAGAAAAATATGACTGTTAGCACCTTTTATTGGTGCAATTAATTTACCCTGGGTCGCTAAAATGTAAATTTAACAACACATTGAGAGAATGATTTTATTGTGTTGGAATGAATCTGGCTAAAATGGGAGAAATAAAAATTAGTACACACTCCTATTGTTTTTCGCTCAAGATTTATGGTTAAAACAGTGCGTAGGCTGTGCATGAAGTGATTACATTTACAAATCAACAGATCGAGCGGTCTCGACGTACCTGGTCTCAACTCGTGCTGAAACATTCATAATAGTTCGTCGTGTAGTGTCCACGGGCGGCAAAGCAGTCTCCAACTTTGTACTACACTCGATCATACAGATGGTGAGTACTGTCTCGGTATAGCGTATTCCACGCCTGATCGACCTGTTTTCGTAGTTCCGCAAGATCTCTGGGTTGACGAATCGCTAGTGTGACTAGTCTTCCCATAATATCCCACATGGGCACAAGTCCGGATATCGTAGTGGCTAGGGTAGTTTCTTCACGTCTTACGGAGAACGTTGAATATGATGCGCTGTATGTGGGCGAGTCCACCGTGCTACCACTGATTCACGTCATGCCTTGTGTGCGGATACAAAAATACCCCCGAACCCTTGTGAGAATACAGTTAAAGCTGCGAAGCAAGATAAGCAATTGACAGGGGGCTCTACGTTCGTAGTGTGTGGTATCATGAGAATTTGGGCACTACGGGAAGCATTCCTGGATAACACGACTTTTTAACGCGACTGCTTGACAGAAGCGGAAAATCCGATTTCGAATCCCCGTTCAGACAAATTTTAAAATTCGCCATTGAATTTATTTCAATACCATGTAATTGTCCAAATATGCCAATATTTCAAATTCTGAAGTATTTATTTTGTAACGATGAAAATTTATTTCCAAATCCGAATATGTTTGATGCTCAAGAAGATAAGAATCAAAATCTAAGATCTATAGAGACCACTGACAAACGCTCGTTAAATACATGATCAGTGTATCTCTGTTGACAACTTTCGGTTAAAACAAAGCTCTTATTTGGTTCGCTCTTTGTGAAGCTCTATGCAGGAGAATACACAATGACTACTCTTACTCTACAAAGAGGATATTTTCAGCTGGAAGTTATACACTAAATGCAAAGAAATAATGCTACACATGTGATAGGTGTTTGTATTGCCTTAAAATTTATAACTTCCCACCAAAACTGCTCGCTCTCAGGTTCTGAGTTTCACACTTGAAAATCTGACCCTTGCTTCTGGGGTAGAATAAGCCTGCGGTGAAATGCAGAATTTCCATGAAGAGTAAGCAAAATATTGTACTTCATGTTAAGTCCCTCACAAATTAAAATTCAACGATTCCATAAATGAAAGTTTTGCTAACGGTGAAAGCCAACACCCGTCTGGGAAGAAACTTGCTGCATATCACTCGCAGCAGAAGTTCCCCAAGTCTTAATCCGAGCTGTACGGCCCACGCCGCGGCCTAACAGAGAGAGATCTCAAGTAAACAAAGTCTGCAGCGAATCCCGCACTTTCTCTTAATTCCAAAAGAAAACTCCTCTTGTGCCAAGCTCTGTAGACTCTTAAACGGACCCAACCGAAAACTTAAGAAACAGTTACAACACGAAATGGCAAAATATGCTGATTTGTGCTACTCGGGAAATACGTAGGATTGCATCTGCAAAGGTACCAAAATATTAGCTCTGATTATTTAAACAGTAACTAGAACACACAAGACAATCTTGTTTTTACACTGTAGCAATATTTCATCGAGTAACATTGCTAATGGTTCAATAAGTAACAACACAGAAAATGTTGATTCTTCGTCCTCCATACGGAAGATGGACAAAATAATTTCCAGACCTTTCAGTTTTCGACGTTTTAACACTGAGACGAGACTACACTGCACAATTCAGGAGCCTATTTCCGAAGTGACTCATCTCCATAAAATAAGAAACTTGGGGAAACAGAAAAAATTGATGTCGGGCATAGGAGTATAGGAACTTCATAATTTATGTCATATATCTTTTTTTATTTTTTTATTTTTTTTTTTTTCACATCAACTAAATGCATGCATGTTTAAAAAAGCCGGATTCTAAACATTCCGAGAAAGTACGTATCTTATATTCTGCATCCCCATCCACATATTTACTCTTCAACTCACATTAAAGTTCCTGACAGAGGATTTACTGAACCGCCTTCATGATATTTCCATTCTTTAATAACACCCTAGGAAAAGGAACACCTACATATTTTCATTTTCGATCTGATTTCTTTTATTTTATTATATTATTCATGGCTCGCTACGTAGGTGAGTGCTAACAAATTATGTTCGCATTCGCAGAAGATTGTTGGCGGAAGAAATATCACAAACAGATGTCGCGGTAAGGAATAACGCCTTTCTTTTATAGATTTCCACCGCAACTTTTCATCTTTTTCCGTGTATCGCGAAACTAATCATTGCTCAAGATAATTAGAAAACCAGTTGCTATATGTAGGTTCTGCAGTATTTTCATTGGCAGAATGAACGAAAATGCTTCGAAGCCTTTCTGTGGGATGTGCGGAATGGACACTACAACATTACGGCAACCGATATAGTTGTAATAACAGAAAATGGCTGGAGAGAGGTTCAGTGTTAACTTGTGTTTACTCTACGAATTGAACAACAACGTGACTTAGCCGAAGCTATGCCATAGAAAGGTTAGAAGCGGGACGGACACAGAGGGAAGTAGCTGTACGTATTTCAGTGGCTCAGACTGTAATTTACGGGACCTGGATGCTATTTCAGACAACAGAAGCCAAGGCCAAGATTGTCAATGGGCAATATCAGCAAGCGGTGATCGTTATCTTCCGTTAAGAGCCCGTCGAGTAAGGTGGCTGAATGCAAGTCGGTTGCACCGCACTCTCCGGGCAGCAACAACGGTCCGAAATCGCCTTCGGAAATGTGGCCGCTATTTACGGAAGCATATGGTGTGTGTCGCATTAAAACCACGATTCCGTTTATCCGAAGAAACTGGGCGGACGAATATCAGAAATTGAGTCGTAACGAATGGTACCGGATTTTGCTCACAGATGGAAGGATGCTTGGAGTTTAACGTCCCGTCGACAGTCATTGGAGACGGAGCTTACGCTCGGAAGCTTCGAGTAAGGATGTGGAAGGAAATCGGCCGTGCCCTTTCAAAGGAACCGGGTTGCCAGAAGGTGGATTTGAACCACCATTCTTCCAAATGCGAGTTCAGCGTGTGACCACTGCGCCACCTCGCTCGGTGTTCACAGATGAGTCAAGATTTTGTGTTTCAGCTGCACAATCGTAGTTCCCTTATCTGGAAACAACTTTGCACTCGGAACAATCCTGCTTATGTGCAGGAAACATCATCGTATCACGGTGTGGTCAGGACGCAGTATTCGCGGACGTACGGACCTTTATGTCGTTCAGAGTAGCGCTTTGGCTGCTCAGAGGTATAGAGACGATATCTTTCGAACTTATTGTGTGCCCAGCGCTGGTGCCATAGCGAATAGGTTCCATCTAGTTGCTGATAGCGTTCGTCCACACAGAGATGCACTGTTGGACAGCATGGTTAAAGCTGTGGGAATTGAACGAATGGCGAGGCCAGCTTGTTCACCAGACTTAAACCCGAGTACGTGTGTCTGAGATGCACTTGGCAGACGCATTGCAGCCAGACGAGAACCTCCAACAATGGCTGCCGATATGAATATTGCACTCAAGGAAGAGTAGCCAAACACAGCTCAAGAGCTGACTGATACCCTCATACTGCCCATGCCGCGCAGGTTTGCAACTGTTCTTGCCGTCCGAGGTGATCACACACCATATAAAGCCAATAGTGGCTCCTTGGTGCCTCGCTCTGAGTAAACTACCACGACGTTGTTGGAACTTGTGAGTAAATTTAATTTTTTGTTGAAACATAAACTGCTAGATATGGATACTATGTGTGTGCTTCCATGAATTTAAATACCGTTAGGAATATGATTCGCTGCATGGAAGTAATAGTAACTGCGACTCCGAATGAACAATGCGAGATAACCCAGTGCGGTGAGACTGGGTAAGAATGACGGTAATTCTGTAATTCAATTCCATACTGGAATGGTAAAGTCCGTATATGAATATTATATCCGAAAAATAATTCCCTTTTGTTAAGTATCAGTTAGTTGCCAGGTAGTTGTTGACTTGTAGTTTATTGCTCCGTAGCAATACCAACTGTTGAAAGTTAACATGAAATTTTTAATGACTTCGTTCCTCAGTACGACAGATCATGAACACCTCAATGTAATCAACATAATCTTTCTTTGAAAACGATCGACGCGCGGCAATAGAGAAGGCGCATCCGGATTCGTAGCCCCGTAGTCGTCGGTTAAATTCTAATAGTGGCCGTCTACTGTAATGTTGGCTGTGGAGGCAACGACCTTGTTCATTCCGGCGCCTCGATCGTACATGAAACATACAAAAAACAAACAAAACATTTTAAGGATCACATTATAATATTTATACACACAAAAAAATATATACAATTTCATAATATTTAAGTTCCCGTACCACAGTCAGAATGAGAAAAAAAAAAAAAAAAAAAAAAACAATTTGAAATAGTTCTTGAATAAAATATCAGGTTCTTGTAGGAGCAGCGGTAGGAGAATTGTTCTATAACCGTTACTGAAATTTAAGTTAAAATCTAACACAGTCACTACGATTTACTGTTGATAGCTTCAGCTCAACCATTACATTCACCGCCTGATAAACTCGACGTTCCACATTCACACACAATATAAGTTCTTGTTACAGTCGAATATAGATAAATGTTAGACTCCTCAACTATATTAAATCTTTTCTCAAATAAAGTTAAACTTCTCCATGAATCAGATAAGTCTTCCAGAAATATAGATCACACATTAAACAAATCTTTGTAACACACTTGAAATACTTTACAATGCGACAGACATTTATTGCCGTCTGAAATAGTACAATTCCAAATCAGTACTGCTTGTAAGAAACATCTATTCAGTACGACAGATCATGAACAACTCAATGTAATCAACATAATCTTTGAAACTTCCTGGCAGATTAAAATTGTGTGCCGCAACCGGGATTCGAACCTGGGACCTTTGCCTTTCGCGGGCGAGCTGCCTACCGACTGTGCTATCCCAACACGACTCACGATGCCGCCTCACAAATTTACTTCTGCAAGTACCTCGCCTCCTACTTTCCAAACTTCACAGAAGCTCTCCTGCGAACCATGTAAGACTAGCACTCCTGGAACAAAGGATATGGTGGACACATGGCTTAGCCACAGCCTAAGGCATGTTTCCAGAATGAAACATTTCACTCTGCAGCGGAGTGTGCACTGATATGAAACTTCCTGGCAGATTAAAATTGTGTGCCGGAACCGGGACTCGAACCTGGGACCTTTGCCTTTCGCGGGCAAGCGCACTACCGAACGATCGACGTGCGGCAATAGAGAAGGCGCAGCCTGATTCGTAGCCCCGTAGTCGTCGGTTACATTCTAATAGTGGCCGTTTGCTGTAATGTTGGCTGCGGAGGCGAAGACGCTGCTCTTGTTCATTGCGGTGCCTCGATCGTACCTGAAACATACAGAAAACAAACAAAACATTTTAAGAATCACATTACAATATTTATACACAAAATAAATATACACAATTTCATAACATTTAAGTATAACCAGACTTTCCTTTACATCCTAGAAAACAGTGGTGATATAGGAAAGTGGAGATCGTTAATGTTCGTCCCACTACACCAGGTTTGAATCAATGCACCAGATGTACTTCATGAAAGGTTAATGTTTGTATGCTACATGACAGAGAGTACCTTGCAGACAACTTTGCCGAGAGAGGGAAAGGTGGAAACGAACAGAGATGGCAGAGAAAGGTGTGGATGCAGAGAGAGAAGGGAAGAGGATGTGACCTACAAGAGTGTACGATAAACACCCGGGCAACGCCGGGTTTACAGCTAGTAATTAAGAACTTTCAGTGTGTAATATGTAGCGACGTGTTATCATGTGCGAGTATGAAACCTTCACAGCTGATGCATCACTTCTTAATATTTTAAGAACTCTCATCAACTTTCGATTTCTTCGAGAGGATACTGAAAACTCTTAACCAGCAGCATACTACTGTGATCCAATAATAAAATAGCATTGTTATTTGTTGGTTAAAAATACGACTGCATTTAAAAGTCGTTAACAGCTACAAACTTCTATGAATCAGTAGTAAAAAGGTACTATTATGTACTGACTAAAACTAATGTTAAGTTGGTGATTATTTAATTTTCTGACATAACAATATTTTAATGTGTGACAAAGTCATACCATCGTAAATAACTGTAGTGGTACTGCACAGACGCTGTTATTTCGCTTAATTAACAAGTCATCGTGAGGTGGAAAAGTGGCTTCATTGTTTCGCGTTTCGGTTGGCCTATCCTCACAAATAAGAAAGTGTCATAGGAACATCTAAAATGTGTGACACTTTTGGTGTCCGATTAAGGGCCACCCGATACGACTCACAACAAAGTCAATTTTCCACCTAGAGATGACTCGGTAATTAAGTGACTTTAACGAAACCGTGTCACTTCCGTGTGTCACTACTGCCAAAGTAGCTGAACGTCACGACACTTATATTTGCAATGGAACACGCTGATAGTGCATCGTTCTTCGACCGTGCCCCTCCGAGCAAATCTTTGCGACCCGCCTGGGGGATCGAGATCCACAGGATGAAAAACACTGCTGTAGAGCTTCTCCATGATTTGTGATCTGAACGATTTGCGACCGTGCGGATCTCATTTTTATGAACTGATGGTAGTGTTCGACTGTGTCTCAAACCCCAGGAACCCACTGTCACGGTTTTGGAACATATCCTGTATTCAAATATTATGAATTATCTCGAACAGAACGATCTATTGACCCAAGGTCAACACGGATTTAGAAAATATCGTTCATGCGAAACACAACTAGCTCTATATTCACACGAAGTGATGGGTGCTATCGACAAAGGTTCGCAAATCGATTCCGTATTTCTTGATTTCCAGAAAGCTTTTGACACCGTACCTCACAAACGGCTTTTAATCAAATTGCGTGGTTATGGTATATCGCCCCAAATTTGCAATTGGATAGGGGATTTCTTGTCAGAGAGGACACAGTTCGTAGTAATCGATGGTAAGGCATCGACTAAAACAGAGGTGATATCGGGCGTTCCACAAGGTAGTGTTATTGGTCCTCTGCTATTCCTTATTTACATAAACGATTTAGGGGAAAATCTAAGTAGCTCTCTTAGGTTGTTTGCAGATGACGCCGTCATTTAGCGTCTAGTAAAATCATCTGAAGATCAAAACCAACTGCAGAACGATCTGAATAAGATATCAGTATGGTGTAAAAATTGGCAATTGACTCTAAATAATGAGAAGTGTGAAGTCGTCCACATGAGTACGATAAAGAAATCCGTTAAACTTTGTTTACAACATAAATCAATCAAATGTGAACGCCGTAAACTCCACAAAATACCTAGGAATCACTATTACTTCAGACTTAAACTGGAAAGAACACGTAGATAATATCGTGGGAAAGGCGAACCAGAGACTGCGTTTTATTGGCAGAATCCTTAAAAGATGCAACAGAACTACTAAAGAAACTGCATACACTGCGCTTGTCCGTCCATTTTTGGAGTATTGCAGCCCAGTGTGGGATCCTTATCAGGTGGGTTTGACGGAGGGCATCGAAAGAGTCCAAAGAAGGGCAGCTCGTTTCGTATTGTCACGATACAGGGGAGACAGCGTTACGGAAATGATACAGGATCTGGCATGGGAATCATTACAACAACGACGCTTATCGCTGAGGCGTGGGTTACTTGCGAAACTCCAATCGCCAACATTCTCCTCCGAATGCGAAAATATATTGTTGACTCCCACTTACATAGGTAGAAATGATCATCAGAATAAAATAAGAGAAATCAGAGCTCGAACAGAGAGATTCAGGTGTTCCTTCTTCCCGCGCGCTATTCGAGAATGGAATGGGAGATAAATAGTATAATTGTGGTTCGATGAACCCTCTGCCAGGCACTTAAATGTGATTTGCAGAGTATCCCATGTAGATGTAGATGTAGATGATCTACGTACGCACAAAATCGTGTGCCCGCAACATTTCTTCATTTCTTACTTATGGACGGCAGGCTCAGGCTCAGAATTACTGTAGGAGAATTCCAGTGACTTTCTGATTCTATGCCACGTCGATCTGCTGCTCTTACCGAGAAGGGAAAGGTTCGAAAGGATTTTAGAAAGATGCGATGACCTTATTCACCACAGTGAGACGTTACTGCTGCTACCTGTCCTGATTGCCATTTTTTGTGTTAATTTGCTCTTGTCAGGACTTAAACTAATATTTGCGTTAACAGTTAAACAATACTTAATTGATACGAACATTATTTAGTGGTTTTCATTGACACTTAAACAATACTTAATTTATCTGAACATTATTCGGTGGTTTTTCTTGCAATATGACCCAGGCGTTGATGTTGAAGTGGAGATGGCAAATTTGATTTCACTTTATTTCTCCAACAACTATTCGTCTCACACTCCTTGTTTCCGTCCACAGGGTGTATGAGTGAGTGCTTGCATGTTTTTCCCCTGTAGAGTAATTGATGGTATAGTCATGCGGTGGTGGTAGTAGTTTGCAAGTTTTGTACTTTCGCCAGCAGAGATAACAGTAGGTGAGTAGTGCTAAGAAATCGCAAGCTATGCCTCTGGTCGATCTTGGACTGGTCGAAGATCGCGAATTCGAGTAAGGAACTTGCCCTCTTGGCGCGCCGGTCACGACCAATCTGCGTGCGCCGTCTCGGGCAGGTTGAATTTTGGGTGACCGTTGGAGAGGCCGGTAGCCTGTCGGTAGGAGCCCCTAGAGAAGGACGGACGCTGTGGTGGTTGCTCCGCCAACTTGCAGAAATCTGGGTAAGATATGCGAGATATTAATAGTGTTTGGCTCCAAACCACGGTCAAAGGGCAGCTTTTATCAGTAGAAGCAAAAGTTTCACGAAAGAAAATTTCTTAATCGTGAAATTCCACGTGAAATGGGCGCACAAAGTGACTAAAGTGTTTCACAGGTGGTGTAGTCTCAAAGTCGTTATAAAATCTTTCCCCTTACAGATACGGCTTTCTTTCAATGCTTACCAGTTGGGATTTTGAGGTATCTTCATGTAGATGGTCGTTTTGTTGTAGAATCATTAAAATTGTTGGGTACGTTTCTTTATCTTGTTTGGACTTAGTTTTTGGCGGTATTAGTATCAGACAATGAACAGTCACAGTCAAAATAAACAACCGAAGTTGGCATAGTTTTGTAAAGGATCCGATTTCTTCACTGTTTTGTTTAAGAACCAAAAGGTTATTCAAACCACCATTGATAAATGCCATGCTCAATAATTATGTCTGTGTTAACTGAATTTATTCGTGGAAAGGAATAAACCTCAATATTTAAAGCTACATGTGTATTTGTATGATAATACTAATTTGTCTCCTCTGGTTCACCTTTCTTGGATGGGATTATAATGTGTAATATAATTCATATATCTTGTCCTGCGTATAAAATTGGACATATCCCTTCTTGCATAGCATACACTGGTTTAACTTTAACTTTAAGATGCGTTATCCGTTGCCAGCCGTTATTAATTAATTGTCCTTCTCTTGTTCAATCTAATTTCAACTTCTTTCACTTATTTCGGAACCACTATATATGCTTTTGTAAAATAAAGCCTAGAAAATATGTAAGCTTATCCCACAATACGTGTTATTGTGAATTAGTGAGAGCCAGCTGAAAGTAGCCGAGCACTTTTGTAGGTGGCCGAGGGACAAGAAGAAAAAAAGGAAGAGGCAAAGGTTTAACAAACACTGAATAAATATAAAATATGAGTACGTCACAACACCGCTAACGGCGTTTCACAGCTACTAACGCTCCCAAAGTGAAATATATCTGTCAATACACTCCAGTGGCGAGTCCTATTGAGTCACAGTATAACGGTAGGGAATGCGTCTGACTGTCAGGGAGTACAGACGTGTCTATCTCTCTCCGTCTGACTTCCCACTATGTGACGGGATCCCCGGCGCTACAAAAATGTGTATAGGACGGCGAGGAAAGGCGCTGAGGAGGTCATAAAGCGAGATCGGTTTGGCAGACGGCAGCGTGGGGCGGGGGTGTCGAGGGGTGGGCTATGTGTCGCTCTGGTGTGGGGGCGGCAGATAAAAGCGCGGCGGTGGCGCCGCCACAGCTCGCCTCGTCTCGCCTCGCCTGATGGACGCCCGCTGACGATGTAGTCGATGGCGGACAGTCTCGGGTGAGCGCACTTGGCGCTACTGCGTGACGTCACGGGGTGATCTAGAGCTCCTGAAAGCACAGTCTGGCGCATCCGCCATTTTCATTCCTACGAATGGTAAACACGGCACGCAGCTTATACGAACAGAATTGTTTTATTTAAGTTCAGTGAAATATTTTATAGCCGGCCGCGGTGGCCGAGGGGACTGAGGCGCGTCAATCACAGTCTGCACGGCTACTACGGTCGGGAGTTCGAATCCCCCCTCGGGCATGGATATTTGTGCCGTCCTTAGTATTAGCTAGTACATAAGTAGTTTGTAAGTTTAGGGACTGATGACCCCGTAGTTAAGTCCCATAGACTCTACAAACATTTGAACAATTTTTTTGAAATATTTTATAAGTTCCCGGCATAGAGCCTTAAAAATTCACATGTTTGTAGAACTTATGGGACTTAAATACGGGGTCATCAGTCCCTAAGTTTACAAAATACTTATGAACTAGCTAATACTAAGGACGGCACAAATATCCATGCCCGAAGGGGGATTCAAACAAAAATCAAATTCAAATGTTTGTAAATCTATCGGACCAAACTGCGTGGTCATCAGTCCGTAGCTTACAAACTACTTAAACCTAGGTAAACTAACCTACGGACAAACACAGACACCCATGCCCCAGGGAAGACTCGAACCTCCACGGCGAGTGGGGATTCAAACCCCCGACCGTATGGCCGTGCAGACCGTGACTGGAGCGCGTCAGTCCCCTCGGCCACCGCGGCCGGCATAGAGCCTTAGATCGCGCTACTTTGAGCTTGCATTCCGCTCTTGTTTTCATCTATATGTGGATTAGACACAAAAATCACGCGTTTTGTATCCTTATTGCTGCTTCTGTCCAAATACAGAAAAAAGAGCAACAAACATATATTTCTGTGATAAAAATCGCGTACTACGTTTAATGCTTCCGAAACTGGTCATCTACGGTAAAGTTTTTAAGAGATCTTGGCTTCTATTTGAATAGTGACTGTCAATATGCGAGGTTTGTTTGCCGTCTTGCAGTAAGTGTTTGTTGTCTGCTGTGACAAATTCACCACATCGGATTTTTGTACTCAAATTGCTGAAAGTACTTCTATTATGTTACTGAGAAAGTTTCAGAATGTATTAAAAGCAGTAAAACTAAAAAGAATATTGGTGTACAGGATCTGAAGTTTATGGTCGTAGAAGCACACGGTGCCGATGTTGGCAGTAACCTTTGAATCCTATTTTGAAAACCTAATCGTATAGAATGTGTTAACCATGAAATAAATAATTCCGTTCCTTGTCCAAGGTTGACAGGTTTCGTATGTAATAGTGTCCTTGTCTTGTCAGTAATTTAATAATACTTATAAAGCAAACATTTCGCTGCCAACATTAGCACACTACGCCGCCGCAGCCGCCAGTAAAATTTACCCAGTATTCTTTGCTAGTTATGTTACAGCCTCTTATAGACAAGCATCAATATTGGCATTTACTAATAAGAAATTGAATTGATGGTGTATTTTGTGATAAAACATCAGGTTCCGTACTATTATGTCAAACTGCATACTACAAGTTATGACGCTAAAACTTCGAAATACCACAAATAGCATTCAACGGTAGTTGCCTGTATCGGCACAGTACGCTGCCACAGCCGTAACGAAACTTTTTGTCCAGTTATGTTTTCCGTTTTAGCGTTTGTAATACTTTCTCGAAATAACGTAACAGAAGTATCTTCAACAATTTGTGCAATGTCAGTACAAAACTTTTTGATGAGGTGTATTTCTCAATATATTATATAAGACACACATATTGTGCTCTAAAACAGTATGTTCTGTAATATTATATTTTGTGGCTGCTAATTCGCTACAGGCAGCTTCCCTGTTAAGAGGTAGTACTTTAAGAAGAGCTAAACAAAACCGCAAGTTCAAATATCACAAACGATTTTTACTATTAAATATTGCTTCAAGTCATAATAATAACTATTTACTTACAATACATAACTGTGGGCTCGGTTCGGGTTCGCAGTTTTTGCGCCCAGATTTAATGATCCATCTTTTCTTCTCTCAGAATCTCTAGGGAAACTAAACGTTCTGTAGCCACGTCTGGAATGATTTGAGCAGTTTATTGCAACGCAACCACCCGTAATGTCGTGCTACAGTGCCGTGACGCAAATCCTACCAGCACCGCAGTGTGTTTAACTTGCAAGCCACGAGAATGAAAATGGCGGATGCGTCAGCTCGTACTTATAGGAGGGTGACCGGGGTCACACGTACGTAGCACCTCACACTCCTTAGCACGACATCAGATAACGTATAAGCTAGCGAATCAGTTAAAAGATACATAAGTGAAATCTAAAGACCACAAATTCTACTAAATTACTAGGAATTGTTATTGTGGACATCAATCAGGAGACTGGTTTGATGCAGGTCTCCATAATACCCCACCCTGTGCAAGCATCTTCACCTGATAATAAGAAAGGCAGCCTACATACAATTCAATCTGCTCACTTATTCGTCTCTCGGTCGTCCTCTATGATTTTTACCCCAGTCACTTCCTTCTAATGCTAACTTGACTATTCCTTGATGTCTCAGAACGTATCCCACCAATCTATCCTTTGTCTTGGGTAGAATATGACAGAAACTCCTTTTCTCCCCACTTCTGTTGAGCACGTCCTCATCAGTTACATGATCTACCCATCTAATCTTCATAATTCGTCTATAGCACCACATTTCAAAAGCTTCGATCACCTATTTGTCTGAACACCCTGTCGTCCACTCCCTTACGATACTACACTCCAAACCAATGCGTTCAGAAAGGACTTCCTAACATGTTAATTAAAATTGCATGTCATCAAATTTCACTTCTTCAGAAACGCTTTCCTTCCCATTACCATTCTGTACTTTACATCTCAAACATTTCATACAATCCTTGTTCTCAGAATAACGAAAACAACAAAAATGGATCTGTGATATCGGTCGAGCCGTACTCAAGTTGTGGCGTGACTAAGCTATTTAGGGATCCATTCTTATATTGCAAAGTACTCTCCCCCAAGCACAGTATGAAACTTAAGGTAGACGGTGTCCTTCCTCTTGTTTTGAAGCGAAGGACAAGCATGCGAAATTTCGTGAAGATCGCAATGAAACAGTAGGAGAAGTATGCTCCGCTATGCACCCAATACAACATTCTTTCTTAGCTGACGTTTTCGACGTATAAACTACATTCCTGCTACAGCTTCATAGTGAAGTAGTTTTGAAAATTTCGTGTTTACTGAGTGAGTGTCCTTTCGCTGTTAAATAGATAGAGATTAAGAAAACCGATTACTTAATTTCGGATTCAAGAGAATAAAGGGAGACTTGCAGACAAAAATAAATAGTAACAAGCAAATCTGTAATGTTAACTTTATTTGATACAAAGTCATGGCTGATGCGACAGTTTTACGGCATCTACAGCGAAACTGTTGTGCGATCGTTTCTTCATTTTCTGCATGTATGTGGCGGGGCTGAGGGGGAGTCGGATACGAAACGCATCATAAACTACCGAAACGACATGAAAACTTTGTTGCAGATCACTAATTACTCACATTTTCCAATAATTGACTCATAAATCTAGGTATTTTCACGCGGTGGCCTCTCATTACTCATGACGTCATATCTCCTGTGTTATGTGTCGTGCTCTTTTGTTTTTGAGCCAGAAACCTTCGTGGGCGTACGATGAACAGTTCACCAAAGTTTCATTGCAATCGAATGAAAGGTTTATGAACATGTAGAGGACAGACAGACAAATATATATATTACCTGATCTAATTCCTTCAGCATCACCTGATTTTCTGTGACTACAATCCATTACCCTTGTTTACTCTTGTTAATGTTCATTTTCTTACGAATTTAAAATACGAAAGACTGTAACTGAAAACAACACATACAAAAGATCATAGTTTCCTTGGCAGAAAACGTAGAAAATGCAACATTTCTACCAAAGAAACTGCCTGCATACACTCGTTCGTCCTAACGTGGAGGAGTACTGCTGAGCACAGTGCGATCCCCAACATTTGGGACTGACGGACGATATAGAGAAACATATAAATCTGAAAGAGTGGCATTGAATTATAATTTATATATTTTTGACGAATTTACAGCGTTCAGTGAATGAAATAAGTCGCAATTTGTGATCAGTTATGGCTTCACTGTGCTAGGTTTAGATGAAATACCAAAGTGCGGCTAATGAAAATTTTCATTCGCCGCACTTTGCTATTCCATCTAAACCTAGCACAGTGAAGCCATAACTGATCGCAAATTATGATTTATTTCATTCATTGAACGCTGTAAATTCGTCAAAAATATATAATTGTATACAAGCCGAGGCTGGGCTCCTGACGACAGTTAATGGTGTCTGATACGTCATGGTCTATTCTCCATGATGCGGGAATACAGTATTGTGGCTGCGATCATTACAGAACAAATAGGCTGTGGTAATAGGAAAGAGAATGGCGAATGGAGATTTCAGTGTGGCGGGAGACGTGCAGGGAAGAGTCCTCTGCAGTCGGGCTGGTCAATGTGTCCTCGTTGGCGGAGTGGTCAACGCGTCTGCCTAGTAAGCAGTCTGCTTTCGGCTCGCGTGCTGTGTGGACGTCTGTTTATTTCCTCGCTGCAGCCGGACGCGCGCTTACAGTGTGTGGTGAGTTATACGCTCTTGTGGCGTAAATAGTAGCCTTATGTTTCGAAATGAGTAGATCATCAGGATGAGTCAACCTAAACGAAAATATCCCTTGAAGTTCTCGTTTGACGAACATTATGCTAGACCAAGAGCATTTGAAGTAGAAGCGTTCCTTCGAGATGTAGTAAAGCTCAGTTTTAGGGAGATAGTCGGGATCCACCTATCGATTGTGAGTAGCACTGTTTATGTAAAAATGATTAATACTGAATGTTGTGAAAAGGTTATCGAACAATTTAGAGGAACATTGAAATTTAATCATTGTGACGGTAATGTCGGTACAGTTCAAGTTGATTATGCGGGATTTGGGACTAGAACTGTTCGAGTCTTTGAACTCCCGTTCGAGATAACCGAAGATGAGATAAATTCAGCTCTGAAACCATATGGGAGGGTTATCAGCAATACTGCTGAAAAATGGACAAGTTTTCAAACGTTCCCAGTACTCAATGGTGTCAGGCAACTAAAAATTGAGCTACAAAAACATATTCCGTCGTTTGCGGATACAGAGCCATTGTCATGTACGACGATCAACCACGTACATGCTCAGGCTGTGGACAGACAGGGCACGTCAGATCCGAGTGTGTGCAGCGAAGAGTGGCGCAGGTGCCGGCAGGTGAGCCGGTCGCGCCAATGAAGATGACGTCACTGCCTGTGACGTATGCCACGGCCCTCCGAGACAACACGGCCACCACGTCGACCGCCGCAATGGACGGAAACTACGGGACTGACGACGCTAACGTAAGCGTGGCAATGGACACCAGTACTAATCAAATACCGGCTGTCGCACCTATGAAAACGACGGAAACAGTCACTAAAGATGAACCGAATAAAAATATCCCAGAGAACTTTGCACAAGATGTGCAGTGTGAGGAGGAAGCCGTTTCTATTAAAGACGATAATACTCAGGACCCCACTAGCACTTCCGAGAATGAGGAGAGTCCACAATCTGGAACCTCCCCGAAGAAGCATAAAAAACGGCGCATAGCACCTCCTGACGCCAAACAAAAAGTACAGCCAGTGCGTGAGAAAGCGCAACAAATTAGTCGAAAATTAAGTGCTGACATGTCCGGAAAATTGCAACGGAGTCAACAGTTGAGTATGGAAGTTTCGTCAAATATAGAAACGCCCACGCAACAAGGCGGTGCAAAGGCAAAATCTACAAAGAAAGACTCGCGAAACAAAGTACCATCTCAACATGGCTCTGAGAATGAGATGCTTCAGTACACTCATAGAGGGAACTGGGCAGACGAAATTGCACACTTCCCTGAGGACGAAGAAATGAAGGAAGTACCGAGGGGTGAAAAAACGAAGGGGACGTCACCCCCACGTTCGATACACTAAAGATATTAGGCGCTAAGAGTATCAGTCATGTTATTCCCCTATGTTGTCAATCTAACTTTGCACAATTGCATTACAATCCTATAAAATAGGAACGATCAACATTAATAAGATCCGCAGTCATTTAAAACTTAAGTCCTTGCAAGATATGCTTTATGCAGCAGATATCGACATTGCAATGTTGCAAGAAGTTACAGACATCAACCTTGATGATATCACAGGATATAATGCAATTGTCAATTCATGGAACGATTCCGAGCTCGGCACAGCAATACTAAGCAAAGAAGGTATTATTGTCAACGATGTTGCCAAACTGACAAATGCCAGAGGCCTAGCTGTCACCATCAACGGTACTAGGCTCATCAACATCTACGCACCCTCTGGCTCCAGTAATAGACGGCGTAGAGCTGAATTTTTTAAAGATGATATAGTTCCCCTTTTCTGTGGACGATACGACCAAGTAATTTTAGGAGGGGATTATAACTGCGTCTTATCGGCTAAAGATCAAATGCCAAACATTAATTATTGTGCCGAACTTGATGACATAATCAAACAACTGAACATGACTGATACCTGGGAGCTCAAACACGGCGCACTGCCAGGCTTTACGTACATCACAAGTCATTCAGCCAGTCGCATCGATAGGATATATGTGTCCGATAATCTAAAAACGCAGGTGCTGCAGACCGAGTTGTGGCCCACCATATTTTCCGATCACATAGCATATATTTGCACCATTAACCTTAAAAGACAAGAAACATACCGGGGACGAGGACTGTGGAAACTAAATGTGGCACATCTGCAAGACCCTGAATGTCACGATATATTCAATAGTGTACGGACTGAGTGTGAGAAGAAATTCACCTCCTACCCTTCGTCACTGACTTGGTGGCTGAAATGTGCTAAACCGTCGATACGGCGAGCCCTGATAAACTACTCACGAGATAAGAATGCCTGGCAAAAACAGACGACTGAATTTTATTTTACAGTTCTGAGAGAATTGTACACAAATGATCGATCTGTAATCACCAACCATTTAGAGATAAAAAGAATTCAGGCCAAACTCTTAGCTTTGAAACGGAAACAGATTGAAGGCTGCAAAATACGATCGAGGCTTCAAAACGATGTAAAAAGAGAACAGACGTCAATTTACCACGTGATAAATGAAAGAAAGGGCCATCGGAAGAAAATAATAACTGAAATGCGTTCCATGGATGGTAGATTGATTACGCAGCAAAGTGAGATTAAAAACGAAATCTATAAATACTTCACCAACCTGTTAAGTAATACCAAAACGGACACTACAGCGCAAAATATTTTTACAACAGGACTGACCAGGAAGCTGGATCAGGATGAAGCAGATAACCTGTTAGCTGACGTGACGGAAGATGACGTGGCGGATGCAATAACACGAAGTCCAAAAAATAAATCTCCTGGGCGTGACGGAATTCCAGCTGAGTTATACCACACGTTCCGACGACAAATGATACTTAAGCTAACACGAATTTGCAACGATTTAATGAATCCCAGAAGTGATATCCCAAGTGAGTTTCGAGAGGGAATAATAGTTCTAGTCCCGAAAAATCATGCAGGAAAATCTGTAACAAATCTACGACCGCTTACATTACTGAACTCTGACTACAAAATATTTTCCCGCATCTTGAATGAGAGATTAAAAGCCGTAATGAACACCGTCACTGGTCCGTATCAATCCAGCGTCGGTCGCGATAGATCCATTCACCACACACTGTGTGACTGTAGAGACATCATATCAATTGCTGGAGCTTGTAAAATAAAATGCGCGCTCGTTTCGTTAGATTTCGAGAAAGCTTTCGACAGAATCAATCATGATTATCTCTTCCACACTATGGCTTACATGGACTTTCCGCAACGTTACATCGGAATTATAAAGAACTTCTTAAACAGTGCTACCTCCACAGTCATGGTCAACGGTCAGCCCAGCAAACCTATCACAATCAACAGTTCAGTGAGACAAGGGTGTCCACTATCTATGTCCCTCTTCGCAATAGCCATTGAGCCTCTGCTTTTCCGTTTAAGTCAACATCTCCAAGGCATCACAATAGATGGAGTGCAGGTAGTGTGTAAGGCCTATGCTGACGACGTTGTATTTCTGGTCCGAGACAACGAAGAGATATGCAAGGCACTAGAAATAATAGATAAGTATGCACTTGCATCCGGAGCCAAGCTGAACAGCAATAAATGTGCACTAATGAATATTGGGCGTGGTCTAGGAGTTCGCACTCCAGGACCAATAAAGGAGACCCCCACATTAAAATGTCTTGGAATCGAATATGCACAAAACATCCGGCAGACAATTGCTTTGAACTATAGAAAACTACTTAATGTCATACGTGCCAGCATCCACCAACATACGCTCAGGATGATTGATGAAATACAGAGAGTGCAACTCGTAAACATCTACCTAACATCCGAAATAAATTACGTGGCACAAGTTCTGCCAATGCCAAAAGACGTGGCAAAAAGGATCCTGGCTGCCTTTGGTCATTTCGTCAGCCGCGGCCACATGTTTAAAGTAAAATTTGAAACTCTGACGCTACCACCTACTAACGGTGGCTTAAACCTTGTAGACGTGTATAATAAAGCAAATGCGCTGTACACGTGCAAGACGTACAAACAGTGGAAGAGGTCACCGAATAGCATAGCAGCATTTTTACTTAACGAAATAGTACCAGCCAACTGCGATGCCCCAATTGATGTTCACCACATCCCCAGCACACTCTATCACTTAAAACATTTCTTAATAGAGCACAGTTATATTAGGATGAGGATTGCAGAGAAAGATATGATCAGTGTCAAACAAGTATACAAAAACTTAATGCAGTTTCAAAACAAGAATGTCATAGAAACTAAGTTCAATGCAGTCAACTGG
Source organism: Locusta migratoria (assembly GCA_026315105.1). Lineage (NCBI taxonomy): Eukaryota > Metazoa > Arthropoda > Insecta > Orthoptera > Acrididae > Locusta > Locusta migratoria. The sequence continues at coordinate 438,939,680 of CM048748.1, read as the reverse complement.
TCAAATATCTGGAAAAACATCCATCATTTGAACTTACCAACAGACGTGAGGGCAACGTGGTACTACGCCGTTAACAGAAAAATGACAACGAACGAACGCCTTCATTCCATTCGCATGGCCGATTCCCCTATGTGTCTCACCTGTAATCTAAATGACACTGATGATCACCAGTTTGTTTGTGGAGAGGCGAACACCATCTGGCAGTCAGTCAGAAGAAAGTTAGCGATCATTCAGAGAACATCGCCGCATACAATAACACCCTCGACATTTTTATTACCGGATGAAATTTTTTACCCCAAGACGAAGAACAATGCGGTTAACTGGCTAAGGGGACATACCGTATTTTATATCCTGAAAAGCACTGAAAAGAGCGAACAAGACTTTTGGACGTACATAAGGACCCAGCACCAAAACCTACTGAAAATAAAGGATTATCATCATCAATATGCTAATTTCCTTACGAAAACTATCATGTAAATTGCACATGGAACAATAACATTGACGATGAAGTTAATAGAATGAAAGTAAAATTAATTGCACAGATAAATACAATAACTTAATTAACGATAAAATGAACAAATGAAGAACTATTTACTGATGAAACGGAATCTTCTAGAAGAAAAGATCTGTATTTCGGAATAAATTTTGGTTTTTAAACAATATACACCTTCATTATACATATTTATATTTTATTACAGATGAATTCTGTGCTCCAGCCTATTGACGTGTTTCAGAGTTAGAGAAGGAAGCATTTTAGTATTAGTGAATAACAGAAAGCACGAAGAAACTGAACCTCAACCGGACACGAACAAATGCGAACACGAACCGAGAAGATGAACTTTGAAATCGACGATGGGCAGGGCCATAGAAAAAGAAGCAAAAGTTATTTTCTCGAATTGTAAATTGAAGAAAAAATGATTATGTTTTCTACTAAATAAGAGGATTTACTTTTTGTTTGGTATACTTTGGCTCTAAAGCTGTGGCACAGCAAGACGAAAATTCGTCAAATAAGATTTTTTTTTATTATTTTTTTTATTCCTACTTCTTAACGAAATTTCCTCAAAAAGCACTTTTATTTGCAAGACAAGATGGAAAAAAAAGAGGCAGTCAGTGCTGTGTGTATGTTGAAAAAAAAAAAAAAGTAAGCAGGAGATCCCGGGTTTGAATTCCAGCCGGGCACATATTTTAATTCGCCGCACTTTTGTATTCCATCTAAACCTAGTACAGTGAAGCCATAACAGATCGCAAATTGCGATTTATTTCATGAATTAAAATTTGTCCAAAGGCCGGGACATGAAACCAGGACATCCTGCCTACTAGGCAGGTGGTACACCACTAAGCCACCGTGACTTATTGCACGGACTATCTTAAGGCACGTCTCCCTCCACAACAAAATTTCAAGTCTGCCTCATGTTCCCATACAGAAATACATATCAGTGTTGCCAGGGCTCTCCAGTATCAGAAGAGCACCCCAGCAACGGACTTGATGGGAACGTTCCTGCCTTGTATTGCTGGACTGCTTTTCCGCCATTGGAGAACAATATGTAATATATAAAGCAGAGTGTCCGTATATTTGTACGTGTTGCATACAAATCTATAGTTTTGTTCCAATCTTTATCAAATTTTGTACACGTAAGCTTCAATTCATGAGGACGGTCCCCGTAAGTGCAAGGATCACATAGGATATATAGTTCACGAGATATGACGTCATAAAGAATGAGATGCGCGAAAAACTGCTGCATTTAGCGACAATGATGCTCATTTTCATCTAAACCACTGGACCGATTTAAACCAAATTTGGTACACACATTCCTTGTCGTGAGGTAATAATTGCTACCGGGATAAGAATCACATACGACACATGGTTCAGAAGATATGACGTCATAAACAATAGAAATCGCAAGAAACTGCCACATAAACCGGCGAGACTTTAAAAATACGCTGTATGAGAATGAGAGTAATTAGCGTCCTGGAACAAACTTTAAACATAACTTCAAACCTTTATTAAACTTTTTATCGCTGACAACCATACCAAAATGATGAAAGGAAAAATGTTTCTCGCTTACTACTTTTCCGCTGTTCATGGAGTAAAACTACGGCATTCGGTATGACGTTAAAATTTATTATTTGTACACCATAAATTTTAGCCGCAGGAAATTTTACATACAGTATACACATATATACCTGAATGTACCTTCTAAATTGTATCACATTCTAACACGTAGTTCATGAGATATGAGCACATAAACACTAACGTTCCGTTGTTCATGGACTGAAAGTACGGCTTTCGGTATGGGATTACAATTTATAATTTCTACACTACAAATGGTAACCGCAGTAAATTTTACAGACAGTACATACTTATATAGTTGAGTGTACCTTCTAGATTGTGTCACAGTACGACACGTAGTTCATGAGATATGAGCACATAAACAGTAACGTTCATGAAAATGCGCCCCTTCCCGCACCAAGTTATAATGTATTACTTCTTTACTACTTAATGCTTTCCCAAGAGATTTTACAGACATACACCCCTTATACAAATGAATATATACCCGAAAAATGGTAGGAATACATAAAGAAATAACCGGGCATCGCCGGGTTCTCAGCTAGTTGATACATATTTCTATACGGGAACATGAGGCAGAAGGGAAATTCGTTTTGTGGAGGGAGACGTGCCTGAAGTCAATCCCTGCAGTCGTTGTATCCTTAAAGTCTCTGTGGCTTAGTGGTATACTGCATGCTTAATAAGCAGGAGATCCCAGGTTAGGATCACGGCCGTGATACAAATTTTAATTCAACCGTTATACAAATTTTAATTCAATGCCTCTTCTTGAGGTTTACATGTTTGATATTTTCTGAGACAAAATATGTCTGTTGACTTTGATTTATTGTTTGATGTAGAAAACGTTCATAAAAGGCAAGCATATTTTGTATTATCGCGATGTAGCCTATGCAAGCGATAGAGTCACGGAAATGATGCAAGAGCTGGGGCATAAATCGTTGAAAGAAGGACGTTATTCGATTCGATCGGTTTACTTACGAAATTTCTTTCACTAACTTTCGCTTCAGAATGTAATCGTCTATTGTTAGCACCCACCTTAGACAAGGAGACATAATCATAAAAATGAAACAAGAGAAAACAAATCGAAAAAGAAAGGATTTAGGTATTTCCTTTTCCCGAGCGCTATTAGAGATTGTAACGGAGAGAAATATTATGAAAACAGTTTCATAAACACTGTGCCAGGCACTTAAATGTGAGTTGCGAAGTAAACGTGTAGATGCAGGTTTAGGGGCCGCTAAAGCTTCGGAAATCCGGATTGTGTATGGGAATTCCATAGCTCGTATATCGGGTTTAAACACCGCCCCTTTCTCTCAGTCAATCTCCTACTGGTCACACTACGTATCCACTTTTCTCGCTCTTCTCCTCACTTCCTCTACTTCATGTTATCTGGTTTGTTAGAATAACAGGTACAAAAAATACTTCTCCAGCTGCTGCTTCTGCGATGATGACTTCTATGACTGTGTATCGTATCGTTTTAATCCGCCAAAATATGACGTTATAAAAAATAAACTTATGAATATCTGAATGTTCTTCAGAGCAATATCGAAAAATGTTGTAGAAGTAGATGAAGTATTTCTCCACATGTTTGACAACAACGATTTCCATTTATATATTTAATATCAGTTTACAATCAATTTTAAAATATTTATCACGGAAAATTCTAACTAATCTAGAGACAGAAAGAAAGAATGTCAATTCAGTATTACCCAGAAATTTCTTATTCGGTAGGTAGTGTAGTTCAACAATTTTTTGTAATAACTTTAAACTATTATTAGTCTTTATAATGATTTCGTTTGGCATTTATGGCTATTAGTCGTGTTCAGCCTGTCTGGTGCAATTATTCTCAGCTGACGCCACTTCGGCGACTTGCATGTCAACGATGATGAGGACGACAACACCCAGTCGCTAAACAGAGAAAATCTCCGATCCGGTCGGGAATCGAACGCAGACGCCCTGCGTGGCAACCCACCTAGCTGTCCACTAGGCTACAGGAGTGCAGATATATCTGTCAGTTATGTTTCAATCCAAAAGTGTATTAGCGTTTCTTGAGTAAACTTGGACGATAGGGGTGAAGAAGTTTTAATAAGTTCTTAATAACGATATCGAGCTGTACGTTGATTTGATATTCCCAGGGAAGCCAAAACAGTCTTGGTCCAACCCGCCACTGCCCGCACCGAAACTAAGTTTATTGTGCGGTATTGCTCCCTGTAGATCTAGTAAAGCCAACCAATTACCTTGAACAGTGCAAGGAGTCCCTTTACCAATTCTTTATTAGACACAAATTCTTCGGGTCTGGTTGTCCCAAATGTTCTGTACCTTTTACTCTCCAATGAAGTGCATTCGAAGATTAGATGTGATGCAGTTTCATCACCGTCATCACAGATCCTACATTTAGGGTCCTCTTCTGTTATTCCCATTGTGTGTAGGTGTTTTTTCAAATTCCCATGGCCTGTCAGCAATCCAACCATGAGTCTAATCTCTGTCCTATTCAGGCCCAGGATTGCAGAGCTTCTTTTAAAACATGGCTTTGGCATCATTACCTTGCCATGTTTTTGTTGATGGGCTTTGGTCCAATATTCTACATGCTGTCTTCTGAGTCAGTTACGTAGCTCCAATTTGATCATTGCCTTGGTGATTGTCAGGACAAGTTCCGGTCCAATAAATGCAGTCTCTGCCGCCATCCTGGCTAATCCTCGGCATGTTTGTTGCCACTGATCCCCGAGTAGCCAGGGACCCACAATAGGTTTACTCTTTTGCTTTCCCCTATCTCCACCAGAATCCTGTGACATTCTGCAACAATTTTAGACCTTGTTGCAGGAGCTGCCAGTTATCTCAGAGATGCCATTTATCTCAGGGCTGCCAGTTATCTCAGGGCTTCTCCTCCACACACGCCCTGATAGCAGTGATTTCGGCCTGGAATACTGAGGCCAGTTTCCCTAGAGAGATGACGCCCTCCAGTCTTGGCTGCACCCCGTATAGCCAGGCCCCAACACCTTGGTTTGATTTTGACCCGTCAGTGAACCAGACAATATCCCCCTTACGGTGTAGAACCGTTTCCTCCCACTGCTCCCTACTTCCAATTCTTATATTGAAAGGCTTGTTGAAGCAGTGTGGGGTTATAATATAGTCGTATGGCATTTCCCCAACCTTTCCTATATTTACCTCACTCACTATTTTAGTGTGTGAGAGCTGTACGTGTATTATACTATCGTTTGTAAATCTGAAGTAAATCGGTCAATGACTTATCGAGGTATTTGTTCAAAACTTTTCAGATTCATATCTTTTTTCCCATTAATTTCTTACACATATATTTTTTAAACCATTATATGCAATATACGTCAGTACGTTTATTAGATGACAGTATAAATTTTTAAAGAACATCAGTTAAAATCAACTTGAAAATTATGGATACAATGTTAAACAACGACCTGTATTTATATGACAGTACAAAGTAGTTACATATTCTTATACACCATGAGCCGCGGCGGAGTGGGCGAGGCCGTTTCCCGTCGGGGGCTCGAATCATCTCAGGGCATGGATGTTTGTGCTGTCTTTAGTATAAGTAGTTTATAAGTTTAAGGGACTGATGACACCGCATTTAAGTCTCATATGCTTAACAAACATTTTTGAACATATACCATACTTATTGAGCTCATTTATAGTTTGTGTCACAGATCGCTCATTAGCATATTCTGCAAAGTTATGAATTTAAATCGTCAAGAATTTGTAGTGATTTTTGCTAATAATGGTTTTTTGTGTTGATAACAAACATTGAATTGTAGAATGTTCTTCCAAATCTTTAATCAAAATTAGTGCAAAATTTGGAAAAAATTGGTGAAGAGCGATATTTTTAGTAAGAACATTACAGAAAGGATTCTCTTTATATAGCGATACAGAGGTAGGACACATACAGTGTTGATTCCGGGAGAGTGTCAAATAATTTTCAAGTGGAAATAAGCGAAATAAGTCTGAACACGTGTCCAAATATCGATCGATTTGGAACTGGAGCATACTGAAGAGTATTCAAGAATGATTATGCAGAAAAGTATGAATATTACTCTCCAAAAATGCTGTATAGCTGTCGAAGCGACAAAATATGGGAAGACAGTGGACTGATCTAGTCTATAAGGGTAGTTCAGAAATAAAAATCGAATTTCAGACACATTTTAATAGGGCTTTTCCTGTTTATTTTCACTTGTAGAATCATGTCATAAAGTATATTACATTTCTCCTAAGGCACACGGTATAAAAATATTTGTGCTTATTGTGTTATTTAGAACTGAAATTTTAGATGGATGGACCTTATGACCTGAAGTAACGGACTCGCTGATATTTGAAAGCTACCGTAGTGTGCATGGCGAGGGTACGTTACAGTACAATTGCACATTGTATGATCACTATAAAGTTGGCAAAAGTATGTGTGTTTTCATAGAGAAAGTTTTTATACTTCGATGGCTACCGTTCAGAAAATATTAAGGGCTACCTGAGCGACAGTAAACTACCACACTCTTTGACACTATTAAAACTGAAGCGTGAATATGTGCTTTCATACAGATTTATATACTACACAAACCATCATATATTTGCACGACAACTTTTGTCTGATCACTATGAAAGTTAGCACATGTACTTGTTTTCATGAAGACGTTTGTCAAATATTTATGGTTGAATATACTTTGTTCGAACATTATGAACTACCTCGAAAAGAACGACCTATTAAACAATAGTCAATACGGATTCAGAAAGTATTGCTCTTACGAAACACAGCTTGCCCTATATTCACGCGAAGTGATCAGTGCCGTGACAAAAGGTCTCAGATCGATTCCACATTTTTGGATTTCCGGAAGGCTTCTGACACTGTACCTCACACGCGGCTTCTAATACAATGGCGTGGTTATCGAACATCGCCTCAATTGTGCGACTGGATTCACGATTTCCTATCAGAAAGGACACAGTTCGTAAGTCATCGAGTAAAACAGAAGTGATACCTGACATTCCCCAGGGAAGCGTTATGTCCCCTGCTCTTACTTGTGTTTATAAACGATTTAGAAGACAATCTGAATAGCTTCCTTAGACTGTTCGCGGATGATGCTGTCGTTTATCTGTTAGCGAAGTCGACAGAGGATCAAAAGCAACTTCAAAGCGATTTAGACAAAATCTCTACATGTTGCGAAAATTGGCAATTGACACTAATTAATGAAAAGTGTGAAGTAATACACATGACCACTAAAAGAAACCCGCTGAACTTCAATTACACGATAAATCAGTCAAACCTTAAGGTCATAAATTCTACCAAATACCCATGAGTTACGATTACGAACAACTTAGACTGGACAGAACACAACCGGACGCGGTGGCCGAGGGGACTGAGGCGCTCCAGTCACGGTCTGCACGGCCACTACGGTCGGGGGTTTGAATCCCTCCTCGGGCATGGATATTTGTGCCATCCTTAGTATTAGCTAATTTGTAAGTAGTTTGTAAGTTTAGGGACCGATGACCCCTTAGTTAAGTCCCATAAGCTATACAAACATTAGAACATTTTTGACAGAACACACAGGAAATATTGTGGGGAAGGCGAACCAAAGGTTATGTTTCATTGGCAGAAGGCTTCGAAGATGCAACAGCTCCAACAAAGAGACTGCCCACATCACACTTGTGCGTGCTCTCCCTCAGTACTGATGCCAGTTGTAGGACTCTTACCAGGTGGGACTGACGAAAGACATTAAGAAGGTTCAGAGAAGGGCAGCTCGTTTTGTTTTATCACGTTACGGGGGGGGGGGGGGGAGCGAAGGAAATGTTGCACGATTTGAGTTGGAAATCATTAAAAGAAAGACGTTATTCTTTGCGGCGATATCTACTTACGAAATTTCAATCTCCTACTTTTATTTCTGAATATGAAAATATTTTTCTAGCACCCACCTACATAGGGAGACATGACCATACCATTAAAATAAATCAGATCGAAAACGGAACGAATTAGGTGTTCTTTCTTCCCGCGCGCTATTAGAGAATGGAACGGTAGAGAAACGTTACGAAAGTGTTTCAATGAACCCTCTGCCAGGAACCTAAATGTGATCTACAGTGTGTAGATGTAGATATTGATTGCGGTAGGTACCTAGCAGCAAACGTGTGTTCCGTTTTAACAATCATATGAAAAGTAGGACGAATTTGTAACTTCTCGTGAGTAATGGGTGGAAGAGGTGGACTGGAAGAGGAGATGGATTACAGTAGGAGGAGTTGGGCATTCACAGAAAGAGGGTGGCACGATGTATCGAGGGAGGCGCGGGGGATTGAGACGGGGCAACATAGGGGCGGGAGGAGGCAGACAGGGAGCCGCCGAATTACTTACACCCTTATCTGGCATCTTCTGTGCTTCGCGGAAGAATGTCTGACGTGAAGCAAGCGAGTGAGCTGCCAGTGGCGCCTGACCTGTCGGCTCAGGAAGTGGACTGTCAGTCAGACGTCACGATGTCTGCTGGCCTGCAAGGGGCTCCGAGAGAGAGAGAGCGACATTCGGTATTGGGGTTTTTTATTTATTTATTTATTTTGTAATTATTTAAGTGTTCGTAACAACACGTACTACCGTAAATTACTATAAAACACTCATTACTGGTTTCGGCTGCAGTCATCGTCAGGTCTGCGCCGGCCGCGGTGGCCGAGGGGACTGAGGCGCTCCAGTCACGGTCTGCACGGCCACTACGGTCGGGGGTTCGAATCCCCCCTCGGGCATGGATATTTGTGCCGTCTGTAGTCTTAGCTAGTTCATAAGTAGTTTGTAAGTTTAGGGACTGATGACCCCGTAGTTAAGTCCCATAAGCTTAACAAACATTTGAACATTTTGTCAGGTCTGCAAACAATAGTGACACCACATAAGGAAGAGCATTTAACACGAATTAAGTCAATCAACATAGAGGTTTTATACAATGCGTCGATATGCCCGTTGTCAACCTTTTTGGTCAATAGGACATGTAGGAAAGCAAAAAATCTAACGGAGTTATTTTTCTGCGTAACGGGAGGCGTGGTAAACTGCCATTGAAGTAAAGCAGGCAAACATTCGAGTATTGGTTTGTACACGACAGTGCTTTACTTAGGCATGGTCCAGTTTGGAGGTGGTACACCGTTGCCTTTCTACGACCTCTGAACCGACTTACTTAGACTTTTATACGAGAATCTACAGTTTAACGTGATTTCCGAACCATAGTATTATTCGACATTTTTCACATCAACGAAATTTCTAACGGCGAATGAAGAGAAAAAAGTTGCTCACAAAAATTCCAGGTTGGAGTAGGGAACGAAAGTAACCGATTTGACGTTTGATGTGCCAATTAACATTCTGTCACCGAGTCATACTTTTTGATGTAATTGCTTCATAAATAATGAAAATATATAAAATTTGGTTTAGTTTTAAGGTCTCCCGTATTGTATAATTGTTTAAAATCAATGTAAGTCACACATTGTTGATATTATTGGAAAACGTTCATGATGTGTCGTTTTACAGAGACGTGATGGCAAAATGACATAGAGCTCAGAAAAGGCAAGAAAATTCGGATACATTTAACATATTTGATGAATTTAATGCATTTGTCGTTAACAAAAAACAAACATCTACTTTATTCTTCAGACTATTCCTCACCCATATGAACTGAAGCTTAGCAGTGCAATATTACTAAAGGTTAAAATTGATAGTAGAATTTAAAATGTTAGTCCCGTCGGGGATTCGAATACCCCTCGGGCATGGATGTTTGTGCCGTCTTTAGTATAAGGTCGTTCATAAGTAGTTTGTAAGTTTAGGGACTGATGACCACGCAGTTAAGTCCCATAAGCTTCACAAACATTTTAATTTTTTCGAATGAAAAGAAAAAAAAAATCCGCAATCGGTGTATGTATTTGTAGACATCACACTGTTTCTTGGTAGAACTTATTCTAAAAAGCTCTCTGCGTGCCCACAAATTACGCTGTTGACACCTCAACCAGTATTCTGAGTGTGAGTATATCTCACATCAGCACAGGTTGTGACAATCTTGAGAACCTCCAGTGCTGGTCCATATCTTACAATGTTTTCTCCTTTCATCCCCAAAACTAAGGCTTGTCATTGGACTTTTTTTTAAATTCTTTATTATGGCTATTGGTTACACTGACCATACAGCCAGCGGTTATTCCAGGGACAACATTACAATAGAATTGAGATTCTTACAATGTATAGCACAATATTAATAAGTATCTTACATCATACAGTCTTAGAATGTCATTGGACTTCTCATTTACACACATCCTTCTTCCGCAAACGTGTCTTCACTTTTCCTGTTGGTTACTATATTAATTACATTTGGGCAACTAAATAGCGTAATGAATCTGAAATATCACACAGAAAGGATGAATATACATGTATAAAAAAAAGTTTGTAGCTTACCTCTTAATTTTTGTTCACAGTAGCAAGAAGAAAGTTGTTAGGTCGTCGGCATATCCGCTGTAGCTGGGTTCCCAATCGATCTTACCATACAGCTTAGTGCAGATGACACTGTTTACCTCATCCATCGATTTTCTAAGTAATTTTACCCGATATATCTTTATGACCTGACTTCCCCTGCTGTCTGGGTTGTCTGCAGGAACTTGGAAAACATTCCGCAACCGTATGTACGAGGCAGCGATAGCGTACAGATTGTTTAAGATGTGAGTTCTTACTTATTATTAGAGGGATGCTAACTTCTTACTCCTCTCTTGGGCTACAACATGACAAAGTGGACACTCTATATATTTTCTCTTGTCTTTTCTGAAAGTACTGACTGACGCCTATCGTGATCATAAATAGCCCTGGGTAGATGTACATTTTTACACATAAATATTCATATTAAATTTATTCCTTAATCCCGAATTAAACATTCGGTATAATGTCATGTATGGTAGTTCTACTTAAACGAAAACAAATTCTTAGAGTATGACAATATTGTCTATTGAATCTAAACACAGGTAATTATCATAAACCGAATGTCAAGTGGTAGATTAAAATTGCGTGCCGGAACCGGGGCTCGAACCTGGGACTTTTGCCTTTCCCCAGCACTCACGAAGCCGCCTCACAACTTTACTTCCGCCAGTACCTCGCCTCCTACTTTCCAAACTTCACAGAAGCTCTCCTGCGAAACATGCATGACTAGCACTCCTGGAAGAAAGGATATGGTGATGACATGGCTTAGCCACAGCCGAAGGGATGTTTCCAGAATGAATCTTTCACTCTGCAGCGGAGTGTGCGCTGATATGAAACTTCCTGGCAGATTAGAATTGCGTGCCGGAACCGGCACTCGAACCTGGGACCTTTGCCTTTCGCGGGCAAGCGCTCTACCGACTGAGCTATCCCAACACGACTAACGATGCCGCCTCAGTCGGTAGAGCGCTTGCTTGCGAAAGGCAAAGGTCCCAGGTTCGAGTCCCGGTTCCGGCACGCAATTTTAATCTGCCAGGAAGTTTCATATCAGCGCAAACTCTGCTGCAGAGTGAAAGATTCATTCCAGAATGACAAATAATCCATATACCATTTAGAGCACGAAATGGCAAAATCGGGGAATGCAACTCTGATTATGTATTTCCCCACCTCAGGTCAATACAAAACTCTATTAAATTGCAAACCGCTAGTGTGACAGTGCCGATCTAATTTCTAGTGGAACTGCATTTGAAACTGAGAAAACAGTAACACTGAGCATGCTGCAATACCAATAGAAGACACCATAGCCGCAGATACTCCACTTTCCTTGAAATTCGATTTGCAACAGTTACAAGCAAACAAGCCGCACAGCTCAAACTGCAGCTGACAAAATTCAGCACGTGTTCTGCTCTTGTCCAGCAGGTAACATGTGTCGCATCGGCGGCTACGACCTACAGAATCCAAGCGCTCCGTCCTCTCAGGGACCAAGACAGAATACCAAGTGGCCCATCATGTTAGCGACCTGCACACCGAGTCCACTCGACACGCGTCCTGCCGCGTCCCCCGTGATTTCCCACTCAGAGAGACTGCCCTTGTAAGGTGAACCTCTCTCACATGACCTGACGTCTATCGTGATTCAACTATTCACTATCCCCGATACTTAGCGGTTGGGCAGACGAAAATTGGCGCCAACTATGCAGAGCAATGAACTCCCACGTCGGCAGCGAAATTCACGCACCAGCGAGTCGCACACATATTAACGAGATATACTGCGCCCCCAGCACCCAGGGTGGCCATTGTAGCTTCCCACCCCATCGCCCAAGTCCCTTTACGGCCACACCGGCTCTCTCCTATATCAAGTCAGTACCGCTCTCCAGCGACCCCCGTGCTTTCGTCCTTGGAACACTCGCAGGCCCTATTAGCCACGCAGAAGTAAATGCAGCCTTCCCAAGCACAGCCATAATGCTCTATTTACATGAATCCATAAGATTCATTACAACATGAAATCCCAAAAACTTCCATAATTACACAATCATATTCATTTCGCAATTTGTGACAGTTAATAAAAAAAATACTGTAAAAATATCCCTAAATTATAGATGTATATGACGTTTTACTCCCATCTTTTACACAGTGCTTGTTATTTGTCAACTAGTACGAGGGTAAGTCATTATGATCCGCAAATTAGTTGTAAATTTTTATTGTAATAAAATACGAAACTTACAAAAACATCATTTTTCGACATAGTCTCCCACTACGATCTGGGGTTCGAATCCCCCCTCGGGCATGGATATTTGTTCCGTCGTTAGGATTAGTTAGTTCACAATTAGTTTGTAAGTTTTGGGACTGAGGACCCCGTAGTTAAGTCCCATAAGCTATACAAACATTTGAAACATTTGACATAGTCTACATCTACATCTACATACATACTCCGCAATTCACCGTAAGGTGCGTGGCGGAGGGTACACTGTACCACTACTAGGCATTTCCTTACCTATTCTACTCCCAAATTGAACGAGGAAAAAAAGAATGCCTATATGCCTCCATACGAGCCTTAATTTCTCTTATCTTGTTTTTGTGATCTTTACGCGAAATGTAAGTAGGCGGCAACAAGATCGTACTACACTCAGTTTCAAATTCCGGCTCTCTAAATTTCCTCAACAGAAATTCACGAAAAGAACGTCGTCTTTCTTCCAGCGATCCCCAATTGAGTTGCCGGAGCATTTACGTGACACTCGCGCATTGGTCGAACCTACCGGTAACAAATCTAGCTGCTCGCCTCTGAACCGACTCTATGTCTTCCTTCAAACCGATCTGCTGCTGGTTCCAAATACTTGAGCAATACTCAGGACGTGGTCGTACAAGCGTTTTATACGCGGTCTCCTTTTACAGGTGAAGTACATCTTCCCAAAATTCTCCCAATAAACCGAAGTCGGTTGTCTGCCTTACTCACAACTGTCCTTACATGCTCGTTCCATTTCATATCGCTCTGCAATGTTACGCCTAGATATTTGAACGACGCGACAGCATCAAGAAACTCACTACTAATGCTGTATTCGAACATTATAGGATTGTTTTTTCTACTCATGCGCATCACCTTACATTTTTCTACATTGAGAGCTAGCTGCAATTCTTCGCACCAACTAGAAATTTTGTCTAAGTCAACCTGTATGCTATTACAGTCAGTTACAGACGACACCCTCCCATACACCACAGCATCATCAGCAAACAGCCGCAAATTACAACTTACTCTGTCCATCAGATCATTTATATAGATGGAAAATAATAGCGGTCCTATCACACTCCCCTACGGCACGCCTGACGATACACTCGTCTCTGATGAACACAAAGACAACAGCACCTTTTTTTTCCCCAGGCGGTCACCCATCTATGTACTGCACAGGCCCAACGTTGCTTAACTTCAGTGATCGAACGAGAACCTTTGTACCCAAAGTGGTATGGCCGTTTGCCTTGCTTTTCAATGCACTTCGTCCATCGCTGTATAAGATTCCTTATGCCCTCATAAAATAAGGTTTTCGTTTGAGCTGCGAGCCAGGAATGCACCACTTCCTTCACTGCTTCGTCCGAGTCAAATCTACGGCCCCTTAATGCCTGTTGGAGTGGACCAAACAAGTGATAGTCAGAAGGGGCAAGATCGTGACTATATGTAGGATGATCCAGTACTTCGAATTTGAGTTTCTGGAGCGTTTCAGCAGTGTGGACAGCTTCTGACAGCAATCCTCGGCGTTTGCTTCGAATTACAGGATTTATCCTGTCAGTGAGCATCTCACTGTAACGTACACTGTTTATTGTTGTGCCCCTTGCACCGTAATGTTTCAGTACAGGACCTCGTGCACCCCAAAACACCGCAAGCATCAGTTTTTCTGTGGACGGTTGGGTCTTTAACTTTTTCTTGCACGGCGAATTTGGATGTTTCCATTCCATACTCTGCCGTTTACTCTCGTCACCAGTAATGATTCCGTCTAAGAAGTTGTCCCCTTCGTTACCATAGCGATCCAAATGTTTTTTGCAGATGTCGAGGCGCGTTTGCTTATGCAACTGTGTGAGTTGTTTTGGGACCCATCTTGCACAAACTTTACGAAACCCAAGTCTGTCGTGAATAATTTCGTAGGCAGAACCATGACTAATTTGAAGACGATGAGCCACTTCATTAATTGTTAATCGTCTGTCTAAGAGAATCATTTCACGTGATCGCTCAATGGTTTCTTCATTTGTGGCGGTAAACGGTCGTCCGACTCCTTCATCGTGCTTAACACTCGTGCGACCATTTCGGAATTTTTCAATCCACTCGTACACACTTCGTTGTGGCAAAATACTGCTCCCGTACTGTACTGAAAGTCTTCTATGAATTTCGGCCCCTGATACACCTTCCGCCCACAAGAAACATATCACTGAACGTTGCTCTTCTTTGGTGCAAATAGACAGCAGAGCAGTCATGATTAACAGCACTGCAGCGACAACGGAAGTAACGTAGCAGCTTGAAAATTGCAAAGATGTAACAACAAATAAACAAAGCATGCGTCACCAACGTAAAACGACAGTACTACCAACATAAACAAAAATGTAACCAAATTGCGGATAATAATTGACTTACCCTCGTATTACACGTTATCTGAACATAATTGAAAACGTAGGAATGTGGTAAAGATGCTATCTTTCAACGTCGGTTAGCATTCGGATAGAGGAAATGATTATCAATACTTTTTTTCGACCATCTTTAAATAATGTAGTACTTCAGTTACTTTTCTGATGGGCAAGATAATCAGTTATTAGTTTATCCTTTATATTGAATGCCACAGCTTTGGTCTACCGCACGATATAAATTTCTTCTCATCGTGATGCCATTAGACATCTAGGCCACTATACTCCGCGTCACGTTTATAGGCGTCCCAGGTTTCAGCGGTTCTGCGCATTCCCCTCAATTTCCGCATTGGCAGCGAATAATATTCATCCTCTAGGCGTGTGGCTGGCCGAGACTTACGGAATGTTTCTCCGGAATAAAGCTCTGAATAAGGAAAGTATGGCCATCCTTTTCCGCGCCGCGTGCCGCCGTCCGCAGCTCGTGATTGGCTGAAATCGAGTCACATGGCTCATTCCGCATGGCTACTATGACAAGCCTGATGACTATTGGTATGTTTTGGTTTGAATAATGTCACTTTTGGGTGTTTTTAAGAAGCGAAGAAGGGAGTTAAATATTATAGTACTTCCATTAGATATCAGAAATACAGGAAGATGAACAGTATTGCTGATGAAAGTCGTCAGAGCAAACTAGGAGCCCAGAAGCGAACTTGATTTCTTGTGCTGTGATGATTTTAATTCATAATGTAAATTAATAGATTAAAGATTCACTTACGAATGAATCACGCAGCAGATACCTGTATATTTTTAACTTGAATAAATTTGTGAAGAATATTCCTGCATAATCTCGTGATGTTAAATTATTCACACGCCGTTGCTTTTCTCTGCAACACAAATTTTTGACATATTAGTGAGTGAACAAGATTTCCGTTTGGATATGAAAATAATATGCAGTTCCTGAAACAAGCTTTTCGCATTCGTTTTCATGTGTTAGAGTGTATCATTACAGGAAACAAAGAATTGAAACAAGAGAAATATTAGACATTCAAATGTAATTGGAATTGTAAAGGCACCTTTAATTTCTGTTTCTGGTACGAGTTATGTATTGGGTATATCCTTGCATTTTTCGCAGTTCATGTAACATATAACAACATAATACGCAAGAAAATACTCTTATTGACAATCTCATATATTTTTCTTAATTTACAATATGCTCCGATGCAGACATGTTCGCGGTATATTCGAATATTTTTCTACGGTACAGGTCAATCTGAATTTAAAGGTGAACTGTTTAGATCTGGAACAACAAACCAGTTTTCTTAAAATCGGACCATAAGTATTTCGCAGAACAGCCAGGTCAGGATTGACAGAACTACGCGAAGTTCCCGCATCTGTCCGTCGGATATAACACCCTGTATCTTGAGAATGAAAAGAGTTATCGTTGTGCTCTCAACCTTAAATAAAATTTCGATATATTACCTACAGCCGCGGTAGAGTAGCCGAGCGATCTAAAGCTTCTCGCTGCGGAGCGCGCGGTTGCTCGCCGTGGAGGTTCGAGTCCTCCTTGGGGCATGGGTGTGCGTGTTTGTCCTTAGGTTACTTTACCTAGGTTTAAGTAGTTTGTAAACTACGGACTGATGACCACGCAGTTTGGTCCGATAGATTTACAGACATTTGAACATTTCTTACCTACATTTCGTACGCAGCATTGTATGTGCTAAAATCAACCATATGCAAAGTCTACGCAATGCAAACTCTTCAAAATTTTGCGCAGTAGTTTACTTAATTTGATGTAGCACGGAAACTATAAGTAATAACGAATAGAAATAGAGATCAATATTGACCTAACGTATATTACTATAACACGTGAAAAAATTAATTTTTTTCATCGAATAGTTTTCTCAAAATCGGTTGATAAATGTTGGTAGGTTATCCGTTACCGATATTTTTGAATACGTCACTTTTAATTTCAATATAATTAAAGGAAAATGCAACCAATCACTTTGATTGAAATGGTATTGGTTTATTCCATTAACCGTCTCAATTTCATCTTCAGACAGTCCGAGTAATGTGTTACCGACATCTAAAGGAAAAACAGTCAACAGTATGAAAACTGGTTTATACTCCACAGTGCTTTACTAGGCACAGTCCTGTTTTGAGGTGGTATGCCGCTGCCTTTCTCCGAGCTGTGAACTAGCTTACCCAGCCAGTTATAGGGGGATGTGCAGTGTAACGTCGATCCCGAACCACGGTGCTATTCCTTGTTATTCAAAAATGTTCAAATGTTCAAATGTGTGTATAGTCTATGGGACTTAACTACGGGGTCATCAGTCCCTAAACTTACAAACTACTTATGAACTACTTACGAACTAGGACGGCACAAATATCCATGCCCGAGGGGGGATTCGAACCCCCGACCGTAGTGGCCGTGCAGACCGTGACTGGAGCGCCTCAGTCTCCTCGGCCACCGCGGCCGGCGTTGTTATTCACATCGTCAACATTGCCAGAAGAGCGTAACAAATAAAAATCTTCTGAACTTGCGGGGATAGAATCCACGATCTTTGGATTCATAGTGTGACAGTCCAACACTGTGCTACCAAGCCAATAACAGTGAGGAAAAGAAGAAATTCCACGTAATTTCCCAATACAGAATACGACATAAACAATGCTGAATTCGATTTATTAAAGAATGTTTACAGCTCCCCACCACACCACAGAGCCAGCATCCATCATCACGCTTTAAATGAACCTGTAACAAACGCACCACCTGCAGATGAACCTGAAAAGGCTCGAAAAAACTTACCGGAACATAAAAATATCATTTCAAATCAAAGTGACTGGCTCCGCTCGCGTCTTGGTTGATTATGATAGATAAGCTATCTTTCAGTAGTGTGCTATGGAACTGGTTTTGAAGGATGAAATGAAATACAATACCTTCTTTAGAAACAAACTGAAAACTATTCCTATCAGATTGCAGAAGTCAATGCACTTACCGTTTATCAGGAAAGTAAGTAGTGTAAACCAAATCACACGTAAAAATACACTCGTTTCGAAGAATCCAATCACGAAATTGAAGACATTGTAGAACGCATAGACCAAAGATATGGTGTGTGGCATCACGTTTCACTGTATGTAGCCTCCTTGCTATAGAGTCGCAAACGTCATCGCTGGCCTTCATTCCGGTTTTTTTTTTTTTTAATAATTTGACGACTTTCAACCTCCATATCTTCCACTCCCTTATAGCTATCGGCATGGAACTGCTGTGGTGTACAACGGGAGACTTCGGACAACAATTCCACAAAGACCATTCGTTTGCGTTCTGTAGTTTTCACTGCGGAGCGAAATATTAACACACACACACGTAGAATTTTATATACACCGATAACTTTCCAGCCCAATATACATCACCCTTTTATCATTATCAACCCTCAAGCAACAATGCAACCAATAAAACCATTTTCAAAGAGTAAATATAATTTTCAAAGAGTAATTATTGTTCCACAGTTCGCGTTATATTCTTCAAATTACTAAATATCTATCAGATCGCTATAAAACCATGCCTCAAATCTTTCTCAGATATAAATTAGTAACTGTAAAAATATTCAAGCCGCTGCGTTTTGTATTTCGGACGTGATAAGCGTACTCTGAACAGACATTCACATTAATATATATAGATAAATAGCAATCCGATCGCCATAAAACCGTGCCTAAAGCCTTACCTGGGTAGACATTAGTAGCTGTACAAATTTTTAGCTCTTTATGTCTTGTGGTTCAGACGTGATAAACGTACACCGAAGAGACATTCACATTTATAGATATAGATTAATATGTTGGACGTCATAGCACGCTATGACTATTGGTGCCTAAAATAAGAGCCATTTAACGACAATTCTTTTGTATATCAATGCTTTTGATGATTTCGCAAGATTAATGTATTGGCTGTAATGACTAGCCGTATTACTTCGTCTTCGCGAAAACAAAACACTGAGAGACTTAAGCTCAAACAGTGAGCACCAGTCCCGAGAGTCAGTAGGCGCCAACAGAAGCCCAAAACAAATGTTCAATTGTTTAAGCTTAAGGGACTAAAATACGTGGTCATCAGTCCATAAACATACAAACTACTTATTAACTACCTTATACTAAAGACAACACAGAGTTCGTTGTAATTGACGGTAAGCCGGCCGCGGCGGCCAAGCGGTCTGCGGCGCGTCAGTCACGGTCTGCATGGCCACTACGGTCGGGGGTTCGAATCCCCCCTCGGGCATGGATATTTGTGCCGTCCTTAGTATTAGCTAGTTCATAAGTAGTTTGTAAGTTTAGGGACTGATGACCCCGTAGTTAAGTCCCATAAGCTCTACAAACATTTCATTTTCAACAATTGACGGTAAGTCATCGAGTAAAACAGAAGTGATATCTGGCGTTCCACAGGGAAGCGTTATAGGTCCCAAACTCATCCTCGTGTTTATAAACGATTTAGGAGACAATCTGAATAGCTCCCTTAGACTGTTCGCGGATGATGCTGTCGTTTATCGGTTAGTGAAGTCAAAAGAGGATCGAAAGCAACTGCAAAGCGATTTAGACAAAATTTCTACATGGTGCAAAAATTGGCAATTAACACTAAATAAAGAAAAGTGTGAAGTAGTCGGCCGCGGTGGCCGAGGGGACTGAGGTGCTACAGTCACGGTCTGCACGGCCACTACGGTCGGGGGTTCGAATCCCCCCTCGGGCATGGATATTTGTGCCGTCCTAGTTCGTAAGTAGTTCATAAGTAGTTTGTAAGTTTAGGGACTGATGACCCCGTAGTTAAGTCCCATAAGCTTAACAAACATTTAGTGTGAAGTAATCCACATGACTACTAAAAGAAATCCGCTGAAGTTCAATTACGCGATAAATCAGTCAAACTTAAGGTCGTAAATTCTACCAAATACCTAGGAGTTACAATTACGAACAACTTTGACTGGAGAGAACATATACAAAATGTTGTTGGGAGGGCGAACCAAAGGTTACGTTTAATTGGCAGAACGCTTCAAAGATGCACCAGCTCCACCAAAGAGACTGCCTACATCACACTTGTGCGTCCTCTCCTGGAGTACTGTTGCCCCTTGTGGGACCCTCACCAGGTGGGACTAACGGAAAACATTGAGAAGGTTCAGACAAGAGCAGCTCGTTACGGGGGAGGGGGGGGGGAGAAAGCGTCACGGAAATGTTGCACGAATTGGGGTGGAAATCATTAAAAGAAAAACGTTATTCATTGCGGCGTGATCTGTTTGCGAAGTTTCAATCACGGACTTTTACTTCAGAATGTGAAAATATTTTGCTAGCACCCACCTACTTAGGGAGACATGACCAACCCAATAAAATAGGAGAAAGAGATCGAAAACGGAACGATTTAGGTGTTCTTTCTTCCCGCACGCTATTAGAGAATGGAACGGTAGAGAAAAGTTATGAAAATGGTTAATGAACCCTCGGCCAGGCACTTAAATGTGATTTCCAATCTGTGTAGATGTAGATGTAGATGAGAAACATCAATGGCCGATAGGGGATTCGAACCCGCGACGGGGAGAGGCCTCGCACATTGGAGCATAGCGGATGCTCGGCCACTCCGCCGCGGCAAGCCCAAAACACCCCTCAGAAATATTGCCACTTCTCAGCTACAGTGGCATTCAGAAAAGCCCTGTCTAGATCTCAGAAAGTCCAGACTGTTACTCAGAGCTTATTCCAGAATTCAATTGATTGTGCTACCACAAGGAGATTTAAAGAGATTTTTCACTCTTACTCTATTTGACTTTCGGCGAAAAGTACCTCGACCTGACTAACAATTACTGTCAAACCTCCTCGTCCGAAATGTCAGTGAAACAAAATATGCTCGGCAGTGTTGACTTTATCAATTGTGACCTGTGTGTCCACGAAGTCCCTCCAGTGAAAATTAATCTTATGAACAGAGTCGTAGAGTGGTTCGAACCCTGGCGCTGTCCTCCGGTCAGGACCGTGTCCCCATCTCGTCGCGTCAATATCACTGCCAGTGTCTGGCGGTGTCTACAGCCCCTCACTACATGACGCCACGCTGATGTGGGAGATGAACCGAGAACCGCCGATGACGACCTCCAAGGTGCAACTGCTGGTTGCTTACTCGCCGCCGTACTGGTGCACTCCGAACTCAACTGCCACTGCAATCTGCCGACTGATTCGAAATACGTGCTTTTTATTACATTCGGCTTCGCCGAGTTACCCCATAGGTGCCGCTCCAAGTAACGTACAAATCAACAACTTGGGCACACGCCTGGTGTATTAACCAAACGCCACCTAGATACAAGGCCTGTGCGCTGCCTGCCAAGAGTAGTCATAACACAAGAAAACTATTTGTCTTACGTAGCGTTGTATTAATGTTTGTAAATCTATCGGACCAAACTGCGTGGTCAACAGTCCGTAGCTTTCAAACTACTTAAACCTAGGTAAACTAACCTACGGACAAACACAGACACCCATGCCCCAGGGAGGACTCGAACCTCCACGGCGAGCAACCGCGCGCTCCGCAGCGAGACGCTTTAGACCGCTCGGCTACTCCACCGCGGCTACGTAGCGTTGTAATGAGTTTGGGAATATGTACAGGTTGCACAGTGTGTTTCAGAATGTTCTTAATGTTATTTATCTGATTCACAGACAAATTTGCTTAGGTATAAAGTATTTATGAACTATTCCTAAGAGACCTTACCGATTTGGAATCGGACGATTCATATTAGGCATTTTGTCTCATACGTGCAAAAATATGGACGAAGTATCACTTAGATAACACGAAAACCATTTTGAAATATAGTGTGCAACGTGTACGAATTCTCAAACTCAGCACATTGCTACGTAAGACAAATAGTTTGCTTGTGTTATGACTACTCTTGGCAGGCAGCGCACAGGCCTTGTATCCAGGTGGCGTTGATTAACCCCAGTTGTCACAGACTTGCGGCCACTGCTGTGCTTTCAGTTCTGGTCGGATGCGGCCCCAGGGTCCCGTACTTCATACACAAAACTGTTGCGGTATTGGAGTGCAACTCTTGCCTCAATCACTGGCTCTGAAATGACAAAAAAAAAAAAAAAAATGTTCAAATGTTTGTTAAGCTTATCGGACTTAACTACGGGGTCATCAGTCCCTAAACTTACAAACTACTTATGAACTACTTACGAACTAGGACGGCACAAATATCCATACCCGAGGGGGGATTCGAACCCCCGACCGTAGTGGACGTGCAGACCGTGACTGGAGTGCCTCAGTCCCCTCGGCCACCGCGGCCGGCTCTGAACTGGCGCCTGACTCTCTGCTTCTTTCACGAAGCGACTATTTCGTTCATTTGCCTAAAATTTTTACAAAATACTTTAGTGATGTGATACATACAACGGTGATGAAGAGGGGTGTCAAAAGTAAATCAGTTTTAAACATTGGAAAAGCTGCATAAAACTAACGTCTTGAGCGAATTGGCACCAATCCACCCCGATAAGAGGACAGAACCAGCTACCGCCAGGTGTTGTTGCTTACGTGTTGTTTTGTTCGGTATTAACAACAATCCGAGTGTCACATAGGATTTACCATGTGGTGATCGTGCGCCTCGGTTGCACAGTGGTAGAGTGCCAGACTTAAAATCCAACTGTCGCGGGTTCGATCCCCGCCAGGTCCTAGGATTTTTGTCTGTCACTTTCCACTTCTTTCACCTCTGGCAGTGTTGCTCATGTGAAAAATACCGAGTAGCACCGTGGTTCGGAACCTACGTTAAAGTGTAGGTTCCTCTATAACTGGCTGGGTAAGTCAGTTCGAAGGTCGGAGGAAGGCAACGGCATACCACCTCCAAACAGGACCATGCCTAGTAAAGCACTGTGGTGTTCAAACCAATCTTCGGATTGTTGACTGCTTTACATTTTAAGTGTCGATCAAAACACCACAAATTACAGACAATCAACCGGATGACAATTCTAAAAAATAAAATACATTAATTATACCACTACCACGTTACAGCAACCAAATGCCGATATTGCTATTAGACATTTTAAATGCACATCACGGGATTCAGACTACCTCATTTAACGAGTAGAATTGTCTGAATGAACAGATACCACCCATGTACTAGGCGGCCCACGCACGCCGTTCTCCAGTGAAATTAGTTAATCTCAAGTCCCACAGAAGGAGAAAGGTTTGCCTAAACAGAACAGTAAACTAGACTCCACCAAGAGATCGGAGACCTTCGTAAACGTAAGACAGACGCTAGGCAAATGTTCAAATGTTTGTAAAGTCTACGGGACTTAACTACTGGGTCATCAGTCCCTAAGCTTACAAACTACTTACAAACTAGCTAATACTAAGGACGGCACAAATATCCATGCACGAGGGGGGATTCGAACCCCCGACCGTAGTGGCCGTGCAGACCGTGACTTGTGCGCCTCAGTCTCCTCGGCCACCGCGGCCGACAGGCGCTAGGCGCTTGGAAACAAACCCTCTACGGTTATAAATGCTTTCACAGCTCGTCGCTAAAACGCTTGTTCTAAGAGGAATGCCAGATTTGATTGCTGAGCTGAAGGTAGGTTTCTGTGTAGAATAATAATAATTATCCCTAACCAAAACAATAAGCAGAAGGGCCAGAGCATATTAATTATCTGTTTCAAGGCATATCATAATATGACTGCTAATTGATAAACAACAATTCATGCTTCAGGAATGGGAATGGGAAATATATCTTAAAATATAATTTATTGCAAATATATAATGAATAATATCAATATAATAAATCAGATTTCTTTAATCCTATATGTTAGGTTGACATATTCTTGTTACTGCATTATTCATAACAAATGCATGTCGTCCTTGTTGGATGAATTGATACAAGCGCCCCTTATCATTGTCATGGTAACCTCTTAACGTATCTGTAGATAATGAAGCGCAAGACTGACATTACAGTTGTTTTAAAACATTTCGATTTACCAGTTAGATTTCGTAAATCCTTTACAGTTCCCCATAAGATAAAAATCGCAGGACGTTAATTGATGCCATATCGCTGGCCATCTAATGCCACCATCACGACCTATCCATAGTTTGGAGTACACATTGTTGTGATATTGCCTAACATTTCTTCTTTAATAGACTGATGGGTGCACCATCATTCTGAAACGAGTGCCTCATAGTTACCAAAGTTGGTTGTTTTTTAAAAGATGCCCACAAATCGGATAATTCTATAGGAATTGTAAATACGACCCTCAAGTTGGTCGGGGATCCAAATAAACTGATCATATGTTCTCCTAGAACATCGCATTATACGATGGACCATTAACTATTTTTATTTATCGCACGACATATTTCAAGAGATCACACACTCTTCTTCAGATGAAGATGGTTTTCGTAATATACCTGCTTTCTAGTTCTAGTTCTACCAAAAAGCTTATAACAGACACTTGACATAGATTACTATTCTAAGTAATACCAGAGCTAATTGCAATTTTTTCCATTGAACCAAACCCTGAATTTCATTATAAATATGCATTTAGCACGAAATACGCTCACGGGACATAAAAAGGCCAAATCTCCGAACCATATTTTTTTCAATATCGTCGCGGATTTTTAATTACACTGTGTATATTAGTGGTTCGCCAGAAACAAATTGTGCACGTTACAAATATATAGGCTGTCTTGGAGAACACGAGGCTGTAGAAAGTAAGTTTTAAGTAACGATTTCCTCCTACCATGAAGGGGAACTTTATAAGAACGTAATACCTGTTAAGGGGCTCCCACAATAGCGTTGTTGGATACAATGTCTCATTAACGACGCTATCAGGCGTCTTAGGAGTTTGGTGAAGAGTAAATAACCATTTTAGCTCCTTAGCGTGACCATGATTGCTGGAAAGAGATGAAGTGAGACGCGTAGATGCGTTTTGTTGTACTGAAGAACTCGTACGCACAGTCGTCGAAAAATTCATTTGCTGCCGAACAGCACGCTGGGAGCGGAACAGTGGAGGCAATTAATTTGAGAGACGAGCCGAAACGCGTGAGTGGTTGAAATGCACACAATGGCGTCAGCTCCGACCCACATTACGTCACCAGAGACAAACTTCTAGGAAAGACCGAGGGACGATAATGACCAACCGAAATTCCTGAACACTTAAAAAGTCTCTGATGCGGATACGTTAATCAGGTATTACCTTTATGAAGCATGAAAGGGGCGATAACCCATGAGTATATGAAACGTAGTTAAAACACCAGAAAGTCTTGAAATTTTTCAAATGGTATATCATTATTGAAACGTACCTCAGTCGTTGGAATTACGCCCATTACCTCTGCATTTTACAGTTTCTAACCATTACACTATGAATGAAGCTGGAAGTACCAAATCCTTCATAATATATGTACACCATTTCGTTCCACTGTGATTTGTGGAGACTTGAAGAATTATTGAAAAAGTTTAAAACAACTGTGAATCGCACTTTTATGAAATATGGGCCATAAAAAGTTCCAAAAATGCGGCGGAAGTGGAGATCTTCCACTCTCTGTAAGTATTAAAATTCATGAGGTGTTAGCAATTGATGGGCCGCCTGACAAACAAGTCATGCAACCAGAAATAGTGATCCAAAGTTATCCCTTTCAGTATTAATGTAATCCATTGACGCACAGTCCGTCACTAGATTTACACGGCTTTCTAATGAGGAAAATACCGACCAGAATGCTTTCTTGACGTCTACATCTACTTCTACATAGATACTCTGCAAATCACATTCAAGTGCCTGGCAGAGGGTTTATTAACCACTGTCATAACTTTTCTCTACCGTTCCGTTCTCTAATAGCGCGCGGGAAGAAAGAACACCTAAATCGTTCCGTTTTCGATCTGATTTCTCTTATTTTATTGGGATGGTCATGTCTCCCTAAGTAGGTGGGTGCTAGCAAAATATTTTCACATTCAGAACTAAAAGTCGGTGATTGAAACTTCGCAAACAGATCACGCCGCAATGAATAACGTCTTTCTTTTAATGATTTCCACCCCAATTCGTGCAACATTTCCGTGACGCTTTCCCCCCCGTAACGTGATAAAACAAAACGAGCTGCCCTTCTCTGAACCTTCTCAATATCTTCCGTCAGTCCCACCTGGTGAGGGTCCCACAAGGGGCAACAGTACTCCAGGAGAGGACGCACAAATGTCATGTAGCCAGTCTCTTTGGTGGAGCTGGTGCATCTTCTAAGCGTTCTGCCGATGAAACGTAACCTTTGGTTCGCCTTCCCCACAAAATTTTCTGTGTGTTCTCTCCAGTCAAAGTTGTTCGTAATTGTAACTCCTAGGTATTTGGTAGAATCTACGACCTTAAGGTTTGACTGATTTATCGCGTAATTGAAGTTCAGCGGATTTCTTTTACTGGTCATGTGTATTACTTCACACTTTTCTTCATTTAGTGTCAATTGCCAATTTTCGCACCTCAAGGTCTTTCACGTGCGAAGCTGGTGCTATTCAACCGCCATGAGTCAGACGTCAAGACGTTCACATACAGTACGAAACACAATGTCGTGTATTTACAAATTGAAACTGCTGTATGGCAATAAACAGAAGTCCTAAAGAGTAAGTGGTAGCATAAGTATGCACTGTACTAATCAGATGTCTCAACAGAAACACGCGATTATCCATGGCATAGAGCGAGAACAGAGTACCACGGGAAAACTTGGGGCCTTACTTGAGAGGCAGTCACATGGACGCTTCTCTGTAATCTTTGTACCTCCCATCTGCCAGTGAATATCTTTGCTCTTATGGTCTTCAGTCCGCAAACTGCTTTGAATCAGCTCTCCACGGTACCCTGTCCTGTGCAAGCCTCTTCATCTGAGAATAGGAACGGCTAACTTTTTTTTTTCTGAATCTGCTTTCTGTATTCGTCACTCAGTATCCCTCTAAGATTTTTATCCCATACTCTTCCTTTTAATGTTAGGTTAACGATTCCTTGATGTCAGAATGTGTCCCACCAAACTATTGCCGTTAAAATGATTTCCAATTCGTGGTAGGCAGTAAACAGTAAAATTAAATGTTATTTCTTTAAAAACCGTCTTGGGGGTAACCAAGACGCTTCTTATTGATTGTTTTGGTCAGGATATGCCAGAAACTCCCCAGTTCCGTCGAGCACCTCCTCACTAGTTACGTGATCTACCCATCTAACCTCCATCATTCACATTTCAAAACTTATCTCATTTTTTTGTCTGAACTCCTTATCGTCCACGTTTCACTCCCATACAGTACTACGCTCCAAACAAATGCTTTCAGTAAGAACTTTCTAACATTTAAATTAATATTGGATGGAAAAAATTTCGTTTCCTGAGGAACGCGTCCATAGCCATTCTTCAATTGTATGTTCTTTACATCGGCCATCGGAAGTTATTTTGTTACCCAAATAATAAAACTCATCCACTACTTTTGTAGTCTCATCACCGAATCTAATTCCTTCATCACTGTCTGATTTTTTAAAATTCCATTCCAGTACTCTTGTTTTACTATTCTTAATATTTATCTCATAACCTCCTTTCAAGACACTGTCCATTCCGCTCAACTGCTCTTCCAGGTCCTTTGATTTCTGTGATAGAATCACCATGTCATCGGCAAACCACAAATTTTTAATTTCTTCTCTCTGAACATTAATTGACTCTCAAAATTTCTCCTTGCATTCATTCACAGCTAGGTCAATGCACAGACTGAACAACAGTAGGGAAAGTTTACAAACCTGTCTTCCTCCCATCCCTGCACTTCATTCCTACCACGCCCTTCGGCTCTAATATGTGCTGTCTGATTTTAGTACAAGTTAAGTATGAGACTTCACTCCCTATATTTAAACCCTCCTGTCTTCAGAATTTGAAACAAGATTGTGAAAAGCTTTTTCCGTGTAGACAAATGCTAAAAACGTAACTTTTCCTTACCTTAACATATCTTCTAGGATAAGTCTTAATCCGAGTATTGCCTCCTGTGTTCCAACATTTTTCCTAAATGCAAACTGACCTTTCCCAAGTCTTATTAAACTTATATTTCCATTCATCTGTAAATTATTCGTGTTAACACTTTGCAACCAGGGCTTATTCAACTGATAGTTCTGAAAATTTCACATTTATCAGCACTTCCTTTCTTTGGAATTGGAATTAGTGTATTATTCTTCAAGTCGGAGGGTATTTCTCCTGTCTCATATGTCTTGCATATCACGTGGAACAATTTTTTTACGATTAGCTCTCCTAACGAAATCGGTAGTTCAGACGGAATATCAACAACTCCAGACGCCTTGTTTGAAATTCTTCTCGCAATATCGTGTCTCCTACGTCATATTCCTCCGTCTTCCATTTCTGGAATGCTGCTTTCAAATTTATATCCTTTGTGTAGGCCCTCCATATATTCCTTCCGCCTTTCAACTTTCTCTTGTTTGAATAGTACTGGTTATCTGGCTGAGTTCTTGACATTCATACAACTGCTGCTCTTGTTTACGTATGTCTCTTTTATTTTCCTGTAAGGGTATGTACTTTCCCCTAGTTATACATTCTTCTACGGTTTTGCATATCCCCTCTAGCCACCCCTGCTTAGCAAGACTGCTCTTCCTGTCAACCTCATTTTGCAGACAACTGTAATCCGCTTTGTCTGCTTCCCTATCTGTATTTTTGTATTTTTTTCCATTCACCATTTAGGTTCAGTATCTCCTGTGTTAACCTGGGATTCCTATTACGCCTTGTTCTTCTGTCTATATGATTCTCTGAGGCCGTCACTACTTTTTCTCTCAGAACTACCCATTCTTCTTCTACTGTATTACTTTCCACCGTTTGAGGCAATCCCTACCTAATGCCCCCTCTAAAACTCTGATCCATCCCTGGTTCCTTTAGTTTGAACAAGTTCCATCTCCTTAAATTTCTACCTCTTGCAGTCTGTTAAGTTTCAATCCATAGTTCATGAACAATTACGTATGGTCAGAGTCTATATCTTCGCAAGACGAGAAGGGACGAGATGCGAAATGGAGTAATACGAAACACGTAAGATGAAGATCCTACAAGACGTTATGGAAAGTAATAAGCTGAGATGGATTGGCCACATTAAAAGGAGCCGAAGAATGGACAGGTTCAAATATTCAAATGTTTGTAAATCTATCGGACCAACCTGCGTGGTCATCATTCCGTAGCTTACAAACTACTTAAACCTAAGTAAACTAACCTAAGGACAAACACACACACCCATGCCCCAGGGAGGACTCGAACCTCCACGGCGAGCAACCGCGCGCTCCGCAGCGAGACGCTTTAGACCGCTCGGCTACTCCACCGCGGCTGGACAGGTTCGAGACACTGAATGGCCACGAGCGAGGTGGAGAGACCAGGTGAAATAAGATGTGTACCGAAGAGGACTACAGTGAAAGGAGGTGCTAAACTGCAAAGGAACGGCTTGTATACTTGGATGGTTTTTCTGGGCTGTGGGATTCGACAGCTGGGAGGAGGTGGCTCGGAGTTATCAGTGGTTTCTGTTCAACAAAGAAATTGTCTTCTTATTTAGAAATCAAACATAAAACACTGAATGTCAATGAATATTAATTATTATTCCTTTCACTATAGGATCACAGTCTCATACTTCTTTTTCAGTAATTCTAATTCGAAAGTAAGCTCCTAGTCTGAAACCATCCAGTGAACTTCTATGGGTCAATTTCATTCTCTTCAGTACGTAAAAACGAATTTACATGTAAGCCTAAAGATTTACACATTAGTAGCTGCAACTTCACATTGTAGAAACTAATTTTACTATACAACTAATCACGAAAAACTGCAGACAAATGTGTTACGCATCGAAGTTTGCGTCGGTCTGGAAGGAGGTGACTCCTTCGTATTGTAAATGCCGGCCGCGGTGGCCGAGGAGGCTGAGGCGCTTCAGTCACGGTCTGCACGGCCGCTACGGTCGGGGGTTCGAATCCCCCCTCGGGTATGGATATTTGTGCCGTCCTTAGTCTTAGCTAGTTCATAAGTAGTTTGTAAGCTTAGGGACTGATGACCCCGTAGTTAAGTCCCATAAGTTCTACAAACATTTGATTTTTGTGTTGTAAATGTAATTAAGGCTCCAAAAGGTTGAGGGGACTACACCGTGGTTCAATTCGAAATAATCGATTTTTGGTTTTCATCTTATTTCGATAGATTAAGGTTTTATTTAAGTACTCTTAAAAGAATTTTACTGCAAAAAAATTGTTTTAGCATTTAAAGAGCTTTTTCCTAACAAGTGTATTTATATTTCACGCCGACTTTTCTTTCACCCACATTTCTACATATATTTTAGATCTTTATATCCCCTACATTGCACGTTAGGGTGCTGGCTATCCTCGGAATGTAACGATCGGTATTCTTATGTTTCTGCTGTTTGTAAACAACACGCTTTCAAACACGCGGTTAGCTTTGTTCAAGTGTGATTGCCAGTAGTTCTTGTACTTACATTTGCAGGCAGGCAATTAGGAGAAATAAAGAAAATCTTCCTTAACTCCTCTATTGATGATAAGTCATCTCATGCTTTGTGTCCATCAGGAGAAAATTCGTGGTGCAAATACAATAGGGCTCAGGCAACTGGAGAATCTTATTCCTAACAGCATTCTCTCTTTCTGCTGCTGTTATTACAGCACTTAAACCTATTTTCAGAGACTTGGCTCATCCCGACCTTCTAAGGAATTGTCTACATTGGCAGACGCAGAACCCAAATGAATGTTTCAGCAAATAACTGCCTTCCTAAAACTGTATTTGTAGGCATGCATACAATGAAACTAGAAGTTCATGGTACTTTTATTACATTCAGTTGTGATAATATTGGAAAGTGTTGGATACTGAAAAATATGGGAATTAATCCTGATGAAAATATTGTCATGTTGCGATGGAAGTAGGCTTGACTTCGAAGGCAACTAATCACAGCACTTATATAGAAAGCACGTTTATTACGAACTCAACATACACGCAGCACTGACTGCCTCGCAGGCAGAGTGCTCTGCTATTTATACACAGACAGAATTTACCAGTATTTAGAAAAACAGTTAACATATGAAACAAGTAGAATTTACAAGTGAACATAAGAAGGGTGTAGAACCTTCTGGAAATGTAAATTACAAAGAAATAAATTTTTACCGGAGGGCGGGATTGAACCGGCGCCCTTCTGCTCCGCAGTCCGTGACGCTATCCCCTGCGCCACGCCGGCAGTTGGCGTTCGTCGTCTCTCGTGCCGTTGCTCCCTCTCCTGGAGAAACAGCGACGCGCTGTTATGATCCCTGTGGAGCCAGCTGCAATGTCCTGGATCTTGACCGTGTCTTGATTCCTCTGTATGACAGTTCACGAGAATCCTTTCCTTCTCCGCGATTATCGACGACAGACGTTCCTGTCGTGGCTTCATCAGGAACATTACCGTCCTTAAAGTCCTTTACCAAGAGGCCATTGTCGTCAACCTGCTCTTCAGGCTCGTAGTAAGGCTTCATGCGCAGGACGTGAACAATGTCTCTTCGTTTTTGACGTTTTGACGACGGATCATAATCCTCAACTTCGGATGTGACGTCTGACAGGCGGCGTATGACACGATACGGACCGAGGTATCGCTTCAATAACTTCTCTGACAGTCCAACCTTCCGTACAGGGGTAAAAATCCATACCAGATCTCCTGGGCTGTACACAACAGGTCGGTGCTTGTCGTTATACCGTTGACGGTCCTTCTCCTGGCGTCCAGTGTCCGTATGCGAGCCAGCTGTCTTGCTTCTTCGACCCTGGTGACGAGCTGTTTAATATAGTCATCTTGAGTGTCGTCGGGTTGGAACGGGAACAGTGTATCCATTGTCGTCTCAGCTTCACGGCCATGGAGCAGGAAAAACGGAGTGAAGCCTGTGGTGTCTTGTCTTGCGGTAATGTAAGCAAATGTCACGACTGGCAGAATTGTATCCCAATCCTTCTGCTCAACATCGACGTACATCGACAGCATGTCGGCTAACGTTTTGTTAAAACGTTCTGTAAGACCATTTGTCTGAGGATGGTATGCAGTTGTCATTCTGTGGACAATGTTGCACCGTGACATTATCTTTGATACTAGTTTTGACTGGAATACTTTTCCACAATCAGATATCATGACACGTTGTGCTCCATGCGTCAAAATAATGTCTTCTACAAGGAATTTTGCGATCTCTTGGGCTTCTGCATCGGCACAGGTATGGTGACAGCGTAGCGTGTGAGGTAGTCAGTGCAGAATATTATCCAACGGTTACCGGTTGTCGACTTCGGGAACCTCCCTAAAAGATCGATCCCAACTCGGTGGAATGGAGCTGCTGCCGGCGGAATCGGTACGAGATGTCCTGGAGGTCATTGCGGCACATGCTTCCGTCGCTGGCACTCTTTACAGTGACTCACATAGTGCTTGACAGATCGGTAGAGACCTTTCCAGTAATACCTGCGTCTGATTCTGTCTAGGGTCTTCACGAATCCCAGATGACCGGATATTGGAACATCGTGGAAATATTTGAGAATAGCTGGCTGCAGATGAGCTGGAACAGCAAGTAGCCATTTGGGGCCCAGTGGATCGTAGTTGCTCTTGTACAGTGTTCCGTTTATAAGTTGGAACTCTCCATTGGTCGGTTCTCCTTTCTCCAAGGCCTCTATCACTTTCAATACTGTTGGATCTTCCCTCTGTTCAGCTGTAACGTCATGTAATTCAGTGAGAGATGAAATTTCATTAATGCTGTTGTGTTCCACTAATGGATTCCACGAAAGGCAGTCGGCATCCTTGTGTTTGCGCCCGTTCTTGAATACCACTGTGACATCGTACTCTTGGAGTCTTAGTGCCCATCTTGCTAGTCGACCTGATGGATCCTTCAAGCTAGTCAGCCTACACAAAGAATGGTGGTCTGTCACGACGGTGAATGGTTTGCGGAATAAATACGGCCGGAACTTTTTGATAGCCCAGATAACCGCGAGACATTCTTTTTCAGTTGTAGAGTAGTTTATCTCGGACTTTGAGAGTACTCTTGACGCATAGGCTATCACTCTTTCGGCACCTTCCTGAACTTGTACAAGCACTGCAACAATCCCATAGCCGCTGGTGTCTGTGTGAAGTTCCGTTTCTGCATTCTCGTTGTACAAGGCTAGCACTGGTGCGGAAGTTAGAGCCTCCTTAAGTGATCGGAAAGCTCTTTCTTTTGTCTCATCCCAGTAAAATTTGGCGTCTCCCTGCAGAAGTTCATATAATGGACGTGCCTTGTTACAAAATCCTTTTATGAAACGTCGGTAGTATGAGCACAGACGAGAAAACTTCTCACATCACGAATGTGCTGAGGAGTTGGAAACTCTGTGACTGCCCTTACTTTATCTGGATCAGGACGGACACCATCTCCGTTGACTAGGTGCCCCAGGATTTTTATCTCTTTGGCGACGAAGAGGCACTTCTTTGGATTGAGGCGGAGACCTGCAGCCTGAACACACTTCGCCGGCCGTGGTGGCCGAGGTGACTGAGGCGCTCCAGTCACGGTCAGCACGGCCACTACGGTCGGGGGTTCGAATCCCCCCTCGGGCATGGATATTTGTGCCGTCCTAGTTCGTAAGTAGTTTGTAACTTAGAGACTGATGACCCCGTAGTTAAGTCCCATAATCTTTACAAACATTTGAACATTTTTTAACACATTTCAACACAGTTGACAGGCGACTCAGATGTTCTTCAAATGTTTTCGAGAAAACGACAATGTTATCTAAATAGCAGAGACACGTCGTCCACTTAAGGTGTCGAAGCAAGTTGTCCATCATGCGTTCGAATGTGGCTGGAGCATTATATAATCCAAATGGCATTACTTTAAATTCATAGTGACCGTCAGGTGTAATAAAAGCCGTCTTCTCCCTGTCAGCTTCGTCAACCTCGATTTGCCAGTAACCTGTCTGCATGTCCATAGTTGAGAAGTATGTAGCTCCTTTCAAGCAGTCTAAGGTGTCATCAATACGCGGAAATGGGTAGACATCTTTCTTTGTGATACCGTTCAGCCGCCGATAGTCGACACAGAATCGCCACGTGCCATCCTTCTTCTTTACAAGGACCACCGGAGACGACCAAGGACTCTCCGAAGGTTGAATAATGTCATCTCGCAACATCTTCTCCACTTCCTCCCGAATTATCCGTCTTTCAGCTGGCGACACTCTATACGAACGCTGGCTAATTGGCAGATGGTCCCCAGTATTGATACGGTGCTTTATCGTGGGCCGTTTCGTCTGACTTTTCCCCTGCTGAGGTGTAAATGCATCCGAAAATTGGCGTAGTATAACTAACACCCGCTGGCGTTGTTCCTTGGTCAGTCCAGGACCTATTGGCAGTTCCACGTTTGTTTCCTTCAGCGTGTTGTCTGTACTAATAGCAGGGCATGGGTCTTCATTGATGACGTTGAGCTCACCGTCCTGGATTGGTTCAGCTGTCCCGATACACAATTCCTTGGGGATAAGTTGTGACTGCTCGTGACAATTGTGATCCAAATCTCTCCTTGACCACCGGTAATGCTTATGATAGCCGCTGGTATGTAAATTTCTTTTGTGAGCCTGATAAACTTTTTACTATCAACAAGAACTTCACAGTTTGTGTTTGTGACTGCGACTCATCTCATTGTCAACGGCGGTATCGTCACATTGTCAACGACGAATAAATTCCCAGAAAATTCTGTATTACGTGTATGTGGCGGAACAACTTCTTCAATTTGCAGCTCAGATCTTCCACAGTCAATGATAGCTTGGGATGCCTGAAGGAAGTCCCATCCGAGGATGACATTGTGACTACATTCTGTTAACACGACAAACTCAAACGGCTGCGTCTTGTTGTGGATCATTATTCTTGCGACACAAGTTCCTGCTGGTGGACGTACTTTCCATTCGCGACCTTCAGCACAGTTGCTCCCGTATCACAGAACATTGTCTTCTTTAGTGTGCGGCGGTAATTATCCGATAATACAGAAAAAGAGGCTCCTGAATCAACAAGTGCCCGGACAGGTTGGCCGTCGATTATGACGTCGATGAGATTTCCCGACATCTTGGCGACTGTCGTCCATGGAGGATTTTCATCTGCGGCGACCTCACCTTCGTAGATGGTCGCCTCGCTTAGTTTTCCTGGGCGCGGCGGCTAGGGGAGCGGCTAGTTACCGGGGGAGTTGGCTGTGGTCGCGTCGGTCGGTTCATGGGCTGCCGTTTGGCGGCTGCAGCGTAAGTCATAGCAGGGCGACGCCATTCTTCACGTCGGGTGCGATTGACGGGGCAGACAGGAGCTAATGTTTGAAATACCTCGTCCTCAGCGGCGTCGGCTACTTCGTGACTTACAGGGCTCACATCCATGGCCATAATCTGATGCTCGCTCGGTCTAATAGTCCTGGCTGCCATGCACTTGTGTAATTCTTCTCTCACGATTTGTCGTATGAGAGAAGCCAAGTCCTGCTGGTCTTCCACAACGGCCATAGGGACTACATTGGGAGTCTTTCATACTTCTTGCCTCCAACCCTCCTTTGTTGCATCACTTCAATACGCTGGCACCACTTCTGTCGTAGCGACGTCTTTTATCAGAAGAGCTTGGTACATATCTTCTGCAATTCCCTTCATCAGGTGCGTGATTTTGTCCGCTTCAGTCATGTTCGGATTGACTACGTTACACAGGGCCAAAACACTCTGTATGTATGATTGTGTCGGCTCACCATGTCGTTGGGCCCGGTTCTTCATTTGTTCTTCCGCCGAGCGGATTTGTCGCTGGCGGTCTCCAAACGTCTTCTTAAGTTCCTCCTGGGACGTCTCCCAGTCATTCAACTTGTCTTCGTTGTTTTCGAACCATTGCTGGGCTGTTCCGTTCAGATAGAAGTAAACGTTGGCCAAGCACAACGTATGATCCCACCTGTTGTACTTGGCGACTCGGTCGAACCCTTTTAGCCATTTGTTTGGGTCCTGTCCAGCGTCTCCAGAGAACACCGACGGGTGCCTGAGGTGTAGCTGGCTTACTGCTGGTTTCGTTTCCATAGTTCGTCTGATGATACGGACTCTTGGAAGGACGTACTCGGTGTATCCCTTGTATTCCGGTTCCAGTCCGTGTAAGCGACGGCTTTTACGTTGCTTAATCGGAGCCACGGTGATGCAGCTGTTGCACAGTGCACCCGGCGCCTCCACCAAACAATGTCACGTTGCAATGGAAGTAGGCTTGACTTCGAAGGCAACTAAACACAGCACTTATACAGAAAGCACGTTTATTACGAACTCAACATACACCTAGCACTGACTGCCTCTCAGGCAGAGTGCTCTGCTATTTATACACAGACAGAATTTACCAGAAATTAGAAGAACGGTTAACATAAGAAACAAGTAGAATTTACAAGAGAACATAAGAAAGATGTAGAACCTTCTGGAAATTTTTGCCGGTGGGCGGGACTGAACCGCCGACCTTCTGCTCCGCAGTCCGTGACGCTATCCCCTGCGCCACGCCGGCAGTTGGCGTTCATCGTCTCTCGCGGCAATATAATCACTGGGCAGCAACATTGCGATAACATGAGGATACCTGACAGCTCAGCATCTAATATGGCCAAGAAAGCAAGTCAAACATCCCGGAAGGTGAAAAAGAAGCTGCAAGACCTGCCAGTGGCAAAAGAAGGGCCATCATATGCAGAGGAAAGTTTTAATTAACTGTAAATAACAAATTTAAAAGTATTTTCTTATAGTCAATTTCCAGCAAACTAAAATTTTCAGTACATATGTCCCATTATATCAGAAACTCTCATAGATAAATGAATGAAATTTTCAGAGTCTCTGCGTAACATAAAAAGCCACCTGTGGTACTATATTCATTAATATTCCTCCAGTAGGAAGTTCACAAAAATATTTTCCACAAAAATTTTTTTTTTTTTGTTAATAAATTAAAAAAAGTATTTCTTAAAAACTATAAAATGGGTAAAGTAGATTTTACTAAGTTGAATCTATTAGCATCATGTAACACACAGTATAATATTAAAGTGTTGCATCAAATAGTTTTTGAGAAATGGGTCAAATACCTGCCTAAATTAACATGGATTAGATAGGCAGGGTGAGGCCCCCTTAACCGTGAAAGGTAATCTATTTCCCAAATTTTCAAATGTCTGTAAATCTATCGGACCAAACTGCGTGGTCATCAGTCCGTAGCTTACAAACTACTTAAACGTAGGTAAACTAACCTAAGGACAACACATACACCCATGCCCCAGGGAGGACTCGAAACTCCACGGCGAGCAACCGCGCGCTCCGCAGCGAGACGCTTTAGACCGCTCGGCTACTCCACCGCGGCAATCTATTTCCCATTCATTGCAAATGTTTATATATCTAATATTTGCAGTTTTCGAAGGTCGAACGTTGCTTCAGACAGAAACTAAAAATAAACCAGAAAAAAATAAGTTTCCCTCCATAACAATGAAGTGCAATGAAACGTAAAATTCATGTAAGTTTATTGCATTGTAGCTGATGATACAAAAAGCCCTAATAGATAGCTCCAAGATGTAAATATAGGATGTCCAGTATATAATGAACTTGATATACGATTTGATGGACAGATTTTCATAAGTGTGCAGTATTCGTAGAAGTTCTCCTCTCCCCACTCTTCAGACACCACTGAAGAACAGGCTTGGCAGTGCGGACGACTGTAGCAAATGTAATACGGGTTGATCTTCACCGACGAGACATACTTAGCAAACAACGTATTGATTTTTAATCTGTTCTTCGAGTTTGTGCAGAGAAGGCACGCTACGGGATATTGAGTGAGGTCAAACTAGAGGAGGCAGTATTTGAAAACGGAGCAATAAAATTCAGCCTTGACGAAACCACTGCGCCCACAATAATAGGATACGTCAAATGATTTTGTGAGGGGATGGATGAAGCAATGAAGCAGCCTGGTGGTGTCTCAGAATCGTCTCCTATATAACCGGAAACTAACTTTTCATGCGGTATGAATTACTTGGTATCATCTACGAATATCGCAAAGATTACCAGCAGTGGAAGGAAGACCGGTTATGACGTACAGCAATTGTTCGCACGTAATTGATAACTGCATTGTCAACTACAATGCATGTAGTATTCAAATTTTCATTTATCTTTTCTTTTTTTAGATTGATAAATTTTCACTAAGTACAACGCACACAAACATGCCGGAGGGAAAACTCGAAACACCGACGTGAACGAGACTGTTCCGTGTTGCTTTATCTGGGGAACGGGGGACTCCAAATCTCAAAATTTACTTTCTTATTGTAATATATGTATTTCCAAGTGGATGGGGGATCTCATTTTGTTTTGCCGCCGCCCCGGGTCTCCGGTAGCTTTAGTCCGCGACTAATTCCCCTGGCGGCTCTACTTCAGAGACCACTATTATATTTCGAAAATTAAATAGGTTGGTAATTATTGTATTAATGAATAAACAAAAATTAATATAAACTGCACGATGTGGCACGGCGCTTAGCATGCTTCAGGTGGAACATTTTTCCTTCATGAATTTTTCCATTTTCTACCCCTTTAGAACTTAACAATTTCCTCAATAAAGGGAAATTTTTTCGCGAAATTGGAAAAGCTGTATGGAACGGTAATCTATAGAATGAACAACAGCTCAAATGGCAAGGCTGTACAGTTTCACACCTCATTTTGAGGGTTAAGAACGGTTTAGGGTGGCACAGAAACGTGCCGCAATTGTTCTGAGAACTGTCTAGCAAACAGCTGCTATTCCAGGGAGTTTAACATCTGGTGCCTGGTGGCGGATATTAAGACCGCAGCCGAAAGCAAACCCAGTCTGCAATAAAGCGAACGTGCCAACGCGAACGTGCCCTGGGGTCCAGAGCGGCCCAGAGACCGCCTCCTGCCCCCTGCCTTCTGTTGGGCAGACACCAGTGACAAACGAGGCTGGCTTCTGACACGTCACACGGCATAGCACAGCACAGCACTGCCGCGCCCCTGTGAGACGGCGTCGTTTCAGAGAGTAGTCCGCAGCCCGGGGCTCGAAGAGTCGTGGCAGGCAGTGTTGCCAACTTGGGGGTTTTCCCCCTAAATGTAGGGGGACTCTGCTATTTTGGGGGGAATTTGGAGGGATTTGTACTTCAGGGGGAAATTTAGGGGGAAGTGTGCTTCAAGGGGGATTTTTAGGGGCTTCTCAGACATGAATAACGCACACGTATCAAAATTTGTTTACCCCTACCTTACAATGAAAAACTTTATTGTTGTGTTTTCGTTAGCACCGCCCTCCTTTAAAGACGCTTCTTCAACGTTCACTGTACCGTACTGTTGTAGTATTGGCGATTGGCCGGCCGCAGTGGCCGAAGGGACTGAGGCGCTTCAGCCACGGTCTGCACGGCCACCACGGTCGGGGGTTCGAATCTCCCCTCGGGCATGGATATTTATGCCGTCCTAGTTCGTAAGTAGTTCATAATTAGTTTGTAAGTTTAGGGACTGATGACCCCGTAGTTAAGTCCCATAAGATTTACAAACATTTGAACATTGGCTATTGTGAACTGAAGTTGAATACGCTGTAAGTGTATGTGTGTGTATTCAAGTGACTATGGCTTCAAGAGAGAAAAAATATTCCCAGAGATACACAAAGGCGTGGAAATCAGATACACTTATTCGCAGTTTGTTAGTTCTTATTAGCATAGCTGAACAGGGACGTTTATATAGCCTAACTTCTCCCTGTAACCTATATACTACAGCTTACATCTTAGAATGTCATGCAGAAACTACTGCTATTTCTTTTTGTGATCACTAAAGAGTAGAATATTAGTAATTAGGTTTTCGTTAAGTGACATTTAGAACGAATGCATTAATTCGTCGTGCAAAGCTTTATTGGAATGTTTTACCAACGAAACTGAATAGTCTAGGAAAAACTTATATATATATATATATATATATATATATATATATATATATATATATATATATATATATATTGCATCAAAGCTCCTTTTTATTTTTATTCAAATGCTGCCTAGTTTCTTAAGCTATATTATTTTATGTTTGGACACTGTGTAGGTCACGCTGATTATCTCAAATAGTACTGGTTTACTGAGGTTCGTTGCCAACAGTGCAGAGTAGGCAACTATTAGTAGCTGTTGACTGCATTGTTGTCTGCTGTATCACTGAGCTGTGCTATTGTTATTTAAATCCCATGTGGTATTGAAGTGACAGATATGACCGTCTAGTGCGAAGGGGGGCAGCAATAAGTGTTCTTTTTTATAATTATTATTTTCATGTTTTATTAGTTGCGGCCTGAGCGCCATTTAGGTTTTCTTTAAGGGGGAATTCACGTACGATTTAGGGGAAAATTGAACTTCAGGGTTGGCGACACTGGTGGCAGGTGTTCCCGCAGTCAAATGGTGGACAGCTCTCTGCCCGCCGGCAGCAGCGGTGCTGACAGGCATTCCCCACGGCTCATATCCGTGCCCTACATTCGGCCAAACACGAATGGATCAGAATCTAAAGCCGCCGGCACTCCGAGCGAGTGTCTTGAAGTGTGCGTTCAAAGTGCCGAATCTACCGTGCGCCCGAACGCCCCGGTATCTTAATCCGACTCCGTTGTTCCTGTTGGAAAACAAAGTGACATCGTTACATTAGACCACTCGTTCACAAGTGACAGTGTTTTCCTCGATTGTGCGAACGCCAGTGACGTGGGACGCGCGGTCTGGTGCTATCAGCGACAATAGTAGATTACATTGCATAGTGTCACCTCAGCAGTGTTGCCACTTTCTAAGTTTCAACCCTCTTACAGTACATCTCTGTCGATTGTGAGGAAACTAGCAAAATGTTCAGATGTTTGTAAATCTGTCGGACCAAACTGTGTGGTCATCAGTCCGTAGCTTACAAACTACTTAAACTAAGGCAAACTAACCTAAGGACAACATACACACCCATGACCCGGGGAGAACTCGAACCTCCGACGGCGAGCAACCGCGCGCTCCGCAACGAGGCGCCTTAGACCGCTCGGCAACTCCATCGCGACTGGAAACTAACAGGCAAAAATATTTAGTTCCTGCATATCCTGTAGTTTCAAATCCTAGAACGGTAACGAATTGTCTATTCTTTCAACATTCCTCACATTTTTATTCCGATACTTCATTTATAGGTCACCCACTGCTTAAAATTTGAAAATATTTACCACTAGCTTAATTCCCTCTGCTTCGCACGCGTAGACTGGATGGTCTGCATTGGTTGTTTCTACTTCTAAATATATATTTTCATAGATGTAGCTTTGAAAATGCTTTCCTAATAAAGTGGTTTGATACAACTTGCCACCTACTATTGCACAATTGACGGCAGAATTCAAATAATTCCAAAACACGTTCATTTAAATTCTAACCATGGTTTCAAATCCTAATTTTCGTATTTCTAGCACCAAAGTAGTCTTAGTAGCATCCTTCAAATATTTTGCCTTATTTTACCGGCTTAGTGGTTGAATTTCCAAAAATATTGAAACACGTATTTTTAAAATTCCAATCAAAAATCTAAATCAGAAGATTTGTATTTCATGCTTCAAAATTGCCTGAATAGGAACGTATTTTCAAGAAACCATTCATCCCCTATTTCACCCCCTTAGGGAAGGGAATATCGAAAAATCTCTGATGCCTGCAGTGCAAGATAAACAAAGTCTACAAATTTCAAGTGCCTATCGTATGTAGATTCACTTTTCAGTACCGTTTTCTTTTAGAAACGGATTGAGAACGCGAAATTTCGTTCTTACTCTTTGGCATCTATTATGGTACTTTTACTTTACAAACTACGATATGCACTTATTTTTCTTTATGTGTACGCTTCTTGCAGAAAAACAACTGAAGAATACGCATCACATTTCGATGTATAGAACCTCTTTTCTGTTATAGTGTCAAAAGTTATCGCTGGTCTTCAGTCCGAATTTTATATAAGCTGACGACTTTCAACCACTATATCTTCCACCCTCTTATAGCTATCGACACGAAACTGCTATGGTGTACAACGAGAGACTTTGTACTACAACAACACAGAGACCGTTCGTCTCCACTGTATGTTTTTAGCTGAAGAGCAAAATATTTACAGTCGTACGTACAAATTTATATAAGTCGGAAACTTTCAACTCCCATATATTTCACCCCCTTATCGTTATCAACACTCTCCCACCATAGTGCACAATGGGAGACTGATAACTGCTACCACATACAAACACTACTCTTTTACGATTTGTAGTTTTGGCTGCAGAGTGAAATATAGGCAAAACACCTCAATTTTTATATATATTAAGATAACTCATCTAACTGAATGGTATTAATCTGTTAGTAACGCGATACTGTCTTCTAAATCAAAGTAATGTATGACTTATGAACTTCCAGTCACAGACATATAGTAACGTATGTCTACAGCCTGTGTATTTCAGTGAGCTCAAAGATTATATGTAGATGGTACTAAGTATTATGAAACCGTGACGCTCGACGTCTCTCTAATCCAGTTGTTAGTATTTTGATCCTAAGCACTACAGTTGTCTTTCCCGTGTTTATATTGAAATCATTGGTGTATTGCCAGTGTAGTTAATGTTCAGTTAATGTATGCCTGTGTTTCCCAGTGTTTTATCTTTGAATCTTTTTATCTTTGAGCATCTGTTGATCGTCGTATTGCTCCACATTTTACGAATTTTTATTCGCCACACTCACTCACCGCCACACACCGCGACCAAAACACCACAGTCCACACCGCGAACCTAAAGGCTACTCTCATGTATTACCGCCATTGGTCTACAGTCAATAATTTTGGCTACCAAGTGAAATATACGGACACACGTCCCACGTTCCATTTTTATATATGTGTATTGATTTCTATGGTTCGTTTTAGGCCATACATCTTTGCGGATGAAATGAAGCTAACAATTCTAAATTATTTCCAAAATTGAGAACACAACGATACCCTACTCCATTTTCGAGATTTTGGCTCGTATATTTACGGTACTGAAGCGGCGCGACTAGCGTCCTGGTTATGTCTATGTGCAACGTCAAATGTGTGCTCGAAACAACCATCACATCTCATAAACGGTCAAAGATACCGAATTTTTTTCTTTGAAATAATAGTAGGCGAATGATTGCGTATTTTAAACCGTCATTAATAGTGGATGCTTTTCATAATCTATAGGTACATGGAAGTAACTATAGATTATTTTTAATCAAACTCTACCTTTAAGATTTCGTCGAAGAATAATAATGCAACATTGTTCATTGCAGTCTTTACTTCTTGTAATTTTCTATAGATTTAATCTGGTAATATGACACGTGACAATGAAGGCTGTTAACACATTTTTGTTAAAAGGCACTGCTTAAATGACGATACGAAATTAAGCATTGTTTTACATTAAATATGAGCCATCTTGCTCATGTTTTGCAACCTATTGAATGTGACATACAGAGACAATATTCAACTGGCTCAATAAACCCATCAGTCCAAAACTGCAGTGACACTAAGGTAATTGTAGTTTTATTTTCTTATGCACAAATGTTCCCTGTATATGAGAACTGACTTGTATTGGTCTGAAACTTCTGATGAAGCTTGCACCTCTCTCGTCTCGGGCTTCTCTTTCAGTTATTTTGATGTGGATTAAACTTGACTATGTACTTTGAAATCAGTCCCTGTGTCCAAAATAGTACGGTCGATAATTGTTTTCCAACATATATCAAAATATAGTAGACACACAAAAACAAAATAATTTTGTAGCTCGTTAAATGTATCAAAAACAATTATAAGTAA
The DNA here is from genome assembly GCA_026315105.1 of Locusta migratoria. NCBI lineage: Eukaryota > Metazoa > Arthropoda > Insecta > Orthoptera > Acrididae > Locusta > Locusta migratoria. Next base: position 438,895,886 of record CM048748.1, on the reverse strand, counting down.
ATTCATGATAATATTTGCTGGATTATTTTAATTTATTTCATTCTGACTCTGTTTCTTCATAAGGATAGCAATTTATGATATCGAAGATGTCATACACATAGTACCTGCAACAGGTGACTCTAAATGGTACATGACTACATTTATCTATGTTCATATGAACTGAAAAAATTTTTACGGCATGCTGGAAAACGTACTGCATAAGTAGGAATAAAATTAGCCGGCCACGGTGGCCGAGCGTTCTGCGGCGAGTCAGTCACAGTCTGCACGGCCACTAAGGTCGGGCATTGATATTTGTGCCGTCCTTAGTATTAGCTAGTTCGTAAGTAGTTTGTAAGTTTAGGGACTGATTACCCCGTAGTTGGGTCCCATAAGCTCTACAAACATTTGAATAAAATAAATGAAAATGTTACATCAACGTTGTCATGAATTTCGTTAAACATGTCTATGGTCAGCTAAACATAAAATATCAATAATCCCCGGTGACATTTACAATTCCAAACATCAGACTAGCAAATAGTAGTCCTTTTCCAACCGTAATTTATCATTTATTTGACCGAATATTTTCCGTATGTTACATAAGAGATGTTCAAATGGAAAGGGACAAAACATCTTTAACAAGAAAACCGGATGAAATATGAATATGTCGCTTTGCGATACCGTAGTGTGACAACTAAGGATACTAAGCATACACCATATCTCCCTAAACCCTGCGCCCTCAGCAGGAAATGTGATACTCACCGTCATTTTCGACGTCCGAGGTCCGATACTCATCGAATTTCTCGAGCACGGAAGAAGTATTAACCGTGACGTGTACTGTGAGACACTCTATAACCTATGCAACTCCATCAAGAGCAAACAGCCCCGGCCGCGTCTCCACACGTCTCCAGGGTCACACAAAGTGTACTGGCCGGGTTCAAGTGGGAGCAAGTTGAGCATTCGCCCTACAACCTGGACATGTCACCTGGTGACTTCCATCTCTTTGGTCCATCCACGAAACAGGTCAGAGGGAATCACTTCAACTCGGAGACAATAGATGACTAGTTCTTGTCACGGCCACAGGAATTCTGGGAGCAGGGAATCGTACGGATTGTTAAACAATGCGATATTTCGGCTCTGGCATCTAGTGATTACTTTTTAAATTAGATTGGATCATATATACGACACTTCGTAATGATGTGGAACGTGTCAGTATAGTAAAAGTTGTCTACACTTGACAATCAATATTTTAAGAATTTTTTTTACATTTTTTGTTGTTCTTTTTTATTTTTTCTGTTTTTTTAAGTTTTATCTAAAAACTCATCTACGTTGTAGAAGGAGTTGCCATTCAGAAATTCCATTAATTTCTTTTTAAATACTAGTTGCCTACCTGTCAGACATTTGATTCTACTTGGTAAGTGACCAAAGACTTTTGTGGCAGCATAATTCACCCCTTTCTGAGCCAAAGTTAGATTTAAAATTGAATAGTGAATGTCATCCTTTCTCTTAGTGTTGTAGCTATGCACACTGCTGTTACTTTTGAATTGGGTCGGATTGTTAATAAAAATTTCATGAGTGAATATTTGTATTGTGAAGCCACAGTGAAGATCCCAAGATCCTTAAATAAATGTCTGCAGGATGCTCTTGGGTGGGCTCCAGAAATTATTCTGATTACACGCTTTTGTGCAATGAATACTTTTTTACTCAATGTTCAATTGCCCCAGAATATGATCCCATATGAAAGCAATGAATAAAAATAGACGTAGTAAGCTAATTTACTTAGTTGTATATCACCAAGTTTTGCAATGACTCTGATAGCATAAGTAGCTGAACTTGCCAGTCAATCGGCAAGTAAGTCTCAATGCTACTGTCTATTAGCGGTATACTGTACTACTCGTAGATACATTGTTTACTGACATATAAATACAACAAGTCATGTAAACAACAATGCATTTTGACGGTTCATCAGGGCGCCTTTGCATTGAAACGTCAAAAATTAATAATACTGCACGCAATAACGTTTGCACCGTTAGTGGTCAGTACCATAAAATGAGAATAGCTAAATGTAAATATCTATCAAATCACAATATTTTATTATAGATTTTAACAGTATATGGAATATTATTTTTTCAGTACTTCCTTCCAGACAATGTTAGCTATTCGTCGACCCTTAGGTTAAATTTCTACTTTTACATTTTTCATTTTTTTGTCCTGGGATTAGGCAACAAACAATTTGTCCGTGACTAAAAATAGATCAGGCAAGTATATTCCAACTCTATCAAGTGTTCGACTCTGCATTTTGTTGATAGTAATGCAAACTGCTGATGTAATTGGAAATTGTCGCCGTTTAAAAAAGGAGAGTAATGTTGCATGGTGACATACCCATGCGAGGTACCATTATTCGGTCCCCAATATTCACATTAATTGCAAATTCTACATCTATAATTTTGTTATAGATTTTTCTGACTATTAGCCACGACCCATTCAGTAACCCCTTAGCTTCAATGAAATTCCTGAGGGCATTATGAGAGCTTATTCATTCAATCTCAGCACATGAGAAGGTAGACCGCTTAACTCCAGGCCCTTCAAACATTCTGTGGGAAACTGCAGAAGTTCACTTTCTTCTTCCTTTATCGATGTTAGTTCTTCAACTTTCTGGATGCATGGTAGATATGAAAATAACGATTTTAATTTAATCACAACGTTCATTTTTGCAATCGTGAAAAGATTTAAACTGTCGTAACAGATATGTGACATAAGATTCACTGATGGTATCTGTATTTGAAATTAATTAAGAAAGCAAGTTGATCAATTTCCATCATTATAGCGAAATTCAGAATTTCCGAGTCTTAAGAGGATGTCAGCAACGTCATCCGTCTCAGCTCGCGTTTAAGTAAAAATAACAAAATGCAAGATTTAAGTGAATTCTGCACTAGATGATAAGTCTGTCGATGAATACCTTCCGTTAGAAAAAAATAAAACAACGTAAAATAAAATAATATGTAGGAAATCAGCCAAACAGAGCGGCATGGACGATTGTTTTCAATTTTCATAATAATTTTAATATATCAGACTAGCTGATAACCCGGAGTTTCCCGGATATTTATTTGTTTATTTGTTCAAGGCTTGAGTTACTACTTCTCCTACTCCATCTCTCTCTGCCCATCTCCTTTTCTCAAATAATATGTTATATTTATCGGAGAAAACATAATAAATAAGGCTGTGTTGCATGATGTACAAAATTGTAAGTACAGTATCCAAACACAGAAATACAGTAACAAAAATACACACAATGAGTAACAATCATACATTCATTTAATTCAAAACATGACTATAAACAATATTTCTTGTTACATGTCTAACATGAATAATTTCTTTGGCGAGTCCACCCCTGAGCAAGTGACATAAAGTTGTCCGTGTGAGAAACATGGAGATATCAAAACCACTCGACATAATTGATTAGATTGCCCTGTGTTTTATTAATCAAATGATGCAAACCTTACTGGAAATGACAGTGTCTCTAAGTTAAAAGGTAGATCTGTCGGAAATAATGGGTATCCGTTGTATGTACACTTTTTCGTTCTCTTCCTTTCCTTGCACCTCATATAAATCTATTGCTTTCGCCTACAGCCGTGTGTGCTTCATAGTTCTAAGTTGGTTCAAAGTTGTCAACAGCACTCACAGCTTTAAAGAATTTTCTTTAAGCTGACTGGAACACAGGACTGTTTTAGAAGTAGAAACGTAAATGTATTATAACTTCGTGCATGATGTGACAGGATTTTACCCATCGCAATATATATGATCTCATACTTGTTGAATTATATACCGCACAATTGTTTAATTTTCCACGTATATATTTATTTGTATAAGTGCTGTATGTCAGTAAAGATGTTAGTGGTAAAGAAGTAACAGATTAAATCTTGATGCTTGTGGGGCGGCTTTCCGTGAAAGTTACTCCTTAAGTCGTCGTATATCATGAACTGCGTGCGTACTGTGATACAATTCCGGTGGTGCATTCAGCCGTATGTGTGTATTCTGTTTCTGAAATTTCCTGAGAATACAGTTAGTAGTATAGAAATTATAAATTGTAATGTCATACCTAATGACGCAGTTTAGTCCATGATCAGCGGAAAAGTAGTAAGCTACACACTTTTTTCCTTTCATCATTTTGATGCAGCAAGAAAAAAATTAATGAAGTTTAGAAATTATGTTTAAAGTTTGTTGCAAGTCACTAAGTACTGTCAGTCTCATATAGTGTACTTATAATGTGTCGTCACCATATGTGGCATTGTCTTGCAACTCCTATTGTTAATGACACCGTATCTCCTGACTATGTGTAGTATGTAGTTCTTGAAACTACAGTAAGGAATATGTGTACCAATGGTTGAAATCGGTCCTATGTTTTAGGACTAAATGTGCATAATTATCACTTGATACATCAGTTCTTTGGGCATCTCATTGTTTATGACATCATATCTCGTGAACTATGTGATGTATGTATGTATTACAGTTACGGCGACCGTCCTCTTGGTTTGGAGGTCATGTGTTGAAAAATTCTTTAAGACTGGAACAAAACTGTAGATTTGTATGCAATACGCACACACAAACAAACATACAGACAATTTGCTATATATATATATATATATATATATATATATATATATATATTTCCAGGTATTTTACTTCCACAAACAGTACCCATAGCGACTGGCTTTCGAGAGTGTCTCAGTTTGCTCAGTTACTTGAACTTTCTTAGATATGGCATATTTTCATAAGGCCACCAAATACGTCCTTCTGCTAACGGCCAATATGGTGGCTTCATCTAGCTAATGGAAAGAGCTGCGTCCTCCCATCCCCCACCCCTTATCCCCGGATTTCCTGTCGTCACGTAAATGGTGTTCTCCCATCTTATTAGTGCAATTTCAGACGCATGTTGAAAATTTTTATACGCTTGATATTGCTCCACACGTTGCAAAAACCTTTCCCGGCGTGTGGCTCGCATGTCCTGATGTCACAAGCTTTGCCCTTTAACCGTACACTTTCAGATACACGCTCCGTGTGCGAATGGCTTAACATGAGTGCCACGAAACTCCCGGGAAGTTGCTGTAACTCCGCAACTGCAGCGCTGCGAAGCGGCTGCGTTGTGTAAACAGAGCACGGAATGTTAGTGTACTGTATTCGCATTTGGAATGAAGAAGCACATTAAAGATGTCAACTACTTACGAGGAATTTTGTGGCGTTACATATTGGAAAAATTGTCAAAAATATAATCCGGAAAGCTGGCCTTTGGTTTTGCAAAGGATGAAGAGAAGTGAGAGAATAATGTTAAGAATTAAGAGTCTACTCATGGTTAGTTATACTTTTAGGCGTTGAAGAAACTCTTTAACAATTAATTTACTTCAAAACTTCGGCTTTTCATGAGAAATGAAAAAGCTTCACCGCTGTTTCGTGATGTTACTGCTGAATATTAAGTAATGTCCGAATGTTTTCGATTGCAATTAATCAATTTTTTCAGTGGAACCTGATTAGTTTTGTATTTCAAATTCACAGAAATTATAAGCCTATATAGAGACATTTTGGCAGTTACCTACTAATTTGGAAAAATGAACGTGTAGCTTCAATTAAATAATATGTCCTTCTGCAAAATTTTGAGGAACTGTTATTATTATCACGTCATATTCTAGATGATACGCAGATGACAAGAGCTAAGGAAAATCATCATAGCTACCCACGAGATACAGAAGCAAGGTGAAGGAGAAAACGTAGTTTATAAGGAGATGTGGCATCCAGTCTTTAAGAATATAAAAATTGTACTTCGTTGCAAATATATTGCAATGTTCGAAATCTGCTGAGACAGGGAAAAAACACCTTGTGCAACGTGAAAATACGCACCGAGCACTCGAATATAATCATAATGGTTTCCTACTCTGCTATTGTGAACTGTATGTATTACCGTGCACTGAAAGTTCGTCATTGTAGAGGGGCATAATAAAAGAAGCCTTATCACTTCAATGGCATTTCCAAATTTTTACCAACATAATATCTGGTGACGCTCTCCCTAGGTCCTTGATGCGAAGATTCTCTTCAAGAGAAATTAGTCCACTTGGCCTCTGCACTGTATTGTCACATATATATTCACTTCACAGTTACGACACTACAAAACTGGCAATTCACGTCTTCAAACCAACAACTGCATACCGAATACTCGCGCCGTAGCGCGTGACCAGCTATTAAAGCTGACCAGTGTTGGTAACTGCACTGCAACGAATAACATAAGACTCTTGTCTGTCATTGCTAAGTAAATTCTACTGAGACATATTATTGAAGTTTAAGAAATATATGAACAGGAATTAATGACAACAAGAGACATTATAATGCTACAGAAGAGTGAAGATATGAATTAGTGTCAGATTCTGCTATTTGTGTGTAATGCTGGCTGAAGAACTGGAAAGGAAGAGAAACTGTATCCTTGGTAAGGTGCGACAGCTAGATGGGTAGTGTCGGCATTGCTCGATACATGACGGAGCGTTGCTTCAGTGCTCTGGATAGGAGACACCCCCTGCCTCGGTACCTTCTCCACCCTTCGCCACAGAACTCACTGGCTGGAATGCTAAAAAATGTTCAAATTTTTGTTACGCTTCAGGGACTTAACTGCGGGGTTATCAGTCCCTAAACTTACGAACTACTTATGAACTAGCTTATACTAAAGACAGTACAAATATTCATGCCCGAGGGGTGATTCGAACCCCCGACGGGGAAGGCTGGGATGCGGTGCAGAACTTGATTTCGCGCCAAGGCCGAAGCATACCCAGAAGAGCTGATCGCCAGTTTCGATTATTCGTCAAGAAGGCGGGAGACAAGGTATTTAAAGTATAACATCGTCACATAATGTAAAGTTTTCTCAGAAGCGAATATTTCTGTGGCGATTCATTGATCCGTAGTGCTGTAGGACGAACCGCTTCTAGCTTCAGCTGCAGTTTCGCCCAACACCATAAGGTTTCTCGACTGTCTGCGTCAGAACGTGATTGCAGTAAGACGAACACTTAGCGTAAGATCCCATAGCAGGAGGTTGAGTTTCACTGGCGCTAACGTCACACTGTGGTCACAGGCATATTTCTGCGGCCCCTTTCCCCCCCCCCCCCCTCCCCCCGTCACTGCCAGGCTGTGCCACTAGAAGAAGTACCATTCTTCTGTCAAATTCAGTATTATTCTCTTTTTATAACGCGCTTACGTCTTGAAACAGTGTACTTGCATCTCATTTTACCGCATAAAAGAAGTAAAATGAACAAAGTCAAGTCTGAACTACACAACAGGTAAAGTAATCTATATACAAACCGACCATGGCAAACATGTCAAACTTATCATTTTAGTTCAGGCATTGATTCCAATTGACGAGTTCCAACATATTCCATAATTAATGCATGTAAAACCGAAAAACTTCTATAACTGATTAGCGAAGAGAAAAGCTACAAGTGTATGCAATTCAATTTCATTTAGTAACGACACTTTCCACACAACTCATGTACTTAATTTGTATTGGAAATTACTGGTATGAGCAAGACATTATATCATACGTTGTTAAAGTATCTCAGAAGTTCACGTGCATGAGGTTGATCAGAGCATGTTTGCAGTTCGTTGCTATGTATTTCATATAATTTTTACAAAATGGAACAAAGGCGCTTTAAAGAGGAATATTTCAGATAATACTCCTATTTAATAAACAAGACTGTCCGAAAACATTTTAGGAGCGAAGGTGAAACAGAGAACAATTGTGAATTTTGCCTCTACTTTTCCTTCCCAATGACTGCAGTGGCTAATATGGCAGTTCTGGATACCAGATTATAATGATTTGTACTATTATTATACAGTACTCCACTGCTTTGAAATGGCAACGCGTTACATACAATAAGAAAATCATTAGGTATGGAAAACATGATTCCGTGTGCTTCGTAACAGTTGGATAATATTCATTAATATTGTGACTGTCTGTAAGGTCGAGTGATTTCACTTCCTAGAATTTCGTCTCCCAATATTCGGATATATCGTCATGGGCCAACGAACTGCTTTGTAGATATCATAGATGAAACACACTGAAACAGACACAGCAGCAATAACTGCGTATATTTCTTTGTCACAGTCGACCGAGAGCCGTGCAATAGAACATCTTTGTAAACACATAGCATCAAAATAGCTGCAAACAAGAAAGTCATTATTTTAAAAATGTACCTATTAAAATCATATAGAGGTACAGATGCTGGTGAATATTGGCAACAAATAGACAACCACTTGACAATGCCAAATACGGCGAAACAGCTGTAGTGGACAATTAAATAAAGTTAATAAGAGGCAGTAAAGGTGATTATATTCATTAAAATGTCATATTACGATATACTCACTGCTGCAGGCCCATTTAAGAAGGAAAAAAAACCTCAAACAGACACTTAAATGTCAGTTGCATAGTAGCTGTGTAGTTGTAGATATATTTGTACGATGACCTAGAGGAATGTATTTCACAAACTAAACATGGAGGAAAGTTATGTACTGATATGTGAAAAAGAGGAAAATTACAAATGAATTAACAGTACAAGCTGCAAAATAAGAGTGGTTTATGTGAAACCTGCAATAGTTCGATAATGTAATGAGACCATATAACCCACGCCGACTCTTCAGTATAGGTATCATAGGTAGCGTTTCAAGTCTTGCAGTGCTCTTCCATTCTGAACATTTAGTGATGTATATTCTGAAATTCAGAGCTCATACGCTGCCTTTAGTGTTATTGGAGAAGAAAGAGCGTTCACAATCCAATATTTGGTCCTATGTAATTCGTTTTGATGACGCAAAAAACGGCACATAACAAAAGGCTGAATAATCACTTCACATCTAGACAGCATTCACCTACTTCCATGTCCGTGAGAGCGTTTAACATACACTAGCATGTAGGTCGCGTAGAACAGTCGGTGTCCCGATTCCGTAGGGTAATGATGTGGCGCGAACTTCATGAAACACTTATTGCTGTGGGAGTACTTGTCCGACCTACTTATCCCTTCGTATTCCAGGCGTCGTTAATGGCCATTCACGTCGCTATTGTCGCTGTAGCCACCGAACGCCTGCACGAACAAAAGCACCATTATCTATATCAGGTTACTGCGTATGACGCTGTTTATGTAACCCGGTACTTTGCATCGTTGCTGACTAGTAATGAGATTTCAAAAGTACTATTATACGATTACATCCCACTGACACTCACTGAGATTGATGCGCAATTGGAAGTGGTTGTTTAGAAATCTGGATAGTTAATAGGCATCATATAATTCTTTACCTAAGCTATAAAGCGTGAATATCCGTCTCCCAGATTTAATTTTTCCTAGCACGTAATACTGTTACAATGAAGCGTTTGTAAGCAGTTAATTTCGTAAAGATTTTACTGTCATTTCTAAAGTATTTGTGTGCCATGAGGTTTCGTGCTTGTGATGGCCTCTAATATTCATCCTTCAGTGGGACACGCTTTCCAAAAGACGCTTACATCTTGACAGCCGTGCGGGAATGGCCGTGAGCGTTAAACGTGTTGGTCTGGTGTGTGCAGCGATTCGCCGTCAATTTTTTCAGTCCTCCCTCAGGCATGGGTGTGTGTCTCATTCTTAGCATGAGTTAATTCCAATAGTTTGTATGAATAAGAGGCTAAAGACCTCTGTAGTTAGGTCCCATAGTTTTACCAACATTTGAACATCTTGCTAGACATGTTGGCTTTTCAGGAACCGTCCCACCTCCAAAACCATGAAATTGTCACTTGGAAAATATCTACGACGAATTTTTTGTTAGTTTTACTTTTTTTTTTTTTTTTCACCTGAACAGAGAGCTAGAAACTGGGGAAAATTTCCGAATACTGGGAAATACAGGTCGATTATACTTTTCAAGCCCAAAGAATCAGCATGTAAGTGTGTGTGTGAGTTTGTGTGTGTGTGTGCAATATTAGTCTCCTGGACACCCCGTTGCTACACTTTGCATTGACAACAACCGGCAGTCTCGTTAGGAGACTTCTTAAATATGCATTACATGTCCTTCATATACATTATCAAGATTAATATGTATTTTTTTAATTTTTAAAGTCACACTTTATTTATTTATTTATTTATTTCATACAATGTACAATCGCCATTCATCTTAAAATTCTTACTAACATCTGAAGTTATAGCCCAAATATAGCCACTCTCATTTTCATCTACCTTACGCCTAATACGAGTCCTAAGAATAAAAGGCGTTACAGTAATAATTAGACTTTCCAACACATTAATTAAAAATTTCACCAACTATAAATGACCTATAATATAGTAATAAAATAAGGCCCGTTTAAACTTTGAAGAGCACCAATTTAATTCAAACTACCACAACCAACAATCGCTAAGGTCAGCCATGCACATCCAGCTTGAACTGTATCATTGTTCTTAACACTAAAATTGAAAGTAGCGCCAAAAAATTACAAGGACCATCAAGTATTGTCTGAGATCCAGAAGTATACGTAACATTTTCAATAGATCTAAAAAAAAAACAGCAGCGCGACTGCGCCTATGCCCCATAATCATCGCATCCAGTGAGCCGTTCTATACATTTGTCTGATTGATAGTGGGACAGGAAGTCGCCGTTGCTTATATAGCTCTTATTGCTCAAAATATGTTCAAATGTTTGTATAGCTTATGGGACTTAACTACGGGGTCATCAGTCCCTAAACTTACAAACTACTTATGAACTAGCTAACACTAAGGACGGCACAAATATCCATGCCCGAGAGGGGATTCGAACCCCCGACCGTAGTGGCCGTGCATACCGTGACTGACGCGCTTCAGTCCCCTCGGCCACCGCGGCCGGCATCTCTCATTGTCGCAGAATTTGTAATTAAATCCTGATTAATCATTTTTTTGTATTTTAATTGTAATTTTTTTAGCCATTTACATGAGCTCCCTGAACTTGAAATTGCCCTGAGAATGTTCATTTAATGTAGTAAATCTATTTATTACATTTTATAATAAATATGTGATAACCAACAAGCTAAAATTTTTATTATTCTTCAGGTAAAACTTCCAGGCTGAGACGCACAGTAATGGATACCCACCACTCAGCACCAAGAAGAATCGAAGATATCACAGCCAACATTATCTGGGAGATAAAACTGTGTACAATAATGATCACACGATGAAAATACAGCCCCATGTGGAGTGCGGAAAATGATAAAATCAGAACTGACTGTTGGCCTCATTGCTGGCTATGACTGCTGCTACACAACTTTTCCTAAGGTACTTACAACCCTAAAATGCACGTCACTGATTTCGTTGGGTCTAAATGCCATATTGAATGCCTCTCATCATATGAACTATGTACAATTATTATCTAATGACGGGCCATGACCAAAACCAGTAATAAAGAGATGGCATTAATATAGTACACTGTGATGTAGCTACGACACAAGCCATTTCGTAATCTCTGGTATTTGCGTGAGCTGACATAACCTGCATGATGGGGAAATAACAGTGGACCGATGATCAGAATCCCATTTCCTTTGCAATGCGGTACCAAGCGCATTTTCTGATTATAAATCGAAGTTACCATAGTGCCCTCATACTGAACTGACGAAGAAGAGTGACGCAGAAGAGAAGAAAGGAGAACGTGCCACGACGGAAATATCACAAAGTGGCGGAAATCGGCAGATATGATGTAAATGTACAGACAAATATATACCAAGATTCAAATTTGAGAACACAGGTTGATTAATTAGTGAGACAGAGCTTCATAAACTGACGACGTCGGTAAAGCATTAGTCCGCCATTGACTCTCACTAAAGCAGTTGTTTTTCGATATTGATTAACAGTTATTCTGTCAAATTACTTAAACTGGCAGGATTGTGGCCTTCCGGTCCTATCTTACACCTAACCAGGCGCTCTAGATATTTTACATTGCCAATATTACAGTAGTTATAGTACATTAAAGAATTAAACTTTCAAACTGTTCAGGCCCGTGCACACACTTTATATTTTTATTAGATAAATTACAACCAAAATGTCAGATATAAAATACGGTGGAGATTTAATTACGAGTGCTAGTAGCAATGGGTGGAACAGAGAGGAAAAAGTGTCTGTAATATATTGGAATAGCAGGTGGCATGATTTATAGTGAAAGAAAGAGAAATAACTGAGAAAAGGAGCCGGCCGCGGTGGCTGAGGGGACTGAGGCGCCTCAGTCACGGTCTGCACGGCCACTACGGTCGGGGGTTCGAATCCCCCCTCGGGCATGGATATTTGTGCCATCCTCAGTGTTAGCTAGTACATAAGTAGTTTGTAAGTTTAGGGACTGATGACCCCGTAGTTAAGTCCCATAAGCTGTACAAACATTTGAACATTTTTTGAGAAAAGGAGATGACGATTTTAATATCAGCCAGAGAGGAAATTCACTGTATACGTGAGTTTTTGGGACAATTTTCAGAAGGTGACGGAGAACGTGTCTTAACTTTCCTTAGCAGGAGATGTGACAGGGCAGCTCGTTCCACACGTGAACAGAAGTGATGGCGAAGGAATTTGCAAAAATTTTCGTTTCATGAATCTAGGATGCTAGATAAGTGGGACCTTGAAACGTGTCCATAAAAAATTATTTTTATAAGAAAATGTCTAATATTGTGCCTCCTGTTTTGTATCGAGTAACTTGCTTGCAAGAAAATGTATAATATCGCTTCTACTGTATGTATCGATATGTGTAAAGTTTCATCTCTGGCAAAGATCATGTATTGCATAGCATTGTAGCTCGCACTGAGAGAGAGAGTAGCACTAGTGGTTCAGCTCGCTTAGAGAGCGGTTGGGTTGTGTGTATGGCTCCGATGTAGAGCAGAGGCTGCTTTGCCAGCAAGTCAGAAGTTGTATTATGTAGGTAATGTAATGCTGTTTATCAATAATAAGTAACTTAACCCTGTTTCATATTTCATTTACGTAGTTAGAAAATTAACCCACTTCCTTCATTTGATAATTACTTGATCTAGTGGAGTGTTGATTTGAATAACATTATTGAACATATTTCATTATTGGTGCGATAGTAAGATAATAGTTGATTTGGATTTCAATAATAACTGATCGACATTAATTCTCACAGTCAAGCATTGAGAAAGTGATTTGTGGTTTTTCTTATATCTTTCTCGCAGTCAAAATTTTTGAGTATAGTCAGTGTCTGTTTCAAAAGGTTACATGTCACAGTTGTTTACTTAAAAGATCCGTTGCGCACAAAATCAATTTAATGCACTGTTTCTTGTACATTAAGATCAGGGCCATAATTAAACCAAATAGCTGAGTTAATGAACAATTTATTGTCTGATTTAACGAAAGGTTCAACATTTCAAAACACGCGTACAGTTTTTATCTGGCGCCCTTTCTGCCAGGATAGTTCACAAACAGGATCGTGACGTAGTTAGATACGTAGTCTTATTTCAGTTAGTTTGTCTTTTCCACTAACCAACTTACCTTTTGGCTCTTAATTTAATTTTTGTAGCACCATCCTCTGTTGTAGCAACAGTAGCATAGTAATTGTTTCTGTAGTCTGTTACTTACCATTCTTGAGATTGTGTAGTATTGTTTATAGTAGATGAATTGAATATACAAATAATTGCATTACTACTGAACAAGCCTCTCTTTTATATTGCCTGATGTTTGTTGTGATGAAAGTTCTAGTACCGCGGAACTCGTGTGATAATTAACGGTTTGCGTAATCTCGATTGTGATTGTATGTTGCACTAGCCCGATTCAACCTATTGTTCTCTCATAATTACTGTGTGTAATTTTCAAAAAAATTAGCAGTAGGTGAAAATAAATGTTATTGGTCACTTTACTGCAAAATTCTGTTAACAATGTCGAAGAATAGGAGAGTCCGCGCTGATACTAAAACTGCTTCCGAAAATGAGACCTTGAATGAAGCAAGGAGAGAAACTGAATTTTTACAAGAGTCTTCTCACTGCACTGATACAAATACGACAGTAAATACCGTGTCTGAAAACGCGGAACAGATTAGTTCGGGAACAGACAATATGGATAATGACAAAGTACAGGATTTGACAATACAGAATTCCGATTCTTGTAATGTGGTTGCGGAAAATAATGCATCGGTTCCGCCTAGCTCTGCTACAAAAAATACTTGTGCGACGGCTATGGAAAACGTATTACCAAATGATTTCATGCAAATTTTATTGTCACAGCTCTCTAAATTAAATGAGAATAGTCAATTACAATCTCAGAAATTAGGTGAAAAACTTGAGGAACAATCTCAGAAATTAAATGAAAAACTTGAGAATAGTCAATTACAATCTCAGAAATTAAATGAAAAACTTGAGAATAGTCAATTACAATCTCAGAAATTAAATGAAAAACTTGAGGAACAATCTCAGAAATTAAATGAAAAACTTGAGAAAATTGAACAAACGTGCGATTCGAGGTTTGTGAGTATTCAAAGTAGTTTTAATAAGATAAACGAGGACAACAATCGGTTCAGGGAACAACTGCTCAATACTTTCAAACGTGAATCTCAGCAAATAAGACAAGATATTCGCGACGAGATTAACCCGGTAGTGGAAAGCCTAGCGTCACGAGTGGAAAATATGGAAAGCCTTGCGTCACGAGTCGAAAATATGGAAACTACTGAACTCGCTCAATTGAAGCAACAGAGTAATCTAGTTGTTGAAAAGTTGCAGAACTTCCAGTCAGTCACGACGGAACAGATCAATAAAATAAATAAACAGTTTGAGGATATTACTGTTAAAATTACCCAAATCAGTGATAACAGTGACAAAAGTTCTGATGTAACGCATCCTACCCCGTTTAATGAAACTAATGAATATCTCGCCCTTGACCGTTTCAAACAAGATCAAATGACCATTAATCAGCAATACAAGGCTGAGGTCAGAAAATTAGATGATCGCGTGGCGCGAATAGAGAGGAAATTTGACCACACTTGTGGAAATCCATACGAAGATGTGGAAGAAAATTTGAACGAAAATGACAATGATGATTCGAGCCAAGTAGGTCGCTTGGTACGTGAACGAAGTGTACCTCATAGTAACAACAATGAAGACGCAGTGCGTAGTTTACGCTCACTTACGCCGCACGGGCGAAAGGAAGCGTTTGACTACAAGCATTTCCTGACTGTACGTAAATTCAAGACATTTAAAAACTCTCCGAATGACTTGCACCCTAAAGAGTGGTTGCAGCAATTCGATTATTGTCTTCCCCCGAATTGGCCACTTGAGCACAGATTAGAATTTATATGTGGTTATCTGGAAGGCGAGCCAGCCACCAGAATGAGAGCTATTGCACAAGAGTGCTATAGCGAGAATCACTTCCGACGCTCATTTCTATCCGCATACTGGTCGGAAGCGGCACAAGACCGCGTTAAAAACAGTATTGCGACTTTCAAAACTTTTGAGCGATCAAATTTCTCGAGCCCTGTGGAATATTTCCAAAACTTAGTATACAAAAATCAATTTTTATCGGCACCTTACTGCCCTGCGGAATTAATCAGAATTTGTTTGAACAAATTGCCTCTACACTTGCGTCAAATTGCCATTGCGGCACGATGCAAGAATGATATTGAAGCCTTTAGAAATCTCTTACAAGACTTAGAAGAAGAAGACGAGGAAAATTCCTCGCGCAGTCGATATTTTGAAACAAACAGATATGATCGCCGGTCGCAACAAAGCCCGCCGCGTACTAAACGTTATTCAGAGCACGACGATAAACCAAAAAATAACTCTTTCACTAATGAATCTTACAAACAAAGTCGCGACAATGAGAACGGTGAGTTTCATGATCGTGACATTAACCGTGGAAGTTTTCGTGGCCACAACCGAGGTGGTGGTTTTGGCCGCGGAGGACGCTACAATAATTACTATCATAACAGCAATACTTCGAATGATACTAATTGGCGTGATAGACGCAATACTGATAGTGATCGCGAGACTGAAAATCACAACAATAACGCTGAGAAGCGTAGTCGGGAGGGCACACGCGATAATTCTCGTGATCGCCTTCCACGATACGAAAACACAAATCGGGCCCAAAGCAGATCGCGTACCCCGGAAAGACAAGAGCAAAACATTGAAATCAGACCTGCTAATCCACGCTACAATTCGTCAAAAAAGGGGCCGCGTCAGGTATGACTAGCGGACTCGACGGCAAATAATTCGGCCGTACAGAATTTGTGTGATCCTAACTATACGCTGAAACTTGTTCATTGTGAACTACCTCACAGAGAGGAAGATTACGATGAACAACCTCCCGAACAAAACAGAATAGTAGTTTGTGCAGAAGTGCACAATACTGATGCTGGTAGCACTTCAGTAAGTGATAAGGCAAAATCGACACAACTTGTGTCAAAACCTAAAGCCGTTACTCCTGAAAGTAATGATAGTAACAAAAATTGTACTATCAAATTTAACGAAACAAATGAAAAGGTATCGAACAAACGTTATACTGCCCAACGGTTAAACGAGATAATTGTCGATCAGCAATATAATGACGACAATTCAGATTGGGAGACAGAAGCTTCGTCTTCAGACTCTGAGGAAGACACTATATACGAAATAAAATTCTTACAGTATCAACCAACAATTGCATATGACAGACCGGTCATGTACTTTGAAAGGCACGACACAGTACTGCCACACAATAATGCAACTAACAGTAACCTTGGAACAGCAAAAGATGATGTCGAACAATTAGATTTGCAGCACACCTCTGTTGCTGATTGGATAGACAATTACATGTTTTCTAATGACGATGATAGCGAATGCGAAGTTGATGAACAACCAAAATTTGAAAAGCATTTATCTTGTGAAAGCCTCATTAATCTTGGTAACACTTGTCTCAACAAAGAAATTTCTTATGAACCTTCTACCGAACAAGACGTAAAATTTGTACAGTTAGATGACATAAAAGAGGCACTATTAGAAGAGAAGGTAGAATGTCTCGATATTCCAATTCACCCTATTGTATCTGTGAAAATTGGCAAAATCAATCTTTCTGCTGTCTTAGATTCTGGTAGCCCAGTATCAGTAATCAGTGAAGTGACTTTTAAGAAATATCAGAACTTGCTTAATGGTCCCATTCTGCCTTTGCATTGTACTAAAATTCGTGGCGTCATTTCTAGCAAACCTGTCGAAATTCGACAGCAAACATACGCAGAATTTTTATGTCAAGGACATCTCTTTTCTGCCAACCTATTGATTGTCCCCCGTTTAACTACACAGATAATATTAGGTGTGGACTTCCTATCCAAGTACAAGGTTATTTTAGATTTCAATACGGCTTGTGCCACTGCTTTTGTTCAGGAAAATGCCATTCAAATTAAATTCGAAGACTGGATTACCAGATATGAAGAAGGTGCCAGTTGTTTAAAATTTTTACCTATTTCTAATGCGACGCAGGATGTCAAACCTGATGATGATATAACAGATAAACATTTCGAGACTGAGCGAATTGACTTGATTTCTGACATCATTAAGAAAAAATTAGTAGAAGTTGAAGGTGCCTCAGAACGTGATAAGGAAGAATTGTTCCTTATCTTGCGGCGTTATTCCCGTGTATTCGCTAACAGTCCTGGTACCATAAAAAATTTTCTCTATGAATTCAAGATCAAAGAACATAATAAATTTTTTGTACCTCCATACCCCATTCCGATAGTATACAGGGAAAGAGTTAAGGCTGAAATTCAGTCCATGCTCAGTCAAGGTATAATTGAACCTGCAGTTAGCTCGTATAACAGTCCCCTACATATTGTTGAAAAAAGAGATAAGTCAATTCGATTAGTGCTCGATTCCAGACAAATTAACACTATCATTTTACCTGAAACCGACCGACCCCAAACCCTTGAAGAATTGTTGCAAAAATTCTATGGTGTCAAAGTTTTATCCTCATTAGATCTTAGGTCTAGCTTTTGGCAAGTGAAACTGCACCCCAACTGTAGGAAGTATACCGCGTTTCTCTGCTTCGGAAACTGTTATCAGTTCCGTAAATTGCCTTTCGGACTGAACATCTCCTCATCTGCTTTCATCCGTGCGATGAATGCCACACTCCCTGAGCACTTAAAACAACAAATCACAATTTACGTTGATGATATTTTAATTGCAGAATCTTCCTGGGAAAAACATAACAGTACGTTGGCATCTTTACTTGAAGTGTTTGCTCAATCCGGAATTACTGTCAACTTAGAGAAGTCACAGTTTGGTCGTTCTCAGATTAAATTTTTAGGGCACATTATTTCTAAAGATGGGATCCAGCCCGACCCCGAAAAGTTAGAGGCGATAATGAAAATGCCTGTTCCCACTACTAAACGCCAATTAAGAGCTTTCTTGGGTTTAATTAATTTCTATCGCCGTTTTATAAATTTGAAAGACCTAACTACTCCCAGATTATATGAATTAACTGGAAAGAATACTGTTTGGTTCTGGGATGAAGCTGCCCAAAGAGAATTTCTTTGCTTAAAAGATGCACTCCTTCACGCACCTATTCTGCACCATCCAGATTTGTCTAAGAACTTTTGCATCTCTACCGATAGTTCAAAATTCGGACTTGGCGTTCACGTGTTTCAAGAGGATGAAGAAAATGGCTTTGCCACACAGAGAACTATTGCATTTGCTAGTCGCATATTATCCAAGTCAGAGCGGAACTATTCCGTCACTGAGCTTGAAGCTTTGGCAGTAGTTTGGGCATTCGAAAAATTCCGTTATTTCTTGTTTGGCAGACACACTAAAGTTTACACGGATCACCGTGCACTTCAATTCCTCATGTCGGCAAAACTTAACCATGATAGACTTAGACGATGGGCTTTGTTCCTTCAAGAATTCGATTTCTCTGTAATTTACATTCCTGGTAAACAAAACATCGTTGCAGACTCGCTATCTCGTTCGCCTGTTGGGCTCATCAAGGCGACGGAAGAGGCATACTTAGAAAATAACTTTACTATCCTCTATATGCAGCAAGTTGCTTTCGAAAATTACATATCTGCCACATTTTCTGACATTGCTAAAGAACAAGACAAAGATCCAATCTGGCGAGATATTAAAATAAAATGGCATGATAAATATAATGTTTCCATCAGACAATTTTACATTATCCATAATAACATTCTCTTCAAACGTAAAGCCCCTGACAGTCAATTTTGGTTAGTGTGTGTTCCGGAGGAGTCCGTGAACAAATTGATTTGGTATATTCATCTCAGTTACGGACACTATGGTGCCAAGAAGTGCTTCGCGAAATTACGCGACTCTTGTTACTTCATCAACATGGAGAAACGTATACGCAATGTGTTATCTCGATGCAAATTGTGTCAGAAAGCAAAGCCGCCGACCATATCGCATTCTGCTCCACTTTTTCCGATTATACCTTCAAAATTAAAGCAGTTAGCAGCCGTTGATCTGTTAGGACCTCTTCCGAGAACTAACAATGGTTTCTCTTTTGTTTTCGTTGCTATTGAGCTCACATCAAAATTTGTATCTTTTACTCCGCTCCGCCGTGCCACGGCGAAGACAGTAACTAACGCCTTTGTCAAAAACTTCCTAAAAGATGTTGGCCATATAGATAAAGTCATCTCCGATAATGGACCTCAATTCCGTTCTCATGATTGGGCACGGATGTTGCGGCGCAGAAACATCAAACCTGTGTTCATATCACTTTATCATGCCGCCTCTAACCCTTGTGAACGAGTGATGAAAGAACTTGGAAAACTTTGTAGGCTATATTGCTACCGACGACATAACATATGGGATAGATATCTTCTTTCATTTCAAAATATCATAAATGAACTTCCTAATGATTCTACAGGTCTTTCACCAATTCTGGTTCTGAAAAACAAGCAACCTCCCGACCGTATCAAGGAATTGATACCTTTTCCTAAACACAGAAGACTACGTCATCATGAGATCATTGAATTGGCGCTTAAAAACATTAAGAAAGCCGCTGAAAAAAGGAAACGCTCTCAACGTAATTGTTATGCTAAACAACTCTATGTAGGACAAAAGGTATTAATTAGATCCCACCACTTATCCCACAAAGGAAAATCTATGATTCACAAATTCTTCTTACTATACAATGGTCCGTATCGAATCAAACGTATCATCCACGACAACGTCGTTGAGGTAGAAACTTTAAAGACGCACAAGTCGAAAGGCATACACCACATTTCCATTATTAAAATTTTCAAGGCATAAATCTGGGGTAGAGAGTCCATTGATCTGTTTTGGACACACCAAGTGGCGATTGGTGCCCCGTTCTCGAGCTGAGTGTCACTATTCTTCCGCTTTTCCTTAGTGCGCTCTATCTACCTCTTTTTCTCACTGTTACTTTTCTCTAACTCTGAATACTTATGCTCTGTGCTACGCTGGGATATTGTCATACGAAACTTTGATTATCTTGCAATTTGCATATAACGAACTCTGTGGCTGTGCAAGACAAATAAAATTAATGGAAATTTTTGATTGTGTAATCTAATCAAGTTCCTATGTTTCAGAAAATATCAGATTTTTCTTCTGTGTTACTAATTGCATAACTTACGAAGTTCTGAGCAAGTGAAGAAGATTTTTGAGTTGACATGAGCATTTGGTAAGCCAAGAACATTATGGAGGATGATGAGTAAGGCAATACACAATATGTCATGGTGGTCTTTAAAATGCATTATTGTTTATGGATAAATGATGGTAAGGAAGGTATTGGTAACAGTCAAAGATGTTTGATAAATGTAATTATGTGGACGAGATTATACAATGATTATGAAGCAATTATGAGGAGAATCGATATGTTGCTAATGATGACGAGATTATACAATGATTATGAAGCAATTATGAGGAGAATCGCTATGTTGCTAATGATGACGAGATTATACAATGATTATGAAGCAATTATGAGGAGAATCGCTATGTTGCTAATGATGCTATGTTCTGTCCTTTTCTTATGTGCTTACTCGCACTGCCCTTTTGTGTTTTCTCTTTGTGCTTATGTGCACCATTTTGTATATTGATGCATTGTGCCTTCAATGGCATGTGTGATTGGTGAGATTCATATCCTTCTGATGATCTGTAATTATTTGTAATTATGTGTAATGAATATTTCTAATTATGCTTGCAGCTATGCGTATTGCTCTTGTAATCAAAGCTTACCGCTATGCTCACTAATTATATACCTAAGCCCTACCACTATGCTAATTAATTTTATAATGAAGCTCAATGACAATGTATGGTTATGCTTATACGTTCCACACAGCCATCTATCTTGCAAACTTGCAGCTATGCCATAAACTGCGCCTAGTTAAGTCTAGAAAGATAATGCACAGAAATATTTTGCTTTTGCTTACTACTATCTACCAAATTTTATTGATGATCTTGTTGATGAAAATCTGCAGCTATGCCTAACGAATATTACGTCTGTGTTTATGTTATTGGATGATTTACTGTGATGTACACCTAGTACTGTGCCAAAATTTGCACTAATTGTTTTGTTTGACCCTACTGTTGACCCAGACAGACACAGACATAACCTGTTGACTTGAACCTCTTTTGATATTCTCACGAAACTACCCTGATGTGTTATACCTTAAGGCAATGAAATATGTAGCTCAGTTGAGACAAAAGCCTGGCCATGGCAACTTATGTAATTTAAGTGTTATAATTTGTGGTAATGTAATCACCATCATAGTGATATATATTAATTTAAAGAGATATGAACTAATGGTAATTGGAATGTCAATTTAAGTTATATCATGCCAAATTGATGACAAGCACCCTCAATGTCTTTCATACGATTATGTGTTTGTAAAGCAATATGTACATAGTATGTAAAGCCTTGTGCTTATATGAAATGACACTAATGTTGTAGATACTCTAAAATAAGAATTAAATTACTCATTAGTATTCAAATGTATCCGTCTTCAAGACACTACTTGTAATGTTAAAATATGGTTTAATACCATGACCCCATTTGTACCACTTCAATTTATGGGAAAATATTTCTGTAGATATGTTCTAATCAATGACTTTTCTTTCAGTCTAAACTGAAATATCATGACTATGTTACTAATTTGTGTGTAAAATGCTTTATTTCATGTACTTTGGACACGCATGGGAAGTGGCGATTTCGCACACGAGATTCCAGAATGCACACAGAACAATGGACGAGTTACTATACACCACTGATTTTGGGCCTTTTAATGAAGATGTTTGTTGGATGATGTTTGGCCACACAGTACTGTCCATTGCAGCCTTGGCCACCCACCACCAGTTTGCTCTAATTTTGGCTATGCTGATGCAGTCTGCTAATAGCTCTGTTGGTTGGAGCACACTTGGTTGTCGAATTGCATGGAGGAATACATCAGAACCTTTTCCCCATGACTTCCACTTCAATGCAACCAGCCAGCCCGCCTACAGTGTGGTGTAATCTTACAGTGTTTTGTGTTCGTGTGCAGACCTAAAATGAATGTTAGGAGCTAATGTGCTATTCGTGTGCATATACTATTCAGTGCCTCCCATTGCAAACGTTGTCCACAGGTTCATTACCAGTGTTTAGGTATATTTCATGGTTCTTTCACAGTCAGTGACCAAAATAAAATTGTGCTCTTGATAGATACATATACTTAGTCTGAAATGTCATTGTGCCTATTCGATTGACAAACGTTATATTGAAATCCTATTGTGCTGAAGCAGTAACATTATTTTGTACATGATCAGAAGCCTATGTAGTCAAAAATTCTACATGTATGTTCTAGCATCCATGAAAGTATAGCATTTTAAATGCATCACAGAATACAAAACTGACACTTTATCTTATACTAAGTGCACTAAAAATTTACATAGACTACATTGTGCACAAGATACAAATGTTCATTTTATGTTCCCAAAATACTGATCTCTTGTACAAAATGTAAACCCATGGAACTTACACTACTGTGTGTATTACTTGTAATTACCACATTTTCTTTAAAGAATGATGACATTAGTTAAAATAACTTTTGTAAAACTTTGTATATGTTCATGTTTATTATTGTATATTTTTTTTCCATTTGTGTATTACTTCTAGCTATCTCATTTTCTCCACTATATCATTTGTCAAACTATGTTTTCTGAAATTCTATATATATACTTATGTTTACCATTATGTATAATTGTCATATATTCCACTTATTGCTGATGTTCTGTAAATTTTGACATTTGCTTATGCCTGTCACACCCTGTACCTCTTCATGCGTGACTTTTGATGGTACTGTTCTGTAAAATGGCATGTATTTATGACTGTCACATTTTTTTTTAAATTTTCTATGTACTCCATCTGTTGTTTTGATCTTGTTAAATTTTGGATGTCATTAATGGATTTTTGGACTTGAAATTCAGTAATTTTGCTGGCTAGGCAATGCCATTGGTATCACCCACCCTACAAAATTTTAATAGGTAGGAGGGGGGTGATGAAACGTGTCCATAAAAAATTATTTTTATAAGAAAATGTCTAATATTGTGCCTCCTGTTTTGTATCGAGTAACTTGCTTGCAAGAAAATGTATAATATCGCTTCTACTGTATGTATCGATATGTGTAAAGTTTCATCTCTGGCAAAGATCATGTATTGCATAGCATTGTAGCTCGCACTGAGAGAGAGAGTAGCACTAGTGGTTCAGCTCGCTTAGAGAGCGGTTGGGTTGTGTGTATGGCTCCGATGTAGAGCAGAGGCTGCTTTGCCAGCAAGTCAGAAGTTGTATTATGTAGGTAATGTAATGCTGTTTATCAATAATAAGTAACTTAACCCTGTTTCATATTTCATTTACGTAGTTAGAAAATTAACCCACTTCCTTCATTTGATAATTACTTGATCTAGTGGAGTGTTGATTTGAATAACATTATTGAACATATTTCATTATTGGTGCGATAGTAAGATAATAGTTGATTTGGATTTCAATAATAACTGATCGACATTAATTCTCACAGTCAAGCATTGAGAAAGTGATTTGTGGTTTTTCTTATATCTTTCTCGCAGTCAAAATTTTTGAGTATAGTCAGTGTCTGTTTCAAAAGGTTACATGTCACAGTTGTTTACTTAAAAGATCCGTTGCGCACAAAATCAATTTAATGCACTGTTTCTTGTACATTAAGATCAGGGCCATAATTAAACCAAATAGCTGAGTTAATGAACAATTTATTGTCTGATTTAACGAAAGGTTCAACATTTCAAAACACGCGTACAGTTTTTAACCTTTTCTTAATATTATGAAGCAAGGACAGTGGCGTATCGTGAATTCCGGTCACCCGGTAAAAGCCCTACATTAGCCGCCGCCATTTTAAGTAATTAAGCAGAAAATAAAAGGCTTTTCAGACTGCCTTCAAGTAATGACATAGTGCTTATCAAAAGACAATATGGACGATGCAGTTTATTTTCCCTGTATATTACTTTGAATCTCTTCTATACTTTCCTTTGCGCTAAACAAATATCTCTCGAAGATTATTTATATGATTTATTTTCCTCAGCTGTCCGTAAAACTAAAGAAAACCATAAATGTCTAACACAATTCAACAAAGAAAATATCATGCTCTGAGATGTGAATGCTTTGTAACAAAGAATTTATGAGTCCGCAGGCCTTTTATATCACTAAATTACGGTCTTCTGAATTCAGTCGAGCGAGTAGTTTTGTGCGTATTAAGTGTACAATTGCTTTAAATTGTACATAGTGTAATTTAGTCTAAGCAGTCTGTAAGCCGGCCGCGGTGGCCGAGGGGACTGCGGCGTGCCAGTCACGGTCTGCACGGCCACTACGGTCGGGGGTTCGAATCCCCCCTCGGGCATGGATATTTGTGCCGTCCTTAGTATTAGCTAGTTCATAAGTAGTTCGTAAGTTTAGGGACTGATGACCCCGTAGTTAAGTCCCATAAGCTATACAAACATTTGAACATTTTTGAGCAGTCTGTAAGAGACCTCAGCAGTGTTGTTCCTTAGGCTTACAGATATCTGGGTTTGGTCCCTAAGGTTTAGAAGTGTATAATTAATCCTAGCAGTGGGACTTCAAAGGCCATAACACGAGATGCATCCATTCTGCTTATGGACAGTCACGTCTTATTTTCGGTGAATCATTTAATCTCAAATGAACGGCCATCAGACGAGCTATATCGAGGACCTGATAAGAGTCCCATGTGGCGTGATGTAGGCATCCATGCCTTCCATTGTTCTTCAACCAAACTACAAATAACAGAACATCTCCCACCAGAAAGTTATGTGAGATCTAAGTGGAATATTGCTGATAACATCATAACATTTTTCAATTCATAACAGTATATTGTGACAAATATTGTTTTTGTGTTTATTTGATTCTATTTATTAATAAAACTTAGCTTAGAGTAACTTTCTTTTCCATTATCACAATTTCACAATACGTTCAGCAGGTTTCCACACGAACTGCGATGTTTCCGTCAAGAGCTTCCTGTCAATAACAGGATTGGCACCTATCCTTCTATTTATACAATAAGTTTGCTCCCTAAGATAACAAAATTAAGCTTTCTATCATACTTACAAGACAAATTTTGTTTAGAGCTACAGACAGATCTCTCGTCGTATAGAATTACACCAGAGGATCGTCATCATGTAAAACTCATCAAATTCGAAAACTGTGAAAGCAGCTTAGTGTTAGTTCGTGTTGTACACAAATGCCATGAACCATTTTTAACATTGTCTAATTTCATGTGTTTTACGTTTTGATAATCCTAAGCAATATTTGTATCAGATGAGTGCAATGTCGTTCTAAATTTCATTTCTCTTTAGAATGTAATATAAAGCTATCTGGTGATAACAACCGTTGTATATGTCGAAACTTGGTCAATTACTATATAACTAGCAACCACCAAAATAACAATTCATGTAAAATTGCAGTTTTTACTTAATACGATTAACTGAAAATTACCAACATGAGGGAGAATGTCTGTAAAAATCGTAAACTTTTCTAATAAAGGAATGAAAATAAATATCAGCATATCCCTCTCAGGCCCTGCACACAGAATTCTGCGGTTCTCGTTTCGTGGCGGTAAGAGCATCGAAGTGCGTTCCTCTGCGTGGGCCGAGTATCTCCGATTACTCTGGCGGCCTGTAGGTCTCTTGCTCTCGCCAGCTGAACTTGGTGGCCAACAACCTAGAGCTCTTACAAACGTGCGTTAAAGGGCCCTAAATCTTGCATAATTATCTCAAGGCGATTCCGTGTGATTTTTCCTTCTTCTTATTACAAAAAAATTGTATTCAAGGAATGTATGACATTAACTGCGAATGGGTAAAGTTGAAACTGTGTACCAAGCCGGGATTCAAACCCACGTCTTCTGCTTCCTAGGAAGTTGCACTGACTCCTGACCCCTACACCACTCACACTGAGTCTGAGTAATAGTGGGCAGGGTAAACTTGAGAATTTGTATCTGAAGGTTGGAGTGCTTGAGTAATCCATCGCAGGTCTGGTGATAGTTGTGTCCACAGCGGTGTAGGGGTCAGCGCAACTGACTGGAAAGCAGGAGACCCTGGATCGAATGTCCGCTGGTTGCACATTTTAACTTTACTCATTCGCAGTTTATGTCATACATTCCGTGACAAGTCGTAAAGAACTGACGCCACACAACAATAGCGATTTGTTGTGGTTTGGCCAGAGGTACCAGTGTGGCATGGAGGCGGTGCGTCATTGTTCTTGGGTCTCCAGGTTGCACGTCCTCGCCAACTCTACCATTGAGGGATATTGCAGTTGTCTTTTACGACCAGACCGCATCCTTTTCTGGTCAGTAATCCTGGATATGTGCTTCTGTTATTCTTGATCTCACTCCGGAACGATGTCATTGACGACCAGATTCTCCTACCTTCTCTTACTGCTGGCAGAGAGCAACTTCCATGGCCGATGGACTTGGATTGTGACAACTGAAAAGCTAACGGCCAACTTTATGACTGACTGATTAGCTTTCGATGACAACTCGATGAAACTCGGCTACAAATTCAAACTATCACTATCGGAGGCTGATCATGACCTAAACTCCAACTCCAGGTATTTCTACTTCTGCTACTAATTCTGCTACTGATAATAGTAACGAGGACAGCGTCTTCTTGGCCGTAGTATTTATTTGATGAACCTCGCTGGAGGTGATGGACTTCAGGGTTGATGTCTCCTCTGTCACGTCGCTGAGTTTCTAGAAAGATCGATCGTCACGTTGCTATGTAGGTCTATGCGCTAGGTCCTTGGGTTCTGGTAACATTGTTTTGAGACGTAGAACAGGTAACGTTTGACAGTTTGTGGTTTCGCCTGAAGTGGTTGGTCGATGGCCTGGTTGCTGCATCACAAGTTTCTGTATGAGGAGTGGGCGTTCCGCTACGCGTGAATACTAGGTGGGACAATGTCCTGCTGAATCTGCTGCTCGAGACAGTCGATGTACTGTCAGAATGTGGCCGCAAGTCAGATGTTGTACTCGCCTGTTGTAAAGTAACAAAACCACCCCTTCCATTAGACAAACCCGATACCAAAGTAAAGAGAAATATTCGATTCCCAATGCAGTCGATAAATTAAATCGCTTTATTTTCTAATGTTGTTAAGTAGGCATTTTGACAAGTGCTGTTTCATATTTTTCTCATTAACAAAAATACTACGATTTAGCTGACATGTATTTCCAATTTACTGGTAGTACACATTCTGAATTTATGTTAGCATCAATTATTTCAGTCATGAGGCAATTTAATTAACACTGAAAATGAAAGCATTGTATTAAAATATGTTTAAAGCTATTTTGTTATAAAAAAGTTAATTGTTTTGTTAAGAATTATTATTAGAAACAAATGTCGGAAGACATAAACTCCACTTTATAACTTGAAATGCTGTAAATTAAAATTTAGTGATTTTAAGTCTGATAAAATTAATTTTATCAATGAATTAGTCAAGCTTCTGATTTTTGAATTATATATAAACGACTAGGGGAGAAGGATCGAGAGGTCAGTTTTCGATGAGCTTTCGGAAGTAAAGTCTGTAACATCTTGTGTAATAAACCTGATTATAACGCATGTGTTAAGCATGCACTAAAGACTGTAAACTGCACTTGACTGACTCATTTGGATGGTTATACCATATGTCAGTGCTTTTCATCTTATATATTCTGTCCAATAATTATCTGATTATGGGCCATGCCTCAAAACCGGCACCGAAGAGGATGTATTAATGCTATGGAATCTTAAGCAGAGTGGTAACGCCGCCTACATGCAGCGTTTCAATGGATTGCTTATGCACCATCTTCAGTCGAAAACCTCTGTCACATCAGGTCGGCGACCAACCACGCGCCTGCGGAATCGCACAACGCACATGGCACAGGCGGTGGTGGGAGCGACGTGAGTGGGGGCGTCGAGTTGCTGTGTCTGTTCATGACCACCAGGCTACGGTGCCTGCACTTGATGGAGACAACACGAACACAAAAGTAATACCCTCTAAACGGGTCATAATGTGCTTTTACGACACCTGCAACTTATCACTGCCTCGCTGTTGTGTATCTCTCTTGTATTGTCATTAACAAATCATTAATTTTTTCCTTAAAATTGCATTATTATGCGCAATATAAATGTTGCAGATAATATGGATATACCAAACTTCGCGTTCGATGAGACTTTTCATTCGAGCCCTCGCTCGTTATTGTACTTCAAGCCGTTGAACCTATAGATTTTTCCCAGTGAATTAGTATTAGTTTTCTCAAAAACTTTTGGTGTAAAATTAATATAAATGACGTCAACACATCATCTGAACCGCGCTGTTCTCCTCTTTCATTTGCTTCTCCATGGTAGTCTGTAACTCTTCAAATGTTCTTAAAGTTATGGGACCTAATTGCAGTGGTCATCGGTCCCTAAACTTACAAACTACTTAAACTAGCTTAGCCTACGAACAAACAAAGATCCATTTCCGAGGGACGACTCGAATCTTCGACGTGGAATGGCTGCGTGCACCGTAGCAGGGCGCCTCAGTGCGCACGGCTATTCCGCCGCGGGAGTCGGGAACTGTAATAGATTTAGCGTAGTATCTAAAACAGACAATTCCTGATTTTTTGGCGCGAAAAATGGGGGATACGCATGACGTCACGTCCGCCAGCGTGTTCTCCGTGTGGTAGTATGTCCACCGATGCATAGCTGGGCGAGTCTTACCTCCTCGCAGCGGCTGATTGCCTGTTCAGTCGTCGCAACTTTTTGTACGATGTTGTAACGTAACATTTGTTGCAATATACTGTAATAACTAAGCCAGGGACGCTTTTCTTCAGTTACTTTGCCGATGGAAGCATTCGCGCACGCCACGCCAGCGTCTGGCCGACGCAGAGGGAAGGAGAGGGAGCCAGCAGGTAGCACCCACAACTTTCACCTTCGCCACCGACCGCCACACCACAATGTATCGCACCAGGGACAGCGAGGCGAATTGCCGTGGCTTTCTCGTAAGAATGTACGCGGCGAAACTAGCATGAATTTAGGGGGTGTGCACATAAATGGCGACAGCGGATGCTAGGAAGAGAGGCCCTTACAATGAAATGGACACAATAGTGCGTGCACAGAGAAGGCCCTTATCTGCAGATACCAGACGTTTCTTAGAAAGCGACAGAATCGCAAATCAACCATGGACCCCTGCAAACGGGAAGAAGACAAGCAAACTGCTGCAGTGGTTTTCTCGTAAGAATGTACACGGTGTAACAAGCCTGAATTTAGGACTGTGCAGATAAATGGCGATAGCGGATGCAGGGAAGAGACAGACGCCCTTACAACGAAATGAACACAATAGCGTGTGTACAGAGAAAGCCCTTATCCGCAGATATCAGAGGTTTCTAAGAAAGCGACAGAATCGCTGATAAGCCGCGGACCCCTGCAGACGGGAAGAAGACAAGCAAACCCCTGCAGTGCACACGTGAGTGAGTGGGAGAGAGCATGGCTTGCCACCAAAACAATGCTCCTGCTTGGGAAAAAGACCCTGGCATACCAGACAGGCCTAACACAGACAGCGGCCACAAAGAAATGATTTTTCGAACCAAGAAGGAATGCAGAAGATAAAGACAACACGCTTGAAACGTGGGAAAGACGCTAATTCGCGAGTCTTATCTCGTCCCACGGAATATTTCCATTGGCAACTGAGAGGCGTGGTCGTGAACACGGCGATCAGCTATTGGATGACTTAGCAAAACCAACCCAGCAATCACAGAGCCAGAGAGGCGCCAAATTCGAGGAGAAGCTGTTGTTGGAAAGGTAAGAGGACTTGGTGAGACACCGCCGAAGAAGACACATGGTCTGTCGCCGGAGAAGCGATGAGAGGTGCTGGCAACTCCCGCCATGGCAGGCGCTGGACATGGAGCCTCCGATCGGATGTCGCGCCGCGCCGCGCCATACATTTGCAGAGCCGGGAGCCGCAGAGGAGGAAAGGGTAGGCGTATATGATGCTGCGCGACCGCCCCCACCGCCGACGCGTAGACACACCGCACCGCATCCAACGCATCACCTAATGCGCACGTCAAGTCAATGTTGGTGAGATAGGGAATTACCTTCCCCTTCCCCGTTCATGAGTCGTGTCCATGCCCAGTCAAATTGGCCCTGAGAAATTATTGTTTTTGCAAGTCATGTTATCAATAAAACGTAATTTCATGTGGAAATCCTCTGTGCAATCCGTTCAGCCGTTCAGTTCTAAAATCAATCCCTGGAATCAAATTTCCCTACCTGCCAAGATCCATAATGACTCATTACCTTTTTTTAATTGTTATGTTAGCACAATACCGACCTGCTGGCGAAGTATCAAATGAGGGATAGATAGTAGCACTAGAGCAAATGGAAGGAAGACTCCTAATTCGAGGCGATCTCAATGCCAAGCACCAAGACTGGAATTCCAAAGTAAGCTGCCCAGAAGGCGCCACACTGTAACAACTATCGCGCCTCCACCACTTTGAGACATCGTGTGAAGTCGATTCCATACATTTTCCACATAGCACAAACAAGGAGGATCACAGGGATAGTAGCACTAGAGCAAATGGAAGGAAGACTCGTAATTCGAGGCGATCTCAATGCCAAGCACCAAGACTGGAATTCCAAAGTAAGCTGCCTAGAAGGCGCCACACTGTAACAACTATCGCGCCTCCACCACTTTGAGGCATCGTGTGAAGTCGATTCCATACATTTTCCACATAGCACAAACAAGGAGGATCACAGGGATAGTAGCACTAGAGCAAATGGAAGGAAGACTCGTAATTCGAGGCGATCTCAATGCCAAGCACCAAGACTGGAATTCCAAAGTAAGCCGCCCAGAAGGCGCCACACTGTAACAACTATCGCGCCTCCACCACTTTGAGACATCGTGTGAAGTCGATTCCATACATTTTCCACATAGCACAAACAAGGAGGATCACAGGGTGCGTGGACGCGAGGACAATCAACGGAATGTCCTCCGACCACAGCCCTGTCTGTGTCCGGATAGTGCGGTGGGTTGCCATGCAGTAGGCCATGCCGACTCGGGAGCAATACCGAGAAACTGTCGCCTCAGACATTGCTCGCCCTCCGCCTATTACCGTGGAGCAAGTGCTACAGGATCTCACAGGGACACTCTTACAAAGAGCAAAGGATGCCAATCCTCCCATGAGGTAATGCTCTCTGCCGCCAATACAACTTCCAGAGTACCAAACCGAGAGGATAAAAACTGGAAAAAAAAGATACAGCCACGATGAATCTGCTCAACAGACTATAGACAGAGCCGATGTTAGCTCTCAATGAGAACAGAAACCAACAATTTCAAAAACGACTGTCAGCCCTCTTTATTTTCAGCCACGCCGAAAAAGCCATTGCCCTCGCCGGCTCTTTTGACAAGCAGCTTCAGACAGCAGACCCCCCCCCAGGATGAGGAACATGACGATATTGTCTGCCGTTAGCTGCGTGTCTTCCTCAATGCTGAGGAAGACCCAGGCGACGAATCCCCACCTTTTGCCCCTGAAGGTGTTTCAGAAAACGTTAAATTGCTCCGTACACGACAAGATCACTAACGAGATAGTTAAAAACCACCCGCCATTGTCAGTCACACTCATCGCAATCGGATCCATCGGGATTACTCATACCCGGTGTTCCCAGCTAGCTGGAAATACGTGGAAGTGGTCGCGATACACAAACCTGGAAAAGATCCGTTATTTCCGCACCAATGCATACTGATCAGCCTCTTGCCAACTATCAGCAAGATATATGAGCGCCTCTTTCTGATCCCCATATAAGATCATGTCGCCAGAGTGCACATTCTGTCCTACTTCCAATTTGGTTTCTGGGAGAAACACTCTGACCCACAGCAGATCACGAGAGTGGCTGAAGCAGCCACATCTGCCTTCATCGGTGTTGGCTACTGCGGGATAGTGTTGGATGTGGTGAAAGTATTTTATTAAGTATGGCACAAAGATTTAAAGTACAAATTATGCATTCAGGGTTTCCCTGGAAGTATAGTGAAAATAATGAAAAGCACTCTCTCTCTAACAGGATCTTCTCTTTCAAAGTAGAAACATTCACCTCCACCAAACAGTGTATTAGAGTCGTAATGCTCCAGGGATCGGTTTTGGGACCAGTATTGACAGTCTGTGCAAGGCTGACACTCGCAAAGCTGCCCAGGTACACACCGCTCAGTACGCTAATGACACAGCCTTCTTCATGATAAATCTCACACAGAAATTCCATTAGTGTGCTACGTAGAGTTTACATATTACGCCTCTTAACAGATACTTTCGAGCTGTTCACAATAATTTGATCGTTTAGTGGAACTGGTGCTGAGAATTCTGCATATCGTCACGTACAAACAGATTTGATGGCTAAGTTGCTGCGAAAGGAAATGAGAAAGACAAGAGGGAATTGGTGCTGGGCATTTCGTGCAATTTTGACAGTGAAAGTTCTTAATGCAACGATAGACTGTCTTTATATTGATTATACCCTGTAAATCGTCCTCTGTCAGTTCATAGTGGATTGTAGGCATAAATGCGTTAATTCATACTAATGTATGAATCTACGTGTTGCGTTTTACTTATATGACTAGTTACTTGGTCTCTAAGCTTTTTGTTACAAGTTTGGTAGGCTACTTAGCCGAAATGTTGGTACCTGCCATTACATACTATTAACGAAGTAATGTATGCAATGCCCTTCAAACATGTGTGCATGTCTCAAGGACATGAGCACTGAAAATGACATTACAGGAATAAAGCAAATGCCAGCGACAGCTCTAAACATCTCTCCCTGTGGGGGAATGACGGAATCTAATGTGCGGGAACTCACGTAGGATATGGAAGTTTAGATTCGTCAGTGAGGCATAATGCTCACTGTAGTCACTCTAGAAAAGCGACAAATCCTGATTATAGTTCCAGAACAAAT
Source organism: Locusta migratoria (assembly GCA_026315105.1). NCBI lineage: Eukaryota > Metazoa > Arthropoda > Insecta > Orthoptera > Acrididae > Locusta > Locusta migratoria. The sequence continues at coordinate 438,862,522 of CM048748.1, read as the reverse complement.
TGTTATGCATCACAAATAAATCGTAGTGTTAATATGTAGCCAAATTCGCATTTGCGAATTCACTTCCTTTATAAAAATAGTTGCAATTTCCTGCCCCAATGTCAGGGATTCAACATCATCGCTATCTTCCCAATGTACACTGGTACTATTCAAGAGAACGGATTCCGTGAGTTGAGGCCCTGACAATAGGAGCTAATGGAGAGGGTGTTCATTCCTATACAGAACATCTTATTGTTTCAAAACAGCCATTAACCGCTCAGTTCATTCGGCGTAAGCTTACCAGCGTACACTACAGCTCGGAAGCTGCAAGCAAATGGAAAAGCGAGCAATTTTAATTAAAACGACTCTTTATGATGACAAAGGGGACGCCGTGAGCGCGTCTGATGCTGTGGGCCCTGCTCTCTGTGCAGGCGCGGCGCTTAAAGTATAAATACGCGGCGACATTATAGCGATGGCGCGCGCCTCCTCGCAGGCACTTGGTGCAGACTTGACTGCATATAAATGGCTTCATTGCGCGACCGATATTCTCAGCATAAGGAGGAGCAGCTAGCAGCGGCCTCCGGGAACAAAGGAAGCGCGCCGAGGTCCCGCCGTGTTGCGACCCTCTAAAGCTGCCAACAGGCGGGGCATCCCTGTACCACAGAGTAACATATATAGAGAAGAACCCCCCCCCCCCTAAACCACTGTCCTACGCTCCCCTCGTAGTACCGTAAGATGCTAGCCAGTAGCTTCGTTCGAGTGGCGCTGCTGACGGTCAGGAACAGTTTGAGGCGTTCGAGTGGCACTTCTGACTCTTGCTGACGATATCTGACTGGCCAATTTGGTGTTCGAGTGGCGGAGCTGATAGTTGGCGACCGAAAGTTTAAGTCAGCGGATTTTCGTCTAACTGTTTTCTGACTAACTCCAAAGCCTTTAACAAGCCTCGGCCAAAAGACAAGCCTGCAGATTTACGAAGAGGTTTGTGTTCCAAGTCTTCCATTTTCTCTTGATTGAGGCTGAGTTTGTATATTAGACAGGCATTCTTTCAACTTATGTGGCCTTCTAATACAGTACGTCCCCTTTTTATTACACCCATACATACTATAAATGAAATGTGTGGAAATTTTCATAACACGAATTTAAAGATGAATGCGTATGTTTTTACAGTTTGGATTGTGATATATTCGCCTGAAAATGAAGTAAAAATAGTCCTACTGGGATTTTCTGTGCCATCTGTAAATGAAGTGATTGACACATAAGAATAATATAGTTCACAACAGGCATTAGCAGTGATAGATTTTTATAATCGACATATGTGCCACTATAGCGTCTCACAATTACTGTTCCGTGTTTCTCCTTGTGGTTATATATTATAGAAATCTATTAGTGTCAATGTGGGCGTTTCTACACGAAATGTGTAACTTCTGGGAAAATCATGTACGATGATAATTCTTGCAAAACACCTGCAAATTTTTGTATGTTTCATTTTTTAAATTTTATTGTAACTCATAATAATGGGACAAAATGCATATGAAGTTGTATGTTACCAAACATTCCTTTCACACACAACTATCCTAATTTACCTCATTTTTGTATGAGGTTTTGTCAGGTTAAATTGGCTACATTATTTATAAATGGAGAGACATGTTTACGTATATTTTGCGTTTTGTCGAAGTTTATGATCAGAATTTAATCCACAATGTATTTCTAATGGCGGAATGCACACTGTCCGTCGCCGGTCCGTCACCTCACGTCAACGTGAGCTTTCTCAAGAAGAATGTTTTGATGGAATGGTCGTCTGGTAACATCGCGACTCGCAAGTTAACCTAGTTTCGGCACACGAATTTTATACTCGCCAGATACACGGTTTGCAGGCAAATGTGTCTTGTTAATCTTTATTATTATACTTTGGTTTAACGGTAAATTGCAAATGTTTCATGACGACTTAAATAGTTTTCTCAATTGAGAAATGCATAACATATCGCCAGTCATAACTTCACTTTCAACATTGGTAGAGAGAAAAGATGCCAACTAGCGCTATGGGTGGCCAATATGCGAAACAGGTGAAATAAGCGTTCGAGTTGGCTTCGGAGTTGGCAACTGTCAAAAAGCGCGCATGCGCAGTAGAGGCCTTCCAAATCGTCAGCACTGTCAGGAACTATCAGCTTTCGGGCCACTCGAACGAACCTAATGTCAGGCGGTTCCCTGGCTTAGTATCGGCAGATCACACTAGAGGCACTTCTGAGGGTGCCTCTCGCACGTCAGAGGGTAGCGTGGAGGGGAGGCTGAGGGGAGAGCTTGTGCCACCTGCCACGAGGCCACGGCTGTGTCCCGCTTGCTGGCGTTTCAAGGGATGTGGTGGTGGGGACAGCCGCTACCTGCCGCCTGCTCTGACCAGTTTAAAGGGCTGCTTCTGACCGCAGCGCCATCATGGGACATCTTATGGAACTGCTTCAGCACTCCCCGCCCCGCACCCCTGAGCGTGGGACCGGGCCCTTATGCAGGTTTCCCATCTGTGTATATTTTGTCTGTGCCTGTTTTTATCGCGCAAATGCAGGCCAGCCGTAACGCTCTCTCCTATTATTTCCCAAAATTAAAAATTTTTGTTACCCTACTTAATGCAATTTATTCATCAACCGTGTTTTATAGGATTGGTCGCTGACTGGCAACCAGCAAGGAGATGTAGAGACTTCAATGAGAAGTAGTATTTAATATCAATGGGTAGTCTCCAGTACTGCAAGAATTGTTTGCAGAAAAACATGAAGTATAGGAAAGATTTGTTAACGTTATTCTGCCTTAATTCATAACAGGTTGGCTTTGTTGCATTCACTTGAAGTTACATTTCACCACCTGTGATTTAAGGTTAACCCTGTAATGCATGAATTATTACAAAATTTTGCGGGAAAATTTATATGATGTTGTTATAGTAAAGAATAATGTATGTTATCATAAAATACAAAAAATTATTCAACTTTACAATTATGGAGTAAAATAAAGTCATGTACTGGACTTCGGACCTCCAAAGTCCATCCTGTTTGATTTTACTTTATGTATGGAAACAATTTGGGCATTTTCATTTGCATTTAGTGCAAATTTATTTTTAATGGTGTTTTGAAAATTGGTGCAGTGCTGGTCGCTGCCACTTGACGCTCTCCTTCTTGACGTGATAATATGTTTGCTTGAAAAATTCAGCTTTGTCAGTTCAGACGTCGACACTTACAGTGCAGCTCTATGGGAAAGGTTCTGTGGTGTGGACATTATGACTTTACAAGCTATAAATTGAAAGCAGGTACACACAAAAGCAATCAGTAACAGCCATCTACTAAAGTGGATGCATGTACTACCGTGTTCAGGTCAGTGGCCTATATGTACTGCATCGGCAGTGTCCAAACAGAAGCCTACAGAACATAAATAGACACACTGAGAGAACAGAATACATGTTCAAAGAAATATGAACAATGACAACACCTAGTAATATTCATGTATTTTATTATAAGTAATGTTATGATCTGAGTACATTAAACTAAATACTGAACTGAAAGTCTTACACTATTTACTGAATATTTAAAATGTTACTGAAGAATTTGAAATACAGTACTTTGTTATTAAGCACCTGCACCTATCGGCAGATAACTATGGTTTGTTTAAGATTAAATGAATAAGAGAGAAAAGAGGAGGCACACATTCCTAATTCCCTCTTTTAGTTCTCCTTTTCTGTCCTTATTCTCCTCCTTCTTCTCACTGATCATCCCCCACCTTTTCTCCATGTCTATACTATTGCTCCCTATAATTCTCCTTCTCTTTATTTATCCTCTCCTCCTCCCCCCTTTTTCTATGCGTTTAGATCTCCTTCCTCTGCCTATACATCTCTCCTAATTAGGCAACGAAACAATAAAGGTGATACATGAGTTTTGTTACTTGGGCAGTAAAATAACATGCGACAGTCGCAGTACAGAGAATGTAAAATGCAAAATGGCAATGGGAGGAAAAGCATTTTTGAAAAAGGGAAATTTGTTAACATCTAATATTAATTTAAGCATAAAGGAAGTCCTTTCTGAAGGCATTTGTGTGGAGTGTTGCTTTGAATGGGAGTGAAACATGGACGATAAACAGTACGGACAGGAAGAGGACAGAGGCTTTTGATATGTGGTGTTACAGAAGAATGCTGAAGATTAGGATGGTGGATCGCGTAACTAATGAGGAGGTTCTGAACAGAATTGGGGAGAAAAGGAATTTCTGGCATACCTTGACTAAAAGAAGGGATCGATTGATAGGACACATTCTTAGACATCAAGAAATTGTCAACTTAGCGTTGGAGGGAAGTGTGTGGGGTAAAACTCGCAGAGGGAGACCAAGAGATGAATATAGTAAGAAAATTCAAATGGATGTAGGTTGCTGTTCTCGTGAGGAGATAAAGAGGCTAGCTCAGGAGATAGTAGGTTGGAGAGATGCATTAAACCAGTCTTTGGACTGAAGACCACAACAACAACAGTTCACATCAGACTGTTTATCTCGTCCTGTCCTTTCTTTACGTATATTTCCTCTCCTCCTCTATCTGTTCTTACAACTCTGAATATCCTAGATACTTGTTTAGTGTTACATGCAAACTGTTGTATCTGCAAAAGTTTCTGACAAATGCTGTGAAATAAATACTTGATGTTACATAGTTATATGTCCTTGTTTCCATATATCTAATTATCAACATATTTCATACATGAATTTGTGTACATTTTAATAGAATGCAATGTTGTGTCAAAATTTCAAACCAGTCGCTCGAGAACGTTTGGAAATAAATGGTTTTGCACAAATAAACATTTACATTGTTATTAATATGCCTTTAGACACTTAAAATTCTAATAAATTACGTTCTAGTTACTCAAACTTTCATTTTGGCCAACAGGTATAGAATTTTATCTATTGTCTGTTGCACATCTTCAGAGACAATTTCAAAATGTTCAAATGTTTGTTAAGCTTATGGGACTTAACTACGGGGTCATCAGTCCCTAAACTTACAAACTACTTATGAACTACTTACATACTAGGACGGCACAAATATCCATGCCCGAGGGGGGATTCGAACCCCCGACCGTAGTGGTCGTGCTGACCGTGACTGGAGCGCCTCAGTCACCTCGGCCACCGCGGCCGGCTCAGAGACAATTTCATTTAGTCCTCTGTTTCAAGGAGACTTCTTCTCAGCAGGCACAATATTAATACTTGAGCCCTAGCGAATGGGCGGTTATGGCAGTAGCAGTTAAATAAAAGGTTTACAGGCCCACAACTATAACATATCCCTCTCAAACCCCGAAACTGAAACAAGATTCAAAATTCACAGCCAGATCTCAATCATATCTTCCCAATAGTCTACTGTTTTCGTACGTTAAAAAACAGTGACCCACTGAGAGTTTATAAGTGTTGTGGAGATCTGAGTGAATCGTGTAAGCGCGGCTCAGATTATCCGTTAGCTGGTACGGAGTTTAGCAACACGACTGAGAGAAAAGGCCACGGCGCACTCGAACCACGTTACGCAGAGCAGGTCGTTAATGCGTAGGTGAATGTGTGGTCGATGGGGCACGACCTAGAATACCCCAGCGCCCAGCCATTCAGGTACGTGAAAGCGACCTTCTTTGGCTGACGTGGCATGAGCGCACCACGGCCTTGCTGGTATTACGCTGGAACGGCATCACCACGCCAGTGTGCCACAACATCATGTACAGAGTTTGCTGCCGCAAGAGAAAACGCCACCACACACATAGGCGATAGGCAGGGCCGCAGCTGGTATACAGGGTCTGATTTACAACAGCAGCAGTGCACAGTCTTGTGGATCTCACAAAAGTTGCCCAAAAAAAGAAAAAATCTCTAGATTGAAAAGCAAATAGGTATACAACGGATACTGAGGGCACTCAGTAATAACTTCATATTACAATTTCTAACTTCAAAATATCAGATCGAATATAGCCGACCTATTCATTGAAAATTGTTTGTAATTTCATTTAAATCCGTAGCCAACAGGTCGCTGATTACGAATTCTATATCATAATATCAAAATCAAACGAGGACAATCACGATAATAGTGTTAAAATCACAAAATGAAAAACACTATGCTTATCTTCGGTTTTTAATATTCAAAATTGTTGAAGTACCAGTTATTAGTAATAAACTGTACAATTTAAAAATTTTAAATAAGAAAACAGACTAAAAATTAATTGTTATCTATAGCTCCGTTTGAAATTTTTTCTGAATCTCAAAATGCTTTTCATCTTCAGGTGATAGCGACTTGCACAGTTAGGCAACGAATCCAAAATGGATCCGTAATGCAAATTAGAATGATTAATCACCATAATTTTGACAAAATTCAGTTTATATTATTTATTTATTTATTTTTACATTGCTCCACACATGTAGTAATGCTTAGATGATGTAGTATTACTTATACCGTTACAGTCCTTGGAAACAATCATTGTTAAAACAATTTCAAAATTTATTACTATTTATTTTCCCTCCCCAATGGTCTGAAAAGAATGTATAGACGCAAACTGGTCGTTGATACATTTCTTCTCGTTTAAAATAAACTCTACATTTTCATTTATAAATTGCAGCCTTACAGGTATATAAAAGCGAGGTGATGAAGATGCACGAGTTTTTCTACATCGCCTCTTATTTCTGAAATAAATCGTCTGTGGATATTAGCTGCAGTGCCACCAATGAAGTTATAAAAATTATAGCGTTATAATCACTTCCATCAGTAAAATTTTGTTTGCACTCACTGTGCTACGAAGAATCATCAAACCCCAGTTACGTACTATCCTCACATTCTTCGAAATTTCTAGATGTAACGTTTTGATAGTCTTTCTGAACATGTAAAATCATCTCTAATGTCTGATTCCAAAGCGCTTGTACACTGACTTCAGCATGGGTGTCAGTTATGACTGTATCTGGTGGGTGACACTGAGATTGTGTCTTCCGCGAGAATGAGACCAACTTCCTTTGTAAACCTATCTTCAATTTTATTGCGATGTTGTGTCTTTTAAAAGCAAGAAGTAAGTCAATTTTGTAACAATATGTCAGCTATGTCGTGCTCACATGAAAATATAAAATGTGTTAATGACCGATACTGAGGTGTGACTTTACATACACAGAGTGTTTCACTAAGTGTGTTTGCCTCTGTTACTTATAAAATAATAGGTGACGGGAAATTTTAATGTGGTAGGTCAACACAAGAAATGTTACACTTTATGCGGACTATGAACATAGTTTATTGTATCATTTTCCAAAGAGTTACAGCACAAAGATATAATTATTTAAATGAAACAATAGTTTTTTTCTATCGTGCATTGGATTCGTTGAAACCAGCTGCGTCTAAATCAGTTTAAACTACATTTCTGTGGCTGTTAGTTTGGGAGCTACAACCCTTCAAAGTTCCGGGGGCAGATACCACACGCTGTACATAATACATGGCCGCGCGATCCTTAATGTGGCTCTCAAGACCGCTCGCAAACTCCCGCGCGGGCCTTTGTTGGATGACAAAAGTGGAATGAATTGGCGGCAGCAAGCAAAATCCGATCCATTCATTGCCAAAGTGTGGCAGATTCACTACAGATATGATCTGAAAAGCTGCCACCATCACAGCAAGTAAACATAGTCGGCAAGTTTTATAACGATATTAGAAACGTTTCGTAATAAAACCCTACCTTAGAACTATTTTAGATTGTGATTTGGTATTGATTACAATTATGAAATTGATGTGAGCAGTTCTGGAACTATCTACATCGCTAGAAACAGTCAAAGTTTCTTCAAATGTTTGTAGAGCTTATGGGACTTAACTACGGGCTCATCAGTACCTAAACTTACAAACTACTTATGAACTAGCTAATACTAAGGACGTGACAAATATCCATGCCCTAGGGGGGATTCGAACCCCCGACCGTAGTGGCGTGCAGAACGTGACTGGAGCGCCGCAGAGGGTTCGGCCACCGCGGCCGGCGCTCATAGAAGCGACTTGCTTCTAGGTGCTTCCTCCACTCCAGTCACAGCGCACGGTTAGTATCGTAACGTGTGCTCAGTCATACTAGATTTCCCGCTCGACTAACATCGCAGTTGTTGTGTTGTTGTTATGGTCTTCAGTTCGGAGACTGGTTTGATGCAGCTCTCCACCCTACTCTATCCTGAGCAAGCCTTTTCATCTCCTTATAAGAACGGCAACCCACATCCACTTGAATCTGCTTACTATACGCATCTCTTGGTCTCCCTCTGCGATTTTTACCCCACACACTTCCCTCCAATGCTAAATTTACGATTCCCCGATGTCTAAGAATGTGTCCTACCAAGCGATCCCTTCTTTTAGTCGAGGTATGCCAAAAATTCCTTTTCTCACCAATTCTGTTCAGTACCTCTTCATTAGTTATGCGATCTACCCACCTAATCTTCAGCATTCTTCTGTAACACCACATTTCAAAAGCCTCTATTCTCTTCCTGTCCGCACTGCTTATCGTCCATGTTTCACTCCCGTACCCGTACAAGGCAACACTCCACACAAATGCCTTCAGAAAAGACGTCCTTACCCTTAAGTTAATATTCGATGTTAGCAAATTTCTCTTTTTCAAAAATGCTTTTCTGCCCATTGCCATTCTGCATTTTATATCGTCTGTACTGCGACCATCGCATGTTATTTTACTACCCAAGTAACAAAACTCATCTACCACCTTCAATGTTTCGTCACCTAATCTAATTCCTTCAGCATCGCCTGATTTTCTAAGACCGCATTCCATTATTTTTGTTTTGCTCTTGTAAATGTTCATTTTATATGCACTCTTCAACACGCTGTCCATTCCATTCAACTGCTCTTCCAGGTCCTTTGCTGTCTCTGACAGAATTACAATGTCATCGGCAAAACGCAATGTTTTTATTTCTTCCCCCTGAACTTTAATCCCTATTCCAAATTTTTCCTTGCTTTCCTTCACCGCCTGCTCGATGTACAAACTGAATAGCATCGGAGAAAGGCTACAACCCTGTCTTACTCCCTTCCCAACTGATGCTTCCCTTTCATGCCCTTCGAGTCTAATAACTGCGGTCTGGCTTTTGTACAAGTATCGTGTCATAAAAGTTTAATGACTCGTTAACGGAATCAAGTATTTATTATGCTGTGTGTACAGGTTTTTGTCACAATACTTTGATTAAAGTGATGGTAAACACAATTTCTCCGTGTGAATCGTACTTTAAAAAAATGCAATTTGATTCTTCACTGCTATTGTTCTCGTGTGTATTCTTAATAAAAGAAGGTGGCATCCCATAAAAGTCGGAACTGATTTTTCAGTTCACTTCAGATTTCACAAAACTTACTTTTATTAACAGTCTCTTGAAAGTCTGCCACATGTGCAAAACCCATCTGCGCTGGTACAACTACATCTGTTAAGGCCACCGTTAGTAGAAGACTTGATAAAAGAGAGCCTGGCAACTACCCTGAGGTGATAGCAGACAGCTGCGCCACTCACGCGTTCTGCATTGCCGGTATAAATAAAATCAAATGTTTGTATAGTCTATGGGACTTAACTATGGGGTCATCAGTCCCTAAAGTTACAAAGTACTTATGAAATACTTGCGAACTAGAACGGCACAAATATCCATGCCCGAGAGGGGATTCGAAACCCCGATCGTATTGGCCGTTCAGACCGTGACTGAAGCGCCTCAGTCCCCGCGGCCACCGCGGCCGGCCCGGTATAAATAGCGAGAGGTGCATGTAGGTTGTGGTCACACGAGTGAAGTAAAGGGAACAGAAAAAGAAAGGGAGTGTTTTGGGTTTAAAAAGTTCAATTTCAGTCCTAAGTCTCTACAATATATCTGACTTATAGCATATTATTAAGTTTATTCCGCCAAGCATTTTCAATATCGTTATTCATTCAACAACCACCCCCGCACATCGCCTTAGTGGTTAAACTGTTTGTGTCTTCGTGATGGTCTGTGGTTGTCTTGGAATAACGACATGTGCACGTTTTGGAGGTAAGATTACAGGATGCGTACCCCTCGATTTTCCACAATTGACGTAAATAATATGATTATAAACCAACAATTATATTTCAGAAGTCATGATTGCACCTTTCAGCAGTTGTACAGAATGCTAGGTGGTTTCCATTTCGATCACCTTTAGGCAAAGTTAAGGTATTTGTGTATATGCATGCATGGATTAGAATTTGTTTTGTAATGATTTTAAGTAATAAATGTCTTAAAAATTGGTGTTACAAATCCAAGTTCTTCCGAGATCGCTTCATGCACCTGCAACTCAATTATTCCGTTTCAGCCAGCCGCGGGGACTGAGGCGCTTCAGTCACGGTCTGCACGGCCACTACGGTCGGGGGTTCGAATCCCCCCTCGGGCATGGATATTTGTGCCGTCCTAGTTCGTAAGTAGTTCATAAGTAGTTTGTAAGTTTAGGGACTGATGACCCCGTAGTTAAGTCCCATAGACTATACAAACATTTGAACATTACAAACATTCCGTTTCACCAGTATATCTACATCAACATCCATACTCCGCAAGCCATCCGGCGGTGTGTGACGGAGGGTTTCTTGAGTACCACTATCGGTTCTCCCTCCTATTACAGTCACTTAATTTTCCCGATTGTCGGTATGCCTTTCTGTGGGTTGTGATTTTTTTTTATTTATTTTTTTTTTTTTTATTTTTACTTAACTACGGGGTCATCAGTCCCCAAACTTACTTACAAACTACTTATCAACTACCTTATACTAAATACGGCACAAATATCCATGCCCGAGGGGGGATTCGAACCCCCAACCGTTGTGGCCGTGGAGACCGTGACTGGAGCGCCTCAGTATCCTCGGCCACGGCCGGCGTCTGATCTCTCTGATTTTATCCTCGTGACGTCTTCGCCAGATATACGTAGGAGGGAGCAATATAATGCTAGACTCCTCGGTAAATTTATGTTCTCGAAACTTGAACAAAGCCCGTACTGAATAAAGATGATGAGAGTAGAAGAGGAAACAGGATGAGAGGAGAATTCAGGCAAAAGAGGCCCGCGAACGGGAAGAAAAGGAACGTTGGCCGTAAAAAAAGAATCGGAAAAGAAAGCAACGGGAATAGGACGAAAAGAAACGAGAACTGAATGGAAAAAAATGTGGGGTCTTTAAGTGCTGCCCTAATGGAAGTCAAACAAGTTGAAGGGACTAAAAAAGAAAATATGTGCGGTTAGTGAAGAAATCGCGGACATTGAGAAGGTTGCTAGGGAAGCGAAAGAAGTTGCTACGGATGTGAAGAAGGACTCGCACTTTGCAATATTTGAAACAATCGATGCACAAAATGACGCATTAACGGCGAAGTAACAGGCACAAGTTACTAACACCACACTGTTGCAAACCAAGAAGGTGTATGCGACGCTCCGGTAACAGGAAAAGAATATTGTTACCGAAACTGAGCAGAAGATAGAAAAACAAGCAACGAATAGAAGACATTGTGCTACGACGCTAAAGTATTCCAGAACTTATAAAAACACACGTAAGACGATAAGTGCAAAGTAAGGAAACAACGGAAGAAATCACAGCTCCGGAGACCCGTACACATACTACACACGTATTAGCATGCCACAAAATCTCACTTGCAGCAATCAAGAAACCAAATCAACATACCGGTTGGGAGAAAGAAAACTAGGACTCCGTCAGACGGAACAGGACGTGATTGTAGTTCAGAAGGGACAACGCAAGTAGGCTAACTGCCGAAAGACACACACACACACACACACACACACACACACACACATATATATATATATATATATATATATATATATATATGTGTGTGTGTGTGTGTGTGTGTGTGTGTGTGTGTTGTGTGTGTGTGTGTGTGTGTGCCGTCCTCGAAACCCGGGCAATTAAGGCAAGATCGCTGGGCTCTGAAACATACAACGTTCCACCGTCGTGACGTACAGTGGTTGCTGAAGCATGCACAGAGCTTACGGTATGGCGGACTGTTGTCGCGACATAGTCCACAACTCGAGACCCAGGGTTCACCAAGACCGTACTCAGCAAATTAATTTTAAAGAGGAAGTCAAATACTGTATAGTAATTAATCCAACACCACCCAAATTAAGATCACAACCTAAACTCCACAAACCAAACTGTCCTATAGAGGCGATAGCAAATTCCATTAACATCCCAGGTTACGAAATCAGAAAGAAGCTTCATGACATTATTGAAAAGGCATTTGTATAAGACAACAACTTAACAGTAAAGAACAGCTATGTGCTCATCAATAACATAAAGGATACCCAAAACAGAACCACAGCCAAATCTCTCTCTTTTGACATAGTCAACGTATGTACAAACATTCCTAAAAGAGAAACAATTAATAAAATAAGAAACAATGTACTATAACATGGAACAATGAGTAGAGTAGAAATCTACGAACGTATTGAAATTTTGGAGCTCATATTGCCACACAATTACTTCTTGATGAACAACAAGTTTTACATTCAGGAAGATGAACTGACTATGGGTAGCACGCTTGCTAGTAGACATATACATGAAGAATCCTGAGAAAAACTCCTTTAGATCACAAAGTAAACTTAAAAATAAGGCGATCTAATACAGACGCTATGTCTGTGCCACACTCATTCTGTTCAGTGGGAGCACACAAAAAACTGAAAGTTTAGCTGAAGGACTCAATAGATTACACCACAAAATCCAGTTCACTGTAGAACATGAAACACCAGATAAAATTAACTTAAACATATCTAACGAAAATCAAAAGCATAATTTCAAAACCTTCTGGGAGTCAATAACAACCAGCAGTACCATGCATAACACCTCCTGCCACCAACACCAATATAAAAAGACATTTTTCAAGTCAATGGCTAACTGCATGTACAAAATCACAATGGACACTAGTGAGAGACATAAAGAAAAAAAATTATAAAATCCATAGCTTCCAGAAATTGATACAATCCTGCTACTACAGATAAATTAATCCATATAACCAAATTAAAAAAGCACAGTACTGAACAAGTATCACCTTAAATGAAAACTATATGTGGAAGCGTACCTTTTCTAGCAACGAGCTCTTACCAAATTGCCAATCTCTTCAAGAAATATAACATCAGAATAAGCTTCCTCAACACCACCAAGTACAAAATCAAATCATCCATATTACCAAAGCTGTCACATACCAATATAACAGATCAAGGGTCCAGAAACTAATCTGGAACTCATGTCCAAGTTTCTACATTGGACAACAGGATCAAAGAACATATGGAGGCACTATGTCTCAACAACCTGAACAAATACAGTTTTGCCGCACATCTTATTTAGCAAAAACATTCCGATAATGGCATAGAACACAACCTACAGGTACTCCACCTTTCCAAGAAAGGAATAAGACTTGACCTCCTTGAAGAAATAGAAATCTTTATTAACATTCATACATCCCCATATAACTTTCTCAATTAAGAGACTGCAATAAGAAACAAATTCTAATTTCAAAATCTCCAAAATATATTAGCCCCAAGGAAATCTCCTGCAACCCCTCTCCCCAATTCCATTCTCACAGTCACACAGCCTACATAAATAAGCTTCCTGATGCTAAAGAGATTAAAATGTTAACACCTACATATTGTTGAAATGAATTTATGTAAACTATACAAGCAACCAATCCCAGATTATGTTACTCTATGAAGAAAAGAAGAAATAAAAAATTTTATTTCTTTTCTCTCAGATATTTAATATATATTTGTAAATAGTTGCAACCACTGTAACTCTTGTAAATAAGTTTCAACATAATTTCACTTCAACAGGTACAGCTAATTTAATATCCGCATAAACACAGAAATAGATGCAATTCCAAGCATATAAAATAAATCGCAATTTGTGATCACTTATGGCTTCACTGTACTAGGTTTAGATGTAATACCAATGAACGCTGTAACGTCGTCAAAATATATAATTGTATACAAACAAGTTGTACAGCACTCACTGGATGCTGAGCATTTAGAGTGACAAAAATAATAAATATATATGTTCGTGAGTGAAATGTGTAAGTTCAGTGGGCAGTTAATTATCCCAATGGAAGCTGCCTGGTGATTATCAACTACAAAGATCATACCATAGCAGAAAGTCACAGAAAAAAGTTTTATTGTATATCGTAATATAAACAACTGCCATGACGATACACTAAGATTCATTCAAGCGTTTTGTGACAGAGCCACCACCCAGCATGCTGCTAAGCACGTGGATATGTAATTCTGTTTGGGTCCTACCATTTTATGATGAACCTTAATAGGTTAGGAAACCAGGTTATGGAATAAAAGGATTTATAACTATGACTGGTTGCATATTTGTCATTTTTATTTAATTCCAGTAAGTGTTGGACGTAAAAACTTATATAGAACAGAATCTATTTAACGTAGCATGTCAATCACGACAGCTGTAGCTGAAGGAAAAAGTTCACAAACGTGTGAATAAAACATGGAAAGCGAAGAAAACAAAACATTTTCACAACAAAGCAGAAATCGATCAACAACTGCAACAGCTGAACCAGAAACAGCGAGAATCTTTAACACATTCGTTATGTAAGATAAAGCCATTACTGTGAAATGAATATACGTTTAAACGATAGAACGAGTAAAGTGTAGAAATGTTCGATTCATTAGTGTCCATAGCGAATTGTTACATGTCTTGTAATAGCAGACGGTAAATCTTCAGAGTCCGTTTCCAGTGTTATTAGCATGGCGCGTATGTTGACAACTTTGCCGCGAACGACTATGGAAGAGCAATAATTTGAGTGTTTCTGAACCGTACAAAATAAATAAATACTTCTTTAACCTATAGCTAACCTAACTTTCAGTAAAAATGACCACTTTTCCGTACAGATCAGAAAATAAATAAAGCATGCTATACCTAGTCTATGGCTGATTGCTGTGGTGTACACATAGATATTCTGTAGTGTTGCCAACATTTGCAGCGCATGGGCAAGGCTCTGCGGTTTAGCCGAGCAGACCTTATCCGGAATATCGCATGTTTATAGTTCATGACTTTGAGCGGAATAAGCTGTAAATGTACACGTATTCATAAACATTACCTTATGAATGAATTGTTGCGCCGCGGTGGACTAGCCGAGTGGTCTAAAGCGTCTCGCTGCGGAGCGCGCGGTTGCTCGCCGTGGAGGTTCGAGTCCTCCCTGGGGGATGGGTGTGGCCGGCTGCGGTGGCCGAGGAGACTGAGGCGCTCCAGTCACGGTCTGCACGGCCACTACGGTCGGGGGTTCGAATCCTCCCTCGAGCATGGATATTTGTGTCGTCCTTAGTCGTAGCTAGTTCATAAGTAGTTTGTAAGTTTAGGGACTGATGACCCCGTACGTAAGTCCCATAAGCTATACAAATATTTGAACATTTTTTGCATGGGTGTGCGTATTGTCTTTAGGTTAGTTTACCTAGGTTTAAGTAGTTTGTAAGCTACGGACTGATGACCACGCAGTTTGGTCCGATAGATTTCCAAACATTTGAACATTTGTGTTGTTGCGTATATCAGTGAACTTCGGTTGTGTTTACATTTATTTCACGCTTATTTATGTCTGTTGATGTTTCATTAAACCTCGATACTCCAACATTACACAAACCTTTGGTTAATTAAGTAGAGAATGTAACATTACTCTTCGGCGCCTTGACCACCGCTCGTGTCAGCCGGTGACAGCTTGAGTGTCTCGACGGCAGACGGTGGTGGCGCGGTACCTCGCCAGCTACGTCGTCCAGCAGTCGGTCAGAGGGAGCGGCGCGGCGCCTCGGTTCGCCAGCCATCAGCCATGACGGAGGAGCGCACTCACTGGGGTGTAACGGCGCGGAAGGGCCTGGCAGTATCGGCAGCCGTTAGCGACGCCCGCGGCCCTGGCCGTGGCAGTGGCACGGCAGAGCGATCGCCAGCCATCGACGACAGCGCGCTGAGAAATCGCGGTGGACGCCAAGGGCAGCTCGTTTCAGCGGGCTAAAGGAGAGGCTCTACGGCAGTTGCAACTCTCCTGTCGGTTAGTGAATCTTTGCAGCCGCTTACAGTACAGTTAGCAATCTATAACTAGAAACGTGAATGTCTGTTCGGTGTACGTTTATCACGTCTGAACCACAAGAGCCGGCCGCGGTGGCCGAGGGGACCGAGGCGCTCCAGTCACGGTCTGCATGGCCACTACGGTCGGCGGTTCGAATCTCCCCTCGGTCATGGATATTTGTGCCGTCCTTAGGATTAGCTGGTTCATAAGTAGTTTGTAAGTTTAGGGAGTGACGACCCCATAGTTAAGTCCCATAAGCTATACAAACATTTGAACATTTGAACCACAAGATATAAAGGGCTAAAAATTTGTACAGTTACTAATGTCTACCCGCGGACGGCTTTGGGCACGGTTTGTGGTGATCGGATAGCTATTTATCTATATACATATTAATGTGAATGTCGGTTCGGTATACGCTTATCACGTCCGAACTACAAGACGCAGAGGCTTAAATATTTTTACAGTTACTAATTTATACCTGAGGAAGGTTTTAGGGACGGTTTTATAGCGCTCTGATAGATATTTAGCAATTTGAAGAATATAACGCGAAATGCGGAACAATAATTACTCTTTGAAAATTATATTGACTCTTTGAAAATGGTTTTATTGGTTGCATTGTTGCTTGAGGGTTGATAATGTTAAAAGGGTGCAGTATATTGGGATGGAAAGTTATCGGTGTATATATATATATATATATATATATATATATATATATATATATATATATGTGTGTGTGTGTGTGTGTGTGTGTGTGTGTGTGTGTGTGTTAATATTTCGCTCTATAGCGAAAACTACAGAATGCAAACGAATAGTCTGTGTGTAACTGTTGATCGAAGTCTCCCGCTGTACACCATAGCAGATCCATGCCGATAGCTGTAAAGGCGTGGAAGGTATAGTGGTTGAAAGTCGTCAAATTATACAAAAAATTGGGACTGAAGTCCAGCGATAACGTTTGCGACTCTATAGCAAGGAGGTTACATACAACGAAACGTGATGCAACAGATCATATCTTTGGTCTATGCGTGCTACAATGACTTCAGTTCTTTCTCTGTAAGGATAAGCATACGAATAAGGAAATATAACAATAAATAAATAAAGTACTAAATCGAATTTTACTTTAAAACATCTCTTTTTAAAAAATCGATTTCACGTTTCGCACATTACATCAATTGAGCGATCTGTGATATTATTACAATCATTATTGTTGAATTTCGTGATTGCATTCTTCGAAATGAGTGCATTTTTACATGTGATTTGATCTACACTCCTTACTATTCAGTCTCATAGCACACTACTCAAAGATAGCTTAGCTATCATAATCAACCAACAAGCTAGCGGAGCCGTGGGTTTAAGTTAGTATACAATAACTCGCAACAGATATCTTACGTGTACTGTAATATTACTGACTGCACCGCATCGATACTAAAAGCCCACGTCTACAGAATCGTGCCCCTCCGAGAGGATTTAAATTTGACCGCCTGTCCTCATAGATAAAAGTTTTTACTTAAGAGCAAAACCGCCCTATTTGTTATAATTACGGTCAACAGTCCCAAACGACAATAATTAACTATTTGATTTATAGTCTGAATGTAATTAAGCAGTAAAAAATCGCACTGACGTGTTTTACGGCCCACTTTAGATTTGTAGTTTTATAACATTTTGCAAACAAAATAACAATCTAAATAATACAAAATTAATTATTAAGAGTGTCTGAAACCCTTTTAGTAAAAGTAGCGGCGGGTTCCGAACAACTTACCTTTAGCATCACAGTCCAACGCATTACCCACTACGCTACAGCTACCAGTAAAGAGATGTATTATTTAATCCCATACTACTGATGGCTGTTCTTAACTGAGGCTAATATGGCATTTGTAACCACTAAATTATCATTTATCGTTCGAAGAACGATGTGTTTTTGTTAATTCTTCAGTACGCCATTGCTTTCCAATGACAACGTGTAAGTTACAATAAGAAAATCATCAAATACGCAACATAAGATGGGCTTTGCCACAGAGAGTTCCGGACGAGGAATGTCACGTGACGGTGTCAAATCGCCGTTATTTTTGTAAATATCTCTCAAACGATACGAGATATGAAAAAGACATAAGGAAACAAAGTTGTGGATCATTTTCTCTTCTATAAATTCGTTTATTCAATTTTCGCGTCAGATGAACGGTTCATTTGCAATTAAAATTATATTACAAACGGCTTTTTTGGTATTACTAACGTATTTCTTGTCCGAAATATTTCAAAAAGCGAGGATCTGGTCTCTGGTAGCCAACAATTATGTCTGTAAAATTTGGGCCGATCGTTTGAACGGTTCGACCTAAAAAGTGGAAACACGTTACAGCCAGACAGACATCGTCAAATCGCCGTTATTTTTGCAAATATCACTGCAACGATGCAAGATATGGAAAAAAAAACATAATAGAGCTAAGTTGTAGAGAATTTTTACTTCTACCAATTAGGCTATTCAATTTTCGTGTCAGATGAACGGTTCGTTTGCAATTACAATTCTATAACAAACGGATTTTTTTTTGTATTACTACCGTATTTTTTGTCCGAAAATTTGAAAAAGGGAGGTTCTGGTCTGTGGAGGCCTATAAATATGTCTGTAAAATTTGGTGGTGATCGGTTGAACGGTTCGTCTTAAAAACAGGGAACACGTTACGGATAGACAGACAGACATCCCAAAATCACCGTTATTTTTGCAAATATCTCTGAAACGATACGAGATATGAAAAAAAAAAAAAAAAACATAACAGAGCAAAGTTGTCGAGAATTTTCTCCTCTACAAATTCGGCTATTCAATTTTCGTGTCAGATGAAGCTGCTGGCCGTCGGAGATTCGAGTCCTCCCTTGGGCATAGGTGTGTGTGTATTCTCCTTACCGCAAGTTATTTTAAGTACTTCGTAAGCCTAGCGACTGACGACGAAAGTAAATAAGTGCTTTAGATATACATATATTTGAATATTTTGAAGAACAGGAATGCTTGCAATGGTCTGATAATGGTCTGTAACGTGTGTAATAATAATATAAAATGAAACATTTATAAAAATAGTATAGTATATAATATTTTTATATTTTTTCTTCATACTACTGACATTTTCTATCCTTATTAGGTCCGAAATATTTGAACAATTTGGCCACATAACGGTACAGTGTGACTTTTAGAAATTCTTGAAACGAATATTTCCCTTCCCTATCCCAATTCTACTCATCAGAGTGTAACATGTTGGTTTTGATTAATAATTCTTAGTGGATGTTTCGCTACCATGTTTTCATTACTAAACATGGAAAGTATGAAGTTATATTAACTATATGAAATTAACTGATGTGATTTTAAGAATCAATTAAATACAGTCAGATATTATTCTGGGATCTAAGTAACATGCATTGGTTAGGTGCGTTTGATACTACCCAAGAATTAACATCACCATATTCACGCCTCTGCATTTTTAAACATTCTACCCAGGCACGTTGTCATTTCAATTTCAAAAAATTCAGCTGATTCAGCTCTTTGTCAATTTTACTCTCTCTCTTATTGAATGATATAACACAAGATGCAATTTCTCATTTAATTAGAACCCATTAGACATCCTAACTGAACAACAAAATTGATTAGACAGAAAACAAACTATACAAATATTGTCATCTCGTAAAATCGGGTGTACTGCCGGTGGTCCGCGTCTTCCCAACACGATATTTTGACGTCGTAACTCGGCGTCTTCATCAGGTGTTCCCTGAGACTGGTTGGCGAGCTGCCCTCGTCCCATATTTATGCCTGGGCGGTGTGTGGTGCTGCCTATGCCGTCCGCGCCCGCTGCGTCCGTTTCTGTCGGTGGTATCAGTCTCTAGGCGCTTCCTCTTCGGTCCGCGCCCGTTGCGGCTCTCTTCTGAGGTAGCGGACGTCCCGATAGGCGCGATCCTAGCACTATCATGGCTCTGTTGAACCTCCTTATGCTGTCCGCGACCGCGGCGAGTTTCTCTCGTGGCCGAGCCATTGTCCTGGCCTTCTGAACCCGGTATGCGCCTGTGAGGTGCGCTTCCTGTGGCATCCGGTGGTTGTTGGAGCTGCATATTATGATGGGCATCCTCCAAGGAGCTTGCTGCTGCCTGGTATCGCGTATGTCGTTCTGTTCCGTTACTTACACCCTTGGACGTCTGTAGTTCATTACTGGAGGATGGAACTTTCTTCTGTTGTTTCTATAGTAGTTCCAAATCAGGATTCCACGCAGTACTAAGCTGATATCCTGCTTCTCGGTTGATCAAGTTCTCTGTCATCTTGATTTCAATCGATTCATTGATGACACTAGCCCAGAATCGGGGGGTCTGAGCCAGGATCCTAGTTTTGTTATAATCCATGGTGTGCTCAAGGTCAAGGCAAAGTTCTGCTATTGCACATTTAGTTGCCTGTCGTAGCCTGATATGCCTCTGGTGTTCTTTGCATCTTATTTCAACTGTTCTGGTAGTTTGGCCGATGTAAGCCATCCCACATTCACATGGTATATGGTAGACACCAGGTTTCTCTAACCCCAGATCATCCTTGACAGTCCAAGGAGCGTCCTGATCTTGTTAGGTGGGCAGAACACACTCTTTATATTGTGTTTCTTCAGGATTCTGCTGATCTTGGAAGATATAGGCCCCGCATGTGGTAGAAAGGTTACTTTCCTGGTCACTTCTTCCTGCTCTTCTTCTATTGCCTCAGGTCGTCTGGTGGGATGGAGCGCTTTGCGGATGTCCCTGGTGGAGTATCCATTGTCTGTGAACACTCTTTGTAGATGTTCTAATTCCGCTGTTAGGCTGTCTGGGTCAGAGAGTGTTTTGGCTCGGTGCACGAGTGTTCTCAGCACTCCATGCTTCTGTGCTGGGTGATGGCAGCTGTCAGCCTGTAGATATAAGTCAGTGTGTGTTGGTTTCCTGTACACACTGTGGCCTAAGGTGCCGTCTGCCTTCCTCTTTACCAGGACATCGAGGAATGGGAGCTGGCCATCACTCTCTAGTTCCATGGTGAACTTGATGTTGGGGTGTCTTGTGTTCAGATGGTCCAGGAACTCATCCAGTCTTCTCTTGCCATGTGGCCAGATGAGGAATGTATCATCAACGTATCTGAAGAAACACGTTGGCTGGTAGGCAGCAGTTGTAAGTGCCTCATCCTCGAATTTCTCCATAAACAGATTCGCCACTACTGGAGATAAGGGGCTGCCCATGGCGACTCCCTCAGTCTGCTCATAGAATTGTCCTCCATCATGAATTATGACAAAACTAGGATCCTGGCTCAGACCCCCCGATTCTGGGCTAGTGTCATCAATGAATCGATTGAAATCAAGATGACAGAGAACTTCATCAACCGAGAAGCAGGAAATCAGCTTAGTACTGCGTGGAATCCTGCTTTGGAACTACTACAGAAACAACGGAAGAAGGTTCCATCCTCCAGTAATGAACTACAGACGTCCGAGGGCGTAAGTAACGGAACAGAACGACATACGCGATACCAGGCGGCAGCAAGCTCCTTGGAGGATGGCCATCATAATATGCAGCTCCAACAACAACCGGATGCCACGGGAAGCGCACCTCACAGGCGCATACCGGGTTCAGAAGGCCAGGACAATGGCTCGGCCACGAGAGAAACTCGCCGCGGTCGCGGAAAGCATAAGGAGGTTCAACAGAGCCATGATAGCGCTAGGATCGCGCCTATCGGGCGCGGACCCAATAGGGAACGCCTTGGGACGTCCGCTACCTCAGAAGAGAGCCGCAGCGGGCGCGGACCGAAGAGGAAGCGCCTAAAGACTGATACCACCGACAGAAACGGACGCAGCGGGCGCGGACGGCATAGGCAGCACCACACACCGCCCAGGCATAAATATGGGACGAGGGCAGCTCGCCAACCAGTCTCAGGGAACACCTGATGAAGACGCCGAGTTACGACGTCGAAATATCGTGTTGGGAAGACGCGGACCACCGGCAGTACACCCGATTTTACGAGATGACAACAAATCGTCGGGAAAGTCTTAGAAATTATATACAAATATTATTTAACATTATAAGCAAAGTTGAATTACCTCCACGAACATTCGACTACAAACTTAACCCGCCCACAAATAGAATTTTCACGCGTCATAGCAATTGTGAGGAGCTCCGAAGGATTCCTATCAATTTATAAGTACATTCGCTCCAATATTAGTTTCCCTGTGGTTAGCGGTGAGCGGTGAGCGGGCAACAGATTACCCGAGCTGAGAGGCTCTCGGCAGGTATGCAAGTGCAGTACTCTGCAGGAAAGCTGAAAATGCGCGCCACGAAAACTGCATTGAAGTATCGTCTGTGAAGCAGATCAAACATTTATCGCTATTCACAGCTTCTGTCGTCTCCTTAGACTGATAGTGTGGGGCAGTTCCCCCAAGAATCGGCTAGGTCTAAATTATCAGAACGAACTCCAGCGTATATACGCGAGTACAATTCAGTAGACCCCAGATACGGTAACAACTGGCCTCTAGCGCAACGTGCAGCTAGTAGTAGACAACAGCTGTTCACTTTCCTATCAGCAATGAATCGGAAATTCTAAGAAATTTGCTAACTTTACATTGCAATTACTGGGAATCTCCAAGTCACTATGAAAAGAAATCAATATCACAACAAAGTCGTGTCCGCACACGAGTGGCTATCAGTAAGATACTCCAGCGATGGCGTCGATAAAAACTTCTAACACTGTCACAGCGCTGACAGAAGCCAGACAGCCTATCTGCATGTGACCGCAAATCAGTCTTGAGCAGAGGCCCTCCTCTGGCTCTGAAGCCTGACGTTTCTCCCCGGTCTCTCTCGACCGACTCCCACACAAGACTCCAAAAAACTAAGTTGCAGAACGCTGCTGCTGGAAGCCACGCTCCAGAAACTTTAAAGCACCACTCATCTGCGGCTCTAAATTGCCCAACCAATCAACTTGCATGGTGTCATGAAAAACTGATCCAGCTGTCATACTATATTCACGCCTTCCAGACGTGACATTAAGTATTTGATTAGGTATGCGCCCATATCCATATTAATTGATAAACAGTGCTATTAGGACGCAGTGAAAATTATAGGGCCACAGATAGTGATGTCCTCGCCATGACATGGGGCACCACCATAGGTGTGTGAGTTTAACCATAAGAGCTGCAATACAGTTGTATTGTATTGTCCCATCTTCTCCATTTCAAACTTAAATATTTGTAGGATTACTAGGTTTTAATTTTTTCTATTTGGTATAGTTTCGAATTTTCTTACCTTTGTCATTTACACTAAAGCCACCTGGTGGCGTCTACGGTTAACTTTGATGATGCTGGGTGATTTTACTTTAGTAATGTTGAGCAGGACCTTGAAGCCATACAATTTTATTATGTTAACCCCCCGTCCACGGTATGTACGTAAGATATTTGCATTTGTAATGTACTTTGGTATCTGTTTTGTCCATACAGCTATCTAGCTTTTAGTAACACCAGGCTTACTGATGTTTGTAACTTTATAGATTCTAAAGATGATTTAATCGAAACGTGTCAATAAACGTTGACCACATCACTATCTGTAGCCCTATAATTTTACACAGCGTCCTAATAGCACTGTTTATCAATTATATTCACGCCGCCAATCGGTGGGCTTTGTACCACTGCTATCGAAAGCCACACCTCTGAGACAGAGCTCCCCGAACTATTGTTAATGACCAGTCATCTTGGTGGTCGAAGACCTTTAAGTTGCCTCGCATTAAAAAAAAAAAAAAAAAAAAAAAAAAAAAAAAAAAAAAAAAAAATTGTTTTCCAACACACTCGGCGCCCACTTCCTGTTGCTCCAGACGTTGGCATACACCTTCTATTTCTCTAGCAGTGAATTATTTCGTCCATTGCCACCACCTGCTACATTTCCCCGAAGGCCATAAAACGATTAGGCATACCGTTGGTGACTATACTGGCCGTTTCTGAAAAACAGTCGGCGGATATGTCCAGCAACCAACATTTTCCTACATTGACACCAATGTCCCATAGTGCCAGACATACATTTCCACTGGAAAGAAACGTAGGAGGACGGATCCCGAAATAACAAACGGAAATCACACCCCACCCATCGGCATTGTCAGTTCAGGTGTCGGTCAGACCACAGACAAATATATACAGGCGGGAACTTCCGTAAGGGCCAGGTCCCACGCTTGGGGTGCGGGGCGGGGGGGGGGGGGGGGGGGTGCTGAAGCATTTCTGTAAGAAGTCCCATGATGGCGCTGCGGTCAGAAGCAGCCCTTTAAACTGGCCAGAGCAGGCGGCAGGTAGTGGCTGTCCCCATCACCACCTCCCCTCAAATGCCAGCGTAGGGAGCGTAGGGAGCATAGGACAGTGGTTTAGGGGGGGGGGGCTGCTTCTCTGTATATGTTACTCTGTGGTCAGATGCACAGCTCCCTGTGGAGGTCGTGTCCGCTGCTACTTGCTTTCGGCCTCCTCCTCTACAGGTAAACAACACCAACCGTCGCCTCGCCACCCCTCGCTCTCCGTTCCTTACATGCGCCGTGGGGCTGCCAGACATTCGCAGAATACGTAACAGAAGACTTTACAATGGCCTTTCTCCCCAGTAGACGCTAGCCAGCCCGCTCAGGACGTGGGAGAGCCTTTCTAATGGTAAAGCATACGTTTAGAAACCAGTTTTTAAACTGTATATATATCCAGGGGATGATATAGACTCTGAGAGTAACATTTGTTATGAACTGTAGATTAAAACTTAAGAAACTACAAAAAGGTAGAACATTAGGAAATGGAAAATTGCCAAATTGAAGAAACCAGAAGTGGTTGTAGAAGAATGGGTGCCGGCCGCGTTGGCCGAGGGGACTGAGGCGCTCCAGTCACGGTCTGCATGGCCACTACGGTAGGGGGTTCGAATCCCCCCTCGGGCATGGATATTTGTGCCGTCCTTAGTATAAGGTAGTTGATAAGTAATTTGTAAGTTTAGGGACTGATGACCCCATAGTTAAGACCCATAAGCTTAACAAACATTTGAACATTTTAGAAGAATGGGTAGCTCTGAGAGGTAGAGTAGTGAAGAACAGCGAGGACTATATAGACAGATGGGCAAGGCCTAATAAAAATCCCTGAATGGCACAATAGATACTGAATTCAATTGCTGAAAGGGGAAATTATAAAAATTCAGCAAGTGAAGCAGGCTAATAGTGTAAAGGCAGATAATAAATGAGGTTGACATTAAATGCGTACCGGCTAAGCAGGAGTGGCTTGAGGGCAAATGAAAGAGCGTATATGTATGTATAGCTAGGGGAAAGTTACACTACTGGCCATTAAAATTGCTACACCAAGAATAAATGCAGATAATAAATGGGTATTCATTGAACAAATATATTATACTGGAACTGACATGTGATTACATTTTCATGCAATTTGGGTGCAAAGATCCTGAGAAACCAGTATCCAGAACAACCACCTGTGACCTTAGTAACGGCCTTGATACGCCTAGGCATTGAGTCAAACACAGATTGGATGGCATGTACAGGAACAGATGACGATGCAGCTTCAACATGATACAACAGATCATCAAGAGTAGTGATTGGCGTATTCTGACGAGCCAGATGCTCGGCCACCATTGACCAGACGTGTTCGATTGCTGGGAGATCTGGAGTATGTGCTAGCCAGGCCAATAGATCCCTACCGTACCTGAAACATGCGGTCGTGCATTAACCTGCTGAAATGTAGGGTTTCACAGGGATCGAATGAAGGGTAGAACCACGGGTCGTAACACATCGGAAATGTAACGGCCACTGTTCAAAGTGCCATCGATTCGAAAAAGAGGTGACCGAGACGTGTAACCAATGGCACCCCATACCATCAGGCAGGGTGATACGCCAGTATGGCGATGACGAATGTATGCTTCCAATGTGCGTTAACCGCGATGTCGCCAAACACGGATGCTACCATCATGTTGCTGTAAACAGAACCTGGATTCATCAAAAAACATCACGTTTTGCCATTCGTGCACCCAGGTTCGTCGTTGCGTACACCATCACAGGCGCTCTTGTCTGCGATGCAGTGTCAAGGGTAGCCGCAGCCATGGTCTCCGAGCTACTGCAGACTGCAGACGTCGTCGAACTGTTCGAGCAGATGGTTGTTGTCTTGCAAACGTCCCCATCTGTTTCCTCAGGGTTCGAGACGTGGCTTCACGATCCGTTACAGCCATGCTCGTAAGATGCCTGTCATCTCGACTGCTAGTGATACGAGGCCGTTGGGATCCAGCACGGCGTTCCGTATTGCCCTCCTGAACCCACCGATTCAATATTCTGCTAGCAGTCATTGGATCTCGACCAACGCGAGCAGCAATGTCGCGATACGATAAACCGCAATCGCGATAGGCTACAACCTGGCCTTTATCAAAGTCGGAAACGTGATGGCACGCATTGCTCCTCCTTACACTAGGCATCACAACAACGTATCACCAGGCAACGCCGGTCGACTGCTGTTTGTGTATGAAAAATCGGTTGGTAACTTTCCTCCTGTCAGCACGTTGTAGATGTCGCCACCGGCGCCAACCTTGTCTGAACGCTTTGAAAAGCTAATGATTTGCATATGACTGAATCTGCTTCCTGTCGGCTAAATTTCGCGTCTTTAGCACGTCATCTTCGTGGTGTAACAATTTTAATGGCTAGGAGTGTAGATACCAGCTACAGGAAACCGAAGGAGACATTTGGAGACAAGAAAAGCAGCTGTATCATTACCAAGAACCCAGATGAAAAACCAGTATTAAAGAAATAACAGAAATCTGAAAGTTGGGAAGAATATATACATAGGCCCTGTATAAAGGAAATACATTTGTAGGCATTAATCAAGAAATGGAAGACGGAGTAGAGTAAGTTGAGTAAGGAGATATGTTACTGTGAGCAGAATTTGAAACAGCACTGAAAGATCTGAGTGCAGACCAGGCTCCTGGAGTAAATGATATTTCGTCTGAACTGCTGATATCGTTAGCAGAGCCAGGTATGAAGAAATTGTTCCGCCTGGTATGCAAGATGTAAGAGACAGGGGAAATATCCTTAGACTTCAAGAAGAACACAGTAATTCCAATTGTAAAGCAAGAAAATGCAGACAAATGTGAAATCTATAGAAGTGTCTGTTTAATAAGTCTTGGTTGCAGAATACTAACACGAATTATTTACAGACAACGGAAAATCAAGTGGAATCCGACCTTGGGGAAGATCAGTTGTGATTTAGGAGATATGTAGGAACACGGAAGGTAAAACCCACATCACGACTTTCTTAGAAGATATTTTAAGGAAAGGCTAACCTAGGTTTTTAGCATTTATACATCTGGAGAAAACTTTTGACAATGTTGCGTGGAACAGACTTTCTCCAATTGTGATGGTAGCAGACGTAAAATATAGGAAGCGAGATGTTATTATATGTAGCTTGTACAAAAACCAGATACCAGTTATTGGAGTCGAAGGGCATGAAAGGGTCGTAGTGGTTGGGGAGGGAGTAAGACAGGGCTGTAGCATTTCTGCAGTGTTGTTCAATCTGTACACTGAGCAAGCTGTGAAGATACTTTGCCATTTGCCGATGGCGTAGTAATTCTGTCAGGGACAGTAAAAAACGTGGATGAGGAATTAAACGGAATTTACAGTGTCTTGAAAGGAAGATATATGGTGAGCATTAACAAGAATAAGCCAAGGATAATGGAATGTAGTGTCAGAAAATGAGACAATTCTAAAGAAATTAGATTAGGTAATGAGACGACAAAAGTAGTACATGAGTTTTGCTATTTGGGTAGCAGAATAACTTGTGATGGCCGAAGTAAAGAAGAAATAAAATGCAGAATGGCTACGACAAAAAATCGTTTGTGAAGAAGCGACATTTGTTAACATCGAATATTAAGTGCAAAGGAAGTCCTTTCTAAAGGCATTTGTATGGAGTGTTGCCTTGTACGGGAGTGAAACATAGACGGTAAAGAGTTCTGTTAGAAACAGGATACAAGCATTTGAAATGCTTCATTCTGAGACATGGAGGAATCGTCAACTTAACATTAGAAGGAAGTGTGTGGTGTAAAAATCGTAGAGGGAGACCGACGAGCGAATACAGTAAGTAGATTCAAAATGATGTAGGCTGCCGTTCTTATTCTCAGATGAGGCTTGCAAAGGACAGGGTAGCGTGGAGAGTTTCATCAAACCAGTCTGCGGAACACAACAACAACCACCTTATACTCACCAAAGTTATGTTAAAAAAGTCTCCTTAATACTATTTGTGTCACAGGCATACGTCATATACGAAACAGATGTTTAAAATTCATTCCCAGACCACTTGTCGGTAGAAAAGTCAAGAGCATACTGACGTCTGCATCACGGTCCAGTATTATGTGGAGTCTTTGCGAGATGCTGTCATTGTCGTTATGCTCCTCTGTTAATACCAATGTCTTGTTATAGCCTTTCATAATGACGGATTGTTGAAACGCGTAAATCCTTAATTGTGTTTCAAATGAGATCAGGACAGTTAATTGTTTACAAGTGCGTTTTATTTATGTTGAAACTTCAATACAAAGCGAACTATGTAAGTTCGACACATGTAATAATCAGCTTAACAATGAGAAGTTGGTGAAGCATAGTCGTCCTACTACTTTTCCGCACCGGATCAGTTTGGTTAATAGGTGGAACCTACATGGATTGCTATACTAGAACATCACATTGACAGCTACTTTGATTGCCGAGGCGTGGTAACAGCCGGCAATGGCGCCAACCCGTAATACTAATTTTGTTATCTTCGTCACTTCACATGCGGATACATTGATGTAATCATTCTAGAACAAGTCATCTTCCATATAAATTTACTCAGACGAGACTGCGCAAAGAACCACAAGTGCAGATTGTTACACGAGTTTGAAAGAAAACTAGAAAAAAGCAGAGTATAGGAAAGAAGAAATTGTGGATATAAAGTAGGAGCAGAGGAAATGGAACCAGTTGAGACACGTATCATTACAATTTGTGTAAGTCTGACTGAGCTTTGTTAGCTGTTATCTGTGACATACCAAACTTATCAGGACGTTGTGTGCCTTTGTCAAAGAATTTAGACTGTAGGATGCTCAGCAGTGGTATCAGTTCAACGATAGTGTTGGTATAGTTGAGTAGTGGCAGCTGCTGTGTGCAGTGGCTGTGAGGAGTTGTGTGGAGCAATCGAACATAGATATTGTGCTTCATAAGTATCGTTTACTAGATGGGCAGACAGACCACTTCTTGTATGTGCTGTTGTGTGTAATATCCTGAAAACTAAAGTAATGTACACGTCTGTTCTTGCGTAACTATAATTCTTAATTTTATTTGCAGCATTGTTTTATTGAAGTAGTTGGTTACCTAACCCCTTCTTTCCACCTATGATAGATGTTCAAAGAAATATTGCCGGCCGCGGTGGCCGAGGTGACTGAGGCGCTTCAGTCACGGTCTGCACGGCCACTACGGTCGGGGTTCGAATCCCCCCCTCGGGCATGGATATTTTTGCCGTCCTAATTCGTAAGTAGTTCATAAGTAGTTTGTAGGTTTAGGGACTGATGACCCCGTAGTTAAGTCCCATAAGATTTACAAACATTTGAACGTTTTAAAAGAAATATTGAGTATAGGATAAATCATGCTGATTAGTTTTTAAAAATCAATTTCTTGGTTCAGCACAAAATGATAAATGAATATTACTGATTGTGATTGTCGTCTGAAATAATCAACAATTACTTAGATGAAAGTCATTATTATATGAAAGTATATCTCATTACATTTTATAGAGTAGAACAGATTATCGCTGGTGATATAAATTCACGAATTCCGATACAGCGGAATTGTTTCTAGCAGTCACATTTATTTCAGACAGTCAGCCACATGCACGCTACATACCGTAATTGTTTAAAGAAAAGATCTGATTCACAAAACCCATAATAAGAATAGTTGTTCTAAATCAACATGTATTATGAATAGGGCCATGATAAATAATTTTTAAAGAATTTATTAATGACAAGAAACTGTGACAGTGTTTGTACCAGATACATTTTTTGTGGCGATCCTACCCAACGTTGTGCTTAGATTGGCAATTTAAATCAGCAGTCTATTTATTTCAATATATCACAGACGACTTTTACCATTTCAAAATATATCACCAAACAGCTTTTATAGTGAGAACAGATAAAAAATCGTAAGGGTCCGAGCTGGGAACGAGACCGACGCGGTCCACTTGCAGACTTCAGTGTTCTGAGCGAAGTACAACTGATACCGCTCTCTTTGGCTGGCACTGGACTCAACCCCGTTTCTGCCCTACGCCGTTCACGACAGGTGGTGCCTCCATGATTTACGAGCGGACAGGAACTTTACAATTCTGATTAGGTCGAGGTAGCTCTCACTAATCCCCGCACACGAAATCCGCCACTATACCTTCAGGAAGACGACCGCATACCTGGGCCTTCCTGCGTAAAAGGTGGGACAGAGAAGAGGTAGGAACAAGTGTAAAATCTGATTCTCCTAGAGTAAACCTCGTCACACCAAAAGAAATGTAAATCCGTTTCAGATGTATTGACGAATTACTCTCTGGAACGGATTTTCATTCTACTTGTAATGGAACCCCAATGTGGATGTCCAAACACTATTTCTGTTTCTTAAATCAAAACAAAAATGGAAAACAACAAACCTAAATATGTCCCATATATCAACTTTATTGCTTTACACACTCTCATTTAGAGGGGAGAGGAAGATCCTGGAATTTGCAGTGAAATTTATATATTTTTTTCTTTTGCTTGAATAGGTGGCGGAAAATTCAGACATTAGGACTTGAACCAGTTTACAAGGATAATCAACATTAAAAACGGAAGTGGCTTCATATCTGTTTCTCTGTTATTTATCTGACACGTGAAGTACTGCGAAATGCATTTTCTGATCTAATCAGCATGACGCTAGAAGATCCATCACTTACGCAGTTCGCCGACAACCTGTTAGAGAATTATATTGATACGGAAAATGTGTCTTTCTCGCCCTCTGTATGCGCCGAGGAGTCCTCTTCGCTTTGGATAAGTACAGACGCATGCGAGAGCTTCAGCTCGCGTTTTAATTCCATGAATCCACTCACCCCAAAATTTACATTTTCGTGACGGCCTTGGGAACATTACAAACAGATTCTTAAATTACACTAAATAGTGTCAGGAGTTGTTTCTTACTCAAAACGGACAACAAAGCAAAAGAGACAAAAATTTAGCATTGAAAAAATCTGAAATTACAAAACGTCAAAGTTGACTGTTCTCATTTTTACAAAAATTAAATGTAAATACAAGTATCACTAACTGAATCTCGTTATTATATACTTCATTCAATCACCTTCCTTTCAGTAAAAATTTTAAGGTCTTCTAGAATCATACGCTTCACAGTTTAGAACATGTTTTTTGAGACGTAATGAAATTGCTACTCTTGTTGTATGTGGCTTACTGATGACAAAGTGAAAACTGCGTGTCTTCAGGTTTTGCGGGGTTCGTGTACTGGAGGTCAGGACCGTTTCGGACAAGTTACTGATTTCGTATGTTGAGCAAGTGACAGTTGCGGTGTTAGTGTGTGCTGCGTTTCACAGACCCACGGAGGTGCGTGGAGAGCCGGATTTGGCATCGCCCCCATTCCCTGTCGTCCGATCTGTGGGGAAAGCGAGTTGTTGTTCCATGCCGTCCCAGAGTGTTTCCGGAACCTCATAGAGAAAAAAAATCACTCATAAAGTATGCTAACATGAATCGTAATCAAAGGTGACAAGTAGTGAGACATAAACTGATGCACGTTGCAAGTACAGATTTAATAATGAATTTATGTTCGGAAAGGGAACGTGAATGATAGGTATTGATGGCAGCGTAACTAGAGGTTTTCCGTGGAAGAGGGACGAATTTTAATTTCCGCTTTTTTGTCACTTGACGGCTGTCAGCCGTGGGTTTTTCATGTTTGCTGTGAATGCTATCTAACTCATTAGTATTCTGATAGCTTTTGTGTGGTGAGCATTGTTGTTTTATCTTTACTCTCGTCATGGAGTAGATGACAACTGAGCAGAGTACCCCAATGATAAAATGTTATTACAAAAACCGTGAATACGTCACAGCAGCCGTTCGTGAAATGCGTGTTACACTCGGACTCCGCGCTGCTCCATTTGAATCGTCAGTTCGCAAGTTGATCCAGTAGTTTGAGACCGCGGGTGCTGTTTCAAACGTTAAGAAAATAAGACTTCTGTAATCTATTGAAAGAAAAGAAAAAAATAGTTGTCGTGTTTGACAATGTGACCGTAAGTCCCAGAAAATCGGTTCGCCGACGAGCTCGACGATAGAATTTATTACCTAAGTCACTGCAGGAACTCTTTTTCAAAACATCTGAAAATAGATGCGTACAGTATTCAACTTACACTAGAGTTGAAGCCGTCACGTTATAGAAATTCTCTCAGTGGGTACTGGCTAGACTAGCGGAGGACCAGAACTTCTAAAAAAGAACAATTCTCTTAGATGAGGCGCATTTGCGCCCCAATGAATATCTCAATAAGTGGAATTGGAGTGACAAAAATCCGCGAATAACTGTGGAATATGGAATGCAAAATGTTCAAATGTTTGTAAAGCTTATGGGACTTAACTTCGGGGTCATCAGTCCCTAAACTTACAAACTACTTATGAACTACTTACGAACTAGGACGGCACAAATATCCATGTCCGAGAGGGGATTCGAACCCCCGACCGTAGTGGCCGTGCTGACCGTGACTGGAGCGCCTCACTCACCTCGGCCACCGCGGCCGGCAATATGGAATGCTTCAACAACTTACGACTGACCGGTGCGGGCAATAGTTAGGAAGGGCGTCGCCCCTACGTTTGAACGTGTTCAGGGAGCCCCACTATTCCGAACGGCGACCGTTACCGAAAAGTGCTTTCTCACTGATTTCCCCTCTTACTGATGAAAATGGCACTTCTTGGCTTTAACAAGGTGGTGCGACACGTCACATATCGCGTAGAGCGAGTGCTTTCTCCAAAGTCTTTTGCACTGCAACCATGAATGGCCTGACAGTTTAACCGAGCTTACGGCCTGTGACATTTTTCTGGAGATTTATAATATCAAATGTGTACTTGAAAAAATCATGAACAGTACTTTAAATGAAGGATGAAATGAAATTGGTTATTATCGGCATCGCACCAGATGTTTGCCAACGCGTCATCGAGAACTTCAATGAACGCGCAGCCTTGGGTGGTCATATACATAAATAGCAGAAGTTACTTAATGTGTGCAGCGGTGGAGTTCAAATGTTCAAATGTTTTTTAAGTTACGGGACCTACCTGCAGTGGTCATGGGTCCCTAAACTTAACAAACCACTGAAATTAACGTATTCTAAGAACAACGCACACACACCCATACCCGAGGGAGAACTCGAACCTCCGACGTGAAACAGCCGTGCGCAACGCAGCACGGCGCCTTAGTGCGCACGGCTATTATGCCGCAGCCGCGGCGGAGTGTTCGAGTGTTCCGAGGCATCTCGCTGTGGAGTATCGAGTCCTCCCTGGGGCATGGGGGTGTATGTTGTCCCTATGCTAGTTTAAATAATTTGAAAGTCTAGGGGCTGATGACCATAGCAATTTCGTCCAACTGGTTTACAAACATATTTTGAACTTAGTGTGTCTCTAACGGAACTTTTCATTTTCATTAAATTTTGTATGTTCTACAGCGTTTTAATATTCGTCCTTACTTACAGGACGCCCCCAGGGGGCTCACGGTTCTTTCGTGAGTACGTGCGTAGCGAGCACGAGGCCCCGAGCTAATGCAGTCTTCCTTCCTTCTTTACTTCTCGGACTGCATTTCCTTTCCCCGTCCCCTCCTTTCCTATCTTCACTCCTTCCCCACCCCACCGGGGCACTGATAACCTCAGTAGTTTATTGCCCCTAACCCAATGTTATTCAATTTGTACATTGAGCAAGCTATAAAGGAAAGCAAGGAGAAATTTGGTGAAGGAATTAAAGTTCAGGGGGGAGAATTAAAAACATTGCGTTTTGCCGACGACATAGTAATTCGGTCAGATACAGCAAAGGACCTGGAAGAGCAATTGAACGGAATGGACAGTGTGCTGAAAGGTGCATATAAGATGTATACTAACAAGAGCAAAACGAGGGTAATGGGTGCAGTCTAAGAAAATCAGGTGATGCTGAAGGAATTAGATTAGGTAACGAAACAATAAAGGAGGTAGATGAGTTTTGTTACTTGGGCAGTAAAATAACAAATGATGATCGCAGTACAGAGGATATAAAATGCAGAATGGGAATGGGTAGAAAAGCGCTCTTGGAAAAGAGAAATTTGTTAACATCGAATATTGATTTAAGCCTAAGGAAGTCCTTTGTGAAGGCATTTGCGTGGAGGGTTGCCTTGTATGGGAGTGAAACATGGACGATAAACATTGCGGACAGGAAGAGGATTGAGGCTTTTGAAATGTGGTGTTACAGAAGAATGCTGAAGATTAGGTGGGTGGATCGCGTAACTAATGAGGAGGTACTGAACAGAATTGGGGAGAAAAGAAATTTCTGGCATACCTTGACCAAAAGAAGGGATAGATTGGTAGGGCACATTCTTAGACATCAAGGAATTGTGAATTTAGTGTTGGAGGGAAGTGTGTGGGGTAAAAACCGCAGAGGAAGACCAAGAGATGGATACAGTAAGCAGATTGAGACAGATGTAGGTTGCCGTTCTTATGTGCAAATGAAGAGGCTTGCTCATGATAGGGTATTATGGAGAGCTGCATCAAACCAGTCTCCGGATTGAAGACCACAACACACAGACAACCCAAGTAAACAACCCAACCCAACTTATATATATAAGGGCAAGGATTACGTATATCATATAATTCAGGAGATATGACGTCACAAACAATGAAATTAGTCAAAAACAAGCTGCAACGGATGAAAATATTCCACATCTTCTCCTAAACCGCTGGACCGATTTCAACCTATTTTGGTGCACGTACAGTTTTCTGTAGGGTAAAAGCCACCTACGCCACGTAGCTCAGGAGATATGGTGCGTGGTGCGTATGGCGTGCGGCGGAGGTTACTTTACCTAAAAACCTCGGAAAAATCTGCAGTTTAATTTCGATATTTTTGAAAGTTTGCGCAATTAACCTTAAAACAAGACGATCACTATCTACATATTTTTTGTGTAGTGTCTTTACTTGCGGACTTCCACAAAATCCATACTTTTGCTCCCGTTGTTGTGGTCTTCGGTGCGCAGACTGGTTTGATGCAGCTCTCCACGCTACCCTACAGTGTGCAAGTCTCTTCATCTAAGAATAAGTTAGGAAACGTATATCCTACTGAATCAGCTGACTTTATTCGTCCTTCAACGATTTTTACCCACACTTTTCCTTCTAATGCTAAATTGACGATTCCTTGATGTCTCAGAATGTGTCCCACCAATCTATCCCTTCTCTTAGTCAGAATATGCCATAAACGTCTTTTCTCGCCAATTCGGTTAAGCACCGCCTGATTAGTTACGTGATCTACACATCTAATTTTCCTCATTCGTCAGTTGCACCACTTTTCAATAGCTTTTATCATCTTTTTGTCTGAACACATTATCGCCCTCGTTTCACTCCTATACAATGCTACACTCTAGACAAATGCATTCAAATAGGACTTCCTAACATTTAAATTAATTAGGGATATTACAAAGTTTCGCTTCTTCAGAAATCCTTCACAGCCATTCTTCATTTTATACACTCTCTACTTCGGCCATCAGAAATTGTTATTATAGCCAAATAACAAAACACATCTACTTCATTTCTTGTTTCAGTACCTACTCTAATCCCTTCAGCATCGACTTATTTTCTGACATTACAGCCCATTACTCTCGTTTTACACTTGCTAATGTTCATCTTATACCCTCCTTTCAAGATACTATCCATTCCATAAAATTGATCTTTCAGATTCTGTGTAGTCTCTGACAGAATAACTATTTTATTGGCAAACCGCAAAGTTTTTATTTATTCTCCCTGAACTTCAATTCTCTCTCCAAATTTCTCCTCGCATTCCTTCGCTGCTTGCTCAATGTGCAGATTGAATAACATTGGGGACAGGGTAGAACCCTGCCTTACTCCCATCCTAAACTCTAATAACTACTTTCTGGTTTTTGTACAAGTTGAATATAACTCTTCGCTCCCTATATTTTACCCTGCGACTTTCAGAAGTTGAAAGAGCGTATTCCAGTTGACATTGTCAAAAGCTTTCTACAAATCTACAAATGCTAAAAACCTAGGTTTGCCTTTTCTTAGCCTATCTTCTAAGATAAGTCTTAATGTGAGTATTGTCTTGCGTGTTCCTACATTTCCCCTAAATCCAAACTGATCCTCCCCAAGGTCCGAATCCACCAGTTTTTTTTTTTTTTTTTTTTTTTTTTTTTTTTTTTTTTTTTTTTCATTCCTCTGTAAGTAAATCTTGTTAGTATTTTGTAACCACGATTTATTAAACATAAAGTTATGTAATTTCCACATTTGTCTGCACTTGCTTTCTTTGGAATTGGAATTACAATATCCTTCTTGACGTCGGAGAGTATTTTCCCTGTCTCATGCATCTTTCATACCAGGTTGAACAATTTCTTCATGACTGGCTCTCCTAACTATATCAGCAATTCCGACGGAATGTCATCTGTTTCAGGGCCCTTGTTTCAACTCAAATCTTTCAGCGCTCTGTCAAATTCTTCTGGAAGTATCAGATATCCTATCTCATCTTCCTCCACTTAGTCTTCCATTTCTAGAATAGTGCCTTCAAGTTTATTTCCTTTGTACAGGGCTTTTATATATTCTTTCCATCTTTCACATTTCCCTTCTTTGTTTAGTACTGGTTTTCTTGGTTTTCTTGACAGTCATAGCGCTGCTTTTCTTGTCTCCAAATGTCTCTTTTATATTCCTGTAGGCGGTATCTACCTTTCCCCTAATTATGCAATTTTCGACAATCTTGCAGTTTTGCTCAAGCCACTCCTGCATAGCCAGTCTGCACTTCCTGTCAACCTCATTTGTGAGACATCTTTACTTCCTTTTGCCTGCTTCACTTCATGCTTTTTTATATTTTGTCCTTTCATCAATTAAATTCACTGTCTCTATTATCCAAAGATTTCTATTAGACCTTGTCCTTCTGCAGTCTTCACTACTCTATGTCTCAGAGTTATCCATTCTTCTGCTAGTGTATTACTTTCCCCCGATACAGACAATCTTTGTCTAATGCTCCCTCAACCATCTCCGGTTCCTTCAATATGTCCAGATTCCATCGCCTTAATGTTCTACCTTTCTGCAGTTTTTTTCAGTTTCAACCTACAGTTCATGACCAATAAGATATGGTCAAAGTCTATATCTGCCCCAGGATATTTTTTACAGTTTAAAACCTGGTTTTTGAACCTTTGAGTACCATTATAAAGTCAATTCGGTATCTCCCATTGTCTCCTGGCCTCCTCCATGTATATAAGCTTCTTTCATGGTGATTAACCCACGTGTTTCTGGGGATTAAATTGCGCTCTTCACAAAATTCTACAAGGCGATCTCCTCTTTCATTCCTTTTCACCAGCGCATATCTACTTACTCCATTTCCTTCTCTTCCCTTTCCTACTACCGAGCTCCAGTCATCCATTACAATTAAGTTTCCGGCTCCATTAACTTTCTGAATAATTTCTTTTTTCTTCTCATAATGTTTTTCGATATCCTCATTATCGCCTAAGCTAAGAGGCATATAAATTGGTACTACGCTGGTGGAGTTGGTTTTTCTCAATCTTTGCTACGATAATGCGTTCACTATGCTGCTCATGGTTAGTTACCCTCATTCCTATTTTCTTATTCATTATAAGACCTACCCCTACGTTACCACCAACTGATTTTTTATTTATATCCTGACCACTCATCTTGCTACTGAATTCCATTAATCCCTACCATATCTAACTTTAAATTATCCATTCCCCTTTTCCTGATCCGTAAAATGCCTGTTTTGCTTTTCTTGATGACAGTATCCTCCTTACTTGTCCTTCTACCCTCAGTAGATCCGAATGTACGACTGCTTTAGCTCTGGAATATTTTACCCAAGAAGACGTCATCATCATACATTTATACAGTAGAGCTGCATGCTCTC
This sequence comes from Locusta migratoria, assembly GCA_026315105.1. Taxonomy (NCBI): domain Eukaryota; kingdom Metazoa; phylum Arthropoda; class Insecta; order Orthoptera; family Acrididae; genus Locusta; species Locusta migratoria. The sequence continues at coordinate 438,824,392 of CM048748.1, read as the reverse complement.
GGGAAAAGTAACGACTCTAGTAACGTATTGCTTTCAGATGTTCGCAATTACTGCATGGCATAGACGTGTTAGCTGATGTTACAAGGCCAGCTTAGTCAATCATCCAAACCATTGCCCCCTATAACTACTGAAAAGGCTGCTGCCCCTCTTCAGGAATCTTCAGGAACCACAGGTTTGTCTGGCCTCCCCACTGATTCCCCTCCCCCCCCCCCCCCGCGCTGTGGTTGCACCTGCGGTATGGCTATCTGCATCGCTGAGTCATACAAGGCTCCAAGGCTCCCCACCTTGGCAATGTATGTGGTTCGTGGGGGTGGACGTTTGTTGTCATCTTGATACAGTTTTGCACATTTGGTCTTCAAAATAATACTGGTATCCTTAGCAGATAGTCTTCTGAGAGGACATACCAAATGTACCAGAAAGGGCAGCTCGTTTAGTATTATTTGAAAATAGACGAAAGCATATGACGACTACGATATGTGTGCTCCAGTTTCAATTATTAAAATAGAGACTTATTTTAATACGCTGCGGTAATCTTACGAAATCACATTTTTCGTGAAATTTTTACTCCATGGCCGAAACTATTTTATTAACGTCCTCTTACGTATAGTCAAACGGTAATTGTAATAAAATAAATCAGATATCTCACGGAAGCATTTAAGTGTTCTTTTTCTTCGCACTGTCCTTGAGAGTAGGACGTTAGGGATATTGTGTAAAGTGTATCTATGATGACTCTGCAAGACAGTAAGGGGCGAACTGTCGGATAGTCATGTAGCTGAAGAGGTAAATGTACAGTCTGGTCTGCTGCAACTGACTTTTCTCTCGATTAATTTTCTCTTTTTGGGGGGGATTTCAAGTGCACTAAAATGACCTTGGATACGCTTGGACGGTAAAATTTTCAGCCTCCTTCGCAGCTCGTGCACTGGCAGGCGCTGCAGAATATTGACACCTACAAGCCTCCACCCCACGTCTAGAGAATTCCTCATACGTCACATGCTTCCTACTAGTGCTCGTGTTAAGACTAACCTACCAGCACATAGACTACTGTACGTAGGAGACCGTTTTAAAATTTTTATGCTTGTTGTTGTGGTCTTCAGTCCCGAGACTGGTTTGATGCAGCCCTCCACAATACCCTATCCTAAGCAATCCTCTTCATCTCCACATACGAACGGCAACCTACATCTGTCTGAATCTGCTTACTGTATCCATCTCTTGGTCTTCCTCTGCGGTTTATACCCCACACACTTCCCTCCAACGCTAAATTCACAATTTCCTGATGTCTAAAAATGTGTCCTACCAATCTATCCCTTCTTTTAGTCAAGGTATGCCAAAAATTTCTTTTCTCCCCAATTCTGTTCAGTACCTCCTCATTAGTTACGTGATCCACCCACCTAATCTTCAGCATTCTTCTGTAGCGCCACATTTCAAAAGCCTCAATCCTCTTCCTGTCCGCACTGTTTATCGTCCATGTCTCACGCCCATACAAGGCAACACTCCATACAAATGCCTTCACAAAGGACTTCCTTAGGCTTAAATCAATATTCGATGTTAACAAATTTATCTTTTCAAGAACGCTTTTCTACCCATTGCCATTCTGCATTTTATATCCTCTGTACAGCGACCATCATTTGTTATTTTACTGCCCAAGTAACAAAACTCATCTACCTCCTTTATTGCTTCGTTACCTAATCTATTTCCTTCAGCATCTCCTGATTTTCTTAGACTGCACTCCATTACCCTAGTTTTGCTCTTGTTAATGTTCATCTTATATGCACCTTTCAGCACACTGTCCATTCTGTTCAATTGCTCTTCCAGGTCCTTTGCTGTATCTGACAGAATTACTATGTCGTTGGCAAAACGCAATGTTTTTAATTCTGCACCCTGAAGTTTAATTCCTTCTCCAAATTTCTCCTTGCTTTCCTTTATGCTTTTTTATGCTTATTGCTCATGAATTTCAGAACACAAATAACAAACAGCCAAATCCATTTGATGTAAAATGAACCTTGGTAGAGTTTTTAATGATATTCAGTTCCGTATTGGCATGCGGCGGACACCCTTCACGGTGGGCAACCCTTCCAACACGGCAACAATGCAGGTTGCCAACATGCCACGCGACAGCGACCATACGAAAGACGTTCGCACGAGGAAGACGCCAGGTAACCCTAGCAGCGCCAACAGAGGTCGCAGCATGCCGGAGACTATTTCCTTCCACCGTGATCAGGAAATAGTCTCTCCTGATATCCTTCCGCCGCGAGTATTTAATCCTGAGCTCAGCGGAGCCAGGCAGTCTGACGCTGAGCCAGAAAGCCGACGGAAACCTCTTCACGACGACGTCGCAGCCTCGCTGGCGACCAGCCGCTCCGCCAACGGTCAACGACTGGCCTTAGCAGCTACGCCGTCGACGCAGTCATTGGAAGGACGTCGTGGAACTTGGATTAAACGGTGACATTGACTCATTTTGTTATACTCGCCGAAGTAGACAGTCAAACTTAGGAAGACTGGGTTTTGTGTCAAGAGTATTGTAACTGTGTTCGGTACCGTCGAAACAGACGGGGTTTTATTGAGTTGTGATAAACTAAACTCTTTTGAAGAAGTCGTGTTATGCTCCGCAAGGCTGATTCTTCACGAATGAAGTAGGTTTAAGATTTCCGACAATCGCCGTGACTATTAGGCAGCGCGGCGGCTCAGCGCGTTCGGAGAGAGGGCTCGATGTCTTTCTAATAAAATAAAATTAAAAAGAAAAGAAATGACCAAGCAGATCAACGATCAACATAGAACAAACAGGATACCACCTCTGCAAGAAACCTAACTACTAGACTACTAGAGGGAAAGGAAAAATATAGCCATCGCTTGTTAATTTTTTAGTTTGTGTTTTACTCCATTTAAATTTAAATTGGTTTATTATTTATTTACAGCATTACCGATGAGCTGCGGAAACTGACGGAAGCTTTGTCGACAATATATGTAGTTAAATATCCGTCAGAAACTTCAGAGTCGATTTAATCTAAAAACTTTAAGAGTTACATTGAATACCTTTGGCTGTTTCTTATTTGAGTTCTGAACTTCATACGTCATAAATATGAAAAAGTACAAAATTCCGATTTCCATGTGATGTCCTTGATTTGTAAATCTATAGGACTTAACTACTTCGTTCAGCAGTCCCTCAGCATACTAAACTAACTTACGCTAAGGACAACAGACACACCCACGCCTGAAGAATGATTCGAAACTCTGACAGCGAGCTGCAGCGCGCTCCTCAGTAAGGCGCCTTAGAGCGCTGTGCCACTCCACCGCGTATATAACCATTTCGTTACTTTAGATCTGTAAATTGTATTAAAATTATTGGGCTTTGAAGGGACGTCTCTGCAGACACGTTAATCCTGTGTTCGTCTAGAGCACAGTACCACACAGCTCGTGCATGTGTCTGTGCTCAATTTGAGTCTCCCAGTAGCGTACATCTTCTAGTAGATGTCGCAGCATTCAAGTAATAACGATAAGAGCAGCAAGTATTGGGTTAAACACTATTGTGGCGTTCGTGCAAGTGGAATAACACGCTAGTTAACTGAAGGCGGAAAGTACGATGGAGGGAGTTAACACACAACTATGTGTAGTGCCTTACTAACAGTGAAGCAAGGTCATCCACATGCGAAGGCGAATATTAGCAAAGTTTCGAGAACGTTACGAGGAGCGCCGAGAGCAACAGAGAAAGTGCAGTGCGTCAGTGGTGACTCCATTATGCTTCCCTGATAGAGCAGAGGGCCCAAAATGGCTTCTCACTTCATTCCTGGCTGATTTCGGTCGGTATTTGTTGCCATCTTCAAATCTTTGATTACTTCAGTATCACCTGATAATACTTCGTCACTTCATGTTTTATTACAGTCCAGGCTGACACATTAATGTGTTAAAAATAAAACAACTTCTTTGTCTAAAACAATTCATGCTATAGTTGTGGTGTCGCACAAGTCCAAAGTGTGCGCCACCTACTTTCGCCGCGCGCCGCCATGCACGCACGGCGCGGCGTTCTTACGACGTCAGCCACGAGCGCCCTCTGCTACAACTCCGCTCGTGGCCACCACTGAACGACATCGTGCACTTGGGACTGAGATAGGAACCAGCTAACACTTCGGAATCAGATAGGCACCAGTGAAGACTTGGCTATCGGACAGGCACTAGGCAGGCCTCTAGCTCAACTATGTATCAGCATTCTGCAATACAGAACTATGTAAAAGTTAAGTATTGTATAAATTCTGTTCAATATATATCTCGTTCTAATTTACTCTAGTGTTTCTAGTTTCTGCTGTCCCACTGGCTGCTCACCTCCGTACCTGCACAAGCGTGCTATCTTTATTCCTGTGTCGGTCTTCCTACTCGGCCACCAACACCTACGACGGAAACGAGACACCAAAAGCGGCGACGAGGCTGGGACACAAAAGTAGTCATATTACAACTCCATCACTGTCGACAACGGTATAGTGACCAACATTTGATCGACGTTTTAACACAGATAATACTTCCAGACGTCCTTTCAGAATGATGGTATTTCGTTTTCTAAAATATGTAAAGTAAATGGTATCCTTTTGGAACAAACACTCCCTCCAACACGATGCTGTCATTTGAATGTCGATCACTGACATGGATATACTAACAATCACTGTTTCAGCACTTTATTCTATGTGAGTCACCCTTGAAAGTAGGGATTCAGGAGCAACGTACGCGTTAACTCATGATTTTGGGTGATTGGTAATTACGAACACGTCAATTTTATTTTTATTGTACAGAAGCATATAGATGGCTTTACAATTGAAATGTCATATCAAATGTGTAATATTAGCGGTTTCCTTATTACTTTTACGAAAACCGTACAAAGTTCCTTTTACCCTCTGAGGATGCAATAGCAGAAAGATTCAAATAAAACCTGTGTTAAATTGCAAACACGTTCCCGACTCACACAATAATAGTAGGCGATGATTTTAATTTACCCTCAATCTGTTGGCGAAATTATTTTCAAATCAAGAAGTACGCATAAAACATCGCGCGAAATTGTACTCAACGAATTCTCTGAGAATTTACTTCGAACAATTAGTTAATGAGCCTACTAGAATTGCAAATGGATGTCAAAACACACCTGATCTCTTAGCAGTAAATAATCCTGAGCTCATAACGAGCATCAAAACGGATACAGGTATTAGTGAACACAGAGCTGTCGTGGCGAGATTGATCATCGAAAGTCCCAAAGTTAACGAAAATAGACGAAAAGTATATTTATTCAGGAAAGCAGATAGAAATACAATACATTGCTTCTTCAAAGACAGTTTCCACACGCCGGAACTAGGTTGTGCAAAAGCCTTCGTGGCACATGTAACTTTAAAAGAATCTGCAGTTCCAAAATTTCGTAAAGCTCGACCAGTGCCTATCGCCTTGCGTGATACAGTTGCCGAAGAACTTAAACGTTGGCAAGATAGTGGGGTGATTTCTCCTGTTTCTGCGAGTCAGTGGGCCTCGCCTATAGTAATTATACCCAAGCCGTCAGGAAAACTTCGTCTCTGTGCGGACTTCAAATCAACAGTGAACAGTCAAACAATTGTCGACACTTATCCCCTGCCCAGACCTACATGTACATCTACATCTACAGCGATACTCTGCAAATCACATTTAAGTGCCTGGCAGAGGGTTCATTAACCACCTTCATAACTTTTATCTACCGTTCCATTCTCTAATAGCGCGCGGGAAGAAAGAACACCTAAATAGTTCCGTTTTCGATCTGATTTCTCTTATTTTATTGGGATGGTCATGTCTCCCTAAGTAGGTGGGTGCTAGCAAAATATTTTCACATTCAGAACTAAAAGTCGGTGATTGAAACTTCGCAAACAGATCACGCCGCAATGAATAACGTCTTTCTTTTAATGATTTCCACCCCAATTCGTGCAACATTTCCGTGACGCTTTCCCCCCCCCCCCCCCGTAACGTGATAAAACAAAACGAGCTGCCCTTCTCTGAACCTTCTCAATATCTTCCGTCAGTCCCACCTGGTGAGGGTCCCACAAGGGGCAACAGTACTCCAAGAGAGGACGCACAAGTGTGATGTAGGCAGTCTCTTTGGTGGAGCTGGTGCATCGTCTAAGCGTTCTGCCAATGAAACGTAACCTTTGGTTCGCCTTCCCCACAATATTTTCTATGTGTTCTCTCCAGTCAAAGTTTTTCGTAATTGTAACTCCTAGGTATTTGGTAGAATTTGCGACCTTAAGGTTTGACTGATTTATCGCGTAATTGAAGTTCAGCGGATTTCTTTTAGTGGTCATGTGTATTACTTCACACTTTTCTTTATTTAGTGTCAATTGCCAATTTTCGCACCAAGTATAAATTTTGTCTAAATCGCTTTGCAGTTGCTTTTGATCCTCTGTTGACTTCACTAACCGATAAATGACAGCATCATCCGCGAACAGTCTAAGGGAGCTATTCAGATTATCTCCTAAATCGTTTATAAACACGAGGAAGAGTAGGGGACCAATAACGCTTCCCTGTGGAACGCCAGATATCACTTCTGTTTTACTCGATGACTTACCGTCAATTACAACGAACTGTGTCCTTTCTGATAGGAAATCGAGAATCCAACCGCACAATTGGGGAGATATTCCATAAGCACGCAATTTCATTAGAAGCCGCTTGTGGGGTACAGTATCAAAAGCCTTCCGGAAATCCAGAAATATGGAATCGATTTGAGATCCCTTGTCGATGGCACTTAACACTTCATGTGAATAAAGGGCAAGCTGTGTTTCGCAAGAGCGATACTTTCTGAATCCGTGCTGACTATTGGTTAATAGGTCGTTCTCTTCGAGGTAGTACATAATATTCGAACAAAGTATATGTTCCAAAATCCTACTGCAAATCGACGTCAATGAGATAGGCCTGTAATTTTGGGGCAACTTTCCAGTCTTTGGGTACGGATCTTTCGCTGAGTGATCGGTTGTAAATTATAGCTAAGTACGGAGCTATTTCATCAGCATACTCTGAGAGGAATCTAGTTGGTATACAATCTGGCCCGGAAGATTTATATTTGTTTAGTGACTTAAGTTGTTTTACTACTCCAGGAACATCTACTTCTAAGTTTCACATGCTGGCAGCTGTTCTTGGATTGAATACTGGAGTGTTCACTTCGTCTTCTTTGGTGAAAGAATTCTGCCTTAGCAGTACTGTCGTCGGTAGTATTACCATTGCTATCGCGTAGTGAAGGTATTGTTTGTGTTTTGCCGCTAGTGTACTTCACATATGACCATAATTTCTTTGGATTTTCTGCAAGATTACGAGACAGGATTTCGTTGTGGAAACAACTATAAGATTCTCGCATTGAAGTCCGCGCTAGGTTGCGAGTTTCAGTAAAAGATTGCCAGTCTTGCGGATTCTGTGTCTTTTTAAATTTTGCATGCGTTTTCCTTTGTTTCTGCAACAGTGATCTGACCTGTTTTGTGTACCACGGGGGGTCAGCCCCCTCCTTTATTAATTTATTTGGTATAAATCTCTCGATTGCTACTGATATTATGTCTTTGAATGTAAGCCACAACTGATCTACACTCGCATTTTTAGTTTTGAAGGACTGGAGACTATCACTCAGGAAAGCGTGAAGCGAATTTTTATCTGCTTTATTGAATAGATATATTTTTCGTTTATTTTTGGTGCATTTGGGAATTTCGATATTCAGTCTCGCTACTACAACTCGATGTTCGCTAATCCCTGTATCTGTTTTGATGCTCTTTACTATCTCGGGATTATTTGTTGCTAGCAGATAAGAGTATTTTCGCAACCACGTACTATTCTAGTGGGTTCATGAACTAACTGTTCGAAGTAGTTCTCAGAAAAAGCATTCAGAACTAGTTCGGACGATGTTTTATATTTGCCCCCGGTTTTGAATACGTAATTATGCCAACATATCGAGGGTAAATTAAAGTCGCCACCGATTATAACAGTATGCTTCGGATACCTATTTGAAATATGATTCAAGCTTTCTTTGAACATTTCTGCAACCGCATCGTCTGAGTCAGGGGGCCGATAAAAAGATCCAATTATTAATTTATTTCGGTGGTCAGGTATAACCTCTACCCAGACCAATTCACAGGAAGTATCTGCCTCAATTTCGTTGCAGTATAAACCGTTTGTAACAGCAATAAACACGCCACCCCCTGTTTTATTTATTCTATCCTTTCTGAAGACCATTTGGCCCTTTGAAAAAATTACGGCCGAATTTATCTCAGGCGTCAGCCAGCTTTCAGAACCTATAACGATTTGTGCCTCAGTACTTTCTATCAGCGCTTGGAGCTCTGGAATTTTCCCAACACAGCTACGACAATTTACAACTGTTACACCAATGGTTTTTATGTCTACTTTCTTCCCGTGTCTGACCTGAGGAACTGATGGACAAATTAGGACAGTCTCGCTTCTTTTCCAAGATTGATTTAGCAGAGGCATACTTACAAATTCCGCTTGATGACGAGTCAAAAAAATTTTTCGTCATTAATACTCACATGGGCCTTTTTCAATTTCAACGCCTACCCTTTGGCAGTTCTTCCGCTCCCGCTATTTTTCAGCGTTTTTTGGAACAGCTGACAGTTTCTGTACCGTGTTGTTCGAACTATTTAGATGATATTGTGGTATCCGGACGTACAGTTGAAAAACATTTAGCAAACCTGGAGTGTCTTTTCAAAGTTTTGACTGCAGCAGGTCTACGTTGCAATAAAGCAAAGTGTTCGTTTTTTCAAACTGAAATAGAGTACCTAGGCCATGTGATTAATGCCCAAGGAATCCATCCCTTACAGTCACATCTTAGAGCAGTCAAAGACTTGCCTCCTCCTAAGAATGTGCATGAATTGCAAGCAGTAATGGGAAAGCTTAACTATTATTTCAGGTTTATTCCCAATGCGTCTCAGATTGCAGCTCCACTGCATCACTTACGTAGGAAGAATGTTCCTTTTGTATGGTCTAAAGATTGCCAGGTTGCCTTTGACAAACTAAAGTCTGCACTACTCAGTGATGCATGTTTGATTCCCTTTGACCCTCAGAAGTCTGTAGTGTTAGCAGTTGACGCCTCGTCGTACGGTCTGGGCGCAGTAATCTCACATCGCATTGGATCTCACGATCGTCCTATTGCCTTTGCATCCAAGCTACTGACGCCGACGCAACAGAATTACAGTCAGATAGAAAAGGAGGCCTTAGCAATCGTTTACGGCGTCACTAAGTTTCATCATTATCTCTATGGCAGAAAATTCTATTTGTTGACAGACCACAAGCCTCTCACGTCGTTGTTCTCACCCACAAAGCCAATTCCGCCACGACCGGCACAAAAGCTTGAGAGATGGTCCTTGATACTGTCAAATTATCAGTATGAGATTTTGTACCGACCTACCACTAAACATGCCAACGCGGACACACTTTCCCGACTTCCGGTTGGCCAGGATGTATCATTTGATTCTTCAGAAATGGCATGTTGTCAGATAGACTCCAGAGATGCTTCCGCTGTCGCAGACTTTCCTTTGAACTCTCGTCGGGTTGCACAGGAAACAGCTGCGGATGCAGACCTAAGTGTGGTAGCACGTTTTGTTCGCTCAGGGTGGCCCGCCAGAGCCAAAGACATTGATCGGCCTCTGGCTCGACGTTATTTTGCACAACGTCATGCATTATCTTTAAGTCAGGGTGTACTGTTGTTGCATACCGACAACGACCAAGCAAGAGTGATTGTTCCTCGTTCCCTGCAACGAGACGTGTTACGCCTCCTGCATCAAGGACATTGGGGCATTGTTAGGACAAAGCAATTGGCCAGACGTCATTGTACCTGGGTTGGTATGGACACTCAGATAGAGAGCATGACATCACAGTGTACAGTTTGTGCGGAGCATCAGGCGGCTCCTCCACAGCGTTTCTCAGACTGGCCACGCCCCAAGGGACCATGGCAACGTTTACACATTGACTTTGCCGGACCTTTCTGGAATACGCGCTGGTTAATTGTTGTAGACGCTTTCAGCAAGTTTCCTTTTGTGATTGCCATGAACTCAACGACAGCTTCTAGTACAATCAGTGCCATAACATCAGTGTTTTGCATCGAAGGCTTGCCTGAAACTATCGTCAGTGACAATGGACCTCAGTTTGTTAGTGCGGAATTTCAACAGTTTTGTCGTGTGAATGGCATTCAGCATATCACCACCGCACCTTTTCACCCTCAGTCCAATGGTGAAGCAGAACGTTTCGTTCGAACATTCAAGTCTCACATGGAGAAGATGAAAGGTCAGCACTCCAGGCAGCAAGCTCTTCAAATTTTCCTGTCTACGTATCGATGCATGCCACGTGACGGCCCGTCTCCTGCCGAGCTGCTACACGGCCGCCGTCACCGCACCCTCCTTCACCTGCTGCAGCCTCCCACGCACCGAGTCGGTTCGTATGGCGCTTCGCTTTTTTAGGTTTCCACGCCGGTGCTGTACAGGGTGTTTGCCGGTATGAAGAAGACATGGATGCCGGGCACCATTCAGCGCGTGCTCGGTTGCAATATGTATGTTGTACGTTCTTCCACAGGGTCGGAGCTGCGGCACCACGCAAACCAATTGCGCTTGCACAGGCCGCGCGATCCTGTCTCCGGTTTCTTGATTCCAGACCCAGTTCACCGCCAGGGAGCACAGCCACATCGCTCGCCGCCGGGCCCAGCTTCCCCGGGCTACGAGCTCCCGATGGATGTAGACGCGCCTCCTATGCAGTCGGCCCCTTCGCCTCCGTCGCTGCCTCAGTTGCCAGCGTCAAAGAGAGGGACTCCGGGACCGTGCGTGCCCCCGCCACCTGGGCCACGCACCTCAGAAGATGACCTGCTCCCTCTGGGCGGGGGGGGGGGGGGGTGCGCCCTTCCCCAGGTTTCGGTGGGTTCCCTGGAGGATCGCAAGGCGGATGCCGGGGCGCGGACGGCGTCTCGATCCCAGCCTCAGCTACGACGCCCGTCCCACCAGTAACGCCCCCGCCCAGGCCCTCCTCCCAGTGCCGTCGCCGTGGCCCTCAGCCCTACGCCACGACGGCGCGGCGGTTTGGGGGGGAGGGGTGTGGTGTCGCACAAGTACAAAGTGCGCGCCACCTACTTTCGCCGCGCGCCGCCATGCACACACGGCGCGGCGTTCTCACGACAGCCACGAGCGCCCTCTGCTGCAACCCCGCTCGTGGCCACCACGGAAAGACATGGGTCACTTGGGACTGAGTTAGCAACCAGTTAGGACCTTCGTAATCAGATAGGCACCAGTGAAGACTTTGCTATCGTACAGGCACTAGGCAGGCCTCTAACAACTATGTATCAACATTCTGCAGTACTATGTAAAAGTTAAGTATTGTTACATTCTGTGCAATATATATCTCTTTCTAATTTACTCTAGTGTTTATAGTTTCTGGCTGCTCCCCTCCGTACCTGCACCAGCGTGCTCTCTTTATTCCTGTGTCGGTCACATTCCACTCGGCCACCGACACCTACGACAAGGCTGGGACACAAAAGCGGCGACGAAGTCGGGACACAAAAAATAGTATAAAGGTGGTTCAACGAACCCTCTACCAGGCACTTAAATGTGATTTGCGGAGTATCCCATGTAGATGACGATGTTTCAGAAGGACGGTGTGTTATGCCCTGACTAAAGGTGTAATCGTATAAAATCAATGCTGCAAAGCTTGAACGATCTAATACAGATGTAATAAGCTGTCTTTTACACCAGAAGTAATCGAAGAAAATATTCAGAATCTTGGTTCATGAAGATGTCCGGCATTTGGCTACGATTTTTAGTGGTGGTTTAAGGGAGATGTAATCGTCATAAATTTCAGCAACACAACTACACTTCGTATCATATAGAATTATTTACTATAGAGATATAAAGATGTATACCAGCAAGTGTCGGTTACCTTTTTAATTTCATATGGTACCAAACTTTAACTATAGAAACAGAAAAAGTTTGTATACTGTGCAAAAACGCGTTATAAGACTCCTTTAGATGTATATTCAAAAACGCGCTGCCGTAATCTGTTTAAAGAATTGTATATGTTAATAGATAAAACCCTTACGTAGATAGTCAGGTAGCAATTAAAGTTGACAGTAAACTGTGTTCATATTTCAGGGTAGTCTATGTGGTTTACAAGGTTGTCAGAGTGAGATTAAATTATGTGAAAACAAAATAAGCATCTCGCATATGTGGAGTACTTAGTGGTATTGGCAGATTCGGTTGGAAGACTGCAATATAATATTTAAACAGATCAGAGCTGTAAGGGTTATAGTATGAAGACCAGAGTCTACAAAAGGAAAGTAAAGTCTTTGGGAAAGAAATTTAAACAGACCTAATGCCAAATAGGAGCGACAAAGTTAGAACAGGCCGTCAGTTTTTAGTACTTAGGATGCATTTTCTCACGGGATGGCAATATAGTGAATGAACTGAAATAGAGGTTTAGCTAAGCTAAGGTAGTGAGCGTTCACATATAATCCACTCTCTTCAGAAAGAAGAAGTCAGTACTCAGCAGTGCACCGGATTGTCTATCGACCAACTTTGTTATATCATAATGATAGCTCTGTGGATACAGGTTACCTTATTCATAAGTTTGAGTTTATAGATATTAAAGTAGCTACAATGGTTTCAGGTATTAATAAGCGGGAAGGTAGTACATAATGAGAAAATTAAAGAAAAATTGGAAATGATCACAATAAATGAAAGAGTTTAAATATATAGTTTGACAGGGTGCGGTCATGTTACACACATGGGAGAAGCAAGGTTACCTAAGAGACTCAGGGTTCGACGGTAGAGAGTGGTAGCAGTCGAAGTAGACCGACAAAGGTGAAGTGACAGGCTTAACATCAAACGAGGCACCAGTGTCAGCACTGAATAGGGGATTGGAGAGGAATTTTATAAGGGGGATTATGCTCCAGACTGATCGATGATGATGATGATGATGATGATGTAGAACCTGTTTTCAGTAGTGTTGTCTCAAAACAGTACGTTTTGCTAATAATATCTGTATGAATGTGGAACACTATATTCAAATGTTTGTTAATCTATCGGACCAAACTGCGTGGTCGTCAGTCCGTAGCTTACAAACTACTTAAACGAAGATAAACTAACCTAAGAACAACAACCATGCCCCAGGGAGGACTCGAACCTCCGGCGAGCAACCGTACGTTCCGCAGCGAGGTGTATTAGACCGCTCAGCTACTCCACCGCGGCTGTGTAACACTATCAGCAACAACATGCAAGTTGAAAGACTAGAGAATAAAGAATGAAAATTTTTGGGCCAGTTCCATAATAATCACTTAATTGATCTAAGAGCTGAAACCGTTTACCAAACGACCGAAAACCTTTCTGACACAATGATCAAAATAAGACTGCTTATGGACACATCATCATAATGTATCCGAAGAGGTTAGTAAAGAAATGTTTCACTTCGTCTGCAACACAAAAAAGAAAAGTACATTTGTTTAAAAGAATTGACAAATTTTTGAAACAGCTTCAAATGATATAATATATGCTGGTAATAAAACTGAAGAAAATTAACTAAAGACAGGAAAGGGAGTTTCCAATCCAAGATCAAAACCAAACTAAAAGATTAAGATCTTTGATAAAGAAAGGAAAAGGAGATCGAAAAGAATGGAATCACATTTGGCTACTAGAAACTAAAATAACATTAATAAGGGTCTGATCTGGCAAACCCGAAAGAATGGTGAAAAGAAGAAAAGGAAACAAAACATATCTTTTTCCAAAGAATATATCAGTGCAACATATCAGTACTAGGTAAACATACAACCCAAGACTTGAAGTCATACACCTAGACCCTCAGTTTCCAATTGTTGCCAACTTAAGAGATCTATAAAATGGTCTCTTTCAAAGTGAGGAAATATTTTTATCGTTTTTGACAGAATTGATTGATAAACAGTCCTACAAGACCTGAACGTTTCTATAGTCTTGCAAGCCCATGTTACATTTGTTATGTGATTTATGTGTTATTCAAACAATAGACGCTGATCGGTACGAGGCCAACACGTCGTTAGGATCAAAGATTGACGGAAAAGGAGGTGAAAGTTCCTCCACTCTATTCCATGAATCCCACGTCTTTTTAAGAAGAACGAACAAACAGACTGTAGTCCGATTAAGATTACTTGCTAGTTGACATTTCATGCGTTAGAAATTCTTCCCTCCAATCAGAACACTCGACACCACGTCTGAACTGTTCGGCATTCCCCAACTGCCACAACTGGCTACTTCACTTGCCGTACCTTATCTGGCTTTCTACATAAGTGTATTTTGTTACTCATTTTATTTCCCATTTAATCACACGTGATAACCATACCAAAAACAACTCCATCTTTGCATACTATGTGACCAATGTATACAACTTATTCTAATAGTAAATTACATTTCCTATGCTTAACGTGAAATTAGATGCTCTTAATCTAAAAAAGAAAAAATCTTATTCTAAATCGTTGCAAATATTCATTCACGTTACTTGAAAACACTATCATATCATGAAGATAAACTCTACATTGACGAGGTTTGAGACCCCTATGAACCCGGTGTAACAACGTTTGGAATATGACAGGTGCATCTTTAAATTAAAAATGAATTCTCCAGTATTGCTAATGACACTATGGCAAAAAAAAAAAAAAAAATACCGCGGGTTTATGGCGATCTACCACATCTTATGGTTACTAAATCCAAGATCAAAAAATATCTACACTGACCCGAATGGTCTACCGTTTCAACGATATTAGGCAGGGGATATCTTTATTAAATGTAAAAAAAAAGTTTTTTGTGGATGGGAATTAATGTATAAACAAGTGAACAATAATTTAATCACGAAATCTACTTTACTTCGTAATTTTACTTTAAACTTATTTTGAAGCCTTTATAAAAAGATACAGAAAACAGTTTTTCACCCGTAAAATCCGGACGACTTACGTAAATATACTGCCATCAGCCGAATTTACATCTTTTGGAAAGAGTTCAAATGTTTAAATGTTTGTATATCTATGGGTCGTAACTGCTTGTTTATTAGTCTCTAGCCTTCAGACTAGTTATACTAAGTTAAACTAACCTAAGGACAACACAGGTTGGAATCTAACACCCGACGGCGAACGGCCGCCCACACAGAAACACGGCGCCCCTATGCGCACGGCTATTCCGCCGCGGCTTTGGAAAGATAGTTGATGTTTTTACACAATTTGCCTTGGAAACAGCTCTGGTTCCTACTCCATCAATGGCCTGCTATATGTAGCGTGGCATTTTAACACTACATCTCGCCGAATCAGACTGATTATTCCATGAAAAATCTAGTTTGACTTTATCGCCTTAGCTACCTTCCCACAAAGTTTCATCTTATTCCTACAACTTTGAATTACAGAAGTAAGGTGTTTAAAATATCCGAAAGAACCGGTTTTTACACGTAAAACGAAGTCCGGGCGGTGCATATGAAAATGGTGTCACTGGATAAGTAGTTTCGTGCAACTTGTGGGCTATATTCTACGAAAGCGATTCAGGTTTGTATTGTTCACCTGTGCGACAGCTGCATTTCGTCTTCCATACAGCTTCTCTGCTGTAGGCTAACATGTCTACACTACATACTTTGTACCGATTCGCGGAAGTTTAAACTAAGTATGTAAATGGCCTTACCGCTGGTCGCTGATCCGAGCAGATTCAGGAAGTTTCCACCCCACGATTGCAGCTCCACTAGGAAGCAAGTTCCAGAACACACACATTGGCAACTCTGCAGTGCGCCTTTTCAAACACGTCCATTACAGCGCTAGTGATTGATTAATGACTTCCAAGCACCATATCAAGTACCTCTCATGTAGAACATGTATGTTTTTGTGGCCATCTTCCGCAGTAAGTATCGATTTACCATTTACTTTTATGGTCATGAAACCACCGTTTCCCAGCAGCAATCATTTTGTTTCATTCATACGCGTTTCGGTCCCTTTTGTTTCAAGGCATCGTAAGTGATTTGTTTCATATAGAAATTACACTTTTGTTCACAAATGTACCATTAACAGGTTATTAACAGTTCACTTGGTTTCGGTCGAAATAAGTATGTAGCTACTCACAGTTAACAGTCTTGTAGTTCTGTGTTTGTTGGTTGTCCCACCTGGTCATAGGGCAAAGTCGTACAATTCCACAATTTATCCTATTTACTTGACTTAGGCGTGTTTTTTGTGTGTGCGGAAATGATGGAGCACGGTTTGTGTGTGTGTGTGTGTGTGTAATCTCAGATAGTAGTACAAATTGTTTTGTGTTTGATGATTTCAGCTTTGATAATGTTTTGTGTGAGTAGGTAAGGGGGTTAATTTGGAGGTGAAGCGACTGCGCATTTTTTAATTCATCTATCTTTAAATTGATTTATTAGTGTCAGCAGTAAGCTGTTTGAAATGTGTACTTGGTCTTTTAACATGATTTGGTTTTCTGCTTTCGTTTATTAGACATGAAACTTTTCTCGTAGCGCTAGGAGGTGCTATTTGTTGTTTATTTGCTGAACACTTAGGAGAGCACAGTTACAAACCAAAATCCAGCGAAGAAGAAAAACATTTAGAACAACAAACATAAAGCACCTACAAGAAAATTATCACATCCAATAAACGAAATCAGAAGAAAATCCTGTAAAATTATTAAGGTCTCACGTCAAACAACTCACTTTTCACACTAATATATGAAACAGAAAAAGTCCACTCCATTCACTCTCCCATTAAGCGAATTGAATCCCCTATCATACAAACAAAACATTGAAATCGAAGCTCAAATCGTCAAACACAGAATAATTTCTACTACTATCTGAGATCAATTAACCAAAAGAAAACAATAATAAAAACGTTGCTTCATCTTTATCGAAGACACAAAATGCATATAAAGCAGCCGTTCCCGCACATTTAATCGTCTATATAATATGACGACGTAAAACGCAGCTCGTTTAATGAGACTGCAAAATCTCCTTTGAATGTAACGCTATTGCCTTGGCTGAGTTTGTCAAGTATAGGCCAATTTTTAAAGACACTTTTCCCTCTCAGCAGTTGGAAGACAAAAATACGTAGTCAACAGGCATGCCATTAATATAACAGCACATGATAAACAAATGAATTCGGAAATGCGGTACAACTACAAGTCTGTCAAACGGTATACTTAACACACCAAAAAAGTACATAAATGAACAGGAAACTGGATAAATTATGGAGTTTGGCAACTATGTGACCAGGTAGGACGAACTACAACGATAGAACTAGAAAGGCCATAAATCGAGTGGCCATTTATTTATTTTGATGAAATCGATGTAAGCAGTTTTTTAATCTGTTAGTGTAATTTGTAGATAAATCGAGCCACTGCTATTGGCCTAAAACGGAAGAGGCTGAAACACGTCTGGGTGAAATGGGAAGACTGCAACAGAAGAACGGTGGTTTCATTTCCAAAATCGAATAATTCTTTCAAGAATGCTATCTTTGTTAAAGTATTTTAAGCATTTCAGCAAATGTTCAGACTATAAATTAATGAAATGCAGCAACCAGTTGCTTGTGGTTATTTATTTTTAACTTTGACGAGCGGTTTCGGGCGCTTGAGTGTCCTTCTTCTAGTCTCTATACAGACAAACAAGTGCATTGGTATACAGTAAGGCTATAGGACGTATAAAAGTCGATTACAGAAATTTGAAGCAGTTTCGAACCAAATAGATTGTAATAAAGATAAGTTCATATAATGGGATAAAATTAACACTTACATTCATGTACTGTTGGTTAATAAATATACATGCTAGTAGTGGAATCAACGCTAAGTGCAAAGATTATGGAATGAATATCAATCAGCTGCTAACAAGCTGTATGTTTTTCATCTATTAGGTGTTGGGCAAAAGTGGACCTATAGGGATTTTCTCCTTTTTTGTTAGGGAGTATTCATTATGTTGCTTTACATCAGTCCCTTTCACATATTACAAATGTTTTATAGCCATAACTTTTCTGACTAACCCACCCTAATACTGCACATTAATGCATAACCAGATTTACACAGACACTGAACTAGTCCCTTATGTTTCTGCCTATCTTAAGATTGAAAGTAGTAGCCACTCCACATTACAGTGGTAGACCATATATAACTTTATCAACAGTCACAGTGCATACACTTGTGGTGCACTGCATATGGATTTGTCTTTGCACAATTTCTGCTACACTCCATCCCCCCATTCCATACAATTATCAGCTATTCCCCTTCTTCTATAAAACTATCCCTAACAAATAACCATAAACTTTGCACACACCCACAGTCATACCTTACATACCTTATCTCCACAGTCACACCATTATATTCAACAATTACACACACACACAACACTCTCCACCAGCTACCTGCTGTTTACTTATAAATTTAATATATTCCCCCTCCCCCCACATACTACATTAGGTCACTCTCATAATATTCTTCTTCCTCTGTGGTACAACTGCACTAAAATTATCTTAGATTCCAATTTTTGCAGTTGCCAGTTGAAACTTTTGGTAACTATTCCGTCCTCTCCCCCTTCCCCCCACCTCACATTAAAGATAGGTTATTTTATGCCTCCACTTTGTTAAACTGCGCTATGCAATAGTCACTACCATTTTGATAGTGACTTGTTTATTTTTATTTTTTTAAAACCAGCCACCACTTACTCTTATTGTATCTTAAAGCACCATGATCTGCTCTACATGATTATCCTCTTTGGTATATTCCTAGCAAGTTGACTGTTTAACTCTCTTCAGTTGCTGAGTAGATGTACCAATTGTAACACTAGGTTAATATTACTGTAACCATTCACATTTCTTTGCACATTAGTTCACGCATCTTAAAACTTATAACCCACATACTTAACTTATTTGTTGTATGATAATCACTTCATCAATCTATCCCCATTAAATTTTAAAGCCATAGACACAATGACAAATTCTTTATATTAACAGATGCCCTGATAGTGACATTCTAAGCATCCTACTACTGTGTCAGCTGGTAGTTCTGAAATATTCCGCCTATGGCGCCTCTTATCATTGTAATTCTAGACTACTGAATTTTAATCTGCTAAACGACTGATTTATCAGTCACCTGCTCCTCTCTTTATGCTTTTCTTCAACTACTTTGAGTATTACTGTTTTCCCATAACCTTTTTTCCCTTATTTATCGTTAGTCTTTTACTGTAAGCCTCATACATAGATAATTTGTTAGCAGCTGATTGTTATTCATTCCATAATCTTTGCACTTAGCGTTGATTCCACTACTAGCATGTATATTTATTAAGCAACAGTACATGAATGTAAGTGTCAATTTTATCCCATTATATGAACTTATCTTTATTACAATCTATTTGGTTCGAAACTGCTTCAAATTTCTGTAATCGACTTTTATACGTTCTATAGCCTTACTGTATACCAATGCACTTGGTTGTCTGTATAGAGACCAGAAGATGGGCACTCAAGCGCCCGAAACCGGTCGTTAAAGTTAAAAATAAATAACCACAAGCAACTGGTTGCTGCATTTAATTAATTTATATCTTTGTTAAATAAATAGTTAATCTACTTATTATGCTTTGGGTGTAGCTACACCTGTTTCTCATTTCTGCACTTTTTATGCTTCAGTCAAATCCTAGGTTTTTCGAAATTTGTGTGTCAATTACTGCTCCTTTACTTACATTATTCCGTGAAGTATTGACATTTCAAGTGTTAACGGACTTTACGCCCCATAAATAACTCTCTTAAAAACGAGAAGAAATCCTCTTTATATATGAACTTATCTTTATTACAATCTATTTGGTTCGAAACTGCTTCAAATTTCTGTAATCGACTTTTATACGTTCTATAGCCTTACTGTATACCAATGCACTTGGTTGTCTGTATAGAGACCCGAAGATGGGCACTCAAGCGCCCGAAACCGGTCGTTAAAGTTAAAAATAAATAACCACAAGCAACTGGTTGCTGCATTTAATTAATTTATATCTTTGTTAAATAAATAGTTAATCTACTTATTATGCTTTGGGTGTAGCTACGCCTGTTTCTCATTTCTGCACTTTTTATGCTTCAGTCAAATCCTAGGTTTTTCGAAATTTGTGTGTCAATTGCTGCTCCTTTACTTACATTATTCCGTGAAGTATTGACATTTCAAGTGTTAACGGACTTTACGCCCCATAAATAACTCTCTTAAAAACGAGAAGAAATCCTCTTTCGACTATAATAATGGTTGAGCTGCAGTTTTCATTTTAATGCATCGCAAAGGAAAATACTCGACAAATAGGGTCACTCGTTATTTTCACGCAAATGCAGGAGAGAGGTTTCTAAACTAGCTACGACTCTCAAAGGTACTCATAAGTCTAATAAATTACACAGTAAGCGGTTCCATGCGGCGCCGCTAACGCACTGTGGGCGCCATTAAAGTCACGAAAAGCATTAAATGAGTTGTTACCGCAAAGTTACGGAGGAGTTGCTTTCATCTCTATTGCTTATACTTACATATATATGTCCTTGGAGATTTTCAATTACTTGGAAACCACTTCCAACTGCTGAGAGGAAAAGTACCTTTAAAAATAGGCCTACACTGGACAAACTCAGCCAAGATAATAACGTTACATTCAAAGGAGATTTAACAGTCCCATTAAACGAACTGCGTTTTACGTCGTCATATTATTCATATTATAAGAACGATTTAATGTACGGTAACGGCTTCTTTATACGTATTTTGACCGAGAAAGTTCTTTTTAAACGTGAGCGCTTCTCTCGCTCGGTGCGTTCTCGGTGCGGAAGGGGGTTATAAGGACGAGGAGTGCGTATAGCTACATTCTTGTACCTTTCTTATTCTTCTCGTAACAATTTCCGTCTTGCTCGAATTTTTCTGAGTGCATGTACCGTGCGTGCCCTACATCGTATCTTACCTCCAACTGGGGATGAGTATTTATTCCCAAATAATGTATATAACTTTACTCATTTGTGACGCCATAATTGAAATGTTTTTTTTATTTGTTGAAATGTTTTTATTTTTTTATTTGTTTACATTTAATAAAGATATTTCAAGTCCTTCTTCTTAACTAATAAATAATGTGAATTAATTTATCCATGAGAATCCCATTTCAATCAATCAAGAAGTCGACAGTGGTTGATGGATGTAAGGAAAAAAATGTTTAAACAGATATTTCAGTGACAGATATACATAAAACAGTTTCAGCTGAGTTGTTCTTTCATCAAAAAATGAGGATTACGAAAAAATTTTCCAGATATTGCTAATGATGGAGTGTTGTAACTTAAATAGTGAAAACAATTGTTTCATATTTGCACCTGTTACTGTCCTTCAAAGTCACCAGCGTTGTTCAGAACCCGTTGCCAGTCATGTGGAAGGTGTGGTTTACCGTTAGCAGAGCCTATTCTGTTGATGGTGAGAATGGAGCGGTCTACTACCTGTCGAATCTCTAGAACAGATCTGAGGCGAAAGCTACGAAGTGGTTCCTTCATCTTCGGAATCAAAGTCACAGAGACTTACGTCTGGGAAGTATGGTGGGTGGTAATCTAATTACCACTCCCATCGACCGAACGGAGCAGCCACAGCGGCGCTGTATGGGTCCGCACATAGTCGTGCAAAATGATGGGTGGGTTGCGCAAAACGTGTTGCTGCTTCTTTCGCAAAGCTGGTCGCAGGTGATGCTCCTAAAACGAAAAGTAATACTGTACATTGCCGATCAGCCGTTGAGGAATGTAATGTGTTGGGATAACACCATCACAGTCGTAGCCAAGAATCACCATAATTTTCAGAATACTGGGGCTCTGACGCACCTTCGACGTTCGTGGCGACGCATAATGACGCCATCCTATGGATTGGCGTTTCGGTTTTGGCTCGTAAGATGTGGCCCCTGTCTCATCCACTGTTAAGATACAGCGTAAGACAGCTTCTCATTCGTGCTCATAGCGCTCCAAGTGCGTCTGAACATCGTCGTAATGCATCCGTTTCTGGATTTCCGTCAATTCATGGGGAACCCATCTTGAGGCGATTTCTTGCATGCCCAGGAGCTCCTTCAGGATGCGAAGCACAGTAGTATGCGGTACTGGCGTTTCGTGGGCGAGCTCACGAATCGTTTGGCGTCGAGTACTGTCCACTGACGCGCCCACAGAATACACTGTTTCTTCAGAGGCGCTAGGATGATCTGGCCGATCGATATCTGCGACACGTTGCCGATCTTCGTTGAAGGCTTTTACCCACCGTGCTACTGTTCTATACTGATTCCCTGCACGCCTCTTGAAGACCTTGATGACCCTGTCGTTCTGTACGACTCCTAGCACATTCAATCTTGATCCAACTCTCTTGTTCCTGTTTCGAAAAAAAAAGTTACACCGTTATGATAGACCGCTCGTTCACAAGGGACTCTGTTTCCCTTGATTGTGCGCAAGTCAATGACGTGGACGGGCGAGTTCATTTGCTCGTAGGTAAGGTAAGTTGTCAACAACTTGTACTATCTGCGACAATTGTAGATTACATTGCATAGTGTCTCCGCAGCAGCGTTGCTATTATTTAAGTTGCAACCCTCGTATATTCCGTAATTATTCTTTAACGTGCAGCACTATGGATTTATTAACATCAAACACTACAGAATGTTGCACGAGTAATGCACGTTTTCATTTTCCTGACGAAACGCATTTATGTATATGTACTGTTGCCAAAAAATCTGGTGCATTTTGTTTTCATATATATCTATAAATGTGAATGTCTGTTCGGTGTACGCCTATCACGTCCGAAGGACAAGACGCAGAGACTTAAATATTTGTACAGTTACTAATTTATACCTGAGGAAGGTTTTAGGCACGGTTTTATAGCACTCTGATAGATATTTACTAATTTGAAGAATATCATGCGAAATGCAGAACAATAATTACTCTTTGACAATGGTTTTATTGGTTGCATTGTTCCTTGAGGGCTGATAATGATAAAAGGGTGGAGCATATTGGGATGGAAAGTTATCGGTGAATATAAAATTCTACGTTTGTGTGTGTGTGTGTGTGTGTGTGTGTGTGTGTGTGTGTGTGTGTCAATATTTCGCTCTGCAGAACGCAAACGAATGGTCTGGGTGTAATTGTTGTCCGAAGTCTCCCATTGTACACCATATCAGTTCCATGCCGATAGCTTTAAGGGGGTGGAAGGTAAGGTGGTTGAAAGTCGTCAGATTAATAAAAAAATTCGGACTGAAGGCTAGCGATGACGTCTGAGATTCTATAGCAAGGAGGTTACATAAGCGAAACGTGATGGCACAGATTATATCTTTCGTCTATGCGTGCTACAATGTCTTCAGCTCTTTCTGTGTAAGGATAAGCATACGAATAAGGAAATGTGAGAGTAAATACAGCAGTAAAACAGAAATTTCTTTTAATACAGCTCTTTTAAAAAAATCTATTTGACTTTTCGCGCATTACATCAGGTGATCGATCTGTGATATTATTACATTCATTATTTTTGCATTTCGTGATTGGATTCTTCGAAACGAGTGCATTTTTACGTGTGATTTGATCTACACTACTTACTTTCCTGATAGACAGCAAGTGCATAGACTTCTGCAATGTGATAGGAATATTTTTCAGTTCCGCTTTATCAGCGACATTTCCTCAAAAACGAGTGAAATTAATTACATTAATTTAGTTGTTATAATATAATAACTTTGGCATCGTACGAATTTTATAAGTCATTTGTATCTTGAATACTTTGATTCCTCGTTTGGGTGTTGCACTTATAATTTTGTACATTATGCAAGACAGCATTATTTCTTATATATTCTCCAAGAAATATAACTTCATTTTAGAAAAAGAGAAATGCGCAGAGAGAGAGGAGGGATAGCAGAAGTACTAACACAAGGCAGGGATAAATAAATAAACAACCGGACAAAGCCGGGTTTTCAGCTAGTTTGATATAAAAACTGTAATTTTGATGTTATTTTCGAAATACATTTACCTAAATATGTGAGTGGAATAAATTTTAAGCGTGGGAGATGGAGACGTACAGGTTTGCTGGTGAGGGATGCGGTACATCCGGAGAAGTGGGCAAAGTCATGTGAACACGTAATAGTTACACAGTGTTCTTTTGTTAGTAAGGGGTTGGCCAACAGCTGCATATAATCGAGAAACATAATAGTAATGTGTCTTGATTGTTTCTGAAAGCATTTTCTACTTTCCAGTACCTAAGCATCCCTCCATTACCGTGCTTCATGTACGTACCTTTTCATTTCGTCTTCACTCTCTGCTACGGTAGTCTCACAACCTTACCGACACTCACACAGACACACACACACACACACACACACACACGGCAGTAAACGCACTACATGTTGTGTGGTATGTGAGATGCTTCTGAATAGCGTTCACACAAACTGAAGTACCGCGAGTGCGGAATATCGGGTGACATGGTTTCAGTGTTGCCAGACATAGGGAATTTTCCCTACACGTAGGTACTTTTAAACATTAAAATCATGTAGGGAATTTTCATCCAAAAGTCCCCAACGCGTAGGTACTTTGG
Organism: Locusta migratoria; assembly: GCA_026315105.1. Taxonomy (NCBI): domain Eukaryota; kingdom Metazoa; phylum Arthropoda; class Insecta; order Orthoptera; family Acrididae; genus Locusta; species Locusta migratoria. Next base: position 438,799,880 of record CM048748.1, on the reverse strand, counting down.
TAAAAGTTTACAATCGCCGACACAGACCTAGAGGGTAATGTTGGCAACGGAACAGTTGTTAGCAAGCGGGAATGAAGCCGACCAATTGTGGCAAAGTTTGAAGTAGCCAATGATATTTTAGACGGCATAGTTGTTTTCTGTTCATAGTAAACATTATTAATTTGAAAATATAGTTTCAGACACATTAAAATTGATGCGAATTACAATGATTTCCATGTATACCAGTGGAATGAAGAGTCGGTTTGGAAATAGTGTTAGAAAATGTCAGCACAAGAAAAATTCATTGTTTCCACGTTTTATTACCATGACGAGACTGTTAATTATTTACGACAGGACGATACAGTAGCAAGTACTTGGAAATGATAAGATGCTGACAAGAAAACGCTGAAACATTTGTGACAGCTAACGTTATAATGAACAAACCGCTAGGTATTCGTTGTCAACATAACATTACTCTTTGAAAATCGAATCATGTGGAGTGACGGTCTTCCTCTTTTGTACTGACTGAACTAAATAATTACTACTGTTCCTACTCTATGGTTGATGGTGTCACGACGTATCCTTGTGTGGTCAATAAATCAGTCATCCTAGTGTAACAGTGCACTCGGATTTAACGGTATATTTGGGGATACTAATTAATGCTGTTGCCAGGTTGTTGATGTACCCTTGTCCGATCGATAAATCAGTAATCTTCTTGTTACAGAGCACTTGGAATTCGCGGCATAATCTACACTTGACTCCATCAGTAACGATCAGTCAGTGGAAAAACATATCTGGCAAGTGGAAGCATGATGCCAAATATTTATTTTAAAGTGTTTCAAAATTGTAACAAGTCATATTTATCAACTGGTTAAAGTCTGCTGGCCGGACTCCTGGATTCAGCCACTCCCAGACTCAAATCCTGGCTACGACCCTGATGTAGGGACATTAATGAGTAGGTACGGAGAAAGTAGGGAAAACGTAGGTACATTTTTATGTAACTGCAGGTATTTTCTCTCTCTCTCTGCCATCTGGCAACATTGCATGGTTCCCTCCAAGTACAGTGCACACTGATAACGTACCACTACTGCGCACACGTTCTGAGAATGTAACCAGCTGCAGATTCCTGGTATTGAGTCTGGCCTAGGGTGGCGCCTAAAGTCTCCTTGAGAAATCAGCCCCAACCCTGCGGACGGGGGTCCTCCTCTCCCTCTTGACTCCACCCCCCAGCTGCCCCCTCCAACACCGCGCCAGATGGCAGTCACACGTCACACGACACAGTCTGCCGCGCGCTCACCCAAGCGTGAAACACGACCGATGGCTTCGTGACCGCCACAATGGTCTTCCCTAGTCGTGGCAATTCAAGTCAGCTACGGCTACTTTTGCCATAATTTACCCCTAGGACTCGTTTACAGGTGATAGGATTTTGTCATAGAGATATACACATGAGGAGCATCGTTTCAAAACGTATTAAGTGCACTCTTGATCAAAATACGTTTTGATACGATTTCGCCCTGTTTTTATGCGCTCTTTAATGCTGTGAATTCAGATTGAAACATTTTGTGTTATATCCCTTAAAATTTCTATGTCGAAGTAGATGCGTCGGATCAAATCGTATTAAGTGCACGGGAACGATCGGTTCAAAGTGTGTTATGTGCAAATTTCGTCTAGTTAAGTTGGACAACCTGCATTCAACGTTCCACAAATTAATGAGGGAGCGGTCTGCTGAAACAAGAAGCTTCTGCTTCGATTTGCAACAGGTGCAGCCCCTTCCAAAATTGTCAATTGGTGAAGCATACTACTCTCGACAAATATCCTTTTATGAGCTATGTGTGACTGACGTCAGCAACAAGAATGCTAAGTTCTTTACATGGAATGAGACTGAAGGTGGTAGAGGGGCAAACGAGGTGGCATCTGGTGTCCTTTCGTATCTAGAGGAAGCCCATTTTGAGGATTCGGTCACCACTATTAGGCTTTTCGCTGATGGCTGCGGAGGCCAAAATAAAAACGTGCACGTAATTCATGCTCTCGTTTATTGGCTCCAAAGGAGAGCACCAACTCATCTCAAAAACGTTACAGCAATATTTCCCGTTAGAGGGCATTCTTATTTACCCGCAGATCGCTTGTTTGGAGTTGTAGAGAAGGCCCTCCGGAAATGTTCCGACATTCTCATGAAGAATATAGAGAAGTTTAAAAATCTGCGGGAAAGGTAAGAGCTCTTGGACATGACTGGGCTGTCAGAGACTACAAAATACTCGCAAAACAATTCAGAAAATTTTAAAACATTAAATAAACATAAACTACAGCAAAACTCATTTGAAAAGCTATAAGTGTTTGATCTCCTCTGTGTATGTTTATTCACTAAATGGTTCAGAACGTATTATGTTCAGTATATAGGTTCAAAACGTATTAAGTGACAATTTTAAACTTAAATATAAGGCCACTTAATAAAAACCAATTTCAGTTTTTGTATATTCTCAAACGTTACGCTAGTATATAAACTCTGACATCTCAATTTTGTGGATACTTTTTCCAGTTAGAAAGTAAAACGTTTTTCTTCATTTCTGAAAAATGTACATTGGTGCACCTAATAAGTTTTGAAACGAGGCTCCTCAGTCATGGCTCAGAACGTTCGCGGGTTCTACATTTTCTTTGGACGCGAGCGAGGGACGTATGAAAAAAATAGACTATACTACAAGTAAACAGTTGTCGACAGGATATGATCATTTACTGGCCAGAGCTTCTATGTTTCGTCATATCATTTGTTCCTCAGTTTCACGGAACGTAAGTATATGGACTTCATTGAAGAACAATACCTTTCAGTCGAAAGAGACGGTAAAGACGTAGTATTAGTTCATCACATCATTTCTTTAATGTTTTACAAGTCGTTTATAAAAGATCTGAAAAAACATTGTGTTATCTAATTTATTTACATAGTGTTTGTAAGATCCATGCTAGGCTCTTCATGTAGTTTATAGATGTAAGTCAGTTTCGGTGGGCGGCCACGGTGGCCCAGCAGTCTGCAGCGCGCCAGTCACGGTCTGCACGGCCACTACGGTCTGGGGGTTCAAATCCCCCCTCGGGCATGGATATTTGTACCGTCTTTAGTAGTAGCTAGTTCATAAGTAGTTTGTATGTTTAGAGACTGATGACCCCGTAGTTAAGTCCCATAAGCTCTACAATTTTTTTTTTATTTTTTTTATTTTATTTTATTTTTTTTTTTTTTTTTTAATTCTGTTTCGGTTCGCCTTGATTTGTAGAAAGTATGTTCTCTCTTCAGATGAATCAAACTGCTGACACGATCCAACTGAAACGTACACACACGGAGTGCACTTACTTTGCACAAAGTTTTGTAATAATAACAGAAAAACGAAACTGAACTTATAAGAAATTGGGTCATCAATGTTAACATATCAGATCGCATGAAAACGTACAAAAGTATGTGGCTTACAGCCCCGTGCATCCAGTCTAGCCGCGGTGGAGTAGCCGAGTGGTCTAAAACGCCTCGCTGCGGAGCGCGCTGTCGGAGGTTCGAGTCCTCCCTGGGGCATGGGTATATTTGTTGTCCTTTGGTTAGTTTGCCTTAGGTTAAGTAGTTTGTAAGCTACGGACTGATGACCACGCAGTTTGGTCCGATAGATTTACAAACATTTGAACATTTGATTTAAACATCCAGTCTATTGTGGTAGCAAGACATTAAATAATCAGACGTTCTGAATAATGTATGTATCTCAACCCCATCATTAATATTTGAGTCGAAAAATCATGCACAGCAACACTATGAATAATATGTATGATTTTCACTGTTAATGACTCTAATTTTGATATCCATTGCCTTAAAATATATTTAAATCTGCTTCCACTTACTGAAAACAAGTAGAGTGTTCCGCCATGCAGTGATTGTGTATTAACGTCTAAGTGGAAGTTGGCGTAATTTCGTCTAAACTGATGTGTAATATCGGAAACCACCCCCATGAACCACAGACATTGCCGAGGTGGGCTGGCTTGCGTGCCGAAACGATGCAGATAGACGTACCGTAGGTGCAACCACAGCGGAGGGGTATCTGTGGAGAGGCCAGACAAACGTGTGGTTCCTCAAGAGGGGCAGCAACCTTTTCAGTAGTTACAGGGGCAACAGTCTGGATGATTGACTGAGCCGGCCTTGTAACATCAGCTAATGTGGCTTTGCCATGCAGTTACTGCGAACAGCTGAAAGCAAGGGGAAACTACAGCCGTTACTTTTCCCGAGGACATGCATATGATGATGGCATCCTCTTGGGTAAAATATTCTGGAGGTAAAATAGTCCCCCATACTTTTCCCGAGGACATGCATATGATGATGGCATCCTCTTGGGTAAAATATTCTGGAGGTAAAATAGTCCCCCATTCGAGTCTCCGGGCGGGGACTACTCAGGAGGATGCTGTCATCAGGAAAGACAATACTGGCATTCTACGGATCGGAGCGTGAAATGTTAGATTCCTTAATCGGGTACGAAAATTAGAAAATTTGAAAAGGGAAATGGATAGGTTGAAGTTAGATATAGTGGGGCAGTGTGAACAGGATTTCTGGTCAGGTTAGTACAGGATTATAAATACAAAATCAGTTGGTGTATCACAGGAGTAGGACTGATAATGAATAAGAAGATATGAATGCGGGTAAACTACTTTGAACAGCACAGTGATCACATTATCATGGTCAAGATAGATACGAAGCCAACACCGACAATAGTAGTACAGGTTTATATGCCAACTAGCTCTGCCGATGATGAGGAGATCAAAGAAATATATGAGGTTGTTATATTATTGTTGTTATGGTCTTCAGTCCGGAGACTGGTTTGATGCAGCTCTCCACCCTACTCTATCCTGAGCAAGCCTTTTCATCTCCTCGTAAGAACAGCAACCCACATCCACTTGAATCTGCTTACTATACGCGTATCTTGGTCTCCCTCTGCGATTTTTACCCCACATACTTCCCTCCAATGCTAAATTTACGATTCCCCGATGTCTAAGAATGTGTCCTACCAAGCGATCCCTTCTTTTATTCAGGGTATGCCAAAAATTCCTTCGCTCACCAATTCTGTTCAGTACCTCTTCATTAGTTATGTGATCTACCCACCTAATCTTCAGCATTCTTCTGTAGCACCACATTTCAAAAGCCTCTATTCTCTTCCTGTCAGCACTGCTTATCGTCCATGTTTCACTCCCATACAAGGCAACACTCCACACAAATGCCTTCAGAAAAGACTTCCTTACCCTTAAATTAATATTCGATGTTAGCAAATTTCTCTTTTTCAAAAATGCTTTTCTTCCCATTGCCATTCTGCACTTTATATCCTCTGTACTGCGACCATCGCATGTTATTTTACTACCCAAGTAACAAACCTCATCTACCACCTTCATTGTTTCGTCACCTAATCTAATTCCTTCAGCATCGCCTGATTTTCTAAGACCGCATTCCATTATTTTTGTTTTGCTCTTGTTAATGTTCATTTTATATGCTCTCTTCAACACTCTTTCCATTCCATTCAACTGCTCTTCCAGGTCCTTCGCTGTCTCTGACAGAATTACAATGTCATCAGCAAAACGCAATGTTTTTATTTCTTCCCCCTGAACTTTAATCCCTATTCCAAATTTTTCCTTGCTTTCCTTCACCGCCTGCTCGATGTACAAATTGAATAACATTGGAGAAATGCTACAACCCTGTCTTACTCCCTTCCCAACTGATACTTCCCTTTCATGCCCTTCGAGTCTAATAACTGCGGTCTAATTTTTGTACAAGTTGTAAATAACTCTCCTTTCCCTGTATTTTACCCCTGCTGACTTCAGAATTTGAAAGAGTGTATTCCAGTCAACATTGTCAAAAGCTTTCTCCAAATCTACAAAAGCTAAAAATGTTGGTTTGCCTTTCCTTAATCTGTCTTCTAAGATTAGACGTAAAGTGAGTATTGCCTCCCAGGTTCCTACGTTCCTCCTGAATCCAAACTGATCTTCCCCGAGGTCAGCTTCTACCAGCTTTTCCATTCTCCTGTAGACAATTCGTGTTAAAATTTTGCTACCATGACTTATCAAACTGATGGTTCTGTAATTTTCACACCTGTCTGCGCCTGATTTCTTTGGAATGAGGATTATTACATTTTTCTTAAAGTCTGAGGGCATTTCGCCTGTCTCATACATCCTACACACCAGTTCAAATAGTTTTGTCATGGCTGGCTCTCCCAGAGACTTTAGTAGCTCTGAGGGTATTTCATCTACTCCTGGGGCCTTGTTCCGACCTAGGTCTTTCAAGGCTCTGTCAAATTCATCTCTCAGTATAGTATCTCCTATTTCATCTTGATCGACTTCCTCTTCCCTTCCTACAACATCGTCTCTAAGTTCATTTCCTTTGTAGAGCTGCTCTATGTACTCTTTCCACCTTTCAGCTTTCGCTTCTATGCTGAGAACTGGTTTCCCATCTGAGTTCTTGATATTCGTAGAGTTGCTTTTCTTGTCCCCAAATGTCTCTTTTATTTTCCTGTAGGCAGTATCTACTTTTCCCCTTCTTATACATTCTTCTACAGATTTAAATTTGGCTTCTAGCCACTCCTGCTTAGCCATTTTGCACTTCCTGTCAATCTCATTTTTTAGACGTCTGTACTCCATTTTGCCTGTTTCATTTACTGCATTTTTATATTTTCTCCTTTCATCAATTAAATTTAGTATTTCCTGTGATATCCAAGGATTTTTTGTAGGTCTTGCCTTTCTACCTATTTTGTCCTCCGCTGCCTTCACTATTTCATCTCTCAATGCTACCCATTCCTCTTCTACTGTTTTACTTCCCCCTGTTTCTGCCAATTGTTGCCTAAATCTCCCTCTGAAATTCTCCAGAACATCAGTTTCCTTCAATCTATCTAAGTCCCATCTCCTTATTTTCCTACCTTTCTGCAGTTTTTTCAGCTTCAGCCTACAGTTCATAACCAACAAGTTATGTTCAGAGTCTATATCTGCCCCTGGGTATGTCCTGCAGTTTGTAACCTGGTTCCGGTACCTATGTCTTACCATTATAAAATCTATCTGATATCTTCCGGTGTCTCCTGGTCTCTTCCAAGTATACAACCTTCTTTTGTGATTCTTAAACCACGTGTTTGTTACGATTAAATCATGTTCCGTGCAAAATTCTACCAGGCGACTTACTCTTTGATTCCTCCTTCCCAGTCCATATTCACCTATTATTTTTCCTTCTCTTCCTTTTCCAACTACCGAATTCCAGTCTCCCATCACAATTAAGTTTTCCTCTCCCTTAACTGTCTGAATAATTTCCTTTAGCTCCTCATATATTTCATCGATCTCCTCATCATCGGCAGAGCTAGTTGGCATATAAACCTGTACTACTGTTGTCGGTGTTGGCTTCGTATCTATCTTGACAATGATAATGCGATCACTGTGCTGCTCATAGTAGTTTACCCGCATTCGTATTTTCTTATTCATTATCAGTCCTACTCCTGTGATACCCCCAACTGATTTTGTATATATATATGAGGAGCTAAAGGAAATTATTCAGACAATTAAGGGAGAAGAAAACTTAATTGTGATGAGAGACTGGAATTCGGTAGTAGGAAAAGGAAGAGAAGGAAAAATAGTAGGTGAATATGGACTGGGCAGAAGGAATGAAAGAGGAAGTCGCCTGGTAGAATTTTGCACGGAACAAGATTTAATCGTAACAAACACGTGGTTTAAGAATCACAAAAGAAAGTTGTATACGTGGAAGAGACCAAGAGACACCGGAAGGTATCAGATAGATTTTATAATGGTAAAACATAGATTCCGGAACCAGGTGATAAACTGTAAGACATACCCAAGGGCCGATATAGACTCTGACCATAACATGATAGTCATGAATTGTAGGCTGAAACTGAAAAAAACTGCAGAAAGGTAGGAAAATAAGGGGATGGGACTTAGATAAATTGAAGGAACGTGAAGTTCTGGAGAATTTCAGAGTGAGATTTAGGCATCAATTGACAGAAACAGGGAGAAATAAAGCAGTAGAAGAGGAATAGGTAACATTGAAAGATGAAATAGTGAAGGCAGCAGAGGACAAAATATGTAGAAAGGCAAGACCTACAAAAAATCCTTGGATATCACAGGAAATTCTAAATCTAATTGATGAAAGGAGAAAATATAATAATGCAGTAAATGCAACAGGCAAAATGAAGTACAGACGACTAAGAAATGAGATTGACAGGAAGTGCAAAATGGCTAAGCAGGAGTGGCTAGAAGCCAAATGCAAATCTGTAGAAGAATATATAAGAAGGGGAAAAGTAGATACTGCCTACAGTTAAATAAAAGAGACATTTGGGGACAAGAAAAGCATCTCCACGAATATCAAGAACTCAGATTGGAAGCCATTTCTCAGCAAGAAGGGAAAGCTGAAAGGTGGAAGGAGTACATAGAGCAGCTCTACAAAGGAAATGAACTGAGAGACGTTGTTGTAGCAAGGGAAGAGGAGGAAGATCAAGATGAAATAGGAGATACTGTACTGAGAGATGATTTTGACAGAGCCCTGAACGACCTAGATCGGAACAAGGCCCCAGGAGTAGATGAAATTCCCTCAAGCTACGAAAGTCTCTGGGAAAGCCAGCCATGACAAAACTATTTGAACTGGTGTGTAGGATGTATGAGACAAGCGAAATAACCTCAGACTTTAAGAAAAATGTAATAATCCCCATTCCAAAGAAATCAGGCGCAGACAGGTGTGAAAATTACAGAACCATCAGTTTGATAAGTCCTGGCTGCAAAATTTTAATACGAATTATCAAAAATGTTCAAATGTTTGTATAGTCTACGGGACTTAACTACGGGGTCATCAGTCCCTAAACTTACAAACTACTTATGAGCTACTTACGAACGAGGACGGCACAAATATCCATGCCCGAGGGGGGATTCGAACCCCCGACCGTAGTGGCCGTGCAGACCGTGACTGGAGCGCCTTAGTCTCCTCGGCCACCGCGGCCGGCGCGAATTATCTACAGGAGAATTGAAAAGCTGGTAGAAGCTGACCTCGGGTAAGATCAGTTTGGATTCAGGAGGAACGTAGGAACCCGGGAGGCAATACTCGCTTTACGTCTTATCTTAGAAGATAGATTAAGGAAAGGTAAACCTACATATTTAGCTTTTGTAGATTTGGAGAAAGCTTTTGACAATGTTGACTGGAATACACTCTTTCAAATTCTGAAATCAGAAGGGGTAAAATACAGCGAAAGAAGATTTATTTACAACCTGTACAAATGCCAGGCCGCAGTTAGTAGACTCGAAGGGCATGAAAGGGAAGCATCAGATGGGAAGGGAGTAAGACAGGGTTATAGCCTTTTTCCGATGCTATTCAATTGGTACATCGAGCAGGCGGTGAAGGAAAGCAAGGAAAAATTTGGTATAGGGATTAAAGTTCATGGGGAAGAAATAAAAACATTGCGTTTTGCTAATGACATAGTAATTCTGTCAGACAGCAAAGGACCTGGAAGGGCAGTTGAATGGAATAGACGTGTGTTGAAAGGAGCGTATAAAATGAACATTTACAAGAGCAAAACGAAAATAATGGAATGCGGTCTTAGAAAATCAGGTGATGCTGAAGGAATTAGGTTAGGTAACGAAACAATGAAGGTGGTAGATGAGTTTTGTTACTTGGGTAGTAAAATAACATGCGATTGTCGCAATACAGAGGATATAAAATGCAGAATGGCAATGGGAAGAAAAGCATATTTGAAAAAGAGAAATTTGCTAATATCGAATATTAATTTAAGTGTAAGGAAGTATTTTCTGAAGGCATTTGTATGGAGTGTTGCCTTGTACGGGAGTGAAATATGGACGATAAGCAGTGCGGACAGGAAGAAAATAGAGGCTTCTGAAATGTGGTGCTACAGAAGAATGCTGAAGATTAGGTGGGTAGATCGCATAACTAATGAAGGGGTACTGAACAGATGTGGTGAGAAAAGGAATTTTTGGCAAACCCTGTCTAAAAGAAGGGATCGCTTGGTAGGACACATTCTTAGACATCGAGGAATCGTAAATTTAGCATTGGAGGGAAGTGTGTGGGGTAAAAATCGCAGAGGGAGACCAAGAGACGCGTATAGTAAGCAGATTCAAGTGGATGTGTGTTGTCGTTCTTAGGAGGAGATGAAAAGGCTTGCTCAGGATAGAGTAGGGTGGAGAGCTGCATCAAATCAGTCCCCGGACTGAAGACCATAACAACATCTCGGAAAAATATTAACATAAAATAATTTTCGAATTTAAATGTGTAATAGTAGCTCATTTGTAAAATCAGTTATGCACTTAAAATTAATAAAATACCACAATGGTAACAAATATGGTATTATGACAGAGGCTTCTAATTCAATGGTTTATAAATTTCCTAAAAAAACCACAATAGCTTGGAATCCAACTTTTTCAAAAGCTGCTAGATTCATATACAGATGTTCTTTCTTTCTCCTTGTCCATGTTCCTGAACATGCAGGGTATGTTTTGTGAATTTCAGTTTGGCGTGTTAATGTATACAGGGTGGCCGGATGCCCTTCCTGTCGCCATCCCATGACCCCCTCTAGAAAATGTCTAACCCAAATGTCTGCGTGTGGTGTGATGCGTGTGAAAGTTTAAAGTGTTACGAAATATTTGCGAATCGTGTAACTAAGTTTGGAAGTGGAGACCGGGCCGGTATTCATCTAGAGGGATGTGGAAAACAACCTAAAAGACACATTCAGGCTGGTTGTCATTCCGACAACCTTCGTTACTCCGCCGGGCGGATTCGAACTGGAGCCGGGGTGCCTCTCCAAGATTCATATACGGATTCTAGTACTGCTATAATCACGAGTCAGTATTTACGCTTGAAATGAGTGCTATAAATAAAATAACTAACATAGTGGGTACTTAATGTCTGATTTTCCGTAAGGACAATATATTCTTTTCCTTGACAAAAGGAAAACACTCTTATATCTTTTGTGTTGAAATTCAGCTAGTGAAACTCTGCTAGCAGTTCCTTCACTCAAGCGCCAATTTCTGAGAGGTCTTTATGTATACAGTTTACCAGCTGGCGTCTTGTTCCTACAAACATTTCCTCCATTTCCGTTTACAGATAGCAAATACGAACAAATATCTACCAGTTCGAGGAGACCCATACAACAGCTTTGATATTAGTGAGTGTGTGTGTAGCCCTCAGTTCTGTAAAGATATAATTTATTTAATGTCGCTAGATTATCATTTTGTTCAAACTTGAAACCCACTCTTTTGAGGGCTTGAGGAATAGCATCATTATTTCATGTGTTAAAGTATTAGTTAATATTGCTGGGTTTTTCTTATTTTGCTATTTTAATAATTTATTATTATATTAATTAATGTGGCATACGTACGGCTGTCTGAAGGTGGGGAGTGATTGCTCGCTTTGCGTCGTTCTCTCTGGCTCATTATCGATAGCTGCTGTTACTACCAAAGAGGTTTTTACACCCTTTGGTTACAGTCCAGTCAGCGAGCTTTCTGTAGCGCGAGTCTGGTTGTCCGTCCCCCACCTCCGCTGCTTTCCTGGATTTTCCGGTTTCCGTTCGTTTCCAGCGTCCAGTGGCAGTTCCGCCTGGATCTTCATTCTATGCTGGACGTCTGGTGAGGTAAGGTTGGTTTTGCTCGTGTTTCTGGAAATGGTAGCGCTTCATTGACTAGAACGTTTAACTTAGGGTCGTGAACTTAGAATCATTTTTTGGAATATTTTCTCCGATCGTGCGCCGAAATGTGTTCTCGTTTTTCAGTTCAGTGATTTCCAATAGGTAAATGCCGTGTGTGTGATTCTAGTTGCAGTTTGATAACGGCTTGGTACAGTGACGTAACTAAGGGGGGGGGGGGATGAGGAGGATAGAACCCCCCCCTAAAAAGAAGAAAAAAAAAGAGAGAGAGAGAAAGAAATCGTACAACAGTAATCTGGTAAACTGGTAAAGGTAAAGATTGAAAACTTGGGGTGTTTTACCATAAGTTTTCATTGGAAGTAGTAGATGGTGGTCTGTCTGGAAAGTGACTAAAATTTTGCTCGTCAAGCAGATCCATCCCCCTCCCCCCCCCCCCCCCCCCAAAACCAAGTCCTAGTTACGCCACTGGCTTGGTATGTTTAAACCTTTTGCAATCATGTGGCGGTGTATGAACTCAGTGTAAATACTTTTTAGCTAATAGGTTATATGTTCATTTTTGTACAGTGCAAGTAAAAATCTTCTCATCGTTTCCTTCCATGAGTGATATGTGTTCCATGTGGTTGGATCATAGAACAAAGCCTTCAGCTTCCAATCTTGTTTCTCCCATGCCCATCAGGTAAGTAACTATGTTGGTGTCCTTCTGATTTCCACTAATATTTCGCGATCTTCTCTCCCCGCCTATTTTAATTTTGCTGTTCTTCTCCAACTTATAGTTCGCATTCTGTCTTCATCAGTAATTCTCTCTGAACCTTATACAACCTCGTTCATTAGCTTCCTTATGTAATTCTAAACATTTCCATGGGTTGCATGCTGTAATTCTTAATTTCTATTTTTCCAACTTTGTAATTATTTCCCTTTTACGAGTTTTGGAGACTGGACTGCATCCGTCTCTGTAATCGCTCCATATCACGTGTAGCTGCATTTCTTTGGCTTCTTCATGTAATTCTGAACATTTCTATGGGCCGCATGCCGTAATTCTTATTTTATATTTCAGACAGTGTAATTATTTCATTTTTGTGGTTTTCTGGGACAGGGCCTCGTCCGTCTCTGTAATCGCCCCCTATCGCGCGTATCTGTATTTCATTCGCTTCCTTATATAATTCTAAGCATTTCTATGGGTTCCATGCAGTAGTTAATTTTCTTTATTTTTCGGAAACTAAATTTATTCAACTTACCGGTTTTAGGAACCACGTGGGTCCGAGTCTCTACTTCCGGGGTTCGCAGCTAGTCGCCTGAATTCACGTCACTTCTCATATAAAAAGCAGTACCTAGATCGATTTCTAACAGACTGCAACTTAAGAATACACCGTGATTTTGTATAATGAATCCGACTTTCAACCACTTCACCTTCATTGGAGTGCGTTCATGGTACGTAGCCGTGTGTCGCCGTTAGCGCGTTTGCTAACCCCCCCCCCCCCCCGAGGGGGGATTCGAACCCCGACTGTAGTGCCCGTGCAGACCGTGACTGCAGCGCCTCAGTCCCCTCGGCCACCGCGGCCGGCATGTGGGAAAGCTCTGAGGATTCGATAAAGGACCGGACAACAAGAAGAATGATTCTTGTAAACATAAGGTTTACCTGCGTAAAATACTCTCGGTGTTCTTGCCGCGTCAAATATGGGTAGGAGCCCAAGCTTTCGACTATATCCTCCATAGTCGTCGTCAGTAGGCGTAGGCGTAGGCGTTTACCTGCTTTTGTTGTGGTGCAGTTAACATGACACAGACCACTTCAGTATGCAGGTTGTTCCTTTCTGTTGATGTAATATAATTTATCACCTAAAGTTGTGTACAGACGGTATCGGGCCTGATGGTATCAGCATAAAGTACTTGACCGGATGCCAAATCATTTGGGGTTCGAAATCCGATCGGATCACGGACTTTTCGATTTTGCATATTAACAAGGTATTCACTTCTCAACGATGTGAGCAGTTGTCTGAAATTACGTTCCTCTGAATGTCCCTTTTCCCAGCCCATTTAAAATATTTGCACCAGATCACTGAGTCACAACAAAAAAATTATTCTAAAATATACAGAAGTTGTTCAAAATGGCTGGTAGGCGTCTATGAGCCACATAATTGACTGTATCACTAGTTCTTATATTCCACATGGCTGTCGTATCTACTGACACCCTTGATTTCTGCTCTGACTTAGCATTTCGACGTTACGAATAGGTGTGGCGTACACAATGCCCTTCAACAAGTAAAAGTCTAATGTACTGAGGTCGGGAGAACATGCAGGAAACAGTATCGGCTGCTGGCGTCCTGCCAATATATTTGGGAATTGTTAATGTAAAACGCTCTAGCAGCACGAGCAGATGAGGCGGTGGAACATCATGCAAGAATCACACGTTCTAAATTAAATCCAGTGGAATGTCTTTCAACAATCCATATGTTAACAAATGCTAGCTTTTGACTTGAGTAGAGATGTTTACTGTGCTAGCTAACGGACATCAAGTGACTCTGAATGCAAGGAAACAGAATTTTAAAAATAAATAAATAAAAACACAGACGGAAATAGCAACTATACGTACACGTGCCCTACATACTGAAGTGGTCTGTTTTACAGAAAATGCAAGCAAATGAACCTTATGTGTACAGGAAATGCTCTGCTTGTAAACAGGTTCTCTGTAGAGTCCCTTGAGACTGGCCACATTTTTAGTTACCCTGTATATCTCATGGAGATTCTTTTTTGTCCTTTTGTAACGCATAGACTCTTTCAGGAGACAATTTGCGCGGCTGCAACAGCTGTGCCATAACATTAAACAAAGCAAAATATAATTTATCGACCACTGATTCGAGTTTCCAGTAAAATTACTAACTACCGGATACCAATAACAGACCGGCGAATCCTTAATTAAAAACTAGCAAAATGAAATCAATTAATTTAGGACAGTTTATTAATTTTCACCAACTAAGGAGCATCACAGAATGATTGCTTATTTAGAGGACAATCGAATGGGACAGGGTAATTTCTACATTACCCGTTTGGTTATTGTAAAAATTGCTCAAAATGGAAAATTTCCTGTTGCCGTTATATTTAAAAAGCAAGAGGAAACCACGCTGTTGAGGAGATATACTAGCTTTGTCCCACGCCCCAAACTGGTGTCCCAACCTGAGTGTCTGAGGCACCGTGCCGCCCGCAAGGGCTAAGCATCCCCCACGGTTTCTGCCCCTTACCTGTAAGGTTGGCCACAGGGACTACTTTTTAACAGCGGAAGGACACTGCGGTGCCATGCCCGGATAACGCCGTCATTCGGTTGCAGAGCTTCGAAGTATCCAACTTGCGGACAGTCTAGGGCAGAAGTTACCGCCGTATTAGGGAAATGTGACTTTGAGGAAGAGTGGAAGCATCCGGTACACTTACCATTCAGTTTAAAGTGAGGAAAGTAAGCTTGGCCATTTGGCCCTTGCTCTGGTTATAGTATTACGACTTCATGGCTAGTAACATTCTCTCTGTCTCAACCACTCTCCACTCTCTTTAGGGACTGCAAATGTAGTTGTATAAAATGAGTTTGTTTCTTGATTATTGTTAGTAATTCCTTGTCCTGCAGCAAAGTGGTTTGTGGCAAAATAGTCTCATATGTGACACAATATTAAACATTCAACAGAGCTACCTCAATTTCGTAATATCTTTATGAATACAGATTTCACCACACTTCTGCCAATTTGTTTTGTAACTTTCCTACGGTCTTCTTTTCAATTATCGAATCTTCAACACCTGCCTAGAGAAGAAGTCCGACGCCTTTACAGTCCAACGACAGCAGATCAGCAGGTGAGTGTAACTTCCTGGCTGAGATGAAAGGCGATAGGCAGCAACCATTCTTGCTTCATCTTCCTTAGAAAAACTTCACCGTTTACACACATGGCGACCTTGACAGAATCGACAAGGTTTCAATGTGTGCCACATTATTTCGGCAATCCGGTACAAAGGCCATTACCTGCGAACGCGGCTCTCACTGTGAGGAGGCAGCGGCCGGTTTTCACGGCCCTCCTACAACAAACAAATATATATAAAAGGGAAACCATAAGGGCCCGGTCCCACGCTTAGGGGTTCGGGGTGGAGGGTGCTGAAGCAGTACCGTAAGATGTCCCATGATGGCGCTGCCGTCAGAAGCAGCCCTTTAAACTGGCTAGAGCAGGCGGCAGGTAGCGGCTGTCCACACCACCACCTCCCCTCAAAACCCAGCAAGACGTGGTCCGTAGAAGGCGGCACAAGCTCTCCCCTCAGCCTCCCCTCTACGCTACTCTCTGACTTGCGAGAGGCACCGTAAGCACAGAGTAACATATATAGCGGAGCAGCCCCCCTAAACCACTGTCCTACGCTCCCCTCGTAGTTCCATAAGATGCTGGCAGGAGTCGGGCGGATCACTGGTTTAGGGTGCATCTCGCACGTCAGAAGGTACCGTGGAGGGGAGGCTGAGGGTAGGGCTTGTGCCGCCTGCCACGAGGCCACGACTGTGTCCAGCTTGCTGGCGTTTGAGGGGAGGTGGTGGTGGGGGCATTCGCTACCTGCCACCTGCTGTGGCCAGTTTAAAGAGCTGCTTCTGACCGCAGCGCCATCATGGGAGATCTTACAGAACTGCTGGAAACCCTCCCTCCCTGCACCCCTGAGCGTAGGACCGGGCTGTTACGGAGGTTTTCCGTCTGTATATATCTGTCTGTGCCCTAAGCCACGGAACTGCCTGACACCTGCTAGCATCTTACGGAACTACTAGGGGAGCGTAGGACAGTGGTTTAGGAGGGCTGCTTTTCTGTGTATGTTACTCTGTGCTCCTATGCAGGAGGGCCCTTTCATGGAAGAAAACACGTCTTCCGGCATCGGTTCGCTGTCCCGTCTTGAGCGAAATATGGACGCTGTCGCCGCTGCCATGACCAACGACGCCGCCGCAGCAGGAGCCGCCACCTCAGCTACAGCCGCCAGCACCACTGCAGCCGACGACAACGACACCTCCGCAACGCACAGCACTGATGACTATGGAGCCGTCTCATTGCCCTTGACGCCAGCGCTGATTAACACACGTAATCAAATGGCAAGTACCGCCATGCAGCTAGCTGTTACCGCTGACGCACACACACTATGCTTGTTCAGTTGCTGGCCTTGGCCAAAGCTGAGAGTGATCAATTTTCCCTTTTAGATGCAAAACTAGATGAGCCATCTTCTGAATTAGATACAAAAATAGATGAGCGATGTCCTACATTAGGTGAGCAAAGTTCTACGAGGATAAGTCAATTATTATCCGGAAAGTAGTTATAAAATGTTATTGTAATAAAATACGAAACTTACAAGAACATCATTTTTAGACATAGTCTCCTTGCTTTTCAATGCACTTCGTCCATCCCTCTACAAGCTTCCTTATGCCCTCATAAAAGATGGTTTTCGGTTGAGCTGCAAGCCAGGAATGCACCGCTTCCTTTGCTGCTTCGTCCGAGTCAAATC
Organism: Locusta migratoria; assembly: GCA_026315105.1. Taxonomy (NCBI): domain Eukaryota; kingdom Metazoa; phylum Arthropoda; class Insecta; order Orthoptera; family Acrididae; genus Locusta; species Locusta migratoria. The sequence goes on along the minus strand of CM048748.1, from coordinate 438,782,772 downwards.
TACAGCCCCCCTTAATGCCTGTTTGAGTGGACCAAACAAGTGGTAGTCAGAAGGGGCAAGATCGTGACTATATGGAGGATGATACAGTACTTCGAATTTGAGTTTCTGGGGCGTTTCAGCAGTGTGGACAGCAGTATGCGGACGGGCGTTGTCGTACAACAACACAACACCTTCTGACAGCAATTCTCGGCGTTTGATTCGATTTGCAGGCTTTAGCCTGTCAGTAAGCATCTCACTGTAACGTACACTGTTTATTGGTTTGACCCTTTCACCATAATGTTCCAGTACAGGACCTCGTGCATCGCAAAAAACCGTAAGCATCAGTTTTCCGGCGGACGGTTGGGTCTTGAACTTTTTCCTGCACGGCGAATTTGGATGTTTCCATTCCATACTCTGCCGTTTACTCTCCCGCTCGTAATGATGGATCCATGTTTTGTCACCAGTAATGATTCTGTCAAGAAGTTGCCCCTTCGTTACCATAGCGATCCAAATGTTTTTTGCAGATGTCGAGGCGCGTTTGCTTATGCGACTGTGTGAGTTGTTTTGGGACCCATCTTTACGAAACCCAAGTCTGTTGTGAATAATTTCGCAGGCAGAACCATGACTAATTTGAAGACGATGAGCCACTTCATCAATAGTTAATCGTCTGTCTAAGACAATCATTTCCCATGATCGCTCAATGGTTTCTTCATTTGTGGCGGTAAACGATCGTCCGGCTCCTTCACCGTGCTTAACACTCGTGCGAACATTTCGGAATTTTTCAGTCCACTCGTACACACTCCGTTGTAGCAAAACACTGCTCCCGTACTGTACTGAAAGTCTTCTATGAATTTCGGCCCCTGATACACTTTCCGCCCACAAAAAAACGTATCACTGGACGTTGCTCTTCTTTGGTGCAAATAGACAGCGGAGCAGCCATGATTAACAGCACGGCAGCGACAACGAAACTAACGCAGCAGATAGAAAATTGCAAATATATAACAACAAATAAACAATGCATGCGTCACCAACGTAAAACGACAGTACTACCAACATAAACAAAAAAAAACTAAATTGCGGATAATAATTGACTTACCCTCGTATATCAGCAGCAAAGCTTGATCAGCACTCGCAAGTATTAGAGGAGGTTAAAAATTCTTTTTCAATCGCCCTTAAGGCACAGAGTGACGAGTTTTGTAGTTGGCTAAATCCTCATGATATAGATTTGCAACGACAGGGAGATATGCTAGGTCACGTTCTCACTGAGAATAAGGAAGCCAGGTAAGAGATTGAATCTAAACTGGACTCGTTGGGCGAAAAGTTCAAGGGAATAGACGATCAAGTTGCTGCTGTTGCCACTCAGAATGACGAGCAAAATTTCAATCTTAGTTACTGAATGAACGATTAGGAGAGACCAGCACAGTTCTTTAAGTTCACACCGAGCCATTAAACGTCTGTTACTCTAGGTTGGTGGAGACCGAAGAAAAATTGGAAGAATTAGGGATGGGTGTAGTTGCAAAGATCGCGGCACAGTGAGTAGAATTAGAATTAACTTTAGTCAATAAGATTAGTGATAAGGTGTACAATGCTACGGCCGCTCGGCAGGTCTCAGATCCTGGAGCGGGCAGGCCGCTGTCAGTAGGAACACAGGCTGCCTCCCCTGTCAGGGTAGAGGTGGCGCGCCTTATCCTCCTGTTCCATTCACTCCTCGTAATAGGAAATGTTGCAGCGGGATGAATAGTAAAATGCACTCTATAGATTTCGTACAATATTTCCGAGACTGGCATTAAACAGTCAATATCAATCATTGAAAGTTGTTAAATGTATTCTGTCAACACCTCGTTTCCGAGGCAAGTCTATGGTGGCAGATCACCGGGCGTTTATGGACAGACTTCGCACAGTTGAGCAGGGAATTCCTAACACAGTACTGGAATCGCGCGGACAATACAGAGTCACGTTCTCTAATGACGAGTGCTGCGTATAATCCGCTTGGGGGAAGCCTTCGATATTTGTGTGTTTGTGTATGTGTGTATGTGTGAAGTGTCCGCCGTGCGTCACTTGCAACCGCACAATAGAACCTGAGGAGATGATTCCACTAATTTATCACCGGATGCCGGAATGGGCGAGGAGGCAACTGCTGACTAAACCTATCGTCAGCATAGTGCAATCGCTAGAGATTCTGTCCACGCTAGACGATATACAGGAAGAACGAAACCGCCTCCACGCCACTAGTGGAAGACAATATAATGGAGGAATAGGTCCACAGAACACGGAATACTGGGAATATTAAGAGGGTCCTTTCCGGACGGGTAAATAGTCAAATCGGGAGAAACTCAAGCAACAACTTCCGACAAAAGAACCAGCCCGAAAGAAACGTAATATCAGTGCAATTTAGCAACGCCCGGGGGAATAAGTGGAAGACAAATCACCGGCGGAATACTCTTACACAGAATAAGGGCGAAATAGCTCAGCAGATGGAGACGGTTACTATCGCTGAGTTGTGTTCGGAAAAATAGAAACCACGTCTAAGTTACTCCCGCTAGCTGTGTGTGGTGAGACGTAGAGGGAATCGAACTGTCCTCAGAACCATTTAGAAGATCTATTAGCTGAGGAACACCATGTGTCGGAACAGGCATACCAGGAACCGAGGAAATAGCTTTATTTTATCTGTTATACGATCGACCTTACAGAGTAGAGAAGACACTGGGTGACCATACTCATGTTGTTGACACTGATACCGATGCCGATAAAGGAATCCAGATCATCAGCAACATTAAGCTGTTTATCTGCTAAGCTCTCCTCTCTTTCCATTTATAGATTAGTATCGTTACTGTCTGTGGCGTTTCTTACGAGAGTATTCCTTGTGTTAGTGTCATGAGCAGTTAAATACTCATTGTTTGGTAATTATAAGAGTGAGATTTTTTTGTGTCCCAGCCTCGTCGCCGCTTTTCTGTCTTTTTTCCGTCGTAGGTGTCGGGGGCCGAGTAGAATGAGACCGACACAGGAATAAAGAAAGCACGCTTGTGCAGGTACGAAGGTGAGAAGCCAGTGGGACAACAGAAACTAGAAACACTAGAGTAAATTAGAACGAGATGTATATTGCACAGAATTTATACAATACTTAACTTTTACATAGCTCAGTACTGCAGAATACTGATACATATTTGAGCTAGGGGCCTGCCTAGTGCCTATCCGATAGCCAAGTCTTCACTGGTGCCTATCTATTCCGAAGTGTTAACTGGTTCCTATCTCAGTCCCAAGTGAACGATGTCGTTCAGTGTTGGCCACGAGCGGAGTAGCAGCAGAGGGCGCTCGTGGCTGACGTCGTAAGAACGCCGCGCCGTGTGTGCACGGCGGTGCGCGGCGAAAGTAGGTGGCGCGCACTTTGGACTTGTGCGACACCAGACCCCTCCCCCCCAAACCGCCGCGCCGTCGTGGCATAGGGCTGAGGGCCACGGCGGCGACACTGGTAGGAGGGCCTGGGCGGGGGCGTTACTGGTGGCGTTGTAGCAGAGGCTGGGATCGAGACGCCGTCCGCACCCTGGGAAACCCACCAAAAACCTAGGGCAGGGCGCACGCTTCCGCCCAGAGGGAGCAGGTCATCTTCATCTGAGGTGCGTGGCTCAGGCGGCGGGGGCACGCACGGTCCCGGAGTCCTTCTTGCTGACGCTCTCAGCTGCGGCGGCGACGGAGGCGGAGAGGCGGACTGCGTAGGAGGCGCGTCCATCTCCATGGGTACGATCTCGTAGTCCAGGGAAGCTGGACCAGGCGGCGAGCGATGTGGCTGTGCTCCCTGGCGGTGAACTGGGTCTGGAATCAAGAAACCCGAGACAGGATCGCGCGGCCTGTGCAAGCGCAATTGGTTTGCGTGGCGCCGCAGCTCCGTCTCTGTGGATGAACGTACAACATACATATTGCGACCGAGCACGCGTTGAATGATGCCTGGCATCCATCGCGTACGTCCAGCAAACACCTTGTAGAGCACCGGCGTCGAAACCTGAAAACGCGAAGCGCCATACGAACCGACTAGGTGCGTGGGAGGCTGCAGCAGGTGAAGGAGAGTACGGTGACGGCAGCCGTGTAGCAGCTCAGCAGGAGACGGGCCGTCACATGGCATGCACCGATACGTAGACAGGAAAATTTGAAGAGCTTGCTGCCTGGAGTGCTGACCTTTCATCTTCTCCGTGTGTGACTTGAATTTTCTGCTTCACCATTGAACTGAGGGTGAAAAGGTGCGGTGGTAGTGTGCTGAATGCCATTCACACGACAAAACTGTTGAAATTCTGCACTAACAAACTGAGGTCCATTGTCACTGACGATAGTTTCAGGCAAATCTTCGATGCAAAACACGGATGTTAAGGCACTGATTGTACTAGACGCCCTAGTTGAGTTCATGGCAATCACAAAAGGAAACTTGCTGAAAGCGTCTACAACGATTAACCAGAGCGTATTCCAGAAAGGTCCGGCAAATTCAATGTGTAAACGTTGCCATGGTCCCTTGGGGCGTGGCCAGTATGAGAAACGTTGCGGAGGAGCCGCCTAATGCTCCGCACAAACAGTACACTGTGACGTCATACTCTCTATCTGGGCGTCCATACCAATCCAGGTACAATGACGTCTGGCCAGTTGCTTTGTCCTAACAATACCCCAATGTCCTTGATGCAGGAGGCGTAACACTTCTCGTTGCAGGGAACGAGGAACAATCACTCTTGTTTGGTCGTTGTCAGTATGTAACAACAGAACACACTGACTTCAAGATAATGAATGAAGTTGTGCAAAATAACGTCGAAGCATAGGCCGCTCAATGTCTTTGGCTCTGGCAGGCCACCCCGAGCGAACAAAACGTGCTACCACACTTAGGTCTGCATCCGCAGCTGTTTCCTGTGCAACCCGACGAGAGTTCAAAGGGAAATCTGCGACAGCGGAAGCATCTCTGGAGTCTATCTGACAACATGCCATTTCTGAAGAATCAAATGATACATCCTGGCCAACCGGAAGTCGGGAAAGTGTGTCCGCGTTGGCATGTTTAGTGGTAGGTCGGTACAAAATCTCATACTGATAATATGACAATATCAAGGACCATCTCTGAAGCTTTTGTGCCGTTCGTGGCGGAATTGGCTTTGTGGGTGAGAACAACGACGTGAGAGGCTTGTGGTCTGTCAACAAAGAGAATTTTCTGCCATAGAGATAATGATGAAACTTTGTGACGCCGTAAATGATTGCTAAGGCCTCCTTTTCTATCTGACTGTAATTCTGTTGCGTCGGCGTCAGTAGCTTGGATGCAAAGGCAATAGGACGATCGTGACATCCAATACGATGTGAGATTACAGCGCCCAGGCCGTACGATGAGGCGCCAACTGCTAACACTACAGGCTTCTGGGGGTCAAAGGGAATCAAACATGCATCACTGAGTAGTGCAGACTTTAATTTGTCAAAGGCAACCTGGCAATCTTTGGACCAAACAAAAGGAACATTCTTCCTACGTAAGTGATGCAGTGGAGCTGCAATCTGAGAGGCATTGGGAATAAATCTGAAATAATAGTTAAGCTTTCCCATTACTGCTTGCAATTCATGCACATTCTTAGGAGGAGGCAAGTCTTTGATTGCTCTAAGATGTGACTGTAAGGGATGGATTCCTTGGGCATTAATCACATGGCCTAGGTACTCTATTTCAGTTTGAAAAAACGAACACTTTGCTTTATTACAACGTAGACCTGCTGCAGTCAACACTTTGAAAAGGCATTCCAGGTTAGCGAAATGTTCTTCAATTGTACGTCCGGATAGCACAATATCATCCAAATAGTTCGAGCAACACGGTACAGAAACTGTTAGTTGTTCCAAGAAACGCTGAAAAATAGCGGGGGCGGAAGAACTGCCAAAGGGTAGGCGTTGAAATTGAAAAAGGCCCATATGAGTATTAATGACGATAAACTTTTTTGACTCGTCATCAATTGGAATTTGTAAGTATGCCTCTCCTAAATCAATCTTAGAAAAGAAGCGAGACTGTCCTAATCTGTCCATACGTTCCTCAGGTCTGGGCAGGGGGTAAGTGTCTACAATTGTTTGACTGTTCACTGTGGATTTAAAGTCCGCACAGAGATGAAGTTTTCCTGACGGCTTGGGTATAATTACTAAAGGCGAGGCCCACTGACTCGCAGAAACAGGAAAAATCACCCCACTATCTTGCCAACGTTTAAGTTCTTCGGCAACTGTATCACGCATTGCGATAGGCACTAGTCTAGCTTTACGAAATTTTGGAACTGCAGATTCTTTCAAAGTTTCATGTGCCACGAAGTCTTTTGCACAACCTAATTCCGGCGAAAACAAGTCACTGTATTTTTCACAAAATGCATTAATTTTGTCCTGAGGCACTACTGACGTAATGTGAAGCACATCTCTTTGAATTGATAAACCAAACAAGTCAAAAGCATCTAGTCCAAAAATATTCTGTGTAGATTTGGCCTGAAGAACTACAAAAGCAACTGTTTTTGTTACACCTTGAAAAGAGGCGGGCAGGCTACATGTTCCTAGCATGGGAATATTTTGACCTGTATATGCCGTTGCGACGGCGACAATTTTGGCGCACCTAGAAGTTCATAACTGTCTTTCTTAATTAATGTGACAGAGGAACCAGTATCAAGCTGAAACTGCACAGTCTTATTGTCTATGAAAAGAATCACAAAAAGCTTTTGCTTGTGGCTCTCGACAGGTGCGCGAATGTGGGCAACGTCTGATAGAACTTGTTTACTACGCTTGCGCATGCGCGGGCTGCTTATGGTAGGAAGCGGCGCAGAATGGGCACGTAGATTAATATCACTGTCACTAGATGTCACTACCGCCAGATCGGCGTCCGCGCAATGCGAGACTACTGCACTAAAATTACTTTGAGTAGCTACTTCAAGTGTACTGTCACTAGCTACACAGTACTGGCCACTTTTACAATGAGCAGTTGCAGAAGGCACTAGTTTCACTACAGCATTGCACTGTACATAGTCATTTAGCTTGTCCCAAACCCTTTTCCGTTGCACTGTTTTACGCGCTCGTCGGCGCTTGCGACGTGGCTCACTACATAGTTTTGCAGTAGGCGCAGAAGAACTTTCTTGCATGTGAGAATCAATAGAAGCACTGTCTAAGTTCACAGCATGTATAACATATACAGAACGAATTGTTCTCGCACTCTGCGAAGCAATGTTCCGAAAGGCACTGTTCTTGCATTTTTTATTTTGCATACACACTGTTTGTACAGGTCCTGATTTGCCACATTGATAACAGCTTGCGTAGCGACTTGGGCACTGCGCACGTTTGTGGCGAGATACACACGTGGGGCAAGACTTGCGAACATTTTTTTGAAATGAGCGTTGGCGCCCGTTATTCAAATTACGACGGGGCGACCTTTGTGTCGCACTTTGACACTGGCTACTGTTCGCTGTCTGTTCAGCACGGCCGGTAGGATTAGAAGAATCACTAGTGCTATACTGGGAACTGTGACTACGAAAGCTTCCGTTGCGGCGCACTGAATTTAAACTGTGGCTTTGCATTTCTACATATGCTAAGCCAAAGGTATCGTGCGCTTCTATAAGCTGCAGTACACTGTCTAATGAGGGGTCAGACTGTTTTAAAATTGCTGCCCTAATTCTGGGGTCCTGAATGTTCTGCGTAATAGCATCTCTCAACATCATGTCACTATAAGAAATTCCACAAGAGCAAGTAAATTTACAATGGCGGGTTAAGCCCTTCATTTCTGTAATCCATTGTGTGTGGGTCTGTTTCGGTGATTTTTTCAGTCTGAAAAATCGGTACCACGCAGCTGCTATGAGAACTTTTCTCTCGTAATGAGCATTCAGTGCATCTACAATTTGTTCAAAGTCTACAACACGAGGAGATGCGTGGGGGAAAAGTTTCTGCAGTAATACAAAGGTCTGGGGGCCCACAATCGATAAGAAAAGATTCTTCACTCTCTGACCTGTAATTTGATGAGCCGCGACGAGGTCTTGAAATTGAGCGAAGTAGTCGCTCCATTCTTCCTCTCGTTTGTTGTACTGGTGGAACATAGGGAGCGATGCAGTGGCAGGTGCGGGCTTCTGAAGCAACAGCTGTTGTTGTTGGTTAGCTGTCTGTGCCGTCAACTGCAACACCGCTTGAAGTAGTTGCGTGATCTGCGCCATCTGTAACTGAATAATTTCCATTACGTTTGGGTACGGGGTAGTGGCCATGCTGACTGATTAGGCGCCGTGCATACAAGTAAATTATAACAAAACACAAATGCAATATGAAAGGAAGGCTCGCTCTGCAACAAAAAAGTCCACAAAACACGGAACAAAATATCTTCCCCCAAAATTCTTATAATAAGGGTGCTCCGACTGCTGCTGTCTGGCTGCTGCAAGTGAGCTGGTCCAAGGTTCTTCTACACTCCTCGTTGCCACTTTTGTGTCCCAGCCTCATTGCCGCTTTTGTGTCTCGTTTCCGTCATAGGTGTCGGGGGCCGAGTAGAATGAGACCGACACAGGAATAAAGGAAGCACGCTTGTGCAGGTACGAAGGTGAGCAGCCAGTGGGACAGCAGAAACTAGAAACACTAGAGTAAATTAGAACGAGATGTATATTGCACAGAATTTATACAATACTTAACTTTTACATAGCTCAGTACTGCAGAATGCTGATACATAATTGAACTAGAGGCCTGCCTAGTGCCTATCCGATAGCCAAGTCTTCACTGGTGCCTATCTGATTCCGAAGTGTTAACTGGTTCCAATCTCAGTCCCAAGTGAACGATGCCGTTCATTGTTGGCCACGAGCGGAGTACCAGCAGAGGGCGCTTGTGGCTCACGTCGTAAGAACGCCACGCCGTGTGTGCATGGCGGCGCGCGGCAATAGAAGGTGGCATGCAGTTTGGACTTGTGCGACACCACAAGATTTGTTTCTTTCGTGTCTGTGTAAACCTAAGATAGAGTGTTTGCTTCTCAAGCTGTAATAAGTAATTTGAAATTGTCATTTTTCTGGATGTTCCATGACGGGAACCTAGGGGAAAAATAAGTTTTTGAAACTGTTGAGAAGAGACGGGGTTCTGAGATGAGGAAAGGAAATCAGAAGTATAGCTCACGTGTCCCGACGTGAAATGGATGGGCGACTAAGGTGGTAACAGCACGTGGGCTGTTCTCTTAGAGGCAGGAGGCGCTTGAGAAGTCACTGCCTTTCGTGGCTGGCTGTAGCCGGCGCACTGTTAAGCCCTGTTTTTCACAGAAGAATACTTACCGACGGTAGATCGAGTCTGACGATCGGTGTACCACACTGAACTCCTCCCTACAGTGTATCATAATGCAATTAATTAACCATGCCAGTGAACAGTAGAAATACGAATGCTAACCTTTATTGGGAACCAACGAATTTCAGCACCCCACAAGGAAAAGAATAAATCTCACACACTCGAAGAATAGGTGGAACAACACAAGACAACTGCTACGTTATAAACCTCTAAATTTAAGTAAATAGAAGGGCCTTAGTAGAAGAAAGAAGATGTTTACTATTTTCAATAATCTGTAAACGTGAGTACATAGTGATATGTAAGGTAAAGGAAAGCAGGGGATAGTCACAAAGTACTCCATCGGATAATGCAGAATCTAAAACGAACAAGAAAGAGGTTAAATTGAGAATTGTGATTCGGTAATTCTAATCGTAAAGGCTAGAGGCAACACAGGAATAGTGTCAGTCTCGATTGCCAATTCGTTCAGTAACTCTACTTATGAACTAACTTATACTGAAGACAGCAAAAATATCCATGCCCAAGAGGAGATGCTAACCGCCGACGACTCTCGAATATGGCGAAAAAAGGTAACAATTATTCCAAATGGAAGAGGCAAAGGTTGTAATCAGAAAGCACTTGATCGTCATCACTAGTTCAGAGATGAAAACTTCAGGTAAAAGAAACTAAACAAGCATATATATGATTATAATTTCTCTGCACGATTGTTAAGGTATCTAGAATTGACATGGTGCCACTATGGGAAGAACTACAATCAGAATGAAACTTGTTTTAACGAAATTCAAGTGTTTTTGGTTAAAATTCTTTTATTATTTGTGTTAGATTGTATTACGTAAACTGTTAATGCTATCTTGGAGTCTAATAGGGGTCCTTTTGTAACTGAGCCAACATAGTTGGGTGTCGTCTGCACCTTACAGGGGGCTTCTTTATAAAAAGACAGGGAGGGTCGGTCAGTGCATAGTTGACAAAGTTCCTAAAACACCTCCCTCTTTCATGCCTTCCCTCGGCGATGTTACCAACGCACTTCATGCCAGTGCCCTTGTTTGTAAACAGGGCAGCACTGCACGCGAGGTGCCGTGTCGATATGCAACTTCAGTGCATATCTAAAATCACTCTTTTACTAACCTTGTGTCTTCTGTCGTAGTTGATGTCCCATTGCACAGGTGAAGCACACAGGTCGCGCATCCATTGTACCTGAAGTGATGCTTAAAGAAGTGTTGAGATGTGGCTAGGAAGTACTGCACTACAAATAACTTTAGCTTTTGTAGGATGCCAGTGCTTGTATTTATTGAAGAAATGCCAGTTTATATCCAAGCACAAATATAAAGATTGAGTAATATTAAATATATAAACGATACATAACGTATAAACTGTCCCTGGCCCGCACTGAACTAACATGAATGTGCAAGGTATCGCGGTCAGCGCTCGAGTGACTGCCGCCGCACCTCGCTGTGCCACAAGCCACCGTTTTGGCGCCAAGTGAAACTTCTAGACTACCATTGTTCAAAATATTACAAAATATAGAAATAATTAAATCTTTGAATGAACCGAAATATAGCTTAGCACAAAAAGTGAACAGATGATTTTTAATAGACATAGGAAAGTTAAATATTAATAAAAGAAGCTTAAAGTTTGACGGACAACTAGTATAGGCGGGAGCCAATCAGATCTCAACTTGCAATAGGGGCGGAGCTTTCACACGAGATACAAGCTCATCTACTGTCTCTCTCTCACCCTATGTATTATGTAACACATTTCCCCAACCAAGAAAACTTCTTTAACACCTAATATATTGATATGCGAAATAAACGGCTCCACGTCAGCCCCCTCACAACCTCCTTCAGAAATTGATAACTAGAAAGTAATCTGCGGTTGGCAAGGACCGTATAGATAAAGGCGACAGCAGCTGGTTGTGAGCGGACGCCTATCAGGGCCAGGGCCTGACGTAAACCAACACCACCTAGAAGACAAAGCCTCACAATTGGCCGTGCCTACGTCATATTTAAAGGCCGCGACTGCCGTCTGACTGGCCGGCTGCTACACAGCGGTTGGCGTGCCCCAGCGGCCAGCCAGTGAGTTGGCGGCCGCGGCCTCTACGTGTGACGTAGGCATGGCCTGTTGTATGGCCTTTTCTTGTAGGTGGTGTTGCGTAAAAAGTCCACTGAGGCACCGAAGGGTGTGTTACAGAGGTCGCAGCCGAGAACCGATTGCAGAGTAACATATACAGAGGAGAAGTGTCCCCCTAAACCACTGTCCTACACTCCCCTCGTAGTTCTGTAAGATGCTAGCAGGTGTCAGGCGGTTCCCTGGCTTAGGGTGCCTCTCGCACATCAGAGGGTAGCGTGGAGGGGAGGCTGAGGGGAGAGCTCGTACTGCCTGCCACGAGGTCACCGCTGTGTCCGGCTTGCTGGCGTTTGAGGGAGGGGGTGGTGGGGACAGCCGCTACCTGCCGCCTGCTCTGGTCAGTTTAAAGGGCTGCTTCTGACCACAGCGCCACCATGTGACATTTTACGGAACTGCTGGAAACCTTCCCTCCCCGCACCCCTGAGCGTAGGACTGGCACCATACGGAGGTTCCCCGTCTGTATATATTTGTCTGTGCTCCTGGCCTACCGGTTGACCCGGCCGGCTATTGCAAGGGGCCAGCCTCACCAGGCCTTTCATCGCTTACACCCTCTCCCCTCCCGCCAGCTATGGGCCAGCACAGCTGGTCACCCGACGCGAGCTCGTTCCTCAGGCATCTGCGTGTGTGCTGTGAGTGTCTACCCGAGTACTATGCAAACAAAATAGCTAGGGTGGCGAAGTGGCTCATTAAAATATAATGGAGTGGTGATTTTTTAAGGGTCCTGATTTGGAAACATTATCCCTGCAAAGTTGTTTAAGTAGTTATGATAAACATGAGCAAAATAAAATTTATTATGTTATTCCGACCACGAATTCGAGTTGCCAGAAAATTACGAACTCCCGGATACCAATAACAGACCGGACGGTTCTTTAATAAAAAAAGGAGCAAAATGAAATCAATTAATTTAGGAGTGTTTATTAATATTCACTAACCATGGAGCATCACAGAATGATTGCTTACTTAGAGAACAATCGAATGGAAGGGACCGGGTAAATTTATACATTACCCGTTTGGTTAAAGTAAAATTGCTCAAAATGGAGAATTTTCTGTAGCCGTTAAATTTAAAAAGCAAGCGGAAGCCACGCCATTGAGGAGATATGCCAACTTTGTCCATCACTTCAAACAGGTGTCCCAACCTTAGCTTCCGGGACACAGTGCCGCCCGCAAGGGCTAAGCTTCCCCAACGCTTTCTCTCCCCTACCTGTAAGGTTGGCTACCGCGACTACTTTTGAACAACGTAAGAACACTGCAGTGCCGTGCCCGGAGAGCAGCCGTGCACTGCCATTTGGTTGCAGAGCTTCGAAGTTTTCACCTCGCGGGCAGTCTACGGCGGAAGTTACCAACGTATTAGGGATGTGTGACTTTTAGGACCGTCCGCGTCTCTTACAATGATGGGCGAGTGGAAGCATCTGGTACACTTACCATTCAGTTGAAAGTGAGGAAAGTAAGCTTGGCCATTTGGCCCCTGCTCTGGTTATAGTATGATAACTTCATGGCTAGTAACATTCTCTCTGTTTCAACGACTCTCCGCTTTTTCTAGGGACTGCAAATGTATCTGTATAAAATGTGTTTATTTCTTGACTATTGTTAGTAATTCCTTTTGTGGCAAAATAGTCTCATATGTGACACAATATTAAACATTCAACAGGCCTACCTCAATTTCGTAATATCTTTATGAATACAGATTTCACCACACTTCTGCCTATTTGTTCTGTTACTTTCCTACTGTCGTCTTTGAAATTAACGAATCTTCAATGAGGCGACGAAACACCTGCCTACAGAAGAAGTCCGACGCCTTTACGGTCCAAGGACAGCAGATCAGCAGGTGAGTGTAACTTCCTGGCTGAGAGGAAAGGCGATAGGCAGCAATCCTTCTTGCTTCATTTTCGTTAGAAAACCTCCCCTTTTTACACTGTACCAGTTATCATATGGTCTATGGTGTAGAGTACCTTGGAATAGACTTGGTACAATTAAACCAATGACCATGCAAGAGGTCAACTATTTGCACAATGTGACAACGATTATTCGTAACAACTCTTCAACATATACAGGCCTTCTTGATTTCTGTTATAAGTATAGTGCAGTTATTGTAACACTCAGGATATTAAGCCTCAAAATTCACCTAAATAAATTTTTAACCATTTACCTTTGCTGTGAGTAATAGTTTTATTGTTTTCAGACACGTTGGTTCCAAGAGGTAGTGAACAAGGCCATCAATAGAATCTGTTGCTGTTGTAGTATGTCAAATGGATTCGTAACAATCTTTTGTAAACGTCAATGCAGTGTTTCTATATCAGGCACATAATAAAATAACAATCTTTTGACTTACGACGTCCTGATACATTTGTTTTTCAACACGCCACTCTTTTCACAACACCAAAGTCGATTGCGAGCAACCTTTGTATTCTAAATAGACTCTTTGAGATTAATTCTTTTTCTCATTACATCCTAAATTTTTCTTAGTAAATTTCGGTTCAAACGCAACATACGATTTCTCCCACCCAATATAATTGCTTAAAATTATTTCCGTTTTTCCCCAGACCTTTTTATTTATATTCAGTATCTCAACTTACGTGTCGTAGCTTCCGTGCTTGATTTGTCTTTAAAAATAATCTGCTACTACCATAACTTACTGGAAGTCAGAACTAACTCTTATTCGTGGGCCTTGTGGAGCATAGCTGTCGTTAACTATTCCGAAAAATGCAGGTAGGTGAACGTAGCTGATGTTAGTTTCGAAACTGTTCGAAGCAAACAGTGAAACTTTGATTTTATTTGTCTGATCAGAATCCATTTTTAATTTCGTAATAGAATATCATGTTAACATTTTCGTTTACATTTGATCTTTTTCTAGTAACGATTCTTGCTTAAAATTTTCAGTCATTACTTCATATTTTAAACCGTTTCCTGCCGGTATACCAATACAGGTGATTTCCATGCGAAAAGAGTTGACAAATAATTATTGCTCCCCGAAATGGTTAGGAGGCACTGAATTGACTGTATAAGTGTCCAAAAGACTAAATTAATGTTTCATGGAAATCAATTTAATCATAGGGTACATAAGCTCTCGAGGCGCTTGTTCAATCTTAGCATGCTACTGATGGTTAGACATATTCAGTCGTTTTCAAGACGCAGCTGTATTGTTCTTACCAAGTATAGGGGTTAATTGAAAACCACCACGTCTCTTAGGATGCTAATTATGTTTATAAAATTCTGACAAGATAGATGAAGCGAGATTGTTCCATGTAAGCAATATTTGATCTGTTTGTTTGCCATATGTGGATTTGAAGTATCTCCGTAGACATAATGATAGATTCTTGGACGTGGCTCACTGAAAACAATCACTGCAAGATACGTGTGCTCTATTGACTTTTGGTGTTGATTTGTTAATTCACGGTATTACTCCCTCTCATGGGAGTTCAAATGATCAGATGTTTGTAAATCTATTGGACATAACTTCTGCGGTTATCAGTCCCTAGGCAAGTAAACTACTTTAGCTGAGGACAACGCACACATCCTTGCCCGGTAAAAGACCTAACGGAAGTCTTTCTTGTCACATTGGTTCTTAACATAGCAACAACACTTGTTACTGTTTACAGTAGTTAGCTAAGAATAATTTCAAATTTCGTTTCTCTATTCTACAACTGCATTATTATAAAAGATGGACTCATTAATAGTGTTATATAAAAGGAACATTAAAAATTCAGAGCTGTATCTCAAAAGCATTTTAGAGACGAACATATTTTCCGTCAGAAATTTATTTTATAATTTCTTGAATGAATCTCTTAAGTATTTCAAATTCATTAACATTGTTCATACAGAAGTCTTTGCATTTCAAAAATTTAAACATTTACTTCACTGTATTATAATTTTATAACAATAGTCCCAGGATAGCACGTCCTAATTTTCTGAGATTCTTCTTTCTTGCGATAGTGTTCCTGATCGAGTAGTATAGAAATAATCACTGTGTGACTGCTTCTTGTATTATGCTGAATATCACTTCATCATCATAATAGACATACATATCGGCCATACGACTTGCACCACGTAGCCGACCAAGAAGGCCAGCAAGGCCGTACAACATTTCAATTCAATCGTGTTTTATCATGTAAATTAAAATACAGCTTTGAGATACTGGGAGTATTAAAGATTGCATACACATTTCTTCCTTCTATTTAGTACTCTTTATTTTGTTACAACTTTATTTATTCTCGTGAGAATACTTTTCCATTTTTAGTAATTTAATCACCACTGATGCCAGTTACTGTTAATCTTACTAATTTTGGAAAATGATTAGGTTTTCATGATAAGGTAAACCTAGCAGCATGTTAATTTTCCATAGGGTATCGTACAATTTACATGTCGAATATTACGATTTTGTGAATTATTTCAAGTATCGTGAAGAATATTGGTCACTTAATACTGCAAACGTAAGGGGGATATCATTAATTGTGATTTAAGAAACAAATGGCCTGTCGTAGATTGTGCTGCTAAATACTGAAAAAAATTCGACTGTTCTGTAAGTTGACTTCTGGAAGGGAAGCTATAAGCGAAGCTGTGTTTCACAGGAAAAGCCACAAACAAAAAACAGCGTATTTTGTTCCACGAGACACTAAAGTTTACGTCTGTCAGCCCGTACTTTATGGTGCGTTGAGAATTAATTAATTGCGTTCTGTATATGAGGACAGAGAGTTCATAAACGGTGACTCGTGGACGTAGCTAGTTAGAAACACAAAGGGAAATGGTTTTCCGAGCAAATACGGGAAGTAGTTCTTATTCGACGTTAAAATAAACTTGTTACCTTTTTTATCAGTTCATAAATACTCTTTTTCCTGTGAAACTTGAATTCAAGCGGTAATTGCACCTTGCATGAATAATTTACTTTTTGTTTACTGCATGAAATACCGTCAACTAGTACTATTAAATTTGAAAATGACAGATTACGTATTGTAACGGCATTTACGGACTACTTCATTTATACGGAACAAATATTTGCTTCATAGTTTTCTAACAATGTCCCATCTGCTATACCCCCACAATATTATTATGTATTTTGAAGCGCAATCGAGATCCTTAGAAATCATACTCTAGACTCTTTGACACTATTATGCAAAGCAGTAACGAATAAGTCAGAAACAACTGTTAATAACACTGTCTTGCTTGCAGATTGTTTATTCTTTAACGACGCGTTTCGCCCTTTAGCAGGCCATCTTCAGATTATTTGCGTAATAGAATTCACACAAAATTACAAAGCGTAATTACAAAACAGGAGTAGTGGGAAATGGGCTTATTTTGTGCTAAGTAGATAAAATGATAAAGCTTACAAAACGCTCTCCGCGGAGTAACACGGTAAATTGGTTTTCGGAGTACTATGTTTTCGCAATTTTAGATTTTCTTGTAACCCTACAACTGATCGGGTAAGGACGAATTAGAGCTGGAACCTACTCGATAATGATATGAAAAGCAAAAAAATCGATTTTAAATTACCTAAATAGAAACGGCGGTCCCTGATGACACAAGATAAGCCCATGTTTACAACTGCGATCACGGGCGATGGGCGGGCGTGGTGTGAAGCTTCGCCGATTTGAACAAAATAAGTTCAATTCATATGTTCAAATGTTTGTAGAGCTTATGGGACTTAACTACGCGGTCATCAGTCCCTAAACTTACAAACCATTTATGAACTAGCTAATACTAAGGACGGCACAAATATCCATGACCGAGGGAGTATTCGAACCCCCGACAGTAGTGGCCGTGCAGACCGTGACTGGCGCGCCGCAGTCCCCTCGGCCACCGCGGCCGGCAACAGAATAAGAAAGGGATGGTGGCTATGGAGTGACGTGGAAAGCCGGTGTAGATGACTGGAGAGATGGACTCTAGCTATTTGGAGATATATTTAACGGAAGGAGATTATTAAGCCGGACAGAAGTTAATAGATCGCCTGTGTTGGTGCTTATATCTGAAAAGGAATTACAGTACTTTCTTTTAACAGAGTCATCATAATATTTAGAAATGTTTGATATTTGCATGCCAACTCATAGTTTAGGATATGTGGCTGTCCGAAGTACGTACGTTTTACTATCTCAACCTTTTCTAGTAAATTAACCTTCCGCCCGTTCTGCGCGATTTGTGAAATTTGCATGTAATCGACGAATCTTCTGTATATGACTATTTATTGCTTATTGGTGTTTTATGTTGGAAGTATTGAGAATCAGTGTGGGTGACAAATATATCGGCAAGGAAACCTGAGAGACAACAACCCATGGCTAAACGGACGTTTCATTTAGAAAAGCAGTTGTTAAAAAAAAGTGTTTGTTCGTGGTAAGTTGTCGTAATAGTGAGACAATTTCAGCAATTTCGTATGGTAGGAGGTTTTGCCGGCCGCGGTGGCCGAGGGGACTGAGGCGCTCCAGTCACGGTCTGCACGGCCACTACGGTCGGGGGTTCGAATCCCCCCTCGGGCATGGATATTTGTGCCGTCCTAGTTCGTAAGTAGTTCATAAGTAGTTTGTAAGTTTAGGGACTGATGACCCCGTAGGTAAGTCCCATAAGCTTTACAAACATTTGAACAATTTTTTTTTTTTTTTTTTTTTTTTTTTTTTAGGAGGTATTCTTTCGTGTAAAGGTTTTGATGGATGATGTCGATGGTTTGCTCCATGAGTACATAGGTATATAAATTGTATATCTCCAATGAGAAGAGGTAGCAACCATCTGGAAACATTTGGTTAAGCAATAAATCAACTAGTTATTTTCTATTGCGCAAAGTAAACTTTTCTTCAGGAAGCGGCAGCTTCATTAACAAACGCAACATAAATATAGAGTCAGGCTCTCCCAGGAGGATAGGGTAGTTTATTTTGTGGGTCTTCATTTTGGCTCTTGATGTAGGAGATTTAGCTTCCATAAACTTACGTTTGAAGAGCTCTTCGAGGAGGGGGGGGGGGGGATGTTGTAGAGGCACGATTCTAAGTCATTTTTGTTGTCTCGAGTAGTTTGCAATGGGGTCAGAATCTATCATCTTTATGACAGTCTGTTCAAAGAAAGCCAAGGTCTTACTAATATAATGATATAGTCTACTTTGTGTATTACGACTCCTGTAATGACCTTGTCGGCGAGTAGGATTATTGGGGTTTTCCTCTCTGAGATTTTGGTAATTGATTTTGAAATTATTGAATCAGAGTAGGACGGGCATTTAGTTGGCGCTTTATGGATTCCCCCTTTGAGGAACATACTAAAGCCTCTGAACATCAACGGCCTACCATTGACAAGAGAAAAAATTACATATTGCGCAGAAGAGGTTGAAGTTAAATTAACTGGTAGAGTTTAAGATAGCGAAGCGCACTTACTTTGTACAGCCACACCTCCTAAATGATCAGTTCGCATGCAAAGTTCAAACATTTCTAAATATTATGATGACTCTTTTCAAATAAAGTACTGTAATTCCTTATAAGTACCAGCACAGGCGATCTATTAATTTCTGTCCTGCTTAATAACGTCCTTTCGTTAAATATGTCTCCAAATAGTTAGGGTCAATCTGTCCCGTATTCTATACCAGCTTCTTGTGTCACTCCCTACCCACATACCCTTTTAGTTAGTCTGTACAAGTCGGCGGAACAGCAACCCACGTCGGCCCACCGCCCGTAATCGCAATTGTAAACATGGGTTTCTAATGTGTCTTCGGAGACCGCCGCTACTGTTGAGGTAATTTAAAATCGGTTTTTTGCTTTTCACATCCTTACCGAGTATTTTCCAACTGTGATTCGTCGTTAATCGATCATTTGTAGAGCCACAACGATATTCAAAACAACATAGAAACACCGCAAGCTATCTTACGGTGTTACACAACAGAGAGCGCCTTATAAGTTTTGTTTACCATTTATACTATCTACTTAGCACAAAATAAGCACACGTACCACTACCCCGCTTTTGGATTTACGTCTTGTAGTATTGAGTAAATTCTGTCACGCAGATAATCTGAGAATGCCCTGCTAAAGGGCGAAACACGTCATTAAAGAATACACAATTTGCAAACATGACGGTTTCTACTGAAGGAATATTTATTCTCACTGATTGATACACACGATGAATTGCAAATCATTTTATTGTCAACGTTTTGTGAAATAACTTTACTTCTAATATATCCCAAACTACAGCCGTGAAGAAGAAATCTTGGAGTACACATTACTTGCTGTGGAAACAATTTCCGTCATGTAGTTGCATGTGAAGAAATAGAGAAACGTTTCTGAGACTTTCGCTTTATTAAACCGTGCCCTTGTGACAAACAAGGGAATAAGAAACTTCCTAACAGATTAAAATTGTGTGCCGGAACCGGGACTCGAACCTGGGACCTTTGCCTTTCGCGGGCAAGCGCTCTACCGACTGAGATACCCCGACCCCGACGCGACTCACGATGCCGCCTCACAACTACTTCCGCCAGTACCTCGCCTCCTACTTTCCAAACTTCACACAAGCTCTCCTGCGGAAGTTGCAAGACTAGCACGCCTGGAAGAAAGGATATGGTGGAACATGGCTTAGCCACAGCCTAAGGGATGTTTCCAGAATGAAACTTTCACTCTGCAGCGGATTGTGCGCTGATATGAAACTTCCTGGCAGAGTAAAATTGTGTGCCGGAACCGGGACTCGAACCTGGGACCTTTTCCTTTCGCGGGCAAGCGCACTACCGACTGAGCTAACCCGACACGACTCACGATGCCGCCTCACAACTTTACTTCCGCCAGTACAAGGGAATACTCTGAAAAGCGTCGAGAACTGCCCGCCAACTTGATGTTAATTTTTTGGGTTATTGATATTTTCATTCAGTTGAGTTCCACTGAGAGGCCAAGCCAGTGAATCCTGTCTGTTTCTAAAGCGCTTCTGGGTGGCACCAGAGGGAGAGACAGGCGCTGAGTCCATGTGAGATGGAGGAACATCCTTGGGGGAAGGCACCCATCCATTTCAAAGCGAGCGAGGCAGTCCGTGGCGGTCAGCGAACGCCGTTGCCTTGTTCCTGCAGCCAAACCCTCGGCCCAGGTGAAGATGACGCCGATGTGGCGCGCACGAAGGCACGTCGAAATTTTTATCGTGATCGCCCTGGGAACGGCAGAACCACACCGAGACGTACTGTTAGGTTCAGGTCAGTGACCGACCCGCGGAGAAATACGTACAGCGCACACAGCTATGTGGGGCGTGTTGTTCAGGAACGGTCGTCGTTGGACTGCACTGAGCGGAAGGACAGTTTTCCGAAGCTATCTTGGCGACGTGTCCGCGCAATGGAGGAAAATAGGCGCCTAGAGAGCGAATGGCTATCGTTTTCGAGTGAGGGGGTAATCTCGCGTTTTGCGAGTAGAGTGCGGAGCAGCGCTCCAGAAGGGATTCGGCTTTGGCAGCTATGAGTACGGTCGGCTCGACTTAGGTGCTGGCGTGCGTATTTTGAGACTTCGGTTATTTTTTCACCTAATCCTCATTACAAAGAAAGCAGGTGCAGACAAGTGTGAAAATTACAGAACCATCAGTTTAATAAGTCATGGTTGCAAAATATTAACACGAATTTACAGAAGGATGGAAAAGCTGGTAGAAGCCGACCTTGGGGAAGATCAGTTTGGGTTCAGGGGAAATGTAAGGAACACGGGAGGCAATACTCACTTTACGGCTTATCCTAGAAGATAGATTAAGAAACGGCAAACCTACATATCTAGCTTTTGTAGATTTGGAGAAGGCTTTTGACAATGTTGATTGGAATAAACTCTTTCAAGTTATGAAGCAAGTAGGAGTAAAATATAGGGAGCGCAAGGTTATTTACAACTTGTACAAAAACCAGACAGCGGTTTTCCGAGTTGATGGGCATGAAAAGGATGCAGTGGTTGGGAAGGGAGGGAGACAGGGTTATAGTCTTTCTACAATGTTATTCAGTTTGTACATTGAGCAAGCTATAAAGGAAACCAAGGAGAAATTTGGAGAAGGAATTAAAGTTCAGGGTAAAGAATTAAAAACATTGCGTTTTGCCGACGACATAGTAATTCTGTCAGAGCCAGCAAAGGACCTGGAAGAGCAGTTGAACGGAATGGACAGTGTGCTGAAAGGTGCATGTAAGATGAAGATTAACAATAGCAAAACTAGGGTAATGGAGTGCAGTCTAAGGAAATCAGGTGATGCTGAAGGAATTAGATTAGGTAAACGAAACAATAAAGGAGGTAGATGAGTTTTGTTACTTGGGCAGTAAAATAACAAATGATGGTCGCAGTACAGAGGATATAAAATGCAGAATGGCAATGGGTAGAAAAGCGTTCTTGAGAAAGAGAAATTTGTTAACCTCGAATATTGATTTAAGCCTAAGGAAGTCTTTTCTGAAGGCATTTCTGTGTTGTGTTGCATTGTAGGTAGTGAAACATGGACGATAAGCAGTGCGGACAGGAAGAATATCGAGGCTTTTGAAATGTGGTGTTACAAACGAATGCTGAAGATTAGATGGGTGGATCGCGTAACTAATGAGGAGGTACAGAACAGAATTGGGGAGAGAAGAAATTTCTGGCATACCTTGACTAAAAGAATGGATAGATTGGTAGGACACATTCTTAGACATCAAGGAATTGTGAATTTAGCGTTGGAGGGGAGTGGGGTAAAAACCGCAGAGGAAGACCAAGAGATGGATGCAGTAAGCAGATTCAAACAGATGTAGGTTGCCGTTCTTATGTGAAGTAGAAGAGGCTTCCGCAGGATAGGGAATTGTGGAGAGCTGCATCGAACCAGTCTCCGGACTGAAGACCACTACAACAACATGCGGTAGTGAAATTGGAGTTTCAGAGTTAGTTTTTACAAACCGCCCGAAACCTGTCTGTCGACCTGAGGATCATAAAGGTGTGAATAGGCTCAGCAAGTTGAATCAGCAGTACCGGCGCGCTGATAACGTTATTCCTAGCTCTGGTGTCAATTGCGCAAGAAGTATTGTGACCAGTACACACAGTCTGAGCTGACGAGTCATAGCCGAGCTTGTGGTTTCGTTTGACACTGTGCTTATCATGGAGGCAGAGGCTGAGAGTAGGGCATTCACGCTTCTGCCTTGAGAAGCTTCATTTTTTTTATTTTTTACTTGCTGAAAACCCGGCGTTGCCCGGGTATTTATTTATTTATTCGGACCTTGAGTTAGTACTTTTCCTATCCACTCTCTCTCTGTCCATCGCCTTTTTTCTCAAAACATATTACATTTATCAGAGAATATATAAGAAATCACAGATAAAAATGCACTCGTTTCGAAGAATCCAATCACGAAATTCAACAATAATGATTGTAATAATATCACAGATGGATCACTTGTTGTAATGTGCGAGACGTCAAATCGATTGTTTTAAAGAGATGTATTAAAAGAAATTTCTTTTTTACTGCTTCATTTATTTATTCTTATATTTCCTTATTCGTATGCTTATCCTTACAGAGAAAGAGCCGAAGACATTGTAGCACCCATAGACCAAAGATATAGTCTGTAGCATCACGTTTCGCTGTACGTAACGTCCTTGCTATAGAGTCGCAAACGTCATCGCTGGCCTTCAGTCCGAATTTTTTTAATAATTTGACGACTTTCAACCACCATATCTTCCACCCCCTTATAGCTGTCGGCATGGAACTGCGATGGTGTATAACGGAACACTTCGGACAACAATCACACACACACCATTCGTTTGCGTTCTGTAGTTTTCGCTGCAGAGCGAAATATTAACACACACACACACACGTAGAATTTTATATACACCGATAACTTTCCCCACATATTCTCCACCCTTTTATCATTATCAACCCTCATGCAACAATGCAATCAATAAAACCATTTCCAAAGAGAAAGTATAATTTTCAAAGAATCTTTATTGTTCCGCATTTCGCGTTATATTCTCCAAATTACTAAATATCTATCAGATCGCTATAAAACCGTGCCTAAAACCTTTTTCAGGTATAAATTAGTAACTGTACAAATATTGTAGTCTCTGCGTCTTGTCGTATGGACGTGATAAGCGTACACCGAACAGATATTCACATTAATATATATATATATATATATATATATATATATATATATATATATATATATATATATATATATATATAAACAGCTATCCGATAGACACAAAACCGTGCCTAAAGCCTTCCCCGGGTAGACATTAGTAACTGTACAAATTTTCAGTTGTTTATGTCTTGTGGTTCAGACGTGATAAACGTACACGGAACAGACATTCACATTTACAGATATAGATTTTGATCGGACCGCGGTTTGCAGCACTCCAACGCACACCAGTTCCAGTGACGCCGGCTCCAGCAGCATTTGGTTGAGTGTTGCTTGCAACTGCTTATCTGGGCGACAGTTAGGATTCTTCCTTTTGGCGGTTTTCTCAAATATCATTTTATGTGCAGAGCGCTCATAATTATAGCACGCTCCCTTAGACCCCTTCATAATGTGAGATATTTACCGTGTCTGAAA
This sequence comes from Locusta migratoria, assembly GCA_026315105.1. Lineage (NCBI taxonomy): Eukaryota > Metazoa > Arthropoda > Insecta > Orthoptera > Acrididae > Locusta > Locusta migratoria. The sequence continues at coordinate 438,758,954 of CM048748.1, read as the reverse complement.
CTAGTTATAGTAGGAACTTGCCAGTCATTTATTAGTGTCATTTTTGCATTTATTCCTGTACTGTAATCTGAAATTGTTTGACATTTCTTTTTTGACACCGTACCTCACAAACGGCTTTCAATCAAATTGCTTGGTTACGGTATATTGCCCCAAATTTGCGACTGGTTAGGAAATTTCCTCTCAGAGAGGACACAGTGCGTATTAATCGATGGAAAGGCATCGACTAAAACGTAGGTGATTTCGGGCGTTCCACAGGGTAGTGTTATCGGTCCTCTGCTGTTCCTTATTTACATAAACGATTTAGGGGAAAATCTAAGTACCTCTCTTAGGTTGTTTGCAGATGACGCCGTCATTTACCGTCTAGTAAAATCATCTGAAGATCAAAACCAACTGAAGAACGATTTGAATAAGATATCAGTATGGTGTAAGTATTGGCAGTTGACTGTAAATAATGAGAAGTGTGAAGTCGTCCACATAAATACGAAAAGAAATCCGTTAAAATTTGTTTACATGATAAATCAATCAAGTGTGAAGGCCGTAAACTCCACAAAATACCTAGGAATTACAATTACTTCTGACTTAAACTGAAAATAACACGTAGATAATGTCGTGGGAAAGGCGAACCAGAGAGTGCGTTTTATTGGCAGAACCCTTAAAGGATTCAATAGAACTACTAAAGAAACTGCAAACACTACGCTTGTCTACGGAGTATTGGTGCCCAGTGTGGAATCCTTATTAGGTGGGTTTGACGAAGGACATCGAAAGAGTCCAAAGAAAGACAGCTCGTTTCGTATTGTCACGATACAGGGGAGACAGCGTTACGGAAATGATACAGGATCTGGGATGGGAATCATTACAACGGCGCTTATCGCTGCGGCGTGGGCTACTTACGAAACTACAATCGCCAACATTCTCCTCCGAATGCGAAAATATATTGTTGATTCCCTCTTACATAGGTAGAAATCAGAATAAAATACGAGATATGAGAGCCCGAACGGAGAGATTCAGGTGTTAATTCTTCCCGCGCGCTATTCGAGAATGGAGTGGGAGGTAAAAGAGTATAACGGTGGTTCGATGAACCCTCTGCCAGGCACTTAAATGTGATTTGCAGAGTATCCCATGTAGATGTAGATGTAGATGAAACTGTTCCTATTTTCGTCAATTAATGGATCTTACCCTACTGTTTTGTGAAATAAATTAAGACATTATGAAATTAACCTGCGTCGGATTTGGTATTTAGATTTCCCATTTTCATTATATTTTGGTGGGTAGTTGCTTGTCGAGAGGCCAGGTCTCTTTTAAGGCACATTTCAGTAATTGTTAGGTGGGATCTGCTAATCCACACCCGTCCTTGTGGTCCTCATTTCCCACATATCTGCACCTCTCCAAACTAACCATAACCCTCGTAACTTTACAAGGTGTTAACACTTGGTTAACCTTTACAATGTCATGCATGATGGTGTTTGGTAAATAGAGGCTTGAAAAAATAGCAACACCAGTGGTGCTATGACTGTACTAGGTGAATTTGTGCCAGTAATTTACTTCTGTTGTCGTGTTCCTGTCAGTGATGCACATAAACTCTTTTGAGAAACATTTTCAGAATTACATAACATTAATAACTTCATCATCAGTGGTCATGATTTCTGTGTGATTATCGTTTTTGATTAATTGTGCAGTTTATGCTCGTCTTATTGTGCATTTTCTTCCATTACCTTATGTACCACAGCGAAGCAGTTATTTCTACGTATGGCCCTAGATGTCGAAGACGGATAATGCTAAATTCATTTTTGTCCACACTTCATTGTATTTATTACCAATAAAGGAAAAAAAAACTGTTAAGTAAAGCGATATACACTTACAACACCTGCAACTCTGATTAGCGAGCACAGCTACGAAGTTGGCATAAGCGACTTTCGTTGGGGAAGAAGCCGATTCAGACCCGCTTCTGGTTATCCAGTTCCCAAAATCGCTCCATGGACCTTAGGATATTGTTCCTTTCAAGGCAACGGCTGATTGTCTTCTCCATAGGAGATGATGATGATGGTGACCATGTGGCAGTCCGACCCGTTAGACCCCAATTGGGGTAGTGTTCGGCTTGCCTGGTGCTAGTCTCTTTCGGTGAGGCCACTTCGGCAACTTGCGTGTCAACTATGCAAATGATAATATGGACGACACAACACCCAGTCCGACGACGGAGGCGGACTCCATATGAGCATCGCTCCGTCTCTAATGATCACGTAGTCGACGAAACGGCAAAGCCAAACTTGCGATTCTTCTGTTTGACATCTGGGATCATACAATGCATCGACGGCACAATGCAACACGCTACTATACCCTTACAATTAGCAACACGTTTCGTAAACGAGGTGAAAACTTACAGAAACAGCTTCAAAGCCGCCTAAACACGGTGGTTTAAATTTGTTGGGCGCCCCCCTCTTCACCCAACAAAGCAAAATGGGAAAAGAGAGAGGACATGATAAACGTCGCTCGACCGATGCCGACGGTACCAACGTATTATATAATTAAAATGTAACTGAATAATCAGAAGTGTAATCACCGACAACGAACTGTCCCAGTAGGGCTGTTGATATGTTTAAACATATCGGGGATCTAGTACAGAGATATATTGAAACATATAGCTAACGGCCATTTACATACTGAATTACCGTAAGATATTCTGTACATCAGCAAGCTTGCAGTTTGACTATACCCACTACAGCAAGAACAATAGAAAAAAACGTTTAATGTGGAAATTTGTAAGTTACATTAGGGAACTCAGTAATAGTCTGGGATTTCTGTCATTGGGCTCTGAATACAAATACTTCTTGAAGTGTTTTTTAAAAATAATAATTACTAATTTTGTGTAACTCGTTGGCCTGGTAAAAGTCATTTAATTGGACGCCACTTCGGCGACTTGCGTGTCCCTAATCAATCCCACTTTGAAAGACCACCCTTAATTGTAAAATTTATTCTAGGTGCCAGGAGCCAGTTAAAAAGCTTACTTTAAACACATAACTCTGGTCGTAAAACCAGCTAAAGGTTTCGCGTGAACTACTGACTACTTCCTGCAACAGAATCTTGTTCCCTGGCCCAGAATTTAGAAATGACTCAAACTTTACTTTAGCAGCAGGAAGACAAAGAGACGGTTGCCAACATACGTCGTAGATCTCGAGCATTACATACAATCATTAATATGCAAGCCACCTCGAACTAAATCATTTCATGAAGGTGACCGTGAAAACATTTATGGCGCAACGGAATTAAAACATGATAATTCGCATCTTAGTTTGTTCCCAGCACTGGTGAAAAACAACATTAATTAAAAAATAGGGGGCATTCATAAACTAATATTCATAAGTATGATAAAATTTCACTGACAAAAAATTAAACAATAAAACTGCATTCCATTGAACATGAAGTTAATGTAATCTGAACTGAACATCGTCGGAGGAGGGCTTTATAATCTACGAGCATTCAGCCACTCACACGCGCGAAATTCAGCGAACCAGGATGTACCACACAACACAATAAAAATAAACTTCGTAGGTGGATCTGGTCTGTCTTTCTTTACTTGAGATGGTACGCGATAATAGTGAGATTAATCACATTTAAATCAAACCCTGAGCATGCATATTTACTGAGACACACGGCACGTGTCTGCTACATGACATATTCCCACCCCACTGAAGGCGAAGTATTCATTTCAACAAAAATCAACGGAATCATAGATTAGGAAACAAGAATACACAATAGTAAGGAACAGGTATGTGAGCAGTGGCGATAACTCAAGTGAATAGCTATAAACCCTTGAAGTCGGAGTTCGGAGCCACGTTGTTCCGAAAACCAGTAAAAAAATAGGAAATTCAATTTCCGAAAAATAAAGAAAAATAGCTATGGCATTCAACCCTTATAAATGCGTAGGATATCATAAGGAAGCTAAAGAAATACATTTACAAGCGATTGGAAGGTTTTACACGGATGGACGAAATCCAGTCTTCAGTAATCAGAAAAATGGAATAAATTCAAAGTCGTAGTAAATCAACTAAGAAATACGGCATGCAGCCCCTAGAAATATGTAGTATTTCATAAGCAAGCTAATAAAGGGGGTTGTACATGGCTAGAAGAGTATTTACTGGGGGAGTCTGAATGCAATGTACAAGTTTGGAAACGAAACAATAATTTAAAAATAGACGGAGAGTAGATCGCGAGGTACTAATGGAAATCAGAAAGATATCTGCATAATTTCTTGTCTGAAGGGCATAGAAACATACACACGGGTAGTTGAAGGCTTTGTTCTGAGATCACACCACGTGGAGTACATACCACTCGTGGAAGGAGAAAATGTAAAAGAATATTTCACATGCACTATACTCAATAAAAATATTCCTGCACATTAGTTGCAACCCACAAAGCTAGAAAGAAATTAAACCGAGTTCGTACACCACCAGCTAGTCTCACAAAGGTTGCCAATTCTCAGCCATTATCAAACTGAATTAGTTACATAGTCACTGAGTTTTCCTATGCAAAATCACCGAAATAAAATGAATACTTCCGTACATTATCGGATAAAATTATCCCGAAAAATGAACCTAAGTTCTGAAGTCTAACTTGTACAAATCAGACAACAAATCGCTACCATCTCAAGAGAGGAAAGAAAATGAGAACGTCTTACCAGGTCAAAGCGCAGCCACTGAATGCCCAAGTCGGCCAACGAGTCCCCGCCACCATCGGAAATCCACAGGAAATCGGTAAAAACTCAGGAAAAACGAGGTGGTGGCGAGAGCATAAACTCGCGCGTCCTACCGAGTCTCACTACTGGACATTGCTAACCGAAATTGTAATCAAAGGGTGGTGGAACCTCTTTGGTAGCATCAAAACCAGAGGTTGGTAATGACTACCAATCGATATTCATATCGCAGAGAAACACTAGTACCGAACAGTCAGAAGCCGACGACGAAAATTCTCATTCATACACTCAGACTCCCATGCTAGAAGATTCTCATACATGCACATACCGAATAAAGCAAGTACAAATTCTCATAGGGACAGTAGCGTCACGGAGAAACCGTTCATCTTGCCACATTCATAGACACAATGATAAATTATTAGCATAATAAAATCCCAGCAGTATTACAGAAAATAACATTTAAAAACATGAAAGTAAATACTATTCGTCATTCTTCCGAACAAAATGGGTTCTCGTTTAGCAAATAAGCCCGTCTAGTGAACTTAGATAAATTACAAAGTTAAAAACTAGGGAAGGCGGCAGACAGCCGTCTTTCAACTTATACAACCGGGAAAAAGCGACCTACAAATCGATCAGTTGATATTTACAGCCCTGGTACCAAGTGTATCTATGTGCTCAACATTATGTATCTTCTTATGTCGTTAGAATAAATGTAAAGAGCAGTAAATGACCAAATCAAATGCAACCTCTGTAATTGGAAATGTAGAATACACGTAAGAAAACATAGCCGATTATCACACGACAGTCTCTGTGCCCAATTTTGGTCTCATATGATTTCAAGAAAGTTTAACATGTTATACTTTATGGAATTTGGGGCTCTAATAGTTTATCTTCACGAAACCACGCTACATCCTTGCGGCATTGATACAGTAGCGGCTCACACCACCTTCATGTTGCTAGTACAAGAGAGACGTTGACGCATTCGTGATAAGTATTTCCCCTTTCAGGAACACCTCTCTTGATCATTCCATTGATATATTGGTCTAATATCCTCATAAGATAGGAAATATTCTACTTTCTTAAACTACACTTATCTGCGTAAATTCATAATTTTTATTTTGTGCACATTTACGGCACAACCAATTCCTAATTCCTAAAAGTTTCAGTTTCTTCCTTGTATAATAATGGTTAAAAATCAGTACATCAGTTTCAGATGTCGCGTATTTATATAATATAAAATTTTGATAAATTAATTAACCAGTCTAAGATCGCGATATTTTATTTAATATGAGGGCGGTTTACTGACTGTGAGTAAACGTCGCCGCTCATGAACACCAGCAACAGCCAAATGATGGATTATATCTGAAGATGGCAATACATTTTTGGCGAAAACGCTCATTTTAAAATTAAAATACTGCGATATAAGACTGTTTAATTAATTTATTTTGTTACAACAGATCGCTGAACTGCCCCAACAAAGTATCCTAAAATTATATTTATATAATGATTTCGTCCGTATTTGTCCCTGTGTTAGTGTTATTAGTATCACACATCAGCTTCCCATATTCTGTTTCTGCGTAAATATCGACGGACACGTCTGTACTCTGCGTCAGCTAAGTATCAAGACCAGCACTGTTGAATACCGTTAATATTTGTGAACCACCTTGTAGTTTTTCATTATTCTGAGGTAGCATAGTTACAATGGGAATTACTTGTTAGATTTTTAGTTTGTAGACCTATGAAAGCAGAAAGTGGGTAAGGCACCCTCATGTTTTAACCATTAACACCTCCCAGTCCTCCACTTTACACCTTCAACAAAATTGCTGCAAAAATGGCACTACATACTTAGTCACAGTACACGTATGTAATATTTGTTCTTAAACCTTGAAATGTGACACTAAATATTAATTTCATATCATTTGAACAATATTTTATAGCCATGCCTGGAACGTGAGAACTACACTCTTCAATACAATCATCGGATAAGGTGAGATGTCATACACAATATACATACGGTAATGCATTTCATTCTGATATTGATGAAAATTGTGGTTTATGTGTGATGCAGTAAGATATCTTGGTGTCTCTGTTGTGGCGTTGCTATTCGCCATCACGACGGCAGTCTACACAAGTCGCTGCGCCACAACAAGATGTGGTAAATCGCTCCACAGTACTTCGGCCATCGAGGGCGCCTGCAGTCCCGTTACCTCTCTGCCTGCCCCGCGCGCCGGCCAATAGCAAGACAGGAGCTCCCCTAGATATGCTGGCGCACCACAGCCACGGCAGTCAGTACCAATGAGTACGAAACAGATCTAGGAGTGCTGCAGTTCCATGAGATCTGAATGCAGCGAACCAGCTATCTACATTAGCACATTAGCATAAGTCGGAACACTACTATTGACTGATGTAGAAGAGATCATAGCAGAACTGTCTGGTAGCTGGGCAGAAATTACAACACAAGCACAACATAAAAGTTCAGTATTCTTTCATCTGGAATAAAAGTACATGTGAACTAATCATGTCTTTATGTTGTCCACATCCTTGCTCTACGGCCCGCCTCCATCTACCGCCGCATCCCGGAGATACAAAAGTCTCAACTCATTATTTGAGGTTTACATGGCGTTCACTTGCAATGAAGCACAATGGGGTTACCATAATAGTGAAAACGTAATTCCCATTGCCCTCTAATAAGGTTTGTGATCACCTCGGACGTCGAGTGCAGTTGCACACATGCGTGGTATGAACGATATGGGGTTGTCAATCACCCCTTCACGGATATTTGGTCATTATTCCATGAGTGCAATATCCAGCTCTTCAACCGTCGTACCTCAGAGCAGTCAAAGCGCCATTCTGAACGACATCGAGGTCTGGACGCCAGTCAATAGTGACTCCTGCCCACACTATTCGTCCACAACCATGTTATGGTGATGTTTCCTGCACATAAGCAGCAATGATCCGAGTTCCACGTCCTCTACAAATGATGGAACGACGATTTCCCAGCTGAACACAAAAGTCTTAAGTCATCTGTGAACAGAACCTAACACCTTTCGTTATGACTAGAACTTTGATGTCCCTCCGCCCTGTTTCTGCGGGCTAAACAGTGTTTTGGGGCACTATATTGCTGCAGCCCCCTCCCTCTGTGTTTGTCCCGCTTCCAACACCCCTGTGGCTCTCCATGTAAGTCACATTGTTGCTGTATTGCACCAACTGCTCACTGAATTATATGAACCCATTAAGTAATTCGTTTGTTAGAGTAAACACAAGTCAACACCACCCCCTCTACAGAAATTACCTTTCATTACTATTAGTTCGGTTGCTTTCATGTCGCTGTCTCCACTCCGTAGAACGGACTGAAACACGTCGAACCACTTTAGTTCATTCTGCCGATGGCAGTACTAATACATAAATCAGAGTGTCCTTATGTTTGTGGGTTTGTGTGTACGTGATGCATACAAATCTACAGTTTTGTTACAATCTTTATAAAATTTTGTACATATAAGCTTCAGTCCATGAGGACGGTCGCCGTAAGTGTATGATTGACATACGATACATAACTCACGAGATATGTCGTCATAAACAATGAGATGCGCGAAAAACTGCTACATTTGGCGAAAATGCCTTGTCATTTTCTCCTAAACCACTGCACCGATTTCAACCAAATTTGGTACGCACATTCCTTATCGTGAGGTAACAATTGCTGCACGGATAAGAAACGAATAAGACAGTTTTGTGGGATATTTAATTTTATATGGTAAACATTCACTACAAACCACCGTCTTCGCGATCTTCGAGAGAAAGAAAGGCACAGAATCGTAACCTTCAAAAGCTCCAACGCTCACTCCTAGCAGGAAGAACTTGTAGGAAAAAGGACGAATTTTCCTCTAATATCTATTCGTTGAATGGACCATCACAGCTCCCGATGTTTGTATTAAGTCACTAACAAGAGGTTAAAAGAGGAAGAGTCAGTCTTATGTCTGCGGTATAACGTCTTACCCCTTATTCTTCTGTGTGTCATAGTACTGGCTTCTACTATTCTCTGCCTACATGCATCCGTACTATGAGGCGTCTCTGAATCATGTGTATACTGGAAATTGCTGCAGCAAAAATGGATAATTCCATTATCTTGTAGTGTGCTTCATCTTGTGATTTCCAATCACGAACCTAATGAAATATATGTTCTCTGTGAAACTGGTCCCAGAATTCACCCCTGATCATGTGTTGTATGATGCTCTGGTAGCAAAATTAACTGATAATTTTGATTCCCAAACCGTCATTAGCACTGGAGAGTACAAACTGTGAGTCGTGGAAAACCCCTTTCCAACTTATTTTTTAAATGTAATTGTCAGGTACGTTACTTTCCAGTTAGCAGTTAAGCAAGCACGATAATTCATTTATCAGTTCTGTTTGACTATGAAAGAAAATGTAAAGTTTTATAATTACAAATTATTTGCAACGTAGTATGTAGCATAATTATTTGCAACCATCAGAATGTCATTGGGATGAGAATTGCACCACCACCCCCATGAACCACAGACATTGTCGAGATGGGGTGGCTTGCGTGCCTCAACGATGCAGATAGCCGTACCATAGGTGCAACCACAGTGGAGGGGTACCTGTGGAGAGGCTAGACGAACGTAGTTTCAGTAGTTACAGGGGCAACATTCTGGAAGATTGACTGAGCTGGCCTTCTAACATCTGCCAACATGGCTTTACCATGGAGTTACTGCGAACGGTTGAAAGCAAGGGGAAACTACAGTCGTTACTACTCCCGAGGTTATGCAGCTCTACTGCATGACTATACGATGATGGCGTCTTCTAGGGTAAAATATTCCGGAGGTAAAATAGTCTCCCATTCAGATCTCCGGGCGGAGATTACTCAGGAGGATGTCTTCATCAAGAAAAACGAAACAGGCATTCTACGGGTCGGAGCGTGGAATGTTCTAACCCTTAATCGAGTAGGTAAGCTAGAAAATTTTAAGAGAGAAATGGATAGGTTAATGTTAGATATGGTAGGGATTAGTGAAGTTCGGTGGCAGGATGAACAGGATTTTTGGTCAGGTGAATACAGGGTTAACAATACAAATCAGTTGGTGGTAACACAGGAGTAGGCCTGATAATGAATAAGAAAATAGGACTGCGGGTAAGTTACTATGAACAGCATATTGAACGCATTATCGTAGTAAAGATAGACACGAAGCCAACAGCGAACACATTAGTGCAAGTTTATATGCCAACTAGCACGGCCGATGATGATATCGAAAAAATGTATGATGGAGATAAAAGAAATCATTCAGAAAGTTAAGGGAGACGAAAACTTGATTGTGATGCGGGACTGGAATTCGGTAGTAGGAAAAGGAAGAGAAGAAAATGCAGTAGGTGAATATAGACTGGGAAAAGGAATGATAGAGGAGATCGCTTGGTAGAATTTTGTGCAGAGCACAATTTAATCATCACCAAAACTTGGTTTAATCATCATGAAAGAAGGTTGTATACGTGCAAGAGACCAGGAGACACTGGAAGGTACCAGATTGACTTTATAATGGTAATGAATAGATTTAGAAACCAGGTTCTAAGCTGTAAGACATATCCAGGGGCAGATATAGACTCTGGCCATAACTTATTGTCTATGAACTGCAGATGAAAACGTAAGAGACTGGAGAAAGGTAGAAAGATTAGGAGATGGAACCTGGACAAATTGAAGGAACCAGAGGTGGATGAGAATTTCAGAGGGAGATTAGGCAAGGATTGGCTGAAACTGGGGAAAGTAATACAGTAGAAGAGGAATGGGTGGCTCTGAGAGATAGGGTGGTGAACGCTGCAGAGGACCATATAGGTTGAAGGACAAGGGCTAATAGAAATCCCTGGATAACACAGACTATACTGAACTTTATTGATGAGAGGAGAAAATATTTAAATTCAGAAAGTGAAATAGGAAAAAGGGAGTACAACCGTCTGAAAAATGAGATTGACGGGATGTGCACACTAGCTAACTAGGAATGGCTAGAGGACAAATGCAGAACCGTAGAAGAATGCATAACTAGGGGCAAGATAGATACCGCCTACAGGAAAATAAATTAGATATTTGGAGACAAGAAAAAAAAGCTGTATGAATATCAAGAACTCAGACGGAAAACAAGTACTAAGCAAAGAGGGGAAAACTGAACTGTGGAATGAATATATAGAGGGCCTGTACAAAGGAGATAAACTTGAAGGCAGTATTCTAGAAAGGAAAGACCAAGTGGAGGAAGATGAGATAGGAGATATGATACTGCAAGAAGAATTTGACAGAGCGCTGAAGGACTTGTGTCGAAACAAGGCCCTGGAGTAGATGATACTCCGTATGAACTGATGTCGTTAAGAGAGCCAGTCGTGAAAAAAATTGTATCTCCTGGTATGCAAGATGTATGAGACAGGGGAAATACCCTCCGACTTCAAGAAGAATATTGTAATTTCAATTTCAAAGAAATCAAGTGCAGACAAGTGTGAAAATTACAGAGCTATTAGTTTAATAAGTCATGGGTGCAAAATACAACACGAATTATTTACAGACGAATGGAAGAACTTGTGGAATCTTACCTCGGGGAAGATGAGTTTGGATTTAGCAGAAATGTAGGAACACGGGAGGCGACTTATCTTAGAAGATAGGCTAAGGAAAGGGAAACCTACGTTTTTAGCGTTTGTCGATTTGGAGAAAGATAATGTCGACTGGAATACACTCTTCCAAATTCCGAAGATAGCAGGGGTGAAATATATGGAGCAAAAACCAGACAGCAGTTATTAGTGTCTTAGGGATAGAAAGGGAAGCAGTCGTAGGGAACGGAGTAAGAGAGGGTTGTTGCCTTTCCCCAATGTTGTTCAATCTGTACATTGAGCAGGCAGTGAAGGAATGGAAGGAGAAATTTGGAGAGGGCAATGAAGTGCAGGGAGAAAAAATAAAAACATTGCGGTTTGCTGATGACATAGTAATTCTGTCAGAGACCGCAAAGGATCTGGAAGAGCAATTGAATGGAATGGACAGTGTCTTGAAAGGAAGATATAAGATGAACATTAACAAGAATAAAAAGAAGGTAATGTAATGTCAGAAAATCTGGCGATGCAGAAGTAATTAGATTAGGTAATGAGACAATAAGAGTAGTAGGTGAATTTTGTTATTTGGGTAGCAAGGTTACTTCTGATGCCCGAAGTAAAGAAGATATAAAATGCAGAATGGCTATGGGAAGAAAAGCGTTTCTAAAGAAGCGAAACTTGTTAACATCCAAAATTAATCTAAATGTTACGAAGTCCTTTCTGAAAGCATTTGTCTGAAGTGTAGCATTGTATGGGAGTGAAACGTGGACGATAAGCAGTTCAGATAAAAATATGACAGAATCTTTTGAAATGTGGTGCTACAGACGAATGATGAAAATTAAATGGGTACATCACATAACTAATGAGGAGGTGCTTAACCGAATCGTGGAGAAAAAGAGTTTCTGGCATATCCTGACTAAGAGAAGGGATAGACTGGTTGGACACATTCTGAGAAATCAAGGAATTGTCAAATTAGTATTAGAAAGAAGCGTGTGGGGTAAAAATCGTAGAGGGAGATTTAGGGACAAATATAGTAAACAGATTCAAAAAGATGTAGGTTGCCGAATGTATTCTCACATGAAGAGACTTGCACAGGACAGGGTAGCGTGGAGAGCTGCATCAAACCAGTCTGCGGACTGAAGACCACAACAACAGAGAATTGCAAAGAGGAGGTGACTGGAAATTTGCAATGGTCGCACCAATATTAAGTAAAGGCAACATGAATAGCTTACTAAATTGCATACCTTTATCATTGACGTCGAGATACAGCAGGTTCCTTGAACATTATGAATTTATTCAATCTGTGATTATCTATGGAGCATTTATCTATTTCATAACGTGTATTAATTGGTAAAACGTTTTATCAAAACGGAGCAGTTCTGCAGCTGCGTTTTAAGAGGAGTTAGCACGATTCTAGAGCAAAATGAAAGACTGAAAGAATCGACTGTTCGCTGACTTCTGAAAAAGTTTGGTGAAGCATTGCAAGTGCTGCGTGTCATCGTAGTGTTTGGTCTCAGCAAAATGTTACGGGGCTTCGTGCAGTGTGTCTGTTAGTCCCATGAAATCAGTTCTTTGCCATTACCAAGTATTGGGGAAATGACAGTATACAGTACAGACAATTTTGCAGTATGTTCCGCATTACGACCACTAGAAAAGTAACTAGTCACAACAGCTGAAAGAGACCGATCCACGGATCACACGAAGAGACGTAATTTAGTATGAGTGGTATTTGAGAGAAAGCTAAAACGTCGACGACGACGTTGCTATCAAAGTAGCCTTTCATGAATATGGGCATTTCGACATGAGATGAATTTGTGAATAAGAGGAACTGCCATATCTGCAGGATTAAAACTCGTCGTGTAATTCTAGGAAAGGATATCCTTCCACAACGATATGACAGAGTGGCAATTTGGTGTGGTTTCTGGGATATTAACAGGGTAGTCTGCCATAATGCGATTTCTTTTCTTTTTTGACATGTTGCATTGGAATGGGCATTTGGTTAAGGCGACCGCTGGCCCGAAGTAGGAAATTCGGGTTGAAATCCCGGTAGAGCGCACTGAGACGCTATGCTACGATGAGCGAGGCCGTTCCCCGTCGGGGGTTGGAATCTCCCCTCGGGCATGAGTGTTTGTGTCGGCTATAATATGAGGTACTTCATATGTTGTTTGTAAGTTTAGGGACTGACGACCACGTAGTTAAGTTCCTCAAGCTTAACAAACATTTGAACATTTGAACTTCCCCCACACACCTACGAAAATTTACAATTGCTAGACGAATAGTTTTTAGATCTGTGTTCGTCTTTGCTTTGACCTGAACCCTTTGAGATTGAAACCGTAAAAAAACGCCTAGTCCACGCCACACAGCTCTCTCTACCCGTGTAGCCCCTGCATGTAGTGGACTCCTGACCTATTCAGCGGAACCCAGAACCCCACCATCCGATGGCGCAAATCGAGGAATCTGCAGCCTACACGGCCGCAGAACCGTCTGAGCCTCTGATTCAGACCCCCACTCGGCTCTGTACCAGAGATCCACAGTCGGTCCTGTTAACAGGGTTGGTGAGCATTACTTTCCTTTTGCAATGAAGACTAACATTCCTTATCACTTCAGATAGCCGCTCAAAACCGGAGTGAATTTCTTTCAGTTCAAAACGACACTCATCATTGGTACTGCAGTGAGCCCGTATCCTTCATGGTATCAGGAAGGACCTGCTCCACATCTGGAATGACTCCATCCGATATGCACACGGAGTGCACGTTGGCCTACTTCCCCTCCTTGGCAAGCCATCTAAGGGGCTCCATCACTCGTCTATCGTTGTAGCTCCCACTACGAGCAAACCCACCCTCTGTGAATGCCCGTATCTTGCAGGCTGCGTGGGGACATGAGGATGGGAGACACCATCCGGCTCAGTCACACTGTTCTGAACAGATAGCGCCTTAAAACCCTTCACATGACGCACGTGGAAGCCTCACGATCATTTCCATGGAGTGTCTTAATGCCGTCTGCTACACACCGGAGTTACCTCGCACGCAGCGACACGTGGAGTATCTGCCTCATTGCGGGCAGTAAGGTCAACGAAGACGACTAGAGCTGGTACTGTTGTTTTTGTTATGGTCTTCAGTCCGGAGACTGGTTTGATGCAGCTCTCCACCCTGAGCAAGCCTTTTCATCTCCTCATAAGAACGGCAACTCACATCCACTTGTATCTGCTTACTATACGCGTCTCTTGGTCTCCCTCTGCGATTTTTACCCCACACACTTCCCTTCAATGCTAAATTTATGATTCCTCGATGTCTAAGAATGTGTCCTATCAAGCGATCCTTTCTTTTGGTCAGGGTATGCCAAAAATTCCTTTTCTCACCAATTCTGTTCAGTACCTATTCATTAGTTATGCGATCTACCCACCTAATCTTCAGCATTCTTCTGTAGCACCACATTTAAAAAGCCTCTATTCCCTTCCAGTCCGCACCGCTTATCGTCCATGTTTCACTCCCGTACAAGGCAACACTCCACACAAATGCCTTCAGAAAAGACTTCCTTACACTTAAGTTAATATTCGATGTTAGCAAATTTCTCGTTTTTAAAAATGCTTTTCTGTCCATTGCCATTCTGCATTTTATATCCTCTGTACTGCGACCATCGCATGTTATTTTACTACCCAAGTAACAAAACTCATCTACCACCTTCATTGTTTCGTTACCTAATCTAATTCCTTCAGCTTCGCCTGATTTTCTAAGACCGCATTCCATTATTTTTGTTTTGCTCTTGTTAATGTTCATTTTATACGCTCTCTTCAACACACTGTCCATACCATTCAACTGCTCTTCCAGGTCGTTCGCTATCTCTGATAGAATTACAGTGTCATCTGCAAAGCGCAATGTTTTTATTTCTTCCCTCTGAACTTTAATTCCTATTCCAAAATTTTCCTTGCTTTCCTTCACCGCCTGCTCAATGTACAAATTGAATAACATCGGAGAAAGGCTACAACCCTGTCTTACTCCCTTCCCAACTGATGCTTCCCTTTCATGCCCTTCGAGTCTAATAACTGCGGTCTGGCTTTTGTACAAGTTGTAAATCACTGTCCTTTCCCTGTATTTTACCCCTGCTGACTTCAGAATTTGAAAGAGTGTAGTCCAGTCAACATTGTCAAATGCTTTCTCCAAATCTACAAAAGCTAAAAATGTAGGTTTGCCTTTCCTTAATCTATCTTCTAAAATAAGACGTAAGGTAAGTATTGCCTCCCAGGTTCCTACGTTCCTCCTGAATCCAAACTGATCTTCCCCAAGGTCAGCTTCTACCAGCTTTTCCATTCTCCTGTAGATAATTCGTGTTAAAATTTTGCAACCATGACTTATCAAACTGATGGTTCTGTAATTTTCACACCTGTCTGCGCCTGATTTCTTTGGAATGGGGATTATTACATTTTTCTTAAAGTCTGAGGGTATTTTGCCTGTCTCATACATCCTACACACCAGTTCAAATAGTTTTGTCATGGCTGGTTCTCCCACAGACTTTAGTAGCTCTGAAGGTATGTCAACTATTCCTGGGGCCTTGTTCCGACCTAGGTCTTTCAGGGTTCTGTCAAATTCATCTCTCAGTATATTATCTCCTATTTCATCTTGATCTACTTCCTCTTCCCTTCCTACAACATCGTCTCTAAGTTCATTTCCTTTGTAGAGCTGCTCTATGTACTCTTTCCACCTTTCAGCTTTCCCTTCTTTGCTGACAACTGGTTTCCAATCTGAGTTTTTGATATTGGTAGAATTGCTTTTCTTGTCCCCAAATGTCTCTTTGATTTTCCTGTAGTCGGTATCTACTTTTCCCCTTCTTATACATTCTTCTACAGATTTGCATTTGGCTTCTAGCCACTCCTGCTTAGCCATTTTGCACTTCGTATTAATCTCATTTCTTAGTCGTCTGTACTCCATTTTGCCTGTTTCATTTACTGCATTTTTATATTTTCTCCTTTCATCAATTAAATTTAGTATTTCCTGTGTTATCCAAGGATTTTTTGTAGGTCTTGCCTTTCTACCAATTTTGTCCTGTGCTGCCTTCACTATTTCATCTCTCAATGCTACCCATTCCTCTTCTACTGTTTTATTTTCCCCTGTTTCTGTCAATTGTTGCCTAAAGCTCCCTCTGAAATTCTTAAGAACCTCACGTTCCTTCAATTTATCCAGGTTCCATCTCCTTATTTTCCTACCTTTTTGTAGTTTCTTTAGTTTCAGCCTACAGTTCATAACCAACAAGTTATGGTCAGAGTCTATATCTGCCCCTGGGTATGTTTTACAGTTTAAAACCTGGTTCCGGAATCTAGGTCTTACCATTATAAAATCTATCTGATACCTTCCGGTGTCTCCTGGTCTCTTCCACGTATACAACCTTCTTTTGTGATTCTTGAACCAGGTGTTTGTTATAACTAAATTATGTTCTGTGCAAAATTCTACCAGGCGGCTTCCTCTTCCATTCCTTTTGCCCAGACCATATTCACCTACTATCTTCCCTTCCCTTCCTTGTCCTACTACCGAATTCCAGTCTCCCATAACAATTAAGTTTTCCTCTCCCTTAATTGTCTGAATAATTTCCTTTAGCTCCTCATATATTTCTTCGATTTCATCATCATCGGCAGAGCTAGTTGGCATATAAACCTGTACTACTGTTGTCGGTGTTGGCTTCGTATCTATCTTGACAATGATAATGCGATCACTGTGCTGGTCATAGTAGTTTACCCGCATTCCTATTTTCTTATTCATTATCAATCCTACTCCTGTGATAACCCCAATTGATTTTGTATTTATAATCCTGTACTCACCTGACCAGAAATCCTGTTCATCCTGCCACCGAACTTCAATAATCCCCACTATATCTAACTTTAACCTATCCATTTCCCTTTTTAAATTTTCTAATTTTCCTACTCGATTAAGGGATCTAACATTCCACGCTCCGACCCGTAGAATGCCAGTATTGTCTTTCCTGATGATCACATCCTCCTGAGTAGTCCCCGCCCGGAGATCCGAATGGGGGACTATTTTACCTCCGGAATATTTTACCCGAGAGGATGCCATCATCATATGTTCATACAGTAGAGCTGCATGTCCATGAGAAAGGTAACGGCTTTAGTTTCCCCTTGCTTTCAGCCGTTCGCAGTAGCTGTGTGGCAGAGCCACATTAGCTGATGTTACAAGGCCAGCTCAGTCAATCATCCAGACTGTTGTCCTTGTAACTACTGAAAAGGCTGCTGCCCCTCTTCAGGAACCACACGTTTGTCTGGCCTCTCCAGAGATACCCCTCCGCTGTGGTTGCACCTACGGTACGGCTATCTGCATCGTTGAGGCACGCAAGCCACCCCACCTCGGCAATGTCTGTGGTTCATGGGGGTGGCTGAGCTGTTAGGGGAGGTAAAAGTGTTTGCTTGGAAGCTTAAGTTGGTAGTGAATAGCGCTGAACGCACCCCACCGGAAATGTGGCCAGGGAACGTTCTGCGCGTGGCCTGGGATTTTTTCTTCCTTGGGCCTTCACAGTGAATACTTGTCTGGAATCACGCTGAGAGGGGTGCATCTAGTTAGGACTTAAACTTATTCAGATTGCTACTTTTGTACCTAAAAATTTTCTGAGTAATTCAGACGTGGGGGAGACGTGTTCATTGGTCATCTGATTTCCTTTAGTCTAGTAAATGTAGCTTCACGTTTTTATTTTAAATTTTATTTGAGCTTCTTGCCCTGTTGAGACCGATCGCAATGGTCTGTGTCAGGCTGCAGCCATGAGAACCAGTTGGTTACTTTCTTGTTTTAATTTGTAAACAGTTTTCTTATTTAATTCCATATGTGTATTTTAATAACTTTTGTACCGTTGTGCAGTTAGTTTCTTTTTCCGGTACCGCACATGGTCACTCAGTGATTTGCGTATGGCTCCTCGAACACGAATTCGCTAGGGAATCAGTTTAATTTTATTTGTGTAATCAATTCTGCTGCTGCTAGCATCGCCGTTGTAAGATCGCAGTTTCAGTTAGTGTCGCTAACCATTGGCGTGTGATTGAGTTGTTTGAATGTGTGTGTTCTCTTGTTAATTTCCTGTGTGTGTTACAATGTTCTCCACGTCCGTCCACGTTAATATAGGGCAGATTCAGGTTTAATTATGGTCAATAGTAATAGTAACATGTGTAACTAAATTGTACAGGTAGTGCATTTCTTATTATGTGGTCCTCCCCTCCGCTATATTTATTTCAGAATACAGAGAATTTATTTAAAATTTATTACTTCCTGTGTTCCTCATTTCACACCTCTCGTTTTCTTAATAATGAATTATGTGGTTCTTTTGTGTTTTTATAACATTTGGCTGCTCGCTTCAAGAGTTTAGCAGATAAATTTCCGTTGCGCTGAAGCAGCCATCATTAAGTTATCGTCATTGCCAGTGATTTCAACCTCGTGTGTTCTGTAAATTCCTTTGTCTGGCGGCGACTATTGGTTTGTGCATGGTAGTCCATTTGAGTTCTATATGCAGTCAAAATATGAATCTTTGTGCCACACACTACTTTCAAACCTTCGAGAAAGTGGAAGCAATATGTTGATAAGGTTTAATCGAATTCGGATTAATGCTACGGCAGCATACAGAATACAGATGAACATTCAACCATTCTTTCCATACATCAGATAGAGGCCGTTACCACTTTAAAGGCCTTGAATACTTACGAGTTGTAAAGTCTGTGCGACATGATGTGTTCTCGTGAAGGGCTTTCGATACATATATACATACATAAAAATATTTAAAGGTGTGTGACGAGAATATTAAAAAAAGGGTTGTTTTCATAAAAAAAATCAATATCGTATACATAGGGTTTTGTTGCTACATTATATTCCCAATATCTACCGATACTTCAGGGGTTTTTAATATGGCCGCATGGAAAAAGCCTCTATTTTGTATGGCTTTCATAAAAAAAGTTCACTGTCATTGACATTAGCGGTAGGGTCGATTCCATGAAATCTGTGCTCGTCGCACACCGCAGGTATTTGTTTGCCAACTCCCTGTTTAATATGCTATCAAACAGAAGCCGCAAGCACTCGATGGTACTTTGTGCAATGTGATGGACTAAATAGTTACATTGTGCTGCGTGATTGATAGGAAAAGCACTTTAGTAAGCCGCAGACAAAATGTTCAAATGGTTGTAAATCTATCGAACCAAACTGCGTGCTCATCAGTCCGTAGCTTACAAACTACTTAAACTAAGTTAAACTAACCTAAGGACAAACACACACACCCATTCCCCAGGGAGGACTCGAACCTCCGACGGCGAGCAACCGTGCGCTCCGCAGCGAGACGCCTAAGACCGCTCGGCTACTCCACCGCGGCCGCCGCAGACTACTAGATACAGTATTTTGATAGTTTAAGTATTTCTTGATGATCACTTTTTGTTCCCGGTCTATCCACTTCAATTTACGAGTTCAGCCATTGGAAAATAATTACATTATAAAGGGATAAATACACGCCAAACGTGTTGTCGCCATAGAATATCAGCTTTCGACATTTGACTAAGGATTTATTTTGCGAAATCATATACCCATTCGTAAAGTCCGATCTAGGAATTTTCATTAACGCTCCGACACCTTTATTAAGCAAGTGATTGGCAATGAAAAATGAGCTTTCTATATTTTTGAGTAAATATGTTTTGTGATACTATATACCCATATGCACATTCAACCTCAGATCCTTAAATACCTTTACGACATTTTATACATGATGTATCTAAATATGCCGGCCGCGGTGGCCGAGGGGACTGCGACGCGTCAGTCACGGTCTGCACGGCCGATACGGTAGGGGGATTCGAATTCCCCCCTAGGGCATGGATATTTGTGCCGTCCTTAGTGTAAACTAGTTCACAAGTAGTTTGTAAGTTTAGGGACTGATGACCCCCTAGTGAAGTCCCATAAGCTCTACAAACATTTGAACATTTTTTGTATCAAAATATGCGGGAAAGTTCTACTTATTCGGTGGAGTACCTGGAAACAATCACAACGTGTCGTGTACTTATTTGGATTATTTGCTTTCTTAGACGCATTAGTGGTACATAACACAGACCACTTGACTATGCAGGTTCATCATATGTGTAGGTCGTGCAGTTTACATGCCCTTCTCGTTGCTTTTTATATCTGAGTGCTTTTATTTTGCATTAAAAGCCACATGATGTCCGTTGCTCGGTACGTACACACTGGTCGTAAGCTAGTGTCAAATGATACGTGTTTTAGGTTGATGTTCACTGGAAGTGCAGCACAAGTTGGGAAACGTCCCAGTGGATTTAATTCAGTGCATGTATTTGATGCATGATGGAGCACAGCCTTACTTTGCTCGTGCTGCTGAAGCAGTTTACATCAGCGATTCACAAAGAAATGGACAGGGCGTCAAGCACTGAATTCGCGGCTCCCTCTGCTCCTGAAATCAGTTGTAAACCCCAGCGGCTATCACACGATACATAGGCGTCCACAACACGAAGAAATTTAGCGAATGTACCACGAAACCCCACTGTAATGTTAAAACACCTTTCCATGATTTTAATCTGATCGCGTCCTGTTTCTAACAGACAAGTTATCGTTTTATACCTTCGTCTCAGAAGAATTTGTTTCGACGGGGAAATGTTTCCGAAACAATGTTACCTGAATCAGTTTAGACTGCACATTAAATGAACTGTAATGACATATGAAAACGGTCGCCAGCCTGAATTAATGAATAAGATTAATAGCTATTGTGACTAATAATGGAAGATCAGGCAATGTTAATTCAGGCCTACAACAGGTATTACTATTATTTCAAGCATTTGAGTCTAAAGAAAAGTATGACAGTAAATCTGATGAAATTAATAATGTGCAAAACAGTAAGGCTCATTTACTTGCCTTATTAAGATTGAGACTCATTACTGTGATAAACAAATGTTGATTGTTAATAAGATCCGAAAATGTATGGTTGTACTGTACATTACTATTAACTGTAATAACGTTGATACACAGAAAAAAATTGACCAGTAACAAATCTAGTACATTAAACATTTAATCAACTTACTTTTTTTCTGGACAGTTTTAGTAAAGAAATCTAACTGAAAGAAACTGTACTACCATCTAAGTATTCTTATCTGAAGGTAATGTCTGTAACTTTATACTTGTTCAGAATGCTAATTATTTTGATTATGAACTGACAGTACTTTCTTTTAATACCAGTGAGACACTACTTTACACTGCGAAGTGACACAATTGCTGTATACCAAACAGATAATCTTGCAAATCTTTCATATGTCAGAGAACACCAGAAGTTATTACCATTTGATCATTTTATTTATCACTAGCTTAAATCCGCGGCTCCGCTCGCGTGTTGGTTGATTAAGATAGATAAACTATCTTTCAGTAGTGTGCTACACAACTGGTTTTCAAGGATGAAATGAAATACAATACCTTATTTAGAAACAAACATTTTTAATCAACATTGTCAGGGAAGTAAGTAGTGTAGATCAAATCACACGTAAAAATGCAATCGTATCGAAGAATGCAATCACGAAATTCAACAATAATGATTGTAATAATATCACAGATCGATCACTTGATGTAATGCCGAAATGTCAAATCGAGTTTTTTTTTAAAGAGATGTATTAAAAGAAATTTCTTTTTTACTGCTTTATTTATTTATTCTTATATTTCCTTATTCGTATGCTTATCCTTACAGTGAAAGAGCTGAAGACACTGTAGCACGCATAGACCAAAGATATGGTCTGTAGCATCACGTTTCGTTGTATTTAACCTCCTTGCTATAGAGTTGCAAACGTCTTTGCTGACATTCAGTCCGAATTTTTTTTATAATTTGACAACTTTCAACCACCATATCTTCCACCCCGTTATAGCTATCGGCATGGAACTGCTGTGGTGTACAACGGGAGACTTCGGACAACAATGACACACAGACCACTCGTTTGCGTTCGGTAGTTTTCGCTGCGGAGTGTGAGATTACCGCCCAATAGAAATACTGGTAATTAATAGCATTTGATAATTAAACAGTAAGAAGTTCACTGCAAACATTGACTATGCTAATGCACTAAATGTTACACAATTTTAATCTTATTAACTATGGTAGCAATGTAGGTACGCAGTTGGGTGACAACATTTATAGTTAGGCCATAGGTAGAAATTCTCCACGTTGAGATTTGCTGTGTGCTTGTAGCTGACGGGAGGCCAGCGAGCAGGCCGACGTTGGTGGCTTGTTCCAACTTAGGATTTTACAGTTCGTTTCCGGTGAGGGGAGAGAGGGACAATGGCGAGTGCCAGGCACAGTGCAGTGCACAAATATTGTAATACTACTGGCATTTGAAGTGATACGATGCAGTTAGGAACCTTTAAGGCCCTCATTACAAAATAGCCTGTTGATAAATAAACAATACATTAGCTGATATAGTCACATCTAACGTAATATGTTTAATTGACAATGAAAAGTAATAAATTACCAATAAATGCAAGACAGTTATACAACTAGCATGGCAATGTTTGTTTATAAAAATAATATATTAACTATTTATCATTTTATTTTCAATTAATCTTTTGTATTTTATCTTGAAGTATTCAGTTAAATCACTTATCTGTGGTATAAGAAATTGCACGATTATGATAAACAGTACAAAAGATGTTTATACTAATATAAAAACGTAAAAAATTTTTGTTTAATGTGTAGTGTAGTTATTTTGATTTTAAGTAAAGTTTTAGAAATGTATTGGCTGAGCGCTGTACGTTGGCAAATCGGTCACAGGCCTTGAATACTTAAGAGTCCTACAGCCTGCGCGACATAATGCGTTCTCCTGAAGGGCTTTCGATACATTTAACCATTCTTTCCATACATACGGTGTGTGTAGCTGGGTCTTACACCTACAGCAATTGTTACATCACGATACGGTATGTGTGTAACACATTTGGTGATGCAGTTTTTATCGCATTTATTAGTTTACGGTATAATAACTCTTGACCTGCCTATCGTAGAGTGTTATAATTATGCCTACAAACTAAAACACGCCTACTATATTTGTATCCACTATATTTCACACACATAAATGTATTAGTACAGTCATTGGTAAACTTTTTTATCATTTCATAAATACACTTTTTCCTGTTTAACTTGAACTCAAGCGGTAATTGCACCTTGCATGAATAATTTGCTTTTTGTTTACTGCATGAAATACCGTCAACTAGTACTATTCCTTATGTATTCCATTCAGTTTAAAGTGAGGAAAATCGGCGATCGAAGGAGAAGCGGTACACCCAACGTGGTACGGCCGTTGGCACCTATATATAACATTTCCGGCGAAAACTTATCTTACGCTTCTCTCCTAAGACACGCATTTGCCCATTTAGCAGACAAGGCCGCAATTGCAGACGAATCAGTTTGATGCGCCCTCTGTCAGTGGAGCGTGTATTCAGACCCTCGCGAAATCAAGCAATGTTTACGTATTTGACCGAGTGACGTCTAACTTAGTTCTACGGGACACTGTCTGTTTGGAATGAGCCGCTGCTACCCAAGTATGACACAAGCAGGAAACGAAAACGTTTTGAAATTAATATTTTCGGTTGCTACCTGCCCTTCCCCTTCTGTCTCGACTTGTCTCGACTTTGCTCGACCCCGTCAGTGTTCGCCGGGCAGCCGTGCCGTGTGGACGTCTTGTTTACGTCCTCGCTATTTGGCAGCCGAGCGGAGTTACACGGTGAGTGCGCGCTTTTAGCATTCATATTTACCTCCTAGAATGTCTTGCACACGAGCATAATGGATCGACCACAACGAAAAGACACGCTAAGACTGAGTTTCGACCCGAAATTTAGTAGACCAAAATCATTTGAAGTGGACTTGTTTGTTAGAGATGTTATGAAGATTACTATCGACGAACTGTTAGGAATACACTTATCGATTGTCAGCAGTACAGTGTATTTAAAATTGATAAGCCCAGAAAAATGCAATAAAATATTTGAATCCTGTGGAGGACGTTTACAATTTAAACATTCAGACGGCAATATTGGAGACGTTACGGTATCACGAGCTGGCATGGGTATTAAAACTGTACGTATCTTCGAACTGCCTTTCGAAATTTCTTCTGAAGCAATTAACGAACAACTCAGGGAATTCGGCACAGTCATAAGTAACATCGTGGAACGATGGTCAGACTCTCACATCTTCCCGGTTTTAAATGGTGTCAGGCAAGTAAAAATAGATATGATGAAGCACATACCGTCTTACATTACAGTTTGTGGCTATAGAGCGATCGTAATTTACGACGGGCAACCACGCACTTGCTCTGGATGTGGTTCGACAGAACACGTTCGCGCGCAGTGTTTACAACGGCGCGTGACGCAGATACCGACTGGCGAGCAAGACAGACCTGGCGTCATGTCTGCGTTGTCTATTAGCTACGTAGCCGCCGCGCGAGGAAACATTGCCCCACAACAAGACCTAGACGCAGCTCTGGAGGCCTACAACGATCTGAACGAACAGGAAACAGCAATGGAGACGAGTACACAAGATTCCCTTCCTTCTACTGCCCAGGCTGCGGAAGAAGGTAAACAGACAGCCGTATGTGAAAACAGCAATAACGAGCCAAGTATGGAACAAATAGCAAAAGCAGACCTGACATCACCGTCATTACCAACTGAAACAAACAAATTAACTGACCATGAGTCTACGAAATCTCCAAAGAAACATAAAAAACGCCGTACTGCACGCGAAGGTGCCGAAGAAAATGCACGAATAATGCGCGAGAAAGCCGTGCAGATTCGCAAAACACTAACGGAAGGGACACCACAAATCCCTCCGGGAAACCTTCCAGCGCAAAAGAAAACCCGAGCACAGGAATCCGACCAAATGCAAATAACGTCGAAAGAACATACAACAACCTATCAGGAAGGAAATCTTGAACATGGAAAAGACAGGGGAAATACGAACCCAAAAGCATGGTCAGATGTCACAGTTGAGGACACTCGAGAGGAAGAGATGCCAGA
This sequence comes from Locusta migratoria, assembly GCA_026315105.1. NCBI lineage: Eukaryota > Metazoa > Arthropoda > Insecta > Orthoptera > Acrididae > Locusta > Locusta migratoria. The sequence goes on along the minus strand of CM048748.1, from coordinate 438,733,700 downwards.
GTCTCAGGAAAACACGGCAGCGGCGTCGTCTGATGTTTGTAGAGGCAAGCCTGAACATCAGCAAATCACTGCTGCTGCATCGGGTGGAATAGACGATGATCCAGAATACTTTTAATTCATGTGTCTTTAACAACAGTTAAGAGGAAGCATGACATCAAGTATGCCTGCACATGTGACATCGTTGCAAGCGTATCGGATTGCTACCGTTAATATTAATAAAATAAGCTGCACATTTAAATTAAAAAACCTTCAAGACTTCTTGTACGCCGCAGATATAGACATTGCGCTATTACAGGAAGTAACAGACATTAACCTGGAACGTATAACAGGATACAACACCTTAATTAATCCTGGTTTCGGCAGTGAACTCGGCACAGCGATCATGACAAAAGTAGGTATCCTGACAACAAACGTCGAGAGGCTCACGAACAGCAGGGGCATAGCTTGCACAGTAAATAATACCAGGATCATTAATATTTACGCTCCTTCCGGAACGGGGAAAAAACACCAGAGAGCGGAATTTTTTAAAGAAGAAATAGTGCCACTCTTTATGCGCCGTCCCGAACAAATCATATTTGCAGGAGACTTTAACTGTGTCATCAACTCTAAAGATCAGATACCAAATTTCAATAACTGTATCGAACTTGCGAATATCATCAGAGAGGTCAACTTAATAGACACATGGGAACTCAAACATGGTGATAAGGCCGGTTTTACCTACATCACCAACCATTCCGCTAGCCGTATTGATAGAATTTACGTCACGCCGAATTTACAGCATCACGTTCTGCAAGCAGAACTATGGCCGAATATATTTTCCGATCATGTGGCCTACATAAGCACCGTTAATCTACAAAAACAAGGAACGTACAGAGCAAAAGGACAATGTAAACTGAACGTCACACATCTGACAGATCCAGGATGCCAAGATACCTTCCAGAATACGTGGAGAGAATGCGAGAGAAAGTTTCCAAAGTACGACTCAGCCCTTAAGTGGTGGGTGAAATGCGCAAAACCCGCGTTAGTAAAGGCCATGAAACATTACTCTTGGGAGAAAGGTGCTTGGACAAAGAATACAATAGAATTTTATTATCAGTGCATCAGAGATCTATACAAACAAGATGCTACCATCATAGAAAATTATACACAGACAAAAGAATAAAGGCCACAATTTTAAGCCTCAAGCGAAAGCAGTTAGAAGGCTGCATAGTAAGAACGTGACTACAAAATACAGTTCAACGAGAAACAACATCCATGTATCATATAATACAAGAACGGAAAAGAACAAATCGGAAAATTTTAACAGAATTGAAATCAGTAGTCAGGAACATTTTGACAACACAACATGACATACGAGAAGAAATCTATAAATATTTTACGACACTTTTAACTGACAAACCAGTGAATGAAGTGGCGCAACAAGCCGTCATCGCAAGGCTAACCGCGAAGTTAAATCCGGAAGAAGCGGCAAACCTGTCAGTAGATGTCACAGAAGAGGAAGTGGCAGACGCCATTCGAAGAAGCGCGAAGAATAAGTCCCCTGGTCCTGACGGATTACCAGCAGAATTTTATCATACGTTTGAACAACAGCTAATCAGCAAGCTGACGCTTATATGTAATGAAATTCTGAACGCCGGTAGTGACATGTTACTAGAATTTTGTGAAGGTATAGTGGTGTTAGTCCCTAAAACGCCAGGAGGGAAGACCGTCAACAACCTGCGTCCAATAACACTACTCAATACCGACTACAAAATCTTCACGCGCATCTTGACGCAAAGATTAACTTCGGTTATAACAACCATTACCGGAAATATCAAACGAGTGTTGGGAAAAATAGAACCATTTACCAGTCATTGTGTGAATACAGAGATATTATTGCAACAGCAGAAGCTCTGGAGATTCCAGGTGCGATAGTATCTCTTGATTTTGAAAAAGCCTTTGATAGAGTTAACCATACATATCTTTTTCGGACCATGGAAGCAATGAACATTCCACAAAAAATTATCACTACAGCCAAGAACCTACTAAAGAGTTCCACCTCTCGAATATGTGTCAGCGGCCAATTAAGCAGACCGGTCAGAATTATGAGCTCAGTACGCCAGGGATGCCCAATGTCCCTGAGTTTGTTTGCGATAGCAATTGAACCTCTGCTATGCTCCCTGACGCAGGACCTCGCAGGGCTACATATACACGGCCGCAAAATAACATGTCAAGCGTATGCAGACGACGTCAGTTTCGTTATCACGGAAAGTGACGACCTACGGAAAGCGCTCCAAAATATAAAGACCTATGAAGAGGCGTCAGGAGCAAGATTAAACCGTAATAAATCGGGAATAATGAACATCGGCCGGGGATTAGAACATAGAGCCGACGAACAAATAAATTACGTAGGTACTATCAAGACGCTTGGCATTGAATACACGCCAAATATCCGCCGCACGGCTGCCCTTAACTTCAAAAAATTGTTGGCAAAACTACGAGCTGCCATACAGCAACACAGTTTACGTAATCTAAATGCCATCCAAAAGGTGCAATTAGCAAACACTTACATAACTTCTAAAGTTAATTATGTCGCCCAAGTACTACCAATACCAAAGATAATAGCTCAACAAATGCTAGCAGCACTCGGCCACTTTGTCACCAGAGGACAAATTTTTAAGGTCCAGTATGAGACCTTAACGCTACCTTTCAGGAACGGAGGCTTACAGTTGACACATATTTACAGTAAATCACAGGCGCTGTTCGTCAGCAAGTTCTACAAACAGTGGAAACAATCGCCCGATTCTCTTACAGCTCATCTTTTAAATGAAATGACACCGATTAGTATGGACGCACCCGTAGACGTGCATCACATCCCCAACTCGTTCCATCATATCAGACATTTTCTTATAGAACTGAGCTATATTCGACGAAATACTCCAGAGAAAGATCTATACAAAGTCAAAGAAGTCTATCACAACATGACGAAAAACAAAACGAGAAACAGAATAGAGGAGAAGTACAAAGAATACAACTGGGAAAAGATCTGGGAAAACGTTCAAGACCCTTCCTTACCGACTAACGTGCGTTCGACATGGTACACGGCAGTTAACAGAAAAATTCCCACAAATTCAAAGTTGCATGCAATTCATCTCGCAGAAACGCCTAATTGCATCACCTGTAATTTAGTTGACTCAGAGGAACACCGTTTCACATGCGACGCTGTGAAAAACATCTGGACACTCTGTACAACGAAACTCGCAAGTGTACTGCGAACATCTCCCAGAACAATCACACCAGCTAGAATGCTCCACCCAGACGAAGTCCCCTACCCAAACACAAAACGAAGAGCAATAAATTGGATTAAAGGTCATACTGTGTACTACATTTTTTCAGAAAAGAACAAGACTAAAGAAGACTATTGGATTTATCTCACGACAGAACACGAAAAACTTACGAGAACTAAGAAATATAAAGACAAGTATGCGAATTTTCTACTTAGAACCATAACATAAGAAAAGATGGGTAGCACCCATAGAAGTATTTTTAATTTTCTATATTTAAGTTTTTTTTTATTTTTTTATTTTTATTTTTTTTTTTTTTTTTTTTTATGTCCTTAAAACTTCTGGGATTTCGTAAGGTAGTCCTGAGCTGTTGCTGGCCGATACTTCAAGGTATACTGAGAAGACAAACAAATAGAAAACGATAATTAGGAAACAAAGAAAACGAGTGAAACGGCATAAACTGCAGTAGCAGCCTTTACGTGAAGACAACTTTGAAGTACTCGGTAAGCCGAAACAGCGTATGTGCAACCATGAAAGTAGAGAAGAAGAAAAGGAACAATAATTATAATTTACCTGGAGACACATTTCATTCCTTTATGGAAGGAATGGGTTTTATAAACCCTACAAAGAAGGTCCTTAATTTGGTTTCAAAGGAATTAAGTTTTTCACGTCTGTTGATGAAGAAGCCAACAAGACAATTTGATTATTTTCTAAGCGTCAGTTTCATTTCGTAATCAATAAGAAGTTTCCCTTCATTTGCCAATGAAAAAAAAAAAATAGGATAGCGCGTTGGACTTCTAATCCAAAGGTCGTGGGTTCGTTCCCCACAAGGGACGGCAATTTTTGCGCCGCCTCTGAGGCCTAATGGATAGTAGGAACAAGTCCGATTTTTGAAAATGAGTGACCCCACAGAAGACAATGAAGCTATTCTTAGAAAGAAAATTCTATTATCTAACGTAAAAAAGATTCTTGGACTCTCAGAACAAAGTATGGGTATCTTGCGTAACTATAACGTATCAAATATGAGAGTGCTTGAGAATAATGCCAGAAGCAAGGAATGTCCAAATCCAGTTGCTAACACAATTACTGTTTTGAGTACAAAATACCCTTTGGCCATACATTATCAAAGGGCTAGGAAATTCGGAATCCCATCTCACCTAATGGCACAAAGTAATCGGGCTCAAAAAGAAGACACAAGATACCATGGTAGAGTCCTATGTAAAAAGGAGGCTTTGGATTGGTGGATCACAAGGGTTGAAAAACCTCAAGAGCATGAAATAGCAGTAATAAACATTTTACAGAGAGAACCAAGACATCAAGTGAGTGAGTATTACTCTATTGATTGGGAACATAGTAGAATTAGCTTCGGGCCACCTGAGTTGAAAAGGGAAACTGTTCCTACTAGAGAGACTCCATATGATATCTCTCACACTTTAAGGGTTCCTTTGGTGAAAGAGGCATTATTACCACATTTGACAATACCAGATAAAACAATATCACCAGGGTATAGGGTTTTAAAAAAAAAAAAAAAAAAAAAAAAAAAAAAAAAAAAAAAAAAACCATAATCGACCTTACATTGGACAGCAAAATGCTATTGCCGACTCAAATAAGAATTCTTTTAAATTCCATGGACAGAAGTCTGAGAACTCTTCCTATAACCTCCAATATGACAGGGAGAATGATACCTATGAAACATGCAATCATCCACGATAATCTTCACTTAGTAAATATGAAGATGTTGGGGGACAAACCGTCTTCTTACTCAATCAAACTAATGGAAATGTTCACAAAAAACTTAATATTTCAAGCTAGGATAAATAATAATGGCTTGGATGACATAAGAAAGGTGATATCGTCGACTACAATCGAAGGGACTCCTCTCTTAAGTATGTTGGAAATATGGAGAACCAATAAGTATATAAAGTGGCTGAGAGCAGCTATGGGGATGTCAATATGCTTAGAATTTGAGTATAAGGGATTAACATTGTGCGCTCACCCTTTCAACACAATAAGGAAAGAGTATGAACATTCAGTAGGTCTCAAGTTCACAAACACAATAGGAGAAGAGCAATATAACTTTATAATGGATGATATGAGAGGAAGCTTTACACGAGATGGTGACGTTGATCATAGGTATGACTTGCAACTTCATCAATAATGTAAGCTTCTCATACCTATTATCGATAATTGCAGCATTCATTAGACATGGAGGAGTGAGAACAAGGGCATCTGAACTTGCGGAAATGGAAAGGCAAATCCAGGATAAAAAAAAAAAAAAAAAAAAAAAAAAAAAAAAAAAAAAAAAAGAGGGTAGGGGTTTTTGAAGGCAGAAACACGAGGGTGCGTCTGCGAGAGGCGTAAGATACAGCAGAAAACTGCGTACTTATTTTCCAATTTTTTTCTTTTTTTACGTAAATATAATACCATTTTACACAATTAATTAATTCCTTGCGGAAAGTTATGTTCCCCTTCTCTCCTTACGCGCAATTTTCGGCAGAAATCGTGCCATATTTAAAGAAAAATAACACGTCAAGATACGCCATTCGATCGTGTGTAACGTGAAAGGAAAGAGTTATTTATTTATTTATTTATTTACGTAAAGATAACACTTTTTACCGTTTCACGTCCGATAAAAAAATAGGAAAGCAAAGCTTTCTACTGCGGATGGCAAAGAATAACAGTGTGGACCGCACGTTAAATGCCAACAGCACACTTCGTTCCCAGGCTTTTCTTTTTTTTACGTAAATATAAGACGTTTTTACCGTTTCACGTCCAATAAACAAATAGGAAAAAAATCTTTTTACTCCGGAGGGCAAAGAATAAAGGCGTGGAACGTAAGTTAAAAGACAATTTTTTTTTTTTTTTTTTTTTTTTTTTTTTTTTTGCCAAAAGGTTAACCCATCTTAGTGCTAAAAAGGCCCAACGTTGCTTAACTTCGGCGATCGAAGGAGAAGCGGTACACCCAACGTGGTACGGCCGTTGACACCTGTATATAACATTTCCGGCGAAAACTTATCTTACGCTTCTCTCCTAAGACACGCATTTGCCCATTTAGCAGACAAGGCCGCAATTGCAGACGAATCAGTTTGATGCGCCCTCTGTCAGTGGAGCGTGTATTCAGACCCTCGCGAAATCAAGCAATGTTTACGTATTTGACCGAGTGACGTCTAACTTAGTTCTACGGGACACTGTCTGTTTGGAATGAGCCGCTGCTACCCAAGTATGACACAAGCAGGACACGAAAGCGTTTTGAAATTAATATTTTCGGTTGCTACCTGCCCTTGTCTTTCTGTCTCGACTTGTCACGACTTTGCTCGGCTGACGCTCGAGGGCAGGGGTTTATAAAGGCAGAAACACGAGGGTGCGTCTGCGAGAGGCGTAAGAGATAGCAGAAAACTGCGTACATTTTTTCCAATTTTTTTTTCTTTTTTTACGTAAATATAAGACCATTTTACACAATTAATTAATTCCTTGCGGAATGTTATGTTCCCCTTCTCTCCTTAAACGCAATTTTCGGCAGAAATCTTGCCATATTTAACAAAAAATAACACGTCAAGATACGCCATTCGATCGTGTGTAACGTGAAAGGAAAGAGTTATTTATATATTTACGTAAAGATAAGACGTTTTTACCGTTTCACGTCCAATAAACAAATAGGAAAAAAATCTTTCTACTCCGGAGGGCAAAGAATAACAGCGTGGAACGTACATTAAAAGACAATTTTTTTTTTTTTTTTTTTTTTTTTTTTTTTTTTTTTTTTTTTTTTTTTTTTGCCAAAACGGTAACCCATCTAAGTGCTAAAAAGGCCCAACGTTGCTTGACTTCGGCGATCGAAAGAGAAGCGGTACACCTTTTTTTTTCCGGACCCTGACGAATTACTGTAAAAGACACAAAACTGACAAAAAAAGGTCAACCACAAGGAATCAAAACGTGCACGACCAGAATCCAAAAATCAAATCCGGAAGACATAGCCAGTGGTCTGGAGAGACTAGTCAGAAATGACACGTCTCCCCGCCAGAGGGGCCGGTCGAAGCAGACACTCAAGTCCCGTCGCCGTCGCTGGACTCCACGTCGTCCGCCCACGCACGCGGCTGCTCGCTGCCTCCCGCAGGCAGCCGGCGAGCGCGCAGGGAATGGTCGTCTTCCGCCTTCCTCAACACGGCGGCGGTCGCGTCACGAGGGGCGTCGACGTCCTTCTGGAAGGACGTCGACGACCTCGCTAGCTCCTCATCCAACTCTCGTAGCAGCCGACATTGTTCATTCCACAGCCACCTTTTCGTGTTAGCCGGCGGAGGAACGGGCGGCCGGTTCACGGAGTACTTCGCTCTTCCCGTCGACAGACTGCGGTGCCGCCGGAGCGAGCCATACTAACCGCTGTCGGCAGTCCAAAATTCCCGCGGAGCTCGCGGTCGACCCCGCGAACGTTGTACCGTTTCGTGGCAGGTGAAGTAACGAGACGAACTACGTGACCGGTCGCGCTGGGGCAATGGATCCCGCGGCAAGACGGCGGCTCCCTGTGTGGTGGCGGACGGACGAACAATTGGCGTCACTGCAGCAGAGGAGGTAGCTGGTTCTGGTCCCGGCGTCATCCTACGCTCCCCAGTATCATCCACTCGGCGGCGTTCAGCGCCAGCAGAGGAGGTAGCGGGTTCTGGTCCCGGCGTCATCCTACGCTCCACAGGAACATCCACCCGCCGGCGTTCAGTGCCAGCAGAGGAGGTAGCTGGTTCCGGTCCGGGCGTCATCTTACGCTCCCCAGCATCATCAACTCGCCGGCGTTCAGCGCCAGCAGAGGAGGTAGTTGGTACTGGTCCCGGCGCCATCTTACGCTCCACAGGAACATCCACCCGCCGGCGTTCAGTGCCAGCAGAGGAGGTAGCTGGTTCCGGTCCGGGCGTCATCTTATGCTCCCCAGCATCATCAACTCGCCGGCGTTCAGCGCCAGCAGAGGAGGTAGTTGGTACTGGTCCCGGCGCCATCTTACGCTCCACAGGAACATCCACCCGCCGGCGTTCAGTGCCAGCAGAGGAGGTAGCTGGTTCCGGTCCGGGCGTCATCTTACGCTCCCCAACATCATCAACTCGCCGGCGTTCAGCGCCAGCAGAGGAGGTAGTTGGTACTGGTCCCGGCGCCATCTTACGCTCCACAGGAACATCCACTCGCCGGCGTTCACAGCCAGCAGAGGAGGTAGCGGGTTCTGGTCCCGGAGTCATCCTACGCTCCACAGGAACATCCCCCCGCCGGCTTTCAGTGCCAGCAGAGGAGGTAGCTGGTTCCGGTCCGGGCGTCATCTTACGCTCCCCAGCATCATCAACTCGCCGGCGTTCAGCGCCAGCAGAGGAGGTAGTTGGTACTGGTCCCGGCGCCATCTTACGCTCCACAGGAACATCCACTCGCCGGCGTTCACCGCCAGCAGAGGAGGTAGCGGGTTCTGGTCCCGGCGTCATCCTACGCTCCACAGGAACATCCACCCGCCGGCGTTCAGTGCCAGCAGAGGAGGTAGCTGGTTCCGGTCCGGCGTCATCTTACGCTCCCCAGCATCATCAACTCGCCGGCGTTCAGCGCCAGCAGAGGAGGTAGTTGGTACTGGTCCCGGCGCCATCTTACGCTCCACAGGAACATCCACTCGCCGGCGTTCACCGCCAGCAGAGGAGGTAGCGGGTTCTGGTCCCGGCGTCATCCTACGCTCCACAGGAACATCCACCCGCCGGCGTTCAGTGCCAGCAGAGGAGGTAGCTGGTTCTGGTCCCGGCGCCATCTTACGCTCCACAGGAACATCCACTCGCCGGCGTTTACCGCCAGCAGAGGAGGTAGCGGGTACTGGTCCCGGCGTCATCCTACGCTCCACAGGAACATCCACTCGCCGGCGTTCACCGCCAGCAGAGGAGGTAGCTGGTTCCGGTCCGGGCGTCATCTTATGCTCCCCAGCATCATCAACTCGCCGGCGTTCATCGCCAGCAGAGGAGGTAGTTGGTACTGGTCCCGGCGCCATCTTACGCTCCACAGGAACATCTACTCGCCGGCGTTCACCGCCAGCAGAGGAGGTAGCGGGTTCTGGTCCCGGCGTCATCCTACGCTCCACATGAACATCCACCCGCCTGCGTTCAGTGCCAGCAGAGGAGGTAGCTGGTTCCGGTCCGTCGTCATCTTACGCTCCCCAGCATCATCAACTCGCCGGCGTTCAGCGCCAGCAGAGGAGGTAGTTGGTACTGGTCCCGGCGCCATCTTACGCTCCACAGGAACATCCACTCGCCGGCGTTCACCGCCAGCAGAGGAGGTAGCGGGTTCTGGTCCCGGCGTCATCCTACGCTCCACAGGAACATCCACCCGCCGGCGTTCAGTGCCAGCAGAGGAGGTAGCTGGTTCCGGTCCGGGCGTCATCTTACGCTCCCCAGCATCATCAACTCGCCGGCGTTCAGCGCCAGCAGAGGAGGTAGTTGGTACTGGTCCCGGCGCCATCTTACGCTCCACAGGAACATCCACTCGCCGGCGTTCACCGCCAGCAGAGGAGGTAGCGGGTTCTGGTCCCGGCGTCATCCTACGCTCCACAGGAACATCCACCCGCCGGCGTTCAGTGCCAGCAGAGGAGGTAGCTGGTTCCGGTCCGGCGTCATCTTACGCTCCCCAGCATCATCAACTCGCCGGCGTTCAGCGCCAGCAGAGGAGGTAGTTGGTACTGGTCCCGGCGCCATCTTACGCTCCACAGGAACATCCACTCGCCGGCGTTCACCGCCAGCAGAGGAGGTAGCGGGTTCTGGTCCCGGCGTCATCCTACGCTCCACAGGAACATCCACCCGCCGGCGTTCAGTGCCAGCAGAGGAGGTAGCTGGTTCTGGTCCCGGCGCCATCTTACGCTCCACAGGAACATCCACTCGCCGGCGTTTACCGCCAGCAGAGGAGGTAGCGGGTACTGGTCCCGGCGTCATCCTACGCTCCACAGGAACATCCACTCGCCGGCGTTCACCGCCAGCAGAGGAGGTAGCTGGTTCCGGTCCGGGCGTCATCTTATGCTCCCCAGCATCATCAACTCGCCGGCGTTCATCGCCAGCAGAGGAGGTAGTTGGTACTGGTCCCGGCGCCATCTTACGCTCCACAGGAACATCTACTCGCCGGCGTTCACCGCCAGCAGAGGAGGTAGCGGGTTCTGGTCCCGGCGTCATCCTACGCTCCACATGAACATCCACCCGCCTGCGTTCAGTGCCAGCAGAGGAGGTAGCTGGTTCCGGTCCGTCGTCATCTTACGCTCCCCAGCATCATCAACTCGCCGGCGTTCAGCGCCAGCAGAGGAGGTAGTTGGTACTGGTCCCGGCGCCATCTTACGCTCCACAGGAACATCCACTCGCCGGCGTTCACCGCCAGCAGAGGAGGTAGCGGGTTCTGGTCCCGGCGTCATCCTACGCTCCACAGGAACATCCACCCGCCGGCGTTCAGTGCCAGCAGAGGAGGTAGCTGGTTCCGGTCTGGCGTCATCTTACGCTCCCCAGCATCATCAACTCGCCGGCGTTCAGCGCCAGCAGAGGAGGTAGTTGGTACTGGTCCCGACGCCATCTTACGCTCCACAGGAACATCCACTCGCCGGCGTTCACCGCCAGCAGAGGAGGTAGCGGGTTCTGGTCCCGGCGTCATCCTACGCTCCACAGGAACATCCACCCGCCGGCGTTCAGTGCCAGCAGAGGAGGTAGCTGGTTCCGGTCCGGCGTCATCTTACGCTCCCCAGCATCATCAACTCGCCGGCGTTCAGCGCCAGCAGAGGAGGTTGTTGGTACTGGTCCCGGCGCCATCTTACGCTCCACAGGAACATCCACTCGCCGGCGTTCACAGCCAGCAGAGGAAGTAGCGGGTTCTGGTCCCGGAGTCATCCTACGCTCCACAGGAACATCCACCCGCCGGCTTTCAGTGCCAGCAGAGGAGGTAGCTGGTTCCGGTCCGGGCGTCATCTTACGCTCCCCAGCATCATCAACTCGCCGGCGTTCAGCGCCAGCAGAGGAGGTAGTTGGTACTGGTCCCGGCGCCATCTTACGCTCCACAGGAACATCCACTCACCGGCGTTCACCGCCAGCAGAGGAGGTAGCGCGTTCTGGTCCCGGCGTCATCCTACGCTCCACTGGAACATCCACCCGCCGGCGTTCAGTGCCAGCAGAGGAGGTAGCTGGTTCCGGTCCGGCGTCATCTTACGCTCCCCAGCATCATCAACTCGCCGGCGTTCAGCGCCAGCAGAGGACGTAGTTGGTACTGGTCCCGGCGCCATCTTACGCTCCACAGGAACATCCACTCGCCGGCGTTCACCGCCAGCAGAGGAGGTAGCGGGTTCTGGTCCCGGCGTCATCCTACGCTCCACAGGAACATCCACCCGCCGGCGTTCAGTGCCAGCAGAGGAGGTAGCTGGTTCTGGTCCCGGCGCCATCTTACGCTCCACAGGAACATCCACTCGCCGGCGTTCACCGCCAGCAGAGGAGGTAGCGGGTACTGGTCCCGGCGTCATCCTACGCTCCACAGGAACATCCACTCGCCGGCGTTCACCGCCAGCAGAGGAGGTAGCTGGTTCCGGTCCGGGCGTCATCTTATGCTCCCCAGCATCATCAACTCGCCGGCGTTCATCGCCAGCAGAGGAGGTAGTTGGTACTGGTCCCGGCGCCATCTTACGCTCCACAGGAACATCCACTCGCCGGCGTTCACCGCCAGCAGAGGAGGTAGCGGGTTCTGGTCCCGGCGTCATCCTACGCTCCACAGGAACATCCACCCGCCGGCGTTCAGTGCCAGCAGAGGAGGTAGCTGGTTCCGGTCTGGCGTCATCTTACGCTCCCCAGCATCATCAACTCGCCGGCGTTCAGCGCCAGCAGAGGAGGTAGTTGGTACTGGTCCCGGCGCCATCTTACGCTCCAGAGGAACATCCACTCGCCAGCGTTCACCGCCGGCAGAGGAGGTAGCGGGTACTTGTCCCGGCGTCATCCTACGCTCCACAGGAACATCCACCCGCCGGCGTTCAGTGCCAGCAGAGGAGGTAGCTGGTTCCGGTCCGGGCGTCATCTTATGCTCCCCAGCATCATCAACTCGCCGGCGTTCAGCGCCAGCAGAGGAGGTAGTTGGTACTGGTCCCGGCGCCATCTTACGCTCCACAGGAACATCTACTCGCCGGCGTTCACCGCCAGCAGAGGAGGTAGCGGGTTCTGGTCCCGGCGTCATCCTACGCTCCACAGAAACATCCACCCGCCGGCGTTCAGTGCCAGCAGAGGAGGTAGCTGGTTCCGGTCCGGCGTCATCTTATGCTCCCCAGCATCATCAACTCGCCGGCGTTCAGCGCCAGCAGAGGAGGTAGTTGGTACTGGTCCCGGCGCCATCTTACGCTCCACAGGAACATCCACTCGCCGGCGTTCACCGCCAGCAGAGGAGGTAGCGGGTTCTGGTCCCGGCGTCATCCTACGCTCCATAGGAACATCCACCCGCCGGCGTTCAGTGCCAGCAGAGGAGGTAGCTGGTTCCGGTCCGGCGTCATCTTACGCTCCCCAGCATCATCAACTCGCCGGCGTTCAGCGCCAGCAGAGGAGGTAGTTGGTACTGGTCCCGGCGCCATCTTACGCTCCACAGGAACATCCACTCGCCGGCGTTCACCGCCAGCAGAGGAGGTAGCGGGTTCTGGTCCCGACGTCATCCAACGCTCCACAGGAACATCCACCCGCCGGCGTTCAGTGCCAGCAAAGGAGGTAGCTGGTTCTGGTCCCGGCGCCATCTTACGCTCCACAGGAACATCCACTCGCCGGCGTTCACCGCCAGCAGAGGAGGTAGCGGGTACTGGTCCCGGCGTCATCCTACGCTCCACAGGAACATCCACCCGCCGGCGGTCAGTGTCAGCAGAGGAGGTAGCTGGTTCCGGTCCTGGCGTCATCTTATGTTCCCCAGCATCATCAACTCGCCGGCGTTCATCGCCAGCAGAGGAGGTAGTTGGTACTGGTCCCGGCGCCATCTTACGCTCCACAGGAACATCCACTCGCCGGCGTTCACCGCCAGCAGAGGAGGTAGCGGGTTCTGGTCCCGGCGTCATCCTACGCTCCACAGGAACATCCACCCGCCGGCGTTCAGTGCCAGCAGAGGAGGTAGCTGGTTCTGGTCTGGCGTCATCTTACGCTCCCCAGCATCATCAACTCGCCGGCGTTCAGCGCCAGCAGAGGAGGTAGTTGGTACTGGTCCCGGCGCCATCTTACGCTCCACAGGAACATCCACTCGCCGGCGTTCACCGCCAGCAGAGGAGGTAGCGGGTACTGGTCCCGGCGTCATCCTACGCTCCACAGGAACATCCACCCGCCGGCGTTCAGTGCCAGCAGAGGAGGTAGCTGGTTCCGGTCCGGGCGTCATCTTATGCTCCCCAGCAACATCAACTCGCCGGCGTTCAGCGCCAGCAGAGGAGGTAGTTGGTACTGGTCCCGGCGCCATCTTACGCTCCACAGGAACATCCACTCGCCGGCGTTCACCGCCAGCAGAGGAGGTAGCGGGTTCTGGTCCCGGCGTCATCCTACGCTCCACAGGAACATCCACCCGCCGGCGTTCAGTGCCAGCAGAGGAGGTAGCTGGTTCCGGTCCGGCGTCATCTTACGCTCCCCAGCATCATCAACTCGCCGGCGTTCAGCGCCAGCAGAGGAGGTAGTTGGTACTGGTCCCGGCGCCATCTTACGCTCCACAGGAACATCCACTCGCCCGCGTTCACCGCCAGCAGAGGATGTAGCGGGATCGGGTCCCGGCGACAACGTACGCTCCCCAGCATCATCCACTCGCCGGCATCCAGTGCCAGCAGAAGAAGGAGCGGGTTCGGATCCCGGCGCATTGCCATGTTCCACAGCAACCTCATCCTGACGGCGTACAGCGAAGGAGGTAGCGGGTTCGGGCCTCGGCGACAGTACGTGCTCCACAACATCTTCCATCGGGTGTTCAACTCCAGCGGCGACTGGGAACGTGGCCGGATCGTCAGCGGCAGAGGCAGCCGCCGGCGGAGAGACGGCCGCGACGTCAACGGGCAAGGACGCATCCCGATCTTCCGTCCCGTGAGGAGCAGGTACTGCAAAGTCCGCCGGAGGTAGGACGACACGTCCTGCGGAGGAGCGTCCGGAGAAGGGGCCGAGTCGGTTTCCATGGAGACGGGTTCTGATCCCGCGCCGTCGTCCGCGGCCCGGCGCGCGGGCAGGCGTGGGCCGCCCAGCGCCACCGCAGCGTACGAAGCGTCGCCGTCGCTCCCGGCCGCCGGCAGCTGCGCGGGGCGTCGGCGTCGAGGGCAGTGCTGCCGGAAGTGTCCCGTGCCGCCGCAGAACTAGCAGGTCTGCGGCTTCCCGCTGTACGAAACGAACGCCCGGTGGCCGTTGACGAACACAAAGGACGGGACGTGTTTCCTGACAACCATACGGACGCTGCGGATCCCATTCTCGACCCGATAGATGTACGCAGATGACCAGCGTTTCTTCTCTATCGAAAGCACCTCACCGTAGGGCGCCAGACACCGTGCAATAGTGTCATTGCGAACCTCAAACGGGAGGTTAAATACGCGCACTGTCCTAAGTCCGTAACCGGCGTTCGTGACGTTAACATTGCTAACGGTGCCGTCGAAGTGTTTAAACTTCCGAACGCCGTTGTTAACATTGACCACGGCATCACACAAGTCCGGGGAACACAACTTGATAAACAACGAATGTACGAAAACGTCTAACTGTAAACCGAGAACAACATCTTCCGGTAATTGAAGTTCGTCGTGCAACCAATTGTGAATTTCCATCGCGGACGGCCTGGGAGCAGACGGATCAAACTGACATTGTACGTTATTTTCCCGCTCTTCAGAATCCATATTCATTTACTAAACGAAACCATAACTCGCAAGCAAGGCGAAGACAACGGCCGACCGCGTAGCACTTGACGTAAACAACCGCCCGGCCCGCGCACCGATGTGACCAGGCGGGCAGCCAGCCAAGTACTCAAAAATGTACGCAGTTTTCTGCTATTTCTTACGCCTCTCGCAGACGCACCCTCGTGTTTCTGCCTTCATAAACCCCTACCAACGGTGCTTAACTTCGGGGATCGAACGGTGTTTCCAACGTGGTAAACCCGTTGGCGCCAATAATATTTATTGCTGGCGAAAATTTATCTTCCGCTTCTCTCCTAAGACGCGTTATTTTCGGTAGAAATCGTGCAATATTTACCAAAAAATAACACGTAAAGATACGCCATTCAATCACGTGTAACGTGAAAGGAAAGAGTTTAATACGCCTGCTGTCGGTGGCGTGTGTCTCCATTACGTCGCCCAAAGTTTACGTTGGGCCTAGTAGCGTCTGATTTAAGATCTGAGGGGCCCTGTCTTGCTGGAGAACGCCGCTGCTACCCGAGTACGGCCCTATACACAAGGAAGACACGAAGGCGATTTTTTATTAACATTTTGGGTTGCCTACCCTCCCCCCTCTTATGTATCGGGGGAGAGAGGTTTATAAGGCATAAATACGAGGGTACGTCTGCGAGGGGCAGAATAAATTGCAGAAAATTGCGTAAATTTTTTCCTATTTTTATCTTAATTTTTACGTAAAGATAGGCCGATTTTACGCAATTAACCCCCATGAACCACAGACATTGCCGAGGTGGGGTGGCTTGCGTGCCTCAACGATGCAGATAGCCGTACCGTAGGTGCAACCACAGCGGAGGGGTATCTGTGGAGAGGCCAGACAAACGTGTGGTTCCTGAAGAGGGGCAGCAGCCTTTTCAGTAGTTACAGGGGCAACAGTCTGGATGATTGACTGAGCTGGCCTTGTAACATCAGCTAGTGTGGCTTTGCCACACAGCTACTGCGAACGGCTGAAAGCAAGGGGAAGCTACAGCCGTTACCTTTCCCGAGGACATGCAGCTCTACTGTATGAACATATGATGATGGCATCCTCTCGGGTAAAATATTCCGGAGGTAAAATAGTCCCCCATTCGGATCTCCGGGCGGGGACTACTCAGGAGGATGTTGTCATCAGGAAAGACAATACTGGCATTCTACGGATCGGAGCGTGGAATGTTAGATCCCTTAATAGGGTAGGAAAATTAGTAAATTTAAAAAGGGAAATGGATAGGTTGAAGTTAGATATAGTGGGGATTAGTGAAGTTCGGTGGCAGGATGAACAGGATTTCTGGTCAGGTGAGTACAGGATTATAAATACAAAATCAGTTGGGGGTATCACAGGAGTAGGACTAATAATGAATAAGAAAATAGGAATGCGGGTGAACTACTATGAGCAGCACAGTGATCGCATTATCAGCGTCAAGATAGATACGAAGCCAACACCGACAACAGTAGTACAGGTTTATATGCCAACTAGCTCTGCCGATGAGGAGGAGATCGAAGAAATATATGAGGAGCTAAAGGAAATTATTCAGACAGTTAAGGGAGAGGAAAACTTAATTGTGATGGGAGACTGGAATTCGGTAGTAGGAAAAGGAAGAGAAGGAAAAATAGTAGGTGAATATGGATTGGGCAGGAGGAATGAAAGAGGAAGTCGCCTGGTAGAATTTTGCACGGAACATGATTTAATCGTAACAAACACGTGGTTTAAGAATCACAAAAGAAGGTTGTATACGTGGAAGAGACCAGGAGACACCGGAAGGTATCAGATAGATTTTATAATGGTAAAACATAGATTCCGGAACCAGGTTCTAAACTGCAAGACATACCCAGGGGCAGATATAGACTCTGACCATAACTTGTTATTCATGAACTGTAGGCTGAAACTGAAAAAACTGCAGAAAGGTAGGAAAATGAAGAGATGGGACTTAGATAAATTGAAGGAAAGTGAGGTTCTGGAGAATTTCAGAGGGAGATTTAGGCAACAATTGACAGAAACAGGGAGAAATAAAACAGTAGAAGAGGAATGGGTAGCATTGAGAGATGAAATAGTGAAAGCAGCAGAGGACAAAATAGGTAGAAAGGCAAGACCTACAAAAAATCCTTGGATAACACAGGAAATTCTAAACTTAATTGGTGAAAGGAGAAAATATAAAAATGCAGTAAATGAAACAGGCAAAATGGAGTAAAGACGACTAAAAAATGAGATCGACAGGAAGTGCAAAATGGCTAAGCAGGAGTGGCTAGAAGCCAAATGCAAATCTGTAGAAGAATGTATAAGAAGGGGAAAAGTAGATACCGCCTACAGGAAAATAAAAGAGACATTTGGGGACAAGAAAAGCAACTTTACGAATATCAAGAACTCAGATGGGAAGCCAGTTCTCAGCAAAGAAGGGAAAGCTGAAAGGTGGAAAGAATACATAGAGCAGCTCTACAAAGGAAATGAACTTAGGGACGATGTTGTAGGAAGGGAAGAGGAAGTGGATCATGATGAAATAGGAGATACCATACTGAGAGATGAATTTGACAGAGCCTTGAAAGACCTAGGTCGGAACAAGGCCCCAGGAGTAGATGACATACCCTCAGAGTTACTAAAGTCTCTGGGAGAGCCAGCCATGACAAGACTATTTGAACTGGTGTGTAGGATGTATGAGACAGGCGAAATGCCCTCAGACTTTAAGAAAAATGTTATAATCCCCATTCCAAAGAAAGCAGGTGCAGACAGGTGTGAAAACTACAGAACCATCAGTTTAATAAGTCATGGTAGCAAAATTTTAACACGAATTATCTACAGGAGAATGGAAAAGCTGGTTGAAGCTGACCTCAGGGAAGATCAGTTTGGATTCAGGAGGAACATAGGAACCCGGGAGGCAATACTCACTTTACGTCTTATCTTAGAAGATAGATTAAGGAAAGGCAAACCTACATTTCTAGCATTTGTAGATTTGGAGAAAGCATTTGACAATGTTGACTGGAATACACTCTTTCAAATTCTGAAGACAGCAGGGGTAAAATATAGGGAAAGGAGACTGATTTACAACTTGTACAAAAGCCAGACCGCAGTTATTAGACTCGAAGGGCATGAAAGGGAAGCATCAGTTGGGAAGGGAGTAAGACAGGGTTGTAGCCTTTCTCCGATGTTATTCAATTTGTACATCGAGCAGGCGGTGAAGGAAAGCAAGGAAAAATTTGGAATAGGGATTAAAGTTCAGGGGGAAGAAATAAAAACATTGCGTTTTGCTGATGACATTGTAATTTTGTCAGAGACAGCAAAGGACCTGGAAGAGCAGTTGAATGGAATGGACAGTGTGTTGAAAAGAGCGTATAAAATGAACATTAACAAGAGCAAAACAAAAATAATGGAATGCGGTCTTAGAAAGTCGGGCGATGCTGAAGGAATTAGATTAGGTAACGAAACAATGAAGGTGGTAGATGAGTTTTGTTACTTGGGTAGTAAAATAACATGCGATGGTCGCAGTACAGAGGATATAAAAAGCAGAATGGCAATGGGAAGAAAAGCATTTTTGAAAAAGAGAAATTTGCTGACATCGAATATTAATTTAAGTGTAAGGAAATCTTTTCTGAAGGCATTTGTGTGGAGTGTTGCCTTGTACGGGAGTGAAACGTGGACGATAAGCAGTGTGGACAGGAAGAGAATAGAAGCTTTTGAAATGTGGTGCTACCGAAGAATGCTGAAGATTAAGTGGGTAGATCGCATAACTAATGAAGAGGTACTGAACCGAATTGGTGAGAAAAGGAATTTTTGGCATACCCTGACCAAAAGAAGGGATCGCTTGGTAGGACACATTCTTAGACATCGAGGTATCGTAAATTTAGCATTGGAGGGAAGCGTGTGGGGTAAAAATCGCAGAGGGAGACCAAGAGACGCGTATAGTAAGCAGATTCAAATGGATGTGGGTTGCCGTTCTTATCAGGAGATGAAAAGGCTTGCTCAGGATAGAGTAGGGTGGAGAGCTGCATCAAACCAGTCTCTGGACTGAAGACCATAACAACAACAACAAGTAATTGCTGGCGAAAATTAATATTCCGCTTCTCTCCTAAAACGCAATTTTCGGCAGAAATCTTTGCCTTATTTAACGAAAAATAACACGTCAAGATACGCCATTCGATCGTGTGTAACGTGAAAGGAAAGAGGTATAAAATATCTTTCAACTGCAGATGGCAAAGAATAACAGTTTGGAACGCACGTTAAAAGCTAAAAGCACCTTTCGGTCCCAGGCTATATATATATATATATATATATATATATATATATATATATATATATATATATATATATATATATATATATATATATATATATATATATAATTTTTTTTTTACGTAAATATATTATACGTTTTTACCGTTTCACGTCGAATAAAAAAATAGGAAAAATATATTTCAACTGCAGATGGCAAAGAATAACAGTGTGGAACGCACGTTAAAAATGACTTGTCATTCTATATTCACGAAAATGCTCAGCAAGTTCTTTTTGCTGACAATACATGTGTAGCTATCACACCTGACAAATAGGAATTAACTGATGCAATTGTAAATGATGTATTTCATATAATTATTATGTGGTTCTCTACATATGAACTCTTATTCAACTTTGATAAAAATCCTGTATATACAGTTTCATACAGTTAATGGCATGACACCATTAATAAATTGAAACTTTCAACAGAAAACTGTAGCAAAAGTAGAATACTCAAAATTTTCAGATGATGGCACTGACGAAGGATTGAATTGGAAGAAACACATTGAAGATCTGTTGAAACATTTGAATTCATCTGCTTATGCTATCAGGATCATTGCAAAATTTCTGAAATACATCTCAGTAAATTATCTTACTATGTCTATTTTCATTCACTGCATTCATATGGGATCATATACTGGGCCAATTCAACACTGAGTAAAAACGTATTCACTGCACATTTATTTAAGGATCTAGGGATCTTCACTGTAGTTTCAGAAAATATATATTCACTCATGAAATTTGCGATTAACAATCCGAACCCAATTCAGAAGTAACAGCAGTGTGCATAGCTATAACACTAGGAGAAAGGGTGATATTCACTGTTCAAGGTTATATCTAACTCTGGCACAGAAGGGGTGTATTATGCTGCCACAGAAAACTTCGGTCACATAGCCAACTGGCATTTAAAAAGAAATTAAAGGACTTTCTGAATGGCAACTCCTTCTACACAGTAGATGAATTTTTAGATAAAACTTTAGAAATTTCAATAAATCAATAAAAAAACCATAAAAATTAAGAGAAAAAAGTCCTTAAAATATTGTCATGTATAGACATCATTTAGTAATTTACTAATTTCAATAAATAAATAAGTAACAAAAAACCATAAAAATTAAGAGAAAAAAGTCCTTAAAATATTGTCATGTATAGACAACATTTACTAATTTACTAATTTCAATAAATAAATAAATAACAAAAAACCATAAAAATTAAGAGAAAAAAGTCCTTAAAATATTGTCATGTATAGACACCATTTACTAATTTACTAATTTCAATAAATAAATAAATAACAAAAAGCCATAAAAATTAAGAGAAAAAAGTCCTTAAAATATTGTCATGTATAGACACCATTTACTAAACTGACACATTCCACATCAGTACGAAATGTCGTATATATAGTCTATGGAAAAAATATTAATCTAATCGAATTTAATCTAATTTGCTTAGTAAATCAAATGGAACCAACTTTTAATTTAAAAAATTGCAGCAAATTTCTAAAAATATCGTCACAGATCAACTGCATGTTTGTTGGTGTAACTTAATTTGCGTAGGATAGAAAGGACGGAAGATGTCCAAACGTGCAGCAGAGTCAACCCAATTGAATCCTGTAAATAACTGTACAGTGATTTCACAGTCAGAAGCTTTCAAGAGACTCCACATATGCACCCATATACGAAATCCGGCGAACTGGTAAACACGTGGTGTCCTGGAGACTCAGCCAATCAGCAGTTACATCATTCGTGGACAATTTTTCTGCAAACACGCTATCTAATAACGGCTGTGTGCTGTGCCGTTTTTCCTTTCTAGTCCGATAAAATAAAGAATGACAGCAGGCTGGACTTTCCTTATCGTGTATACAGGTTGTTTGAAAGCCATACGAAATATCAGCCATTGATGTAATGCAGTAGTTTCGTTGAACGAGTGACAGGAATAGGTAATGGCTAGAGATAGTGGCAGTGTGGTGGGGAAACCAGACGGAGCGCGCGTCGGTCGCCATCCGAGCGCCGGCGCCCAGACGTGGCCGACCGCACGACAGGAGAGGACAAGACAGGACAAGACAAGACATGCAGGTAACTGCGGGAGTCCGCCGCTCACCGCCTGCGCCAATTGCCTGCAAAACGCACCTCCCGGCAATCTCCAAGCGCGCTGTTCGCGGCCTAGGGCCCTTACCTGGCGGTGCCGTTGAGTTTACTGTGTCCGAGGCGCCCTACAGCACTCATATGATACATCGACACCATTTCACAATTCCTACATATTTATTTACTCCTAAACATCACATATAGTCACAGATATACTAATTCACAGATTTCCTGTTACGGAGGTAAAGGTTCGCAATAACTGATGCAAAATCATTGGCTAAAACGCAGGACCTATTTGACGTTCTCCACAGTAGTATTCTTTATCCACATATCAAAAAGCACGCTGAATGGCTGCATGGTCTAAGGCGTCATGCTACGGCCTGGACGGCTGTTGTCGCTGAAGTTTCGAGTCTTTCCTCAGGCTTGAGTGTGTGTGTGTTGTCATTAGTGCAATTTAGTTCAATTAGTATCTAAGTCTATGGACTGATGACTGTAGCCGTTTCGTCCAAAAGGTTTACAAATATTTCAAATATTTATTTCATCACAAAAAAATGGTGTATCACCACGATTATGCGGATTCATGACACTTAACATAAAAATGGAATCTTTTTCTTTATATAGTACAGAGTGTCCAAGTGTTTGTGTGTTCATATTAGATACAAATCTACAGTTCTCTTCCAATCTTTATGAAATTTTATACACGTAAGATTCAATTCATCAGGACAGTCGCTGTAAATGTAAGGATAATGTAAAAAACATTGTTCATCAGGTATAACGTCATAAGCAATGAGATGCGCTAAAAGTTGCTACATCAAACGACAATGTTAGTAGTATAGCAAAGCTGGTTCTACCCCCACTGAGAACCACGCATCTTTTGTTTCTCTGTGACGCTAGGTACCGTCACCCCACACCTGTCCAGCTCGGGCACTTGCCAGACCGCCGCCAGCCTCGGACAACAGCGCACTTGCAAGAAGGACAGGACAAACCACAGCGAACTTAAGGATGATTGACATTGAACATGTACCTACAATTAATAACACAATGACATTCCTAAGGGCGAATGACAAATAACAAGTGACTGCACTTTGAAGAAGCAATTACCTGAATAATAACTGATAACATCAAAAATGTAATTGCACTTAACACAAGAGTTTTGTAAACAAACTGACCACCCCAACTAGTGGACACTTACACAACTAACGCCCTCGCTACTTTCAGCCCATCCACCACCGCTCCAGATTACGTTTTTATTCCTAATTTGCAATTTTAATTGCCATATCCTATGCTTATGCATTAACAATTACAACATTCCGTTTTCTTTCGAAAATCATCAGTTAGCAACAGCAGATATCTTGTTCATAAGTTATATTTCATGGTAATTGTTTATAAACAAATACCAGATAAGTCAAAGGAATTGTATATGTATTACATTCAAACATGTTTGGTGCTAGATCGATTGGAGGGACGGAATCGTGATGAAGGAGTCTAGTAGGGACATTGAATCAAAATGTCCTGTGTTCGAAAATTGGTCAGAATCACTCATCATGAAATTTTCTTAGAAAAATTTAAAATTTTCACCCTTAATTGTAGTTACATTGAAATGCAATTGAAGGATCGACAGAAAACCTATGTACATTTATCAATAATTATTTAAAAACAATTATAACCAGAGTCAAACATATAGGACTATCGCCCCCCCCCCCCCCCCCCAAAAAAAAGGAACTTCATGTTTCGGGACTCGTTCGGCACCTTATGTCTCTAGCCAAAATAACCGTATACTACAACATGATACACTCCGTTAGGTATTGTAATAAAATTACCACTTGTATGGATTGCAAAATTTATATGTAAGACATGATAAAGAATTTCATCTGTCACATGTATGTGATGATACCACCAAACGCGTTCTTCATGTAGACTACATATGCAACAGCAGACGAATGTGTTTAAGAAAAATAGCGTGCATTAGTTAATAAATGGGATGTAATGGTAACAAACATTGTAACGAAAAAATTAACTTGTATGTCTATCTTAGCAAACACTCTTTCAATGTACAGATATGTAACAAAGCAGCTGCAGTAGAAGACATATCGTTTATGAAAAAAATCGAATTTACTGACGGAAACAGCAAAAATCGGCAAGGACATTTTGTGATTCAAGCACAAGAAACTATTTAATTCGCACCCTGCGGCTTGCACACAGTATTTTACCAAATATCTCCTCCCTAACTGAGAGGACATAAAGGTAATACTTTACCTGCCTGAAAGCTTCAGTGCAACACACTTATAGCAGATATTCATTTCTGTAGAGCAATATCAACCAGCTATTTACCCGAAACATAGAGAAAGTCAAAAATTCTTATTCCAAACACAAATCAGCCTCATTTGATGTGTTAACTAAGATTTCTTATTTCAATCTACTAAACCCAAATGATTACTTTAAACAGGTAATTAGAAGTTGTTGTTACAGCAAAAAAAGATGTCTACACTGTATACTAGGATGCTAACCTACACACTGCAGCACCTGATCGTTAAAAGAGAAATTAACCGCCCTCACCAACAAACCTCACATATTTCGAAGTCCTATCTCAAAGTACAAATATTGATTATGTATTAATAATAGTAGAGAGTGCTCAGGCACAGTGAAATTTAGTAGACCCTGTAGAGGACAAAATATTCAACAATGAGTCCATCTGTGCTATCATCGTATCTCGGAATAGTAATACACAAAGAAAAACGTTTAAACCGACAACTTAACGACGAAGGTAGTGCACCTTCGGCCTCACAAACATCACATAGAGCGAGAAGAGCGTCAGCTTGTCACAGATCAAGAGCCACCAAACATGTTGGCTCTTCACACTCCAACGGCAGACTCTTTAGACTAGTCATCACAATGCATGCAAATGTGGTACGCATACATTGAACATTATATTTCTCCACGTTTTTCTGTTTATCATGCAAGCACGATGTACGAATCAACTAAACATTAAGTACAGTGCATAGAGCACAGACGTACTATCGGTCAGAGGAGTTCGTTATATTTACATTCACACCAGTCAATTTTCGGTGTTCTTATTTACCAGGTAACAATTTGCAAAACATGACTAACCACAAAACAACAACTGTTCTCTAAGGAATAGTTAGGTGAAACCAACTAGATACGATTAACGCACTGTACAGATATGCAGTTTAAAAATATTGGCTATCCTCGCTTAAAACACTTAAACACTATTTTAGAGGGCAAAAATGTACGATCCATTCGGTAACTGTATATTGTAGCCACTAGGCTGGTAATGCCAAACGGAAGGAGGGAAAGTTTCTCGCAAACTGCTGTCTGGACACTTTATAAAATCGATAAGGTGATTACCAGTGTTTTTATTGACACCAGAACTCGTGATCTGATATGTAAATTTATTATATATCTTAACCCGGCAATTCGACGCCAACTACGTCAAACAAGCGATTCCTACTGCTCTATCATTGTCCCAAATCACGTTGCTGTTCCCTGTACAGCTTCCTTCTAGGCTAAAGCTATGGGTTGATACTAGGTACTAGCATATTTCCATTAAAAAAAAAAAAAAAAAAAATCCTGCGAATTCTTATTGGATGCCCGAATCTAAGAGGTAGAAGTCACCTACATGACGCTGTTGAAGTATAGATGGGAGCTCCTCCATTACATCTAGCTGAACATAGACTAGATCCACTTTATAAGGTATAGCCACAGGATTTGCATTTTTCCTAGAGATGTTATTCAGTGCCCACTTGCCGAGTTTACCCAGTATTATTCGTGTTGTAAGAACGCTGCCACCAGGTATGAGAAATGATTCGCAATGACAAACTTGTCGAATTTACTATGCAGGAATAATTTACCACCACAAACATCTACTCTACATAAATGACACCATTCGTTAGGTAAACACCACTAACACACGATAAAACGGGCAATGTTTCATAACGTACAAAGTGCAAACAGACTTCTTTAGAGCTCTGCCGCAACACAACATCATCCACACCTAGAAGAAGACACTGTGTCGCATATTTTGAATATTTGAATCACATTTTACTTAAACTCTATCCCATCTATCCTTGCAGCACTCCCTGTAAGCACTTGTAACAACACCCATTTCCAACCCAGTGACAGGCCTACACCTGGAATCAATACTGACCTACATTAAACGCATCTAGCCATTCCATCTGTTTTTATACTAAAGTTCTAACCCAAATAACATGCAACAATCTATGTATACACCCAACAACTGCGTTGTTGGTGATCCCTTCTGAACATCAAACTGATTGATCCTGCATCTTTTTGCATTCCATACTCCACCAGACAGTATTTTTTAAACTTTTTCTATATTAATAAGCATCAATATGCAATCCCACAAATTAGAACACATCTTTGTTGCAAGGAATAGTACCACGTACCAGATCGAAATCGGTGTTTGCACAAGCCACGATTCATCGTCCATAAAATTAGCACTCGTGTATTCACAACATGGTATGAAGGTAATATTACATTGCTTCTATCAACAGACATAAGCATTAAAAAAACGTTCGAGTTGTCACAGCTGTACTATCACTCTTAATGCACCCTCAACCCAATAAAGACCATTTCTAACTAGTCTCTACAACTCACAGTGAGATAACCGTGCAGAATCGTATTACAATTAGTGCAACACATCTATCTATCATTTCCTCGCATTTGACACAAATGAGGTACTTGCTGTTCGAGTTGACTACAGCAATCGTTATATCTTGCATGATGAAAATATAGTTAGTGATAACCTATTTTATAAAAAACACACACACACCAACAGTTGAATGAGTGCTAGTTTGGGACATAAAGTCAGACTCCATTCCATATCCCCAACGTTACGTAGAACATCGATTTAATAGAACGCTTGGTTAGCCTTAGACTAGAACAGCACAGAAGTACATCCCCATTAGAAAACCAAGTAACACATACTCTACCCATCGAGGTATTGCTTTTCTGACACATAACTGGTATTTTCTCCTAGATCTATAGACCGGTTAAACCGATACGTAGTACACAAAAAGCTGTAAATCTTTACAACAAATAGCTTTACAGATGCAAACTATGGCATATTTTAGGTAATCATATCGACATTTGAGTGCTCCTCAGCATACTTGATTCCCCTACATGATCTACAGCAAACCCTGCTTAATGGTGGTCTGTATAGGTCCCAGAATATTAAAAGGGCCTTTCCACAAAGGGAAAAAACCTAGGATGTGTATAACTCGATTCCCACAGCGAGAAAACGATAGGCCTACCGTGCCTAACAATTTTTAGAACAAAGGGAGTCACACGTCGGTGATTTTCGCATCAAAACCATAGGATTACAACACAGCAGGCCCCAATCTAAACCTTTCTAGAACAAAACGAACCGTACCTCGTAAGACACACAAATGCTCCTCATCATATGCTTTTCGCTTGTTCATTCTATACGAAGAACCATTTAAAAGCAAAATCCGAACGTAATTTGCCCTATCCAGTTCTTTTTGTACACCATAACAACCATATAGCCTGAAAATCCTGATACATCCTACACGACACTTTCCAAATCTTTACAGCAATTAAATGACAAGCTCCAACTCTAAACGACAGGTGAATCCCCTGCGGTTCATGTAGCCAACACACTGAATACTTAGCCATTTGCAATGTGTTGCAATACGAGGATGCGATATGTAGAGGAGGAATTGGAAGTTGCCAAAATGCACCTCAACAATGACGAAATACAGACAGATGCACACTGGCGCCATCATCCCTCTCACACAACGCAACTAGTGCCATTCGTCTTATTTCTCCAGAAAACCCCAAGAATCGTTTGTATGTATAATTTATGTGCACGAAAGGTTTAGGTAGTTTATATGTCACCTACTGCATCGCGAATAATGTACAGACATACGATAACTTTAAAAGCACAACAGAGCAACTATCTCTTATTAAGGTAAATAGACCCACAGATCAAAGAAATACACATAACAACATTACAATGCTTTTCTATAAATAGAGTGAAATGTTCCTTCACTTATGCTCTTGTGTAACATTAGAAGTGAAGAACCATTTGAATCCAGACACATCTTGAGGTTGTACGACTCCTGCTACCAGCCATGTCTTTGTGCTTAAGAGATAAATCACTCATTTAGACCCCACACAGATAAGTACAACACACAATAGCTTTGATGTTTGTTACCAATCGATCTCCTGAAAGTTAAATCATGTGATACAGGAATAAACTGAGCTGATAGAGAATAAAAGCCTCTAGTTAAGGTCAGGTATTACATTAACCACAGGATCGAAACAATTATCGTCTATGATTTCCAGATAGAAAGCGATGCACAAGGTTATCCATCACGCAAAGTACATCTAAGAACCTGATAAAAACGCACAACGGAGAGACTGAACACTGTCATCATTCTTCAACTCTTATTACATATATTATAAAACACCACTCCAACCTTACAGAATATGTCCTTAGTAACAACAGTCTACAGTATTATTAACCATCCACACCCATTTAGTTTAACCTTGTAGAATACATACTATATCGTATTTCAGATAATCATATCATCATAAATTATGGAATCATTCGACTGTGGTTCCCATACATAAAAATTTCATGCTTAAAAAACTCATTTCATCGACTACCGATGACTCAGCGAACATCAATAACACTGTAGAAGCATCATAAGCTATGATGACGCCATCAGACAACTCACAAGAGTCATTCACATTCAGCAGCGAAGTGTAGAGGGTTCGCAACAGAAGAATATGCCTACTTTGCTTATATTCGCTTCCAACAACA
The DNA here is from genome assembly GCA_026315105.1 of Locusta migratoria. NCBI lineage: Eukaryota > Metazoa > Arthropoda > Insecta > Orthoptera > Acrididae > Locusta > Locusta migratoria. The sequence goes on along the minus strand of CM048748.1, from coordinate 438,705,424 downwards.
CTAAAAATGTGCAGAAGTATGAAAAATTACAAATGCATCAACCTGACCTCTATTTTTTAAGGTAAATCGAGCTACTAATCACAAAAATTCACACCACAACCAGCGGATCGTGTCCTAGTATGACTACAGGTTGTTCTAATTATGCTTTTGATTGATATTTCTAGGTGAATGACCAAATAACTCCCATATGGATGAGAGGTACAAGGCATCATTCGATTCTAGATGTATTCTTCAGGGCGTGTGGTATAGAGACAAGTAAATTTCGTGGTAAAATGCAGCATGATGTATTTTCGCTTGAACGAAATACCGATATCAAACTCGTTATTCATAGTATTCTATTCAATAAAGAGGTGTTCTACATTTGTGGAAATGCATATTGATACTTATTAGTATAGAAAACGTTCAAGAAATACTGTCTGGTGGAGTATTTTATGCAAAAAGATGCAGGATTAATCTGTTAGATTTCGGGAGGGAGCCATCAACAACGCAGTTGGAGCTGGAATGACTAGATCCTTGTGCTGAAGGTTAGTGGTGACTGCAGATGTAGTCCTGTCGCTGGCTTGTTACAAGCACTTACAGACAGTGCTACGGGCTAGAGGGGATAGAATTTAATTTAAACTGATTGAAGTACTTTAATTATGTGATGCAAAGTCTGTTATCAGTTGTGAATGTTGTGGCGTTGCAATAGCGCTCTAAATAAGTCGATTTAATATTATGTACATGTGGTTGTAAAATACTTTGTAAAGTGTACATTACTTGCCTGTTTGATTGTGTGTTAGTGGCGTTTACTTTACGACTGGTGCTTTTACCTATCGTAGATGTTTGTGGTGATACATTATTGCTGATCCTTTAACTTATACCTGCATAGTAGATTCATTGCACGCCAAGAACATAAAGCGAAATTACCGTTTCTCCTAGCAGGCATCAGCGTTCTTACAACACGAGAAATACAGGGGAAACTCGGCAAGAAGGCACTGGGTGACATCTCTAGGAAATATGCAAATCCAGTGACGATATCATATAAAGTGGATAAAGCCGATGTTAAACTACATTTTTAATTTAAGAGCTCCCATCTATAGTACAACAGCTTCATGTAGGTGACTTCTATCTCCTGGAGCCGGCCGCGGTGGCCGAGGAGACTGCGGCGCGTCAATGTTCAAATGTTTGTAATTCTATCGGACCAAATTGCGTGGTCATCAGTCCGTAGCTTACAAACTACTTAAATCTAGGTAAACTAACCTAAGGACAACACACACACACCCATGCCCCAGGGAGGACTCGAACCTCCACGGCGAGCAACCGCGCGCTCCGCAGCGAGACGCTTTAGACCGCTCGGCTACTCCACCGCGGCACGTGCGTCGCGTCAGTCACGGTCTGCACGGCCATTACGGTCGGGGGTTCCAATCCCCCCTCAGGCATGGATATTTGTGCCGTCCTTAGTGTTAGCTAGTTCATAAGTAGTTTGCAAGTTTAGGGACTGATGACCCCCTAGTTAAGTCCCATAAGCTAGACAAACATTGTAAATTTTTTTATCTTCTGGATTCGCGCATCCCACAAGATTTCGCAGCGATTAAAAAAAATGGAAATTTTCTAGTACCTAGTATCCACCCATGACATTCGACTGGAAGGAAGCTGTATTAGGAACAAAAATGTAATTGTGCACAATGATAGGGCAGCTGGAATCGCTTATTTAAAGAGGTCGACGTCGGATTGCCGTGTAAAAATAATTTAATAAAGTCATTTGTTAAATCACAAGTCCTGGTGTCAATACTGTTATCGGAAACCACATTTGCGAACTTATAAAGTGTCCAGACAGCCATTTGCGGGAGATTTATACTTCTTTATTGTGTGGAGAACAAGTCTCGCGGCTGCAATATATAATTACCGAATGGATCGTGGTTTCGAGGCACTACACTAGTGTTTTAAGCGAGGATAGCCAATATTTATAAAGTGCATACCTGTACAGTGTGTTAATCCCATCCATGTGATCTCAGCTAAGAATTCCTTAGAGAAAAGTTGTTTTGTGGTGTTTATCGTCTTTTACAATTTTTTTACTAGCTTAATGAGATCACCGATAATTGACTGGTGTGCATGTAAATCTAGCGACCTCCTCTGCCAGATAGAACGTCTGTGGTCTATGTAGTGTACTTAAGTGTTAGTTGATTGGTATATTGGATGGTAAACAGAAAACGTGTAGAAATACGATGTTCAAATTATGCGTATTAGTCAGAAACCTGTAACAAAATGAAATCAGATTTCAGTTTAGTGGAGGAAAAAAAGAAATCTTAATTAACACAGAAAAGATGATTGGTTTGTGTTTGGAATAAGAATTACTGTTTCTCTCTCTGTTGATATTTAGGGTAAAGGGCTGGTCGATCTTGATATACAGAAGAGAATATCTGTTGTTTAGTTTTGTGTCCCAGCCTCGTCGCCGCTTTTGTGTCTCGTTCCGTCGTAGGTGTCGGTGGCCGAGTAGTAAGACCAACACAGGAATAAAGGTAGCACGCTGGTGCAGGTACGGAGGGTAGCAGCCAGAAACTAGAAACACTAGAGTAAATTAGAACGAGATATATATTGCACAGAATTTATACAATACTTAACTTTTACATAGCTCAGTGCTGCAGAATGTTGATACATAGTTGAGCTAGAGGCCTGCCTAGTGCCTAACTGATAGCCAAGTCTTCACTGGTGCCTATCTGATTCCGAAGTTAACTGGTTCCTATCTCAGTCCCAAGTGAACGATGTCGTTCATTGGTGGCCACGAGCGGAGTTGCAGCAGAGGGCGCTCGTGGCTGTCGTCGTAAGAACGCCGCGCCGTGCGTGCATGGCGGCGCGCGGCGAAAGTAGGTGGCGCGCACTTTGGACTTGTGCGACACCACATTAAGTGAGTTGCATCCAAGCTATCGAGCAGGTCAAGTATTACCGTTATTCCTCTCTGTTAGGGAGAAGATGTTTGCGTTGTGACTCATCAGTTTGCGGTTCCTCGGTTGTTGCATTGGCGAGTGTCATTTCGGAAAAGCATGTTGTTAGGTTGGTCATTTCGGAAAAAAGGAAAAAAAAAAACGTTTTAATGTCGATGGTCGGAAATTGGTAATCTGCTGATCTGAAATTATTTCATGGTATTTTATTGTTTATTATGAATGTCCAAGGTACTACCGTTGTACGATAGGGCTTAGTATTGATTAAACATAGAGAAAGAACAATTTGAACCGTCTTCTGGAGTGCTCGATTATCAATATTTGCGTTTGACCTGTGTCAGTTAAATGTTGCCAAGGCTTGGAGTATTTGGAAAAGAATCGTTTACGGTGTCATATTTTAACAGGGTATGGGTATGGTCGTTAGAGAGATAGTCCCTTTGCGATGTTTAGTTTCAGCAATATGGGTACACGCAAGATGATGTGTACTGCGTTATGAAGGAAATAAAAAGTATATTTAAGCTAACTGAATCCACTTGTCTAGAAGAATTGTCGAAAGGAATAGAAATGAATATTAAAACCGCAAAAGGGGTGGATTACAGGAAGACATGGCAATACATACAGCAATTCGAAGACTTGCCTTCCCTGTACCTGTCGAAATACTGGTTGGGAGGAGGAAGTAGAAGACACCTAGACATAAATATAAGGAAATATCGTTGTGTAACAGGGTTTCGCTTAGTTTAAACGCAGAGAAAAAACGAGCAGATCATTAGCAAAAATAAATGTGATCTTTAAATTCCACACAGAAATTCCTTGGAAGTGGGGTCTAAGAGAGCAGGATGTGTGTTGATTCGTTCTCTGCCTTTCTGTCTGAGTCCAGGAAGAGTGTTAACATCGCTTGCAGATCTATATTTTGAAGCATTCGTGACAGATTTGTCACAATGGCATGTAGCAGGTACAACGACGGTTGACTGACTGACTGGGCTCTCATAGCCTCTTGTGGATTATTGGTAAAACACTGTGTGAAAGTTGCAGTGATAGAATTCTACAGTTTCTATGGAGACGCTGTGCTTGAATCAAGAGTTCTCCTTGTCGAATTGCGCTATTTCCCTCAGTAAATTAGAAATTTTTTTTATAAGCAATATGTCTTCTGCTGTCGTTGATGTGTTAGACAGCTGGATGTCGGAAGCGTGTTTGTTGAGGTGGACACAGAAGTTCGTTTTTCGAAGTTCGTTACCGTGAGTAGTATAGCAGTGGGCATACTACCTCACTGAAAATCGTCCGTCGACGTTAGTGTTATCTTTGCCAGGTACCGTTACCCCCCACCCCTCCTCCGTACGCCACTTACCCGACCACTCCTCGAAACTCGAACAATAGCGCGCTTCCCGGAAAGATAGGATGAACTTGTAATTCCACTTACAGTTAGTTAGACAATGATGCTCTTAAGGATGAATGACAAATAACAAATATCGTTGTCATAAACCGCCGCCTCCACAAGTAGACACTTGGGCACTATCGCCTCCGCCTGCCCCCCAGGCCATTCAGCACCACTCCGTATTGTTTTTTATTTCCAATTTGCATAAGAAATTAATTGCGACATTCTATGTATATGCATTAGCAATTAGAAAAATCCGTATTAAATTTGCATATCAAATTATCAGCAACTCCGTTCATCCCCGCTCCCTCATCCACCTCCGCCCCACCGACAGCCCTAGAAATTGCTGACCCCGTGCGACCCTGTCCAGTACTCGAACCCGCGCCCCTAAATGAAAACATATTTTTTTCCCAAAAGTTATTACTTAGAGATGTGCATGTTGTATTACTCTGTCCTACAACAGCACTGGACAAAAGGGGTCAATTACTTTACTTATAACTGTACTTCAGACAATACAATTACAAGGAATAATAAAACGTGTTTCGTAAACAATAAACCCGATGTTTTTTTCCTAATTTGAATATCAAATTAATTATGACATACTATAATTTTGCATTAACTGATGGAACATTACATTTTCTCGGAATCGGTATATACAGTTTAAGTAACGTAATATATCAAACCTTAAGTACATCTCGCAATTTTTCAGGTAAATATAAACACATCATTAAGAAATTCGAAGTAATGCTACAGATGGGTATAACGTACTTATATTCGTCGACCTTTATTTAAAAACAATTCTAACCAAAGTCAAACATTTTGGACAATCCAAAATACTGTTCAGTCTTTCGGAAATCGTTCACTCCCTACGGGGACTAAACAAAATAAATGTATTTCTTCGCAAAAACAATACTTGCAACAGTCGACGAACCTGTTTAAAAAGAAAATAGCGCACGGTAACGATCGCCACAATCATATGTGTCTCCATCTTTTCAAACACTCTAGACATTTTAACAGTAAAGAGAATACAGCCTTATCTCCAATGCAAACGCGAACACACTGTTCTCATGGCAAGCTACATAAAACAATTCTTTCAGTTCTATCTATAAACATATGCTAAATGTTTAAACAAAATACCATAACGTTTTTTTTTTTTGTTTTAATCATTCTCCGTCCACGTTCTTCATTTAGACGATGCTTGCATCAGACGACGGACATGTTTAAAAAAATAGCGCACGTTAGATAATTAATCAAATGTAGCGATAATGAACGCCACAAACTTGTATGTCCACATTAATAAACACCCTTTCGATATCTAGACGTGTAGTACAACATTAAATTGATTCTCTTGATAGACACAACAGAAACAATAAACACAAGCAACGAACCATCTACAGAAAAACTTCCTGGTAAAAATGAAAACGCCTAATAGTAACGTGAATACAGCGCGTCTAAATGTAGATCTGCATGCGATGTTACCAGACTTTCTGACTGGACTCAGGCAGAAAGACGGACTAACGACATCCTGCTGTATATATATTTCGTATGCGAGCTACAAACAGTATATAATAATTTCACAAATCTATCCTAATAATAAATCTGTAAATGTAGGCCTGTCGCTGTTCATTTCAATCTTCAAAACTACCGGACGAATCTTCATGCGGTTTTCACAGGAAACATGGGAAAGATAGGGTCAACATATAGGCATAATTTTTTCAAAATCATATGACGGAAAAAACGTAATTTTTAGTGTTTTCAGTAACCGCTGTGTCTGTTTTTCAACGATTAAAAACCTTTAGTCTCCAAAACTACTTCACGAATTTGGCTGGTGTTTTCGCAGGTATATTGAGAGTAGCACGGGGCAACATATAGACTTCGTTTCATAAAAATCGGATCACGGAAGAAAAGAAAATCGTAATTTGAAATTTTTTATCTACATCGTCATGTCTATCTATCTCTTTGAACACGTTTTTCTCCAAAACTACATGACGAATTTTCATGGCGTTTTCACACGTAACGTGAGCGTAACGTGCGGTTACATAAAGGCTTCAGTAATTGATATCGGATCAGAGAAAATAAAGATATCATAATTTAATCATTTGTTTAAAAGCCATCGTATATGTCTATTTGTTTAGGATAATCTCTACAAGTACTACACGAACTTTCGTGGGTTTCCACAGGTAAATTGAGAATAGTTTGGAGAGTAACATAGGCGTCATTTCATCAAAATAGGATCAGAGGAAGGACAGATATCATAATTTGAAATTTTATGTGTATACTATGCTTATAAGTATGGTGTAGGACAGAAAATCTCCAAGAGTACTATACGTACTGTCATGAGAGTATCTTGCGGCAACATATAAGCTTCATTTAATCGAAATCGGACCAGGGAAAGGAAAGATATCGTAATTTGTAATTTCTGGTGTATGCTATGCTTGAAATTGAATGTAGTATAGCAAAGATCTGACAAAGGCACTGTTGTTTACATATTATACCAAATAACTAATAGATGGCGATGCTGCGTTTTTTAGTAATGTAACTAAGTTGTAATACACTGAAAAAAGGCTACGGTTTTCCTAAGGGCAACAGTGTACTGTATTGATTTTGGCAACGGCCGTTGAATCCTTTTGAAAAATCTGTCACGTACAATGAGGGTAATAATTATTTGTGTTGATAATGAAATAAATAATTAATGTTGTTCGGATCAGTAAATTAATGATCCCCGTAAAGCGAATATTTCATTGCCAACGTTAACATACTAAACCGCTCCCATTGCAAGTAAAACGTTACCCAGGTACGACACACAAAATAACAGGTTTATCACATATAGCTTGGAATGCCATGGAAAGGAAAAATTGCTAATTTCCGAGGGTATCATTTGAATTTAAAACATAACAATCTTTCTTCACGTCTATCGATGTTTTATTTACTGAGAAATTTTGGCAAGGAAACACGAATTTATGTAGTTTCCTTCCTGATTTCGGTGCATACTTCTAATATTTTGAGTCCATTCTGTTTATGAATGCCTAGAAAACGGTGCAGTACAGTACAGAATAAATAGAGGCCCTGTTAGTTACATAGTGAACCAAAGAACTAATAGTTGGCGCTGCTCTAATTTTTAATTTTTTATTTCTTTTAGATGGTTATGCCATAGAACAGCAACGAACTACTAAAGGTGCTGTTGGTTTTGTAGTGCTGCAAAGAAACAATACATGATCGTGTAGTGTGTATTCCGTCAGTAACAGAAGTATTTTTAATTAAGAGCTGCAATCGAATCTCTGCAAATACAAACTAATATTCAACAGCGAGTTGCTGGTTACACTTTGTATATTTACAGCTTAAGGTCATTTCTTCGACACTTTTGACAGGGAACATTTTAATTTAAATCATAACGACATTCCTTCGCTTCTGTCAATTATCTAATTTACATAAGAATTATTTGCAAGGAAAATCGAATTTATGTAGTTCCCTTTCTGATTTCAGTGTATCCTCATTACATTTTGAGTGCGTTCTATTTAGGAATGCCTCGAAAACGCCATAGTACAAGAAAGGACAAAGTGAGGCGACGTCAGTTACATAGTACACCAAACAACTAATTATGGCGTTGCTGAGTTTATTTCATTCTCATAACTATGGTGTAATACACTACAAGAAGGGGCACAATAATACTTACGACGGCGGCGTTGTGTGCCGATGTTGGCAACAGCCGTTGAATGCTTTTTCAAAATTCAATCACTTAGAATGAGGAGAATAATTCTTCAGCTTCCCGATGAAATAAATAATTTATGCTCTACTGGTCAGTAATTTAATCATCCTCCTAAAGCGCATAGTTAGTTACCAACAATAGTAAACTACTTTACTGCCACGGCAAGTAAAATTTACCCCAGATGAGCCACAAAAACATTTAATTTTCTTCCTGACTGTATCCCACATGCTTTGCAATGCCGTGGAAAGAAAAGAAGTGCATCTTTCGACGAGTATTACCAATAAATTGTGCATAGACATGTCTATGGCGTGAGCATTGCGTTCTATGCATCATCTCAACATTAAGCTGCACTAAACACGTAATATTGAGACAAATCATCTCTTTCCATACGGCTATTGGTTTGTACTGCACTGGCTGCAAAGATGCATCACCTCTTTTTCGCAGAACAACCACATAACATGAAATATTATTTAAATAAATGTGTCACAGAAACAACAAGAAAGTTGAGGAAACTTCGCTAAAAGGACCATTTACACATAGTCATCCGTCTGAACCGAACAAAAAATGACCAAGAACAAGTCAGCGATTAGTATTTTTTCCCAAAAATTACGTGACATTTCCACCTTAATGTTGAGGACACATAAAGTGAGCATCTCAATGCTCACTCCAAAGACATTTCTGTTCTGTGCCTGCCACTAGAGATAATATACACACGCAAGCGACAAACTGACCAGAAATCTCTCTGCTTTCATAATTGTTGCAATTAAAATTTGTAATTACTTACTTTTGATGTGGACTACATTGACATAGAGAAAGACGTCTTCTTTTGCACAGACAATTTGTACTTTTATTATAATTCGGCTTCTGAATAAATAGTTCTACTGCACATGGTCGATTTCAACTTCGTGCTTAACGAAGTAATCACTGCAGGACGTGGGGACATGTATTAGCTGAAGCAGTAACCGATGCTGCTAACACAGTCAAGACAATTCATTGGAAATACTATATTTAATGGAAAGTTCTATACAGACGATCAGCTGACGCCATTCCTTCAACGATTACTTTATCTCACATTGACACCACCATGGCGTCTTATTTAAACAGACATGAACTGCTCTGTTGATTGAATTACCAGATTTTCAGCATTCGTCGAGTTTTCGATAGTAGGTAGCACTGCATACAGAATAACTACATTGTCCCCAGTGCAACACTGCAACATACTAATACTTCAGCATACACTTACATACTGTGAGAGATAAACAGTTTAGAACTACACAACAGAACCAATACATGGCACTGTTGTTATCAATACTATTTGTCAGATAGAAGTGTTTTCATGGGTTTACGACAAACAGACAATTTCACACCGCACTCTTCAGTTTATGAACACTAATATTGAATTTACATGGTTCCGGAGTACGAACTTAATTTCACTTTTTGTTTGAGAAACTTTATGAACATTCATCGTTTTCGACAATGACTTCTCCTTAAATTTGACATCTTGGATAGGAAAACTGAGTTTATTGACAGAGCGATCGAACAAGGATTCTATTTTTGCTGACATGCATCCGGAACCCTAAAAAACCACGATATACACAGGTTCATCTTTAACAACTGTTGCGAAGCACGGGCATATAAGCTAGTTGTAAAATAATAATGTCTAGAAATTTTTACAATAACATATAATACATGGAATATTATGTACAAGATGGTATGACCAACTTCATATCTCATTCTTCCAGAAGTCTACATATGCCATTGCTGTACTGCTGTAGGTCATCAAGGTCTTGGGCTGTGCACGCTCTTGGCTGATTTACTTCCGAACATTCTAGCAGTTGGGCCATGGTCTGTATGTTCCCGCACTTTCACTGAATCCACACTTGTGCAAATTCTTTTTGCATCTACCCATTCCCGACCGCAGTCTGTTCAGAGTCTTCCATCTCTGCCAGTCAAGTTCTGCGCCTGGTGGCAGCGCCTCCTCAGCATAGTTGGCATGACCTTGCTGCTCCCGCAACAATTTTTTTCTGGTAGTTGTTGCCTGCCTGCGAGTGGTTCCGTTGAATGTAGACCTGCTGTTATGTACACTTGACAGCAAAAAAAGTGGATCACTGCTGAATGCAACCCAACTAACGTAGCTGTGTTGCGGGTACTCCACATTCAAAACCCCTGTAGAGTACAGTCGTTCGACTATTCACAATGGGTACCAAAGAAGCAAGGGAAAATTGATCCTTATGGCTGTCGGTCCACATGTATTTCAACACCGTCATACAAAAAACATTAGAATACAAGTTATTAGAGTCGAGAGAGCAACGTAAATTCAATTTAATAACAATAAGTGACAAATCGGATACCTTATCAAACTCATTGAATGACACAATGAGTTTTTGTTCGTGCTCTGAATTTGAATGCACTGTTGACCAAAAAAGCTTGCGTTTCTGATCGAGACTAGATTAGGCATGAAGAGACGTAAGACATTGACGTTTTCATTGGTATCGGTTTACAAGGCCAATGTCCGAACCCGGTTAACTTTAGCATTGCACCAGGAATGGCATGAAGTTCAAATTGTTTCTGAGAGGTAACCACTAAAGCTATATACACAGTGCAACTCACAGGTGTCAAAAGTCAAAATTATGGACTAGAACGCAGTACCTATATAAATTGTTAACGAAGCACGATCACACGTCAGATATTAAATAAATTCACAGATAGCGCTATATTTGAACTTGAAATGACGATACAATTGACTTCTTTCCCGGCAGGGAACCAACCCCGGCTCTATTCGCTATTTATTATATATACGCAAAGAGATGAATTAGTTACTGTTCTCACCATTAGCGGGATGTGCATATGTTCGGCTAGAAGTAGCGCAAGTCGCGGCGGATTAGCCGTGCGCACTGGAGCGCCGTCCTGCGGTGCGCGCGGCTGTTCGCCGTCGGGGGTTCGAGTCCCCCCCGACGGGCATGGGTGTTTGTGTTGTCCTTAGGTTAATTTACCTTAGTTTAAGTAGTTTGTAAACTACAGACTAATAACCAAGCAGTTGAGTCCGATAGATTTACAAACACTTACAAACATTTTGAAATAGCGCAATAAATAACGTTGTGCTGCCTGGGACTCCAACACCGCGCCTATCGTCAGCGTTGATCTCAGACAACTAGGTAACAACTCTCCCAATCTCGTTTACTAGTAATTAGGATCGCGACGTTCGTACAGACCTGGAGGGTTTGGCAATTTGAAGAAACAACGAAAACTAATCCAACTTTGTTCTAGTCAGTGGCGAATTGACATGTGTAATGTGATTTGAAAGACGCCACAGTCCTAAATTCCTTACTTGCCGCTATTGGAGGTGGAGAGGGGGATGTTTGCGATTGTTAAAAACTGTTTCCCCAGAAGGAAGCAAACCATATCTTAGCCATTACAAGATGGCATCAGCTCGATCAACTACCGATTTTCAGATGTGGTAGTACAAAGTTTTTCGTCAAAATGGAGTGCAGAACACATGGTACGAGAAGTAAAATAGTTCGGCGGTATCTGTCTACGTAACAGTAATTTCTTGGCCTCGCGGTCTGTGGCGCCTTTCGCGGAGTTGCGGTCGCTCCAGCCAGAGATTCGACTTCTTCCTCGCGCATGTGTAGTTGTGTGTGTATGTGTGTGTGTGTGTGTGTGTGTGTGTGTGTGTGTATGCGTGTATTCCTTAGCGTAAATTAATTAAAGTAGCATGTAATGCTAGGTAGGGCCTAGTGACATCAGATGATCTGCCCATTAGGACTATAACAAAAAAGTTATATACAGTATATAGAATTGCGCAGGATAATATACTACGTTTTAGCATGCTCTGTGGTGATTTTGTATGACATGTTACTGTACGCTTATTTAACTATAGTCTCGTTTCGCTCAAGTTTGTATGAAAAATCTTATTGGACTTAACTGCTAACATCATCAGTCTGCACACTACTTAAACTATCTTAACATAAAGACAACACATACACCCAAGACCGAGGAAGGACTCGAACCACTGACGCCAGCAGAAGCCAAATTCAAGACATGATGCCTTAAACAGCGCAGCTACTCTGCGCGGCGCTAAAGAATGTCACATAGCTCTTATAGAATAAATAAAATATTACGCATCTTAAAAGTAGCTAGAAAACGGTTTCTAAAACGGGAAATATATACCATGTGTAACGGTATAGTATGTTGGGATTAAAGCAGAGGAGGTCAATGGAAACACCAGACCTCTGTATTTCACAGAACGAAGAATTTATTGTAGGTAAAGGGGTATGAAAGTACACGGTCCCATAGAGTGGACTGATATACAGTAACGAAAGCATAAATTAAAAGAGAGTGCATGCTGTCAACAGAAATCAATACATTTTATCACTGTATTGTGAGGGAACCGACCAGAAGGGTAACTGAGGTTATGATGCAAGAGCGGCGACAGCGAGTGAGAGAGAGAGAACACAAGAGAAATTAACTATTAATTAATGCGTATTTGTGAAGGACATAGAGTGTATTAATGGCTGGAGGGGAGGAGAGAAATAACAAAAATTACTTTGACAGCGTCCATCTAAACGGATTACTCTGTTTGCATGGAGGCTGGGTATAAATGTAATAAAAATAGGATATTGAGTGAAAGGAGAAGCATTGAATTAAAATTTGTACCACAAGCAGGAATCGAACCCAGAACTCCATACTTACCTTAATTCAGTGCTTCTACCTTCACTCAATGTCTCTGACATATTGATACGGAAAACTGTTGATATAAAAATTGTGCCATGGGCGGGAATCGAACCCAGACTTCCACACTTACTTTAATTCAACACTTTTCCCTTCACTTAATGTCTTTGACATATTGACTCCGAAAACTGTCACTAGATATATAAATTTGTAATAAAAATAGGATAATAAAGGAACTTTATATTTAAATAAACTTCAATTTAAAGGTAGCTCAAAGGAAAAAGAAACACATATTTTATTTCTGTTGCCAAGAGATCTTCCACAGTATCTCAGTTACCAAATATGAAAATAGAGATGAGATTAAAGAACCATTTGAAGGACTAATAATTTATTCAGAATCCCTCATTATTTGTTTCTTACGTTATGCATCTCAGCATATAATCTATAACGCTATCGGACCAGCTTCTCTTCAGTAAATGCGACGACTCTATCTCGAGTTGATTGCTCACAGTGAGATGGCCTGATTTGTATTTCTGATTTCCGCTCTCACTATGAAGCCAGGATGTAAACATTCTGTATTTACGTCAGAGCCCCGCTTTGCACCGTGCTGAGGGCTGTTGCCCGCCGCCGCGACCGCCAGCTGGCTGGTTTCCGCCAAGCCTCGCCACGGCACCAGCTGCGGTTGACCGGCCTGCCCGTAGCTCGAAAGCCACGGCTAATACAGCGAGACTCAACCCTCGAAGTATGAATAGTTTCTGCAAACATACCCTAACGTGTATTATAAACTACCACACCTAGAGCTATTTTTCTATAAAATAAGCAGCCACTTTTGATACTTCATTCAAATATTTAAAGAAGTGAAAGAATAGAATAATGATAAACATAGTACTACATAATGTTTCACATAGATAGCAATCGTATAACACTGAAAATTATTCTCTCTTTTCAGCGCTCTGCATTAGATCTAGACGTAATGAAATACGTAGATATCTCAGAAATGTAAGCATTAACCAGTTCTGGTGGCAACAACACAAATGTATACATGTAGTATATCATTCACGTTTTGTGTACTTATAAAGTGTTTTCAATGTGTCTGTAAACAATAAGTGCTAAACAATGGAAATTACCTTCTGCTGGGGCTCTTAATTTACACGATTGTTCTGTTATTCACAGTGGAGTGTTTCGTAATGGGTTCATATAATCGCTTCAGTTTCTCGACTGTTAGACGCTTATACTAAGCTCGAAATACTACTACTACTACTACTACTACTAGTAGTAGTAATAATAATAATAATAATAATAAATACAAGTGCCAAATAGCGTATGTGCGAGTTCTGATATATTCTTTCAACTTTCTCGACGTTCTTCCTCTATTCCATCAGGTAATAATCGCACACTACTCAGCAGTACTGCATAAGAGGAGGAACAATTGTAGGTTTGGCAGTTTCCTTAGGAGACGTGTAAATCTCCTAATGGTAGTGTCAATAACAGACCGTTTGTTTCACCTTCGCCAAAACATGAGTTATTCACAGTTAACATTGTTTTTAATTACACCCCCAGGAATTTCGTTATATGTATAACCTTCAAATCTGTTTTGCTTATCGATATCTAGAATGCTGACCAAACTCTGAGTACTTATGTTCAGAGCCAAATGCATATTGATGTTTAAGGTCAATTGTCGCCATTTGCGCTGTGAAGATACAAATTCAAATTCATTTCGCAATTCACTTTGCTTTTCTGTGTTTAGTAGTGGGCAGCATTAACTGCCTCAAATCTAAGAGCAATATTCTGATTGCTCATTAAATATTTCGAATATATATTCGAATCAGGAGAAGTCTACTTCACTTTGCTGGAAGAATTACACTCGCCACGTCCTCTTCACTAGATGACTTCTTGTCTGTTACTGCAAACTATTACCTTGCAGATAGGACATCACGATTCCAGTCGCACAACTTATGAAAGCGATATGGTTCGAAATTGATTATGGCTGAAGATAGTTTCTTTTTTTTTTTTTTTTTTTTTCAGCTTAAGGGACTTAACTGTGGGGTCATCAGTCTCTAAACTTACAAACTACTTATGAACTGCCTTATACTAAAGACGACACAAACATCCATGCCCGAGGGGGGGATTAGAACCTCCGACGACGAGCGGTCTCGCGCATCGGAGCATAGCACCTCAATGTGCTTGGCCACTCCACTGCGCCGTTGAAGATACCAAAAATCGTTTTGGCACTCTATAAATATGAAACTAGTTTGAAAGTACTCAGTAGATAATGAAAATATAGTATCGCCAAAGTCTCACAAGAGTAAAGATTTAAAAACCTTTGCCGGTTTCATGTTAATTTTTCTAGATATTTCATAACGCTGGATAAAGTATTTGTTCAAACGTCCTGCTACATGTCGATATCAATACAACAGATCTGTAACACAGTGGATTACTTTTATTTTCTTTATATATCTGTGCAACATTCCATTCGTCTCCCTCAGTATAAATACATCAATGGTCGACCTCACGTCGTAGGAGAAGTAATTAAGCCACGCATAATGTGTGCACAAGATGTTCTTCTAAGGTATTGGGCCACTCGAGAAAGACATTTCCTGTAGACAAATGATCTTCCTTGTACGACTATGGTAGTGAAATGAGAACACGGTGGATCATGTGTGGTGATAGTTGTACTGCTTCCTGGAATGACAGAGAAGAATCTAGATTAAAAGATATAACCCGACACAAGCTGCTTGTGGCCACTGAGTGCACGCATTGGGGACATTGAACAGTTGTGCCCAGCCGGAATTCGGGTCCAGTTTCTACCGTACTTTGAGCTGTTACGGTAACCACTGCAAGAGCGGGAAAACAACGATCATCGCATCGCAGGTGCACGGGCTACCACTCCACTCCCACTTCGTCACCCACAAGACAAACTTCCTCACACTGCCCTCGTAGTTGCCGTTTCCAATTTGCAATCACTGCTCGTGGCACTTTGCCGATTACCTCAAGAGTTCAGGCGTAGTGTGCATTTGCGCTGAAGGCTGGAGTTGTTCTCGTCTTCTCCTGAATTATGAATATTTATGTGTGTTCTTTCGAAAGAACAGTCACGACACATATATGTATATAGAAGAACCTTTCAAGATTCAATTATTGGTGGTATTCCAATTAAAATGTCTGAAAATTGAACTTCGGTGTGTCATTTACTTATCACATATATGATTACAGACAAGGGAGATGAATTTCACGTAGCAACTACAACTATTCTCGATCCCTACTTTCTGAATTATCTGCATCGGCCTTCACAAGGGCAATGAGGAGGCGATTCACGCTGCAGCTGTTCGCTTCCTTCATAAATATGTCGACGCTCTTTAAAGATTAGGAGGCAGTAGCTCTCAGTTACAAATTGGAGCGAGGGTAACATTTTACCCACTCTCTGACAGAGCTACAAACTGCTATATCGAATTGAGAAATGTTTGTGGCAGATTATGCTGCTGTCTAGTAAGCACCTCAAAAAAGCAGAGCCAATTTTAAAATGATATTGAATTTATATCTTCACGATGCAAATTCGACAATTGACCCTAAACGTAAATATGCGTATAGTTCACCACAAGATAACAGAAAATTTTCGTCTGTCCTTGAGAAATCGATAAACAAAACAACTTTAAGGATTATACAACTAACAAAATTTCTGGTGGGTACAATTGAAAACAACGTTAACTACGAAATATACAAGTTTTGGTGAAGATAATACAAGCGCCTGTTATTGACACAACCATTAGAAGATTAAAACGTCTCCCTAGGAGGCTATAAACCCTACAATTGCTCCACCTCTTCCGCAGTATTCCTGAGCAATGTGCGATTATTACCTGACGGTATAGAGGGAGGACACTGAAAAAGTTGGAAAAAGATATCAGATTGTGCGGTATAGTGAATTAGCGGAAAGAAGGACTCGGATGTTTTCCGATTTATTTTTTTTTTTTATTTTTTTATTTTTTTTTTTTTTTTATTTTTTATTTTTTTTTTTTTTTTTACTACTTAGGTTGGAGAGGGGGCCGAGACGGCAGGGGCAGGAGGTGAGGAAGCAAAATATTAAAACAAAACAGTTTTCAGTGTAGTACGCTTCTTCCATGAGATTTCAATCACCAACCTTCTCCTACAAAAAGCAGAGCTGTTGTACTCATTACCGTACAAAGTACGTTACAATTGTAAGAAGGCCGCTCAGAGTACCCGCGCAGTCTAAGGTGCCAATGTCATGTATCGGTCTGCTGCTCGCGTAGGAGGTTCGAGTCCTCCTTTGCGCATGGATATGTGTGTGTTGTCCTTAGAATAAGTTAGTTTAAGTAGTGTGTATGTTTAGGGACTGTTGAACTTAGCATACCACACACATTCGAACATTTGATTTGAATTTTAAGAATAATATAATGGTAATTAGAACTCGCATATATCCAATTTGGCACTTGTTTTTCTCGATCTTCGTATAAGCGTGGAACAGTGGAGTAACTAAAGCGATCCTATGAACCCATTACGAAACACTTCACTATGAATAACAGAACATTTGTGTAAATGAAGGGCCTCAGCAGAAGGTATTTCTGTTTCGTAGCACTTATTGTTTCTGAGACAGTGAGAACACTTTATAAGTGTACAAAAAGTGAATGATATAATGTTGTTCCTACCAGAATTGTTTAATTTTAAAACATACGTAGTTTTCTAGATTGAATATATATTCTCTTGTGTCTAAATCTAATGCAGAGCGCTGAAAAGACAGTTTCCTGATCGTATGATTGCTATCTAGGTGAAACATTATGTGGTAGCTGCGTTTATCATGATTCTGATCTTTAACTTCGTTAAATATTTGAATGAAATGTGAAAAGATAATGTGGCTGCTCAGTTTATAGCAAAATAGCTCTCACTGTGGTAGTTAATATTCCACACTTGTGTAGATTTGGCAGAAACGTTTGAGCCTGGTTTTGCGGTCTGTGCCTGTATTAGCCGTGGCTCGAGAGCTATTTGCTAGCGAGTCTTGGTGGAAGCCAGCAAGCTGGGGGTCGCGGTGATGCCCAACAGCCCCCAGCACAGCGCAGAGTGGGGCTCTGACGTAAATAAGAATGTTTACTTCCTGGCATCATAGTAAAAGCAGACAGACGAAATACAAATCAGGCCGTCTCACTGCGAGCAATCAACTCGAGATAGAGTCATTGCTCTTACTGAAAATATGAGTTTCTTTTTCCTTTGAACTACCTTTAAATTGATTTCTTTTTTAAATATATAGTTCCTTTATTATCCTATTTTATTATAAATTTATATACCTAGAGACAGTTTTCTGCGTCAGTATGTCAAAGAAATTAAGTGAAAGGAAAAGAATTGGATTAAAGAAAGTATGGAGGTCGGGGTTCGATTCCCGCCCATGGCACAAATATTAATTCAATGCTTCTCATTTCACTCAATATTCTATTTTTATTGATATACCTAGACTCCATGCATACAGAGTAATCAGTTTAGATGGACGCTGTTAAAGTAATTTTTGTTATTTCTAATACTTCTCTCACCTCCCCTCCATCGCCGGCCGCGGTGGCCGAGGGGACTAAGGCGCTCCAGTCACGATCTGCACGGCCCCTACGGTTGGGGGTTCGAATCCCCCCTCGGGCATGGATATTTGTGCCATCCTAGTTCGTAAGTAGTTCATAAGTAGTTTGTAAGTTTAAGGACTGATTACCCCGTAATCAAGTCCCATAGACTATACAAACATTTTTCCCCTCCATCTATTAATACACCTTCCGTCCTTAACAAAATATGCAAACGATTTGTCTGGTATTTATTCGTTGTTAATTTTTCCTCCTTTCTCTCTTTCTCTCTGTCACCTCCCTTACATTATAACCTCAGTTTACCTTTCGGTCTATTCCCCCAAAAAGCTGTAAAAAATTTTGTTTTCCGTTAAAACAATACTGTCTCTTTTAATGTCTGCTTTCTTTACTGTCCATGGGTCCTCTCTATGAACCAGTGTTCTTTTATATCTCCGATAATCCTGCCTTCGTTCTGTAAAACATTCGTTCCTTTTCTTTTGGCCCTAAAACAAACTGTGATATATAAGTAAGGAGTACTTTGCAAGCATTTCACTCTTTTATTTTCCAGTTCTGCACTCCTCTTCATTCCTAGATACCGTCCTCCCTCCTGCTACACCGCCATTGAAATATTTATCTGCATCTCCGTGCTTCTTTTCAAAATTTTGTGCTTGGTAGATTTTTTTTAATCACTTTCATTATTTCACTGTCGTTGATTCTCGAAAAGCACACGGATGTAATGGACAACTGAACCTTACCGTGCAAGCACTATTGTCGCCATCAAATGGAACATCAATTCCGACAAATACCAGTAACCAAGCTTTGAAATGGCAGAGACTGAAGTTCTCCCCCATCCTTCCCAGTTGGATATTATGCTTCGCATGTAATCGCATTTTCGATGCGACATTGTATCAGAATCCACATTGCTGTTTTGTAACCTCAGTATGACTACTGAAGGCAACCACATCGTGAAGAATAATTGCTCGACACATTTGCCAGTTATCGGATACCTTGTCACTGACCATACTACTAAATCACAAAAACCTCCTTCATGGAAGTCTGTTTGTGTTCCTGAACGTGGTGAATAAATGTCAAAACGAAGTTGCTTTCCGAATTTCAAATTTTTAACGCATAATTCACGTTCCTCATAACTAAAAAAAGGCTAATATTAACAATCTTTATTATAATGAGCTCATAGTTAAATAAGCGTATTACAGAATGCAATACCAAATCGTAATGTAGCATACTAAAACGTAGTATAATATCATGCAAAACCACGATAAGGCGCCTCACACTACGTGGCCATCCCTTGCGGCCAAGAATGTCTTACCTATCCAGACACCTCTGAGCCCTTTGACTGGTCGTACTGTCTAATGAGTACTCCATTACGACAAAACATTATGCTAACACATCTGTAATTCGCTGGAGCGGATTGGCTGTTAGTACAAGCCCTTCCTCTTTCCCCCAGGGCCGGCAGCTTACACGTTTTGAAAGAATCAACATGTAAGGAGTTAAGGCGTTACAGATGGAACACGAAATTAAGTATCACTTTAATGTTTGATTGATAGAAAAGTGGAACGCATATCTACGAAATGTTAATATTTGAAAGGGAGTTATTAAGCGGGTATAACAACGCTCTCTGCCTCTTTCTGTCGTAACAGAATACAAATCAGAAATAACATTCTTCACACCACTTTCAAGGTCAGCCTTCATTCTTATAAAAGAAGTCGTCGGGGTATGTGGACTTATTTTACCAAATAATAAATTGGAAGACAACAACCAATACGAAGCACAAATCAACAATACATTGACGAGGTCTAATGTGTACAATGCTGTTACGAGGTAAGGTTGGTAGAGAGCATAAACATTCCGTTGACACACGAGCTCAGCCGACTTCCAACGATCAGAGAGGGGCCACGAAAATAGTGCGTGACCTGTAATCGCATCTCGATCACGCATACAATTGTTTTTTGCTTAACAGTGCGTTCAGATTCAGATCATGAACACAAACCTATCATGTCACTAAACAAGTGTGATAATGTATCTGACTCTTCACTTATTGCAACTAAATTTAATTTACAAGTGTTACTGTCTCATCTCTAATGACGTTTACTCTAATATTGATTTGATTTGATTCTTTCAGGGAAGCCAAACCAGTCTTGGTCCAACCCGCCACTGCCCGCACCGAAACTAAGTTTATTGTTCGGTATAGCTCCCAGTATGTCTAGCAAAGCCAACCAATGCCCTTGAACAGTGCAAGGAGTCCCTTTACCAGTTCTTTATTAGACACAATTTCTTTGGGTCTGGTTGTCCCAAATGTTCTGTGCCTTTTACTCTCCAATGCAATGCATTTGAAGATTAGATGTGATGCAGTTTCATCACCGTCATCACAGATCCTACATTTAGGGTCCTCTTCTGTTATTCCCATTGTATGTAGGTGTTTTTTGAAATTCCCATGGCCTGTCAGCAATCCAACCATGAGTCTAATCTCTCTCCTGTTCAGACCCAGGATTGCAGAGCTTCTTTTAAAACAAGGCTTTGGCATCATTACCTTGCCAAGTTTTTGTTGATGGACTTTGGTCCAATATTCTACGTGCTGTCTTCTGAGCCAGTTACGTAGCTCCAATTTAATCATTGCCTTGGTGATTGTCAGGACAGGTTCCAGTCCAATAAATGGAGCCTCTGCCCCCATCCTGGCTAATCTGTCGGCATGTTCGTTGCCACTGATCCCCGAGTGGCCAGGGACCCGCAACAGGTTTACTCTATTGCTTTCCCCTAGATCCACTAGAACTCTGTGACATTCTGCAACAATTTTAGACCTTGTTGTAGGAGCTGCCAGTGATCTCAGGGCTGCCTGGCTGTCTGAATAGATATAGATGCTACAATCTTTGTAGCACTTACTCAAATTCTCCTCCACACATGCCCTGATGGCAGTGATTTCGGCCTGGAATACTGAGGCCAGTTTCCCTAGAGAGATGACGCCCTCCAGTCTTGGCTGCACCCCGTATACCCCGGCCCCAACGCCTTGGTCTGATTTCGACCCGTCAGTGAACCAGACAAAATCCCCCATACGGTGTCGAACTATTTTCTCCCACTGCTCCCTACTTCCAATTGTTATACTGAAAGGCTTGTTGAAGCAGTATGGGGTTATAATATAGTCGATTGGCATTTCCCCAACCTTTCCTATATTTACCTCACTCACTATTTTACTGTGTGACTCTGGATATCCCAAAGAGTTCTAGTTGTTGACAGATTTGAGTCTGTAGGCACCAGCTGCCGCCTCCATCTTGACCCAAAGGTGTAATGGGGGCTTATCCAGCATGGTTTCCATCCCAGCAGTTGGTGTGCTGCTAATTCCGCCTGTTATGGCTAAGCAGGCTAGTCTCTGCACCTTACCAAGCTCCTTAGCAGCAACCTGCTGTTCTACCTTCTTCCACCACACGACCACCCCATAGGTGATCCTTGGTCTAATCACTGTGGTGTATATCCAGTGCATACCCTTGGGGCTCAAGCGCCAATTTTTGCCACAAGCTCTCCTGGTACTTACTAAAGAACCTTTTGCCTTGGAGCAAATATTCCTAATGTGAGGGGTCCATGTCAGTTTCTTATCTAAGGTAACCCCTAGATATTTCACTGTCCCCTTCACAGGTAGTGCTTCATTGAAAAGCTTTAGATTCCAACTTGAGTGTTGGATATGTTTCCTTGTGAATGGTACAACAACAGTCTTCTTAGGACTAACCCCCAGATCCTGTTTTCTGCACCAGTCTTGCACAATGTCCAAGGCACCTTGTGGGATATTCTTCACTGTGTCAGCAAATTTGCCAAGTATTACTATGACAAGATCGTCTGCATATCCTTGGCAAAAGTACTGCCTAGAGTTTAATTTTCCAATGAGATCATTCACCACTAGATTCCACAATAAAGGGGAAAGAACTCCTCCTTGCGGGCAACCCCTAGTGGTGTTGATTACCATTTTTTCATTCATCATGGTAGCCTCTACCTTTCTTCCACTGAGCATGGCCCTAGTCCACCTACATATAGTGGTCCCTAGGTCATGCACCTCTGCTGCCCTAACCATGGAATCGAAGGTCGTGTTGCTAAAAGCCCCCTCAATGTCCAGGAAGAAACAGAGGGCTATCTCCTGAAAGTGTAGTGCTTTTTCCACCTTCCCAACAAGTTGGTGGAGAGCTGTCTCACATGATTTACCTGGTTGATATGCATGTTGGTTTGAATGTAGAGGAGCCCTACTTAACCTCCTTCCTCCAACATGCACATTAACCAGCTTTTCCAATGTCTTAAGAATGAAGGAGGACAGGCTGATTGGTCTCATATCTTTGGCCTTGGTATGATCAGTTCTCCCTGGCTTTGGAATGAAGACAACCTTCACTGCCCTCCAGGCATTGGGAATGATTCCTGCTGCTAGGCTAACCCTGAATAACCTGCATAGGAATCTAATAAGATTTTCTCCCTCTTGTTGCAGGAGAGCTGGATAGATTCCATCGGGGCCAGGTGACTTGAACCTTTGAAATGTTCCCACCGCCCATCGGATCTTACTGAAATCGACACACTCCTTGGCCAGATCCCAGTCCTCTTTGCGAATACCTTAGAACCGTTGTCTCTCAGGAATCACATTCTGGTCTGAGTTATCCCCCAGAGTATATTAAGTAAAGTGAGTCTTGAGGAGCAGTTCCAGCGTTTCATGTGCTGTCTTTGTATACTCCCCATCCTCCTTCCTCAATGTTCCTCCTGGATTAGTTGGTACCCTAGTGAGGATTTTATGAAGTCTCGCTTGAGCAGCCGTGCCCTTCACTTCCTCACAGAATACCTTCCAGGATGCCTCCTTTGCCCGTCTGATGGTAAGGTTGTAATTGACAAGGGCCTCACGATATTTTGCCCATGGTCCTTTGCGCCTCACAAGGTTAATCAGTCTTCGTACCTGTTTCCTTTGCATTTCCATGTTATTATTCCACCAAGGCACACTCCTATTTGTGCACTTCTTGGTGATTGAGCAGTTGTCCTGGTATGAGGTCAATATAGCAGAGGTTACAGCCTCTGCTACTTCCTTAAACTCTGCTGGATTCCTTATCGAAGTTTTAATTTCTGTTAGGCTGAATTCAAGGTCTCTCCTGTATGTCTCCCAGTCCGTTTTCCTGGGATTCCTATAGGTCATGGTCTGTCTGGTTCCCATTTCAACCTTGAATTTAATATACATGTGATCTGACGAGGATGGCTCCAGGACCACATGCCACTGTTTGACATAACTTCCCATCATCATGGAACCAAAAGTAATGTCAATTACTTCTTCCCTTCTACTATTCTTGAATGTAGGTTCATCACCCCTATTCAGGATCTCCAAGTTGTTAGATAGGAGAAATTCAGGAAGGTGCTCACCTCTACCGTTGGTGTCCATGCTGTCTCACGATAGATTGTGGGCATTGGCATCACATCCCACCAACAGTTCGTCACCTTGCCGATGGCAGGCTTCCGTCAGTCTCCTCACTTCCAAAGAAGGAGGAGAGCTGTCTTCGTAAGGAAGGTATGCTGAGGCCAAAACAATTTCCCTCCTGATACCTTCCTCACATTGCTGCATCCTGATGGTCACTAGGTCCCCAGGAACAAAAATCCATCATTGTTATGAAAGGTATTCCATTTCTAACATAAATGCATGTTCTGGAGTTTTTTAGATTTCTGTCATAAATCAGCTTACCTCCAGTACCACCGAGGCTCGATACACCCCCTTTGTATAAATAGGGTTCTTGCATCAGGGCCACGTCCACCTCCTGTCTCCCCAGGCGACGGATCGGGGCAGCAGTGGCCCCTTTACTGTGCTGCAGGTTTATCTGTAGCACTTCCAGTCCCCATCTTGCTGCCATTATTGCGTTTAAGATCTTTGATTACCCTGACGGCGACATGCGAGAACCCTAAAAACAGTTTCAGGCCTTGCTCTCGCATTGCCTTCAGGGACGTCTCTCCGACCTCCATCACCAGGGTTTGTCTTTCTGGAACTACCTTTTGGTTAATTACCCTCTAAGGTCTCTGTCGAGACTTTTGGGTTCTGGACCCTTTTGGGGGTCTTGGGCTCAAGCCCTTTTAATTCCCTCCACTTATGTTTAGGAAGCCATTCTTTTCCTTCCTTTTGCTTCTGTTCCTTGAGAAGTTTCCTCCTCTGAGCCCCAGACAAGGCCTTAATCCTAATCTGGTCCAACTACTCTGTTACAGTTCCCACTTCTTGCTCACATCTAGACCCTGACTGAGAAGTAGGAGTGCACTCCATCGGTCCTGATCCCGATGTTTGAGTATCTGAGGTGTCAGATTGCCCCTTGGATTCTTTTAAAATAATTTTTTTCTACGTTTTCATCTTAGTCCCACGAGATTTGGGGATTTATATGGTCCACACCACGATAACCCCGTGCGGTGCAAGGCAACTTACTCCGGTATCTCTGAGGCTCCGTTCGAGACACATCCACCCATGTGCCACGCACCCCTCAGCACGGGTCGCACCACACCTTGGGTTAGGAGGCAGTTTAACGTCGTGCCCGGGACGAATTCTAATATTTGCTGTACGAAAGTATTGGTTTGTACCTTGCCTGAATGTCATGAGGAGAAATAAGAGACTTACGCCGGCCGCGGTGGCCGAGGTGACTGAGGCGCTCCAGTCACGGTCAGCACGGCCACTACGGTCGGGGGTTCGAATCCCCCCTCGGGCATGGATATTTGTGCCGTCCTAGTTCGTAAGTAATTCATAAGTAATTTGTAAGTTTAGGGACTGATGACCCCGTAGTTAAGTCCCATAAGCTTAACAAACATTTGAACATTTTTTGAGAGACTTACTTAGTACTTATTGTGGGTAGGTAATAACTGTACAGTGCAATGATTTGACGACCTGCGATGCAGCTGTGCAATGGTGGTTGCATAGCGTCAGGGGCGGTCTCCATTTAGAAATTCAGGGGTAATCCACTTTTTTTGCTGTCAAGTGTACAAATCATACCAGTCGCACATTATGGCCGCTCTTAAAGAAAAATTTCTAAGTTCCGAAATTTAATACTCTCTCCCCTTAGCGACCACGTCCGGTTACAATATTAGACACAGCATATATTCCCGTTCGAAATGTACCAAGTATTTACAACTTTTCGTTAGACCGAAAAAGGCGCTTTCTAGTTCCTCCCACAACCAGTATTTCGACAGTTACAGGAAAGGACGTTTTCTCACTCCATGTCTTCCTGTAATCCTCCACTTATATGATTATAATATCCAGTTCTGCACCTAAACGAGAGAATAAGGATAGTTTAATTTTACCTCTTATTTCTTTTATAAAGCAATTGCTACAGCAATACACATCTATTTATGTATACCCATCTTGCTGAAACTGAACGTAGCAAAGGAAATTTCCCTCTCTCTCTATCGACCATACCCTGTTAAACAACGCCTACGATTATTTTCGAAATGCTCCAAGTCTTTACAACATTTAACTGACAAAGGTCAAGCTTGCAAATACCGAAAATCGAGCACTCTAGAAGACATTTAAAATTTCTCTTTCTGCGCGTTTAAACAAAACTAATCCCTCTTGTGCAACGATATTTCCGTGGAGATTCACAATGAACAATATAAAACTGCATGAAATAATTTAAGATCAGCAGCTTACCGATTTGCTATCGTCTACACAAATGCTTTTTTCTTTTTTCGAAAGCACTGCCTAACAATATCCTTCTTCGAAATGACACTTGCCAATACAGCAAACACAGAACTACAAACATCTCCCCGATAACCGAAAGGGCATAGAGGTAATACTTTACGTGCCCAATGCAACAAAATTACAAGTGATTTTCAGTTATATAGAGCAACGTCTACCCAAAATACAGACAGAAAGACACAAAAATTCTTACTCCAAAAACAAATCAAGCTTTTTCCTGTGTTAACTAAGATTTCTTCTTTCATTCCACTAAACGGAAATCCGATTTATTTTTGTAATTCGATAGTTACAAGTAGCTGTTTATCGCAAACGACGATGCCTAATCCATAAACTAGGTTGCTAAACTACACCCCAAAACACCTGATCGTTAAAAGAACATGGTGTCTCTAAACCTTTCTTTGTTACAGTACAACTGCGTACATGCAACGTAATGATCGCAATCGCTTGTATCACACCCCAACGAGACACTCGGACATCACAATGCAAGAAACCGCTATATGCCTCAACAGATATGTTTACATCGATCATCATATTTCTACACGTTTTTCTGATTACCATGGAAATGCAATGTACCAATTAACTAACCTTCAAATACATTACATAGACTACTAACATCGTATCAGACAGAGGAGTTCATTTGATTTACGGACACGCCAGTCAATTTTCGGGTTCTTATTAACCAAGTAAACAATTTCAAAACACTATTGAACACAACGCAACAACTGCTCTTTAAGGAATTTGTTAGCCGAGGCCACATGGATGGAACTGAGACACTGTACAAGGGTGCACTTTGTAAATGTAGTAATTTAGAGAGTCAAAACCACGACCTAGTCCGTAAGTGTATTTTGTAGCATCCAAATTGGTAATGCCATGTTCTCAAAAAATAAATAAATAAATAAATAAATAAATAAATAAATAAAAATAAATAGAAGTAAATATATCCCGCAAACGCCTGCAGTGACACTATAAAACTGATAAGGTAAATTAGTGGAATTTTATTTACACCAGCACTAGTGATTCGACAAATAATGTATTATACACTTTTTTTCGGCAAATCGACGTCAATTACTTTAAACCATCGATTCCAGCTGCCCTATCATTGTCCACAATCACGTGATCCAAGAGATAGTCATCTACACGAAGCTGATATAGTATAGACGGGAGCTCCTCCATTAAAAAAATCTAGTTTAACATCGGTTAGTCCCACGTTATAAGTTGCAGCCACAGGATATGCATGTTTCCTCAATATGTTCTCCAGTCTTCCTTGTCGAGTTTCTGCAGTATTTCTTGTGATCTCACAACGCTGCCGCCATGTAGGAGATATGGTAACTTCTCCTTGTCGCCTTGGCATGCAATGACGAACTTGTCGAATGTATTACGCATATATAATTTAAAAGATCAGAAATAACTTACCACCACAACCATCTACGCTACATAAATGGCACCAGTCGTAAAATAAACACCAGTAACACATGATCATACAGGCAATATTCGTAACGTACACATCACAAAGTGTTTTACAAACACAAGAAAATAATCCTAAATCGATATCTTTAGAGCTCTATAGCAACACAACATTATCCACAACTGGAAACAGACACTGAATCGCATATTTATGAGTATTTTATACACTTTTTTCTTCAATTTTATCCCAACTAGCCTGCGACACTCAATGTAAGGTCTTGTAACAAGAACCATCTACAATCCAGCGACAAAACTACAACTGCAAATGATAGTAATCTACTACAATCGCATCTAGCCATCTCAGCCCTTTTTACTAAAGTTCTAAACTCACTAGTATTCGATAACCTTGGTATCTCTGGATGCTGGTGGATCCCTCACGAACATCTAACTGATTTATCATGCATCCTTTTTGTGTAGCGTAATTCAACAGATAGCATTTCTAAAACGTATCGTATTCACTCTTCTAACGATACTCCTTTTAGACGTCTGTAAGACACCCAAGTACATCGTAAAAATGACTGACACACATGAAACAGCAAACAATAAATGATTCAGAACAACGCGAAATTGTCTACATCATTTGGAACTAATACAATACCCGAAAATTTTCATCCAAACAGCGTCCTTTAGAGAGTAAGCAAACGAATATACGCGCCTCCTAACTAAGGTAACCACACAGCTTTGAACCGCCTAAACACAGGGTTATAGAAATCGATGCTTATTGACCGAAGAACAATAATTTACCACCACAACTATCTATGCTATGCTACTGAGAGGCCTGCATTCATAAAGTAAAAACCACTAAAATACGAGATAAATACACGACAAACCTAACATATAACCATACTACTAAGTATCAATATGCAGACCACAAATGTAGAACACCTATATGTTGCAATGAACTGTATAACTAAACAGATCAAAATCGATTATTCACACAAGCTAGGATACATCGTCAGCACCAGATTACTTATACATGAGAGCTGATTTTATGAAGATAGAATATTACGCTGCTTCCATCAACAGTCATAAGAATTTTAAAAAAAACTAATGATTTTTCACAGGTATTCCATCGCTCTTAATGCATCATCAACACAGTAGAGACCATCTCTAAGTAATCTCTACAAGTGATAAAGAGACATCCACGCACAACCGTATTATTGTCTAATACTGCAACTCATATATGGTCATTTCCTTACAGTTGACACAAAAAAGTTATTTGCCAAATGAGTTCAGTACAACAGTCAATATAACTTGCATGATGAAAATATAGTTAGTGGTAACCCATTTTATACATAGACCCACACACATACACAAATAGTCCGATAAGCTCTAAATTGCGATGTACAGTCAAACTCCTTTCCATACACCAATGTATTGCATAACATCTTTTTAAAGGAAATCTTGTTTAGCTGTAGAATGGAACACCGGCAAAAATTTATTTCTTTATATTGTTCATTTACAGAACGTTCTACAATTTTCTTATGTTCTCTTGTAATTTCTACATGGTCCTTATTTTAACTATTTTTCTAATGTCTGGTACATTCTGCTGTGTATGAATAACAGAGCACTCTGCCTGAGAGGCAGTAACTGCTGCGTGTATATTTCAGTTCACAATAAACCTGCTTTCAGTATAAGTGCTGTGTTCAGTTGACAACCCTGCCTTCGAAGTCAAGCCTGCTTCCATTTCAACGTGACATTGGTGGAGGCGCTGGGTATCATGCGCAACAGCTGCAGCACCGTGGCTCTGATCAGACAACATAAATGCCATCGCTTATGTGGACTAGAACCGGAACACAAGAAAAATACCGAGTACGTCCTTCCGAAAGTTCTTATCATCAGAAGACCCATAGACACATAACCAGCGGTAAGTCAGCTGCACATCTGACATCCGTCGGTGTCCCCTGGAGACACTGGACAGGACCCCAACAAATGGCTAAAAGCATTCGACCGAGTCACCAAGTGTGACAGGTGGGATCATACAATGTGCTTGGCCAACATGTATTTCTACCTGGACTGAACGGCCCAGCAATGATTTGAAAACAATGAAGAGAAGCTGGGAAACGTTTCAGACAAAACTTAAGAAGACGTTTGGAGACCGCCAGTGACAAATCCGCTCGGTGGA
Source organism: Locusta migratoria (assembly GCA_026315105.1). Lineage (NCBI taxonomy): Eukaryota > Metazoa > Arthropoda > Insecta > Orthoptera > Acrididae > Locusta > Locusta migratoria. Next base: position 438,675,935 of record CM048748.1, on the reverse strand, counting down.
AGAACAACTGAGGAACCGGCCCAACAATATGGTGAGCCGACATGGACGTACATACATAATGTTTTGGCCCTACGTAACATAGTTAACCCAGATATGACTGAGGCCAACAAAATAATACACCAGAGAAGCAGGGCAATAGCGGTATGACGCCTGGGTACCACTTTGCTACCTTGGCGCACCCCCACCCTCAGGGCTGAGCACTTGGGCGATCTCCACCCAGACGGCTGTGGTGGCTGAGGGGACTGAGGTACTCTTGTCACGGTCTACACGGCCACTACGGTCGGGGGTTCGAATGCCCCCTCCCCCCTCGGGCATGGATATTTGTGCCGTCCTTAGTATAAGGTAGTTGATAAGTAGTTTGTAAGTTTAGGGACTGATGACCCCGTAGTTAAGTCCCATAAGCTTAACAAACATTTGAACATTTTGATCTCCATCCTGGGGACCCACCACCCACAACCCTCGATCCCCCAGAAAAGCTCATTTATCTGACCTTCACCCCCAATTGAATTAATTAAATTTGCTCATAAAATTAATTTGTAAACACCCACCCTCAGCCACCACAGCAGCCACCTCACTTGCCCAAAAGCCAATGTACCATTACTTTCCCCCACCACTGACCCCTAAATGCTCACTTGTGCGACTGCTGCCCCCAATTGATTTTATTAAATTTGTGTATCAAATTAACTGCCCGCCGCCGTCCCTGACGTCCCCACCACTGCCTCCACCGCAGCCGCCGCCAGACTGACGCTACCTCCTCCCTTGATCACTTGGCTGATCGCAAATCAAAGGACGCCGCCAATCGTCCTTCCCGGAAGGACAGAACAAACAGTACCACACTTAGTGATGATTGTCATGACCACCTCCCGACAACCGCGCATCCGAGGTCCGCCCCCGCTCACAAACCATCCACCGTCGCCTTCAACTACTTTTATTAAAGTTGAATATCATTTTAATTGTAACAACCTATGTTTCAACAGTAACAAGGGCAACTGCCATCACAGGTAGGCACTTCCATGAGTACACTCAGCGCCCCTGCCTCCACTGCCACCCCCATCACCATCCCACTGACAGCCCTCAAGAGAACCGCGCCCCTAGAATCTTTCTTCAAAAGTTTTTACTTATAGGCGTGCACCAACATTGGAGGAAAAAAAGCGAGCCGCTTATTCCGAATTTTGGACAGTACAATTACCTGGAATAACATCGAACATGCCTAGCTCCACAAGTAGACACTTGTATGAGTGCCGCCTCCACATTCGCTCCCCGGCCATCCACCACCACTCCCTATTTTTTGTATCAATTTAATTTATGCACTAACAATTAGAACATAACATATTAAATTTGCATATCAATTTAACAGTAACTTAAGGGCAGCCACCACCACTCGTCGCCACCCTCGCCCCCGCTGCCGCCCTCACCGACACCCCTAAAGATTGAAGCCCCTGGGCGAGCCAGTCCAGGACTTGAACCTGCACGCCTAGAAATTATTTTACAATACTTATTACTTATAGGTGTACGCCAACATTTGGAGAAAGGAGGAAAGTTTACTGAAGCTGACTGTTTAAACAAAATATCACAATGTTTTATTATTTTAAGCATTCTCTCTGCAAGCTGTTCATATTGACTTCATATGCAACAGCCAGCGGACGTGTTTAATAATAGCAGAGGTTAGATAATAAACGGGATGTAACGGTAACGAACGCCACAAACTTACGTTTCCACCTTAGCAAATACTCTTTCGATGTCAAGGTGACTTAAAATGTATTCTAACCAGAGTCAAACATTTGGGACTACCCCAAAGAAAAGAAAAGAAAAGAAATGATCAGTTTTGGAACTCGACCGCAACCTTAGATCTAAAGCAAAATAAATGCATCTCTTCGTTTAGACTATGTCTGGGCCAGATGACGAAAGTGTTAAAAAATAGCGTTCGTTAGATACTACACGGAATGTAATGGTAACACACGCTACAAATTTGTATATCAAAAACTCTTTCGGTAACACAACAACAACAGTAGTACACATCTTCTTGCGTATACCCATCGAAACATAGCAAAGCGAATCTCTCTCTATCGACCATGTCCTGTTACAATGCTCCAAGTCTTTACAACATTTGAATGACACAGGTCAAACTTGCAAATATAGGTAACAGAGTACTCCAGAAGATGTTTTAAATTGTTCTTTATATAGGTATAAAGAAAAACTAGACTCTGTTACACAACGGTATACCCTTGGAGAGTTGAAATAAACAAAAAATATGCGTAAAATAATTAAAGATAAGCTGTTTACCGATTTCCGACCGTTTACACTAAACCTGTTTTTGGAATGCACTGACCTAACAACATCCTTTCTCGAATTACGGTCGACAGAACAACAACCACAGAACAACAGAAATCTCCCTCTCTAACCGAGAGGTTATAAAAGTTATATTTTACCTGCCCGATGCAACACAATTACAACAGATTTTCAGTTCAGTAGAACAAGTTCCACCCGCCCTTAACTCAAAATATGGGCAAAAGTTCTTACCCCAAACACAAATCAAGCTCCATGCCTTTGATTTCTTTTTTCATTCCAATAAACCGAATTCGGATTCATTTTTTTCAATTTCAAGTAGCTGGCTGCCGCAAACAAAGATGCCTAGAATGCTAACCTACACACCCAACATCAGAAAAACCTCACATATTACGAAGTCCTATGTCAAAGTACAGATGATGACAGATGATACATCCAAATAATAATAGTAGGCATTGTTTAAATACAACTAAATTTAGTAGACCCTCTAGAGATGAAAGCATTCAACAACGAAGTCAGCTGAGCTATATCCACCCTTGGAATAGTATTACACAAATAAATACGTTTAAAGACGATAGTAATACACCTTAGGTCTCCAAAACGACTTGTTATCGACAGAGGACCTACTACGAAATCCAATTAAATGTAATGAAATATTTATATAAGTTTAACTACTACTTTGGCACATAACCTCCAAATGCACTGGTCAGTTACAGCATAGTATTAGAACTTTGTAGGGCTTTTCCCACTCCTGTTGGTACCTTGCGTTGCTCTGCATCAGTCCCTGACAGATCTATTATGACTGAAATATTTGTATAAGTTTAACTACCACTTTGGCACATAACCTCCAAATGCACTGGTCAGTTACAGCATAGTATTAGAACTTTTAGGGCTTTTCCCACTCCTATTGGTACCTTGCGTTGCTCTGCATCAGTTCCTGACAGATCTATTATGACTTGCTCAGAGGAAAGTGAATTAATGGCTGCAGAAATTCCAGTGTTTTGGAATTCGCACAGTTGTTCTCCTATGATTATATGTATGTCTTGCTAGTTCCTTCTGTGTTGGGATGGGTTTTATGGATTTAGTTTTTTTTTTCAACTTCCGTGGATGCAGGGGCAGTTCCACCACTCCGAGATAGTTCCCTTATTCCTGGTAAGAAGCCCGCGTCATTCCAATTGTAATTCTTTGCGTGGAGGGGCGCAGCCCACATCTGCTGATGACACAATGGTTGTGCATGCTGTCTTGGCTGACCTTCTGACCTCATCTTGCTTCGCTGTCTACTGGCACAACGTCTCATAGAAGTGATCAATATCACTGCTTGAGCATTTCTACATCTACATACGTACTCCGCAATTCACCGTAAGGTACGTGGCGGAGTGTACACTGTACCACTACTAGGCATTTTCTTTCCTATTCCACTCCCAAATGGAACGAGGAAAGAAGAATGCCTATATGCCTCCGTACGAGCCCTAATTTCTCTTATCTTGTATTAGTGATCTTTACACGAAATGTAAGTAGGCGGCAGCAGGATCGTAATACACTCAGCTTCAAATTCAGGCTCTCTAAATTTACTTAACAGAAATTCACGAAAGGAACGTCGTCTTTCTTCCAGCGATTCCCAATTGAGTTGCCGGAGCTTTTCCGTGACACTCGCGTAATAAATCTAGCTGCTCGCCTCTGAACCGCCTCTATGTCTTCCTTTAAACTGATCTGCTGCGGGTCCCAAACACTTGAGCAATACTCAAGACGTGGTCGTACAAGCGTTTTATACGCGGTCTCCTTTACAGGTGAAGCACATCTTCCCAAAATTCTCCCAATAAACCGGAGTCGGCTGTTCGCCTTACTCACAACTGTCCTTACATGCCCGTACCATTTCATATCGCTCAGCAATGTTACACCTAGATATTTGAACGACGCGACAGCATCAAGAAGCCCACTACTAATGTTGTATTCGAACATTATAGGATTGTTTTTTCTACTCACACGCATTACCTTACATTTTTGTACATTGAGAGCTAGCTGCCAATCTTCGCACCAACTAGAAATTTTGTCTAAGTCATCCTGTACGCTATTACATTCAGTTACAGACGACACCCTCCCAAACACCACAGCATCATCAGCAAACAGCCGCAAATTACAACTTACTCTGTCCATCAGATCATTTATATAGATAGAAAATAATAGCGGTCCTATCACACTCCCCTGGGGCACGACTGACAATACACTCGTCTCTGATGAACATTCGCCGTCGAGAACAACGTACTGCGTTCTATTAGTTAGGAAGTCTTCCAGCCAGTCACAAATCTGTGAACCTATTCCATAATCTCGTATCTTCGTTAGCAGTCTGCAGTGTGGCACCGCGTCGAACGCCTTTTTGAAGTCAAGAAATACACAATCCGCCTGTTGCCCTTCATCCTTGGCTCATGTGAGAAAAGGGCAAGCTGAGTTTCACACGAACGGTTTCAGCCGTGCTGCTACATTGTATCTCCTCGCTGTTAAATCTTCTGAACCAATTTAGTTACAGTCCAGTATCAGTATTCAGTAGGCATCCACACGTGGCGTGTTCTGGAGTACCTACTTCTCCTCAGACACACTCATAAGTTTCTCTTGTGGCAATTTCATGCCAGTAGGGCCACTGGAAGACTGTTGTGTCACATAATGCGATAATAATATTAATAAGGCGCTGCAACTTTACTAGATACTGCATCCGCGCAGGTGGCGGTGCGTCTGGTCCTGCTGGCTGCGTGGGCTGCGGCGGCTGCGGCGCGGCGCGGGTCCTGGCGCTGCTGCACTACCCAGGTGGCAGCCACTTCCACACGCTGGGCCGGCTGGCGCGCGCGCTCGCCGCAGACGGCCACCACGTCACCGTGGTCAGCCACAGCCCCAGTGACGGCCGGCTTCCCAACTACACCGACCTCAGTATCAAGGGGCAGGCACCGCCTCTCACGGATACCTTCAGCTTTGAGCGCCTGTCTCCGGCATTCAAATCAGACTTAGGTGTACTCGATGCGAATGTGATAATACGATTTGCATTGACTTTTTTCGATATAGATTTCAAGAACTGTAAAGCAGCATATGAACACCCCATCGTTCAGGACCTAATCAGAAGCATAAGGTATGTACTTGTCTTTTTGAGCATTGCAGATGTGGTAGTGGTAAACGTTCAAGCTGTAGAATCTCACATGTATTAGGAGAAACAAAAAAATAATGCGATTGCAGGCTCTCTCGGCGCATTCCAGCGATGAAATGTTCTCCGGTTATCAGCTGAGTGGTGGCGTCGTCTTCGAGCAACGTTTCAATCTGTTTCATACTCATCATCCTAAGGCGAGGTGTCGGGATGCTGTTCTGCAACTCCCTATATCGTCGTCTGGCGCGCCTTAAGGACAAACAAGAGGCCGGAGGACAAGCCAGAAGAAGGCGTGGTTGCCGTATGCTGGCGCCAACAGCCCAAATTGCCAGAATACTGAAAAAGCACGGTATGAAAGCCATCTTCCACGCAGCCCGAAAAGTAAAGGACGTACTTTGTTCGACCAAAGACCCTTCAGGATTACAGACACTTGGCTTCTACAGTATCGAGTGCGAATGCGGTAAGCTGTACATCGGACAAACACAATGGTGCATATCACAAAGCTGTGTAGAGCACGTCAGAAATACATGCCTAGGGCAAAAAAGCAAGCCAGCTGTAGCAGAGCAGAGCATTGATGAGGGGCACACCTTCTAGTTTGAAGAAACTAAGAAGGTATGCGGTGCCAATGTATTCTGGGATTCTGTCTTTAAGGAAGCAGTGGAAATACGTCTCCACGAGAACTTGGTCAATCGGAATAGCGGATTTCAGCTGAGTGCAGCCTGGAATCCTACGACTGAGAAGATTAGGCAGGAACGCTCTGTTCTGAACGTGGCGGCGTCCGCCGACAGAATGGATTGCCGCCGGGGCCCGAAGCACGGACCACAGTGGCGCCGCGTTCCCCCACCACCGACCGCGCCACGCACCCCCACCACCGACACGGCAGCCGCTTCTGAGGGTCCCTGATTGGCCACTTGCAGAAGTGGACAGTGGTTTGACGACGATTATATAGGGAGGTGCAGAACAGCATTCCTGGGTCACTCGCCCAGTGACAGGCTTAGTGTGCGGACCGTCGCGGAAGCTTCGCAGCGCATTACGGTACTGCACTCTGACCATAGTTGACCTGCTAAGTTCGGGTAACGTGGCGGAGATACCAAGGTGGGGTCAAACCTAGTATACTCTGCACGTAGGAGCGACCAACTGCGTTTTACCAAAAAATACAGTTTGGTGCTCAAGAAGATTCTAGCAGCTGCAGAAGAGAGCTAGGAGTTGATGTCTTCGTCCTGTGGAATGGTTAGTAAGAGTGGTGCCTTGGGGCCACAGCGAACGTCCGCTGATGGCGCGAAGCGCGCCTTTCTGTTGCCGCGGGCAGCGCCGCCGGCCGCCTTGGGCGCCTCGGCTGCGGGGTGCTCCCTGACGGCGGACAGGTTGACTGGCGCACCGGCCTCGACGTGGACTGCCGCATCCAGGTTCTGCTCCTCCCGAGCGTACGGAATCTGAGGGACAGGGCCTGGAAGCCAGCCGCAGTGCCGCAGAAAAGGTATCTGCCGCTGCCGTCCAGTCGCCCGCGTCCTCCATCATCATCTTAGGGCCAATACCACAGTCGAGATACCCTACGGTGACAACGACGACTGTGGCTGGCAATCCCTTGGCAGCAAGCCCCCTTAACGCTCCGGACATGGCTAGGACAAAAAATTCAGTCATACACAGGACAGCTACAGCTTCATTCACAGTCAGTGCTTGCAATATCGCCCGTCCTTCCAGTCTCCTTAGCCCACTCCTGCTTGCCAACGCCCAAAACCAACTGCCAGCCTATATCTCCGCCCTTGGAAAACGCGAGAAAACGTCCACTCAGCCGACTCCTATCCGCCCCAAACCCACAAACCCACTACCAACCAACACTACACCTTCCCTCTGATCCCAATTACTAAAATCCCCTCCCTACAAAACTACCTCCAGCAAGCAAAGCTCCAAAAAGGAGAAGAAGTAGGAGAAGCGCCAGAAGGCTCGGAAAACACTCTCCACAACCTCTCCCACACCTCCTCCTCCAACAAATGAGGAAGCCACGTTGCCTGAGTCGCCGACAGCAATCGCCACACGCCCTGATGAGCAAGAGATGGAGGGGTTTCTCATGGCGAAGAAAACTTTTCGTCAGCCAAACCTTCCTCCAGCTCAGGGATTACTACCAACCCCAAACAGATTTTCGGCGATAGCTGAGGAGCCAGCGGCAACACAAACAACAGCACACCCTGACACTCAGAAATCACACAACCTCCCACCAATTGTCGCTGAGTTTCCGCGGGATTATAAGGCAACTCTTGGCGGAGAAAATTTCAAAGCCAAACCTGCCGGAGGGGACAAAATAAAACTAACTCTCACCACCCTATCTGATTACAACACAATAAAACAAACACTCGCTGACAACCAAATACTCCACTACACATTCCCCACAACAAAAACAAGGAACAAAAACATTGTAAGCAGGCCCCTACCAAGACGTTTGTCCCCACAGGCGATGAAGGTAAACCTGATCTCCCAGGGGTTCGACATTTAAACGGTCAACCAGATTCAGAAGCCAGGCAATGAAGAAAAATGGCCACTATACCAAGTGACAATGCCTGATATTCCCCAAAATAAGCGGGAAGTCAGAACAGTTATGGCAATCCCTGTCACCATAGAGCCACTGCGTAATGAGACTAAAACGGTGCAGTGCCTTAGGTGTCAGGGACTGAACCACATCGCAAAGAATTGCAGCATGCCTATGCGGTGCAGAAAATGCGCCGAACCCCACGACACACTGCACACTTAAAAACAAGGACCCGGAAATTAGGTGCGCGCTGTGCGGCGGAAACCACACAGCGATCTACCAAGGTTGCATGGTTCACAAGACACACACAAGGCAGCCCCCCACACACGCAGACGAAACACCACAAACCCCCAAAACCACACATTCAAACCAACAGAAACACACGCAAACACGGCCTGGTCCAAATCAAGGCCAGATACACCAGGGCGCACCTACGCCGAAGTAGTTCCTCCTGAGAGGAGCCGCGAAAGCGCTGCAGAAGCCCCACTACCACAACAGCAAACACAAACACAAGAACAACACCGGGAAACACAGGATAACGACCAGGCCCGACAAGACAGAGCAAGTCCTAGGGAACCCCATACAACTGCCCCACAGACAACTCCCTCAGAGCAGCTGTTGAAATCATTGGTCCAAACCATGAACCTGATCATGCAAATGATTCAGGATTTCAGGGATGCCCAAAGACAAAACACCCAGATCCTCGCTGCCCTTCAGGCAGCAGTTCAGCAGCCGCTTCCCTCTGCGACTACATCAGTAGCTCCACAACCCCATCATGGATAGACGCCCACACACCCAAGGCCTGACAATGTGCGCCTTTAATGCAGGCGGCATTGTCAATCAAGTGGTGGAGTTCAGAGAACTCAGGAAGGAGTTCTCAATCGACATATGTATGATGGGTGATACCCACCTTAAAACGGGAGTTAACGCGACAGTTCCCAACTACATTTGTTACCGTAGGGACAGGCCAACCGCAGGCAGCAGGGTGGCCATCTACATAAAAAGAGGGATCCCACACCACCAGGTTTACGTCCCAGCTACCAATAAAATCGAAGCAGTGGCAGTAGAAGTAAAAACAGCCACCGGACCCCTAACAGTTGTTGCGATATACCGATCCCCAGGTGAACATCTAGACGAGGGAGATATATTAGCACTAGGGCAAATAGAAGGAAAACTTCTAATAGGAGGCGACTTCAATGCCAAGCACCCAGACTGGAATACCAGGATAACCTGTCCAGAAGGCGCCAAACTGCAACAACTAGCACGCACCTACCATTTTGAGACATGGGGTCCAGTCGAGCCCACTCACATTCCAAAAAATGGAGGTAGGCCCGACGTGATAAACATAGCATTAACTAGGAGGATCACGGGATTTGTGACTGCAAGGACAATTAATAGAATGTCCTCCGATCACAACCCCGTCATCTTTGAGGTCGATGTGGGTGAATGGGTAGCACTCCCACAGTACCAAACGTCATACAAGCGTACCAACTGGGAGCAATACCGAGAAACTGTCGCATCGGATATTGCTCCCGCTCCGCCTATTACCGCAGATACAGTGGAACAAACGCTACACGACCTCACAGGGACAATTCTACAAGCGGCGGAGGACGCCACCCCTCCCATGAGGGACGGCCCTCCACCAGAAATACAACTCCCAGAACACCTGTTAGCGCAAATTCGGCACAAGAACCGAGTGGCCAAAGACTGGAAAATAACCAGAGATCCAGCCACCAGGAGGCTGCTCAACAGATTACAAAGGGACCTGAAGGTCGCGCTCAATGTGCACAGAAACCAGCAATGGCAAAACCGCCTCAGAGCCCTCAACATCCAGGACCAAACTCTTTGGAATGCCACAAGGCAGTTCACAAATAGACGCTCTAGGTTGCCTCCTCTGCACGGTGAGCGGGGTCCGGTCTTCAACCATGCTGACAAGGCCAACGCCCTTGTCGACTCATTTTAGAAGCAGTTTCAGGCAGCAGATCCCCAAGACGAGGACGACGAGCATGAAGTTACAGTAAGACGTCAGCTGCATGTCTTCCTCAACGCTGAGGACGACCCAGAGGATGAATCCCCACTTTTTGCCCCTGAAGACGTGGCAAAATTAATCAAACACCTTCCAAAGAAAAAGGCGCCCGGTCACGATAAGATCAGCAGCTAGTTAGTTAAAAACCTCCCACCATCGGCAATCACACTACTCGCGGACGTCTTCAACGAGATTACTCGTACCCGCTTGTTTCCAGCTTGCTGGAAGCATGCGGAAGTGGTCGCGATACACAAACCAGGGAAAGACTCCTTATTTCCGCAGCATTACAGGCCAATTAGCCTCCTGCCAACTCGCAGCAAGATCTATGAGCGCCTCCTGCTAGTACCCATACAGGATCACATCTCTAGAGAACACATTCTATCGGATTTCCAGTTCGGTTTCCGGGAAAAACATTCTGCCCCCCAACAGATCATGAGAGTAGTTGAAGGTGCAACATCAGCCTTCAATCGAAATGGCTACTGCGGGATAGTGCTACTGGGCGTGGCAAAAGCCTTTGATTCAGTATGGCACAAGGGGTTAATTTACAAATTATACACACAGGGATTCCCCGGAAGTATAGTAAAGATTATCCACAGCTATCTTACGAATAGGACTTTCTCTGTCAAAGTAGAAACTTCCACCTCCACCAAAAAACGTATTCAAGCTGGGGTGCCACAGGGATCGGTATTAGGCCCTGTTTTGTACAGCCTGTACGCTGCAGATATCCCGACTGTCCTCTTAGTGCACACAGCTCAATACGCTGACGACACAGCCTTTTTCACAAGAAATGCGAACAAGGGCCTGGTCATACGTTCGCTACAAAGGGCTCTAGATGACACAGACACATGGTCCCGTCGCTGGCAAATCACCATAAATGCCTAAAAGACTCAGGCTAGGCTGATCACTAAAAAGATCGGAAAACGCGGTCCTCCTCAAAACTCACCCCCTCTCCTTCACCTCCAAGGTTCCATACTCCCCTGGCGCAGAACTGCCAAATATTTGGGAGTAACCCTGGACCAACGTCTCACATGGAAACCCCATGTGGACGAGGTCTACAGGAAAGTCTGCGCCAGAATGCCCGACCTCTACCCCATCCTTAACGTCAATAGCTCCTTATCCCCCTCCGTTGGAATCAACGCATACCTATCCCTAATCCGTCCCCAAATGGAGTACTCCTGCCCTGCCTGGGCGTACGCAGCCAGGAAACACCTGGATAGACTCCAAACGCTCCAAAACTGTTGCCTCAGAAGAGCCCTGCACCTACCATATGGTTTTCTCACGATCGACCTGCACGTTGCTGCTGGAATTCCCCTCCTGAAAGATCCTTTCCAAGATCTGGCAAGGGCTTTCTATGAGAGTTCCTCCAGATCTGGAAACGAACTTATCCGCTCCTTAGGTCGGTATGACATGTCCCGTGATAAACGTCCCATGACCATCTTTGATCCCTAGATCAAAGAGGAAAATCCCAGATACCCATCCTCATTCCCACTCCTTCCCAACAAACCCTACACCATGCCCACCCAGGGCAAGCACCAGACACTCAAACAGAAACTTCAACACCATCCACAGACAATTAATACACAGTAAAAGACACACACACACCAAAACGCACAAAGAGGAGTAAAAACCAACAGGCTACAAACTCCCCAACCTTCTCCCTCACAGAGAGGGAAGCAAAGGAGTGAGCAGATCCCTGGGTCTACCTGGAGACGATGTACGACCTCCACACACGCGATGAATGGGGCGCCATCATCAAGAACGTTGCCAATAAACAGAAGGAAGACTCCAAGAAGCGCAAATTCCTGGAGAAGCAAGCGCAGAAGAGGTCCAGCCAGCGGCCGCGGGAGTAGCGGCAACCCTAGAAGTCCGGACAAAACAAGGCCACTCAGAGAGTGACGCAGGCTAAGGTACGAGATAGTAGACTTGAAAGTTCCCGGCCCGCTCCATCATCATCCTCATTAATATCATCAACCTTCACCCATCGCTAGCAACAAGCTAGCAATCCTAGAAAGAAAAATCCAAGCTCACCGTACCAGAAAATTCCAAACCGTCCACAGTATCACCCAAACCATTCCTAGTGGAGTAAATGTGTAAGGACAAACACTTCAAACAGTCATCCTCAACAGGATACTAACTGAGCTGAACGGCGCGGCATCCCGAGACCTCGCCTGAGGATGGTGAGTACGAAACTCATTGAAACGTTGCGCGAAGACGACGCCACCACTCGGCTGATAACCCGAAAATAGTTCATCACAAAAAATAATGAATAAAGAGAAACAATAATTGATTTACTAGGTTCTAAGTGCCATATTATGAGTGTCAATGCTTCTAAAGGTCAATGACACAACATTTAGTTCCAAGTGTTATTAGGGATTAATGTCAATAAAAGAACTGAAGTAGATTCATTATACTTTATCTAATACAACTATAATCAGCAAAAATCAGTTCCATTTTCCATAACATTTTTATAAGAGACAACAAAAACTCATAAAAACATATCTAATAATTGACCTCAATTTCTCCTGTCATTCAGCAACCCGCCAATAGGAATTTCTCGTTTGCAGCTGTTAAGCATGGCCGCCAAATCCATGAATGCGAGGCACTGCAACCACAATGGAGAAGTATCTGTGGAGAGTACAGACAAAAATTCGATTCATCGAGAGAGGCAGTACCCTTTTCAATAACTGCAGGGCAACAGTCTGAATTATTGATTAATCTTCAATTGTAATCAGCTAATGTAATTTTGCAAACTAGTCACTGCAAACAGATGTAAGAAACAATAAACTACACTTATTACTTTTCCTGAGGTCTTTTGTATGGATGGCGTCCTCTATGACAAAATATCCCAGAGGTAAAATACTCCCCCATTAATATCTCCAGGTGCCAACCACTCGGGAGGATATCTCCACTGGGTAAAGCATTCAGTAAATTGGAGTTTGGAATGTTCTACCCCTTAATCGTGTAGCTATCTAAGAAAATTTGAAATGAGAAATCAATAGTTGAATTTAGATACAGTGTGGTTAGTGAATTTCAGTGGGAGAGTAAACATGGTTTCTGATCAGGTGAATAGGCGGTTATGAAAACATAAATCCTTAGGACTTCCAGGTGTTGAGTCTAATAGTGAATACGAATATAGCGATGTAGGTGAGGCTACTGTTAACAGCATACATATTTTTACAGCCAAAACAGACATGATGCTCAGACGAACAGCAGTGGTAAATGTGACGAGATTCAAAAAATGTATGATAAGATAAAAGAAGGAAAGTGAGGAGATGAAACACGTTCAAGTTGAAGGAACCAGGTATTTTGATACTTAGAGACGTGATTATGATGAGTATGGTAATAAGTGGTAATAAGGCGCACGACATTTTGGTCTTAAGCACTTGGGTGTACACAGTATGAGAAGATTGTCAAACACAGGTTAAAATACGAGTGATATAAACGGAGTCACTATAAGGTTCTTCATGTCAACTTTGCCAGGAGCAGGGATAGCAGTAGAAGCTACAGAGCAGAGCCGATTCGGAGTTGGTTTCATCGACCTTGGCTTATTACATGTGACCGCCAAGAATGTGTCTTCCCATAATGGATTGGACGTCTGCCGTGTCCTGCAGGGGAATGGCACATTGTATTACATTATGTCGTAGCAGGCCTCCTTAGCAGCCCGATCAGCATCTTCATTTCGCCGAATTCCTACATGCCCAGGCCACTCGCAATAAGACACCTGCTTTCCCTGTCGCTGTAGGGAGTACAGCATGTCCTGTATGAGATGTGGGACCTTATTTATTAGGTAGAGACTTTCCATTAGTTGCTTTGTGGTGAGGGAATCGTAAGAGGTAAGAAACCGACTGCCATTAACATATCACACTTATTTCTGCCTTCAGGATCGAGTGAAGCTCTGGTGTAAAAACAGAGTAGGCTGTGGGGAGGCGAATACTAGTAACATGGTCAAGGGATACCATGGAGCGAAGGTGAAATCTGCTGCAACCTAGACATGACACAGTCCAATCAGGTACACCAATCTGTGAAAAACCAATCTTTCGTGTGAATCTGAGTAGGACTTGTCGCCCTTTGTGGAATATGAAATACCCTTCCATAAGAGGCAGAACTACGGAATGGTATAAAGGTGTGTGTGGGATTGACAGAATTTTATACGTCTGGCGCTCCGTGTGCTGTTACGCATAATGGACAGTGGCAGCTGAAAAGCCTCAGCACAGAGGACTGGAATGGGGCTAACTGTGAATGCCCCAGTAGCCAGTTGAATCACTTCTTGGCGCACCAAGTCCAGACTTTTCAAACGACAATGTCTGGCAGATCCATACATTGTGTATTCATAATCAAAGCGAGATCGCAGGAAGGCTCGCTCAAATCGAAGCAGGCAAGTCTGATTTACACCCCACGAATTGTGTGTAAGATATTTTAAAACACTCTGTGCTTTGATGCACCGTTTACTCAGGTCCTTGAGGTGTGGCAACCATTTCAGTTTCGGCTAAAACGTGAGGCCCAGAAAACTCAGTGTATCCTTAAAATGAAGGACACTGCCCTTCAACCTCAATTCAGTTGAGTTTAAAACAGAATGGAAACGGTTGAAAGGACATGAACGGTTAAAAGAATGTGAACGGTCAAAAGAACGTTAACGGTTTAAAAGAAGACATACATACTTATAGGTTGAAAATTTAGAACCACACATATTTTACCAGTCACCCAGTTATCGACGAGTGAGTGGCAACAGATGAATTGTCGTTGCAAGGTTTGAAGAAAAGTAAAAGATCGATACGTCGTCAACAAATAGAAAACATTGGACAGGGCTTTTCACGACAGACGTAAGACTGTTAAATGCTATACCAAACAAAATCAGGAACACCGTTCTCTTGGTGGAAACTATGAGAGAACACATTACCGACTTGTATCTGAAATAGCGTTGACGAAGAAAGCAAGCACAAGACATCCACGAAACCCCCATTTGTGGAGTTGCCGAAGAATAAGATGCATTCCAGTAGTATCGTAGGTCCGCTGGATGTCAGAGAATGTGATGCCAACGCAGGAAAGACTGTTTTATAGCCAATTCGAGGAAGGCTAAGTTATCAAATCTGGATCGACATTTCCTGAACCTACACTGAAAGCTACTAAGGAGTTGCCTGGATTCCAACATCCAGACACGATGGCAGTTAACCATCTGCTATTAAGGTATTTCTCCCGCAGCTAATGAGGGTAATACTACGATAACTCGTGCGGTCCTTCCCCTGTTTTAAAATAGGACCTAAAATCACTTTACACCATAAGTCGGGAAAATGATCTAACGCCTAAATGGCATTAAAAAGAGACAGGAGAACTTCTCTGTTTAGTTCTGTAAGGAACCGTAACACGCAGTAAAACAACCTATCCTGGCCAGGACACGCAGTATCTAGCTCCCAAATGGAAAAGTGCAGTTGTATTACTCTGCAATGGTGGATCTCAACTCCAAACCGCCCTCCTCAGCAGCCATAATGTGGCGTTGGAATGCAGGATTCTGCCTGGCAATGGAAGCCACCATAGCGAAATACTTCGCCATTGACTGAGCAATGTCTCATGGGTCGACGTGGAGAGTGCCATTCACCTTTATAGCAAATACTGGTTACCGTTCTCCTCTTCCAGATAGTCACCTTATGGTGTCCCATTCTTTAGTACTGGTTGTGGAACGACTGAAGGAATTCAGGTATTGATGCCACGATCTCTTCTTATCTTCCGTATAACCTGGAGATATTTTGCCCTCACTACCGGGAAGGCTGCAACATTCTCTGCTGTGGTTCGTATTGCAGAGTAGCAGTCTTCACTCCACCAAAGGACGGCTACCATGCCAACTGTCTTGTAGGCTGCGGAATGGATTCTTCAGCAGCGCAGCCGGGTAATTGTGTAATATGATCCACCCATTCCAGGACACTATCATGTCGTTTAAATTAAGCCAGGAAGGCTAAATTATCAAAGCTGGATCGATATGTCCTGAACCCACAGTGAAAGCAACTAAGGAGCTGTTGGGAGACATGAACTTCGTGAAAGTAACCTACGTGGACTGCGATAAATTTACGATAAATCTTGGACATCATGTTGCTTTCCAGAACGGCCAATAGACACACGGATGCCAATTTGAATGCTCCCCTCGAGTATAACGGAGTAGCTACTCGCTACTCTCCCCCTCCCCCGCGCCTCTTCCTCCCTGTCCCCTTTCCCCTTCTCCACAGAACAAGCGTCAAGCAGCTGTTCCCCTGGAAGGGAACGTATACGCATTCTCTCATCAGCATGATGAAGAAAGTATCAGGATCATCAGACCTTGCGACGTTCAGTCTATGCACAAAGGTCCACCTGCCTACTTCAGTCACTGATGTCGAAGCGGTAGATTCCACACTGATGTATGCATGGGTGGCGAGCTGCAGAGGCCCCTTCACTGGGAGTAACTGATGCACTGTTTGTTCACACACACCACATATCTCTGCAGCATTACAGTCTGGTATTATCTCCCCACAGTTTGCCGCCTATTCTGTTTTTCCAATCTGCCCGTGTACGACATCCAACATCTGTAACGACTGGTGGTGTCACCATAAGTTGACAACACTTACCACCGCACTTCTCGAAAACTCGATAAGCCATGCAGTCTCTGAACTCCTCGTACCGAGCCTTCTCAGACCTAAACACGGAGAGCATCCTCTCTGATGCTACATACGTTATGCATGTGTCTGACTACCAGGTGATGCCGCCATCACCTGGATGGTTTACACTGATAGCTGACAGGTGGTCGCAATGGCCTGGCTGATAGGCGATATTCCAGTTACCTTCTTTCTATTTGTCACAAAAATATCTGTAGTTACTACGGCGTTATTCAGAAAAGTACTCCAAAGGTGCAATAAAGGCTACTGATTTGTTATAACCGCCAACCCAGGGAAAGTGATCAAGGAGAACAGGAGATGAAAAAAAATAAGAGTGGTGAAAACAGTGAGAAAGAATGAACGTCAAGATAGGGCCAACTAGGAGATGGCGAGAGAACGGAAAGGGTGCAAATTATTGGGTGTAATGTGTGCGGACAGTATTTTACTGTAGGCTGAAACCATGATGGTTATGGTATCTGATAAAGTTTTGGAAGGATAACTCCCATCTCTGCAGTTCAGTAAAGATCTTGGTGGAAGAATGGCTCAGTTTGTGAAACATTATGCATTCACGGAAGTCATGTATGTTATGGTGAGGCATGCGCTGTAGTAACAAGTAAACTGTGGCAACGAATTAATGAGGACCACTTCATGGCACAATATGTATCTCATCATAAAATGAACAGCGCTGGTATCGTCATCTCCAGTCATGTCCTGCATCCTTCATTCTCCCTGCAACACCACCGACTGTACTTTTTCTTTGTTTGTTCTTTTTCTGATGAATACTTTGGCCGCTAACAAGTTGCACGAGTATGATCGTCATTTCATTTTGCCTGACATTTGCTCACAGTGTCTTTATGGCAACTAGACGTCATCCTTTTCGTAATACTGTTGATACTCGAAGCTAAACTTTCACCTGCTAACATTCAGTTTATGGCTCAGGATGTGTGATCACATTAAACAATTATTGAACCATATGAAGTGAAAACATGAAAAGTTCTCAACGGCTGGCATGGTAGCTGCTAGTATGCGCATGCACATGTGAGTGTGGTTTGGCTTAGCAACGAATGTGTTTGCCAATAAACAAAATTGGCAAATTTGGGAGACGGAGAATCCACATTTCGCGATCGGTAAGTCTCCCCACGCACAACGAGTGACTGTGTGGTGTGCAATGTCCGGCACTGAATAATTTGTGAAGATATTCCTTCGTGGCGCGCTGACTACCCGAAATTCCAAATGGTACATGAATAAGCAAAATGACCCTGATTTCGACAAGGTGTAGTTTATGCATCTCAGAGCTCGACCTAATTGAAGAAGGAGAGTGTTTGTTGTCCTGGAGGGGCACTTTGGGGACCGCCTTCTGGCTGTGGGGCAGCACAGGCGCCTGGCACGGCCCTCGATTATTCACCATACTCTCCGCATCGGAACACGTTCGCCAATGTTTTATGGGGCTGTACCAAACATACAATGTTCAGCAATACCACCAAACGACTGCTAAGCTAAAAACCATTGAGATGGTCATGGACAGAATATACGTTCCGACTAGGGATGTAACGGAAGAGGTTATATCTGAACCGAATTCGGAACGGAGTGTTTAAATGTGGTTAACTGGAATCGGAACCGGAACCGAAATCAGAACTGGAGGCAGAAGAGAGCTATATTAAACTGTTAAGGGCACGTTTAATAAAATAAAATTACACACGTTATTTATTAGTTATATAGCAAATATTCAAAAAGTAATACAGGTAAGTTTATATTGTATACCCGGGAGCTGAAAATAAAAACAAAACTCTTAAAAACTAACAATAAATTAACCCAAATGAAGTGACTGCAAAATAACTAAATTATATTTTATAAACAAAAGCTTCACAGCTTTTTCTCTGTACAATCTATTCCTCAAAGGGTCATAGATTAGGCCAGCACCACTAAAACGTTGTTCGCTAGCTACTGAGCTTGGTGGGGACGACAAAAATTGGCGGACAATCGAGTACAGGGGTTGAAATCTTGTATACACTTTCCAACAAAAGAAAGGATCCTCACTGATTGGAATACGTTTTTCTCTATTGTACTCATTAAGTAAAATCTTCAATAGGAAAAAAATGTCCAAAACAACATTTGTCGGATGTGATTAGACAATGTATGAAATGCACACTAGAACGCTATAGTCAGTATAGTGGTTAAAGCGAGAGCAGTGATATCAGTGCACACACACTACGCGAGAGGCAACCGTTTCAGGTACACATTTGGTCTCAGAAGTTCCACATGTGCAACAAAACTGCACGTGTGAAGAATTTCTGGTCGGCCCTAGTATAAACCAGTACATTTAGACAAATAATGGAATTCCAACGTACAAGCTTCCTAGGATTTTTTATTTGCGGGCGGAGAAGTTAGTACTGCTTCCTCCCACAAATCCCCTAAAACCTCCACATCCTTGCGGATGCTTTTGCGTAGCAGTGTGCGTTTGTACCACCCTACAGTACGCACGAGGTGCCGTAGTAGCTGAGGAAAGCATAGAGTTCTGACTAACCTGTTGTCTTCTATAGTTGTGTCCCCATCGCAGAAGACAGCACAAAGGTCGTTGGTTCTTCTACAGCATACGAGTGAGGCCAAAATATGTAATGTATGGTGGAACCATAAGAAGCGACTCGCGAGATTTTTAATTGTCAGGGATGCCATTTATTAAATAAATAAAACATATGAACAACTACAGTTAATACGACACGGCCTATGCTGCCCGTAGTTCATGTTGAGACCTCGTCTGTTATCACAATTATACAAAACTTTACTCATGACCGACGCGATCCGGTTCGTATAGTGGTCAGATCGAGACTGAAACTGCGGCGCGTTGCGAGACTAGAGGGCACCTGACGCTCTGTTTCACGCCAAAACAGCGCCGTCGCGCGCCTCCTGCAAAATCGCTCTTCTCTTGTTACAATAAGAGAAGGCACCTTAAACTTTTTAAACTGTCAAAACCTAGCCTGTCCTTGAGAGATAATTACCACAAATTCTCAGCTCTGAATAATTAATATTTAGTACATAATAAACAAAACTAATTTCAACAGAAATCACGTAACGTCAAATGCAGCAGCCAATGCGAGGAGAGTACCAGTAACATAGGCGGGCTTTCCCATGGGAACCAGCACATACTGTACCATATGCTACTGCTCCCCACCCCACATTTCAACATATGCTGCACTTCTGTCTTTCTTCCACGTTTAAAAGACGTTCGATGCTAGCAAAGAAACGGCCAGCGGCCAGAATATGAAGTGCCCATAGGCCAGGTATATCACAAGCGTTAGTCGTAGATATCATTACTGATGAAACAATAGTGTGTCTTGGAGAACAAAATTGTTGTACACGTTGACTGTGGCGGCCGCCGCCGCTACCACTGTACATCAACCTCCGACATTACTTCCGTTTAAAATATATCGCAATCGAAGGAGCAAAACGAATCGCAAGTTCCGAACTTTTCGGAATCGAACCTTCGTAACATCTCTACTTCCGACACTTCAGCGGGTCATGTAGAATTTCGTTATTCGTCGGCTCACGTCACAGCTGTGGAAAGCACGAATATCAGACGTGTTATACCCTAAATACGAATATCTGTAGTGACGATTACATGCTAAGAAAGTGTGTACGTCTACATCTCCATAGATACTCTGCAAATCACATTCAAGTGCCTGGCAGAGGGTTCATTAACCACTTTCATAACTTTCTCTACCGTTCCATTCTCTAATAGCGCGCGGGAAGAAAGAACACCTAAATCGTTCCGATTTCGACCTGATTTCTCTTATTTTATTGGGATGGTCATGTCTCCCTAAGTAGGTGGGTGCTAGCATTCAGAACTAAAAGTCGGTGATTGAAACTTCGCAAACAGATCATGCCGCAATGAATAACGTCTTTCTTTTAATGAGTTCCACCCCAACTCCTGCAACATTTCCGTGACACTCCCCCCCCCCCCCCTGTAACGTGATAAAACAAAACGAGCTGCCCTTCTCTGAACCTTCTCAA
This sequence comes from Locusta migratoria, assembly GCA_026315105.1. Taxonomy (NCBI): domain Eukaryota; kingdom Metazoa; phylum Arthropoda; class Insecta; order Orthoptera; family Acrididae; genus Locusta; species Locusta migratoria. Next base: position 438,655,347 of record CM048748.1, on the reverse strand, counting down.
TGTCTTCCGTCAGTCCCACCTGGTGAGGGTCCCACAAGGGGCAACAGTACACACGCGGTAGTTTGTAATTGATTTATGTTTTCTCTTGTATATCTTGCTGACACAGGAGCGGCGAGCGACGCTTCGACGCGCTGCTGGTGCACACGCAGATGGTGGACTGCTTCGACCCTCTGGCCCAGCTGATGGGATGCGTGCCGCTGGTCGCCGTCTCCACCAGCGTGATGACGCCCTGGTGCAGCGACAGGGTCGCCAACCCCCACAACACGGCCTACGTGGGCACCTACTTCCTACCCTACGAGACCGGCAACATGGGTTTCTACGAGCGCTTCCTCAACACTTTCTACTATCTCCTTATAAAACGAGTAAGTTCAGTTGCGTTACAAGAGAAACTTCGCGCCGGCCGCGGTGGCCGAGGGGACTGAGGCACTTCAGTCACGGTCTGCACAGCCACTACTGTCGGGGGATCGAATCCCCCCTCGGGCATGGACACTTGTGCCGTCCTTAGTTGTAGGTAGTTCATAAGTAGTTTGTAAGTTTAGGGACAGATGACCCTGTAGTTAAGTCCCTTAAGCTTAACAAACATTTGAACATTTAGAAACTTCGTACTGTTACTATTCAACAGTGTGTTCTTACTTGTGTTAGCGTTTGCAATGAAAATGTCTAGCAGAATAGGTGCCTGAGGACCAGAAAAATGACACAAACTGTAGAAAATAGTTCAAATCCATTCAGATCATGATGAATGAAAACACGTGCTGTTGAATCATTTATTATTCACAAATTAAAACATTATGTGTTGATAATCAAAATATCAACGTGTGTACTGCCGGTCTATAATGTCCAACGGGCACAATATTTCGGCGATCATACATGTCGCCATCATCAGGTGAACTGACGGATTGAGCTCCAGGAAACGCGCCGGCTCGGAGATCCGCACGCTACGGCTGCTCGAAGAGAACTGGGTTTAGACGCCGTCGCAAACGGTTCCACTGCGCGGCCGCGGCGCGGGGCGCGGACCGCGGAGGGGTCGCTCCGCGGCCCGAGGGTATTTAAATCGCCCGCTACCGGGCTAGAACCCAGTTCCCTTCGAGCAGCCGTAGCGTGCGAATCTCTCCGTGCCGGCGTGTTTCCAGGAACTCAGTCCGTCAGTTCACCTGATGATGGCGACATGTATGATTGCCTAAATATTGTGCCCGTTGGGCACTATAGACCGGCAGTACACCCGTGGATATTTTGATTATCAAATACGCCGGGAGAAACTGAAGAATCACATTATGTGTTGATTTCCCGCACAAGGCGTGCGGGCCAGGCATTCAGCTACGGCCGCTGACCGACCAGCTCCTTTCACAATCTGCAACTGCGGGCACCCCTCGCAGGGGCGAGTCGAGGCACAAACAAATATATACAGACGGGAAACCTCTGTAAGGGCCTGGTCACACGCTCAGGGGTGCGGGGATGGAAGGTTCCGTAAGATGCCCCATGATGGCAATGCGGTAAAAAGCAGCCCTTTAAACTGGCCAGAGCAGGTGGCCGGTTATGGCTGTCCTCACCACCACCTCCCCTCAAACGCCGGCACACCAGACACAGCCGTGGCCTCGTGGCAGGCGGCACGAGCTCTCCCCTCAGCCTCCCCTCCACGTTATCCTCAGAAGTGCCTCTAGTGTCGTCTACCGGTAGTAAGCCGGGGAACCGTCTGACACCTGCTAGCATCTTACGGAACTACGAGGGGAGCATAGGACAGTGGTTTAGGGGGGACTTCTCCTCTGTATATGTGTCTCTGTGGTCGAGGGTACCGTTAGGTGCCCTGGAAGGGCCGGCCTGCTGGTCAGTGTTCCACAGGTGCGAGGCGAGGAATGTCGGCAGAGGGCAGCACTCTGCAGCAACGCGGTCCAATGTAGCGACCAAACATACTGGCTGCCAAACAAATAATTTCTTTCCAAAAAAAAAAAAAAAAAAAAAAAAAAAAAAAAAAGAAAAGAAAAAAAAAGTTTTGTTACACCTAAAGATAACTCGAGGAAATACACATTACGTGTGTGGAAGACCACCGCGGCGGATTAGCCGCTCGTGCTGGAGCGCTGTGTTGCGGTGCACACATCCATCCGCCGTCGGGGGTTCGAATCCCCCCTTGGGCATGGATGTTTGTGTCGTCTTTAGTATAAGGCAGTTCGTAAGTAGTTTGTAAGTTTAGGGACTGATGACCCCACAGTTAAGTCCCTTAAACTTTACAAATATTTGAACATTTTTTGTGAAAGATCTAGTCTGTCAACACAGTTTGTAAACAGCACCTGAAAATCTGAATCAGGTAAATAAAATACAATAAAATAAATTAAATGATAGATACACTGAGTCTGTTTGAAGGAAAAAATTAAATAATAGAACATATACACAAATTAAAATATAAATATACTGTTCACTTCACTCAATAAAGGACAGAACTAGCAAACTGACCTCTTTAAAACCGAATAGTGACAATTTGTACCATTTCGTCGCGTTCACGGTCTACCTTCTCAATGATGGCAGCTTACCATCATAAGGGAAGGAGGTTGTCTTGCCCTACTATGACAAATCTGCCAGATTCCACTACATTCTGAGTGGAGGACTTCCGCTCGGCCCTCTACTGCAGATGATGCTGGTACTCAGATGGCCAGCACCACTCAAAGATGCGGTACTCTCGCTGCAGTCGTTTCCAACTTGTTAACATGCTCAAGTTGCACGCACCTAAGGTTGGCTCACGGATACTTGTGATTGCGGTTCGTATCAGGAAATGACCAGTGGTGTATGAGGGGGGGGGGGGGGGCGGCTACTTCGGAATCAGCAGGATCATGGGATAGCGGTGTAAGAAGACGTCAGTTTAAGCAAGCCTCAATTAGGAAAGTTGCGGTTGTCAACCCTTAAAATGTTGGACACATGGTTCCATCGTTTGCCACAAGTGGCACTTGCACGACTTCATTATTACCACCCACATTCCACCAATGTGTGGTGGTGCTGGAGGGATGAAATACCAATAATTGCCTTCTTCATGCATGAAGTCTAAAGTATGACTGCTGGTAATTACTACCAGCTTTTAACTCGCAAAATTGCCCACTAGCTTCTGGAACTTTCACCCCATTGTCGCTGTCCAGGTTGGTCACCTTTCCTGTTGTGATGGAAGTCATGTTAGTGCCGACAGGAATGCTGGTATGATCATGTTGTCAACTACCTCCAAATGCACTGCTCTTGATGCCAGACACACAAATAGTACAAAATAGCACTTTTCCTTTAATTCGAACCGTCGTGAGCCACTTTTCACATACAATGATTCTGTATAGACAACTTCACAGTCGAAAAAACGCCCTCACAGCTTCTAAACGTTGGCGTGGCAAGTCACCCATTACCTGTTGTGCAGGCTTTGCTTTACATCGCTGACTAGCTTCAACTGCATCAAAGCTTTGATGCAGATTACGTCGGACTGCAGTTCGTTCATTAGAAATCCAGTATTGCGTTCTGTGATATGTAAGCAGTAGTTGACACCCAGCATGAGGAAGGTAAGGATGTACACATTCAATTATTAGCTTTTGAAATGTAATTATTAATTAATGCTTCTCCTCATATGGCAGAACAGCATGTGCAGTCTGCCTCCAACTCGTCGTAATTTCATGTCATCGAGGATCGGATGTAGCGATTTAAGATAACTAATTTTGTCTACTACCTTTGTGGTGTACTGGTCTATTTCCGTAGCATATGCCACTTCTTGTGCTATTCTGACGCATTGTAGTAAAGTTTCCTGCAGTTCACCTGAGGTAATTCAGCAGCTACTCTTCCTTCTCCTGCTGTCTAGAAATTATTATGGAACATCAGACAGTATGCTTTTATCCGCTGCAATCTCGACAACGGCGAAAATCGACAGATGAGATCGCGTCTGGTAATTGTGCTGATATGACAAAGAACTTGTTCTGTTTCTTCTGACCAATCATGAGATGCAGAATCGCTCCACGACTGTAAGTTGTTTTTGTACCACCATCTTCTGTGAAGGTCCGAGTCCTAACTCGTCGCCAATCTATTGTGAACACAATCTCTTTTTTGAAGAACTAATGTATTACAACTAAACTTCTTCTACACTATTTACAATGGTCGCTACTGTTTGGCAAAATCTAAAAACGAAGCAAACATCGACGCCCGAGAGGGGATTCGAACTCCCGACGGGGCATAGAGTCTCAATGCGCTTAGCCGCTCCGCCGCTGCTAAAAAAAGATTGCTTTTCATCTTACAAAACACGGAATGAGATTGTTCGTAGATAATTAACTAATGAAAAGCGTATATTTAAGTAAACATTGCGCAGAGCAAGATGGTCTGTAGAATGTTTTTTGGGTATGTTACTGTCCACGAAACGAGTGTTGGATACTTTCAAACAGTAATAAAACTGATGTGATAGTAAAAACTACTGATTAAAGACACAGTCTCTAGTTTTTTTCTTAACCCAATTGGAGCAGTGTCTTTTCAGAACCAAGGGTTTTCGTGTTACATAATGCACAATGAATCATTAAAGACATCACCAAACATGTTGTACAGAAAAGCATCTAATGTAGTTCAAAGCTGAGTAAACCAGTTATCAACCAGAAGACTGTTTGAAGATGATGATGATGATTGGTGTTTCAGGCCGCTGAACATCGAGTTCATCAGCGGCCACTGTTTGAATACCATAGTGGTTTACCAAACATTATCCTGTTAGAGGTGGAGGTGGTATGCCGCTTGCCTTTCCAAACTTTGAACCAGCGACTTATAGGAGGTCCTACAGTGAAATGTGGATTCCTTACATTGCTGTGCCTTTTTTCCACGCTTATAAACATTACCAGAAATAAAGGATGCGTTAATTGAGGGATAAAAATCCTACGAATGACCATGGTTCGAACTTATGATCTTTATATTTGTAATTCGGTACTTCACCAGCGAACCACGGATGCACTGCATAACATTGCTGTATTCTGTGTATGAATTCTCGTCGAGAAACAAATTAAATAAATGCCAATTACTTTATCTTTCTGATGTTTTATAGCCTTGTGACCGGTAATACAGTGATATATTTTTAATAGATTAACAGAAATAAATAGTATTCATAGTCACTGGCGTAGCTATGTCACCAAGGGCCCCGGGGCTAAAATGACATTGGGGCCCTCTTTAAACTAAAACTATGCAAAACTACTTCATCATCAATTCCTTACCGCACACTGGAGGACATAATAAGGCAAACATGAATACTATTAAGTAAATTAGTATGTGTCACGCAGCAGATAGTATTTAATTTAATCCCAAAAATAATTATAACTGTGAAATTTTGTTTGTTTGTTATGCTCTCATGCAATAGTTACTGAGCGAATTTGAATGAAATTTTGCAGAGGGATGGATTTGGACCTGGGTAGGACATAAAGGTAAACAATCTCTTGGGATAGTTTCCGAAGTTGCTCCATACTAGGTGAATGAAGTCGCAGGCATAAGCTAGTAAGAAATAAACAATGAAGAAGTATTACTTAACCATGAAAACGTGGCCCCCTGCCGCGAAGCAAACCGGAAACAGTCATGTCCGCGGTGACAGCAGGCGGACTACTGTTGTCAGTACTGACATCTCGCTGTGGCTAACTCGCTGTTAGGTCATTGCTCCGTACCGATCAGCCTAATTTCGTTGATAGCCCAGTCAAAGAAGTAAAAAGGGGGAAATATTCGTGTTGGATGGTTTCAGAAAAGAAAGTTGCCCGATTTTGTTTGATGGGATACTTTGGTTTGATCCGTGCCCCTACCAGGCTTCATGAAATATATATTAATATCTGGCCAGGAAAAAGTAATAAGTAAAATAACTAAGTTGACGTCTTCGCTTATTACAGTGTAGTGGGGTACAGGGTAGTGTCGTGAATGCACAATTTACTATTGTGACAAAGTAACCATATTTTCTCTTCTTGTAGCACGAATTTCAGAGTGGAATTGGTTACAGCACTTCATTGGGATCTATGATTATGGAGCACACCCTTGGGGAATTCACTACAGAAACAGTTGAGTTACCATAATAATACAGTTCTGTAATAATATTCAAATATTCTGTAATAATATTCGAATGTGTCTACTGTCTACTGTCTACTGTCAAACACTGTGCTAGTAATTCAGCACCATTCACTGTTCTCTCGCAAAGATTGGCATGCACGGCAACTGCCGTCCGCGGTGGCCCAGGAGACTGAGGCGCTGCAGTCACGGTCTGCACGGCCAGTACGGTCGGGGGTTCGAATCCACCCTCGGGCATGGATATTTGTGCCGTCTTTAGTATAAGATAGTTCATAAGTAGTTTGTAAGTTTAGGGACTGATGACCCCGTAGTTAAGTCCCATAAGCTTAACAAGCATTTGAACATTTTTGCACGGCAACTCCGGCTTCAACCGACAATACGCTGACGATGGCAGGGTCCACGTCTTAGCGGACAAGCAAAGGACCTTGTTAAGTATATATTCTGGGGTGCGAATAATTTTTGGATTTCACTTCATGCGTTCGAGGTTTGTTGGTCAGGGTTCAAAAAGTTCAATGTCGACAAATCTAAATTATTATATACAGTTGAACTTCGATTATCCGAAGTAATTGGCGGACATGAAAGTGTTCAAGGATCTACGGTAACTTTTCTCGAACGTCGCTCACGTAGGTCAAGGGGCCCCTGGAGCTCGGGGGCCCCGGGGCACTGCCCCGCCTAGCCCTATCATAGCTACGCTTTTCATTCTGCTGGGTTTAGAGAGAGCCGCATAACTAAAGCAGAGACGCTGGTAAACAGTGAGCATCTGACACGTGGCTGCCACGTGCCTCAGCCGTGCTGCACCTTTCCTGTAGGCGCCGCCGCTGCCTCACTAGACTGCTGACTGCCGCAGTATGATCAGCTATGTTTACATGTTTCTGTCGATTTCTACATACATTTTTGTATGGCGCGTGGCAGAGGATACTTTATAACACACCTCGACATCGTTTGACCAGTAATAATGGACGTATACAAGTATTTATTTTTTCATGGAGAGGAGTTTTACACCGTATGGTACATGTTAAAACCCCTTTCTTAATCTGCCTCGTGATATTCTCCACCTCTGAATTGGATAACGGAACCATTATTTCTTACGAGAGTCCACAATAAAAGTATACAAAGACCTGCGCCGCTCCCGAGCATACGAGTAACGAGCGAGCTCATTGCGCCTGCTGTCCGGCTAAGTGGAGTTGTTGTGCAGGTAGGCGTGCGGGCAGTCGTGTCCAGGAAAGCATTCAAGCGGAGTGTGGTTGCCGCTTCTCTTGTTGGTCCACCTGGTACCACACCCTTGTCCAGGAAGTTTTCCAACACCTTTCCCTCACGTTACATTTTATTGACTCCTGTTAATTCTTCCTTGAAATCTTTCGTTGACAATGAGTTTCACTGCAAAATACTAAATGCCATTTGTTCCAATATATTTAATTTTTCTACCCTTTCTGACTAGAAAATCAGCTTGTTTGTTAATACCTAAACCGCAGTGAGATAGCATCCACTGAACTACGTTTTCGTGTCGTAAATTTTTAATTGATTTTCGGACATTGTGTAGTGTACTGAGCGCCGTGGTGTGGACATTCATGACAGCACATAAATTATTTGCTATTCTGCACCAGGCATACTGTACAGAGTGGAACTCTGTACTATCATGCTACAGGCTACATCTACGCGACGAAAAGGGAGATTGTAACTTTCTTTGTCCTTGTAGCCTCTATAACCGCTTTCAGGATTATTGTTCCTGTATGCAGCGCTGAGACTAGTCTTGAAGGTTTTACGTGACACCGCTTGCGGTGTTTCGCTGAGGCCGCTACACTGGTAGTGAGTCCAAGAGCAGGCCCTTCACATGTACATTCCAACACAGCAGAGCAACATTCCACCTGCTGCCTTCCTAATTTTCATGCACTGCTGCAGGGGTGGCAAGGTGGCGCAGCATTGTTGCCATCCCTACCTAACGCCAGTGCAACACACCCTGCAGGTGGAGACAGCAGAGCTGCAGTGTTACAAGCTGCCACCCTTCTGCCAAACGGCCTCCTCTACTGCCACATGACATGGTGGTGCTGCCGTGTTGCCATGGCCCCTCTACCTGATAACGCCGCCTATCTGTCAACAGGTGCGTCAGTGGACTCTACAAGTGGACACGGCCGCACTGCACCGTCGTCACCTGGGCCCCGACGTGCCGCCGCTGTGGCAGTCTGTCTCCTCCACCAGCCTGGTGCTCGTCAACTCCCACTGGTCGATCAGTGGAGCTGTGCCGCTCTTACCCAATGTTGTTGAAGTTGGAGGACTCCACATTAAGGAGCCCCAGCCTATTCCACAGGTATGCCAGCGGTGTCCCACACACGTTATTTAAATCACCAAACTGTTGAATTTATCTTTCATCTGATCCAGGTATTGTGCAAAATTTCAGCCAGATATCTATGAACAGGGTACAACAAGTAACTTAATAGATTGTAATATACATAACCCCATTTAGATTGTCCATTCCAGGAGAAGGTGTTGCAAGTTCGATTCCCCATCTCAAATCCTGTTGTCTGTATTTTGTCGGGCTGTGTGGAATGACTGTGTGGTCTAAGCCATCGTGCTACAACTGGGTGGCCATTCCCACAATAGGTTTGAGTCCTCCCTCCGGCATGATTTTGCATGTTGTCCTTAGTGTAAGTCAGTTTAAGTAGTTTGTAAATCTATTGACTTATGACGATAGCTGTTTGGTCCAAACGTTTACAAACAATTTGTTTTTGATTGAACTTCAATCTGAAAACACACATTTATTTGAAACTCTTACCTCTTCTCATGTCTTAGTCCTTCTTAGAGTTATTACTGTGCAAAATTAGTTCCAATACGAAACTGATAATTTGTTCATGTCTCACTATGTGTCCAATCAACTGACCTTAGAGTCAAGTTATTTAATTTTTTTTCTTTTCTGTCCACTTATGAATCTGGATAGAGGATATATTAAACAACATTTCCTCTTTACCTTTTACAAATTTGCATGTTTAACTATTTTCAGTATGAGGCAGTCGAATATTCTGAAGAAAACTCGAGCAAAATGATGAGTATTTTTATTTACGTATTGGGGAAACTACTCCTAACCCAAATCCCATTTATTAGTAAGTTGGCCCATTTCTTAGTCTGTCAAATATTAAACAAAGTTCAAGCATGAAAACAGGAAGCATGTGTACCAATTTTTAAGGCAGTAGAAAAAATGAAACAGTTAATTGTTCAAGTTCAATATGTGCAACATAGAGCAACTTGGAAGAACCGAGAACTAGTGATTATATGGTCATGATATTAGGATGCAAAGAGAGAGATTTGTGTTCATATTGACTTGTACGAGAAATTTGTGGTGGTTTGTAAATCTATCAGACTCACCTGCTGGAATATTAGTCCGCAGCTTACAAACTACTTAAACTTAGGTAACTGACCTAAGGACAACACAAACACCCATGCCCGAGGGGGGGGGGACTCGAACCCCCGACGGCGAACTGACGCGCGCACCGAAGCACGGCGCCCCAGGACGCAAGGCTAATCCGCCGTGGCAAGAGAAATTGTCTGCTTGATATTTGAAGGATCTTTCCACGGTGTTCATTTTGGTGCTTGTATAGTTGCATGATGTCCCCTTGTTCAACACAAGTATTAGATGTTTTTGTATTCAGTTTTTGAGGTTTGAACCCTTGAATTCCTTTGTTACTGTGTAGTTCATACCCTGTTTATGTCTTATTTTCATTTATGTGGTAGTTTTACGAGTCATCTCCCCTACCCTCATTGTTCATATTTTCTTGTTTCCATGTGACTCATATTCTGTACCCAATGTTTAGTATGACAGTTGCCAAGACTTCACCAAGAGAACAAAGGTGTAAAATAGTGTATGTCCTGAGATTGAACTCTTCCCTGTTTCTAATTTACTTGTTTTTCATAGTCATTTTCATGTTATTTCTATTTTTATCTCCTATTGTCATATTGTTTCATAGCATTCAAGAGGTTGAAATTTTTTCTTTCTCGGTATTCCCGAGAGTCGGCAATTCACTTTCCCAAAATCCAGTTGTCAAGGTGAATTTTACCGGGAAAGTGGTCCACGTTTCTCCACCTGCACATGAATTCAACCGCTTTACATTGTTAGGTGGATGTTACTTCACCCACCCCTAACTTACTTCATCCTCCTTTCCTGAGCCTGTTAAGTCGTTTCCTTCTTGTAGACGTTTGTCTCAGTAAATAATTTTGTCCGTTTTTCTGCATGACTTTTACCTAACGCCACCATCTCTGGAGACTGGAGGTTAATGTTATCAGAAGGGAGAATGCTATGGTGGATAGACTGCTATTAGATCTCTAGCTTCTCTAAACTGAAACAGGATGTTCCTAATCACTATTCTATTAAATTAAAATGGTTTGGGAACTACGATCAAAATGTTTTATTGTTTTTCAATTCCCTATTAAAGAGCGGACTGGCAAATCAAGCAGGCACTCTTCAGTCTACAGAATTACCAGATTTACTAGTAATCAATTACAAATGTGTAATGGTGTTAAAATCTGGAGACAACAATTCAAATGACATGGCGTCTGTGATGGGAGACATAATGAAATTAAAAAGATGAAGTGTATATAGAGTCTTTGATAGAGCATGGAAAATGGTGATGACGAAGGTCACACAGAACTGTAAACAAGGAGGAACAGGAAAACACCGCAGAAGAAAATCACCCAGGACGTCGGCTGCGGGTCGGCCAGTTGCAGTTTATTTAAAACCATACTGAGATTAAAACATACTCTGATGTAGGTCCACAATGCAGACGCATGGTGGTGATGAATGATGGGGAAGTGAGATAGGGGAGGAGGTGAGGAGATGGGGAAGGAGAAATACGGGGAAGGGGAGAAAAGAAGGGAGATTTAAAGAGCCGCAGGGCCAGGAAAAGGAAGGTGGGGCGGGATGTTCCTAGGAAGCCAGGAGGGGCGAGAGAGCGGAGGGGTACTGGACGCACTAGCGGAGGTAGGAGTAGGCAGGAAAAACGGCGAGGAAATTGGGGGGGGGGGATGATCCCAGCTTGTAGGAAGGATAAATTTCAGGGTAGAGGGCATTACCCAGGAGGGGAAGTTACGGAAGTTGCCACAGGAGAGAATACAGTGGGTGGGCAGGTGAAGGGTAGGGGGAATGCAGTGAGGGAAGTGCACCAGTGAACCAGCGTCTGTGAATTGACAAAGGGCTTCAATTTTCGAGTATGGTAGGGAGGCAGAGATGCTCAATGAAGAGGGCAAGTTTGGGGAAGGAGATGAGATTATTAACAATCCACATGCCAGATGGGCGATTGAAAGGGGTACAGAAGGTGAGGCATGGTGTTTCAGGATCTTGAAGGATTTGTAAAGGTCTGTGGAAGGGTGTAGACCCCAGGTTCAATGAAAGAAGAGTTTCAGGAGGCAGAGTCGGGAGCAGGCTTTATCTTGGATAGCGCAGAGGTAGGGAGTCCAGGAGAGTGTACGGTGTATGGTCAGTTTTAAGTATTTAAGGGTGGGGTGAGACAGATGGGGCTACCGTGTAGGGTAAGGTAAAAGTCATGGGGACGGGAGGAGGTGGTGTTTGACCTACAATGATCGCCTGGGATTTGGTGGGATCGATAGAAAGGAGCGTCTAGTTACAACAAGTGGAGGAGACATCGGGGATGGGTAAGGGTGGGAGCCAAGATGAGCAAGACGGTGTCCAGAATATTGGAAAAGGTGATCAGGAGGGGAAGGCCTAGGCATGATGAAGGTGTAGAAGAGGTATTGGAGGCTAGAGGGATCGAATCCTTGTGACATGCTGGAGGAGGTGTAGAAAAGATAAGAGTCGGTGTTATAGACAGTGATGTAGGTAGGGTGATTTGAAAGAAAGGAGGTAATGACCCGGTGAAGGTTGAATTGTGTAGTTCTGGAGCTTGAAAAGCAGGCTGGGTAGCCAGACTCATTCAAGGGCTCTTTCCAGATCCAAAGAGACAAAGATGGTGGCACGACGATATTTTTATTGGATGAAGAGGAGTTGGGTTAGGTGGAGGAGTTGGTTGTCACAGAAGAAGGAAGGGCGAAAGCCACACTCATTGTTGGGATGAAGGCGGTGGAGATGGGGATGGTGGTGAGATGGGGTGAGGCTGATTGGCCGGTAAGAGGAGATGGCAGATTCAGGTTTTACCTATTTGAGGAGAATGTGGCCACAGGATGTATTCCACAGACTGGGGTAGAAGGCAGTGTAAAGGATGACGTTATAGGGGGGGGGGGAGGTGGGGTAGCCAGAGTGGTGTGGAAGGAACGGGGCATTCTTTCATTCTTTGATGTGGCGGTAAGTGATGCAGCCGCAGCTGGGAGCTGTGGTGCTTTCATGCGTGTTATTAACTGTACATTGTATTCTGCGTTTGAGCGGAGGGCAATGTGCTCCAGGTACTGGATGCCAGGACCTAGGAATGGGGTGGAGACAACCACATTTTCATGGACGTCTGGAAATAGGGAGTAAGTGAGGATTATCAGGACTGGAGAAGACGTCAGAGAGGAAGGTGCCTAAATGGTTATCTTACTGGCGTCATCAGGCAGGGACTGCTCAAGTTCGGGTAGCTGGATGTAGGTTCGAAATGGAATTCCGCAGTTCTTAATAAACGTATATATTATTTCAAATCGCACAAGCACATCATTGGTTGTGCTACATTGTTCCTACTTAACCAGCACTCAAACAGTTCATTTGCGTGAAATGCCAAGCTGCGCTGCCGCTATTGCGAATTAGCTATTAAGTCAATAGTTGTCGCCACAGAAGCGGAGAACTTTCTCGCAACTTCCCACGTGATTCGTCAAACTTTTATGTGCGGAAACGAGAAACAAAGGACCGAAACTGAATCCCCTCTTCCTTCAGCCGACGAGAACGGATGCGGTCCTGACTGAAACCAAATGCCCTGCAGTGTGCACCATCTTCTGTAATTGTTGAGAATTTCAGAGGCAGCTATAGCCAACAATTGACAGAAACTGAGGGAAATAAAACATTGGAATAGGAATGGGTAGCATTGAGAGAGGAAATAGTGAAGGCAGCAGAGGTAAAATATGTAGGATGGCAAGACTTACAAGAATCCTTGTTTATCACAGGAAATGCTGAATTTAATCTATGAAAGAAGGAATTATAAAAATGCAATAAATGAAGCAGACAAAATGGAGTACAGAAGACTAAGAAATTAGATTGACAGAAAGTGACAAAACTGCTAAGCAGGAGTGGCAAGAAGGCAAATGCAAGTCAGTAGAAGAATTTTTAAATAGTGGAAAAATAGATACCGCCTATAGAGAAATAAAAGAAATATTGGGAGACACAAAAAGCAGCTGTATGAATATAAAGAACTCAGATGGGGTACCAGTCCTCAGCAAACAAGGGAAAACTGAAAGATGGAAAGAGTCCATAGAGGAGCTCTACAAAGGAAATGAACTTAGAGACAATGTTGTAGGAAGGGAAGAGGAAGTAGATGAAGACGAAGTAGGAGATACTATACTGTATGTTGAATTCGACAGAGTAATGAAAGACCTACGTCGGAAAGATGCCCCAGGAGTAGATGACATTCCCTCATAGCTACTGAGGTCTCTGGGAGAGCAAGACAGGACGAAACTATTTCATCTGGCGAGTAGGATGTATGAGACAGGCGAAATACCCTCCGACTTTAAGAAAAATGTAATAACCCCCATTCCAAAGAAATCAGACGCAGGCAGCTTTGAAATTTACAGAAATTATGATACTGGCAGGTGTCCAGTTGAAATATCGTGGAATGAAGTTTATGACGACCGGCTGCAAACCCGAAATCTTTCTGAACATTTGATTCACCGGAAAAATTTCAAATTTAACAATTACAGAACCATCAGTTTGATAAGTGATGGTTGCAAAATTTTAACACGAATGTTTTACAGAAGGATGGAAAAGGTGGTAGAAGCTGACCTCTGGGAAGATCAGTTTGGGTTCAGGACAAATATAGGAACATGTGAGTCAATTATCATCGGCTTATCTTAGAAGATAGATTAAGGGAAAGCAAACCTACATTTATAGCTTTTGTAGATTTGAAAAAAAAAAACTTTTGACAATGTTGATTGGAATGAAATCAACATGAGGTTTTGTTACTTGTTCAGTAAAATAACACACGATGGTCACACTACAGAGGATATAAAATGCAGAATAGCAATGGCAAGAAAAGCATTTTTGAAAAAGAGAAATTTCTTAATATAGAATATTAATTTAAGCGTAAGGTAGTCCTTTCTGAAGGCATTTGTGTGGAGTGTTGCTTTGTATGGGAGTGAAACATGGACGATAAACAGTGCATACAGGAAGAGGATAGAGGCTTTTGAAATGTGGTGTTACAGAAGAATGCTGAAGATTAAGTGGGTAGATCGCGTAACTAATGAGGTGGTCCTGAACAGAATTGGAGAGAAAAAGAATATATCTTGCATACCTTGACTAAAAGAAGTGATCGATTGGTAGGACACATTCTTAGACATCAAGTAATCGTGAATTTAGCATTGGAGGGAAGTGTGTTGGGATAAAAATCGAAAAGGGAGACCAAGAGATGAATACAGTAAGTAGTAGATGCGGATATGGAGATGCTTGATCAGGGTAGAATAGGATAGAGAACTTCATCAAACCTGTCTCCGGACAGAAGACAACAACAACAACAACAACAAGATCCCTTTATGTAGGTGAAATTACTTCAACAATAATATTGGAAATAGTCGGCATAGAAATTCTTTGTGCGAAGACAAGGCTTTCTAGAGAGGTCCCTGTCATCAGAAACAATAATATTAATGGAATCTGAAAAATATAATTACAAAAATTAAATAACATACAAATTAAACAAAGCTATTACGACTTAGGTATAAAAAGTATTCTGTGCGTTCAGCTTGACGAAAAACTCTCATCGCGGTACTTCCGCCTTGAATTTGTACTTGCACGAAGGAAAGCAACTTGGTATAAACGTCAACAGTCCTGTGCCAGGTGCCACCAGTGCCACACCGTAAACAGCTCTAAGTATCTGAATTTAATTTGTGTCAAATTTAATTTGCCAGTCTAGTTCATTTTCGTTATCACTGACCACAGTTCAGTCAGCAGCCAGCCGCCTTCATTAGAGTACTAGGCTTCTTTAAAGTTATTAATTGCAGTTAATTGTATCGATAGGATGGATAGGATGTGTGCCTGCTGTGTGCGGACGCAGGAGGAGTTGGCCGCGGTTCGCGAACAGCTGAGCGTGCTGTTGTCTACGGTCAGCCGTCTTCAGGCTGCTGTCTCGGGGTGCAGCGATGGTGGGGAGTCTGGTGCGTCGAGTGGGACACCTCAGGTGTCTCACGCTTCGCTCTCTGTCCCTGCTACCGGGGCACCTTCAGGTGTACCGGACGTCGTCGAGCCGCCTTCTCCGCAAGGGGAGTGGCGGGTTGTACGGCGTTCGCGTCGCTCGAGGCGGAAGGCCAATGCGGAGGCTGGACGGCCGTCCGCGCCCGTTCGTCCTGTGAGTGAAAGTGTGGCCACTCCTTCAGCAGGGTCCGAGCAGGTGCACGGGGGGAGGGGATTATTAGTTATTGGGAGCTCCAATGTTGAGGCGCGTGATGGAGCCCCTTAGGCAGATAGCGTCCAGATCTGGAAGGAATTCCAACGTGCACTCGGTGTGTCTGCCGGGGGGCCACATCCGAGATGTGGAGGCGGCCTTGCCGGCGGCTATCGAGGGTGCGGGGTGCAGTCGACTGCAAGTCGTGGCTCACGTCGGCACCAATGACGCTTGTCGCTTGGGTTCTGAGGACATCCTCAGGTCCTACGAGCGGCTGGCGGAACTGGTGAAGGAGGGTCTGAACCAGAGGCTTCGCCGACTCTGTGAAAATCATGGCTGCAGATTTCTGGATCTGCGTTATCGGGTGGGGAATTGTAGGGTGCCCTTAGATAGATCATGGGTGCACTACACTAAGGAAGCGGCTACTCGGGTAGCAGAGTACTTGTGGAGTGCACATGGTTTTTTTTAGGCTAGGCGCTAACTCTGATGAGCACTCGCCTGTCAGCATTCAAACAGCGAATTCAAACCACGTTCGAAACAAAAATTCGAACATAAAAATATTAGCCGCGAACTTACAGAGAATTAGAAACAAAGTTCCCGAATTTGCAGCGCTGCATGGAAGTTATTGCGCTCAGATAGTTTTAGGCACCGGAAGCTGGCTAAATGATGATGTGGCAAGTTCAGAAATATTTAGCGAAGCGTGGAATGTATATCGGAAAGATAGATCTGATACAACTGGAGGAGGAGTGTTCATCGCTGTGGACAAAGATATTGTTTCTACTGAGATCGAGGTTGAAAGTAACTGTGAAGTTATCTGGGCACGTATAACAGGTCTAAAAGAAATAAAGTTAATAGTTGGGTGTTTTTACCGGCCCCCCAGTGCTGCTGTAGCAGTTTTAGAATCATTCAAGGAACGTCTACACCAGGTAGTGCATAGGTATCCGGGCCATGTAATATTAGTCGGAGGTGACTTCAACCTTAAGAGTATAGATTGGGACCTCGCTAGTTACATTTCAGGCGGTACAGACAAGCAGTCTTGCGAGCTACTTTTGGACACATTCTCCGAAAACTGTCTTGAGCAGTTAAACCGGCAACCCACGCGCAATGGAAATATTCTAGACCTTATAGCCACAAACAGGCCTGACTTTATTAACAATGTCTGTGTAGAGACAGGAAATAGTGATCATGATATCGTCATAGCGTCGATGGTGACCAAAGTTCATAAACCAGTCAAGAAGGCTAGGAGCGTGTTTTTGTTGGGAAGAGCCGACAAGCAAATGTTACGATCGCATTTAGAAAATGAATGGGCATCGTTTAATTCTGGAACTATGGATGTAGAGGAATTGTGGACTAAATTTAAGTGCATTGTTAATAAAGGGTTAGAGAAATATGTGCCAGTAAAGACGATTAAGGATGGAAAAGATCCACCGTGGTATAATAATAATGTTAGAAAGCTGCTGAGAAAGCAAAGGCTGTTGCACTCTCGATTCAAAAAAAGAACACGCAAATGATGACAGGCAAAAGTTAGTAGAGATTAGTGCGTCTATAAAAAGATCGATGCGTGAAGCATACAATAATTATCGCAGCCATACCTTAGCAAAAGATCTTTCCGAGAACCCGAAAAAATTCTGGTCCTATGTAAAATCGATAAGCGGGTCAAAGCCCACTGTCCAGTCACTAGTTGATCATTCCGGGGCAGTAATAGAAGAAAGCAAACGGAAAGCTGAAGTTCTAAATTTAACCTTCAAGAAATCTTTCACGCAGGAGGACCGCACAAATATATCATCATTTGATCAACGTACTAATTCCGAAATGGGGGAGATAGCAATAGGTATTTCCGGTGTAGAGAAGCAGCTGAGAGAGCTAAATACGAAAAAGTCTGCTGGTCCGGATGGAATATCAGTTCGGTTTTACAAAGACTATTCTGCGGCATTAGCCCCCTACTTAGCTTGCATTTATAGCGAATCTTTAATTCAGCGCAAAGTTCCTAGTGATTGGAAAAAGGCGCAGGTGACTCCTGTGTATAAGAAAGGAAAGAGAACTGACCCATACAATTACAGGCCAATATCGTTGACATCGGTTTCATGTAGAATTTTGGAACATATTCTCAGTTCGAATATAGTAAATTTCCTTGAAACGGAAAAGCTTCTTTCCATAAATCAGCACGGGTTTAGGAAACATCGTTCATGTGAAACTCAGCTTGCCCTTTTCTCACATGATATCTTGCGAGCCATGGACGAAGGGCAACATGCGGATTGTGTTTTCCTCGACTTAAAAAAGCGTTCGACGCGGTGCCACACTGCAGACTGCTAACGAAGATACGAGCTTATGGAATAGGTTCACAGATTTGTGACTGGCTGGAAGACTTCCTAACTAATAGAACGCAGTACGTTGTTCTCGACGGCGAGTGTTCATCAGAGACGAGTGTATCGTCAGGCGTGCCCCAGGGGAGTGTGATAGGACCGCTATTATTTTCTATCTATATAAATGATCTGATGGACAGAGTAAGTTGTAATTTGCGGCTGTTTGCTGATGATGCTGTGGTGTACGGGAGGGTGTCGTCTGTAACTGACTGTAATAGCATACAGGTTGACTTAGACAAAATTTCTAGTTGGTGCGAAGAATGGCAGCTAGCTCTCAATGTAGAAAAATGTAAGGTGATGCGCATGAGTAGAAAAACAATCCTATAATGTTCGAATACAGCATTAGTAGTGAGCTTCTTAATGCTGTCGCGTCGTTCAAATATCTAGGCGTAACATTGCAGAGCGATATGAAATGGAACGAGCATGTAAGGACAGTTGTGAGTAAGGCAGACAGCCGACTTCGGTTTATTGGGAGAATTTTGGGAAGATGTACTTCACCTGTAAAGGAGACCGCGTATAAAACGCTTGTACGACCACGTCTTGAGTATTGCTCAAGTATTTGGGACCCGCAGCAGATCGGTTTGAGGGAGGACATAGAGGCGGTTCAGAGGCGGGCAGCTACATTTGTTACCGGTAGGTTCGACCAATGCGCGAGTGTCTCGGAAATGCTCCGGCAACTCAATTGGGGATCGCTGGAAGAAAGACGACGTTCTTTTCGTGAATTTCTGTTAAGTAAATTTAGAGGGCCGGAATTTGAAGCTGAGTGTAGTACGATCTTGCTGCCGCCTACATACATTTCGCGTAAAGATCACAAAGACAAGATAAGGGAAATTAGGGCTCGTACGGAGGCATATAGGCATTCTTTCTTTCCTCGTTCAATTTGGGAGTGGAATAGGAAAGGAAATGCCTAGTAGTGGTACAGTGTACCCTCCGCCACGCACCTTACGGTGAATTGCGGAGTATGTATGTAGATGTGGACTTCTTTCGCATAACGAAATTGACATTCAATAGGGCCGGCCGCAGTGACCGAGCGGTCTGTGGCTCACCTGTCACGTTCTGCATGGCCACTACGGTCGGGGGTTTGAATCCCCCCTCGGGCAAGGATATTTGTGCCGTCTTTAGTATTAGCTAATACATAAGTAGTTTGTAAGTTTAGGGACTGATGACCCCGTAGTTAAGTCCTGTAAGCTCTACAAACATTTGTACATTTGAATTGACTAGGATCCCCTGGAATAAGTTCCTTCATTAGCATTCTGTATACATCACAGTTTTCCTCCCTTCTTTTCAACCAAGGACGCATCCAACCTATATTGTTTCTTCGTTGTTATGTTATAACAATCACTGCAACAGCTCCTGCAACCACCGTCCGTGTAGGCTTCGAATGTAACTAACTATGACACGTACCCAAGCGGAAACTCAAACAGCGGTACGGCCGAATTTTTGCAGAGGCTCAGCTGTCAAATGTAACCCCGTGTGTAGCCGGAAGTTTCGTACAAACGCAACCAAGCCTGTATGATCAAACGTCACTAGTACTGAGTTAGTATGCCTGGAGCGCTGCAGCAGACCATAATCTCTCCTGTAAACTTTCGTTCGTCTTGTAAACTGGGCACTCCGGAAGCCAGACGCAGGCGGCTAATACACCTGCTTGACGGCCATTATGGTGCTGCAGCAGTACAAATACAGGATGGTCCATTGATAGTGACCTGGCCAAATATCTCACGAAAAAACAACAAAGAACAAAACTTTTCTAGATTGAAGCGGGAAACCAGAGGGCGTTATCCAGAATGAAACTTTCACTTTGCAGCGGAGTGTGCGCTGATATGAAACTTCCTGGCAGAAAATATTTGTGTGCTGGAACCGGGACTCAAACCTGGGATTTTTGCCTTTAGCGGCCAAGCGCTCTACCGACTGAGCTATGCCGTCACGACTCACGCTGCCGCCTAACAACTTTACTTCAGGTAGTACCTCGCCTCCTACTTTCCAAGCTTCACAGAAGTTCTCCTTCGAAACATGCAAGACTAGCAGTCCTGGAAGAAAGGATATGGTGGAGACATGGCATATCCACAGCCTAAGGGATATTTCCAGAGTGAAACTTTCACTCTGCAGCGGAGCGTGCGCTGATATGAAACTTCCTGGCAGATTAAAATTGTGTGCCGGAATCGGGACTCGAACCTGGGACCTTTGCCAGCGAAAGGCATAGGTCCCAGGTTCGAGTCCCGGTTCCGGTACACAATTTTAATCTGCCTGGAAGTTTCAGATGGCGTTATGGGTGGCCCGCTAAATGGCGCTGCCTTAGGTCGAACGGATATCAATTGCATTTTTAAATAGTTACCAACATTTAAAAAAAATACATATTCGTTTAGTAAGTAAGTAAATATGAACGTTGTATTTGGAACTTTTTTGTCGCTTTATGATAGATGGCGCTGTAATATTCACAAACATGTTGCTCACAACTTTAGCCGAACAGGTAAGTTTTTTTAAATTAAAACACAGAACGTAGGTAGGTTTGAACTTTATTACGGTTGTTCCAATATGATACGTGTACTTTTGTGAAATTATCATTATTATGAGAACGCATGCTGTTACTGTCTGATTACCTTTAATTACCTCACGACTTCAGTAAATGTTCAAAAGGATATCATTCAACTTCCAATGCATTTGACAATACGCGTAACGAAATTCCTCTCAACAGCGAGTAGTTCGCTTTCTGTAATGTTCTCACATGCATTGACAATGCGCTGACGCATGTTTTCGGGCGTTGTCGGTGAATCGCGATAGCAAATATCCTTCAACTTCCTCCACAGAAAGAAATCCGGTGAACGTGCGGACCATAATTGGTGCTTCTACGACCAATACACCTGTCATTAAATATTCCATTTAAGACAGCTTCAACTGCACGTGAGCCATACGCCGGACATTTATCACGTTGAAAGTACATCGCCATTCTGTCTTGAAATGAAATATCTTGTAGTAAAATCGGTAGAATATTACGTATGAAATTAGCATACATTGCACCATTTAGAGTGCCATCGATAAAATAGGGACCAATTATCCTTCCTCCCATAATGTCGCACCATAAATTAACCCGCCAAGACCGCTGATGTTCCACTTGTTGCAGTCATCATGGATTTTCCGTTGCCCAATAGTGCATATTATGCCGGTTTACGTTACCTCTGTTTCTGAATGACGCTTCGTGACTAAACAGAACGCGTGAAAAAATCTTTTATCGTCACGTAATTTATTTTGTGCCCAATGGAAAAACTATACATGACGTTTAAAGTCTTCGCCATGCAAATCCTGGTGTCTAGAAATATGCTGCAGGTGAAATTTATGTCGATGTAGAACTCTCAGCACACGTTTTTGAGATTTTCGATTCTGGCTCTATTCGTCTACTATTGATGTGTGGATTAGCCGCAACCGCAGCTAAAACTCTTACTTGGGCATCATCATCTGTTGCACGTCATGGTTGACGTTTCAATAGTGGCTGAACACTTCCTGTCTCTTTAAATAACGTAACTATTCCACAAAAGGTCTGGACACTTGGATGATGTGTTACAGGATAACGATCAACATACATAGCACAGGCCCGTTGGGCATTTTGATCACAGTAGCCATACAAAAATACCGTATGGACGTTTTATACAATTGGCAAACGGTCCATTTTAACGAGAATAATGTATCAAGAAGCAAATACCGTTCGCACTGCCGAATTGTTACGCGATACCACATACTTATACATTTGTGACTATTACAGCGCGATCTATGACAAAGCGAAAAAAATGTTCTAAATAAAACATTCATATTTATTTACGTACTATACGAATATGTAATAAAAATGGGGTACCTACTTTAAAAAATGCAGTTGATATCAGTTTGACCTATGGCAGCGCCATCTAGTGGGCCGACTACAGCGCCATCTATTTTCCCCCTTCCAGCTACAAAAGTTTATTCTTTGTATATATAGCCGGCCTCGGTGGCCGAGGGGACTGAGGCGCTTCAGTCACGGTCTGCACGGCTACTGCGGTCGGGGGTTCGAATCCCCCCTCGGGCATGGATATTTGTGCCGTCCTTAGTTGTAGGTAGTTCATAAGTAGTCTGTAAGTTTAGGGACTGATGACCTCGTAGTTAAGTCCCTTAAGCTTAACAAACATTTGAACTTTTTTTTTTTTTTTTTTTGTTCTTTGTAGTTTTTTCGTTTGACGCTTATTTCGTGAGATATTTGGCCCGGTCACTGTCATTGGACCACCCTGTATATTCCTGACGCTCGACGTTAAAAACTGCACAGTTGATCATTTTTCTCCTCATAGAACGTGTTGAATAAAAATTGCAACTTAAAAAAAAAATGTCTCGTATATTTTTATTTGGATAATTTTTTAGCCAGCACCCAAAATGGCTTACAAGTGAAGAACTATTCACATAATGACTTACTGTTCAATTTCTAATAATAGTGTCATCCTCAAAGTTAGCACAGTTGTATTCTTCTGCTTAGTATATAGGTAGTAACAGTGCAACGTACTTCTAAGAGGTACTTCATGTACAAAGGTTGTCTATGTTCGCAAAAAAAAATCTTTTCGTAGATGAATTGTAAATTAAATGCAATATAATTATGCTGACACTTGTACCACGTGAATCCATACTGAAATCTAAAATTCTCTAATCCCTAGATTATGCTGACTGGGTCTTATGCCCAATCGCACAATTGTTCACCTGTAGTATAGCCAGGATGGGAGAGCATGCTTCCATGCAGTAACACTCGTCTGATTTTTCGAGGCTCGTTCGGGGAGCGGTCACATCTTGGTCGAATCTGCGTGGCGTCTAAACGCCTGCCGACCACTTGGGCAGAGGTCCACCACCACTAGACGCTGGCGTCCCCTGTAGGGGCTGCACTGGACTGCCAAGGGTTGAGGTATTGACTTCTCACCCGAAGCATTACAGTGTGGAAGTGCCGAGCATGAAACGGGCTGAATCGTTCCTCTAGTGTCTCTTGGAAGAACTGCTTAAATTTCGTACAGGTAAAAATAATCGAAAGTGAAATTACACAATTGTTGGTATAATTTGTTATGAGAATTATATTTATGTATGTCATTGTGTAAACAGGATGTGTAGTAATGATGTTTTAACATGGCTTATCAAACTCCAGACCTATGGACTCAGCTCGTCCGGGTCATTGTGTTCTTTCATTCCAATCGCCCTACTTACATCACCGCTCATAATATTGATTCCATCTTTTCTACCTCTCCAGGAGTGTGCCCCAACGTTCTGTCCTCTCTTCCTTCCTATACCTCTTCCTATACCTTCCCCTCCTTTCATCTCTTTTAATGCACTGGTGGCATTGCCTTCCTTGCCTTGAATGTCACCCTCACCCATTCCATTTGTCTCCTCCATCAACACTTTGACCTCTTTTCCACTTGGTGTAATCAGTGTCTTAACTCTATAAATACCACCAAAACCCAGGATAAAATTGTAGGTGAAACCAACAGCAAGCTAAATACTATCGTCCACTGCATAACATCTCTCAAAACAAACCTTGAAATTAATTTAGATGCCACGAGGGGTGGATTCAGGTATGAATCTACTTAATGACAGAATGCGAATATCGTGACACCTCTCACTATTTTGAGTACTGCTGCATGATATGGGACTCGGACTGATGGAAGACATAGGAAAACTTCCAAGGAAGGCAACTCGTTTCATATTATGGTCATACAGGGGAGTGAAAGCAACAGAAGTAATGCATGCATTATTGTGACAATCATTAAATGAAAGGAGTTATTCAATGTGACAGAAGCAATTTGCGAAGATACTTTCACAAACCTTGTCCTCTGAATGTGAACATATTTGTTAATACCCACATACATATGAGACATGATTATAGTAATAAAATGTGAGAAATCAGATCTGACATGGAAAGATTTAGGCGTTCCTTTTTCCGTGGCACTATTGGCGAGACGACCGGTACAGAAAGATTATCAAAGCAGTTCAATGACCTCTCTGCCATGCGATTAAATGTTATTTGCAAAGTACTTATTAGAAGAGGGAGGGAGCTGTGGGGATGGTTGGCATACGGCACTGGTCGGTGCCATGTAAAGGGATGGAGGGCGGCACGGCGGACAGCGGCAGCCAGCACGGCGCTCCAGCTCTGTCAGCGGCTGCAGGCAGACTGCTTCCGGACGATGCTGTGGAAAGGGTGGGCTCTTGGGGGAAGTCGGCAGGTCTTTGAGCACCATGTCCACTCCAGTGGCCCTCACTGTAATTGTTTGTTGCGAATAGTAAATTTCAATACACTTTTCTATTTTTTGATAATAAACGATGTTCTCTAATGCATAAACCATATTTGAGATTTTTGCTCACTTATCAATAATTTATGTCTCACAGGATTAAACGCCATTTGCTTAAAGACACTGTTAATTCTTAACAGTGCTTTCTGAGGGTGTTGCACTAACGAACGCCGCTCGAGAATCTGACAAACGACTCATCCATAAGCCACTTATAGCGAGAATTCTATTAATTTGGAAATGGTTGACAAAGTTTCTGTTTTTCCTCCAATTTGTTTGCTCCTAGCAGTGGCATCGTCGCCAGTAACATGCTGTAAACTGTGGACTGTAATAGTAAAATGTCACTTCGCCTATGTTTGTGCAATGTATGAAATACGACACTTCTTCATGTTCAACGCCGTCACCGTAGGAATCGTCGATCCCTTGGAGGAGCCCGCATTTCTGTACAACCTTGTGTCGCTGCATCATTGCTGCAGACAACAACATCGTTCAGGAACTGTGCCATGTTGTCCATAGCTTCACATAACAGGCTGTTGTTTTAACTAACCTTAGGGTATACCTGATGTTGACACACCTCCATATTCCGTGTTACATTTATCTTATCCCCTCTAAATAAATGTTGTTGGGCTTCAGACATTTTTTGAGTGTGGCGATACACACTATTTGAATAAGGAAAGTTACTCTAGTGGTATAACTTTATTCTTTAACTATTAAATAATTTTGCAGTATTTTCTAATGTAAAATATCTATTGTTGTATATGAGGCCCGAATGTGTAATTGTGTATGCTGTGATATGTACCCGCTGACCCCGGTTTGCGTTTAAATGAGCGTTTGCAGCGCATCGTCTCCTGTAGTCTTCTGCTGATTCAAACTGCATGGAAACAGGTTGACTCTGGGCAGGTCAAGTGTTATCAACTGCCAGACAGAGGCAAATATTTAGAAAAGTTGCACAGATACCCCATTCATTCCCTTAGTCTAGACTCATTAAGATGCCTCCCTGGCAGCAGCCTAAGCAGTTTGAAGAGGTTCCCCCCTCCCTCGGTAGTGGAACAGAAGCGGCCACGAGACCTCTGGGTAGTCGGTTCCAAGGCTGCGTGTGGTAATCTGAGACTGATTTACTGCTGTTCTGTTCTGAGCATGAGGCTAGGCTTTGTTTAGATTCGCCTGTAAGTAACAAATGATTCTTTGGTCTCTAGCTTTGCTGGTAATATCACCACTAAGCGCAGCAGTGTTATTCTATTTAAATTTGATATAATTTGCTAGATTTCTATCTGATGTTTGCCAATGTTTGACTTCGCGTTCTCAATGGTGTTCATTACCCGAATCCTTGCACTCCCAAGCTGTACAGTCCTTCCTTTCTACGCTTAAACATGCTTAATTGTTTTTCGTGTTCATTTGGTAGCTACATTTGATGATTTTCAGAAACTTCTCTGTACTTTCGGTGTGCACCCTTTGTCTCTAGAACACGTGGACGAGATGAGACAAAAGCCTTCAGCTTGATCCATCGCTCTGTGAACTCGAGTTGGTAATGTTAAATTTGCTCTGGGCGCCTTGGTTTCTAGTATGTGTAATGCGATAAGTTTCCCCGATTTTTGGTGGTTCTAAACGTAACCTCAGTTCCCACTGGCCCACGTGTATTACAAATAGCGTGTTCTATTCTGCAACCTTCCCAATAGATAGATCTCACTATACTTAGTAAAGCGAATGGTTACGCGACCCCTTTCGCGATTTTATTTCATTCAAAATTGATTTTTTTGACTTTGTTCAAATTTTGTGATTCGACTCCTTAGCAGGTTTTATCATTCTGTAACCTTGCTTAATAGATATTGCCGCGAGAGACCACGAACACCAACTGCCTGCGTGGCGCAGGGGATAGCGACACGGACTGCGGAGCAGAAGGTCACCGGTTCAATCCCGCCCACCGGCAAAAATTTATTTCTTTGTAATTTACAATTCCAGGAGGTTCTACATCTTTCTTATGTTCACTTGTAAATTCTACTTGTTTCTTATGTTAACTATTCTTCTAATTTCTGGTAAATTCTGACTGTGTATAAATACCAGAGCACTCTGCCTGAGAGGCAGTGAGTGCTGCGTGTATGTTGAGTTCGTAATAAACGTGCTTTCAGTATAAGTGCTGTGTTTAGTTGCCTTGGAAGTCAAGCCTACTTCCATTGCAACGTGACATTGTTTGGTGGAGGCGCCGGATAGACTGTGCAACAGCTGCATCACCGTGGCTCCGATTAGGCAACGTAAAAGCCGTCGCTTACACGGACTGGAACCGGAATACAAGGGATACACCGAGTACATCCTTCCAAAAGTCCGTATTATCAGAAGAACGATTTAGTCGAAACCAGCAATAAGCCAGCAACACATCAGACACCCGTCGGTGTTCTCTGGAGATGCTGGACAGGACCCCAACAAATGGCTAAAAGGATTCGACCGCATCGCCAAGTACAACAGGTGGGATCATACGATGTGCTTGGCCAACGTTTATTTCTACCTGGATGGAACAGCCCAGCAATGGTTCGAAAACAACGAAGACAAGTTGAATGACTGGGAGACGTTCCAGGAGGAACTTAAGAAGACGTTTGGAGACCGCCAGCGACAAATCCGCTCGGCGGAAGAACAACTGAAGAACCGGGCCCAACGACATGGTGAGCCGACACAATCGTACATACAGAGTGTTTTGACCCTGTGCAACGTAGTCAATCCGAACATGACTGAAGCGGAGAAAATCACGCACCTGATGAAGGGAATTGCAGAAGATATGTACCAAGCTCTTCTGATAAAAGACGTCGCTACGACAGAAGAGTTCATCAAGTGGTGCCAGCGTATTGAAGAGATGCAACAAAGGAGGGTTGGCCGCAAGAAGTATGAAAGACTCCCAAATGTAGTCCCTATGGCCGTTGTAGAAGACCAGCAGGACTTGGCTTCTCTCATACGACAAATCGTGAGAGAAGAACTACAACAGTGGATGGCAGCCGGGACTATTAGACCGAGCGAGCATCCGATTATGGCCATGGATGTGAACCCTGTAAGTCACGAGGTAGCCGACGCCGCTGAGGACGAGGTATTTCAAACATTAGCTCCTGTCTGCCCCGTCAATCGCACCCGACGTGAAGAATGGCGTCGCCCTGCTATGACTTACGCTGCAACCGCCAAACGGCAGCCCATGAACCGACCGACGCGACCACAGCTAACTCCCCCGGTAACTATGACGCCCCGCAGAACAGACGTCTGGAGGACAGAAGACAACACACCACTGTGCTTCCACTGTGGACGCCCCGGACATGTCGTACGCTACTGCAGAGAGAGGAGGCGAGTATTCGATGATTATTTTGCCGCAAGATGTCAGCCGTCGGAGCAGTTCTATCCAAGGCAGTCACCTGCTGATGAGTTCAGTCGACATGTGGGAAGAAGCCCTTCGCCGTACCCTAGACGAGGTCGCTCCCCGACGCGCCGCAGCCGTTCACCGTCGCCGTACAGAGGTACCAGCCGCTCCCCTAGCCGCCGCGCCCAGGAAAACTAAGCGAGGCGACCATCTACGGAGGTGAGGCCGCCGCAGATGAAAATCCTCCATGGACGACAGTCGCCAAGATGTCGGGAAATCTCATCGACGTCATAATCGACGGCCAACCTGTCCGGGCACTTGTTGATTCAGGAGCGTCTTTTTCTGTATTATCGGATAATTACCGCCGCACACTAAAAAAGACAATGTTCTGTGATACGGGAGCAACTGTGCTGAAGGTCGCGAATGGAAAGTACGTCCATCCAGCAGGAACTTGTGTCGCAAGAATAACCATCAACAACAGGACGCAGCCGTTTGAATTTGTCGTGTTAACAGAATGTAGTCACAATGTCATCCTCGGATGGGACTTCCTTCAGGCATCCCAAGCTATCATTGACTGTGGAAGATCTGAGCAGCAAATTGAAGAAGTTGTTCCGCCAGATACACGTAATACAGAATTTTCTGGGAAGTTATTCGTCGTTGACAATGTGACGATACCGCCGTTGACAATGAGAAGAGTTGCAGTCACAAACACAGATGACTAGTTAACTGCGAAGTTCTTGTTGATAGTAAAAAGTTTATCAGGCTCACAAAAGAAATTTACATACCAGCGGCTATCGTAAGCATTACCGGTGGTCAAGGAGAGATTTGGATCACAAATTGTCACGAGCAGTCACAACTTATCCCCAAGGGAATGTGTATCGGGACAGCTGAACCAATCCAGGATGGTGAGCTCAACATCATCAATGAAGACCCATGCCCTGCTATTAGTACAGACAAGACGCTGGAGGAAACAAACGTGGAACTGCCAATAGGTCCTGGACTGACCAAGGAACAACGCCAGCGGCTGTTAGGTATAATACGCCAATTTTCGGGTGCATTCACACCTCAGCAGGGGAAAAGTCAGACGAAACGGCCCACGATAAAGCACCGTATCAATAATGGGGACCATCCGCCAATTATCCAGCGTTCGTATATAGTGTCGCCAGCTGAACGACGGATAATTCGGGAGGAAGTGGAGAAGATGTTGCGAGATGACATTATTCAACCTTCGGAGAGTCCTTGGTCGTCTCCGGTGGTTCTCGTAAAGAAGAAGGATGGCACGTGGCGATTCTGTGTCGACTACCGGCGGCTGAACAGTATCACAAAGAAAGATGTCTACCCATTGCCGCGTATTGATGACACCTTACACTGCTTGAAAGGAGCTACATACTTCTCAACTATGGACATGCAGACAGGTTACTGGCAAATCGAGGTTGACGAAGCCGACAGGGAGAAGATGGCTTTAATTACACATGACGGTCTCTATGAATTTAAAGTAATGCCATTTGGATTATGTAATGCTCCAGCCACATTCGAACGCATGATGGACAACTTGCTTCGACACCTTAAGTGGACGACGTGTCTCTGCTATTTAGATGACATTGTCGTTTTCTCGAAAACATTTGAAGAACATCTGAGTCGCCTGTTAACTGTGTTGAAGTGTGTTCAGGCTGCAGGTCTCCGCCTCAATCCAAAGAAGTGCCTCTTCGTCGCCAAAGAGATAAAATTCCTGTGACACCTAGTCAACGGAGATGGTGTCCGTCCTGATCCAGATAAAGTAAGGGCAGTCACAGAATTTCCATCTCCTCAGCACATTCGTGATGTGAGATGTTTTCTCGGGCTGTGCTCATACTACCGACGTTTCATAAAATGATTTTGTAACAAGGCACGTCCATTACAAGAACTTCTGCAGGGAGACGCCAAATTTTACTGGGATGAGACAAAAGAAAGAGCTTTCCGAGCACTTAAGGAGGCTCTAACTTCCGCACCAGTGCTAGCCTTGTACGACGAGAATGCAGAAACGGAACTTCACACAGACGCCAGTAGCTATAGGATTGGTGCAGTGCTTGTACAAGTTCAGGAAGGTGCCGAGAAAGTGATAGCCTATGCGTCAAGAGTACTCTCAAAGTCCGAGATAAACTACTTTACAACTGAAAAAGAATGTCTCGCGGTTATCTGGGCTATCAACATGTTCCGGCCGTATTTATTCGGCAAACCATTCACCGTCGTGACAGACCACCATTCTTTGTATTGGCTAACTATATTGAGGGATCCATCAGGTCGACTAGCAAGATGGGCACTAAGACTCCAAGAGTACGATGGCAGCCGGCCGCGGTGGCCGAGGAGACTGAGGCGCTCCAGTCACGGTTTGCACGGCCACTACGGTCGGGGGTTCGAATCCCCCCTCGGGCATGGATATTTGAGCCGTCCTTAGTTGTAGGTAGTTCATAAGTAGTTTGTATGTTTATGGACTGATGACCCCGTAGTTGAGTCCCATAGACTTTACAAACATTTGAACATTTTTTTTTTTTTTTTTTTTTTTTTTTTTTTTTTTTTTTTAGTACGATGTCACAGAGGTATTCAAGAACGGGCGCAAACACAAGGATGCCGACTGCCTTTCGAGGAATCCATTAGTGGAACACAACAGCATTAATGAAATTTCATCTCTCACTGAATTAGATGACGTTACAGCTGAACACTATTGAACACTATTGAAAGTGATAGAGGTCTTGGAGAAAGGAGAACCGACCAATGGAGAGTTCCAACTTATAAACGGAACATTGTACAAGAGCAACTACGATCCACTGGGCTCCAAATGGCTACTTGTTGTTCCAGCTCATCTGCAGCCAGCTATTCTCAAATATTTCCATGATGCTCCAATATCCGGTCATCTGGGATTCGTGAAGACCCTAGACAGAATCAGACGCAGGTATTACTGGAAAGGTCTCTACCTATCTGTCAAGCACTATGTGAGTCACTGTAAAGAGTGCCAGTGACGGAAGCATGTGCCGCAATTACCTCCAGGACATCTCGTACCGATTCCGCCGGCAGCAGCTCCATTCCACCGAGTTGGGATCGATCTTTTAGGGAGGTTCCCGAAGTCGACAACCGGTAACCGTTGGATAATAGTCTGCACTGACTACCTCACACGCTACGCTGTCACCAAACCTGTGCCGACTGCAGAAGCTCCAGAGATCGCAAAATTCCTTGTAGAAGACGTGTCATGATGTCTGATCGTGGAAAAGTATTCCAGTCAAAACTAGTATCAGAGGTAATGTCACGGTGCAACATTGTCCACAGAATGACAACTGCATACCATCCTCAGACAAATGATCTTACGGAACGTTTTAACAAAACGTTAGCCGACATGCTGTCGATGTACGTCGATGTTGAGCAGAAGGATTGGGATACAATTCTGCCAGTCGTGACATTTGCTTACAATACCGCAAGACAAGACACCACAGGCTTCACTCCGTTTTTCCTGCTCCATGGCCGTGAAGCTGAGACGACAATGGATACACTGTTCCCGTTCCAACCGGACGACACTCAGGATGACTATGTTAAACAGCTCATCACCAGGGTCGAAGAAGCCAGACAGCTGGCTCGCATACGGACACTGGACGCCCAGGAGAAGGACCGTCAGCGGTATAACGACAAGCACCGACCTGTTGTGTACAGCCCAGGAGATCTGGTATGGATTTTTACCCCTGTACGGAAGATTGGACAGTCAGAAAAGTTCTTGAAGCGATACTTTGGTCCGTACCATGTCATACGCCGCCTGTCAGACGTAACATACGAAGTTGAGGATTATGAGCCGTCGTCGAAACGTCAAAAACGAAGAGACATTGTTCACGTCCTGCGCATGAAGCCTTACTACGATCCTGAAGAGCAGGTAGACGACAATGGCTTCTTGTTCAAGGACTTTAAGGACGGTAATGTTACTGATGAAGCCACGACAGGAACGTCTGTCGTCGATAATCGCGGAGAAGGGAAGGATT
Organism: Locusta migratoria; assembly: GCA_026315105.1. Lineage (NCBI taxonomy): Eukaryota > Metazoa > Arthropoda > Insecta > Orthoptera > Acrididae > Locusta > Locusta migratoria. Next base: position 438,623,862 of record CM048748.1, on the reverse strand, counting down.
TTCTTGAACTGTCATACAGAGGACCCATGACACGGTCAAGATCCAGGACATTGCAGCTGGCTCCACAGGGATCATAACAGCGGGTCGCTGTTTCTCCAGGACAGTGAGCAATGCCGCGAGAGACCACGAACACGAACTGCCTGCATGGCGCAGGGGATAGCGTCACGGACTGCGAAGCAGAAGGTCGCCGGTTCAATCCCGCCCACAGGCAAAAGTTTATTTCTTTGTAATTTACAATTCCAGAAGGTTGTACATATTTCTCATGTTCACTTGTAAATTCTACTTGTTTCTTATGTTAACTGTTCTTCTAATTTCTGGTAAATTCTGTCTGTGTATAAATACCAGAGCACTCTGCCTGAGGGGCAGTCAGTGCTGCGTGTATTGTTGAGTTCGTAATAAACGTGCTTTCAGAATAAGTGCTGTGTTTAGTTGCCTTCGAAGTCAAGCCTACTTCCATTGCAAGGTGACAATATATCTCACTTCCCTCAGTAGGACTAATAGTTACACGATCTCTATTGCGATATTATTTCTTCCGAAACTGAATTTTTTCACTTTGTACAAATTTTGTGATCAGACCCCGTAGTATGTTGTATAATTGCGTAACCTTTCTTATTAGATAGATCTCACTTCCTGAGCTTAAGCCTCAAGCCCATATGTCACGGAACCCAGTATTTGTTTTTAAGGTGAACGAGTGAGAAACTTTCGACCTGCTGTTCCGATCAGCGTTCCGTTGCTGGCGTTGCTAGTATTGTTTGTTCGATGTTTGATAAATACCTGCATTGTTGGCGCTTCAATCTGAGTGAGGATGTGTACCAATTCCTCCACTCACCCCTTTGAAAAATAATCACTTCGATTAAGTGAATATCACTTTTGCAGTTGCGCAGTATTAGAGTCATATTATCCTAAGCATCCTTTTTTACTCTTTTGTGAGATGTGTTTTTATTGTATTTAAATTGGTCTCGCCCCCATTTTTTATCATCTCTTTGCACAATATATCACTTTGTTATACATGTCCTAATTGGTTATGCTTTATATTTATTGTTGAGTCAAAGTTTTCGCTCCCTTCTGAAGGAGAGAAAACTAATAGCGTTTCCGTTGCCTATATTTTTTCCAGTTTTTTAAATTAAATCGATCCAATGTTAGGAATCGTCATTTACTTAAGTGCAGGTCCCTTTTTACTTCACGTTCCACTAACAGGATTCGTCAAACAGTGATTAACGGCTTGTTTTCTTAGGCTATCTCAGCCAGGATTAATTTTACGGTACTGTACACCAATTTCAGTGTTAAATATGAAACTATCTAATAAAAATTATGTGCCTGTGACAAAATGGATGCCTGTATACATGAACCATTTTATATCATTAAATTAATGCTGGCTAGATAATATCATGAAATGAGTCTAGAATACTGATTGCCAAAGTTCGTGTGGTCGTGTGAAGAATGTGTATCGTATTTCTGTAACTACCCCTGGCTGGAATTGACTGATTGTAAATCTGAATGATGAACACTTTCAAACTATTTTCCTGAACCGTTACTGTATTTAAGAGGAAGGAAAACTGCAAAATGTCCAATACTGCAAATAATAATTTCTACAAATTCCTACTTTTAATCATACAGCCAGCTTTTTCAGCCATTGTAAAATAATCAGTTTACATAGTTATGTATAAATCACTAGGCTGGCAGAATATTTAAGTTCCTATGGGTCATTTCTGTTTTATGAGTAAGTTGACACACTCATGGAGCATTTTTAGCGAGGGATGGGCGCCCAACAGATGAGCATTCTGACGTTGTCTCATCTCGGTTTCACCACTTGTCGAAGCCACTATAGCATTCCTCCACTAAACATCATCGCATACAGTTTCTGAACTGAATCTGCGCTGAGTAGAAGTAAAGACATTACGTTTGTTTTACCCATTGTAAATGCGGGCAGCATTACATGTACTGCAGGTGTCTCTGACTAGGTGTCATTCCTCATCAGATGATGTTTACTATATTCTGAATGGGTTTATGTGGGTAGTAACTAGGGGATCATAATATTACGGATGATGGAAAAGGTGAGGTATGACATTTATTGGCCAATACTCCGCAACTGTATTTGGGTCACCTCAGCGACTTGCATCTTCACGATGATGAAGACAACACACAATACCCAGGAATGGAACCCAGATTCCCCACGCGGTAGCAGTGATGCTGTCGCTGGAGTTATGAGACAAGAAATGTGTGTCATAAGTGTAAGTAAATGATGCGAAAGGTATAAGAAGAACTAGGTCCCTTTTCATCTGCTACCTACATAATTTTGAGCCCCATAAGTGTACTAGTTTTCTTTTTAGAGGAAAATATAAGTGGGTGTGGCAGTGGAGTATAACGTTGGCTTTGCTTAGTATGATGCCATAATTGTTAAGGTAGATTACGCGATTATATTTTGGACAAGGAATTGATGGTACCGAATTTTTTGAACTTGTAATAATTTAGTTAAAGTACAGCACAAAATGAACATTAAAGCAAATAAACCGCGGGTTGCATATTAAAGTTGGGCACCATACAAGCAACAGCACGTTATAAGACTTACGGAAAGCATCTAGCTGGATCCTGCATTTCGTATTGTAGAAGCTGGAAATGATAACTTTAAATATTTAATACGTGAATGTTAGAGATACTTTCCGATCGATGTTCAGACTGTCCACTTCGCTTTTCATTGTTGTGTGACCGTGAGTGGAACATGAAGTTACTGGTAATGATAGAATAATTAAAAAAAAGATAGGACTTCGTGAAATTACAAAAGAAACGACTGCAGGTTCTAAAATCAAGCAAAGTATTGTATAAGGATGATTGATTGATTGAAATTTTGCAGACAATGCGAAGCGATTGTAATGGCGTCTGAGCATTAAACTATTACGGCTGCGATGGAGCTGAAAACATTAAGAAATTAAATATTTGACGTGGAGGAGTTTTATTTAAATGAAAACCAAGGAGAGGGAATGCTTTTAAATTTAAATAATATATTTTCAGCAACAACTTGCATCATTCTTCCTACTTACATAAGTGGATACAGGTATGAAAGACGTCTTGTCACATCAGATACAGACCAGAGAGAGAGCGAGTAAGACTACTATCACGGTTCCGTCTTCTCGCTTGTTTGGGAGTAAAAACTGACGAACTGAATTAAATTAGTTGCATTGCGAGTCAAAGGGAACCGGAGGCGATAACCATCGCTGATCAAAGATAAAAAAAAAAGAAAAAAAAAAAAAGTTCAAATGTCTGTGAATCTCTCGGACCAAACTGCGTGGCCGGCCGCGGTGGCCGAGGGGACTGAGGCACTCCACTCACGATCTGCATGGCCACTACGGTCGGGGGTTCGAATCCCCCCTCGGGCATGGATATTTGTGCCGTCCTTAGGATTAGCTAGTTCATAAGTAGTTTGTAAGTTTAGGGACTGTTGACCCCGTAGTTAAGTCCCATTAGCTATACAAACAAACAACCTCAAACAAACTGTGTGGTCATCAGTCCGTAGCTTACAAACTACTTAAACCTAGGTAAACTAACCTAAGGACAAACACACACACCCATGCCCCATGGAGGACTCCAACCTCCACGGCGAGCAACCTCGCGCTCCGCAGCGAGACGCTTTAGACCACTCGGCTACTCCACAGCTGAAAAAAAAAAAATCAAGTGTATCGTTACAGGAGGATTAAGGGGTTGGTGGAGGGGGCGGACAGCACCGGGCGTCTTGTCTTGGGGGGGGGGGGGGGCTCCTAATATCTCGAAAGCATTTTTTTTCAGCATTCCCTTTTTTGTTATGGGGCCTCTAAATCTCGGAAGCCATATTTTCCTTAGACTGTCCCGTTTCCCCGTTTCATATGTCCTAGGGGGCCTCCAAATCTCATGAGTTCCTTTTTTATAGTAGGCCCCCATACATGTACTCCCAAGTGGACGGAGGGGGGGGCTCATTTTGTTCTGCCGCCACCTCGGGCATCCGACAGCCTCAGTCGACCACTGGGTTGTGACGGTATCAGCACAGTCTAACATATACGGTCACGACACTCACACAGATTTTTGTTATACACTACGACTGCAGCGCTCCAAGCGGCCGGCAAGCTACGTTTCTGAATGCGATATTGGACGAGTGCGAATGGTATCGTTCATATTGATTTATACAGACTTTTCACTCTAGGGAACGTATGTAATGCCATGAAAATAGGAAGCAACGAAAAATTAGCTCCATCTTTGTCTTTATTAGGTTTACTGCGATCTCTGCACACGGTACATTGCAGAACAGTTTATTAACTATTATCTTGTAACCTACAGGCTTTTGCAGAATTATATCATTTTCTATTAAAAGTAGGAAATGGCTAAGCAATACTTGCAGACCTGCCTTTGGCAAAAAGTCGTCGCTTTTCTACTCAGGAACTTTATGGGTTCTTCACTACAAATCCAGTAAAATCGATGAGAGTGGAACGTAGGAATGCATTAACTACACTATTTAACGCACCAAAGCAGTCACCACAGATGTAGCTGAAGGAGAAACGTCACAGGCCTGGTAAGAAAAAGGAAAAAGCAATAAAAAATGTTTTCAACAAAGAAGAACCCAATTCCGCAGTTGTTGCTACAGCTGAACAACAAACGGAAAGAATCTTTAAGACATTGTCTTCTTAAGCTAAAGTAATGACACTCAAACGAATACGCGCGTATCAGAAAGACGAGTGAAGCCTAAAAATGTTTGAATCATTAGACTACACACCGAATTTATAAGCGTCAAAAAAGTCTTATCATGGTAAGAACCCACCATAATAGAAATTTATGTTTCTCTTATGTTTATATTCTAATTACTTTCAGCGGAATAAGCTGCAAAACAACACATATTCGTAAGTATTCGTTAATGACGAAGTTGTTCATTACACCTCTGAATCAGTTAAATTGTTGGGTTGGTTTACCACTATATTGATGGTTATTGTATACAGATATTTTTCTTTTATGCACGGCCAGTATTGTATGACTGCTACACTATAATTACTGTTTTATATTCTTTACAACCTTGTGCTATGTTGGCTGACCTATTGTGTTGTTGCAGCCATATCTATATTTCGTAACTGCTGCACTGTGACTACTATCATGTACTCTTTTATGACTGTCTTTTTATACAGATGTTTCTGTTTTATGTACTATCCAATATTTCATGACTGATACATTGTAGACATTGTTGTATATTCTTTTACACTTGACTGTGGTTTTATACAAGTGTTTATTGATATGCATTAACCAATATTGCATCACCGCTGCATTGTGGCCACTGTTGTATACTTTTTATATACAGTCGTTTTATACAGATATTCCTATGGTATGCACAAACCAATATTGTATGACCGCTACATTTTGACTGTGTTAATTTTTCGTTTATAAATGACTGTCTGTTTATACAGATATTTTTGTGGTATGCACAAACTTAATTACGCCATCAACGTGATATTAGTCTATTTTTTCAAATGACTTCCAATTATTTTTATAATCTGTACAACACGTTTTTAACCTCATTGTGTTTTAACATTACATTGGTGTGTGCTGCCATCTGGCGTCATATTTTTTTATCCTTGACATGTATCACGTATCAGTTTGCTTTTGTCACTCACTGTGTTAATTATGTTTTATTATAATGACATAGTGCACCTATGCACTGTAAATTGTTATATAACAACTGTTTGACATTACAAGGTATGTCTCAGCTCTAAATATACCCGATCTTGCTCTTATGGATTTAATTGACGTATCTTCTCGTTTTATTATAATGACATGCATGTTTTAAATTTCCGTCTTTCCTATTTAACAGATTATGGCCCTGTAAAATAATTTATTTGACCTGATGGTGCTGACGTAGTTCAGCGAAACCGGTAGTCGTTAATAAAATTGATGATAAGCGATCTTGGCTATTTTATGTCTTGTTACAACAGTTAAATTGTCTTTACATCAATGTCCGTCTTATGTAGATCTTCTAGTATTTTACTAATACTTGTAACGCAGAAACTATACCAACTATTTCGTTAATTACGTACACAAATCATTATAAACAAACAACACTCCTACGGCGGCTTTCCCACCACTAGGAGCGCTAGTGTCGTTGCAGCTGTCAGTTGGTAACAACTTTCACAGCAGTGAGTGTCGCAACTGCCGGCCGCGGTGGCCGAGGGGACTGAGGCGCTCCAGTCACGGTCAGCACGGCCACTACGGTCGGGGGTTCGAATCCCGCCTCGGGCATGGATATTTGTGCCGTCCTAGTTCGTAAGTAGTTCATAAGTAGTTTGTAAGTTTAGGGACTGATGACCCCGTAGTTAAGTCCCATAGACTATACAAACATTTGAGTGTCGCGACTGTATCGCCGTGCACACGCTGCCGCTAACACCTCGAAAGCAATTTTTTTACTTGCCTTTGATCATTCCCTCTTGTTATGGGGCCTCCAAATTTCGGAACCCATTTTCCTTAGACTGTCCCGTTTCTCATGTCCTTGGGGGCCTTGTTCTGCCACTGCCCCAGAATCCAACAGCCTCAGTCCACCACTGGGTTGTGGCGGTATCAGCGTCCAGTGGCGGTCTCTCTGTTGCCAGGAGATAGCTGATTTCCTGTCGGCGGCTGCTGGCGGCGCTGGTGCCATGCTGGTGTCATTCGGCAGCCTCTTCACTGTGCCCACGCTGCCGCTAACACCTCGAAAGCAATTTCTTTTTTTACTTGCTTTTGGTCATTCCCTCTTGTTATGGGGCCTCCAAATTTCGGAACCCATTTTCCTTAGACTGTCCCGTTTCTCATGTCCTTGGGGGCCTTGTTCTGCCACCACCCCAGAATCCGACAGCCTCAGTCCACCACTGGGTTGTGGCGGTATCAGCGTCCAGTGGCGGTCTCTCTGTTGCCAGGAGATAGCTGAGTTCCTGTTGGCGGCTGCGGGCGGCACTGGTGCCGTGCTGGTGTCGTTCGGCAGCCTCTTCGCTGTGCACACGCTGCCGCCAACACCTCAAAAGCAATTTCTTTTTACTTGCCTTTGAGCATTCCCTCTTGTTATGGGGCCTCCAAATCTCAGAACCCATTTTCCTTAGACTGCCCCGTTTCTCATATCCTTGGGGGCCTTGTTCTGCCACTGCCCCAGAATCCAACAGCCTCAGTCCACCACTGGGTTGTGGCGGTATCAGCGTCCCAGTGGCGGTCTCTCTGTTGCCAGGAGATAGCTGATTTCCTGTCGGCGGCTGCTGGCGGCGCTGGTGCCATGCTGGTGTCATTCGGCAGCCTCTTCACTGTGCCCACGCTGCCGCTAACACCTCGAAAGCAATTTCTTTTTTTACTTGCTTTTGGTCATTCCCTCTTGTTATGGGGCCTCCAAATTTCGGAACCCATTTTCCTTAGACTGTCTTGTTTCTCATGTCCTTGGGGGCATTGTTCTGCCACCGCCCCAGAATCCGACAGTCTTAGTCCACCACTGGGTTGTGGCGGTATCAGCGTCCAGTAGCGGTCTTCCTGTTGCCAGGAGATAGCTGAGTTCCTGTCGGCGGCTGCGGGCGGCACTGGTGCCGTGCTGGTGTCGTTCGGCAGCCTCTTCGCCTTGCACACGCTGCCACCGGACAAGCTGCGCGCGCTGCTGGACGCCCTGGGCCGAGTGGAGCAGCGCGTGCTGCTGCGCTGCCACGCCTCCAAACTGCCCGCGGACGCGCGGTTGCCCAGCAACGTCATGGCGCGCAACTGGCTGCCGCAGACCGACCTGCTGGGTGAGTAATAGCTGAAAACCAGCTGTTGGTTGATCATACCAAGGCCAAGGATATGAGACCAATCAGCCTGTCCTCCTTCATTCTTAAGACATTGGAAAAGCTGGTTAATGTGCATGTTGGAGAAAGGAAGTTAGGTAGGGCTCCTCGACATTCAAACCAACATGCATATCAGCCAGGTAAATCATGTGAGACAGCTCTCCACCAACTAGTTGGAAAGGTGGAGAAAGCACTACACTTTCAGGAAATAGCCCTCTGTATCTTCCTGGACATCGAAGGGTCTTTTAGCAACATGGCCTTCGATTCCATGGTTAGGGCAGCAATGGTGCATGACCTAGGGACCACAATATGTAGGTGGACTAGGGCTATGCTCAGTGGAAGAAAGGTAGAAGCTACCATGCTGAATGAAAAAATGGTAATCAACACCACTAGGGGTTGCCCGCAAGGAGGAGTTCTTTCCCCTTTATTGTGGAATCTAGTGGTGAATCATTGGAGAATTAAACTCTAGGCAGTACTTTTGCCAAGGATACGCAGATGATCTTGTCATAGTAATACTTGGCAAATTTGCTGGCACAGTAAAGAATATGGCACAAGGTGCTTTGGACATTGTGCAAGACTGGTGCAGAAAACAGGATCTGGGGGTTAGTCCTAAGAAAACTGTTGTTTTACCATTCACAAAGAAGCATATACAACATTCAAGTTGGAATCTGAAGCTTTTCAATGAAGCGCTATCTGTGAAGGGGACATTGAAATATCTAGGGGTTACCCTAGATAAGAAACTGACATGGACCACTCACATCAGGAATATTTTCTCCAAGGCAAAAGGTACTCTTGTGAATACCAGGACAGCTTGTGGCAAAAATTGGGGCCTGAGCCCCAAGGGCATGCACTGGATATACAACACAGTGATTAGACCCAGGATCACCTATGGGGCGGTCGTGTGGTGGAAGAAGGTAGAACAGCAGGTTGCTGCTAAGGACCTTGGTAAGGTGCAGAAAGTAGCCTGTTTAGCCATAACAGGTGGAATTAGCAGCACACCAACTGCTGGGATGGAAACCATGCTGGATATGCCCCCATTACACCTTTAGGTCAAGATGGAGGAAGCGGCTGGTGCATACAGACTCAAATCTGGCAACGACGGAACTCTTTGGGATATCCAGAATCACACACTAAAAGAGTGAGTGAGGTAAATATAGGAAACGTTGGGGAAATGCCAGCCGACTATATTATAACCCCATACTGCTTCAACAAGCCTTTTAGTATAACAACTGGAAGTAGGGAGCAGTGGGAGAAAATAGTTCAACACCGAACGGAGGATATTGTCTGGTTCACTGACGGATCAAAATCAGACCAAGGCGTTGGGGCCGGGGTATACGGGGTGCAGCCAAGACTGGAAGGCGTCATCTCTCTAGGGAAACTGGCCTCAGTATTCCAGGCCGAAATCACTGCCATCAGGGCATGTGTGGAGGAGAATTTGCGTAGGTGCTACAAAGATCTTAGCATCTATATCTATATTCAGACAGCCATGCAGCCCTGAGATCACTGGCAGCTCCTGCAACAAGGTCTAAAATTGTTGCAGAATGTCACAGAATTCTGGTGAAGCTAGGGGAAAGCAATAGAGTATACCTATTGTGGGTCCCTGGCCACTCGGGGATCAGTGGCAACGAACATGCCGACAGATTAGCTAGGATGAGGGCAGATACTCCATTTATTGGACCTGAACCTGTCCTGACAATCATCAAGGCAATGATCAAATTGGAGCTACGTAACTGGCTCAGAAGACAGCACGTAGAATATTGGACCAAAGTCTACCAACAAAAACATGGCAATGTAATGATGCCAAAGCCACGTTTTAAATGAAGCTCTGCAATCTTAAACCTGAACAGGAGAGAGATTAGACTCATGGTTGGATTGCTGACAGGCCATGGGAATTTCAAAAAACACCTACATACAATGGGAATAACAGAAGAGGACCCCAAATGTAGTATCTGTGATGACGGCGATGAAACTGCATCATATCTAATCTTCGAATGCATTGCATTGGAGAGTAAAAGGCACAGAATATTTGGGACAACCAGACCCGAAGAAATTGTGTCTAATAATGAACTGGTAAAGGGACTCCTTGCACTGTTCAAGGGCATTGGTTGGCTTTACTAGATATACAGGGAGCGATACCGCACAATAAACTTAGTTTCGGTGTGGGCATTGGCGTGTTGGACCAAGACTGTTTTGACTTTCCTGGAAAAATTAAATCAAATCAATCGCTGAAAACACTCGCTGCCGAACAACTATATAGTACATGGCAGATCCATGCAACACATAAGGTCCCAAGGTCAACACGGATTTAGAAAATATCGTTCATGCGAAACACAACTAGCTCTTTATTCACACGAAGTGATGGGTGCTATTGACAAGGGTTCGCAAATCGGCTCCGTATTTTTTATTTCCAAAAAGCTTTTGACACCGTACCTCACAAACAGCTTTCAATCAAATTGCATGGTTATGGTATTTCGCCCCAAATTTGCGATTGGATAGGGGTTTCCTTGTGAGAGAGGACACGGTTCGTAGTAATCGATGGTAAGGCATCGACTAAAACAGAGGTGGTATCGGGCTTTCCACAGGGTAGTGTTATTGGTCCTCTGCTGTTCCTTATTTACATAAACGATTTAGGGGAAAATCTAAGTAGCCCTCTTAGGTTGTTTGCAGATGACGTCGTCATTTACCGTCTAGTAAAATCATCTGAAGATCGAAACCAACTGCAGAACGATCTGAATAAGATATCAGTATGGTGTAAAAATTGGCAATTCACTGAAAATAATGAGACGTGTGAAGTCGTCCACATGAGTACGAATAGAAATCCATTAAACTTTCTTTACAAGATAAATCAATCAAAAGTGAAGGCCCTAAACTCCACATAATAACTAGGAATTACTATTACTTCAGACTTAAATTGGAAAGAACACGTAGATAATATCGTGGGAAAGGCGAACCAGAGACTGCGTTTTATTGGCAGAACATTTAAAACATGCAACACAACTATAAAAGAATCTGCATACACTTCGCTTGTCCGCCAATTTTTGGAGTATTGCAGCCCAGTGTGGTATCCTTATCATGTGAGTTTGACGGAGGACATCGAAAGAGTCCAAATTAGGGCCGCTCGTTTCGCATCGTCATGATACAGGGGAGACAACGTTACGGAAATGATACAGGATCTGGGATGGGAATTATTACAACAACGGCGCTTATCGCTGTGGCGTGGGCTACTTGTGAAACTCCAATCGCCAACATTCTTCTACGAATGCGAAAATATATTGTTGATTCTAACTTACATAGGTAGAAATGATCATCAGGATAAAGTAAGAGAAATCAGAGCTCGAACAGAGAGATTCAGGTGTTCTTTATTCCCGCGCGCTATTCGAGAATGGAATGGGAGATAAATAGTAAAATTGTGGTTCTATGAACCCTCAGCCAGGCACTTGAATGTGATTTTCAGAGTTTCCCATGTACATGTAGTGTGTGTGTGTGTGTGTGTGTGTGTGTGTGTGTGTGTGTGTGTGTTTGAGACCGACGCGCTGTGTGACCGGCCACCTTGTGCCACAGCCCATAGCAGCATCCGCGCCTTCGTCAGCCACGGTGGGATGCACAGCATGATGGAGGCGGTACACTTTGGCGTGCCAGTGGTGGGAATGCCGCTATTTGGGGACCAGAAGCTCACAATCAACCGCTTGCAGACGCTGGGAGTTGCCATACGCGTCGACTACTCCAGCTTGACTGCAGAATCACTCACCGGCGCGCTGCACACTGTCATCAATGACTCCAGGTGATGCACTGCTTACGTGTGTCTGTTTGAAACTTCCTTTATTATACACACATAAAAGAATGTGGCATCACCAAAATTGTAGGGGATGACGACCTTTTATATGCAAATGGAATAGAGACGTTCAAAAACAGCATTTCAGTTCTTTTTATTGTTCATCGGAACATAGACTGATTAGTTGTATGGTAGTAAAAGAGAGGTAATGAACGAGTGAATCAGATTGCGGTATTCACTAGTACCTTTTGTGTCTCGTTTCCCCCGGTTGTCCTGGGTGTCGGTGGCCGAGTAGAACGAGACCGACACAGGGAAATAGGAAGCACGTGTTTGAGGGTACAGAGTCTGAGGTGACCAGCCAGTGGGACAGCAGTAACTAGAAACACTAAGCTAGATTAGAACAAGAGATATATTTCGAAGAAATAGTACGCCTCGGTTGCACAGTGATAGAGTGCTAGACTCCAAATCAAAAGGTTGCAGATTCGATCCCCGCCAGGTACTAGGATTTTTATCTGTCAGTTTCCACTTCTTTCCCCTCTGGCAGTATTGCTCATGTGAAAAATACCGAGTAGCACCGTGGTTCGGAACCCACGTTAAACTGTAGGTCCCCCTATAACTGGCTGGGTAAGACAGTTCGAAGGTCAGAGGAATGCAACGGCATACCACCTTCAAACAGGACCATGACTAGTAAAGCACTGTGGTGTTCAAAACAATCTTCGGATTGTTGACTGCTTTACTAGTACAATACTTAACTTTGTTAGCTGAAGACTAGTGGAATGCAGATACATAGTTTAACTAGGTAGAGGCCTGCCTACTGATGCGTCCTAGTGCCTGTCCTAATGCCAAGTGGCCGATGCAGTTCAAGGTGGCCACGAGCGGGGTTGCAGCAGAGGGCGCTCGTGGCCGGCTTCGTAAGAACGCCGCGCCGTGCTTGCATGGCAGCGCGTGGCGAAAGTACGTGGCGTGCACTTCAGACTTGTGCGACACCACAGTACCCTTATTGCCAGACAACGCATGCTCCTCCACTGATTCATGTCTATATTTGTGATGGAATTCTGTCCACTCAATTATCTCTGCTAGGCACTTAAATGTGATTTGCAGAGTATCCCATGTAGATGTAAATGTAGAGAGACTGTTTGATTAGACTCTCCACTCCTCAATCGCTACTCGCCATAGATCTCTCAGATTGGTTCGTCGATCGTCCTGTCCAGAAACAGTCCCTTTAAATGTATCCTAGGCGCTTCCAATAGAGATCGTGTCTGAATCTTATGATGTCATTATCATGAATCAACACATTCACAAGGTGTGCACGATAAGCTCGAGATTTGTCCTCGTATTGCATGAATACCTCAGTGAAGTGCAGCATTTATGATTGCAGTGGACATCAGTGGATGTCATTTCTGTAACACACAGCTGATGATTGGTTTCTATGACCCCCACTGGCATACAATTCCACTGAAAATTGCCACCCTAAAACATCGGGAAACCACAAACTTGTTACACTCGCTGGATAGTGTTTTGAAGACTTCCAGGCCGATTAAGCTACCTCCAAAAACGTCTCTTTACGATCGTTTGGTTGAAGGCAGTTACGAATCTCACCTCTGAATACCACTTGATGCCAATTCTGATCAGTCCATTCAGCAAGCAGTTGCGCCTATTTGTACTGCACTCCATCGTGTCTTGGTATCGACGCTGCCCCTCGCCATGGATGTTCGGAGTCAAGTTCCATGACATGCGGTCTATGACGCACAGTTTGAGTCCACATACAGCGTTCTGATGCTCCACGAAATTTGTTATTTAACATGGTTGTGTTCCTCTTACGGTTCATCTGAGCTGAAATTCGTAAATACTGGTCATCAGCTGTTGTGGTAGTTTCTAGGTGGGAATTTAACGACAGTGCCTGTATCTCTGTACCTTCTCCACATCCAAACAACATCGATTGGTTCATTCCCACACATTTGGAAAACTTAGCTCAATGAGATTCCCTCTTAAGGATAATGCAGCAATGTGAGTTGGATCGAACTTTGTAATTAAGCTTACAGTCAGACTTATAGTATTCTAGCTTAAACCCGCTGCTCCGCTCGCGTGTTAGTTGATGATAATAGATAAGCTATCAGTAGTGTGTTATTTATTTACTCATATATTTCCTTATTCGTATTCGTATAGAGCTGAAGACGTAGCACGCATAGACCAAAGATATGGTCTGTGGCATCACGTTTCGCCGTATGTAACCTCCTTCCTATAGAGTCGCAAACGTCATCGCTGACCTTCAGTCCGATTTCTTTTTAAAATTTCACGACTTTCAACCACCATATCTTCCACCACCTTATACAGCTATCGGCATGGAACTGCTATGGTGTACAATGGGAAACTTCAGACAACAATTACACACACAGACCATTCATTTGCGTTCTGTAGTTTTTGCTGCAGAGCGGATTATTAACGAACAAAGACATAGAATTTTATATAGAATGATAACTTTCCATCCCAATATACCCCACCCTTGTATCATTATCAACCCTCAAGCACCAATAAAACCATTTTCAAAGAGAAAATATAATTCAAGGAGTAATTATTGTTCCGCATTTCACGTTATATTCTTCATATTACTAAATATCTATCAGATCGCTATAAAACTGCGCCTAAAACGTGCCTCAGGTATAAATTAGTAACTGTACAAATATTTAAGTCTCTGCGTCTTCTCGTTCGGACGTGATAAGCGTACACCGAACAGACATTCACATTAATATATATAGATAAATAGTTATCCGATCGCCATAAAACCGTGCCTAAAGCCTTCCCCGGGTACACGTTAGTAACTGTACAAGTTTTTAGCTCTTTATGTCTTATGGTTGAGACGTGATAAACGTACACTGAACAGACATTCACATTTATTGATATAGATTCATGCAGTGTAGTTCCTTCCTGAGGTTATGACTGGAAATGATCAGCAGTCTTACCCACGTCGTCACATTTCTGCTGCTCAATCTCAGTGGTGTACATCTTTGTGTGGGTTGAGTGACATCTACAAAAATGTAAAGAAATTTATTCTTTGTGCAATAAACACATTCAGTGTCACTCAGAAGACCTTGGAACTTAGACAATGTGACATTGTTTGGATGTGTGATGAATTTCCAAGGGTTAGTGAGGTGTAATAGCTGTTGTATCTTCCGGGTTATGAGGTCGTGGTCCAAGAAACATATCTGTTCCTGACGTTTCGTCCAGAGCTGCGCTGGACATCTTCAGAGGTACTGGTAGCGGTGAGTCTTGCCGACTGACGAGTCGGGCGTCGGAGAGCGGTATAAATACTGTCCAAAAGGGGGCGTGGTCAAGTGTTCACGTGCGCAGCAGAGATAAGCCTTGTTAAAGATAAAACATAACTTTCGATAGTCGATGGTCAAAGATAAAAGCGTAACTACCTACTCTGAAGAGCCACAGTCCATATGTCATTAAGTTTCATTGTGAAACTTAATGACATATGGACTGTGGCTCTTCAGAGTAGGTAGTTACGCTTTTATCTTTGACCATCGACTATCGAAAGTTATGTTTTATCTTTGACAAGGCTTATCTCTGCTGCGCACGTGAACACTTGACCACGCCCCCTTTTGGACAGTATTTATACCGCTCTCCGACGCCCGACTCGTCAGTCGGCAAGACTCACCGCTACCAGTACCTCTGAAGATGTCCAGCGCAGCTCTGGACGAAACGTCAGGAACAGATATGTTTCTTGGACCACGACCTCATAACCCGGAAGATACAACAGCTATTACTTCAGCCGGTCGTGAAAGCCTTCACTGCATGATTAGTGAGGTGTGCTTGACATATTAGTTTAGTTCAAGTAATGTTCCTTTAACTCTTTCAGTCTTGGTGGTTAGTGTTACTAACCACCTCTTTTAGATCACGGTACTTCTATTCTACGCCATCTAGCAATAAACGGCTGAATTAGTATGACCGTTTGGACTGTGCTTCAAAACAAATGACAGATTCCGGGTACATTGCATGAATGTCAGTGCATACCAGTTGCTTTGAATATAGCGCTAACGTACCTTGTCTCGAGTGTCTGATTAAAAACATCATTTCAACGGGTACGTAACATGTTTTCTGTGATGTATTTTGTTGAACGTATTCTCATTGACATATTTTAAGTGTGTTGGCATGCAGGTACTGTTACTTTTGTGTTTTCACTGAGTAGTTAAAAAGGGAATGTAAGCAAACTGGGAACTGGTCCTCTTCACGCCGAGACCTCGACAAGCTGATTCTGAAAGACTTCCGGAGAGACGTAAATCGGGGCCTATTGGCACCAGCATATTTCAGAGACAAACACAGGCCGGATTCAGTGAACAGCAGCCGTAATTCCGCGGCCTCATCTCCAGGATCTGCATTTATAAAGCGCCACAAACCTACAGTCCCGCAGGAAATTCGTCTAGAATCCAGTCGCCATCAACCTGAAAGAAGCACATCAAGAATATGCTGCAATTGTACCACTAAATTATCTCCCGTGCGTACTGTATGGCAGTGTAGTACATGTAATGTTTGTAATGATGATTCATCTAATGAATAACTTTCATAATCATCCTAGTATTATTTATAGCAATAGTCATGGTGGTTAGCGTTAGTGACAACCTCAGTCCTTGAAAGCCTGAATACCTATATTATGTTTCCTCTATTGTCTGTGATATTTCTATTGTAACAGTCGCTACAATGAACAGACATTGATAATTATGTTCCTATTGTAAAACTGTGACTGAAAGAGTTAATCGAAAAGAGAAATATGTAGAAAAAAAGGCTGATGGGAAAGCCATATTGGCCTCCGCCACATAAATCCCCTCATTTGAAAGCTCTATAGGTGGTGGCGTGGTGACGGTGGTTCTGTGGTGCCTGCAGGTACGTGGAGCGCGCCCGGCAGCTGTCCGTCTTTTTCCGCGACCGCCCTCTGCCGCCCCTGCAGGAGGCGCTTTACAGGGTGGACCGCGTCATCAGGCAACATCGCAGCCGCAGCCCAGGCCAACATCAGCGCCTGGCCTGGTTAGAGCACCTGCTGTTAGACGTCACTGCGATTGCCGCGATTGCCACCGTCTCTACGGCAGCCCTGCTCTACCTGTGCCTGAGGGTGGTGCATTTCTGTGTGCTGTCTAGGAGAACAACAGTGAAGGCAAAGGCGAAAGCTGCCTGAATCTCAACACTCTGAGCATGTGACAAAGCTATGCACTCTCCTCAAGCTGGCCGTGGTGGCCGAGGGGACTGAGGCGCTCCAGTCACGGTCTGCACGACCACTATGGTCGGGGGTTCGAATCCCCCCTCGGGCATGGATATTTGTGCCGTCCTAGTTCGTAAGTAGTTTGTCAGTTTAGGGACTGATGACCCCGTAGTTAAGTCCCATAAGCTTAACAAACATTTGAACATTTTGAACTCTCCTCAACTGCTTCCTCTTATTAACAGCCAATTTTACGTCTGCTATTCTGTGACATGTAAGACACCACTAACATTGGAAGTTCACTCTTGATAAATAACTTTGTATAATCGTGTATCCTGTCACCCAATCCGGTTCTCCTTTTTGGAATAAAAGCAGCCATGTCAAGAAAATAGATCTTCTTTATTTCGTGGATTGGGAATTCAAATGTTCAAATGTTTGTTAAGCTTATGGGACTTAACTACGGGGTCATCAGTCCCTAAACTTACAAACTATTTATGAACTACTTACAAACTAGGACGGCACAAATATCCATGCCCGAGGGGGGATTCGAACCCCCGACCGTAGTGGCCGTGCTGACCGTGACTGGAGCGCCTCAGTCACCTCGGCCACCGCGGCCGGCGATTGGGGATTCGTGCCGTTCCCAGTTTCATAGCTGTTGTCAGTATCTCCTGGGTTGGTCTCTCTCTCTTTGCTTCCTGACATGTAATCCATTGTGGCTTTGGGACGTTAGGTGTTTTGAATGCGTGGTAAATGATCAGTCCAGGTCTCTCTGTTACTTTCTATCTTATGATTAAAAGGTTATATAACTTCTCGCCGAATATCTTCATTTAGTATCCTATTCATTCCCTTAACCCTTAGCTTCCCAGGTCATATTTCTGTCACACTTTGTCCCAGGTGCGGTCTGACAGACCGCAATTTTTAAATAATCATAAATAGTCCTGATTGTTATGTAAGTGAACTAATTCAATTTATTATGCAAAAGTCTACTTTTCTCTACTTAAATTCTGCAAAATAAATGTATTTTAAAATTTATTTTATGAAATATATATATTCAAACGTAAAACTGCAGTAAATGGATTTAATATTATATTACTTTGTTATCACTGTAAAAAGTCAAATACTCTGGCCTTTAAATTTTACTTTGTGCCCTTTTGTTATTGTTTACTATGCATTTAATGGTAAAACCATAAGAAAGTCGCAAAAAAATCACCAAAATAAGAATTTTACTACTGCTTTGTTGGTAACTTTTGTCTTTTCAAATGTTTTCTCTTCACGCGATGTACATTTTTGTAGAACACTCAAGGTAGGTGGGATTCTTGCAACAGTGGCAAACATAACACATCTTTCTATTCTTTTTTGGGTCATAGTGGACCATATTCTACGTTTCACAGATGCCAATACAATTTCTTCTTCACGTTCACACTATTCTGGGTCTGAATTAGGTTCACTTTGAATCTCATAGTCACTGTCTGATTTCACATCAGTTTCTGAATGGTTTCAAACCATTTGAAAACAGTATCCTCAAAATTAGGGAATGTAGCACCCACAGTAGATGAAGAGCTCAGTGCGAATCTGAAACACAAAGTCCCCGATGCGGTCTCAGAGACCGCTATCACAAAAGAAGATGTGATAATATTGCTCCGACTAGCGTTAACGTGGCTACTGACAATGGAAAATAGTGCAGGTGTTGGAACCAACGATTACACAACGCTGTGTTATCCTTCCCCATCCCTGTCCATTAAAAATTGACTAACAAAAACCGTTTGAGGTCTGTGAGACCGCACCTGGGAAGTTAAGGGTTAAAACCTTCGACACTCTTCAGAAATTCATTTCTGCTATCTCTTTTTTGCTTAGCTGTTTCTGTGTCATTACCCAAGTTTCGCTGCCACAAAGCAAAGTAGGCAAAGCCATTACTTCTTACTTTTCATTTTCATGTCTCTCTGGACTTTACTTTTAAAAGTTCTTTGGGTTATTGTACGTATAACTTGAAACTTATGGAGTTTCTACTCAATGTCTCCATCATAAATAAAACTAATATCACATGCAACATATTCAAAAATCGATACTTGTTCTAAAATACTCTTTCCTATCAAAATTGTATATCTAATTGGAGCCTTTCCTCTAAATGACATTTATGTATGTATAGATTAATTAAGATTTGCATAGGATATTAAAAATTAATTGCATCTTATTAAGTGCATTTCATTAACTTGAATCTTGAATATTTGATCGTTTACTAATAAGAAAGTGTTTGAATAGATACTGTGTAACAAGTTAATACCTTCGTCTGCTTCAAAAGAAAATAGATATAAACGAAACAATGACGATCTTAACAGTTAGTCTTAAATCCACTTAAAACACCTTCGGTGTCACTACTCGTAAATATTTCCCCTCAAAATCTCCATCGACACAAGCAGTAAAACATAAATAGATGAAACTAAAACGATACAGACATTTACTATTTGGAAACACCTTACCATGCACCAGAGAACCAATATGGACAAGCAGTGGCCAATTCTGCCCTTGATAACTATAACCTAGGAGACGCATGGAGAAACCACCCATAAAACTCCTGCAAGCAACCCAACGAAGAATAATATGGAGGACGTTCAACTGAATCAGAACTGGCCACGCCATGACCATAGCGACGCTACACAAGTGGAGAATTACTGATGACGACCAATGGAGCTGCAGGATACTGTCACAAGCACTGTAACACATTCTACATGAGTGCTCAAAAAGAAAGATCATGGGTACCACAAAAGGCAACAACTACACCAATTAACTCTGGATACCCCACTAGGATGCGATATAGATTCCGAAAGTTATTTATCTACTGCTGTTATACACTTTCTATTTATTAATTTAAATTCGCATGTACTGCTTGTACTGCAGCAGATCAGTTTTATATCAACTGTTTGTACTTACTATAGATTCAGTAAACTGCAAAAAAATCGTATACTATTTCAATTTGTCCATATTTGGGATCAGTATGTGTCCTTACTCCATATAGGTCTACACCACATTTTATAACATCTCCAACTGTAGTATTTGTTTTCTTCTTAATAATGACAGTGTCTTTTAACGACGCACGAATGTTTTATGCAATTATAGTTTCCTCTATAATTGATCTCTAATAGTGATTCCTATTTAAGGTCACAAATTGCATATATTTCATTTAAGATCACTTAAATAGTCACAACTTAATTCCTTTACTGTTGCATAAGTGAATATAGGTTTATTTCAGTGACGAAATTGGTCTCTGACAACTACATCACAGGAGTTCACTTGGAGTCCTAGACATCACCATTGGGTTTGACTTATCGCAGGTAGCTGACGAAGGTCATACCTATTTCGTCATTGTTGTGTATAATGAGTCACCATCTACTATTTCATTGTTGTTGACTGTTTAGGAGTAACTCCAAACGAGCTATACAGGACATCATTCTATGACTTCTTTGATGGACCTTCTTATTAGACAGACCTGGTATTCACTTATTTTTATTGTGAGCGTTTGTGGAAAAAGAAAAAAAAAAGATTGTTACCGAACTCAGAAAAGATAGAGATGCAAGACTCTCAGAAGATGGGAGTATGCTAGGTTTACTGAAAAGCTCTTTCAAAAGTCATACTAAGGGATAAATGAAAAAAATATAAGAGTGTGGCACAGATACGCTGTCAGCTCAGAAAGAATTGCCCTGGGATACAAAATATGAATGTAGAACATGCAAAGTACCATTGTGCACTCTACCCTGTTACGAAACTTACCACACAAAGAAGATATCTCAGCCCAGTTACTATATCTGTAAGTAGAAATTCTGACATCTCGTCTTAGAGACATACATAAAAATGAAAGAATTGGAAAAAACAAATTCAAAATTTTAAATTTTATATTTTTCTAACTTCGCCATTGCCGGTCCAAAGCCCGGATGAGAAAGAACGATTGGAAATTTTTAACTAAATACAGGATTTTCTCTGTTTAAATCAACTCTTCGGGTAAATTAACGGGCTCATAAACAGATACTGGGTACATCACATGGTAGTATGTACGGTTCAAAAGTATAAACTCAGGGAATATCATATTAACGAACTAAAAATTATACGCTTCCGTCTATTTACAATAGGAGGCATTATTAAGAGGCGGTCTCAATGAGGGGAGCAGTAGGAGGGTTGTGGACTGCCTGCTACAACTCTAGCCCTGAAGCCTGGAGGGATGCTGGGGCACACTGGCCTCAGGGGAGGAACCAGAGGGTGACCTTGAAGTGTGACTCCTTTACTTATGAATATGAAAATATTCTTCTTTCTTCATATGAGACCGTGTCTAGGAGTTACTCTCCCTTCAATTATTTAGTTTTGCTTATTCAAGTATCCAACTTATAGGGAACTTCTGAACATTTCACAGATACACATTTCTAGTTGACGGCCCAGCTAATCTGGTCTCTTGATGTGCATAAATAAATTGGTGGTTCAAGGAAGTATTTTTCTCTTCATGATCAACGCTTTGGAAAAGATCGACTAAATCGACTAATGCTTTTAATAGTTTAACTGCAATTACGTAGTCGACCAAAATTTTTAAAGAATATTAGGCGTTTGTTTCCTCTCTTGCTCTAGTACAATATCGACTACTAACACAATACATTGTTTGAAACAAAAGAAGGAATACTTGGAATATTATGCAGATCTTCATACTCTGGTCTTTCTTTGCTGAACACATTAAAGTATTCCTTTGAGTCACTTGCTGGCGTCGTTTTGGGAAACCTGCAGAACAGATTTTCCAGTGGCAGTAATTTGCTTCAGATCAGCAAAAATCCCACAAATAAAATAAATAAAATTGATATCATGTGCTCAAAGAAAAAAGAAATAAGTAGTGTAATTGATGTTACACTACAACCTTACCTCCTAATGGCGTGTACAGCCGTCATAGCGGGGCGGCATCCTACTGATCTTTCGCCAGCAGTCTATATGTAAGTGCCTGCGGCATATTTCTTTCATTCCTTAGTGTAGTCATTTTGTTACAGACATGACTTTTCATCCTATGTACTTCCATTCACTTCGAACCACTGTTTCTGGGAGTATCACTTGTTTGTCAGGCAGTGCATAGTGCAGGAAAGTAGGTACGCCATAGTATAGTAATCTGTTATTCAAAATAAATACCCACTGAGAAGCCTAAGACCCCTTATGTTAAAAAAAGTGAATGAACGTCTTTAAATCATGTACTTCGCCAGCATCTCTCTTGATGATGGGGATCCATTGCTTTCAGTGATCCCCTCTCGATGCATGCCAAAAATTCCTTTTCTCACCAATTCTGTTCT
This sequence comes from Locusta migratoria, assembly GCA_026315105.1. NCBI lineage: Eukaryota > Metazoa > Arthropoda > Insecta > Orthoptera > Acrididae > Locusta > Locusta migratoria. The sequence continues at coordinate 438,601,812 of CM048748.1, read as the reverse complement.
GTACCTCTTCATTAGTTATGCGATCTACCCACCTAATCTTCAGCATTTTTCTATAGCACCACATTTCAAAAGCCTCTGTACTGCGACCATCGCATGTTATTTTACTACCCAAGTAACAAAAATCATCTACCACCTTCATTGTTTCGTTACCTAATCTAATTCCTTCAGCATCGCCTTACTTTCTAAGACCGCATTCCGTTATCTTTGTTTTGCTCTTGTTAATGTTCATTTTATATCCTCTCTTCAACACACGGTCCATTCCATTCAACTGCTCTTCCAGAACCTTTGCTGTATCTGACAGAATTACAATGTCATCGGCAAATCGCAATGTTTTTATTTCTTCACCCTGAACTTTAATCCTTATTCCAAATTTTTCCTTGCTTTCCTTCACCGCCTGCTCAATGTACAAACTGAATAATATCGGAGAAAGGCTACAACCCTCTCTTACTCCCTTCCCAACTTATGCTTCCATTTAATGCCCTTCGAGTCTAATAACTGCGGTCTGGCTTTTGTACAAGTTGTAAATAACTCTCCTTTCCCTGTATTTTACCCCTGCTGACTTCAGAATTTGAAAGAGTGCATTCCAGTCAACATTGTCAAATGCTTTCTCCAAATCTACAAAAGCTAAAAATGTAGCTTTACCTTTCCTTAATCTATCTTCTAAGATAAGACTTAAAGTGAGTATTGCCTCCCGGGTTCCTACGTTCCTACGTTCCTCCTGAATCCAAACTGATCTTCCCTGAGGTCAGCTTCTACCAGCGTTTCCATTCTCCTGTAGATATTTCGTTAAAATTTTGCAACCATGACTTATCAAACTGATGGTTCTGTAATTTTCACACCTGTCTGCGTCTGATTTCTTTGGAATGGAGATTATTACATTTTTCTTAAAGTCTGAGGGCATTTCGCCTGTCTCATACATCCTACACACCAGTTCAAATAATATTGTCATGGCTGGCTCTCCCAGAGACTTTAGTAGCTCTGAGGGTATGTCATCTACTCTTGGGGCCTTGTTCCGGCCCAGGTCTTTCAAGGCTCTGTCAAATTCATCTCTCAGTATAGTATCTCCTATTTCATCTTGATCTACTTCCTCTTCCCTTCCTACAACATCGTCTCTAAGTTCATTTCCTTTGTAGAGCTGCTCTATGTACTCTTTCCACCTTTCAGCTTTCACTTCTTTGCTGAGAACTGGTTTCCCATCTGAGTTCTTGATATTCGTAGAGTTGCTTTTTATGTCCCCAAATGTCTCTTTTATTTTCCTGTAGGCGGTATCTACTTTTCCCCTTCTTATACATTCTTCTACAGATTTGCATTTGGCTTCTAGCCACTCCTGCTTAGCCATTTTGCACTTCCTGTCAATCTCATTTTGCCTGTTTCATTTACTGCATTTTTATATTTTCTCCTTTCATCAATTAAATTTAGTATTTCCTGTGATATCCAAGGATTTTTTGTAGGTCTTGCCTTTCTACCTATTTTGTCCTCTGCTGCCTTCACTATTTCATCTCTCAATGCTACCCATTCCTCTTCTACTGTTTTATTTCCCCCCTGTTTCTGTCAATTGTCGCCTAAATCCCCCTCTGAATTTCTCCAGAACTTCACGTTCCTTCAATTTATCTAAGTCCCATCTCTTTATTTTCCTACCTTTCTGCAGTTTTTTCAGCTTCAGCCTACAGTTAATGACTAACAAGTTATGTCAGAGTCTATATCTGCCCCTGTCCTGCAGTTTATAACCTGGTTCCGGAATCTATGTCTTACCATTATAAAATCTATCTGATACCTTCCGGTGTCTCCTGGTGTCTTCCACGTATACAACCTTCTTTTGTGATTCTTAAACCACATGTTTGTTACGATTAAATCATGTTCCGTGCAAAATTCTACCAGGCGACTTCCTCTTTCATTCCTCCTACCCAGTCCATATTCACCTATTATTTTTCCTTCTCTTCCTTTTCTTACTACCGAATTCCAGTCTCCCATCACAATTAAGTTTTCCTCTCCCTTAACTGTCTGAATAATATCCTTTAGCTCCTCATATATTTCTTCGATCTCCTCATCATCGGCAGAGCTAGTTGGCATATAAACCTGTACTACTGTTGTCGGTGTTGGCTTCGTATCTATTTTGACAATGATAATGCGATCACTGTGCTGCTCATAGTAGCTTACCCGCATTCCTATTTTCTTATTCATTATCAATCCTACTCCTGTGATACCCCCAACTGATTTTGTATTTGTAATCCTGTACTCACCTGACCAGAAATCATGTTTATCCTGCCACCGAACTACACTAATCCCCACTATATCTAACTTCAACCTATCCATTTCCCCTTTTAAATTTTCTAATTTTCCTACCCGATTAAGAGATCTAACATTCCACGCTCCGATCCGTAGAATGCCAGTATTGTCTTTCCTGATGACAACATCCTCCTGAGTAGTCCCCGCCCTGAGATCCAAATGGGGGACTATTTTACCTCCGGAATATTTAACCCGAGAGGATGCCATCATCATATTTCCATACAGTAGAGCTGCATGTCGTCGGGAAATGCTTTCAGCTGTTCGCAGTAACTGTGTGACAAAGCCACATTAGCTGATGTTACAAGGCCATCTCAGTCAATCATCCAGACTGTTGCCCCTTTAACTACTAAAAAAGCTGCTGCCCCTCTTCAGGAACCACAGGTTTGTTTGGCCTCTCCACAGATACCCCTCCGCTGTGGTTGCACCTACGGTACGGCTATCTGTATCGTTGAGGCATGCAAGGCACCCCACCTCGGCAATGTCTGTGGTTCATGGGAGTGGAATTGCACTTAACATGAGAATTTAGTAAGCAACCTGACCACCCCAACAAGTGGACACTTACACTACTATCGCCCTCGCCTACTTTCTGCCTATCCACCATCGCTCCAGATTAAGTTTTTATTCCTAATTTGCATATCAAATTAATTACGATATCCTATGCTTATGGATTAAAAATTATAACACTCCGTTTTCTTTAGAAAATCATCCGTGAGCAACAGCAGATATCTTGTTATTCATAAGTTATGTTTCATGGTAATTGTTTATAAACAAATACCAGTTAAGTCAAAGGAATTGTATATGTATATTAAGTGTCAAAATTTTCATATTTGTATGTCATGAAAAGAGCTACCAAAATAACTTCATTCTTCAAAAATATAACACAATAAGTAAGTGCCTACTTTGCATTTTACTTTGCCGGTGTGTTTTGACCGTGAATTAATTATGTATGGAATTCAGTTCATTTATTTAACTTTATTTTAGATCACCCGGTTAATTTTACACGTCCTCATCCACAACGGACTATTTCTGACGCTGTAGCTGTGAAGCTAAATTAAGAAGTGAGTTATGTTATCCATACGAGATACTGTGAAATTCTTGGCTGTTAATAATTGTTAGCAAGTAAACTAATTAGTAACAGGAAACTAAATATTATTTCTGAGTATTGCATTACTTGAAAAATACATAGTATTAAGATGGTCACCCGACTTGGGGCATATAGGTCAAAGTAATGCTTCAAACGAAATCTGATTTATTTTGTTAGGAAGAAAAAAAAATGAAATTTCATGGGCACGCGTACTTGTAGTCACTCTTCATGAGGCGGTTATCGCATATCTCCCCCTCAGTTCTCCAGGCATCTGTAACACCGTGCATACTTTACTGTGACATAAATATGAGACTTTGTTTATGCGATCGTTAAAGTGAGCTGCAATAAGCTTATGTGAAAAAAAGGATAGTATCATTTTTTCCGTGTTCGAGTGCTAATTTTATGCGCCCTTCCGTTTTTGTATTTGTAATCATTACAGGTGACACATTACAGGTGTCGGTCGACATACACATCATTATCTTACCATCAAACTCCCGATTCTGTAAACAATCGATAAAGCAACTCTATTAAGAAGTTTTCAATGTTATATTACGGTACAAATGAGTTAACAGGTTAAACAGTGAAACGTTTGTTAGCATTCCGAAAGTGGCCGTGTCATTAAACTTTTAATATAGTGTCGGTACTATGCTGTCCAGCAAAAGCTGCAACTAGTCACCTTTTATTGTTTCTCCATTGTTCGTTTAACTGGCTAGGTAGTGAAATAAGAATCCATAATTGAGACAGATTTTAATTTGCGTTGCAAAAGCAAATTACTCATCTTTTGTTTCTCATGCTATATCGTCTTTACCATGAGTCGTATAACGAGGTAATTTTGTAGAACAATTCAGTGATGCATGTGATTAGTGATTGAAGAGTGTGTCATAAACAGCATTACAAATAAAGGCGTAATAAACTAAAATGAATGCATGATGTTCTGCGGAAAACTACTTTAAACAGAAGTTGTTTTCTCAAACTACAAAGTGTCATTGTTTCTTTGATCTGTTTGACGTACAATATATAATTTTGCAAGTATATTCAGTTTTGTATCTGGGGATTGTCTGAAAAGTGTGTTCCGAATTTAATCTGCATTAAAGAAGTAAAACTTGAAAACCACATGTCTGATGCTGATCTTTTACTGCATGGGCGAAAATGTAATAAGCGATAAACACATCTCCATTCACCCTTTTTTGGCTGATCTCAGTGAAAAAAATATCCGTAAGGTTTTGAAACCATTATTATATTTGTTGTAACTCATTACAAAAAACTTTATGAGTAATGTTCGGGTAATAGCACGCTCCTTCGGACAATACAAAATTTTGAACTGCAATAATTAAAGGTTTGACATTAGGTTATATCGTCTGCTTCTTAAATTAACAAAATATTTAAAAGCAACCTTTTTGTTTTCCTTATTTAAAAGTCGTTGGATAGGGAGCCTGCCACAGGCTATCGGTTCCAGAAGAGTCGCTTTGTAACACACCAACGTGGCAAAAGTCGCGCGACACCTCCTGATATGGTGCAGGACTTCTTTCGCCAAGTTACGTGTAGTAACTCGACCTGCCATGGACTCAGAACGTCTATCCATGAAGAATTTTCACAGTGGTCACGTTTTTCAAGTAACACCTGCAGGCATTAATGCAGAACTCATGGTAACTCTAAATTGTCTCAGTGATGTGGTTAGCCGAACGTTACCATCAGTAGGAGTTTCCAAAGAGACTACTGGTGTTAGCGAAGATAGTAACCATTTCTATACTGTATGCTCAATCTAAAGAAACTGGCAGATACTACATGAAGCACCATTCAGAAACTCAGAATTACATCTTGATAATTTAATAGACCTAATGCAGCTCCATCAAAAACAGAAAGTTATTTTTAGAGAGAATGTATTTATCCCTTATCTTTATACAATGAACACTTTTCTAGAAAACATTAAGGAAAGGCGTTCTATATTTCTGAAGTGCCAATACACTTCTACCACAAATCTGCTAATGTTCAGCAAAATCCTAAGTCTTTTTCCTGAGTGCCAAATCAGCAAACAGATCGATCCAATATGCCTGAAACTATGGGGCCTTTAATTGCATTAAAGCATAGGAAGACATACAAAAAGCTAAAATACTAAACGTAATTTTTCGATTATCTTTTACAGAAGAAAATTGGCACTCTAATTCCTCCCTAAATCATCATATTAACGCCAAAATTTAAGCTATTGAGAGAGATAACGAAGGAATACAAAAGCAACAGAAGTATCTGTAAAAAACCGAGGCCATTGGGCTTTCAGGGATACCAGTTGGATTCTACACAGAGCATGTGAAAAGCCTATCTCCCTAATAGCAGCACCTATAAGCGGAGCATAATCGACGTGTCGTTTGTCCAGAAAGGGATCAATTTGTTTCCAGGATGACGCCTGATGGAGAAAATACGAGCGTATGGAATATCAGACGTACTATGTTCTTCTGCCAGACAAAACAGACCTTGGCTGTCTGAGTGAAGAAGAAGTATTTCGACGGGAAGGAAATTTCTGATGCATCCAAAGGTATAGTTACAGTGTCTTCAGTTTTTACGATTTATATAAATGAGTAGATGACCCGGTGTACTTCGTTATCACTTACATCTTAATATAAACCATATTAATTTAAATAATATGTATTTTAACTTAGTAGCTTTATAAATGCATCATCAGATAGTCTATGCATCGGCTCGATAGCGGGCGGAAAGTAGGGGCAAATCACGCACGCATGAACAGGATAATGTTCATGTTACATTCGTGGAAGTTCAGTGAAAATTTAAACGGTGATAAAATATAGGGAAATCGCGAGGAAAATTTAGATTTAAAACATGTAAAATAATGACATAGTTGTCGTGTTGGGTGCATTCAGAAATATACTTTGAAAGAGTAAAGTTCACTTTACTCGATCTGAACTCGTATATGAACTGCCAAAGATAAAAAGGAATGCTGTTAGTCTCGCTAAAACTCGCTGAACCGATTTGGCTATATATCATTACATAAACCGCTGAATTTATTGTGATGAAATCTAGTGTGGAGATAGCTTGAGCACCGAAGTACCGGATAAGATATTTTAGAAAGTGTGTAATTCAAGATATTTTTTGATTTGAAGTAGGCCTACATAAAGCGAAATATCAAACTATAATTACTCTCTGGAAAAGCTATTTACTCTTTGACTTCTTAGCTATTTTTCAGAAGTTATAATTAACTTTTTTTAAATGCTTTATCGCTTTTGTAAAACGTGGATATAACGGCAGAACAACAGAAGTACCTATCATTGTTTTAAATCTGAATTTTCCTGGTAATTTTTCCAAATTTTATCACCGTTTATACCTTCCCTGAACTTCCACGAATGTCAAATGAAAATTATCCTGGACATGTGTGCGTGATTTGCGCACTCTTTCTGCCTACTATCGAGCCGATACTTAGACTATCTCATGATGCATCTATAAAGCTACTGGGTCTAAAATACATATGATTTACATTAATATGATTTATACTATGAGGTAAGTGATACGAAGTTCACCGTGTCATCTAGTCGACCCGGGAATGCTTCGCATTTGCTAATATGTAAGTAGCCTTCCTTTGAACGTCAAATGTGTAAAATTTTATCGCAATCGTACTAATGATATTGATATCCCAAACAAAAGCGCTCTTTCAGTTTTCCACAAAGTTTCCTATTTTTTGGCCAACCATTCCAAACTTTTACTTCATTCAAACCTTCCTCTCGCTTCGAACGTCGAATGTGCAAAATTTTATCGCGCTCAGATGAATGGTATTGATATTTCATAGAAAAATCTCTTTCCATTTTTTCTTCATTTCCCAATTTTCCGGGAAACTTTTTCAAATTTTTATTTCATAAGAATGTTACTCTTGCTCTGAACATCAAATATGAAAATTTTTATCGCAATCAGACGAATGATATTGATATCCCAGTGAAAAAAACTCCTTCAGTTTCTCGCGAATTTTCAAATTTTCCGTGTAACTTTTCCAAATTTTTAGTTCATAAGAACGTTCATCTGTCGTTGAACGTCACATGGTAAAAATTTTATCGCAATCGGATGAACATTTCTCAACTTATAGTGTTGAGTATATTTAGAAACACATTGAAAAAGCAACTATTTTGCGACTTCCCTTTTTAACTATCCCTATTTTAGTTTCACTTAAAACTTTTTGCAAGACCATAATAAAAAATCAAACAAAGTAATACGCTTCTCCGTCGTGCGAATAGTCAGTTATAGTGCTGAATTCGATCAATAATACATTGAGAATCGCACTTTTAGTTTTTCTCAAATTTTCCAGTATTCCGGTAGATTTTCCAAAAAATTTATTTGATACAAACCTTGTCCTGTCAAGCCGTACCCAAGTGATGCTCTTACAATCATGTGGCAATTGATTTTTTTTCACAGAAAAAATCGCTTTCGTATTTTCCTAAAATTTCCTTCTTTCCGGGCGGCTTTTCCAACTTTTTATTTGATGCAAACCTTCATCTAGCTTTCAACATGAAATGTACAAAATTTTATCGCAATTGGACGAACGGTATTGATAGCTCACTGCAGAAAGCTGTTTTAGTTTTTCCATATTTTCCTCTTTTGCATAAAACTTTTCCATATTTTATTACCGTTTGAACCTACTATGGACTTACACGTATATTTCAAAACTAAAATTAGCCAAATCGGTTCAGCCGTTCTCGAGTTTTAGCGAGACTAACGAACACACAAACACACACACACACACACACACACACACACACACACACACACACATATATATATATATATATATATATATATATATATATATATATAGTAAATAACGTCGGAAATTTAGAGAGAAGACGCAATGAAGTCGGTAAGATGGATAACAACAGCGAAAACAGCGTATCTACGTATTGACCCACAACATAATGAACTGTAATGCATAGCGAATACTTAGGAAGAAGGATCCTCTACTTTGTAATTACAAAAATACAGAATGATTATTGGAAGCAGTCATTTGCATGAAATATCTGGGATGGTGCGTAGGTGCCGATATCAAGTAGAACGTCAAAATAGGTTCATGCGAGCATCAATGCCAGATTCATATTCATTGGAAGAAACCTCAGAAAGGGTAGCCACTCGGCAAAGGCATAGCTTACAAAACTTCATTTGGTAATTGTTTTGATACTGCTAGTCAATGTGGCATCCTTTATATACTATGATGAGAGGCGAGTCAGAGAGGGTCTACATAAGAAAGGCACGCGCCGTTACAGGTATATTTAGGAAGCGCGTAAACTTCACCGATATGAGTGGCAAATTCAAGGGATGCTTTCTGCCTCACAGTATGGGCTACTGTAAAAATACCGAGATGTAACGTTTCCAAAAGTGTCAGTAAATTCATTGCTTCTTCCAGCACATATCTCGCGAAAGATAATGGAGACACAATTAGTGCCTACACGATTGCTTACAGGCAGTCAGTTTTCTCACCAAACATTTGCGACTGCAGTGGAATAAGGGGGAAGTGACAGTTGGCTCATCAAGTACACGCTGTGAGATGTGATGTAGATGCAGACGTAGAACTAGGTCCATGGAGTCAGAAATTGTGGATGGAGAAACTGAGGACACAAAGCACTACAAACTAACCTTGGCAGATTATACTGACTGCATTTCTAATCTAAAGGCAGAGATGAAACCATGGGTAGTAAATGCGAAATCGATTGTCGAAAAACAGGAAAAGAACGAAAGAAACTTATGTCAGGCTATGGGGTTGAGTGTTTGAGGTTTTGCAGTCCAGAAATGTTGTCTTCAAATTAAACCTTTAATGTTGATCCTTTCTTGTCTCTTTGGGTTGAATGGTACAGCACAAAGATAGTTCTCGACGCGTAAACCGATTGACTTGGCTGGAAAACTGTCGAAAAATGCAGATAGGAATACTGAAAATGGTGAAAAGAACTGAAAGTAACATTTACTTAGGTACAGTTAATATAAAGCAAGATACTGTTCTGTGGTATAAAAATAACAGTTAATTAACAGTAACATTTTCGAGAATAATTTTTACACTGCAATATGAAATCCATAAAAAGTGCTAAACATGATGTAATATGCATGAAGCACTATAGAGGACTAAAGTCATGGTTACAAATGCGACAGTGTTTAGTAAAAACATATTCCACGTAATATTTATAACACATTACAAAACTACTTTGTAAGTTTAGGGACTGATGACCCCATAGTTAAGTCCCATAAGCTTAACAAACATTTGAACATTTTGAAAACTACTGGTTTTGCGCCTCTAAGTAATCTTTTGAGTTATTCTAACAGTGTAATATCAATGGCACTGTTTTATTGTTCTTCGGAGTTCTCAAACATTTCTTGTTACAAAATGACTGAATTATCGATGAAAGTTTTTGCAGAAGAAAACCCAGATAAAGACGTAGTGTTATTTTTTCTTCGTGTACAATATCTAGGGATTGCTCGAGAAAACATATGGAGCAAAAATATGTTCAAATATTTGTAAATCTATTGTAGTTGATTATTGGGAGTGTTGGTCCCTAAGCTTACAACACACTTGAACTAAACTAACCTAACGACAACAGGCACACAAACAGCGCGCGCTCGCATATCCGGGGGAAGACTCGAACATCCGACGGAAAGCAACCGCGTGCTACACAACAAGCGCCTTAGGGCACTCGGCGATTCCTTTTGCGGCTTGGAACAAAAAAGGCCTATCGTACTTACGTTCCGAAACGCAAGAGCTTCGCCCATGTTTATATCGGCCAGGCTGCACCCGAACAATGTTAAAAGCAACATGAAAACCCTGCTGCAGTGGCCGCACACATGGAATGGGCTCTGTATACGCGTTACTTTTCAGATAAATCATGAGGTTTCAGACCAGGAGAACAAGCAGGCCGTGCAAGTGGACCTCCTTCTCTCATCTAGCTTTCGGGGAAGACCCTACTGAGAGGCATCCTGAAGTTTAAGGTGGAGTGGACTGATGCGCCATCATGTAGCAGGTATGTGACCCCTACAAACATGAGTGACACTTGTTCCGGAAGAGGAAGCAAAGTCACTCCGATATATCTGATGTTTTAGGCGACGTGGAGGGAAGACTGATCCAGTCCCGGTCTGCGCGGCCACTACGGTCGGGAGATCGAATCCCCCCTCGGGCATGGATATTTGTGCCGTCCTTAATATTGGTTAGTTCATAAGTAGTTTGTAAGCTTAGGGACTGATGACCCCGTAGTTAAGTCCTATAAGCTATACAAATATTTGAACATTTGATTTTGAAGACTGATCCCGAAAAACTGTCCGCAAATAACCCGGCCCACAGATTCCGGCTGCACCAATGCTGCTGATCCACATTCCCCATACAGTGGGGGATGGCTGACACAAATCCCGGTATCGTTGTTGCGTAGTGAATAACCAGAGACAAAACTGTTCCACACGTTTAAATTCTTGGATGTGCGTCGGTCTTGATGCAAAACACTTTCTTTATTTAGATACCCATACTAGTTACAGCGGAAATCAGGCATCAGCAGTGGATTTTTGTTTATTTTATAAAATTGCAAAAATAACATCGTTACAGAAATGTGAAATAAATTCAAAGATATTTTCTTTCTTTTCAGTTGTATAAATGTGTAAACAGTCATTATCGTACCATTGTATCATTTAGCTATTGCACATTCCTATCTGTTTGTTTGCCGTTTTTCGGCATGTCATCTGCAATAGTATGTGCGGCTGTTACGAGCAATTATGACTATTGTGAACTATGCTATTGTAGTTTTGCAACCTTACAATACTGACTAAACAAGAAGAACAGTTACTTGAGAAAACCCCAAAATACATGGTTGGATCTTAAATAGTAAAAAAAAAAAAAAAAAAAACGGTTGTAAATCAATCGGACCAAACTGCGTGGTCATCAGTCCGTAGCTTACAAACTACTCAAACCTAGGCAAACTAATCTACGGACAAACACACACACACACCCATGCCCCAGGGAGGACTCGAATCTCCACGGCGAGCAGCGAGACGCATAAGACCGCTCGGTCTTAAATAGTACCAACTATTTATTCACAACCGACCCATGTTGCTGTACTTCAAAATAGTCACCAGCGTTGGGTAGAACCCGTTGGCACGATGTGGTAAGCGCAGTATACTGTTAGCAGAGCCTGTTCTGTTGATGGTGCGAATGGAGAGGTCTATTGCCTGTCGAATCTCTGCAACAGTTCTGAAGCGAATGCCACAAAGTGGTTCGTTCATCTTCGGAATCAATTAAAAGTGACAAGCACTTAAGTCTGGGGAGTATGGTAAATGGTACAGTACTTCCCAGTCCCAACGACTGGACAGAGCAGCCACAGCTTTGTCGAGGCAAATGATGGGTGAGTTGCGCAAAAAGTGTTGCCGCTTCTTTCGCAAAGGTGGTTGCAGCTGACTCTCCAAAAACGTACGGGAATACTATCCACTGATGCCGTGGAGGAATGTAATGCGTTAGGATAACACCATCACAGTCGTACACGAGACACACCTTAACGTTTATTATACTTGGGCTCTGACAGACTTTAGACAGCTTTTCGAAAGAGACATCAACATTTTCTGCGGAACACATCCATAATTTAGCACGGCAATGCGCAAGCTGTGGCTTCACTGCTCGGCCGATGGAACTGGAAAGTACTGTACCATCCACCATACTCCACGCATGTAGGTCCTTGTGACTTGATTTGACTGCGAAGGCGAGGGAACCATATCGTAGCATTCGCTTGAGAACTATTCCAGAGATTCAACAGGAAGTAGATCGTTCCATTCACACCATCAACAGAACAGGCTCTTCTGACAGTACACTGCACATCGCTAGCAACAGGTTCTCACAACGCTGGTGACAAACTTGAAGAATAGTAACAGGTGAAAACATGTAACGCTGTTGCATCGTTGTGAATAAATAGTTGCCACTATTACGAACTACCAGTTGTATTATGTGAACACCAAGGTAACACACAAGACCATAGAATATCTAATCACTAAAAGTGAATACACCACACGGCTTCATCAGAAAACCAACTCATCAGATTCAACGCAGGGCTCACAAGAGAACTAGTGTCAGAGGAAATGAAAGAAATAATCAGGAAAAAGAAACAATACATAAATGCTAACATGATAACATCTGACAGGAAAACTATAATCAATTTACCCTAGAAACTAAAACCACGTAGGCACTCATCTTTACGTCAGACAAAGGGACGTCGCTTGTGTTCAAATGTTTGTTAAGCTAATGGGACTTAACTACGGGGCCATCAGTCCCTAACTTACAAACTACTTATCAACTACCTTATACTAAGGACGGCACAAATACCCATGCCCGAGGGGGGATTCGAACCCCCGACCGTAGTGGCCGTGTAGACCGTGACTGGAGCGCCTCAGTCCCCTCGGCCACCGCGGCCGGCCGTCGCTTGTGTTATTAACAGAGACAGACTACAAGAAGAAAACTGAAAAATTCCTTGTAGAAAATAACATAATCAAGCAAACCAGTAACCGAACACAAATATACGAAATGAACCTGAAAACACTATTTAGAAAATAACACAGAAAGTCAGAAAAGAAGAATAACGAAAAATAATCCTAAAGCTCCTACCCTAACATACTTCCCAAAAGTCCACAGGACAATGGTCCCTATGAGACCTGTGGTGAATTTCAGAAAACTTTCATCTTACCCATGAGAGAGACATATATATTTCTACCTACAGAATACATTATATACACATACACAAACGACAGGGGCCTCAGAAACACAGAATAACTAATAAAGAAAATTATGATTATCAACACCTGTATCTCAGCAACAATGTTCAAATGTCTGTTAAGCTTATGGAACTTAACTGCGGGGTCATCAGTCTCTAAACTTGCAAACTACTTATGAACTACCGTATACTAAAGACAGCACAAAAATCCATGATCGAGGGAGGATTGAAACCCCCGACGGGGAGTGGCCAAGTGCATCGGAGCATAGCGCCTCAATACTCTTTGCCACCCCGCCGCGGCTTTTAACAATAACCTCTGTTTACAGGAAGGGGAGCTACCCATGGGATCTTCCATCAGTAGAATCTTAGCCTGGAGTGTTTCTCATTAATTGCTTGATGTCTGTCTAGTCGCAGCTCGATAAAACTCCAAATATAAAGTTGTAAAATGTGAGATGGGTTAGAAAGAAAGAAAAGTAAACCCTTTTTCCCTTATGTCCACTGCTTTTAAAGTAGACGTATCTTGATAAATTTAGTCGCCGTGTTAAATCTTCTTCACAAATCTTGTAACCATGCAATATTTAAGCATCATAGACTTCGATTTAATCGAAGCTTCTGCAGGTAAAAGAGATTTTCTTGTTATAATTAATTTATTATATACATGTGGCGTCTATTCCGACTGAACAGACGTCACTTCTGATCTTGCAGTTGTTATTGTTTTCATATTCATAGAATATATTATTTCAGCTGCGAATGGGCAAAGCTGAAAATCTGTAGCCAGGCGCGATTCGAAACCGGGTCTCCGCTTTCAAGGGAGTTGCGCTGACCCCTACACCACTGGGGACACAGTGATCACCACAGCTGCAAGGACTACCTAAGCACGCCTCCCGTCAGACACAAATTTCCAGCTTTACCCTGCCCACAGTACTCAAACTCGTAGTCACTATGTATTTATTCCCATAAGAGTGAGGGCTTCAAACTTGCCCACCCCTCCCCACTAACGAAAGGATCATTGCCTGTCACTGGCATATTATATATATATATATGTTACAGGACAAACCCGATTTGAGGATGAACTAGTTTCGCCTAGGCCAAACCAGATCTACCTATATGCGATAGGACAAACTAGTTTAACCTACACCAAACTAGTTCATCCTGTTACCGATAGGACAAACCAGTGTAGCCTAGGCCAAACTAGTTCATCCTGTTAACGATAGAAGAAATCAGTTTAGCCTAGGTCGAATCGGTTTATCCTATTTAGAATTTACATGCTTTAGGACAAACAGGTACGTCCTAGTATGAACTTTATACCTTCTATAAGCTTTTCAAAGCAAACTGAATAAAGGAATAGAAATAGAATAGTCAATGTGATTTATAAAACTTATTTATTAACGAATCAGTAATTTCACATCTGTATCAACTACAGTCTATTCATCCTCAGATATCACTTTATCTGAAATTTGCTTATTTACTTATTTTTGCAAGGTTTACTGTGGTGGCACTTAGAATTGCACAATACTTTGTTTTTCTTACAAATGCATTTGTTTGTAGTACAGTCTTTCATGCAGTTGCATTTCACGAAGCCTTGCACAAATCCAACAGCATGTTTTGTTGCTGCAGTCCTTAAAAATATTTCAATATCCTGGTTAATATCTTCCACATCTAAAATCTTCTGAATGCAGACGTCGAAATCAGCCTTCCGCGTCTTCTTCTCGTTTAACCAAATCCGCATATTCGTCTGCTGATAACACATTATAATGAGAAGACTTTTTGTTTTCACTTTGCAAAATTTCCACCAAAAACCTTTCTCTCCTTAGCTTTTGATTGGCTTGTCTACTACACGAAGGTTCATCCATGATAAAACGCCTCACAATTATACTGGGATTATAATAAACTCTTTTAAATGCAACCAGCAACTTAACACTCTCACTCGTCGATGCAAACTAACGAATAGGGCGAGCGAATAGTGGTTAAACGGCACGAGGGGCAGGCACGAGGTGATTCGGGTATTCCCCATTCGTGCAGTCTGGGAGCCAGAGATGATTAGGGGATTTCCCATTCGTGCAGGCAGCGAGCCAGCGATTATTCGGGGATTTTTCGTTCGCACAGGCAGCGACATTCGTTCCGACTAGGCAAAATTAGTTGAGACTAGAATAGGGTGACCAGATATTTCTATCAACAACCGGTTCGAAGGAATGGCAATTTGGTTTATATACTACCAAGTACCTGTTAGTATTCGACTTCAGGAAAGTCCGAAAAGTCAGTTGGTTCTTCAACATGCATGAAAGGTATGTGGAAATAGTGAAACATCTTCTTGACACACGTTAGTTCAAAATATATGGGACGGTTAATAAAATATGGGACAATCTACATACTGTATTTATTTTGTCTGGACAAGAGGACACTTAAGCTAAATAAGGGAGGTCCCCGTAAAATATGGGACATCTGGTCACCCTAGACTAGGATGTACCAGTTTGTCCTAATGCATGTAAATTCTAACAAGGATAAACCGATTCGACGTAGGCTAAACTGGTTTCTCCTATCGTTAACAGGATGAACTACTTTGGCCTAGGCCAAACTGTTTTATCCTACCGCATGTAGGGAGAACTGGTTTGGCCTAGGCGAAAGTAGTTCATCATAAAATTGAGTTTCGCCTGTAACACATATATATATGTGGTGCGACTACGAGTTAGAGTACTGTGGACAGTGTAAAGCTGGAGATTTGTGACTGATGGGAGGGGTGCTTAGGTAGACCTTGCAGGTGCGGTGATCACTGTGTTCCCAGTGAAGCAGGGGTCAGCGCAACTCCCTTGAAAGCAGGAGACCCGGTTTCGAATCCTGGCTGGGTACATATTTCCAGCTTTGCCTATTCGCAGCTGAAGTCAGATATTCTGTGAATATGAAAATAATTAATTTATTATTTTGACTATGTTTACACTAAAGAGACATGAACAGAGTGTTGACCTTAACATCAAACTCTATTTAAACACCATAAATAGAACAATTCACAATAGCCACGTCCATAAGTTTGAGAACGTCTCTTCCACCTCGGCTTTCTTATCTAAGTATAATACTCTAAGTAAGTAAGTTTCATTTTTTCTATACACAAGTATTGTTTCTAATTTTCACTGGAGTGCGGCTTTCTCCATGACGTTTTACGCAATCCACTTTGCTGCACTGTTAATGTCTCTGACACGTCCAGAGCTCGTCAGCTGTGCACAGTGCGATCTGCACAAAAGATCGAAAATCCCGCTCACAGAATATGACTAAGTCATAATTAAACCTAACATTTTTAAACAACAGTAACGTTTGTTGACATCGTTTCCTTTCATGATCCAGTACCCAGTGGAACCAGCAATTTTGCTTGTTCCTCCACAAACCATAATTAACTTGGCCCATATTGGAAACATAATATTCAACAAACATTGTGAATACAAATTAACATATTGGTTCACATATGTGGACGACTTAATTTGTGTCGTAGGTGAAACGCAAAGCAAGCTACATTTCTTAGACCTCACAAGAACAAGACACGACAATGAACAAGAATTTTCCACAAGCACTATGATCCATAACTCCTCCAATCATCCAGTAACCTAGAAAACTTGACAGTTTCATACACAAGTTCCACATGTTAACCAGAACACCCCTCAAACCTCAGAACTACACACAGGAACCAAACACAAACAAACCAATTACTGTTGAAAATGAATACAAAACGGACATCACGCTGAACAAAAGATAAAGATGAAAGACAATACCAACGACAATTCACCTAAGTTCTCAGCCAGACGACATACAGACAGCAGAGATAACTACATAACACCATGAAAAAGAAGCAAATGGTACACACTAATATGCAAAAACGAAACTATATAAAATTTCAAATTTATTAAGGAAGCAAGGGATCTCAATAGTTTAGATGTCAAACAACACAGTACAACAAAGACTTAAAAAATAGGACGACCTGCAGGAATTTCCGAACACTGGACATTGAGCTCATAATACCTCTGAAGAAAGAAAGTACGCATTCTACCTTTGAACAACATTTTATAAATGAGCACTACAATCTCAATACTATCGAAACTGACCTACAAGTCATGAAAAACAGCAACAATGAAAACCGCAAACTCACGATAGAGATTAATTATTACATTGGAAAGCCCATTAAAGAAGGTAGAAACGTAATACACGAATACAAATTACTTTGAAGCAAAACACGCTCTTCACTAACACCAGATACAGAACGTCAGTGACGCGCGAACACACACACACACACACACACACACACACACACACACACACACAGCCGGCAGCGGTGGCCGAGGGGACTGAGGCGCTTCAGTCACGGTCTGCACGGTCACTACGGTCGGGGGTTCGAATCCCCCCTCGGGCATGGATATTTGTGCCGTCCTTAGAATAAGGTAGTTGATAAGTAGTTTGTAAGTTTAGGGACTGATGACCCCGTAGTTAAGTCCCATAAGCTTAACAAACATTTGAACATTTTTGGACACACACACACACGCACACACACACAAACACTAATTTAACACTTTGGACCATAACAGAAGCTGTCAAGACCCGCGCCACAGTTGCCGAAACACTTTTGCGATATACGATACATCTCGCGGCATACGTAAATAATATACTGGCGTAAGTTTGAAACCCCTGCCATAGACGGAGAATGTATTTCTGTGACCTCATGATATCTATTCTATGCCTCCACAGAACTGCTCAATTAATGTGACTACGTTTCCAAAATATGTGCATCCTAGTAGCCTCATAAATTGTAATAACAGCAATCTTCAAACCAGGTGTTGTAAAAACACCGAAACAAGTTAGTTCACAATAGTCCGACTTGCTAATAACAGCCCCTCATACTGGTGCAGATGACATGCTGTATACCAAAAAATAACATGGCAACAAACACAGAGGTATGCAATAGCTAAATGAGAAAGTGTGCAATAACAACTGTTTACACAATGATACCGCTGAAAAGAAAATGTATACCTTATAATGTATTTCAGAGTTTTGTAATGAGCTGTGGCGGAGTGGCTGAGCGCAATGAGACGCTATGCGCAAGGCCGTTCCCTGTCGGGGGCTCAAATACTCCCTCGGGCATGGAGTTTTGTGCAGTGTTTAGTATAAGTTAATTTATAAGTAGTTTATAAGTTTAGGGACTGATGACCACACAGTTAAGTCCTATACGCTTAACAGACATTTTTGTAATGATGTTCATTTCGAAGACAGTGTGCTCATTATCAACGCTTAAAACAAACCGGTTAAAATACGTATAACATTAGTTCAAACTGATGCGCATTTTCCATCAAGGCGGAGACTCACAATCCCATACTTGTAGCGTAAATACGGACAAACAGAAGAGCATCAAATTACGAAGATCGTGTAAATTCTGGCGCTAGTTACGCCTGCACACGTGTTAAGTAACCAGGGTGAAAGAAGCTTGTTAAGTTTTCTAAGTCAGATCTCGGTCAGTTGAGATCTGCAAATGCAATTTAAAAGACTCACTGCTGCTCTAAACTACTTTGCGAGTGGCCACAGTACTTGTGCAATGGAAATTTATCTAACGGCTCACTCCTAAGTAGCCAACGTTTTAAGAAACACAAATTATATGCATAAAAAGGAATAGATAATTAAACATAGGACAGGTAGCATGAAATTATAAAGCAGAGGTAAGTTCCTTTAAATCATTATCTATTCACCAAAATGAACAATCAAGTAAATATGGGGAGACCATATTAAGCACAATAAAGCACACACCTTGCACAAAAGTGAATTAAATCATAGAGTTACTGCTCATAATGAAATATGGAGGTAACGTGGGAGGAAATTTGCAAATACACAGTGGATAAAGGAAAGCACATTCATTCACTGACAAACATACGCATAATGCTTGCGACACATTAGTCATGCAGCAACACTTCATAGCAGTGGCGAAACGACGCATAGGCGGCTTTTTGATGAGGTGGTGGGTGTCTTGAAGCCCTAATTAAAACGAACACTATGCACCAAACTAACTCATGTGTGGGGAGTCAGCGGCAATTTATTCATAAGTACCACATGGCGTGCAACCATGGTGAATTACATAGAATCTATAAAAATAAATTAATGTAGAATAATCAAGTAAAGTACGCATGAGAATTCATATAGAAGAAAGCTAGTATTAGTAAAAGCATGGCTGAAGGCCGAAGTAAAGACTGTTAAGAAAGCACGTGGAGCAATCGGTCATACCATTTCAGGAATGATTGAATCAAATCATAAAATTTGAGAAATATTTAGCATACTCACGGTTACAGACACGACACGAAAACGTTAGTTAAAACCAACAAGGAAATTCAAACATAATAAGTTTACACAAAGGCTGAAGGCCCAAGACTGCCTGATCACAAAGAAAGCAAAGTTCTAACAGCATGCCATCCCCTTAGCATGATACGATGATGTACTTACTTACACGGTCGCAGCAAGAATAAAACGTATGGCCACGCCAAAAGTCTTCCTCTCAACAAACCGGACGTAGAGCGTGCTAAAAGTGACCAGAGCGTGTTCAGAGCATAGTTTCTTCCTACCCTCGCAACCTAGATAAGATAATACCCTCTTCTAGAGCTCCAGAGTGGTCTCTTTTGACCATGACTATGTTAGACGCCAAAGCAGACGGACTTACAAAGCCATGCGTTCTTAACTAAAGTAAACAAGGCTAAAGCGCGAGGCAAGGACTGTAAGCCATTGTGCAGCAGTCAGTCAGTATTAAAAGCAACCTTCCACTTTCAAATGAACATACAAGTTTAATCACACGGGTGGTAACATATAGATACATGGGGCACTAATCATTAATAAAAGAATAAAATAACTGACATAAAATAGACAATATTAATGGCGGAGAAACCCTTAAGAGTAATTAATAAATCAAAATGGAATATGACCACACATTCAGTGAACGTGTTTCAAGGGTAGTAACAATTTTCATGGAGAATCCTGCACATGGCTGTATGGCTTACCCTTTATTGGCGGATCAGCTGCCTGCTGCCGCGATATGGCGGTCGCCTTCCAGTGTTCGACACATTTTCCTCACGTCTGGTGTCCGAATAGAGCGTATACATTGTAACCTTTTACAGGCACATACATAGTTAATGGGTTCGAACCAATGTCTATATGTAATTAGAACAGATGAATCCATAGACGATGCGGTTAATAGAGCACTCAAAATAGTAGGAAATTCTTCTCGTAAGTATGTAATTACGCCCATCATTGACATACCTGGTGCATTCGGTGATCTCTGATGGCCGGCTGTGTTCGCACGCCTCCAAGATCTGGAGGTGCCCAAACCAAAAAGATTACAGATACTACTGAAGGTGTTGCGTTTTGCAAATGACATGCTAGTGTTAATGTCTGCTGATTACGCAGCGAGACTGAAATACTTCTGGATGGAATAATCTCTCTCTCACACAAGAAATCCCTCTTTGAGGCTTGTCGGGACCCCTAAAAAACGCAGCACTTTTCGCCGGTATCTAAGAATCCTAGATCAGGAATATAACTTTCTAGAACGTACAAAATATATCATTCAAAGTGCGACAAAAATGAAGCATGAAATTTTTCGCGGTGGCACTGTTGATTATCATGAACCGCTACTTGGTATACATAACTATATGAAACTATTTTAATGCTATCGTGGGCTTCACTGTTAGCGTCTGGGTTCGTCAACTAATGCTGGAGAGCTACAGGAAAATACTGCGAGGAGTCTAGTGAAGTGTACTTCTGAGGACCATCGGTGCCTTCCGTACTACAAATAAAATGTTGAAATGTCTGTAAATCTATCGGATCAAACTGCATGGTCATCAGTCCGTAGTTTACAAACTACTTAAACCTAGGTAAAGTAACCTACGGACAAACACACACAACCATGCCCCAGGGAGGACTCGAACCTCCACGGCGAGCAACCGCGCGCTCCGCAGCGAGGTGCTTTAGACCGCTCGGCTACTCCACCGCGGCTCCGTACTACACTACTACACCTGCTGAGGGCTTACTGGTGACTCCCGGTATATGTAAATTGCCAATTGCCAATTTTTACACCGTAGTGATGTCTTATTCAGATCGTTCTGCGGTTGGTTTTAATTTTCAGATGATTTCACTAGACCGTAAATGACGGCGTCATCTGCAAACAACCTAAGAATGCTATTTAGATTTTCCCCTAAATCGTTTATGTAAATAAAGAACAGCAGAGGACCAATAACACTACCCTGTGGAATGCCCGATATCACCTCTGTCTTAGTCGATGCCTTACCGTCGATTACTACGGACTGTGTCCTCTCTGAGAGGAAATCCCCTATCCAGTCGCAAATTTGGGGCGATATACCAAAACCACGCAATTTGATTAAAATCCATTTGTGAGGTACTGTACAGTGCCAGAAAAAGATCTATGTATATACTGAAAAGCCAAAGAAAATGCTATACCTGCATAATGTCGAATGGGGGCACCGCAAGTGTGCAGAAGCTCGGCAACACAACGTGACATGGACTAGACCAATGTCTGAAGCAGTTCTGTAGGTAATTGGCACCATGTATAATGCAGTGCAATCCATAAATACGGAATTGCACCAGGGGGTAGAGTTATCTTCTGAACAGAACGTTGAAAGGCATCCCAAATAATCTCAATAACAGAGATGTCTGGAGGGTCTGGTGGCCAGCGGCAGTGTTTACACCCAAGAAAGTGTTTCTGAATCCACTCCCTAGCAGTTGCCCAGGATGTGTACGTACGTGCCACCTGTCAGAGTCGTATCTAGAGATATGAGGAGTCCCATATCACTCCAGCTGCACAGTCCCCGCACCATTATAGACCCTTCCCAGCTTGAACATGAGGTTGTCCCTGTGCCCATATACGCCCATCCGCTCGGTACTATTGGAGACAAGACTTGTCTGACCAGACACATGTTTACAATCATCATTAGTCCAATGTCGGTATTGATGGGCTGAGAGGTGGCGTATAGCTTTCTGTCGTGCAATCAGGAAGTATACACGAGTGAGCCTTCGTCTTAGAAAGCTCATACCAATAATGGTTTGAATGCTGAGACGTGTTGATGGCCCAGAATCGAAATCGGCAGCATTTTACGTAAGGGATACACTTATAACAGGTTGAAGTAGTCT
The DNA here is from genome assembly GCA_026315105.1 of Locusta migratoria. Taxonomy (NCBI): domain Eukaryota; kingdom Metazoa; phylum Arthropoda; class Insecta; order Orthoptera; family Acrididae; genus Locusta; species Locusta migratoria. The sequence goes on along the minus strand of CM048748.1, from coordinate 438,579,579 downwards.
CTTCGGTCGCTATTGATCCCTTTATTGCAGGATCGTTTTCCGGCTGCAGCGATATCGACGATTTGATGTTTTTTCCGATTCCCGATTTTCACGGTGTATTCGTGTAATGGTTATACGAAAAAATCCCAGATAACCTGCTATTGTAGCAACAATAACGGATCTAAAACTTTCTCCATTTTTTAGCACTTTTCATTCACACCCCTGACGGGAGTGGACTGACTGTTTTAGTACCTACATCGCACTTTCTAGCCATGGAAATGTTTATTAAATGGTTATTTTCTGTATTGCATTATTAAAGGCATGCATTTAATACTCTATCTTCATTTGTTGGACATTCATAGTATCATATTTTCATTTTAAAAAATCTACAATTTGGTTTTCAACTAATTAAATAATCATTATGTATAAGTTTTTGGTTTTTGCAATTTGAGGGCTTATTATATATGCACTGTTAATGCTACGGATACTATTTAATTTATGTATATACATTTATATCTGTAAATTTGTTACATGGAATATATAAGAGATTATTTAGTTTTGTATTTTGGGGGTGCGATTTACAGTTATTTTGGGAAGTATTAGAAAGTTATTTATTATTGTATATTATGTGGCCAAAAGGGTTTGACAGTGCAGTAATTTTTGCTTAGTTTCCTGGGGTTATTATGGTTTCTTGTGATTAATTCTATTGGTTACCAACATTATTGTAACCGTTATTTGTTCTATGGTGAGGGGGGATTAGTCTGCAGGGATATGGTGTGGCTGTTTTGATTGTAGGTTGCGTTTGAGTTGGCTGTCGATGTCTGTTTTCTCATTGTTCTTTTCTTTCTTTGGTCTTCCATGTGTTTGTATGCCTTTGTGCGTGTTTGTTCATATGTTAATGCTTGCTTAATTGTGTTGAGGTTTATTGCCTGATGTCTAGGTGTGTCGTTGTGGTTCTGTTATTGCTCAGCGGTGTCTTGGTTAGTGCTAGGCTGGGAAGGTTCTAGTGGCGTTCCGGGCTACTGTGCGCGCTGCGATGATGTATTTGAATTTAGGGAGTCTAATAGCGTGACGCCTTGATTAGTAGGCATTTTAAGTCTGGTCGTTTTCTCGGGATACGTATCCCGTTGTTCGCGCGAAGTTTGGTCAGTCTGGTCTGTAGTACGTTGTACTACGTTGTAGAGTTCGCTGCTAGGTGTACGTGGTGAGAGTCTTGCGAAGTTGCAGAGTAATCGTCATTCAATTTGATGTACTCCTGACTCTATGGAGTTTGAAATAGCGCCCAGAGGGGAGCTGGCGTATTTTAAGACAGGCATAATAAAAGTTTTATATGTGTGTGGCAGTTTCGGCACTACATCTGTGGATACGTCCTTGTACATGTATTAGTCCTTGCCGTTTCGTGTTTTTTTTTTCTAGAAGGTACAATTCGTGTATTTGTCTAGGAACACGACGAGATACCTGGCAGTATTATCCAGCCTCCGTACACCGTTGTCCTATATAGACTTTGCAAACCGGAGCGCCGTTCTATGGGTACATATCACTGCGATTGCATACGCAGGCCTGAACCAGTTTCTTCAGATCTCCACTGTACGATCATGTACGTAATCTTCATTGGCTCGTGTCGCTTCTTACTGGATGTATGCCACTGACAGTCATCTACGGAGGTCTTGTGCAGACTTACCGCCGAAGAAATACATGAAGAAATGTCAAGCACACTGTCTGCATCATACTTCTACAGCTATACACAGTGCTGGAAGCAAACTGGTGTGTTCTTTGTGCGTCGTTTGTACTTGAGCTACGGACGTCTAATGAAATCCGCACATTTGTACAGCGACTATTTTGAACTGTAAAGTCAAAGTGTGAACGCGAAACTGGAACGAAAAATCAGCAAATCAATTACGTACTGTCGCAACAGCTGTCGATTTGATGAAATTAATGCTCAACTAACGGTATGACATTCAGATGTGCCAGTCGGATATTACGTGGAAAATACTATTTTCATGGGAGTTTTCCCAACCTGAACTCTAAAATTTTATTAATCTATTCACTCTTTGCAGAAAGACAGATAAACGAATGAAGTCACAACGAGTTTTTCAATCTAATGATAAATACCTGCTGAGGAGGTGTGATACTTCGAAGTGGAGTTGGATTTACCATGTGCTTAGTACCATTCAAAATCAAAACAATGGTGAACCTAAAAGACCATAGTATTTTTACATGCTCAAAATTGTTTCATTGTTTGTACGTTAGTAGGAGTATGTTTTAAATGGGGCCAGTACAATATTGTTATGGTGGAGATTATTTGATTTTTCTTGTTACAATAATGCATATCTAATTAATAACCGCTACTGTTTTCGGCAGAACCTCAATTGTGGTAAAACGGATGTCCGCAAACATAATGAGAAATTCTCCTTTCACTGCACAAGAAAGGTGAATACGCCCTGCCACAGTCAAAAATTAACAAAAGACTTTAACGTATCCCATATATTTTATTCGTTAGTAATATTAGTGATGTGGCAAATTAAATTAAGTTTGATGTCATGTGTTGGTCCTAAACTACATAGAGAACTGTGGCAGCTGACTCCCCATTTTTCTGTCAGTGTTGTTTAAACAGGTGCGTATTTGCATATTTGGAGCTTCAACAGTCGCATCTTTCAGCTTTACTTGCAACAGCAGGATGGGGTGCTTGTAAGTGGGTAATTCTTCTATAGTTCAGTAAAGATCTGACAGCTTCTTTATATGTTTAAACATATTCATATGCAGAGTATGATGATCAGCAAAAATAAATTTGGTTATTTATCGATAACAGATCTCAACCTACGTGATGACATTTTTTCCACTTAAAAGATTTTTTTCTAGTTTAAATGATCATAATTTCTTAATGAGCGTCACGCCAACTTCGGCGGAAGTGCGTGTTTTCCCAGAGGATATAAAACAAATATTCTTATTACATTATTTGGGATACTTCGATTGCTGTACTTCAAGTTTTATTGTTGCAAGGAAATATCGGATTTGTGCGACCTATTTTATGCAAGGAATTGAAATTATAGGCATGACTGTCTGTTGCTGGCTTTGGTTTTGCCTGCATTCAGCCTTTGCATGGGGTTGTTTTCCTTACCACTGAATTGGCTTGTTAATTGAAATGGGGATATGAAGCTTACAATTTTAAATAAAATCTCTTGAGTTTCATACACAACTTTGTATGAGTTAAAATCCAATATACGCAAAGTCAATGTGTATGTCTACCTCTAAAATACAGGGTGTTCCAAGAAAGACGCCTGCAAAGCGTCCAGGGTCGCGCGGTATGGTTCTCGGCCGCCGCCACCATATCCACCGGCCATGGCAGCGCCTGATTCTTGGACTCTATTGTGCTGTGGGTGCATAACCTGAGTTAAAGTCTAAAAAAACATTGTCATCTGAGTGACCTAAGCTTACCTTTACTTACAGTAGATGTTCAAAATGATGTCCCTCTATGGAAAGAGCGGCCTGAATCTCTTGAACACATTTGAAAACACTCGACGAATTTCGGCTGCCGAAATCTGGGAAATGACTAGTCGAATCTTTTTTCATGAAACAATAAATTCTGACAGGAATGTAAACAATATCCCGCATCCATTTTTTCAAGAACTTTCGCCGAACGAAAATCTGTACGGTTATTTCCTGCAGGACAATGCAAGACCACGCATTGCTAATACTATGGCGGCAGTACGAAGTGTTTTTGATGTTAGGATAGTTGACTGGCCTCCTCGTTATCCAGATCTAAATTCCTGCAACTTTTATTTTTGGGGAATGTTAAAAGACAAGGTGTATGCAAGCAATTCCCATACACTCGAAGAGTTGGAAGACATGATTCTAGTCATTTTGTAGATTTCGGCAGCCGAAATTCGTCGAGTGTTCGCAAATGTGTTCAAGAGATGTCGGCCGTTCTTTCCATAGAGGGACATCATTTTTAACATCTACTGTAAATAAAGGTAAGCTTAGGTTACTCAGATGGCAAAGTTTTTTAGACTTTAACTCAGTGTATGCGTCCGCGGCACAGGAGAGTCCGAGAATCGGGCGCTGCCGTGGCCGACGGATGCGGTGGCGGCGGCTAGCAGCCATACTGCGCAATCTGCAGACGTCTGGCAGGCGTCTTTCGTGAGACACCCTGTACTTCAAAATTAATTTCAGTACCTTATTTTTATGCTGCCCCTTAACAGTGCGGATAACGAAAATAAAATCAAGCTTTTATCGAGAGAAGATATAAATCTGCAATGTGCGCAAGAAGAAAATGACTTCCCCGGGCATATTTTTAATAGGATGAACTAGTTTGGCTTAGGCTACACTGGTTTGCCCTATCGGTAACAAGATGAACTAGTTTGGCCTAGGCTAAACTGGTTTGTCCTATCGCATATAGGTAGAACTGGTTTGGCCTAGGCGAAACTAGTACATCCTAAAATCGGGTTTGTCCTGTAACATATATATAATATGCCAGTGACAGGCAATGCTCCTTTCGTTAGTGGGGAGGGGTGGACAAGTTTGGAGCCCTCACTCTTACGGGAATAAATACATAGTGACTACGAGTTTGAGTACTGTGGGCAGGGTAAAGCTGGAAATTTGTGCCTGACGGGAGGCGTGCTTAGGTAGTCCTTGCAGGTGCGGTGATAACTGTGTCCCCAGTGGTGTAGGGGTCAGCGCAACTCCCTTGAAAGCGGAGACCCGGTTTCGAATCGCGCCTGGCTACAGATTTTCAGCTTTGCCCATTCGCAGCTGAAGTAATATATTCTATGAATATGAAAACAATAACAACTGCAAGATCAGAAGTGACGTCTGTTCAGTCGGAATAGACGCCACATGTATACAATAAATTAATTATAACAAGAAAAATCTCTTTTTCCTGCAGAAGCTTCGATTAAACCGAAGTCTATGATGCTTAAATATTGCATGGTTACAAGATTTGTGAAGAAGATTTAGCACGGCGACCAAATTTATCAAGATACGTCTACTTTAAAAGCAGTGGACATAAGGGAAAAAGTGTTTACTTTTTTTTCTTTCTAACCCATCTCACATTTTACAACTTTATATTTGGAGTTTTATCGAGTTGCGACTAGACAGACATCAAGCAATTAATGAGAAACACTCAAGGCTAAGATTCTACTGATGGAAGATCCCATGGGTATCTCCCCTTCCTGTAAACAGAGGTTATTGTTAAAAGCCGCGGCGGGGTGGCAAAGAGTATTGAGGCGCTATGCTCCGATGCACTTGGCAACTACCCGTCGGGGGTTTCAATCCTCCCTCGATCATGGATGTTTGTGCTGTCTTTAGTATAATGTAGTTCATAAGTAGTTTGCAAGTTTAGAGACTGATGACCCCGCAGTTAAGTTCCATAAGCTTAACAGACATTTGAACATTGTTGCTGTGATAGAGGTGTTGATAATCATAATTTTCTCTGTTTGTTCTTCTGTGTTTCTGAGGCCCCTGTCGTTTGTGTATGTGTATATAATGTATTCTGTAGGTAGATATATATGTGTCTCTCTTATGGGTAAGATGAAAATTTTCTGAAATTCACTACAGGTCTCATAGGGACCATTGTCCTGTGGAATTTTGGGAAGTATGTTAGGGTAGGAGCTTTAGGATTATTTTTCGTTATTCTTCTTTTCTGACTTTGTGTGTTATTTTCTAAATAGTGTTTTCAGGTTCATTTCGTAAATTTGTGTTCGGTTACTGGTTTGTTTGATTATGTTATTTTCTACAAGGAATTTTTCAGTTTTCATCTTGTAGTCTGTCTCTGTTAATAACACAAGCGACGGCCGGCCGCGGTGGCCCAGGGGACTGAGGCGCTCCAGTCACGTTCTACACGGCCACTACGGTCGGGGGTTCGAATTTCCTCTGGGGAAAGTAGTACTATAAGGTAGTTGATTAGTAGTTTGTAAGTTTAGGGACTGATGGCCTCGTAGTTAAGTCCCATTAGCTGAACAAACATTTGAACACAAGCGACGTCCCTTTGTCTGACGTAAAGATGAGTGCCTACGTGGTTTTAGTTTCTTGGGTAAATTGATTATAGTTTTCCTGTCAGATGTTATCTTGTTAGCATTTATGTATTGTTTCTTTTTCCTGATTATTTCTTTCATTTTCTCTGACACTAGTTCTCTTGTGAGCACTGCGTTGAATTTGATGAGTTGGTTTTCTGATGAAGCCGTGTGGTGTATTCACTTTTAGTGATTAGATATTCTATGGTCTTGTGTGTTACCTGGGTGTTCACATAATACAACTGGTAGTTCGTAATAGTGGCAACTATTTATTCACAACGATGCAAAAGCGTTACATGTTTTCACCAGTTACTATTCTTCAAATTTGTCACCAGCGTTGTGAGAACCTGTTGCTAGCGATGTGCAGTGTACTGTCAGCTGAGCCTGTTCTGTATATGGTGTGAATGGAACGAACTACTGCGTGTTGAATCTCTGGAACTGTTCTTAAGCGAATGCTACGAAATGGTTCCCTCACCTTCGCAGTCAAATCAAAGTCACAAGGATCTACATCCGTGGAGTATGGTGGATGGTACAGTACTTTCCAGCCCCATCGGCCGAGCAGTGAAGCCACAGCTTGAGCTGTATGCGCCCGCGCATTGTCGTGCTAAATTATGGATGTGTTCCGCAGAAAATGTTGATGTCTCTTTCGAAAAGCTGTCTAAAGTCTGCCAGAGCCTAAGTATAATAAAAGTTATGGTGAGTCTCGTGTACGACTGTGGTGGTTTCATCCTAACGCATTACATTCCGCCACTGCACACCGTCAGTGGACAGTATTCCTGTTCGTTTTTGGAGCGTCAGCTGCGACCATCTTTGCGAAAGAAGCGGCAACACTTTCTGCGCAACTCACCCATCATTTGCCTCGACAATGCTGGGGCGAATACAGCACAAGCTGTGGCTGGGACTGGGAAGTACAGTACCATCCACCATATTCCCCAGACTTAAGTGCTTGTCACTTTTAATTGATTCCGAAGAAGAGAGAACCACTTTGTGGCATTTGCTTCAGAACTGTTGCAGAGATTCGACAGAAAATAGACCTCTCCATTCGCACCATCAACAGAACAGGCTCTGCTAACAGTATACTGCGCCTACCACATCGTGCCAACGGGTTCTACCCAAGGTTGGTGACTACTTTGAAGGACAGTAACAGGTGACGGTTATGAATAAATAGTTGGTACTACTTAAGATCCAACCCATGTATTTAGGAGGTTATCTCAAGTAACTGTTCTTTTTGTTTAGTCAGTATTGTAAGGTTGCAAAACTACCGAAATAGCATAGTTCACAGTAGTCATAAATGTTTGTAAGAGCCGCACATACTATTGCAGATGATATGCTGGATGCCGAAAAACGGTAAACAAACACATAGGAATGTGCAATAGCTAAATGATATAATGGTACGATAATGACTGTTTACACATTTACACAACTGAAAAGAAAGAGAATATCTTTGAATTTATTTCACATTTCTGTAACGATGTTATTTCTCTAATTTTATAAAATAAACAAAAATCCACTGATGATGCCTGATTTCCGCTGTAACTAGTACGGGTATCTAAATAAAAAAAAGTGTTTTGCATCAAGACCGACGCACATCCAAGAATTTAAACGTGTGGAACAGTTTTGTCTCTGGTTATTCACTACGCAACAACGATACCGGGATTTGTGTCAGACATCCCCCACTGTATGGGGACTGTGAATCAAGAACGTTGGTGCAGCCGGAATCTGTGGGCCGGGTTATTTGCGGACAGTTTTTCGAGATCAGTCTTCAAAATCAAATGTTCAAATGTTTGTATCGCTTATGGGACTTAACTACGGGGTCATCAGTCCCTAAGCTTACAAACTACTTATGAAGTAACTAATACTAAGGACGGCACAAATATCCATGCCCGAGGGGGGATTCGATCTCCCGACCGTAGTGGCCGCGCAGACCGTGACTGGAGCGCCTCAGTTCCCTCGGCCACCGCGGCCGGCGATCAGTCTTCCCTCCACGTCGCCTAAAACATCAGATATATCGTAGTTGCTTGTGGGTGACTTTGCTTCCACTTCCGGAACAAGTGTCACTCATGATTGTAGGGGTCACATACCTGCTACATGATGGCGCATCAGTCCACTCCGCCTTAAACTTCAGGATGCCTCTCAGTAGGGTCTTCCCAGAAAGCTGGATGAGAGAAGGAGGTCCACTTGCACTGCCTGCTAGTTCTCCTGGTCTCAAACCTCATGATTTATCTCAAAAGTATCGCGTATACAGAGCCCATTCCATGTGTGCGGCCACTGCAGCAGGGTTTTCATGTTGCTTTTAACATTGTTCGGGTGCAGTCTGGCCGATATAAACATGTGCGAAGCCCTTGCGATTCGGAACGTAAGTTCGATAGGCCTTTTTTGTTCCATAGTCGCAAAGGAATGGCCGAGCACCCGAAGGCGCTTGTTGTGAACCACGTGGTTGCCTTACGTCGGATGTTAGAGTCCTCCCTCGGATATGCGAGCGCGCGCGCTGTTTGTGTGCCTGTTGTCGTTAGTTTAGTTTAGTTCAAGTGTGTTGTAAGCTTAGGGACCAACACTCCCAGTAGTCAACTGCAACACATTTACAAATATTTGAAAATTTTTTTGCTCCATATGTTTTTCGAGCAATCCCTATATATTGTACACGTTGAAAAAATAACACTACATCTTGATCTGTTTTTTTCTGCAAAAATTTCAGCGATAATCTAGTCATTTTGTAACAAGAAATGTTATAAATTATGTTAGAAGTGTGAGAACTCCAAAGAACAATAAAAAAGTGGCATTGGCATTACACTGTTAGAGTAACTCAAAAGATTACATAGAGGTGCAAAATCAGTAGTTTTGTAATGTGTTATAAATATTACGTGGAATATGTTTTTACTATCCACTGTCGCATTTGTAACCATGACTTTAGTCCTCTATAGTACTTCATGCATATTACATGATGATTAGCACTTTTTATGGTTTTTAAATTGCAGTGTAAAACTTAATCTCGAAAATTTGTTACTATTAATAAACTGTTATTTTTATACCACAGAACAGCATCTTGCTTTATATTAACTGTACCTAAGTAATTGTTACTTTGCGTTCTTTTCACCATTTTCAGTATTCCTATCTGCATTTTTCGACAGGTTTTCAGCCAAGTCAATTAGTTTTCGCGTCGAGAACTATCTTTGTGCTGTACCATTCAACACAAAGAGACAAGAAAGAATCAACAGTAAAAGTTTAATTTGAAGACAAAATTTCTGGACTGCAAAATCTCAAACACTCAAGTCCGTAGCCTGACAGAAGTTTCTTTTGTTCTTTTCCTGTTTTTCCACAGTCGATTTCCCATATGCTACCCATGGTTTCATTTCCGCCTTTAGGTTAGAAATGCAGTCAGTATAATCTGCCAAAGTTAGTTTGTAGTACTTTGTGTCCTCAGTTTCTCCATCCACAATTTCTGACTCCATGGACCTTGTTCTACGTCTGCATCTACATCACATCTCACAGCGTGTACTTGATGAGCCAACTGTCACTTCCCCCTTATTCCACCCCAGTCGCAAATGGTTGGTGAGAAAACTGACTGCCTGTAAGCAATCGTGTAGGCACAAATTTTATCTTCATTATCTTTCGCGAGATATGTGCTGGAGGAATCAATGAATTTACTGACACTTTTGGAAACGTTACATCTCGCTATTTTTACAGTAGCCCATACTGTGAGGCAGAATGCATCTCTTGCAGCATCTGCTACTTCAATTTGCCACTCATATCGGTGAAGCTTACGCGCTTCCTAAATAAACCTGTAACGGCACGTGCTTTTCTCATGTAGACCCTCTCTGACTCGCCTCTCATCATAGTATATAAAGGATGCCACATTGACTAGCAGTATCAAAACAATTACCAAATGAAGTTTTGTAAGCTATGTCTTTGCCGAGTGGCTACCCTTTCTGAGGTTTCTTCCAATGAATATGAATCTGGCATTGACGCTCACATGAACCTATTTGGACGTTCTACTTGATGTCGGTACCTACGCACCATCCCAGATATTTCATGTAAATGACTGCTTCCAATAATTATTCTGTATTTTTGTAATTACAAAGTAAAGGATCCTTGAAACTTCCAGGCAGATTAAACTTGTGTGCCGGAACCGGGACTCGAAACTGCGACCTTTGCCTTTCGTGGGCAAGCGCACTACCGACTGTTCTCTCCCGACACGACTCACGATGCCGCCTCACAACTGTACTTCCGCCAGTACCTCGCCTCCTACTTTCCAAACTTCACAGAAGCTCTCCTGCGGACCCTGCAAGACCATCACTCCTGGAAGAAAGGATATGGTGGAGACATGGCTTAGCCACAGCCTAAGGGATGTTTCCAGAATGAAACTTTCACTCTGCAGCGGAGAGTACGCTGATATGAATCATCCTGGCAGATTAAAATTGTGTGCCGGAACCGGGACTCGAAACTGGGACCTTTGCCTTTCGCGGGCAAGCGTACTACAGACTGTGCTATCCCGACACGACTCACGATGCCGCCTCACAACTTTATTTCCGCCAGGAAGTAGGAGGCGAGGTACTGGCGGAAGTAAAGTTTACGTTCAACGAAAGATGAACGTTCTTATGAACTAAAAATTTGGTTAGGGTACCCGGAAAATTTGAAAATTGGCCAGAAACTGAAAGAGCTTTTTTCAATGGGATATCAATATCATTCGTCTGATTGCGATAAAAATTGGCATATTTGATGTTCAGAGCACGAGTAACGTTCTTATGAAATAAAAATTTGGAAAAGTTTCCCGGAAAATTGGGAATTAAAGAAAAAATGGAAAGAGATTTTTCTATGATATATCAATACCATTCATCTAATTGCGATATAATTTTTGCACATTTGACGTTCAAAGCCACAGTACATACATATGAGCAATTGCGAAGCATTGGCGGGTCGACTAGATGACACGGTGAACTTCGTTTCACTTACCTCATAATATTAATCATATTAATGTAAATCATATGTATTTTAGACCCAGTAGCTTTATAAAGGGATCATCAGATAGTCAAAAACTGAAGACACCGTAACTATACATTTGGATGCATCAGAAATTTCCTTCCCGTCGGAATACTTCTTCTTCACTGAGAGATTCAAAATGTTCAAATGTTTGTTAAGCTTATGGAACTTAACTACGGGGTCATCAGTCCCTAAACTTACAAACTACTTAAGAACTAGGACGGGACAAATATCCATGCCCGAGGGGGGATTCGAACCCCCGACCGTAGTGGCCCTGCAGACCGTGACTGGAGCGCCTCAGTCCCCTTGGCCACCGCGGCCAGCTCACTCAGAGAGCCAAGGGGTGTTTTGTCTGGCAAAAGAACATAGTATGTCTGATATTCCATACGCTCGTATTTTCTTCATCAGGCGTCATCGTGAAAACGAAATGATCCCTTTCTGGAAAAACGACACGTCGATGTGAGCCAGTATCTACTGCTTTATGGGTTTTATGGACCAATAGTCTGGGTTTAGCACGAAGTTTGCTCTCTGAACACGTATTAATGCGTAATGTCGTAATACACCAGCATAAATATGATCCAAAAGTCCACAACAGACCTTTTTGTCAGAGATATGGGCCTGCAGTTTGTCGAATCCGCTTGACTCTATGAGACTTCTTCAAATCGGAAATAAACTTAGTATTTTAACTTTCTGGAAAAATGCTACGATTATAGGTGCTGCTATTAGGGAGATAGGCTATTTCACGTACTCTGTGTAGAATCCAATTGGTAACCCTGTAAGTCCAATGGTCTTTGTTCGGTTCAGAGACTTCAGTTGCTTTTGTATTCCTTCGTTATCTCTCTCAATAGCTTTAATTTTAGCGTTAATGTGATGATTTAGGGAGGAACTAGAGTGCCATTTTTCGGCTGTAAAACAGAATCGAAATATTACATTTAGTATTTTAGCTTTTTGTATGTCTTCCTCTGCTTTAACGCAATTATGGTCACATAGTAGATATTGGATCGATCTGTTTGCTGTTTTGGCACTCAGAAAAAATACTTGGGATTTTATTTAACATAAGCAGATTTTTGGTAGAAGTGTATTGGCATTTCAGAAATATAGAACGCCTTTCCTGAATGTTTTCTAGAACGGTGTCCCTTGTATAAAGATAAGGGATAAATACATTCTCTCAGAAAATAACTTTCTGTTCTTGATGGAGCTGCATTAGGCCTATTAAATTATCAAGATGTAATTATGAGTTTTTGAATGGTGCTACATGTGGTATCTGCCAGTTTCTTTGGATTGAGCATACAGCAGAGTTTTTTTACCAAACCGGAATAGAATCGGTTACTATCTCCGCTAACACCAGTAGTCTCTGTTTGGAAACGCCTACTGATGGTAACGTTCGGCTAACCACATCAGTGAGACGATTTCGAGTTACCATGAGTTCTGCATTACCGACTGCAGGTGTTACTTCAAAAACGTGACCACTGTGAAAATTCTTCAAGGATAGACGTTCTGAGTCCATGGCAGGTCGAGTTACTACACGTAACTTGGCGAAAGAAGTCCTGCACCATATCAGGAGGTGTCGCGCGACTTTTGCCACGTTGGTGTGTTACAAAGCGACTCTTCTGGAACCGATAGCATGTGGCAGGCTCCCTATCCAACGACTTTTAAGGAAAACAAAAAGATTGCTTTTAAATATTTTGCTAATTTAAGAAGCAGACGATATAACCTAATGTCAAACCTTTAACACATTGAAACAATTATTGCAGTTCAAAATACTGTAGTGTCCGAAGGAGCGTACTATTATCCAAACATGACTCATAAAGTATTTTGGAATGAGTTCCAATAAATCTAATAATGGTTCCAAAACCTTACGGATTTTTTTTTTACTGAGATCAGCTGAAAAAGGGTGAATTGAGATGTGTTTATCGCTTATTACATTTTCTTCCGTGCAGTAAAAGTCCAGCATCAGACATGTGGTTTTTTAAGTTATACTTCTTTAATGCAGATTAAATTCGGAACACACTTTTCAGACAATCCCCGGATACACAACTGAATATACTTGCCAAATTATATATTGTACGTCAAACAGATCAAAGAAACAATGACACTGACGTTTATTGATAGATCTGAAGCATTGAATTAAAATTTATGGTGCGGCCGGAAATCGGAAATCGAACCGGGACCTCCATGCTTAGTAGGCAAACGTCTTAACCGTTAAACTAGCACACCACTAACGATTAAGGCGCCTCGGAATAGTCTATGTACGATTTCCCTCCACAACACAAACTTTAATTCATCTTCTTTGTTCCAAAGATAATTGCCACTACTGCCAAGGCTCTCCATGCAGCGGAATAGCACCTCAGCAATGGACATGGTGGAACAATCCTGTTACGGTGATATAAATATCAATTAATAAAAATAAAGAATTCCAGAGACGGATTTACGTCTCAAATATGTCAAAGACATTATTGATAGATCTGAAGCGTTGAATTAAAATTTGTGGTGCGGCCGGGAATTGAACCCGGACCTCCATGCTTACTAGGCAGACAAATTTTAATTCAATGCTTCAGATCTATCAATAATGTCTCTGACATATTTGAGACGTAAATCCGTCTCTGGGATTCTTTATTTCTATTAATTGATATTTATATCACCGTAACAGGATTGTTCCACCATGTCCATTGCTGAGGTGCTATTCCGCTGCATGGAGAGCCTTGGCAGTAGTGACAATTATCTTTGGAACAAAGAAGCTGAATTAAAGTTTGTGTCGTGGAGGGAAATCGTACATAGACTATTCGGAGGCGCCTTAATCGTTAGAGGTGTGGTAGTGTAACGGTTAAGACGTCTGCCTAATAAGCATGGAGATTCGGGTTCGATTCCCGGCTGCACCACGAATTTTAATTCAATGCTTCAGATCTATCAATAATGTCTTTGACATATTTGAGACGTAAATCCGTCTCTGGGATTATTTATTTCTATTAATTGACGCAGACACTTTGTGGTTTGAGAAAACAACTTCTGTTTAAAGTAGTTAGCCGCAGAACATCATGCACGGCATTTTAGTTTACTACGCCTTTATTTGTAATGCTGTTTATGACACACTCTGCAATCACTAATCACATGCATCACTGAATTGTCCTATAAAATTACATCGTTATACGGCTCATGGTAAAGACGATATAGCATGAGAAACAAAAGATGCGTAATTTGCTTTTGCAAAGCAAATTAAAATCTGTCTCCATTATGGATTTCATTTCACTACCTAGCCAGTTAAACGAACAATGGAGAAACAATAAAAGGTGACTGGTTGCAGTTTTTTCTGAACGGCACAGTACCGACCACTTTCGGAATGCTAACAAACATTTCACTGTTTAACCTGTTAACTCATTTGTAGCTTAATATATATAACATTGAAAACTTCTTAATACAGTTGCTTTATCGATTATTTACAGAATCGGGAGTTTGATGGTAAGATAATAACGTGTATGTCCACCGACACCTGCGCTGTTGTGCAGTGACATGGGTATAACATACCTGCGTGTCATCTGTAACGATTACAGATACCAAAACGGAAGGGCGCATAAAATTAGCACACGTACACGGAAGAAAATGATACTATCCTTTTTTTCACATAAGCTTATGCAGCTCATTTTAACGATCGCACAAAGTCTCATATTTATGTCACAGTAAAGTATGCACGGTGTTACAGATGCCTAGAAAACTGAGGGGAAGATATGCAATAACTACCTCATGAAGAGTGACTACAAGTACACGTGCCCATGAAATTTCATTTTTTTCTTCCTAACCAAATAAATCACATTTCGTTTGAACCATTACATTGACCTATATGCCTCACTTCGGATGACCATCTTAATACTATGTATTTTTCAAGTAATGTAATAAGCAGAAATAATATTTAGTTTCCTGTTACTAATTTATTTTACTTGCTAACAATTATTAACAGCCAAGAATTTCACAGCATCTCGTATGGATAACATAACTCACTTCTTAATTTAGCTTCACAGCTACAGCGTCAGAAATAGTCCGTTGTGGATGAGAACGTGTAAAAGTTACCGGGTGATCTAAAATAAAGTTAAATAAATGAACTGAATACCATACATAATTAATGCACGGTCAAAACACACCGGCACCGTAAAATGCAAAATAGGCACTTACTTATTGTGTTATGTTTTTATAGAAAGAAGTTATTTTAGTAGCTCTTTTCATGACAAACAATACTGAAAAATTTGACAATGTTAACGTCAACTGTTGGGAAGTTTACTGAATGCTACTCGAGCTGTGGCGATTACGCACGAATGGTCCCGAAAAAAGACAATGAAGCTACTACTCACAATGCCTTGCTCATGCGCAAATCCACCGTGAAGGCAACATCAGCCCTTCATCTTTGTGTTTGGCGCACTGAAGATTTATTAATAACACGTCATATTTGGTAACATATCTTATAAATATGAATTCGAGACCGACTATAAATAATATTTTTTTGAAACCCAATCATCTTTTTAAGTCACACAGGAACAACAAGGACATTTGCATTGACACGTGCCACATCTCTTTGGACGGTTTTGCAAATGTATCGCGATTTTGAGGGTAAATGACAATTATACTCTTCGTTGTAACAAAAATTCAACTGCTTGAAAAGAGGTGGGAGACAACAGTATTTCGTATGCGTAAGGTTAGGAGAGGGTCCTGCTTACAGTATCACCTCACCCGAAGGTAGCTTGTGTTTTAATCGTAACAAAAAAATGTTCAAATGTTTGTTAAGCTTATGGGACTTAACTACGGGGTCATCAGTCCCTAATCTTACAAACTACTTATGAACTACTTGCGAACTAAGACGGCACAAATATCCATGCCCGAGGGGGGATTCGATCCTCCGACCGTAGTGGCCGAGCAGACCGTGACTGGAGCGCCTCAGTCCCCTCGGCCACCGCGGCCGGCTAATCGTAACAGATTCATTGGAGCTTGGTAGGCTGACGCCTCAGTTCGTGTTGAAGAAAACGGAAACAAACCGAGGTAAGACATTCTGTACATGATCTTTCAACGGGTGTTGCGCCAAATTTTCTCCAAATTATACACCGAGCGGGGATCATTGAAAGCAATGAATCCCAATTCATCAAGAGAGATGTCTGTGTAAGTACATGAATTAAAGACGTTCATTCACTTTTTTAACATAAGGGGTCTTAGGCTTCTCAGTGGGTATTTATTTTGAATAACAGATTAGTATAATATGGCGTACCTACTTTCCTGCACTATGCACTTCCTGACAAACAAGTGATACTCCCAGGAACAGTAGTTCGAAGTGAATGGAACTACATAGGATGAAAAGTCATGTCTTTAAAAAAATGATTACACTAAGGAATGAAAGAAATAAGCCGCAGGCACTTACAGATGGACTGCTGGCGAACGATCAGTAGGATTCAGCCCCGCTACGACGGCAGTGCACGCCATTAGGAGGTACTACACTATTTATTTCTTTTTTCTTTGAGCACATGATATCAATTTTATTTATTTTATTTGTGGGATTTTCGCTGATCTGAAGCAAATTACTGGCACTGGAATATATGTTCTGCAGGTTTCCCAAAACAACGCCAGCAAGTGATTCCAAGGAATACTTTAATGTGTTCAGCAAAGAAAGACCAGAGTATGAAGATCTGCATAATATTCCAAGTATTCCTTCTTTTGTTTCAAACAATGTATTGTGTTAGTAGTCGATATTGTACTAGAGCAAGAGAGGAAACAAACGCCTAATATTCTTTAAAAATTTTGGTCGACTACGTAATTGCAGTTAAACTATTAAAAGTATTAGTCGATTTAGTCGATCTTTTCCAAAGCGTTGATCATGAAGAGAAAAATACTTCCTTGAACCACCAATTTATTTATGCACATCAAGAGACCAGATTAGCTGGGCCGTCAACTAGAAATGTGTATCTGTGAAATGTTCAGAAGTTCCTTATAAGTTGGACACTTGAATAAGCAAAACTAAATAATTGAAGGCAGAGTATCTCCTAGACACGGTCTCATATGAAGAAAGAAGAATATTTTCATATTCATAAGTAAAGGAGTCACACTTCAAGGTCACCCTCTGGTTCCTCCCCTGAGGCCAGTGTGCCCCAGCATCCCTCCAGGCTTCAGGGCTAGAGTCGTGACAGGCAGACCACAACCCTCCTACTGCTCCCCTCATTGAGACCGCCTCTTAATAATGCCTCCTATTGTAAATAGACGGAAGCGTATAATTTTTAGTTCGTTAATATGACAATCCCTGAGTTTATGCTTTTGAACCCTATGTGGTGCACCCAGTATCTGTTTATCAGCCCATTAATTTACCTGAAGAGTTGCTTTAAACAGAGATAATCCTGTATTCAGTTTTAAAATTTCCCATCCTTCTTTCTCATCCGGGATTTGGACCGGCAATGGCAAAGATAAAAATATATAAAATTTAAAATTTTGAATTTATTTTTTCCAATTCTTTCATTTTTATGTATGTCTCTCAGACAAGAGGGCTGAATTTCTACTTACAGGTGTAGTAACTGGGCTGAGATATCTTCTTTGAGTGGTAGGTTTCGTAACAGGGTACAGTGCACAATGGTACTTTACATGTTCTACATTCATATTTTGTATCCCAGGGCAATTCTTTTTGAGCTGACAGCATATCTGTGCCACACTCTTTTATTTTTTTCATTTATCCCTTAGTATGACTTTTGAAAGAGCTTTTCAGTAAACCTAGCATACTCCCATCTTCTGAGAGTCTTGCATCTCTATCTTTTCTGAGTTCGGTAACAATCTTTTTTTTTTCTTTTTCCACAAACGCTCACAATAAAAATAAGTGAATACAGGTCTGTCTAATAAGAAGGTCCATCAAAGAAGTCATGGAATGATGTCCTGTATAGCTCGTTTGGAGTTACTCCTAAACAGTCAACAATTAAATAGTAGATGGTGACTCATTATACACAACAATGACGAAATAGGTATGACCTTCGTCAGCTACCTGCGATAAGTCAAACCCAATGGTGATGTCTAGGACTCCAAGTGAACTCCTGTGATGTAGTTGTCAGAGACCAATTTCGTCATTGAAATAAACCTATAAATAATATAGTGAGGACAGTTTACTACTCACCGCAAAGACGTGGCGACGAGCTGCGACAGGCACATACAAAAGACACACACATACAACACATTCAGCTATCGGCCATGGCCTTCTTCAGAAATAGAGCACTCACGCAATCACACAGGCACACAACACAGTCATACAACCATCACCTCCGACTGCCACACTTCGAATCACGCTCTGCAGCGGATTCGAAGTGTGGCAGTCGGAGGTGATGGTTGTATGACTGTGTTGTGTGCCTGTGTGATTGCGTGAGTGCTCTATTTCTGAAGAAGGCCATGGCCGATAGCTGAATGTGTTGTATGTGTGTGTCTTTTGTATGTGCCTGTCGCAGCTCGTCGCCACGTCTTTGCGGTGAGTAGTAAACTGTCCTCACTATATTATTTATTCCAACCTGGACTTTCCATTATTAAATAAACCTATAGTCACATATGAAACAGTAAAGGAATTAAGTTGACTATTGAAGTGATCTTAAATGAAATATATGCAATTTGTGACCTTAAATAGGAACCACTACTAGAGAACAATTATAATATAATTGCATAAACATTCGTGTGTCGTTAAAAGGCACTGTCATTATTAAGAAGAAAAAAATAACATTGCTACTACTACATTTGGAGATGTTATAAAATGTGGTGTAGACCTATATGGAGTAAGGACTCATACTGATCCCAAATATGGACAAATTGAAATAGTATACGATTTTTATTTAGTTTACTGAATTTATATTAAGAACAAACAACTGATATAAAACTGATCTGCTGCAGTACAAGCAGTACATGTGGATTTAAATTAATAAGTAGAAAGTGGATAACAGCAATAGATGAATAACTTTTGCAATCTTTAGTGGGGTATCCAGAGATTGAAACCAGTGAATTGGTGTAGTTGTTGCCTTTTGTGGTACCCATGATCTTTCTTTTTGAGCACTCATGTAGAATGTGTTACAGTGCTTGTGACAGTATCCTGCAGCTCCATTAGTCGTCATCAGTAATTCTCCACTTGTGTAGCGTTGCTATGGTCATGGCGTGGCCAATTCTGATTCAGTTGAACGTCCTCCATATTATTCTTCGTTGGCTTGCTTGCAGGAGTTTTATGGAGGTTTCTCCATGCGTCTCTTAGGTTATTGTTATCAAGGGCAGAGTTGGCCACTTCTTGTCCATATTGGTTCTCTGGTGCTTGGTACGGTGTTTCCAAATAGTAAATATCTGTATTGTTTTAGTTCCCTCCATTTATGTTTTACTGCTTGTGTCGATGGAGATTTGGAGGGGAAATATTTGCGAGTAGTGACACCGAAGGTGTTTTAAGTGGATTTAAGACTAACTGTTAAGATCCTCATTGTTTCGTTTATACTGAAATCTATTTTCTTTTTAAGCAGACGAAGGTATTAACTTGTTAAACAGTATCTATTAAAACACTTTATTAGTAAATATTCAAGATTCAAGTTAATGTAATGCACTTAATAAAATGCATTTATTTTTTAACATCCTATGCAAGTCTTATAATTTTAAAATCTTAATTAATCTATACTTACATAAATGTCATTTAGAGGAAAGGCTCCAATTAGATATAAAATTTTTGTAGGAAAGAGTATTTTAGAATAAGTATCGATTTTTAAATATGTTGCATGTGATATTAGTTTTATTTATGATGGAGACATTGAGTAGAAACTCCATAAGCTTCAAGTCAAAGGTCCAATAACCCAAAGAACTTTTAAAAGTAAAGTCCAGAGAGACATGAAAATGAAAAGTACGAAGAAATGGCTTTGCCAACTTTGCTTTGTGGCAGCGAAACTTGGGTAATGACGCAGAAACAGCTAAGCAAAAAAAAAAAAAAAAAAAAAAAGATATCAGAAATGAATTACTGAGGAGTGTCAAAGGTTTTAAGGGAATGACTAGGATACTAAATGAGGATATTCGGGAGGAGTTATATAACCAGTATATCATAAGATAGAAAGTAACAGAGAGACCTGGACTGATCATTTACCACGCATTCAAAACACATAACATCCCAAAGCCACAATGGATTACATGCCAGGAAGCAAAGAGAGTGAGACCACCCCAGGAGATACTGGAAACAGCTATGAAACTGGGAACGGCAAGAATCCCCAATCCATGAAATTAAGAAGATTTATTTTCTTGACATGGCTGCTTCTATTCTAAAAAGGATAACCGGATTCGGTGACAGGATACACGATTATACAAAGTTATTTATCAAGAGTGAACTGCCAATGTTAGTGGTGTCTTACATGTCACAGAATGGCAGACGTAAAAATGGCTGTTAATAAGAGGAAGCAGTTGAGGAGGGTGCACAGCTTTGCCACAACCTCAGAGTGTTGAGATTCAGGCAGCTTTCGCCTTCGCCTTCACTGTTGTTCTCCTAGACAGCACACAGAAATGCAGCACCCTCAGGCACAGGTAGAGCAGGGCAGCTGTAGAGACGGTAGCAATCGCGGCGATCGCAGTGACGTCTAACAGCAGCTGCTCTAACCAGGCCAGGCGCTGACGTTGGCCTGGGCTGTGGCTGCGACGTTGCCTGATGACCCGCTCCACCCTGTACAGCGCCTCCTGCAGGGGCGGCCGAGGGCGGTCGCGGAACAACACGGACAGCTGGCGGGCGCGCTCCGCATACCTGCAGGCATCACAGAACGGATATGTGACAATTGCACCCAGTGACATTTGCACCCATCCAAACATCTGCAACATTTGCACTCAGTCTGACTGGAAACTACCTGTTTACTACGTCACGGCCTACCTGCAGCTAAGCCGCTCCTGTGACCGCACCACCCTCACCCCCGGGAGTCAGTCCTCCCTTACCGGAAACGCTCTATCGACGCAGTTTGCCTCCAGTCACAGAGTAACATATTTGTCTGTGCTCCAGTCCCAAACTCCTTGTCCACCTCAGAGAATGACTGCTGTGACTATCATTCTGAATATCGTAGTGTATAAATCTGATTTTAAACACGTCTAAATGACAATTTACTTCTTCCTTTCAGCCAGTCCAGCCTGGATAAAAGTGTGATGGGAGTAGGTTTATGACAAATAGTCGGTAGACAGCACATGGTCTCTCTGATGCAGTCACAAATTTTTATTTATGATCAGTTTCAGGACAAGCCAATCATCTGTCAAAACAATCCAAAGTTTTTTTTTGAGTCATCAGTAAAGATGCAATATCGCTCTGAAATACATCGATGGTCAGACGTCGATGTTCAGACGAACAAACATCGATTTAAACTTCAGCCCGTACACCCCACTCGGTATTTAAGACAGAGGTGTCGTTTCTTTCAGTTTCTTTCGGTATTTTTAACATCTAATTGTCTTAAAATGTATTTAGTGCGCCATTTGCTTCCCCCTTCCCCATCATACACCTCCCCATAGTTTTCTCACACATTTGCTATGTAGATTTCTCCCAATTTAACGGACTTGTAGTTGACTGTGAAAGTAAAAACACACAACTTGAGGGTACACGGGGTACACTGGACAGAGTAAAATAAAGACATTCCGCATACACCTCGTTCTTCAAATGTTCAAATGTTTGTAGAGCTTACGGGACTTAACTACGTGGTCGTCAGTCCCTAAACTTACAAACTACGTGTGAACTAGCTATGACTAAGGACGACACAAATATCCACGCCCAAGGGGGGATTCGAACCCCCGACCGTAGTGGCCTTGCAGACCGTGACTGGCACGCCGCAGTCCCCTCGGCCACAGCGGCCGGCTACGAACATACAGCACCTTACATTATCGCAGGCTTTTTCCAGATCACAAATCTTATGAATATGTCTTGGTACTTCTTTATTCTCGCTTCCATTATTAATTGCAGCAATGCTATTGCGGCCACGCATTGCCGTGAAGTATGGCCCGTGTCAGTGCGACCTCACAGACCTCGGCTCTTCTACCTGCCGTGCAGAGACCGGACGGGGAGATTAGCGGATCGCCCCTCGACCAGAACTGGGTGCTAATGTCACTGGGTGCATTTGTCACTGGGTGCTTTTGTCAGGACACCTCACAGAACCACCGTCACCACGCCACCACCTATGAGGGATTTATGTGGCCGCAGCCAATATGGCTTTCCCATCAGCCTTTTTTTCTACATATTTCTCCTTTCGATTAAAGGAGCATTACTTGAACTCAACTAATACGTCAATCACACCTCACTAACGCTTCATCACACATAAAAAAATTTCACATTATCTAAGTTCCAAGGCCTTCTGAGTGACATTGAATGTGTTTATTGCACAAAGAACAAATTTCTTTACATTTTCCAGAGATGTCAATCAACCCACACAAAGATGTAAACCACTGAGAATGAGCAGCAGAAATGTGACGACGTGGGTAACACTGCTGATCATTTCCAGTCATAACCTCAGGAAGGAACTACACTGCATGAATCTATATCTATAAATGTGAATGTCTGTTCGATGTACGATTACCAAGTCTCAGCCACAAGACATAAAGAGCTAAAAACTTGTACAGTTACAATGTCTACCCGGGGAAGGCTTTACGCACGGTTTTATGGCTATCGGAGAACTATTTATCTGTATATATATATATATATATATATATATATATATATATATATATATATATATATATATATATATAATAATGTGAATGTCTGTTCGGTGTACGCTTATCACGACCGAATGAGAAGACGCAGAGACTTAAATATTTGTACAGTTACTAATTTATTCCTGAGGCACGATTTAGGCACAGTTTTATAGCGATCTGATAGATATTTAGTAATATGAAGAACATAACGTGAAATGCGGAACAATAATTACTCCTTGAATTATACATTCTCTTTGAAAATGGTTTTATTGTTGCTTGAGGGTTGATAATGATACAAGGGTGGAATATATCGGGATGGAAAGTTCTCGGTGTATATAAAATTCTACGTGTGTGTTGGTTAATATTTCGCTCTGCAGCGAAAACTACAGAACACAAACGAATGGTCTGTGTGTGTAATTGTTGTCTGATGTTTCCCATTGTACACCATAGCAGTTCCATGCCGATAGCTGTAAGGTGGTGGAAGATATGGTTGTTGAAAGTCGTCAGATTATAAAAAAAAATCGGACTGAAGGTCAGCGATGACGTTTGCGACTCTATAGGAATGAGGTTACATACGGCGAAACGTGATGCCACAGACCATATCTTTGGCTACGAGTGCTACGTCTTCAGCTCTTCCTCTGTAAGGATAAGCATACGAATAAGGAAATATAAGAGTAAATAAATAGAACACTACTGATAGCTTATCTATCATATTCAACTAACACGCGACCGGAGCCGCGGGTTTAAGCTAGTTTACTGTAAGTCTGCCATGACTGTAAGCTCAGTTACAAAGTTCGATCCAACCCACTTTGCTACATTATCCTTAAGAGGGAATCTCATTGAGCTAAGTTTTCCAAATGTGTGGGACTGAACCAATCGATGTTGTTTCGATGTGGAGAAGGTCGTTGAATTCCCACCTAAAAACTACCACAACAGCTGATGACCACTATTTACGGATTTCAGCTCAGATGAACCGAAAGAGGAACACCACCATGTTAAATAACGACTTTGGTGCAATCATTGAGGTATTAATGCAATACGAGGACAAATCCCGAGCTTATCGTGCACACCTTGTGAATGTGTTGATTTATGATAATGACCTCATAAGATTCACACACGATCCCTATTGGAAACGCCTAGGATACATTTAAAAGGACTGTTTCTGGACAGGACGATCGACCAATCAGTCTGAAGGATCTATGCCGAGTAACGATTGAGGAGTGGACAGAAAAGTAAACAGTCACCAATGGAGGAGAATGCGTTGTCTGGCAATAAGGGTACTGTGGTGTCGCACAAGTCAAAAGTGCGCGCCACGTACTTTCGCCGCGCGCCGCCATAGAAGCACGGCGCGGCGTTCTTACGACGCCGGCGACGAGCGTCCTCTGCTGAAACCCCGCTCGTGGCCACCACTGAACTCCATCGGCCAGTTCGCATTAGGACAGGCACTAGGACGCATCAGTAGGCAGGCCTCTACTTGGTTAAACTATGTATCTGCATTCCACTAGTCTTCAGTTAACAACGTTAAGTATTGTACCATTTCTTCGAAATATATCTCTTGTTCTAATCAAGCTTAGTGTTTCTAGTTACTGCTGTCCAACTGGCTGGTCACCTCAGACTCTGTACCCGCACACTCGTGCTTCCTATTTCCCTGTGTCGGTCTCGTTCTACTCGGCCACCGACACCCAGGACAACTGGGGGAACGAGACACAAAAGGTACTAGTGAATACTGCAATCTGGTTCACTCATTCATTGCCTCTCTTTTACTACCATACAACTAATCAGTCTATGTTTCGTTGAGCTATAAAAAGAACTGAAATGTTGTTTTTGAATGTCTGTATTCCATTTGCATATAAAAGGTCGTCATCCCCTACAATCTTGGTGATGCAACATTCTTTTATGTGCGTATAATAAAGGAAGTTTCAACCAGACACACGTAAGTAGTGCATCACCTGGAGTCATTGATGACAGTGTGCAGCGCGCCGGTGAGTGATTCTGCGGTCAAGCTGGAGTAGTCGACGCGTTTGGCGACGCCCAGCGTCTGCAAGCGGTTGATTGTGAGCTTCTGGTCCCCAAACAGCGGCATTCCCACCACTGGCACGCCAAAGTGTACCGCCTCCATCATGCTGTGCATCCCACCGTGGCTGACGAAGGCGCGGATGCTGCTATGGGCTGTGGCACAAGGGGGCCGGTCACACAGCGCGTCAGCCTCAAACACACCACACACACACACACACACACACACACACTACATCTACATCTACATGTACATGGGATACTCTGCAAATCACATTCAAGTGCCTGGCTGAGGGTTCATCGAACCAAAATTTTACTATTTATCTCCCATTCCATTCTAGAATAGCGCGCGGGAAGAAACAACACCTGAATCTCTCTCTTCGAGCTCTAATTTCTCGTATTTTATTCTAATGATCATTTCTATTTATGTAAGTGGGACTCAACAATATATTTTCGCATTCGGAGAAGAATGTTGGCGATTGGAGTTTCGCAAGTAGCCCACGCCGCAGTGATAAGCGCCGTTGTTGTAATGATTCCCATCCCAGATCCTGTATCATTTCCGTAACGCTGTCTCCCCTGTATCGTGACAATACGAAACGAGCTGCCCTTCTTTGCCCTCCGTCAAACCCATTTGATAATGATCCCACACTGGGCTGCAATACTCCAAAAATGGACGGACAAGCGTAGTGTATGCAGTTGCATCTTTTAAGGGTTCTGCCAATAAAACGCAGTCTCTGGTTCGCCTACGTGTTCTTTCCAATTTAAGTCTGAAGTAATAGTAATTCCTAGGTATTTTGTGGAGTTTACGACCTTCACTTGTGATGGATTTATCTTGTAAATAAAGTTCAAGGGATTTCTTTTCGTACTCATGTGGACGACTTCACACTTCTCATTATTTAGAGTCAATTGCCAATTTTTACACCATACTGATGTCTTATTCAGATCGTTCTGCAGTTGGTTTTGATCTTCAGTGATTTTACTAGACGGTAAATGACGGGGTCATCTGCAAACAACCAAAGAGGACTACTTAGATTTTCCCCTAAATCGTCTATGTAAATAAGGAACAGCAGAGGACAAATACCCTGGGGAACGCCCGATATCACCTCTGTTTTAGTCGATGTCTTACCATCGATTACTACGAACCGTGTCCTCTCTGACAAGAAATCCTCTATCCAATCGCAAATTTGGGGCGATAAACATTAACCACGCAATTTGATTAAAAGCCGTATGTGAGGTACGGTGTCAAAAGCTTTCTGGACATCAAGAAATACGGAACCGATTTGCGAACCCTTGCCGATAGCACCCATCACTTCGTGTGAATAAAGAGCTAGTTGTCTTTCGCATGAACGATATTTTCTAAATCCGTGTTGACCTTGGGTCATTAAATCGTTCTGTTCGAGATGATGAAACAAAACACAGGCAACACCAATGTAATAGTTGCTGGCAGACATTATGTGCTCCACGGATCTGCCATGTACTTTATAGTTGTACGGCAGCGAATGTTTTCAGCTATTGATTTGATTTGATTTGATTTTTCCAGGGAAGCCAAAACAGTCTTGGTCCAACCCGCCACTGCCCGCACCGAAACTAAGTTTATTGTGCGGTATCGCTCCCTGTATATCTAGAAAAGCCAACCAATGCCCTTGAACAGTGCAAGGAGTCCCTTTACCGTCATCACAGATCCTACATTTAGGGTCCTCTTCTGTTATTCCCATTGTATGTAGGTGTTTTTTGAAATTCCCGTGGCCTGTCAGCAATCCAACCATGGGTCTAATCTCTCTCCTGTTCAGGCCCAGGATTGCAGAGCTTCTTTTAAAACATGGCTTTGGCATCATTACCTTGCCATGTTTTTGTTAGTAGACTTTGGTCCAATATTCTACGTGCTGTCTTCTTAGCCAGTTACGTAGCTCTAATTTGATCATTGCCTTGGTGATCGTCAGGACAGGTTCCGGTCCAATAAATGGAGTCTCTGCCCCATCCTGGCTAATCTGTCGGCATGTTCGTTGCCACTGATCCCCGAGTGGCCAGGGACTCACAATAGGTTTACTCTCTTGCTTTCCCCTAGCTCCACCAGAACCCTGTGACATTCTGCAACAATTTTAGACCTTGTTGCAGGAGCTGCCAGTGATCTCAGGGCTGCCTGGCTGTCTGAATAGATACAGATGCTACGATATTTGTAGCACCTACGCAAATTCACCTCCACACATGCCCTGATGGCAGTGATTTCGGCCTGGAATACTGAGGCCAGTTTCCCTAGAGAGATGACGCCCTGCAGTCTTGGCTTGCACCCCGTATACCACAGCCCCAACTCCTTTGTCTGATTTTTATCCATCAGTGAACCAGACAATATCCTCCGTATGGTGTAGAACTATTTTCTCCGACTGCTCCCTACTTCCAATTGTTGTACTGAAAGGTTTGTTGAAGCAGTATGGGGTTATAATATAGTCGGCTGGCACTTCCCCTACATTTCCTATATTTACCTCACTCACTATTTTAGTGTGTGATTCTGGATATCCCAAAGAGTTCCAGTTGTTGCCAGATTTCAGTCTGTATGCACCAGCCGCTGCTTCCATCATGAGCCAAAGGTGTAATGGGGGCATATCCAGCATGTTTTCCATCCCAGCAGTTGGTGTGCTGCTAATTCCACCTGTTATGGCTAAGCAGGCTACTCTCTGCACCTTACCAAGCTCCTTAGCAGCAACCTGCTGTTCTACCTTCTTCCACCACACGACCACCCCATAGGTGATCCTTGGTCTAATCACTGTGGTGTATATCCAGTGCATGACCTTGGGGCTCAGGCCCCAATTTTTGCCACAAGCTCTCCTGGTATTCACAAGAGTACCTTTTGCCTTGGAGCAAATATTCCTGACTTGAGGGGTCCATGTCAGTTTCTCATCTAGGGTAACTCCTAGATATTTCACTGCCTCCTTCACAGGTAGCGCTTCATTGAAAAGCTTTAGATTCCAACTTGAATATTGTATATGCTTATTTGTGAATGGTACAACAACAGTCTTCTTAGTACTAACCCCCAGATACTGTTTTCTGCACCAGTCTTGCACTATGTCAAAAGCACCTTGTGCCATATTCTTTACTGTGTCAGCAAATTTGCTATGAGAAGATCATCTGCGTATCCTTGGCAAAAGTACTGCCTAGAGTTTAATTCTCCAATGAGATCATTCACCACTAGATTCCACAATAAAGGGGAATGAACTCCTCCTTGTGGGCAACCCCTAATGGAGTTGATTCCCATTTTTTCATTCATCATGGTAGCTTCTATCTTTCTTCCACCGAGCATGGCCCTAGTCCACCTACATATTGTGGTCCCTAGGTCATGCACCTCTGCTGCCCTAACCATGGAATCGAAGGCCGTGTTGCTAAAAGCCCCCTCGATGTCCAGGAAGATACAGAGGGCTATTCCCTGAAAGTGTAGTGCTTTCTCCACCTTTCCAACGAGTTGCTGGAGAGCTGTCTCACATGATTTACCTGCGTGATATGCATGTTGATTTGAATGTAGAGGAGCCCTACTTAACCTCCTTTCTCCAACATGCACACTAACCAGCTTTTCCAATGTCTTAAGAATGAAGGAGGACAGGCTGATTGGTCTCATATCCTTGGCCTTGGTATGATCAACCAACAGTTGGTTTTCAGCTATTACTAACCCAGCAGGTCGGTCTGCGGCAGCCAGTAGCGCGCCATGACGTTGCCGGGCAACGGCGCGTCCGCGGGCAGTTTGGAGGCGTGGCAGCGCAGCAGCACGCGCTGCTCCAGGCGGCCCAGGGCGTCCAGTAGCGCGCGCAGCTTGGCCGGCGGCAGCGTGTGCACGGCGAAGAGGCTGCCGAACGACACCAGCACGGCACCGGCGCCGCCCGCAGCCGCCGACAGGAACTCAGCTATCTCCTGGCAACAGAGTGACCGCACTGGACGCTGATACCACAGTCGCCGGCCGCGGTGGCCGAGGGGCCTGTGGCGCTACAGTCACGGTCTGCACGGCCACTGCGGTCGGAGGTTCGAATCCCCCCTCGGGTATGGATATTTGTACCGTCCTTAGTATAAGGTAGTTGATAAGTAGTTTGTAAGTTTAGGGACTGATGACCCCGTAGTTAAGTCCCATAAGCTTAACAAACATTTGAACATTTGATACCACTAATAAAAAAAAAGGAACAACTTCCTGATGTTCTGCAAAACTTTTTATTATTATTACTTTTTTTTGGTCACAAACCGGCTTTCGGCTTCTTCGGCCATCATCAGGTGACAACGGAATGTAGTACACATGTTTTCGAAGATGTTAAGATTTACAAAGATGTTATCAGAGAAAATCGATACTTCACAGGAAAGTTCATCGCAAATAGTTATTTATGAGAGTTATTAACATTTATATAAAAATATAATAAATATGTGTAAAGAATCAAAACTAATATGATTTTTATTGAAAAGGAAGTTTGAAAATAAAACTTATTTCACAGAGGTGTAGAGGGCAACCGGATCTGATCGTTTAAAACTAAACTAGCATTCTGAGCCAAATGTTTATTGATTTCCAATATTTCCAGTTGTGTCACCTTTCTGCTTTTCTTCAGGGGATGTAGAATCTCACATTTGGCTCAGGATGCTAGTTTAGTATTAAACGATCAGATCCGGTTCCCCTCTACACCTCTACTGAAATAAGTTTTATTTTCAACCTCCCTTTTCAATAATAATCGTATTAGTTTTGATTCTTTACACATATTTATTATATTTTTATATAAACGTTAATAACTCTCATAAATAAGTATTTGCGATGAACTTTCCTGTGAATTATCGATTGTCTCTGATAACAACTTTGTAAATCTTAACATCTCTGAAAACATGTGTACTACATTCAGTTGTCACCTGATGATGGCCCAAGAAGCCGAAAGCCGGTTTGTGACCAATACAAAAAATTAATAATAATTTAAAAAAAGTTTTGCAGAACATCAGGAAGTTGTTCCTTTTTGATATTATTATCATGTTCTGTCAAGTACCGACGGAAAAATCAATTAATTTGATACCACAGTCTAGCATATACAGTCGCGACACTCACTGCTGTGAAAGTTGTTATCAACTGACAGCTGCAACGACACTAGCGCTCCTAGTGGTGGCAAAGCCGCCGTAGGAGTGATGTTTGTTTATAATCATTTGTGTACGTAATTAACGAAGTAGTATAGTTTCTGCGTTACAAGCATTAGTAAAATATTAAGAGATCTACATAAGAAGGACATTGATCTAAAGACAGCCGAATTTAACTGATTCAAAGGTGTAATGAACAACTTCGTCATCAACGAATACTTACGAATAGGGACTGATGACCTTGTAGTTTGGTCCCCTATAAACCACAACAACAACTTACGAATATGTGTTGTTGTGCAGCTTATTCCGCTGAAAGTAATTAGAACATAAACATAAGAGAAACATAAATTTCTATTAAGGTATGTTCTTACTATGATAAGCATTAGTAAAATATTAAGAGATCTACATAAGAAGGACATTGATCTAAAGACAGCCGAATTTAACTGATTCAGAGGTGTAATGAACAACTTCGTCATCAACGAATACTTACGAATAGGGACTGATGACCTTGTAGTTTGGTCCCCTATAAACCACAACAACAACTTACGAATATGTGTTGTTTTGCAGCTTATTCCGCTGAAAGTAATTAGAACATAAACATAAGAGAAACATAAATTTCTATTATGGTGTGTTCTTACTATGATAAGAGTGTTTTGACGCTTATAAATTCGGTGTGTAGTCTAATGATTCGAACATTTTTAGGCTTCACTCGTCTTTCTGATACGCGCGTGTTCGTTTGAGTGTCATTACTTTAGCTTAAGAAGACAATGTCTTAAAGATTCTTTCCGTTTGCTGTTCAGCTGTAGCAACAACTGCGGAATTGGGTTCTTCTTTGTTAAAAACAATTTTTATTGCTTTTTCCGTTTTCCTACCAGGCCTGTGACGTTTCTCCTTCAGCTACATCTGTTCAAATGTTCAAATGTTTGTATAGTCTATGGGACTTAACTACAGGGTCATCAGTCCCTAAACTTATAAACTACTTATGAACTACTTACGACCTAGGACGGCACAAATATCCATGCCCGAGGGGGGTTTCGAACCCCCGACCTTAGTGGCCGTGCAGACCGTGACTGGAGCGCCTCAGTCTCCTCGGCCACCGTGGCCGGCTGCTACATCTGTGGTGACCGCTTTGGTACGTTACCTAGTGTAGTTATTGCATTCCAACGTTCCACTCTCATTGATTTTACTGGATTTGTAGTGAAGAACCCATAACGTTCCTGAGTAGAAAAGCGACGAATTTTTGCCAAAGGCACGTCTCTAAGTGATTCTTAGCCATTTCCTATTTTTAATAGAAAATGATATAATTCTGCAAAGCCTGTAGGTTACAAGATAATAGTTAATAAACTGTCCTGCAATGTACCGTGTGCAGAGATCGCAGTAAACCTAATAAAGACAAAGATGGAGCTAATTTTTAAATGCTACCTATTTTTATGGCATTACATACGTTCCCTAGAGTGAAAAGTCTGTAAAAATCAATATTAACGATACCATTCGCACTCGTCCAATGTCGCATTCAGAAACGTAGCTTGCCGGCCGCTTGGAGCGCTGCAGTCGTAGTGTATAACAAAAATCTGCAGGAGTGTCGTGACTGTATATGTTAGACTGTGCTGATATCGCCACAACCCAGTGGTCGACTGAGGCTGTCGGATGCCCGGGGCGGCGGCAGAACAATATGAGGCCCCCCCGGTCCACTTGGGAGTAGATGTATGGGGGCCTACTACAAAAAAGTAACTCTTGAGATTTGGAGGCCCCCCAGGACATATGAAACGGGACAGTCTAAGGAAAATATGGCTTTCGAGATTTGGAGGCCTCATAACAAGAGGGAATGCTTAAAAAAAAAAAAAAAAAAAAAAAATTGCTTTCGAGGTGTTAGGAGCTCCCCCCCCCCCCAAGACGAGACGCCCGGTGCTGTCCGCCCCCTCCACGAAACCCTTAGTCCTCCTGTAACGATACACTTAAGTCTCTTTTTTTTTTTTCCTTTTTTTCTTTCTTTCTTTTTGTGCCGCGGTGGAGTAGCCGAGCGGTCTAAAGCGTCTCGCTGCGGAGCGCGAGGTTGCTCGCCGTGGAGGTTCGAGTCCTCCCTGGGCTTAGGTGTGTGTGTTTGTCCTTAGGTTAGTTTACCTAGGTTTAAGTAGTTTGTAAGCTACAGACTGATGACCACGCAGTTTGGTCCGATAGATTTACAGACATTTGAACATTTTTTAAATTTTTTTTTTATCTTTGATCAGCGATGCTTATCGCCTCCGGTTCCCTCTGACTCGCAATGCCACTAATTTAATTTCGTTCGTCATTTTTTTACTTCCCAAACAAGCGAGAAGGCGGAACCGTGATAGTAGTTTTACTCTCCCTCTCTCTGGTCTGTATATGATGTGACGTCTTTCATACCTGTATCCACTTATGTAAGTAGGAAGAATGATGCAAATTGTTGCTGAAAATATATTATTTAAATTTGAAAGCATTCCCTCTACTTGGTTTTCATTTAAATCAAACTCCTCCACGTCAAATATTTAATTTCTTAATACTTTCAGACGCCATTACAATCGCTTCGCATTGTCTGCAAAATTTCAATCAATCAATCATCATTATACAATACTTTGCTTGATTTTAGAACCTGCAGTCGTTTCTTTTGTAATTTCACTATGCTTACAAACTACTTAAACCTAGGTAAACTAACTTACGGACAAACACACACACCCATGCCCCAGGGAGGACTCGAACCTCCTTGGCGAGCAACCGCGCGCTCCGTAGTGACTTCGCATTCTCAGTTGTGTTCGTTACCTGAATCCTTGCACTTCCAAGCTGTAGAGTCCTTCCTTTGTACGCTTAAATATTCTTAAATGTTTTTCGTGTTCATTTGGTAGCTAAATTTGATGATTTTCGGAAACTTCTCTGTACTTTCGGTGTCCACCCTTTGTCTCAGGACACGTGAACGAAATGAGACAAAGCCTTCAGCTTGACCCATCCTTCTGTGCACTCGAGTCGTTAATGTTAAATTTGCTCTAGGCGCCTTGGTATCCAGTATGTGTAATGCGATAAGTTTCGCCGATTTTTGGTAGTTCTAAACGTAACCTCAGTACCCAGTGGCCCACGTGTATTACAAATAGCGTGTTCTATTCTGCAACCTTCCCCATTCGATAGATCTCACTATCCTTAGTAGAGCGAATGGTTACACGACCTCTTTCGCGATTTTATTTCTTCCAAAATTGAATTTTTTCACATTGTACAAATTTTGTGGACTCCGTAGCATGTTGTATACTTACGTAACCTTGCTTATTAGATAGATCTCACTTCCTGAGCGTAAGCCGCAAGTCCATATGTCACGGAACCAAGTATTTGTTTTAATGGTGAACGATTAAGAAACGTTCGACCTGCTGTTCCGATCAGCGTTCTGTTGCTCAAAAATTCAAATCTTTGTAGAGCTTATGGGAGTTAACTACGGGGTCATCAGTCCCTAAACTTACAAACTACTTATGAACTAGCTAATACTAAAGACGGCACAAATATCCATGCCCGAGAGGGGATTCGAACCCCCGACTGTAGTAGCCGTGCAGATCGTGACTGGTGCGCCACAGACTGCTCGGTCACTGCGGTCGGCCCTATTGAATGTCAATTTCGTTATGCGAAAGAAGTTGACGTTTATACCAAGTTGCTTTCCTTCGTGCAAGTACAAATTCAAGGCGGAAGTACCGCGATGAGAGTTTTTCGCCAAGCTGAACGTACAGAATTCTTTTTACACTTGAGTTGTAATAGCTTTGTTTAATTTGTATGTTATTTACTTTTTGTAATTATATTTTGCAGCTTCCATTAATATTATTCTTTCTGATGACAGGGACCTCTCTAGAAAGACTTGCCTTCCCACAAAGAATTTCTGTGCCGACTATTTCCAATATTATTGTTGAAGTAATTTCACTTCCATAAAGGGAGCTTGTTGTTTATGTTGTTGTCTTCTGTCCGGAGACTGGTTTGATGCAGCTCTCTATCCTATTCTACCCTGATCAAGCCTCTCCATCTCCTCATCTCCTGCTTACTGTGTTCATCTCTTGGTCTCCCTCTGCGATTTTTATCCCAGCACACTTTCCTCCAATGCTAAATTCACGATTCCTTGATGTCTAAGAATGTGTCCTACCAATCGATCACTTCTTTTAGTCAAGGTATGCCAGATATTTCTTTTCTCTCCAATTCTGTTCAGGACCACATCATTAGTTACGCAATCCACCCACTTAATCTTCACCATTATTCTGTAACACCACATTTCAAAAGCCTCTATCCTCTTCTTGTATGCACTGTTTATCGTCCATGTTTCACTCCCATACAAAGCAACACTCCACACAAATGCCTTCAGAAATGCCTTACGCTTAAATTAATATTCGATGTTAACAAATCTGTCTTTTTCAAAAACGCTTTTCTTGCCATTGCTATTCTGCATTTTATATCATCTGTAGTGCGACCATCGTGTGGTATTTTACTGCCCAAATAACAAAACCTCCTGTTGATTCCAGAATTTGAAAGAGATTATTCCAATCAACATTGTCAAAAGCTTTTTCCAAATCTACAAAAGCTAGAAATGTAGGTTTGCTTTCCCTTAATCATCTTCTAAGATAGGCCGATGATAATTGCCTCACATGTTCCTATATTTGTCCTGAATCCAAACTTATCTTTCTCAAGGTCAGCTTCTACCACCTTTTCCATCCTTCCGTAAAACATTCGTGTTAAAATTTTGCAACCATGCCTTATAAAACTGATGGTTTGAAATTTTCCCGGTGAATCAAATGTTCAAAAAGATTTCGCGTTTGCAGCCGGTCGTCATAAACTTCATTCCACGATATTTCAACTGGACACGTGCCAGTATCTTAATTTCTGTAATTTTCAAACCTGTCTGCGTCTGATTTCTTTGGAATGGGGATTATTACAGTTTTCTTAAATGTCTGAGGGTATTTCGCCTGTCTCATACATCCTACTCGCCAGGTGAAATAGTTTTGTCCTGCCTTGCTCTCCCAGAGACTTCAAAAGCTATGAGGGAATGTCATCTACTCCTGGGCCTTTTTCCGACCCAGGTCTTTCAGTTCTGTGTCGAATTCAACTTACAGTACAGTTTCTCCTATTTCGTCTTCATCTACTTCCTCTTCCGTACCTACAACTTTGTCTCTAAGTTCATTTCCTTTGTAGAGGTCCTCTATGGACTCTTTCCATCTTTCAGTTTTCTCTTGTTTGCTGAGGACTGGTATCCCATCTGAGTTCTTTACATTTATACAGCTGCTTTTCTTGTCTCCCAATGTTTCTTTTATTTTACTGTAGGCGGTATCTATTTTTCCCCTATTTAAAAATTCTTCTACTGACTTGCATTTGCCTTCTTGCCACTCTTGCTTAGCATTTTTGGCACTTTCTGTCTATCTAATTTCTTTGTCTTCTGTACTCCATTTTGCCTGTTTCATTTATTGCATTTTTATAATTTCTCTTTTCATCGATTAAATTCAGATTTTCCTGTGATATACAAGGATTCTTTTAATTCTTGCCTTTTTACCCATTTTTACCTCTGCTGCCTTCACTATTTCCTCTCTCAATGTAACTAATTCCTCTTCTAATATTTTATTCCCCTCAGTTTCTGTCAATTGTTGGCTATAGCTGCCTCCGAAATTCTCAACAATTACAGGTTCCTTCAATGTTTCCTTATTTGCCTAACTTCTGCAGGCTATTTTTCAGTTTCATGACCAATAAGATATGGTCAGAGTCTATATCAGCCCATGGGTACGCCTAACAGTTTAAAACCTAGTTCCGAAATCTGTCTTGCCATTATAAAATCTATCTGATACATTCCGTTGTCTCCTGGTCTCTTCCACGTATGTAACCTCCTTTCGTGATTATTAAACTAGATGTTTGTTATGATTAAGGGATCTTAGGGAACTAAATTTTGCTTTGCTAATTTGCATTGGAATTCCTGGCACCACAGTTTCGAGTCTTCGTGCAACTGTCTTTCTGACATGCTACACTATTACAGATTTTTTATAATTTATAGTTAATCAAGAAGACGTATTCAAACTCAATTTTATATGATCATATTTCTGCCACTTTCTTCATAAATAGCGTTCTTTGTAATTCATTAGAATACAGATGATTTACTGCATCTTCCCTGTGTGCCTTAATCAAAACTGCAATTACAGCCCTGTTCCACTCATTTCATACCATACATTACTCCAACAAAGCAAGCAATTTGGGTAAGCACGCATTCATTTCCACATGTAAACATGACAGCGGCACCACGAGCTCACGCCTGCACTTGCGCGCCCAGATCTTTGCTTGTAAATTTTGCACCAGGGCTGTTGTGTAGTGTACTAGATAATACGAAACCGTCGGAGCTCACGAAATGCTGATACTTAAGCGATTACGCCACAAGATGGTGCGCAACGTAATATGCTCACTGTTAGCGCAATCATAGTGTAAACTGGGCTTAAGGAGATGGTGCACACTGCAGGGGATTTGGTTTCAGTCAGAACCGCATCCGTTCTCGTCGGCTGAAGGAAGCGGGGATTCAGTTTCGGTCCCTTGTTTCTCGTTGCCGCCCATAAACGTTTGACGAATCACGTGGGAAATTGGGAGAAAGTTCTCCGCTTCTGTGGCGACCACTAATGTCTTACTGATTCGCCTGATTCGCAATAGTGACAGCGCAACTTGGCATTGTAAGTGGGAGACGTACATGAACTGTTTGAGTGCTGGTTAAGTAGGAACAATGTAGCAAAACCAATGATGTGCTTGTGCGATTTGAAATATTAAATACGTTTATTAAGAACTGCGAAAGTCCATTTCGAACCTACATCCAGCTACCCTAACTTGAGCAATCCCTGCCTGATGATGCCAGTAAGATAACCATTTAGGCTCCTTCCTCTCTGACGTCTTCTTCAGTCCTGATTATCCCCACTTACTCCCTATTTCCAGACGTCCATGAAAAAGTGGTTGTCTCCACCCCATTCCTAGGTCCTGGCATCCAGTACCTGGAGCACATTCCCCTCCTCTCAAACACAGAACACAATATACAGTTAATACTACGCATCAAAAGCACCACAGCTCCCAGCTGCGACTGCATCACTTATCGCCACATCAAGGAATGCCCTGTCCCTTCCTCACCACCTGGCTACTACCCTCTCCCCTATAACATCATCCTTTACACTGCCTTCTACTCCAGTCTGTAGAAGACATCCTGTTGTCACATTATCCTCAAATAGAAGAGACCTGAATCTGCCACCTCCTCTTACAGGCCAATCAGCCTCACCCCATCTCACCACCATCCCCATCTCCACCTCCTGCAACCCAACAATGAGTGTGGATTTCGCCCTTCCTTCTTCTCTGACAACCAACTCCTCCACCTAACCCAACTCCTCTCCATCCAATAAAATTATCGTCGTGCCACCATCTTTGTGTCTTTGGATCTGGAAAGGGCCTATGAATGGGTCTGGCCACATAGCCTGCTTTTCAAGCTCGAGACCTATGCAATTCCCATCAACCTTAACCGGGCCATTGCCTCCTTTCTTTCCAATCACCCTACCTACATCACTGTCTCTAACACCGACTCTTATCTTTTCTACCCCTCCTCCAGCACGTCACAAGGATTCGAACCCTCTCAACTCCTATACCTCTTCATTATGCCTAGCCCTGCCCCCTACTGTTCACCTTTTCCAATATTCTGATAACACCGTCTTGCTCATCTTGGCTCCCACCCTCACCCATTCCCGATATCTCCTCCACTTGTTGTAACTACATGCTCCTTTCTATCGATCCCACCAAAACCCAGGCGATCATTGTAGGTCAAACACCACCTCCTCCTGTCCTTATTACTTTTACCTTCCCCTACACGGTAGCCCTATAGGTCTCACCCCACCCTTAAATACTTAAAACTGACCATACACCGTACCCTCTCCTGGACTCCCTACCTCTGCGCTATCCAAGATAAAGCCTGCTCCCGCCTCTGCCTCCTGAAACTCTAATTTCATTGAACCTGGGATCTACAACCTTCCACAGTCCTTTACAAATACTTCAAGATCCTGAATCACCATGACTCACCTTCTGTATCCCTTTCAATCTCCCATCTGGGATGTGGATTGTTAATAATCTCATTCCCTTCCCCCAACTTGCCCTCTTCATTGAACACCTCTGCCTCCCTACCATACTCAAAAACTGAAACCCTTTGTCAATTCACAGACGCTGGTTCATTGCTGCACTTCCCTCACTGTATTCCCCCTACCCTCCTCCTCCGTATTCTCTCGTATGGCAACTTCCGCAACTTCCCCTCCTAGGTAATGCCTTCTACCCTGAAATTTATCCTTCCTACAAGCTGGGATAATACCCATACCTCCCTCTTCCTATCCTTCCCTCCCCCCCACTTTCCTCACCATTTTTCCTGCCTACTCCTACCTCCGCTAGTACGTCCAGTACCCCTCCGCTCTCTTGCCCCTCCTCGATTCCTAGGAACATCCTGCCCCTCCTTCCTCTTCCTGGCCCAGCGGCCCCTTCAAATTTCCCTTCTTTTCTCACCTTCCCCTTATTTCTCCTCCCATATCCTCTCACCTCCTCCCCTAGCACACTTCCCCATCATTCATCACCACCATGCGTCTACATTGTGAAGCTACATCAGAGTATGTTTTATTCTCAGTATGGTTTTAAATAAACTGCAACTGGCCAACCCGCAGCCGACGTCCTGGGCGATTTTATTCTGCGGTGTTTTCCTGTTCCTCCATGTTTACAGTTCTGTGTGACCTTCGTCATCACCATTTTCCATGCTCTATCAAAGACTCCATACACACTCCATCTTTTTAATTTCATTGTGTCTTCCATCATAGTCGCCATGTCATTTGAATTGTTGTCTCCAGATTTTATCACCGTTACATTTTGTAATTGATTACAAGTAAATATGGTAATTCTGTAGACTGAAGAGTGCCTGCCTGCTTTGCCAGCCCGCTCTTCAATAGGGAATTGAAAAAGAATAAAACATTTTCATCGTAGTTCCCAAACCATTTTAATTTAATAGAATACAGATTAGGAACATCCTGTTTCAGTTTAGAGAAGCTAGAGATCAATAGCAGGCATTCCACTATTGCTTTCAGGCTGCTGATAACATTAACCTCCAGTCTCTAGAGAAGGTGGTATTACGTAAAAGTCATGCAGAAAAACGGACAAAATTATTTACTGAGACAAACGTTTACAAGAAGGAAACGACTTGACAGGCTCAGGAAAGGAGGAAAGGAGGATGAAGTAAGTTAGTGGTGGGTGAAGTAACAACTACCTAACAATGGAAAGTGGTTGAATTCATGTGCAGGTGGAGAAACGTGGACCACTTTCCCGGTAGAGTTCACCCTGACAGATGGATTTTGGGAAAGTGAATTGTCGACTCTCGGAAATACCGAGAAAGAAAAAATTTCAACCTCTTGA
Source organism: Locusta migratoria (assembly GCA_026315105.1). NCBI lineage: Eukaryota > Metazoa > Arthropoda > Insecta > Orthoptera > Acrididae > Locusta > Locusta migratoria. Next base: position 438,540,442 of record CM048748.1, on the reverse strand, counting down.
ATGCTATGAAACAATATGATAATAGGAGATGAAAATAGAAATAACAAGTAAATGACTATGAAAAACAAGTAAATTAGGAACAGGGAAGAGTTCAATCTCAGGACATACACTATTTTACACCTTTGTTCTCTTGGTGAAGTTTGGCAACTGTCATACTAAAAATTGGGTACAGAATATGAGTCACATGGAAACAAGAAAATATGATGAACAATGAGGTTAGGGGATATGACTCGTAAAACTACCACATAAATGAAAACAAGACATAAACAGGGTATGAACTACACAGCAACAAAGGAATTCAAAGGCTCACACCACAAAAACTGAATACAAGAACATCTGGTACTTGTGTTGAGCAAGGGGACATCATGCAATTATACAGACACCAAACTGAACACCTTGAAAAGATCCTTCAGATATCAAGCAGACAATTTCTCTTGCCACGGCAGATTAGCCATGCATCCTGGGGCGTCGTGCTGCGGTGCGGGCGTCAGGTCGCCGTCGGGGGTTCGAGTCCCACCCGCCCTCGGGCATGGGTGTTTGTGTTGACCTTAGGTCAGTTTACCTTAGTTTAAGTAGTTTGTAAACTGCGGACTAATATCCCAGCAGGTGAGTCCGATATATTTACAAACAACAATTTCTCTTACAAGTCAATATGAACACAAATCTCTATGCAACCTAACAACATGACCATATAATCACTAGTTCTCGGTTCTTCCAAGTTGCTCTATGTTGCACATATTGACCTTGAACAGTCAACTGTTTCATTTTTTCTACAGTCTTAAAATTGGTACACATTCTTCCTGTTTTCATGCTTGAACGTTGTTTAATATTTGACAGACTAAGACGTGGGTCAACTTACTAGTAAATGGGACTGGGGTTAGGAGTAGTTTCCCCAATAAGTAAATAAAAAAAAATATCATTTTGCTCGAGTTTTCTTCAGAATATTCGACTGACTGATACAGAAAATAGTTATACATGCAAATTTGTAAAAGTTAAAGAGGAAATGTTGTATAATATATCCTCTATCCAGATTCATAAGTGGAGAGAAAAGAAAAATATTAAATACTTGACTCTAAGGTCAGTTGATTGGATACATAGTGAGACATGAACAAATTATCAGTTTCGTATTGGCACTAATTTTGCACAGTAATAATTCTAAGGACTAAAACATGAGCAGAGGTAGTAGTTTCAAATAAACGTGTGTTTTGAGATTGAAGATCAATCAAAAATAAATTGTTTGTCAACTTTTGGACCAAACAGCTATCGTCATCAGTCAATAGATTTACAAACTACTTAAACTGACTTACACTAAGGGCAACATGCAAACTCATGCCCGAGGGAGGACTCAAACCTATTGTGGGAATGGCCACCCAGTTTGTAGCACGATGCCTTGGATCACAAAGCCCAACAAAATACAGACAACCGGACTTGATATGGGGAATCGAACTTGCAACACCTTCTCCTGGAATGGACAAGCTAAATGGGGTTATGTATATTACAATCTATTAAGTTATTTGTTCTGTCCTGTTCATAGATACGTGGCTGAAAAGTTTTGCACAATGGCTGGATCAGATGAAAGATCAATCCAACAGTTTGGTGATTTAAATAACGTGTGTGTGACACCGCTGGCATACCTGTGGAATAGGCTTGGGCTCCTTAATGTGGAGTCCTCCAACTTCAACAACATTGGGTAAGAGCGGCACAGCTCCACTGATCGACCAGTGGGAGTTGACGAGCACCAAGCTGGTGGAGGAGACAGACTGCCACAGCGGCGGCACGTCGGGGCCCAGGTGACGACGGTGCAGGGCGGCCGTGTCCACTTGTAGAGTCCACTGACGCACCTGTTGACAGATAGGCGGCGTTATCAGGTAGAGAGGCTGTGGCAACACAGCAGCACCACCAAAATGTTCAAATGTTTGTTAAGCTTATGGGACTTAACTACGGGGTCATCAGTCCCTAAACTTACAAACTGCTTATGAACTACTTACGAACTAGGACGGCACAAATATCCATGCCCGAGGGGGATTCGAACCCCCGACCGTAGTGGCCGTGCAGACCGTGACTGGAGCGCCTCAGTCCCCTCGGCCATTGTGGCGGGCAGCACCACCATGTATTGTGCCAGTAGAGGAGGGCGTTTGGCAGAGTGGTGGCAGCTTGCAACGCTGCAGCGCTGCTGTTTCCACCTGCAGGGTGTGCTGCACCGGCGTTAGGTAGCGATGGCAACAATGCTGCGCCACATTGTCACACCTGCAGCAGTGCATGGAAATTAGGAAGGCAGCAGGTGGAATGGTGTCATGTGGCTGCTCTGCTGTGTTGGAATGTACATGTGAAGGGCCTGCTCTTGGACTCACTACCAGTGGAGCGGCCTTAGTGAGACACAAAGCAGAGTGATGGAGGGTGCCAATACCGCAAGCGGTGCCACGTAAAACCTTCAAGACTTGTCTCAGCGCTGCATACAGGAACAATAAGCCTGAAAGCGGTTATACAGGCTACAAGGACAAAGAAAGTTACAATCTCCCTTCTCATCGCATAGATGTAGCCTGTAGCTCGATAGTACAGAGTTCCACTCTGTACAGTATGCCTGGTGCAGAGTAGCAAATAATTTATGTGCTGCCATGAATGTCCACACCACGGCGCTCAGTACACTACACCAAAGTAGCACTCAGTGCGTCCAATAGAGAGCAGTGTGAGGATCACCAGATCTCACAGGCGTGACAACTACACTGCTGTTTCTACAGTCCCCCCTAGCCAACCACTTTACGCCATGCTGCCATGTGCGTTGCCATGTGCTTTGTCAAACACCTTTTTCTGCGGATACGGATGCTGTGTCAAGCACATTGATCATGTGTTTTGTGTGCCAGCCTCATCACCAATTTTGTGTCTCGTTTCCGACGTAGGTGTCGGTGGCCGAGTAGAATGAGACCGACACAGGAATAAAGGATGCACGCTTGTGCGGTATGGAGGTGACCAGCCAGTGGGACAGCAGAAACTAGAAACACTAGAGTAAATTACAACGAGATATATATTTCATAGAAAGATTACAATACTTATCTTTCATAAGTTTCATGACTGCAGAACGCTGATACATAGATTAGTTAGAGGCCTGCCTACTGATCATTCCTAGTGCCTATCCGACAGCCAAGTCTTAACTGGTGCCTATCTGATTCCCAAGTGTTAACTGGTTCCTATCTCAGTCCCAAGTGAACGATGTTCAGTCGTGGCCACGAGCGGGATCGCAGCAGAGGGCGCTCGTGGCTGACGTCGTAAGAACGCCGCGCCGTAAGTGCATCGCGGCGCGCGACGAAAGTAGGTGGCGCGCACTTTAGACTTGTGCGACACCACACTGTGCTCCCTATGAAGCAAATAAGTGCATGTTACACCAACAGGAGGAAATTGTTTCTGAATGGAGTCATCGTTATGCTCTTCAGCTCCAGGATATTGCATACACCGTGACTGCATTGTGTTTATTTCAAGACGTTTATTATGTACTGTGTCCATAAAGTATTTTTGTTTATGTGTAACTTATTAAGCACTCTGGCCTTATTGTTTTGTTCTTCCATCGTTTTCGGACACAACAAATCAGTAGTAGCAGAGGCTGACACTTCTGATTGAGTGTCTCGTAGCCTCCCTCGAGAGCATCTTTGTATGTGCAAACAGTATTTCTTTAGGTGTCGCCACATCCAGTGCGGTTTTTAGTGTTCCTCGTCTCTTTCTTTTTCTCCTTTGCATAATGGAGGCTTCTCAAGAAGAGGTTCCTGTTTAATCCTTCAAGTTTACCAAGTTTTAGCCAATGCAGTGCACTTAGCTTTTAAACAACGTGTCAACGAGACTGAGAACACCGGTGGCTGCCTCCGCTGGATACCACCATTTCCCAGTTCGACGCTACTGTGGAAGCAACTTTGCAGCGTACATCACATGTGTTGTTAAGCGCTCATATTTCTTTACTTGGTTTGGAGCCGATATCTTGTGCATCAACATGAAGCTTTTCTGCCAACACAACATCAGTCAGTCCCTTTTCCAGAGGTAACTGCTCCTATTGATAAATATTTTGACTTTCAGATGTTGTCGCTGCCACCTGATCTCAGTTTTTCCACACGAAATGCAATTCATGTAGTTGAAAGGGATGGAGGCAAATTTGTTGGTGACTGTGGACACTCATATGCTGATTTTATTTTGCAGGATGCCATTGTTCAAATTGTTACTTACTCCTGCCTTTGTGCTAAATTTCACTTAAGGATGTAATATGTATCATTGAATTACAGGAATTGTTCGACGTTGTTGAGTTGGAAATTTTGCCCCCTGTTGTAGTTTCCTTTGACACTTGCTAGTGTTCTCCATATGGGCATCCTACATCTTCTGGGTCTCTTAAACAACCTACTTCATGTCCCTGGGAACTCCATTCTGTTGGCAAATTACAATATTGCCGTATGTGTTTAGTTTCTCATGGTAGGTGTGCCTGCAATTTTTGGCAGGCCAAATGACTGTTTTGAGTGAAGGCTGGGCATGTGCAAGGTGTGTGCTCTAAGAAATCGTGTAGTAAGTCTTCCCCTATGTCGGCTTATAACTTCGAGGCCATTACCGTTCTTCAGGCTTCTGCGCCAGTCGGTTTCTGGTGAACCAGCTCTGGCTCACATCTGTTAGCTTTTCCTTTATGCCATATGCCAGCCATATCTCAAGATATCAGTGGTTCTCAGCGTCCCTCTCTAAGGAACTTTACATTCAGCTAAGTATTCATAAACACGTTGTCTAATTCCAGTTAGATACTGGGGTGTTGATGACTTCGGATAATAGGGTCTGCGATGCAGGCTTTCAGTATCTACAATATTGGGATTGCACTGCTGTCTTTGGCAGCTGTTCCTTGACAAAGCAATATCGTTCCATCTGTAAGACAGTTCCTGTGAGAGTGCTTTAGGCTTATGATAGTCTGAATATTTTTGGCCTTAATAATTTTGACATCTTCACATCTTGGATAAAGTGGTGACCATTAACATCCACGTCCGTCATCAAATCATTAAGGCACTTTGTGATAAATTTTATCAACTTTTACTGGATTCTATGGGTATGGCAAAAAGGGTTTTCCCGCCATATTACCTCAAAAACCAGTACCCAGGCACAATTCATCAGAGCTCAAGAGCTTCCTCATACCATTCAGGATAACGTTGTAAAAAAATTACACTGGATGCAGGACATGGGGGGTTCTCAAATCTACCTCTGCTAGTCAGTGAGCAAGATGTTTGTCATTGTCAAAATACCCAATGGTGGCTCTGCTTTGTAATGATTTAAAAGTACTGTTAATGCACAGTCTGCTATATGTCTCTGTGGCTCACAGTTATGCGTGGTTTTTCTAAATTTTCTTTTGTGCTTCCTCTTACATCCAGTCTTGGCTACCAGGAAAGATTGCCCTCCTCCGTTGGGTCTGATAACAACCCATGGTTGACCTCTGAAGAATACACATCCTTCTGAAAGTGTAACGGCATCAGTCACATCCGCTCAGGGCCATTTTCCCCTCAGTCCAATGGCGTGGCTGGACTACTTCGAAGGCACGCACTTCAAGGAACAGGCTCTGATGCTCTTCCTCTCATCATGCTATACGACACCCAGGTTTTCCATGGAAGGCCTCACTGTATTACAAATGTTCAAATGTTTGTATAGCTTATGGGACTTAACTACGGGGTCATCAGTCCCTAAACTTACAAACTACTTATGAACTACTTACGAACTAGGATGGCACAAATATCCATGCCCGAGGGCGGATTCGAACCCCCGACCATAGTGGCCGTGCAGACCGTGACTGGAGCGCCTCAGTCCCCTCGGCCAACGCGGCCGGCTCACTGTATTACTTTTCACCTTCATCTGACAAATTTTACTGATGCCTCCTGGACATCCTCTAAATTTCAGGCCAATGACAGGATCAGATATACAGAAAGGCTCATTTGTCGGATATTGGGCTGTGGCAATCGGATCGTGGCCTGCCCCTTTGCCGTCTCCATCCAGTCACCCATCGCCACTGTGTCCACAAGCATGACACCACCTCGGTGCAGCATTTGGGGGTAGGGGGGCAGTACTTCGTTGTCGTCAATGTCTGCACCACAGTGCTCCGTGCCTTGGGGCCTCTTAGTACTCAGTCCGTCCTCTAGACAGCGTTATTAGGGTTACTTAATTGTTCCCATGGTAGCTATGTTTAGGAACCGTAACTGTGTGAAACAATAAAGAAAAATTCCTATTTTTGTTACCGGTCACTTTATATTTTAGTGTTTTATCCAACATAGCACAATGCGTTTCGAACATGTTTTGCTCATAATCAGGAGCTTTTTATACATACATAAATGCTTATGTTACCCACAATATATTTATTTAAAGTCTATTTTTATTACTGGTGACTGGGGGTAGTTGTGGGAGGAGGGCAGTGGATGGCATTAACTAGTCTTCTGCTGGTCTTCCTGTATGGCACGATTTGTTTCACCACCTGTGTGGGATGTAGACAAGAAAGCAACATGTGTTGTCATGGAATGATTTCTGGTGCTCTGGTGTAGCTACTGCATATTGAATCACTTATACATTGCATGTACATTACACTTACACATAAAAAGTAAGTGAATTACTCCACCATTCCATCACAAAACCTGATGTATTCCTGTCTACATCCCACACAGGTGGTGAAACAAATCGCCCCAAACAGGAAGACCGGCAGAAAACAACACTACATTTTAGTTTATGGCCATCCACTGCCCTCCCCACACAACAATATCAAATGTTCAGAAGTTTGTCAATCTTAAGAGACTTAACTGCGGGCCGGCCGTGGTGGCCGCGGGGACTGAGGCGCTCCAGTCACGGTCTGCACGGCCACTACGGTCTGGGGTTCGAATCCCCCCTCGGGCATGGATATTTGTGCCGTCCTTAGTATAAGGTAGTTCGTAAGTAATTTGTAAGTTTAGGGACTGATGACCCCGTAGTTAAGTCCCATAAGCTTAACAAACATTTTAACTTAACTGCGGGGTCATCAGTCCCTAAACTTACAAATTACTTTTTGTGTCTCGTTTCCGTCGGAGGTGTCTGTGACCAAGTAGAAAGACCGACACAGGAGTAAAGGAAGCACGCTTGTGCAGGTACGGAGATGAGCAGCCAGTGGGACAGCAGAAACTAGAAACACTAGAGTAAATTAGAACGAGATATATATTGCACAGAATTTATACAATACTTAACTTTTACATAGCTCTGTACTGCAGAATGCTGATACATAGTTGAGCTAGAGGCCTGCCTAGTGCCTATCCGATAACCAAGTCTTCACTGGTGCCTATCTGATTCCGAAGTGTTAACTGGTTCCTATCTCAGTTCTAACTGAACGATGTCGTTCAGTGGTGGCCACGAACGGAGTTGTAGCAGAGGGCACTCGTGGCTGAATTCGTAAGAACGCCGCGCCGTGCGTGCATGGCGGCGCGCGCGGCGAAAGTAGGTGGCACGCACTTTGGACTTGTGCGACACCACACCCCTCCCCCCCAAACCGCCGCGCCGTCGTGGCGTAGGGCTGAGGGCCACGGCGACGGCACTGGGAGGAGGGCCTGGGCTGGGGCGTTAATGGTGGGATGGGCGTCGTAGCTGAGGTTGGGATCGAGACGCCGTCCGCGCCCCGGTATACCCCTTGCAATCCGCCGGGAAACCCACCAAAACCAGCGGAAGGGCGCCCACCTCCGCCCAGAGGGAGCAGGTCATCTTCTTCTGAAGTGCGTGGCCCGATCTCGTAGTCCGGGGACGCTGGACCCGTGGACGAACGATGTGGCTGTGCTCCCTGGCGGTGAACTGGGTCTGGAATCAAGATACCGGAGACAGGATCTCGCGGCCTGTGCAAGCGCAATTGGTTTGCGTGGCGCCGCAGCTCCGACCCTGTGGAAGAACGTACAACATACATATTGCGACCGAGTACGCGCTGAATGATGCCTGGCAACCATGTCTCCTTGCTGCTAGCAAACACCCTGTACAGCACCGGCGTAAAAACCTGAAAACGCTAAGCGCCATACGAACCGACTCGGTGCGTGAGAGGCTGCAGCAGGTGAAGGAGAGTGCGGTGACGGCGGCCGTGTAGCAGCTCGGCAGGAGACGGGCCGTCACGTGGCATACACCGATACGAAGACAGGAAAATTTGAAGAGCTTGCTGCCTGGAGTGCTGACCTTTCATCTTTTCCATGTGAGACTTGAATGTTCGAACGAAACGTTCTGCTTCACCATTGGACTGAGGGTGAAAAGGTGCAGTGGTAATATGCTGAATGCCATTCACACGACAAAACTGTTGAAATTCCGCACTAACAAACTGAGGTCCATTGTCACTGACGATAGTTTCAGGCAAACCTTCGATGCAAAACACTGATGTTAAGGCACTGATTGTACTAGACGCCGTCGTTGAGTTCATGGCAATCACGAAAGGAAACTTGCTGAAAGCGTCTACAACAATAAACCAGCGCGTATTCCAGAAAGGTCCGGCAAAATCAATGTGTAAACGTTGCCATGGTCCCTTAGGGCGTGGCCAGTCTGAGAAACGCTGCGGAGGAGCCGCCTAATGCTCCGCACAAACAGTACACTGTGACGTCATGCTCTCTATTTCGGCGTCCATACCATCCCAGGTACAATGACGTCTGGCCAATTGTTTTGTCCTAACAATACCCCAATGTCCTTGATGCAGAAGGCGTAACACTTCTCGTTGCAGGGAACGAGGAACAATCACTCTTGTTTGGTCGTTGTCGGTATGTAACAACAGAACACCCTGACTTAAAGACAATGCATGACGTTGTGTAAAATAACGTCGAACCAGAGGCCGATCAATGTCTTTGGCTCTGGCAGGCCACCCTGAGCGAACAAAACGTGCTACCACACTTAGGTCTGCATCCGCAGCTGTTTCCTGTACAACCCGACGAGAGTTTAAAGGAAAGTCTGCGACAGCGGAAGCGTCTCTGGAGTCTATCTGCCAACATGCCATTTCTGAAGAATCAAAGGACACATCCTGGGCAACCGGAAGTCGGGAAAGTGTGTCCGCGTTGGCATGTTTAGAGGTAGGTCGGTACAAAATCTCATACTGATAATTTGACAATATCAAGGACCATCTCTGAAGCTTTTGTGCCGTTCGTGGCGGAATTGGCGTTGTGGGTGAGAACAACGACGTGAGAGGCTTGTTGTCTGTCAACAAATAGAATTTTCTGCCATAGAGATAATGATGAAACTTTGTGACGCCGTTAATGATTGATAAGTCCTCCTTTTCTATCTGACTGTAATTCTGTTGCGTTGGCGTCAGTAACTTGGATGCATAGGCAATAGGTCGATCGTGAGATCCAATACGATGCGACAATATTGCACCCAGACCGTATGACGAGTCATCAACTGCTAGCACTACAGGCTTATGTGTGTCAAAGGGAATCAAACATGCATCACTGAGCAGCGCAGACTTTAATTTGTCAAAAGCAACCTGACAATCTTTAGACCATACAAAAGGAACATTTTTCTTACGTAAACGATGCAGTGGAGCTGCAATCTGAGAGGCATTGGGAATAAATCTGAAATAATTGTTAAGCTTTCCCATTACTGCTTGCAATTCCTGCACTTTCTTAGGAGGAGGCAGGTCTTTGTTTGCTCTAAGATGTGACTATAAGGGATGAATTCCTTGGGCATTAATCACATGGCCTGAGTACTCTATTTCAGTTTGAAAAAACGAACACTTTGCTTTATTGCAACGTAGACCTGCTGCAGTCAACACTTTGAAAAGGCACTCCAGGTTTGCTAAATGTTCTTCAACTGTACGTCCGGATACCACAATATCATCTAAGTAGTTCGAACAGCACGGTACAGAAACTGTCAGCTGTTCCAAAAAACTCTGAAAAATAGCGGGGGCGGAAGAACTGCCAAATGGTAGGCGTTGAAATTGAAAAAGGCCCGTGTGAGTATTAATGACGAAAAACTGTTTTGACTCGTCATCAAGCGGAATTTGTAAGTATGCCTCTGCTAAATAAATCGTGGAAAATAAGCGAGACTGTCCTAATTTTTCCATAAGTTCATCAGGTCTGGGCAGGGGATAAGTGTCTACAATTGTTTGACTGTTCACTGTTGATTTAAAGTCCGCACAGAGACGAAGTTTTCCTGACGGCTTGGGTACAATTACTATAGGCGAGGCCCACTGACTCGCAGAAACAGGAGAAATCACCCCACTATCTTACCAACGTTTAAGTTCTTCGGCAACTGTATCACGCATTGCGATAGGCACTGGTCTAGCTTTACGAAATTTTGGTACTGCAGATCCTTTGAAAGTTACATGTGCCACGAAGTCTTTTGCACAACCTAGTTCCGATGAAAACAAGTCACTATATTTGTCACACAATGCATTAATTATGTCCTGCGCACTACTGACGAAATTTGAAGCACATCTCTTTGAATTGATAAACCAAACAAGTCAAAAGCATCTAGTCCAAAAATGTTCTGTGTCGATTTGGCCTGAAGAACTACAAAAGCAAATGTTTTTGTTACACCTAGAAAAGAGGTGGGCAGGCTACATGTTCCTAGCACGGCAAATTTTGACCTGTATATGCCGTTAGCATTTGTTGACACGGAGACAATTTTGGCGAACCCAGAAGTTAATAAGTGTCTTTATTCATTAATGTGATAGCAGAACCAGTATCAAGTTGAAATTGCACATTCTTATTTTCAATGGAAAGAGTCACAAAAAGTTTTTGCTTGTGGCGCTCAACAGGTGCGTGAATGTGGGCAATATCTGACACCGGTTGTTTGCTGCACTTGCGCATGCGGGGGCTACCTAGTGAAGTAAGCGGCGCAGACTCGGCACACAGCGGATTATCAACACTATCACTAGATGGTACTACCGCCGGATCGGCGTCCGCACAATGGGAGGCTACTACAGATTCACTAACTACTGCACTAAACTCTTGAGTAGCTACATCAAGTCTACTGTCACTAGCTACACAGTACTGGGCACTTTTACAAGGAGAAGTTGTGGAAGGCACTAGTTGCACTACAGGATTGCACTGTACATAGTCATTTTGCTTGTCCCGAACCCTTTTCCGTTGCACAGAATGACGCGCTCGATGGCGCTTGCGGCGTGGCTCACTACATAGTTTTGCCGTAGGCGCAGAAGAACTTTCTTGCATTTGAGAATCAAAAGAAACACTGTCCAAATCTACAACATGTATGACATTTACAGAATGAATTGTTCTCGAACTTTGCGAAGCAATGTTCTGAAAGGCACCATTCTTGCAATTTTTATTTTTCATACACACTGTTTGTACGTGTCCTGATTTGCCACATTGATTAACAGGTCGCGTTGCTATTAGGGCATTGTGCAAACTTGTGGCGAGATACACATGGGGGACAAGATTTACGAACATTATTTTGAAATGAGCATTGGCGCCCGTTATTCAAATTACTGTTTCTAACACGACGGGGCGACCTTTGTGTCACACTTTTACACTGGCTACTGTTCACTGTCTGTTCAGCACGGCCAGTAGAAAAATAAGAGTCACTAGGGCTAGACTGACAACTACGGCTATGAAAGCGTCCGTTACGGCGCACTGAATTAACACTGTGGCTTTGCATTTCTACATCTGCTAAGTAAAAGGTATCATGCATTTCAATAAGCTGCAGTACACTGTCTAATGAGGGGTCAGACTGTTTTAGAATTGCTGCCCTAATTATGGGGTCCTGAATGTTCTGCGTAATCGCATCTCTTAACATCACGTCACTATAAGAGAGTCCACAAGAGCAAGTAAATTTACATTTGCGGGTTAAGCCCTTCAGCTCCGTAATCCATTCCTGGTGTGAATGCCGCGGTAATTTTTTAAGTCTGAAAAATTGGTACTGTGCCGCAGCTATGAGAACTTTTCTCTCATAATGAGCATTCAGTGCTTCTACAATTTGATCGAATTCTAGATCACGAGGAGATGTGTGGGGGTAAAGTTTCTGCAGTAATACAAAGGTTGGAGTGCCCACTATCGATAAGAAAAGGTTCTTCACTCTCTGACCTGTAATTTGATGAGCCGTGACAAGTTCTTTAAACTGTTCCAGATAATCAGTCCATTCTTCCTCACGTTCGTTGTACTGGCGAAACGTAGGAAGCGGCGCAGCGGCAGGTGTGGGCTGCTGAAGCGAAGGCTGGTTTTGTTGTTGGTGAGCCTGTGCCGTCAACTGGGACACACCTTGCAGTAGTTGCGTGATTTGCGCCGTCTGTAACTGAATAATTACGTTTGGGCTCGGGGTAGTGGCCATGCTGACCGATTAGGCGCCGTGCATACAAGTAAATGAGAACAAAAAGCAAATGCAATATGAAAGAGGACGCTCTGCAACAAAAAAGTCCACAAAACACGGAACAAAATATCTTCCCCCAAAATTCTTATAATAAGGTTGGGTGGGCGGGAGCAATTTCTGCGTGCTCCGACTGCTGCTGTCTGGCTGCTGAAAGCAGGCTGGTCCAAGGTTCGTCTATCGCTCCTCGTCGCCACTTTTGTGTCTCGTTTCTGTCGGAGGTGTCAGTGGCCGAGTAGAAAGACCGACACAGGAATAAAGTAAGTACGCTTGTGCAGGTACAGAGATGAGCAGCCAGTGGGACAGCAGAAACTAGAAACACTAGAGTAAATTAGAACGAGATATATATTGCACAGAATTTATAGAATACTTAACTTTTACATAGCTCAGTACTGCAGACTGCTGATACATAGTTGAGCTAGAGGCCTGCGTAGTGCCTATCCGATAACCAAGTCTTCACTGGTGCCTATCTTATTCCGAAGTGTTAACTGGTTCCTATCTCAGTTCGAAGTGAATGATGTCGTTCAGTGGTGGCCACGAACGGAGTTGTAGCAGAGGGCACTCGTGGCTGACGTCGTAAGAACGCTGCGCCGTGCGTGCATGGCGGCCGCGGCGAAAGTAGGTGGCGCGCACTTTGGACTTGTGCGACACCACACTACTTATGCGCTATCTTATACGAAAGATGACACAAACCTCCATGTCCGAGGGGGGATTCGAATCCCCGACGGGGAACGGCCTCGCACATCGGAACATAGCTCCTCAATGCCCTCGGCCCCTCCGCCGCGGCCAACCACAACGATCCCCAACATTAAGTAAGTAAATCATAGATAAACATAAGCATTGATGTATGAAATAAATGCTCCTGATGGTCAGCAGAACATGCTCGAAACACGATGTGCTATATTTGATTAACCCAGATTATCCTGACGTCCTTACAGAAGGATGGTCTTTCATTTTTTTTTAATTTAAAGTAATCTGTTTCCCTTTGGCACAAAACACTTTATCCAACATTGGACTCTCATTTGGATGTCGATCATTGACATGGAAATACTAATAAGCATTGTTTAGCACGTTATTCTATGTGAGTCATCTTTGAAGACAGGGATTCAGAAGCTACATATGAATCAACTCATGATTTTCGGTGCGTAAGTACTTACACATGAATTTTATTTTTATTATTCAGAAACATATGGATGGCTTTACAATTAAACTGTCATATCTAACTTGTTATATCAGTGTTTTCAATTTTGTTTCGTCCCAGAAGGACGGCCTATTATGCCAAGACTAAGGGTGCAATTCGTGTAAAATTAATTCTGTAACATATGAACGATCTCTTACACATGTAATAACCTATCTTTTAAACGAGAAGTAATCGAAAATTACATTCAGTAACATCTGCGTTAAACACTAACACATAAAGTGACTGGTAGCAGAAATACAAATATTTATTTATTATGAGGGCTACTTTTGCGACCGCAGTCTCCATGACAACGAGAGACGGCGTCTGCCAGACAGATGGTAGGCGTCCAACCACGCCAGGCCATGTCGCCACGTGCGCGGACTTGCTGCGGAGAACGCAGTGTCAACTGCTGCGTCCCTCTGCTCCCTACTTCCACAGTGGCAGTCTGGTCCCGAGTGCAGTCTCTGTCGTGCTCTCTGTCTCCAGGCCATGTCATAGATAGGGACAGTATTGTGCTGTTCTCAAGAGGATCAGTTACGTTCTTTTATTATCAAAGATTTTTAATTTCTAGTAAAATTGACCAGTACTCACGCCTTCTTGTGTTGTTCTGTCATTCTCGGACGCAACATGTTATACGGTGATGGACAAAATAATATGAGGATTGGAACTGAAGTAGTGGCAACACTGCTGTGGAGACAGCATGCAGTGGAATCTACTATTGTCACTGGTAGCATACATAGTTGACGTACCTACCTTTTCTCCAAACAAATGGATTTGCCCCTCCCACGTCACCGGCGTGAGCACAACCGAGGGAACTTGTGATCTAACGTAACAGTATCACTATGTTTTAGAAACCAGAACAACGGAGTTGGATCAAGATTGAAAGTGCCAGAGGTCGTGACATGAAAGTCTTCAAGAGGCATGGTGGGAATCGGCATAGCCGTACAGAACAATGAGACATTTGGTAAAAGCCTTCAACGAATTTCGACAAACTGTGGCAGACATGCATTGGGTAGGTCGTCCTAGCGTCTCTGAAGATGAAGTGCTTACTGTTGCCGTGTTAGTGGCCAGTGATCGACGCCATACGATTCGTGAGCTCGTCCACGATACTGGATTAGCGCATACGACTGTCCTTCGCACGCTGAAGGAACTCCTGGGCACGTGAGATATTGCATCGTGATCGGTTCCGCACGAATGGACTGAAATGCACAAATGGATGAGTTACGACGCTGCTCAGACACACTTGGAGGGGTATGAGAGCAAAGGAGAGGCTTTCGTATACCGTCTCATAACACTGGATGAGACATGGTCCAGATCGTACGAGTCAAAACTGAAACGACAATCCAACGAATGGCGAATTATGGGTCGCCGCGAAAGTCGAAAGTGCGTCATAGTGTAGCAATGCATTGTCAACGATGGTGACATATTCATTTGCAATTATCCGGTGCTCAATGGTCTTCTTGTTGTGGTCTTCAGTCCGGAGGCTGGTTTGATGCAGCTCTTCACCCTACTCTATAGTGAGCAAGCCTCTTCATCTCCTCATAAAAACGGCAACATACATCCATTTGAAATTGCTTTCTATATTCATCTCTTGGCCTCCCTCTGCGATTTTTTACCCAACACACTTCCCTCCAATGCTAAATTCGCAATTCCTTGATGTCTAAGAATGTGTCCTATCAATCGATCCCTTCTTTTGGTCAAGATATGGCAGAAATTCCTTTTCTCCACAATTCTGTTCAAAACCTTCTCATTAGTTACGTGATCCACCCACCTAATCTTCAATATTCTTCTGTAAAACCAAATTTAAAAAGCCTCTATCCACATCCTGTCCGCACTCTTTATCGTCCATGTTTCACTACCATACAAGGCAAGACTCCACACAAATGCCTTCAGAAAGGACTTCCTTATGCTTAAATTAATATTCGATGTTAACAAATTTCTCTTTTTCAAAAGCGGTTTTCTTCCCATTGCCGTTCTGCATTTTATATCCTCTGTACTGCGACCATCATATGTTATTCTACTGCCCAAGTAACAAAACTCATTTACCACCTTAATAGATTCGTTATCTAATCTAATTCCTTCAGCATCGCCTGATTTTCTAAGGCTGGATTCCATTATCCTTGTTTTGCTCTTGTTAATGCTCATCTTACATTCTCATTTCAACACACTGTCCATTCCGTTCATTTGCTCCTCCAGGTCCTTTTCTGTCTCTGACAGAATTACAATATTATTAGCAAAACCAAGGTTTTTTTTTCTTCACTTTGAACTTTAATGCCTTCTCCATATTTCTCCTTGCTTTCCTTTATAGCTGTGTACAAATTGAATAAAACTGGGGAAAGGCTAAAACCCTGTCTTACACCCTTCCCAATCTCTGCATTCATTTCATGCCCTTCAACTCTGATAACTGCTGCCTGGTTTTTGTAAAAGTTGTGAATAACCTTCCGTTCCCAATATTTTACTCTTGATGATATCAGAATTTGAAAGAGTGTATTCGAATCAACATTGTCAAAAGCTTTCTCCAAATCTACAAAAGCTAGAGATGTAGGTTTGCCTTTCCTTAATCTTTCTTCTAAGATAAGCCGTAAAATGAGGACTGCCTCCCGTGTTCCTACATTTCTCCCTACCAGCTTTTGCATCCTTCTGTAAATAATTCGTGTTAAAATTTTGCAACCATGACTTATTAAACCGATAATTCTGTAATTTTCACACCTGTCAGCACCTGCTTTCTTTGGAATGGGATTATTACATTTTTATTAACGTCTGAGGGTATTTTCCCTGTTTCATACATCTTACGAACCAGGTGAAATAGTTTTGTTATGGCTGGCTCTCCCAGAGACTTCAGTAGATCTGAGGGAATGTCGTCCACTGCAGGGGCCTTGTTTCCACTTAGGTCTTTCAGTGCTCTCGAAGGTAACGACATAAAAACTTGAAATATAACAGGACGACCACCGTGCTATACTGTAGGAATCAGCCATGTTGTATCGTAAGCTACTTGTGGGTTTTTCGACACCATTGTTTGTAGGGTGAAATGTGAGAATTGATTCATTGGGCAATACCACGAGCACCCAGTCGCCGGCTGTATAGCCGCGGCGCCGCATCCTTCACCGTTGTGCATTGTCTTCTGTTTTTAAGAGATGATCAGATGCAGCCCCCACCCTCCCACCTCCAATGCATCCGTACTGCTTTCATCGAAACGACGTTACTTCTGGTAGTGTTAACCTTTGCCTTCGGTTTTTCAGCGGTAGTTTCATTTTGTCTTGCGTCAGTCGTTCTTTGAGCACACCGGTTGCTGACAGGTAACTTTGGCCTTCGCCCACTATTCCTCTTCGCCAGAAACGTTGTGCGTCGTTTTATGTGCTCTGTTATTGCCGAAGATGCCGTCGCTAGTGAAACGTTGAACCGTGCAGCCGTTTCCATCACAGACGCTGCCACTAACAGTTTCCCATCCAGTTGGCGTCTAATGAAATCTGACAGATGAAGCACATCTTCTATAATTTGCGTAAGCGGTTAAAAACAAAACTTATAATAAACGGTAAGGTAACCTCGACTGTGAATTACAGTCAGGTATGTAGTTGCATCAGCGTGCAACAAGGTGTGGTATACTCATGGTGTTGATACTATTCCGCCCAGCCTTGAATTTCTGACAAGTTAAGGACGTGGGCTCTGACACACATCATTGGTCACCGTCACATTATGCTCTAAAGAGCTTCTTGTCTAGCTGAGAAATTAACGGGGCATTACAATTCACGAACTGTGGCGTTCCTGAAGTTAATTAGCTCCACGAGTGCTAACATTGTACCGATCATCACTCCACCTTACAGGCGCCCAAATCCCTTGTAAAGTCGTTTACAGAATTCGCGAGACCTCTCGCCTAATTGCTGTACACAATCGCCAAGTTCTGTTTGGAAGTATAAACAGCTAGGGGACACGATCGCACATACTGTCGATTACACGCCAGTCTGACATGAAATATGAGAGGAAAACAGTTATCTTCCAGTATCGCACACAGTTGCAACAACACGCGCGCTTTCTGTGCGACGTGAAGGGGACTTTGCAAAAAGATTTATAAACTGCTTTGTGTTTTTGCCATAGTGTTTGAAGCTATTCGCGACCGAGACATTCCTTTCCACATCTCTTTTCTTATAGTTTCAGTGAACGAAGACAGCAATAAGAATTGAGATGCTGCAGTTCGTGAATATTGTCGGACGTTACTGGCACGTTCTAATGGTTAGAATTATTTGAATTACAAGACAGGAAGCAAATTATCGACATTAGCCATTACTTAAAGTAAACTTCATCACACAAGTTCAAGTCGACAAATGTCTATCGGATGCTACGCCGGCACACTTGCTGGAGACACGCTACAACACTTACTCCTTGAGTTAGCATACAAAACAGACCCAATTCTAAACACTTTGTTATGAAGTGCTGAGAGTTACCATGGACCCTGATGTTCGGAGGTTTACGCACACCGCCTCGAAGTACTATAAAGACGACAACGGCAGATGACTGATGATATTTTCGATAGTGAAAATCCGTTTTGAAATATGGCTCATACTATTCATCGCGTAACGAAAACAAACGCACATAAAAATGAGTAATAATCTTTATTGCAAACATTGTGAGGAAATTTTGTTGTCAGACACAGAGATATTCCGTAATCATGCAAATATATTGATAATCCGAAATGGAAAATGCGCAACAGAGAAATGTGTTGCATCAAATGAATTTCTTTAAACTGTCGTATCCAACCCATAATTATATCTTTATTCCGTATGGTTCAATAACGACGCCAAAGCTATGTTTCTCGTGTAAGCAACATTAGGCACATTACATCACTGTCACATTCAAATCGGTTGTGGCTTAATCTTATCCAGATTCACTCCATCCGGTAGTTCGAGGACAAGAACTCCGAATAACGGCGAGCCCGGTGTTGGCTATTTTGCATCCCCAGAGTTATTGAGATCTTTTGGTGTATGTTTGTCACTGGTGACTATCGAACACGTGACGTTTCGCACACTAATCAAAAACATCAACCCGCCAAACCACCATCACCTACAAATACATCATGCAGGCAGTAGACACCTGATCAATCAAAAATGTGCAAATCTTTGTAGAGCTTATAGGACTTAACTACGGGGTCATCAGTCCCTAAACTTACAAACTACTTATGAACTAACTAATACTAAGGTAAGAACTAGGTAATATTAAGGGCGGCACAAATATCCATGCCCGAGGGGGGATTTGAACCCCCGACCGTAGTGAGCGTGCAGAACGTGACTGGCGCACCGCAGACCGCTCGGCCTCTGCGGCCGGCTTGTTGGGTCTGTTATTTGGTTTGCACTTTTGGCAGGCAACACACGTTCGGAGAATTTGGTAAACCCTACGCCGTAAACTGGGTATGTAACAGTAAATGGCGATTTTTAGTGCATTTCTCAACACCGAAATGACCCCAGGCTGTGTGTGTGTGTGCCAAATAAATGGTCTGCACAATGCTCTTGTATGCAAACTTGCCACTGTTGACTATTTTCATTGTTTTGGTGAAAGAGTATATCCTGTTGTACACAGTAAAATTTTGAAAGATTGCCTGTGGAATTTTGTTTCAAAAACTGTTTAATTGTTCCCTACTTGCGGTCGTCATCCTGCAATTTAGCCATATTCCTCCACATTTCCAAATAGTATTTACTATATGCCTGATCTTCCATAAGGAAAACGTGACTGTTGGTCACCTACTCTAACAATTCATCGAATTCAGGCAGACCTTCAGGCTTAAGAGACAACGCTTCTGCAACCACATTATCCTGACATTTAATATATATAATTTCAAAGTTGTATTCCTGTAGTATCATACAGCAACGGGATAGGCATTGATGCATCAGTTTACAAGTGAGTAAAAAGCTTAAGCATTTGTGATCACACAGTACATTAACTGGTTTTCCTTTTATATAAAAGTGATACTTCTTAAAAGCCCACACGACCGCAAGACCTTCAATCTCGGTTACGGAGTAAGACCATCCTGTTTCTAACAGCAGCAAAACTGATGGTTCGCACTGCTAGCTTACCATCTACAATCTCGGTTTGAAAAAGATATCCACCAAGGCCAATCCTTGCGGCATCTGTAGAGATGTAAAGTTCTTTGGTCATGTAAGGTTGACAGAACACACGAGAATTAATCAGGGCATCCTTTATCTTGCTGACACTTTTCAGACCAAATCCAGCTAGCGGTCTTTCTTAACAACTTCAGTTGACTGGATATGAACTTTCTCAGAAATGAGGCTATTTCTAAGAATCTTATCAGTGGTTTTTTTCGTACTGGAAGGCGATAAACTCTTATTTGGACTGATTTTGTCTAGATCTGGAAGAATACCTGCTGGTGTGATAATGCGGCCAAGAAACTTAACTTGTTCCTTGGCGAATTGTGGTTTACCTAAGTTAGCGGTCACACCCGCTCCCTTAAACCTGCTCAATAACCTCGCCAACAACTCCATGTGCTCATCCCCGGTGGGACTAGCAATGAGTAAATCGTCAACGAATAAAGTTACTCTGTCTAAAATCACTGGTCCCATCACTGTATCCAAAGCAGTGATGAAAACCCCTGGACTAACATTCAAAACAAATGGTAGAAATTTAAACTGTTAAGATCTACCTGCGGAAATAAAAGCTGTATACTTTTGCGACTTTTCTGCCAGAGGAACTTGCCAGAAGGACGCTCTAACATCAATATTAGTCCAATATTTGGCCTGATAAAATTTCTGAAGTTGCTCGTCCAGGACGTCTGTGCGAGTGCGTACCTGAATTATTA
Source organism: Locusta migratoria (assembly GCA_026315105.1). NCBI lineage: Eukaryota > Metazoa > Arthropoda > Insecta > Orthoptera > Acrididae > Locusta > Locusta migratoria. The sequence continues at coordinate 438,520,169 of CM048748.1, read as the reverse complement.
TTTTGTTGATTAACCTAGCGTCTAAAACCAACCTTACTCCTCCTCCTGGCTAGAAACAGCCAGCCGGCCGCGGTGGCCGAGAAGACTGAGGCGCCCCAGTCACGGTCTGCACGACCACTACGGTCGGGGGTTCGAATCCCCCCTCGGGTATGGATATTTGTGCCGTCTTTAGTATAAGGTAGCTGATAAGTAGTTTGTAAGTTTAGAGACTGATGACCCCGTAGTTAAGTCCCATAAGCTTAACTAACTTTTGAACATTTAGAAACAGCTAGACGAGGAGTGACATAGGATGGTAGAGATGTCTTTATGATATCTCATGCCAGCATCTTTCTGATATCCTGTTTCACTTCTTCCTTCTTTGACCAAGAGATCGAGTACTTTGACAACAGAAGGTAGTATGTGGTGCCACGTCCATTTTATAAGTGTAACCCTTAATGAGACCTGGCTTAGTCGACAACACTTCAGTATATTCAAGCTATAAATTATGCAATTGATGTCTTTGTTCCTCAGTTAAACACTTGCTATCTGAGGCCTCAGATATCTACTAAGCCGCTGGGAGTTCCTCTTCGAAACTAATAATTCACACTGTGTCTTTACTACACTCAGACCAAAGGTTGTCATTATGACAATACCACAGTTTAGCACAAGTTACTTTTATTGTGACCCCCTGGCAAATACGGCCATGTTGTCTCTCGGTGCGCAATAACCTTAAAAGTAACAACACCTTTCCATCCACCTCAATACAACATTTTTCTTGGTCGAGGTCTACAATAGCTCCCTCACGGCGCGGAAATTACATTACCAATATACGTGGGACTGCCAAATCATTCACAACGAGAAACGCACACTCTACTGTGCCGCTCTCAAAATCTATCTCTAACAACACCTGCTTCTCAAGACGCTGTGTCCGACCATCTATGGCACCGGACGTCATACAATGTTGCACCGGCAACGAGGCTATCTTTGTTTTAACTTTGATCTGCCTGTAAAAATCTGCACTTCACACGTTAAGATTCGTCCCAGTGTCAATTATGATGTTGTAGTAATCCCTGCTATTGTACCTTGCACTGCAGCTTGAATAACCTGATAAAAATTCTCTTCCCTTTATGTCCTCAGTTCTTCAAAAACTTCCTCTTTAATATCTATTCCGTTATAGTATCGTAAAAGATGTATTGAATTTGACCTACTGCTGCCTGTACGCGTCCCCGCGGTCGTCATCTGGCAGCTCAACGAGACAGTAACTAGTTTGACACTTTTTGTTGCATCAGTGATTGTGAACGTGGTTGTCGCTGTGTTTGTAATGATGGTTGCTGAGTACCCGTTTCTATGATTTCGACAATACGTACAGGTTCAAACTGAGTGTTTGAGCCCTGATTTTGTCTAGTCTGTCTGTCTTGAGTTCGGGCCTCCAAAATTGCGTCCCCGATGGTTGTCAGATTGCTGGCCCCAAGATCTGGAGATTTGACTGTTGCTTAGTGACTGATTGTATCCGGGATAATATCTGTGATTATTTTCATTGTTATAATTCCTGCGTATCACTAATTCTCCTCCATTCTTTAGTGTGTTCCCATTTGAATTGTTTCCGTTCTGAGTATTACTTTTTCCTACATCGTTTTGCCCATGGTTTATTGTTATTTAAGGCGGTACGATGGCTAACTTGGCCCCCATTACCGTTATTACTATTCGGTTTTTCGTCAATTAAATCAGTTTAGTCTACGATAGGCAATAAACTCACTACGTCATTCTGAGGAGCGTAGAGCAGTTCTCGTTGGATGTGTCTTGGTTATTTGCCTATTAGCATACCGATGACATAGACTGATGACATCGGCTGATCAAGGTATCTAATCTTGTCAAGATAACTCTCGAAATACTTTCTCCCTTAAACAGTGAAGTAAGTGTCACAATAAAATTGTTTTAAAACTGCGTTTAAAACCATGAACTGTCAGAAAATAACACTGAAAGTTGTCAGACATGTAATAAGTTCGAATGGTGGTGTCAGTACCTTCTTTCCTGTCGCTGCTGCATAGTCCTCAATTTCGTAATAATTATTTCTTCTAAGTCCAGTTTTTAACAGGTCTTTCTGCACATCAGTGACTATTTTCTCATAATTTGCATCGGCATTAAACGATTATTAGAATATGACAATGGTAGTTTCAATCGGACCCCACGTTGGGCACCACATTGAAAAAATACTCTCTGTTTCTAAAAAATAGTATTCTGCTAATGATATTAGTAGAGAAATTGTTTTTTCTTTTATTTACTGAGGGTATTTTACGGCAGTAGGTGAGTCGAGCATTTGATTTATCTGCTCTATTAAAACACTAGCTTATATGCCCGTGCTTCGCAACGGTTGTTATGCAGGGACCTGTGTATATTATGGTTTTTCTAGGTTTTCGGACCTAGGTCAGCAAAATCAGAATCATTATGAATCTCTCTTTCAATAAACCAAGTTCTTGTAGCCAAGATGTCAAATTTAAGTAGAAGTCATTGTGGAAAACCATGAATGTTCATGAAAGCTTTCATACAAAAAGTGAATGTAATTTAAGTCCGTTCTGTGGAATGATGTAAATCAATGTTAGGTTGTGTCCATAAAGTTAAGACTGCGGTGTGTAACTGTCTGTTTGGCGTAAACTTCTGAAAACACTTCTATCGTTGAGATGAGAAATGGTGAAAATAATAATAACAGCACCATGAATTGGTTCTATGGTGTAGTATTAAACTCTTTATCTCTCACAGTAAAGTATGCTGAAGTATTAGAATGTTGCAGTGTTGCACTAGGGACAATGTAGATATTCTGTATGCAGTGCTCCATATTATCGAAAAGTCACGAATACTGAAAGAGTTCACGCGGGTTTAAATAAGACGTCATGGTGGTGTAAATGTGCGATAAAGTAAGTCTGAGTAATCGTTGAAGGAATGAAGTCAGATGATCGTCTGTATAAAACTTTCCGTTAAATATGGTATTTCCAGTGAATTGTCTTGACTGTGTTAGCAGAATCGACCACTCTTCCAGCTAATACATGTCCCCACGTCCTGCAGTGATTACTTCGTAAAGCACGAAGTTGAAATCTTTCTTGTGTAATAGAACTATATATTCAGAAGTCGGATATTTTATCTCTTCAAAATCTTAATGTAGTCCGCACAAAAAGTAAGTAACGACAAATTTTAATCGCAATATTATACCGAACAATTATGAAAGAAGGGAGGTTTCTGATGAGTTTGTCGCTCGCGTGTGTACATTATCTCTAGTGGCAGGCACAGAGCAGAAATATCTCTGGAGCGAGTATTCAGAAGCGCAGAACAGATTTCCTGTCCTCAATATTAAAGTGGAAATATCAGCCGATATTGGGAAAAATCTACTAATCGATGACTTTATCCTGGTCTTTTTTGTTCAGTTAAGACGGATGACTATGTGAAGATGGCCCTTTTACTGACGCTTCCTCAACTTTCTTATTGCTTCTGTGACACATTTATTTAGACATTATTTCATGTTAAGTGATTACTCAGCGAAAATGAGGCAGGCCTTCTTTGCAGCCAATGCGGTACAGTGATCTCTGTACAAACTGGATGTATAACTCTGGTTCTGAGCATAGACTTACAGCGTGCCTGCACATTCAGATGTTTTCCACACGTTTTCGCATTGTCCTCCATGTTTAAATTTGGCATACGAATTTCCAACAGTTATTACATGATAAAGCATTGTTGCTGACCCTTATGATTTGAAATTTACGCCAATACATGATGTAATGGGAGCGTAATTGAAACGTATTTTCTTTTCATTTTCTTGTAATAGTTCTTAGCAACCTTATTTGAATTTGGCAAGAAAGGTAATAATAACATCTATGGCTGACATCCTTAGTCAGCTGAAGTTAAACATCCAGGTAATATAGAGATCATTGGGTGCAAACCAATCGTAAGAGCAAATAAATGTGTGGAAAGAGTGGATTTGTTTCAATATCACTTGGTGATTCCAGCTTAATGTTGAGAAGATGCACAGAATTCGGTGCTCACTCCATAGATATTTCTACGCTACGTATAATTTAGTGGTTCTACCCGTCGAAAGATGACTTCTTTTCTTTCCATGACATTGCAAAGCATATGGGATACAGCTAGGAAGAAAAAATAATGTTCGTGTCCTACCTGGGCTAAACTTTACTTGCAGTGGCAGCGGTTTAATTTGCTATCGTTGGCAAAGAACTATTCGCTTTAGGAGGACTTTTAATTTACTAACCAGAATAGCATAAATTATTTATTTCATCTTGAACATAAAGAATTATTTCCCTTATTCTACGTGACCGATTTTTGAAAAAGCATTCAACGGCCTTTGCCAACATTATGGCACAACGCCGCCCCCGTAAGTAAAATTGTACCAGTTATAGTAGTGTATTACACCATAGTTATGAGACTGAAAAATCGCAGCAACGCCATAATAAGTTATTTGGTGTACTGTGTAACTATGGTCACCTCACTTTGTCCTTTGCTATACTATGGTGCTTTCGAGGCATTCCTAAACAGAACGCACTCAAAATGTAATGTGGATACATCGAAATCAGTAAGGGAACTACATAAATTCCATTTTCCTTGAAAAGAATTCTTAGTAAATGAAAACATAGATGGACACGAAGGAAAGTCGTTATGTTTTAAACTCAAATGATACCCGCGGAAAATAGCATTTTTTTTTTCTATCCATGGCATTGCAAGGGGGTTCGAATCCCCCCCCCCTCGGGCATGGATATTTGTGCCGTCCTTAGTATTAGCTAGTTCATAAGTAGTTTGTAATTTTAGGGACTGATGACCCTGTAGTTAAGTCCCATAAGCTATACAAACATTTGAAACATTTTGGATGTGGGATACAGCTAGTAAAAATATATTTTTGGTGTCGTACCTGGGTTAAATTTTACTTGTAGTGACAGCGGTTTAGTATGTTAACGTTGGCAACAAAATATTCGTTTTAGGGGGATCGTTAATTTACTGATCTGAACAACATTAATTATTTATTTCATTATCAACAATAAGAATTATTCCCCCACATTGTACGTTACTGATTTTTCAAAAAGGATTCAACGGCCGTTACGAATATCAATACATTTCACCGCGGCCGTAAGGAAAATCATAGTCCTTGTTTCAGTGTATTACACTTTAGTTATGAGAATAAACAACACAACATCGCTATCTATTAGCTATTTGGTATACTGTCAGTAACAGCGCCTCTATCGGGTCATTGCGATACTACGCTGCATTTCATGCATAGCATACACCAGAAACTACAAATTACAATATCTTTTCTTCCCCTGATCCGATTTTGATGAAATAAAGCTTATATGTTGCCCCAAGGTACTCTCAGTTGACCTATGAAACCCCATGAAAGTTCGTGTAGTACTTTTGGAGATTTGCTGTTTCACACCATGCTTATAAGCATAGAAGACACACAAAATTTCAAATTACGATATCTTTCCTTCCTTTGATCCAATTTTGATGACACTACGCCTATGTTACTCTCCAAACTGTTCTCAATTTACCTGTGGAAATCCAAGAAAGTTCGTCTAGTACTTTTGAAGTTTACCATCAACAAATAGACATATATGGGGGCTTTTATGCAAATGATTAAATTATGATATCTTTATTTTCTGTGATCCGATTTTAATTATTGCAGCCTTCATGTAACCGCACGATGTTCTAAAGTTAGATGAGAAAACCCAGTGAAAATTCGTCAAGTGGTTTTGGAGATATACGTGTTCAAAGAGACAGGCAGATATGACGGTCGTACGTAAAAACAAAATTGAAATTACGATATTCTTATTTTCCGTGATCCGACTTTAATTAAACGAAGTCTATATATTGACCAGTTACACACACGTTACCTGTGAAAACCCCATGCAAATTCGTGAAGTATTTTTGAAGATAAGAAGTTTGTAATAGTTGAACAAACAGACATGGCCGTTACTGAAAAGACTTAAAATTATGATGGTTTTTTTTTATTTTTCTCGATCCCATTTTGATACAATTATGCCTTTATGTTGACCCAAGCATTTCTGATGTTTCCTGTGACACTCGCATGAAGATTCCTCTAGTTTTTGAAGATTGAAGGGGACAGCGGCAGGCCTACATTTACAGATTTATTATTAGTATAGATAATGGCCGTTCGAGATTGAGCAACATTTCAATATTTTTAGTGCACGTAGATGACATGAAATGATGCAGTTTACCGATAATACTGCGATTAACCTTTTTTCTGCCACACTGCTCATGAAAAGTTTCGTCACAGACGGTTGGCTTTCACAACGCTGGCGTAGCTCGCAGTCGTGATTGTTGGTAGCGTAACCGACTTTCGATAAAACCGCGGCTAGCATGAAAAGTGGAAACATTCTCAAAACTCGGTTATTAATCCCAGGGACGTTAAAGAGCTTGACTCAAAATAAGGCATTTAAATAAAATAAAGTTGGACATTACGTCCGCCAACAATCACTTCCGTCCCCGCGACCGTTGTGAAAGTAATGTGTTGAAACATTTCTGCAAACATAAAATTAATTCAATCTAGGTAAAAGAATTCTACTTCTGCTGAAGGAAAACATGCGATAAATCTGTAAATGAAACTTCATTAAATAAATTTAAGCATAACAAAAACAGAGCACTTACATGGACGTCCGTTAACATCGAAAGAAGAAGACAGAGTGTAAACTTACAGTCTGACAAAATAATGCAATTTTAACACTGCATAGATACGTTGGCATTCAGAGACATGATTTCAGTTACTTTAACCCTTAAAGTTTTTTTTAACAAGATTCGGAATATGTCATTACACAGTAATTCAAGTTCATATGTCAACTAGCAATGCCGATAATGAGGGGATTGAAAAAATGTATGATGTGACAAAATAAGTTCTTCAGGCAGTTGAGGTAAATGATAACTTGTGTTTGTTGTGAGACTGGAACAGAAGGAAACAGTGTACCTGGATATGGAGCACGGGAAAGGAATGAAAGAATAGTTCGCTTGTAAGAATGTCACACAGAGCGCAATTTAATTTTAACCACCACAAAACATTAACTTTAAGAATCATGAAAGAAAGTTGCAGACGTGAAAGAGATCAGGGGACATCGATAAGTACCATATTGATTTCACAGTAGTAAGACATAGTTTTCTAACCGTCTTTTAAAATCCAAGACATATCCATCGGCAGCTACAAACTCTGACCATAACTTAATAAATACAAACTATAGTTTAAAATTTAAGAAACTGCAGAAAGGTAGAAATGTGAGAGATGGGGCCCCTAAAATACTGAAGATAACATTGGATGTATCAAATTTAAAGCAAACAAAATGAATAGCTATTTACACAAATTCGACAAATCAGTCATAATGATTGGAAAGCAGTATTATCAGCTGATATTAATAGGCAATATGCAACACCTTTTCAAGTTAAGAAAGTCCGAAAATTAATGAAATATTTACGACACGAAAACGTAGTTCAGTGGATGCTATATCACTGCGGTTTAGGTGTTAACAAACAAGATGATTTTCTAGTCAGAAAGGGTAGAAAAATTAAATATATTGGAACAACTGGCATTTAGTATTTTGCAGTGAAACTCATTGACAATGAAATATTTCAAGGAAGAATTAACAGGAGTCAATAAAATGTAACGTGAGGGAAAGGTTTTGGGAAAAAAATGTTCAAATGTTTGTATAGCTTATGGGACTTGACAACGGGATCATCGGTCCCTAAACTTACAAACAACTTATTAACTAGCTAACACTAAGGACGGCACAAATATCCTTGCCCGAGGGGGGATTCGAACCCCAGACCGTAGAGGGGTCTTGAGAAACTTCCTGGACAAGGGTGTGGTACCAGGTGGACCAACAAGAGAAGCGGCAGCCGCAGCCACACTCCGCTTGAATGCTTTCCTGGACACGATTGCCCGCTCGCCTACCTGCACAACAACTCCACTTAGCCGGAAAGCAGGCGCAACGAGATCGCTCGTTACTCGTATGCTCGGGAGCGGCGCAGGTCTTTGAATACTTTTATTGTGGACTCTCGTACGAAGTAATGGCTCCGTTATCCAATTCAGATCATAAGGCAGATTAAGAAAGGGGTCTTAACATGTACCCTCAGCAAAGCACCATACGGTGTAAAACTCCTCTCCATGAAAAAAATACATACTTGTATAAGCAGGGAGGTAAGGGGAGCCTCACGCCAAGAATCCGGAAGTGATGTCATCCAAGATGGCTGCCGGAAGTGACGTCATCATAATTTAGCGGGGAAATTTGCCATAAATTCAAAATGGCGGATTGCCCCACCCCTAAGGAGAGCTTCACGCCAAGAATCCGGAAGTGACGTCATCCAAGATGGCTGCCAAAAGTGACGTCATAATAATTTGGCGGGAAATTCAAAATGGCGGATTTCCCCACCCCTAAGGAGAGCTTCACGCCAAGAATCCGGAAGTGACGTCGTCCAAGATGGCTGCCGGAAGTGAAGTAATCATAATTTGGCGGGAAATTCAAAATGGAGTAATTAGAGTAATTGTGTAATTAGAGTAATTGTGTGGAGTAATAGTAATTGCAATTACGTGTACATCGAGTAATTAGGGTAATTGTTTATTTATTTATTTATTGTTATTGCATGTGCTCACTCCTCCACATCTGGTGTGGAACTGAGCTCACCCAAAGGCATCATGTGACTGTCTACATCACCCTTACCACGTGACCACCACCGACCAATGAGAGCCCAGCACGTGACCACCACAACCGATATTCTGCAGTCATTCAGACGCAGAGTGAGCAGCAGCAGCATAGGAAGGATGCAATTACGATAATTACATTTGACTCCCGTATTTGAGAGGTTCCTGGTACAATCACATACTGGCGGGAAGACCGATTTCTGGTTGCCCAAGGAGGCTTTCGCCCCTCTGATCCGGTGGTGCACCCTCAGACTGCACCTGTTTCTATATATAAAAGCAAATCAGAGCTTTCTGCTCGGTAACAAGATCAAAAGAGCCTTAATTAGAGCTCATATCGCACCCAAAATTAGATGTGTATATAGATTGGTCATATACAATATCAACTTCAATACCATACGTATGTACTCCCATTACTCTAGTAATTATGTCGTATTTTCAATCCATGGCCATTGAAATCGTTCGCTAGGCTGTCTCACTGAAAGCAGCAGTTTCAACCGCTGAAAACAGATGGGTCTCCTCCGCTCCCCCCACCCAGCACCCACACAATGAAGCAGCATCCGCCGGGGGCTGCCTGCGCACGGCCGGGAATAAGAACGCTGCTTCCCGCACTGTAAGGAAGAAGTATTTAAACGCGTCCGGAAAGTGCGATGTGGACACAGCGATCCGACCACCCCGATTATTATTTTGCATTACAATTTTTGTTTCTACGAACGTTATACTCCTTGTACTGCCTCTACACCAATGTCCGTGCGGTTCTAATTTGCAGTGGAACAGTCCGCACGCAAGGAAGCAATTTCTGGGTCTCTCCTGGCGAGAAAAGCGGAACTCAGACGGACAATATTGGCTGTCCTCTCCATTCAACCCCTTGCTGATACCTGCTCCCCCTCAGCCTTTCAAAACAATGCACGCGGCCGCGTCGCTAGCTGACAGGCGGCTGTGTATCACACACGTGCTCTGGCCAAGCGTAAAGGCTAAGCAAATAGTTCCACTCCACACGCGTGAAGAAGAAGCGCTCGTCACTGCACTCTGCGGAGAAACCTTAAAAATTATCAAACGTATATCGCTTCTCAAAAACAGCGCCTCTCTTCAACCATTATTATTATTACAACCCCCCCCCCTCTCTCTTTCCTATCCCACAAAAAATGACTTAAAATAAATTAATGCATAATAACAACAACACACACATAAAACAATCCATATGGTAGCAATAATTTGGTTGAAACTTACAACCAAAACGCGCCCACAATGAAATTCATGTGCATTGCATTTATTTAATGGAGCTGAGCCATACCGAAAGTTCCGAAATTTAACACTAGCGATCTTGCCCTGTTACGTTTTCTTCTTAGATCGAAGTATAGATGCGCCTTCCGGGAATTCGGGTAGTTTAATTTTACCTCTTATTTCCTTGCTATACATCTTCTTGCGAATACCCATCTAAAGAATCTCTACGTCCTGTTACGATGCAAACTACATTTATCTGACGCAGGTCAGAATACATTTAAACCCTACTGTGCAACAGAGAGTCGAAATAAAAGAAAAATATGTGAAATAATTTACCGAATTCCGACCGTCAACACTAAAACTTTTCGAAAGTATTGGACTAACAACACCCGTATTCGACAATACAGCAACCACAGAACCGAGGTAGTACTTTACCTGCCCAATGCATCACCTATTTTCAGAACAAGTTCGACCCGTCCTTTACCCACAAAATTCCTACACCAAGTTCCTTTCTTGTGAATTACACTAATCTGAACTAAGATTTATTATTTTAATTACAAGTAGATGTCTACCGCAAACGAAGATGCTAACCTACACACCGCAACACATGATCCTATATAGGACATGGAGTGTTTACACTTTTTTGTTACAGTACAACTGAGTACATGCAACATAATGTCTGCAATCACTTATATCGCAACCAGTGCCCGCATACTTCGATCATAGCCTGCTCTCTAAGGAATGCATGCAAGTCACACGCAGTACAAACACGATTGTCGCGTGTTCCACTAATTTCGGTCAATACAACGATGCGATCCTAAACCCCCGCCTGTTTAATGTAAAAGCAAATATTTTCCCCCAAACTATCTGTTAAAAACGGGCTTGCACATATGCAATAGCATCCTTTAAAGCCTTTGTCTTCGCCATATAACCCACTTACGTTTACCCTTCTTCTTAGGAGTCGTGGAATAACGTAGGCGATATCTACGTCCGCGGAGAATAAAGTCCTGGAATGCTAAAAAAATATAGCTCCTTGCTCAATTCTCCATGTAATTTACAGTTGAAACTAAAACATAATGTCCGAGAGAGCGGTCAATATCCGGGTACTCTTAATAGCCATTAGTCTGCGCCATTTCGAACTAATCGCGGAACAAATGAAAAATGTATTGCATTCTCGTTTGGGGAAGGGAGTACATTGTATCCAGATGTGGAGGACTGGGAGACAGTCATTTGCAGAGTTAAAAACGGATGGAATAACAAGCAATCATTTGCAATAGTCGTAAACCTAGTGTTCCATGCGGAAATTACCACAGGAGTTGGTTACGTACACACATAGGGACGCATAGGGAGGCTATAAACTGTATGCTATACAGAAAATAATGGGAAAAGTTAAAATTCCCGATTGTTCTCATCTAGAAGCATTGCCAGAGGGTGCAGAGCTATAAAGGACTTGGAATGCAGGAGGAAACAAAGATACGTAATGGATTTCGAGAACATACCTTCCCTGAACCTTTCGAACTTCTGGCTGGAGCGGAAATAGGAGACGCCGATGTGGATATAAAACTACGAGTTTCAGCGGAGAAAATAAAATTACACATAACAAGAAAATAACGAACGAGTGGTATTCTGTGTCTAGATGTAAATAACCTTGTTTCCTGTATGTAGACATATATGCTAAATGTAGTAAAGAATTGTGCTGCAAAACTTATGTTCTTATTTACTACCTACGGAAGCATAAGATTAAAGGCACTAGCTCTGTTGTGCGAGAGGATTAGTGTAGGATGTACGAATCTCCCAGTTTTTTTGCTTAGTATGAGCCTCATTTGGACATCCACTGAGTACAAGAAGAAGTGATTAGGGTTCAAGAGTTTGCAGTATTTGTCCGTCATACGCATGTGTGCGGTTACCTCTTTATGGGTTGTAAAGGCTGTCTTTATTGGGATGATTTTGTATTAAGAGCTATGGTATAGTAGCAGCATTTCGATCGCTTTCTGTTTTTTATGTCTGTTGTTACAGTCAATGTAATTCTATCTTCGTAAAAATAGCTCTCGTGTATTCAACATCTGGTGCGGCCAGGAAAAATTAAACCGATAACTTATCCAGGTCAGATGCGAGCGTGGACAGGTATGTTTACATGTATAGGACGTACACGCTCCAAACCGGAGTCTACGATGAGTCAACAGGTCCGCACTCGCCTGGAGCCAGAAATAGCATGGAATGTGAATATGCATGCTAACATGCGCGAAAAACCTATTTCGAACTGTATAGTCGTGCGATTCGATGCAACGCAGATGTGATCCACAATTGTGGAAATGCATATAGATACATAGTAGCATGGATGTCGGGTATTTATTTCTTCTTTTAGCTGTGTTTACGAATGGACGTCTCTCGGTAGCGTATCGGATATGATTGCAGTGGTAAATTAAAGTTCCTTGTTCGATAAGCATCGAGTTAGAGGATTAGTTACTTACGTTGGGAAGTGCGTTTAATCATATGTTTAGTCTCTAAAGGATTGCTCTTGGAGATCGATAAAAAAATCCGGTGTTCTATTAGTTCGAAATGGTGCAGACTATTTTGCGTTGCTGCTTGTAAGGATTATAAGAACTTGACTTTTGATCTAGATCTTTTCTTGTTAGCTATTCTGTGCGTGTGCACGTCGATCATTTTTTACACTGTGTTACAGATGTTTATGGAGAGTAATAATTTGTTAGAAGGAGTGGAATACGATGGTGGTTTGTGCGCGAATGCTCGAGGTATATAGTCTATTGACTGATAGAAAGCGTTTCAGAAATATTGTCTGCCGGGCTATGCATTGGAAACAAAGTTGTGGTTGGGTGTTTGGGGTGGGGGGGGCGGTCAAGCAACCAATACAGTTATTGGGTGGGGAGAGATCGAAACTTTATTAAAAATGTGCTGTGTCTGGGAGATCTTGTCTGTTACCGATCGTGGTTATAACACCGTCTGTGGTAACTTGTTTATGCGGGGAACTTAGAGTTGGTACTGGGCTAGTGACGGATGTAAGGATAGCACTGTCTGGGTTGTTTCGAACGTATACAGAGCTTGCAGCATGCTAGTTGGGTCAGAAAAACGAGTTGGAATGCTAGATCCGTTTGTTGCAGGTTAGTGTTTACTGTGTTGGAAATGTTTGGCGCTTACAGAGTGTGCTGTAGGCTAGATGGGATGGAATTTAAGTAAAAAGTGTTGATATACTCTAAAAACATATCGCAGTAGAGCTCTAAAGACGCTGACTTTGGTGGTTGTAAAATAAACTTTGCAGTGATCTTTCGTCGAAACATCGCCATTTTAATAGTATGCTAGTGTTGTCTACTTTACGGCTGGTGTGGATTACGTTACGTAGCGGATATTCCTGCTGTGGTAAATCATTCTTCTCTCGTCGAAAATTACCATGTTTTATAACACTCCTATAGTTTGGTACCTTAAAGTGCACTAGTTGTAGCCAATGGAGTGCGTGTGTGCGGATCTACATGCGTAGTAAATTCAGGAAGTTCTATACTGCAAACCTGGAGATAAGACGAAGTTACTATTTCTGGAATACAGGGAGGGGGGGAATATGTATGTCCTGTGGGTATATATCTTATAGAGTGCAACTAATCGATGTTTTTTAATGGAGGTGCCATCAGCTATACTACAGCAGCAGGTTCGTATAGATGGCTTCTATCTCCTGGATTTGGACAACACACACACACAAGATTTCGAAGGGATTTTTTAAATCGAGCATGACTTTCGGATGGAAGGAGCAACAGCAACGTGGTTGCGGGCGACGACAAGACAATTGGAAACGACTGCATAACGTGGTTGGCGTCGAATTGTAGAACCAAAATAAATTTGTCTGAAAACCACGAGCCGTGGTGTAAGCAAAGTTATCGATTTTATAAAAAGCGTCCAGACAGTTGATTGTTAGGACTTACATTTTTTTGCTGGGTCGAGAAGATGGCATTACCAGGATGGATGATTGTGGTTATGGATCTGTGCAAGAAGATTGTTTAAGTGTTCTAAAAGAGAAGATACGGTATTTACAAAATGCGCCGTTGTACTGTGCGTCGCTCCCGGTTAACACATGCTTTTAGATATCAGTTATTCTGAAATTTGGTTACTTGGGTATTAAGAGTACCCGAAAATTGACCGCTCTCTCGGACATTATGTTTTAGTTTCAACTGTAAATTACATGAAGTGTTGAGCAAGAAGCTATATTTTTTAGCATTCCAGGACTTTATTCTCCGCGGACGTAGATATCGCCTACGTTATTCCACAACTCCTAAGAAGAAGGGTAAACGAAAACTGGGTAATATGGCGAAGACAAAGGCTTTAAAGGATGCTATTGTCCGTCTGAGTTCTTCTTTTCTCGCCAGGAGAGACACATCAAATTATTACATTGCGTGCTGACTGTTCCGCTGCAAATTAGAACTGCACGGACGTTGGTGTAGAGGCAGTACAAGGAGTATAACGTTCGTAGAAACAAAAATTGTAATGCAAAATAATAATGGACGCTGATGACCTCCATGTTTAGCGCCCTGAAACACCAATCATCATCATCTTCAAACAGTCTTCTGGTTGATAACTGGTTTACTCAACTATGAACTACATTAGATGCTTTTCTGTACAACATATTTAGTGATGTCTTTAATGATTCATTATGCATTATGTAACACGAAAACCCTTGGTTCTGAAAAGACACTGCTCCACTTGGGTTAAGAAAAAAACTAGAGACTGTGTCTTTAATCAGTAGTTTGTACTATTACATCGATTTTATTACTGTTTGAAAGTATCCAACACTCGTTTAGTGGACTGAAACATACCCAAAAGACATTCTACAGATCATCTTACTCTGCGTAATGTTTACTTAAATATACGCTTTTCATTAGTTAATTATCTACGAGCAATCTCATTCTGTGTTTTGTAAGACCATTGTAAATAGTGTAGAAGAAGTTTAGTTGTAATACATTAGTTCTTCAAAAAGAAGATTGTGTTCACAATAGATTGGCGACGAGGTAGGACTCAAACCTTCACAGAAGATGGTGGTACAACAACAACTTACAGTCGTGCAGCGACTCTGCATCTCAGGATTGGTCAGAAAAAACAGAACAAGTTCTTTGTCATATCAGCACAATCATCCGGGGCGATCTGATCTGTCGATTTTCGCCGTTGTCGAGATTGCAGCGGATAAAAGCACACTGTCTGATGTTCCATAATAACTGCTAGACAGCAAGAGTAGGAAGAGTAACTGCTGAATTACCTCAGATGAACTGCAGGAAATGTTACTACAATGCGTCAGAATAGCACAAGAAGTGGCATATGCTACGGAAATAGACCAGTAGACCACAAAGGTAGTAGAAAAAATTAGTTATTTTAAATCGGTACATCCGATCCTCGATGACAGGAAATTACGACGAGTTGGAGGCAGGCTGCACATGCTGTTATGTCATATGAGGAAAAGCATTAATTAATAATACCGCCAGACCAACATTTCAAAAGGCTAATAATGGAAAGTGTACATCCTTACCTTTCTCATGCTGGGTGTCAACTACTGCTTACATACAACAGATCGCAATACTGGATTTCTAATGAACGAACTGCAGTCCGACGTAATCTGCATCAAAGCTTTGATGCAGATAAAGCTAGACAGCGATGTTAAGCAAAGCCTGCACAACAGGTGATGGGAGACTTGCTACGCCAACGTTTAGAAGCTGTGAGGGCTATTTTTCAACTGTGGAGTTGATTATACTGGATCATTGTATGTGAAAAGTGGCTCACGGCGGTCCGAATTAAAAGAAAAATGCTATTTTGCACTATTTGTGTGTCTGGCTTCAAGAGCAGTGCATTTGGAGGTAGTTGACAACATGATCATACCAGCATTCCTGTCGGCACTAACTTGACTTCCATCACAACGGGAAAGGTGACTAACCTGGACAGCGACAATGGAGTGGAAGGTCCTGGAGCTAGTGGGCAATTTTGCGAATTAAAAGCTGGTGGTAATTACCAGCAGAAATAGGTTAAGACTTCATGCATGAAGAAGGCAATTATTGGTATTTCATCCCTCCAGCACGACTACACATTGGCGGAATGTGGGTGGCAACAATGAAGTCCTGCAAGTGCCACTTGCGGCGAACGATGGAGCCATGTGTCCAAGATTTTAAGGGTTGACAACCCCAACTTTCCAAATTGAGGCTTGCTTAAAACTGACGTCTTCTTACACCGATATCCCATGATCCTGCTGATTCCGAAGTAGGCCCCCCCCCCTCCCTCCTCCGCCACTGGTCATTTCTTGATAAGAACCGCAATCACAAGTATTCGTCAGCCAAACGTAGGTGCGTGCAACTTGAGCATGTTCACAAGTTGGGAACGACTGCAGCGAGAGTCCCTCATCTTTGAGCGGTGCTGGTCATCTGAGTACCAACATCATCTGCAGTAACGGGCCGGGCGGACGTCCTCCACTCAGAACGTGGTGGAATATGGCCGACTTGTCATAGTAGGGAAAGACAACCTCCTTCCCTTGTGATCGTAAGCGGCCATCATTGAGGAGGTAGGCCGTGAACGTGACGAAAAGGGTACGAATGGTCACTATTCGCACACTTAAATGGGTTTTCAAGAGGCCAATTTGCAAGTTCTGTCCTTTATTGAGTGAAGTGAACAGTATATTTATGTTTTATTATTTTTCCCCTTCAAAAAGACTCAGTGTATTTTTCATTTAATTTATTTTGTTGTACTTTATTTACCTGATTCAGATTTTCAGGTGCTGTTTACAAACTATTTTAAAAAAAAAGTTCAAATGTTTGTAAAGTTTAAGGGACTTAACTGCAGGGTCATCAGTCCCTAAACTTCGAAACACATCCACATAACGTGTTCCATTTAACCCTAGAGCAGTCTCGCATTTTCATGCTGCAGGAGTAGTCGCGCGGCGCACTGAGAGCGCCACGTACATTGACCGAGTTCTATTATACTTGTGACATTGACTCATGTCAGTACTGATGTTTATAGTTAATTTTCTAAAAGGTAGATGTACTATCACTCACTCAGATATTAATAGTATCGAAATATTACACATTTTGGCTAATTAATTCTAATTTATTTCGATACCATAATTCCAAATACTACATATCTAATCAAGAAATATGTATACAATATTTATCACTTTCATTGCAAGAAAATGGTTTATTATTTAACGTGACAGTTAATGGCACTTCTTATTATAAACGAAGATGTAAATCCAAGAATTTAAATCATTCAATTTAACTGACAAAAGATTATGTTTTACTATCAACTTTTAAAACGAATATGTTCATACTGAATGTCTATTGAAATGTTGTTACAGCTTACAGACAGCCCAACTCAGTAATTTCAGAGAGGTCAAGGATCATATCTCTAGTCTTCTGAATCTGTAGTTGCAACATGACATTTTTCACAAGAGTAACTAATAATCACATGCTTCCTGCAAACAAAACTCTTACATGAATCACACTTTATTGTTGTGTTAACATTCTTGGCTCTTCCACAAATAATACACCGTTCTCGTTCGTTGGAACAAGGCTGCAAAAGTTGCTCAGATGTTGTCCGGTACCTTTGAAGGAACAGCGAAATATCCTTAGGAAAGCTTGGGATTTTGGCCCCTTGTACTAGATGTGGTTTCGTGAGATCATAAGCCAAGTTCTTTAGAAAAATTCTTATTGAAACCTTATGATTTTGTCCATTTGAATAAAAAAGGATCTGGTCGTTGATGCCCACAATTTCCATTACAGCAAAAGATTACCAAGGGCCATCTTCTCGTAATACAAGCCACAGAATATTTGCCGCACATCTCGTCGACTGTATCAACGCCACCCTTCGTGGCATTATAATCTAACACAATATCAGGCTTACATGAATCTTCATCAATAGTACCTGAATCATGCATAGTTGACAGCAACAGAACCGCCTTGTTCTTCTTTGGAACGTACGAAACCAATGCATATCTTTATTATACCCGAAGAGGGACGATCCTGGTGCTCGATCTCTCTCAGGCAAAAATTCCAAGGGAATTTCTGGTTTAATTTTTTATCAGTGTCCCAATACATGTAAGCTTTTAGTGTAATAGTGATATGGCCAAGGTACAACTTGTGTACCAATTATCCATTGTTATATTTCTTTGGATCCCTCTATATGACTCACTAGCCTGTCAACTATTTCTGAAGCTGAATTGGAGACTGTGTAAGGTCCTTCAGGTTGCTCGCAAACAAAAAAAAAAAAAAAAAAAAAAAAAAAAAAAATGTTTTCGCGTCACAAAATGCGAATATCTTGATGCCATATTTTGCAGGTTTGCTGGGAATATATTGTACAAATCCACAACATCCCCGAAAATCTTGAAGTTTTTCATCAATGGTTACAATCTCACTGACATTGTACGTACTTTTACAATTGGTGACAAACTCTTCCAAAATGAACCGATCTGCTGCCAACTTATCAAAGTTTCTTCTCTCTGCTCTAGTTGTTTTATCATGAAAATGAATACAAAAGCCGGCCGCGGTGGCCGCGGGGACTGAGGCGCTTCAGTCACGGTCTGCACGGCCACTACGGTCGGGGGTTCGAATCCCCCCTCGGGCGTGGATATTTGTGCCATCCTAGTTCGTAAGTAGTTCATAAGTAGTTTGTAAGTTTAGGGACTGATGACCCCGTAGTTAAGTCCCATAAGCTGTACAAACATTTGAACTTTTTTTAATACAATATAGCAAAAACAGGAATCGCCTGTAGCTCATCACAGCTCTTGCAATTTCGATTCCTGATCCATCGGTATTCCACATCTCCATTACATTCATACGATTAGCTTTCTTTGATCCGAAAAGATAAAGTAACCCAAGTAGTGCCAGTATTTCAGTTCTCATCGTTTCTTTTTTTTATCTCTTTCTCTTTGATAATCAGGTATGAGCTGAATGTATTTGTTTGTGTAATGTAAAATTATATCTGTCATTTTCATACTAATTTCTTACTGAATCCAGAAATCTCAGTTGTTACATCCCTAGCAATAGCCTTTGCTCCTGAAAATGATTTTACAATATTTTTAGTTCTGGTATTGCTTGTGACTGTGCTAACTACTTTCATCCACACAGTTGTTTTGTCTCTTCCCACAAACCAATCACCAGTACAACCTGACTGACAGTTTCTGTCTTCATTTTCATCAAACTCGTACTCTTGTTCACTTTCAGTGTCATGGTCACTTTGAGTAATTACCTCTTCTTCATCATCCGATATACTGCCTACATCTTTCAAAAAAATCTGGGTCTTCATTCAAGAAACACTTGAGTTTCTCGCTACTTAATCGCTTCCTTGCCCTAAAATAAAGTATTCTCATGAACACGGACCATAGGAATAACTTAACTGAAATACAACACAACGTTTGAGAAAGTAAAAAAAAAAAAATAAATAAAAAAAAATAATAAAAAAAAAGATAATACTTACATGAGCAGTCGCATGGCGCACTGAGTGCGCCAGTTATGACAACGCTTCACAAATTCTCCTGTTAAGAATTTTCATGAGCACCGACAATTACCAGACTGTACACATAAATAGTGAGGATAAAGGTGGAGGAATAGCTAGAGTTTCAAATGTCTCTATTGTTACCAACATAACGAAAACCATGTTTATTTAACTATGGCGCACTCAGAGCGCCAGTGCGACCGCTCGAGGGTTAATTGACTCCCCATGAACAAATGTGACGAGCAATATGCGAGATACCAGGCACTATATATTGATTTAGTTTTATCTGTGTGTAAAATTCTAAGTGTCTTTGTTGTACATTTATTATGTGTATTAGTGTATACTGTGATGTGCTCCCACTGGCCCTGGCTTCCACAGAATGAATAAATCTTTGTATGTAAGAAAGTTTTGCAAGTGCCAGGTAGCCTCGTCTGTTTTGTGTAGTCGTTTCTTTCAAACGCTGGGCGTTGAATATCTCTGGGCGAGAGGTAGGTTTGCAAACTGCTGAGCTGAACCCAGTCTTAGCAAAGATTCCTAATGTAGCTTGCTCTTAACCTCCTTGGCTAGGGGTTGGTCATGTTACCTGCCTGACGAACGGTGACACTCCACTATCACTGCTCGGTAACGGCTAGGCAGTGGTGAAGAGAGCTAATCATTCGCTTCTTGGTTCCTGGTAGGGTAAGTACCTCTGGATTTGGTTCTGCTGTGGACTTGTGGCTCGACTTAGTTCAGGCTCCATACTCCTACTAATGCCTTTTCGCGAGTTTAATTCCAGGAGTAGAAGCTACACTATGTGTGGTAGTGAGGTTTTGGTTAATTTCATACAGGATTGTTAATTTTATGTCGCTTTTTGCTGGAATCTGATTCTGATGCTCTGATGGTGTTTTAATTGTGATGTAATTGTGGGTATTTTGAATATTTTGTAAGGTGTGTTTTTTATTGTATTTTTTAAAAAAAATGGTCTTCCCCCTTGTTGTTCTTGTTTTGAATAATAAATTACCTTGTTAAATTATAATCCTTTTGTGCTAATTTAAATTCTCTCGTCATCATTTATTTTGAATTATTGTGGGGTAATTTGTTCATGTATCTTGTGATTCTGCTCCCTTCTGGAGCATTATTTGTGTTTCCGTTGCCAACATTCATGATTTTTAACTTATATCCATGACTGTGGATCATTATTTAATTGTGTGCAGTTTCCTCTAAAGATTGCAGTAAAGGTAAACTGTCTGCTTAACTTATAGAATCAGAGTTTTGCTTAAGGCAACTATATGCTTCCGCCTGCTGTGTGAATATCGCCGTAATGAGATGTTGTTAGCAACCAACCAAGTGTTGTCTTCACAAAAGCGGCTAGTTAACAACCAAGAAAAACAGCGGGCGAGTTTCAACCTACAAACTACTTACGAACTACCTTATACTAAAGACGACACAAACATCCATGCGCGAGGGGGGATTCGAACCCCTGACGGCGAATGGACTTGGGCACCGCAACACGGCGCTCCAGCATGCGCGGCTAATCCGCCGCCGTGGTCTTCCACACACGTAATGTGTATTTCCTCGAGTTATCTTTAGGTGTAGCAAAATGTATTTTTTTGGAAAGAAATTATTTGTTTGGCGGCCAGTATGTTCGGTCGCTACATTGGACCGGGTAGCTGGAGAGTGCTGCCCTCTCGTGACCTGTCTGGCACCTGCGGGACACTGACCAGCAGGCCGGCCCTCCAAGGGCACATGACGGTACCCTCGACTCGCCACTGCGAGGGGTGTCCGCAGTTGAAAATTGTGAATGGAGCCGGTCGGTCAGCGGCCGTAGCTGAGTGCATGGCCTGCACGCCTTGTGCGGGACATCAACACATAATGTGATTCTTCAGTTTCTCCCGGCGTATTTGATAATCAAAATATCCATGGGTGTGCTGCCGGTCTATAGTGTCCAACGGGCACAATATTTCGGCGATCATATACGTCGCCACCATCAGGTGAACTGACCGACTGATCACCTGGAAACGCGCCGGCACGGAGATCCGCACGCTACGGCTGCTCGAAGGGAACTGGCTTCTAGCGCGGTAGTGGGCGATTTACATACCCTCTGTCCGCGCACCGCGCCGCGGCCGCGCAGTGGAACCGATTGCGACGGCGACTGAGATTTAAATCGCCCGCTACCAGGCTAGGACCCAGTTCCCTTCGACCAGCCGTAGCGTGCTGATCTCCGTGCCGGCGCGTTTCCTGGAGCTCAGTCCGTCAGTTCACCTGATGATGGCGACATGTATGATCGCCGAAATATTGTGCCCGTTGGACACTATAGACCGGCAGTACACCCGTGGATATTTTGATTATCAACACATAATGTTTTAATTTGTGAATAATAAATGATTCAACAGCATGAGTCGTCATTCATCACGGTCTAAATGGATTTGAAATATTTTCTACAGTTCGTGTCATTTTTCTGGTCCGCCGGCACCTATTCTGTTAGACATTTTCATTGCAAACGCTAACACAGTAAGAACACACTGTTGAATGGTAACAGTACGAAGTTTCTCTTGTAACGCAACTGAACTTACAAGTTTTATAAGGAGATAGTAGAAAGTGTTGAGGAAGCGCTCGTAGAAACCCATGTTGCCGGTCTCGTAGGGTAGGAAGTAGGTGCCCACGTAGGCCGTGTTGTGGGGGTTGGCGACCCTGTCGCTGCACCAGGGCGACATGATGCTGGTGGAGACGGCGACCAGCGGCACGCCTCCCAGCAGCTGGGCCAGAGGGTCGAAGCAGTCCACCATCATCGTGTGCACCAGCAACGCGTCGAAGCGCCGCTCGCCGCTCCTGTGTCAGCGACATGTACGAGAGAAAACGTAAATTAATTACAAAGTACCGCGTGTACACACTTTCTTAGCATGTAATCATCACTACAGATATTCTTCTTTAGGGTATAACATGTCTGATATTCGTACTTTCCACAGCTGTGACTTGAGCCGCCGAATAACGAAATTCTACATGACCCGCTGAAGTGTCGAAAGTAGAGATGTTACGAAGGTTCGAATCCGAAAAGTTCGGAACTTCCGATTCACTTTGCTGCTTCGATTCCGATTGATTTTGATTGATTTGATTTCTTTCAGGGAAGCCACAACAGTCTTGGTCCAACCCGCCACTGCCCGCACCAGGTATCGCTCCCTGTATATCTAGTAAAGCCAACCAATACCCTTGAACAGTGCAAGGAGTCCCTTTACCAGTTCTTTATTAGACACAATTTCTTCGGGTCTGGTTGTCCCAAATGTTCTGTGCCTTAGAATCTCCAATGCAATGCATTCGAAGACTAGATGTGATGCAGTTTCATCTCAGATCCTACATGTAGGGTCATCTTCTGTTATTCCCATTGTATGTAGGTGTTTCTTTTTGAATTCCCATGGTCTGTCAACAATTCAACCATGAGTCTAATATCTCTCCTGTTCAGGCCCAGGATTGCAGAGCTTCTTTTAAAACATGGTTTTGGCATCATTACCTTACCATGATTTTGTTGATAGACTTTGGTCCAATATTCTACGTTCTGACTTCTGAGCCAGTTACGTAGCTCCAATTTGATCATTGCCTTGGTGATTGTCAGGACAGGTTCCGGTCCAGTAAATAGAGTCTCTGCCCCCATCCTCGCTAATCTGTCGGCATGTTCGTTGCCACTGAACCCCGAGTGGCCAGGGACCCACAATAGGTTTACTCTATTACTTTCCCCTAGCTCCACCAGAACCCTGTGACATTCTGCAACAATTTTAGATCTTGTTGCAGGAGCTGCCAGTGACTCAGGGCTGCCTGGCTGTCTGAATAGATATAGATGCTACGATCTTTGTAGCACCTACGCAAATTCTCTTCCACACACGCCCTAATGGCAGTGATTTCGGCCTGGAATACTGAGGCCACCGATTTCGATAAATTTGAGGTTGATTGTACAGTGGTAGCGGTGGCGGCCGCCACAGTCAACGTGTACAACAATTTTGTTGTCCAAGGCACACTATTGTTTCACCAGTAATAATATCTACGACTAACGCTGGAATTCCATTATTTGTCTAAATGCACTGGTTCATACTAGGGCCGACCAGAAATTCTTCACACTTGCAGTTTTGTTGCAGATGTGGAACTTCTGAGACCAAATGTGTCTCCGAAACGGTTGCCTCTCACGTAGTTTGTGTGCACTGATATCACTGCTCTCGCTTTAACCAGTATACTGACTATAGCGTTCTAGTGTGCATTTCATACATTGTCTAATCACATCCGACAAATGTTGTTTTGGACCATTTTTTCCTGTTGAAGATTTTACTTAATGAGTACAATAGAGAAAAACGTATTCCAATCAGTGAGGATCCTTTCTTTTGTTGGAAAGTGAATACAAGATTTCAGCCCCTGTACTCAATGTTTGTCGTCCCCACCAAGCTCAGTAGCCAGCGAACAACTTTTTAGTAGTGCTGGCCTAATCTATGACACTTTGAGGAGTAGATTCGACAGAGAAAAAGCTGTTAAGCTTTTGTTTATAAAATATAATTTAGTTATTTTGCAGTCACTTCATTTGGGTTAATTTATTGTTTGTTTTTAAGACCTTTGTTTTTATTTTCAACTCCCAGGTATACAGTATAAACCTACCTGTATTACTTTTTGAACTAATATTTGGTATATAATTAACGAATAACTTGTGTAATTTTATTTTATTAAACGTGCCCTTAACAGTTTAATATAGCTCTCTTCTGCCTCCAGTTCTGATTTCGATTCCGGTTCCGATTCCAGTAAACCAAATTTAAAATCACCGTTTCCGAATTTGGTTCGGATATAACCTCTTCCGTTACATCCCTAGTTACGTATATTCTGTCCATGACCATCTCAATGGTTTATAGCTTAGCAGTCGTTTGGTGTTATTGCTGAACATGGTATGTTTGGTACAGCCCCATAAAACATTGGCGAACGTGTTCAGATGCGGAGAGTATGGTGAGTAATCGAGGGCCGTGCCAGGCGCCTGTGCTGCCCCACAGCCAGAAGGCGGTCCCCAAAGTGCCCCTCCAGGACATCAAACACTCTCCTTCTTCAATGGGGTCGAGCTCTGAGATGCATAAACTACACCTTGTAGAAATCAGGGTCATTTTGCTTTTTCATGTACCATTTGGTAGTTCCGGTAGTCACCGCGCCACGAAGGAATATCACACCAATTATTCAGTGCCGGACATTGCACACCACACAGTCACTCGTTGTGCGTGGGGAGACTTACCGATCACGAAATGTGGATTCTCCGTCTCCCAAATTTGCCAATTTTGTTTATTGACAAACGTATTCGTTGCTAAGCCAAATCACACTCAAATGTGCATGCTCATACTAGCAGCCACCATGCCCCACGGCTACCCGTGCTGTTCGAATGTCATAACCCAGATTGTTGAGAACTTTTCATGTTTTCACTTCATATGG
Organism: Locusta migratoria; assembly: GCA_026315105.1. NCBI lineage: Eukaryota > Metazoa > Arthropoda > Insecta > Orthoptera > Acrididae > Locusta > Locusta migratoria. The sequence continues at coordinate 438,495,391 of CM048748.1, read as the reverse complement.
TTCAATAATTGTCACCCTGTACATGCGTGGAGCAGGATGTGTCAGCAATATATATATATATTATTTCAATGTGATCACACATCCTGAGCCATAAACTGAATGTTAGCATGTTAGCAGTTGAAACTTTAGCTTCTAGTATCAACAGTATTACGAAAAGGATAATGTCTAGTTGCTATAAAGACACTGTGAGCAAATGTCAGGCAAAATGAAACGACGATCACACTCGTGCAACTTGTTAGCGGCCAAAGTATTCATCAGAAAAAGAACAAACAAAGAAAAAGGTCACTCGGTGTTGTTGCAGGGAGGACGAAGGATGCAGGATATGACTGGGGATGAAGATACCAGCGCTGTTCATTTTATGATGAGATACATATTGTGCCATGAAGTAGTCTTCATTAATGCTTTGCCACAGTTTACTTGTTAGTACAGCGCATGCCTCATCATAACATACATGACTTTCGTGAATGCATAATGTTTCACAAACTGAGCCATTCTTCCACCAAGATCTTTACTGAACTGCACAGATGGGAGTTATCCTTCCAAAACTTTCTCAGATACCATAACCATCATGGTTTCAGCCTACAGTAACATAATGTTCGCACACATTACACCCAATAATTTGCACCCTTTCCGTTCTCTCGCCATCTCCTAGTTGGCCCTATCTTGACGTTCATTCTTTACCACTGTTTTCACCACTCTTATTTTTTCTCATCTCCTGTTCTGCTTCCTCACTTTCCCTGGGTTGGCGGTTCTAACAAATCAGTAGCCTTTATTGTACCTTTCAAGTACTTTTCTGAATAACGCCGTAGTAACTACAGATATTTTTGTGACAAATAGAAAGAATGTAACTGGAATATCGCCTATCAGCCAGGCCATTGCGACCACCTGTCAGCTATCAGTGTAAACCATCCAGGTGATGGCGTCATCACCTGGTAGTCAGACACATGCATAACGTATGTAGCATCAGAGAGGATACTCTCCGTGTTTAGGACTGAGCAGGCTCGGTACGAGTAGTTCAGATACTGCATGGCTTGTCGAGTTTTCGAGAAGTGTGGTGGTGAGTGTATTCAACTAATGGCGAAACCACCAGTCGTTACAGATGTTGGATGTCGTATACGGGCAGAAACAGAATAGGCGGCAAACTGTGGGTAGATAATATCAGACTGTAATGCTGCAGTGATATGTGGTGTGTCTGATCAAACAGTGCACCAGTTACTCCCAGTGAAGGGGCCTCTGCAGCTCGCCACCCATGCATATTTCAGTGTGAAATCTACCACTTCGACATCAGTGACTGAAGTAGGCAGGTGGACCTTTGTGCATAGACTGAACGTCGCAAGGTCTGATGATCCTGATACTTTCTTGATCATGCTGATGAGAGGATGCGAATACGTCCCTTCCAGGGGAACAGCTGCTTGACGCTTGTTCTGTGGGGAACGGGAAAGGGGGGACGGGAGAAGCGAGTAGCTACTCAGTTATACTCGAGGGGAGCATTCAAATTGGCATCCGTGGGTCTATTGGCCGTTCTGGGAAGCACCATGATGTCCAAGATTTATCGTAGATTTATCGCAGTCCACGTAGATTACTTTCACGAAGTTCATGTCTCCCAACAGCTCCTTAGTTGCTTTCACTGAGGGTTCAGGACATATCGCTCCAGCTTTGATAGTTTAGCCTTCCTGGCTTAATTTAAACGACATGATAGTGTCCAGGAATGGGTGGATCATATTACACAATCAGAAGAATCCATTCCGCAGCCTACAAGACAGTTGGCATGGTAGCCGTCCTTTGGTGGAGTGAAGACTGCTACTCTGCAATACGAACCACAGCAGAGAATGTTGCAGCCTTTCCGGTAGTGAGGGCAAAATATCTCCCGATTATACGAAAGAGAAGAAGAGATCGTGGCATCAATACCTGAATTCCATCAGTCGTTACACAACCAGTACTAAATAATGGGACACCATAAGATGAATATCTGGAAGAGGAGAACGGAGATCAGTATTTGCTATAAATGTGAATGGCACTCTCCACGCCGACCCATGAGACATTGCTCAGTCTATGGCGAAGCATTTCGCTACGGTGGCTTCCATTGCCAGGCAGAATCCTGCATTCCAACGCCACATTATGGTTGCTGAGGAGGGCGGTTTGGAGTTCAGATCCACCATTGCAGAGGAATACAACTGCCCTTTTCCATTTGGGAGCTAGATACTGCGTGTCCTGGCCAGGATAGGTTGTTTTACTGCATGTTACGGCTCCTTACAGAACTAAGCAGAGAAGTCCTCCTGTCTCTTATTAATGCCATTTAGGCGTTAGATCATTTTCCCGACTTATGGTGTGAAGTGCTTTTAGGTCCTATTTTAAAACAGGGGAAGGGCCTCACGAGTTATCTTAGTATTACCCTCATTAGCTGCGGGAGAAATACTTTAATAGCAGATGGTTAACTGCCATCGTGTCTGGATGTCGGAATCCAGGCAACACCTTAGTAGCTTTCAGTGTAGATTCAGGAAATGTCGATCCAGATTCCTCGAATCGGCTATAAAACAGTCTTTCCTGCGTTGGCATCGCATTTTGGGTATACGGTATTCTCTAACATCCAGCGGGCCTACGATACTACTTGAATGCATCTTATTCTTCGGCAACTCCACAAATGGGGGTTTCATGGATGTCTTCTGCTTGCTTTCTTCTTCCATGCTGTTTCCGATAGAAGTCGGTAACGTGTTCTCTCATAGTTTCCACCAAGAGAACGGTGTTCCTCAGGGTAGTGTTTTAAGTGTGATTTTGTTTGGTACAGCATTTTAACAGTCTTACGTCTGTCGTGAAAAGCCATGTCCAATGTTTTCTATTTGTTGATGACGTATCGATCTTTTACTTTTCTTCAAACCTTGCAACGACAATTCATCTGTTGCCACTCACTCGTCGACAACTGGGTAACTGGTAAAATATGTGTGGTTTTAAATTTTCAACCTATAAGTATGTATGTCTTCTTTTAAACCGTTCACGTTCTTTTGACCGTTCACATTCTTTTAACCGTTCATGTTCTTTCAACCGTTTCCATTCTGTTCTAAACTCACCTGAATTGAGGTTGAAGGGCAATGTCCTTCATTTCAAAGATACTGTGAGGTTTCTGGGCCTCACGTTTTAGCCGAAACTCAAATGGTTGCCACACCTCAAGGACCTGAGAAAACGGTGCATCAAATCACTGAGTATTTTAAAATATCTTACACACAATTCGTGGGGTGTAAATCAGACTTGTCTGCTTCGATTTGAGCGAGCCTTCCTGCGATCTCGCTTTGATTATGAATACACAATGTATGGATCTGCCAGACATTGTTGTTTGAAAAGTCTAGACTTGGTGCGCCGAGAAGTGATTCAACTGGCTACTGGGGCATTCACATTTAGCCCCATTCCAGTCCTCTATGATGAGGCTTTTGAGCTGCCACTGTCCATCATGCGTAACAGCTCATGATGCGCCAGATGTATAAAATTCTGTCAGTCCCACACACACCTGTATACCATTCCGTAGTTCTGCCTTTTATGGAAGGATATTTTATATTACACAAAGGGCGACAAGTACTACTCAGATTTGCATGAAGGATTGGTTTTTCACAGATTGGTGTACCTGATTGGACTGTATTATGGCTAGGTTGCAGCAGATTTTCACCTTCGTTCTATAGTATTTCTTGACCATGTTACTAGTATTCGTCTCCCCACAGCCTACTCTGTTCTTACACCAGAGCTTCACTCGATCCTGAAGGCAGAAGTAAGTGTGGTATGTTCATGGCAGTCGGTTTCTCACCTGTTCTGATTCCCTCACCACAAAGCAACTATTGGAAAGTCTGTACCCAGCAAAGAAGGTCCCACATCTCATTCAGGACAAGCTGTACTCCCTCCAGCGACAGGGAAAGCAGGTGTCTTCTTGCTAGGGGCCAGGGCATGTAGGAATTCGGCGAAATGAAGATGCTGATCAGGCAGTTAAGGAGGCCTGCAACGACCATAATGTAATACAATGTGCCATTCCCCTGCAGGACGTGCTCTCTGTGGTTCGGCAGAGGTCCAATCCATTATGGGAGGACACATTGTTGGCGGTCACATGTAATAAGCTAAGGTCGATGAAACCAACTCCGAATCGGGCACTGTTCATTAACACACAACCTTTTTTGTGATACCTGTGGCATGTAACTTACTGTACGCCACAGTTTAAGTTGTGAGACAGGGGCTGTAATTAGTCTATTTTTCATACTAACCTTGTGTTACTGTTCCTTTCTCTTTACGCTAATTACTGAAATATGTAACATTTTTCTTTGTAGATCTTTATTAATTTTGATTTCTGTGCCTTTGGGGACACATCAGGGGTGATGGGCTCCTGGGATTGTAGTACATTCTATGTTTATATGAAAATTTCGGGATTTTTATGTTTATTGGCGCATCTTGGCTGCTAAAAAGTGGTTTTACGTGTTGGGCACGGCCAGGCCTCGCAAAGCAGAGACGCTCTTGGGGGTCGCGCCCTCCCACCAACTTTCGCTCGCGTTCGGAGAAGGACGAGAGGGGCTGGCTTGACGTGTTTGGCACCCCAGCCAGGGGTTTGGCTCCAGCGGATGTATAGATAGCACAACGTTAACATTTTTAGGTGGTGTGACCGTAGCTAGGAGCAAGGTAAAATTCCTTGCAGAGCATTCACCCTGGGAACGGTGAAATCCGTGGGAAGCTTTGGTGACGTGGGCGGAGCCTCTTGGCAGCTGCAGAGAACGCGTCCTGATTGATCGATTTGTGCCAAGAGGCCTTGGTGTTACCTATGCAAAATATTGATTTGTCTACTAGCGTGATATAATCGCACAACAACTGCCTAGCGACGTCGACGCCAGTGACGCTGTGTTAAGTTACATGTCGCAATTACAGTCGGATAAATAATTTCAGTTCATCCGCTCCCACCGACTGCTGCCTGCGAGCCTGAGACGCTGCCGTCAATGATCGTCTGTGTGGGTAAGGTGACGCACTTGCTGGAGGGTTATATGAATCAGACTTGTTGTATTCTGTCCCTTATTTTATTCTTTTGAGATCTGCCTATTTACTCTGGGGAGCTTAGGGTTAACGATAATTTCAAGCCCCTGTGTAACCAATCTAATAGCATTCTGTTTTGAAAAACCTCCGACCTTTGACTCAGCCAGTCATTTTTTGTCTCTCAGTGTTTTAATATTTGTAAAAGATTGTTTGAATACCATTATCTGCTTTTCATGATAGGAAATGTCATCTAATTTATTTTTTTATGTTTAATTATACTTCTTCTACTGCTATCCCTTTTCCTGGCAAAGTTGACATGAAGAACCTTATTGTGACTCCGTTTATATCATTCGTATTTTAACGTCTGATACCCTTGTCATACTGTGTACATCCAAGTGCTTAAGACCAAAATGTTGTGCGCCTTATTGCCATACTCATCATGATCACCTCTCTAAGTATCAAAGTATCTGGTTCCTTCAACTTGAACATGTTTCATCTCCTCGCTTTCCTTACGTTATAGCTTCTTTTATCTTATCATACATTTTTTTGAATCTCTTCACATTTACGACTGCTGTTCGTCTAAGCATCATGTCTGTTTTGGCTGCAATAATATGTATGCTGTTAACAGTAGCCTCACCTACAACGCATTATTCGTATTCACTATTAGACTCTACACCTGAAAGTCCTAAGGATTTTTGTATCTATAACCGCCTATTCATCTGATCAGAAACCATGTTTACTCTACCACTGAAATTCACTAAGCCCACTGTATCTAAATTCAACTATTGATTTCTCATTTCAAATTTTCTTAGATAGCTACACGATTAAGGGGTAGAACATTCCAAACTCTAATTTACTGAATGCTTGTTTCGCTTTACCCAGTGGAGATTCCTCCCGAGTAGTTGGCACCTGGAGATATTAATGGGGTAGTATTTTACCTCTGGGATATTTTATCCTAGAGGACGCCCTCATGGAGTATCCACACAATAGAGCTTCATATCCTCAGGAAAAGTAATAAGTGTAGTTTATTGTTTCTTACATCTTTTTGCAGTGACTAGTTTGCAAAATAACATTAGCTGATTACAATTGAAGCTTACTCAATAATTCAGACTGTTGCCCTGCAGTTATTGAAAAGGGTACTGCCTCTCTTGATGAATCGAATTTTTGTCTGTACTCTCCACAGATACTTCTCCATTGTGGTTGCAGTGCCTCGCATTCATGGATTTGGCGGCCATGCTTAACAGCTGCAAACGATAAATTCCTATTGGCGGGTTGCTGAATGACAGGAGAAATTGAGGGCAATTATTAGATATGATTTTATGAGTTTTTGTTGTCTCTTATAAAAATGTTATGGAAAGTGGAACTGATTTTTGCTGATTACAGTTGTATTAGATAAAGTATGAATAATCTACTTCAGTTTTTTTATTGACATTAATCCCTAATAATGCTTGGAACTAAATGTTGTGTCATTGGTCTTTAGAAGCATTGAGACTCATAATATGACACTTAGAATCTTGTAAATCAATTATTGTTTCTCTCTATACATTATTTTTTGTGATGAAATGTTCTCGGGTTATCAGCCGAGTGGTGGCGTCGTCTTCGCACAACGTTTCAATGAGTTTAGTACTCATCATCCTCAGGCGAGGTGTCGGGATGCTCTTCTGCACCTCCCTATATAGTCGTCTGACCATTGTCCACGTCTGCAGGCGGCCAATCAGGGTCCTTCGGAAGCGGCTGCCGTGTCGGTGGTGGGGGTACGCGGCGCGGCCGGTGGTGGGGGATCGCGGCGCGGCTCTGGTCCGTGCTTCGGGCCCCGGCGGCTGTCCATTCTGTTGTTCGGAACAGAGCGTTCCTGCCTAATCTTCTCAATCGTAGGATTCCAGGCTGCGCTCAGCTGAAATCCGCAATCCCGATTGACCAAGTTGTCGTGGAGACGTATTTCCACTGCTTCCTTAAAGACAGAATCCCACAATCCATTGGCACCGCATATCTTCTTAGTTTCTTCAAACTTGAAGATGTGCCCCTCATCAATGCTGTGCTCTGCTGCAGAAGACTTGCTTTTTTGCCCTTGGCATGTATTTCTGACGTGCTATACACAGCGTTGTGATATCCACCGTTGTGTTTGTCCGATGTACAGCTTAGCGCATTCGCACTCGATACTGTAGATGCCAAGTGTCTGTAATCCTAAAGGGTCTTTGGTCAAACCAAGTACCTCCTTTACTTTTCGGGCTGCGTGAAAGATGGCTTTTATACCGTGCTTTTTCAGTATTCTGGCGATTTGGGCTGTTGGCGCGCCAGCATAGGGCAGAAACGCCACACGTTTAGCCTCGTCTTCTTCTGGCTTGTCCTCCCGCCTCTTGTCTGTCCTTAAGGTGCGTCAGACGACTATATAGGGAGGTGCAGAACAGCATCCCAACACCTCGCCTGAGGATGATGAGTACGAAACTCGTTGAAACGTTGCACGAAGACGACGCCACCACTCGGGTGACAACCCGAGAACATTTCATCGCCATCATTTTTTGTTTCTCCTAATACACGTGAGATTCTACAGCTGGAACGTTTACCACTGCCACATCTGCAATGCTCAAAAAGACAGGTACATACCTTATGCTTCTGATTAGGTCTTGAACGATGGGGTGTTCATAAGCTGCTTTACAGTTCTTGAAATCCATATCGAATAAGGTCATTGCAAATCGTATCATTACGTTCGCATCGAGTACGCCTATGTCTGATTTCAATGCCGGAGACAGGCGCTCAAAGTTGAAGGCATCAGTGAGTGGCGGCGCCTGCCCCTTGATACTGAGGTCGGTGTAGTTGGGAAGCCGGCCGTCACTGGGGCTGTGGCTGACCACGGTGACGTGGTGGCCGTCTGCGGCGAGCGCGCGCGCCAGCCGGCCCAGGGTGTGGAAGTGGCTGCCGCCTGGGTAGTGTAGCAGCGCCAGGACCCGCGCCGCGCCGCAGCCGCCCGCAGCCCACGCAGCCAGCAGGACCAGACGCGCCGCCACCTGCGCGGACAGGCGTCTTGTCTCAGTGCAGGGAGGGTGCTCCACCGATAAAGACCATCGGGTGCAGTATCTAGTAAAGCTGCAGCGCGTTATTAATATTATTATCGCATTATGTGACACAACAGTCTTTCAGTGGCCCTACTGGCATGAATCTGCCACAAGAGAAACTTATGAGTGTGTCTGTGGAGAAGTAGGTACTCCAGAACACCCCAGGTGGGGATGCCTACTGCATGCAGACGTTGCTGATACTGGACTGTAACTAAATTGGTTCAGAGGATTTAACATCTAGAAGATACACTGTAGCAGCACGGCTGAAACCAAGAAATGCTCAATCAGTGATATTGATCACATCTATGAGACGTTGTTCAAATGTTTGTATATCTATCGGACCAAACTGCGTGATCATCAGTCCGTAGCTTACAAACTACTTAAACCTAGGTAAACTAACCTAAGACAACACACCCACCCATGCCTCAGGGAGGACTCGAACCTCCGACGGCGAGGAACCGCGCGCTCCACAGTGAGGCGCCTTAGACCGCTCGGCTACTACACGGTGGCTGAGACGTTGTGGCAGTAGATAGCAAAGCAAGATAAGGTCAGAAGATCAGCCAAGACAGCATGCACAACCATTGTGTCATTAGCAGATGTGGGCTGCGCCCCTCCACACAAAGAATTACAATTGGAATGACGTGGGCTTCTTACCAGGAATAAGGGAACTATCTCGGAGTCGTGGAACTGCCCCTGCATCCACGGAAGTTGGAAAAAAAAATCAATCCATAAAACCCATACCAACACACAAGGAACTAGCAAGACATACATATAATAATGCAGTATCTAGTAAAGCTGCAGCGCGTTATTGTTATTATTATTATCGCATTATGTGACACAACAGTCTTTCAGTGGCCCTACTGCCATGAAATTGCTACAAGAGAAACTTATGAGTGTGTCTGTGTAGAAATAGTTACACCAGAACACCCCACGTAGTGATGCCTACTGCATGCAGACGTTGCTGATACTGGACTGTAACTAAATTGGTTCAGAAGATTTAACATCGAGGAGATACACTGTAGCAGCACGGCTGAAACCGTTCATGTGAAACTCAGCTTGCCCTTTTGTCACATGAGCCATGGATGAAGAGCAACAGGCGGATTGTGTTTTTATCGACTTCACAAAGGCGTTTGACGCGGTGCCACACTGCAGACTGCTAACAAAGATGCGAGTTTATGGAATAGGTTCACAGATTTGTGACTGGCTGGAAGACTTCCTAAGTAATAGAACAAAGTACGTTGTCCTCGACGGCGAGTGTTCATCAGAGACGAGTGTATTGTCAGGCGTGCCCCAGGGGAGTGTGATAGGACCGCTATTATTTTCTATCTATATAAATAATCTGATGGACAGAGTGAGTTGTAATTTACGGCTGTTTGCTGAAGATGCTGTGGTGTATGGGAGGGTGTCGTCTGTAACTGACTGTTATAGCATACAGGATGACTTAGACAAAATTTCTAGTTGGTGCGAAGAATGGCAGCTAGCTCTCAATGTAGAAAAATGTAAGGTGATGCGCAGGAGTAGAAAAAACAATCCTATAATGTTCGAATACAGCATTAGTAGTGAGCTTCTTGATGCTGTCGCGTAACATTATCTAGGCGTAACATTGCAGAGAGATATGAAATGGAACGAGCATGTAAGGACAGTTGTGAGTAAGGCGGACAGCCGACTTAGATTTATTGGGAGAATTTTGGGAAGATGTACTTCACCTGTAAAGGAGACCGCGTATAAAACGCTTGTACGACCACGTCTTGAGTATTGCTCAAGTGTTTGGGGCCCGCAGCAGATCAGTTTAAAGGAAGACATAGAGGCGGTTCAGAGGCGAGCAGCTAGATTTAATACCGGAAGGTTCGACTAATGCGCGAGTGTCACGGAAATGCTCCGGCAACTCAATTGGGGATCGCTGGAAGAAAGACGACGTTCTTTTCGTGAATTTCTGTTTAGTAAATTTAGTGAGCCGGAATTTGAAGCTGAGTGTAGTACGATCTTGCTGCCGCCTACTTACATTTCGCGTAAAGATCACAAAGACAAGATAAGAGAAATTAGGGCTCGTACGGAGGCATATAGGCATTCTTTCTTTCCCGTTCCGTTTGGGAGTGGAATAGGAAAGGAATAGCCTCTTAGTGGTACAGCTTACCCTCCGCCACGCACCTTACGGTGAATTACGGAGTATGTATGTAGATGTAGAAATATTGATCACGTCTATGAGACTTTGTGGCAGTAGACAGCGACCGAAGATGAGGTCAGAAGATCAGCCAAGACAGCATGCACAACCAGTGTGTCATTAGAAGATGTGGGCTGCGCCCCTCCACGCAAAGAATTACAATTGGAATGACGCGGGCTTCTTACCAGGAATAAGGGAACTATCTCGGAGTGGTGGAACTGCCCCTGCATCCAAGGAAGTTGAAAAAAAAAAACTCAATCCATAAAACCCATCCCAACACATAGGGAACTAGCAAGACATACATATAATGATAGGAGAACAACTGTGCGAATTCCGCAACACTGGAATTTCTGCAGCCATCATTTCACTTTCCTCTGAGCAAGTCGTAATGGATCTGTCAGGAACCAATGCAGAGCAACGCAAGATACCAATAGGAGTGGGAAAAGCCCTACAAAGTTTTAGTACTATGCTGTAACTGACCAGTGCATTTGGATGTTATGTGCCAAAGTAGTAGTTAAAATTATATAAATATTTGATTACATTTGCTTGGATTTCGTAGTAGGTCCTCTCTCGATAGCAAGTCGTTTTGGAGACCTAAGGTGTATTACTATCGTCTTCAAACGTATTTGGTTGTGTAATACTATTCCAAGGAAGGATATAGCTCAGATGACCTCGTTGTTGAATGTTTTTATCTCTAGAGGGTCTACTACATTTAGTTGTATTTAAGCAATGTCTGCTATTATTATTTGGATGAATCATCTGTCATCGTCTGTACTTTGACATAGGACTTCGAAATATGTGACGATTTTCTGATGTTGCGATGTGTAGGTTAGCATTCTAGACATCTTTGTTTGCGGCATCCAGCTACTTGAAATTGAAAAAGAAATCCGAGTTCGGTTTAGTGGAATGAAAAAGAAACCACAGGAATGGAGCTTGATTTGTCTTTGGGATAAGAATTTTTGCCTATATTCTGGGTTAAGGGTGGGTCGAACTTGTTCTACTGAACTGAAAATCTGTTGTAATTGTGTTGCATCGGGCAGGTAAAATATAACTTTTATAACTTCTCGGTTAGAGAGGGAGATTTCTGTTGTTCTGTGGTTGTTGTTCTGGCGACCATCATTCGATAAAGGATGTAAACGGTCGGAAATCGGTAAACAGCTTATTTTTAATTATTTTATTCAAATGTTCAAATGTTTGTACAACTTATGGGACTTAACTACGGGGTCATCAGTCCCTAAGCTTACAAACTACTTATGAACTAGCTAAGACTAAAGACGGCAAAAACATCCATGCCCGAGGGGGGATTCGAATCCCCGACCGTAGTGGCCGTGCTGACCGTGACTGGAGCGCCTCAGTCACCTCGGCCACCGCGGCCGGCAATTATTTTATTGTTTAATTGTTTATTGTAACTCTCCAAGGATATATCGTTTTGTAACAGGGTCTAGTTTTTTATACCTATATAAAGAACAATTTTAAACATCTTCTGGAGTACTATATTATCTTTATTTGCAAGTTTGACCTGTGTCAGTTAAATGTTGTAAAGACTTGGAGCATTGTAACAGGACATGGTCGATAGAGAGAGATTCGCTTTGCTATGTTTAGATGGGTATACGCAAGAAGATGTGTACTACTGTTGTTGTTGTGTTACCGAAAGAGTTTTTCACATACAAATTTTTAGTGTGTGTTACCATTACATTCCGTTACATTATTTAACGCACTCTATTTTTAACACTTTCGTCATCTGGCGCAGACATAGTCTAAATGAAGAGATACATTTATTGTTCTTTAGATCTAAGGCTGCGGTCGAGTACCAAAAGGGATCATTTCTTTTCTTTGGGGTAGTCCAAATGTTTGACTCTGGTTATAATTCACTTGAAGTCATCTTGACATCGAAGGAGTATTTGCTAAGGTGGAAACGTAAGTTTGTGGCGTTCGTTACCGTTACATCCCGTTTATTATCTAAACTGTGCTATTATTAAACACGTCCGCTGGCTGTTGCATATGAAGTCAGTGTGAAGAGCTTGCAGAGAGAATGCTTAAAATAATAAAACATTCTGATATTTTGTTTAAACAGTCAGCTTCGGTATACTTGGCTCCTTTCTCCCAATGTTGAAATAAACTCAGCAACGCCATAATTAATTGTTTGGTGTACTATGTAACTGACGTCGCTTTCCTTTTCCTTTCTTGTACTATTGCGTTTTCGAGGCATCCTTGCAAAGAATTCTTATGTAAATTAGTGCATTGACAGAAGCGAAGGAATGTCGTTATGATTTAAATTAAAATGTTCCCTGTCAAAAGAGTCAAAGAAATTACCTTAAGCTGCAAATATACGAAGTGTAATCAGCAACTCGCTGTTGAATATTAGTTTGTATTTGCAGAGATTCGATTGCAGCTCTTAATTCAAAATACTTCTGTTACTGATGGAATACACGCTACACGATCATGTATTGTTTCTTTGCAGCACTACAAAACCGACAGCACCTTTATTAGTTCGTTGCTGTTCTATGGCATAACCATCTAAAAGAAATAAAAAATTTAAAAAATAGAGCAAATTCAAATGATGCTCTTAAATTCAAATGATACCCTCGGAAATAAGCACTTTTTCTTCTTTCCATGGCAATCCAAACTATGTGGGATAAACCTGTTATTTTTGTGTGTCGTACCTGGGTTAAGTTTTACTTTCAGTGGGAGTGGTTTAGTATGTTAACGTTGACAATGAAATATTTGCTTTATAGGGATCATTAATTTACTGATCAGAACAATATTAATTATTTATTTCATTATCAAGACAAATAATTATTACCCTCATTGTACGTGACTGATTTTTCAAAAGGATTCAACGGCCGTTGCCAACATCAATACAGTACACCATTGCCCTTAGGAAAATCGTAGCCCTTTTTTCAATATATTACACCTTAGTTATATGACTAAAAACGCAGCATCGCTATCTATTAGTTATTTGGTATAATATGTAAACAACGGTGCCTCTGTCGGATCCTTGCTATACTACGTTGCAATTCAAACATAGCATACACCAGAAATTACAAATTGCGATATCTTTCCTTTCCCTGGTCCGATTTCGATGAAATGAAGCTTATATGTTGCCGCAAGAAACTCTCATGACAGTTCGTATAGTACTCTTGGAGATTTTCTGTACTACACTATACTTATAAGCATAGTATACACATAAAATTTCAAATTACGATATCTGTCCTTCCTCTGATCCTATTTTGATGAAATGAAGCCTACGTTACTCTCCAAACTATTCTCAATTTACCTGTGCAAACCCACGAAAGTTCGTGTAGTACTATTAGAGATTATCCTAAACAAATAGACATACACGATGGCTTTTAAACAAATTATTAAATTGTGATATATTTATTTTCTCTGATCCGATTTCAATTATTGAAGCCTTTATGTAACCGCACGTTATGCTCAAGTTACGTGTGAAAACGCCATGGAAATTCGTTGAATAGTTTTGGAGATAAACGTGTTCAAAGAGACAGGCAGACATGATGATGTAGATAAAAAATTTCAAATTACGATTTTCTTTTCTTCCGTGATCCGCTTTTTATGAAACGAAGTCTATATGTTGTCCCGAGCTACTCTCAATAAACCTGTGAAAACCCCAGCCATATTCGTGAAGTAGTTTTGGAGACTAGAGATTTTTAATCGTTGAACAAACAGACACAGCGGTTACTGAAAACACTCAAAATTACGTTATTTTTTCGTCATATGATTTTGAAAAAATTATGCCTATATGTTGACCCTATCTTTCCCATGTTTCCTGTGAAAACCGCATGAAGATTCGTCCGGTAGTTTTGAAGATTGAAATGAACAGCGACAGGCCTACATTTACAGATATATTATTGGTATAGATTTGTGAATTTATTATATACTGTTTGTAGCTCGCATACGATATATATATATATATATATATATATATATATATATATGTGTGTGTGTGTGTGTGTATATATATATATATATATATAGCAGGTTGTCGTTAGTCCGTCTTTCTCCCTGAGTCCAGTCAGAAAGTCTGGTAACATCGCATGCAGATCTAAATTTAGACGCGCTGTATTCATTTTTACCAGGAAGTTTTTCTCTAGATGGTTCGTTGCTTGTGTTTAATGTTTCTGTTGTGTCTATCAAGAGAATCTGTTTAATGTTGTACTACACGTCTAGATATCGAAAGGGTGTTTGTTAATGTGGACACACAAGTTTGTGGCGTTCATTATCATTACATTTCATTTATTATCTAACGTGCGCTATTTTTTTTTTAACATGTCCGTCGTCTGATGCAAGCATCGTCTAAATGAAGAACGTGGACGGAGAATGATTAAAATAAAAAACGTTATGGTATTTTGTTTAAACATTTAGCATATGTTTATAGATAGAACTGAAAGAATTGTTTTATGTAGCTTGCCATGAGAACAGTGTGTTCGTATTCGCATTGGAGATAAGGCTGTATTCTCTTTACTGTTAAAAAGTCTAGAGTGTTTGTTAAGATGGAGACACATATGATTGTGGCGATCGTTACTGTGCGCTGTTTTCGGGGGCATTGTTTACGAAACACGTGTTATTATTCCTTGTAATTGTATTGTCTGAAGTACAGTTATAAGTAAAGTAATTGACCCCTTTTGTCCACTGCTGCTGTAGGACAGAGTAATACAACAAGCACATCGATAAGTAATAACTTTTGAAAAAAAATATGTTTTCATTTAGGGGCGCGGGTTCGAGTACTGGACAGGGTCGCACGGGGGCAGCATTTTCTAGGGCTGTCGGTGGGGCGGAGATGGATGAGGGAGCGGGAATGAACGGAGTTGCTGATGATTTGATATGCAAATTTAATACGGATTTTTCTAATTGCTAATGCATATACATAGAATGTCGCAATTAATTTCTTTTGCAAATTAGAAATAAAAAGCAATACGGAGTGGTGCTGAATGGCCTGGGGGGCAGGCGGAGGCGATAGTGCCCAAGTGTCTACTTGTGGAGGCGGCGGTTTATGAGAACGTTATTTGTTATTTGTCATTCATCCTTAAGAGCATCATTGTCTAACTAACTGTAAGTGGAATTACAAGTTCATCCTATCTTTCCGGGAAGTGCGCTATTGTTCGAGTTTGGAGGAGTGGTCGGGTAAGTGGAGTATAGAGGAGGGGTGGGGGGTAACGCTACCTGGCATAGATAACACTAACGTCGACGGACGATTTTCAGTGAGGTAGTATGCCCACTGCTATACTACTCACGGTAACGAACGTCGAAAATCGAAAAACGAACTTCTGTGTCCACCTCAACAAACACGCTTTAGACATCCAGCTGTCTAACACATCAACGACAGCAGAAGACATATTGCTTATAAAAAAAATTTCGAATTTACTGAGGGAAATAGCGCAATTCGACAAGGAGAACTCTTGATTCAAGCACAGTGTCTCCATAGAAACTGTATAATTCTAACACTGCAACTTTGACACAGTATTTTACCAATAATCCACAACAGGGTGTGAGAGCCCAGTCAGTCAGTCAACCGTCGTTGTACCTGCTACATGCCATTGTGACAAATCTGTCACGAATGCTTCAAAATATAGATCTGCAAGCGATGTTAACACTCTTCCTGGACTCAGACAGAAAGGCGGAGAACGAATCAACACACATACTGCTCTCTTAGACCTCACTTCCAAGGAATTTCTGTGTGGAATTTAAAGATCACGTTTATTTTTGCTAATGAGCTGCTCGTTTTTTCTCTACGTTTAAACTAAGCGAAACCCTGTTACACAACGATATTTCCTTATATTTATGTCTAGGTGTCTTCTAGTTCCTCCTCCCAAACAGTATTTCGACAGGTACAGGGAAGGCAAGTCTTCAAATTGCAGTATGTATTGCCATGTCTTCCTGTAATCCATCTCTTTTGCGGTTTTAATATTCATTTCTATTCCTTTCGACAATTCTTCTAGACGAGAGGATTCAGTTAGCTTAAATATACTTTTTATTTCCTTCATAACGCAGTACACATCATCTTGCGTGTACCCATATTGCTCAAACTAAACATCGCAAAGGGAATATCTCTCTAACGACCATACCCTGCTAAAATATGACACTGCAAACGATTCTTTTCCAAATACTCCAACACTTTACAACATTTAACTGACACAGGTCAAATGCAAATATTGATAATCGAGCACTCCAGAAGACGGTTCAAATTGTTCTTTCTCTTTGTTTAAACAAAACTAAACTCTATCGTACAACGGTAGTACCTTGGACATTCACAGTAAACAATAAAAATACCATGAAATAATTTCAGATCAGCAGATTACCCACTTCCGACCATCGACATTAAAACATTTTTTTTTTATTTTTCCAAAATCACTGATCTAACAACATGCTTTTTCGAAATGACTCTCGCCAATACAACAAACGAAGAACCGCAAACTGATGAGTCACAACGCAAACATCTCCTCCCAAACCGAGAGGACATAACGGTAATACTTTACCTGCTCGATAGCTTGGATGCAACTCACTTAACAACAGATTTTCACTTCTGTATATCAAGATCGACCAGCCCTTTACCCTAAATATCAACAGAGAGAGAAACAGTAATTCTTATTCCAAACACAAACCAATAATCTTTTCTGTATGAACTAAGATTTCTTTTTTCTCTCCACTAAACTAAAACAATGATTTTAGTTTGTTTAATCCATAATTACAAGTTGTTATCTACTGCAGACGAATGTCTACTCTATAAAGTAGGATGCTAACCTACATATTGCAACACTATCTTTGAAAGAATAATGAAACGCCATCGCAGCAAAACAACAACAAACATTATATATTTTGCAGTCGTACCTCAAAGTACAGACGACGATACATGATCCATCCTCATAATAATAGTAGACAGTGCTGAAACACAATGAAATGTAGTACACCCTCTACAGACCAAAACATTCATCAGCGAGGCAGTCTGTGCTATCATCCTCTCTCGGAATAGTATTACACAAACAAAAACTTTTAACTATTCACCTAACGACGGAAGTGTTGCACCTCAGGCCTCTCAAGCGACAGCACACAGTGCGAGAAGAGCGTCAGTTCATCGACAGGTGAACAGCCATCGAACGTTTTGGCTCTACACTTATTTGGTTACAGTGCAACTTCGTACGTGGAACATAATGGTCGCAAACACTTCCATCGCAGCCCAACAAGTACTCTTTCCACTAGTCATCACAATGCAGGAAAACGTGACAGGTTTCTGACTAATACGCATACTTTGACCATCGTATTTCTACACGTTTTCTGTTTACCATGCAAGCACAATATACCAATCAAATAACCCTTAAGTACACTACGTAGACGTTCTATCAGGCAGAGTAGGTCGCTAGATTTACATGCATACCAGTCAATTTTCGGTGATCTCATTAACCCAGTAAGTAATTTGTAAAAGACGATTAAACACCACAAAACAACTGTTCTCTAAGAAATTCTTAGCTGAGATCACATGGATGGGATTAACACACTGTACAGGTATGCACTTCATAAATAATGGCTATCCTCGCTTAAAACACTTAAACACTAGTTTAGTGCCTCAAAACCAGGTTCCATTCGGTAATTATATATTGCAGCCACGAGACTTGTTCTACACAAAATGAAGAAGTAAAAATCTCTCTCTTTATAAATTCGCTAATGTGGTTGCCGATAATATTATTGTCACCAGGACTTATAATTTAATAATTTATTTTTACACGGCAATTCGACGTCGACCTCGTTAAATAAGCGATTACAACTGCCCTATCATTGTGCACAATTACGTTTTCGTTCCCAATACAGCTTCCTTCCAGTCGAATGTCATGGGTGGATACTAGGTCCTTGAAAATTTCCTTTATAAGGTATAAAGTTGTCTGACGGCGTCGTATGATAGCTTATGATTCTTCTACAGTGTTATTGATGTTCGCTGATTCATCGGTAGTCGATGAAATGAGTTTCTTAAGCATGAAATTTATATGTAGGCCAACCACAGTCGAAAGATTCCATAATTTATGATGATATGGTTATCTGAAATATGATACAGTATCTATTCTACAAGGTTAAACTAAATTGGTCTGGATGGTTAATAATACTGTAGACTGTTGTTACTGTGGATATATTCTGTAAGGTGGGAGTGGTGTCTTACAATATATGTAAAAAGAGTTGAATAATGATGACAGTGTTCTGTCTCTCTGTTGTGTGTTTTTATCAGGTTCTCAGACGTACTTTGTGTGATGGATAACGTGTGCGTCGCCTTCTATCTGGAAATCATAGACGATAATTGTTTCGATCCTGTGGTTAATATAATATCTGACCTTAACTAGAGGCTTTTATATTCTGTCAGCTCAGTTTCTTCCTGTATCACATGATTTAAATTCAGGGGATCGATTGGTAAGAAACATCAAAGCTATTGTGTTGTACATGTCTGTGTGGGGTCTAAATGACTGATCTATCTATTTGATTTCCTCTTAAGCATAAAGACATGGATGGTAGCAGGAGTCGTACAACCTAACGATGTGTCTGGATTCAAATGGTTCTTCACCTATAATATTACACAAGAGCATAACTGAAGGAACATTTCACTCTATTTATAGAAAAGCATTAAAATGTTGTGATGTGTATTTCTTTGATCTGTGGGTCTATTTACCTTAATAAGAGATACAAGTTGCTCTGTTGTGCTTTTCAAGTTATCGTATGTCTGTACATTATTCGCGATGCAGTAGGTGACATATAAGCTACCTAAACTTTACCTTTCGTGCATATAAATTATACATACAAACGATTTTTGTGGTTTTCTGGAGAAATAAGACGAATGGCACTAGTTGCGTTGTGTGAGAGGGATGATGGCGCCAATGTGCATCTGTCTGTATTTGTTCATTGTTGATCAGCATTTTGACAACTTCCAATTCCTCCTCTACATATCGCATCCTCGTATTGCAACACATTGTAAATGGCTAAGTATTCAGTGTGTTGGCTACATGAACCGCAGGGGATTCATCTGTCGTTTAGAGTTCGAGGTTGTTATTTAATTGCTGTAAAGATTTGGAAAGTGTCGTGTAGCATGTATCAGGATTTACTGGGCTATGGGGTTCTAATGGTGTACAAAAAGAACTGGATAGGGCCAGAAGAAACGTACAATTACGTTCGGATTTTGCTTTCAAATGGTTCTTCGTACAGAATGACCAACGCGAAAGGCATAGTTTGAGGAGCATTTGTGTGTCTTACGAGATGCGGTTCGTTTTGTTCTAGAAAGGTTTAGATTGGGGCCTGCTGTGTTGTAATCCTACGGTTTTGATGCGAAAATCACCGACGTGTGACTCCCTTTGTTCTAAAAATTGTTAGATTTGTATCTAATGTGTTGTAAGCTGTTGTAGCACGGTATCCTTTTCTCGCTGTGGGAATCGAGTTATACACATCCTAGGTTTTTTCCCTCTGTGGAAAGGCCCTTTTAATCTTCTGGTACATATATAGACCACCATTACGCAGGGTTTGCTAAGGGTCATAAGATTTGTAGGGAATCAAGTGTGCTAAGGAGCACTCAAATGTCGATATGATTACCTAAATTATGCCATAGTTTGCATCTGTAAAGCTATTTGCTGTAAAGATTTACAGCTTGTTGTGTACAACGTATAGGTTTAACCGGTCTATAGATCTAGGAGAAAATACCAGTTATGTGTCAGAAAAGCAATACCTCGTTTGGTAGAGTATGTGTGACTTGGTTTGCTAATGGGGATGTTCTTCTGTGCTGTTCTAGTCTAACGCTAAGAAAGCGTTCGATTAAATCAATGTTCTGCGAAACGTTGGGGTATAGAAAGGAGTCTAACTTTATGTCCCAAACTAGCACTCATTCAACTGTTTGTGTTTATGTGTGTGAGTGTGTGTATGTGTGTGTGTGTGTGTGTGTGTGTGTGTGTGTGTGTGTGTTTTATAAAATAGGTTATCACTAACTATATGTTCATCATGCGAGATATAACGATTGCTGTATTCAACTCGAACAACAAGTACCTCATTTGTGTCAAATGCGAGGAAATGATAGATAGATGTGTTGCACTAATTGTAATACGATTCTGCACGGTTTTCTCATTGTGAGGTGTAGAGGCTAGTAAGAAATGGTCTTTACTGGGTTGAGGGTGCATTAAGGGAGATATTACAGCTGTGACAACTCGAAGGTTTTTTTTAATGCTTATGTCTGTTGATAGAAGCAATGTAATATTATCTTCTTACCATGTTATGAATACACGAGTGCTAATTTTATGGACGATGAATTTTGGCTTGTGCAAATACCGATTTCGATCTGGTAAGTGGTACTATTCCTTGCAACAAAGATGTGTTCTAATTTGTGGAATTGCTCAAAAATGTTCAAATGTTTGTTAAGCTTAAGGGACTTAACTGCGGGGTTATCAGTCCCTAACTTACAAACTACTTATGAACTACTTACGAACTAGGACGGCACAAATATCCATGCCCGAGGGGAGATTCGAATCCTCGACCGTAGTGGCAGTGCAGACCGTGAGT
Source organism: Locusta migratoria (assembly GCA_026315105.1). Lineage (NCBI taxonomy): Eukaryota > Metazoa > Arthropoda > Insecta > Orthoptera > Acrididae > Locusta > Locusta migratoria. The sequence continues at coordinate 438,474,652 of CM048748.1, read as the reverse complement.
GGAGCGCCTCAGTCTCCTCGGCCACCGCGGGCGGCGTGGAATTGCATATTGATGCTTATTAATATAGAAAAAGTTTAAGAAATACTGTCCGGTGAAGTATGGAATGCAAAAAGATGCAGGATCAAGCAGTTAGATGTTCAGAAGGGATCACCAACAACGCAGTTGTTGGGTGTATACATAAATTGTTGCATGTTATTTGGGTTAGAACTTTAGTATAAAAAACAGCTGGAATGGCTACTGTAGGTCAGTATTGATTCCAGGTTTAGGCCTGTCACTGGGTTGGAAATGGGTGTTGATACAAGTGCTTACAGGGAGTGCTGCAAGGATAGATGGGATATAGTTTAAGTAAAATGTGATTCAAATATTGAAAATATGCGACACAGTGTCTTTTTCCAGGTGTGGATGATGTTGTGTTGTGACAGAGCTCTAACGAAGTCTGTTTGCACTTTGTACTTTACGAAACATTGCCCGTTTTATCGTGTGTTAGTGGTGTTTACCTTACGAATGGTGTCATTTATATAGTGTAGATGTTTGTGGTGGTAAATTATTCCTGCATAGTAAATTCGACAAGTTTGTCATTGCAAGTCATTTCTCATACCTGGTGGCAGCGTTCTTACAACACGAATAATATTGGGGAAACTCAGCAAGGGGGCACTGGATAACATTTCTAGGAAATATGCAGATCCTGTGGCTATACCTTATAAAGTGGAGCTAGTCTATGTTCAACTAGATGTTGTAATGGATGAGCTCCCATCTATACTTCAACAGCTTCATGTAGGTGACTTCTACCTCTTAGATTTGGGCATCCAATAAGAATTCGCAGGAATTTTTAACAAAATGGAAATGTGCTAGTACCTAGTATTAACCCATGACTTTAGCCTAGAAGGAAGCTGTACAGGAAACAGCACCGTGATTTGCGACAATGATAGAATCGCTTGTTTAACATAGTTGACGTCGAATTGCCGAGTTAAGATATATAATAAATTTACATATCAGATCACGAATTCTGGTATCAATAAAAACACTGGCAATCACCTTATCGATTTTATAAAGTGTCCAGACAGCAGTTTGCGAGAAACCTTTCCTCCTTCCGTTTGGCATTAATCCTCCTTGCGTTTGGCATTACCAACCTGGTGGCTACAATATACAATTACCGAATGGATCGTACATTTTTGCCCTCTAAAATAGTGTTTATGTGTTTTAAGCGAGGATAGCCAATATTTATAAAGTGCATACCTGTACAGTGTGTTAATCGTATCTAGTTGGTCTCAGCTAACTATTCCTTACAGAACAGTTGTTGTGTTGTGTTTAGTCGTGTTTTGCAAATTGTTTACCTGGTGAATAGGAACACCGAAAATTGGCTGGTGTTAATGTAAACATAACAAACTCCTCAGCCCGATAGTACGTCTGTGGTATATGCACTGTACGTAATATTTAGTTGATTCGTACATCGTGCTTGCATGATAAACAGAAAAACGTGGAGAAATATAATGTTCAATGTATGCGTATTGGTCAGAAACCTATTACGTTTTCCTGCATTGAGATGACTAGTCTAAAGAGTCTACCGTTTACCGTTGGAGTGTGAAGAGCCAACATGTTTGCTGGCTGTGATCTGTGACAAGCTGACGCTCTTCTCGCTCTATGTGATGTCGTTTGTGAGGCCGAAGGTGCACTACCTTCGTCGTTAAGTTGTCGGTTTAAACGTTTTTCTTTGTGTAATACTATTCCGAGATACGATGATAGCACAAATGACTTCATTGTTGAATGTTTTGTCCTCTACAGGGTCTACTAAATTTCATTGTGCCTGAGCACTCTCTACTATTATTAATACATAATCATTATTTGTACTTTGAGATAGGACTTCGAAATATGTGAGGTCTGTTGGTGTTTTACAGTGAGGGCGGTTAATTTCTCTTTTAACGATCAGGTGCTGCTGTGTGTAGGTTAGCATCCTAGTTCATAGAGTAGACATCTTCGTTTGCAGTAACAATAACTTCTAATTACCTGTTTAAAATAATCTTTTGGGTTTAGTGGATTGAAACAGGAAATCTTAGTTAACACAGAAAAGGAGGCTGATTTGTGTTTGGAATAAGAATTTTTGTCTTTCTCTATGTTTTGGGTAAAGAGCTGGTTGATACAGCTCTACAGAAATGAAACTCTGCTCTAAGTGTGTTGCACTGAAGCTTTTGGGCAGGTAAAGTATTACCGTTATGTCCACTCAGTTAGGGAGGAGATGTTTGGCAAAATACTGTGTGTAAGCTGCAGGGTACGAATTAAATAGTTTCTTGTGCTTGAATCACAAAATGTCCCTGCCAATTGTTGCTGATTCCGTCAGTAAATTCAATTTTTTTCATAAACGATATGTCTTCCACTGTTCCTGTTTTGTTACACATCTGGACATTGAAAGAGTGTTTGTTAAGATGGACATACAAGTTAATTTTTTCGTTGCAACGTTAGTTACCATTACATCCCATTTATTAATTAATTCACGCACTTTTTCTTAAACACATTCGTCTGCCGTTGCATATGTAGTCTACATGAAGAACGCGTTTGATGGTATCATCACATACATGTGACAGATGAAATCAAATGTTCAAATGTTTGTATAGTCTATGGGACTTAACTACGGGGTCATCAGTCTCTAAACTTACAAACTACTTATGAACTACTTACGAACTAGGACGGCACAAATATCCATGCCCGAAGAGGGATTCGAACCCCCGACCGTAGGGGCCGTGCAGACCGTGACTGGAGCGCCTTAGTCTCCTCGGCCACCGCGGCCGGCGTGACAGATGAAATTCTTTATTATGTCTTACATGTAAATTTTGCAATCTACATCTACAACCATACTGCGAAAGCCACCCGACGGTGTGTGGCAGAGGGTACCTGGAGTACCACTATCGATTTTTCCTCCTGTCCAGTCACGTATTGTCCATGGAAAGAAGGATTGTCGGTATGCCTCTATTTGGGCTCTAATCTCTCTGATTTTATCCTCACGATCTCTTCGCGAGATATACATTGGAGGGAGCAATAACTGCTAGACTCCTCAGTAAAAGTAAGTTCTCGAAACTTCGACTGCCGGCCGCGGTGGCCAAGGGGACTGAGGCGTTCCAGTCACGGTCTGCACCGCCACTACGGTCGGGGGTTCGAATACCCCTCGGTCATGGATATTTGTGCCGTCCTAGTTCGTAAATAGTTCATAAGTAGTTTGTATGTTTAGGGACTAATGACCCCATAGTTAAGTCCCATAACTATACAAACATTTGAACATTTGAAACCGTACCGATCGACAGATTTTCTCTCTTGCAGAGTCTTCCACTGGAATTTGGCGATCATCTCCGTAACGCTTTCACGATTACCAAACGATCCTGTAACGAAGCGCGCTTCTCTCTGTTGGATCTTCTCCACTTCCTCTATCAATCCCACCTGGTACGGATCCCACAGTGGTGAGCAGTATTCAAGCTTTGGGCGAACAAGTATACTGTAACCTACTGCCTTTGTTTTCGGACTGCATTTCCTTAGAATTCTCCCAATGAATCTAAGTCTGGCATCTGCTTTGCCGACGATTGATTTTATATGATCGTTCCATTTTAAATCCCTCCTAATGACTACTCCCAGATAATTTATGGAATTAACTGCTTCCACTTTCTGACCTGCTATAGTGTAGCTAAATAATAATGGATCTTTCTTTCTGTGTATTAGCAGCACATTACACGTGCCTGCATTGAGCTTTAATTGCCTTTCCCCGCACCATGCGTCAATTCGATGCAGATCCTCCTGCATCTCAATTCAATTTTCCATTGTTACAACCTCTCTATATACTACAGCATCATCCGCAAAAAGCCTCAGTGAACTTCCGATGTTATTAGCAAGGTCATTTATATATATCGTGAACAGCAACGGACCTACGACACTCCCCTGTGGCACACCTGACATAACTCTTACTTCGGAAGACATCTCTCCATTGAGAATGACCTGCTGCTTTCTGTTATCCAGGAATTCCTCAATCCAATCACACAATTGGTCTGATAGACCATACTCTCTTACTTTGTTCATTAAACGTTGCGGGGAACTGTATCAAACGCCTTGCGGAAGTCGAGAAACACAGCATCTACCTGAGAACCCGTGTCTATGGCCCTCTGAGTCTCATGGACGAATAGGAAGAGCTGGATTTCAGACGAACGCCTTTTTCGAAACCCATGCTGATTCCTACAGAGCAGATTCCTAGTCTCAAGAAATGTCATTATATTCGAACATAACACATGTTCCAAAATTCTACAACTGACCGACGTTAGAGATATAGGCCTATAGTTCTGCACAACTGTTCGAGGACCCTTCTCGAAAACGAGGATGACCTGCGCTATTTTTCAATCTTTCGGAACGCTACGCTCTTTTAGAGACCAATGATACACCACTGTGAGAAGGGGGGCCAGTTCCTTCGCGTACTCTGTGTAAAAACGAACTAATATCCCATCAGGTCCTGCGGCCTTTCCTCTTTTGAGCGATTTTAATTGTTTTTCTATCCCCCTGTCAGTTATTTCGATATCTGCCATTTTGTTATCTGGCGGAAATCTAGGGAAGGAACTACAGTGCAATCTTCCTCTGTGAAACAGCTTTGGAAAAAGACATTTAGTAATTCCGCCTTTAGAGTGTCATCCTCTGTTTCAGTGCCATTTACGGCATAGAGTGTCAGGACACTTCGTTTTGATCCACCTACCGCTTTGACATAAGACCAAAATTTCTTAGGATTCTCAGCCAAATCAGTACAAAGAACTCTACTTTCTAATCCGTTGAACGCCTATCGCATAGCCCTCCTCACGCTACATTTCGCTTCGTGTAATTTTTGTTTGTCTACAAGGCTTTAGCTACGTTTATGTTTGCAGTGAAGTTCCCTTTGCTTCCGTAGAAGCTTTCTAATTCGGTTGTTGTACCAAGGTGGCTCCTTTCCATCTCTTACGATCTTGCTAGGTACATAGGTACATACTCATCTAATGCATATTGTACGATGGCTTTGAACTTAGACCACTGTTCCTCAACACCATCTGTACTTAAGATAAAACTTGTGTTCTGAACCGTCAAGTACTCTGAAATGCCTTTTTTTTCACTTTTTCCGGACAGAAATATCTTCCTATATTTTTTAATATATCTATTTACGGCTGAAATTACCGATTCTGTAACTGCTTTATGACCGCTTATTCCCTGTTTTGCATTAACTGTTCCGAATAGTTCTGGTCTGTTTGTCACCAAAAGGTCTAATATGTTGTCACAACGAGTTGGTTCTCTGTATGACTGCTGAAGGTAGTTTTTGGATAATGCACTCAAAACAATTTCACTGGATTCTTTGTCCCTGGCACCTGTAATAAACGTTTGTGTCTCCCAATCTATATCGGGTAAATTAAAATCCCCTCCCAAAAGTATAACACGATCGGGAAATCTACTAGAAAAATTTTCCAAATTATCCTTCAGGTAGTTTGCCACAACAGCGGCTGATCCAGGAGGCCTAAAGAAGCATCCGATTACCATGTTCGAGCCTGCTTTAACCGTAACCTTCACCCATATTATTTCACACTTAGGATCTCCGTCTATTTCCTTCGATACTAGTGCACTTTTTATCGCTATAAACACGCCTACCCCATTACTGTCCAGCCTATCTCGGCGGTAAACATTCCAGCCTGAGTTTAAAATCTCATTACTGTTTACACCTTGTTTCAGCCTACTTTCCGTTTCTAGTACTATGTGGGCATTGTGACCGTTTATTATTGAGAGCAATTATGGGACCTTTCTATAGACGCTCCTGCAGTTAACTACTACTACATTGATCATTTCATTCCCTGTTGTGTTCTGCCTACTGCTACCTTGTCACAGCTCAGGAGGCATCTTGTCAGGCCTAGGGAGTGAATTCTCTAACCTAAAAAACCTCCATGTGCACTCCACACGTACTCCGCTACCCCTGTAGTCGCTTCCTGCGTGTAGTACACGCCTGACCTATTCAGGGGAACCCTACATATCTCCACCAGATAGCGGAGGTCGAGAAATTTGCAGCCCCAATCTTCACAGATTCGTCTGAGTCTCTGGTTTAAGCCCTCCACTCGGCTCCAAACCAGACGACCATAATCGGTTCTGTGAACGACACTACAAATAGTTAGCTCAGATTCCACCCTGCCTTCACCAACTCCGCCAACCTCCTGTAGGAACTGAGGATGACCTCTGAACCCAACTGGCAGGAGTCATTGGTGCCGACATGAACGACAATTTGCAGTCGGGTGCACCCAATGCTCTCTATTGCCGCCGAAAGGGCCTCCTCCACATCTCGGATGAGAACCCCCAGCAAGCAAACAGAGTGCACACTGGCCTACTTCCCTGACCTTTTCGCTATCTCCCTAAGGGGCTCCATCACCCACCTAACATTGGAGCTCACGATCAATAATAAACCCCTCCCCCGATGTGCCTGCTCAGACCTTGCTGAAGGAGCGCTCAAGTGGCCACATGCTCACTCACAGGCAGAGCGGGTGATGCCGCATGGACAGCCTCCCCTTTGAGCCTCCGCCTCGAGTGACACGAACGCCGTTGAACCCGCCATTCCCCTGGGGGAGAGGGTGGCCCAACCGAGTCCGGTACACGCAAAGATGTCTTGACAGCAGGGACCGTGGGTGAAGTATACCACACCTGAGATGTCCCAGACTCCCCACTGACGCTACAGTCCGAGGCAGCAGCCTGAAAGCGGCTGATCATGGCCATCAGCATGCTTAGTTGTTCGCGAACGGCAGCCAGCCCCTCCAGCGTCCATATGTAGCAGTCACACAACCTATCCAACCTAACAAATCAACAATTTATTGTAGATTAAGTAATCGACTTTTAACAAGACCACTAATTCCCTACAGGAGACTGACAGCTGACTAAACATTGGTTACTAGAAACTTCTTGTTGGAAACAATGGAAATTAGCAAAAACAATCTCTGGACTTAAATCAAAATATACGTGGAAATCACTGCTTCACCGTTAATCCATACAAGCTGTAATTTTATTACAATACCTAACAGAGTGTATCCATTTGTAGTATACGGTTATTTTGGCTAGAGACATAAGGTGGCAAACGAGTCCCGAAAAATGGAGTTCCTTTTTTTTGGGTGGGGGCGATATTCACACATGTTTGACCCTGGTTATAATTGTTTTCACATAACTATTGATAAATGTACATAGGTTTTTTGTCGACCCTTCAATTGCATTTCAATGTAACTACAATTAAGGGTGAAAATTTTAAAGTTTTTTAAGAAAATTTCATGATGGGTTGTTCTGACCAGGTTTCGAACACAGGAGATTTGATTCAATGTCCCTACCAGACTCCTTCATCATTTTTCCGTCCCTCCAATCGATCTACCACCGAACATGTTTGAATGTAATACATATACAATTCCTTTGACTTAACTGGTATTTGTTTATAAACAATTACCATGAAACATAACTTATGAATAACAAGATATCTGCTGTTGCTCACGGATGATTTTCTAAAGAAAACGGAGTGTTATAATTTTTAATCCATAAGCATAGGATATCGTAATTAATTTGATATGCAAATTAGGAATAAAAACTTAATCTGGAGCGATGGTGGATAGGCAGAAAGTAGGCGAGGGCGATAGTAGTGTAAGTGTCCACTTGTTGGGGTGGTCAGGTTGCTTACTAAATTCTCATGTTAAGTGCAATTCCACTCCCATGAACCACAGACATTGCCGAGGTGGGGTGGCTTGCGTGCCTCAACCATACAGATAGCCGTACCGTAGGTGCAACCACAGTGGAGGGGTATCTGTGGAGAGGCCAGACAAACGTGTGGTTCCTGACGAGGGGCAGCAGCCTTTTCAGTAGTTACAGGGGCAACAGTCTGGATGATTGACTGAGCTGGCCTTGTAACATCAGCTAATGTGGCTTTGCCACACAGCTACTGCGAACGGCTGAAAGCAAGGGGAAACTATAGCCGTTACCTTTCCCGAGGACATGCAGCTCTACTGTATGAACATATGATGATGGCATCCTCTTGGGTAAAATATTCCGGAGGTAAAATAGTCCCCCATTCGGATCTCCGGGCGGGGACTACTCAGGAGGATGTGATCATCAGGAAAGACAATACTGGCATTCTACGGGTCGGAGCGTGGAATGTTAGATCCCTTAATCGAGTAGGAAAATTAGAAAATTTAAAAAGGGAAATGGATAGGTTGAAGTTAGATATAGTGGGGATTAGTGAAGTTCGGTGGCAGGATGAACAGGATTTCTGGTCAGGTGAGTACAGGATTATAAATTAAAAATCAGTTGGGGGTATCACAGGAGTAGGATTGATAATGAATAAGAAAATAGGAATGCGGGTAAACTACTATGACCAGCACAGTGATCGCATTATCATTGTCAAGATAGATATGAAGCCAACACCGACAACAGTAGTACAGGTTTATATGCCAACTAGCTCTGCCGATGATGAGGAAATCGAAGAAATATATGAGGAGCTAAAGGAAATTATTCAGACAATTAAGGGAGAGGAAAATTTAATTCTTATGGGAGACTGGAATTCGGTAGTAGGACAAGGAAGTGAAGGGAAGATAGTAGGTGAATTTGGTGTGGGCAAAAGGAATGAAAGAGGAAGCCGCCGGTAGAATTTTGCACAGAACATAATTTAGTTATAACAAACACCTGGTTCAAGAATCACAAAAGAAGGTTGTATACGTGGAAGAGACCAGGAGACACCGGAAGATATCAGATAGATTTTATAATGGTAAGACATAGATTTCGGAATCAGGTTCTACAGTGTAAGACATACCCAGGGGCAGATATAGACTCTGACCATAACTTGTTGGTTATGAACTGTAGGCTAAAACTAAAGAAACTACAAAAAGGTAGGAAAATAAGGAGATGGAACCTGGATAAATTGAAGGAACCTGAAAAAAAAATTTCAGAGGGAGCTTTAGGCAACAATTGACAGAAACGGGGGGAAATAAAACAGTAGAGGAGGAATGGGTAAAATTGAGAGATGAAATAGTGAAGGTAGCAGAGGACAAAATAGGTAGGAAGGAAAGACCTACGAAAAATCCTTGGATATCACAGGAGATACTAAATTTAATCGATGAAAGGAGAAAATATAAAAATGCAGTAAATGAAACAGGCAAAATGGAGTACAGACGACTAAGAAATGAGATTGTCAGGAAGTGCAAAATGGCTAAGCAGGAGTGGCTAGAAGGCAAATGCAAGTATGTAGAAGAATGTATAAATAGGGGAAACATAGATAGAGCCTACAGGAAAATAAAAGAAACATTTGGAGATAAGAAAAACAGCTCTGTGAATATCAAGGACACTGATGGAAAACCAGTTCTCAGCAAAGAAGGGAAAGCTGAAAGGTGGAAAGAATATATAGAGGGGCTCTACAAAGGAAATGAACTTCGAGACAATATTGTAGGAAGGGAAGAGGATGTAGATGAAGATGAAATAGGAGATACTGTACTGATTGAAGAATTTGACAGAGCCCTGAAAGACCTAAGTCGAAACAAGGCCTCTGGAATAGATGATATTCCCTCAGAGCTACTGAAGTCTCTGGGAGAACCAGCCATGACAAAACTGTTTCACCTGGTGTGTAAGATGTATGAGACAGGTGAAGTACCCTCAGACTTTAAGAAAAATGTTATAATCCCCATCCCTAAGAAAGCAGGTGCAGACAGGTGTGAAAACTACAGAACCATCAGTTTAATAAGTCATGGCTGCAAAATATTAACGCGAATTATATACAGAAGGATGGAAAAGCTGGTAGAAGCCGACCTCGGGGAAGATCAGTTTGGGTTCAGGAGAAATGTAAGAACACGGGAGGCAATACTCACTTTACGCCTTATCCTAGAAGATAGATTAAGAAAAGGCAAATCAACATTTCTAGCTTTTGTAGATTTGGAGAAGGCTTTGACAATGTTGATTGGAATAAACTCTTTAAAGTTCTGAAAAAAGCAGGAGTAAATTATAGGGAGCGTAAGGTTATTTACAACTTGTACAAAAACCAGACAGTGGTTGTCAGAGTTGAAGGGCATGGAAGGGATGCAGTGGTTGGGAAGGGAGTGAGACAGGGTTGTCGCCTTTCTCCAATGTTATTCAATTTGTACATTGAACAAGCTATAAAGGAAAGCAAGGAGAAATTTGGTGAAGGAATAAAAGTTCAGGGGGAAGAATTAAAAACATTGCATTTTGCCGATGACATAGTAATTCTGTCAGATACAGCAAAGGACCTGGAAGAGCAATTGAATGGAATGGACAGTGTGCTGAAAGGTGCATATAAGATGAACATTAACAAGAGCAAAACTAGGGTAATGGAGTGCAGTGTAAGAAAATCAGGTGATGCTGAAGGAATTAGATTGGGAAACGAAGCAATAAAGGAGGTAGATGAGTTTTGTTACTTGGGCAGTAAAATAACAAATGATGGGCGCAGTACAGAGGATATAAAATGCAGAATGGCAATGGGTAGAAGAGCGTTTTTGAAAAAGAGAAATTTTTTAACATCGAATATTGATTTAGGCCTAAGGAAGTCCTTTCTGAGGGCATTTGTATGGAGTGTTGCCTTGTATGGGAGTGAGACATGGACGATAAACAGTGCGGACAGGAAGAGGATTGAGGCTTTTGAAATATGGAGCTACAGAAGAATGCTGAAAATTAGGTGGGCAGATAGCGTAACTAATGAGGAGGTACTGAACAGAATTGGGGAGAAAAGGAATTTCTGGCATACCTTGACTAAAAGAAGCGATAGATTGGTAGGACACATTCTTAGACATCAAGGAATTGTTAATTCAGCATTGGAGGGAAGTGTGTGGGGAAAAAATCGCAGGGGAAGACCAAGAGATGGATACATTAAGCAGATTCAGACAGATGTAGGTTGTCGTTCTTATGTGGAGATGAAGAGGTTTGCTCAGGATAGGGTATTGTGGAGAGCTGCATCAAACCAGTCTCCGGACTGAAGATCACAACAACAACAAGTGCAATTACATTTTTGATATTCTCAGTTATTATTCAGGTAATTGCTTCTTCAAAATGCAGTCACTTGTTATTTGTCATTCGCCCTTAGGAATGTCATTGCGTTACTAATTGTAGGTACATGTTCAATGTCAATCATCCTTAAGTTAGCTATGGTTTGTCCTGTCCTTCTAGCAAATGCGCTATTGTCCGAGGGTGGCGGCGATGGGGCAAGTGCCCGAGCTGGACAGGTGTGGGGTGACGGTACCTAGCGTCATAGAGAAACAAATGATGGCCGTTTCTCAGTGGGGGTAGAACCAGCTTTGCTATACTACTAACATTGTTGTTTGATGTAGCAACTGTTAGCGCATCTCATTGCTTATGACGTTATACCTCATGAACAATGTTTTCTACGTTATCTTTACACTTACAGCGACTGTCCTGATGACTTGAATCTTACGTGTATAAAATTTCATAAAAATTGGAACAGAACTGTAGATTTGTATGTAATATGAACTCAGAAACACACGGACACTCTGCAATATATAAAGAAAAAGATTCCATTTTTATGTTAAGTGTCATGAATCCGCATAACCGTGGTGATACACCATTTTTTGTGTTGAAATAAATATTGAAATATTTGTAAACATTTGGGACGAAACGCCTACAGTCATCAGTCATCAGTCCGTAGACTAAATTGCACTAACGACAACACACACACCCAATCCCAAACAAAGACTCGAAACTTCGGCGACAACAGCCATCCAGTCCGTAGCATGACGCCTTAGACCATGCAGTCATTCAGCGTGCCTTTTGATATGTGGATAAAGAATACTACTGCGGAGAACGCCAAATAGGACCTGCGTTTTAGCCAATGATTTTGCATCACTTATTGTGGACCTTGGCCTCCGCAACAGAAATCTCCAGTGAATTCGTATATCTGAGACTATATGTGATGTTTAAGAGTAAATAAATGTATAGGAATTGTGAAATGGTGTCGATGTATCATATGAGTGCTGTAGGGCGCCTCGGACGCAGTAGACTCAACGGCACCGCCAGGTAAGGGCCCTAGGCCGCGAACAGCGCGCTTGGAGACTGCTGGGAGGTGCGTTTTGCAGACATTTGGTGCAGGCGGTGAGCGGCGGTCTCCCGCAGTTACCTGCATGTCTTGTCTTGTCCCGTCTTGTCCTCTCCTGTCGTGCGGTCGGTCACGTCTGGGCGCCGGCGCTCGGCTGGCGACCGACGCGCGCTCCGTCTGGTTTCCCCACCACACTGCCACTATCTCTAGCCATTATGTATTCCTGTCACTCGTTCAACAAAACTACTGCATTACATCAATGGCTGATATTTCGTATGACTTTCAAACAACCAGTATACACGATAAGGAAAGTCCAGAATGCTGTCGTTTATATGTTATCAGACTAGAAAGGAAAAGTGGCACAGCAAACTGCCGTTATTAGAGAGCGTGTTTTAGGGAGAAATTAGCCACAAGTGATGTAACTGCTGATTGGCTGAGACTCAAGGACGCCTCGTGTTTACCAGTTTGCCGGATTTCGTATATGGCTGCATATGTGGAGTCTCTTGAAAGCTTCTGACTGTGAAATCACTGTACAGTTATTTACAGGTTTCAATCGGGTTGGTTCTGCTGCACGGTTGGATCTCTTCCATCCTTTCTATCCTATGCAAATTAACTTACATCAACAAACATGCTGTTGGTCTGTGACGATATTTTTAGAAATTTGTCGCAATTTTTAAATTAAAAGTTGATTCCAGGTGATTTACTGAGTAGATTAGATTACATTCGATTAGATTAATACTTGTTCCATAAACTATACATACAACATTTCGTAATGATGTGAAATGTGTCAGTTTAATAAATGGTGTCTATACATGACAATATTTTAAGGACTTTTTCTCTTCATTTTTTATGCTTTTTTTGTTATTTATTTATTTTTTAAATTTTTAAAGTTTTATCTAAAAATTCGTCTACAGTGTAGAAGGAGTTGCCATTCAAGAATTCCTTTAATTTATTTTAAATACCAGTTGGCTATCTGTCAGATGCTACTTGGTAAGTGACCGAAGGCTTCTGTGGTAGCATAATTCACCTCCCTCTGTGCCAGAGTTAGATTTAACCTTGAACAGTCATCGACGTGTGACTCGCTTTGTTCTAAAAATTGTTAGATTTGGATCTAATGTGTTGTATGCTGTTGTGGCATGGTATCGTTTTTTCACTGTGGGAATCGAGTTATACACATCCTAGGTCTTTTCCATCTGTGGAAAGGCCCTTTTAATCTTCTGGGACGTATATAGACCGCAATTACGCAGGGTTTGCTGTAGATCATAAGATTTGTAGAGGAATCAAGTGTGCTGAGAAGCACTCAAATGTCGATATGATTACCTAAAATATGCCATAGTTTGCATCTGTAAAGCTATTTGTTGTAAAGATTTACAGCTTTTTGTGTACAACGTATCGGTTTAACTGGTATATGGATGTAGGAGAAAATACCAGTTATGTGTCAGAAAAGCAATACCTCGATGGGTAGAGTATGTGTTACTTGGTTTGATAATGGGGATGTACTTCTGTGCTGTTTTAGTCTAATGCTAAGGAAGCAATCGATTAAATCGATGTCCTACGAAACGTTGGTGTATGGAATGGAGTCTGACTTTATGTCCCAAACTAGCACTCATTCAACTGTTGGTGTGTGTGTGTTTTTTATAAAATAGGTTATCATTAACTATATTTTCATGATGCAAGATATAACGATTGCTGTAGTCAACTCGAACAGCATTTGTGTCAAATGTGAGGAAATGATAGATAGATGTGTTGCACTATTTGTAATACGATTACTGTACAGGGAACAGCAACGTGATTTGGGCAGTTGGAATCGCATGTTTAACGTAGTTGACGTCGAATTGCCGAGTTAAGAAATATAATATAAATACATATCAGATCACAGTATCATATGAGTGCTGTAGGGCACCTCGTACACAGTAAACTCAATGGTACCGACGCACGCTCCGTCTGGTTTCCCCACCACACTGCCGCTATCTCTAGTCATTAAGTATTCCTGTAACTCGTTCAACAAAACTACTGCATTACATCAATGACTGATATTTCGTATGACTTTCAAACGACATGAATACGCAATACATGTAAATAAGGAAAGTCCGTCATGTTGTTGTTCTTTATTTTATCGGACTAGAAAGGAAAAGTGGCACAGCACACAGCCGTTATTAGATAGCGTGTTTACGGAAAAATTGGCCACGAGTGATGTAACTGCTGATTAGCCAGATTTCGTATATGCGTGCATATGTGGAGTCTCTTGAAAGCGTCTGACTGTGAAATCACTGTACAGTTATTTTCAAGTTTCAATTGGGTTGGCTCCGCTGCACGTTTGGATATCTTCTGTCCTTTCTACCCTACGCAAATTAACTTACATCAACAAACATGCTGTTGGTCTGTAATGATATTTTTTAGAAATTCGCTGCAATTTTTTTTAAATTAAAAGATGAATCCAGGTGATTTACTGAGTAGATTAGATTACATTCGATTAGATTAATACTTGTTCCATAGACTATATATACGACATTTCATAATGATGTGGAATGTGTCAGTTTAGTAAATGGTGTCTTCATTTTTTGTTTTCTTTTTGTTATTCATTTATTTTTTTAAATTTTTAAAGTTTTATCTAAATTTTCATCTACAGTGTAGAAGTTGTTGCCATTCAGAAATTCCTTTAATTTCTTTTTAAATACCAGTTGGCTACCTGTCAGATGCTATTTGGTAAGCGACTGAAGACTTCTGTGGCAGCATAATTCACTCCTTCTATGCCAGAGTTAGTTTTAACCTTGAACAATGAATATCACCCTTTCTCCTAGTGTTGTAGCTATGCTTACTGCTGTTACTTTTGAATTGGGTTCAGATAGTTAATTTCATAAGTCTATATATATATATATATATATATATATATATATATATATATATATATATATATATATATATATATATATTCTGAAGCTACAGTGAAGATCCCTAGATCCTTAAATAAATTTCTGTAAGATTCTCTTTGATGGGCTCCAGCAATTATTCTGATTACGCGCTTTTGTGCAATGAATCCGTTTTTTCTCAGTGTTGAATTGCCCCAGAATATGATCCCATGTGAAAGCAGTGGATGAAAATAGGCATAGTAAGATAATTTACTGAGATGTATTTCCGAAATTTTGCAATGATCCTGATAGCATAAGTAGCTGGATTCAAATGTTTCAACAGATCTTCAATGTGTTTCTTACAATTCAATCCTTCGTCAGTGCAAGCACCTAAAAGTTTTGAGTGATCTACTTTTGCTACAGTTTTCTGTTGAAAGTCTCAATTCATTAATGGTGTCATGCTATTTACTGCATGAAACTGTATATACAGGGTTTTATCAAAGTTTAATGAGAGTCCATTTGTAGAGAACCACATAATAATTTTATGAAAAACAACATTTACAATTTCATCAGTTAATTCCTATTTGTCAGCTGTGATAGCTTTACATATATTGTCAGCAAAAAGAACTAGCTGAGCATTTTCGTGAATATAGGATGGCAAGTCATTACTATATACTAAGAACAGCAAAGGACCCAAGACCGAACCTTGTGGGACACCAGCTTTGATAACTCCCCAGTTAGAGGAATTAATTGTTTCTTCTGTAATATGTGATCTGCTTATTTCAACTTTCTGCACTCTTCCAGTTAAGTATGACTTAAACCATTTGTGCATTGTTGCACTCATAAAACAATACTTAAGCTTATCTAAAACAATCCCATGATTAAAACAATCAAAAGCCTTTTAGAGATCACAAGAAATCCGAACTGGTGATGTCCGGTAGTTCAAAGCATTTAATGTGACTAATAATGTGCGTTACGCAATCATTAAGGACTTTCAAGAGAAATTCCCATTGTTCTCTCTGTTGACTGCGGAGAGCGAAGTCGAGGTGACGGTATGTAGCTCGTGTTGCCAAGGAGTGAAGAAAGACGGATAGAGGTTATGGTGAATGCTAACCGAGAAAGCGGGAATCGTAAATGCGACCTATGGAATCCAACGTATTATTCCTCGTCGTGTGCAGTAAATATTTCCTGCTACTCTCCTACATGAAAGACTAAGGTAAAAGCTACTCAATAAAATACCAAACTGATATTCTACCATGTTGCAAGGGAGTGTGCACTGAGTTCGTAATTTACAGGTTGAAGTTCAGAAGCCGGTAAGAAGCAATTTTTTTTCCATTTTTTTTTTCAAGATTTTCTACCTCTTATTTTAGTTCATGATTTTTGTCACCTATTTTGAGTCAGTTTCTGCTGTTTCAGTAGACAACGTTTTTATATTTTTCGATTATCTGTGTTACAGTGTCCCTAAATGTACGTACAGAATGACGTTTTTGGTTTTTCCCAGTTTAGAAAAATGTTATAAGATCAACACACTTAAAATTCATTGCTTATAAGGAGAGAAGTGCTTACTAAATTCGGCGACATATATCTTGAGATACATCACATGAAACGTCTCTCATTATTGATCAATTGCTAACTGTCTATGTCACAAGAACATCGTAAAATATAGGAATTAACATTCGGCAGAAATACACACTGCTTCACCAGACTTTTTTTGCTCAAAAATTTATTGGTCCTATATAAACATAGACGAATTGCATTTGTTTTACGTCCTCAACTAGAAGATGTGCTTTGGTCTCATATGTCAGATTGATGACTTATTTCAATCGTAAGTGTCTGCCTTTCTACCTGGGTCGCTATCTAATTACCATAATGGCAATTTTTTCGATGTATTTGATAATATCTTCATATTTGTAATATCTTTTCTTGCCTTACTTTGAAGTAGAGAATCAGGAAGTGAGATTAATATTTAATTAAGCGTATTATTGGTTTATACAGCTGTTTTATTTGTGATACACCATGTAAACAAAATAAAAATCAGAAATAAATAAAATAAAATGAATTCTAAATTATATTAGTACGTAATTCCAATTACTGGACACCTCTTTGTCAATGTTATCACAGCCAGTAGGGTGAAACGTATCAAAACAGCAATAAACAGACAAATATTTCTCACACCATGCACAACACACGAACAATATATTGCAACATTCACATGTAGTGAGAGATATCGTTTGTCGAAAACATACGTCATTTATATTGCTGAAGACAGGTCTATCAGATATTAATTTCGGTGTGTATCAAGAATGCAAAAGCGTATCTTGTAAGACAAGAGCGAACAACTAATTATGGACTAATTCATACTTTTAATATTAATTTCTCTCCTCTCGCAAAATGAGCATGAACTTGAAGTCTTGCAATAAAATTCTTGACCTGACGAAACAAGTAAACATCACAAGGTTGACATAGCAAGGCGGATTTAGGCGTTATCACTTTACCAGTGAAATGTTGTTGCTCTTTTTAAAATTTATTATTTTGAATCTGAACTGAATGTTGTCGATCATTTGAGTTCTATTACCTTTTCTGCCAACTTTGCAGATAGCTCATTAATATGTAAATGAATAAATTGTATTTAAATTAATAATAAAGATATCCAAGGGTCACCACTATTTTTTATTATTATTTAAAAAATAGAAAAATATTATTAAAAATATGAAACTGAGAATTTACTGTGACTAACTGAAAGTAGTGTCGACCAGTAGTCTAATCTCACTAATTTATTTATTTTGAGAAAATCCGTGTTTCCATACACTGTTATTGGAGGCACACAAATCCCCTGACCTACCTAACATAGACAAGAGATAACCCCTCCAAAATATATTAAAGGTGTTTGAAATCAGTTACATGATGCTCATAAATGTATGTGCCAATTCATCAAAAACACAACATACGTGAAAAAGTGTCAATTCCTTTTTAAAAAATTCATACAAAAATAATGACTTGAAATAGGACAAACAAAATTATCTAATGATTGGAATACTTTTTACAGAATAAAGGACAATATCTTAACACAAAAAAAGGTACAAGTTCGACTGGCTATAGTCATAAATTTGGTGTGTTATCTATCAAAAATGTATTTAAAAAGTCAGTAGAAGGTTTAAGTTCTGAAACAGACACGCTCGATTAAATATCGACTATGACGACCTCGCAAACCCACACCTACGTCCCACCTATCAACCACCATTCAATAATCCTTTTCACTATTTATGGGTTGGCGCTACTTTACCATATACAGTAGAACAGCGTCACCGATGTCGATGGGCCGCTGATGGAAGAGCAGGCTGATGAATGCGATCGCGGATGGGAAATTATCTACCCGAACGGCATGGCAATTACTAAAGTATTCGAGCTACGAAAAATTACAGCAATTTTCCAACCCATTGGTGTATGCTGTTATTCAAGAACAGTAAATTATTCTAATTACGGGCGAGCTTGTATCTTTATACACCGCAGGCCGCGAAACAAGGGCAGCATTCTCTCCCACGTTTTTTGCTGGTGGCTTATTCCCAATGTACCAAAATCATGGAATGATCATTTCTATCATCTGGCATTAAGAAGTTGGAGAAATTAGAATACAAAGAACCCAACATCCAATTTAAATCGACAGACTAAATGAAATTGGAAAAGATGCATGTAAATACAATTACTACCTCTCATTGACCCCCCGCCCACCGATTAAAATTTCGGATGTGGATAGTCTCATACAAAGATTTATGAGGCTATCGGACAGGAGACATTCTCCTATTCACAATAAGGAAGTATACTAGAGTATAGCCAGTCAATATGAATTAAACCTTTGTACTAGTACATCCTGAATATGGAATAATATGGATAAAATCTACATACATACTCATACTCTAGGGCCCCACTCATTCAACCTATCTTTCTTTTTTTTGTGAAGAGTTACAAGGGGTGGATTTATACTTGGTTATATTGCCTCTGGCGATCCAGGCCCCAAATTACCACAAATTATTACAATGCTATTGGTTCAGTCTTCTTAATATGTCTTATGGACCCTAGATATTAATTAAACACATTCATACCCAAAGATAGGAAAGTGGAAAAGAAATTAGAGAATGTAAACATACTACTTATGAAGGATAAGATGATAGTATAGACATACATTATACCCTACTGTAATAAATAAAAAAAATTCGTAAGAATGCTCTATAAATGAGTATGGTTTCTTTGAAAATAATTTAAAAATCACACTACTAATCAAAAACCAAGTTCAAAATGTTGCAGTAAACTAAAACTGAATATGAAAAATGAAGTTACTATATTGCTAAGACTACGCTATTGTATAAAATGGACAAGTGAAAGAATAAATCTAATAGAATCATAACTCTATTGCTAAACATCACAATTAAAAACAATGCACAAATGTTTCAGTAAACTGAATATGTCTGAGAATAAGAAGTTCTTATTTTTCTAAAAAAAAAAAAAAGCGATTGCTTGTACACTGGACAAGTACAAGAATAAATATAATTAAATCATAACTATACTGATGAACCTAAATAACCTACAGATGTTGACAGACAAGAATTATTCTGAGTCTTTGTTAAATTATTCAGTGGTTTATTTAGTGTCCACAAGTAAATGTTCATTGAGTGGTGCTGTGTGAAATTTGTTACTGTCTGTGTCGGAGGTCCATTGTGCGCACGGCTGTGCACACCACGGTGATGGTGTCTCTAGAAGCGACGGTCCAAGGAGTGGGGTGAATAGCCCCGGATCTGCAATCAGGAACAGGAACTATGCCGTCTAGATGGTCTCTAATGATGCTGAGCAGCACCGCAAATCTCAGTCCTAGGCCTTTGTTCTCCTTCCGGATAAAATCCCTCAGAAGAACGCAAGCCTATCGTAGGGAACTGAGATTGCAGCGCCCAGCAGTCGTTGCATCGGTGGGTGAGTTGAGTGTGAGCGGTCGTCAGCTAACAGCCGGCCGGTGGCGGCCACGCTGGACGTAGACACGTGGCGGGGAGAGGCGTCATGCTGTTTGCGGTGGCGGCCCCCGTGGGTGGTTAGAGCCGAATGAAGGTTCTCCTCAAGGGAGGCGTGTGTTTCTTGGGATATGGTCAGTTGTATTTGAAAAGGGGGATGCCACTCGTGTCTGCTGGCTGGTGACAAGCAGTCAAGCGCTCTTGTTCAGCCGCGGTGAGCGGGGTTGTGCAGTGGTTTGGCCTGTGCCACTGCTTCTGCGTGACAGCTGCTTTTGTGCACCCAAATGTAAGCCGTCCCACTTATCTCGGTGGGTGATCGGGGCAGCCCGCAACAGGTAGCTTCCCTCAATGGGCCCCACTGGCAAGTGTCATGAGTGTGTCAGCCCTGCGGCAGCCCTGTAACCAGAAAGCAGATGGTCCCCTGTGGGAACTTTCCCTCTCATTCTCCGCCACCTTGACGCTCTCGTCCTCGCACAGCAACTCTGGAATATGGGTCACCATGGCGTGCGTATATATAATCATTACATTAATGGCCACTTTTAACCTATCCTATCAAATACTATTATTATTATTTCTAATATACTTTTCTTTGTCAAATACTATTACTTACATGTGACTAAATTATACAGTTTGCTTAATGTATTATGGCATGTTTATGTCATGTCAGTGAGTCAAGGGATGACAGTCTTCTACTGCTACACAGGAAAGATCCAAACTACTACTACAGGAGGAGATAAGAAAGGTAAAGGATTTTCAAAATAAAAGAGATAATTGCATACTATTCTTCAATATCCTGGCCTCTTGGTCCTTGTCTGCATCCTTTGCAATTATATCTGAAATATACAGGGTAGGTCATCTCTTCTCTCCATCGCCTCTGCCCAGGTCTCAAATCTGAAACTTATATGAATCCTTATTGCCACTCCAGATCGCATCTTCCTCTATTATTATTTTAACATGCAAGGTCTCTCTGGTAACATTACCAATTTCAATAAATGTGTTTCCATAATTTCCTCTCTATCGCTCACACGGGACTGACACGTGACAAAACGCAGCCAGCCTAATATCATAGGTCCAACGCATCATAGCATGCCCAGAACAAAATCACAATCTTCTATTTCTAAAGCAACCACAGTGGGAGCAATCCAATAACGCAAGAATAATATAAAACACTAAGTGGCAAATTCCTATACCTCGGCTGAATTAGCACCTCCTAATAAAGCAACAATCCCATAGAGTGACCACAAATGGAAAGAATGTCTCCACCATAAGCAATACTAAACAACGAGGATTCAGTCCCTACATGATGGAATTCAATAAGTCATCATACTATGCACAATGGTGTAGACTACAGCGACAAGCAAATTCAAAATCACCAATCAGACCACGATTTTAATGGTCAGCATGCCATAGGCATTAAAAAGAAAAGATAACGACGACACCGAGAAAACCTTGTTTCTTAACCACAAACTGAGGACCATAAAGCAACTATGGACAAGGCTATGTAAAACAATTCTCGTCTAACCACAGGAACCTTTTGCAATGCTCTCCTTAATGATCAAACATAGACGAAACATCTGAATATTTCTCTGTCAGGAACTTGTGTGTGGCGCGGATTGAGATAGTTTGATATACATCTCCCGGAATCAGTTGTTTCCTGAAGGCGTGTATCAGAGCGTCAGAGCGTCAACAATTGTGTTCCTGCTGAAATTCTGGGCACGGGTGTGACACTGGTTCATGTGTGGAGTACCTTCCTCCCTCACAAGTGACCTTTGTGTATGGACTGATGACCCCATAGTTAAGTCCCATAAGCTTAACAAACATTTGAACATTTTACCTTTGTGTAGGAGACTGATTAATTTCTACCCTTTGCGACTCGTGTAACAGTTCGGATCTCTGTTGCACATTTTCAAGACACGTTCGTCATTTATTGCTCTGGCAGTTTCAGAGGAATTTGACGAGAGAAGTTGTACTTCTTCCCGAGTGCTTTTAATATGCTGCTCTAACTCCTTCTGTTTCTTGGTGATCTTAATCTGCTCCCCTTTAATAGCTGCGATAACAGATTGTTTTTTTTTGTTTTTGTTTTTTTTTGTTTGTTTTTTTTTTTAAATTTCTTCTATCTCTTTCGCAGTATTTGCAAATTTTTTTAGTGTATCGCGGACAACATTCTTTCCTTGTTCTCTCAACGTATCTACTACTTTCTTAACTTCAGCTATCTTGATACATGATTTGCGGCTACACTTTTTGCTGATTCCACAATTTTATTTGCCCTGCTCGCCTCATAACGAGCCAGTCTAGCACCCCTCTTTGCTGCTAAAGAAGTCTGTTTCGCTTCCGTTGCAGTTTTGTGTACTTTAACTACTTCTTCTTTCACCTGTCCTATATCTTCACTAACTTTTTCAAGACGCCCTAGCAGTAGTTCAGTCTGTTGCTGACTATCACGCTCCCTATTTTTTTATAATTCCTGCAAGAATCTCATTAGATCGTCATTTTGAATATTGTCATATCTGCCTCCTGGTGTTGTTGCTCTAGAAGGACCGGCATTGTGAACCTTGGGCGCGGAGTATGACGCTCCATCGTCACTGTGTGCGTAAATTTTATGAGGATTACTGGTTGAGTGTCGCGATATCTCGTTCTCTCGCTTGATTCTGTATATGAACCCCTGCGAGATGAAATATCCCTCTTCTCTTTAAACGATTCCCTCGAAACATCGCGACTATGTCGAGCTGAACGACGTTTTGACATTTCCGTCTCTACCAAATCTTGCTCTTTGTCACTCATATTGAAATATTGTACTAAATTACTCTTGTTATTAAGTAACCGAGCCCTGATCCTTGTTAACATAAATTTTACTCTAAACCACTACATATAAAATCACTTTCCCTCACCATACAATGATATCCCGATTTACAAATGACAATATAAATATAAAATTTGCAATAAATATACTGACACAATATCCCTATGATATCAACAATTATTGTTATACCAAATATTTTTAAACACCCCTCCAAAATATTACAAATAGTCAACACCATTAAACAATGCAGTAAACAATGCAGAGTGGTACAGAAACCACAGACACTTTGAATGCTGAAAGGCAATGGTTATTAAGCCTAATCTGCCTACTTCCCAGAAGCATCCACTGCCCGAAAGATCCTATGGCAAGATCGCAAAATGAAATGTTGTTGCTCTTTTCAAATTTTATTTTTTTTGAATGTCAACTGAATGTTGTCCGTCATTTGAGTTCTATTACCTTTTCTGCCAACTTTGCAGATAGCTCATAGATATGCAGATGAATAAATTGTATTTAAATTAACCATCATCACAAAATAATCAAGTTATCCAAGGGTCACCACTATTTTTTTATTATTATTTAAAAAAATAGAAAAAAACTATTAATAATATGAAACTGAGAATTTACTGTGCCTAACTGAAAGTAGTGGCCACCAGTAGTCTAATCTCACTTATTTATTTATTTTATGAAAGTGCGTGTTTCCATAGACTGTTATTGGTATCACACAAATCCCCTGACCTACCTAACATGGACAATAGATAACCCCTCCAAAATATATGAAAGGTGGTTGAAATCAGGTACATGATGTTCATAAATAGTTACTGTACTTAACAAAAAATTGTATATGGCAATTTATCGAAAACACGACATGCATAAAGAAGTGACAATTCCTTTAAAAAAATCATACAAAAATAATGACTTGAAATAGCACAAACAAAATTATCTAATGATCGGAATACTTTTTACAGAATAAAGGACAATATCTTAACACCAACGGAAAAGGTACAAGTTCGACTGGCTATAGTCATAAATTTGGTGTGTTAACCTATCAAAAATGTATTTAAAATGTCAGTAGAATGTTAAGTTCTGAAACAGACACGTTCAATTAAAAATCGACTATGACGACCTTGCAAACTCACACCTGCATCCTACCTATCAACCACCATTGAATAATCCTTTCCACTATTTATGTGTTGATGCTACTTTACCATATACAGTTAACAGTGTCACCGATGTCAATGGGCCACTGATGGAAGAGCAGGATGATGAATGCGATCGTGGATGGGAAATTATCTACCCAATCTGTGCGGGAATTACTAATGTATTCAAGCTACAAATAAATACAGCAATTTTCCAACCCAGTGGTGTATGCTGTTATTCAAGAACAGTAAATTATCCTGATTACGAGTGAGCTTGTTCTAAAACAACACCCACTTCAGAATTTTTACATGTTTCTTATTATAACTGTGAATGAGAACAGCAATCACACAGACGCCATCTAACACTGTGCAATGGGCACAAAAATTCTAAGTCCATCGACTCACAAGGTCCGAAAACTTCAGAGTCCTTGCCGCCACTCCTCACTGCTACCAAGATGACCGAACCATCCATTGACCTCCACACCTCTCTTTTTCTCTCACTCACCCCATGCTCCCCTCAAGAAAAAACTTTCCTTCGCTGCCAGACTCCACCCACATGTGACGTCAAGCCAGTAAGAGAGAGGACGTAATGGTCTCCCCAATCAAATCAATTTGCTATTGTTAGCAGTACTAATCTCCTCCCCCTCGAAAACTTTCCCATGCTTGTGACTCACGTATGCCACAGTTCCCAGAAACAGCGCGAAATTTTGTGTTTCATAATAGGCATATCCAGATGGCTAAATTATTTTATTATCACATGGGCACCCTCTCCCGTCATGAGAGCCCTCAGAAACCTACGCCTCACCAACGAACGTGGCACCGGCAAAAGTTTGGCGCCAGCTGACCACGAGGGTCCAGGCAGCATACACAATGCCTTCCCGGAGCAAACCTGGGGCACCTTTCTCTACCCAATCCCCGCAGGTGGGGCGACATCATGTCATGTTTCTTTGTACACTGCTGACCTTGAAACAAGGGCAGCATTCTCTCCCACGTTTTTCGCTGGTGGCAGCAATCGCCTAAAAACAATTACCCAGGGGGCTTATTCCCAATGTACCAAAATCATGGAATGATCATTTCTATCATCTGGCATTAAGAATTTGGAGAAATTAGAATACAAAGAACCCAACATCCAATTAAATCGATAGACTAAATGAAATTGAAAAATATGAATATAAATAGTATTACTACCTCTCAAATGAATTTTTATATCTTCTCCTTCCATCAATTAAATTTAGTATTTCCTGTGGTATTCAAGAATTTTTTGCAGGTCTTCCCTTTCTACCTGTTTGGTTTTCTGCAGACTCGGCAATTTCATCTCTTATAGCTACCCATTCCTCTTATACTGTTTTATTTTCCCTCGTTTCTGTCAATTGTTGCCTAATTCTCCCTCTGACATTCTCAGTAACTTCAGGTTCCTTCAGTTTAGCAAGGTCCCATCCTCCTTGTATACCTACCTTTCTGCGCTTACAATTACTGTGACCCATCAAAAGTTTCAAGTGTCATAATATGATATAATCGAAAATTGTAGGGTTACCAAGATTCACCTTATGTAAATATGAGGGAACAACGTTTAGTAATATCGCATTGTTGGAATGGTCATGTTTAAATGGTTCATTCATGGTAGCACAAGCATAACGAGCAACTACGATGCCACAAGAAAGGATGGAAGCAACTTTAAGGATTCGCGTTCCGTCTACATCGTGTGTATTACAAACGGAGCCAACGCTCAGATGAACCTAAATCTGGTGGACGGTGGAGGATTTGAAGTATTGTCTCCTGAAAGCAGGTCTAGTATATAAGAAAATAGAACCAGTACTGAGCACAACCAGAGAGAAACGCATCTCATTCTTTGGGAATCTGATAGAACTCCAGAAAACAGAATTAGTAAAACAACAATAGAAAAATTGTGGAGTAGTAAGAGCAACAGTAAATGGATCACTGATATTAAGGAAGATATTAGAGAAATTCAAATCACACAAGTTGACCAGACAAATAAGACTGAGAAAATCATAATACTGCAAGACACACAAACCAGGCTCCAAAGAAGTTCAATAAAAGGACTACCGAAGCAGTGATCTCAGACAAGGAAAGAAAGAAAATATCAGAGAGAAAGAAGATGTAATTGGCAGACAGAAGAGCAAAACATCCTCCACACAATAAAAAATTGTAATAATATTAGTATAACCTGTGTATTATTGAATTATGTTGAATTACTAGTGAACTAAATTGTGTTACTGCAAAATAACAACTTGTAACAACGTTTTAAAATTGACTAGAGTGGTCCAATGAAGGCCATAAAATAATTAATAATAATAAAATCTGCTGCTAAATGCAGTCACTGATCTGATGGCACTGGAAACCTCTTGTCAATGGATCCGCGTGCACCCTACACCTGGGCTCAAGTGGAGGAGTTATGAGCAGAGTAGTGGCGGCGGAGGTGTGTCCACGCCGCGCGGTCACATCACCACCACCTAGAGAGAAGGCCGCGGCGCTCTCGTGTGACGTCAGGCACAGTAGGTTGCGCACGTATAGCTGACTGGGTAACCGCTGGGACACAACCCACTATGCCGATGCAGCGAGCCAGTCAGCTATGAGCGTGCAACCTATTCTGCCTGACATCACACAAGAGTACTGCGGCCTTCTCTTTAGGTGGTGGTGGTCACATGTGCTCGCAAGGCACATACATCGAAAGCGGAGACAGCCAGGAACGGCGTGGGTGCAGCGAGCAACGGTGCACGTGCTGACAACCCTCGCTTTCCGTGCTACTCAATCCCCTTTTCTCTCTTGGATGTGGTAGTGGAAAAGAGAGAGGGAGTGCGAGAGGGAGACAGAGCGACGGAGGGTGAGAGAGAGAAAAAGACATCGTCCGGTCTCGTCATAGCATCGTAAGCGCTCTCTCGCCGCCACACAGTGGGACTGAATCCCCAAAACGTGGCCAAAACCCCAACAAGACGTTTAATTCACACAAAACTCACCAGACGTGGCTTTGTGAGGTCGCTGGTTACGAATTTGATGGCAAAAATTGCTCAAACAAAATGGCGGAGCTAATAAAACTGCAGGACCGATGAAAATCCATAATTTATTAATAATAACGTATATATACTATTTAGACACTAATAAGTAATAAACTATCAAGGTGATTTGTTCATTGTAACAAAATAATAGAATATTTATCGAAAATTCTTCGATACCACACATATTGTAATTCAATAATATAATGAAACAATCTTCAAAGTCGGTGACAGAAAGCAAATAATGAATGTAGTAGTATAATCAACGACAGAAGTAAAAAGTTTAGCTAATAAAGAGAATCTTTCTTAACTCTCAAAACTTGATACGGTTGAAAGACGGCTGGCTGCCGTCTTCCCTAGGTTTTTAACCTTCTAAATTATCTAAGCACACCCCTCTCGTTCGGAGGCATGAGAAATAGCATTTCATTTCATGTTTTTAAATGTTAGTTTCTGTAATATTGCTGGGATTTTATTATGCTAATAATTTATCATCGTGTCAATGAATGTGCGAATATGGACGGTTTCTCCGTGACGCCACTGTCCCTGTGAGAATGTGTACTTGATTTATTCTGTACGTGCATGTATGAGAAACTACTAGCATGGCAGTCTCATTGTATGTATGAGAATTTTCGTCGTCGGTTGTTGGCTGCTCACTACTAGTATTCTCTGACTTTGTATCGATAGGTAGTCGCTACGAACCTTTGCTTTTGATGCTACCAAAGAGTTTCCTCCACCCTTTGGTTACAAGTTGGGTTGGCAATGCCCAGTTAGCGACCCTCGACAGGATACACGAGTTTCAGCTATCCCCACCACCTCGGTTTATCCATGGGTTTCTACCGATTTCCGGTGGATTTCCGATGGTGGAAGGCACTGGGTGGCCAATCTGGACATTCGGTGGCTGCACTTTGACCTGGTAAGATGTTCTGACTTTCTTTCCACCCTTGAGATGGTAGCGATTTGTTGTCTGGTTTGTTGGGAGCTACAACCCTTCAAAGTTTAGGGGGTAGAGGCTACAACAGCATAGCTGACTGGCTGGTGGTCATGAGACAGTGGGCCGTGCCCCAGGTGATAGCCACATGGCCAGTGAGCTACGCTATCGCAGCCTCCGTCCCCGGAAATGTGAATGGTTGTAGTTCACAAACAGTGATAGGAATGTAGTTTAAATTGCTTTGGACGCGGCTGGTTTAAACGAATCCACTACATGATAGAAAAAAACTATTGTTCCATTTAAAAAATTATATCTTTGTGGTGTAACTCTTTGGAAAATCATACAATAAACTATGTTCATAGCTCCTCAGAATGTGTAACATTTCTTGTGTTGACCTACCGCATTAAAATTTCCTGTCACCTATTATTTTATAAGTTACAGAGGCAAACACACATAGTGAAACACCTTGTATAAGTCTCTGTTAGATTAATAACGCTTCACTTCCAAATATAGGATAATATGTTTGGAAACAATACTTTCAGAATAAACGGTAATTATACAAAAACTAATGAAGGTAACAATATCTCTAACATTAACTGTCAAACATCAATTGTCAGACTGTAATATTACTCAGATAGAATTTACTTAACCTTATCAGAAATACTAATGATCATAAAATCTGACCTATAACAAATGCCTCTGGCTTGACCTAATTAATATTTGCTACTTAAACAAATCTCTGAAACGCCAAATAATAGAAAATAACTTCAGTTACTCACATGAAAGAAAATAAAGAATAACACAAGTTTTGGAGAAGCAAATGGTATTAGAATAATTACATTCATATTTATTATTATGCAACATTCATATCAGGCAGTACAGCAATGCAAGCAGATGGGAATAAATCCCAACATGCTTTATACAACTACTCAAAACATTACTATAGTATCAGGAGAGATATCATGCACAAAAAACGTATGGTAACGTATTTCAGATATTTTTTTCAATTGTATTTTCTAGGTCTCAACGATTTACTTGAGGTTTACATGACGTTTATTGAAAGCAAGACTAACATAATAGTGAGACAGTCCTTCTCCTTTCCCTGTAATATGATGTGTGATCACCTCCGATAGCCAGTACCGTTGCACACCTGCGTGGCAGTGTGAGGTTATCAATCAGCTCATGAGTACAGTATCCAGCTGTGCAACCCTTAGGGAAGTGCTTGCCTAGCTGCAATGCGTTTTTCCAGTTCATCGCAGACGTGATCATTTCGGTTTAAGTCTGGTGAACAAGCTGGCCACTTCATTCGTCCAATTCCCTCAGCTTCAAGAATATTGTTCAGCAGTGCAGCTGTGTGGCGACGAGCGTTATCGTCCACCAGAAGGAACCCATCTCCTATAGCACCAGGGTGGTGATATCTCCTGCATATAAACAATATTTCTCCGAGTTCCACGTTATCAACAGATGAGAGAACGACTATTGTCTGGTTAAACACAAAATCTTGACTCATCTGTGAACAGAAACTGCAGCGATTCGTTACGACAGCAGTCGTTATGTTCCTCCACTCAGTATGCTAAAAGGTGTCGTGATTTCAATGGGATACACACCATAGGCCTCTGTGTGTAGAGGACAACTTTCCGAAGGCGATTTCCAACTATTTGTGTTGCTACCTGGAGGGTGTGTTGCGCATTCAGCCTCCTGTCTTGAAGGATTATTATCTGGAGACAACTGACACTGACACTGACACTCCAGTAGTTTCAGCCACCTTGAAAGACGACCGTCTGTCGTTTTCCATATATTTTGTATAGTTTCTGTAAAGTTATAATTTATTTAATGTCGCTAGATTATTATTTTGTTAAAACTTGAGTCCTACTCTTTTCAAGGCTTGAGGAATTCATATGTTAGAATAGTAGTTAATATTGTGAGGTTTTTCTTATTTTGTTATGTTTATAATTAATTATTATATTAATTAATGTACGGCTTTTCCGCTACGCCACTGTCCCTGTGAGTATGTGCAGTTGTTTTACATTTAAGTGTGTGAGTGAATCTATGACTGTTTGAATGTGGGGAGTGACAACTTGCTTTGCATCGTTCTCTCTGGCTCAGTATCGATAGCTGCTGATACTACGAAAGAGGTTTCCATAGCCTTTGGTTGCGAGCCGGTTGGAGAGTCTCTCGGTCCCCCACCACCTCTGTTTTCGTAGATTTTCCAGCTTCCGGTGGCTTCCCGTGTCTTCCTGCGCCTCGATGGCGGCGCGGCTGATCATTCTGTTCTGGGCGTCTGGTGAGGTAAGGTTGGTTCTGCTCTTGTTTATGGAGATGGTGTCATTTCATTGACTAGCATGTTTAACTTAGATTCGTGAACTTAGAATAATTTTTTTTGAATATTTTCTCCAATCGTGTGTGGAAATGTGTTCTCGTTTTCAATTGAGTGATTCACAATAGATAAACGCGGTGTGTGTGATTCTAGTTGCAGTTTGATAACGGCCTAATAAGTTAAAACCTTTCGTGATCATGTGGCGGTGTATGAACTATGTGTAAATACTTTCTAGCTTTGTGGGGCCTGATTTCTAATATGTGATATGTTGATTTTCTTACAGTGCATGTAAAAATCTCCTCATCCTTTCCTTCGGTGAGTGATGTGTGTTCCACGTGGTTGGTTCATAGAACAAAGCCTTCAGCTTCCACTCTTGTTTCTCCCATGCCCATCAGGCAAGTAACTATGTGTGTATCCTTTTGATTTCCACTAATGTTTTGCGATCTTCTCTCCCTGCCTATTTTCATTTTGCTGTCTTTTCTCCATCTGTTACTACGCACTCTGTTTTTGTCAGTAATTCTCTCTGAGCCTTGTACAACCTCCTTTAATAGCTTACTTATGTAATTCTAAACATTTCTATGGGTTTCATGCTGTAATTCTTAATTTTATTTTTCAGACTTTGTAATTATTTTAGTTTTACGAGTTTTGGAGACTGGACTTCATCCGTCTCTGTAATCGCCCCCTATTGCGGTGTAGCTGTATTTCATTCGCTTCCTTACATAATTCTAAGCATTTCGATGGGTTACATGCAGTAGTTAATTTTCTTTATTTTTCGGAAACTGAATTTATTCAATTTTATTCGGAACCACATGGATCCGATTTCCGACTTCCGGGGTTCGCAGCTAGTCGCCTGAATTCACGCCACTTTTCATATAAAAAATCAGTACCTAGATCGATTGATGACATACTGCAACTTAAGAATCCACCGTGGTTTTGTATAATGAATCTCATATTCATCCACTTCACCTTCAGTGGAGTGCATTCCATTTCAGATGTAATTTAAGTTGCTATACACACGCACCATCTCAAAACAGGCATCACAGCCAGGTTCAATGTGTTTTTTTGTATATTGTGGTTTGTGCTACCTCTGACTTGCTGAATTTCACCTACAATAGCTGCACCTGCTTCCGCCTCATCTCAGCACGCTGACTTTGGTGAGTTTCGGTGTGGCATTGTGTGGTTCCCCATTTTGCTTGTTTTCTATCTGAATAAACAAGATTAAGTTCAGCATAATCCGTAAGTTGTCTATAAATTGTAGTTTTAGATTACCTTCCCTCTTTTATTTTATTTAATATTGTTCTTCACAAGTGTCGAGAACAAGATCGGATGCATTTATTTACGACTAAATTCCGTTGCACCATAAATGTTTTCTGGGCCACCTTTCAAAGATAACTTTAATTGTGGTTGCTTGCTTATTAATGTCTGTGTGTAAAACATGTGAGCTGCTATGTATATTGACCACTTTAGTATTTACTTCCACCCCCATGAACCACAGACATTGCCGAGGTGAGGTGATTTGCGTGCCTCAATTATGCAGGTAGCCGTACCATAGGTGTAACCACAGTGGAGGGGTATCTGTGGAGAGGCCAGACAAACGTGTGGTTCCTGAAGAGGGGGAGTATCCTTTTAGTAGTTACAGCGGCAACAGTCTGGATGATTGAGCTGGCCTTGTAATATCAGCTAATGTGGCTTTGCACAAAGTTACTGCAAACAGCTGAAAGCAAGGGGAAACTTTAGCCATTACTTTTCCTGAGGACATGCAGCTCTACTGTATGAAAATATGATGATGGCATCCTCTCGGGTAAAATATTCTGGAGGTAAAATAGTCCCCCATTCAGATCTCTAGGCGGGGTCTACTCAGGAGGATGTTGTCATCAGGAAAGACAATACTGGCATTCTACAGATCGGAGCGTGGAATGTAAGATCCCTGAATCGGGTAGGAGAATTAGAAAATTTAAAAAGGGAAATGGATTGGTTGAAGTTAAATATAGTGGGAATTAGTGAAGTTAGTGGCACAATGAACAGTATTTCTGGTCAGGTGAGTACAGGATTATAAATACAAAATCAGTTGGGGGTATCACAGGAGTAGGACTGATAATGAATAAGAAAATAGGAATGTGGGTAAACTACTATGAGCAGCACAGTGATCGCATTATTATTGTCAAGATAGATATGAAGCCAACTCTGACAACAGTAGTACAGGTATGTATGCAAAAGAGCTCTGTCAATGATGAGGAGGTCGAAGAAATATATGAACGGCTAAAGGAAATTATTCAGACAGTTAAGGATGAGGAAAACTTAATTGTGATGAGAGACTGGAATTCGGTAGAAGGAAAAGGAAGAGAAGGAAGAGACCAGGAGACACCAGAAGGTTTTATAATGGTAAAACATAGATTCCGGAACCAGGTTATAAACTGTAAGACATACTCAGAGGCAGATATATAATCTGACCATAACTTGTTAGTCATGAACTGTAGGCTGAAACTGAAAAAAACTGCAGGAAGGTAGGAAAATAAGGAGATGGGACCTAGATAAATTGAAGGAATGTGAAATTCTGGAGAATTTCAGAGGGAGATTTAGGCAACAATTGACAGAAACAGGGGAAATAAAACAGTAGAAGAGGAATGGGTAGCATTGAGAGATGAAATAGTTAAGGCAGCAGAGGACAAAATAGTTAGAAAGGCATGATCTACAAAAAATCCTTGGATATCATAGGAAATACTAAATTTAATTGATGAAAGGAGAAAATATAAAAATGCAGTAAATGAAACAGGCAAAATGAAGTACAGATGACTAAGAAATGAGAAAGACAGGAAGTGCAAAGTAGCTAAGCAGGAGTGGCTAGAAGCCAAATGCAAATCTTTAAAAGAATGTATAAGAAGGGGACAAGTAGATACCGCCTACAGGAAAATAAAAGAGACATTTCGGGACAAGAAAAACAACACTATGAATATCAAGAACTCAGATGGGAAACCAGTTCTCAGCAAAGAAGTGAAAGCTGAAAGGAGGAAAGAGTACATAGAGCAGCTCTACAAAGGAAATGAACTGAGAGACCATGTTGTAGGATGGGAAGAGGAAGTAGATCAAGATGGAATAGGAGATACTATACTGAGAGATGAATTTGACACAGCTCTAAATGACCTAGGTCGGAAAAAGTCCCCAGGAGTAGATGACATACCCTCAGAGTTACTAAAGTCTCTGGGAGAACCAGCCATGACAAAACTATTTGAACTGATGTGTAGGATGTATGAGACCGGCGAAATAACCTCAGACATTGTAATTCTGTCAGAGACAGCAAAGGACCTGGAAGAGCAGTTGAATGGAATGATCAGTGTGTTGAAGAGAGCGTATAAAATGAACATTAACAAGAGCAAAACAAAAATAATGGTATACCGTCTTAGAAAATTGGTTGATGCTGAAGGAATTAGATTAGGTAACGAAACAGTGTAAGTGGTAGATGAGTTTTGTTACTTGGGTAGTAAAATAACATGTGATAGTCGTAGTACAGAGGATGTAAAATACAGAATGGCAATGGGAAGAAAAGCAGTTTTGAAAAAGAGAAATTTTCTAACATCGAATTTTAATTTAAGTGTAAGGAAGTCTTTTCTAAAGGCATTTGTGTGGAGTGTTGCTTTGTACGGGAGTAAAACATGGACGATAAACAGTGCAGACAGGAAAAAAGGTACAATCCAGGATGAAAAAATGAATGGAAATTTTGAAGCATGACCGATATTTGTCAGAAACTGAATGAAAAATGTGAACGGATGAATGACATCTATTGTTGAATGAATAGATAGTCAGATGGAATGAATGAAAAAGTGAGCTAACAAATGAAAACTATGAATGAATGAACGAAGGTACACTCCAGAATATAAATATGAATTGAAATTTTAATGAATGAACGAGATTAATCAGTAAATGAATGAAAAATATGAACGCATGAATGAGAAGTATTGTTTAATGAATGGAAAGTCAAGTGGAATGAAAGAAAAATTGGCTTAACGAATGAAAACTATGGACAAATGAATGAAGGTAATATCCAGAATGTAAAATAAATGGAAATTTTGATGAATGAACAAGATTTATCAATAAATGAATGTAAAATATGAACGAATAAATGAAAAGTATTGTTGAATGAATGGTAAGTCAGATGCAATGAATGAAAAAGTGAGTTAACGAATGAGAACTATGAATGAATGAATGAAGGTTCAATCCAGAATAAAAAATGAATAGAAATTTTAATGAATGAACGAGATTTATTAGTAAATGAATGGAAAATATGAACGAATGAATGAAAAGTATGGTTGAATTGATGGAAAGTCAGTTGCAATGAATAAAAAGGTCAGGTAACAAATGAAAAATATGAACCAATGAATGAAGGTACAATCCAGAATGAATAAATAAAGTTAAAGTGTAATGAATGAGCGAGCTTTATCACCAAATGAATGAAAAATATGAACCAATGAATGAAAAGTATTTTTGAATTAATGGAAAGTCAGATGGAATGAATGAAAAAGTGAGTTAACGAATGAAACATATGGACGAATGAATGAAGGTACAATCCAGACTGAAAAAATGAATGGAAAATAAAAAAGAACGGACGAGATTTATCAGTAAATGTATGAAAAATATGAACAAATGGATGAAAAGTTTGTTGAATGAATGGAAAGTCAGATGGAATTCATGAAAAAGTGAGCTAACGAAAAAAAACTATGAACGAATGAATGTCCAATAAAGAATGAAAAAATGATTAGAAATTTTAATGAATGAACGAGATTTATCAGGAAATAAATGAAAAATATAAACGAATGATTGAAAACTATTGTTGAATGAATGGAAAGTCTGATGGAATGTAAGAAAAAGTAAGCTAACGAATGAAAACTGTCAACAAATGAATGAAGGTACAATCCAGAATAAAAAATGAATGCAAAGTTTAATGAATGATCGAGATTTATCAGTAAATGAATGGAAAATATGAACGAATAAATGAAAAGTATTATTGAATGAATGGAAAGTCAGATGTTCAAAATGTTTGTATAGCATATGGGACTTAACTACGGGGCCATCAGTCCCTAAACTTACAACTACTTTTAAACTACTTAAGAACAAGTATCCATGCCCAAGTGGGTATTCGAACCCCCAACGATAGAGGCCGTACAGACCGTGACTGGAACGCCTTAGTCACCTCAGCCACCACAGCTGGTGGAAAGTCAGATGGAGTGAATGAAAAAGTGAGCTAACAAATAAAAACTATGAACGAATGAATGTACAATAAAGAATGAAAAAATGAATAGAAATTTTAATGAATCAACGAGATTTATCAAGAAATGAATGAAAAATATAAACGAATGAATGTAAAGTATTGTTAAATGAATGGATTGTCTGATGGAATGTATGAAAAAGTGAGCTAACGAATGAAAACTGTGAACAAATGAATTAAGGTACAATCCAGAATGAATAAATGAATGGAATTTTGAATGAATAAACGAGATTCATCAGTAAATGACTGAAAAATATGAATGAATGAATGAAAAGTATTGTTGAATGAATGGAAAGTCAGATAGAATGAATGAAAAAGTTAGCTAACGAATGAAAACAATGAACGAATGAATGAAGTTACAATACAGAAGGAAAAAATGAATGGAAATTTTAATGAATGAACTAGATTTATAAGTAAATGAATGAAAAATATGAACGATTGAATGAAAAGTATTGTTGAATGAATGGAAAGTCTGATGGCATGAATTAAAAAGTGAGCTAACGAATGAAAAATTTGAATCAATAAATGAAGGTATAATCCAGAATGAATAAATGAAGTAAACGTTTAATGAATGAGCATCATTTATCAGCAAATGAATGTAAAATATGAACGAATGAATGAAAAGTATTGTTGAATGAATGGAAAGTCAGATGGAATGAATGAAAAAGTGATTCAATAAATGAAACCTATGAACGAATGAATGAAGGTACAATCAAGACTGAAATAATGACTGGAAAATATAAAGAATGAGAGAGATTTATTAGTAAATGAATGAAAAATATGAACAAATGAATGAAAAGTATTGTTGAATGAATGTTAAGAAAGATGGAATCAATGAAGAATTAAGCTAATGAATAAAAACTATGAATGAAAGAATGTAAAATCCAGAATGAAAATATGAACGGAAATTTTAATAAGTGATAGAGATTTATCAGTAAATGAGAGAAAAATATGAACAAATGTATGAATAACTATTGTTGAATGAATAGGAAGTCAAATGGAATGAATGGAAAGTGAGATAACGAAAGAAAATTGTAAACGACTCAATGAAGGTACAATGCAGAATGAAAAAGTGAATGGAAATTTTAATGAAGGAACGAGATTTATCAGGAAATGAATGATAAATATAAACGAATGAATGAAAAGTATTGTTTAATGAATGGAATGTCTGATAGAATGTATGAAAAAAAGAGCTAACGAATAAAAACTGTGACCAAATGAATGAAGGTACAATCCAGAATGAAAAAAATGAATGCAAAGTTTAAAGAATGAACGAGATTTATGAGTAAATGAATGGAAAATATGGATGAATGCATGAAAAGTATTGTTGAATGATTGGAAAGTCAGATGGAATGAAGAAGATGTAAACTAATGAATGAAAATTGTGAACGAATGAATGATGGTACAATCCAGAAGGAAAAAATGAATGGAAATTTTAATGCATGAACGAGATTCATCAGTAAATGAACGAAAAATGTGAACAAATGAATGAAAAGTATTGTTGAATGAATGGTTGGTCAGATGGAATGAATGAAAAAGTGAAATTACCAATGAGAACTATGAACGAATAAAAGAATGTACAATCCAGAATGTAATAATGAATGGAAATTTTAAGGAATAAACGAGTTTTGCAGTAAATGAATGAAAATTATGAATAATTGAATGGAAAGTGTTGTTCACTGAGTGGAAATACAGATGGAATGAATGAAAAAGTGAGCTAACGAATGAAAACTAACAGCAAAGGAATGAAGGTTCAATCCAGAATGATGAAATGAATGGAAATTGTAATGTAAGAACGAAATTTATCAGTAAATGAATGAAAAATATGAACAGATGAATGAAAAGTATTGGAGAATCAATGGAATGCTGAGAAAGTGAAATGAAAACTATGAAGATATGAATGTAGGTACAATCCAGTATAAAGAATTAAATGGAAATTTTAATGAATGAACGAGATTTATCAGTAAATAAGTGGAAAATATGCACAAATGAATGAAAAGTATCGTTTAATGAATGGAAAGTCAGATGGAATGAATAAAAATTGAGCAAACGAATGAAAGGTGTGAACAAATAAATGAAGGTACAATCCAGAATGAAAAATTAATGGAAATTTTAATGAATGTACGAGATTTAACAAAAAGTGAATGAAAAATATGAACATATAAATAAAAAGTATTGTTTAATGAATGGAAAGAAGGAAATGGAAGCAAACCAATGGAAACTATGGACGAATTAATGAAGTTACAATTCAGAATGTTAAAAATGAATGGAAATCTTAATGAATGAACGAATTTTATCAGTAAATGAATGAAAAATATGAACAAATGAATGAAAAACAGAGCTGACAAAGGAAAAATGTGAACCAATGAATAATGGAACAATCCAGAATGATAAAAATGAATAGAATTTATATACATGAACAAGATTTATGTGTTAAAGATTAAAAAACATGAGCAAATGAATGAAAAGTATTGTTGAATGAATGGAAAGTCAGATGGGATGATTGAAAAATAGGGCTAATGGATGAAAACTGTGAATAAATGAATGAAGATACAACCCAGAAAGATAAAAATCAATGGAAATTTTAATGACTGTTCGAGATTTATCAGTAAATGGAGGGAAAATATTAATGAATGAATGAAAAGTATACCTTAATGAATGGGATGAAGGAAAATGGGAGCTAACTAATGAAAACTATGAACGAATGAATGAAGCTACAATCCAAAATGGTAAATATGAATGGACATTTTATTGAATGAACGAGATTTATGAGTAATTGAATGAAAAATATGAGTGAATGAATAAAAAGTATTGTTGGATGAGTGGAAAGTGAGATGGAATGAATGAAAACGTTGGCTAACAAATGCAAACAATGAACGAATGAATGATGGTACAGTCCAGAATGAAAAAATGGATGGTTTTTGAAATCAATAAACGACATTTATCAGTAAATTAATGAAAAATATGAATGAATGGATGAAAATTATTGTTGAATGAATGGAAAGAGAAATGGAATGAATGAAAACGTGAGCTAACAAATGAAAATTATGAACGAATGAATTAAGGTACAATCCAGAATGAAAAAGTGAATGGAAATTTTAATAAATGAACGAGATTTATCAGTAAATGAATGAAAGAATGAATCAAAATGTTGTTGAATGAATAGAACGTCAGATGGAATGAGTGAATAAGTGATCCAACGAATGAATACTATAAACGAATGAAGCAAGGTACAATTCAGAATAAAGTTATTAATGGAAATGTTCATGAATGGACGAGATTTATTAATAAATGAAAAAATGACTGAATGAACGAAAGTATTGTCGAAAGAATAGAAAGTCAGATGGAATGATTAAAAAAGTGTGCTAACGGATGAAAACTATGAACAAATGAATGAAGGTACAATCCAGAATGAAGAAATGATTTGAAATTTTAATGTATGCTCTTGATTTATCAGTAAATGAATAAATAATATGAACGAGTGAATTAAAGTATTGTTTAATGAATGGAAAGAAGGAAAATGTAAGCTTACCGATGAAAACTATGAACGAGTGAATGAAGGTAGAATCCAGAATGATAAAAATAGATGCAAAATTTAATGAATGAACGATATTTACCAGTAAATGAATGTAACATACCAACGAATGAAGGAAAAGTATTGTTGAATGAATGGAACGTCAGTTGGAATGATTCAGAAAAAGAGCTAACGAATGAAAACTGTGAACGTATGAATTAAGGTACAATCCATAAAAATAAAAATAAATGGAAATTTTATTGAATGAACGAGATTTATCAGTAAATGAGGGGAAAATATAAACGAATGAATGAAAAGTATTGTTGAATGAATGGATAGTCAGATGGAATGAATGAAAAGGTGAGATGACGAATGAAAACTGTGAACAAATGAATGAAGATTCAATCAAGATAGATACAAATAAATGGAAATTTTAATTAACAAACTAGATTTATGAGTAAGAGAACGAAAAATATAAACGAAGGAATGAAAAGTATTGTTGAATAAATGGAATGTGAGATGAAATGAATGAAATAGTAGGCTAACGAATGAAAACTATAAATGAATGAATGACAGTACAATCCAGAATGAAAAAATGAATCGAAATTTTAATGAATGAACGAGATTTATCCATAAAAGAATGAAAAATGTGCATGATAGAATGAAAAGTATTATTGAATGAATGGAAAGTCAGATTGAATGAAATAAAAAATAAGCTAACGAATGAAAACTTTTAACAAATGAATAAATTTACAATTCAGAATGAAAAAATGAATGGAAATTTTAATGAATGATCGAGATTTATCAGCAAATGAAGGAAAAATATGAACGAATAAATGAAAAGTGTTCTGTAATGAATGGAAAGAAGGAAAATGGGAGCTAACCAATAAAAACTATGAATGAATGAATGAAGCTACAATCCAGAATGGTAAAAAGGAATAGAAATTTTATTGAATGATCGAGATTTATGACTAAATGAATGAGAAATATGATCAAATGAATGGAAACTATTGTTGAGTGAATGGAATGTCAGATGGAATATAGAAAAAGTGTGCTAACGAATGAAAACTATGGACGAATGAATGAAGGTACAAACCAGAATGAAGAAATTAATTTAAAATTTTAATGAATTAACGAGATTTAGCTGTAAATAAATGAAACAAATGAACGAATGAGTGAAAAGGAATGTTGAATGAATGGAAAGACAGATGGAATGTATGAAACAGTAGGCTAACGAATGAAACGTATGAATGAATGAATGAAGGTAGAATACAGAATGAAAAATTAATGGAAATTTTAATGAATGAACGGGATTTATCAGTAAACTAATGAAAACATGAATGTGTGAAGGAATAGTATGTTGAATGAATGGAAAGTCAGATGGAATGGATGAAAAAGTGAGCTAAGGAATGAAAACTGTGAACGAATGAATGAAGATACAATCCAGAAAGATAAAAAGGAATAGAAAATTTTAATGAATGTTCGAGATTTATCAGTAAATGAAGGAAAAATATGAACGAATGAAGGAAACGTATTTTTTAATGAATGGAAAGAAGGAAAAAGTTAGCTAACCAATGAAAACTATGAACGAATGAATGAAGGTACATCCAGAATGAAGAAATTAATGGAAATTTTAATGAAGGAACGAGATTTATCAATAAATGAATGAAAAATAATAACGAATGAATTAATGTATTGTTTAATTAATGGATAGAAGGAAAATGTGAGCTAAACAAAGAAAACTATGAACGAATGAAAGAAGGTACAATCCAGAATGATAAAAATTGAATGGAAATTTTAATTAATCAACAAGATTAATGAGTCCATGAATGAAAAATATGAACGAATGAATGAAGGTACAATACCAATTAAAAATTAATGGAAATTTTAATGAACGAATGAGATTTATCAGTAAATGAATGAAATATATGAACAAATGAGTGAAAGGTATTGTTGAATGAACGGAAAGTCAGATGAATAAATGAAAATGTAGGCTAACGAATGAAAACTATGAACGAATGAATGAAGGTACAATCCAGAATGAAAAAATTGAATGGTATTTTAAATCAATGAACGAGATTTATTAGTAAATGTATGAAAAATATGAATGAATGAATAAAAAGTATTGTTGAATGAATGAAAAGACAAATAGAATGAATGAAAAAGTGAGCTGACCAATAAAAACTGTGAATGAATGAATGAAGAGACAATCCAGAATGAAGATATGAATGGAAATTTTAATTAATGAACGAGATTTATCAGTAAATGAATGAAAAATATGAAGGAATGAATGAAAAGTATTGTTGAATGAATGGAAAGTTAGATAGAATGAATGAGAAAAAAGATCTAACAAATGAAAATTATGTACGAATGAATGAA
This sequence comes from Locusta migratoria, assembly GCA_026315105.1. Lineage (NCBI taxonomy): Eukaryota > Metazoa > Arthropoda > Insecta > Orthoptera > Acrididae > Locusta > Locusta migratoria. The sequence continues at coordinate 438,433,421 of CM048748.1, read as the reverse complement.
GGGTCAATGCAGTCTAACGTTTCCCTTGCTTCATATGATGCCATAATTTTTAAAAGTAAAAAAAAAAAAAATCTTTTCAGCAACTGCTTGCATTACTTACATTAGTGGGTACAGGTATGAAAGACGTCTACACCGATTAGATACAGACCAGAGAGTAAGTAAAAACTACTATCAGAGTTCCATCTTGTAGCTTGTTTTTAAGTAAAAAAATGACGAGCGAAATTAAATTAGTTTCATTGCGAACAGAGGGAACAGGACTCGATAAGCATCACTGATCAAAGATAAACAAAAAACATATTAAGTGTATCGTTACACCAGGATGCAGAATTTAATGGAAATTTTAATGTATGATTGAGATATATATTAGTAATTGAAAGAAAAATATTTGTGAATGAATGAGTAGTATTGTTGAGTGAATATGAAGTCAGATGGAATGAATGAGAAAAGTGAGCTAACATAATGAATATGAGCGAATGAATGAAGGTACACTCCTGAATAAGGAAATGAAGGGAAATTTTAATAAATGAACGAGATTTATCAGTAACTGTACTAAAAATGTGAACAAATGAATGAAAAGTATTGTGTAATGAATGGAAAGTCAGATGGAATGAATGAAAAAGTGAGCTAACGAATGAAAACTATGAACAAATGAATGAAGGTACATATTTGGAATGATAAAAATGGACATTTTAATGAATGAACGAGATTTATCAGTAAATGAATGAAAAATATGACGACTGAATGAAAAGTATTGTTGAATGAGTGGAATATCAGATGGAATGAATGAAAAAGTAAGTTAACGAATGAAAACTATGAACGAATGAATGAAGGTACAGTCCAGAATAAAAACTGAATGGACATTTTAATGAATGAAAGTGATTTATCAGTAAATGAACGAGAAATATGAACGAATGAATGAAAAGTATTGTTGAATGAATGGAAAGTCAGATGGAATGAATGAAAAAGTTAGCTAACCAATGAAAACTATAAATGAATGAATGAAGGTACAATCCAGAATGAAGAAATAAATGGAAATTTTAATGAATGAACGAGATTTATTAGTAAATGAATGAAAAATATGAACGACTGAATGAAAAGTATTGTTTAATGAATGGAAAGTCAAATGGAAAGAATGAAAAAGTGGGCAAACGAATGAAAACTAGGAACCAATGAATGAAGGTACAATCCAGAATGAATTCATCGCGTCCACTTTTGGCTGCTGGCTGTAATATCCTGAGGCCTGCTTCTGATGTACGGTCATGTTTTGTCCCATGTGCGAAGTGTCCGCTTTTACCATGCTATGTCTCTGTCCCAGACTGTACTGAGCTGCAAGCCAAAGTTCTTATTAATGGTGTTTCAATTTCAGTTGATTCTACTTTAACACTGTGCCGATAGCTTTCGTTTTAGCGGTGACAGATGTTTAGTCAAAACGAAGTCAGTGCCGATTTTGTAATGAATGTTTTGCCTTGGCTGACTTTTCAGGGACCGAAGACGAAATCACCTACCGTGTTCCGTCAAGTGTTGTTGCACAGTGCGTACAGTTTGTTCACTATAGAAGCAGCCACAGTCACATAGTATGTTGTACACGTAATGGTGTTTTGCACCCGGTCTCATCTGCTGTCATATTATTTCTGTGGGCTTGAGCACAGACTCAATTTTGTATTTCTTCAGCAGCCGGATAATATTTAACCACACTGTCCCCCAAAGATGAAAAGCAAGCAAGGTTCTTGCTCTCTTCTTCCGGCGAACTTTACCTAGGTTCAACACCAGAGGTTGATTCTTGTGAATAGAGATGACTGTAACCATTTTAACTGAACACTGTTCGGAGACAGGTTAACTCTCGCAGCAAACTTACGGCATTTGAGACGACTTTTGAGCGTTGAACTAGAGTGTTCTTGCGCTGAGTGTTGGTGACCGAGCGCACTGAGATTTCGATCTGTATGATTGGTATCCGAACACTGTTCACTACCACATTAAATGCACGTTGAAGATGGAAATAGACGGTGCTTTGCCCGTCCTTGATGTCCTCTCCGTAGGAAAACCAAAGGTCAGCTCAGTCAGAGGGTCTGCAGGAACCCACACATACGGATCAACGTACACTCCGTCATAGATCCTAATTTCCGTTCTAAACTTAAACAGTATTGATAAAGAAATAAAAAACTTATTGCACAGCTAGCATGTTTCAGAAGTCTGTAACTCATGCTGAACATCATGAATAACGTTAACACAATCGCGAAGTAAGTTCAGTAAAACCGAAACTATACAGGGTGTTACAAAAAGATATGGCCAAACAGGAAACAAAGAAAGAAATTGTTCCGTTAGTATGTACTGTATTTCCTCGATTCACCGCCAGTTTGCTCAATTGAAGGAAGGTAATGTTGACTTCAGTGCTTGTGTTGACATGCGACTCATTGCTCTACAGTACTAGCATCAAGCACATCAGTACGTAACATCAGATGATTAGTGTTCATCACGAACGTGGTTTTGCAGTCAGTGCAATGTTTTCAAATGCGCAATTGTGCAATCAAGTCATCAATGGGCTTCATGTTCTTCCACCTATGCTCACGGGAGCACGTTATCATGATTTCATATGGGATAATCTACCTGTGCTGCTAGAACATGTGCCTTTACAAGTACGACACAACATGTGATTCATGCAGGATGGAGCTCCTGCTCATTTCAGTCAACGTGTTCGTATGCTTCTCAACAACAGATTCGGTGACCGATGGATTGGTAGAGGCGGACCAATTCCATGCCCTCCACTCTCTCCTGACCTCAACCCTGTTGACATTCATTTATGGGGGCATTTGAAAGCTCTTGTCTATTCAACGCCAGTACCAAATATAGAGATTCTTCGTGCTCGTACTGTGGATGGCTGTGATGAAATATGCCTTTCTGCATGGCACCATCAGCGCATCAGGGATTTCATGCGATGGAGGGTGGATGCATGTATCCTCGCTAACAAACATTTTGAACATTTCCTGTAACAAAGTGTTTGATTTCACGCTGGTACGTTCTGTTACTGTGTGTTTCCATTCCATGATTAATGTTATTTGAAGAGAAGTAATAAAATGAGTTCTAACATGGAAATTAAACGTTTCAACATAACATATTTTCTTTCTTTGTGTGTGAGGAATGTTGCCTGAAAGTTTGGCTGTACCTTTTTGTAACACCCTGTATAAGACCCACAGACATGTACACGTGTTTGTGATGAGACACTACAATTAACTTCCTTTGTTCGACAAAGTTTAAAAAACGAAACCAATGTGACATGTGATGTTATCCAAAGTGAACGACTGGTATGTAAGTAATTATCATATAAACAGCATCACTAATAATTTCATTGCCTACTAAGCGACCACTAAAATACATTTTCTCCGTAATATGTGACTTGAAATGTTGGGAAACCCCAAAGCAGTTCAGCCTAGTGATAAAAAGCCAGCTGTGACGCATTTAATCAAAATGAATTTTCTTGATAAAGTCTTTACACCAAATACCATCCTGATTTGTGAATAATATTATATTAATACAAGAAATATATTAAAAATTAAGTTCAAATATCACAGATATCGTAATCATGTTTTATTATTTAAGAAAATGTAGGAATCAGAAACACAAAAGGTAGTTCTAATTATCTGTACCAATGTTTGTAAGTTTAACTTGAATTGATTAGAGAAAATTTCACGTGAATGAAAAATATCAATTTTCTAGAGAAGTATCCATGAATATTTACGTACTTGTCAATTTTGGACTATGCTGATTTACTACAATATAATTATATATTTACGTTACCCATCTGTTTCCTTAACCTCCACAACCTATTTCTTCGTTCTCTCCTTTATCCTGACTTACTTGCTAGCAGTTTCTATAACTACTTCTGCTTCGGTTACTCGCCACCTTCCAGGAAGTCTTAGAGATGAAGCCACATTCCTTCCTGTCAGGCTATCCATCGTTTTCCTAAGGTGTATTCTAGAAATTACATCATCAGTGAATGCTATTACTTCATCCATAAAACCTATATTAACTACTGTCAACCCAGCTAATTCCTTTATCTGTACATTAACTTTCAAACTGCGAATCTCGGTAACGCATGGTACTAAAGAAAAAACTTAGAAGGGTACCAAGGATCATTTCGACGATTTTCTGTGAACAGGAATCGTGGATGTACCCATCACGTTAATTGGTACTTATGATACATAGAAATGATGATTGTTCTAGCATATCGTGAACAAATACGTATTTTCATATGATAAATTGATTTTATTGATAAACTGTTACACAACGTACATGTAACAACAGGGTAGCTTGCTACTCCCTAAGATAAGACTATTGAAAATAACATTTCGTCTGTGGTGTTGCCGAACGTATTTCTATCGCGCACTATCATCAATGGACCGATATCTCCAGAACTAAATGGAATTATTCTGATTTCAACTATTCATAAAATATTGGTAAGGTATCTGCATTTCATACTCAGCTATATATGAATTAAAATCAACCATATGAGAAATCTACGTCATGTTGCAAAAGTATATTTACTGCTGCACAATAAATGTGATGAATAGCGAAAATTAAATCACGTCTGATCTAACGAAGACATCAATCTGTAAGATGCACAGAAATTAAATTTTATCGCCGAGAATATTTTTATTCAAATCCGCTAGTAAGATTCAGAGGGGCCTGAACGCCATCTCTCAGCAGACATCACACTTTTGCTACCGAAAAACAATAGCGAATGGAGTGTCCCTTTATAACGGATAAACATTTTCGGAAAGGGAAAAATTGCGATTCTAAACAAATATCTAAATTGGTGGTTTATACTGGTTGATAAATGGAAGCAGCTGCCCTTAGGGATTTTTTATTCCACAACTAGTTTTCAACACACTGCAGTCTCATCATCAGGGGCTACATTAAGAAGAACATTTAGTATCGTGCACCAGATATAACATTTAATATCTTGGTGCAAGATAATAAATGAACCTGTTACGTATCCACTGATGATGAGACTGCAGTGTGTCGATAATGTTCATATGTTTGTTAACTAGTTATGGACTACCTTATACTGAAGACGGCACAAACATCCATGCCCGAGGGGGGATTCGAACACCCGGCGGGGAACGGCCTCGCGCATCATAACATAGCGCCTCAATGCGCTCGTCCGCTCCGCCGCGGCGTGTCTAAAATTAGTTGATGCATAAAAACGTCCATAAAAGAAGCTGGTTGCATTTTCTATCCAATATGAACAGCCAATTTACGCTATAGCTGCAGTTTGCATCCAACATGGGTATTTCAAAGTAACTAAATGCTTGTTTGATAGAATTTGAACAGTTTTGTTTTGATAGTTATTTAGACATTTGCGAGCTTATGCATAAAAACTTTAAAAATCGTGTTATGTGATTTTGCGAAAAAGTGTGATAAATTTGTAATCTGGGTGTATGGAAAAATTGGAACAAGCAGTTTGAAAACATATTAAGAACATGCGGTAAAATGTTCTACGAATTGTTGTGAATAGAAAGTATGGGAGGGGCCATCCACACGATTCGTGGTTTTGATACCCAGAAACCATGGTTTATCGTGATTTTCTCAGGAACCACCCATGAATAAATGGTGCTTTTGCAAGATGTATAAAGCCGACTAAATACAACACGTAATGATAGAAAAACCAACCCTTTCGCTCAAATTGGATGGGCTCCAGGAAGTATGTAATATTTTTAACGTTGACGCTGTACTGTAGGACACATACTGAGTTCCCGTTAGTCTACTACGTTTACAAATAACCGTTGTTCCAAGGGCTGTTCAGTACACTTTACTCATTAAGTATGTGATGTATACTACATGAGATACGGAGCCCTGAAGAATCGCGAATTCGCTCTTTTCGAACTTATTAATACCGTGCATTGCCGTTTACAGTCTAGCCGTGGCGGCCTTGTGCTATCTGATGTCATGTTCTGCCCTGAATTAGATGGAAAGATCTAGTCAGAGACAATTATAACACGAAAGAATTTCCCTTCCATCCGTCTTAAATATTTCACTCACATAGACTACAACCGGTAAATTATAATCTGGACGTAATACTCCATAGACGTAATGGAGACACTATAGAAACACTAAGACATATCAGGGCACACAAGAGGCACTTGATACATACTGGAGATATATCAGGGACTCTATAGACCTGTTAGATCCACCAGTGACATATTGGGGACACTGAGAAAAACATCAGTAAGATGTTTCATGAGATTTTTCCTATAGTATGTTTTGTGTCTCGTCACCGTCGGTTGTCCTGCGTGTAGGTTGTTGAGTGGAGAGAGACCGACACAGGGAAGTAGGATGCACGCGTGTGCGGGTACAGAGTCAGGCAGTGGAACAGCAGAAACTAGAAACACTGAGCTACATTAGTACAAGATTTATATTTCATAGAAATATCACAATGCAGATACATGGTTCCTCCAAGTAAAAGCCTGCTACTGATGAGAGTCTTATCTAATGCCTGTCCTATTGCCAAATGGCCGATACAGTTCAGTGGTGGGCGCGAGCGGGGCTGCAACAGAGGGCGCTCGCGGCTAACGTCTTTAGAGAGCCCGTATAGGGAGAGAGTGGCTCCTGATTGGCTGAGAGCCCAGGACGCCATGTTTTTACCAGATTTGGAGGGCTATACATGTGTGTGAATAGCTACAGTGAGCGTTTCTGTACTGTGGAGAGTCTTAAAAACTTCTGACATCGATTTCACTGTACAATTACGTACATGTCGTATTATGGTAGATATTGCTCCACTTTTGTACGTCTTTTGTCGGTTATGTTTACGTAAATTAACGAGTTCGTTGGTCGTTGACGATAACCTGAGAACTTCGCGTCAATTTTTAAGATTATGTGTTGGTTTGAAACAATTTACTGAGTGCAATTAATAATGTGTTTTACGTAATCATTAAGAGCAATCAAGAGAAATGGCTCGTTGGTCCTCTTCCTCTGTTGGCTGTTAAAACCGAAGTAAAGACTGTTATATGATGCTTGTGTTGGCAAGGAATGACGAATTAACCGAGAAAGCGGGAAGCGTAAAGGCGACTTATAAAGCAATGAAGGCATTTATGAAATTCAGTAATAGATCTACTGCCTGTGCAATTCCCGCTTCGTGTAGTGGTTGCGTAATGAATTTCTAATATGAAGGATGCGAGTTCGAATCCGATAAGCGGTAATTATTTAAAAACAATATTTACTAGCTTTTTGATAGTTCATGGTTCCGTTTTTTGATGTTGTGCTACAAGATATGTTTTAATATTGCTACGGCTCTTCCCCCTTGGCTGTGTATTATTGGCTATTCACAATCGTATAAGTGGTTCGGGATGTGACGTGAGAAAAAGAGGGGGACGGGACTATTGACTCGTTATATTCAATACTTGATACTGCACACTGCTGATTACCTATTTTGAGTCTGTTTTTGCTGTTTCACTAAAGATAGTATAGGTATTTTTCCGATTTTCTTTGATACTCTGCCCCTACAAGTATTTACAGAATGACGTTTTTGGTATTTTTCGGTGTAGGAAAATGTCATAAGATCGACAGCACTCTTGAAATGTACTATATCGGGGCGGAAAGCGATAATATTGTACTAATTTCGGCGATGGATATTCAAAGAGAAAATTCTGAAATATCACTAATTTTTTTAAGATATATAACATGGAGTATCTCTTTTTCTTACACTACGGTCGGGGGTTCGAATCCCCCCTCGGGCATGGATATTTGTGCCGTCCTAGTTCGTAAGTATTTCATAAGCAGTTGTAAGTTTAGGGACTGATAGCCTCGTAGTTGAGTCCCATAGGCTTTACAAACATATGAATTTTTTTTTTTTTTTATTATTTCCGGTGACTGCTTTTCGTTTCCATATCTATAATACATACACGGTAGCATAGTGGTGCCTATCGTGGTTCTTGCATTTTAAATTATTGAGGAATGGTAGTGATTTCAGTGCATAAAAAAAAGAAAAGAAAAAAGAAAAAAAGGGAACTACGCTGTGATTTGTGACAGATTTCAAAATCAACTACATGGAGTCGTGTTTGTAGAAGTGTATGTTATTAACGTATGTCTCTATACACTTCAAAAGTACCTCTTTATTGTCGCCATTACTTGTATAACTTCCGAGGGATTTAGTAATATAGTTTCTCCTCTTTTCTGTGATACCACATGTTTAAGTGTTATAAGGCATCAAAATACGAGGGGCGTCCAGAAAGTACGTTCCGTTTGGTTATATAAAACGAACGGGTACAGATACGGAAAAAATTTTGATTGTACAAAAATCTACAACTATTAAACTACTTTTCTTCATAGCTTCCGAAATTTTGGAGACAATTGTCATAGCATGGCATAAGGTTTAGTGTGCCTTTTTCATAGAGTGTTGCCGCCTGTGTATTCAACCATGTGGTAACATGTTCTTTCAGCTCGTCATCATCGTTGAAGTGTTTTCCACCAAGTACAGATTTTAGGTGTAAGAAGAGGATTAATGTCAAAAGATTTTTTTTTCACGATAATGCCTGACCTCACACACCGAATGAGACCAAACAATTCTTACGGAAATTTCAATGGGACCTGTTTGATCATCCACCACACAACTCGGACCTCTCTCCTAGCGACATTCATCTCTTCTTACACCTATAATCTGTCCTTGGTGGTCAGCACTTCAACGATGATAAAGAGCTATTACCACGTGGTTGAATACAGAGGCGGCAAACTTCTGTGAAGGATGCATACAAAAAATTGTGGCACGTTATGACAAGTGCCTACAAAACTTCGGCAGAATTTTGTGCACAAAAATTTCTTCTGTATCTGTGTACAATTTGGTATTATTACCAAATGGAACTTACTTTCTGGATGCGCCTCGTATTCGATCTATGTATATCCCATTCTTGAGCATCCTACCATAAAGTACGCATATTACTGATAAATTTGATACTTCCCATGTAATACATGTGATGGTAATTAACGGCAGTAGTAACTGCACTTGCAGAAATAATTGAATTTCATACACTACATACATTAGAGGCTGATGTCATGCAGACACATTTAAACTGCATTGTGTCATTTGGAAGCTACTTTGAAGAATATACATCTACATCTACATACATACTCCGCATTTCACCGTAAGGTGCGTGGCGGAGGGTACACTGTACCACTACTAGGCATTTCCTTTCCTATTCCACTCCCAAATTGAACGAGGAAAAAAAGAATGCCTATATGCCTCCGTATGAGCCCTAATTTCTCTTATCTTGTCTTTGTGATCTTTACGCGAAATGTAAGTAGGCGGCAGCAAGATCGTACTACACTCAGCTTCAAATTCCGGCCCTCTAAATTTACTTAACAGAAATTCACGAAAAGAACGTCGTCTTTCTTCCAGCGATCCCCAATTGAATTGCCGGAGCATTTCCGTGACACTCGCGCATTGGTCGAACCTACCGGTAACAAATCTAGCTGCTCGCCTCTGAACCGCCTCTATGTCTTCCTTCAAACCGATCTGCTGCGGGTCCCAAATACTTGAGCAATACTCAAGACGTGGTCGTACAAGCGTTTTATACACGGTCTACTTTACAGGTGAAGTACATCTTCCCAGCCGGCCGCGGTGGCCGAGGAGACTGAGGCGCTTCAGTCACGGTCTGCACAGCCACTACGGTCGGGGGTTCGAATCCCCCCTCGGGCATGGATATTTGTGCCGTCCTAGTTCGTAAGTAGTTCATAAGTAGTTTGTAAGTTTAGGGACTGATAACCCCGTAGTTAAGTCCCATAAACTATACAAACATTTGAACATTTTTTGAACATCTTCCCAAAATTCTCCCAATAAACCGAAGTCGGCTGTCTGCCTTACTCACAACTGTCCTTACATGCTCGTTCCATTTGATATCGCTCTGCAATGTTACGCCTAGATATTTGAACGACGCGACCGCATCAAGAAACTCACTACTGATGCTGTATTCGAACATTATAGGATTGTTTTTTCTACTCATGCGCATCACCTTACATTTTTCTACACTGAGAGCTAGCTGCCATTCTTCGCAGAATGCCAGTAGATATAGGGAAAAACTAGACCGTTGCGCGGGAGAAGCCGAGCGGTATGGAGCGCCATGTTGCAGATCGCGCGGCCTCCCGCGTCGGGGATTCGAATCCCCCCCCCCCCCTTTGGCATGGATGTGTGTGCTGTACTAAGTTTAAATTAGTTTAAGTAGTTTGTAAGCTAGAACTGATAACCATGCAGTTAAGTCCCATAGAATTATAAACATTTGAACATTTGAAAACCAGACCTAAAGTGGAAGGGGACGTTCCAGATGCTGATGTGACACTAATGATTCTACCCTCTTGGAATTCTGTTATGCTGTGTGTCTGACACTGAGCCCAACTACCTGTCTTACGAAAAACATACCTGTGCGAGTGGTGTTCTTTTCTTAACATTGTATCAGCTTTTAATTTACACCATAGAGCAGGAATGGCCAAACACCGCCTCGCAGGTGCGAGCGCCCCCGCCGTGCCCGCGCTGCCGCCCGCGGGCGGCCTTTGCCTTTGCCCCGCGCACTGTGCGCAGCGGCGGGTGGGGCACTGGCGACACGCCGTCGCGGCCGGGACGGTCAGCTACAGTGTACTCCGCCCGTGGGGCGGAGGCACGCTCGCTGGGCGGAAATGCAGACCATGCCTTCCATACACCCAGTTTACATGGACTCCCAAAACCGGATTTCGTAAACCGATTTTCCAATTCCGCTTTCGGTTGGTCATGTAAACACTCCAAAATCGATTCTGGTAATCCACTTCTGTAAAGCGGTTTTCCAGTTCCACAATGGATTTTCGTGCCCATGTAAACGCAACCGATTTTGAAGCGTTCTTGGCTTGTCGGACTGTGTTTTCTTTTTAAGAATTTTCGGCACACATGGACAGAGTTACAGTTTCTAACATCAAATAAAAGTATAAATAAATGAGCATAATATGTTTTGTATCCCATCCTCGTCGCCACTTTTGTGTCTCGTTTCCGCCGGTTGTCTTGGGTGCCCGTGGCCGAGTAGAAAGAGACCGACGCATGAATAAAAGCCGGCTGCGGTGGCCGAGGGGACTGAGGCACTCCAGTCACGGTCTGCACGGCCACTACGGTCGGAGGTTCGAATGCCCCCTCGGGCATGGATATTTGTGCCGTCCTTAGTCTTAGCTAGTTCGTAAGTAGTTTGTAAGCTTATGGACTTATGACCCCGTAGTTAAGTCCCATAACTTCTACAAACACGAATAAAGTATGCACGCGTGTGCAGGTACGGAGGTGACCAGCCAGTGCGACAGCAGAAACTGGAAACACTAGAGTAAATTGGAACGAGATATGTATTGCATAGAGACTTAGTAATACTTAACTTTTAGATAGTTCTTGACTGCAGATTTCTGATACATAGATTAGATAGAGGCCTGCCTACTAATGATTCCTAGTGCCTGTCCGATAGCCAAGTCTTAACTGGTGCCTATCTGATTCCAAAATGTTAACTGGTTCGTATCTCAGTCCCAAGTGAACGTTGCAGTCCCGTCGTGACCACGAGCGGAGTTGCAGCAGAGGGCGCTCGTGGCTGTCGTCGTAAGAACGCCGCGCCGTGCGTGCATGGCGGCGCGCGGCATAAGTACGTGGCGCGCACTGTAGACTTGTGCGACACCACAATATGTGTATTTAAGTAAAGAAAATAGCTATTGTGCTGACTAAATCATGAACTGAATCAGCTGTTTTTCAGCCGCCATTTTAAGTGGGTTAGGAAATCCGAGTCAGGCTATAACATGTAAACACGACAGCGAAAAACGGTTTACGGAAATCGGTTTTCGTCTTCCGGAAGATGTGTTGCATGTAAACGTAGTGATTGAGGCATAAGCTGGATTTTGTCACTGGCCGGCAGTAATGCAGAAAAACCAGCTAGACGTCATTACAGCGCTCCTATTTGGCTGCTGAAGCAAATTGCGTGATAACTGCGAATTTGGAGAAAATACCACTCGATATACTCACTTCCACTCTCCTGTGGTGACGCTTCTCTAGAGATCGGTTGTGACCTGCAGACAAACTGCTCATCTGTTTATAGATAGCGGCTTGCTGAAATTTGCCTGTTGGCAGAACAGCAGTGCGCAGTATCAAGTATTGAATATCCTACATAAGGTGTAACGTGGCACTTCACAGAACACTGGACATTTTTGTCAGCATACGATTTTTATTTGTTGTGACTGATATACACCAGTCTCCGATTAGCAAGATTGGTTTTGATAGTATTTCAGAATAGCAGCCAGCAGCCAAATGTTCAGATGTTTGTAATCCTATTGGATCAGACAGCTGTGGTTTTCAGACCCTACACTTATAAACTACTTAAACTATCTGACACTAAGGACAACACACACAAACATGCCCGAGAGCTGACTCGAACACCGACGAGAGCTACCGCCCAGCCCTATGCATGATGCATTAGACTACGTGGGCACTGCCTCATAGCTTCTATGACATCCCAACTAATGTTATGCAGGTGCCTCTTGTTTCCACTATGTTAACGTTTCAGTACTCTTCTTAGCGAGTATTTTTTCATTGGAATGAGGAAGGCTCATGGCTGGCGTCTTCCAACTGTCCAACTGTCACCTATTTCCGTCCTCGCTACCGTATCAGATAACGAGAAATTACCACACCTTCAGTTGTGAGTCTTTAGTTTAATTTTCGATTATGCATTTTTTTACTTCTATGTAGTTCATAACCATAGGAATTTTGGCCCATTTTAGGTTACGGTAGTAACACTAAAAGTGGGCCTTTGCTATCGTCTTTCGACAGCTCGAAATTTAAATAAACATAACGGCTTAACCATTCATCTGATACAAAAATTGAATAACCGAAGTTGTAGAGGAGACAATTCTCTACAACTTTGCTCTGTTATGTGTTTTTCATATCTCGTATAGTTTCAGAGATATTGGCAAAAATAACAGCGATTTTGGGATGTCTGTCTGTCTGTCAATAACGTTTTCCCTGTTTTAAAGACGAACCGTTCAACCGATCAGCACCAAATTTTACAGACATGATTTTAGGCCGCCAGAGACCGGAACCTCCCTTTTTCAAATTTTTCGGACAAAATATACGGTAGTAATACCAGAAAAGCTGTTTGTAATATAATTGTAATTGCAAACGAACTGTTCATTTCACACGAAAATTGAATAACCTAATTGGTAGAGGCGAAAATTCTCTACAACTTCGGTCTTTTATGTTTTTTTTCATATCTTGAATCGTTGCAGAGATATTTTAAAAATAACGGCGATTTGACGATGTCTGTGTGGCTGTAACGCGTTCCCACTTTTTAGGTCGAACCGTTCAACCGATCGGCACCAAATTTTACGGACATAATTATTGGCTATCAGAGGCAACCTCGCTTTTTCAAATATTTCGGACAAGAAATACGTTAGTAATACAAAAAAAGCCGTTTGTAATGTAATTTTAATTGCAAATAAACCGTTCAGCTGACGATAAAATTGAATAACCGAATTTGTAGAGGAGAAAATTCTCTACAACTTTGTTCCCTTATGATTTTTCATATCTCGTATCGTTTGAGAGATATTTACAAAAATAACAGAGTTTTGACACCCTCCATTGAATTGATGATAACCAGCCTTTCACAGATGTCAGGTGACATTCCTCGCCCAGAACTCTCTCTGACATAACCCATCTTGCGTTGCGTACTTGATAATTTTCTTATTGTAACTTCATCTACATAGATACTCTGCAAATCACATTTAAGTGCCTGGCAGAGGGTTCATTAACCACTATCATAACTTTTCTCTACCGTTCCATTCTCTAATAGCGCGCGGGAAGAAAGAACACATAAATCGTTCCGTTTTCGATCTGATTTCTCTTATTTTATTGGGATGGTCATGTCTCCCTAAGTAGGTGGGTGCTAGCAAAATATTTTCACATTCAGAACTAAAAGTCGGTGATTGAAACTTCGCAAACAGATTACGCGGCAATGAATAACGTCTTTCTTTTAATGATTTCCACCCCAATTCGTGCAACATTTCCGTGACGCTTTCCCCCCCGTAACGTGATAAAACAAAACGAGCTGCCCTTTTCTGAACCTTCTCAATATCTTCCGTCAGTCCCACCTGGTGAGGGTCCCACAAGGGGCAACAGTACTCTAGGAGAGGACGCACAAGTGTGATGTAGCCAGTCTCTTTGGTGGAGCTGGTGCATCTTCTAAGCGTTCTGCCAATGAAACGTAACCTTTGGTTCGCCTTCCCCACAATATTTTCTATGTGTTGTCTCCAGTCAAAGTTGTTCGTAATTGTAACTCCTAGGTATTTGGTAGAATTTACGACCTTAAGGTTTGACTGATTTATCGCGTAATTGAAGTTCAGCGGATTTCTTTTAGTGGTCATGTGTATTACTTCACACTTTTCTTTATTTAGTGTCAATTGCCAATTTTTGCACCATGTAGAAATTTTGTCTACATCGCTTTGCAGTTGCTTTTGATCCTCTGTTGACTCCACTAACCGATAAACGACAGCATCATCCGCGAACAGTCTAAGGGAGCTATTCAGATTATCTCATAAATCGTTTATAAACACGAGGAAAAGTAGGGGACCTATAACGCTTTCCTCTGGAACGCCAGATATCACTTCTGTTTTACTCGATGACTTACCGTCAATTACAACGAACTGTATCCTTTCTGATAGGAAATCGTGAATCCAATCGTACAATTGGGGAGATATTCCATAAGCACGCAATTTGATTAGAAGCCGCTTGTGGGGTACAGTGTCAAAAGCTTTCCGGAAATCCAGAAATATGGAATCGATTTGAGATCCCTTGTCGATGGCACTTAACACTTCATGTGAATAAAGGGCAAGCTGTGTTTCGGAAGAGCGATACTTCTGAATCCGTGCTGACTATTGGTTAATAGGTCGTTCTCTTCTAGGTAGTTCATAATATTCGAACAAAGTATATGTTCCAAAATCCTACTGCAAATCGACGTCAATGAGATAGGTCTGTAATTTTTGGTATCACTTCTATTGCCTTTCCTGAATATTGGAGTAACTTGGGCAACTTTCCAGTCTTTGGGTACGGATCTTTCGCTGAGTGATCGGTTGTAAATTATAGTTAAGTACGGAGCTATTGCATCAGCATACTCTGAGAGGAATCTAGTTGGTATACAATCTGGCCCGGAAGATTTATTTTTGTTTAGTGACCTAAGTTGTTTTACTACTCCAGGAACATCTACTTCTGAGTTTCGCAAGCTGGCAGCTGTTCTTGGATAGAATACTTGAGTGTTCACTTCGTCTTCTTTGGTGAACGAATTTCGGAAAGCCGTGTTTAGTAATTCTGCCTTAGCAGTACTGTAATGTACTTACATGTTGTCTTTTCAAAGCAATGGCTCACTGAAGAATTAACAAAAACACGTCGTTCTTCGTACGATAAATGATAATCTAGTGTCTACAAATGCCATATTAGCATCAGTTAACAACAGCCATCAATAGTATGAGATTAAAGAACGCAATTTCTAATTGTTAGCTGTAGCGTAGTGGGCAAAGTCTTGGGCTGTGACGCCGGAGGTCAGTGACTCGGAACCCGCCACTGCCTATTTTTTCCTAAAAGGGTTTCAGACACTCATATTAATTGATTTTTTATTATTTTGGTCCAAAATGTTTGCATAACTTATAAAACTACAAATCTAAAGTGGGCCGTAAAACACGCCAGTGAGATTTTTTTTATATGAGCTTGTGTAGACTGTGTATTGTTTCCCATGTACTGGAAATTCGTTCTGTTGCATTGCATGGGCTTCAAATTATCATTTTAAATATATAACTTCTCATATACAGTCCCATGTGAATTACGGATGACGATTAAATCAGTACGTTGTTGAGTGTTGCTGCCATTCCCAGCTATAACCACTGCAACACGCCTCGGCATTTGATCAAAGATGCTCTGAAGTTGCTGGACTGTTTTATCTGGAATACAACAGCCGCAGACGTTTCCTCATACTGGCAACACAAAGTTGTTCTGGAGTAGAAGAGTGATTCCAGCATCGGTAAACCAATTACGTCAACTAGCAGTGCAATACGATGGGCGACGATGAACTTACATTAATTCCACGTGTGGATAATCCAGTTCTATTATTTAATTGTTAACGTATTACATCACAAAATGCAAGAACTGGAAGAAACCACTGCATCATTTGAAATAGAAAGTAAGTATTTTCAGATATGATTAACAATATATAATACACTACATATGGATCACATTTCGCTTATAAAGAATTCTGTTTAAGCTGCAACTCTCTCGATATATTTCAAGACGTCCTCTTGAGACTCGTCCTAGGTACGTCCACTAGCGAGCATATTAAAAACTGTACCATTGTGAAGACAAGTGTGAAAATTACAGAAGTACTAACTTTTATAATCAAGGTTCCAAAATTCTAACAGGAATACTTTGCAGAAGAAAGGATGAACTGGTAGAAACCCACCTGGGCGAAGATCAGGTTAGAACTACTAGCAATCTAAGAACACGTGAGGTAATACATTACAACTTTCCTTAGTATATAGGTTACGTATAGGTAACCTATCACTTTAGAGTTTGTAGGTTTGTAGAAAGCTTATTAACAGTGTTGACTGGAATAAACACTTAAATTATAAACGTATCAGGGGTAAAATACATAGGCACCGAGAAAGTGCATACAACTTTTACAAAGGCAGACAGCAGTTAGAAGAGGCGATGGGCATGAAAGGGGCGGAGCGGTTGCAATGAAAGTAACATTGTGTTGTATTCATTTCCCATAGTTGTTGGACCTGTACATTGATCAAGTAGCGAAGGAAGGCAAGCTGATTTTTCGAGAGGGAGTTAAGTTTTAAGGAAAAAAATAAAAACATTGCAATTTGCTAAATGTTAAAATGTTTGTAAATCTACAACTACTTAAAGGAACTCACACTATGGACAACACACACACCGATTTCCGAGGGAGAACTCTTAGCACCGGCAGTAGGGAACGCCCTGTCAGTGACGCCTTAGACCACGCGGTCACTCCAGCGTGGTTGTGTTTGCCGATGTTATTGTAATTCTGTCAGAGACAGTAGAGGACCTGGAAGAGCAATGTAACGGAATGGACAGAATCTTGAAAGAAGCGTATAATATGACCATTACCAACCCTTAATGGAATGTAGTCTAAGGAAATCAAGTAATGCTGAAGGAATTACATTAGATTGTGAAACAATGAAAGTGGTGGATCAGTTCAATAATTTCTGTAGCGAGGTAACTTATCATGGCCGAGATACAGATGCAGCATGCTCATGCGAAGAAAAGTACTTCTGAAGAATAGAAAGCTGTAGACATCGAATATTAATCAAAGAGTTCGGAAATCGGTTTTGATGACATTTGTGTTGAGTGTTGCCTCTTACGGGTGTGAAACTTGGACGAGAGGGAGAACAGAGAGAAGAAGGATAGGACCTCCTGGAACTTGGTGTTACGGAAGTATGCT
Source organism: Locusta migratoria (assembly GCA_026315105.1). NCBI lineage: Eukaryota > Metazoa > Arthropoda > Insecta > Orthoptera > Acrididae > Locusta > Locusta migratoria. The sequence continues at coordinate 438,415,944 of CM048748.1, read as the reverse complement.
AAAGATTAGGTGTGTAGATCACGTATCTAATGAGGAGGTACTGAACAGGACTGGGGTGAAAAGAAATTTCGGGCTCAGCTTGACTGAAAGGAGGGAGCGTTATTTTGTAGAAGGCTTGAAGATAACGGAAGTATATCGTTGAAATTATTTGTATCACTAAATTCGGTAGAAGTATTTGTTATTCACTAACTAATAGCCTGGTCGTGCGAAGAGACATAAAGGCTTATCAGATAATTATTCCACAAGAGATGTCGAGCCATCGAGTATTTACTAATTCTGTGGGACCCAAACTTGAAGCACACCAATTTTATTTCAAAGCATCGTCTCCCTCAGTATGGAACTAGTGTGGCCTTCAATAGAACAAGTACCTCGTGTTTGTGGGTGACTCAGATTAGTATTTGTGCAGTGTTAAGATCAATAGACCACCGTGCAGTACGTCAAAGCATTATTTTGTTGCCATCCGATAGCTGAATGACATCCAAGCGAACCTCGTACATTCAGCAACGTTTCAATTGACTTACGCCTGAACGGCAAACTGCGTCTACAGAAAGTCCGTCCCTCTCATTTGGCTTCCGTGCCCCCAGAGTCGCGTGAAACCGCCGTTAATCAACCAGCTGGCACAGAGGGAATCCAAACAGTGGCAGCAGGGCGGCCCAATTGTGATTCCACGTCTGTAGCGGGAGGCCAATGTCTTTTATATTGACGTTTTCAGAGGGAAGCTCCATCAACTGTGGGGCTTTGAAGTAACAGGGACAATCAACTGAAATAGGTAGTGTACTTACTTTTACTCCAAAGTTAATCTATATTAATACGAAGGTCATTCCGTAAGTAATGCAATGGCGGGCGTAACATAGTTAAATCATATATGCCTTTCAAGTTACACATTTCAGTAAAGTTATTCGTCCCCTACAAAATGACATTATTGAACATAGTCTCCATGACAAGTGATACATTTCCGTCATCGTTAAATTCAACTCTGATCCTCTTTGAAAAATTCAGGTTTGTACTGGCGAAATCAGTGTTTCATTGCCATTTCACCTCATCTGGAAGTGTCCTCTTCGAAGACTGTTCTTCACTGGGCCAAACAAATAGACGTCGTGGCTAAATCTGGACTCTACGGTGTGTGAGGAACCACTCACCACCCCAGTGTGGCAATCTCCTGTCTTGTGGCCAAAGATGTGTGATGTTTCTGTATGATGAATTTGGATCCATTTAAAATTCATGTTTAGGCTCTCCTTCGTTATTGCATCTCCAATTTCCTGAATGCTTTAATGTGCCTGTTGCTGTTAGCTGTACAATCATGTTCCAGAAATCAATATGAATGACTTCCCTGTCATCCCGAAAAACTGTCGCCATGATTTACTTCGAAGATCGCTGGATTTTGAATATTTTAGGTCTTGGAGAAGAGGTGTGATGGCACTCCTTCGACTGATTCTTTGTCCCCGTATAATAAGCACATACCCATGTTTCTGCCGCTGTGAGCAGATCAGAGTGGAACGTATCATCGCTAGCTGCAAATATTTCCAGCAGCTCAGACCAGACTGACACCCTTCTGTCCTTCAAATGACGTAACAGCTGTCTCGGTACCAACTTCGTACTTTTTTCCGATACCTTAAGCCTTGCATCGTGTCACTCATGGTATTGTGGCCACTGTCCACTTGTGCAGCAAACTCCCGAACTGTGCTTCGTCTGTCCGAAAGATTCGACTCATCCAGTCGCTGCGATTACTGGCGCCCTACTGTACGAGTTTTCCTCAGTGCTGGGTTTTCGTACTTTCAACTTCTTCCTCAATCTCTGCACATTCCTTTCGTCATCTGTGCTGTGTCCGTAGATATTTTCTGGCTCCTGTGGATCTCAGCAAGGCCGCACCCTACCAATGACAGGGATTCAATGACTGCATGCTGTTCCAGCTTAGAACTCACGTCCATTTCCTACGAAATATGAAATTGTGAGTATCCTGTAAGAGCTACTAAACTATCATTTAAATTTCGAGCTTCATACGTACGACATAAACAATATACGCCTACCGTTGCATTACTTTCGGAATGGCCCTTGTACACTTAGCCCACTTCCAGACACGATGGTCAGTGAGTTTATGAAAAAGCGTTTGTAGCCGCATACTGAATCATGATTGTTTACAAACGCGCCTATTATCGTTCGAAACAATATGGTACCTTCGAATGAGTTTCCTCAGGTCTGCAAAAATACAGGGTCCATTTCCTACGAAATATGAAATTGTGAGTATCCTGTAAGAGCTACTAAACTATCATTTAAATTTCGAGCTTCATACGTACGACATAAACAATATACGCCTACCGTTGCATTACTTTCGGAATGGCCCTTGTACACTTAGCCCACTTCCAGACACGATGGTCAGTGAGTTTATGAAAAAGCGTTTGTAGCCGCATACTGAATCATGATTGTTTACAAACGCGCCTATTATCGTTCGAAACGATATGGTACCTTCGAATGAGTCTCCTCAGGTCTGCAAAAATACAGGGTGAGTCAAGAGTCGCAGTACATCCTTTTGTTTCAAAATGCCTGCATGAAATGAGAAACCTGAATATATCGAAAAGGTATGAGGCGCCATCTTGAACGTAAGTTTTTTTTTTCTTGAAAGGGAGTCTATGGTATATCAGATAGCACCAGCATTTTCTGACAAGATCCTTCCTGCAAACAAATTTGACATAGCAATTACGGTTTAAAAGATGCCACAAAATCCGTCTTTTGCGCAAGATATCTTACTTAGTTACGAGGCAATTTTTTTTTTTTGTCGGTGATGAAATTAACAGTAACAGCTAGAGATTCTGGATGGAACCCTTAAAGATAGTAGGTGACTTAAAGTTTATGCTGTGGTATAGAATGCGAGATACCCGAGTAATAAGACACATTTTCACTGACAACATCGTAAATGCTCAGAGCTACCTGAAAATAATGCAACATCTGCAATTTCCTTCACTTGTGAAAGACGATGACAGCTTTCCCTGTTACTTTTAACGCTACGGCGCCGTAGTTCGTCGCGCTGCACACGGCCGTTCGCCGTCGGAGATTCGAGTCCTCCTTCAGGCACTGGTGTGCGTGTGTGTGTGTGTGTGTGTTGTCATTAGGTTAGTTTAACTTAGTTTAAGTAGTTTGTAGGCCACGGACTAATAACTAAGCACTTAAGGCCCATAGATTTACAAACATTTGAACATCTGAACAGAGCTTAAAAATCGCGACTGTCACAAGAGCGGGATGGGGGTGATGATCATCTTAAATGTGTGTGTCGTATATAGCACACAGGCTATCTAAACGATATTACAGTTACATGTCCGCTTTGCATGACACCATTATGGTGTACTGTAGCTTCTGCGTTGTCATCCATTTCTGAACTAGTTCTGAACTAGTACCCTCCGCCACACACCAGATACGAAAGCTAGCTATTACTACAGTGTTTCCCATTACTTAACTGATAGTTTGAAGACTGTAACTTCCAAAATACAGAGACCTAAAGAATTTTTTGCCTCCTTCTTCGCAGTTGCTGTTATACAGTTTGTGTAGGTTAGGTTACCGACTTTGCAATTGTAAATTATTCTACTTGAGTCCTGATGCCTTTCACTTCATTTTAAAGCCTCGTCAGTTGTCAACCGCACATAAAATATTTTTTGTTTTACATTTTTGTGTGATTTTTACTAAATTCGATCGTGAAGAGTTCTCATGTTATGCGTTTATTTTGTTCTGCATAAAATGAACTCTTAAGATTACTCACATTTTTTTATGAAGAGGGCAACATAAAAAAGTGAGTAATCTTAATAGTTCATTCGTATTTAAAGTATTCTCCGCCATTCACCACAAGAAATTTTGTACAGACATTGACCATCTTGTTTTGAAGGTCAATAGTACCAACTTTCAGCAAAACTGTGGATTTGGCTGAAGTTCGTAAGTAAAGTACCCTACACTATGCACTATACATTTAATACAGACGCTGACTTTACTTTTGCTTTGTTGGTCAAGCGTACAAAATTTCATCAACATCGGGAAAAAATATGGACTTTGTCGAAGTCTGTAAAGCGCCCTTCACCATACACCACACGACATGTTAGGGAGTCAGTCTTGTTTTGAAGTTGATGTGTGCAAAATGTCATCAAGATCGAGATAAAACTGTAGATTCTGTCAAGATCCGTAGGGAAAGTACCCTCCGACATGCTCCATGCGTGTCTTATCTCTTGAACTGTGTGTAGTAGGCGGGTATTTCCACTACAGCAATTCTTAAATTACAGCAACGAATATGTGCATCACATTTAGTTGGATCTGTCCAGTGGTTTAGTATGAGCTTTAATACAGTGACTCGTGATGCGTCACTTTTTCACGTATTTCGTTGTTTATGACTTTGTATGTCCTGAACTATATGTTGTACGTGATCTTTATACTCACAGTGACGGTTCACTAGGTTTGAAGACCAAGTGTATTAAAATTTTGTCAGGATTGCAACAAACATCTAGATGTGCATGAAATACAAACACACAAAACCGCAAACGCAGGGACACAATACTTCATACTGAAACGTAGGTATGCAATGATGATAACGTTGAATGCTTGTAAAATCATGTATTTGGCTATGCGAGGACAATGTTTGGTGTACACTGTCCCGCGTTTGAGCTTACTGAGTTTTGTCTCCGGCCTCCGATAGGTGAGCAGGAGTAGTGTTGTACAAGCAGTTTTGGGATGTAGTCGCAAATTGCAGCGTGAGCTTGAATCATTTGAATATTTTTTATGTGTGATAATGTTGTGAAATATTTGAATATGAGAGTGTTCTGCGCTTATGAAGAATAAAGGTAAGGAGAGTCATCTTTTCATTATTGTAGTCCATCTCTAACAGACTTTCAACATAAAGGGTTCAATTTTCGTCTTTTATGTCCTTTCTTTGAAATACTTAAAAGTACAGTGCAGGAATCTAGTATGTTTTTACAGTACAAAGAAAAAAAAAGAGGAATAGAGGAAGTGTGATGTAAAGAATTTAGATTTTTTTATTTACATTTTATAACGTATCAGCTGGTTTTTCTTTTGTTTCATATGACAGTAGAAGTAAATGAGCTCCTGGAGAGTTTTATGTAGGACATTCCCAAACTGTAAAAACCCATTTTGTGCTATATTGTTTAAGTTCATGTTCTCCTTTTATGAAGTTTAAACTACAACCTCAGGTCTGTTTCGTGTTAGTCATTCAACCCGAAACCCAATTAATTATTTGTTTCAAATACTACACACATGGACAAAATTAGTATTTGTGTGGTTAGTGGGTTCGCATAGCAGTCCTGCGAATTCTGTAGTTAGTTTTTGACCTTGCAGCAGTAGCATTTTTGGCAGTAATTCTGAGGTCAGTTGCACATGTTTCCTTGCTCACAGGTAGGCCAGAAAATCAGTATCGAACTCAGATCTAATTGGCAATCAGTCAGTTCTGCAGCAAGCTGGTGTCCTGTTGTCCGAGCAATTGCAATCTTCAATGAAGCAGATTATTTTCTACCGGAGTTCAAATTGCTCATTCTATGAATAAAGTCACAGGTTCAGAATAGGTTTTTATGACATATTTGGTTTTTGTTCTAAGTCAAGCTTAACTAATTGGGTAAAGTGTTCAGTCAGAGTAGCAAATTTGAGTTATACTGCAGATTCATTTTTACAGCTACCCATTCACACACAACTACACACGACGCAATTGTTTGAGAACTCACTAAACTAAAGTCAAGCAACTTTTATTGACAACCTGCAAGTAAAATACTAAACAGTACCATTTTAATTACAACACCAGTCTTTATAGATTTATTTTGAGCAACAACAATCATTACAATATTTATTATTAACAATTTTCAATACATAGAGATACGTCTGTAAACATGTATTGAAGCCTCGTTATGACCCTTGCATGCCGGAAATGGCCGAAAAACATGTAAATAAAATCACAAAAACTCGGTGAGCGTATGAAAACATCCATATAACGGCCGCATTTGACAGGGACGTGTTTCATTCGATTGCCCCGTATCGAGTGAAACCAGTCAGACCCGTTGGGCGAGCATTCATATAACGGTCGCAACCGACATAGACTTGTTTCATTCGGTTGTCCCGCACCAAGAGATACCACACAAACCTGGCGAGAGAATGAAAACATTCATATGGCCGCTAAGACGGGAAAAAACAAAAATATATAAATAAATAAATAAAATAAAATAAAAACGACTGAACGATAAATAATCGACTGATCAATCGGTTGGTATGTTTAATCATTCTTGTTCCATTTGTTGAGTTCTCGTCCTGGTCTAGTTTTCGGGAAAGGTACGGTGCAGGATTGGTAGCTAGAATAACTATTCAGATTAGTGATACAAGTATTATTGACTGAAGAATGCAATACTAAACTTCTATCTGCTCTTCTCACGGAGTCGTCGTCTTCTGTACCATGCTAGCTGCGCTGAGACCTAGATACTGCCTAGTTCATAGCCAAATTGTGACGGGTCGTAAGAAGAATGGCGGCCTAGATATAGCAGCTTGCTCCACGATCATTCTCTTGCGTCTGGCGTGTGGTGCTGACGTTAGGCCACCCCTCCCCCCCCCCCAAAGCGACAAACCGTTGTCGTGAAGGGAGCTTGACAAAGGGGGAGGAGTCAGGCCTCTGGATGTACTGATGGACTGGAGTCTGTAGCTGCAGAGGACGTCAACCACTGGCCGGGCCCTGCCATGCAGCCTGAGCTCGCGATAGAACTTCCTCCGTGAAAACCTCCGAAGGGCCCACATCCACTATCTGTGGCATAGGTGATGATTTGGACCGCGACATCGGTGGTGACGTCGGCGTCGGATGCTGCGTGGCGTCTAGATCCAGTTCCATAGGGATGTCCAGGGGAGGCGGAGGCGACGAGGGCTCCGTTTCCATGACGTCGGGCCGCGGTGCTGTGAAGATCTGCTGTGGGGGCGGCCATCGAGGTCGCGCGGACGTCTGCGGCCGCGCGGTCTGCGTGGTGCCTGAATCTACTGACAGAAACCCAGAAGGATCACAGGGTACACAATAAGGGCGAATTTGATTGCGGTGCCGGCGTACGATGCCATCAGGTCCTGAAATTTCAAACATGAAAGCGCCAAAACCTTTGATAATCTCGCCCCGCTCCCACCGTCTGCGACCGCCAAAAACTCTTAAAAAGACTAGGTTATGCAGAGCGAAGCGATACTTGCTGCTCCAGGTGTCTCGATGGGTGGAGCAAGTGGAGCAGGGTGGCGGTGGCGACAGTCGCGCAGAAGTTCGGACAGCGATGACCCTTCTCATGGATGCGAGCGCTAGGAGGTGAGGAACAGTTGCAAAGCTGCCTACCGTGACTGCTCCGAACGAAGTTTGGACATCTGTTACTTAAATGCCCAGACGAAGCGCCATTTTACTGCGGGTGAAACGGTGCACTGGTGAGATGCTTTATTCCATTGACTTCACAAAAGGTGCGAAATTCATGCGATGTGAACTGAGGGCCGTTGTCATAGACTATCAGTTCAGAATCACTTTCCAGAAGAAAAATTGAAGACAACGCCCTAATCGTGCTACTAGAAGTCGTGGCAGACATTGGCACTGCAAATGGGTAACCAGTAAAAGCATCAACCACAATAAACCAATTAGTGTTCCAGAAGGGACCGGCATAGTCAATATGTAGTTGTTGCCATGATGAATCTGCTTTTGGCCATGTAAAAAAATTCTGAGGTGGGGCGGACTGATTTGTAGCGCACGCTGAAAACTGTGAAGTCATCTGTTCTATTTGGGCGTCCATACACTGCCAAGTTCAGTGTCGTCGTGCCAATTGCTTAGTGCGATCCATTCGCCAATGTTCTTGGTGAAGTAAGTTAAATACTTCTTGTTGCAAACGTCGCGATATCTACATCTACATCTACATTGGTACTCTGCAAATCACATTTAAGTGCCTGGCAGAGGGTTCATTAAGTTTTCTCTACCGTTCCGTTCTCTAATAGCGCGCGGGAAGAAAGAACACCTAGATCGTTCCGTTTTCGATCTGATTTCTCTTATTTTATTGGGATGGTCATGTCTCCCTAAGTAGGTGGGTGCTAGCAAAATGTTTTCACATTCATAAGTAAAAGTCGGTGATTGAAACTTCGCAAACAGATCACGCCGCAATGAATAACGTCTTTCTTTTAATGATTTCCACCCCAATTCGTGCAACATTTCCGTGACGCTTTCCCCCCGTAACGTGATAAAACAAAACGAGCTGCTCTTCTCTGAACCTTCTCAATATCTTCCGTCAGTCCCACCTGGTGAGGGTCCCACAAGGGGCAACAGTACTCCAGAAGAGGACGCACAAGTGTGATGTAGGCAGTCTCTTTGGTGGAGCTGGTGCTACACGCGCGATTGTCCACTGTCATTTAAAACTAGAATGACACCTCTATCTACTGAAAGTTCATTCCTCCTAGCAAAATAGCGACGCACCAGTAAATTTTCAATGTCACGTTGTGAACGAGGCCATTCTATGCGAATGTAGTGCAGCAAAATTCCTTAATCGTGGTCTGTTTCTGTGGCCCGAACAATTTTCCTATGTCCAACGGAAAGAATTGCAATAAACTATCTTCCCGTGCATCTATCTGACAACTAGACGTCTCAGAAGCATTAAATTCTTTATCAGTGCCAATCGTGAGTCAGGAAAGTGCGTCGTCATTCCCATGGCGAGTTGTGGGTCTGTTCACAATCTCGTACTGATACTGTGTTAATAAACAATGCCCAGCGTTGCAATTTGTACGAATCAGCTTGGATGCATGAAACAATGACTGGAAAGGCTTGTAGTCAGTTACTAAATAAAATTTTCTCCCATACAAGTAAAGATGGAATTTCGTGATACCATACACGATTGTTAAAGCTTGAAAGACGACCGTCTGTCGTCTTTCATATATTTTTGTACATTTCTGTAAAGTTATAATTTATTTAACGTCACTAAATTATTATTTCGTTAAAACTTGAACCCCACTCTTTTCAGAGCGTGAGGAATAACATATTTATTTCATGTGTTGAAATCACAGTTAATATTGCTAGGTTTTTCTTATTTTATTATATTAATAATTTATTATTATATTAATAAATTGGCATAAGTACGGCTTCTCCGCTACGCCACTTTTCCTGTGAGAATATGCAGTTGTTGTACTTTTAAGCGTGTGCGAGAATCTATGGCTGTTTGAATGTGGGGAGTGATAGCTCGCTTTGTATCGTTCTCTCTGGCTCAGAGTCGATAGCTGCTGATACTACCAAAGAGGTTTCTACACCCTTTGGTTGCAATCTAGTTAGCGAGCATTTCCCTCCAGCGCGAGTGTCGCTGTTCGTCCCCACCACCGTTGTTTTCGTTGATTTTCCCGTTTCCGGTGGCTTCCCGCGTCGGGTAGCTGTTTCCCACCTCATGACCTCTGGATCTTCAGGCTGCTCTGGTCGTCTGGTGAGGTAAGGTTGGTTCTGGTTTTGTTTCTGGAGATGGTAGCGTTTCATTGACTAGCACGTTTAACTTAGGTTCGTGAACTTAGAATCATTTTTTTGGAATATTTTCTCCGATCGTGTGCGGAAATGTGTTATCGTTTTTCAATTCAGTGATTTCCAATAGATAAACGTGGTTTGTGAGATACTAGTTGCAGTTTGATAGTGGCCTGGTATGTTAAAACCTTTTGTGATCAGGTGGCGGTGTATGAACTCTGCGTAAATACTTTTATAGCTTTGTGCTGCCTGATTTCTAATAGGTTAAATGTTCATTTTTATATAGTGCATTTAAAAATCTTCCCATCCTTTCCTTCCGTGAGTGATATGTGTTCCACGTGGTTGGTTCATAGAACAAAGCCTTCAGCTTCCACTCTTGTTTGTTCCATACCCATCAGGCAAGTAACTATGCGGGGATCCTTCTGATTTCCACTAATATTTCTGGATCTTCTCTCCCGCCTATTTTAATTTTGCTGTTCTTCTCCCATGTGTAGTATGCACTCTGCCTTTGTCAGTAATTCTCTCTGAGCGGTGTACAACCTCCTCAATAGCTTCCTTATGTAATTCTAAACATTTCTATGGTTTGCATGCCTTAGTTCTTATTCATATTTTCCGACTTAGTAATTATTTCACTTTTACGAGTTTTGGAGACTGTACTTCATCCTTCTCTGTAATCGCTCCATAAAGCGTGTAGCTGCATTTCTTTCTCTTCTTCGTGTAATTCTGAAAATTTCTATGGGTTGCATGCCGTAATTCTTATTTAATTTTCCCCGACTGTGTAATTATCATTTTGTGGTGTTTTTGAGACTGGACTTCAACCATCTCTGTAATTGCTCCCTATCGCATGTAGCCTGAGTTCACGCCACTTCTCTTATAAAACCAATACCTAGCTATATTTCTAACACACTGAAACCTAAGAATCCACAGTGATTTTGTGTAATGAAACCGACTTTCAACCACTTCATCTTCAGTGGAGTGCGTTCATGTAACGTAGCCGTGTGTCGGCGTTAGCGTGTTTGCTCGCGGTCCAATTCAGAAGTAATTTGACTTGGATATACACACGGACCATGTCGAAACAGTCACGACAGACCAGAGCCAGCTTCAAAGTGTTGTATATTGTGCCTCCGACTTACTGAATTTCGCCCACGGTAGCGGCGCATGCTTCCACCTCATCTCAGCACGCTGATTTTGGTGAGTTTTGCTGTGGCATTGCGTGTGTGTGTGTGAGATTGAGCGTTGTTTGTGAATCCTTCCTCCCCAGTAGCGTTTAATCATGTACAATTTAGGCTGGGCACCGTCCGCATTAATTCATGTAAGAGATGCATTTTTATTGTATTAACAAAATTGGTTCTCCAATTTGCTTGTTTTCTAACTGAATAAACAAGTTTAAGTTCAGCATAATCCTAAAGTTACATATAAATTGTAGTTTTAGAGCTCCTTCCCTCTTTTATTTAATATTGTTCTTCACAAGTGCTGAGAACAAGTTCAGAGTCAACAATTCTTTTTTATGTCCAAATCTTCTGCTGTGCTCTTTTGGTCCACTGCTTTACATGTTGTTGTTTTAACACGCATTCTCACCTTAAATGTCTCATGCATACTTCTTACGTGCTCACTTTAATTTTGGTGGCTTGCTTATTAATGTCTGTGTGTAATAACGTGTGAGCTGCTATGTATTTTGACCACAGTAGTATTAACTTCCTGTTATTGAAGTAATTTGAAACGAGTCAGTTCTCAGTTTGGGGCAGGGAACAAGGCTTTGTAGCAGGGAGTAACCAGTAGTTCACATGGACCTCATTTGCTAATTTTAGTGATGAAACAAGGCACTTGTTAGGTAAAGTGGCCGACTTTCAAGCTTCCTTTTTAATCTGAGAATAACGGCACTATGTGTCTGTCAAAAGTTTGGATGCAAACGCTATCGGACGGTATCGGCAAAATTACAAGCGGACGCGCCCACTGGCTAGCTTGTATTGGTTCAATTGCACCATTTTCTTGCAATGTGCGAAGTTCTGAGGCTACTTTGCCGCATAAAGCGAGCGGTACATTACGAGCATTGCAAACTTTTGGTTTGGCATTTTCCTTGAGAGTAACGTGTGCAGCAATATCTTTAGCTTTTCCTAGTTCTGCGGAAAATAAATCTGGAAAGTCTTTCAGCAACTTGTCTACACTGTCTTTAGCATCAAATGTGTTCACAAAAAGACTTTGTCTTGCACAGTAAGAGCAAAAAGATCAAAAGTATCTAAACCAAAAATATTCTCTCCTTCGGAAGACTGAAGCACTTGAAATGTTGGTGTGCGCATTTGCGAACGGTAGTCTGCAGGTAGTGAACACTGTCCTAGTACTGGAATGTCATTGCTATTGTACGCTCTAACTTTGTTTTAGCGCGAGATAGGCACGGCGATCATAACTTTTCGTAAGTTTTGGGATTGAGCAATGTGACTGATGCACGTAAGTCTAGTTGAAACTTTACAGAAATGCCATTCACATGCAAATTGACATTCGTTTTTCTGGCCTGTCATACAACTTGTGCTATTCCCTTGACCTTGATGTAAGATGGGCATCAGTAACGTTATAGAAAATAGCATCACAAAACATCACATTTGAATACAAAGCTCCACACGAACATTTAAATTTACACTTCCTGGTAAGACCTTGAAGATCTGTTCTCCACTGCCTGTATGTTTGGTGTTGAATTTTCTTACACTGGAAAAACTGATACCTAGCGGCCACTTCATTGATTATCTTATCGTAATATGCCGTGGGGGCTCCTATCACTGAAACATAAGAAAGTTCTGAAGGTTCCGCAGACAAGACGGAATGCCGGGGGGCCTACACATGACAGAAAAAAGTGGAGTTTGACAGAACCTTGTATCTTGTGAACTGTGGAGATGGCTTCAAACTGTTGCAGCCATTCATTCCATTCCTCGTTTTTTCTTCATACTGTCTGAATGGTGGCATTACTGCTGCAGTGGAACTTGCGTACTTTGTTGCACAGGTGCGGCCAGAAGCTGTTGCACGTTTGATAATACAGAGGCAATTTGTTGACTATGAAACTGAAACATCTGCATTAGCTGCTGTGCATCGAGCGCCGGAAGCTGCGGCGCAGTGCAGGGATAGTGTTAGTGGAGGTTTTCACAGTGCAAAACCAACAAGCAAACACATAGAAATTGACACTATTCCCTGCAATAGAAAAGTTTCCAAAAGATTATATACTGGACTCACCGAGACCTGTAATAAAGTAAAATAATAGCGCAGCGTAATGGAGGGCAATTTAGGCTTACAATGTGGCTCGTTGTCTGCAATTTAACACCTCGTCCCCATTTGTTGAATGATCCTCATTGTCATTTGTTGAGTTCTCTTCCTACTCTCAATTTCGGGAAAGGTACGGTGCAGGATGTGTAGCTAGAACAACTATTCAGATTATTGAAAGAAGTTTTATTGACTGAAGAATACAATGCTAAACTTCTATCTGTTCTTCTCTCTTCTCCCGGCGTAGTCTTCTGTACGATGCTAGCTGCGCTGAGACCTAGATACTGCCTAGTTCGTAGCCGAGTTCTGACTGGTCGTCCATACGCATGTCGGCCTAGAGGGCGCGTCTCCGGTTACTCCCTCCAACCGGGGCGGCGCCGGCGTGTGATAGGCTATCGGTCGACCGCTGCCTTCCCGACGATTGTTCTCTTGCCTCTGGCGTGTGGCGCCAACGTTACGCCACAACAGTCGATTGTCCCATCAGTATCTTCAGATATGCATTGACCAAGATGGACAGAATACTGAATACGAAGAATAATTGTTCTAGACTGTATCCAAATAAAATGTGTTTATACGAATGCACTTGTCAAAAAATCACACGATCGCTTTTTCCCATGATTGGTACACACAATAAAACATAAATCACTCCACCCTTACTTTTGTGTCCCAGCCTCGTCGCCGCTTTTGTGTCTCGTTTCCGTCGTAAGTGTGTAATGTTTCATCCCCTAGGCTGTGGCTAAGCCATGTCTCCACCATATCCTTTCTTCCAGGAGTGCTAGTCTTGCAAGTTTCGCAGGAGAACTTCTGTGAAGTTTGGAAAGTAGGAGGCGAGGTACTGGCGGAAGTAAAGTTGTGAGGCGGCATCGTGAGTCGTATCGGGGTAGCTCAGTGGTAGAGCGCTTGCCCGCGAAAGGCAAAGGTCCCAGGTTCGAGTCCCCGTTCCGGCACACAATTTTAATCTGCCAGGAAGTTTCATATCAGCGCACACTCCGCTGCAGAGTGAAAGTTTCATTCTGGATACTCTTTTATAGTTTGTAATTGCGACAGTCTCTTACTTTTGAAATCAGAATCTACTTCTCTTTTCCTAGACTCATAATTTGTAATTAATGCACAATTTGATTTTCTTTTGATGCACTTATAACGCTTCATTGGTTCGATATAGGAATTTAAGCCTCGATTGTACGAGTTCTCATAAAAGTTGACTGATACGATGTAATCAATATCTTTTAATACAATGGATCTCATCTTTTTGGGTGGTGAGTGTTTATACTCACTGTGACTTGACTGTTCCTGCTGCCATGGCGAGGAATGTCGTGCACTGTTGGAAGAGACATCGCCACGTTCAGGTTTCTCCTACCCTTTAAATTCCGTATAGCTTCTGTGTACTTCTGTGTCGTCAACATTATATATCTGAATGATTATGTTACATAATATATCGGCGAACTCCATACCCTCGGCCCCGATGTAATTTCTATCTTCAGCACATCGCAACTTGGTACCTAATATTTGGACCACATGCGTAGGATTAATTCTCTTCATGATATGACTGCATTTTAAACAAGTTAAACAGCAAATCGCTTGCGAACACTGAAATATATAAATATGTACTGCATATATACCCCTCACACAACTGGAGCACTGGTTAGTGTAGCTACAATACGGCACCATTTTGTGGCGCTAGCAGACAAGTGCAGCGCTTTGCATGGAAATGACGCAAACCACTGTTTTGTTTATGAATGTATATTATTCTAAGCACGACTTCATGCTGGTCCGAGCGTTCGAAGTCCAAGGTGTCCCTTGAAAGTGTAACTACATTAGTATGAAGAAGGGTTTTATTTAAAAACATCTATTTATGTGGTTATTTGTATGTTTAGTTTCGACTACATCCTAAATAACACAATTCTAATTGATGGAAGTGCATGCCAGGTTCTCTTTGCTGCCACATTCCACCTGTATCTATGAAGTGATCTGCAGTAACAGATTAGCTAAGCTTTTGCAGAGGAGTGTGGCACTTATGTTCACTGTACTTCTCCTCCAGAGTCCTAATAGTATGATTAATAATATATTTCCTCTTTAATAAACACGCTGCCGATGCGACGGTAAGCCCATCCTTCTTCCCTTCAATAACATGTGATACGGCACAGCTGCATGAATACGGTAACACACTCGCCTGATGCAAGCAACGATCATCCATTACGGGCGCCACCAGTGCCTTAGTGGCTAAATGGTGATTAAAAACATCATTTTACATCAATTTTTCCAAAAGAAGGGCAGTCCTGTTGGAGATGCTTCCCGCACAAGGCAAAAAGTCCATCACCCTGCTCGCCACCTTCATTGCTTTCGTCTCTCGAACCTTACACATGTGATCGAAGGCCAGCGCACCCATGGTCTGTCTTTTACTGGAAGCATTTTGACGAAAGGTGACTTCCAGATGCTGTAACTCAGCTGACAGACTTTCAGCTTCTGAAATGACTTGAGAGTTCTGCAACAAGGTACGAGGAGCCATTGACGCTGCGCAGTCAGCCAGCAGATACAAGTCCGTGTGGGTTGGCTTGCCATTAACAGCATGTCCCAACAAGTCATCCCTCTTCCTTCGCCGGCCGCAGTGGTCGAGCGGTCTGCGGCGCGCCAGTTAGTCTGCACGGCCGCTACGGTCGGGGGTTCGAATCCCCCCTCGGGCATGGATATTTATGTCGTCTTTAGTATAAGCTAGTTCATAAGTAGTTTGTAAGTTTAGGAACTGATGACCCCGCAGTTAAGTCCTTTAAGCTTAACAAACATTTGAACATTTTCCTTCTGAGTAGTCAACAAGGAAGGGAAGACACATTCTTTTCCACCAAGATGCTGAAATGAATATTCGGGTGGATTCAATTTAATTATTCGAAAAGCCATTAAGTCCTAATTAACATGAGACCAATCAACAAAACTATCGTCCAAAAACACGAAAGTTTCAACGACGATGAGTCCAAGGTACGTCCTGGAAGTCCTCCTTGAATAAACTGGTAATAATGGGTGACAAAGGCAGCCAGTCGCAACTCCGTCTGTTCAGAATACTGGTCACTGAATACGAAATAGCTGGGGGTAAACACATGTCTAAATTGAAACCTTAAGTCAACACGAAACTTAACCTCAGTTAGCTCCAACGAGTGAGACAGAGGAACGGGTATGAAAACAGAAACAACACAAAAGTCACTAAAATATAAGACCTCTCCGTCACAGTGCTTCCTCTATCCTGTTTCGTCTTTTGAAAACGACCGGCTTTTACGTACCTAAATATCGGCGTGTGCACACCATTAAGTTGGGAATTATTCAAACTTCGGAAAAAGCTTAGTATTCGCAATGACATTCTCTTCTCACAGTAGGATAATTTATTAACATTTATGGCGATTCCTTTTAAAATAATAAAATGATTTGCTACAACATTTTAGTAAAAACTGACATTTTGTGGCAATGGAATTATATAAAATTCAGGCAATTTCTTGCAGACGAGTGAATAGCAACTAGCCCTTCTTAATAATATTTTTAATTCACGTAAAATATAATTAAAGGTTTGGAATCACCTTGATCATTATCGAACTATTGTTTAGTTTTAGATGCATATTTGCTTTTATTGTCATTGGTTTTTAATTTCTCATTTCCCCTTGTAGAGAAAATTCCGTTCGTTAGTGGTGCCGCTCAAAGTCACCTTGCTTATGTTCATGTAATACAGGTTTTTCTTTTTTGATAAATAGAGAAGCACATAATGTAAGGGACCACATAGAAAAAAAAAAACTTGAAACTTGCCACATGGATTATAAGAAGCAGAACAGCTTCCAATCTATTAATCCATTCGTCTAGTACTCATTTGCCTGTATCTTACAGATGTAAATATGTAAGATCTGTATACTCGGAATTCTGTTGATTGTAGTCCCAGTTTCAGTATGGTTCAAGATAATAAAGAAGAAATGTTTTTTAGAGGTATCTGTATATAAAACGAAATATTACTTGAAACAGGAAACTAGGAATATACTATTTCTAAAATAATAAATATGATTAAAATAAATTTCGTTTTTCCAAGTGAAAAAACAAAAACTGTTCAAAGGTTTGTAACTCTATGGGACTTAATTACTGTGGTTATTAGTCCCTACTCTTACAATTTACGTATTATAACTTAAACTAAGCGAAGGACAACACACACCCATACCCGAGGAAAGACTCGAACTTCCGATGAGGAGCAACCACGTGGTCCGCAGCAAGGCGCCTTAGAGCATTCGACCGAGCGAGGTGGCGCAGTGGTAACGCACTGGACTCGCATTCGGGAGGGTGGTGGTTCAAATCTACCTCCGGCCATCCAGATTTAGGTTTTCCGTGATTTCCCTAAATCACTCCAGGCATATGCCGGGATGGTTCCTTTCAAAGGGCACGGCCGATTTCCTTCCTCATCCTAACCCAAAAACTCCGAGCGTTAGCTCCGTCTCTAATGGCCAAGCTGTCGATGGGACGTTAAACCCTAAGCATCCATCCATCCAGAGCATTCGACCGAGCCAGGTGGCGCTGTGGTAACGCACTGTACTCGCATTCGGGAGAAAGATGGTTCGAATCCACCACCGGCCAACCACATTTAGGTTTTTCGTGATTTCCCTAAATCACTCCAGGCAAATGCCGGGACTGTTCCTTTCAGAGGGCTCGGCCGATTACCTTCCCCATCATTTCCCTAAACTCCTAGCGTTAGCCCTTTCTATAATTACAAAGCTGTAGACGGGACGTCAAACCCTACGCTTCCTTCGTTGCTTCCTTCCTTTTTAGAGCGCTCGGCCCTTCCCCTGCGGCGCAAAAATATAAATATAATTTTATAGATTTGACATTTAATTTCTGACTATAGTTACATATAAAATATAGATCTAAAATTACTCGCCTACACAGGAGAGCTAAAGCAATTGTAACCCTGCCTATCATCGTGCAGGATCCACGGCAGCAGGTACAAGTGTCGCAGGTCGCAGCACGGCGTGACATGGACTAGACTGATGTCTGGAGCAGTGCTGGAGGGAACTAGAACCAGGCATCCTACAGGGCTGTCTATAAATCTGTAAGAGTACTAGGCAGTGGAGATCTCTTCTGAACAGCAAGTTGCATGACATCCCAAATATTCTCAATAATACGAGGCTCGTTCAGAAAGTAAGTTCCGTTTGGTTATATAAAACGAACGGGTACAGATACAGAAAAAATATTGATTGTACAAAAATCTACAACTGTTAAACTACTTTTCTATATAGCTTCCGAAATTTTGTAGGCAATTGTCATAGCATGGCACAAGGTTTTGTGTGCCTTTTTCATAGAATGTTGCCGCCTGTGTATTCAACCATGTGGTAACATGTTCTTTCAACTCGTCATCATCGTTGAAGTGTTGTCAACCAAAGAAGGTGTAAGAAGAGGATTACTGTCAAAAGATTTTTTTTCACTATAGTGCCTGACCTCACACACCGAATGTGACCACACATTTCTTACGGAAATTTCAATAGGACCTGTTTGATCATCCTCCATACAGCTCGGACGTCTCTCCTAGCGACTTTAATCTCTTCTTACACCTAAAATCTGTCCTTGGTGATTAACACTTCAACGATGACAAAGAGCTGTTACCACATGGTTGAATACAAAGGCGGCAACTTCTGTGAAGAATGCATGCAAAAACTTGTGGCACGCTATGACAAGTGCCTACAAAATTTTGCAGCTATGTGGAAAAGTAGTTTAAGAGTTGTAGAGTTTTTTGCAATAAAAATTTGTTCTGTATCTGTGTACAATTTCATTTTATTACTAAACGGAACTTACTTTCTGGACGCGCCTCGTAGTCATATATGTGGAGTAAGGCAGCCAGCGGAGGTGTTTAAATTCGGAAAAGTATTCCTGAAGCCACTCTGCAGCTATTCTAGACATTTGGAACGTCGCGCAGCTATGCTAGAATTTACCATGTCCGTCGGAGTGCAGATTGGATCTGAATGGATGCACGTGATTGTCTAGGGTGCGTACGCACTCGCCACATGTTAGAAGCACATCTAGACGTGTCAGGGATCCTATATCACTCTAGCTGCACACACTCCACACCACTACACAGCCTACACATCCTCTGCTGATATACAGGATCTATACACTCCTAATGTTGTCCATTGTCTCGATACAATAGCAAACGAGACTTGTCATAGCAGGCAATATGTTTCCAGTCATCAGCAATTCAATGTCGGTGATGACGAGCCCAGACAAAGCGTATAGCTTTGTGTCGTGCAGTTGGCTCGGAAAGCCCATTTCAATGATGTGTCCTGGAATTGTTGGCACGCTGACATTTGTTGATTGCTCAGCTTTGAAATCTGCAGTATTTTTCGAAAGGGTAGGAAGACATTCGAAAAATGCTGAGAAAGAAAACGCAGTTGCTCTCTCGGTTCTAAATAGTTCCAACAAATAAATTGAGGCTAAAGTTAATATACATTCGCGCGTCTGTAAAAAGAGCGAAGCGCGAATCATACAATAACTACCACCATCATACTTTAGTAAAAGATCTTGCCGAAAACCCGTTCTCTCCATCGTTCTATTTAGGAGTGGAACAGAAAAAGTAAGTAACTATTAGTGATACTCTGAGTACCCTTCGCCATGCACCTTTGGGTGGATTGCAGAGCATAGCAAATAAATTCATATATAGTAGTATTACGTATATATAGTATTGTCTGGCCGTAGCGAGAGTTCTCACCGAAAGACGCAGAAGACCAAACTAACCTTCGTGACTGACAGTCATACATATACATACCGAAACAGAGAGAGAGAGAGAGGGAGAGAGAGAGAGAGAGAGAGAGAGAGAGAGAGAAAGAGAGAGAGAGAGAGAGATAGACAGGAAGAAAGACAGACAAACATTCAAAACTTCCTCCGACAACCCACTTACTGCCGACCATCAAGTTTTCACACTCTGTGTGTGTATAACAATAGTAGTTGTTTTACTGGTATTGCTTTATTCGCTGAAAAATGATGAAATCGCGAACAAATGTAAAGTTTTGTATGTTAACTAATGTGTAAATGCGAATTTATTAAAAATTCATGTGTGTATAGTCTGAAAGGATCATTTTGTTTCATAGAAATGGAATAAAAAGTCTACTGACATTACTGCCACATCAGTGAAAGGCATGTGGGCTGTAAAAGAAGAAATACAGGGTTTTTTCAAGGCAGCTCGAACCAATGACAACATGAGCTACAACGTCAATATGATGAAGGACCGCACGTAAAATTCCATTGGAACCACAACCAGTTAATTATTTCTCGTAACCCCAGTCATGTCTACCTCGTTTGTGGTGCAACACCTCCAGCCAGCTCGTTATCTCTCGCACTGTTAGACGTCCTCCTGCTAAACAGCCGTATAGTCTCGCTAAACAGTAGCACACACACCTTGCAAACGAACTGTTAACGAAGACGATCTCAGACCCGCGACACCGGACATGAATACTAAATACTTCCCACACTCTTCTTACAGGCTGAGAAACTTTCGTTCTTCCATAACGAATATTTCCGTCTGCAGCGGATGGTCCGCTCATGTGACTCTTTCAGACAGTCTACATCAGTCTGAACTGGAACCTGAGACTTGCAGTTTGACAGTCAAATATTCTGCCACCCGGAATACGACTCACGATCTGTTCTCACAGTTTACTTCCAACTCAGCGTTTACCGTCCTCCGCCCATCTTATGACGCTGCCACTGAAGGTTATCCGTTGAGTTCCGCTACTTCATTCTCTTAGGAAAGAATGGGAAGGTACATCTGAGAGTACTTCAGTGGCGTAGTAACCGAATGGAGCTCGTCGAAAATATTTGAATGTGGTTACATTTACTGTACCACATTAATTAAACATAACATTTACTACTTAAATGTTCTTGTTGTTGTTTTTGAGGGAACTAAACATCTAGGTCACCAGTTCCTACTTAAATGAATGAAACAATATCTACTGAAATTGATTGTGCTGTTTAATTTTAACTGATTGAAAATTATTTTTTTAACTGGCGCTGATCGCATTGTTAACAAATCAAAATTGCTGGTCCCGTGTTATACCGCAAAATGTGGTACAAATACGCAATGGCTCATAAATTACCGAAATGTAAAATAGAAATTGGTGTAGGTTAATAGAAAGAAACACACACACACACACACACACACACACACACACATACTCGGTACATTCATTCTAACACGAAGCAAGAGAAAGAATAAAAGTAATAGGAATACAACACAGAACAAAGTTGGCACGTTCGCGTGGTCTGTCGCAACGTACAAAAATTTGCGTATGTCTTGGAATGGGACAGATGGTCCAGGATAATTCGGGTTAACGATTAAAACAGTAATTCAGTAAAAAAATCTAATGATTCTGTTGGTGATTCGAACACAACCACGTCTGCAAAGTCCAACAAAGCCAAGTCATGAAAAATTATTAAATTTCAGACGTTCATTGAACTTTTTGTTATATCTAAAGGCAAATCATGGTTATTAAGAAACTAATTTAACAACAAACAATTGGCTGGTTACATACAAAATGAAACCATTATTAAACACGTGGCACAGACAGAACATAGCCATACCATCGTCATAGAAATGAAATTGAGAACATGAAACAAACTTAATATTAGAAATTTATTGCAGTAACATTAATCAATCATGGTCAAATGTTCAAATGTTTGTAGAACTTACGGGACTTAACTACGTGGTCATCAGTCCCTAAGCTTACAAACTACTTATGAACTAGCTAATACTAAGAACGGCACAAATATCAATGCCCGAGGGGGGATTCGAACCCCCGACCTTAGTGGCCGTGCAGACCGTGACTGGCGCGCCGCAGTCCCCTCGGCCACCGCGGCCTGCCAATCATAGTCCTTATACATGGTCCTTATACAATGTGCACACTGAACAGGATTTAGCACGTGCTAAACGTTTTTTCTTTAAGCCAAACAAAGTACTTTGCATGATTATGTGGATCATAAATTGCATGAGAAACTGGTTAAACCACACACACCGATAAAAAAACACCTTGACCACGTACTCACTATCACCACCACCTATTACCTCCGGATCCCAGGACCAGCAACCGCGACCCTTTCCAAAACCAGCGCCTCCACAATCGATGCCGGAACTAGTCAAAGACATACAAACCACGCCCTGCCAACATACACACAATACCGCAACGAAACCTATTTTCCCATCTGTAAGGTAAGAAAAGGTAGCAGACAAGAATTTCCAATAATTACCAAATACTGAGGAAAACTAGTCTACATACGCATTCACTCACTGTGTCATTCTACTAGAGTACGAATTGTAAAGGAGGATAATAAAGACATTATTAACTGTGGGAGAGTACAAGAATATCAAAAGATAGACATAGTTTAATTGTAGCTAACCGTAATAAACTCAACTGCTCAATCTTCGTTCTCCCATGTTTAAAGTACGCTCTGAAGAATTGAGATGCGGTAGGAAGAGTAAAAGTGACAAAATTTCTGGAAATATTATGAAGGACCTTTCGCCATTACTACAGAAAAGGGTACTGCAGAGACACGGCGTAGATACAGGCTGAATGATTTCATCCTGCATTTGAACTACACTGACAAAAATAAAAATGAGAACACCCTCATAGTTATTTCCAAATTACTTAAGATTTGTTGTTGAAAGAGTACTTAAGGAGTACACGAAATGCTTAGAGATATAGAACAAGCACTCAAGGGAGACTAAGGTACGCCTTGTCGATCCATTCTGAAACACCCACATCAGTACCTCGTGTAGCTCTGACAGGTGGCAGTGCGGGCACTGATTCTGACAGTCACTGGATCACATAATTGGCGATTACTCTCTTGCAGTATACTATACAACACGTAGTCCTGCGAGAGTTGTGGTTTGACGACTTGCACGTTTCAGTTGTCGTCCTATCTTGTTCCACGCGTGCACAAGTAGAGACAAGTTAGGAGATGGTGCTGGCCAGGAACATTGCTGTACATTGCAGAGCAGGTTGAGTATTATACGCAGTTTTTGGCGAGCATTGTCCTTTTCGAAACAGAACAGCACCATTCTGTAGCAAGAATAGCAAAAGAATGGGCCTTACAACATTCTGCACGTGCCGAGGAGTAGTCAGCGCTCCCGCCACAAAGATAGACGACATTCGAAGCTTACCAAAAAAAAAAAAAAAAAAAAAAAAAAAAAAAAAAAAAATGTATGTTGAGCTTATGGGACTTAACTGCGGGTTCTTCAATCCTATAAAGGACAAATCACCATCTTCACAATATAATACAAATCACCAGTATATGTTGTTTATTTCCTCTCGCTAACCCAGAAAGGAATTGAGGTGTTTGTCTATGTGTGTAACATTATGGTCACGCAGAGGACTTGTAGGTCAATAGTACGAAGGAGGTGGGCAGGGCAGGTCGAAAAGTTTCTAACCTAACAAAGTCAGAAATTTAATAGTACCAATTTATTTTTCAATATAATATCCACGTACACTAATACATCTGTGGGCACAGATAACTTCTGCAGAACATTGAAATAGAATGACTTCCATTTCGAGTCCAACCTAGCGTTCACAGCATGATCCTTGTCAGATCGACGTCCCTTAAGTGTAATGTCATGTTTGTGAAAGAAAAAAAATCTGACGGGACCTAATCTGGGGAATATGAAGAATGACGTAACAATTTCAACCCGTAGTCAAGCAGAGTTTACATTGCTGCGAGAACTTTGTGCGCTGGTCCATTGTCCTGATGAAAAGGAAATCGGCGCGCCAATTTTCCACGCGTTTTTTTCTCTTCTTTCAAACGGCACTGGAGGGTGGAGCAGTATCATACATTGATAGTTATCCCCTTTAGCAAGTAATTCACAGTGATTACCGCTTCTGCGTCCCAGAATGCAGATGCCATCATCTTGCTGGCTGATTTTTGCACCCGGAATTTTTTAGGGTAGGGGATGAAAGATGTTTCTGTTACTGCGACTGTTGTTTTCTGTCAGGATCAAAGTGGTGAACCCACGTTTCGTCCATTGTTACAAACATTTCAAGGAAACTGACATTATCCGCTTGTAAAGGCGTATGAAGGCCGTTATTACGGCCAGATGTGGTTGTTCAGGTTACTGATTTCTCAGGATCTATACACCCAAATTGCGTGAAAATGTAAATACATGTCAGTTCTAGTATAATATATCTGTCCAATGAATACCCGTTGATCATCTGCATTTCTTCTTCGTGTAGCAACTTTAATGGCCAGTAGTGTAGCTACTGCGGGATATATACTCGGTAATCGCGTCTGTATTGTTTGACTATTGCAATATACATGAAACACGATGTTGAACAGCTGCTCAGCGTTTAACTGCATAAATCGATTTAAAAAAGGAACAAATACTGTCTTCCCATTTATATTTGTCAGTAATAAAATTAGTGCTGCTAGTTGTGTTCAGAGATAGTTACTCCCACTAAACAAGCTGTTAGCAAGCTAATGTAGGACTGAATGAAGGAAATAACAGGCTTTTACAATACTGGTATTCCAAAGGAGCTACTTTACGCAGTACTGGTGGACAGGAAGTTCAAAAAGTTTCATTTTATGATTGTGAAAGATAACTGTTAGGGGTACGAGATCAGTTGCCTCACCGCTGTTCAAATTTTTGTTTAAGAAATTAATATTAGCAACTTGTAACACAGAATTTAAAGATCATCTGATTTACAAATAGGTATAAAAACTGAAAAGGGTTTGCAGAACTGTGTTTAGTTCCATATACTATGAATGACAAATAGCCACACTGGATGCACATTGTGAAGTTGATCCCAATGACGATAGATGCTGCCTTTTGAGCAGTTCACGCTACTGTAAGGTATTTCGCTCACATCGTAAGAAAGCTAATATTCGTGCTAGATATCCTAATGCTAATGTTCTATGCACTTAGTTAAGAGACAGTTATGGCATACTTCGTGTTCTTACAAGAATTTGGTAGTGGCTGGCTGCTGTATTCACAAGGTAAGACGCTATTTTACAGCTATGTATCTGATGGGATATTTCATTTTCACAGCCAATTTTTAACATTAGCTTTTTTTCAGGCAGCCCTGATTCATTTTTGGAGGCTATAAAATATGTAAATATTGGAGAATACAGCAGGCACTTCTGCAAAGACGTAAAGTGTTGTGCAACTCTTCCGAAATTAATGTTTGTACAAAAATTTCACCATCGTAGAATGTACTGAGAAAGTGCCAGAAAATGAGGTCTGACGATAAATTCCGTTCATTCGCTGCACTTAGAACGCAAAAAAAAAAAAAAAAAAAAAAAAAAAAAAAAAAAAAAAAAAAAAAATGTTATACTTCGGTTTAGTTAGGAAGAAGAAACGCTGTTGGGCGATTTGTAATATTCCTGGCCTATGGCCACTTCATATTTCTAACATCTTTGCTAACATCGTACGTGTCTTAAACGCAGAAGAACGACAGAAGTGCAGCATATGTTGAAATGTGGGGTGGGGAGCAGTAGCATATGGCGTAGTAGGTGCTGGTTCCCGTGGGAAAGCCCGTCAATGTTATTGGTACTCTCCTCGCATTGGCTGCTGCATTTCACGTCACGTGATGTCTTTTGAAATTAGTTTTGTCTATTATATACTAAATATTAATTATTCAGAGCTGAGAATTTGTGATAAATATCTCTCAAGGACAGGCTAGATTTTGACAGTTTAAAAAGTTTAAGGTGCCTTCTCTTATTGTAACAAGAGAAGAGCGATTTTGCAGAAGGCGCGCGAGGGCCCTGTTTTGGCGAGAAATAGAGCTTCAGATGCCCTCTCGCCACGCGCCGTAGTTTCAGTCTCGAGCTGACCACTATACGCGCCGGACCACGCCGGTAATGAGTAAAGTTTTGTATAATTGTGATAACAGTCGAGGCCTCAACATGAACTACGGGCAGCATAGGCCGTGTCGTATTAACAATAGTTGTTCATATTTTATTATTTATTTAATAAATGGCATCCCTGACAATTTAAAATCTCGCGAGTCGCTTCTTATGCTTCCATTCTACAGAACTTATTTTAGCCTCACCTGTATGCTGTACAAGAACCAAAGACCTGTGTGCTGTCTTCTGCACTGGGGACACAGCCATAGAAGACAACAGGTAAGTCAGAACTCTATGCTTTTCATAAAGACTTGGAGAGCAACTACGGCATCTCGTGTGTACTGTAGGGCGGTACAAACGCACACTGCTACGCAACAGCATCCGCAAGGATGTGGAGGTTTTAGGGGATATGTGGGAGGAAGCAGTACTAACTTCTCCGTCCGCAAATAAAACCCAAGGAAGCTTGTAGATTTCTACAATGTATGTGTAATAAATTTACACACAACCCATAGTTGCAGTATATTCAAAAAGTGTGAAGCTGTTTTGTAGTTATATATTTAAATGAGACATAGGTGTTGCGACTTTACTCGAATGAAAACACCCACTAATGAAAAGAGTCTTACGCACATCGAAATGTTGCCACCATAATGGCCACCGAGACGCTCTTCAATTTGCCCGCTGTTCGCGGTCGGCCTCTTACGGGACTGTGGGTTCTGTGGCGGCAGCAGGGCAGTCGTCGCCTGCGACGCACTGTGGACTGCCGTGCTGTGCCCAATTACTGGCGCGGCTGTCCGCCGTCCTGGACACCCCTGGGACCTCCGGTCTCAGCAGGTGTGAGGGCGAGGCTGTTTCCGGGCGGCATCGCTTCCGGGCCATTACACGGCCTGGCGGGGCGGTCCTGCGACACCGCCCTGGCGCCCTGCTACCACCGCCAAGTACCATCCTTCTGCGACCGCCACTAAGTCCTTGTTGCCGAATGTTGCTCGAGACCAAAAGGCTAACGAGATATTTCAGTAGGCGGAGCTTTACGATTTTTTTTCTTGATTGTGATTTCATTTCTCTGGAAGGGCAGGCTGTCAGCACATGAGGTGCACTTCAGCCTAGATAGTTTCATACATTGAACGAAGGAAACAAAAAAATACAATGAAGTACAACAAAGAGACAAAAACACATAACATGGAGAACATGGAGAACGGAGAAACAATACACGGAAGCACTGATTCACTGATCCTGTGAATCAGTGCTTCCGTGTATTGGCTGCGCGATGGTCCTTTGCAAAGGCGCTAAAAAAAAAAAAATAAAATAAAAAATAAAAAAAAAGCGCTGATGTTTTACACTCTGATGGAGACACTGTAGATGTACAGGTAGACGATGATGAATTGGTTGGTTTGGGGGTTTTAGGGGGACTAGACTACTATGGCCATCAGTTCCCCATTTCATAGCTAGGCGACATACAGAAAAGCTGAATCGTCGATAAATGCGTCTGAGCTGCATTTAGAGTGGTGCAGAATGAAGGAACCCATTTTCAATCAAATATTGATAAAGTCAACAAGAGATGATACAAATTACTCCAGACACACGATAACAGATATGAGATAAAACAACAGTCAAGGGATGTGGTTGACTGACCATGAGGATAAAAGGGGAAAAGCCAACCACATAGCTTACCCAAGAAAAGTTGTAGTCAAAACTCTTAGCAACTGGTATATCCCCCCCCCAAGAAGAAATCGTAAAACAGAATTAGCCACAGAGGCATCGTCACCGAGAACCAAAGGAAGTGGAGCTAAAATGGTACACTCAAGTAGGAAATGGACCACAGTCAATAGAGCACCACATTGGCACAAGGGCGGGTCCTCTCGATGGAGGAGGTGACCATGTGTCAGACGGGTGTGGCCAATGCGGAGACGACAGAGAGCCACGGAGTCCCTACCAGACCCCACCTGCGAGGGCTACCAGACAGATGTTGTGTCCTTGATTGTACGCAGCTTATTGGGCACGTCCAGAGCAGACCATTCGGCGGCCCACAGTTCTCTTATTTTATTGCGAAGCAGTGGGCAGAAGTCTGGTTCTGGGAGGCCAATCGCCAGAGGGCAGAGAGTGGTAGCCTATTTGGCTAGCTGATCAACGCTCTCGTTACCTGGAATGCCGACCATGGCCTGGGGTCCAAATGAGCGTCACTGAGCGATCAGAGTCATCAAGAGCCCATATCGACTCCTGGATGGCCCTGACCAATGTATGACAGGGGTAACACTGATCAAGGGTATTCAAGCCGCTCAGGGAGTCGCTAAATATCAGGAAGGAGTTCCCAGGGCAGGTGAGGGTGTGTTTGACGACTTGGTATATACCTACCAGTTCTACGGTGAATACGCTTCTGTCGGGTGGTAAAGAGTGTTGCTCAACATAGGCGCCATGCACGTAGGCATATCCAGTGCGGCGAGATCCAGCCGAATCTGCTGTCGAGGAATGGTCCATGGAGGAGCATGGGAAATAGGGCGGAAAGGGGGGCTAAAAGGGAAGAAGCCAAGAGTTGAAAGGAGTGATTGGACCTGTGACGCTATTGGGAGTCCAGACTGGTGTCGCCTCTGTGGCATACGAATGGCTTCCGCAGCAATGACTATTCTGTGATTTGGATGCTGAGGGGAACAATGAGCTCTGGCAGCATAAAGGGTGAGCAGTTGTTGACGCTGGCATCGCAGTGGGGCGACTCCAGCCTCTGTGAGAAGACTCGTGATGGGGCTCGTACGAAAGGCCCCAATGGCCAAACAGATGCTGGTATGGTGGACTGGATCGAGAACTCTCAGAGCAGGGGGGGAGGCTGAGCCATAGACCTGGCTCCCATAGTCCAGACGTGACTACACCAGACCGTTATACAGCCGGAGGAGGATAAGGCGAGCTGCCTGGCAGACTGTATGGCTTAGGCAATGAAGGATGTGAAGGTGTCGTGAGCACCATTGCTGGTGCATATAACGGAGCTAGGTCAAACGTGAGTCAAAGAGGAGACCCAGGAAGCGGTGAGTAACCACAATCTGAAGACGTTCACCATCGAGATAGAGCTCTGGATGCCGATGAACTGCCCGATGGTGACAAAAATACATCACCCTAGTTTTTGCAGGGGAAAAGTGAAAACCATCAGCAGATAACCCAATTCTGCGCTCAACGAATGGCTGCTTGAAGTCATCGTTCAGTGACAATTGCACTAGCTGTATTATAGTACAGCCAAAAATCATCTGCATAGAGAGAGCAAGACACTGATGGCCTCACTGCAACAACTACGCCATTCATGGCCACCAGAAAAAGAGGAACGCTTAGTACGAATCCTTGTGGTGCCCCATTCTCTTGGATATGAGAGGAACTGAAGGAGGTGCCAACTCGAACTTGGAAACGGCGCGAAAGTAAAACGTTGTGAATAAAAATTGGGAGGGGCCACGGAGACCCCATCCGTGTAGCGTTGCAATGATGTGATGACACCCAGCTGTGTCATATGCTTTCCGGAGGTCGAAAAAGATAGCGAAAAGGTATTCACGTCGGTAAAAAGCGCTGCGGATCACTGACTCCAAAGAGAGGAGGTTATCAATGACAGAGCGACCATGGCGGAAAGCACCTGGTTGTGGGGCGAGTAGACCCCGATTCTCGAGATCCCACAGCAGCCGCCGACTCACCAAACGTTCAAAGAGCTTACATAGAAAGTTTGTGAGACTTATAGGGCGGTAGCTATCAAAGTTTAGTGGATCTGCACCTGGCTTCAATACAGGGATAGTGATACTCTCCCGCCATTGAGACGGGTAAGCTCCCTCGATCCAAACATGATTGAAAAACATCCAATAGATGGCTTTGGGAGATTACAGAAAGATGTCGTATCATCTGGCAGTGGATCTGGTCTGGTCCCGGAGATGTATTGGGGCAACTGGCGAGAGCGCTTTGAAATTCCCACTCGCTAAATAGGACGTTATATGGATCCTGGGGGGGTTTGTGTGAAACACCAACCGCTTTCGCTCGGCCCACTCTTTCAGGCTACGAAAACCTGAGGGGAGGGGGCAGGTGATGGAGACCGAATTGAGAGCGAATTGCACTGAAAAATGCTCAGCAATGATAGTCGGGTCAGTATGGATAATACCGTGGATGGAGAGACACTCAACCCTTGCCGGAGGGTGGTTGCGTGATATTTGGCGAATCTTCGGCCATATCTGAGAAGAAGAGATATATGGTGGAGATATATTCTTCCCAGCATGCCTGCTTGTGCTGCAGTATGAGTCACTGCGTCTGGGCCCAAAGACGTTTAAAGGCAACCAGGTGGTCTACCTTGTGGTGGCGCCGGTACTGCTGCAGAGCTCTGCGGCGATTGCAGATGGTTGCAGCTATCTGTGGTGACCAGGGCAGTGGCCTTCGCCGGGGTAAGCCAGAAGAGGATGGTATAGTGGACTCAGCGGCAGAGATGACCACAGAAACAATATGGTGAGCAGCCATAGTTGCGTCAGCAGGGAGAGGGGTTTCCAGCATTGCAGCTGGAGTGTATGCTGCCCAGTCAGCCTTGTGGAAGGACTGGTGGGGTAGGCGTGCTGGCGGTTGGAAAGCGAAAGGAAGATGGGAAAGTGGTCGCTTCCACAAACCTCATAATGGACCAACCTGTTAAGGAGCGGACATAGGCCTGGACTACACACTGAAAGGTCTACGGCGGAAAAGGTGCCATGGGCCATACTAAAATGGGAGGGGCCCCTGTATTTAGAATAAAAAGGTCAAGCTAGTTAAAAAGCAGTTCAATGTCTGGACCACATCCTGTAGTCATGTTGCCCCCCCCCCCAGGGGGTAATGTGTGTTGAAATCTCCTATAAGAAGAAATGGTGAAGGAAGTTGTGCGATCAGGGCTACTAGGATGGCTGATGCCACATCTGCATCAGGAGGGAGATCAAGGGAGCATATGGTAATGTCCCGTGTTGCCCGAACCCTTACAGCGACGGCCTCCAGGGCTGTTTGAAGTGACACTGGCGAACTGTATACAGAGGCATGTACATATAGAAATACCCCACCCAACGCCCTATTGGAGACTGTGCGGTTATTGTAATACCCCCAGTAGCCCTGAAGGGTGGGGGTCTGATAACCAGGAAACCAGGTTTCCTAAGGAGCAACACAAAGAGCTGGGAAGATCAACAGTTCATCTAAGTGGCAGAAAAAACCTCCACAATTCCATTGAAGAATCAGTCTCCCGATTGATGGTCCATGAAGAGGAGGAAGATGGAAGAGGGGTGGCAGGAGCACTCGTCTCTGGCTGTGAAGTCTGATCCTCCGTGTCCATGGGGTCACCGAGATCGGCAATAGCCAAATCTTCAGGTAATGCGAGAAGGATGACCTCATCCTCAGGCACGTCAGGTGCAAGGGCTGGGGGCACTGGGCCACCAGTGTCGCCTTCATTTTATGGCCTTTTCCTTCGTTTCTTTCTTGTGTTCCCGGCGTTCCTTGGGCCTAGCGGAGGAAGGGGTTTCTCTGGAAGGGCTTCAGGAGCGTGGGAAGACTGAGGAGCCATATGGCTTTCTGGCCGAGGGTCCTTCGGTCACTAGCTGGGTGTCAGAACTCTTGGGGGAGACCTATGGAAGGGGCACACACGTCCCCTTCCAAGAAGAAGGAGCCAGAGAAGGTGAACTAGTTTCTGGCTGGGGAGGGGATAACTGCTCCCAACGTGGAGGGTGGTATGGGCCCCACAGAAGATGGGGTGTCCGCAGATGTCTGGGAGGCCGAGGGCAGCCCATAGGGCCCACAGAGGGAGGTAGAGAAGGTCGAGAAGTGGCCACCAGTGTAACTGCAGCATAAGGTGTTAGCAGAGAGACTGGGTGCAGCCTCTCATATTTCCTACGAGCCTCAGAGTATGTCAGGCGGTCCAAAGTCTTATATTGGACAATCTTTCGCTCTTTCTGTAGAACAGGACAGTCCTGCGAACATGGAGTGTGGTGACCTTGACAGTTGACATAGTAACGAAGGGGGACACAGGCAGTGTCCATATGTACAAGACGGCCACAGTCCCAACAGGTTGTGGCAGCATCGCAATGAGAGGACATGTGCCCAAAACGCCAAAATTTAAAATATCGCATTGGAGGTGGGATGTATGGTCGGATGTCACTGCAATACATCATCACCTTGACCTTTTCGGGTAGAGTGTCACCCTCAAAGGCCAAGACAAATGCCCCAGTGGCCACCGTATTGTCTTTTGTTCTTCGAAAGACACATCACATAAAATAGACTCCACGTCATTGTAAATTTTCGTGCAAATCCTCATCGGTCTGCAGCAAAAGCTCTTGATGATAAATAACCCCCTGCACCATATTCAAGGATTTGTGGGGCATTATCTAGAAATGAATGTCGCCTAAGTAGTCACATGCTAGGAGCTTTCGTGATTGAGCGGGAGTTTCAGCCTGTAGTAGGACCGAACCATCATGTAGTTAGGCACATTTTGGCAACTTCGCCAAACCTTTCCTCGAGATGTTCAATGTAGAAGGAAGGCTTAGTTGCCTGGAAAGATTCCCCATTCAGTCTGGTACACACTGAATACCGTGGCGAGTACGGCTCAGTCTTTTTTGTGGCTCCACGATCCCCCCATGATGGAGTTAGGGAAGGAAACGATTTGGGGTCAAATCTTTCAGCGTTAAAGTTCAATCTCCCACACTTAGAGACATCTGACTTACCGCCAGGATTTTCATAGGTTTTCGTCCTCTTCATTGCGAAATGTACGCCCCGATGCCACCCACTCGATGCCACCCAGCCACAACAACATCACCTGGCAGGATGACCATTGCTGGGAGTCCTGATGCACTGCTGAGACAAGCATCGACTCCTTGGCATTCATGAGGAGGTCACAGCTCAGGCATCAGCAGTGTGATCCCTGTGCAATTCAGGGGGCTCAACCATGAGGGTACATAACAGCCCCACCACACGGACTGACTACACGTCCTGGTGACCTAGCGGGGGTGGGGGCTATGGCGAGGAAGGAATTGGGAGGGAAAGAGTACGGAATCCGCGCCTGTAATTTGGATGGAGGTGAAACCACTAGGAGGACCTTACTGGGCCGAAACTGTTGAAAATGGCAAGCAAAAACACAATTGCAGAACCAGCAGTACTGTGGAAATAGCTGGGCCATCAACGCAAGAACACTTAGAGACTGGGTTGGAGAAGGGTAGTGGGCAGGAATGGGATTAGGAAAGGGAGGGAACAGGGATGGGGGAATGTGGCCTGGGAAATAGGAAGGAAAGCCGCACACGTACTCACAAAGGAGCTGTGGGCTCCCTGGGGGCACGATGATGATTGTGATGGGTGTAGGAGGGGCGATGGATGGGGTGGAAGAGGTGGGGCCATACGGCCAGGAATAAAAGGGGGTGGGATGTCCAAGGAAGCTGTAAGGAGTGGGACGGGGCGATTCCTGAAATTACTCATAGCCTCTCGTTAAAGTAGCTATTGATTGTTTCCTGAAAATATTTTTGAGACTTTTCTTTATTCATTGTTAACATGGTGTCATTATCGTAAAAAAGTCCAATGTTTGAAATCAGAATTGATGATAACGAGGAATTACGTAATTATGATATAAAATAATGTTTTGCACATTTGTGGTCGTTTTCTGGTGCAAGTACTACCCCCTTTGACCGCGATCCCCGGAATAAGACTTTGCGACCCCCAGGAGTCGCGACCCACAGCTTGAAAAACATTAAAGTATCGCACGAAATTTTAAAGACTGTGTGGAAGTGTAAACACGTTCCGTACAGTTCATTTTATCCTACAGATTTCTGTGCCTGAAATGTATACAAGACTTAGAATTTTGATTTAAAATTCAGAATAGAACGATACGTTAATGGATTCTCGAGATACTGTTTGATACAATACAGCTCGGCGCTCCCAGGAATCACTGATCACCACAACCGTCATATTTCATACTTATTCTGTGGACGGAATGTTGCTTTATTCCTTAGAGAATAATAATTCGAATCACGAAATAAATGTGTTGGCCTGTAACGAAATGTCTGTGGACGATATTAATCTACTACAAAGATAAATAGTGCTGACCTTACTTATTACATCATTAAGATTAGAAAGATTTTTCTGAAGTAATGAAATAGCTTTGCACTTCATGTCATTGAATTCCATGGATGTAATGGAAAAGACATCACTGCTCATTTTTTCATGTTATAACAAAAACAAATATAATATGCAAGCAGGAATAGATAAATAAACATGGGACCAGGGAGCATGAAATTATAAAGCAGGAGTTGGATACTTGAGAATATATCTATTCAACAATAAATAAAATAAAATAATAATAAACAAGCAAAAATATGAGGAGACTAAATAAGCACAATGAAGCACACTCCTAGTACAACAGTAAATTAAATTATTAAGTTACCGCTCGTAATAAAATGGTTTGCGTCCTTTCTGAATATGGAGGGAACGTGGGAGCATATTTGCAAATAGACAGGGGATAAATAAAGCACACTCAGTCATTCACAGACACATGCATAATGTTTGCAACACTTACTCAATCGGGAACAACTCACGGTGGTAACAGAACGAAGCCTCGCCGGCGTTTTGATTACATGACGGATATCTTCAAGCATGATTTATAAGTATATTATGCATGAACGAACTCAAGTCGGGGAGGCAGTGACATACTATCCTTACGTACCACATGGTGTACGACCATGGTGAATTTCATAGAATTTACAGAAAGAAATTAATTTAAAATAAACAAGTAAAGCACACGCAAGGATTTAAGAAAGCTGATACCAATAAAGTGCATGCCTGAAGGCCGAAGTAATGACAATTATTAAAGCATGTTGAGTAGTAGGTCATACCAAGATAAGAAAGACGCAATGAATCCAGAAATTTCGAGAGACAATTTAGCATTCTTGCGGAAACAGACAACACACGAAAACGTTACTTAAAAGCAGCAAGGAATTCAAACTTACTAAGTTTACGCAAAGGCTGAAGGCCTCATACATGTATTCTGAGAAGACAAGACACAAAAATGATTATCAGATTGAAAATACAAATACTAAATGTACACTAAATTACTCGAGTTCTGAAAAATAAAAAATACTTCACCTCGCATAGTGAAAGAATTACTTACGATATACTCTCATTATTAACCCAGGAATGCCTGATCACAAATCAAGTAAATTTCTAACAGCAAGCCATCCCCTGAGCATGATTCGACAAAAAACTCACATCGGCGGTCGCAGTAAGACTCCGAAGGCCACGTGAAGAGCGACCCCTCGCCGTACCGGACGTTAGGGTGCGTTCAAAGCCTAGTCTCGACTAACACTCCCTACCTGAGGGAGATAATACCCCCTACTACTGTTCCAGGTCACTTTTGTTACCTCTTTAGTCCTTTGTGTTGGTACCATACTAAGAACAAGCCACCTCTCCATCTTGTCAAGTAAGGGTGTCTTGCTACGTAGCAGATAGCAGTGCAGACGACATATGAAACCATGCGTTTTTAACTATAGTGAATGAGGCCTAACGTACGAAGCGGGGATTGTAAGCCATTGTGCGGCAGTCAATGTTAAAAGCAACCTTCCACATTCATACGAACACTCAAGTTCAGTCACATAGGTGGAAACAAATATTGAAACACGTCCACATAACGTGTTCCATTTAATTGACTTTGTATGTAAGAAAGTTTAGCAAGTGCTAGGTGCGCCTCGTCTGTTTTGTGTCGTCGTTTCATTCAAATGCTGGGTGTTGAATGTCTCTGAGCGAGAAGTAGGTTTGCCAACTGCTGAGTAGAACGCAGTCTTAGGGAAGATTCCTACTGTGGCTTGCTCTTAACCTCCTTGGCTGGGAGTTGGTCAGGTTACCTGCCTGATGAATGTTGATGCTCTCTGGGCTCCCCTCCACTACCCCTCCTCTGGTGACAGTTAAGCAGTTGTCAAGAGAGCTATTCATTCTCTTCTTGGTTCCTGGTAGGGTAAGTACCTCTGGGTTTGGTTCTGCTGTGGCCTCGTGGCTCGACTTAGTTCAGGCTCCATAGTCGTACTTATGCCTTTTCGAGAGATTAATTCTGGGAGTAGCAGCTACACTATGTGTAGTAGTGAGATTTTGCTTAATTTTGTACAGGATTGCTAATTTTATGTCGATTTTTGCTGAAATCTGATTCCGAGGCTCTGATGGTGTTTCGTTAGAATAGCTCTTGCACTTTATAACTTTTAAATCATTTCTTCACCTGTTTAAATACGTTCATTGTCTTTCACGTTGAATTCTAATATTTTCTGGGAATCGCGGTGCCTATACTGTTCGTACTTTGTCGACAGAACACGTGGACGATATCAGACTAAGCCTTCAACTTTTCCATCATTCAGTGCACATGAGTGGTTAATAATGGTATAGCTAATTTGCAAAGGTGTTTCCTAGTGAGTGTAGAGTGATAATTTCCCCCGAAAATTGTCCATTCTAACTTGTAATCTGTGTACTTGTCGGCCCACGTGTGCGCCGATTAGCGTGTCCCCTGTCGGGGTTATTACCATTAAATAGATCTTTTCCTCTGTGTAGAAAGAACCGTTGCATGACGTATATCATGTTTTTAATTTTCATGAAATAGAATTATTTCACATCTCTGAATTTTTGTGACCGAACTCTGTATTGTGCTGTAGCAATCTATAACCTTGCTTATCTAATAGATATCATTCCTCTGATCAGAAAGAATGGTTACACGATATATTTTGCAATTTTATTCTCTTCTAAATTGATTTTGTTAACCTTTTGCATATTTCGTGTTCCGACTTAGTAGAGTAAAACGTTTGTTGTTGCGGTCTTCCGTCCGGAGACAGGTTTTATGCAGTTCTCCACCCTACTCTATCCTGATCAAGCCTCTTCATCTCCTCATAAGAACGGCAGCCCACATCTATCGGAATGTGCTTACTATATTCGTCTCTTTGTCTCCCTTGCCTGCAACGCTAAATTTATGTCTAAGAATGTGTCCTACCAACCGATCCCTTTTTTAGTCAAGGTATGCCAAATATTTTTTTTTTTCTGCCCAATTCTGTGCAGTACCTCTCCATTAGTTACGCGATCTACTCACCTAATCTCCAGCACTCTTCTGTAGCAGCTCATTTCGAAAGCCTCTATCGTCTTCCAGTCCGCACTGTTTAGCGTCTATGTTTCACTACCTTACAACGCAACACACAACACAAATGCTTTTAGAAAGGACTTCCTAGCAGTTAAAATAATATTCGAAGTTAGCAAATTAATCTTCTGCAAACAAATTTTTCTCCCCATTGCCATTCTTTTCTTCGACCGTCATATGTTATTTTCCTGCCAAAGTAACAAAACTCATCTACCACCATTATTGATTCGTTAACTAATCTAATTCCTTCTGCATCGCCTCATTCTCTAAGACTGCATTCCATTACCTTTATTTTTCGCTTACTAATGTTCATCTTATACGCTCCGTTCAACATACAGTGC
Source organism: Locusta migratoria (assembly GCA_026315105.1). NCBI lineage: Eukaryota > Metazoa > Arthropoda > Insecta > Orthoptera > Acrididae > Locusta > Locusta migratoria. The sequence continues at coordinate 438,378,971 of CM048748.1, read as the reverse complement.
ATTTCGTTCAATTGCTCTTCTAGGTTCTTTGCTGTCTCTCTGACAGAATTACAGTGTAATCAACGAAACGAAATGTTTTTATATCTTCACGAATAATGTTTAAGATTCTGACAATATGGTAAGGATAAAGAAATTATTTAGTGTCTATTAGAAAAATTATGGCAATTAGGTAAAAATTATCAATGGATTTAGTAATCACTTGCAAAAAGTCGATTGATTCTCTTTATTTAAGTAATTTTGAAATATTGCAGGCATTTATTTATTTTATTAGCAGCTGGTACCCGCTGCACTGTTTCCTTTCCCTTCTTTTTGATCACCTGCTCCTTTCCGCGTCTCCTCCTGTCATTTTCTTCGTCCATATCGTCCTCCCTCTGCTCTGTTAATCTCCTTTCATCCTGTCTGTCAACATCTCCCCTCTCTCTTTCTCCTCTTCTTCGCTCTCTCTCTCTCTCTCTCTGTCTCCTCCTCTGCCCTCTCTCTTTGTTCCTCTCTTTCCCCCCTTTACTGTCCGTAACCTCCTATGTATGAAAATAAACATATATGCTTACTTGCATGGTGAAACATTCTAAAATAATTGTTAAAATAAAATTGACTTCTTTTTAATTGTGTGCCCATATTATTACTACAATATACTGCAGTCACGAAAACGCTTACCGATAATTACCGATCAGAAATCATATCTTTGCCAACATCTGCAGTCTAACAGTTCTAAGTATTGTATTACTCCAGTAGGTATTCTTTCATTCTGACTTTGGTGCGTGAGGAAAGATGAACGAAATCCCCACAACTTGAAAAACGCCACTCATAATAATCGTGATACACAATGAGGCGCGAAAAATAATTATGAATTTTTTTCAAGGACTAATAGTATTCGTGTTACAAGAAATAGAAAAATTCCCAACTTTTAGAAAACAATATTTTAACTCATTGACTGCCACGTGAGTTAAATATAAGCCACAAGAAGTCTTCTCTTCGGGCCACGTGAAGTAAATACGACTAACGGACATTTTTCCATTTAAAGCTCCGTGGTGCAGTTGTAACACACAGTAGCGTGCTGTGACGTGGTGTTACAGTACGTTATGGCACCAGTAACAAGTCATCTTCATGGCCTCCAGTTTTCAAGAGATCAAGAGTAGTTACTGACACTTGAAATCGTGAAATATAAATTTATGGAAAAAGTGGTAGAAGCCGACCTCGGGGAAGATCAGTTTCGGTTCAGGAGAAATGTAGGAACACGGAAGGCAATACTCACTTTACGGCTCATCCTAGAAGATAGATTAAGAAAAGGCAAACCTACATATCTAGCTTTTGTAGATTTGGAGAAGACTTTTGACAATGTTGATTGGAATAGACTCTTTCAAGTTCTGAAGCAAGCAGGAGTAAAATATAGGGAGCGTAAGGTTATTTACAACTTGTACAAAAACCAGACAGCGGTTGTGAGAGTTGAATGTTATTCAATTTCTACATTGTGCAAGCTATAAAGAAAATCAAGAAGAAATTTGGTGAAGGAATTAAAGTTCAGGGTGAAGAAATAAAAACCTTGCGTTTTGCTGATGGCAATGTAATTCTGTCAGAGACAGCAAAGGACCTGGAAGAGCAGTTGAACGGAATGGACAGTGTGCTGAAAGGTGCATATAAGATGAACATTGACAAGAGCAAAACAAGGGTAATGGAGTGCAGTCTAAGAAAATCAGGTGATGCTGAAGGAATTAGATTAGGTAACGAAACAATAAAGGAGGTAGATGAGTTTTGTTCTTGGACAGTAAAATAATAATTGATGGTCGGAGTACAGAGGATATTAAATGAAGAATGGCAATGGGTAGAAAAGCGTTCTTGAAAAAGAGAAATTTGTTAACATCGAATATTGATTTAAGCCTAAGGAAGTCGTTTCTGAAGGCATTTGCGTGGAGTGTTGCCTTGTACGGGAATGAAACATGGAAGATAAACAGTGCGCACAGGAAGAGGATAGAGGCTTTTGAAAAAAAAATGTTTGTAGAGCTTATGGGACTTAACTACGGGGTCATCAATCCCTAAACTTACAAACTACTTATGAACTAGCTAATACTAAGGGCGGCACAAATATCCATGCCCGAGGAGGCATAAAACCCTCCTACACGAATATTTCCCAATTTTCCTTCTTTGACTGGGTTATCAACGAAATGAGCTAACAGCGCAGTAGTTTAGCGAGAGTGAGTTGTCGGCACTGACAAAAGTCCGCCTGCTGTCACCGCTGACGAAAAATATCCCACGGGGCATTTTCATCTGAATGTTCTACCCAGGTCCTACTCTGTCTCTATCCCTCTGTAAAATTTCATCAAAATCACCTACTAAATTTTGATTGAAAGCATAACAAACAAATAAACTTTCTCACTTATATTAGAGAGTACGATTAAATATTATCTGCTGCATGACACATAATAATTTACTTAGCAGTATTTAGGTTTGCCTTATTAAGTTTTCCAGTGGGCGGTAAGGAGCTGATGATGAAGTACTTTTGAATCTATTCAGTATTAGTGTAAAGAGGGCCCCAATGTCATTTTTGCCCAGGGGCCCTTGGTGACATAGCTACGCCACTGGTCTTAGGAACAGTTTTTTCCAGATCGAACAAAGGTTGCTATAGACTTTGCGAATTATCTGTCAGAGAAATCAGTAATAGTGTAGGACGCAGCCAGTGAACAGTGATCCACATCTGTAATCTCTGCCTCCAGACCGACGGCAGCGATGAAGCCCACTTCGCTACATCGCTAAACTTGAAGAGGGGTATAACGCGTGACAGTGATGGGTCGCTCTACCACATTACAACACAGCGGCACTTAAGTCTGATGCGTTGATTAAATGCTGAGTCCCACGTATAGTCACGTTAACTGTAAATGTCAGTTCGTTACGTGTGTCACCTGTACTTGTCGTGTATACTCGCCGCTGCATTGCGGAAACACACACACCAAACGACGATTTCAGACAGTAGTTCTTTACACCTCTCAGTGTAGTGTACTCATTCCCACTCAGCCTCTCAGTACACAGATAAATACTGCTTACCTCAGTTTTACAAGTCCCATTGGATAGTCTACTTCTCAGACCGCGGACTCTTTCGGTGTTCACTTCACAATACCAGTTGGTAGAACATAAGTCAATGATGGTATGCTTTTGTCTACAAGGAATTAATTGTGGTTGTTTTAAGACGCTTATATTTTCTTTAGAATGGCAGATTAGTATGGAGCCAGATTCACATGTGTGATATCAATCAGCTTTGTTGAGCATATCAAAATGTGATATCAAAATATTAACTTGGCCTTTACAGCCGTGGTGGAGTAGCCGAGCGGTCTAAAGCACCTCGCTGCGGAGCGTGCGGTTGCTCGCCGTGGGGATTCGAGTCCTCCCTGGGGCATGGGTGTGTGTTTGTCCGTAGGTTAATTTACCTAGGCTTAAGTAGTTTGTAAGCTACGGACTGATGACCACGCAGTTTGGTCCGATAGATTTACAAATATTTGAACATTTGATTTAGCCTTTACTCTCAAATCTTGCTGTCGCGATCTTGTAAATATTAATTTGCCTTAAGTCGCACAGTTCACCAAATATTCTTCGAAATATATATGTCACTCTCAGAGATCATGTTGACTCACTATTAGACGGCACGGTTTTTTTCTTTCAGTAAATATAAATTTCTCTTACACTCGCGACCGCCGACACTGCACTACGTGGTGCCTACACCAATGCTCCATTAGCTACCAGTACTTTGTACATGCTCGAGCCTTGCCGCTTCAATTTAATGAACTAACACACTATTGGCTGGTTATCAGCGTACAATGAAATTTGCATTTAAATACACAACTTAATTTTGATTAACATAGTCTGTTTAATAATTATGTAATTAATTATGACAACTCAAAACATGAGTGTAATCGTTGGTAATGTTGAACTTATTGGAAAGGCTTTTTAAATAGTAAAACATTGATATATAAACTGTGGCAGTTCTCGCCATACAGAAACACGTTGGTGCCCCACTGTGCTTGCAGTGTTCGGCTAACGGCTGCATTCCCACTGCAGGCAGACCATCTGTCTCTGCCACAGCGAGCCAACCCATGATTGTAACCGCTACCTACTGTATTCTAGAGTGTACTAATGAAAAGTGTAAAATAAATCAATAGAGAGTGTGAGGACATAATATTTAATAATAAAATAACTATGGGAATTGTACTTGAAAGGACAAGTGCAGTTTAATAGCAGACAGACAGTGGGTTAGCAGCAGCAGCGGTTACGAAAATCAGTTGTAAACAGTGGTGGCCGGAGTGTTATTAGTCTGAGGCACGTGCGCGCCCGAAAGGGGAAGTCTTGCAACAACACAGGCTACGTGTAGAGCGTGACTTTGTCATCTTACTAAAGTGTCTTACGCTAACGTAAGCAGGTCACTGGAGCAACCAGAACGTTCTAGTAGCAACTTTTCGACTAAGCACAGGTCGGTAGAGTCATCGGAAGACAGACAAGAGTTTGGACCAAACCGCCGGAAGCGCCAAGGTGCCGCAGCCGTTATCGGAGGGTCGTGTCTTCGACACCAGAAGACCAGGGGCCGTCGGGACCAAGTCAGCTCCCACGCAACGCCGGACTTAGCGCCGCGGTGGATGAAAGCGTAGCAGCGCCGACAGTGGCAGCTTACCTGGGACCCAGTCAGTCAGCGTTACCTTCATCTCCTGGGTGGGGCCCAGCCTCCTGTCATCGCCCGGCGGAGAACGCGAGTTCGCCGCCCGTAGCCGTCACACGCCATCCCGGGCAGAGTGGCACGGTCCTGCCTCCACGGGGCCCTGAGGCCTACTGCCTGCACAGCGATCGGCGAACAGCACTTACGCGCAGTCAGCCGACGCTGGCTTCCGCTGCGCCTGCATCTTCACTCAGCGCTTCTTGCAGCCGAGGCTCGCACGGCAACAGTGTCCGACAATAGGTCATTCATTCTCTCAACGTAAATGTTCTTTCGAGACAGCCAGACCGTTTCGTTCAAGTACAGAGTTCTGTTTAGCATGTCACCCGTGTAACTGGAAGAATAAGGGGTTTACTCAGAATTGGTGTAAGACATATGTTAAATAAATGTCTAAACTTAGAGTCTTGTGTTATTCCGCATCCCTCTCCCTATGAGTCGAGTGAGCCCATGTTCCACAAGAGAATGCTGTGGTGTCGCACAAGTCCAAAGTGCCGCCACCTATTTTCGCCGCGCGCCGCCATGCACGCACGGCGCGGCGTTCTTACGACGTCAGCCACGAGCGCCCTCTGCTACAACTCCGCTCGTGGCCACCACTGAACGACATCGTTCACTTGGGACTGAGATAGGAACCAGCTAACACTTCGGAATCAGATAGGCACCAGTGAAGACTTGGCTATCGGATAGGCACTAGGCAGGCCTCTAGCTCAACTATGTATAAGCCTTCTGCAGTACTGAGTTGTGTAAAAGTTAAGTATTACTAAGTCTGTATGATATATATATATATATATATATATATATATATATATATATATCTTCTAATTTACTCTAGTGTTTTTAGTTGCTGCTGTCCCACTGGCTGGTCATCTACATACCGCATAAGCGTGCATCGTTATTCCTGTGTCGGTATAATTCTACTCGGCCACCGACACCTACGACGGAAACGAGACACAAAAGCGGCGACGAGGCTAGGACACAAAAAAATGCCATCTTTGACAATTATGGTGTCAGTCACATCTCAGTAAAACACGCTACAGTATCTTACTTTGGGTGGCCACCGGCTGCCCATTCAGAAATAAAATAAAATTAAGGAAAGCCGTAACAACGTATACTAAAAATGCTGGGTAACGCCGCAACATCACGAAAAATATCGCAACAAATTACTTTAACTGGGCAACAGACAGTGATCATACGTGCCATTGGACGTCGTTTGCAGCAGAATAGACTGTCCACAAGGCATGCACCCGATGCGTCTACCACTGAGTGAACGTGTCGGGTGTTTACGTTGGCAACAGTGAAATAAACGACCGACGTGGTGAAACCAAGGGACTAATCCCAGTTCTGCGTGCACGATCACGATAGTCGGGTTAGAGACTGCAGACACTGCGGTGACAAAATGTTCAATTGTTTGTAGAGTTATGGGACTTAACTACGGGTTCATCAGTCCCTAAAGTTACAAACTACATATGAACTAGCTATTACTTAGGACGGCACAAATATCCATGCCCGAGGGTGGATTCGAACCCCCAACCGTAGTGGCCGTGCAGACCGTTACCGGCGCGCCACAGACCGCTTGGCCACCGCGGCCGGCACTGCGACGACAGACTGCTGAACTGCTGCGCTACACATCGGCACTCCCTGTTATGGTTTGAAGTGCTGTTCTATTCCACTCCAGCATTCCGACCCATTGCCAGTACGCATAGCCGGTACAGTAACCAGCCAGCGCCAAGGTCTATAGAAGACAGGTCTGGACACCGGTGTTCCTTACGGAGCCGCCATTTTGGGTCTAGAGTGGACGATGCAGCGCAGTATCACTGGGAGAGAAAACAGTCGCTTTCGCAAATTATTATTATTATTATTCTGCAGACAGTTTGCGTACCGTTTGAGTCAGAAATTATAGTCTTTCTTTTCGTAATAAGATACTGGTAATTCAAAAGGCCTATATTTCTCAGTCTTACCAAGCGCGGAAGACGATTCTCACAGATTTGACTGAAACTGTGTGAGAAAAACCGGCTATATGAACGTTTTAAGCTTCTGAAATAGGTGGCCTGAGAGGACCGTAGGAAAACTCCCATGAAAGATTTCAGAATACAAGAAGTATAAGCACGTTTCAATGATGAAGGATGCTTTGCACTAAAGCACTTTCCGGAAAAAAAATCTCTTGGCGAAAAATGCTTTCATAACATGTGAATGGTATAAATATGTGTATTAACTATCATCACCAAAATTAAAACTTTCGCAGATAACTGCTAGATTTTTTACACTTTTTTTCAGTGGAAACTTCACCAAATAATGAAAGTGGTTTGACTACATTAATGTCCATAATAATAGTAATTATAACTGAAACTAATGCTAGGATCTTCCCTACGTTTGTCTGACCATAGATCCAGTATCTCGAAATTTCTTCCAGTTACTCAATGTCGAATCACTGGAAACGCGAACACCAGGAAAATTTCATATGAAGGCAAAACCGACATCTGTTCTCGGATGCTTCAACACAAGAAAGTTTCGTTTCTCCTTCGTCTATAACATAACGAATGGAAACTTGTCAATATATAAAAATTAGAAGAAAACACGTATAGCCTTATGTTACACAGATACGATTAGGGGAAATCAGAATTTTGTTAAAAAAAGGCTACTTTTTCCTCATAATTGTGGCTGTATCGTTAGTCAAATTACATATACGGTCAATGAGATGGATACAGCCACATTCTTTGTCACCAGGATACTCCTTCGCAATTTTACATTCACTGCTTTGTCACTAGAAAGTGTTTGTTGCATAAACATTATCCAAATACAGTCTGCTAGAGCCGCGCTTTAGAATCAAAATGGCCGGGGCCGCACAGGATCACGGTAGCGTGACCAGACCTCTCCTATATAGACCTTGGCCAGCGCTACTCTTCTGAAGTGTTCGAGACTTTTGTCCTACCATCACAACTTGCCGACGGCCGCATTGCAGCAGGATACTGGGCGTCCACACGTGGTACGCAGTGCGCAGGAACTTCTGACCACCTCCTGGACTGCATCGCTGCCACGACCGCTGTCTACGCCCCGTCGAAAACGACTGGTCGATGACTGCCCAACGACAGGCTCTAGATACTGCTACTTCAGATCAGTATTATCAATATGTACCAACAGCATGGGCCGATATACGCCAACTCTACAATCAGAGTCTCTTCGTTTCAATTCTGAGGTATACAGCAGCAGTTATAGCGAGTAATGACAACAATACTCTGTACTGATACCTCAATTCACGATTGGCTGTATTTTGAATCACGTGACCTTTGCACAAAGTTGTAGCTCCAGAACAAATATGATCATGACAGCTCTGCTGCTTCTTGGTGTTTGACAGCCTGAAATGTATAGTCTTTTTGTTCAGTCTTTGTTAGTTAGTTGTTGTCTTCAGTCTGGAGACTGGTTGGATGCAACTATTCACCTTACTCTATCTTGAGCAAGCCTCTTCATCTCCTAATCAGAATGGCAACACACATTCATCTGAATCTGCTTACTATATTTGTCTCTTGGTGTCCCTGCGATTTTCCCCCTATACACTTCCACTTTCTTCCAATCCTAAATTTCCTTGATGTCTAAGAATGTGTCCTACCAATCGAAACCTTCTTTTAATCAAAGTATGCCAAAAATTCCTTTTTTTTTTTTCAATTCTGTTCAGTACCTCTTCATTAGTTACGCGATCTACCCACCTAACATTCGGCATTCTTTTGTAACACCACATTTCAAATGCTTCTATCCTCTTTCTGTCTAAACTGTTTTTCGTCCAAGTTTCACTCCCGTACAAGACAATACTCCGCATAAATGCCTTCAGAAAAGAGTTCCTTACCCTTAAAGTAATATTCGGCATTAGCAAATTTCTTTTTTTTTTTTTTTTTTCACAAACAATTTCTTCCAATTTCCATTCTGCATTTCATATCCTCTACACTGCGGCAATCATATGTTATTTTACTACCGAAGTAACAAAAATCATCTACCACCTTTATTGTTTCGTTACCTAAACTAATTCGTTCACCACTGCCTGATTTTCTAAGACTGCATTCCATTAATATTGTTTTGCTCTTGTTAATGTTCACCTTATACTCTCCTTTCAACAATCTGTCCATTCCGTTCAACTGCTCTTCCATGTCCTTTGCTGCCTCTGACAGAATTACAATGTCATCAGCAAAACGCAATGTCTTTATTTCTTTACCCTGAACTGTAGTTCCTTCTATAAATTTTTCTTTGCATTCTTTCACAGTTTGCTGAATGTACAAAGTGAATAACATTGGAAAAAAGCTACAACCCTGTCTTACTCATTTCCAAACCACAGCGTCCCTTTGTGCCCTTCAATTCTAATAACAGCTATTTGGTTAATTTACAAGTTGTAAATGACATTCCGTTCCCTAAATTTTACCCCTGCTGACATTATGTTTCCAAATCTTAGTATTCATCTATATCTACATCTACATAGATACTCTGAAAACCACATTTATGCCTGGCAGAGGGTTCATTAACCACTTTCATAACTTTTCTCTACCGTTCCATTCTCTAATAGCGCGCGGGAAGAAAGAATACCATCTGACTTCTATTATTTTATTGGTATGGTCATGTCTCCCTAAGTAGGTGGGTGCAAGCAAAATATGTTCACATTCAGAAGTAAAAGTCGGTGATTGGAACTTCGAAAACAGATTACGCCGCATTGAATAACGTCTTTCTTTTAATGATTTCCACCCCAATTCGTGCAACATTTCCGTGACGTTTTCCCCTCCGTAGCGTGATAAAACAAAACGAGCTGCCCTTTTCTGAAACTTCTCAATATCTTCCGTTAGTCCCACCTGGTGAGGGTCCCACAATGGGCAACACTAGTTCAGGAGAGGACGCACAAGTGTGATGTAGGCAGTCGCTTTGGTGGAGCTGGTGCATCTTCGAAGCGTTCTGCCAATGAAACGTAATCTTTGGTTCGCCTTCCCCACAATATTTTCTGTGTGTTCTCTCCAGTCAAAGTTGTTCGTAATTGTAACTCCTAGGTATTTGGTACAATTTTCGACCTTAATGTTTGACTGATTTATCGCGTAATTGAAGTTCAGCGGATTTCTTTTAGTGGTCATGTGTATTACTTCACACTTTTCTTTATTTAGTGTCAATCACCAATTTTCGCACCATGTAGAAATTTTGTCTAAATTGCTTTGCAGTTGCTTTTGATCCTCTGTTGACTTCACTTGCCGATAAACGAAAGCATCATCCGTGAACAGTCTAAGGGAGCTATTCAGATTGTCTCCTAAATCGTTTATAAATACAAGGAAGAGTAGGGGACCTATAACGCTTCCCTGGGGAACGCCAGATATCACTTCTGTATTACTCGATGACTTACTGTCAATTACAACGAACTGTGACCTTTCTGGTAGGAAATCATGAATCCAATCGCACAATTGGGAAGATATTCCATAAGCACGCAATTTCATTAGAAACCGCTTTTGGGGTACATGGAATCGATTTGAGATCCCTTGTCGATGGCACTTACCACTTCATGTGAATAAAGGGCAAGCTGTGTTTCGCAAGAGCGATACTTTCTGAATCCTTGTTGACTATTGGTTAATAGGTTGTTCTCTTCGAGGTAGTTCATAATGTACGAACAAAGTATATGTCCCAAAATCCTACTGCAAATCGACGTCAATGAAATAGGCCTGTAATTTTGGGGATCACTCCTATTGCCATTCTTGAATATTGGAGTAACTTGGGCAACTTTCCAGTCTTTGGGTACGGATCTTTCGCTGAGTGATCGGTTGTAAATGATAGCTAAGTACGGAGCTATTGCATCAGCATACTCTGAGAGGAATCTAGTTGGTATACAATCTGACCCGGAAGATTTCTTTTTGTTTAGTGACTTAAGTTGTTTTACTGCTTCAGGAACATCTAAGTTTCGCATGCTGGCAGCTGTTCTTGGATTGAATTCTGGAGTGTTCACTTCGTCTTCTTTGGTGAAAGAGTTTCGGAAAGCTGTTTAGTAATTCTGCCTTGGCAGTACTGTTATCGATAGAATTGCCATTGCTATCGCGTAGGAAAGGTATTGTTTGTGTTTGGCTGCTAGTGTACTTCACAAATGGCAAGAATTTCTTTGGATTTTCTGCAAGATTACGAGACAGGATTTAGTTGTGGTAACTACTATAGGCTTCTCGCATTGAAGTCCGCGCTGGGTTGCGAGTTTCAGTAAAAAATTGTCAGTCTTGTGGATTCTGTGTCTTTTTAAATTTATTTGGTATAAATCACTCGATTGCTACTGATATTATGTCTTTGAAAGTAAGCCACAACTGATCTACACTCGCAGTTTTAGTTTTGAAAGACAGGAGACTATCACTCAGGAAAGCGTGAAGCGAATTTTCATTTTATTTATTGAATAGATATATTTTTCATTGATTTTTGGTGCATTTGGAAATTTTGACATTCAGTCTCGCTACTACAACTCGATGTTCGATAATCCCTGTATCTGTTTAGATGCTCAGGATTCTTTGTTGGTAGGAGATCAAGGGTATTTATTATTCTAGTGGGTTCCTTTCGGAAGACCATTTGGCCCTTTGAAAAAATTTCGGCCGAACTTATCTCTGACGTCAGCCAGCTTTCAGAACCTATAACGATTTGTGCCTCAGTACTTTCTATCAGGGCTGGGAGCTCTGGAACTTTCCCAATACACAATATACAACTGTTACATCAATGGTTCCTACATCTGCTTTCTTCCTGTGTCTGACCTGCCCCCTTTGAGACTGAAACCCATTCTTTTACGTCTGATGTTTGATCCTTATATGTTCTTTTAACGATACGTGTAGTTTTTGGGCCTCCCGACACTGAAACTCGGCCCACTAGCGTCTTCACTTCCCTTTTGGAAACACCGCGCTGTCGATGTGACGTTAAACACTAAACTACTTTCCTTCCGTGTAGTAGGCAGAGTCGATGACTTCTAAGAAGGTTAAAATAAAGGGAGATGGCTTTATCTATGGCGAGCACAAACGACACTTGCAGTCTGTCCGCCATCTTGGTGGGTTTCGAAGTGCTATTTCTCCATTAAACTGTTTGTTAAGTCGACCCTCTCACTGTTAATGCACTGACCTAACAGAGTTCAAAGCATGTACTTTCAAACAATATACTTCTTTGAATAAATAGCAATAAACACTCATCATAATATATTCTAAAACTCACATTCTTTTAACCGGCAAACCTCCGGATATTTTATTCGTGTTTTAAGTGACATAAAACCTCTCCTCTACAGTATTAACGCTTCTCCAAGATGGCAGAGGCATGCTTCACTTTCGTCAGCTTAAGGACGTCTCAGCATGTACTTTCAAACAATATAGTTTCTTGAATAAATAGTAATAAACACTCATCATAATATATTCTAAAACTCACATTACTTTAACCGGCAAACCGCCGGATATTTTATTCGTGTTTTAAGTGACATAAAACCTCTACTCTACAGTATTAACGCTTCTCCAAGATGGCAGAGGAATGCTTCACTTTCGTCAGATTAAGGGCGTCTCCCTGTACTGGTGATTTCATGGGGCTGTTTTGCATTCCGTACAAAACTGTGCACTTCCGCAGAGTGAAGGGGATAACCTTCGAAAGTCTCTCCAGGTAGGTCTATTCAGTTACCATCGTGAAAATTAATCACGGGAAGTGAGAATAAACTGTGGTCAGGATAGGTGTAGTAGTACAAATAAAAGAAGGGAGCGTAAAGCCGCATAGTGAAGCCATTTTATTGATAATTAAGGTAAACACAGTTGAAAAGGCACAACAGATACGAAATAATAGAGGTGTGTGTGTGTTTTGGTATAAATTATGATTCAATCGCGAAAGAGCCAGCCTTTGCATTTTGTCCATTCCAGGCTGAATTGTCTATAATTGAGGATGGCTATTAATTAGGCTTCTATCGCAGACAGCGTTACGAGCCGACGTGTGTGTACCGCTGTTAGAACAATATGTCGTGTTTTTAAAACTGTCATCAATGGTTTATTTTACAAAGTGGACTGATTTGAAAGTCTATTCATTTTATCTTTAGTTCACCTCACTGTAGCACAAATTTAAATCGTTGCGTGAAGTTAAGTGAATTGTTATTCTGCAAAACTGTCAGATTCAATTAAGTTCATTTGCTAGCGGTGCCGGCAGAATTGGTATGGAGCGCTTTATCGCTGACGGATGCTAAATCTGTGGCGTCCGTTACCACGCGACGGCTGTTCTGCTCAATCAAGGCATTGTCATTTAGGACCATTAATCCGGTAGTTCATCGGAGAACAGTAATATGATAAACATACTTTTGGAATACTGAAGCGCTGGACTCTGGAGGCAGGTTCGATAGTTTCAAATAAATCTAGTTATCCTCGTTAAACTTTAGGATTAGTGTGGTTGCATTTAAATCATCCGTTATTTGTCATTAATGCACATGCTGGCTACATTTGGATCCACCCTTTACATTCTCAGTAGACAGTGACACGTAGCATGTTCAGCTTATACTACTTTGTATATATGTCGAATCATAGCACTTATTGGAAAACACGTAGTAACCATTTTTGACAACACAGAACTCGAACCTCCTCCGGTAGCGTCCGACCAGTGGGTAGCATTATGCCTTAGACCACACTGTTTGTTTTCATCTGGTGACTGCATTATTTTTTTTTTTTTTTATCAACTACCTTATACTAAAGACGGCACAAATATCCATGCCCGAGGGGGGATTCGAACCCCCGACCGTAGTGGCCGTGAAGACCGTGACTGGAGCGCCTCAGTCTCCTGGGCCACCGCGGCCGGCCACGTTTAAGCAATTAGTTTTATTATCACATAATTATCAATGTTATGTTTATCTAATGCGTTACATGACAAATTGTTTCAAACAAATGTTTCTGAACATCACTGGGTAAAATGACCCTTTGTAGAAACTTGCACTGTGGTACCGGCACTACATACTAAAGATAACGTTCACATATCATGCTCAAAGTGATAACCATTGGCTTGCATACATAGAGTCACTCTGCGGAGAAGGATGCCCTACTTCGTGCTACTGTTTTCTCTTTGATGGCTGTACAAGCATCAATAATGCTTTGCTTCATGTCCTCTGGTGTTGTTGGTTCATGTTGGTAAACAGCATCCTTCACTGCTCCCCAATGAAAAAAATCCAGCGGTGTAAGGTCCGGAGATCGGGCAGGCCACCTAACTGGGCCACCACGTCCAATCCACCTACCAGGGAACTTACGGTTCAGAAGTCGTTGTGCTCTTAAGTCGTTATGTGCAGGGCATCGGTCATGCTGATACCTCATGACCATTCTCCTGTTCAGAGGTACGGTGTCCAAGAGAACAGGAAGATTGTGTCGTATAAATCTGGAGTACTGTCTGCTATTCTGGACGCCATTTACAAAGAAAGGTCCGATAATGGTATATCCAATAATCCCACCAAACATTCACTTTCCACGGACGTTGATGCTCTACCTGACGGAGCCATTTTGGATTGTCTGCGGAACAATAATGCATATTCCTCATATTAACAATTCCTTTGTTGGAGAATGATGTCTCGTCGGTGAAGAGAACATCTGCGAAAAAATTTGGATTAGTCAGAAGTTTTTGCTGAGCCCACCGACAAAATGTTACCCTGTAGCTGCAGTCATTTCGATGAAGATCCTGGTGAAAATGAACATGGTAAGGATGAAATTTATGACGTTGAAGAAAACGATGTGCACTTGATTTCGACACACCAACATCACGTGTGCTGATGTGAGGATTCACAGCTACGGTAGCGAGCACAGCAACTTCAGCACGTTCATCTGTGCGTGTTCTAGGACGATGTCTAGGTCTTGGATTTAAGCTTCCCGTTTCACGTAGACGAGATGTGAGACGACCAAACATCCGGCGCGAAGGCGATGGCTTGTCAGGGAATCGTCTTCTGTACAGTCGTTCTGCCTTACCAAAATTTCGCCCGCCTACAACAGGGTACAGTACAGGTATGTAGAGTAGGGTAGAAAACAAACATATTAACGTAATAATCATAATGTTCTCTAACAGTACTATAAACAAACAAGCAATCTAATAACGTATATCCCGTCAACGTACATTCCCTATAGATCAGCAGCATTTCTATCATATCATCATGTGTGTACACAATACAAGTTCCACAACACAACGTTTATTCATAATGTGTACGAACTCCGTGCCGTCACTAGATTACTCTGATGCAAGACTACACTGGCAAGCAGTGTACTGCACGCCAAAGCAACAACAAATGGGATGCTCGGAGTGTGGTGGAGTACAGGAGTTTGCATGGGTCGCATATCACAAACAAGGCTGTGGCTGTAGTGGGAACTACGTTGGACACATGTCTAGGTAGAGCTAGGCCCTGGAAGAACGAGTGCGCGAAAGGCTCAATGGGTCATTTAACGCATTCGATAAACCTTATTTTGGGTGTGCAGGATAAATAAGACAACCTGACTGGTGTATACCGATCGGTACTGGTTCATATTCTGTACGTAGACACAGAAAACGTGCAAGATGGAAACCATTATGTGCTTGATGGCAGCAGACCGTATTATTCGTTTCGGACCTCTTGATAAGTATAGAAGTGTGATGACGCATGTCAATCAAATCGCGATTACGGGCAGCATGGGGTTCACGCCTGAGCCTCAGGACGTGCGCTAGCAGCGTATTTCGGGTTTTTCAAGCTTCAACTTCGCGTCGTAATATCTCGGGATGTAATTGGAATATTGCGATGCAATCAAGGCCATTGTTTATGTGATTTGTCATGCTATGAATTGCTGAAGAAAAAAAGGACATAAGTTTGTGTTAAAAAACACATTTGATTCGTTTTAGAATGTTTCCAAATATGTACATTCATGGGCCCCAGCCGTACATTGATACCGGTGAAAGTCGTTTTCAAACAGCTGTTATATTGTGGGTGGACAAGGTAGCTGGGACACCCTGTATATAAAAGGCAATGTCCCGACTGACTGACTGACTGACTCATAATCGCCCATCCCAAACCACTGAAGATAGAAACATGAAATTCATAGAGGTTGTAGGCGTCATTTTGGAAGCGATTTTTCGATATTCCGTCCGTAAGGGGTGAAATAGGGGATGCAACGTTTTTTTTTTTTTTTTTGAAAATACGTTGTTATTTAGGCAATTTTGAAGATACAACTACAAAATTTGGGATCTAAATTCAGGGTTCAAATTTAAACGACGCGTGTTTCAGCATTTTTTGTAGTTCAGTCAATAAGTGGGTAAAATAGGGAACGCAAAAAATTGATTTTAAAAGAAATGTTGCGGTTAACTCAAATTTCAAGCTATAACTACGAAAATTAGGATATGGACTCTTGATCAGGATTAAAAAGGCACGAGTTTCGGTATTTTTGGAAATTCAACAACTAAGGGGGTAAAATAGGAGATAAAAATTCTTTTCTAGAACACATTGTTGACAAGTCAATTTTGATGCTAGACCTGCAAAAATTGGTATTTATATTGTTGGTTAGAATTTAAAAAATACATGTATCGGTATTTTTGGAAATTCAACCATCAAGGGGGTTAAATTGGAGAGCGGATGTTTTTCGAAAATCTTTTGCTATTAACGCAATTTTGAAGCTACAACCACATAAATTGGTATATGTTTTCTTGGTCAGAATTAAAAAGATACGTGTTTCGGTACTTTTAGAAATTTATCATTTGAAGGGTGAAATAGAGGATGAAATATGTTTTGAAAATACGTTGGTACTAAGCCATTTTTGAACCCAGAATTACAAAAAATGATATTTGCATACTTGGTTGGGATTTAAAAGACACATGTATTTTAAGAAATTCAACTATTAAGGGTTGCCATAGGGGGTTACAAGAAGTAATCTCAAATGTTCAAATGTTTGTAAATCTTACGAGACTTAACTACGGCATCATCAGGCTTAGAAACTCATTAAACTAACTTAAACTAACTTATGCTAAGTACAAAACAAACTCCCATGCCCGAGGGGCGAATCGAACCCCCGACGGCGAACAGCAGCGCGCACCGCAGCATGGCGCCTCAATACGCACGGCCATTCTATCGCGGCTACAAGCAGTATCACAACATTTCATTATCATAGTACTTAAGCCATATCCATGAAAGTTTATATTAAGAGGGAGAAAGAACTGGTGCAGAACAACCAGCCGACGCATGCGAAGCAGCGGGCGTTAAGCTACTTGGAAATAAAAGACCCCTCTTAAAAGTTGGGTGAATGGTCTCATACTTTACAAACGTGTAGCCAGTGACGATTACTTTGAAAGTCAGTAAAGATATTTTGTTTGTAGTTCTTGTTTCCTATATATCCTGAGACAATTTACCAAACTTTTCAGACGCACATTGTAACTGTCAGCTGAAGATTCTGCTCTTGATTTACGAACCATTACAAAACAATGCTGGCTACAAAGAGTAAAATCTTACAAATCTATTATGGAACGTATAAACAATGAAAATATTATACAGAGTTTTAGTAAAATTGATAGGTCATTCAGAAAGTTGGATGATGGGACTGTTCGGAAGTTCTTTCTAATACAGTAAATGCGAATATGAGTTCGTTTGTGTGCTACGACCTTTCGCTCTTTACGCCTTAATTACGTAACAGACCATTATCAAATTTTGCATACGGGTTGCAAGAGGTGCATAAAGACATAGGGTAACTTTCATCCAGAAAAGAATACTGTATTGTTGCCTAAAGAGAGTAAAATAACTTTTAGACGCTCGCTCTGCGTAACAAAACTGACTACTTATTACCTCCCACCCCTAAACTTACCGGACAATTAGCAATTAAGTATCCTGTGTGCCTAAATCACTAATTATTGGAAAGGCAATAGTCCAAACATTAATACCATAAATGTAGTGGAGGTTAAACGTCATCGATGTTGCAGTGTATTGATAACGATAGGAGTTCGGGGGGGGGGGGGGCGGGGAGAATTCAGATAAATATTATTCTAGTTGTTAAGTTGGCAAAATGTTGAACAAACGGGTGGAACTGACTGAGTTTAGCAATATAAATGGTTTACGGTCGCCACGCTCACAGAATGAGCGAACAAAATTTGTGTAATGATTTAATTATGAAAGTTAATTAATGAAGGGTTAATTAAATGGACAGGCTGTCACAGACAATATTCTATACTAAGCTATGCCAAGCTATGACACCAAACAAACATGCTCTGAAATTAGATCATCTGTTAAATTGCGTGTCAACTAGCAGCAATCAGCAGTAAGGCTATTTTCGCGTGCTATTAAAACTGTGTCTCACCGTAATTTGTATTGCTTTTGACACACAATAAAACCAAGTAAGCAAATCGTATTCATTAAGAGAGCAGTTTAATTGTCATACTCTAGTAAGTACGCTCTTCGTTCATGTCCAGGTGACAGTATAATTAGCAATTAAGTAATTATAAAAATTTCTGGCAGATAAATTAACACTATTATCTGAGGAAATTTACTGCTTCAAACAATTACTAACTGATACATTTATTAGCTAATGTTTTAACCGTCTATTATATTGGTTTCTATAGATTGAATTAATTATTCTGCCCTTGATCACACAGTGAAAAGTAAATCACTCAGAATCAAAGATTCTTTATGATCAATACTAGGCAATTCAATACTACACCACTAAAAGTTCATCAATTTGACTACGTCAACTTTTCTGAGACCCTTTGTAATTGAAATATTCATTCCTGACCAGTAAAATAAGTAGTTCTCATTGTTACGTTTAATACCCTACGATTTATCCTCTGAATATCAATGAGGAGCATAGCAACCTGCCTGATTTTTCTTTTGGGTTGAAACATGTCTCCCAAATTCTTTAGAATTTTAGAAATGCCTTTCATTTAAATTCTATCTGTATGTAAATGTTTTTGAAATTGAATAGCTCATACAAATGAAACTGTTACGCCATTTTAATGAATAAAAAATGAAAGAAATATTAATTTGCGTGACATCTCTATAAAAAAAAGCCAGATTATTTTTTTGAAAGCTATCACTGACGGTGCTATAAAGATTGAACGGGAGAAATATTTCAAATTGATATCATAGCATTTGCGTGAGTCATGAAAGGTACCTAAATAAACCTCTGACTTTAAAATAATGGAAAAATGCAGCACTGTTAAAGAAAAGGCACGCTACACACTAAGAAATCAATTAAAACCTCTTTTTTAATATCTGAACGTTGATGGTAAACGGCCGTGGAGCTAACTGTTCGAGATGTCATTTACTATCACCGATTTACTGACAACCGACGGCTAGCCCAAATTGTTAAAACTTAAATTTAATAAGTTGGCACAAAATCTCAGGATCGTATTCAGATCAGTTACTTAGTAAAAGAATGGAATGAAAATAATTTCTCTTCTGACCGTATCTCCAACAATTAGTTTCGTAAATAGATTTAACAGCGAATCCGTTATCCTGAAAAATAAATTGAATCACAGTTAATAATATGTGAGAAGGAAAAATGAAGGACCAGTTTACTACCAAATGAGATCACGTTCGAAGTTCGGTTAATCATATCTACGTAAAACTTACATCACGTACATAGTTAATTCTCCAACAACTCAAGAAATTTCTATCCTGGAAAATTCGTAATAATTAGAGAGCTCAAATCACTCACGACTTTTACTGCCTCAGTGTTCGAACAAGAAGAAGCAATGGAGACGCATCTCCTGCCTTTTTAGATGAGAAAAGTTGAACGTGATCATTGTCTTTGTATTCTTTGTACAGAGAATATTTTCGAAATGAATTTTTATCCCCTATATTACCCCCTTAGTTTTTGAATTTTCAAAAATACCGAAACTCGTGCCTTTTTGATCCTGATCAAGAGTCCATATCCTAAGTTTCGTAGTTATAGCTTGAAATTTGAGTTAACGGCAACATTTCTTTTAAAATCAATTTTTTGCGTTCCCTACTTTACCCACTTAATGATTGAACTTCAAAAAATGCTGAAAGAATATTAAGTCCATATTACTGTAGGATATTAATATTTACGAAAAATTTGAACAATATATGCGTGTATAAAAGTAAATTAATTTTAAAATATGGGAAAATAAGAAACGTTTGTTACGTGAAAGCACATGTAACATTACAAGGTGAAAGATTCTTAACATTGTTTTCATTGATTCAAGTTCACTAAAAAAAGGTAAAGCAGTCAACAATCCGAAGATTGGTTTGAACACCACAGTGCTTTACTAGGCATGGTCCTGTTTGGAGGTGGTTTGCCGTTGCCTTCCTCCGATCTTCGAACTGACTTACCCAGCCATGACAAAATACTTTCACTACGCTGGCTAACCGTACATGCTGATACAAAACTGATTGTCTGGATCTTACTTCAGCGATACGGCGTGCATAGTAGTCGTTCAGTATTAACACTCAATAATTGGCATAACAGGATCTCCTTGACTGCGGAATATTTGAGATAAACTTCTTCTTAAGAGCCCCTTCTTGATTGCCTTTACTGTGCGGATAACCATTAAATTATGCCTGAGTAATAAAATTCCTGTTGTCCTGTGACAACAACGTAACTACTTCACGCCGGTATTAGAATCCAATAACTACTGCAGCGCTACGACTGCCGCACTACCAAACTTCTTTACGAGTACTGGACTAGAACTGCGTTCCAGTGGCCAAAGCTCTCAGCCAAAGATTATGTTACTCCCACAATGTCGAAGTCCCTGACTAGGCCAGCGTGCTTACTACATCAGCATAAATATAATTTCATTTACAATTTTAAAATTGACATACAACATTACAATAAATACATAATACAACCACATGAATAATTCGCAACATATATAAAAAGTAAAATTCACATGAGTATTTGCGTAATACATTTACATTACGTTCAGGAGAATGAAAAGAAAAATAAGTCTTTGTTATTCACTGTGTTGTCGTGTCACGTACTGACAAGAATAAATTCCGCTGTGATGCTTGGAATACATACAAAAAGGACATGCGATATCACGGAAGAATATCTGATTTCCCGATAGAAAGAAATTATGTTCCGGAATTCTTTTACACACATCTTAAAATGGTACATAGCAGTGGCTGCTGCACCGTTTGACTGATCACCACGAAAGTTGCCAGGTTGTGCACGTTTCAATTGAGAATGACTTTATGCTTCGCAAGTTATCGTATGGTGTATCACGAAGGGTACCTTGTAATAAACTTCGACACCGTTTCACTGATCATCAGGAACGAAGGCAGATGTATGAATTTTTTTGTATTTATGGACAAAGGAGAACAGGGACTGAAAAAGGCATAGGAGAAGATGGACATAGAGTGGAGGAGGAGGAGTGGACAGTGTGGAGGCGAAAAATTGGTTTGGAAAGACTGGGAGAGAAAGGAGAACAGAGAGAAAGGAGGCTGATCGACAGAGAGCTCCTTACCTCACGCGATCTGACCCAATGAACGCTATGATATGACCAAGACTTTACAGTCATTCCGACTCCTGGTCGTCTGCCTCCAGTTCTACCAGGCTTCAAGTTATTGCAGATCTTCTCGTATCCTGTCGATGCATATCTTCGCAGTACGTCTCAATGATCTTTTCCCACTTGTATCATCTCCAAGGCCATCATTTACCACAGCTTCTCGTTCATCCGAACGACACGTGCTGCCCGATGTAATCTTCAACTTCACAACAATGGTTGGTTCGCTACAAAGTGGTTCTACTTCCGTTTTGTGCCATCTACTCCATTCTACTGTTACGCTGTCTTGAAGTGGTCCAAGTATTTTCCCCAAACAACTCCTCTCAAAGTCAACATACCTGTGTAACTCCTGCTTTCCAGTTGTCCAGGTTTGACAACCACACAAAATTTCAGGAAGAATTAATGTTTTGAACAAAATTAGCTTCAATGCTCCTCAAAAACTCCGGGAAGTGAAAATGACTATAAGTAGCTGTTATCCGCGTGTATACTTCTACTTCCACTTAAGTCATTAAATTTTTTGAGAGTATAGGTTAAATATATTTAAATTCTTCAGTATTTTTGTAGATACTGTTCCTTATGGCCAATTTCTGGATGCTGGGCTCTTCCAGAATTCATACATTTGGTCATTGCAGTGTTCACTCGCAGTCGATATTTGCTCGCTGTTCCTTCCAGAGCCTTCGTCAGCATCTACAAATTTTGTTATCTGCGTGCCAGTAACAGTACATCATCGGCATATTCTAGATGGGTAATTTTGTTATTCGCTACCTGAATGTCTGAAGGCTGAAACTCTAATGATATTCTGGAGCGCTAGGTTGAGTAATTTTATGGAGAGACAATCTCCTTCCCAGGCTAAAACTGTAAGTGTGGTGTCGCACAAGCACAAAGTGCGCGCCACCTACTTTCGCCGCGCGCCACCATGCACGCACGGCGCGGCGTTCTTATGACGTCAGCCACGAGCGCCCTCTGCTACAACTCCGCTCGTGGCCACCACTGAACGACATCGTTCACTTGGGACTGAGATAGGAAGCAGTTAACACTTCGTATTCAGATAGGCACCAGTGAAGACTTGGCTATCGGATAGGCACTAGGCAGACCTCTAGCTCAACTATGTATCAGCATTCTGCAGTACTGAGCTATGTAAAAGTTAAGTATTGTATAAATTCTGTGCAATATATATCTCGTTCTAATTTACTCTAGTGTTTCTAGTTTCTGCTGTCCCACTGGCTGCTCCCCTCCGTACCTGCACAAGCGTGCTACCTTTATTCCTGTGTCGGTCTTCCTACTCGGCCACCGACACCTACGACGGAAAAGAGACACAAAAGCGGCACGAAGCTGGGACACAAAAGTGGCGACGAGGATGGGATACAAAAGTAAGTAGTCCTGGTCATGAGGTTAAGGGGAGTCGTTTTGCCAAAATTACTACATGTCACGGTTTGACTTTTATGCAAATTAAGAAGATATGGATTTTTACACTTAATTTGTAGTTGGTTTTATTAAAATTACGATTCATTGCTAATTTAAAGAAATATATTAAATAATAATGCAATGCCATTTCTGGGAATTTTGTTTTCCAAAATGTTCAAAGGTTGTAAATCTATCGGACCAAAGTGCATGGTCACTGTAGCTTACAAACTACTTAAACTAAGGTAAACTAAACTAAGGACAACACACACACACACACACACACACACACACACACACACACACATACACACACACAGGCCCTTGGGAGGACTCGAACCTCCGACGGAGAGCAACCGCTCGCTCCGCAGCGAGGCGCCTTAGACCACTCGGCTACTCCACCGCGGCGTTATTGTTTTCCCTCATTTCGCATATTGGCATTTTTCTCTGAAACTAAAGAGTGTAGAAGGCTGCGGCTTCTTTTATTTTCTAGAGAACTGTCCGTTTCATAATTTGCTTACACTAGCGGAAATTCGCAGTAAACTCTTTGAACTGTACATTTGTTGAGTTTGACAAGAACAGTTATCCACTAGCCATGTTTTACATTACTGTGATAGTTTTCATCATGACTAAACCAAAACGGGTGTTCTTTCTTTCAATGATGGCTATTCTAGAAGACTATCAGTTTGGCAACAACTTCGAATTCATAAAGGTTACAACACCACTAAACGTGTGATGGACCACCTGCGAATTATGGAGGCAGAGATTGCAACAAACGATATGTCAAAATAAGCCAGATTCGAGAGAAGGAGGGAAGAACTGGGTGAGAAGATGAAGGAGGAGACGACGATCACCATCCACATAGATTCTAACATATATTTTTATGTATCAGTTTGCTGTAAATTAAATTAAAAAAAAAAGACATTTTTCCGTATAAATGCCCTCTTTTTCTCGTAATCTTCTGAATCTACATCAATGAATTATTTACCACATATCATAGGTAGTACAATTATGTTTTATCTCTACTTTATCAGTATTTACTGTAATAGTTTGAGAGGTTACTGTCGACAATATCTCACTACCATTACATTCGGATACTGCAGACACTACTAATTACAATGACGAGTTGTCATAATAATAATAAAATAAGCAGTGCCGAACTACTTTGGAGGGAAGATGAGCAATACCAATCTTTAGTTTCTACTTTCCACATTCATTTATCCTTTCTACATTAGACTAACAAGTATGATTGTGCGAATGAATAACAGAAAGCCTTCCTGCGAGGCGGAAGCTTCCTTTGAGCAGTACCAACATAACTTTTGCTAACCTGTGAGCCTAAGATGAGAAGGTCGCGATTCACCTGTTAACTTAAAGGGTCGCGAATGTTTCAACCAAAGGTTGGTAGAGAGCCTCCCCTCCCCTGGTAGGGCTTGGCTAGCGCGGGAACCATTAGGCGGATAACCGCCATGTTTTAAACACTCTTGCAGCAGGACCCAACGATTTAAGACGCATGGTGATAGAGTTCCGTCCAGATTTTGCAAAAGTCGATAAATATGGTGATAATATTGTAGCTGAAGTACCTAATAATGTTTCTTTCAGCTCCATCGAATTTATAGTAGAGTCACAACCAGCATTTTTGCCTAAATTCAGTGTATTTTTTAAGTAATAGAACTTCGAACATTTTCTTTCCTGCTTCACTTTCAACAAGGCAACCTTTACTTTCCATCCACCTACAGTGTTTTTCAGTGTAGCAATAGTTAAATGGAGGTAGTGTTTCATTTGCAGAGTAAGTTTCGAAGACGAGATAGTTTTATTTAAAATCTTTTCTTTGTATAGCAGGATTGTGAGACCCGAAGTGAGGAAGTAATTAAGTATCATTGTTTGGTACAGTTACCAATATATTTTATATTCTTTATTGCAGCAATGATTACGAAATAGCGTTTGTGAAATTATTATTATTCTTTTTGAAAGACGTGTGATTATTTTCAGTTACTGGTTCAGTTTTGTCCTCGACTTGAGGACATTCAAGTACATTGATAATACAAGACAATGCCTCAACCCTCATCCTAAAATTAAGCAGCTTTGAGTGTGAATATTTGCAATAAAATTGCTTAGGGCAGGCACAAAAGTGAGTTAGTCTCAATGCCCAGTAATCTAAGAAAATTATATAATGTAAATTCAGTTATGATTGCGTGTAAATATTTTTATTGAAAGTATAAGGACGCACAATAAGGTGAGTTCTGTTAAAGCATTGCAGACGCAGAATATAAATAATATGCAAGAGCGTCCATCCTTCAATACAGTAAGGCTACATAATAACAGTGTTGACGTTTGAATATGTAACAGAATGTCTATTTTTAACAATCTGTGTCAATATGAATGCATATAACCGGTCCGGTTATGAAAGAAAACTTTCCCACTTGGCATTGCTCACCGAATGTAAAGTTAATTTAATGCAGTAAAACGGACTGAAATATATGCGTGAGAAATATAGGAAAATTAGTAAAATCCGTTCTATCCCCACTCCCTGTGCTCCAATTAAATGTTAAGAGACCTCAGCTTAGAGAGTGACCATTACTTTTCCTGTGTTCTGTAATAAAAAGTGTAATTAATCACTAAGAAAAGGGTTAAGTCCCAGAATAAAAAGTTAATAATCAGGAATCCTGTTGCTCTATTGTACCACCTACTGTAACTGTTATGATCCCCATTTACTACCCTGCTAAGAATATTGCTCAATAGGCAGATCAATTTTAAAGTGTATATTGCTTGAAATACGTGGTCCACTGATGACAGAAATATCTTCTTTTTTTTTTTAATTTGTTATCCCTTGCGCAATTTGAATTATTATCTCGGCCAAAATATAGATCAGAGTGGCTACTGTATTCGTCGTTGACACGGAGAAAATGATATAAACATCCCTGTACAACGGAGCAATGATGATGATGATAACCAGAATGATTCTTTACGAACAATAAGCAGAATCGTTACAAGTTAAAATTCAAGAAATCAAAATTGTTAAAATTTACACCAAAAATTATATGTTTAGGGGAAAAAATCTTAACTTTTTTCCCGCAGTTATTTAAAGTAATTGTAAAGCAATACAGTCACAAAAGATGCGAGAGCGTGTGATAAAAACACCACACTTATATATTCAACAGTTCCTGAGAAATTAGGATTTAATGCTTTTCGAATATTTAAATTGAATCCACCCGAATATTCGTTTCAGCATGTTGGTGGAAGAGAATGTCTGTCTTCCCTTCCTTGATGACTACTCAGAAGGAAGATGTTCAAATGTTTGTTAAGCTTAAGGGACTTAACTGCGGGGTCATCAGTTCCTAAACTTACAAACGACTTATGAACTACCTTACACTAAAGACGACATAAACATCCATGTCCGAGGGGGGATTCGAACGCCCGACCGTAGTGGCCGTGCAGACTGTGGCTGGCGCGCCGCAGACCGCTCGGCCACTGCGTCTGGCGGAGGAGGTGTAGGATTAAGAGAAGTAGGCGGAGTTGGATAGAGAGGGATAAGATGGAACGACGGAGAAGGGGAAATGGGCAGAGAGAGGAGGGAGGACGAGCTGGACAAAGGACAGGACGCAACAGGACGTTATGCACTGAACAGTGATTGCCAAGAGTCCGTCAGGAGGCAAAGGGTCCACTCCAGGCTGGGAGCTAGAGACCATCGCAGATAAACTGGCTGCTTGTACTTTAGATTAGTTAGAAGTGACCAGCAGAGGCACCGACTTTTGAAAATCAGTGTGGGTGCTCTATATCACGGTTCGCAAATGTGCGAAACCAAGCCTCCTGAAAATCATGTTCATGCATTTTTGAATGAGCAATACTTCATAAAAGTGAATAGGCAGTTGTCTGACTTTTTAAAGATAGAAGGAAGAAAGAGCATGAAGAAAAGGAAAGCATGGCTGCATTAGGAAACTACAATAAAGCGATCTAATTGGCCGAAGTGGATATTTCGAAATAAGTAACACCCCAAAATTTCTATACGACTAATGAAATAATTTTTCACTGTACACTAATCTAACACTTTTTGTGCGAAGCTATTCTTTCTGACAAAAGCGTTTGGTAGAACACCGTCGCCAAGGTTTAAAGAAGTCTTTGAAATATTTTGAGAGTTTGAAGTCCGACATGATTTTTTTTTTTTTTTTTTTTTTTTTTTTTTTTTTTTTTTTTTTTTTTGTCAGTTCAAAGCAAGAGCTGTATACTTCATCGAAACTTTCATCACTTCGAGATAACTTCATGACATCTCGAACAGTATTAATACATTCCAAGGTTGTTTTTTTTTTTTAAGCCTGAGAGAAAAGCATTACAAATTTCCACTGAATCTATAATTTTAATAACAAGGGAAGTGACAAAGATAATGAAAATCGATTAACTTTAGCATCAGCATCAGATTCTTCAAGCTAAATTCCTAAAAGAACACAATTGAATGTTCATAAATACGTACACCTGAAAAGTCAAAAGGGCCGACGTGCTTCAGGATGAATAAAGCTAGCATAGTGGGTAAAACACGGACAGTCAGTACTTCTCGCTTGGGGACCCGCGTACAAAACTGATCAATTCTTTCACTTATGAAATATCGTCTGTCGCTATGGTCACGTTTTGCATTGCCTCTTGAGTCATAAGGTAGGTTTTGATTTTCCCGATTTTCTTAAAATTTATACAATTTTATTTTCCACCTCAATTTTATGTGGGTGCTCAGCACCACCAAAAAATTGTTGGGAAGTGCACGAGTCCCGGAGCAGCCATGGCGTCGGTGCCCTTGGTGAGCAGTAAAGTCGTAGACGAGAGACTACAGCCAGCGTCCGAACCTGATCCCGCGCATGCGCAAAGCCAGATCTACCTCATATCCCTCCGCATGCGCAGGGTCTTAGCGCGTTCGCAGCGTCTGCTATACAACTCATATTACGTATGCACAAAGCTTGCTCCCCTCCCTCCCCACGCTCCATCAACTAAGTGTTTTCTCTTCTGATGTTGCATTTGCTTTTATGAGTTTAAATACGTGCATGCGAAATCCCCTTGTTATTTTGTTATGTCGTGTATTCATAAAAATTATACGGCGTTAAATGTCTGCCGCTGCTTCTCACTCTGTTTGGAGGAAAAAAGACGCCATATTCACTAACCAAAAATTCTATGAACTGTGCATTCATTCGGTATTGGCAATATTTTCGCACAACAGTCGGTTTTGGAGAATAATATTTATATCGCTGTAAAATGAAGTGCAAGTAAAATTATGCAAATAACGCCATTTCAAAATAAAACTTAAAGAAACATAGTTGGATTTCGCAATTGTCTTCGCGCGTTCACTAGCGTCTGTTCTCTGGACAGCACTGTTGGTCAATCACATGGTATTGTTGGTGACAAAAATGTAGTGTCAACTTTGTATCTTCAAGCACTCGAATGAAACTTTTTCATTAAGTATGGATCGTCTGTAAGTGCCGCCGTGTTATTTTTATGCGCTAAGCGAGTCCACACAGTTATTTGCGTGTTCTGTTGAGTCTCCCGTATGTTTTTATGTGCTACGTATCTAGTCATTATGTACCGCAAATGAATGAAACTTTCAAAATGTCATTTATGTGCAGTTTCTGTGACAAACAATTTGAAACGACATTTTTCGAACATTCGGATGGTAGAAAAAGGGATATAAAATTCAAGCCGGCCGCGGTGGCCGAGGGGACAGAGGCGCTTCAGTCACGGTCCGCACGGCCACTACGGTCGGGGGTTCGAATCCCCCCTCGGGCATGGATATTTGTGCCGTCCTTAGTTGTAGTTAGTTGATAAGTAGTTTGTAAGCTTAGGGACTGATGACCCCGTAGTTAAGTCCCATAAGCTATACAAAGATTTCAACATTTGAATTTTAAAAATTCAAGGGACATCAAAGCCTCCAGCTAAAATGAAAGCAGATTTCACAAAGAGGGCGTAAGCTGTCGAAAAACTGACGTCTTTAGAGACGAGCGGCGCGTGAAGGCAATGTGAAGGAGGCTTTGCGCATGCGCGGATTAGGCCAGGCGCGCACTGGCGATTTTCCGTCGCGCGATTTATTTGTCGCAGGAATGGAACACGGCGGCTCGAATATGAGCGCGCGCACGCGCGACAAAAAAGTAGCGGCGATTTAAAAAAGGCAACCGGCACTATTTCACGCGCGACGCGATTGTCGCAGGTTTGGACTGAATCACAGGCTACAGCACGGGGCCGTGCGCACTAGCGAAGCGATTTCTCAGTCGCTCCCGCTCTGTGTAGCATATAAGTGAGTTCAGTGCGCCAGAAGCTTGTCTGATGACGGGACTTGTGCTACGGGTGACACTGTAGGTTGTTTTGTCGATTCAGAAAGACTAATTAGAGAAGTAGGAACAGCGACGAGGTAAATTAAAAGAATATAGTGATCGCAATTTGAAAGAGAAACTATGGGGAGAAGTATGCTGTGGCCTAATTAGGAACTGGACTGAACTGTCTGGACCAGAAAAGAATAACAAAGGTATTTCATGTTTCACTTATTTTATTCATTCATGTAGACATCACAATTATAATAGTTTAAATTTTGTCATAAGGCCAAGATCAGGGCCGGATCTAGGTTATTTCCCAAGGGGGCAGGCTTAAATTTGCCGCCCCTTCTTTCACCCGCCCCCCCCCCCCCCAGTAAGAATCGACTTTTTGACGCTAATTGGGTTACGTATTTCTAAATAAATATCAAAATCTCACAACATGAACTTATCTATCGGACCAAACTGCGTGGTCATCAGTCCGTAGCTTACAAACTAGGTAAACTAACCTAAGGACAAACAAACACACCCATGCCCCAGGGAGGACTCGAACCTCCACGGCGAGCAACCGCGCGCTTCGCAGCGAGACGCTTTAGACCGCTCGGCTACTCCACCGCGGCAAAACTGTTTCTGATATCATCATAGTTTAGAGAAGCAGCTCTTTTGTGCTCTATGGATATTACACTCAGATTTGTAAGCAGTTGTGCTCCTCAAGTGCATTTAATTAGTTTCAGCTTGCTAAAACTTCTTTCCCCAGACGAAACAGAAACTAGAATGGTAAGATATATTTTAACGCTGTAGTATGGTTGGGATACCCCCCTATCAATTTATTTTTATAAATTAAACTTAATGTTGATGATGCAGTGGACTCTTGCAAGGCTCTGTCTACTGCCAACGCATGTTGTCAGAAACTTTCAACTTCAAGTTCTTACTCGCTAAGATCTTCCGCTGCTTTGGCCTTCAAGTCCTCCACCTCCATTACTCGAATTTGCACACCACACAGAAAACAAATTTTTGCACCAATTTTCTCAAGTGCGGTAAACCTGGTACTAAGTTCTGTCAATTATTTCATATTTTTCCTGTGAATGTTGGATACTTCATCCTCACAAAGCTCATCGGCCATTTTCTTCTTTCTTCGAATCCTTTTTTCGGAGAATACCGTTGATACCTAATTATCTCCTGCTAGCACATTGGCCTCAGAAATAGCTTCAGAGGTACAAGAATCCCGAGAAGTTTTGAGAAAGCCCAAAAGTCCTTGAATGTTTCGAACAGCTTTATCAATTGTAAAGTATTAACTTCGTAGAAACTGATTAACATGAGTAATTTATTTTAATATTGCATACCAGAAACAAGTTAAAGTAATGAATTTGAGTTTTCTCATATTTTTAAAAATAAATCTTGTCTCTGATTTTCTTTCTGGTGTTGACAATTTATAAGCTTCAAAACTTAGTGAAAATGCTTGTAAACAGCTTCAACCGCATCTACTCTTGCAGATCACCTAGTCTTGCTGAATGTCTGCTGAATTTGCTACTACTAAATTTAAAGAGTGAGCAGCACATGGTACGAAATAGGCCAGTTCATTCTTCTGAAGTATTCTTGACTGGACCCCTTTGTACTTTCCAGCCATGTTTGCCCCATTGTCATGAGATTGCCCAACCCATCTTGTTCCAATTTTTGCAGTATCTCTTGACTAAGGCCTTCTCCTGTTTTGTCAGTAAAACATTCCATAACCTCTGAGTCATTCGACTTGGCATATCGAATTACTTGTGTCATCTGCGCATTGTGGTTGATGTCTGGAGTGCAGTCAAACATCAGTGAAATATATTTATAAGCTAAAATTTTTTTAATTATATCTTGTTTTATTTTGTCAGCAATCAAGTCACGGAACTCGTATATTTTTGTAAAAATAGCTAATCTGGCCTTTTTTGTGGCGTTCAATAGGCAGATGAAGGAGGACACTATAGTATGATATGAGATCAATTGTATTTAGAAATGTGCCGCTATGTGGATCACCAAAATCACCATCTTCTTTTGTTTAAAAGGACTTCCTTGCTTAGCTAGAAAAAGGACAGCATCAATAAATTGTCGGAGGACATCAAAAGAGTCTAAAGAAGGGCAGCTTGTTTTGTATTGTCGTGATACAGGTGAGACAGTGTCACGGAAATGATACAGGATCTGGGATGGGAATCATTAGAACAAAGGCGTTTATCGCTGCGACGTGGGCTACTTAACGAAACTACAATCGTCAACATTCTCCTCCGAATGCGAAAATATATTGTTGCCTCCGACTTACATAAGTAGAAAAGATCATCTGAATAAATACGTGAAATCAGAGCTCGAACAGAGAGATTCAGATGTTCTTTCTTCCTGCTCGCTATTCGAGAATGGAATGGGAGAAATAGTATAAAAATGGTCCGATGAACCCTCTGTCAGGCAGTTAAATGTGGTTTATAGAGTATCCTGTGTAGATGTCTATCAATTCCACCGCTACCGAGAGAGGGCTCTAGATCCTTAATGCTTTTGACTTTCAATAAGAAGTGTGCGCATCTGAAATACTTTTTTTTTTCATATAAGGACTGGAACGTTATTAAAATTCACCTGTTCTACAAATATTACCTCGATATGAAATATGAATATTCATTTATATGAAAAAGGAAATCTATGTAAATTAATAAACATTGTGCATTTAATTATGCAATAACGCAAACATCTCCCTCATTCTGACTAACATCTAATAGATTTTTAAAGTTTGATTAGCTGAAGTGCTTGTGACAGGGCAACACTGAAGTCAGTAACCAGGAATTTTGGTTTCATTAAATGACCAACTTAAACCCGCGGCTTCGCTCGCGTATTGGTTGATTATATTTCCTTATTCGTATGCTTATCCTTACATTGAAAGAGCCGAAGACATTGTAGTACGCATAGACCAAAGATATGGTCTGTGGCATCACGTTCCTCTGTCTGTAACCTCCTTGCTATAGAGTCTCAAACGTCATCGCTGGCCTTCAGTCCAATTTATATATATATATATATATATATATATATATATATATATATATATATATATATATATATATATATATATAATTTCACGAATTTCAACCACCATATCTTCCGCCCCCTGGAACTGCTATGGTGACTTCGGACAACAATTACACATAGACCATTTGTTTCCGTAGTGTTCGCTGCAGAGCGAAATATTAACACACGCGTAGAATTTTATATACACCGATAACTTTCCATCCCAATATACTCCACCCTTTTATCATTATCAACCCTCAAGCAACAATGCAACCAATAAAACCATTTTCAAAGAGTAAATATAACTTTCAACTTTGTTCCATATTTCGCGTTATATTCTTCAAATTACTAAATATCTATCAGATCGCTATAAAACCGTGCCTGAAACCTTCTTCACGTATAAATTAGTAACTGTACAATTATGTAAGTCTCTACGTCTTGTCGTTCGGACGCGATAAGCTTACGCCGAACAGACATTAACATTTATATATATATATATATATATATATATATATATATATATATATACGATCGCCATAAAACAGTGCCTTAAGCCTTCCCCGGGTAGACATTAGTAACTGTACAAATTTTTAGGTCTTTATGTCTTGGGGTTCAGACATGATAAACGTACACCGAACAGACATTCACTTTTATAGATATAAATAGAAGATTTGGTATGTTACATAACAGCGCCTCTATCGGATCGTTGCTATACTATGCTGCAATTCAAGCGTAGCATACACCAGAAACTACAAATTACGATATATTTTTTACACTGATCCGATTTTGATTAAATGACGATTATAGGTTGCCCCAAGGTACTCTCAGTTGACCTATGAAACCCCATGAAAATTCGTACAGTACTCTTAAAGATTTGCTGTACTACATAGTACTTATAAGCGTACTATACAGATAAAACTTCAAATTACGATATCTTTCCTTCCTCTTATCCAATTTTGATCAAATGAAGCGTATGTTACTCTCCAAACTGTTCAAACTGTTGTAAATTTACATGTGGAAAGCCATGAAAGTTCGTGTAGTACTTTTGGAGATTATCCTCAACAAACAGACGTACACAATGGCTTTTAAACAAATGATTACATTATGATATCTTTATTTTCTCTGATCCTATTTTAATTATTGAAGCGTTTATGTAACTGCACGATATGCTCAAGTTACGTGTGAAAAACCCCTGAAAATTCGTCATATAGTTTAGGAGATAAACGTGTTCAAAGAGACAGCCAGACATGACGGTAGTTGATAAAATATTTCAAATTACGATTTTTTTTTTTTTTTTTTTTTTTTTCGTTATTCGATTTTTATGAAACGAAGTCTGTATCTTGTCCAGTGTTACGCTCAAATTACCTGTGGAAATCCCGTGCAAATTCGTGACATATTCTTGGAGATAAGTGGTTTTTATTAGTTGAACAAACAAACACAACGGCTAATGAAAACACTTAAAATTACTATATCTTTTGTTTCCGTGATCCGATTTTGATAAAATTATGCCTATATGTTGACCCAAACTTTTCTCTTGTTTCCTGTGAAAACCGCATGAAGATTCGTCCAATAGTTTTGAACATTGAAGTGAACAGCGAGATGCCTACATTTACAGATTTATTATTAGTATAGATTTCGATAATTTTTGCAGTCATTTTACTTTCAGTAATTCTGTGTCAGTTAATTTCATTCAATTATACCACAAAGATACATTCTGTAAAAATAAAAATAAAAAAATAAGAAAATAAATAAAGAAAAAAAAGGAGGGTCAAAATTTGCCCCCCTCTAAATTCTGCCGTCTTCTAAATTCTGCCGCCCTGCCACCCTCCCCCCCCCCCCCCCCTTGATACGGCCCTGCCAAGGTACTGATCCTTGTGGAGTCAGAAAGTAGTTAGTAAAATAATCTCTTATTTGCATACCACACGCAATAGCCTTTTTCCTACAGTCTTCACAGCCTTGCAGAAGGCATTCGTGCGAATCGTCCTCGGTTCGTCCACCGTCATTTCGTCTTACGTAATTATGTAGAATACTTTTAAGATTATATCTGAAAATCCAACATCGACATCAATAGGTCGATGAAATATTCTCTATTTGTTAGCCAAAATCTCGAAAGTGCATTCCACCATTCTACGAGCACGACAATGTCTATAATTAAAAATACGGTATTTCACTGACAGGTTTCTCTTAGAGTATGGCCGCAGAATATGTCTAAACAGTGCAAATGCTTCATCTCCTACAAAATTAAAAGGTTGAGGTTCTCCTTCCTCTCGTGTGGTAATTTTTAGGAATTTGGAATGTTTAACTGATTATATTTCAGTCTTTGATAGAAGTTGGATTTCTTGAACACATTAGAATCCCTATTGGCTCCGTTAGGAGCCCACGTCTATCATAGTGAAACAATATCGTCCACTACGACCAAAGTATTGTAGAAAAATATTTTTCTTAATTACAAAACTGAGTCACTGTCAGCAGGCTTATTCAGTCTTACATGTTTACCGTCCACAGCACCAATGCAATTTGGAAAGTCAGTTCTGTCTAAAAACTGTTTAGCAATAATCATCCAATCACCTTCTGTTTTTTTTTTTTCTGCCATATTAAGAGGTTGTAGACATTTCCGCAACTGCTTGCATGTATCCTTCAGAATTTATTTGTTGTGGCTCACAGTAGATATTCGTAGTGTAATAAGCGAAATAGAGTTGGCTACTGATTTGATGTTTCGACTCAATGAATCGAGTCAGCGAACTGTTCGACTGAGTCGAAACTTGAATCGGCACTGTTTCGAAACAACGAATCTTGTGATTCATGTATCGGACGCAAGATACCGTTTTGCTGTCCGTCTGCCTGGGTGAGTTCGACACAGCGCCCAGGCGTTCAATGGGTTTGAAGTTGTTCCCCTAACGTGCCACGCGAGATTTTGAATTATGCTACCGGTACCCTTCAACAGAGGTTTGAAAACTGGGATACCACCGAGAAAAGTTGTGACGTCCTTCGGTGTTTGAGGTCGTTTCGCGCGAACTAAGCGTTGTTATGCATTGTTGCTGCATCTATGCTAGATGAACGCATCTTTTCGAAGCAAGGGCAAATAATTTCAGTGAGAAGAAACCGCATTCTCAGTAAGATGTCAAAAATAACGTTTTTTAATTTCAATTTAAAAAAACTGTAAATGAATCAATTTAATTTGACTAACTGAAGATAAATCTGATTATTAGAATATCTATCTGGTCATTGAAAAATTTTAGTTCAGTTTTGTTGTTTCGTCACGTAAATTGTGTTAATAACTGCAGTAATGTCTGTTGATTGCGTTAAATATGTGTCAGGAACAAATATTAAATATTTTGTTTATATTGACTGGTTAGAAAAGTTATTCATTTCTGGATGCACGTAGACATTTGAACCATGATCTTTCTTGTTTTATTTAAACTTAATTCTGGAATTTTGAAGGTTGGAAAAAATTTCATGATTCTCGAATTCGAACATTACTGTTTTGTGGTTTCTTTGTTACAATATTTTTTGTTTGAAAATACGAGTAACTTAGGAAACATTTACGCTTTAACACGGTTGTAAAATCGTAGTAGCAAACAAATTCTGTGCCGTTCAGTTAAGTCTAGTGAATAACGTAATAAAAGCATGTTGATATTCCATAGATGTTTCGTGTGCCGAAGTAGTTAGTCGACTCACTACGGCACCCTGCAGCTGCCGCGGTTCACGTGAATCAGGGGAAGTAGCGCGGCACACGACTCTGCATCACGCCAGATGTTTCGTGTGCCGAAACAGTGACTCGACTCACTAGATTCAAATGATCCGTATGTGAAATGATCCGAACTGCCCATCACTAAAGCGAAAGTTATTTCTAGTTGCAAGGTACCTGGAAGCTTTTGAGTTACAATCGGATGTACCCAGTAACGACATTTGCGCTGTTTTTCTCTCTTCTTCGTAGTAAAACGGCCACCAAACAAGCTGTTTCGATGAAATCCATGCTGGTACTGAGAGTGGCTGCGATTTCCCTGTCACTGTGTGCGCAGTACAATGTACAGCCGCGACAGCGAATTTTTCGTCGCCCAGACTGAAAAATCGCCTTTGCGCGCCTAGCCTAAGGCGCGCTTTGCGCATGCGCGGACAGAAGTGCGGACGCTGGCTGTAGAGCCTCGTCATAGACAGACTTCCGAAGTGCAGGCGCCCTCGGCGACATGCTAAAGTGGAGGTCTCCATTCGGAGATTAAACAGGTAACTCCATACGGCGTGTAGACCCTCTTGGAAGATGTTGCATTCGTACTTGGTTGCCAACAGGCACGTATTAACGTATTAGCAAACCAGTCCCTGCAAACAGCAACGTCAGTGTGATCACAAGGGGCGAGTGAGAGGATAAAACAGAAAAACCGTTAGTATAGCAGCTCCGGAGAGGGCGTGGCCAAATGGCGTTTAACATTGCTGTTGTTGACCATACTGCGGAACTCTCCGACGTTTTCTTTTCAGCTGAAAAATGTTGCTACTAAATATGAAATTGTTAGTGCAGAAACAGTCACATCCTCATCCTGCAGTGCAGAGGGGTCACGGCAGAAACGTGGCTCGCTAGAGGCCTCGGGGAGGTAGCAAGCCACAAGTTAGTTTGGTTGAAACATAGCGGTAGCCAATAGGAAGTTGCTGGGCACCTGTAACTGCGGAAAAATAGTGCGCCCATACTAGCCTTAAAAAAAAAAATCAGTATCTAGCAGGAGTTCTCAGTCGGGAGAGTTGGTCGCCTGTCGCCGGATCCGTGTCATCCGCCACCATTCTTTGGTAAGCTCCACAAAGGTATGTTTCTCGAAGGCCGCGGTGGAGTAGCCGAGCGTTCTAAAGCGTCTCGCTGCGGAGCGCGCGGTTGCTCGCCGTGGAGGTTCGAGTCCTCCATGGGGCTTGGGTGTGTGTGTTTGTCCTTAGGTTAGTTTACCTTAGTTTAAGTAGTTTGTAAGCTACGGACTGATGACAACGCAGTTTGGTCCGATAGATTTACAAACATTTGAACATTTGTTTCTCGAAGGGAGTGCGTCTCTCCGTGTAACGTTGCTACGAAGATTAGCTGTATCAGGCTTCTTCCCCGGGGACCTAGACACTGACTTCTGTTGTGGAAACAGATGTGTCCATTGCTTTAGTTAATGATTAGAATAAGGTGTAGTATTAACAGATGAGATTAAATAAATATATTTGTCATACCCGTGAGCTCTCCAAGTCCCTTGTGCAAGTATCTAATCGAGTCTCAAAACCCGCATTTCTCGTAGACATCTGCTACATGTATGGCACTGATATAAGAATCACTGGCTGCTTTGGCTTGTCTCTCTCTCTCTCTCTGCAATCACTCCTTTCCGCTCCGGACTTGCAGACTGACAACAACATCCCTTCCTCTCTCCTACGTTAGGACACGACAAAGTTGTGTACTGACAAAAGACTGGAAGAAACAGATACCTGGGCACCACCATGTGTCATTACTGTTGCGTATCTTCTGTTCAGACTAAATATTCCAAAGGAAAAGGGTGCTGCAAGGGCTCTATGGGACTCGTTGCAGCGGTCCCCGCGGGCAGAAATACACTACTGGCCATTAAAATTGCTCCACCAAGAAGAAATGCAGATGACAAACTAGTATTCAATAGACAAATATATTACACTAGAACTAACATGTGATTACCTTTTCACGCAATTTGGGTGCATAGATCCTGAGAAATAAGTACCCAGAACAACCACCTCTGGCCGAAATAACGGCCTTGATACGCCTGGGCATTGAGTCAAACAGAGCTTGGGTTGCGTGTACAGGTACAAATGCCCATGCAGCTTCAACACGATACGACAGTCCATCAAGAGTAGTGATTGGCGTATTGGGACGAGCCAGTTGCTCGGCCACCATTGACTACACGTTTTCAGTTGGTGAGAGATCTGGAAAATGTGCTGGACAGGGCAGCAGTGGAACATTTTATGTATCCAGAAAGGCCCGTACAGGACCTGCAACATGCGGACGTGCATTATGCTGCTGAAATGTAGGGTTTCGCAGGGATCGAATGAAGGGTAGAGTCACGGGTGGTAACACAGCTGAAATGTAACGGCCACTGTGCAAAAGTGCTGTCGATGCGAACAAGAGGAGATCGAGGCGTGTAACCAATGGCATCCCAAACAATCACGCCGGATGCTACGCCAGTATAGCGATGACGAATACACGCTTCCCATGTGCGTTCACCGCGATGTCGCCAACCAAGGATGCGACCATCATGATGCTGTAAATAGAACCTGGATTCATCCGAAAAAATTACGTTTTGCGATTCGTGCACCCAGATTCGTCGTTGCGTCCACCATCGCATGCGCTATTGTCTGTGATGCAGCGTCAAGGGTAACCGCAGCCATGATCTCCGAGCTGATGGTCCATGCTGCTGCAAACGTCGTCGAACTGTTCGAGCAGATGCTTGTTGACTTGCAAACGTCCCCATCTGCTGACTCAGGGATCGAGACTTAGCTGCACGATCCGTTACAAGCCATGGAGATAAAATGCTGTCATCTCGACTGCTAATGATACGAGAGGATCCAGCACGGCGTTTCGGTATTGCCCTCCTCAACCCACCAATTCCATATCCTCCTTGGATCGCGACCAACGCGAGCAGCAATGTCGCGATACGATAAACCGCAATCGCAATAGGCTACAAACGTGATGGTACGCATCTCTTCTCCTCGTAGGAGGCATCATAACAACGTTTCACCACGCAACGCCGATCAACTGCTGTTTGTGTATAGGATATCGGTTGGATACTTTCCTCATGTCAGCACATTGTCGGTGTCACCAGCAGCGCTAACCTTGTGTGAATGCTCTGGATAGCTAATCATTTGCATATCCCAGCATCTTCTTCCTGTCGGTTAAATGTCGCGTCTGTAGCACGTCATCTTCGTAGTGTAGAAATTGTAATGGCCAGGAGTTTATTTCTACATTACATCCTAGCCGGGTCACTCCCACCTCAGATTCAAGTCTTCCCTCGGTCATAAGTTTGTGTGTGTGTGTGTGTTCTCTACTGGAAGCTAATATAAGTGCTTTTGTAACAGCGTCCCACAAGAAAAATATCTGATCTATAGAATATCAAGTTCCAGTAGGTCACTCCCCGAAGAGAAACAGCTCGCAGTTTCCACTGTTTATTTATTTTTCATCGATTCCATGTATTTACTATGACATAGAGCACGATCATGTATATTTCCCAAAATGGTGCATTTTACTTGTCTGTCTAACGAGTTACATCATAATGCTGGATTAATTGTACAAATTTTCCTTCTGTTGACAAGTTGATTGTGAAGGTGATGGTTGAAGCACGTTACATAAAACAATCTTTCGGAGCATAGACGATGATATTCCGTTACTACCAGAACAAATCATCCCGCGATGGGAAACGTGGATGTCTGCAGTGATTTGCTACTTCGGACAATAACAAGCTGTTAAGAGGGTTATTTCTACATTTTATTCTAAAAAAATATAGCCTAGTTCAAACTGCCTAAAATACTCTAGACAGCAATAAATACGGAGTAACCTTGTCTGCCGGCGGCAAGTATTTCAGTTCTACTCCTAGTTTTGTATTAAAATGACTTCAAAACTACAGCCTGTAAACTTGATTCTATTTCTGAAAGAGTAGGTCAAATAGTGAAGCTAAAAGTTCAGAACATGGTTCAATGAACAAGTTTAAGCAGTAAGCGCACTGAAGTTTCGAGCAACGTGTCGCCAACAGCGGAGCTTATTACCGCTCTTGTACGTACGTGCACTATTAACTTGCTACCAGGCAGAGAGAAATTTCTCCCGCTACAAGCTTATTTTACGAGACGACTTTCATCCGAGTGCATGAAACATTACAGTGATTGTGACACGTGAGAGACAGATGGTAAGGGGAAAACTAAACGTCAGTATAATAGTTTTCCGTAAATTAAAATAAAACACAAATTTTTCGTATGATCTCAATTGTTCATATATTTGTGATCCTTTTGGAGCAAATCGCTAAAGTCACTGGTCCCTAGAATTTCAAACTTCTTGCATTAACTAAACTAACTTACGCCAAGGACGATACATGCTGGTATCTTCTGGAATGTGCCCGCCTTGGACAAAGAAAACTCCACATTTATTACTTCATAAGAGAAAAATCCTCTGCAAAGGACCTACGGTCAAACCTCATCGGTATGTTGAACCTTTAATTTTGATATCACAATATATGCACAACGTCAGCTTACGAGATCTGATCCAAAAATTCCGGAACGTCCGTAATTTCTTGCCAGTGGAGTGTTGGAGCGAAATGCTTTTGGCAACCCTGCACACGCCCGTCAGCCTGAGCATTAGGGATAAAGTGGGTGCAAAAATTATTATCTGAAAACAAGATATTATGAGCGTGTAGGAAATTAAATTTCAGTGGAGTTTTCATTAATTAAAAATCGATTTGAGATTGCAAAATTTGCCCAAAACATTCGCAGTAAGTATATTACGAAATTATTCAAAAAAATGCTTGTACGAAAAAACTCAAAATGTTCAACATTTTTCGAGAATGAATATTTTCGGCCGCGGTGGAATAGCCGAGCGGTCTAAAGCGTCTCGCTGCGGAGCGCGCTGTTGCTCGCCGTGGAGGTTCGAGTCCTCCCTGGGGCATGGGTGTGTGTGTTGTCCTTAGGTGAGTTTACCTAGGTTTAAGTAGTTTGTAAGCTACGGACTGATGACCACGCAGTTTCGTCCGATAGATTTATAAACATTTGAAACATTTTGAATATTTTTCGAGATTTGTCGAAAATTTGCTACAGTTGCTCAGGGAATCAACCTAGAGTAACGGTATTGGTCTGTTTTATTCGTGAAGTGTTATAATATCAGGCTATTAAATAGATGTTTTTAATTTTGTAAATTATTGGTATCAAAAAATGACATTGAAAAATTGTCACTTTTTGGGCCAATTTTCTTTAACTGACTATTTCTATTTTATGAAAGAAAATGTTAATGAAATATGAAATTTCCTGGTAGATTAAAATTGTGTGCCGGAGTCGGGACTCGAACCTGGGACCTTTGCCTTTCGCGGGCAAGCGCACTACCGACAGTGCTATCCAGACACGACTCACGATGCTGCCTCACAACTCTATTTCCGCCAGTACCAGAGTTGTGAGGTGGCATCGTGAGTCGTGTCGGGTCAGCACAGTCGGTAGTGCGCTTGCCCGCGAAAGGCAAAGGTCCCAGGTTCGAGTCCCGGTTCCGGCTCACAATTTTAATCTGCCAGGAAGTTACATATCAGTGCACACTCCGCTGCAGAGTCAAGGTTTCATTCTTTAATGAAATATGTTGCCGTCATTTTTTCACAGATCTTCAAACAAGTAGTGATGCTCGAGGACCAAAAAGTTTCAAATGTTTGTACAGCTTATGTGACTTAATTACGGGGTCATCAGTCCCTAAACTTACAAACTACTTACGAACTAGGACGGCACAAATATCCATGCCCTAGGGGGGATTCGAACCCCCGACCGTAGTGCAGGACTTTCTGGGACCGAGATAAATATTTTGACATCAAAATGTGTAGTGGACATAATTTACTTTTTACAGCGATGTGCTTCATGGAGCTTAATATTGAATACTTGCATTAGTAAGAAAAGATACTGGGATGTATTGCATTCTTTTCAAGTATTACTAACCGATTGGTAATGTGAAGCATGCTAAGTGCCTTGAGCTAAAGCGGGCGAGCGAACCGTAGGGAAAGAGGAACGGGGAGGAGCCGGAATAGACTGGCGCGGGTTCTCTCTGAGAACACTAAACGGCCCGCACATGTAAAATCTTTGATATATTTTTCGAAACATGTTTTTTTCTTCTTTTGGTACTTCTTTCTTTCTTTTTTATAAGCCTGCATAAAGACAGTCTAAAGCTGACTGTATAATCCAGTTACGACTTCACAGAAGAGGTCTTTTGCTTGCAAGAAATGAGGTTGAGAGTTCGTTCTCAAAACCCTCGGGAAGACGTTTTGTGGCCAAAAACAAACTGAGAAATT
Organism: Locusta migratoria; assembly: GCA_026315105.1. Lineage (NCBI taxonomy): Eukaryota > Metazoa > Arthropoda > Insecta > Orthoptera > Acrididae > Locusta > Locusta migratoria. The sequence goes on along the minus strand of CM048748.1, from coordinate 438,337,155 downwards.
TTGTCACTTTGTGCACATTTTCGCCTATTACTCGGATACCATGCATCTTGCAGAATTACGTTTTGCGTGAAAGGGAAGAAAACGGTGCAGGAAGCCTACGGTGTGAATAATTAAGTCGTATTCAAGATTTCCAGTGGTGTCTCAAAAAAGGCCCTTGGACGTCTATCGAAGTCGCTACTGTCAGAGCCATCAGCCGAGTTGTGTTTGCCAAACGAAAACTGACTGTCCGACAGATCGCAAAAACATGTAACATTTCCGTTGTATTGTGTCATGAAAACGAATATTCGCAGACGGGGCTTCCAGCAATAGGCGAATCAAGGCAGCTTTCCGGAGAGGAAACGGCCTTGGGAAGCGGTGGATCAAGTTTAGAGGAGGTTGTTCCGAATGAGACCACGGTCCGTAAGTGAAATGTAAGAGTAGAAGTCACAAGGTAGACAAAGTTCCAGAGTGTTTTCAAACAAGCCTCGTACTGCATGTGCAGAACGTTTTTCTTGGTTGATCATGGTATTCACCATAATGGAGGCCTTTGAGCGAAATGTTAAAACAAGTTAAGTCGCAATGCACGCTCCAAAATAGTAAATCGGAAACGTGGAAAAAGGCTATATTTCTGGAGACGTAGCACGGGCTATTCAATGCTCTTATAAACATATCGACATGCGGCACATATAATAAAGTGTAAAATCCAAGTAAAAAACGATTTAGTAGAGATTAGGATATATCGGTATTACATGATTACTTAGTAAAGTACTGGCAGGAAACGAACATTGAATCGTCAGTGAAGAGAAATATCGATGCTTTTTGTTAGCTTTTAAAACTACATCTACATATAAACTCCGAAATTCATCGTAAGGTGCGTGGTGGAGGATACACTGTACCACTATTGGCCTTTTTCTTTCCTATTCCACTCCCAAATATGCCTCCGTACGAGCACTAATTTCTCTTATCTTGTCTTTATGATTATTACACAAAATGTAAGTAGGCGGCAGCAAGCTCATTCTGCAGTCAGCTTCAAATTCCGGCCCTATAAATATCCTCAGCAGAATTTCTCGATTAGGACGTCGTCTTACCTCCAGTGATTCCCATTTCAGTTCTCGGAGCATTTCTGTGACACTCGCGCATTGGTCGAATCTATCAGTAATGAACCTCGCTGCTCGCCTCTGAACTGCCTCTATGTCTTCCTTTAAACTAATATGTTGCAGGTCCCAAACACTTCACCAGTACTCAAGACGTTGTCGTACAAGCGTTTCATACGCGGTCTCCTTTACAGATGATGTACATATTTCCAAAATTCTCCCAATAAACCGACGTCGGTTGTGCGCCTTACTCACAACTGTCCTTACATGTTCGTTCCATTTCATATCGCTCTGCAATGTTTCGCCTAGATATTGTAACGACGGGAATGCATCAAGAAGCTAACTACTATTGCTGTATTCGATCATTATGGGATTGTTTTACCTACTCATGTGCAACACCTTACATATTTCTGCATTTAGATCTAGCTATTATTCTTCACACCAACCAGAAATTTTGTCTAAGTCATCCTATTACAGTCAATTAAAACGACACCCTCCCATACATCACAGCATCATCAGCAAACAGCCGCAATTTACAAGTTACTCTATCCATCAGATCCTGACGATACACTCATCTCTGCTGAACATTCGCCATCAAGAACAACGTACTGCTTTCTATTACTTAGGAAGTCTTCCGGAGTCACAAATCTGTGAACCTGTTCCATATGCTCATATGTTCGTTAGCAGTCTGCCGTCTGGCACCGCGTCAAATGCCTTCCTGCAATCGAGATAAACTCAATCTGCCTGTTGCCCTTCATCCATGGCTCGCAAGATGTCACGTGAGATAAGTTTCACACTAACGATCTTCCGTAACCCAGTGTTGACTTATGGAAAGAACCGTACCCGTCTCAAAGAATTTTAGTATATTTTAGCTCAGAACATGCTCCATAATTCTCCAGGAAACTGGTGTCAGCGATATTGGCCTGTAATTATGTGGGTCAGTTCTTTTACCTTTCTTACAAACGGGAGTCAAATTCAAATGTTCAAATGTTTGTACAACTTATGGAGCTTAACTACGGGGTCATCAGTCCCTAAGATTACAAACTACTTATGAACTACCTAAGACTAAAGACGGTACAAATATCCATGCCAGAGGGGGGATTCGAATCCCCGACCGTAGTGGCCGTGCTGACCGTGACTGGAGCGCCTCAGTCACCTCGGCCACCGCGGCCGGCCAAACGGGAGTCACATGCGCTTTCTTTCCAATCGCTAGGAACTTTGCGCTGGATTAAACATTCGTGATAAATGCAAGCTAAGTAACGGGCCAACACCGCAGAATTCTCTTTGTGAAACCGAACTGGTATTCCATTCCGGCCAGGCGACTTTCTTGTATTCTTCTCTCTCAGCTGCGTCTCTACACCGTAAATACCTATTAATATGTCCCCCATTTGGGAGTTTGTGCATCAAATGATGCTACGTTTGTACGGTCCTCCTGTGTGAAAGAATTCGTAAGGGTTAAATTTAGAACTTGAGCTTTCCGTTTGCTTTTTTTCTATTACTGCCCAGGAATGATGAACGAGTCACTGGATAGTGGCCTTTGACCCGGATATCGATTTCATGTAGTAGGACCAGATTTTTTCGGGTTCTCGGAAAGAACTTTTGCTAAGACGTGGCGGTGGTAATAATTGTGTGCTTCACGCATCCATCTTTTTATAGACGCACGAATCTCTAGTAACTTTTGTCTGTCATCATTTGCGTGTTCTTTTTTGAACCGAGAGTGCAACAGCCTATGCTTTCTCGGTAGCTTTCTAACATTATTATTATACCATGTTGGATGTATCTCATCCTTAATCGACTTTAAAGGTACATATTTATCCATCCCTTTACTTACGATGTATTTAAATGAAGACCACCATTCCTCTATATTTATTGTAGCGGATTTGAACTGGCAAAAACAGAAAACGGCAAGTCTCTTGATGAACTGCTCGCTATACTCACAAATCCCCCCGAGTTATGCAGAAACAGAGGAGAGAAAAGAAGCTTTTCAAGGAAGAGACGCCGCTTCTCAGAACCGCGGAAGCTTTGAGGGAAAAACTTCAAAGCAAAAGAGAGCCAGGAAAAAATATAAACAGTTCTGTCTAAATGTAGAAGTCGCTGTGGGCCCGCTTTTTATTTGCGAAAGAGGTAAACATACAACTTGAGCGGTTAATTAGTACGCCTTAAGTGTCCGCTTCACGTTTATGTGGAATGGGAATGTCGCTTGTAGAGATGTCAAAAGGTAGGTAGCTGTTTGTTTACGTATGTACATAATATGAAGGTAGAAGTAGGATGAAGTTTCGGTTCCGCATTCACGTGGAATGAGTGTATCGCTTCTAGAGAGGTCAAGGATAAGTAGCTGTTTACTGAAGAATGTCCATATTATGAAGGTAAGGAGTAGAAAGTTGTTTGCCTTTTCCTTCATCTGTGGTGGCGTACACAATGAAGAGCCAAAGAAACTGGTAGAGGCATGCGCGTACAAACACAGAAATATGTAAGCATGAGAGGACAGCGCTGCGGCGGGCAACGACTATGTAAGACAGTAAGTTGTCTGGCGCAGTATAGTGGGACGGTTTATTGTCTTCGCTACTACCTTATGTTAGCTCGGTTTCGTAGGTTATTATACTTATGTTTATGTTGATAAATGATTTCAAATGTTAATACTTCATGTTATGTGATTCTTAAGAAAGTTCTGTGTGTTTCTTATGTTTCATGTCCTGTGACGGCGATACAACCTACGACAGCAACATCTTCACCGCCGAGCTCAAGGAGTAAACATCGGGCCACTTCAAGTCGCGGGTCGACGGCCACGAGGCGGGAAGATGCTAGTCTCTGCGGTTGCCGCCGAAAATATATTTTTTCTATTTACATTAGTAACCGAGATGATTTGTAAAATTGAAATGAATCAAAAATTAATCCTTGTTTAGCTCTTGCCGCGTGATGACATGTATATTGTGAGAGAAATAAAAAATGTTACAAGGTCTGGAACATTAATAGTGTGCTGAAGATTATTCTTCTTTCAAACTTTCACAAAAATACGCAAGATATATCCACAAGGATATTACTTGAAATACTATACATCGTCGAGCTTTATCTTTATTTATTTATTTATTTTTTACAATTTTGAAAGAAGACTATGTTAGTGAAAGTTAACCTTCCGACAAGGGAAGAAGATACTTGAGTTCCAGAAAATCAATTCTTTATATAACTCGATTATGAATGAGAGCAACTTATAGTATCTGTGTTGACAGCACCATACATAGCTACGGAATTTTTATTTTGGCAGATCACAAGAGAACTTTGAAATATTTTATCTGAAGTGACAGTTTCATAAAAAGGTGATAGTCAAATTGAACGCTTCTTCTCTCTGCGCAAGAACCTGACACTGAAATTTGAATAATTGTTCGCAAGTCAAATAAGAATTTTTTTTATTTGTTTTCGTTGACGCTTGGACGACGTTCGAATACTGAAGCCCGACACGGTACATCTGAAACTGACATTTCGTCGAACGAACAAGTAGTTGCATGTCGTCCCGGCGCAGCAGTCAATACTTTGGTTACTGCTGCTAAAAGGCAGGTTGGCACGAATTTTAATGAGTTTAAGCGTGGTGTTATAGTCGGAGAACGAGAGATGGGACACAGCACTACGTGGAGATGGACATTATGAAGTTCGACCATTTCACGACTCTGGAATGAACATCGTGAATTCGGAAAAGCCTCAAAGAAATCGCTGCGGTCGGGAAAAGTTCCTACAAGAACGTTGAAAATTATCCATAGAAAAGGGGGTGTTTCTTTTGAACAATGAATGCGTCACTGTTGTTTGTATGACCTACAATTCTGTTAAGTGAAAGCTGTTCATAAACTAATTTATCAACTGTAATTGGTATTGTTCATCTGCACTTGTATCATAACACGAAAATCTGACTGAACAATTATCAAGACGAATAAAGATGACTTTTAACAACAACAAAATAAATACAAAATGAAACAAATCCTGATAGTATAACTTTGTTAATAGAATATGCAACTTGACCTATGGTAAGAAAACACCTGTATGATTACATAAGACTTTGAACAGTACGATGCAAGCGTGGTGCTGAAGAGACAGATTGACAATTAAATCAGAATGTGACACTTCCTCTTGAAATATTTGTTTCAACGGTTAACACTGTATGTCTTTCTGGCCTACCTGTGCGCAAGGAAACAGCGTGTGCTACTTCTCTCAACTGTACTGCTACAAGCATGCTACTGCTACTAAGAGACAAAAAACAAACTACTGAATTCGCGAAGGTGCTATGGAAATTCACTTACTACAATAAAAGCAAATTGCACCCATGTTTGTAGAAAAACAATTAATGGGGTTTTATGGGTATATGGATAACTTGAAGTAGATGTTGTTATGGTCTTCAGTCCGGAGACTGGTTTGATGCAGCTCTCCACCCTACTCTATCCTGAGCAAGCCTCTTCATTTCCTCATAAAAACGGCAACCCACATACACTTGAATCTGCTTACTACAAGCGTCTCTTGGTCTCCCTCTGCGATTTTTACCCCACACACTTCCCTCCAATGCTAAATTTACGATTCCTCGATGTCTAAGAATGTGTCCTACCAAGCGAGCCCTTCTTTTCGTCAGGGTATGCCAAAAATTCCTTTTCTCACCAATTCTGTTCAGTACCTCTTCATTAGTTATGCGATCTACCCACCTAATCTTCAGCATTCGTCTGTAGCACCACATTTCAAAAGCCTCTATCCTCTTCCTGTCCGCACTGCTGATCGTCCATGTTTCACTCCCGTACAAGGCAACACTCCACACAAATGCCTTCAGAAAAGACTTCCTTACCCTTAAATTAATATTCGATGTTAGCGAATTTCTCTTTTTCAAAAATGCTTTTCTTCCAATTGCCATTCTGCATTTCATATCCTCTGTACTGCGACCATCGCATGTTATTTTACTACCCAAGTAACAAAACTCATCTACCACCTTCATTGTTTCGTTACCTAATCTAATTCCTTCAGCATCGCCTGATTTTCTAAGACCGCATTCCATTATTTTTGTTTTGCTCTTGTTAATGTTCATTTTATACGCTCTCTTCAACACGCTGTCCATTCCATTCAACTGCTCTTCCAGGTCCTTTGCTGTCTCTGGCAGAAGTACAATGTCATAAGCAAAACGCAATGATTTTATTTCTTCCCCCTGAACTTTAACCCCTATTCCAAATTTTTCCTTGCTTTCCTTCACCGCCTGCTCGATGTACAAATTGAATAACATCGGAGAAACGCTACAACCCTGTCTTACTCCCTTCCCAACTGATGCTTCCCTTTCATGCCCTTCGAGTCTAATAACTGCGGTCTGGCTTTTGTACAAGTTGTAAATAACTCTCCTTTCCCTGTATTTTACCCCTGCTGACTTCAGAATTTGAAAAAGTGTTTTCCAGTCAACATTGTCAAATGCTTTCTCCAAATCTACAAAAGCTAAAAATGTAGGTTTACCTTTCCTTAATCGATCTTCTAAGATAAGACGTAAAGTGAGTATTGCCTCCCTTGTTCCTATGTCCCTCCTGAATCCAAACTGATCTTCCCCGATGTCAGCTTCTACCAGCTTTTCCATTCTCCTGTAGATAATTCGTGTTAAAATTTTGCAACCATGACTTATCAAACTGATGGTACTGTAGTTTTCACGCCTGTCTGCGCCTGATTTCTTTGGAATGGTGATTATTACATTTTTCGTAAAGTCTGAGGGCATTTCGCCTGTCTCATACATCCTACACACCAGTTCAAATAGTCTTGTCATGGCTGGCTCTCCCAGAGACATTAGTAGCTATGAGGGTATGTCATCTACTCCTGGAGCCTTGTTCCGACCTAGGTCTTTCAAGGCTCTGTCAAATTCATCTCTCAGTATAGTATCTCCTACTTCATCACGATCTACTTCCTCTTCCCTTCCTACAACATCGTCTCTAAGTTCATTTCCTTTGTAGAGCTGCTCTATGTACTCTTTCCACCTTTCAGCTTTCCCTTCATTGCTGAGAACTGGTTTCCCATCTGAGTTCTTAATATTCGTAGTTGCTTTTCTTGTTCCCAAACGTCTCTATTATTTTCCTGTAGGCGGTATCTACTTTTCCCCTCGCTATACATTCTTCTACAGATTTGCATTAGGCTTCTAGCCATTCCTGCTTAGCCATTTTGCACTCCCTGTCAATCTCATTTTTTAGTCGTCTGTACTCCATTTTGCAAGTTTTATTTACTGCATTTTTATATTTTCTCCTTTCATCAATTAAATTTAGTATTTCCTGTGATATCCAAGGATTTTTTTTGTAGGTCTTGCCTTTCTAGCTATTTTGTCCTCTGCTTCCTTCACTATTTCATCTCTCATTGCTACCCATTCCTCTTCACTGTTTTATTTCCCCCTGTTTCTGTCAGTTGTTGCCTAAATCTCCCTCTAAAATTCTCCAGAACTTCACTTTCCTTCAATTTATCTAAGTCCTATCTCCTTATTTTCCTACCTTTCTGCAGTTTTTTCAGCTTCAGCCTACAGTTCATGACTAACAAATTATGGTCAGAGTCTCTATCTGCCCCTGGATACATCCTGCAGTTCATAACCTGGTTCCGGTACCTATGTCTTACCGTTATAAAATCTATCTGATACCTTCCGGTGTCTCCTGGTCTCTTCCACGTATACAATCTTCTTTTGTGATTCTTAAACCACGTGTTTGTTACAATTAAATCATGTTCCGTGCAAAATTCTACCAGGCGGCTTCCTCTTTCATTCCTCCTGCCCAGTCCATATTCACCAATTATTTTTCCTTCTCTTCCTTTTCCTACTACCGAATTCCAGTCTCCCATCACAATTAAGTTTTCCTCTCCCTTAACTGTCTGAATAATTTCCTTTAGCTCCTCATATATTTCTTCGATCTCCTCATCATCGGCAGAGTTAGTTGGCATATAAACCTGTACTACTGTTGTCGGTGTTGGCTTCGTATCTATCTTGACAAGCACTGCGCTGCTCATACTAGTTTACCGGCATTCCTATTTTCTCATTCATTATCAGTCCTACTCCTGTGATACCCCCAACTGATTTTGTATTTATAATCCTGTACTCACCTGACCAGAAATCCTGTTCATCCTGCCACCGAACTTCACTAATCCCCACTATATCTAACTTCAACCTATCCATTACCCTTTTTAAATTTTCTAATTTTCCTACCCGATTAAGGGATATAACATTCCACGCTCCGATCCGTAGAATGCCATTATTGTCTTTCCTGATAACAACATCCTCCTGAGTAGTCCCCGCCCGGAGATCCGAATGGGGGACTATTTTACCTCCGGAATATTTTACCCGAGAGGTAAATATGATGCCATCATCATATTTCCGTACAGTAGAGCTGCATGTCCTCGGGAAAAGTAACGGCTGTAGTTTCCCCTTGCTTTCAGCCGTTCGCAGTAGCTGTGTGGCAAAGCCACATTATCTGATGTTACAAGGCCAGCTCAGTCAATCATCCAGACTGTTGCCCCTGCAACTACTGAAAAGGCTGCTGCCCCTCTTCAGGAACCACACGTTTGTCTGGCCTCTCCACAGATACCCCTCCGCTGTGGTTGCATCTACGGTACGGCTATCTGCATCGTTGAGGCACACAAGCCACTCCACCTCGGCAATATCTGTGGTTCATGGGGGTGGAACTTGAAGTAGATATGAAATGCATTTAAGTTGAAATCCTCTATATTGAACAAGACTCTAGACAATGTTGTACAAAAACTGTAAGATAGTTACAAGGGAATGCTTTACACCAAACTAAAAGACTCAAACAATGTTGTGCAAAACCTGTAAGATAGTTACATGGGAATGCTTTACACCAAACTTTAGTTTCTTCACTTTCTCACTCTCAGAAGGAGCATACAAAATTCCTGCAGTACAAACATGGATCATATCTACGCAATGCGGACAATAATAGCAGCATAATGCTTCTTACCTCTAATATTCATACTGTTGTCAAGGTACACATCATATTCAATTATTTTCATAACATCTTTATACATAGAAAACTGCATTAAGAAATGTGCCAAGTTCATGCTGCGATATACAACTTCATTCTTAGACTGTCTGCAACACTCTCCCCTGCTCACACTTCCGAGTCCGGACAACAACCACTACTGCACTGCTACTGCTCAAATGCGGGAACGCGCACCGACCAAAGATGCTCCCCGCGGAGCAAAGATATGAATCTCAGACTTCAATCTTACATAGCTACCTTTCAACGTGACCAGCGACAAAAGAGGTACGTTCGGCATGACATAAATGTGCACCCCTGCCGCATATTTCTGCGGATTTCAATGGTGGGCTCTCTGCAACTATCATCTTGAGAACTGTTCAGAAGAATATAATCGATATGGGCTTTCAGAGCCGAAGGGCCAATCGTGTAATCTTGCTGACTGCACGACACGCAGCTTTACGCCTCGTCAGGGGCCGTTAACTGCAAGATTGTTAATTACTGAAACATGTTGCTGGTCTAACGAGTCTCGTTTCCAGTAGTATCGAGGGGGCAGACGTGTACGAGTGTGAAGACAATCTCACGAGTCCATGGACCATGTGTGTCAGCAGGAGACTGCTAAAGCTGGCGGAGGCTTTGTAACGGTGTGAGGTGTGTCCTGTTGAAGTGATGTCCAACCCCTGATAACCCCTGATGCGTCTAGAATGGGACTCTGACAGGCGACAGCTGCGTACGCATCCTGGCTGATGACTGGCAGCCACTCATCATCATTGTTCTTTCCGGTGGACTTGGGCAATTCCAAGAATTTCTTCGGAATACCTCTAGGAACACTGTTCAAAGTTTAAACGTCACTGCTGCTCACCAAACGTCTCAGACATAAAAATTATTGACAATTTCTTGGGTGTCTTGTAACGTCCTGTACTTCAACAGTTAAGGTCAGATGAGGTTGCCAAAGTTTATAGGTGACAGCGTAGTGGGGGTGGGTATTCAGTCATGGGATAATTCTTGTAATAGTGGGTGTTAGAGGAAATTAGCTGATAGGTATTCCTGCTTAAAGGATGTGCCTCTAACAACGACTTTTGGCAAATGTCACGTATCCAAATCATATTTCACCAAAATATACAAAGCGTTAGAGATACGATTAGTGACCTGCTTATAGATATTGACTCCAATGTTATTGTTGTTTAAGAGGACAATGCTGTCACAATTCAAACGTTTCGTTTACCAGGCTACAAATTATTTGCATTATTCTCTAGGATTTCTTTGGTATGTGACTGAGTGCTCATGCAAGTGTATTACAGTTAACTCCACTGATGTTTCTAAACACTTATCTGAAAACGTATTTGAGTGTTGTGAAGAGTGGTCCATGCCATCGATGCTAAACATTTCATTGTTGTTATTTAAACATCTCCTAATTTATATTTTTAAACATTTCTTCTCAAGACAGACAGGGTTCGAAGCTGAATTTATAGGAAGTGCAAAACATTAGTAGTATATAGTGATTTCAACATTAAATGTGTAATTGTGCGAGAAGAAGGACACATTTACACCTCTTCAATTTTGATTACCTGTTGCAAACAGTATTCATTCCGACTACAGAGAAGGAGAACAAGTGCACAAATTTAAACAAAACATTTGTTCATTCTTTATTATAGACAGTCAATCTGTTAGAAGAATACTGAATGGCCTTTCAGACAAGAGAGCAGAAATTTTAACTTTAAAATAAGTTTGTGCTCAAACATCTATTTAATATAATTATAAACTATGTAGAAAATCTAATGCAGTTGCAATAGAGGTCTTTACAAACCTAATTAAGGAATAGGATTGTTAGGGTGTTGGTACTGATAATATATATGATATTTATAATGCTTTCTTATACAAATTTCTCTTGATCTTTGAAAGATGTTTTACGTACAAGGCACTACCTATAACAAGCAGCCTGGGTGGGTGACAAGAGGCATAATAACATCGTGTAGAACAAAGCAGGAATTGCATCAGATTGTTAGATGCAGTCAGAATCAAGCTGCACTAGCCCATTTGCAGACAGTATTGTAAGGTTTGAACAGGTCATGAAGAAGCGAAAAAGTATGCGGGATGAAAAAAGAATTGCTAATTCGTAGTATATAATTGAAACCAGGAAGTATCTGGTCAGCAGCAAAGATTTGAGGATATAAAATCAGTGTATAATGGAAACTTGTCAGTTGTGATACCTCAGATATGCGTACAGAATTTCATAATCACATTCTGAATATTGAAAGTGAGTTAAACGGAACCTTAGCTCCTACAGGTAATCATACGTTCCGAGATTGTTACCTGGCAGTGTAGAGACGCTTATGGATATCACGATGTATCTAGTAGGAAAACTCAAGTAATATTCCGGCTCCGTTGTCCCAGTGCTTAGTCATATTTGTAATTTTTTCTTTCAGAATAGCCACTTTACTGACAGATTGAAATACTGGGTGCTGAAACTATTTAATAAAAAAAGGAAGAAAGGGATAATTCAGACAATTTTAAACTTATTTCTATGTCATACGTTTTTGGTAACTTTATTGAAAAGCCTGATATTTAAAGATTAAAATCATTTCAGTTCCCATAATTTCCTGTAAAATGAATAGTTTCGTTACGTAATTGGTTTAACTAGCGATAACGCTATCTTTTCACTCGAAGATACTTGTTGGATTAAATATAAAACTGCGAACGTTAGGCATATTCTTTGATTTAACAAAAGCACTTTACTTTGTTGATCACAAGATATTTTCGTAAAAGTTGGAACATTATGGACTAAGGGGAGTAGTTCACAATTGGTTGCCTCGTTACTTTATTAACAGACAGAAGAAGGCGATAGGGCCGGCGAAGGCAGGTGCGAAACGCGCGACACATCGGCGGGACAGATAAATACAGCCTGCCGCAGTGGCCGAGCGGTCTGCGGCGCATCAGTCACAGTCTGCACGGCCGCTATGGTTGGGGGTTCGAATCCCCCATCGGGCATGGATATTTGTGTCGTCTTTAGTATAAGGTAGTTCATAAGCAGTTTGTAAGTTTAGGGACTGATGACCCCACAGTTAAGTCCGGTAAGCTTAACAAACATTTGAAAAAAACATTTGAGGTAAAGACAAAGGCTTGGGCAGGCCAGGCGGCACCCGATGGCCAAGGCGAGGCAGAGGAACCGAGGGGAATACTTTGACGATTCGTTTTTCTGTTTTGATAGTATCCACTGAGGTGTTTGTGTGGGCAGTGTCTATGAAAGGAATGTTTTTAAATCGTTGCCTTTATTTTTAGAAGGACCATTATAGCCTTTGTTGCTTTATTTACTAATGAAAATTACAGAGTTGGCAATGGCTGTTGGGCAATGGAGTCAAGGCTGATCAGACGCCATTTCATCGCTTTTCCTAATCTTGGAGACAGAGGCGCGTCACAATTTGTGGTAACTCGCGATTATAGGAACATAATTTAGTTATAACAAACACCTGGTTTAAGAATCACAAAAGAAGGTTGTATACGTGGAAGAGACCAGGAGACACCGGGAGATACCAGATAGATTTTATAATGGTAAGACATAGATTTCGGAACCAGGTTTTGAAGTGTAGGACATACCCAGGGGCAGACATAGACTCTGACCATAACTTGTTGGTTATGAACTGTAGGCTGAAACTGAAGAAACTACAGAAAGGTAAGAAAATAAGGCGATGGGACCTAGATAAATTGAAGGAACCTGAAGTTCTTAAGAATTTCAGAGGGAGCTTCAGGCAACAATTGACAGAAACAGGGGAAAATAAAACAGTTGAGGAGGAATGGGTAAAATTGAGAGATGAAATAGTGAAGGCAGCAGAGGACAAAATAGGTAGGAAGGCAAGACCTACAAAGAATCCTTGGATATCACAGGAGATACTAAATTTAATCGATGAAAGGAGAAAGTATAAAAATGCAGTAAATGAAACAGGCAAAATGGAGTACAGACGACTAAGAAATGAGATTGACAAGGAAGTGCAAAATGACTAAGCAGGAATGGCTAGAAGGCAAATGCAAGGATGTAGAAGAATGCATAAATAGGGGAAAAATAGATACAGCCTACAGAAAAATAAAAGAAACATTTGGAGATAAGAAAAACAGCTCTATGAATATCAAGGACACTGATGGAAAACCAGTTCTCAGCAAAGAAGGGAAAGCTGAAAGGTGGAAAGAGTATATAGAGGGGCTCTACAAAGGAAATGAACTTCGAGACACTATTGTAGGAAGGGAAGAGGACGTAGATGATGATGATGAAATAGGAGATACTATACTGAGAGATGAATTTGACAGAGCACTGAAAGACCTAAGTCGAAACAAGGCCCCTGGGGTAGATGATATCCCGTCAGAGCTACTGAAGTCTCTGGGAGAACCAGCCATGACAAAATTGTTTCACATTGTGTGTAAGATGTATGAGACAGGTGAAGTACCCTCAGACTTTAAGAAAAATGTTATAATCCCCATTCCAAAGAAAGCGGGTGCAGACAGGTGTGAAAACTACAGAACCATCAGTTTGATAAGTCATGGTTGCAAAATATTAACACGAATTATATACAGAAGGATGGAAAAGCTGGTAGAAGCCAACCTCGGGGAAGATCAGTTTGGGTTCAGGAGAAATGTAGGAACACGGGAGGCAATACTCACTTTACGGCTTATCCTAGAAGATAGATTAAGAAAAGGCAAACCTACATTTCTAGCTTTTGTAGGTTTGGAGAAGGCTTTTGACAATGTTGATTGGAATAAACTCTTTCAAGTTCTGAAGCAAGCAGGAGTAAAATATAGGGAGCGTAAGGTTATTTACAACTTGTACAAAAACCAGACAGCGGTTGTCAGAGTTGAAGGGCATGAAAGGGATGCAGTGGTTGGAAAGGGAGTAAGACAGGGTTGTAGCCTTTCCCCAATGTTGTTCAATTTGTACATTGAGCAAGCTATAAAGGAAAGCAAGGAGAAATTTGGAGAAGGAATTAAAGTTCAGGGTGAAGAATTAAAAACATTGCGTTTTGCCGACGACATAGTGATTCTGTCAGATACAGCAAAGGACCTGGAAGAGCAATTGAACGGAATGGACAGTGTGCTGAAAGGTGCATATAAGATGAACATTAACAAGAGTAAAACTAGGGTAATGGAGTGCAGTGTAAGAAAATCAGGTGATGCTGAAGGAATTAGATTAGGTAACGAAACAATAAAGGAGGTAGATGAGTTTTGTTACTTGGGCAGTAAAATAACAAATTATGGTCGCAGTACAGATGATATAAAATGCAGAATGGCAATGGGTAGAAAGGCGTTTTTCAAAAAGAGAAATTTGTTAACATCGAATATTGATTTAAGCCTAAGGAAGTCCTTTCTGAAGGCATTTGTATGGAGTGTTGCCTTGTATGGGAGTGAAACATGGACGATAAGCAGTGTGGACAGAAAGAGGATAGAGGCTTTTGAAATGTGGTGCTACAGAAGAATGCTGAAGATTAGGTGGGTGGATCGCGTAACTAATGAGGAGGTACTGAACAGAATTGGGGAGAAAAGAAATTTCTGGCATACCTTGACTAAAAGAAGGGATAGATTGGTAGGACACATTCTTAGACATCAAGGAATTGTGAATTTAGCGTTGGAGGGAAGTGTGTGGGGTAAAAATCGCAGAGGGAGACCAAGAGACGCGTATAGTAAGCAGATTCAAGTGGATGTGGGTTGTCGTTCTTATGAGGAGATGAAAAGGCTTGCTCAGGATAGAATAGGGTGGAGAGCTGCATCAAACCAGTCTCCGGACTGAAGACCATAACAACAACAACTAATGTAGGGGAAAGGGTTGTACCTTGGGACGGTTTTACCTTCGGACACTTTTTAATAAAGGCACTGCACTCTAGTGGCAACTCTAAGAACTACGAAGTAAAGTTTTTAGGCCTATTTTCAGAGGGAATAGGAGGGCATGTTGTATTTGGATGATGTTTGAGAACTGAGCAAGAGTTTTACAAGTTTTCGCGTTTGAAAGTAAAATTTATCCACAATCCTTAGAAGATATAAATAAAAGCTAAGCATCATTATCGATATTTCTTACAGTGTTGTATGGCAATGCCTAAGTAAGCTATTGATACCATAAGTTATAAAGATATAAATGTGTACATAGGACAGGTTACTGTTTTCTGTTATTGTGTATTTGGTTTTACCTTGGGACACTTCTCTAGTTGCACCTTGGGACATGTCCCAAGGTACAACCAAACATTTCGTCTCCAGTTTTACTTAAGTTCGTGTTTCTTTTTAGATGGGTAGAAATAAGGTGAAAAGGGAAAAAACAGATGCGGATTGCATGGAGGCAGCTGCTAATGAGGTTATTACACAGAAACTATCTACACGAGAAGCGGTCGAAGTATATCGAATGTCGAAAAGTACTCTTTCTAGGCACATTCAAAAACACAAAATTTCTGGTCAAATTCATTTCAAATATGAAGCCAGCAGTGCTACACAAAATGTCTTCACCACAGAGTAAGAGGAAGAACTTCTTTCTTATATATGCTGGAGTAGTTTTAGAAAACACAGAACAAGATGTAACTGTGAATTTCTTAAGGAAGCAAAGACCCAATTTTGTATTCCCTAATGTTGAGAAAATCAACACTGTTAATCGCATTAATATAGTGAAAGAACTACCAGTTCCAGTTGTGTGTTTCATTCATTTAATATTTTATTCCCAGCATTTTTAAGGTAAAATAAGTTTTGTATTAGGTCTACACATGTACTACCTAATTTAAATACGACTTTTTCATTCATAAAACTAATAAATAGAAATACATGACCGTGTCCCAAGGTAAAACCACCACTGTCCCAAGGTGACACCATAGGTTGTACCTTGGGACAAGTGTCACTAAAGTCTTTATTGGTGAGTAATTGTGTAAATATTGGAGCTAGCCTAAGCTGCTGTTCTTTCAACATTATCTTAAATTGGTGCCTGTGATAGGGTAAATTTTAAAATGTCTTGTAAAATAAATTATAGTATAAAAAATTAAAATGTAAAAAATGTCCCAAGGTACAACCCTTTCCCCTAATAGGAAAGTGTCCCGTAATGTAATTAGACTTTCCAGATTGGAAGAGTAAAATGTCTAAAAAACATCAGGACATCGGGATTTTGGAATTGTTATCGTGCTAAATAAATTTCATAAATTAAACTGTTACTTCTTACTTTTCAAATCAACTTCCTACAGAAAAATTCAAAAATGTTGGTAAATCTATGGGAACAAATTGTGTGGTTATCAGTCCGTAGCTTACAAACTACTTAAACTAAGGTAAACTAACCTAAGGACAACACACACACACACACACATATATATATATATATATATATATATATATATATATATATGGAGGACTCGAACCTCCGACGGCGAGCAACCGCACGCTCCGCAGCCAGGCGCCTTAGACCGCTCGACTCCTCCACCGCTGCCACAGAAAAGTTTCCACTACTAGCAGACAATTAATTCGCATTCAAATTCTACGTTCACTCTCGTACTTGGTCGCAGATTTTACAGCACCAGCCAGTATGGATCCTATAGCAGTATTCAAATAAATTTTAAATTTCAAACCAATTTGCATTAAATGTCAACCTAATTATGAAGAAAGACACAAAGAAATTATCGACTTTAGCTGCCACTGGGCTTTTATTTAAGTAAATGGGGAAACTTGAGTATTTGTGTTGGACCACGTTTCGAACCCAAGTTTTCTGCTTACGAGGCAATCCCGCTGACCGCTACACCATCTCCACACAGTGGTAATGCCTGCACCGACTACCATAGCTCGTTTCTGCCAGACCTAATTTCTAACTTATCCGCACTCTATTGACGAGCAATACAATCATTGCGTATACAGAACTTTACCAAAAGAATTTTGTCTCGAGATCCTGTACTTCGTCTGCTGTCTGGACATTATAAGAAATGTCAGGAGAATCCAGACGAATCCCGACCATCTGGCAAGCTTGAGAACCATTCGAATAGTTCATACACGTTTCTGGTAAGTCAGACGCCTACTTCCTTGTTGAAGACAGGAAAATGTTTCTTCTATTATTTGAAAAACTGATAAGGTGGCAAAAAAGCACCCGTCTTCCAGATAGCTAGAATGGAAAATAAAGGAGAGAAAAGTGAAGTGATAGGACGATGGTGACCGATAGCACTTACTGAATAATCAGGCACGAAAGAGTTGGATTATAAGGATGACATTCGTCCAAGTATCTGTTCCTTCTATTGAGAGAGGGCAGTTCGTTAATACTTTTCTATTTACCGTCCATTACGTTCTTAATTTCAACATTATAAAACAAACGTTTTGAAAATGGAACAAAATATAGTCCCATTCGCTTTCAGTCACGGGATATCCTCTCGTGATAGCTGCAGATATTACTACTAGACGTACAAGTACTGCTACGAGCTGCAAGTTCAGAAAAAAGCTATGAAAATTTGCAGAGTTGAGCCGAATTGACGTCGTTGTTTAGAAATATTAAAGTCATAGCAGTGTGTAAAAAAAAAAAAAAAAAAAAAAAAAAAAAAAAAAAAAAAAAAAAAAGAAGTGTGCAAGCAATCTAGAATACAGCTTGTTCAAGTAACGAGCTCCAGCGACAACGGAGTTCCAGCGCAACTTCTCAGCCCCACCACCTTCTCTCCCTTTATGTCCTCCTCCCCTCCCCTGATTGTGCGTTACCTCCTCCCTCCTCTCTATTTCTGACTGCTGACTGAATGTTTAGTAGAATATCATGTAAAAACTGGAACTGAACGGATCGCGTACTTATCTAGATTTATGGTGGCTACTCTTACATTGTATACAGGGTTTCAGAAATTCTCGTTTAAAAGTTGGAGCGCTTGTAGACGGGAGAATGAATACATGTTAGTTTGAAAAGGAACCCATGTCAGAAGTTGTCATTCATTCACGCTATGAGCAGTTCTTTTCTTTTTGATACTGTGAATCAAATGAATACTACTGCAAGCTCTTTGCTTTCAAACATCTTAAACATGGCTGCAGACAGCAACGGTAAATCACAGTTGTAGAAGTAACAGCCTACCAGCTGCAAATTAAATTTTAATAAAGCTTACCGCGGTTTCGATTGATATAAATCAATCTTCTTCAGAAGATACATGGACATTACATTATTAATTCTGCAAAACTTACAAGCGTCAATCTGTGTACACAGTGATGGATCTAAGGCGGAGGGGGGGGGGGGCAAAGGGGGCAAGCTTCCCCGGGCGCAGAGTTCAGGGGGCTCCAAAATGGGCAAAAGCTTTACTATAATTGCATGAATTAAATCAGTTTTACTGTAAGCTATAGTATGAATTTCGTTACATTAGCAATAAGTAATTATAAGTACTTTTATTTGCATTTTTGGCCATTTGCAACTATTAAACACGTAACGTCTCTGCTGCCCCTGTACCCGGGCTATTTCGATTACAGAAGTATTACCCAAGTTATCCCGAATGTGCTGACTACGGGCCATTAAATACGCTTATTCAGTAGTATTCCGTCACCCGCTCCGCAGTGACAGAAAGACGAACTGCGAATTTCTTTGTTGTAATCGTGTCAATGTTCTCTTTGTTGCCCCTTCTATGTTCTACTTTTGACGGATGCATTTGAGTTTTTTCAGACTGAGAGAGTTCTGACTCATGTAACTCTGAAGTATCAAGTATTAGCTTATTACTTGGGTGTGAAGTATGAAAAAAAAAAAAAAAAAAAAAAAAAAAAAAAAAAACTATCTGGAGCGGCATTCAGGAGGAAAGCCCGAGAAAAGGAAGGGGAAGCTCAGAAATCTTCTTCTTTAATATTGTTGAAAGGCTAAATATAATACCACTGATTCTCACAAAAGGATAATGACAAGTTTTATTAACAAGAAAAACTGGTACAGTTATCTTTAACTCAAGAGGCACACAACCATTAGGCAAGAGACAAAGAGCAGTAAATCTACTAAAAGTCTGTATATGCATTTACTCTTTGCAAAGAACTATTATGCCAAAGCATAGACAACTGCAAAGTGGACAAAACATAAGACAGTAGCACAGTACTTTAAAATAATAATAATAAACATTTTTAATTGATTATCACAACACTCCCACCTCAATTAACAAATGTTTAACACTTCTGTAGTCTTCTGTCAGCAAGAACTTTAGCATCACCAACATAAAGTAGCTGTCTTATTTTTTCAAAATTGCTTCTAGTGAGTGGTTTGGTAAGAATATCTGCTTGCTGATCTGTAGAGCTTACATGTTCAAGGTTGAAGATTCCCAACTTAAATTTTTCTCGTATGAAATGATACTTCACGTCTATGTGTTTTGTTCGTTTGTGATACTCAGGGTTCTTGATCAACCGGATGGCACTTTGACTGTCCATATACAAGGTAGTAGTAATTTCTTTCTGATTAATAATATTTTGTAAAATTGACTGTATCCATACAATTTCTTTTACAGCCTGACAAGAAGCTAAATATTCTGCTTCAGTTGTTGATAATGCCACCACTTTTTGCCTCTGAGAGCTCCAAGCTATAGTAGCTTCACCAAACTTAACAACAAAACCTGTGGTCGATCTTCGAGTAAGAACATCTCCTGCATAATCTGAATCACAAAATACAGACAAACGAATATCCTCATTCCTTGGATAATACAAGCAATAAGAAATAGTTCCCTTTAGGTACTTTAAGATTCTCTTCACAGCATTCCAGTGCATCTTTTCTGGTTTTTCAAGATGCTGACTAGCATTATGTACTGAAAAAGTGATGTCAGGTCTGGTTGCCACAGACAAATATAGTAAACTTCCAACAGCCTGACGGTATGGAGCATTGATAATTTTTGAGTCATTCCCCATCTCAGAGTACATTTGTCCACGATCAGCAGGAATAGCTACAGCATTGGTATTTTCCATGTTGTACCGTTCCAGTACAGCTCTTGCATATGCCTCTTGGTTTAAGAAGATGGAGCCATCCTTGAACTGCTCTATCTGCAAACCGAGATAATGATTAACACTGCTGGTTGTTATCTCAAATTCTTGTTCCAAATCACTCATTAGTAAATTAATTACTTCCATAGATTCTGATATGATTAGTCCGTCATCAACGTGAATGGCTAGAATGGTCAAGAATTCACCCTTATTATTGACAAAAACACAGGGGTCTGCACTTGTTTCTGTCAGTCCAAATTTGTTCAACACACTGGTGAATCGTTTATTCCATAGTCTAGAAGCTTGTTTAAGCCCATAGATACTTTTCTTCAGCTTGCATACCTTTTTGGTACCATCCTCAAACCCTTCTGGCTGTTTCATATATATTTCAGTATCTATTTCACTGTATAAAAATGCAGTTTTCACATCAAACTGCCTCATATGCATTGCTTTGGATGCTGCAATGGACAAGATTATTCTTATGGAATCAAATCTAACCACTGGACTAAAGGTTTCAGTATAGTTCATGCCTAATTTCTGTCTAAATCCTCTAGCAACAAGTCGAGCTTTAAATCTATCCACAGTTCCATCAGTTCTCCTCTTCACTTTGAACACCCACCTATTGTCAAGTATTTCTTGGTTTTCTGGGGGCTCAGTCAAGATCCAAGTTTCATTAAGATTAAGAGAATACATTTCTTCTTGCATAGCCTGTTTCCAATTTTCTGCATTGTCACATTCCATTGCATCTTGATATGAGATGGGTTCATAGCACTTCGTTATGCAGGTAGAATTTACAGTAGTATAGTTGGCGTATCTGACAGGCTTTTTGATTTTTGACCTGTCTCGTAGGCTGCTTCTAATTTTATTCTCAGATTTGATGACCTCTTGATTGTCATTTTGCATAGAAGATCTACAGTTGGCTTCAGTATTTGATTCTTCTTCAAATATTCTAATTTCTTCTCCTGTTTGATTCAGGGTTTCCTCTTGAGTAGTCTGCTTATCATCAGTTGTCTCAGATATTAGGAAAGGTACACATTCAGTATTGAAAGTTTTCTCTGATTGACAGTCCTTATATAATTTGCCCATGAAAACAATGTCACGATATATTTTAACTTGATCTTTATGAGAAAACCAAACACGATACCCCTTTACTTCTGTATCGTAGCCAACTAGAAAACCTTTTTCACCTTTGGAATCCCATTTCTGCCGTCTATCCTTTGGAATGTGTGTATAAACCATCTCTCCAAATATCCTGAGTTTGGTCACATCATAATCCAATCCATTCCACATTTTGTGAGGTGATTTGCCATTGACACTGCTTGTACCTGTTCTATTCAAAATATAAGTTGCTGTATTAATGGCTTCAGCCCACAGTCGTATTGGCAGCCCACTTGCATGAATCATTGTTCTTGCAGTCTCCACCAAAGTTCTGTTCTCACGTTCGGCTGCACCATTCTGTTGAGGACAATAAGTTACTGATTTTTGATGTGTTATCCCATAATTCTGCATTATTTTTCGCACTTCATGGTTAATGAATTCTAGTCCATTATCAGTTCTGATCACTTTAATGCCATTTTCAATTTGTTTTTCAGTAGTTTTTATGAAAGATTCCAAGTGTTCCGCAACTTCAGATTTATGTCTTAGAAAATACACAGTTCTCCAATGTGAATAATCATCTTTTAACAAAAGAAAGTACCTTGAACCACCAATAGAATCAACTTGCATAGGGCCACACAAATCACAGTGAATCAGTTCACCTGCCCTTTTTGACTTTGAATCACTTTTGTGGAAAGGTAATTTATGAATTTTCCCAACGACACAATCTTCACACAAACTTTTATCTTCTTCCTTAAATTGAATCTGCCTATCTTTCAGAAACTTTTTCACATGGGGAAAATTTTGATGAGCAAGTCTTTTGTGCCAAATTTTAAGATCTTCCTTGGTAGCCACATTTGCTTGAACACTGTCATTTTCACTAAGTGAAATCTTAAATTTCATCCTATACAACCTTTCTTCACGAACTCCCACTGCAACAACATTCTCTCCCTTGAAAAGTCTGCATGTTGTCTTGTCAGATTTAAATTGTATGCCCTTGTCTAATGCTGCTCCAAGTGAAAATAAATTAAACCGAATATCTGGCACATATAAAACATTTGACAAATACTTTTCATTCCACCTTTTACCATCAAAGGCTAGAATGTTTATGTCTCCTTTCCCATGTGAAGTAATATAACTACCATCACCAATACAGATTTGGACTTCACTCTCAAATGGACTGTAATTTACATACCATTCAATTTCATTACACATGTGATCAGTAGCACCAGAATCTAAAAACCATGCATTTTTATTTACATGATTGGTTGCTAAAATTTTGCTTATCAAAGCATCCCCTCTTAGTTCACACTGATTCTGACCTTGATGCTTTGATACAGTACTTCTGCATTCTTTTGCACAATGACCGGGTTTATTACACTTGAAACAAATGGTTTTGCAATCTTTAGCCCAATGACCAGGTTTATTACATTTGAAGCACTTACCTTGTTTTCTTGAATTTTTATTTGTAGGACAGGGATTATTCTTAAAATGATTACTTCTTCCTTGTGTACCTGCTGCAAATGCTTCCCCCTTCACGTCTTCCTGAAGATTAAGGCGTTTTTCCTCCATCAATAATCTTGATGTCAAATTTGCTAATGTCTGTTGATCCGGATGTGTTGATTCCCATGCACTCAGAAAATGGTTATAACTTTTTGGTAGTGTCATTAACAGTTTTGTGATCACCATAGAATCTGAAATATTTTCACCTTGATTCCTTAACCGATGTACCAGGTCTTCTAATTGTGAAATATATGTAGCCATATCATTTGAAATATCCTTTTTTAGGTTATACCATTGCTGCTGGAGTAAATGTATGCTTACACTGTTTTTCTGTTCATAAACTGAAAGTAATTTGATCCACATAGCAGCTGAAGATTCACAGTTAATGATATGTAGCAATGGCTTGTCTTCAATTGATGTTCCAATAACTTTCTGAGCTGCATTGTCCAACTTATTCCATCTTACAAGATCTTTTTCATACTTCAGCCTTGCTTCAGTATTCATGTTGTCATTACACTCTGGTTTAATTACTTCACCTGTGACAATGTCCCAAGCTCCCATAGCACTTAAAGTAACACGAACTTGAAATTTCCAGGCAGACCAATTTTCAATGCCTTTGAGTTTTGTAATTCTAGAAATTTCGTTTTCCATCATTTTAACACAGCAGAAATAACCTTAAAACTTTTGCTCACACAAGTTTAATACTACAATAATGCACCCACTATTCAGTTTTACTTTTGTCAGTTCAAAACTTGTCACTCAGTGATTACTGGGCCCATAACCTGTTGAAAGGCTAAATATAATACCACTGATTCTCACAAAAGGATAATGACAAGTTTTATTAACAAGAAAAACTGGTACAGTTATCTTTAACTCAAGAGGCACACAACCATTAGGCAAGAGACAAAGAGCAGTAAATCTACTAAAAGTCTGTATATGCATTTACTCTTTGCAAAGAACTATTATGCCAAAGCATAGACAACTGCAAAGTGGACAAAACATAAGACAGTAGCACAGTACTTTAAAATAATAATAATAAACATTTTTAATTGATTATCACAACAAATATCAACTTGGTTGAGAGGAAATGTGAAAGGTAAGTTATTAGGTATATAATTTTTAGTCAAGCCAGAATCACGTTGCTTCAATTCCAATTTTTTTATTATTTATTTTTATTATTATTATTATTTTATATAGTCGTGAAGTGATCACACTTTTCACAAATATATCTGAAATGCAGCAGTTGTACTTACTGTTTGTAATATATTACCATTAAAACATTTTTGCAAAAATCCGTTTCTCATAAAGCTAGAGAGAGACACACTACATCTCCGTTTTGTTGATTTTCGTCGTAAATGTAACTTAAAAAGAACACTTGTTCACGACTTACATCACTCATGAATGTTCAGTGAAGTCATTACAAACTTCACGCTGGACCTACTGTGGCACCATCTTTTCTATCAGATATGGGAACCTTGACGATAACCTTTATAAAATTGCTAAAACTGCTTCCACCGCTGCTTGACTTGGCATTTGAAGCCCTGCAACATTTAACAATCAGATTACGCTAAGGCTGTGGTCACAGTGGCTCCGATATCTGTGTGTTGTACCGACGACAGACGTCGGCGGAAAACGGCCGATCGTTTCAAATCAGTACTCCACTATGGGCACGGTCACAGTGTAGCCGATCTCATCGCCCGAACGTAGAGACATCGTACGACAGTCGGTGAAATTCAAATCAGCTTGCTTTCTTCGGTAAAATCGACCGACGTTCTCACATGCTAGATATGGACGGCGAGAAACTGATATGCTCAGTGAAAGAAAGAGATTGTAGCACCCAGAAGACTACAAATATCACAGTCGGGATATAATTCGGAATATATGGTCTGATATGACAGTTTATTGGAAACCCAAAGTTGGTTAAATCCTTAAGCAGAAATTTTAGGCGTAAAATATAACCTCAAAATGTGTTCAATCCGGAATTGTACCTTATCTTAATGTTATTGTAGTGGCTTTCTTACAGTGTTTTGTACTGTGATAATCGGGTATTGGCCGTCCACAAGTTTTTCTTACTGTTTCTGGCGTTCTTTAAAAAGGTGTGAGTCTGTTCTATGAAATGGCCTGCAAATGTGGTGCAGGTCTACGTGTGCTTCAGCTTTTCAGTGGTTTCTGTTTTCAAAATTATTCTTAATTTCACACTTGTCTTTCACAAATATATTGAATGACAGTCATTGAAGTTGAATGTACCGTAATTTCATTTGGTTCATCATACTTGGATGTTTCTGGGTGGCCTATAACTGTGTTCTTCATGGATTTAAATACTGAGAAACACATCCATTGTGTATTTTTATGCTTAGCCTAACGCATTTCGAGAATTTTTCTCGAGTTTAGTGCATTTGTTTACGTATATACATTGGGATTTTCCAAGTGTGATTTTATGCAGCTCTTGCACAGGTCTAGTATTTTTGAGGTTACTGTAATGAGGGAAATCGTAGCATACATAATAAAATATTGGCAACTTTCTTACATACTAAATAGTACGTCTGTCTATACTTACAAGTATTGTGTCTGCTTCATTAAACTATATATCACAACACAAAAATCGTCACTTACACTGGTTTTTGTACACAGGTAGACCTAAGTCACGATTATTATGTTGATATTCTGAGTAATGCAAGAGGCACAATACCTTTAAGCAGACAGAAAAAGTTATGATTTCTAACATTAGAATAAAACGCACACCTCAATATTTATTCTATCCGATTTTCCGAACTTTGGTAGCTAACCTAAGAGAGAGACAACTGCGGTGGACGTGTGTCAAGAAATCACACACTGAAACGTCTAAAAAGTACCGTTCTTATGTAAACAATAGAAGATGGGAATAAATCCTCGAAATTCGTTGTGATAAGCAATAAAATTCTCTAATTGGTGTAGTTTTTCATTATTTAAAGCATGGAGGTTAACTGGTGTATGTCTGCACAACTTCAAATAAATTCAGCAAAACTGAATTGCTTGTCAATGACAGCACGAAAGTATGTAATAGAAATTCTGTTCAAAAAATGTCTGTAAATCTATCGGACCAAACTGCGTGGTCATCAGTCCGTAGCTTACAAACTACTTAAACCTAGGTAAACTAACCTACGGACAAACACACACACACCCATGCCCCAGGGAGGACTCGAACCTCCACGGCGAGCAACCGCGCGCTCCGCAGCGAGACGCTTTAGACCGCTCGGCGACTCCACCATGGCTAGAAATTCTCTTTTTATCGGTACCTCATACATTCGGAGAGATTGTCTGTGTACTGAGGACAGTACACAATCTTCGCCACTTTCTTTTTTCCAGACAGTTGTAGCTCATTCGTATGCATTTCAAGTCTTTGTTAATAACAAAAGCTGCATTGTAGCACTAATTTCGAAGCATAAAAATGTCGGAGGACTCCATTGCGCATCCATGAATTGAAATCTAATTTACTTCAGACAGAATATAGTCAAACGTAACCTAAATTTCTCTTCAAACCGGACCAAGTGACAAACTATATCGGATGCAGTGCGACCACACCTTCGATCGATGGTTTCAGGCGAACTCGGTCGACGGCATCCGACGTCAGTCCCTAACGGGACGAAACACGTAATTGAACATCATGATCAATTAAAAATTTGAGACTGCTCATAATTTAAATTATTTACCCAATGTTGTCTCCCCAGCCAGCCATTATAAAGTGGTATAAAAATTATAGCTTACAGTTCTTATTGCCGCGGTGGAGAGGCCGAGCAAACATTTGCACAGTTGATTTTTTTCTATCACCTATTACACTTGGAAAATTTGACTTTTTAATCTGCGTTTATGTTTTATTTAATACTAAATATTTTGCATTGTTTGTGAATATCTTTTGGTAAAATTTTTTCTTAAGTTAGGCCTAGACCTCAAATTTTTAAATTAATTTTTATTTAATATTTATCTTTATTGATTTATGACTTCATCATACAGTACATTTTCTCCTGTTTGTGAATAAAGGAACTCAATATAAACCCAGTTTTTGTTGTTTTTATTAAATCTCATCGCGACGACGAAGCAGCTAGAAGGGGGGGGGGGCGACAAATGACAATCTTGCCCCGGGCGCCAAAAAGCCTAGGTCCGTCCCTGAGTACACATAATGTAGCCCTTTAAACATAGCCAAGGCAAACATATAAAATGATAAAATATGCTGTGTAAGAAAGCAGATTGCGCGGCGTGCTAATCGCTGACTGGCAGTCTTTGCATTTCATATATTAGAAGTAAGTAATATGGACCAAAACAAAAACAAAATGTTTAGTAAACATGGGATCTAGAAAAATACGTTAGAGTTTTGAGCAACGTCTTCATATTCTTTTATCGAGTGTTTAACAGTCTCTTCTACTGGTCAAGTGCTCATAACTCTAAAGGTATTTCTTGTAGACTCCATTTCTATAAGATTTTTATTCTTGTTTTGGTCCATGTCAGCGTCCATGTACATCTAACTTTTGCCTGAGACCGACAAATAAAGTGTCCAAAATTACCCAATGGGATGAGGTCATTTTGGACACATGTGTATTATCAATCTCTGTCGGTGTTTCGACGTGTATGGGGTGATTTCGAACAAAAACTGACTTTTTTTTACTCTACTTTCTTTCTGTTTGATTTTAGTGACTTGTAAGATATTTTAAGGACGTCCATCATTAAAATAACGGATAAGGACTGAGATAAGAAATTTTATTTATTAAAGGGTTTCTATACGTTAATCTGCCACAATGAATATCTCGAATTGCTTTCTTTAAAATTTCCTGGTCATAATTACACCGGTTTTGAACGTCGTTCTTACTGTTATACCTCCTCCGAAATCACTCCACAAAGAACACAATTTCGAAAAAAAACTCAGTTGCTTTGAAACTTTGGACAAAACTCGTGATAAACTGGTAGAAACTTTTCAGAGGTCGCACCCTACTGATCTCGTTGGCAACTGACACTACAGTACTTTTCCGTCAGTCGCAACAACAGAAAGTTTCCGCTCCATGACACAGTGAAAACGTTGGACAATGAGACGGTGGAACTGATTATTGCGTCGGTAAACATTCGATCCTAACGCGGGAGAAGGGACCCGGGAATTACAGTCTTGTGCATAAAATAAGTAACGCACGGAGGTGGAAATTAGCCCTAATTTGTTGCTATGCAGTGGGAAATAGAAGATAAACCATATCGTCCGAAATCAGCCCGGTGTCCGAAATCACCCCGTTTGACGGTATCTGCTCTTGTTCAGAAAGGGTATTAATTGCGCAGAAACGGGTAGTTCGCGCAAAGCTCACTTAATTCCCTTTTCAGTGATCTGGGGATTCTGACATTGGCCTCCCAAGACATAATATTGTTAATGTCGTTTATTGATAATACTACAAGGGTTGGAGTTTAAATGGTGACAAGAATTTATTCACAACAGATACAAAATCGTTACATATTTACTTTCCATCAAAGTAGTTACCAGTGTTGTGTAGAAACCGTTGCCAACGGTGTGGAAGGCGTAGTATACCGTTAGTGGAGCCTGTCCTGTTGATGGTGCGAGTGGAGCGGTCTATTGGCTGTAGAATCTCTGGAACAGTTCTGAAGCGAATGACACGAAGTGGTTCCTTCACCTTCGGAATGAACTCAAAGTCACAAGGACTTACGTCTGGGGAGTATGATGGATGGTACAGTACTTCACAGTCCCATCGTCCGAACAGAGCAGCCACAGCTTGCGCTCTATGTGCTCGCGCATTGTTGTGCAAAATGATGGGTGGGTTGTGCAGAAAGTGTTGCCGCTTGTTTCGAAAACCTCGTGATGCAACGAAAACGAACAGTAATACTGTGCACTGACGGTCTGCCGTGGAAAAATGTAATGCGTTAGGAGCGTTAGGATAACACCATCACAGTCGTACACGAGAATCACCATAACTTTCACCATTCTGGGGTTCTAACCTTCGCGGCGACCCGCAATGATGCCATTATTTGGCTTGACGTTTCACTTTTGGCTTGTACGATGTGGCCCATTTTACAACCAGTGTTACGATATGGCATAAGAAATCCTGTCCTTCGCCCTCATAGCGCTCCAGGCCAAGTGCGTCTGAGCAGCGTCGTAACGAACCATTTCTGTATTTCCGTCAGTTCACATGGAACCCATCGTGGCGGAATTTTTCGCATGCCCTGGCATTGCTTCAGCATGTGAAGCACGCTCCTATGCGCTAATCCGGTTTCGTGGGCGAACTGTCTGGCGTCGATCACTGTCCACTAACGCGGGAACAGCGTGCATTTCTTCTTCAGAGACACTAGAACGATCTATCCGAGAGATTTCTACCACTGTTTACCGACCTTCGTTCAAGTCTTTTACCCAACGTGCCATGTTCTGAACAGTAATGCCGATTCTCTGCACGCCTTTTGAAGACGTCGATGGCACTGTCATACTGTACAACCTCTTGATCTAAATCCGTTGTTCCTGTTTCGAAAACATAGTGACACCATTACGTTAGCCCGCTCGCTCTCATGTGACTGTTTCCCTTTATTGTGCGCACGCCGGTGACTTGGGACGGGCGATTCAATTTGCCAGGAGGTAAGGTAGGTATGTCATCAACGCGTGTCATCACCGACAATAGTAGATTCCATTGCATAGTGTATCCACAGCAGTGTTGCCACTACTGTAAGTTCCAACCCTCGTATGTGCGCTTTAATCGAAGATGTTTGTATGGACCGGTGGGCATCGTATGGAGAGGTGAAACTACAACAGACTTCGACAGCTTTTGAACGACCAGCATGAAAGTGGAGAAAGAGGAAGACTATGAGAAGGGGAGAAGGAGATGTGCAGGGAGGAGAGGATATGGACAAAGAGTTGGTGGAGAGGTGATAAAATAGAAGATGAGAAAGAAGGAGACTGTCGCGCGGAATTACCGCGTGGTCGAAGACGTCATGCCACGGACTGGGCGGCCGTTACCAGCGGATGTTCTAGTCCTCCCTCTGCCATTGATGTGTCTGTTGTCCTTAGTGCAAGTTAGTTTTATGAAGTTTGTAAGTCTAGTCTAGGGAATGATGACCATAGCAGTTTGTCCCACTAGATTTGCAAACGTTTTAACATTTGAAGGAGGGGAGTGACAGCGGCGGCCAACTGGAGGATGGTGTGGGCAATGAAAGGGGTAGGAAGAAACAGACAGATGGAGAAGGTGAAGGGGAATAGGGGAACACAGAAAAGGAGCAGGAGGAGATCGATGTGCGAAGCATACAATAATTATCACAGCCATACCTTAGTAAAAGATCTTTCCGAGAACCCGAAAAAATTCTGGTCCTATGTAAAATCTATAATCGGGTCAAAGCCCACTGTCCAGTCACTTGTTGATAATTCCGGGGCAGTAATAGAAGAAAGCAAACGGAAAGCAAAAGTTCTAAATATAAAATTTAAAAAATCTTTCACGCAGGAAGACCGCACAAATGTACCATCATTTGACCGAAGTACTAATTCCGAAATGGGGTACATAGCAATAGGTATTTCTGGTGTAGAGAAGCAGCTGAGAGAGCTAAATACGAAAAAGTCTGCTGGTCCGGATGGAATGCCAGTGCGGTTTAACAAAGACTATTCTGCGGCATTGTCCCCATATTTAGCTTGCATTTATCGCGAATCTTTAATTCAGCGCAAAGTTCCTAGTGATTGGAAAAAAGCGCAGGTGACTCCCGTTTGTAAGAAAAGAAAGAGAACTGACCCACGCAATTACAGGCCAATATCGTTGACATCAGTTTCATGTAGAATTTTGGAGTATATTCTCAGTTCGAATATAGTAAATTTCCTTGAAACAGAAAAGCTTCTGTCCATGAATCAGCACGGGTTTAGGAAACATCGTGCATGTGAAACTCAGCTTGCCCTTTTCTCACATGACATCTTGCGAGCCATGGATGAAGGGCAACAGGCGGATTGTGTTTTTCTCGACTTCAAAAAGGCGTTCGACGCGGTGCCACACTGCAGACTGCCAACGAAGATACGAGCTTATGGAATAGGTTCACAGATTTGTGACTGGCTGGAAGACTTCCTAAGTAATAGAACGCAGTACGTTGTTCTCGACGGCGAGTGTTCATCAGAGACGAGTGTATCGTCAGGCGTGCCCCAGGGGAGTGTGATAGGACCGCTATTATTTTCTATCTATATAAATGATCTGATGGACAGAGTAACTTGTAATTTGCGCCTTTTTGCTGATGATGCTGTGGTGTATGGGAGGGTATCGTCTTTGACTGACTGTAATAGCATACAAGATGACTTAGACAAAATTTCTAGTTGGTGCAAAGAATGGCAGCTAGCTCTCAATGTAGAAAAATGTAAGGTGATGCGCATGAGTAGGAAAAACAATCCTATAATGTTCGAATACAGCATTAATAGTGAGCTTCTTGATGCTGTCGCATAGTTCAAATATGTAGACGTAACATTGCAGAGCGATATGAAATGGAACGAACATGTAAGGACAGTTGTGAGTAAGGCGGACAGCCGACTTCGGTTTATTGGGAGAATTTTGGGAAGATGTACTTCACCTGTAAAGGAGACCGCATATAAAACGCTTGTGCGACCACGTCTTGAGTATTGCTCAAGTGTTTGGGACCCGCAGCAGATCAGTTTAAAGGGAGACATAGAAGCGATCCAGAGGCGAGCAGCTAGATTTGTTACTGGTAGGTTCGACCAATGCGCGAGTGTCACGGAAATGCTCCGGTAACTCAATTGGGGATCGTTGGAAGAAAGACGACGTTCTTTTCGTGAATTTCTGTAGAGTAAATTTAGAGGGCCGGAATTTGAAGCTGAGTGTAGTACGAACCTGCTGCCGCCTACTTACATTTCGCGTAAAGATCACAAAGACAAGATAAGAGAAATTAGGGCTCGTACGGAGGCATATAGGCATTTAGGCATTCTTTTATTCCTCGTTCTATTTGGGAGTGGAATAGGAAAGGAAATGCCTAGTGGTGGTACAGTGTACCCTCCGCCACGCACCTTACGATGAATTGCAGAGTATGTATGCAGATGTAGATGTAGAGATGAACTACCGGAAACATGGCAAGCTACATAATGTAGGATGTCTTACAATGAATTACACGTATCAGAAGGGGGAAAGTGGTTGGTCAGAGTGAGGGGGTAAGTCGAGGAGACGTACTAACAGAATATTGAGACAAATAAATTGCTGTGCAACTTCGGATCTTGGCTAATAAGAAATAAACCAGTCTGGTTATAGTAGTTTATTGTTTCACGAGATACAGTAAGCAATAACAAAGCAACAGCTAACTCCGAAGTAGGCGTAGGAATCAATTGCTCTGATGTTGAGTAAGTGATAAAACTTCGTTACATGTTATAAGTAACTCAGCTAAAAGTAGCCCATCTTGAAAGCAGAAATAAGTGTGCTGACGCGACTGACAATAGACAACATGCCGAAGGCGTCTTGAAGGTACTCCTCGTCCCCGCGATTTAATCACGTATTGCTCGCCTAGTTGTCGTTCATTCACGCGATTCCAGTTGGTCATTCGCACTTGTTAGTGGCCCTGCTCTCGCTGCTGCAAACTCACCTTAGTGCCTTGCCCTAATGCGCAACCACCCACGATGACTCAAACTTCCTGACTCGTCACACACAAACACATGACGGCACAGTGTTTATGCTTTGCGTGTTCCTTGGGACGAGCTAAGCGGTTTCACTCCGCCACCCGAGGGCACTAATGGACCCACTTAGCACCGGCAGCCTAGCGCAGACTCAACTCGGGATTCCCTGAGGCATGCAAACGAGCCAACGCCCGAGAGGAGCTTTTTATCTGGCAAGAGACAGGGACCTGCTAAGCGATTTATTCAAGGTCGTGGAGGAGGCGCCGCAAGGAAATGTTCTGCGCAACACAGCGTAGGAACAATCTAGAAATGATATTTGTTAATGTTGAGTGTTTTTTGTCGGTATACTATTATTCCTCATGGTGTTGCAGTCGCAGCCATCAGGTTTCAAAAGTTTTCATTTCTTTCTTTTATTACTCCTCCATGTGTACCTCAATGTGATAAAAAAGAAAAATAGGTCCCAGTTCACCCTACGACACTCATTTCCTTCTGATGGTGAGCTTCTCACATAATTAACAGTACACACTAATGTTTGCAATGAAAGCCAATTAACTAATTACGTGGACCACAAGAAATTGCTGTTTCCGCTTTTACTAAACTCTAGACGTCGTGACTATTCAGAAATTAAAACATGGAATTACAGAATGCAGATTACTAGATAATCATATGGATAGAATGTGGAATTATGGGAAGATCTTCCAGAGCCACTTAATTGTTAGCTTACTTGTACACAACTGATGCCGCACAGGAGTAGCCGAGCGGTCTGGAGCGCCATGTTGCGGATCGCGCAGCCTCCAGCGTCAGAGGTTCAAATCCTCCCTCGGGCATGGATGTTTGTGTTGTCTTTAGTATAAGATAGTTCATGAGTAGTTTGTAAGTTTAGGGACTGATGACCCCGCAGTTAAGTCCCGTAAGCTTTACAAACATTTGAACACACCTGAAGTACTAACTTACTTTTGGAGCTGTCAGTTATGTGAATACCTACACCCACTGGAAAATGCTTTGCATAACCAGTATTAGTAATACAAACATTCCTTCTGGATCTACACTAACAAGGAAAGTACTTAGGCTCGAGCAAACAGAAATACACCAAAATCGTATGATAGATAATATAAAGGTCTCTTATTGCATTAGTGATACTGCCGCATCTGCAATGACCATTACAGGCATCTGCGTGTGCCATGCCGCATTGCACTTTGACCTGCCGGTACGCCAGTAGTGACGGTGCAGTGTGCATCTAAAGTTGCGTTTTGTGGCGTTATTTGTGTGGTGAAGTGTGGATGAGTCGGCGATTGGTAATCAATCATGCTAATATAGTATGACTGATTGAGATGAAGTTACGAAGAAACCTTCTTCCTTCTTCGTGTAGATGGTATTGGTGTAGAAGATGAATCATTCGCATGTTACCTATTATCTATTATAGTGTCTCTAATCTATGTTCATATTTCTGCACTATAATAGATACCAGAAAACATGTGAATGATTCTTCTTCTACACCAAGACCGTATTCACGAAGAAGGGGTCTTCGGACTTTCATCTCAACCAACTGCAATACATTACCAGGATTGATTACCAATCGCCGACCCATCTGACGCTTCACTACACAAATAGCATCACAAAGCGCAACTTCAGAGGTACACTGCACCGTCACTACTGGCGTACCGGCAGGTCAAAGTGCAATGCGGCATGGCACACGCAGAGGCCTCTAGTGGGCGACTGCAGAGTTTTGCAGATGCGTGAGTATCACTAATGCCAAAATGGACCTTTAAATTATCTATCATACGATTTTGGTGCATTTCTGTTTGTTCGAGACTAAGTACTTTCCTTGTAAGAGATCAAAAGTGTCCAGTCGTGTGGCTGAAAATGACGTATTAGTTCGTAGTGCCCTCCATCGATAATGCTGGAATTCATTAAGTTGTTGACCGACCCTATCGCAGGCGTACGTTCAGTCAGGAACTAGAAGGTTTCTTGGGGTATGGTAGCCTATTCCTCACAGTGCTGCGCTGAGGAGAGGTATCAGTGTTGGTCGGTGAGGCCTGGCACGAAGTTGGCGTTTCAAAATATCTCAAAAGTGTTCTATAGGATTCACGTCAGGACACTGTGCAGGCCAGTCCATTGCAGGGATGTTATGGTCGTGTAACCATTCCGCCACAAGCCGTACATTATGAACAGGTGCTCGATTCTGTTGAAAGCTGCAGTCGCCATCCAAGAATTGCTGTTCAACAGTGAGAAGCAAGAAGGAGATTAAAACATCAATGTAGGCCTGTTCTGTGATAGTGCAACGCTACACAACAAACGGTTCAAGCCCCTCCTCGAAAAACGCGACCACACCATAACACCAGTGCCTACGAATTTTACTGTTGGCACTACACACTCTGGCAAATGACTTTCATCGGGCATTCACCATACCCACACCTCGCCATCGGATCGTCACATTCCTTATCGTGATTCGTCACTCCACACGAAGTTTCTCTAATGTTCATTTGCCCAATGTTTACGGTTTTTAAACCAAGCGCGGCATCGTTTTGGTTTTGACCTGGGTGGTGTGTAGCTAATCGGCATATTCGAGCATGAAATCCAAGTTTTCTCACCTGCCGCCTACCTTTAATAGTGCTATGTGTGGATGTTGATGCAATTTGGAATTCCTTTGTGATAGTCTGGATAGATACCTACCTATTACACTGTACGACCCTCCTCAGCTGTCGACGGTCTCTCTCTGTCAATAGACGTGGTTGACCTGTACGCTTTCGTACTGTACGTGTTCCTTCACGGTTTGACTTCACTATCACATCGGAAGTAGTGGAAATGTTTAAGAGTGTGGAAATCTCGCGTACAGACTTCCAACACAAGTGACACCCAAACACCTGGCCACGTTCGAATCCCGTGAGTTCCGCCGAGCGCTCTATTCTGCTTTCTCTCGATTACTAAGGACTACTGAGAGCGCTGATACGGAATACCTGGTAGTAGGTGCCAGCATAATACATCTAATATGAAAAAAAAAAATTTTCTGAGGCGGCCGGATACTTTGGATCAAATATTGTGTATTGACATGAGCGTAGTTCTTTGACCTGTCATGAAATGTAAGTATATGTTCCTATAGTTTTGTGCGCCTCGGTTCACAGTGGTAGAGTGCCAGACTACAAATCCAAAGGTTGCGGGTTCAGCCCCCACCAGATCCTAGGATTTTTATCTGTCACTTTCCACTTCTTTCACCTCTGGCAGTATTGCTCATATGAAAAATACCGAGTAGCACCGTGGTTCGGAACCCACGTTAAACTGTAGGTCCCCCTATAACTGGGTAAGTCAATTCGAAGGTCGGAGGAAGGCAACGGCATACCACCTCCAAACGGGACCATGCCTAGTAAGGCACTATGGTGCTCAAACCAATCTTCGGATTGTTGACTGCTTTACCTTACCTTAGCTCGATTTATCCGGAAGCGTACCAATTTAGGAACAGCGCTTGTAGAAATTACAAAGATAATCTCCGATGGCAAGAATATAATCTTCTTTTTCCGTGTCTTTGTACTGCAAACAAATCAACAGTTTTGTTTCAATCTTTTATTACATTTTGCACATTTGATCTTCATACCAAGAGAAGGGTCACTTTAAGTGTAAGGGGTACGTACAACACATAATTCAGGAGTTATGACGTCATAAACAATTACTTGATCGAAAACCTCAGGTGTGACAATTCTGCCATCTCCTCCTAAACCAACGTAACGATTTCTACCATATTTGGTAGACATATTTCTTACCATCCGGTAACAATTGTTGTAGGGATAAGAACCACCTAAGACACATTGTTCTGGAGATAGACATAATAAACAATGAAAGGCACAATATACTTACAAATAAAGGAATATATTTTAACTTGCTACTTCCCCACTTGTAACGTTTCTGCTATGTTGCACACTCCTAAAAATCAGTTGCCAACATAGAAACACGAAATATCTGACACCTAAAATAAAACTTCATTACCGGACATGTAAAATTTTACATTTTCGCCTTCTGTTTGAAATTCTATTAACACTATTAGTAAAATACCTTTAAAAAATAGTACGTTGATTTAAATATAACTTTGGCTGACCTTTTACGTAATTTTCATTTTTTAATACTTTCGTAAATAATAGCTGCAAACACTAAAAATGCATTACACTTAGTTTCGGAAATTGCTGAACCTATATAGATACTAATTTGTATAAAAACAACAATACTACATGTTATAACTATTGCACAACATGATTTCATATACACCTTTTGTTTAAATAAATTAGGGCAGACCATGTTTTATATATCAGTGGATCCTAAATTAAATACTGATAATGTTTCATGCACTAAAATTAATAATCCGTTTGGTACTAAGAAGCTATCTTCGAAATTAACAAAACTACGACAACCATATACAAATCCGTATTAATAAATAATTTGACCGCAAACTGAAACACATTAAAATTCCATGTCACAATAATATTACGTCTACACAATATTGGCAAAACAAATATGTGTGCACTTTGAAAACACAAATAATGTAAATAATTTGAGCACAGTAAACACTAGTCAAAAGGATGACGTTGAATTTGTGTACCACATTTAAATACAAATTTCATGAAACAAGTACATACATTGAGATAAATAGTCAAAGCATAAATGTAGTGTTTTAATTTCTGTATTTTGGCAAATTTAATGTAAAAGAATATTGTTTAATTGTGAATTACAAAACTTTGTCATCAATCTTATTACGTGGTTACGTAGAAAGATGTTGGAGAGAAACCATGTTTTATTTAGTCTTCTAAGGAGTCTTCTAGTAGCCACAAACCTGTAAGCAGCTCTGTTGGCTTGCCGCTGCATTTTTGTTTTGTTTTTTAATTATGCAACAATGTGATTGATTTAAACGTTGTTTAAGTGGAAATAAAATCGTTTCCATATCAACTGACATGTTTCTAATTTACGAAAAGATCCTGTAAAATCAAATGTTTTAGTGAATGCCGAAGACAGTTCACAACGCAATGGATCTCAGCCAGCATATAAGTTCAACTTCACCTACAGTGGAATGACTTTGTTATAGACTGTGACTAACAAAACTTTCCGTAATTCAGGAAAATATTAGGGCTCAGTTTGAGTCGTTCCGAAAAGGGGTGACGGGCGTTAGACACTACCTGATCTTTTCTCAAAATGTATCACTTGAAATTTCGTAATATTTCGCTATACGCCCGTGGAAAGTAACTTTACTGCGTGTAACATTCTTCAGGGCAAATGACGCTATCAGTATTGTTCTGCTGCCGCGCGGGAGTAGCCGAGCGGTCTCCCACGTCGGAGGTTCGAATCCTGGACCAAGCTGCTATGGTCATCTGTCCCTAAACTTACAGACTACTTAAACTAACCTAAGGGTAACACGCACACACAAACACGCAAACACACACACACACACACACACACACACACATGCCCTAGGGAGGTCACCAGAATCCCGAAATTATTTTCATGACGATGTGAAAGTAATTGGAGAAAATAAATCTTTTTTGGTACAGAAACCACGCTCTCTCAAGAGAAGTGTTTAAGTAGAAGAGACGTAGGTTATCTCCTGCAAGCAGTTTCTTCCGTAGTTTTCATATAAATATCAGTGATCAGCAGATAAGGCAACATTAAATCTGTCCCTCTGTTTTTTGACAAATGAAAGAGAGAGAGAGAAAGGGAGTGAGAGAGATATACAGCAGGATTTCACACAGAATTTGAGCAAAACCCACCACATTTATTTATAAGGTTATTTGGTAGTTTTTTATTTTATAACACAATCGGAACAGTTGGATATGCATGCTAGAAACTCCGTCTTGTTACATTCCGTAAGGTGACGTGTGTCTAGGCGATGTACTGTAATAGCAGGTTTGCTAGATTGTTGTAAACGTATCGCCGGCCGCGGTGGCCGCTGGGACTGAGGCGCCCCAGTCACGGTCTGCACGGCCACTACGGTCGGGGGTTCGAATCCCCCCTCGGGCATGGATATTTGTGCTGTCCTTAGTGTTAGCTAGTTCATAAGTAGTTTGTAAGTTTAGGGACTGATGACCCCGCAGTTAAGTCCCTTAAGCTTAACAAACATTTGAACATTTTAATTTGTAAACGTATCAGTACACCGACCCTTCAAAGTCCTGATAATCTCATTAATACATGCGACATTACGAAAAACAAGATTATGGTTTAGGGACCCTAACAGTGCCTATGTGTTAGATGGTTGTCGAAAAACACATTTCAGATTATATTTCTACCAAGGCTGTCACCTTAGGTGGTCCGTTATTTGGTATAATCATATTCATGAAAAGTCACTTGCAGATGGTATAAAGTTTTAGGGTCTGAAATAACGTGAGCTCTCTGCGGAAAGTTGCGAAGCACTTCTTCACGCTAAGATGATGTCAGCTGTCAGCCTGCAAATAAAAATCAATATGTGCTGCCTTGCTATAAACAGCATGTGCCAACGTGAAATAATCGTCCACCTGGCCCCTTTGTAGTGTCGTTGTTTGATAAATGACAGACAGCACGTGCGCATCTTGAGAAAAGCATGATCTACATGCTGCTTCAAAAGGAATAGTAAATAAGCAGGGGAGAGTAGAGTAAAATTATATATACATGTCCCCCAGACAGAGAATCTATTTTGTGGATATTGGGGATGGGGAAAAAAAAGACAGAAGTTTTCTTGTTTACGTTCCTCAGTCTGGGGCATCCAAATTCGAAAATCTCATGCATGGTGCCCATTCAACTCTTAAGAGATGAAACTCCTTTCTCTGTTATTTCGTAGTTTTTGGACTAGAAGTTATAGTTATTGCCCCATCCCCGCTCTCCTCCCCCTGACTCCGAAACTCATTAGTTATGAGACCATTGAATCATTCAGGTGATCGTTATGACTCACTGGAACCAAGCGCTGTTTACGTTGAGATAGATTTCTGCAGCCCCACTGGCGCAAGCAAACCCGCTAATAACGCATGGGGACAGCTTCTTGTCCGAATCTGGGATGGTCACATAACTTGCGCGGTTCTCCTGTACAGGGGGGAGGGGGGCGGGTGGGCGTGAGCCGGCAGATGACCGAAGCGGTGGGGACCGTATTCGGCGGAGTCTGTTCGTGTTCGGCTAGCAAGATGGTGATCGTAGGTGAGTGAAAGGATGCCATTTCGATGCAGGCGGTGAAAACATTTGGGCTTCTTGGCCTTATATATATATATATATATATATATATATATATATATATATATATATATTCAACTATCAGTAGTTACCGCTTAGGATTGTGGAAATCCGATGTATACAAAATACTTTGTCAGCGTGGGAAAGTTTACAACGGGTCAGACAACTCTAACAATTCAAGAACGATGTACTGAACACCATCGAAACGCAAGATTGCTTCAACCAGAGAATTCTTCGGTGGTCGAGCACTGCCTCACTGAGGGACATAGATTGAAGTATAACGAGAACACGCCGGCCGCAGTGGCCGAACGGTCTGCGGCGCGCCAGTCACGTTCTGCACGGCCACTACGGTCGTTGGTTCAAATCAAATGGATATGTGTGCCGACCTTAACAATAGCTAGTTCATAAGCAGTTTCTACGTTTATGGACTGATGACCCCGTAGTTAAGTCCCATATGCTCTACAAACATTTAACGAGACGCAAGTTGTTGCCTCTGCGTCTCGTTATTGGGACTGTGTCGATCGAAATTCGTCTTTCTGAAGATATTATAAATAGGGAAATAGGGAGAGGGTTTTTTCCTTAAGTGAAATGTGGAGTCTTGTTTTGTTTAACAGCAAAATGCAACGGTCCTTTAGACCTCCTGAATAGCGATCTATCGTTTACGCCGGTTTCAACTACTGACGGCGCCCTAACGTAGAGCTCTAAATGTAGACAAATATAAGGTGATGCGGATGAGTAGGAAAAACAATCCCATAATCTTCGAATACAGCATTAGTACTGAGCTTCTTGATGCAGGCGCTTGGTTCAAATATCTAGGCGTAAACTGCAGAGCGATATGAAATGGAACGAACATGTAAGGAAGGACAGACAACTTCGATTTATTGCGAGAATTTTGGGAATATGTACTTCATCTGTAAATGAGACGGCGTATGAATCGCTTGTACGACCACGTCTCGAGAATTGATCAAGTGTTTGGGAGCCGCAGCAGATCAGTTAAAGGAAGACATAGAAGCAGTTCAGAGGGGAGCAGCTAGGTTTGTTACTGGTAGGTTCGACCAATGTGCGAGTGTCACGGAAATGCTCTAGTAGCTCAAATGAGGCTCGCTGGAGGAAAGACGACGTTTAATTACGAGAATACTGTTGAGGAAATTTATAGGTCCGGAATTTGAAGCTGAGTGTCGAACGATTTTACTCTCACCTACTTGCACTTTGCGTAATAATCATAAAGACAAGAAGAGAAATTAGGGCTCGTACGTTTAGACGTTACTTTTTTTCCCTCGATTTGGGACTGGAATAGGAAAGGAAATGCCTAGTAGTGGTAGATGTAGAACTGTCCATTGTTACCCATGCGCTCTCGGTCTAATGCGGCGTACATAGGGGTCTTCGCTCGTGGCTTCTACCCAGTCTAGGCGAGTTGGTAAACTAGCAGTAACACCTGAGAATGGCTGCCAGGTGGATCGCCAAAATATCGAGTCCAGATGACGTCTATTACCCTGCAGGAGACCCAAGAAGAGTACCATCAATTATTACGCCGGGAAATCCTGATTGCTATTCATCTTTAACGTAGTAAAAACAGTCGCTGGGCAGTGCAAATTCATCAGGGTATCAAACTTATTAATTTAATATTGTGTCAGAGTGTTGACATTATTTCCTCTGCTCCTGTATTTTTCATTATTGTTGAATTGTTTTCAGACCTGAATGACGAGGGGCTGACACACGTAAATACAGGTATCCCTCTTTCTGAATTAAAGCATACGACAGACTGAAGTTACATACTGTATCTACTTATTTCGTAATAAGTGAAGTAGAAAAAAAGTAGACAGTGTCCATCGACATCTAGACTCATTAAAGTCAAATTTCGGCTTGTAACTGTAGTTAGTTCGAGCAGCACCGTTAGTGCGCCCTTCCCCGTGTTCCCATCCCTTGCGGCTCTCGAGAAATCGATTGCAGCTGAGTCTCCACGCGTGTGTTAGAATCTGTGGCTTCCGCAGATTCGAGTGGAAATACTAAGAGGTTTGCCAAGTATGCTACGAGAGTTGCGCAAGCCGCACAGCCGCACCGCAGCAAACAGCGCGGAGCCTGGGAGAACGCCGGCCTGCCAGTGCGAGGTCGATGTATTGCCTCAGAGCGAGTTCGGCCAGAAGCAAAGGCAGGCCGCCACCTGCCAATCCCAGCAGCAGCGGCTGCAGCCGCAGGCGCCCACGCGAGCTGTACTGCGGCCGTAGGCGGGGCCAGGCAAGGTATCCGGGGGCGTTCCAGCCACTCGCCGACGCAGTATGAATTTCCGATACCGTGTTCTCCTACAGAGGCTGGCTCCAATCCTTAGCACTGGACCAGAAAGTTTCTGTAGAGGATGCGATATGAGCCCAAAAGGACGTGTCACAGTATAGGCGAGTAATTCTGCTCAAATATAAATACGACAGAGACCCCAGCACTAAAATGGAAATCGGCCCATCAGAACAAGCATATGAACAGGAATAAGCTGTATGTAAGTGTTAACAAAAAAGCAAAAAAGAAACAAAGACTAGTGTCTTCATCCAAATACTAGTTTCATGCAGCTATCCATGGTACTTTTCCCCAAGCAATCCTCTTCATCTCTGAATAACAACGATCATCAACATTCTTTTGAACCTGCTTACTGCATTCATCTCTCGGTCTTATGACGACGCAACTGCGTCCACCTAAGATGCCGTTCTATTCTACTTGCTGCTTAATCATTGATCATTTAATAATTGTTCCAATGGTATGGCTATATGGGATGCGGACAATGACTGGGTTGATCCATGACAATAAACTTTGTTAACTTCCTTTATTACGGAACGAAAAATGTTAATAACTCTTTAAGTACACTGACTAAATAACCGCGTGCCACTACGATAAATGTCCACAAATCCACTCTGAAACGTTTCCATAAGCAACTGCGACCGAGACTCATATGCGATACGACCGATGGGCAAAACTTTAGCCACCGCTAATCGTGGGTTACTGTCTCACTGTCGACATGAGACTACCTCGCTCTGCAGTCGGTGGAAGGCTGCCGTACACCGTCCAATAACAGGGAACGTTCAAACCTAAACATTGTCGCCCAGCATCTATTGCTGCATGCCAACGATAACTACTGTTCGACCAAAATGTACCAAAGAGGTTACTAAGCTAAAACCCTGTATCCTCACAGTCGCCTCCTGCGATTTTTACCCCACACACTACACTCCAATACTTGACTGACTGTCCCAGATGTATGTGAATGTCTACCACCAATGGATTTCTTCTCTTAGTCAAGATATGCCAGAAAGTTTTTTGTCCTTAATTCTTTTATCTCCTTGTTAGTTACGCCACCTACCCATCAAATCTTCAGCATTCGTCTGTGGCACTAAAATTTTACACCCTTCCTACGTTTTTTTCTTTTCTTTTATTTGTCTAATCTCCTTATCGTCCACGTTTCACACCCATACAGTGCTACAATCCACACTAATACTTTCAGAAAGGAGTTCCCAACACTTTAATTATTATTTGATGTTAAGAAATTTCTTTTCATGTGAATTCTTCATATTCGCGGAATGCGTGACATTATCTGCCAAATGGGAAAGTTAAAAATGTTTATCCAGTCAGAATTCGAACCGAGGTCTCCTGCTTACTAGACAATGGCACTGATAACTTTTTATTTTTCTTTCTTCAGGTAGACCAATGCTTTACGGTCGTTTCTTCATGTTCGTTCTTGGTTGTTCGTCGAGTACTTGGCGCAGCTCCTCTTATTACAGAAGGCGTTCAGCTCTCTGTGCAGGTGCGCTGAGCGACGGCGCCCGGCGCCACTACACCACAGTGATCATCACACCTGCACGGATTACTTAAGTACGCCTCCAACTAGATACAAATTCTCAGCATTATCCTACTCACTATTACTCAAACTCGTAGTTTTGTAAACATTTAATTCAAATTTCTGTTCATGACAAATGATTTTCTTCTCATAGACATTCCTCAATTAATGTCATTTTTTTGATATTTAAATAAAAAATCTACGAGGTACGTCCACAAAGTTAGGTCCAGTTCGTTATATAAAACTGACGTGTACAGACCGAGAAAAAGTAATCTACAACCGTTAAACTACTTTTCTTCATAGCTTCCGAAATTTTGTAAGCATTTGTCATAGCGTGGCATAAATTTTTCTATGTATTCAGCCATTTGGTAACATGTTCTTTTATCTCGTCCTCATCTTTAAGTGTTGACAGATTTTAGGTGTAAAAAGAGATGAAAGTCGTTAGGAGCGAGGTCTGGGCTTTACGGATGATGATCAAACACGTTCCAGTGAAATTCCCGTAAGAGTTGTTTGGTCACATTCGCCGTGTGAGGTCGTACATTATAGAGGAAAAATCACCTTTTGACAGTTGCATTTTGTCCATAAACCTCGCTAATTTGCTGAAGAATTACCTTTGGTTTAACTTTATTTACGTTTAGAAAACGAATCACAGATCTGATTCCACACGTGGCGGCATTTTCAGTTACGGCTAACATTATAAAGAAGCAGTACGAAACACACGTCGGCAACAGCGATCTGAAAATGGCGTACATATCATCTGCTTGAGTCAAAGTAACCGCCGCGCACGCTCGGAAATGCGTTAGTAGCGCTGCCGCAGATATAAATAAAAACGGAACTTACTTTGTGAACGACCCTCGCATTACGTTTATTGTCTCTCTATCTAATATAATCCTATATCAGCTCCTGATTTTCTTGCATTACATTCACTTACGTTCCGTCTGTTCTCCTTAATGTTAAATGCGTTGTTTGGGACCACAGAAAGATGTAGGAAAAGCTGCAAAACAGTGCGTTGATAGGGCAGTCATCCAGTTTAGAAATACCAAAGAAACGCAAACGTCGGCAACAGCACAGAAAGAACATTTAGTGCTGTGAATAACATTCACGCTAAAAAAGAAACAGTTTGTTGGTAGAATTAACCTGGAAAATAATTTTGTTAAGAAGTGATGGCGTCTAACAGAAGAACTAGAAATGCATTTGCATTCTTTTCTCAGATCAGGAAGAAGGGTAGCTGAAGAAGTCCATCCGCAACCTCTGAAACCCACTTTGGAAGAGCTTTGCCTAAGATATAGTAAGGATAAATGCGTCTGCCTAGAGCAAACACAACTCTTGCTTGTGTTCATCCAAAAATGTTACGTAGAAGTTTCTCCATCATCAGTAGGATTTTCTTCATTGGCTCAAGATTACATTTTATATTTTATGTGGTCTGACATTTCCAGTTCAGCAATAAATATTGTCCTCCAATTCGCTCTATTTTCGTACTTTGCGTACATTGACTCTTCTATATGATAGTACCATTGTCCTTGCTGAACTGTTTATGCGATGTTCACTTGTTTGTATATTTTGTTTGAACTTTATGTTGTAACTATAGCACTGTGCAACGGGCACATCAGCTTTAGTTTCCTGAATAATAAAGACTGTGAACTGTAGAATGCAAAAAATGAACCTATTGTGCGATATTCGTTTTCTGTTGTCCCATAGTTGCTTAGAAATTCGTGGAGATACGTACCGTCTTAGGAACTAAATGAAAGGTAGTTCGCTTTTGCGATACTGTAGCGCCTCTGTCGGGATTCCCATAAAAC
Organism: Locusta migratoria; assembly: GCA_026315105.1. NCBI lineage: Eukaryota > Metazoa > Arthropoda > Insecta > Orthoptera > Acrididae > Locusta > Locusta migratoria. The sequence goes on along the minus strand of CM048748.1, from coordinate 438,292,252 downwards.
GCGCAGCAGAGCCCGTGTTGGGCGCCGCGGTAGCCCAACGAAATCCCATCAGCAGCGCGCCGCTGCAGGCTGTGCCGGCTCTTAACGTGTGCACTTTAGTACCCACTGCGAGCGGAATTTCATTAAAAGGAGGTCGCGGTTCTTCCATTATATGCTTCATTAGATGTACACAGGCGCCCGGAAACATCATATGAAAAGTAAAACAATTCCGCTGCCGTGGTTTACGGCCCACTTCAAGTTTTATTGCACCCTTCTCATTTTTTGCAAATATTGTCGACAAAAATATAGAATTATAAATAATATAAAATAAACTATCTACAAAACACAATATTTTACTTACTTTGCTTTATGTTACTTATCTGCTGCATATATACATTTTTTTTTTTTTTAATTTTTGTCCGAAATACTAGCAGAAGAGGATCGTTAAAATAGGCGAGTGCGATTTTTAAAATTTATTCAATAAAATATTACGTTGAGCCGCGGTGGTGCGGCCGTGCGCATTGAGGCGCTATGCTACGATGCGCGAGGCCGTTCCCCGTCGGGGGTTTGAATCCCCCTCGGGCATGGATGTTTGTGCCGTCTGTAGTATAAGCTAGTTCATAAGTACTTCGTAAGTTTAGGGACTTATGACCCCGTAGTTAAGTCCCATAAGCGCTACAAACATTTGAACATTTTACATTACTTTGACCTCTCACAACCGTATTATACATTGTCTAATTTGTCCATTATGTGAAACATGTTTATTTTCTACCTCGCATTTAAATTTTAATATTTAATTTGAAAGGGACCTTCTTCCACTACACTCTCTTATTCTTACACTATTGTTAGCATTTAGTGTAGAGAATTCCTCTTTTATTTTCCTTATTAAAATCTCTAATTACAAATCTTTCTTAGCTGGGCAGAGTTTTTTCTATTTCTTACTTCTCATCCATTCTTTAGAATATATTTCGCGATATTTGTCGTAATTTATTTTCAATTTCTCAGATTTCTTTATTGTTATGTTTTCACACAAAAGTGGCTTTCACGAATCGCAGCTGTTTGTAAATACTTCATTTTTATATAAAAAGGCCAATAATCATCCCTAGATTATACATCAACCTTTAACCATGCTTTAAACCTCCATTAAAGGACTTACAGCAAAATAATACGATGTTACTGCTTTATGCAGAAATATGTGTATGTACGAATCTAACATATTTCATAGTCAAAGAAAAAAATATTCAAACGAGAACTACTCGCGATATTCAATTCTGAACAACGTTTACCTGATTTTTTTTTTTTTTTTTTTTTTTTTTTTAGCAGGCAGTACGAAGCCGAATATCAGGCAGTAAAGCAGAATAGCAGGCAGTACGAAGCAGAATAGCAGGCAGTACGAAGCAGAATAGCAGGCAGTACGAAGCCGAATAGCAGGCAGTACGAGGCAGAATAGCAGGCAGTACGAAGCAGAATAGCAGGCAGTACGAAGCAGAATACCAGGCAGTACGAAGCAGAATAGCAGGCAGTACGAAGCAGAATAGCAGGCAGTACGAAGCAGAATAGCAGGCAGTACGAAGCAGAATACCAGGCAGTACGAAGCAGAATAGCAGGCAGTACGAAGCAGAATAGCAGGCAGTACGAAGCAGAATAGCAGGCAGTACGAAGCAGAATAGCAGGCAGTACGAAGCAGAATAGCAGGCAGTACGAAGCAGAATACCAGGCAGTACGAAGCAGAATACCAGGCAGTACGAAGCAGAATAGCAGGCAGTACGAAGCAGAATAGCAGGCAGTACGAAGCAGAATAGCAGGCAGTACGAAGCAGAATAGCAGGCAGTACGAAGCAGAATAGCAGGCAGTACGAAGCAGAATAGCAGGCAGTACGAAGCAGAATAGCAGGCAGTACGAAGCAGAATAGCAGGCAGTACGAAGCAGAATAGCAGGCAGTACGAAGCAGAATAGCAGGCAGTACGAAGCAGAATAGCAGGCAGTACGAAGCAGAATAGCAGGCAGTACGAAGCAGAATAGCAGGCAGTACGAAGCAGAATAGCAGGCAGTACGAAGCAGAATTGCAGGCAGTACGAAGCAGAATACCAGGCAGTACGAAGCAGAATACCAGGCAGTACGAAGCAGAATAGCAGGCAGTACGAAGCAGAATGGCAGGCAGTACGAAGCAGAATAGCAGGCAGTACGAAGCAGAATAGCAGGCAGTACGAAGCAGAATAGCAGGCAGTACGAAGCAGAATATCAGGCAGTACGAAGCAGAATAGCAGGCAGTACGAAGCAGAATAGCAGGCAGTACGAAGCAGAATAGCAGGCAGTACGAAGCAGAATAGCAGGCAGTACGAAGCAGAATAGCAGGCAGTACGAAGCAGAATAACAGGCAGTACGAAGCAGAATAGCAGGCAGTACGAAGCAGAATACCAGGCAGTACGAAGCAGAATAGCAGGCAGTACGAAGCAGAATAGCAGGCAGTACGAAGCAGAATAGCAGGCAGTACGAAGCAGAATAGCAGGCAGTACGAAGCCGAATAGCAGGCAGTACGAGGCAGAATAGCAGGCAGTACGAAGCAGAATAGCAGGCAGTACGAAGCAGAATACCAGGCAGTACGAAGCAGAATAGCAGGCAGTACGAAGCAGAATAGCAGGCAGTACGAAGCAGAATAGCAGGCAGTACGAAGCAGAATACCAGGCAGTACGAAGCAGAATAGCAGGCAGTACGAAGCAGAATAGCAGGCAGTACGAAGCAGAATACCAGGCAGTACGAAGCAGAATAGCAGGCAGTACGAAGTAGAATAGCAGGCAGTACGAAGCAGAATAGCAGGCAGTACGAAGCAGAATACCAGGCAGTACGAAGCAGAATAGCAGGCAGTACGAAGCAGAATAGCAGGCAGTACGAAGCAGAATAGCAGGCAGTACGAAGCAGAATAGCAGGCAGTACGAAGCAGAATAGCAGGCAGTACGAAGCAGAATAGCAGGCAGTACGAAGCAGAATAGCAGGCAGTACGAAGCAGAATAGCAGGCAGTACGAAGCAGAATAGCAGGCAGTACGAAGCAGAATAGCAGGCAGTACGAAGCAGAATAGCAGGCAGTACGAAGCAGAATAGCAGGCAGTACGAAGCAGAATAGCAGGCAGTACGAAGCAGAATAGCAGGCAGTACGAAGCAGAATAGCAGGCAGTACGAAGCAGAATAGCAGGCAGTACGAAGCAGAATAGCAGGCAGTACGAAGCAGAATACCAGGCAGTACGAAGCAGAATACCAGGCAGTACGAAGCAGAATAGCAGGCAGTACGAAGCAGAATGGCAGGCAGTACGAAGCAGAATAGCAGGCAGTACGAAGCAGAATAGCAGGCAGTACGAAGCAGAATAGCAGGCAGTACGAAGCAGAATATCAGGCAGTACGAAGCAGAATAGCAGGCAGTACGAAGCAGAATAGCAGGCAGTACGAAGCAGAATAGCAGGCAGTACGAAGCAGAATAGCAGGCAGTACGAAGCAGAATAGCAGGCAGTACGAAGCAGAATAGCAGGCAGTACGAAGCAGAATAGCAGGCAGTACGAAGCAGAATAGCAGGCAGTACGAAGCAGAATAGCAGGCAGTACGAAGCAGAATAGCAGGCAGTACGAAGCAGAATAGCAGGCAGTACGAAGCAGAATAGCAGGCAGTACGAAGCAGAATAGCAGGCAGTACGAAGCAGAATAGCAGGCAGTACGAAGCAGAATAGCAGGCAGTACGAAGCAGAATAGCAGGCAGTACGAAGCAGAATACCAGGCAGTACGAAGCAGAATATCAGGCAGTACGAAGCAGAATAGCAGGCAGTACGAATCAGAATGGCAGGCAGTACGAAGCAGAATAGCAGGCAGTACGAAGCAGAATAGCAGGCAGTACGAAGCAGAATAGCAGGCAGTACGAAGCAGAATATCAGGCAGTACGAAGCAGAATAGCAGGCAGTACGAAGCAGAATAGCAGGCAGTACGAAGCAGAATAGCAGGCAGTACGAAGCAGAATAGCAGGCAGTACGAAGCAGAATAGCAGGCAGTACGAAGCAGAATAACAGGCAGTACGAAGCAGAATAGCAGGCAGTACGAAGCAGAATACCAGGCAGTACGAAGCAGAATAGCAGGCAGTACGAAGCAGAATAGCAGGCAGTACGAAGCAGAATAGCAGGCAGTACGAAGCAGAATAGCAGGCAGTACGAAGCAGAATATCAGGCAGTACGAAGCAGAATAGCAGGCAGTACGAAGCAGAATAGCAGGCAGTACGAAGCAGAATAGCAGGCAGTACGAAGCAGAATAGCAGGCAGTACGAAGCAGAATATCAGGCAGTACGAAGCAGAATAGCAGGGAGTACGAAGCAGAATACCAGGCAGTATGAAGCAGAATATCAGGCAGTACGAAGCAGAATAGCAGGCAGTACGAAGCAGAATAGCAGGCAGTACGAAGCAGAATACCAGGCAGTACGAAGCAGAATAGCAGGCAGTACGAAGCAGAATAGCAGGCAGTACGAAGCAGAATAGCAGGCAGTACGAAGCAGAATAGCAGGCAGTACGAAGCAGAATACCAGGCAGTACGAAGCAGAATAGCAGGCAGTACGAAGCAGAAAAGCAGGCAGTACGAAGCAGAATATCAGGCAGTACGAAGCAGAATAGCAGGCAGTACGAAGCAGAATACCAGGCAGTACGAAGCAGAATAGCAGGCAGTACGAAGCAGAATACCAGGCAGTACGAAGCAGAATAGCAGGCAGTACGAAGCAGAATAGCAGGCAGTACGAAGCAGAATAGCAGGCAGTACGAAGCAGAATAGCAGGCAGTACGAAGCAGAATAGCAGGCAGTACGGAGCAGAATAGCAGGCAGTACGAAGCAGAATAGCAGGCTGTACGAAGCAGAATATCAGGCAGTACGAAGCAGAATAGCAGGCAGTACGAAGCAGAATAGCAGGCAGTACGAAGCAGAATAGCAGGCAGTACGAAGCAGAATATCAGGCAGTACGAAGCAGAATAGCAGGCAGTACGAAGCAGAATAGCAGGCAGTACGAAGCAGATCTAGGAGTACTACAGTTCCAGGAGGTCCGTCTATAGCGAGCCAGAAGACTAAATTAGCACAAGCCGGTACAGTATAGAAGCCTTATTGTTAGATTGCAGAAGTGTGTACTATGAAATAGGCAGAAGTGTTCCACAAGCACATCACCTAAATGTTGAGTACTCTCTTTATTTGTGATAAAGGTATATCTGGACTCACCACTTCTTTCAGTAGCAGACCTTGTCCACATCCTTGCTAGCCATGGCCCACCTTCTTGTACAACCACATCCTGGAGATACAAAACTGATTACCAACGATAAAGTATAGATCTGAAAGAGGTGACAAAGTTTTTAATTTATGAATCAAAAAGTGTCAGATAGCTATCTTGTGTGGACTGTGGTCCGTTGCTTTCGTAGTGATGTACGTGAGACTGGTTGAACTGTGCTGCAGTTTATGATGAAGGTGAAAATGAAGACTTGGGAATCGTGTATGATCTTGAAAGTGCCACGATTTTCATATGGAAATTTAATTTGTACTCCATTTAAAGCTCTGTAAGAACAGGGCTTCATGGGTAGGTTGTTCTAAATGTCTTCACACCTTCAGAGATTCGTTCTCGGCCCGTACCTTATTTGCCTTTTTTTAGTTTTTTTTAATTAATTTATTTATTTATTAGATTTTGGCTTTGGTGAATTTTCTTCACATTGAGGCTGTGGTATAAGTATGCTGTTGCATTGTTTTAATTCTCAGTGACACTCATATGCCCAACAGTCCTGAAAAATAAATCCTTTTATATAATTCAATGCGGTATCTTCCCAAATTTAAAGAATTGAAACAGTTTCCATACTGTACAAGTAAATTTATAATCCACAAACACAAAATGGGTTGCTAGTTTAAGCAACCTTATAAACAGAAATGGTGGTTTTTGTTTAAATTCTGCTTGGAATCCGGCACTGTCTCTCGTCAAAAAACAGAGGGACAAAATTAATGCTGCTTCATCTGTTCATTAACAGTCACCATCGATATTTCTGATGTTTGGTCATCTTTGGTTGTGTTGACTCTGCAGTGACTTATACTGTGTCTATTATCTTCCTTGTTTACCCTTTGCAAACCAAGGTATTAAATACGCTTGCACATTCCTTCCTTAAGTGCAGTTGTGCCTTTAGAATGGCAGGGTGTTCTCCTGCCGAAATATCGGCGGTTGTCGACGACGTCACCCGTAAGTTGTTTGAACACTAATGAGTATTTCTCACTTACATCCTCTTTTGAATTACCCCTTCAAGGAATGGCAGTAGGGCGTCCGGGCAGATTGGAGTTTGCCTTGAACCCATTCCAAAAGTTATTCTCTGAACTCATATAAGATTATATCGCAGCGGCGGAGTGGCCGAGCGCATTGAGGCGCTATGCTCCGATGCGCGAGGCCGTTCACCGTCGGGGTTCGTATCCTTCCCCGGGCATGGATGTTTGTGTCGTTTGTTTAGTATAAGGTAGTTTATAAGTAGTTTGTAAGTTTAGGAACTGATGACCATCAGTTAAGTTCCATAAGCTTAACAAACATTTGAACATTTTTTAAAGATGATGCCCAGTTCGTAACATTCCAATCATTGAGGTAAAATAATACAGATAGTGCTCATTCCCTGCCCACTCTCACTGCCACCTCGCTCCTTTCCTCAGACCCCTCACTGCTGAGATTCTAGCCAATAGGAGGAAAGGATTTACTCCCCCTACTAACACTGAGGGCTTTAAAACATCATTTTCTTTTAGTCATCACCATTTCAAGTCATTTATGCAATGCAAGCACATCAAATTATCATTGTCATTTTGAAACTCTTCTGTTGATCCGTATTTGCGTGACAAACGTGGGCTTGTGGATCCGCCTTAATGCAAACACTTGTTATTTTTACACCCAAACTAGTTTCGGCGGAGAACCCGCTATCCTCAGTGTTTTTTTTTTCTCTATGTAATGTTTCGTCATTAGGCTATTTTGCACTTCCACACTGTTTTTGGGGTGGCCTACAACATATGAAGTTTGTTGGTCGTTCCTCTGAATGGGCTTGATAGAACGCACTTACGTCACAAGGAAAAAAAACAGTGTGGAAGTGCAAAATAGCCTAATGGTGAAGGATTAAGTAAAAAAAAAAAAAAAAAAAAAAAAAAAAAAAAAAACCACTGAGGATGGCGGGTTCTCCGCCGAAACTAGTTTGGGTATAAAAATAACAAGTGTTTGTATTAAGGCGGATCCACAAACCAACATCAAATTATAAAAGATAATGATACTACCCCACCATGTATGACATGTTCCTTGACTACGAAGATTTTATGCCATAGACAATTGTTTTATTTCAGAGGAGGTAGAATTTTGGATGTTGGATGGTGCACGAAGGTCAATGGCTGCTTCTGGCGTCTTCATTATGCAGAGGACAACTCCCTACTACTAACTGGATATAGGTTTGGCAAAATGTTTGACAGAAAACCACCATGGTCAATTTATTTATTCATGAAGCTTATCTGTGGACACTGATATCAATGGTTTATGATCTGTTATCCCACTTACAACGTTGGTTTCATGACAAGAGTGGAGAAATAATGCCAATAAAGGACACGTTTACATGCAAACTGTGCACATAATCATGAGGACAAGGGTTGGCCCTCGCTTTAAGAATTGGAAATAAAAGGTGTTAGTAAAAATGGACCAGTCACTAGTTCATTAAATTTTAACTGACTAGACCTGTAGCGACAGTGGTAACGAGCTGTACAGAAAAATGAGTGGGCACTGCTCCCCGACAACATACCAGCACCGATTGTCCGACTATCAGACTGTGGGATACAAATCTTGTTATACTGCTGTTGTTGACACAACCTAAGGCGGTTCATTTGAACCATGTGCTTATATTTTCAAAAGACTTTTCCAACGAAAATATGAGCTGTTACAGGAAATTTTAAATATTATTAATAGGGTTAGCTACCAGACCGTAAGTAGTGACGTACCACCACATAAGAAAATAAAACCAAACCGTGTATTTATATTCGATGGTGTTGAAAATGAGGAGTAGATTCACAAATAATTTTATTTGGTCGTCATAAGCATGTCAATATTTTTACCTGAATCAGTCGTATTGAAATATCACAAAATAGTTAATAAGAAATTATGCAAATCTCATTATCATTGTCCGGCAGGATAACAGTAATTTAAAATTTGTTTACCAGGCACACATAGGATCTGACATGACATTAAATGAAATTATATCCATATATGCTGGTTGCTGAAATCATACATCATTTGCGAAATTCCCAGGAAAACTTCTAACTTAAAAACGGTCGTGTAATTTCGTTATTGTGTCAGTATGTAGAACAAAATGGACAGGTTAGCTTGTACAAAGGAGTGAAAGTCATTGCAAAGTATCAGAATTAAATATATACGAAACCTTGAATCTCAACTAGAGAAATAAGCCATTGCTTGAGTGGTATGAGAATTACATGTATTAGGATTCTCGAACCACAGCTTGAGAAGCATAATGAAAAAACTGAGGTTGTTAACAAGCATATAACAACAGAGTTTTCAATACCTAACAATTTTGTTGAACACAACAGGTCAACACTTCAGGAATGTGAATAATCTACCCATGCAGTATATATAGTTTGGTCATCCAAACGAAATGACAGATCGTTTACGACTGCTAATGGCTCCATCAGCGGCGGGTAATACAGCTCATGCAAATGAAATTGTATCAGTCATTTCAGAACTACGGGAGTGAGTTATCATTCAATAAGTATAGAGACAGTTGTTAATGAGCACTATAAACCGACACGCAAAACGTATCCAAACAGGAATGCTATAATAAAAGGTCTAGACAATTAATGGCAAATGGTCCTTATAGAGAGGAGATACTATTCAGACAATAAGAGTGCCAAATACATTCTATTGCCAGGGCTCTACCAGCGAGGGAAAAGACAGGTAAGAAGATTGCTCGTGTGACTGAACAGCTTTTGCAGACAGGTATATGTCGCTGTCAAGAGGCTCTACAAACATTATGGAGGTGAATTATGCAACGTTCATTTCAAGACAGTAATGGAATGCTATGGAATAAACCACAACTACACACTGATCCAGAAGAAAATTATTATTGTGGAACGTTTGAACGGCACTGTTAAAATCAAAGTGTAGAATCACTTTAACCTTCATAAGCGATACAAAAAATGGCTGAATATCCTATCATAAATATGTGAAAATTATAATTGAACTGAACCTGGAACTATGAAAGTGAGACCGATTGATGTTCGAGACAAGGTATCTCTAAATACAGTTTACAGTCGTATAGAAACAATCGATAAAAGTAAACAGGTATTCAAAGACTGTGATCTAGTGGGTATTTCAGAATACAAGAATGCTTCTTAGAAATTTCATCTACCGAATTGGCCAGTGGAAATATTCCCAATCTCCAGCAGACAAATCCTAGAATGTATATCGTACGCAATACTGCAGGTGACGTTATCGCAGGGATTTTTTATACAGAAGAAGTTCCATTTGCAACTCCCCACTGCGAACACATCATTTCTGGATAGGTCTAGCAGCCACAGGCCTCCTCCAACACAAGTACATAATGGAGAGCTGCAGGTATATAATGCAGTGGAATTAAACTGCTGTGCACTTGATGCCACTTTTGACGACAGGATCCAGCAATCCCACACTTACAATATTAATGCAGAATATCAGGATCCTGATTCCTTTCTGGAATCTTGCAAACGTTATACCATCATTAAGAGCAAATCAGTTCTATACTCTTAGCTAACAGAACTCCCAAAAGAAGGTACAGATGTTTAAAAAATATTCATTGGTGAAATTTGGTGGTAAATGGCGTGCTATTGTTACTTCAATTTACAAAGTGTCTCGATACATTTCTTAGGAATTATATACTCCGACATTTGTAAATATGCAGGAAAGAAGGTCGGGTACACCAGTGAGTCATGTACTTCCTTTCAGTGTCTATTCACATGTTTATTATACAGTCAATGGGGGAGAGACGGTTTCGCCCATCTTCTAGAGGATACTACTGTTAAACAAGCCTGCATAAATGTCCAAAATACTGCTGAGGCAGATGAAACGTGTATTGTTTGGTCTCTTCTGGCTTGCGATACCTTTCTTATGATCACAGGAAATACAATAAAACAAATGTCTCCGTAGTGCCCGGTGGTCTTGGGGTAAAGTGCTCAACGAAGTGAGGAGTCGCAAGAAACGATACGTGGTTCGGATTCCACGTTAAGCTGTTGGTCCCCTTTCCGTGGTTGGATAACTGGGGTAAGCTAGGGACACGAAAGTCGCCGAAGTGGCGTCCAATTGAAAGACTTGCACCAGGCCACTGAGCTACACGAAATTGTTCTTATTATTATGCATTATAACTATGAATTCATTTGTTTCCCCATCAAACTTCAAGACATACGAACATTTTAAAGGTAGAACTCTAATTATTTAATGCATGTTTATAGCGTCAGAAGAAACTCCAAGCCTGATAAAGAAGATGATTACAGTGAAGAGCATAGATGATGCTTTCTTTTATAGGTTAATAAATTCACCAGAAGATGTAAAATGATTTAGACGGGATTTCGGCTTCGTGCATTAAATTTTTAGTTGACCATAAATATAAATAATGAAAATGGGAAGTCATAAATATGAGCTTTGGACAAATCATTTCAAATACAATGGCTGTAAAATCAACTAAATACCTAGGAATTACAGTTATGAACAACTTTAATAGGAGAGAACAAGCGGAAAGTATCGTGGCGAAGGCGAAACGAACACGGCAGGTTACTTAGAATATGCAATAGTTCTCAAACAGCCTAAATTACAGTCGTTCGTCTTATTTGAAAGGGTTTGCTGTACATTATGGGATCCTAACCAACTGGGACTGATGGAGGACAAAGAAAGTTTCATAGAAAGGCAACTCGTCTTGTATTATCGCAATATAGGAGATAGTGTGTCATAAAAATGATGTAGGATTTCGGATTCAAATCGTTAAATGAACGGAGTTAGTCATTGCAGTGGTATCTATTTGCGAAGTTTCTTTGACCAATTTTCTCCTTCGAATGTACCCACCTACAAAGAGAGACAAGATCATAACAATAATATAAGAGAAATTAGTCGTGAAACAGAAGACTTAGGTGTTCCTTTCCCCTCGCACTAATAAGGATATCTTTCACGTGTATGGCTTTCCTTTTGACGCCTAGAGAAGGAATGGGGGACTGATGACCATTGTAGTTTTGTCCCCCCTAAACAACCTAACAACAACAACAACAACAACTAATAAGGATAAACGATAATAAAATAAATATGGTTTGCTACATACGACAGCGTTACCACTTTTTCCTTTCTTTCTCACATATTTTGGCAAATACATATTTCATACACTGTGTATCTAATTTCATATATTTCGTGTTGTACATATTTCTTATTTCTGCTTCGTACTTTTGCATCTGTTCAGCACTTCTTCCCTAAAACATCGTGAATAAGAGTATGCATTTAATTACCTGCAGCTCATTTAATTGTTACCATGTGAAATGGAATAGTTTTAGATGTTTTTTACGAAACAATTTTAAAAAAAATGTTCAAATGTTTGCTAAGCTTATGGGACTTAACTACGGGGTTATCAGTCCCTAAACTTACAAACTACTTATCAACTAGCTTATCCTAAGGACGGCACAAAAAGCAACTGTTTAAAAAAAATCTAGGAATAAAGTCAGAAGTGATTCTACTGATGTTCAGGGTTACAACTTTATATGCCTGCATATATCTAGTCCAGAAAAGCACTACTTTTTAACTTTCCCCCCTCCTGCGTCCGCGTTCCAATCCTTTGATGCTTTGCCACTCGTTTTCTTAGTATCAGTCTTGTATTGAAAGTCAGAGTTTTTATTTTTCTTTCGCGCAGTGTTCATTTTCGGCTGTACTTTACTCCTACGCCTGCCACTGCTGGTGAAACCCACAGCAGAAGGCGAGGTGGGCGGCTCGCTGCAGACGTCCAGCTCCATATCAGAGTGCGACAGTTGGCGGGCCACCGCAGCGGCAGGCTGCGGCCTCGCCGGCTCGCCACTTCCTGCTTCGCTTTCCATTTCCGCGTCACTGTTTATGTTTACGTCCGCTCTGTTTTGGACGCTGCTCTGACTTGGCGCGGTTTGTGTATTGACAACAGGATCACAGTCCGGGTTGTTTACTATCAGAGGTTCGGTTTGGTGATGTCCTCTAACACCTGGGTCGGGTTTGCCTGGTGTCCCTAGGTCTACGTGTTGTACTTCCTCTACTGACGTTTGCAGCACGGATTCCCGTTGCTGCGGTTCGGATTCTGTATTAGAACTGTTTGAAATCTCTATGGGATTTCTTTCAATTATTGTATTCGTAACGGGTGTAGGAACTTTAGTTTCTAACACGGTGTTAACGGTGTTTTTGCTGTTATCCTGTGACGAACGTTCGAATTTGTCATCCGCACTACTTTCATCAGAGGTTTGTCTCCGTTTATTAGCTACAACTGGGGTAATGACTTTAGTGGGCACCTGATCTAAGTTTACTTCTGCTGGCAGTGGTGGAAATTCAGCCGGGACCAGAGGTGGTTGCTCAGAAAAACTGCTACTGGGTGTTGGGTCATCAACTTCCGAGTGGGTGCTACCAATTCAGCTAACGCCAGTTTTTTGCGTTGTTGTAAGTTATTTCTTAATACAACCGGTTTTTTCGGGCAATCCTGACGCATATGTCCGCTTTCGTTACAGATGTAACATGTTTCTTCCTGACCAGAATATGTCACATGAGCCCTGTACCCACAGACAGTGATATGAGAGGGAATATTAGTTCTAGCGTGCATTTCTACTGATCTTATACCACTGAAACACTGAAGTTTATGTTGCTTTGACCAGCACTCGTTTCTAATTTGTTTAATATCACCGTAACATGGTAACACCTCTCTAAGATAACAATTTTCTACTTCTGGCGGCAAATTGAAAACGCGAACATTCCTATATTCAATACCGGCATTAGATATGGAAACTGTACTCACCGTTGAGTCTCGATGTCGAAATTGAGCAGATGTTCCGTGTATCATCAGGATTTTGTCTAGTTAAACGGGTTCCAGTAACTTGACGTAAAACCAGTATTCATCCAAATCCTAATAAGCGGTATGTATTTGTTCAGAGACGATTCCAAAAACGCTGTTGATCCAATCATGAACTTCTAGCGAACTCGGTTGCTTATTCCTGGTTGCCTTATCAAACTCGAAACGCAGAGTGCACTTCCTGGGGACCTCCTTTTCCATATTTACGGTTTTAGCGGCCGAGACCGCTAACATTTAAACAACACACGCACCAGAACACTAAGTGACGATACTGCACAACAAGTTAACACTTAACACGAAAGAAAGCTGTTCGCGACTTGTGAACGCTTTAAACTGTGTCCCCTCGGCCACCGCGGCCGGCGAACAATTTTCATGCTATCAGGAACCACTTTGTAATTTCCATCAGTTCCAGAAAATAGATTTCCTTTGTAAGTGAGTTATATGTGTGTTGCTATGTTTTGTTGTCTTCTGTGTAAGGTATAAAGTCGCACTCACGGTGTAACCCCTGAGGTGATAGGTTGCGGTTCGCGACCCTTCCTCAGCGAGCAATATGCACTGGCACCTCTGCCACTGCGATGCTGCGTACTTTCTCCGCTAATAAACATTCCCCTTCATGTTTTCATTTCTTTTCGAAAAGTACATCTTGTATTGTGGTTTGTGAACAATTCCCTGGAGATCTGGAATTCCAATAAAGCTTTTTACCTCATCACTCGCAGTATTCTGCCAACTGCGATCTCTGGGCCGTGCTGCTAAAATATGGATGAGAAACTATGAACTGTAGTATGTGTAAGTTAGCCCGTTCATCTATTATTTATTTACCACAAATCATCATCCACAATACACTCAAAACAAGTGATCACGTCGTATTGTTTCAGAGGCATAACTGTACCAGTGCTACAACTGCACAAATATTGATTACGAATTGAACTAACACAAATGCACAAGGTACTGTCTATTGTCTCGTCGTCAGTTGCTTCTTAATCGAAATCACTTTCACAACCCTCAACATCCGTGGCTTGCAAACATTCTCAACTGTCACTGAAATTATCGTTCCTTTCTAAAAGGAACTGCTCTATCTCTCAGTCTGATAAATATATTGCAAAGGATCGCTCAGTAACGCGGCTGCTTCACTGAATAAGATATCATTATGGTGTAAAAATTGGCAATTGACTCTAAATAATGAGAAGTGTGAAGTCGTCCACATGAGTACGAAAAAGAAATCCCTTATACTTTGTTTACAAGATAAATCAATCAAAAGTGAAGGCCGTAAACTCCACAAAATACCTAGGAATTACTATTAATTCAGACTTAAACTGGAAAGAACACGTAGATAATGTCGAAAGAGTCCAAAGAAGGGCAGCTCGTTTCGTATTGTCACGATACAACGTTACGGAAATGATACGGGATCTGGGATGGGAATCACTACACAACGACGCTTATCGCTGCGGCGTGGGCTACTTGCGAAACTCCAATCGCCAACATTCTCCTCCGAATGGGAAAATTTACTGTTGACTCCCACCTACATAGGTAGAAATGATCATCAGAATAAAATACGAGAAATCAGGGCTGGAACAGAGAGATTCAGGTGTTCTTTCTTCCCGCGCGCTATTCGATAATGGAATGGGAGATAAATAGTATAATGGTGGTTCGATGAACCCTCTGCCAGGCACTTAAATGTGATTTGTAGAGTATCTCATGTAGATGTAAATGTAGTACAAGTTAGTTTATAAGTAGTTTGTAAGCTTAGGGGCTGATAATCCCGCAGTTAAGTCCAGTAATCTTCAGAATCATTTAAACACTTTTGAACAAATCTCGCTCTTCTATCGCTGCAGAATAGCAGTCATCAACCTGTCAGCGCCCTGTAGCCACGCCTCCCTTCAGTACTGCTACGCCAGTACTGCTACTGCAGACGTCAGTCGGTGGATCAGAGCTGTGCCACGTCATCAGACGCGGAGTGAAATCTGTCGTGTCACGTGACACGCTGCAGCCTTGGGACAGCTCGCTGCCTCGTCACAGCGGCCAGCAATAAATATCGAGTGGAGTCGTGGGAGGAAGGCCAGCTGCGAAACAGACTCCTCAGAGAGAGGACCGGGCGTAGTCGTCTCGCGTGCTGCGACACAGCTCTCCGGAATGGCGCCACTCACGGTAAGACGTGCTTGATTTGTTTTGATTTGATTTTCTCAGGGAAGCCAAAACACTCTTGGTCCAACCCGCCACTGCCCGCACCGAAACTAAGTTTAGTGTGCGGTATCGCTCCCTGTATATCTAGTAAAGCCAACCAATGCCCTTGAACTGTGCAAGGACTCCCTTTACCAGATCTTTATTAGACACAATTTCTTTGGGTCTTGTTGTCCAAATGTTCTGTGCCTTTTACTCTTCAATTCAATGCATTCGAAAATTAGATGTGATGCAGTTTCATCACCGTCATCACAGATCCTACATTTAGGGTCCTCTTCTGTTATTCCCATTGTATGTAGGTGTTTTTTGAAATTCCCATGGCCTGTCAGCAATCCATCCATGAGTCTAATCTCTTTCCTGTTCAGGCCCAGGATTGCAGAGCTTCTTTTAAAACATGGCTTTGGCATCATTACCTTGCCATGTTTTTGTTGATGGACTTTGGTCCAATATTCTACGTGCTGTCTTCTGAGCCAGTTACGTAGCTCCAATTTGATCATTGCCTTGGTGATTGTCAGGACAGGTTCCGGTCCAATAAATGGAGTCTCTGCCCCCATCCTGGCTAATCTGTCGGCATGTTCGTTGCCACTGATCCTCGAGTGGCCAGGGACCCACAATAGGTTTACTCTATTGCTTTCCCCTAGCTCCACCAGAACCCTGTGACATTCTGCAACAATTTTAGACCTTGTTTCAGGAGCTGCCAGTGATTTCAGGGCTGCCTGGCTGTCTGAATCGATATAGATGCTACGGTCTTTGTAGACCCTACGCAAATTCTCCTCCACACACGCCCTGATGGCAGTGATTTTGTCCTGGAATACTGAGGCCAGTTTCCCTAGAGAGATGACGCCCACCAGTCTTGGCTGCACCCCGTACACCCCCAACGCCTTGGTCTGATTTTGACCCGTCAGTGAACCAGACAATATCCCTCGTACGATGTCGAACTATTTTCTCCCAATTGCTCCCTACTTCCAATTGTTATATTGAAAGGCTTTTTGAAGCAGTATGGGGTTATAATATAGTCGGCTGGCATTTCCCCAACCTTTTCTATATTTACCTCACTCACTATTTTAGTTCACTGCCATATTAACGTCAAACCATTCTGAAATGAACGAGATAAGACGAAAATTTTCACGACTGTTATGGTGTCCAAGGTTGTTGGTCTACACCAATCAGTTATCATAAATGTGGTGCATTGTGCACATATGCGTTTTCCCAAATACCAGCCCATTGGCTTCACAATCCTGCAGCCCTTTTCTTTCTTGAACAGTTTTAGATAGCAGTAGAGGGCAAAGGTGCATCTACTGCGGCGTCTTGTATCGGCCGAGATATTCAAGCAAAATTTTAAATCTACACACACTGCAAATGACATTGAAATGCTTGGCAAAGGAGTTCATCGAACAGCATTTTTTCATATTTTTCTACCGTCCCATTCTCAAATAGCGCGGGGGAGAAAAGAACAACTAAATCATTCCCTTTTCCAACTGATCTCTCTTATTATATTAAGATGACCATATCTCCCTGTGTAGGTGGGTGCTTACACAATATGTTAGTATTCGGAAGAGAAGGTTGGGGAAAGAAGTTTCGCAAATAAATATCGTCGCAACGAATTACGCCTTTCCATCCCACCTCGTGCGTCTTTTGCGGGACACTGATAATGCAAGACTTTCTCTAAATGAAGTCTTACGATTCTGTTTTACTGTTCATATTGATGACTTCACACTTTTCGTTATTTCGGGTCGACTGCCAATTTTTGCACCGGACAGTCGCTTTTGATCTTCTGGTAACTTTACAAACCAATAATTCATAGCATCATCCGCGAACAGTCTAAGAGAGCTGCTCAAATAGTCTCCTAAATCGTTTGTAAAGACAAGAAAAAGTAGGGGCCCTATAACACTTACCAGATATGACTTCTGTTTCCTCGATGATTTTCCATCAGTTAAAACGTAATATGTCCTCTCTGACAGGGCCACGGTAGAGCGGCCGAGCGCGTTGAGGCGCTAAGCTCCGATGCGCGAGGGAGTTCGAATCCCCCATCGGGCATGGATGTTTGTGCTGTCTTTAGTATAAGGTAGATCAAAAGTAGTTTGTAAGTTAGGGACTGATGACCCTGCAGTTACGTCCCATAAGCGTGACAAACATTTGAATTTTCTTTCTGACAGGAAATTACGAATCAAATCGCACGATTGTGCGATATTCCATAAGAACGCTATTTGATTAGAAGACACTTATGAAGGACAACGTTGAAAGCCCTATGGAAATCGAGAAATATGGAATCGATATGAGATTCCTTGTCGATAGCACTCATCACATCATGCGAGTATGTTTTGCAAGAACGATACTTTCTGAATCCATGTTGATTATGTCTCAATAGGTTATCTTCGAGGTAGTTCATAATGTTTGATGAAAGTATATGTTCTAATATCCTGTTGCAAACCGACGTCAGAGACCTCAAATTTTGCGGATCACTCCTATTGCCTTTCTTGAATATTGGACTGACCTGTGCAAATTTCCAGTCTTTCGGTACGGATCTTTCGCTGTGCGAGCGTTTGTGTGTAATAGTTAGGTACCTGAATAATGCATGAGCATACACTGAAAGGAACCTAATAGGCATACAATCGGGACCGGGAGACTTGTTTTTGTTAAGTTTACGATGCTCTATTACTCCAGGGATAACTATTTGATAATTACGCATGCTTACAGCTGTTCTTGATTCAAATTTGGAAAAGCTGTTTAGCAATTATGTTTTAACACAACTGTCATCAGTAGCATCACCGTTGCTTTCGTGTAGTGAAGGTACTGATTGTGTTTTGCCGCTAGTATACTTTACATACGACCAGAAACTCTTTCGATTTTCTCGTAAATTATGTTTATATAGCTTATGGGACTTAACTACGGGGTCATCAGTCCCTAAACTTATAAACTACTTACACACTAGCTAATACTAAGGACGGTACAAATATCCATGCCCGAGGGGGAATTCGAACCGTAGTGGCCGTTCAGACCGTGACTGGAGCCCCTCAGTCCCCTCGGCCACTGCAGCCGGCCGTAAATTATGTGATAGTGTTTCATTGTGTAAACTGCTATAAGCATTGACGTTCATGCTAAATTTCTAGTTTCTCTAAAATATTGAGAGTCTTGGAGATTCTCTGTTTGTTTAAATGTGGTGTGCTTTATTTCTTTGCTTTTGCAAGAGTGATATAATCGGTTTTGTGTACCACGTCTGGCAGTCTCAGTTATTTATTTGTTTGGTATAAATACTTGAATAGCTGTGGAAAATTATATATTTGAATGTAAGCCGCATCTCATCCACATTCACATTGTTAATTCCTAGAGAGCAGAGGTTGTCTCTCAGTAAAGCGTTAAACGAATTTTTATCTGATTTTTAATAAATTTTTCATTTTATTTACTTATTTATAGTAACCGCTCTTGCAAGGACAATCACAGTAATACAGCGCTTGTTACCTTTCGGGGAAGAAAAGATAGATACACTACTCGCCATTAAAATCGCTACACCAAGAAGAAATGCAGATGATAAATGGATACACATTGCACAAATATATTATACTATATGATTACATTGTCACGCAATTGTGGTGCATAGATCCTGAGAAATCAGTACCCAGAACAAACAGAACTAATATGGTGTGTGCAAGTACAGATGCCCATGCAGTTTCAACACGATACCACAGTTCATCAAGAGTAGTGACTGGCGTATTGTGACGAGCCAGTTGCTCGGCCACCATTGACCTGACGTTTTCAATTGGTGAGAGATCTGAGGAATGTGCTGAGTCCTGTGAAGTTGGCACTTCTTTTTTGGAAAATGTACGTTTCTTTCAGAGTTCTAGACAGATATGCGATAGTTCTGGAGTTCTCTGTACAAATTTTAAATAGTTCTACAAAATTTCGCCGAAAAATACGAAAAGTTACTACAAAATTTTGTTTCTTCAAAATGATTTTTTGCCTAATTGTACAAACGTAGTTCTGATCACAGTTCTAAATACCTCTCAAAGAGTTCTACAGGAAATCCTCATGACATTTACCTGTGCAGATTATACTTCATGAGATAATTGCAATAATGGGCAATCCATTTACACGCTACTGTGAAGTTGGCACCCCTTTTCTCAAAAATGTGCATTTTTTCAGAGTTCTAGGCAGATATGCAATAGTTTTGGAGTTCTATGTACAAAATTTAAATAGTTCTGCACAAATTCGCAAAAAAATGACATACAGTTATAACAAATTTTAGTTTTTTCCAAATAATTATTTGCCTACAAGCGTAAACATAGTTCTGATCACAACTCGAAATAGCTCTCAAAGAGTTCTGCAGAAAATCCTAATGATAGTTTTTGCCCAGATAATAGTTCATGAGCTAATTGCGTAAATGAGGGACATAAACTACACAAAATTGCACCCGAGTCGTTTGAAGTTGGCACCCTTTTTTTCAAAAATGTAAATTTTTTTCAGAGTTCTAGACAGATATGCAATAGTTCTAGAGTTCTCTGTACAAAATTTAAATAGTTCTGCAGAATTTCGTGAAATATCGCAATTCTGAATAGTGGGAGAGCCGTGAAGATGGCACCCCCTTTTTTCAAAAATGTAAATTTTTTTCAGAGTTCTAGACAGATATGCAATAGTTCTGGAGTACTCTGTACAAAATTTAAATAGTTCTGTAAAATTTCGCCGAAAGAATAGTAAAAATTACCACAAACTTGAGTTTTTTTAGTTTTTTTTAAAATAATTATTTGCCTATTAGCGCAAACATAGTTCTGATCACAGTTCTAAATAGCTGCCAAAGAGTTATACAGGAAATCATAATAGCATTTTTCTGTGCAGATTATACTTTATGAGATAATTACAATACTGGAGTATCCATTTAAATGCAACTGTGGAATTTGCACCCGTTTTTTTTTTTTTTTTTCAAAAAAATAGAATTTTTTCCAGAGTTCTAGGGACATGTGCAATAGTTCTTGTTTACGATAAGCAGTAATCACTCAGACCTAAAAACAACAAATTGAATGTGCAGCGGATAGAATATCTGTCAAGGTCTAAGAAAAATGTATATTTCTCGAATAAGGGGCACAAATAAGACAGCTTATCAGATATTCAAAATTGTGAACATAATTTTTTTCGGGCAATTACATAGAAATATTCACATGAACTCTAGAACTATAGTATATATACACAGAACCCCAAAAAACAATGTGTATTTCTCGAAATAAAAAATGGTGCCAATTTACAGCAACGTGAAAATGAATTCCACATTACTGAATTTATCTGATAATGTATAAACTGAACATTAAAATGTTATTAGGATTTCCTGTAGAACTCTTTGAGAGCTATTTAGAACTGTGATCAGAACTATCTTTGTGCTAATAGTCAAATAATTATTTAAAAAAAAACTAAAATAACTCAAGTTTGTGGTAATTTTTACTATTTTTTCGGCGAAATTCTGCAGAACTATGTAAATTTTGTACAGAGAACTCTAGAACTATTGCATATCTGCCTAGAACTCTGAAAAAAGGCACATTTTTGAGAAAAGGGGTGCCAACTTCACAGTAGCATGTAAATGGATTCCCCATTATTGCAATTATCTCATGAAGTATAATATGCACAGAAAAATGTCATTAGGATTTCCTGTAGAACTCTTTGAGAGCTATTTAGAACTGTGATCAGAACTATGTTTGTACAATTAGGCAAAAAATTATTTTGAAAAAACTAAATTTTGCGGTAATTTTTTGTATTTTTTCGGCGAATTTTTGTAGAACTATTTAAATTTTGTACAGAGAACTCCAGAACTATTGCATATCTGTCTAGAACTCTGAAAAAAGATAAACATTTTCCAAAAAAAGGGGGTGCCAACTTCACAGGACTAATGTGCTGGCTGGGGCAGGTTCGAACATTTTCCGTATCCATAAAGGCCCATACAGGACCTGCAACATGCGCTCGTGCATTATACTGCTGAAATGTAGTGTTTCGCAGGGATGGAATGAAGGGTAGAGCCACGGGTCGTAACACCTATTAAATGTAACTGCCACTTTTCAAAGTGCCGTCGTTGCGAACAAGAGGTGACCGATGCGTGTAACCAGTGACACTCCATACGATCACGCCGGGTGATAAGCCATATGACGATGAGGAATACACGTTTCCATTGTGCGTTCACCGCGATGTCGCCAGACACGGATGCGACCATCATGATGCTGTACACAAAACCTGGATTTATCGAAAAAAAAAGACGTTTTGCCATTCGTGCACCTAGGTTCGTCGTTGCGTACACCATCACAGGCGCTCCTGTCTGTGATGCAGCGTCAAGGCTAACCGCAGCCATGGTCTCCGAGCTGATAGTCCATGCTGCTGCAAACGTTGTCAAACTGTTCGTGCAAATGGCTGTTGTCTTTCAAATGTCCCCGTCTGTCGACTCAGACATCGAGACGTGGCTGCATTATGCGTTACAGACATGCTGATAAGATGCCTGTCATCTCGACTGGTAGTGATACGAGGCCGTTGGGATACAGCACGGAGTTCCGTATTGCCCTTCTGAAACACACCAATTCCATATTCTGCTAGCAGTCATTGGATCGCGACCAACGCGAGCAGCAATGTCGCGATACGATAAACCGCAATCGCGATAGGCTACAATCCGACCTTTATCAAAGTCGGAAACGTGATGGTACGCATTTCTCCTCCTTACACGAGGCATCACAACAACGTTTCACAAGGCAACGCTGGTCAACTGCGGTTTGTGTATGAGAAAGCGGTTGGAAATTTTCCTCATGTCAGCACATTGAAAGTGTCGCCACCGATGCCAACCTTGTGTGAATTCTCTGAAAAGCTAATCATTTGCATATCACAGCATCTTCTTTCTGTCGGTTAAATTTCGCGTCTGTAGCACGTCATCTTCGTCGTGTAGCTATTTTAATGGCCAGGAGTGTAATTTACTGCAGTGAAGCGTTGTAGTTACAATGGACTGAGGTAAGACTATGTGACAAAGTAAACTTCATTTTCTATTTGATACAGTAGGACTCTGATGGAAAACCAGTTCTCAGCAAAGAAGGGAAAGCTGAAAGGTGGAAAGAGTATATAGAGAGGCTCTATGAAGGAAATGAACTTAGCGGCAATATTGTAGAAAGGGGAGAAGAAGTAGATGAGGATGAAATAGGAGATACTATACTGAGAGATGAATTTGACAGAGCACTGAAAGACCTAAGTCGAAACAAGGTCCCTGGAGTAGATGATATTCCCTCAGAGCTACTGAAGTCTCTGGGAGAACCAGCCATGACAAAATTGTTTCACCTGCTGTGTAAGATGTATGAGACAGGTGAAGTACCCTCAGACTTTAAGAAAAATGTTATAATCCCCATACCAAAGAAAGCAGGTGCAGACAGGTGTGAAAACTACAGAACCATCAGTTTAATAAGTCATGGTTGCAAAATATTAACACGAATTATTTACAGAAGGATGGAAAAGCTAGTAGAAGCCGACCTCGGGGAGGATCAGTTTGGGTTCAGGAGAAATGTACGAACACGGGAGGCAATACTCACTTTACGGCTTATCCTAGAAGATAGATAAAGAAAAGGCAATCCTACATTTCTAGCTTTTGTAGATTTGCAGAAGGCTTTTGACAATGTTGATTGGAATAAACTCTTTCAAGTTCTGAAGCAAGCAGGAGTAAAATATAGGGAGCGTAAGGTTATTTACAACTTGTACAAAAACCAGACAGCGGTTGTCAGAGTTGAAGGGCATGAAAGGGATGCAGTGGTTGGAAAGGGAGTAAGACAGGGTTGTAGCCTTTCTCCAATGTTATTCAATTGGTGCATTGAGCAAGCTATAAAGGAATGCAAGGAGAAATTTGGTGAAGGAATTAAAGTTCAGGGGGAAGAATTAAGAACATTACGTTTTGCCGACGACATAGTAATTCTGGCAGAGACAGCAAAGGATCTGGAGGAGCAGTTGAACGGAATGGACAGTGTGCTAAAAGTTGCATATAAGGTGAACATTAACAAGAGCAAAACTAGGGTAATGGAGTGCAGTCTAAGAAAATCAGGTGATGCTCAAGGAATTAGATTAGGAAACGAATCAATAAAGGAGGTAGATGAGTTCTGTTACTTGGGCAGTAAAATATCAAATGATGGTCGCAGTACAGAGGATATAAAATGAAGAACGCCAATGGGTAGAAAAGCGTTCTTGAAAAAGAGGTATTTGTTAACATCGAATATTTATTTACGCTTAAGGAAGTCCTTTCTGAAGGCATTTGTATGGAGTGTTGCCTTGTATGGGAGTGAAACATGGACGATAAACAGTGCGGACAGGAAAAGGATTGAGGCTTTTGAAATATGGTGCTACAGAAGAATGCTGAAGATTAGGTGGGTGGATCGCGTAACTAATGAGGAGGTACTGAACAGAATTGGGGAGAAAAGAAATTTCTGGCATACCTTGACTAAAAGAAGGGATAGATTGGTAGGGCACATTCTTAGACATCAAGGGATTGTGAATTTAGCGTTGGAGGGAAGTGTGTGGGGTAAAAATCGCAGAGGAAGACCAAGAGATGGATACAGTAAGCAGATTCAGACAGATGTAGGTTGCCGTTCTTATGTGGAGATGAAGAGGCTTGCTCAGGATAGGGTATTGTGGAGAGCTGCATCAAACCAGTCTCCGGACTGAAGACCACAACAACAACAGCAACAGATAATGCTGTGGTTATCGTGTGTGCAGTTGCGGACTATGGTAAAGCTTTTGGCTAACCA
This sequence comes from Locusta migratoria, assembly GCA_026315105.1. Classification (NCBI taxonomy): domain Eukaryota; kingdom Metazoa; phylum Arthropoda; class Insecta; order Orthoptera; family Acrididae; genus Locusta; species Locusta migratoria. Next base: position 438,268,260 of record CM048748.1, on the reverse strand, counting down.
GGTAGAGCTTAGTGAAACTATTCAAATGTGCTCTAGTTTTAAGGCTCTTGTGGAAACAGCTACAGGTACGAAACAAAAACGTCGATCGTTTATAGTTGATGATGATAATCAGCTCCATATCCGTTAATTGCGTAGATCTATTCTGCTGTACAGTGATGACGAGGTCTGGCGTGAATTTAGCGGCGTTTGCAGCTGAAGTACACTTCTTGAGTGTCTTTTTCAAAAGTTTCATCGTCATTATTAACAAGTACCAAATCACTATTTCTCCAAAAGTTGTTGAATTCAATTATGAAAAGTAAAATGTTCTGTAAATAGTCTCGTTCGTTACAAGAATTAAACCTCTTTACAGCATACCAAAGTAGGTGTCCCTTATGGTACTATTATTTCCAGGAAACGCCATTCGATATGTGAAACAGTTGATCCGCTCACCAAACAACATTTTTGCATCCTGTATGTTGTGAATTATAAACACTAAATTTCTGTTGAAGTAAGCTGCAGATGCCGCTATGCTATATAATATATCTGATGGGAACATACAATACCATGGTTCCTATATAGACTGTGGTCATAGATCGTAGCAGTGATTCCCTAGTCGGTCATTTGAAACGCTCTTCGTTAAGAAACATACTTTTCCCATAGTAGCAACACATATAAATCAAAGAGTGCAAAAATTATTTTTTAGATGTGTAGGCAACAACAACTAAGAAGATATGGTAACGCTTCCTTGCGTTTCTGTAGCTAAAATAGACGAAACAGTAACTTGTGGGCTAGTTGAGCTTCGTAACGATCAGACAGGGTGATACTACGTAATAGCACGACCGAATAGTACAAACTACTAAGAATCTTAATCGATTTCAAAGGTATATAATATAAATCAATCAAAGGCTAGAAAGATCAACAAGATAAAAACTCTTTACAGAAAGCGCAAGATGAATAAAGTAGCGACAAGACTGCAGTTTGTAGACATCGATGCTATAGCTTTTACAGGAGCAGTTTATATTCACATACCCTTGAGATTGTATTGCGGTGATTACCGATTCTTAAACACAACGAAATATTCTTTCCGATTAGAATTTCAATACCTTGGGCAACTTCAGTTCTGTGATTATTCAAAGCGACAGACTGAAATGAGTTGGATATGTAGTGAGTACGGTTGTTTAACAGCCGCAGGAGCGCTTTTCTATATGTCTTATTTCTTTATTGAAACAAAATACGTTAGAAATAATTACCATAACAAAAAAATAATAACAATAATAATAACTTTGGGCACTAATAAAAGTAATTACAACAACATTAAAAGGTATTTAAAATCAATTGAAAGCAACGTTTAGTGTTCCTAGGAGGGAGAGGGATAAAGTTAGAGGCGGAGGAAGATGTGACAGTGACGGTGTCTGTTAGGAAAGAGCAGACTTTAAACTGAGAAATGCTGCCGACGAAGGGGAAGGAAACGTTGAGGGGTAGTGAGAACCTACAAGAGTGAGCTGTTGCGGCCGTACGTGGATCATTAGTAATCTTTTAAAATTTGTGCGGGATCTGATTTCTCTGGTACTTTTTGGAAGCTTGTTCCAAAGTCGTGGTCGTGATATATATGATAATTTAGAGAACATAGAAGTGTAGTGTGATGGTACACAGGGGATTTACCTTTGTTGAAAACAGAGAGTTCTGATATTTCTTGGCAGATTAAAATTTTGTGTCGGAATTGGGAATCGAACTTGGGACCTTTGCCTTTCCAAGCGCTCTACCCACTTTTTTTTTTTAATTGCTCTATGGGTAGTTCTAGTTCTTGTCCTTGCGGACGATGATCGTGTCTGTTCGTTTAGTTTCTACGTGTTCTTTGGCTCAGCTTTTTTTTTTTTTTTTTTTTTTATTACAGAGGGCGTTCAGCTCTCTGACCGGGCGCTGAGACACGGCGCCGGCACCGACTGTGCTATTCCGACACGACTCACGATGCCGCCTTACAACTTTACTACTGCCAGTACTTCGCCTCCCACTTTCCAAACATCACAGAAGCTCTCCTGCGACCCTTGCAAGACTAGCACTCCTGGATGAAAGGATATGGTGGAGACATGGCTTAGTCACAGCCTAAGGGGTGTTTCCAGAATGGAACTTTCACTCTGCAGCGGAGTGTGCGCTAATATGAAACTTCCTGGCAGATTATAATTGTGTGCCGGAACCGGGACTCGAACCTGGGGCCTTTGACTTTCGCGGGCAAGCGCTCTACCGACAGCCCGGTTCCGGCACACAATTTTAATCTGCCAGGAAGTTTCATATCAGCTTACACTCCGCTGCATAGTGAAAGTTTCACTCTGGAAACATCCCTTAGGCTGTGGCTAAGCCATGTCCCCACCATATCCTTTCTTCCAGGAGTGCTAGACTTGCAAGTTTCGCAGGAGAGATTCTGTGAAATTTGGAAAGTAGGAGGCGAGGTACTGGCGGAAGTAAAGTTGTGAGGCGGCATCGTGAGTCGTGTCTGGATAGCTCAGTTGGTGGAGCGCTTGCCCGCGAAAGGCAAAGGTCCCAGGTTCGAGTCCCGGTTCCGGCACACAATTTTAATCTGCCAGGAAGTTTCATATCAGCTTACACTCCGCTGCATAGTGAAAGTTTCACTCTGGAAACATCCCTTAGGCTGTGGCTAAGCCATGTCTCCACCATATCCTTTCTTCCAGGAGTGCTAGACTTGCAAGTTTCGCAGGAGAACTTCTGTGAAGTTTGGAAAGTAGGAGGCGAGGTACTGGCGGAAGTAAAGTTGTGAGGCGGCATCGTGAGTCGTGTCGGGATAGCTCAGTTGGTGGAGCGCTTGCCCGCGAAAGGCAAAGGTCCCAGGTTCGAGTCCCGGTTCCGGCACACAATTTTAATCTGCCAGGAAGTTTCATATCAGCTTACACTCCGCTGCATAGTGAAAGTTTCACTCTGGAAACATCCCTTAGGCTGTGGCTAAGCCATGTCTCCACCATATCCTTTCTTCCAGGAGTGCTAGACTTGCAAGTTTCGCAGGAGAACTTCTGTGAAGTTTGGAAAGTAGGAGGCGAGGTACTGGCGGAAGTAAAGTTTTGAGGCGGCATCGTGAGTCGTGTCGGGATAGCTCAGTTGGTGGAGAGCTTGCCCGCGAAAGGCAAAGGTCCCAGGTTCGAGTCCCGGTTCCGGCACACAATTTTAATCTGCAAGGAAGTTACATATCAACGCACCCTCCGCTGCAGATTGAAAGTTTCATTACGGTGAGTTCTGTTGCCCTGATCAGACAGCACATTTTTATCTGTCGGAGTCCGCACAGCTTATCGTCGCTCAGTCCCATGAGTTTAGCCAGTGAACACTGACAGAGAAGGCCCCAGTAGAAGTGCGGTCTGCAGGTGTCTCAGCGGCAGACCGCGGTGTCGCCTCGCTTTGCAAACAGTGCGGACTGCCGGAACGCCTGCGGTGGCTCAGTGCGGTCTGCAGTCTGCGGTCGTCTTGGCAACCGCACCTGTAGGTTTCAGCCAGGTCGCTGATAGCAGTATGACATGAAAGTTGAAATAGCTTGATATACGCTGCGGGACTCAGGTGGGGCTGGTGAGGAGTGCACGTTTAGTGAGCAGTCTTTAGCGTAGAGGTTTCAAGTGTTGCCGCTATTAAGCTGGAAGCTGAAGGAACTTGTGTAAGCGAACGATCTAGTTCGGAAGAGCGCTCCCACAGGCGAACTACGCGAACTAGTTCGCAGATCCCTCGCCTCTTAGTTCGTCCGTTCCTTTTCCGAAGACTGACGGGGAACAACGAGAGGACATGAGACCCCCGCAGAATCGCCTGGATTCTTTCCGAAGACCGACGGGCAATAGCGAGAAGGCGCGTAGCAGAATTAAAAATCACGTACCTGCCTTCTGCTGATGAGTCATATCGAGGTGAGCGCCTGCCTGCTAGATTACATAGTTTAGTGCTACAAAATTTCTGTTTTGATGTGTTCTGCACTCTGCAATATCTGACTAATAAATTACATAAATTTGGAGAAGGAATTAAAGTTTTGGGTGAAGAATTAAAAACATTGCGTTTTGACGACAACATAGTAATTCTGTCAGAGACAGCAAAGGACCTGGAAGAGCAGTTGAACGGAATGGACAGTGTGCTGAAAGATGCATATAAGATGAACATTAACAAGAGTAAAACAAGGGTAATGGAGTGCAGTCTAAGAAAATCAGGTGATGCTGAAAGAATTAGATTAGGTAACGAAACAATAAAGGAGGTAGATGAGTTTTGTTATTTGGGCAGTAAAATAACAAATGATTGTCGCAGTACAAAGGATATAAAATGCAGAATGGCAATGGGTAGAAAAGCGTTCTTGAAAAAGAGAAGTTTGTTAACCTCGAATATAGATTTCAGCCTAAGGAAGTCGTTTCTGAGGGCATTTGTGTGGATTGTTGCCTTGTATGGGAGTGAAACATGGGATAGAGCCTTTTGAACTGAGGTGCTACCGAATAATGCTGAAGATTAGGTGGGTGTATCACATAACTAATGAAGAGGTACTGAACAGAATTGGGGAGGAAAGGAATTTCTGGCAAATCTTGACTAAAAGAAGGGATCAATTGGTAAGACACATTCTTAGACATCAAGGAATCGTGACTTTAGCATTAGAGGGAAGTGTGTGCGGTAAAAACCGCAGAGGAAGACCAAGAGATGGATACAGTAAGCAGATTCAGACAGATGTAGGTTGTCGTTCTTATGTGGAGTTAAAGAGGCTTGCTCAGGATAGGGTATTGTGGAGAGCTGCATCAGTCCAGTCTCCGGACTGAAGACCACAACAACAACAAATCCCATAATGGCAAGATATAGAGATAACTCTAAACTTAAACTCGAGAAATTATCCACAAACTGTTTCTTTTGGTCTGCGTGATATCGTTAGCGGCTCAAGCAGCAAGCGCATGAAGCAGCTAGGTGAGGGAAGCTCTCCCTCCACATGCACGCGCAGACCACGCCGCTCAGCCGTCACTGTGAGCTGACGAACTAAAAGAGCGAACTAGTTCACGGCAGAATCGCGAACTAAAGTGAGCGCTCCTGATCGCGAACTGTTATGTGCAAGTCTAGAAGGAACCGGTACCCGAGTTGGAGACGTCGGCCTTACCGATTTCAGAGGGGTGGCGTTGAGACGTGGGGAGAAAGCAATGGCGCGCAGAGCACTCGAGCTAGCAGGAAATGGTCCGGAATAAAGGAGGGAGTTCAAGGTTGGGAAGACATGCCGGACGGAACTGCCGGTGGCGTGGGGCTCTTCCAGAGGTCGCCACGACATGCAGGCACAGCGAGCAGGGCACTAACTCTGAGGAAGTGTAATGAAGGAGTGGCTACTGAAAGAGAAACTATTATTACGTCTGTTCGAAGGGAACAGACGTTGGCGGTGATCCGCAAAACTCAAATGTTTGTTAAGCTTATGGGACTTAACTAAGGGGTCATGTGTCCCAAAGCTTACAAACTGCTTATGAACTACTTACGAACTAAGACGGCACAAATATCCATGCCCGAGGGGGGATTCGAACCCCCGACCGTAGTGGCCGTGCAGAACATGACTGGAGCGCCTTAGTCCCCTCGGCCACCACGGCCGGCGGTGATCCGCAGCAGAGATAAATATATCCAGGTATATTCTTCGCAAATCGCGAATTTTCCCGACCTCTGCTGCTCCTGTAAGATGGACGAACAATCTGAAACACATGAAAATTTGTGCCGAACCGGGACTCGAACCCGGGTCTCTCGATTTTCGCGAGTGGTCGCCTTAACCACTTTTTTTAAATACATTTATTAAACATTTGAAGTACATAAATTACTGCAATGGTATCATAACTTTTGTGTTAACAGCTGACATACAAGAACCATACACTCTTCCTCACTTGCTTCCTCCATGATAACAAGGATTATGTGGCATCAGTTTGTCGCAAAAAAAAAAAAAATAAAATAAAAAAATAAAAAAAATAAAAAAAACCAGAAAAAATTAAACAAAAAAATTCTTAAAATATAGATTGTCAAGTATAGACAAAATTTACTAAACTGACACGTTCCACATCATTACGAAATGTCGTATACATGATCTAAGGAACAAGTATTAATCTAATCTAATCTCGCAAAGGTTGTCCATATTTCGTTTTTCTCCATGGTCCACAATTGCAGAGCACCTTCGATAATCATTGCATCATTGCAATGGCTCAAGCACTTAAGGAAAAAAAAAAAAAAAAAAAAAAAAAAAAAAAAAAAAAAAAAAATCATACACTACCGTATATTTCAATTTTCCTTCACCGATCTTAATTTTTAATTTCTTTGTCTCATATTAATATTTATATATATCGAAAGCATTCATCAACGTAGTGATGTCCGCCTAATTACTCGGCCACCCGTGCACGCTTCCCGGCCAACCCACACTTCCATATGTTGCACTTGCCTCTTTCCCTCACATGCTCGCACACATTATAGTGTGAGTCCTGCAAGAGGGAGAGACACAATTCTACCACCGTCACGCGTTAATGTTTATTCTTATGTCTGTTCCAAGGAAACAGACGTTGGCGGTGATCCGTAGCAGACACAAATATATCCATGTATATTCTTCGCAAAACGCGAAATTTCCCGACGTCTGATGCTCCTGAAAGAAAAATACGTAAGAGCTAATAGTAGGTGCAACAGGTTGAAAAAGAAATTTACGAGATGAGCGACGTAGCTTCTACGTCGCTAGGTCCGTACGCCAGATACAAGAGCTGTTTAGTACCTACTTCGGCTGATTTTCTATTTTGTAAATGACTTCCAGAGAGTCACTTCAGGCTTTTGCCGATATAAAAGTACTGTCTCGTTTTTGAAGCACAAAGAAAAAAAAAATACAGATGGTAGCAGGTGGCAGTGTTTGAGGCGGGAGTAGAATGTATCGTGCTTCACTTGCTTTGCCCATGCCCTTACTCGTCCGTTTCGTGCGCCGCGACAGTCCAAGGCCTTTGTTCGATTGTTGTTTATTGCTGTAAAAATCGTGTTTCATGTTTGAAAAAGGATTTCTACTGAAAAAAGTGGTTCTGAACTTGACAAAGATGTATCTGATTTTAAGATCAAGGTTTGATATTTCTGTGTGACATCGACACATTTTCATTATTAGATATAGTCTTTCTTAAACAATGTTTCTAGCGTGTGGTCGTCGCCAACGAAATGTTTGTTATTTTGAAAATTTCTCGGCAAATATTCAACTTAATGTTGTTTATAAATGGCACTCTACGGCCTTGATGTACCTTGAAAATATCATTCTTGTGCTAGAGCTGCGAAATACTTTCATTTGTTATGTTGAACAGATTTAGGCAATTTATGCCTTCAACAGGAAATCAGCCAAATATTTTACATCGAAGAGAACAAGATTACTAAGTACAGCAACGTCAAATTCACAGAAAATATTGCTGTCCATTTTGTATCATGTAGCACGTATTCCTTCATTCAATCCTTAACTATTACAAATGAGCAAATTATTTCGTCACAGACTGTAACAGGATATACAGGTGGCATTATTGGAACAGATGAATGTTTACCTAAAACGTTACTTATATCTATTGTTAGATTGTTTTAGTGTGTGACGAAATAATTTGATCATTAGTAATAGTTAAGGATCAAATCAAGGAATACTTAATGCATGATGTAAAATGGACAGCTTTTTAGAAACGACGGCAATATTACTGTAAATATGACGTTGCTGTACTCACTAAAATGTTATCTTTTTTTCTTAGTGTTGAATACAAACAATCTGTTCTTGCTCTACCAATTTATGTTGATTTACGAACAAGTTTTCGGCTTATTAGGCCATCTTCAGGTAAACCCCCGTCAAGCGTTCGAATCGTCCCTCAGGGATGGATGTTTGTGTTGTCTTTAGTGTAAGTTAGTTTTTAAGTAGTTTCTAAGTTTACTGATTGATGACCCACCAGCTAAGTCCCTTAAGCTTAACAAATATTTTTGAATAAGCATAAATTAGTAGAACAAAAGCAATTGTTTGTTCTAAGCCCTACACATGGAATTGTTTAATCAAGCAGTGACGGAAGAATCCATTTATAAGATTATCGTTTCTTCTTTGATGTAAAATATTTTGTTGATTTCCTATTGATGGCAGCCATTCCCGAAAACGGTCGAACGTGACAAGTAAATGTATTTTACAGCTCCAGCACAAGATTAATTTTTTTCAAAGTATTCCACTTATTACTAAAGTTTATATAAGATCTAATATGAAAGAACCCATTTTTTAAACTGGAGCACTCTCCATAAGCGACTGCAAGTTTGCAATTATATAAGTGGCATTTCTACAATACCAGGCAAATAAGACCTTATGTAAATTTTGTATGCAGTTGTTATACTGTTGGTTGCATATTTGTAAAGGCTTCTAAAGATTGGAGATAAATTGCTGAAACTAGTTTTAGAGTAATAAGAATTTAGAAAAATTCGGTGTTTTATAGCCTACTATTTTCACTATCTATTGTAATTTTTTTTCTACAGTAGTACGCATGGAAAAGAGTTATTTAGGGTTGAAACCGAACAATTTCTTTTGTTTTATAGTTTATGTTTACTTACGATTATGCAAAAAAGAAAAAAAAAGTTGAAATGTTTGTTAAGCTCCGGGATCATCAGTCCCTAAACATAAGTTACTTATGAAGTAGCTTATGCTAAAGACAGCATAAACATCCATGCCCGAGAGGGGATTCGAACAGTCGATGGGGACTGACCTCGCGCATCTTAGCATAGCGCCTCAATGCTCTTGGCCGCTCCGCCGTGGCGATTATTATGCCATCTTCAGATAAAAATGTTTCGGCTTATTAGGCCATCTTCAGGGAAACATGTTTACATGAAGATGGGCTAATAAACCGAAAAACTATAACGTAAATAAATATAAATTAGTAGAACAAAACAGATTGTTAGTTTTCAATCTAATTGCAAAGAAAGTAAGTGCAAAAAAGTGTGAGACTTACAGAACTATCAGTTTAATAAGTCATGGTTGCAAAATACTAACACGAATTATTTACAGACGAATGGAAAAACTTGTGGAATCCGACTTCGGGGACCTCGGGGAAGATCAGTTTGGATACAGGAGAAATGTAGGAACACGGGAGGCAATACTCACGATTAATCTTAGAAGATGGGCTAAGGAAACGGAAACCAACGTTTTTAGCTTTTGTCGATTTGGAGAAAGCTTTTGACAATGTCGACTGGAATACACTTCCGAAGTCTGAAGGTAGCAGGGGTAAAATATAGGGAACAAAGAGTTATATTCAACCTATACAAAAACCAGACAGCGGTTATTAGAGTCGAAGGGCAAGAAAGGGACGCAGAGGTTGGGGAGAGAGTAAGAGAGGGTTGTAGCCTTTCCCCAATGTTGTTCAATCTGTACATTGAGCAATCAGTGAAGGAATGGAAGGAGAAATATGGAGAGGGCATTAAAGTACAGGGAGAAGAAATAAAAACAGTGTGGTTTGCCGATGGCATAGTAATTCTGTCAGAGACCGCAAAAGATCTGGAAGAGCAATTGAATGAAATGGGCAGTGTCTTGAAAGGAATATATAAGATGAACATTAACAAGAGTAAAACGAAGGTAATGGAATGCACTGTCAGAAAATTAGGCTGTGCTGAAGGAATTAGATTAGGTAATGAGACAATAAAAGTAGTAAATGAATTTTGTTACTTGGGTAGCAAGTTTACTTCTTATGGCCGAAGTAAAGAAGATATTTTTATATCTTCTTTACCAACAACACAGAATAGCTTTGGGAAGAAAAGCGTTTCTAAGGAAGCGAAACTTGTTAACATCTAATATTGATTTGAATGTTAGGAAGTCCTTTCTGAAAGCATTTGTCTGGAGTGTAGCATTGTATGGGAGTGAAACGTAGACGATAAGGAGTTCAGATAAAAAGATGATAGAAGTTCTTGAAATGTGGTGCTACAGACGAATGATGAAAATTAGATGAGGAGGTGTTTAACGGAATTGGGGAGAAAAGGAGTTTCTGGGATATCATGTCTAAGAGAAGGGATAGATTGGTTGGACACAATCTGAGACACCAAGAAATTGTCAACATAGCATTAGAAGAAAGCGTGTGGGTTAAAAATCGTAGAGGGAGACCGAGGGACGAATACAGTAAGCAGATTCAAAAGGATGTAGGTTGCCGAACGTATTCTCAGATGTAGAGACTTGCACGGGACAGGGTAGCGTGGAGAGCTGCATCAAACCACAACAACAACAATAACAGTTTTCAATCCTAAATATGGAATTGGTCTACCAAGAAGTGATGGAAAAATTCATTTATAAGAAAAAACATTTCTTTAAAATAAAAAAATAGCAATTTATTTCCTATGCTGTATAATCTACTCTGTTGTTGTTATGGTCTTCAGTCCGGAGACTGGTTTGATGCAGCTCTCCACCCTACCCTATCCTGAGCGAGCCTCTTCATCTCCTCATAAGAACGGGAACCCACACCCATTTGAATCTGCTTACTGTATTCGTCCCTCGGTCTCCCTCTACGATTTTTAACCCACACGCTTTCTTCTAATGCTATGTTGACAATTTCTTGATGTCTCAGAATGTGTCCATCCAATCTATCCCTTCTCTTAGACATGATATCCCAGAAACTCCTTTTCTCCCTGATTCGGTTAAGCACCTCCTCATCTAATTTTCATCATTCGTCTGTAGCACCACATTTCAAGAACTTCTATCATCTTTTTATCTGAAAATACTCCGCATCTGCCGGCTGAATGACACGAATTGTGCCCAGTCGTCAGAGAGTTAACGAAGCTGTTTTCCTTGCAGGTCTGGGTGCTGAGTGTCCTCCTCCTGTGCACGGTAGCGGTGCCGCCGTACCGAGCAGCTCCCGCCACCGCAGACGCCGCCACGGCAGTCGGTACCGCGCCAGAGGCCGAGGAATCGGCCAGGACGAACGGCACGGACAAAGCGCGCCGCAAGGACGTCGTTAGGGCTGGGGAGGGCCGCGTCTACATCCCCGGCGACCACTTCGGGGTGCGGACGGAGCGCAGCGTCAGCGACGCCGTCAGGAGGCGCCCGGCTAGCGGGCACCGCCGTCGCCAGCGCGCGCCGCCGCCCTCCGCCGCCTCTTCTGAGACCATGGAGGCCGCCAACACCATCATCTTCCCGCCTCTGTTCGACAGTGCGGGGCCCTCAGACAACTCGTTCTAGGAGCCGACACCCGACCGCGAAGCCTTGAAATCGAGCGGAACTTCCGTCACTGCACTACAGAAAAGTTTTCGTCCATCAGTGTTTTCACTTTACCGAGAAGTGCTTCACGATTTGTTCTCTAATTTCGTTTTACTCTTATCTGTTTATACGATTTTTCTTTTAAATTATGATATAATAAATTACTGACACCTTTATTTCATGTCCCACATTATGAAATCAGATTTGGAAAAATTAAAATACAGTATTTTCTGTACCAATTCAGTGCAGGAAACATCAAAATACGCGTTTTAAAATTTTTGGTCGAACTATTGATTTTTCATGTCATGTATTTCATGCACAACACAGACGTTTGTATCGAGGTATTTTATTATTTGGACGTCATTTTGTTGATAGTTAACAATGACAGATCAATAATGCCAGCATAATCTTCTGATAATGTATAAGAAAATAGGAATACGGGTAAACTACTATGAGCAACACAGTGATCGCATTATCGTAGTCAAGATAGATACGAAGCCAACACCGACCACAGTAGTACAGGTTTATATGCCAACTAGCTCTGCAGATGATAAGGAAATCGAAGAAATATATGAGGAGCTAAAAGAAATTATTCAGACAATTAAGGGAGAGGAAGGCTTAATTGTTATGGGAGACTGGAATTCGGTAGTAGGACAAGGAAGGGAAGGGAAGATAGTAGGTGAATATGGTCTGGGCAAAAGGAATGAAAGAGGAAGCCACCTGGTAGAATTTTGTACGGAACATAACTTAGTTATGACAAACACCTGGTTTAAGTATCACAAAAGAAGGTTGTATACGTGGAAGAGACCAGGAGACTCCGGGAGATACCAGATAGATTTTATAATGGTGAGACATAGATTTTGGAACCAGGTTTTAAACTGTAAGACATACCCAGGCGCAGATATAGACTCTGACCATAACTTGTTGGTTATGAACTGTAGGCTGAAACTGAAGAAACTACAAAAAGGTAGAAAAAATAAGGAGATGGGATGTGGATAAATTGAAGGAACCTGAAGTTCTTAAGAATTTCAGAGGGAGATTTAGGCAACAATTGACAGAAACGGGGGGAAATAAAACAGTAGAGGAGGAATGGGTAGCATTGAGAGATGAAATAGTGAAGACATCAGAGGACAAAATAGGTAGGAAGGCAAGACCTACAAAAAATCACACGAGATACTAAATTTAAATCGATGAAAGGAGAAAATATAAAAATGCAGTAAATGAAACAGGCAAAATGGAGTACAGGCGACTAAGAAATGAGATTGACAGGAAGTGCAAAATGGCTAAGCTGGAGTGGCTAGAAGGCAAATGCAAAGATCTAGAAGAATGTATAAATGGGGGAAAAATAGATACAGCCTACAGGATAATAAAATAAATATTTGGAGATAAGAAAAACAGCTCTATGAATATCAAGGACTCTGATGGAAAACCAGTTCTCACCAAGGATGGGAAAGCTGGAAGGTGGAAATTGTATATAGAAAGGCTCTATGACGAAAATGAACTTAGCGGCAATATTGTAGAAAGGGGGGAAGAAGTAGATGTGAATGGAATAGGAGATACTATACTGAGAGATGAATTTGACAGAGCACTGAAAGACATAAGTCGAAGCAAGGCCCCTGGAGTAGATGACGTTCCCTCAGAGCTACTGAAATCTCTGGGGGAACCAGCCATGACAAAACTGTTTCACCTGGTGTGTAAGATGTATGAGACAGGTGAAGTACCCTCAGACTTTAAGAAAAATGATATAATCCCCATTCCAAAGAAAGCAGGTGCACACAGGCGTGGAAACTACAGAACCATCAGTTTAATAAGTCATGGTTGCTAAATATTAACACGAATTATTTACAAGAGTATGTAGAAGGTGATAGAAGCCGACTCACTTTACGGCTTATCCTAGAAGATAGATTAAGAAAAGGCAATCCTATATTTCTAGCTTTTGTAGATTTGGAGAAGGCTTTTGACAATGTTGATTGGAATAAACTCCTTCAAGTTATGAAGCAAGCAGGAGTAAAATATAGGGAGCGTACAGTTATTTACAACTTTTACAAAAACCTGACAGAGTTGAAGGGCATGAATGTGATGCAGTGCTTGGAAAGGGAGTAAGACAGGGTTGTAGCCTTTCTCCAATGTTATTCAATTTGTACATTGAGCAATCTATAAAGGAAAGAAAGAGAAATTCGGGGAACGAATTAAAGTTCAAGGGGAAGAGTTAAAAACATTGCGTTTTGCCGACGACATAGGAATTCTGACAGATACAGAAAAGGACTTGGAAGAGCAATTGAACGGAATGGACAGTGTGTTGAAAGGTGCATATAAGATGAACATTAACAAGAGCAAAACTAGGTTAATGGAGTGCAGTCTAAGATAATCAAGTGATGCTGAAGGAATTAGGTAAGTGAAACATGGACGATAATGTGTGGATAGGAATAGGAAGAGACTTTCCAAAAAAAATGTTCAAATGTTTGTAGAAGTCTTTTCTGAAAGCAATTGTCTGGAGTGTAGCATTGTATGGGAGTGAAGCGTATGGGACTGACGCTAAGGAGTTGAGATAAAAAAATGATAGACGCTTTTGAAATGTGGTGCTACAGACAAATGATGAAAATTAGATGGGTAGATCACGTAACTAATGTGGAGGTGCTTAACAGAGTTGGGTAGAAAAGGAGTTTCTGGCATATCGTGACTAAGAGAAGGGATAGAATGAAACTTTCACTCTGCAGCGGAGTGTGCGCTGATATGAAACTTCCTGGCAGATTAAAATTGTGTGCCGGAACCGGGACTCGAACCTGGGATCTTTGCCTTTCGCGGGAAAGCGCTCTACCGACTGAGCTACCCCGACACGACTCACGATGCCGCCTCACAACTTTACTTCCGCCAGTACCTCGCCTCCTACTTTCCAAACTTCACAGAAGCTCTCTTGCAAACACGCAAGACTAGCACTCCTGGAAGAAAGGATATGGTGGAGACATGGCTTAGCCACAGCCTAAGGGATGTTTCCAGAATGAAACTTTCACTCTGCCGCGGAGTGTGCGCTGATATGAAACTTCCTGGCAGATTAAAATTGTGTGCCGGAACCGGGACTCGAACCTGGGACCTTTGCCTTTCGCGGGCAAGCGCTCTACACGACTGAGCTACCCCGACACGACTCACGATGCCGCCTCACAACTTTACTTTCGCCAGTACCTCGCCTCCTGTGAGGCGGCATCGTGAGTCGTGTCGGGGTAGCTCAGTCGGTAGAGCGCTTGCCCGCGAAAGGCAAAGGTCCCAGGTTTGAGTCCCGGTTCCGGCACACAATTTTAATCTGCCAGGAAGTTTCATATCAGCGCACACTCCGCGGCAGAGTGAAAGTTTCATTCTGGAAACATCCCTTAGGCTGTGGCTAAGCCAGGTCTCCACCATATCCTTTCTTCCAGGAGTGCTAGTCTTGCGTGTTTGCAAGAGAGCTTCTGTGAAGTTTGGAAAGTAGGAGGCGAGGTACTGGCGGAAGTAAAGTTGTGAGGCGGCATCGTGAGTCGTGTCGCGGTAGCTCAGTCGTGTAGAGCGCTTGCCCGCGAAAGGCAAAGATCCCAGGTTCGAGTCCCGGTTCCGGCACACAATTTTAATCTGCCAGGAAGTTTCATATCAGCGCACACTCCGCGGCAGAGTGAAAGTTTCATTCTGGAAACATCCCTTAGGCTGTGGCTAAGCCATGTCTCCATGTGCTAGTCTTGCGTGTTTGCAAGAGAGCTTCTGTGAAGTTTGGAAAGTAGGAGGCGAGGTACTGGCGGAAGTAAAGTTGTGAGGCGGCATCGTGAGTCGTGTCGGGGTAGCTCAGTCGGTAGAGCGCTTGCCCGCGAAAGGCAAAGGTCCCAGGTTCGAGTCCCGGTTCCGGCACACAATTTTAATCTGCCAGGAAGTTTCATATCAGCGCACACTCCGCTGCAGAGTGAAAGTTTCATTCTGGAAACATCCCTTAGGCTGTCTCTTTCTTCCAGGAGTGCTAGTCTTGCGTGTTTGCAAGAGAGCTTCTGTGAAGTTTGGAAAGTAGGAGGCGATGTACTGGCGGAAGTAAAGTTGTGAGGCGGCATCGTGAGTCGTGTCGGGCTAGCTCAGTCGGTAGAGCGCTTGCCCGCGAAAGGCAAAGGTCCCAGGTTCGAGTCCCGGTTCCGGCACACAATTTTAATCTGCCAGGAAGTTTCAAGGGAAGGGATAGATTGGTGGGAAACATTCTTAGACATCAAGGAATTGTGAATTTAGCGTTGGGGGGAAGTGTGTGGGGTAAAAACCGCAGAGGTAGATCAAGAGGTGGATACAGTAAACAGATTCAGACAGATGTAGGATGCCGTTCTTATGTGGAGATGAAGAGGCTTGCTAAGGATAGGGTATTGTGGAGAGCTGCATCAAACCAGTCTCCTGACTGAAGACCACAACAACAATCTTCGCCACAACACCAAAGACAAGACAATTCACTGCTGGAATAAAAGGATCCACACTCACGCTCACACTCTCAGCCACGTACAGACGGCAACGCAGCACAACCTCCAAGATGGACAGATTAATGCCTCAGAAGTGGCTACATGCCGTACCAAGCGGGAAAATGTTGTACTAGAAGCACGTTGTTCATCAACAAAATAACAACTTGATGCGCAAAATACTTTTTTTCATTATTGTAATTTTCACCAGCACAAACATGCCAGTAGGCTGGCAGGAGCATGACCTTAAAACAAAGAGTCACGGTGACATTATAAGCATGCATTATGACATCAAAAACAGGACGGCGAGCACTCGGAGACAGAATTTTAAAAACAAACCATACGACATTTGTCAGTAAGACGTGGACGCAGATAAAACACACTGTATCACTGCACACACAACAATGAACGCCGGCCGCTGTGAATGAGCGTTCTGCTGCGGGGCGCCAGTCACAGTCTGTACAGCCGCTACGGTCGGGGGTATGAATCGCCCCTCGGGCACGGATGTTTGGGTTGTCTTTAGTAAAAGGTAGTTCATAAGTAGTTTTTAAGTTTAGGGACTGATGACCCCACAGTTAAGTTCCTTCAGCTTAACAAACATTTGAACATTTAACACTGAATGAGGCACTGATAAAACTGATGTCGCAGGACCACACGGGCTCGAGACGGGTAGGGTGGAAAGAACGGAGGAGGGGGAGGAAAGAGGGTGGAGAGGAGGTGTAGAGACTCCAGGGCAGGAATAGGAATAGCCAAGCAGGGGGAGGTTAGGGGGAGAGGGGGCGCCTCATCCACGGAAGGGGATCAGGGTTGGTAGGACGGGTATATGTCAGGACGGAGCGCATCATCGGGGAGGGGGAGTTGGTGGAAGTTGGTGGAAGATGGGTAAATGGAATACGCTCATATAGGATCCGCATGGGGGAGGGGAGCCAGATACGGTAGGCGAGGTGGAGGGTAGGACGTTCAAGGATTTGGAGGGTTTTGTAATAGGAAGGAGGAGCGGAAATCCAGGCGGGATGGAAACTACAGAGGACAGGACGCATGAGGGAGCGGTAACTCTAGAGGATGGTGGAGGAGCTGAGACCCCACGTCCGGACGGTAAGGAGTTAGAGGAAATTGAGGCGGGAGAGGTCTTTCTGACGGGCAGCACGGAGGTGTGGGGTCCAGGAGAGAGAGCGATCGAGGATTAGGCCGAGGTATTTGAGAGTGGGGGTGTGGCAGGTGGGACGGTTTTAGAGGGAAAGGTGAAAGTCAGGAAGGCGGAAGGAACGGGTGGTACAACCTGTAATGATTGCCTGGGTTTTTTCTGGGTTGACAGAAACAAGCCACCATTTACACCATGAGGCGAACTTGGGGTGGGACTGCAGCAAAAACTGTGAACAGGCAAGGGAAGGGGTAGGGCTAGGACGGCATTGTCGTCAGCATATTGAAGGAGATAGACAGGAGGTTGGGGTTGGGGAATATCGGCGGAGTAGATGAGATAAAGGAGAGGAGAAAGGATGGAGCCTTCAGGCACCCCGCCAGAGGGGTAGAAAGAACGGTAGTTAGAGTTACAGACAGTGACATAGAAGGGGCGGTGGGTGAGGAAGGAAACAATGAAGCGGATACAATTTACAGGAAGGGCATAGAACTAGAGCTTGGAAAGGAGACCGGAGTGCCATACACGGTCGTAGGCTTTTTCTATGTCAGGGGAGACCAAGATGGTGGAGCGACGGGAATTAAGCTGTATGGAGAGGAGGTGGGTGAGGCGAAGGAGCTGGTCATCGGCAGAGGAGGGTCGGAAGCAACAATGGGACAGGGGGAGGAACTGGTGACGGAGCAGATGCTGATGGATACGATGGGAGAGGGTGGTTTCCAGGACCTTGCTGCAACGGAGGTCACAAAATACGGTATGTATCAACTTTTAATACGTTGTTGTCCAGGAACAACACTGCGTTTGAAAGTGGATGACAAAAATTATTTAAAAAAGAAACTTTCAAAACACCGAATGGTAATCATTAATAAATGTCTCCTTGTAAGGTAAAATATAGTTATCGGAAACACGATCCTAAAATAAGATCATGACTTTCCATCTTTGTTTGTTATACTGACAAGGAAGATACGAATTCTGTCCGATGTTGTGATTGTCAGTAACTAGTTTCTTGTTTTTCATAAACTTCCTTACATTTGACTTTCATTCATAATAAAGAATGAATAATATGAATAGCACATTTCGGCACCGCAAAATTTTCTTTGCATTTAGTACGACAGCTAATATTTCGTGCAGTGAAACGTTGGTTGAGGGGGTTCCTTGTGAACGATTAGCTACTTCTTCTACGAAATAATAAAATTCAGATTTCTTTATTTTCCCTTCTCACTTAACGCAAACCTAATACGAGAGAGAATTAACTAAACCAAACACATCTGTTGTCAACAAAATTGGACAAAATGGTTGAAGAGAATAATTACTTTCTCTTAATCAAAGGGAGTTTTATTTCAATAGATGATACGTGCGAACGAAATCTGAGAATTGCTTTATGACCAAGGAAATGTTGATTCAAATATTCAGATGTCTGTGAACCTATTGGGCCGAACTGATAGTCTTACAAACTACTTAAACTAAGTAACACAATACATACATTCATGCCCGAGGGAGGACTCGAACTTCCGTCGAGGAATGGCCGCGCACACGCCAGCAGAGCGCCTTAGAGCGCAAGGCTACTCCCGGGCAGCTGTTCATTTAAGCAAGCCACACTGTGTATGGATGGAGTGCTATTAGAACTCTCTTTCTCGTGAATGTGCTTTCAGCTGTTCGGTTTTGTGGTAGCTCTCTACTGCGCTCGCCGCCTGTACAGATGCGCTTTCACCAGTGCGAGCTCGTTGCCAGAGTTCTCCACAGATGGCTCTGTCGGTGCAGCCCGCTTACTGCCTGTTTCCACCAGCGTTTCCGATTTATATGAGAATTTTCCAAACTATGGAGTTTTTCACTATATTGGAGATTTTTAGAGAATTTTTGGAGAACATTCGGACATTTTAACGATGTACTAGTTTTTATTCTATTTATTTTATTGTTGTCTGGGACGAGATTCACTGACAAGATTTCAAACAATATTATATATACAGGATATATGAATACTATTTTATAGCCGGCCGCGGTGACCGAGTGGTCTGCGGCATGGTACTAGTCACGGTCTTCACGGCCGCTGTGGTGGGGGGTTCGAATCCCCCTTCGGGCATGGATGTTTAGTATAAGCTAGTTCATAAGTAGTTTGTAAGTTTAGGGACTGATGACCTAGCAGTTAAGTCCCATACGGTCTACAAAGATTTGAACTATTTTATATACTGATGATACATGAGCCAGACTGAACAATAAATGAGTACAAGCATAGTAATGTAGGTGCACCAAATAAGGCCACCTTAAGGTTTGGCAATTTTTCACCGCCAAACTAGTCAGTCAATTAACTTGAAACTTCACATTTCTTAAGTGTTCAAGTGTTTGTTAAGCTTATGGGACTTAACTACGGAGTCATCAGTCCCCAAACTTACAAACTACTTATGAACTACTTACGAACTAGGACGGCACAAATATACATGCCCGAGGGGGGATTCGAACCCCCGACCGTAGTGGCCGTGTAGACCGTGACTGGAGCGCCTCAGTCCCCTCGGCCACCGCGGCCGGCTCACATTTCTTAGGAATAGCCCTTGAGCTACAATGAAAAAATTTTCTGATCATTCAGAGCAGTGGAAGTATGTTCTAAATTGAAATTTAAGAAAACGTAGCAAATGGCCTTATTGAGATACACGGGGTTTCCAATTACGCCACCCCATGTACCCCAACAAGGCCATATCTGGAAAAGAAGTAATTTGGGACAGTGAAATGCTGAATATATTTAAAAAAAATATTTCATATTACAAGAAAAGCAAAAAGAAGAATTCAGACAGAAACTAATTATTCTATTTAACAGTTGGGACAAAAATAATTCTCAACAGTGTCTCTCTTTTCGATTCCGGCAAAAAGGTCATGAACGTATAGTCCACAGAGTGAGCAGCGAATCATGTCTTCTACCAAGTCCTCAGTGCAGATAAAACAATATCAAAAGGAAGTGGAGTCGGAGACTGCCTGACAGGCTTTCTTCAAAGTTTCTGACATCGTGTTCTGTTGGCCCCGTGCTGATGTTTGAGGTTTCTCTTGGAATAAACTTCTGGTTACATTGTTCTCTACGTAATTCAAACTCTTTCTTCTCTGGGTGCGACTTTTCTTCATTTTAGGAGTTTTTAAGATGTCGGTGAAGGATCTCCCAGCGGATGAGGTGAGAGTTCTGTTTCAGGAGGTGTTTCACATTTGTCTTGTGAGGTCGGTCTGTTCACTTTCACTCCATCAGCTATATCGGTTTCACCAGGTTACATTGAAGGCATAGTTTGCGTCTCAGATGTGTCAGCCAGATCAGTAGCATTTTCATCGCCATCTATGGAGTCATCATCCTCCATTACCCTTGTCATGAAATCTTCCACGTCGAAAGTCCGTGTAAGTTCCGGCATTTGTTTCTCAGTGATTTAACTGGGAGCAAAAAATTCAGGAGGAATGACAATCGGGTCAAAGGGGTAGGTTCATGTGCTTCGGAACTCAGTAGTTACGATACTTGGTGTCAAAGCTCTTGGCCACAATTTTGAGAAAAGTTTTCCGAATGATGTGTTTGTTATCTTTTTGTCCGAGTTATTTTCCCAGTATCTAAAGACTTCGTCATCCCAAAATGACTCAAAGGGTTTGAACACAGACCTGTCCATTGGCTGGTGGGCATGGGTTGTGTTGCTTGGAAGACAGTAACTATGGGATAAACAGGTGTGAGGATCCAATAAGACCACACTGGCCCTAATTAGGCCAGCGTGGCCATATTGGCCTACACACAGTTTTTTACCCATCCCGTGCATATTTCTGCAATCTCTAAGAAGCTAATCTCAAAATACCTCAAAGGTTTCAAATCTACAAAAAATATGCTTCAAAAGAATCACCATTTTATAAAGCAACCACAAAAAATAATTACTCCATAGCTTAGCAAAGACTTACCTCAGTAGCTTAACGAAAACCTCCAGAACCAAAGATACACTTCTGCAACTGAATAACGGAAAGCATGGCGCTCCTTGTTTTTCATTTGATACTAGGACGCCGTTTCCGGACATGTAGGTGCTGTCATCCGACGGATTTGAATGGAAGTTTCAGAAATAAAGGGGGGTGGCCTTATTGCGGACTATGGCCTTATTTGGTCCACCTACCTTATTGTTCCCATACTACAAAGTTTGCTGGTGCACCAGGCGGGCAGTACTCTCCCTATGGTGCGTCAGCTTGTGTCGGACTCCACACGTTTTGATTTCTTACTTTTGTACAAAAATGGATAAATGGTTGCGAAGAATTGTACATAAAAAGGTGGCTTAGTAAGTAAAATTGGCTGTATTGGTTTTTATAGCTCATACATAGCTTGATCACTTTTTACGTGTGTACGCGTATTTTGATCTGAAGGCGTCTGCGATAAATCTGGAGTATTCTTGCTAATTCCCAATTTCTGCCAGCATTTTCCATGCATCAATGTGTGACAGGACAGTAATCGTTATGGCAGTGAAAGGCTTATTGTGGTTATTGTCTGTCTGCTGGACGTTTCGAATGCACGTGATAGGCGTCAGATAACGAAATGTTCATGGTAGAAAACCATCGACATCTTTAACGTCGTCTAATGGGACTGTGAAGGTTTAAGAAACAAATTAAATATCATACATATCTTATCCATTGTTTACTTGTCTCCAAATTCGCTTAAATTAACAATATCTCCAATGTTCCATATATTGTAAAGATTGCTGCCACAAAGTTCTTAGTTCTCACTTCTATGGTTTACAATCATTTGTGGCAAAGCAACTCCTTCTCACACCCTTACCCATCTTACCCATTCCCTTTCCTGAAACCCTCATCCCCCATCCCCCACCGCACACACACCGACTTCCCAAAGCTCTTCCCTCCCGTCTCCTAAGCCCTCCTCCCCATAGATGCGGCTGTGACAGTGATAGTGGGATTTTAGCCAGTGTTGTGTTTTGTTCTCAGCGAACGTCTACAGTGTTTCAGTGTGTTTTAATTGGTTGAAAAATCGTCGGCACTTGCGTTTCTTACCGCCGTACAGCAATGTGCTGTGTTCTCATTGGGTCTTTCACACCTTACATGTGGATTTTAGATACTTTTATGTGTGATTATATATCCTTCCATTACATCGTATTTTGTATATTTTAAATTCGCTAAATTTCATCTCCATTAGTGTGTGTTTTAATCTCCTCCTATACGTCATACTACTGTCGGCTGCAGAGCAGCTTAGGAAGCTACTAGCAGTGTGCCCATATAGGCTCCATATTTCAATTAAAACAAACGATGATGATCACAAAGTACCTCGATATAGAAAAGACCTACACCTTTCTCCCTTCCCATTAATTATGCCCACTTTCATGCTTCTTTTCTTTCCCATCGCCCATTCAATGTCACTGTTGGTTTTACCACGGTGCCCCAGTGCTCCGTTGTCTCGTCCCTCTTTTACCTCTTTATCGTGCAGTTTTGCCACAACCTCAGCCACCTGTTCATCTCCTTCAGTACGCTGGCAACACCGCCTTCCTCGCCCCTCCCTGGTCCCATCTCAGTACCTCCACTGATTGCAACCAGTGTCTCCTCTCCATCAATACCAAAACGTCCCCGGCAATCATAATAGGTTGTACCACTCGCTCCTTTCACCTCCTTAACTTCTACCTCATCCACTAAGACAGTACCTTCCATGTTAACGCCATCTTCAACTACCTTGGCCTTGACCACTCCCTTTCCTCGAATCCTCACTTCCAAACAGTCTATCAACAAGCCTTCAGCCCCCGTCCATCCCGCCCCTCCCGCTGTCTTCAGCGCCCTGTCATACCTCCCCAATTTCAGATGGTCCTTTCAGTGCGGTGATTTTAACTGTGCATCGTCTATGTTGTGAAGTGCTCTATTTATGCACTGTTGTTTTGTCGTTTTGAAACCCCTGCTACCAGCAGAACAAGAGTTGCTAGTGGGTTTTAAGTAATGTGTCCGTATCTGTCTTTTTTATCCGTGTCAGTGCCAGCTTTCACATTTTTTAGCCATTGTGGCAGTTTTAAACAGAGTAGTTTGAAACGTGTCCATAAAATATAAGAAAATAAGAAAATGTTTAATATTGTGCCTCCTGTTTTGTATCGAGTAACTTGCTTGCAAGAAAATGTATAATATCGCTTCTACTGTATGTATCGAGTAACTTGCTTGCAAGAAAATGTATAATATCGCTTCTACTGTATGTATCGATATGTGTAAAGTTTCATCTCTGGCAAAGATCATGTATTGCACAGCATTGTAGCTCGCACTGAGAGAGAGTAGCACTAGTGGTTCAGCTCGCTTAGAGAGCGGTTGGGTTGTGTGTATGGCTCCGATGTAGAGCAGAGGCTGCTTTGCCAGCAAGTCAGAAGTTGTATCATGTAAGTAATGTAATGCTGTTTATCAATAATAAGCAAGTTAACCCTGTTTCATATTTCATTTACGTAGTTAGAAAATTAACCCACTTCCTTCATTTGATAATTACTTGATTTAGTGGAGTGTTGATTTGAACAATATTATTGAACATATTTCATTATTGGTGCAATAGTAAGATAATAGTTGATCTGGATTTCAATAATTGGAGGCTGACCTATATAGGTTCTCACAGTCAAGCATTAAGAAAGTGATTTGTGGTTTTTCTTATATCTTTCTCGCAGTCAAAATTCTTGAGTATAGTCAGTGTCTGTTTCAAAAGGTTGCATGACACAGTTGTTTTGTTAAAAATATCCATTGCGCACATAATCAATTTAATGCACTGTTTCTTATACATTAATATCAGGGCCATAATTAAACCAAATAGCTAAGTTAATGAACAATTTATTGTCTGATTTAACGAAAGGTTCAACATTCCAAAACAAGCGTACAGCTTTTATCTGGCGACCCTGCCAGGATAGTTCACAAACAGGATCGTGACGTAGTTAGATACGTAGTCTTATTTCAGTTAGTTTGTCTTTTCCACTAACCAACTTACCTTTTGGCTCTTAATTTAATTTTTGTAGCACCATCCTCTGTTGTAGCAACAGTAGCATAGTAATTGTTTCTGTAGTCTGTTACTTACCATTCTTGAGATTGTGTAGTATTGTTTATAGTAGATGAATTGAATATACAAATAATTGCATTACTACTGAACAAGTCTTTCTTTTATATTGTTTGATGTTTGTTGTGATTAAAATTCTAGTACCGCGGAACTCGTGTGATAATTAACGGTTCGCATAATCTCGATTGTCCGTGTTCGAAAACGCAGAACAGATTAGTTCAGGAACAGACAATATGGATAATGACAAAGTACAGGATTCGACAATACAGAATTCCAATTCTTGTAACGTGGTTGCGGAAAATAATACATCGGTTCCGCCTAGCTCTGCCACAAAAAATACTTGTGCGACGGCTATGGAAAACGTATTACCAAATGATTTCATGCAAATTTTATTGTCACAGCTCTCTAAATTAAATGAGAATAGTCAATTACAATCTCAACAATCTCAGAAATTAAATGAAAAACTGGAAGAACAATCTCAGAAATTAAATGAAAAACTTGAGAAACAAGGTGAAAAACTTGAGAAACAATTTCAGAAATTAAATGAAAAACTTGAGGAACAATTTCAGAAATTAAATGAAATACTTGACAATGATCAATTACAATTTCAGAAATTAAATGAAAAACTTGACAATAATCAATTACAATTTCAGAAATTAGATGAAAAACTTGAGAAATTTGGACAAACGTGCGATTCGAGGTTTGCGAGTATTCAAAGTAGTATTAATAAAATAAATGAGGACAACAATCGGTTCAGGGAACAACTGCTCAATACTTTCAAATGTGAATCTCAGCAAATAAGACAAGATATTCGCGACGAGATTAACCCGGTAGTGGAAAGCCTAACGTCACGAGTGGAAAATATGGAAAGCCTTGCGTCACGAGTCGAAAATATGGAAACTACTGAACTCGCTCAATTGAAGCAACAGAGTAATCTATTTGATGAAAAGTTGCAGAACTTCCAGTCAGGCACGACGGAACAGATCAATAAAATTAATAAACAAGTTGAGGATCTCACGGTTAAAATTACCCAAATCAGTGATAACACTGACAAAAGTTCTGATGTAACGCATCCTACCCCGTTTAATGAAACTAATGAATATCTCGCCCTTGACCGTTTCAAACAAGGTCAAATGACCATTAATCAGCAATACAAGGCTGAGGTCAGAAAATTAGATGATCGCGTGGCGCGAATAGAGAGGAAATTTGACCGTACTTGTGGAAATGCATACGAAGACGTAGAAGAAAATTTGAACGAAAATGACAATGATGATTCGAGCCAAGTAGGTCGCTTGGTACGTGAACGAAGTGTACCTCATAGTAATAACAATGAAGACGCAGTGCGTAGTTTACGCTCACTTACGCCGCACGGGCGAAAGGAAGCGTTTGACTACAAGCATTTCCTGACTGTACGTAAATTCAAGACATTTAAAAACTCTCCGAATGACTTGCACCCTAAAGAGTGGTTGCAGCAATTCGATTATTGTCTTCCCCCGAATTGGCCACTTGAACACAGATTAGAATTTATATGTGGTTATCTGGAAGGCGAGCCAGCCACCAGAATGAGAGCTATTGCACAAGAGTGCTATAGCGAGAATCAGTTCCGACGCTCATTTCTATCCGCATACTGGTCGGAAGCGGCACAAGACCGCGTTAAAAACAGTATTGCGACATTCAAAACTTTTGAGCGATCAAATTTCTCGAGCCCAGTGGAATATTTCCAAAACTTAGTATACAAAAATCAATTTTTATCGGCACCTTACTGCCCTGCGGAGTTAATTAGAATTTGTTTGAACAAATTGCCTCTACACTTGCGTCAAATTGCCATTGCGGCACGATGCAAGAATGATATTGAAGCCTTTAGAAATCTCTTACAAGACTTAGAGGAAGAAGACGAGGAAAATTCCTCGCGCAGTCGATATTTTGAAACGAACAAATATGATCGCCGGTCGCAACAAAGCCCGCCGCGTTCTAAACGTTATTCAGAGTACGACGATAAACAAAAAATAATTCTTTCACTAATGAAACTTACAAACAAAGACGCGACAATGAGAACAGTGATTTTCATGATCGTGAAATTAACCGTGGAAATTTTCGTGGCCGCAACCGAGGTGGTGGTTTTGGTCGCGGAGGACGCTACAATAATTACTATCATAACAGCAATACTTCGAATGATACTAATTGGCGTGATAGACGCAATACTGATAGTGATCGCGAGACTGAAAATAACAATAATAACGCTGAGAAGCGTAGTCGGGAGGGCACACGCGATAATTCTCATGATCGCCTTCCGCGACACGAAAACACGAATCGGGGCCAAAGCAGATCGCATACCCCGGAAAGACAAGAGCAAAACATTGAAATCAGACCTGCTAATCCATGCTCTAATTCATCAAAAAGGATTTTCAAGGCATAAATTTGGGGTAGAGAGTCCATTAATCTGTTTTGGACACACCAAGTGGCGATTGGTGCCCCGTTCTCGAGCTGAGTGTCACTATTCTTCCGCCTTTCCTTAGTGCGCTCTATCCACCTCTTTTTCTCACTGTTACTTTTCTCTAACTCTGAATACTTATACTCTGTGCTACGCTGGGATATTGTCATACGAAACTTTGATTATCTTGCAATTTGCATATAACGAACTCTGTGGCTGTGCAAGACAAATAAAATTAATGGAAATTTTTGATTGTGTAATCTAATCAAGTTCCTATGTTTCAGAAAATATTCTTCTGTATTACTAATTGCATAACTTACGAAGTTCTGAGCGAGCGAAGAAGATTTTGAGTTGACACGAGCATTTTTTGGTAAGCCAAGAACATTATGGAGGATGATGAGTAAGGCAATACACAATATGTCATGGTGGTCTTTAAAATGCATTATTGTTTATGGATAAATGATGGTAAGGAAGGTATTGGTAACAGTTAAAGATGTTTGATAAATGTAATTACGTGGACGAGATTAAGCAATTATGAGGAGAATCGCTATGTTGCTAATGATGACGAGATTATACAATGATTATGAAGCAATTATGAGGGGAATCGCTATGTTGCTAATGATGACGAGATTATACAATGATTATGAAGTAATTATGAGGAGAATCGCTATGTTGCTAATGATGCTATGTTTTGTTCTTTTCTTATGTGCTTACTCGCACTGCCCTTTTGTGTTTTCTCTTTGTGCTAATGTGCACCACTTTGTATGTTGATGCATTGTGCCTTCAATGGCATGTGTGATTGGTGAGATTCATATCCTTCTGATGCTCTGTAATTATTTGTAATTATGTGTAATGAATATTTCTAATTATGCTTGCAGCTATGCGTATTGCTCTTGCAATCAAAGCTTACCGCTATGCTCACTAATTATATACCTAAGCCCTACCACTATGCTAATTAATTTTATAATGAAGCTCAATGACAATGTATGGTTATGCTTATACGTTGCACACAGCCATCTATCTTGCAAACTTGCAGCTATGCCATAAATTGCGCCTAGTTAAGTCTAGAAAGATAATGCACAGAAATACTTTGCTTTTGCTTACTGCTATCTGCTAAATTTTATTGATGATCTTGTTGATGAAAATTTGCAGCTATGCCTAACGAATATTACGTCTGTGTTTATGTTATTGGATGATTTACTGTGATGTACATCTATTACTGTGCCAAAATTTGCACTAATTGTTTTGTTTGACCCTACTGTTGACTCAGACAGACACAGACATGACCTGATGACTTGAACCTCTTTTGATATTCTCACGAAACTACCCTGATGTGTTATACCTTAAGGCAATGAAATATGTAGCTCAGTTGAGACAAAAGCCTGGCCATGGCAACTTATGTAATTTAAGTGTTATACTTTGTGGTAATGTAATCACCACCATAGTGATATATATATTAATTTAAAGAGATATGAACAAATGGTAATTGGAATGTCAATTTAAGTTATATCATGCCAAGTTTATGACAAGCACCCTCAATGTATTTCATACGATTATGTGTTTGTAAAGCAATATGTACATAGTATGTAAAGCCTTGTGCTTATATGAAATGACACTAATGTTATAGATACTCTAATATAAGAATTAACTTACTCATTGGTATTCAAATGTATCCGTCTTCAGGACACTACTTGTAATGTAAAAATATGGTTTAATACCATGACCCCATCTGTACCACTTGAATTTGTGGGAAAATATTTCTGTAGATATGTTCTAATCAATGACTTTTCTTTCAGTCTAAACTGAAATATCATGACTATGTTACTAATTTGTGTGTAAAATGCTTTATTTCATGTACTTTGGACACGCATGGGAAGTGGCGATTTCGCACACGAGATTCCAGAATGCACACAGAACAATGGACGAGTTACTATACACCACTGATTTTGGGCCTTTTAATGAAGATGTTTGTGGATGATGTTTGGCCATACAGTACTGTCCATTGCAGCCTTGGCCACCCATCACCAGTTTGCTGCGGATGCAGTCGGCTAATAGCTCTGTTGGTTGGAGCACACTTGGTTGTCGAATTGCATGGAGGAATACATCAGAACCTTTTCCCCATGACTTCCACTTCAATGCAACCAGTCAGCCCGCCTACAGTGTGGTGTAATCTTACAGTGTTTTTGTGTTCGTGTGCAGACCTAAAATGAATGTTAGGAGCTAATGTGCTATTCGTGTGCATATACTATTCAGTGCCTCCCATTGCAAACGTTGTCCACAGGCTCATTACCAGTGTTTAGGTATATTTCATGGTTCTTTTACAGTCAGTGACCAAAATAAAATTGTGCTCTTGATAGATACATATACTTTGTCAGAAATGTCATTGTGCCTATTCGATTGAAATTTACATAGACTACATTGTGCACAAGATATAAATGTTCATTTTATGTTCCCAAAAATACTGATCTCTTGTACAAAATTTAAACCCATGGAACTTACACTACTGTCTGTATTACTTGTAATTACCACATTTTCTTTAAAGAATGATGACACTAGTTAAACTATCTTTTGTAAAACTTTGTATATGTTCACGTTTATTATTGTATATTTTGTTTTTCCATTTGTGTATTACTTCTAGCTATCTCATTTTCTCCACTATATCATTTGTCAAACTATGTTTCCTGAAATCCTATATATACTTATGTTTACCATTATGTATAATTGTCATATATTCCACTTATTGCTGATGTTCTGTAAATTTTAACATTTGCTTATGCCTGTCACACCCTGTACCACTCCATGCGTGACTTTTGATGGTACTGTTCTGTAAAATGGCATGTATTTATGACTGTCACATTGTTTGTTTTTTTTTTTAAATTTTCTATGTACTCCATCTGTTGTTTGATCTTGTTATATTTTGGATGTCATTAATGGATTTGTGGACTTGAAATTCAGTAATTTTGCTGGCTAGGCAATGCCATTGGCATCACCCACCCTACAAAATTTTAATAGGTAGGAGGGGGGTGATGAAACGTGTCCATAAAATATAAGAAAATAAGAAAATGTTTAATATTGTGCCTCCTGTTTTGTATCGAGTAACTTGCTTGCAAGAAAATGTATAATATCGCTTCTACTGTATGTATCGAGTAACTTGCTTGCAAGAAAATGTATAATATCGCTTCTACTGTATGTATCGATATGTGTAAAGTTTCATCTCTGGCAAAGATCATGTATTGCACAGCATTGTAGCTCGCACTGAGAGAGAGTAGCACTAGTGGTTCAGCTCGCTTAGAGAGCGGTTGGGTTGTGTGTATGGCTCCGATGTAGAGCAGAGGCTGCTTTGCCAGCAAGTCAGAAGTTGTATCATGTAAGTAATGTAATGCTGTTTATCAATAATAAGCAAGTTAACCCTGTTTCATATTTCATTTACGTAGTTAGAAAATTAACCCACTTCCTTCATTTGATAATTACTTGATTTAGTGGAGTGTTGATTTGAACAATATTATTGAACATATTTCATTATTGGTGCAATAGTAAGATAATAGTTGATCTGGATTTCAATAATTGGAGGCTGACCTATATAGGTTCTCACAGTCAAGCATTAAGAAAGTGATTTGTGGTTTTTCTTATATCTTTCTCGCAGTCAAAATTCTTGAGTATAGTCAGTGTCTGTTTCAAAAGGTTACATGACACAGTTGTTTTGTTAAAAATATCCATTGCGCACATAATCAATTTAATGCACTGTTTCTTATACATTAATATCAGGGCCATAATTAAACCAAATAGCTAAGTTAATGAACAATTTATTGTCTGATTTAACGAAAGGTTCAACATTCCAAAACAAGCGTACAGCTTTTAAGTTGACAGATTATTTACGAGAAACGAAACGTTTTTTTATGAAATAGATATTCCTCTAAAATGTTCTCGTCAGTGAAAATCGTTTAAACAATTGTCGTCGATCGTTGATAAACAATACTTATATCCAGTGTGGCATTGCTATTGGTGCTTGTGCTGACGAGTATGTCCTCACTCGGCTGCATGTTGTAGCAGAGTTACGGGGTTTACCTCCAATTTCTTAAGGGGGAGGGGCAAAGTTAAATGTTGTGGTACTGACAGCTGATGATGAAAATTATATGCTTTTTCCCTCCAAAAATATATGGGGATGTTGCCAATAGTGAAGAAGGAAAAATTCTAATTTTCCAGTATGCCATCTTGGTCAATGTCAGAGGAGAAGGGGAAGGAGGGGGAGCATTGTTCTGATGTCATGGCGTTCTAATTTCCTGGAAACTAGATTGGGCCATGAGAGAGAAAAGATGCATGAAAGTGGGCATAATTAATGGGAAGGGCAAAAGGTGTATTTATTTTCTATAGCTTCATAAGCTGCTCTGCAGCCGACAGTAGTATGACATCTAGGAGGAGATTGAAACACACGCTAATGGAGATGAAATTTAGCGAATTTAAAATATACAAAAGACGATTTAATGGAAGGATATATAATCACACATAAGAAGTATCTAAAATCCACATGTAAGGTATGAAAGACCCAAGGTGTGAAATGAGAACACAGCACATTGATGGACGACAATAAGAAACACAGATGGCGACGATTGTTCAAGCAATTAAAACAATACTGAAGCACTGCAGATGTTCGCTGAGAACAAAACACAACACTGGCTAAAATCCCACTACCACTGTCGCAGCCGCATCTATGTGGAGGAGGGGATAGGAGACGGGTGATAAGAGCTTTGGGAAGTCGGTGTGTGTGTGTGTGGGGGGGGGGGGGGGCAGAGTGAGGGCTTCAGAAAAGGGGATGTGTAAGGGTGGGAGCAGTAGGGTAACGGGAGAGAGGGCGGTCTATGAGGGGGAGTGACATAGAATGGGCGATGAGAGAGAAAAGAAGCATGAAATTGGGCATAATTAATGGGAAGGGGAAGGTGTAGGTCTTTTCTATATCGAGGTAGATTTTGATCATCAAGGAAGGGGAAAGGTGTAGGTCTTTTCTATATAGAGGTAGATTGTGATCATCATCATTTTTTAAAATTGAAATATGGAGCCCATATGGGCACACTGCTAATACCTCCCTAAGCTGCTCTGCAGCGACAGTAGTTTGACATATAGGAGGAGATTAAAACAAACACTAATGGAGATGAAATTTATCGAATTTAAAATATACAAATGATGATTTAACGTAAGTATATATAATCACACATAAGAAGAACCCCACTCTTTTCAAGGCTTGAGGAATAGCATGTGTTAAAATATTAGTTATATTGCTAGGTTTTTCTTATTATGTTATGTTAATAATTTATAATTAATTAATGTGGCATAAGAACGGCTTATCCGCTACGCCACTGTCCCTGTGAGAATGTGCACTTGCTGTACTTTTAAGTGTGTGCGAGATTCTATTGCTGTTTTAATGTGGGGAGTGATGGCTCGCTTTGCAGCGTTCTCTCTGGCTCAGTATCAATAGCTGCTCATGCTACCACAGAGGTTTGGTTGCGGGCTAGTTAGCGAACCTATTTTTTGGAATATTTTCTCCGTTCGTGTGCGGATATGTGTTCTCGTTTTTCAAATCAGTGATTTCCAGTAGATAGACGCAGTGTGTGCGATTCTAGTTGCAGTTTGTTAACGGCTTTGGATGTTAAAACCTTTTGTGATCATGTGGTGGTGTATGAACTCTGTGTAAATACCTTTGAGGGGCCCGATTTCTAATAGGGGATATGTTCATTTTATACAATGCATGTAAAATTCTCCTCATCGTTTCCTTTCGTGAATGATATGTGTTCCATGTGGTTGGTTCATAGAACAAAGCCTTCAGCTTCCACTCTTGTTTGTTCCATGCTCATCAGGCAAGTAACTATGCGGATATCCTTCGGATTTCCACAAATATTTTGCGATCTTCTCTCCCCGCCCATTTTACTGTTGCTGTTTCTTCTCAGACTTGTAGTACGAATTTTCTTTGTCAGTAATTCTCTCTGAGCCTTGTACAACCTCCTTCAATAGCTTCCTTATGTAATTCTAAACACTTATATGGGTTGCATGCTGTAATTCTTAATTTTATTTTTCCGACTTTGTAATTATTTCTGTGCATTGCATGCTGTAATTCTTATTTCATTTTTCGTATGTGTAATTATTTCATATTTGTGGTTTTTTTAGGCTGGACCTCGTCCGTCTCTTCTAATCGCTCCCTATCGCGTGTAGCTGCATTCCATTCGCTTCCTTAAATAATACTAATCATTTCTATGGTTTGCATGCTGTAGTTAATTTCTTTTTATTTTTCGAAAACTGAATTTATTCAATTTTATAGGTTTTTGGAACCACGTGGGTCCGAGCTCCGACTTCCGGGGCTAGCTGCTTGTCGCCTGAGTTCACGCCACTTCTCTCATAAAACCAATACCTAGCTCGATTTCTAACAGAACTTAAGAATCCACCGTAATTTTGAATAATGGATCCGACTTTCAACCACTTCATCTTCAGCGGAGTGCGTTCATGTAACGTAGCCGTGTGTCGCCGTTAGCGTGTTTGCTCGCGTTTTCTGTTCAGATGTAATTTAACTTGCTATACACACGCACCATCTCAAAACAGGCATGACAGACCAGAGCCAGCTTCAAAGTGTTTGTATATTGTGTTTTGTACTACCTCCGACTTGCTTAATTTCGCCTACAATAGCGACGCCTGCTTCCGCCTCGTCTCAGCACGCTGTTTTTGGTGAGTTTCGCTGTGTCATTGCAAGTGTGAGAGAGATTGAGTGTTGTCCTTACCCCCAGTAGCGATAAATCATGTATAATTTAGGCTCGGCACCGTCCGCATTAATCAATGTAAGAGATGCATTTTCTTATATTAAGAAAATTGGTTCCCCATATTGCTTTTTTTCTATCTGAATAAACAAGTTTAAGTTCAGCATATTCCGTAATTTGCCTATAAATGGTAGTTTTAGAGCACCTTCCCTCTTTTATTTAATATTGTTTCACAACTGCTGAGAACATGCTCACTTGCAATGTTTCTTACGACTAAATTCCGCTCCGCCATAAATGTTTTCTTAGCCAACTTTCTATGTTTTTTTTTTAATTGTGGTGGCTTGCTTATTAATGTCCTTGTGTAATAACGTGTGAGCTGCTATGTATATTGACCACTGTAGTATTAACTTTCTGTTATTGAAGTAATTTGAAACGAGTCTGTTCTCAGTTTGGGCCAAGGAACAAGGATTTGTAGCAGGGATAACCAGTAGTTCACACAGACTTTATTTACTAATTTTAGTAACAAAGCAAGGCTCTTGTTACGTACAGTGGTCGACTTTTCACTGTCGCAGCCGCATCTATAAGGAGGAGAGGATAGGAGACGGGAGGGAAGAGCTTTGGTAAGTCAGTGTGGGGGGGGGGAGGGGGAGGTGAGGGCTTCAGGAAAGGGGATAGGTAAGGGTGGGAGCAGGAGGTAACGGGAGAGGGGGCGATCTACGAGGGAGAGGGAGGGATAAAAGTTAATAGGTTAGTTAGATTTCGGATTGGAGGGCATCATCCGAGAGATGAAGTATTCAGAACTTGCCCTGGGAAAGGATGTGGGGGTGTGAATTTGTAGAGCTTCTGGGATGCAGTGGTAGATGCGTGGCAGAAGCCCAGGATCAGTGAGGATTTGATAAACAAGGGAGTTGTGCGAATCAAGGTTGCGGATAATGTAGTGGGTGGGGATACTTTGAAGGAACCGAAGGAGAGAAGGAAGGTCATAGATGATATGTGTAGAAGATTGGAGACATACAGTAGGCGAGGCAGAGTAAGTGCCGTTCTAGGATTGGAAAGGCTTTATAGAAAGATGGCGGGGCGGAGATCCAGGCGGGGTTGAAAGTACAAAGAACAAGACGTATGATGGAGTGGTAAGTGCACCGGATGGTGAAAGGAGAGGAGTTTAAGGAGACAAGGCAGGCGAGGCGTTTTTAGGTGGGGAGTCCAGGAGAGGGATCGAGCCAGGGTGAGTCCTAGAAGGGCCTATGTGGCGACTGTAAAGGCTGAGGTGGATGCCACGGAAACGGTAGAAACTGGTGGTGTGACGTATGAGTATGGCCTTGGATTAACAGTAAGGAACCAATGGTTGCATCAAGAGGAAAAGCAGATGTTCTTGGGGATGGGTTTAGGATAATGGAAGAGAGGGGGCGTGGGCGAGGAAGGAAGTGTCATCGGCGTATTGTAGCAGATGAACAGCAGGTGCAGATTGGGGCAAGTCTGCAGACGGTACAGGAGAGAGGACAGGATGAAGTTGTTGACAGTAACATAGGCTGATCGGACATAGGTAAAAGTAAGGGCATAGCTCTAGAGTTTCAAAAGGAGACACGAATGCCATACTCAGTCGTAGGCTTTCTCAATATTGAGGGATACAAAGAAGGCAGACCGACTGGAGTCCAACTGGAAGTAGACAAGATGGGTGAGAAAGAGGAGCTGGTTACTGGCTGAGAACGACGGTCGGAGGCCACACTAGAAATTAGGGTGGAGCCGGTATTGATGGAGAGCGTGATGCATACTATGAGAAATAGTGGTTTCCAGGACTTTGCTGAACACTGAGGTGCGGCTCATAGGATGTTAGGAAGAAGTGGCAGATAGGGGTTTGTTGGGTTTGGGAACATTAGGATGTGGGAGGTTTTCCATAGGCGTGGGTGGAAACGGGTATGAACGATGACATTATACATGGAGGCAAGGACGGATGGAAGGAATAAAGGTAGGCAGGAACGTGACTGTAGGTCGTGACTGGGAGCGTTGTTGCATTTGGACATTTGGCGTGCAGCGGCGGCTGTATGTCTATGGCAGTTATTAATGTGTTGAGTTCTGAATGGGGGAGGGGGGGGGGTGCTCCAAGTACTGGAAGTTGTGGGCGAGAGGACGGATGGAGTAAGGGTACGCTCATTGATGTCATGGAATAGGGCGGAATAATCAAAATGGAAATTCTGGGAACAGTAAAGGTGTTGGAGAGGTAGTCGGTAAAGTAATATGCTGTACTGGTGGCGTGAGGAAAGAGAGAGTTTTCATGAAGGACAGGGTACAAGGGGGAGGGTGACTTTCAGTAAGGCTGTGAAGGACTTTCCAATACTGTGACGAGTTAATGGGGAGTGTGTTGTTAATACAGGTCACCAGTCCCGGCGTTTTTTTTCCTTAAGAGTTAGTTTCAGATGTGACGTTGGATCTGTCAGTTGCGTCATAGTGTATCACGGACACCGGTGGACATGAAGCAGTGATAGACGCGATGGGGTTTGCGTAGGATGAGATCAAATAGGATCGACATGGGTAATGGGAAGCGAATATGGTAAGCTAGGCACAGGGCATGCCGTTCTAGGATCAGTAGGGATTTATAGTAAGCAGGTGGGAGGGGCAGAGACCCAAGCAGGGTGCAAACTACACGATCTGGAGGCATAAAAGATCAGTTTGTGCCCAGAATGGTGGATGGGTTGAGGCTCCATGTCCGGCCAGAGAGGAGTTTGAGGAGAGGAGGCAGTTGAGAGCTTTTTGAAGAACGACTTTAAGGTGCGGAGTCCGAGGAAAGGTAGGGCCCAAGGGTAAGGGTGAGGTATTTGAGGAAGGGGGTGTGGTGGATGGGACAATTGTGGAGGGTAAATTAAAAATAATGGAGGCGGAAGGAGCAGGTAGTACGAGTGACTATACATTACAAGTCAGTACACTCAATTTAGCAACGTAATATATTGAACCTTAATTACAGGTCATACTGCATATAAAAGTGCACCTACATAAAGATTGGGAAAGAGAAAATTATTTGCTGTGCCACATGTAAGTACTCTCATTGCAATATTACTTATAATGTTAATTTCAATTTTACACACATGCAGGCGATCTGTGAGCCCTCAGTTACATGTTCACGCGACTTCCTCAATTAGAAAGCCCCAAACAGGCTATTAGTTAAAGCTGCTTTTGTCAGCATCACCAGGCGTCGCTCCACTTCTGTCTCTATCAACAAATCAATATCTCAGCAAACTACATAAACATTCTCATTGCCCTATAGATAAATTTTGATAAAGGTTTACACAAATTATCATACGTTCTTCTATAGGCATTCTCCCTCATAAACGACTTTTTTTAACGTTCTGAGTCTTTACCGCTTGCATTTCGCGGTGCTTTGAGATACATAAGCGCAATATGTATGCATCGCAGCACGCTGCATATAAGCGGTATTTGCTTAAATTTGTCGCGTAGAAAACCACAGATGCTTGTGTATAGAAAGCTAGGTGGTGGCAACCTGCGATAACCGAGACGGTCACACCTGCCAGATAGGTGCTTCATGGTACAGACAAACTTCTATCACCACACCTTTAGGTTTGTGCTCCATCACAGTTTTCAGCTAACCTACATTATCTAAGCGCTTGTATTCTGCAATATTAAAATTGACCAAATTACCCATTGAATATTGTTTCATAAATCGGAGGCAGCAAGAAAGCATTCTTCCGTTGAACCATTAATATTATTTTAAGAACCTATCTCTCCTGTTTCACAACTGGCAGAATTAAATACATGTAGCGTCTGAGTACAACAATAATAGATGTAAGCATTTTTTCACCACCCAATAACAAGGCTGCAATCCCATAGTAAACTAATTATGGAACGAGGTCACATTAGTAATTATTCAATATCAAACAACTGGAAATTTCTTAGCGTCTAGCTGCTTGTTTGAATCAAGCTATCAGTTAACACAACTCGGAATAACATTACACAGTACTCTTCGAAACTAATTATTCAATTTCAAATATACATCAATGTACCCGTCGGCCTAGGTGTTTCATTTGATGTGTACTTCTAGATACGTGAAAAAGTAAAATTAATTTCGTATCGTGTTCTTCAAATTTAAAGAAAATGAGTTACACTTAATATGATTTGATCCAATAATTTGTAAAATATACAAATAAAAAACGATTGCTGTGATAAATATACAACTAAGCTAATACTTTTGTTTCTTTATGGAATAACATTAATTATAGTTACCTGACATTATTATTCAGGTTTAGGAGGCGATCTAAAAATTAGTGATGATTCTCCTGTGAGATTTCTTTATTTCCCCAGATCGCTTATTTACATAATTGCTTGATGACTAGTTTCAACTCCTTAAAGAGCCATTTTCGAATCTGTAATATTTAAACAACAACTACAGTGACTTCCTGATATCTACAATAGATGTTATAAAAGGCAACTAAACATGCTATACTCGAGTAAATGTTGCCAATATACAATAATTGATTACTATTATCTAGAATACAAATGTAAAATAACATACCTTAATTGTCCAGGCATAATAAAATGTTTAAAAGATGCAACACTGTGGCATGATATAAATGGTATGCACATATTTATCCATCGAATGTGCCTTGATGTCACGTTCTTTTCTTGCATACAGTTCGCTTTCCCACATCAGTCTGTGCCACATCAGTCTGTCAGCAACGTTTGCAGTCATGACATGCTGCCTATTGATGTGGAAAGCATTCAATTACTGTACATTGACAACATTTACTCGTGTATTGCTTGTTTAGTTGCCTTTTATAACATCTATTGTAGATATCAGGAAGTAACTGTAGTTGTTGTTTAAATATTACAGATTCGAAAATGGCTCTTTAAGGAGTTGAAACTAGTCATCAAGCAATTACGTAAATAAGCGATCTGGGCAAATAAAGAAATCTCACAGGAGAATCATCAATAACATTAATTGTTAACACCAAATTAAATCTTTAAGTTAAATATTCTGATCTACAACATGTTAGTAACGCCCTTCTTTTGTTGCCAATTGACTCCAGAAACATTTTCATCCTCCATAATCGAAAAACTACTCTCTTAAAGTTCACAATATAACTGTGATTACTGAATATGCAGCATTGTTGAAAATAGCGCGCCAGCTGTCAGAATAGCCAACAGAGCAAAGTGACAATACTGCTTAATGCTGGACACAATATAATTTGAAACACACGTTACAGTGGACTGAATACGATTTGAAACAACAGCTACTTTACAGATGCAATTTACGCTGTTAGTGAATGCGATTTGTTACATTCTGACTTGACAGTGTGGAAGATCGCTATGTAAACTACACGAAAATATATCAAACTCAATTTTGTCCACGGGTGGACTTAATATGATTTGAAACGATGCTCTTCCTTTCAGCATAATACATTTCAGAATAAACTCACGCCGGCCGCGGTGGCCGAGGTGACTGAGGCGCTCCAGTCACGGTCAGCACGGCCACTACGGTCGGGGGTTCGAATCCCCCCTCGGGCATGGATATTTGTGCCGTCCTAGTTTGTAAGTAGTTCATAAGTAGTTTGTAAGTTTAGGGACTGATGACCCCGTAGTTAAGTCCCATAAGCTTTACAAACATTTGAACATTTTTTTGAATAAACTCACACAGTAATGTTTGAAACTAAGACAAACTGACACATTCTAGAATAGCCTTACATTTTAATATTTAAATCTGCAGTATAATGATTGAAGTTGAACTCGAACCACTTGGAAGTTATCAGCCTTTCTAGATCACACAGTCGTCTATACACCAGACAGATTAAACACGCTGTCAACGTAACACACATCAGAATGGACTTACACTTCAATGTTTAAACCCACAACACCTCAAGATCTGTAGCACATAGCTTCCACAATAGAATAATTATGCTAGTGCACACTTGTCGAGTACACAAACCTCTGTTTCGATGTATGTCATTTTTCACATGAATCGCTACTTTTGATAAATGTTTGCGTTTTCCATTAAACAAAATCGCTCATACACACGCCCAGACCACAATAGTTCGATCATTTTCAGGTTTCGTAGAGTCTAAGATCTAATAACAAGTACGAATGTATTACAAATATACAAAACAGTCTTTTTTGCGCGTGAGACGCCACCGCGAGTGTATTGTAATCCTTCTGGCTGAGTCTCAAAGTTACACGGAAAAAGACCTACGTCCTGTGGAGTCATGAGAACCCACACTGAATTAGATGCAGACAGAAAAATACATCAAGGTAAATAACTCCCATCTGGCCATCCAACTGCTCGAGATACGGCCACGATCGCTCATTACATTCCATGCAGGTTACTTAACCTTTAACTGCGGATGTAGGGTGTTCACAGCACCACATTTTATTGGTATTTAGTGAAGCATGGTGGTCACACTGATGAGCGGCTTGTTACCTTCGTTCAAAGGGATGTACATGGCTGCGAAACCATTGTCCGTGTTTTTAAAAGTACGCAACAGTTTACACAACAAGTTTAAACGCAACTTTCTGTGTCGAGAGGTGCATATCATAATGCCATGTGTGGAGGACCAAATACTTTCTAAAACGATGTTGGAGGAAGTTCTTAATGATAATGAAGGCTGTGAGATTCCAGAGTTTGAAGATTCCAATGACAATGAAGAAGAAGAGTAGTGCGAACTGAAAGCGATCAGCATCATGACGATGCTGCTGGAGATATGGCATCCTCCTTTTCAGAAACACCAGAGAGGTTTATGCTTAGTGCGGATAAAGTAACTAAATGGATGACTATACCTAAGGCTAATAATATCAGAAGAAGGAATCAAAATATAAACTCAGCTTCCTGGTACCAAACTAATTGTTAAAAATTGGAAGACTGTTGTAGAATACTTTGCTGTGCTCACCAATGCGCAAACAACTCCCTCAGTAATAGAGTGCACGAACCTTTATATGTATCCTCAGGTATTAAAAAGAGCTACAAATTCGGCTGTACCAAGATCCATCCCATTGAAGGCAGCTAAGTTCTAAAACATGGAAGAGTTTATCCTAGCAGTTCAAAGAAATAAATGTTCATCAGTAAGATGCATAATTTGTCCAAGAAATGCAGACAAAAAACGAAGCTCTTCTATTGCAAACGTAACTAATTTTTGTGTTTAAATCATATGAAAATCATCTGCAGTCAATATGTCAATTCAGAATCTTCTTCTAGGGATGATGACAATGTTCAATGTGGAAATGTGATTTCTCTCTTGTTTTTTGACTTGAACGATTGTTTTAAGTTACCTAAATATGAGTGTTGCTTTGTCTGTTAACATCTCTCTATAATTTGAAAATGCTTAGAGCTTATCGTATTTGATTAATTTGAAAAATAATATGTATACCAACATATGAAATCATTTCACATAAGTTACTGATTTATTAGTTATGGATAATTATTCGAGTACCTCAGTGATTAAAATTGTTCTTAAATGAATTAATGAAAGAGTAAATGCTATGTTTATTGTATAATAAACAATTTAAGAATAAAATAGAAACCATTGTATCATATTATAACGTTGCCCTTGCTTCGTATGATGCCATAATTATTAAAAGTAGATTCCGCGATTATATTTTTTGGACAAAGAATTGATGGTACCGAATATTTGAATTTGAAATAAGTTACAGTACAGCACAAAATGAACATTAAAGCAAATAAACCGCGGATTGCATATTAAAGTTGGGCACCATACAAGCAACACCACGTTATAAAACTTACGGCAAGCATCTAGCTGGATCCTGCACTTCGCATTGTAGAAGCTGGAAATGATAACTTTTATGTCTTATTTAATAAGTGAATGTTCGAGATACTTTCCGTAGATCAATGTCCAGACTGTTCACTTCGTTTTTCATTGTTGTGTGACCGTGGATGGAACATGAAGTTACTGGTAATGATAAAATAATTTAAAAAAAATGATCGGACTTCATGCAATTACAAAAGAAATGACTGCAGGTTCTTAAATCAAGCAATTGTATAGTATAAGAATGATTAATTGATAAAAATTTTGCAGACAATGAGAAGCGATTGTAATGGCGTCTAAACATTAAACTATTACGGAGGCGAAGGAGCTGAAAACAATAGAAAATAAGTATTTGACGTGGAGGGATTCATTTAAATAAAAGCCAAAGAGAGGGGATGATTTTAAATTTAAGTAATATATTTTTACGACAATTTGCATCACAGTACCTGACATGGAATAGATACATGAATGGAAGACGTCCGTACAGAACGAACATAGACAGAAACTATCTCGGTTCCGTCTTCTCGCGTGTTTGGGAGTAAAAAAAAATGACGAACGAAATTAAAATAGTTGCATTGCGAGTCAGAGGGAACCGGAGGCGATAATTATCGCTGATCAAAGATAAACAGAAAATAAAGAAAAATTTCATTACAATATTTATGTACACTCCTGTGAACACCCCATGTCCCTAGTTATGTTATGAATGCTCACCTCCCCAGTTAAAGATTAATGCAGTTCGCCTGTCAGGAGGGGTCGCCTCTTCAAGCGACTACTTGAATGTCGCTGTCACCGGACGCGTCACAACGCACCGGCAACGCAATCAGCGGGCGACAGTAAAGGTGGCTCAGCCTCAGCGTGGCTTACCACGCTGACGTAATCACGCGTGTAATTGGGCGATCGAGCTGTATCGGTGACGCTACTGCCCCGGTCAACTCAGGCATCATGAGGCCACTCTGCCGAACGGAGGTTTCGGCCCAACACGACA
The DNA here is from genome assembly GCA_026315105.1 of Locusta migratoria. Lineage (NCBI taxonomy): Eukaryota > Metazoa > Arthropoda > Insecta > Orthoptera > Acrididae > Locusta > Locusta migratoria. The sequence goes on along the minus strand of CM048748.1, from coordinate 438,226,606 downwards.
GCGCACTGCGGCTCCACGTTGTCTGGACCCAGCTACCACTTGCACGAAAGTTGCGAAATCTATTGCAGTTCAGCTCTATTTAGACAAAATTTCTAGTTTGTGCGAAGAATGGCAGCTAGATCTCAATGTAGAAAAATGTAAGGTGATGCGCATGAGTAGGAAAAACAATCCCATAATGTTCGAATACAGCATTAGTAGTGAGCTTCTTGATGCAGTCGCGTCGTTCAAATATCTGGGCGTAACATTGCAGAGCGATGGTTACCTGTGCTGAGTCACATTGCTCCACCTCCTCTACGAAGAAAGGGCTGCTTGGTCCGACAGTTGAAGAGGATGCAAAGTGACCCATACCTACCAGTGCATAAAACATTCCTTATCTAGCACTGAGAAGGTTGAAGTCCAGGAAGACTCCACTAGTCTCAGCGCAACAACTACAAGACGTGGATTTCAGCATCACTGAGCAATGGCGAACGGACTGGAGCACTGTCAACTTCACAGCTCTCTGGCCCGACCCCACAGAAAGATCTACTGGATTCGAACTTCCCCGCAGACAATGGAAAGCACTTAACAGAATCCGATCATCTCACGGAGTCTGTCAGGATTCTCTGTTACAAGTGGGGCATATCGACAAGTCCTCAGTGCGACTGCGGTGCTTCGCGTCAGACAATAGACCGTATTGTGTATGACTGCAACATCAGGTCTTACCCAGGTCCAAAAACAGACCTGTATAAAGTGACAGATGACGCACTTTCATGGCTGGCTGGTTTAGCCATTAATATATAAGGACCATGTTCGCTGCTTATGTTTCTTAATTCAGTTAATATAAATTGTGTAAAGTTACTGCTCATGTCATTGTTGGTTTTCCTATTACTTATTTTAGCTTCCTAACTTAATATTCTTATATTAGAGTTGATTCAATTGTTCATCTTACCGTAAGATGCAATATATCTTTCATAAATTTGTATTAATATTTTATAAATATATTTTTTTTTCCAAATTCTGCTGCATCACACATAGTAATGGACTTTTTACTGCATACCTGTATACGTCTCTGTAATTAATACACTTAAATTTTGATATAAGCTGTTTGTTGTCTCTGCTTCCCACCTTGGGAAGTGTCATTGTGTAATGTATCTTCCATGTCCAAGTGTTGATGTCATACGATAAATAAATAAATAAATGCAGAGCGGTACGAACCTGTAAGGACAGTTGTGTGACAGCCGACTTCGGTTTATTAGGAGAATTTTGGGAAGATGTACCTCATCTATAAAGGAGACCGCGTATAAAACACTTGTACGACCACGTCTTGAGTATTGCTCAAGTGTTTGGAATCTGCAGCAGACCAGTTTAAAGGAAGACATAGAAGCAGTTCAGAGGCGAGCAGCTAGGTTTGTTACTGGTAGGTTCGACCAATGCGCGGGTGTCAGGGAAATGCTCCGGCAACTCAATTAGGGATCGCTGGAGGAAAGATGCCTTTCTTTTCGTGATTTTCTGTTGAGGAAATTTAGAGGGCCCGAATTTGAAGCTGAGTGTAGTACGATCTTGCTGCCACCTACTTACATTTCGCGTAATGATCACAAAGACAAGATAAGAGAAATTAGGGCTCGTACAGAGGGATAAAGACATTTTTCCCCGTTCTATTTGGGAGTGGAATAGAAAAGGAAGTGCCTAGTAGTGGTACAGTGTACCCCTCCGTAATGCACCTTACGGTGGATTGCGGAGTATGTATGTAGATGTAGATGTATTTCCCAATTACATACCATACATCCGTATATTAGAACAAAAATGTTTCAGAGATTTTTCTAATTTGCATCAGTGCTACATGAGGCCCAACACGACAGCGCACTGCAGCTCTACAAAAGACTTGCGCATAATAATTCGCGATCAGGATCGCTCACTTTAGTTAGCGGCTCTGCCGCGAGCTAGTTCGCTCTTTTAGTTCGTCTGCTCCCAGTGACGGCTGAGCGGCGTGGTCTGCGCGTGCAGGTGGAGGGAGAAGTTCCCCCACCTAGCTGCTTCTTGCGCTTGCTGCTTGAGCCGCTAACGATATCACGCAAACGAAAAGAAACAGTTTGTGGATAATTTCTCGCGATTAAGTTTAGGGTCATCTCTATATCTTGGCATTATGGAATATATTAGTCAGATTTTGCAGAGTGCAGAACACATCAAAATAGAAATTTTGTAGCACTGAACTATGTTATCTAGCAGGCAGACGCTCACCTCGAAATGACATCAACAGAAGGCAAACACGTGATTTTTAATTCTACTACGCGCCCTATCGCTATTGCTTGTCGGTCTTCGGAAAAGAATCCAACCAACTATAAAGCGAGATACGTTTGTCATAATAGTCTGCTCTTCCTAGTTCGTCCGCTGCCTCTAATTCGTGGGTGATACAATGGTATTCAACTACTTTCCATACAGAGTACTCGTAGTACTTTCTTTTTAAAATATATTTCTTGTGGCAGTGAACTATGAAACTACAGTTAAGCTGCATCTCAGCTCGAAATGCCGGTAACTGGCAGAAGGGAATCACGCGATTCTGTGCGCTCTCGCGTCCTCTCGCTGTACACCGACAGTCTTCGGAAAAGGAGCGGACGAACTAAGAGGCGAGGGATCTGCGAACTAGTTCGCGTAGTTCGCCTGTGGGAGTGCTCTTCCGAACTAGTTCGTTCACGAACTACACAAGAATACTCCACAATGTATGGACCCAGCTCCCACTTGCACGAAACTTGCGAAATCAGGAAAACTGGGAAAGTACAAAGTACAGCGTATCATCTATTGGAGTTCAGCTCTATTTCCCAATTACATACCATACATAGGTATATTACAACACAACTGTTTCAGAGATTTTATAATTTGTGATTTTAATATTTTGATGCTTGTACAATGTCCTGCTTTTTCCAGACGTTACATAAACGCTAAAAAATACGAGGCGCGTCCAGAAAGTAAGTTCCATTTGGTAATAAAATGAAATTGTACACAGATGCAGCAGAAATTTTTATTGCCCAAAATTCTACAACTCTTAAACTACTTTTCCACATAACTGCCGAAATTTTGTAGGCACTTGTCATAGCATGCCACAAATTTTTGCATGCATCCTTCACAGAAGGTTGCCGCCTGTCTATTCAACCATGTGGTAACAGCCCTTTATCATCGATGAAGTGTTGACCACCAAGGACATATTTTAGGTGTAAGAAGAGATGAAAGTCGCTAGGAGAGAGGTGAGAGGTCCGAGTTGTATGGAGGATGATCAAACAGGTCCCATTGAAATTTCCGTAAGAATCTTTTGACAGTAATCCTCTTCTTACACCTAAAATCTGTCCTTGGTGGACAACACTTCAAAGATGATGACGAGCTGAAAGAACATGTTACCACATGGTTGAATACACAGGCGGCAACAATCTATGAAAAAGGCACAAAAAACCTTGTGCCATGCTATGACAATTGCCTACAAAAGCTATGTAGAAAAGTAGTTAAATAGTTATAGATTTTTGTACAATCAATATTTTTCTGTATCTGTATCCGTTCGTTTTATAAAACCAAACGGAACTTACTTTCTGGACGCGCCTCGTAGTTTCATACTCGATGTACTTATTCGGTTTGCACATATTTCTGATCACGTCTCTCGCCTGTCTTACTGTGTAAATCCGACAAGAAACATTGTACATTTTTGTTAAAAAATTTCAAAAGTTGTACAAATATTGCTTTAAAAATAATTTTATTTCTCGTAAAATAAGTGTCTATTCATCGGTGTCCCATTAGATCTATTCAGATCCTTTATTACGTCCACAAGCCGTTTCATACTGGCACGTATTAAGTTGGTAGCACTGTCTTGGTCGGAGAAGTTTTTATTGTGTATGACGCTTTTAGGTTTTACATCTTCTGATACAAACTGTGGAAAGAGTTTTAAACAAATTAAGTATATGTAAACTCAAAATGAGGTAGAATAAGAGATTACAAAAACAATCTAGACAAAATGATCGTACTTTCAATACTGGTATAAAGCTCAACATACGAGCAAGAGATGGTAAATTTAATTGATAAATGCATACATATATGTAGCTTTACAGGTAATATCAGTCAAACTGGAGTTTAAAATATGATAAAAAGTTTACGAACGTGTTAAGGAAGGTGTACAAACCAATATTGTTACTACCACAGATTAAGAGCCCATATGCGCCTGCGTAAGTCACAAGTCAATAACAAGGAGCCCTTCATTGGCTGCAACACAAACATAGTACACGTATCAGAAAATAAACAAATAGATCGTGACAAAACACGTAAATATATACAATTACAAAGTCAGAAAAAAATATTATCAAAAATAAATAGCATACACAAATGTCACATAAAAATATGTCTTACTTAAAATACGAACTGTAGAGAATTACGCCAGAAGATAAGATGTGACATACATAATGAGTGAAACAGGTCATATAACTCACGTAGGAAAAACTGTAGCAGTAGAAATACACGTCAAAATTCAGGAATGGTGTACAAATCCAACATAGGTACAATTACAGTTTAAGAGGCCACATAAGTGATAAGGCCAAAAAAAAGTGCCCTTCATTGACTGCAATGCAAACATTACTGTTATAGATGCTTCTTCAGGTATTATTTGACAATTCCATGTCAGTGGATAAATTTTATTATAAAATCTGTCCAAAATACCTACAGAATTCCTGATCCAATAAACACCAGTTACGATTTTCCAAATCTAAGATATTTCTTACTTATAAATGCATTCCTAAATAAAGTCGGACAGTTAGCGTTCATCGGTTTTCCACCTGGTAGATGTAAACCATACTTGTGTACTTTCTCAATGTTCGTCGTGACGACAGTTAAATGGGTTATCATGGTAGACACGGAGGGCCCAAATTTTTGCCCCTTCTAAAACTCTCATTAAAAGGGCTCAAAAAAAATTTACACTGAAGTGGTGTCTGTCAGGTTCGTAAAATATAAGCGTCAATAGATGAATTCATTCATTATGTTCCCCGACAAACTTGCATTGCTGGAGGAGATCTATGAAAGATTCTTTTTTATCTTCATTGCGCTGAAAGTTATGATAGGTACTGTATTGAAATTCTAAATTTTTAGCCGTCATACTACGACATATAAATTACTTACGAATGGATTAATATATTACTCGAAGGCTTGGAACAGGTGAATCAAACAGATGAAGGGGAAGACAATGCACACTTGACAAAGAATTTCTTGTTTTCTGCATATACAGGGTGATGAAAAAGTCAGTATAAATTTGAAAACTTAATAAATCACGGAATAATGGGAGAATGGAATGGGAGATAAATAGTATAATGTTATTTCGAAGAACCGTCTGCCAGGCACTTAAATGTGATTTGCAGAGTATCCCATGTAGTGTAGATGTAGATGTAGATCCTGATGAGGATTTCACCTTTATTGTTTGCTATGAACTTAAACAATGAAATCTGTGGCTTTTTCTCGCTTAGTACCTTAGCTCTGTATTTCGTTTTACAAAAGTGTCAGTCATAGCGTGTCATCACTAAAACTTAGTGAAACTTGTATTCATGTCTATGTCCCGACTATTTGCGTAATGTTGCGGGTCAAACCCTGAAAGTATTTCAAATCAGTGTTCAATGTTAAACCTATCTCAACTTTTAACAATGAGTCTCCTGTGATTTATGGGAAAGTTTTAGCCTAAGACATACAGAAGCAAATCATCCATAGCTTGAAATAAAACATTTTAGTTACAAAACGGTGGGTCAGCACTGCTCAGCGACAGTTCAGGAAATATAACTGTCTGCATCTGTCCTGGAATAAATCAAGCTGCTGTGGAATGGAACTGTGATCACTTCTAAACTGTAGAAAGACCAGCATTGCATTTAGGGGACAGCAATTGTTACAATTAAATTTGATATTATAAAACAGACGCAAGTCACTACAATTATTTATTGAATAATTGATTAAATTCAAAATTTAAATCAAATCAAATCTTAAAAATCAAATTTATTCCAGAAGGTAGTTTCCAACGTTAATCGAGAGGTGTGCTTGAAGAGCTCCATGGAAATTTAGGTGTATATCCCTCATTCAACGAGGCGATAGTATGGTGGTGTCCAGAGCACGGGACCATCCCGATCCAAGGCCTTCCCTTTGAATACTTACATAAATTCAGAGGTACCGTAGACAAATAATTTTATATCCCAGCCGTATGAAGATTAAAAAATCAAACCAAATGTTTGTAGAGCTTATGGAGCTCAACTACGAGGTCATCAGTCACTAAACTTGCAAACTACTTATGAACTCGCTTATACTAAAGACGGTACAAACATCCATGTCCCAGGGGGATTCGAACCCCCGACCGGAACGGCCGTGCAGACCGTGACTGACACGTCACAGATCGCTCAACCACTGCGGCAGGCGAAAATTAAAAGTTTGAATTTTTATCCAAATCAGAAATTGTGGGTACTGATAAAAATTTATTAGGAAAATAAAAACAAAACATAAACTGATACAACTGAATGACTAGAGCCGGCCGCGGTGGCCGAGGGGACTGAGGCGCTCCAGTCACGGTCTGCACGGCCACTACGGTGGGGGGTTCGAATCCCTCCTCGGGCATGGATATTTGTGCCGCCCTTAGTCTTAGTTCATAATTAGATTGTAAGTTTAGGGACTGATGACCCCGTGGTTAAGTCCCATAAGCTATACAAACATTTGAACATTTTTGAACGACTAGACATAGATTGTTTCCTATTGGTAACCAAACTGCAAACCTGGCGAAACATCTGCCGCACCTTGTTAATTCGACAGAAACGCTAAACGGAAGTCATTGTTTGGACCAATCATTATCATCATCATTAGAGACTGATTGTGCCTTTCAGCGTTCAGTTTTGAGCATAGTCCCCCTGCTAAAATTCCACCATGATGTCCTATTCAATGCTAACATTGATGCCTCATCTGATGTTAAACCTGTTACTTCAAAATCATTATTTACCGATTCTAAGTACTTTCTCCTTGATCTACCTCGACTCCTTGTACCCTCCGCTCCTGAGTCCATGAATCTCTAAGGTTACTTTGCTCATCCCATGCGTATAACATGACCCCACCATCTCAGTCTGTTCGCTGTAACTGCTTCATTTACGGCGTTCTTTCCCAGATTTTCTTTCATTTCCTCATTATGGACACCCTCCTGCCACCTTTGTCATCTATTAGTACCTGCGATCATTCTTGCTACTTTCATATCTGTTTGGAACATAAAATGGGAAAACACTCGACTGCGCCTAACACTGTCAGTAAAAGAGCTCAGCCAGCAAACACACAGAATTGAATTCGCAGTTCATAGAGTCCCATAAACATTCCCGTTCCTGATAAAAATGTTTGTAACTACTTTGGTCATCCGTCCCTGTATTTGCACACTACTTAAACTAACTTATACCAACGACAACACACACACACACACTCACACACACACACACATACATACATACATACCTCAGGGAGGGCTCGAACCTCAGCTTTAGGGATAAGGATATCATATGAAAACTGGATTACCATGAAGGTATATCGAGACGGAGGTGGGCCATCCCAGGCGATGGTGACAAAAAACTTCCAGGTTCCCTTGCGCGCCTAGACGTCATTGTGAGGACGCGGAATTGTTCTGCGTTCAGCAAAACGGGGAGTCATCATGAGCATCCGACGAAAATAGCTCTTTTCATGTCATTCCTTACCTTGGTGACCGTAATTGCTACGAGACATAATGCATTAACAGTTTTCAAAAGACGACAAACTTATATATCTTGGTTTTCTCAAATAACTGCACCATTGTCATTCACTTTCGGCCCGAATATTATGAATGAGATTTTAGAAAAGAACTTCCAGGGTTACATTACGGAAGTAGATACTGCCAACAGCAATCTCCAGCGTAAATATTACAAACTGCTCAGAGAAAAAATTGCAGTAAAGAATTGAAGATAATTACGTCTGAAAAATTGCCTTCGCTTAAATTCATTGATTTTTAATGTTACTACATGACTCTCTCACAATTGATGACTCACTATCTCTCTACGTAAAAGCGAAAGGACACTCATTCACTTACTCACTCACTGACTAAACACGAAATCTCAAAACTACCGCATCTATGAAGCTGAAATTTGGCAGGAATATAATTAATAGGTAGCAGAAGTCAGCTGAGAAAGGAGATTTAGATAGCGCCGATAGTTCAGGAGATGTGACGTCATAAACAATGAAAGCTTCCCCGTCTTGCGGGACGTGAAAGTGTGACTTTATCATTCCACTATTTGGGAATGAGAGCACTTAGCGACTTGTATCGAACTCTATACATAATTTCAAACCTTTAGAAAACTCTTTCTCGTTGATAACCCCAGAAAAATGATGAAAGGAAAAAAGTTTGTCCTATACTACTTTTTCGGCGTTCATGCAGCAAATTTACGGCATTTGGCATGACGTTACAATTTATTACTCACACACTATTGATTGTATTCGCGAGAAATGTTATAGACAGTATACACACAGGTTCCGAATTTTATCATAGTACGATACGCAATTCATGACATCAGAAGTCATAAACAATTACGTTCATGAATAATAATAATAATTTCGTGTGGCACATCGGCATGGTGCAAGTCTTTCAATTGGACGCCACTTCGGCGACTTGCGTGTCCCTATGCCTACCCCAGTTATCCAACCGGGGAAAGGGGACCTACAGCGTAGCGTGGAATCCGAACCACGTCTCGTTTCTGGCGACTCCTCACATCGTTGAGAGGTGAAGGATGCGTTAAAGCGCAGACTGAAAAATTCAGAGGTCCGACCGGGTTACGAAGCCGCTACCCTTCGCTGTCCAGTCGAGCGCTTTGCCCGACTAGATTCATGAAAAACCGCCTCATCAAGCATGACGTTTTGATTTAAAACGTCTGTCCCACTATATTCGCGACGTATTTTGTGGTTATTTTACATATACAGCACTGGATGTACCTTCTGAATAATATCGTATGACGACATATAGTTCAGGTGCTATGACGTCAAAGACAATGAAAAGCGTGAAATTTCGCCCTAATAAGCATGAGGTTGTAATTTACTATGTGTTTAGTACCAACTCCATTTACATCACATTTCGCAGGCGGTTTCCTAATTTTCCTTTATACGAACCTGGTAAATAATGTTTTTGTAGTAAATATAATTCAGCATAGATTATTAGTCATAAACGTGACATCCGAAAATAAGTACTGCACTATGTCTGACATTTTGTTAAGTCTTTATTACTCTGTTTGCAGCACATTCAACCAACAATATCCAAATATACCATTGAAAGGAGCTACAATATTATATCTCTGAACGACACATCGATCGGCAGACACTACTCCAGAACCACTGAGCTGTTTGAAAACGAAACTAAAGGGAAAATTTCACTATAGGTTCAAGCGAAACGTGTGTACAAATACCGCAGATGTCTTCATGATGGCGATGATGGTGCTCAAGGCGAACGTCTACTACCCTGGCGACCTCATTGGCTGAAGCGTCGCAGGCGGCTTCATCCTGTGTGAGCCTCTACAGCTCATTCATTTTCGCGTGTTTAATGAGTTTGGTAGTACAGCATAAATAAACAAGAACTATTAATAGAATCCTGGAAAAACGCAGTGTTCTTTAGAGATAAAAGGAGCCAACACGAAAAGTTACACGTTTCACGAACTGGCGTGATTTGTGGCGTTTGCAACTAACAACCATTTCGTAACGATTATTTCTTTCCTGCTTTCAGTGATTTACGGACACACGAATGTTTTGTAAGCTATAAACTTTGCTTCAAATGAAAGCACTACATAAGAATGTAATTGAGGCAACTGTTTTCACTGGCATAAATGAATGAGAAGTTGTTTTTACTCCAAGGATTCTATAAACACCATCGGATTTCCAAATTATATTTAAAACATCTCCAATTTCCAGTGAAATTATGCTACACAATGACCATTCAAATTCAAACATTAAAAGTTGCTGGAGTAGATTTGAGAACAAATTGTTACTCCCACGGATAATTGTATGTGGCCTGCTCCAGAGTAAGTTCGCCTGGTGGTTTGTATATTCTGCAGCCGGAAAATAAAACTACACATGTGATCGATGGAGATGTTTTCCAAAATTACCTTAGCTATGGACGCTATATAAATACAATTTTCTCTTAAATTCTTCACGAGTGATTTTTTCGTCAGGTTCATAGTAACTAATAATAGGCGATTGTGCACAGTGGCACTTTCGTTATTAACCAGAGATATTATGTACCGGTTCAAAGACGAATAAAGTTTTTTCAATAGAGCAAGAAGTTATTGGAAAAAATTGTTTCAACATGAAAGATGTTTGCTTTTAGTAGATCAATAACTTTATTGTTAATGAGAAAAGTTTCAAAACGAAAAATGTCACTTCACAGAATGTCAATAATTTTGTTGTTATGAAAAATTTTTCAGAATGAACGATGTTTATTTTTAGAACGTCGGTAAGTTCATTGTAAGAATTCCAAAACTGAGGGTGATTGTTTTTACTATGTCAATGATTTTATTGTTAAAATGTAAAAAATGAAGGGTGTTTGTTATTAGTTTGTTAAGTTATCTATTAAAGAAAAAGATATTTGTTTTTATTATGTCAGTAAATTGATTATTAAATAAAGGATTGGACTGTTTTTAATTGCATAACGCGAACAAGTCGCGGGTAGCAGCTAATGTATAAAATTATATTGCTGAAGTGCATTAGCTTTTGTTCCTGAATGTTATTTCTTCAGTTCTCGTAAGACAAGCCGTTATTTTTCTTTCAAATTCTCGAGATGTATTATATTCTCGAGATGTGTTAATTACTAATAAGAATACAATACAATTTGTGGTTGAACTCGTATTTCTCCAATTTCTAGAAAAATAACAGCACTTAAATAACTGAATGAATAGGCATAGACTGTTTCCACTGTGCTCTAATATTCTGAACCATTGACGAAACTTGTAGAGTAGCCGCTATGCATCGATAAGTCCAGTGGCTCATGTGCTGAAGATTGAAGCCGAGGTTGAGCGGCCGAGCGCTCTAAGCCGCCTGGCTGCTAAGCGAGCAGTTGCCCACAGTGGGAGGTTCGAGTACTCTCTCGGTGATGGGTGTGTCTGTTGTCCTTAGCGTAAGTTAGATTAAGTAGATTGCAAGCTTAGGGGGGACTGACATCACTGTAACAGCTAATATCACTGATAATTTAGCGCTTTAATATGTTATTTTATTAATAATGTTAAATTAATATAGCTCTATAATACATAGTCGATAATTCTGGTCATTACAGAAATAAATTTATTCCTTACACATCTATAATTGTGTACAGCACCGTGAAGGAAGACGTTCTAACTTAGAAAATGTGTCAGCAAGAAAAAACGGAAGTCTATCATGCCCTTCGACCACAGATACTATCACACCAGACAGACAGCAGAGCGGCCATACACGTGAGTGGCGCGCTTCAAATCTAGGACGATGTGACTCTTGGCAAACATTAGTCGTCTATAATAAACAACTCCATAGTTTTCAAAAAATACCATCATTTAAAACTAATAATACTTTCACTTCAAATTTAATGTTACTTGCCTTAATAAAAAGCTCTGTATAATCCTAGGTAAAGCTGTGCCATGGCTGTGCACTACCACGTGACTGTTGGCAAAGCAATGGTTTAGCTGCAGGGATGTTGGTACCATGAATACGATGCCATGCCCAATCTAAATGTTCAAATGTTTGTATAGTCTATGGGACTTAATTACGGGGTCATCAGTCCCTAAACTTACAAACTACTTATGAACTACTTACGAACTAGGACGGCACAAATATCCATGCCCGAGGGGGGATTCGAACCCCCGACCGTAGTGGCCGTGCAGACCGTGACTGTAGCGCCTCAGTCCCCTCGGCCACCGCGGCCGGCCCTGCCCAATATACCAGTATCTATGGTCAAAGATCATATCACATCTACACATTTCACTCCTGATCTCAGTGAAATTCTGTGCAAGGCTTCATAAATTATGGAACTGAGCGCCGAGATTTAACTTTCGAAATCTGAATGCGCAGAGGGGAGCAGCATTATAAAGTAAACCAAAATCTCGTCGCTATGTTCTTTTGTTAAAACAGACATATGTTGCGAAAGTAAAAGCAAAATTGGGCATTACCAGTATGGTAAACAATATATTTTCAAAATGTTTTTCACCGGTGGAAATACAATGTCTGTTGAACGAAAACAAAAGGGAAAGCGGAATTCAGAAGACACTAACTTTAAGAGCCCGATTGGCATGATCACGTGCTTATTGTGAAACAGAAAGCTTATTTTCTCGGCCTGGGTAACACCTCAGATATGCACAATGAAACGCAAATGCATTAATGGTATGCTCGTAAATATCCCGTATTTATTCAAGGCTAAATTACCGCTTTCCATGGACGAGAAGTGTGCAAAGAAATCATGTCGTGAACCTCACTGCTAGTTTAAAAGAAACGTATCCTCAGGTTCACGATATAGTTACTGCTCTTTACCCAATAATAAGACCAATATAATGAATTAGGTATCTTAAATAAGAAACAACGTTGTTGAGTCCTGAAGAAATACCACAAGGAGGAAACAGTATTGTAGATTGCATATTCGTGTGGTGAAAGGCAATAGAAATCCAGAACAGGATACGGTTTATCATCTGATTCTTCACAGAAAGAGTGAGTTAATTATCATTTATTTTGCAGTAATGTTCCGAGAATTAGCCATGCAACTTGATTTGATTGATCTAACTCTATATTCAACCAAAACGAAAGTGAAATGAATCTATGGGGCGGTTAATTTGCATGTAAACCGTACATGTGGGCTGCGCTTCTTAATCTGTGCGTGACGTCAGAGGAAGCCAGCCAATAGCAGGCGTTTTTGCTGCGATCGCTCTGCCTGGTTGCCACGGCCAATATTCCACCCACGCTTTCATGTTTCTAGTGAGTTTGACTGCTCGGCCGTTCTATCAAACGTTGGGCAATATCGCAATACGACAGAGTTCGTGAGTCGCCTTCCGCGATCATCCGAGACGTCGAATTAAGGAAGATGCTCATTACATCTTCAATTGGTAGGAGATAGAAACATTTCAGTAGGCCCAGGTATTCACTTGTAAACATGCATTCGGTTCAGCACGCCTTTGAAGAGGAAAATATAATAAGCTTTGCGTTCAGACCTACAGCAAATCTTGTTTAATATTTTGGTTTTCATCTTTGTGGGAAATGACGCCTAATACACAGTAATCGAAAGTAAGTTACGTGGTTTGTCTGAATTTGTCCGAAACTATAAATAAAAATGAGTTCCATATAAATACATAAGTTACAGTGAGTGCCCCTTTAAACATCACGGAACACATATGTCGTAAAAATAATTTCTTCTTATTTACTACAGGTTTAAATTACTGCAACGTCCATGTTCTTTTGACTGAAAAGTGTATTACTTTTAACACAGCTTTTATCATCTACTTTGAATTAAATTCAACAGAACTAAAAATTTGTATGAATTACTCTAATTTATTGCATTCATCTATGTCGTAATTTTTACGTAAATGCATTAGACCAATTCATTTTCAAATTACAAGTAAAGCATTTTTTGATAAAATATGTGTCAAAAGAGTCTTTTTCTCTAAAATCAGTTTCAACTTAGTGTACTGAGCTGTCAGCATCTGCAAATGGCTCTTAAAAGAGCAGTATGAAATTCTCATCTGACATTTCATTTCTATACAGTTTGAACTTCGGTCCGTACTTCCATTTCAGGAGTCATATTGTGATGAATACTGATGTCAAAACCTATAAATGTTGACATTCCTGTATCCGCGCGGGAATGGCCTTGCGCTCTAAGGTGCCTTTACGGAGTGCGCCGCTGCTTCCCGTCGGAGTATCTAGTCCTCCCTGGCGAACGTGTGTGTGTGTGTGTGTGTGTGTGTGTGTGTGTGTGTGTGTGTGTGTGTGTGTGTGTGTATGTGTGTTTTCCTTAGCTTAAGTCAGTTTAGTTCATAAATATCGGGACCGATGAACGCAATTTGGTACCATTGCTTTACAAATATATTACAACTGACCTGTAAAAGATGTTAAACTACAAGTCCTACAACATGCTATGTCCTTCTATAAATAACAGTAGACGTCAAGATTTTTAACGTGTCAAGGAAGACTACTCCGTTGACATTCGTTATCTCTTCTACCACTTACTTTATTCAAGTTTAATTGACCTCAGTGATACGAGTATGGTGAATATTCTGCTCATCATCAGGTGCCGTTTACAAAAATTACTTATATTACTTTATCTTGAAGTATTCTAATAACACATTTGTTATTTTACATTACGGGGCTGGTATCTGGGATATTTTTGGGTGGGGGTGTTGGGGAGGCATTTGAAAGAACACATAAAAATATCGTGGGAAAGACGAACAAAAGGCTGTGTTTCATTGTCAGAATACTAACATGATTGGACAGTTCTACTACAGAAATTGTCTACAATACAAGTGTGCGTCCTGTTTTGTAGTATTGCTGCAAACTACAGGATCGCCAACAAGTAGGGCTGACGGAGGATATAGAGAAAGTTCAGAGACTGGCAGCTGTTTTTCCATTATCGCGACACGGCGGAGAGAGAGTAACGAAAATAATGCACGACTTAGGATGGATATCATTAAAAGAAATGCGAAGAATTTTTACAAACTTTTTTCTCTGAACGCAAATATATATTTGTTTGCTCTCACACACATTGAAAAAACATGAACATCAAAAAACACCAACGACAAGAGGAATCAGATCGAAATCTGAAAGATTTAGGTGTTACTTTAGAGAATGGAACGGTAAATAAATATTATGAAAAGCTATGATACCCCCTCCCCCCTTCTGCACTTGAATGTGTGTTATAGAGTAAATAAGTAGACTGACACCTCTAAAGTCGCGAAAGCCGTTTTCGATGCGGCTTACCCAGGTCAAAAGTAAGTCTTACCACGATGTTGCTGCGGATACATAGGCCCCGTTAAAAATGTAAAAAAATGGTGTTTATTTTTAGTTTGTTAATAAATACTACGTTAAAAAGTAAAAGATGTTTGTTTTATTACGTCAATAAATTGATTGTTAAATAATGGATTGGAGTGCATCAATAATTTACTTATGAATTTTTTACATTACTTTGCTTCCTTATCTTGATATAATAATCTGGAAGCCTTGCTGCATGTAGTCCAAGTTAGAGATGAAGCAACAATAAATGTTATTTGAATGCATTGTAGCCTAATGCTCTCTTGCTCGAAAAATTGGTAGTCGATCTACTCAAAATGAATGTTGGAAAGGGGTGCACTGTTGTTTACAATCTTTGGCCTAGAGGATAAAGATGACGTGGGCATGCGACAACACTGGGAGGGAAAGGGTTAGCTCCACATTCTGCCATTTTACTCGTACGGCAGCTCATGTGTCCTCGCTTGTTTAAGATATTACGATACTGCGTGGAAAATAGGAATCTAAAAATGGGTGTTCACGAATCTTTGTTACTTCCCTGCGGTATTTACACCGTAGTTGTTGATCAGTAGGAGGGACAGCGCACCATCTTTTCGTTGGCCGGGTTCAGAAAGAAATTAATATACACGCATTGCCTATTTCAGGACCCACTATCTTCTCGAACTCTTACTTTCCCTTTTCATCCCCGCCTTCCCTTTCTAAGACAATGAGCTAATCGGTAGCAGTTTTTGATATTTGCTGTAGGCAATATAATAACGTGAAGAGGGGGCTCGAAGTTTTAAATTTTGGCAGTAGTTGGGAACCCAGGGCCTGTTGTTTAGGCGCATTTCCCCGAATACAGCTTTCTGGTGGACGCGGTGTCTTGCCCGTTAATCGCAGTCAACCGTATTCACATTCCTTTGCAGTGAAAAAATCGCACTGAAGTTTTTTACGGCCAACTTTACATTTGTAGTTTTATAAGTTTTTGCAAACATTTTGGACCAAGGTAATAATCTAAATAATAAAAAGCTAACTAATAACAGTGTCTGAAACCCCTGTAGGAAAAAAATTTAGGTACTGGCGGGTTCCGAACCAGTGACCACCCGTATCACAGTCCAACACATTGCCTACTACGCTACAACTTACAGTTACGAACGGGGGTTGTTTAATCTTATACTATTGATGACCGTTGTTAACTGATGCTAATATGGCATTTCTATATTATCATTTATCGTACGAAGAGCGACGTCTTTTTGTTAATTCTTCAGTGCACCATTACTTTGAAATGACAACGTGTAAGTTACAATAAGAAAATCATCAAATACGCAACGCAAGATGGCGTATGCCAGAGAGAGTTCTGGGTGAGGAATGTCACGTGACATCTGCGAACGGCTGGTTTTCGTTAAGTTAATGGAGGGTGTCAAAACTCCGTTATTTTTGCAAATATCTCTCAAACGATACGAGATATGAAAGAAACATAAGAGAACACAGTTGTAGAGAACTTTCTCTTCTACAAATTCGATTAATCTATTTTCGTGTCAGATGAACGGTTTATTTGCAATTAAACTTAAATTGCAAACGGACTTTTTTGTATTATTAACGTATTTATTGTCCGAAATATTTCAAAAAGGTTCTGGACTCTGGTAGCCAACAATTACGTCTGTAAAATTTGTTGCCGATCGGTTGAACAGTTAGACCTAAAAGTGGGAACACGTTACAGCCAAACAGACATCGTCAAATCCCCGTTATTTTTGCAAATATCTCTGCAACGATGCAAGATATGAAAAAAAAGAGGAAAAAACATGGTAGAGCGAAGTTGAAGAGAATTTTCCTCTCTACCAATTAGGTTCTCTACCAATTACGTTATTCAATTTTCGTGTCAGATGAACGGTTCGTTTGCAATTACAATTATGTTACAAACGGCTTTTTTGGTATTACTACCGTATTTTTGTCCGAAAAATTTGAAAAAGGGAGATTCTAGTCTCTGTTGGCCTACAATTACGTGTGCAAAATTTAGTGCTGATTGGTTGAACGGTTCGTCTTAAAAACAGGGAACACGTTACGGACAGACAGACGGACATACATCCCAAAATCGCCGTTATTTTTTGCAAATATCTCTGAAACGATACGAGATATGAAAAAAACCACAAGGGAGCAAAGTTGTAGAGAATGTTCTCCTCTACAAATTCGGTTATTCAATTTTCGTGTCAGATGCATGGTTAAGCCGTTATTTTCATTTAAATTTTGAGCTGTCAAAAGACGATCGCAAAGGCCCACTTTTAGTGTTACTACCGTAACCTAAAGTGGACCAAAAGGTGCGCCGTGCTATGTCCTTGCCTTTAAAGTCGGGTTTCCACAAGCATGAATTTCCAATACCTACATTTCCCCATTGCAACTCCGCACATACATGTTGGCGTTTCCACACGCCAAAGTAGGAAACGCTATCTTACACGACTTTCAAGTACGCCGGTTATGAAATTTTTTCGTGCGGGAGCTATAAGCCTTACAGCTGTGGAGCCTAACGGAAGTAGATGAAGAATAAAACAGATGCTCTGAAGCAGGAATAAGGAACTGAGAAATTGTAGGAAATGTCTGGGGTGGTAAAATAAATAATGAGTAAAATTTTAGTAGTGGAAGTGGCAGCATGACGTCCTAATGTTGACAACTACCTTGGAAATGTTCTTTGAAGTTCGCATAGAATGAGGGTGAAAATCCTTCGTTTTGTCCCTGAAATAGATAATTAATGCTGTTCTTGTTGTATAGTTGTCAGGAATTCTATGTACTCTTCTGCAGTCAGTAAGTTATCATCGCAAGGTTAACATTTCGCTGCCAACATAAGCACACACGATGCCGACACTGCATGATTTAACACAATTTTTGATTACTTTTGGTCCTTGTTTCGGGCATTATACAAAGGTTAATACATGTATGCGAGATACTGGGACAGCAGGTATTAAATTACTAGGTACGTATATTTACTAGAGACAGTGCAATACATATTTTACATTCTGAGGAGCACTATTATTAAGCGTTTACCCTATGTCAACTGAAGATACATTAGAAAGTAAGGATTATACCAGTACTGTCTTCTGCACTCTTAAGTGGAAAGTAAGTTTTTTCTCTCAATAATTGTTTTGATTTAATTTTTAAACGATTAATCTAAATCATGATAGGTCAAAAGTGCTGCAAAATTACATTTATTTGACCGATTCACTACTTAATTCTTGAAACTGCTCTACAGAAGAATCATTACACCATGTTAATACCCATTCGAACCCTCCGTGTTCACAAGAGTATGTAATGATGGTAAAGAGTAAGCCTACTTTATATCTCTGAAACCTCATATACATTTTCATTTTTACAATCAATGACACATTATTATTATACCTATACTAAACCAGTATATACTTTTACAATATTAATTCATCTGCATTAATAAACGTCACTAAGTTAATACTTTTTATCAGTACTTTCTAATTCGTTTTCCTACATCAACCAATGGTGTGTTACTGTACAAATGAATTATTTTAAGGAACTGCTCATTTATAACTAGCGTTACCACTGCAGTTTATATTAACATTTTGCCGCTTTATGAAGTGTTTATTTACTTAGTTAAAGACAAAGTTCAGAATTGTGGCTTCACGAAAATCTTTGACGTACATGAACAAGTAGTAATTGTAGATCCGTTTATTTTCTGTCAAAGTAACCTGGAGGAAATTACAGCAAATCCGGCTATAAGCAGTTGCTGAAGCTCACAAGCGGCGTTGGGGTGGGGGCAGTGTTGCCAACAGTGAAATGGGATTTGCCACTAAAAATTTTATTAAAAACCACCAGAAACCACTAGATTTTATTCATGATTAACAAAACCACTTCATTGTTATTATTTGAAGTATTGAGTACGTCGAGTAACCAAAAATATGAGACAATTCCAATTATCCTTCGTGTTTAAAGCTATAACAGTAACAATGAACAGTTGTAGATCGAAATTTTGGTTCCTTATCTGTTCTGAGCAATTATTGCTTTTCTTCAGAAGAGACTATAAAGAAAAAATCCGTCAGTGTTGTGAAGTGCATAGCTTGTAATAAATAAAATAAAAAATAATATAGTTTCCATTTAAAAAATACTTAAAGGGAGAGATTTACATACTGTTAATTATCACATGATAAGCGAAGTTCAGTAAGTAGCACATTTCTCTTATCGTGCGATAATTAACAGTATGCGTAATCTTTCCTTTTAAATATTGTTTGAATGCATGCTATATTAATTTTTCATAATTTTTGCAAGCTACTAACTTCACTACAGTCACGATTTTATCTGTGCAGTCACATTTCTGAAGAAGAGCGATAATTGCTCAAAGCCGGTGAGGATTCAGATGATGGAACTCGTATGTGTTTCAACATGGTCAATGAAATGAATGTAATCTTGCTTCTTCTGATGCTATTGCAACAACTTCTAAAATCAGTATCTTCTCCACACCAAAAAAAATGGGAAAATTAGTTTTGTACTCCCTAACAATTTCTGTTGCATTGTTTCTAAGAAACGTGCATTTAAAATATGATTAATATTGTCAGCCACCCCCATGAACCACAGACATTGCCGAGGTGGGTTGGCTTGCGTGCCTCAACGATACAGATAGCCGTACCGTAAGTGCAACCACAGCTGAGGGGTATCTGTGGAGAGGCAAGACAAACGTGTTGTTCCTGAAGAGGGGCAGCAGCCTTTTCAGTAGTTACAGGGGAAACAGTCTGGATGATTGACTGAGCTGGCCTTGTAACATCAGCTAACATGACTTTGCCATGCTGTTACTGCGAACGGCTGAAAGGAAGGGGAAACTACAGTCGTTACTTCTCCCGAGGACATTGCAGCTCTACTGTATGACTATACGATGATGGCGTCTTCTTGGGTAACATATTCCGTAGGTAAAATAGTCCCCCATTCAGATCTCTGGGCGGGGACTACTCAGGAGGATGTGTCAGTAAGAAAAACAAAACAGGCATTCTATGGGTCGGAGAGTGGAACATTCTAACGCTTAATCGGGTAGGTAAGCTAGAAAATTTGAAAAGAGAAATGGACAGGTTAAAGTTAGATATTATGGGGATTAGTGAAGTTCGGTGGCAGGATGAACAGGTTATGAATACAAAAACAGTTGGTGGTAACGCAGGAGTAGGTCTGATAATGAATAAGAAAATAGGAATGCGGGTGAGTTACTATGAACAGCATAGTGAACGCATTGTCGTAGTAAAGCGAGACACGAAGCCAACACCGACCGAAGTAGTGCAAGTTTGTACGCCAACTAGCACGACCGATTATGAAGATATCGAAAAAATTGATGAGGAGATAAAAGAAATATTCAGAAAGTTAAGGGAGACGAAAACTTGATTGTGATGGGGGACTGGAACTCGGTAGTAGGAAAGGGAAGAGAAGGAAAAGTAGTAGGTGAACATGGGCTGGGAAAAGGAATGAAAGATGAGATCGCTTGGTGGAATTTTGCGCAGAGCACAATTTAATGATCACCAACACTTGGTTCAAACATCATGAAAGAAGTCTTTATACGTGGAAGAGACCAGGAGACACTGGAAGGTACAAGATTGATTTTATTATGGTAAGACGTAGGTTTACAAACCACGTTTTAAACTGAAAGACATGTCCAGGGGTAGGTATAGACTCTGACCATATGAACTGTAAATTAAAATTTAGGAAAATGGAGGAAATTAAGAGGATGGAACCTGGAAAAACTGAACTAACCAGATGTCGTTGAAAGTTTCAGAGGGAATGTGAGGTACCACGGCTTATGGTAACGTACATTTACGCACTGGCATTGTAACCATTTTGTTGGTTCTTTCTCCTTTATCCCCATACACGCCTATTTAACATAACCATTCACCGTCCAACAGAGGTTATCACTCCCCAATCTTATACGCCCTCTAGTTCAGAGTGGGAGTTTTTATTACGTAGGCCATAATTATAGGATCTTTGTCAAATGCATCGCCTGTAGTGTTCATTCCTTTTGTTTGTTATCAATGTATGCTTCCTTTTTTTCAATTTATTGTTCAAAAAATCAAATGTTTGTAGAGCTTATGGGACTTACCTATGGGTTCATCAGTCCCTAAACCTATAAACTACTTATGAACTATCTTATACTATAGACGGTAGAAACATCCATTCCCGATGGTGCATTCGAACCCCCGACAGGGAACGGCCTCGCGCATCGTAGCATAGCGCCTCAATCCGCTCGGCCGCTCCACCGCCGCAATATCTTGTGTCTGGGCAAAATTATGGTCTGAATTTTGTACTAATTCTGTATAAAGTGCCACTTTTCAGTCAATATATAGGTTCGGTCTGAGCCTCTGTTTAACTTTCCCCTATTGCCACGTCACATTTGAGATTTACATATTTGACACATTTTTGTGCATCTCAATTATTTGGACAAGAAGCTGTTAGCCATCTGCCACCTTAAATAAGTTCATTTTTAATAGGGAATACACCCCTTGTGATACTATACCACGACTCAGATATTATAATTTTATTGTCGTGCTTACTCTTACCCTACAATAGGCCCCCAAGCGTAAATAAGTTTAAGGAGTTAAATTTCAGGAGCATTAAACAAGAATTGGCTAAAACGAGGGAAAGTAATGCAGTAGAAGAAGAATGGATAACTCTGAGATATAGAGTAGTGAAGGCCGTAGAAGATCATTTAGGCAGAAAAACAAGGCCCAATAGAAATCCCTTGACAACACAGGAGATACTGTACTTAATTGATGAGAGGAGAAAATATGAAAATGCAGCAAGTGAAGCAGTAAAAAGGAAGTGCAGGTGTCTGAAAAAATGGGATTCACAGAAAGTATACACTGGTTAACCCTTTCGTTCCCACATTATCAATTCAGCTTTGGAAAATTAACATTTTATATATTACTACAAAGCACTAAACATCTGCATCTACATTGATACTCTGCAAATCACATTCAAGTGCCTGGCAGAGGGTTCATTAACCACTTTCATAACTTTTCTCTACCGTTCCATTCTCTAATAGCGCGCGGAAAGAAAGAACATCTAAATCGTTCCGTTTTCGATCTGATTTCTCTTATTTTATTGGGATTGTCATGTCTCCCTAAGAAGGTGGGTGCTAGCAAAATATTTTCACATTCAGAACTAAAAGTCGGTGATTGAAACTTCGCAAACAGATCACGCCGCTTTCTTTTAATGATTTCCACCCCAACTCTTGCAACATTTCCGTGACGCTTTCCCCCCCGTAACGTGATAAAGCAAAACGAGCTGCCCTTCTCTGAACCTTCTCAATGTCTTCCGTCAGTGCCACCTGGTGAGGGTCCCACAAGGGGCAACAGTACTCCAGGAGAGGACGCACAAGTGTGATGTAGGCAGTCTCTTTGGTGGAGCTAGTGCATCTTCGAAGCGTTCTGCCGATGAAACGTAACCTTTGGTTATGTTTTAAAAATTTTGATCGAATTATTGTTTTTCTTAGGTCAGGTATTTCATACACAACACAGATGTTTTATTACTTGGGACGTTATTTTGTTGATAACTGTCGGATCAATAATGCGTACATAATCTTCGCCACAATACGAAAGACAAAACAATCCACTGATGAAATAAAATAACATGAAAAACACTCTCGCTTACACTGAAAGCCACGCACAGACGGCAACGTAACACAACCTCCAAGACAGATAGATTAATGCCTCAGAAGTGGCAACACGCCGTACCAAGCGGCAAAATGTACTAGAACCATGATGTTCATCAAAAACAATGTGACTTTAAGGATTGTTACACAAAATACGGTATAAATCACCGTTTAACATGTTGTTGTTGTTGAGGAACAACGCTGAAAATGAAAGCAGGAATGCCTAGTGGATAAATGCAAGACCATAGAAGAATATATGACTAGGGAAAGGATGGGAACAGAAGAGACATTTGGAGACAATAAGATTTGCTGTATGAATATCAAAGACTTAGATGGAGAAAGTAGAAAGCGAAGAGTGGAAAGCTGGAGGATATATGAAATATTGACGGTACTTCTGTTTTTGAGAGCTTCATTCTTGCGTTTTTGGTAAATTTTCGTTTGAATTTCTTTTTTAAAGGGCTAAAGGGCTGTAGTTGAAACAAGACTGTACGTCTTTGGTACAAAAGTAATTAAGTTGGTAGTAGCTTAATACTACACGCCAAAGATATACAGACGTGTTATGACAGCATTGGCTCGTCTCGCGGAGATCATTGTTTAGCCAGAGACAAACACGGCAATTTTGGGTGTCGTAAAGAGTAGTCGTCTGATCCGCAATAGTGGCAGACACAACACTTCAGGTCGGGAGAGCAGACACTGATATTATCTGTTCCAGCTATAAAATAAGGTAAAAGAACAGTTTTGTAATTTTGTACCAATTTTTGGTATTAAAAAACCACCTTCCACCGAGTACGTTACTTATTATTGTAATAAAAGGTATTTTGAATCAGCAAATTTGGATTGACAGTGTAAAGAGGTTTGACTAGGATTGCCAGTTATGTAGAAGTCTGTATAACAATGCTTTGAATCTAAGAAAATGCATGGTTTCAAAGTTCCATAGCAAGAAGTGAGTTTTCCATTGTGCAGACATAGTATTATAATGTGATTTGTGAGAAAGCAGGATTTTTTCCGCATAGCTTTCCACTATTTACAACAGTCACAGTATTGGAAAAGTTACCATTTTATTATTTGAATGAGTTTAAGTTTCAAGTTTTTCAGATGGGTTAATTAAGAATAAATTGGTAAAAAATTGGTAAACGTTGAAGTTTCGGAAAACAGTGAAATTTGGTTAGAAACATTTCTTATGGATTCACCGTCATCAAAATGCAGTGACAGTATTCACATTAGGCTTGCGCATAATAGTTCGCGGCTCTGCCACGAACTAGTTCATTCTTTTAGTTCGTCCGCTCCCAGTGACGAATGAGCGGCGTTGTCTGCGCATGCAGGTGGAGGGAGATGTTCCCCCATCTAACTGCTTCACGCGCTTGCTGCTTGAGCCGCTAAAGATATCACGCGACCCAAAAGAAACAGTTTGTGGATAATTTCTCGCGTTTAAGTTTAGAGTTATCTCTATTTCTTGGCATTATGGAATTTATTAGTCAGATATTGCAGAGTGCAGAATACTTCAAAACATAAATTTTGTAGCACTGAACAATGTAATCTAGCAGGCAGCCGCTCAACTCAAAATCGCTTTCATCAGCAGAAGGCAAACACGTGATTTTTAATTCTGCTGCGCGCCTCTTGCTATTGCCCGTCGGTCTTCGAAAAATAATCCAACGAACTAAGAAGCAAGATACGTTTGGCATAATAGTTTGCGACCAGTAACGCATGTTTTAGTTCGAGACCGATCGCGCATATCTTAGTTCGCGATCGGTAGCTCCCCTTTTAGTTCATAGCTCGGCCGCGAAGTAGGTGGCTCTTTTTAGTTGGTCCGCTCTTTTTGGCCGAGTGGACTGAGGCGCTCCAGTCACGGTCTGCTCGGCCACAACGGTCGGGGGTTCGAATCCCCCGTCGGGCATGGATATTTGCGCCGTCCTAGTTCGTAAGTAGTTCATAAGTAGTTTGTAAGCTTAGGGACTGATGACCCCGTAGTTAAGTCCCATAAGATTTACAAACATTTGATTTTTTTCCGCTCATTTTGGCTTTTGCTACCGCTACTAAAAGAGCTCTTTCTTTTGTTATGGAAGCTTTTTTATGCAATGATCAGTGTGGCCCATGCGTGAGGTATTATCCGTATTTTTGAAAAATTAGACATCAAATACTTAAGCAAATAAACCATTTATTTACACGAATGGGTGATACAATGATATTCAACTATTGTGCAAACAGAGTACTCGTAGTATTTTATTTTTAAAATGGATTTATTTAATAGCTCATTGAAGGAACGTTACCTACAAATCACGCGATGCTGCGCGCTCTCGCGTTCTTTCGCTATTCCCCGTCAGTCTTCGGAAAAGGAGCGGACGAACTAAGAGGCGAGGGATCTGCGAACTAGTTCGCGTATTTCGCCTGTGGGATCGCTCTTCCGAACTAGTTCGTTGGTGAACTACATAAGACTATAGGCGGGATTTTAGAGAGTAAAAGAGCACCTTGTGTATTCTTTTAAATTAAATTGCGTTCCTCTGCCGAAACCACGTGACCGGCAAGAAGCAGAATTTTATGACAAGACGCTGACCTCACTTGACCTTGAGCAGCTACGGGAGCAATAGGTCGAGTTTAACCTCGCCTTTATACGCTTACAGGCAACGCTATTATTACTATAGTG
The DNA here is from genome assembly GCA_026315105.1 of Locusta migratoria. Lineage (NCBI taxonomy): Eukaryota > Metazoa > Arthropoda > Insecta > Orthoptera > Acrididae > Locusta > Locusta migratoria. Next base: position 438,201,380 of record CM048748.1, on the reverse strand, counting down.
AAAACAATCTCGACGTTTCTAAAAGCCATAGAAATTAAATTCTGATTACATGTATTCACATGGTATTTCGTAGTTTATTTGCATATATGAAAACTGTTCCAATAACAGGAGGTTAGACACAGTTATATTTCTAGCATTATTAAATATTGTTATCAGAGCACAAATATATATAATAATAACAGTACACCACATCGATATTTTAAACAACAGTTCACATAATTCTTTACAATAGGTTTCAGCACAAAGCAACATTATATTGAAAATGTTTCTATAATATTCCGTCGGTACTTGGAGAAACAAAGACATATTCAAAACTTAAATACCTAGTGTTTTTGTTCCACAATATTTTTAATTGTTTGTTACATATACAAAGTTTTTTTTTTATCTGTGAATTTCTTATGACTATGAATCGATACTACAGAACAAGGGTACTATAAAAAACGGGTTCAAATGAATACATCTTAGGCTAGAATTGTATTAAAATATTAAAACTGTGGGATTGTTTGAAAACGTATTGTCAGATAGGTGATGGGAGAAACAAAACTTTGATTTGTTATGACTAAGAATCAATACGACCGAACATAGATAATGTAAAATGGGACTGAGGCGCTCCAGTCACGGTCAGCACGGCCACTGCGGTCGGGGGTTCGAATCCCCCCTCGGGCATGGATATTTGTGCCGTCCTTAGTGTTAGGTAGTTCATAAGTAGTTTGTAAGTTTAGGGTCTGATGACCCCGTAGTCAAGTCCCATAAACAAGAAAAAAAAAAAAATGTGATGATTCCGCTGTGAAAGTTTCAAAAGTTGCTGACCACTCGAACATTATTCGATTATTATTTTACAATAGGTTTCAGCACAAAGCAACATTATATTGAAAATGTTTCTATAATATTCCGTCGGTACTTGGAGAAACAAAGACATATTCAAAACTTAAATACCTAGTGTTTTTGTTCCACAATATTTTTAATTGTTTGTTATAGCAGCTTTCTGCTGCTTAGCCCCCCCCTGGACAGAGAGTCCAGACGTAACATTCAGTTACATATACAATGTTTTTTTTATCTGTGAATTTCTTATGACTATGAATCGATACTACAGAACAAGGGTACTATAAAAAACGGGTTCAAATGAATACATCTTAGGCTAGAATTGTATTAAAATATTAATACTGTGGGATTGTTTGAAAACGTATTGTCAGATAGGTGATGGGAGAAACAAAACTTTGATTTGTTATGACTAAGAATCAATACGACCGAACTTAGATAATGTAAAATGCGAATGGGTTCCGAATGAATACACTTTAGGTTAAAAATATTCAGATGTTTGTATAGGTTATGGGACTTAACAGCGGCATCATCAGTCCCTAAAGTTACAAACTACTTATTAACTAGCTTATACTAAAGACGGCACAAACATGGATGCCCGAGGGGGGATTCGAACCCCGGACGGGGAACGGCCTCGCGCATCGTAGCATAGCGCCTGAATGCGATCGACCGCTCCGGCACGGCTCACTTTATGTTTTAAATATTGGATATGTCCAAGTGACTGATAGGTAATTATACAAGCAAACTTTAAATCTCAGAGAAAAATTGCAGAGTGGGGGGAGGAATTATGGCAAGGGGTGAGAAACGAATATAACTGTTGGTATGGAACACATATGGCAAAATTATTTACACACAATGAGGACAATATTAATAAGTTGACATTATATTAATAAAGGTGAATTATGGAACTGGGTCTGGTCATAAGGCACTAGATCAGGATTCTTGGACTGGTGTTTGTTAGTGCCCAGAATTTACCACGGTGTGAGTTTTCTGCACTTCTTTCCATTATGGAGATATCACATTTCATAACATTCAGAGCGTGGTCAGCAAATGCGAAATCTTTCTTTTTCAATCTCCAGCTCCTTTCGTGCTCAGATAGTCTAGTGGCTATGGCCTCAACTGACTGACTTACATAATTATAAGAGTGTATTGTAAGAAATTACCTGTAATCTTTGTCTCAAATTGTATGCAGCTCAGTCAGGTGGGGCTGTAGCCACTAGAGAGCTGGAGATCGTAATGACTGATACAGTGGCGCCCTTTGGCGCCACTCTCGTCGCACTATCGAAAGCAGCCGCCGTGCGATCTATCGACATATACGGCTTCCCGCAGCCGCCGTGCGATCTATCGACATATACGGCTTCCCGCAGCGGCCGTGCGATCTATCGACATATACAGCTTTCTGCAGCCGACGTGCGATCTATCGACATATACGGCTTCCTGCAGCCGCCGTGCGATCTATCGACATATACGGCTTCCCGCAGCCGCCGTGCGATCTATCGACATATACGGCATCCCGCAGCCGCCGTGCGATCTATCGACATATACGGCTTCACGCGGCGGCCGTGCGATCTATCGACATATACAGCTTTCTGCAGCCGACGTGCGATCTATCGACATATAAGGCATCCCGCAGCCGCCGTGCGATCTATCGACATATACGGCTTCCCGCAGCGGCCGTGCGATCTATCGACATATTCAGCTTTCTGCAGCCGAAGTGCGATCTATTGACATATACGGCTTCCCGCAGCCGCCGTGCGATCTATCGACATATACGGCTTCCTGCAGCCGCCTTGCGATCTATCGACATATACGGCTTCCCGCAGCGGCCGTGCGATCTATCGACATATACAGCTTTCTGCAGCCGACGTACGATCTATCGACATATACGGCTTCCTGCAGCCGCCGTGCGATCCATCGACATATACGGCTTCCCGCAGTCGCCGTGCGATCAATCGACATATACGGCTTCCCGCAGCCGCCGTGCGATCAATCGATATATACGGCTTCCCGCAGCCGCCGTGCGATCTATCGACATATACGGCATCCCGCAGCGGCCGCGTGACGTCGCGAGGTGCCGATCACGTGCCCGCGCTGTCGCAGCATTTACAGCGCGCATACAGTAGCAGAGTATGATACGGATGGTGGAGTTGCACATGGACCATATCTACAGCAGACTCTCCGACATTTCACAGCGTACGACATTAATGGAGTGAGTAAATAACTTTATTTACTTGCTTGGTTACACAGTGACGTGTACGCCGCTCTCAGAAAACTGTTCCCTGTATCACAACCCGATTTGTGCAAATTCGATATTATTCAAGCCTTTTCAAGATAACATGCTGCACAAATACATATTGCAATGGCCCGTTTGAAGGTTATCAGGCCGGCCGCGGTGGCCGAGGGGACTGAGGCGGTCCAGTCACGGTCAGCATGGCCACTGCGGTCGGGGGTTCGAATCCCCCCTCGGGCATGGATATTTGTGCCATCCTTAGTGTTAGGTAGTTCATAAGTAGTTTGTAAGTTTAGGGTCTGATGACCCCGTAGTCAAGTCCCATAAACAAGAAAAAAAAAAAATGTGATGATTCCGCTGTGAAAGTTTCAAAAGTTGCTGACCACTCGAACATTATTCGATTATTATTTTACAATAGGTTTCAGCACAAAGCAACATTATATTGAAAATGTTTCTATAATATTCCGTCGGTACTTGGAGAAACAAAGACATATTCAAAACTTAAATACCTAGTGTTTTTGTTCCACAATATTTTTAATTGTTTGTTATAGCAGCTTTCTGCTGCTTAGCCCCCCCCTGGACAGAGAGTCCAAACGTAACATTCAGTTACATATACAATGTTTTTTTTATCTGTGAATTTCTTATGACTATGAATCGATACTACAGAACAAGGGTACTATAAAAAACGGGTTCAAATGAATACATCTTAGGCTAGAATTGTATTAAAATATTAATACTGTGGGATTGTTTGAAAACGTATTGTCAGATAGGTGATGGGAGAAACAAAACTTTGATTTGTTATGACTAAGAATCAATACGACCGAACTTAGATAATGTAAAATGCGAATGGGTTCCGAATGAATACACTTTAGGTTAAAAATATTCAGATGTTTGTATAGGTTATGGGACTTAACAGCGGCATCATCAGTCCCTAAAGTTACAAACTACTTATTAACTAGCTTATACTAAAGACGGCACAAACATGGATGCCCGAGGGGGGATTCGAACCCCGGACGGGGAACGGCCTCGCGCATCGTAGCATAGCGCCTGAATGCGATCGACCGCTCCGGCACGGCTCACTTTATGTTTTAAATATTGGATATGTCCAAGTGAATGATAGGTAATTATACAAGCAAACTTTAAATCTCAGAGAAAAATTGCAGAGTGGGGGGAGGAATTATGGCAAGGGGTGAGAAACGAATATAACTGTTGGTATGGCAAAATTATTTACACACAATGAGGACAATATTAATAAGTTGACATTATATTAATAAAGGTGAATTATGGAACTGGGTCTGGTCATAAGGCACTAGATCAGGATTCTTGGACTTGTGTTTGTTAGTGCCCAGAATTTACCACGGTGTGAGTTTTCTGCACTTCTTTCCATTATGGAGATATCACATTTCATAACATTCAGAGCGTGGTCAGCAAATGCGAAATCTTTCTTTTTCAATCTCCAGCTCCTTTCGTGCTCAGATAGTCTAGTGGCTATGGCCTCACCTGACTGACTTACATAATTATAAGAGTGTATTGTAAGAAATTACAATCTATCGACATATACAGCTTTCTGCAGCCGACGTGCGATCTATTGACATATACGGCTTCCTGTAGCCGCCGTGCGATCTATCGACGTATACGGCTTCCCGCAGCCGCCGTGCGATCTATCGGCATATACGGCATCCCACAGCCGCCGTGTGATCTATCGACATATACGGCTTCCTGCAGCCGCCGTGCGATCTATCGACATATACAGCTTTCTGCAGCCGACGTGCGATCTATCGACATATACGGCTTCCTGCAGCCGCCGTGCGATCAATCGACATATACGGCTTCCCGCAGCCGCCGTGCGATCTATCGACATATACGGCATCCCGCAGCCGCCGTGCGATCTATCGACATATACGGCTTCCCGCAGCGGCCGTGCGATCTATCGACATATACAACTTTCTGCAGCCGACGTGCGATCTATCGACATATACGGCTTCCTGCAGCCCCCGTGCGATCTATCGACATATATGGCTTCCCGCAGCGGCCGTGCGATCTATCGACATATAAAGCTTTCTGCAGCCGACGTGCGATCTATCGACATATACGGCTTCCTGCAGCCGCCGTTGCGATCTATAGACATATACGGCTTCCCGCAGCTGCCGTGCGATCTATCGACATATACGGCATCCCGCAGCCGCCGTGCGATCTATCGACATATACGGCTTCCTGCAGCCGCCTTGCGATCTATCGACATATTCGGCTTCCCGCAGCGGCCGTGCGATCTATCGACATATACAGCTTCCCGCAGCCGCCGTGCGATCTATCGACATATACGGCTTCCCGCAGCCGCCGTGCGATCTATCGACATATACGGCATCCCGCAGCGGCCGCGTGACGTCGCGAGGTGCCGATCACGTGCCCGCGCTGTCGCAGCATTTACAGCGCGCATACAGTAGCAGAGTATGATACGGATGGTGGAGTTGCACATGGACCATATCTACAGCAGACTCTCCGACATTTCACAGCGTACGACATTAATGGAGTGAGTAAATAACTTTATTTACTTGCTTGGTTACACAGTGATGTTTACGCCGCTCTCAGAAAACTGTTCCCTGTATCACAACCCGATTTGTGCAAATTCGATATTATTCAAGCCTTTTCAAGATAACATGCTGCACAAATACATATTGCAATGGCCCGTTTGAAGGTTATCAGGCCGGCCGCGGTGGCCGAGGGGACTGAGGCGCTCCAGTCACGGTCAGCACGGCCACTGCGGTCGGGGGTTCGAATCCCCCCTCGGGCATGGATATTTGTGCCGTCCTTAGTGTTAGGTAGTTCATAAGTAGTTTGTAAGTTTAGGGACTGATGAGCCCGTAGTCAAGTCCCATAAACAAGAAAAAAAAATGTGATGATTCCGCTGTGAAAGTTTCAAAAGTTGCTGACCACTCGAACATTATTCGGCAATCTAACAAACTGTTCATTCCTCTGCAAGTAAGTGGCCATGAATTGCAATTTCAATTAGATACAGGTGCCTCTTTGACGTTAATTATCCAAGAGACATACAAATTAATTGGTGCTCCGCCGTTACAAAATTCAAATCGTCACGTGACTACTTATGATGGTCCACGATTACATATGTTAAACAAATGTGTTTTGAATACCAAGATAACATGCTGCACAAATACATATTGCAATGGCCCGTTTGAAGGTTATCAGGCCGGCCGCGGTGGCCGAGGGGACTGAGGCGCTTCAGTCACGGTCTGCACGGTCACTACGGTCAGGGGTTCGAATCCTCCCTCGGGCATGGATATTTGTGCCCTCCTTAGTATTAGCTAGTTCATAAGTAGTTCTTAAGTTTAGGTACTGATGACCACGTAGTTAAGTCCCATAACCTCTACAAACATTTGGACGATGCACGGCGGTCATGTTTGCGCGCCAAATTGCGGAGCGAAGGCAGTCTTTCATCGAGCCACCATACGTCAGTGTAGTACGGGCACTCGGAGGCGTGACATGTATATGTAGACGGTGATAAGACATATTTATCATTCTAAGTCCAGAACATACACTCAGAGGAGTAACATGTTGCATATTTATGCGGTCATCAGTCATATTTATCATTTTCAGTTCAAAACACGCACTCGGAGGAGTAACATGTCGCATAAGTAGGTGGTCACTTAACATAGATTAACGAGTTTAGAACAATGCGAAATGACTTTATATTCAATTTTCAGTTAAGACAATGTGTGTCAAGTAGATGTTATTACGCAGTTTGCTAGTTTTCTGCCTTCCTTAAATAAACTAAATGGCATCCTACATGAACTTAAGTATTATTTCGCAATCGGATCAGTTCCTGCCAACAGTTAAACAATTTCAGCCACAATGAAGAACTCTGACCTGCTTGCTATCATCTGCGTGGGGACATCTACAGAAGACGTCAGGTTGGTGAACTTGAAGAGTTTCTACTCTTCACACAGTGCAGCGGGGAGTAACTACAACCCTCGCGTATACTGTAATTGCGGTACAAACGCAAAGTGTTGTGCGTCATCCATGGCAACATGGAGGAGAAAAGAAAATGATATAGGACCGGTTTATCACAACCCCTATAGACAATTTTTTCCCGTTGTGCTCTTCATGAGACCTTTGGTCTTGGAACTTTGAGAAAAGCGCGTACCGCGATACAGGATGCCTCTCTTGCAGCGTTTGCTACTGGAGTTTCTTAATCATCCCTGTGACGCCTTGGCGCTAACTAAACGAGTCCGTAACAAAGCGTGCTGCTCTCCGTTGGATCTCCTTTCTCTCCCTTCTGTTAGCCCTACCTCGTACGTATCCCACAATGATGAGCATTCAGACGACAGACGAACGTGAGTTTTGTAACCCACTTCCTATGTTGACCAACTACAGTTCCTGAGGATTCTTCCAATGTAACTCAATGTAGCATCTGCCTGATATACGACTGACTTTATACGGTTTTTCCATCTCAGATCGCCCTTTATGTTTACTTCCAGATATTTTATGAAAGTGACTGTAACTGCTTCCATCTGAACACTGCTCTACATTTAGAAACACATGATGCGCTCTGATATCTACGAACGCCTCAATCCAGTCACACAGTTGGTCTGATACTTCATACGCTTGCACTTTGTTCATCTGGCGACAGCACGGGACGACATCGAATGCCTTGCGGAGATCAATAAATATGGTGTCTACCTGGGACTCTGCATAAGCTGCCCAGTTGTGCTTTATATGATCGTTGCTTTCGGAAAACATGTTGATTCCTACAAAGGAGATAATCGATCTTCAGACATGAACTTATAATGTGTTCCAAAATTCTGATACTGACCGAAATTAGGGATATAGACCTACAGTTTGGTCATCTGATCGACGACTCTTATTGTAAACGGGAGTAACCTGCCCCCTCCTCCAATTCTTGGGAACAATTCGTTCCTCTGCAGAGACATACGGTATACCGCTTACACTCTGTGTAATATCGAACTGGTATCCCATCAGGCCCAGTAGCCTGTTCTGTGTTGAGCTATTTCAATTGCTTTTCAATCCCTCTGAAACTTATTTCAAAATCCACCATTTTATAGTTATGGGAGTTGCTACAGTTCAGTCTTCCTCTGCGAAACACCTTTGCAAAAGGACCTTTAAAATTTCGGGCTTTTGTTAAACATCGTCTGTTTCAACACCATTATGGTCACTGAATGACTGGATATCTGTTTTCGAAACATTTACCGATTTGACCTGGCATCAAGTCGACACACAGAATATAGTTCGTAAATTCGTTAGTCTCTCGCATGGCAGCTCTGGCACATATAACTATTGTTTGTCTGCAAGACTTTGGGTACATTAAAATTTGCGGTGAAGTTCTCTTTGTTTTCGTAAGAGTTTCCACACTCGTTGTTGAACCATAATGGATCTTTTCCATCTCTCATAATTATCTAACGCGTATTGTACAGTACCCTTGCACATCATCCTCAGTTATTCAACACTTTCAGTGTTTGAGATGAAACTATCGTTTTGAGCAGTCAAGTACTCTCAAATCTGACCCTTTTCGCTTTTGCTAAGTAATAACAACTTCCTCCTTTCTTGATATTTGGATTTAAAGAAGTATCCATTGATGGTTAAATGGCCTTATGATTGTTGATACCCTGATCTACGCTGAATCGAAAACTTCGTGTGTATTTGCCATCAGCATGTATAACACGTTATCTCCAAGAGTCGGCTCTCCATTTAACAGTTCAAGGTAATTTCCGGATACAGCACTTGAGAACAATAATACTCGATTCTCTGTCCTTACCACCTGTCTTAAACACGTTTGTCTCCAAGCCTATAACCGGCAAGTTAAAATATCCACATAGAACTCAGGAAACCTATGGGAAATATTTTCCACGATTTTTCTCACGTATCTGCTACTACTGCTACTGAGTTAGGTGGTCTATAAAACTTAGAAAGACCATCTTTGAGCCACTTTTCACGCTGACTTACACCCAAATTATTTCACATTCCGAATCTGAACTGATTTCTCACTAACACAATCGTGTTTTTTATCTCCCACTTCAGTGTTCAGTTTATCTCTTGCGGAATAAGTTCAAGTTTGAGTTTATGATTTCATTACTATTGCGATCTGGTTTGAGCCATCTTTTCACTACCTGTACTATGTGGGCATTGTGACTGTCTGAAGACGAGAGCAGTTCTGGGAACTTTCCATAGACGATCCTACAGTTTACTGTTAATATAATAATATTTTCTTTCTCTGATATATTCCGCAGAGTGCTGCATTGACTGGAATCCGTAAGCGTCGTACAGGGCCAGTGGGAGGACTTCACTAACCAAAAAAACTCCACATGTGCACTCCACACGTACTCTGCTGCGCTGCATGTAGTGCTCGCCTGACCTATTCAGGGCGATCCTACATTTCTGAACCCAATAGCAAAGGTCGAGAAATTTGCACCCAAGGAGACGAAAGAATCATCTGAGCCTATGACTGTTTAAGCCTTCCACAGGCTTCCCACCCAGATGATCACAATCGGTTCGGGGAGAGTTGCAGGAAATCTAGAGCTCCGGTTACACCCCGCGCGCAACGCTAGCTTTTTTCACCAAATCTGGCAGCTGCCTGAAGTAGCTGAGGATGCCGTCTGAACACAAGCTGCAGGAGTAATTGGTGCTGACATGAACAATGATCTGTAGCTGGATGGACCCAGGGCTCTCTATCGCCGCCGAGAGAGCCACCTCCACATCAGGGATGACACCGCCCTGTAAGCAAACAGAGTGCACAATGAAATTATTTCCCGACCTTCACCTTATTTGCCTAAAGGGCTCAATCAGCCGCCTAACGTTGGACTTCCCAATAACTAATAAGCCCACATTCTCCGTCTGTGCGTTCCTATCGGTAGGGCTGGCCACCGCCGTCACAGGCGAGGCAGCCTCCGCTACCTTATAGGTATTATCAGTAGTGGACGACACCTCGAACATCATGCTAAAGCGGAAAGTGGCGGTCTTACGACCGGTGGCAAGTTTCGCCTTCTGCCCAATTGTTTCGTGCCCACTGCACATTACTCCAATCACTTCAGGCAACTGTCGACTTCCTGAGCGTCGAAAACGTCACACTGGCATCAGGGACAGGAGGCGCCCTAGTAAGCACAAGAGGTACTCCCACAATCACCTCAGGTGCCTGGATAACACTGCAGCCCAGGGTAGCTGCCTGAAGAATGCTGACCGCGGCCAATACTTCATTGTGGATTAACTACAGTATATAATACAACCAGCATAAATAACACCATTGGTCCTTAATGTGTGAAGCGTGGTAAAGGTACATAGAGAAACGCCAGCTTAAAAAAGAAAAGGATTGTCTCTTCGAAGATTGCTGTCAGTTCCAATACACACTGTCAACAATACTTCTGTCCCCATTCCGTTAACGCGTTCAACAGCAACTTTTGTCCAACTAGAAGCTGCAGATCCACCATCTGTAACACAATGCGCTGCTTGCGGCGGTGCGCGCCGTACATGCAACGGCCGCAAGGGCTCGTGATTGGCGCCTCGCGACGTCTTGCTGCCGCTGCGGGAAGCCATCTATGTTGATGGTTCGCACGGTAGCTGCCTCGGTCGTGCGATTAGAGTGGCAGCAAAGAAAGACGATACGTTATCTCCCTCCCCCCCCCCATGCCCCTCTCTGAATCGCCTCACCATCATAGTTGGGAGCTTGCTTGACGACGAGGAGAGGAGTGACTGGCCTCGGACGATACTGTTGGGGCTTGACGCGAGACTTGCGGACGGCGCCAAACAGCCCGCGCCCTCGTACGCACCTTGCGAGTTCACTGGGAGACGCCCTACAGAAAAACCGTGGACAAGGTAACGCCCAAGGCAGGTGTTTGGTGGCCGTGCGATTGCTTAAGAGGCACAAGCATGCGTTGATGGCGACGATGGCAACGCCAGCTTGTCAACGTCCATGGGAGCGACGCTCGGCGGTGGCTGGACCGTCTCCATCTGGGTCGGGTGGATTCTGGATTCACGACGGCGGGTAGCATTGACGACTGGCTTCCTTCAAGGAGGCCAGCCGGAGGTGGTCCCACAGCCCACAGGCCGACTGGGCTGTCTGTTGAGTACCAAGGCTGCGTGCTTCCAGGATCTGTGAATCGGAAACTCGCGGCAGAATCATTCGCATACCGACAAGACCGCATGTGCAATTGCCTAACATACCGACTGTTTTGGCATCTAAGGCTTTCCCAGCGTAGTAAATCTTGATAGTCCTTACGGGTATGCTGCCGGATACTAAAAACAAACTGGTCCGATATTTCAGCGATCCAACTGTCCGCCATCCTCAGGGAGACTGCTTCTGCTGAGACCCGTCGAGTACTGAGGGTACAGCCGTATTCTCCCTCCTATATAGGCGTCGCGCGTGTGTGCGGCGCATGCGCCACCTTCCGAGGTTGCTACGTACGGGCCGTGTACTAGTTGCGCCGCCCCTAGTGGGACATCGGTGTAACGACATATCGATTATGGTTGATCAAACACTGGCGCTGGCTTTGTCACAGAACGTTGCAATTTAATGTTTTTCAAAAGCGGGTTCCACGATCTGCTCAGAGGAAAACCCTTCTCTTGGTTAATCAAATTGCTTCTTTGTAGACACTGTCCCAAAAACCTGAGATGTAAGCAATTATGAGGGTCTCGTTAAATTCTATCTTGTGTCCCTTAGTTAAACAATGTTCTGCCGCAGCAGATTTTTCAGGCTGCAGCAGTCTCATGTGCCGACAATGTTCCTGGCATCTATCTTTGACAGTGCAGACAGATCGGCCGATGTACGCCTTGCCGCATTGGCGAGGTATTCTATAAACATCCGGCTTCATAAGACCTAGGTCATCTTATACAGAGCCAAGCAGTGCCCTAATTTTGTTGGGAGGGCGGAAAACATTATAGATATTAAAGTTTTTTAAAAGACTTCCAACTCTGAAACAGACGCCCCCAGCATAGGGAATGAACACCGCCGCTTTATATTTCCCTTCGTGAACCTCTGGCGATGGTCTAAACCCCGTGACCCGATGAATTTGTTTGTTAGAATAACCATTTACTTTAAAGACCGTCTTCAGATGTTCAAGTTCAGGTGTTAAACTATCTGCGTCTGACATGGCATATGCCCTACGAACCATGGTTTTAAGGACACCGTTGCGTTGGAATGGTGGTTGGCAGCTTTTGGCATGCAAATACTGATCGGTATGTGTTGGTTTTCTATAAATCGTGTGTCCCAGGGTGCCATCACGTCCAAAAATGGGAGCTTCCCATCCCTTTCTATTTCCATATTAAATTTAATTTTAGGGTGAAGGCAATTGAAGTGGTCCGAAAATCGGTCAACCGCGTCACGTCCGTGGGGCCAGATAAGGAAGGTGTCATCGACGTAACGCCAAAAACACGTACGTAGCAACTTTGGAAGGCGGCGCATGCGCCGCACACACACGCGACGCCTATATAGGACGGAGAATACGGCTCTACCTTCAGTACTCGACGGAGCTGAGCAGCAGCAGCGTCCCTGAGGATGGCTGGCAGTTGGATCGCCGAAATATCGGACCAGTTTGTTCTTAGTATCCGGCAGCATACCCGGAAGGACTATCAAGATGCCGACTGTTTCTTTATCCACAAAAAGAACCTGATAATGTGCCCTACCCTGTATGCTTGAAACGGTGCCTGACTCCCACAACCGTCTCTGATTGTACAATCTGAAAAGCACAAGATCATTAATGGCAAACTCTGTGCAGAATTGCAGGGGTGCCGGTACAGAAAGAGGGTGCAAAAGACTTAAGAGCATCTAGTGGGCGCATGTATAAAGAAACTCCGCTGTCGCTTTGTCTGGCGCTGGCATGGAGCGGTAAGAGCTAAGAAAAATCAGTACTGATTCTTCTTATGAGTGTTCACTGCAGAGTTTCGTCATCTGAGTCTTCAAGGTCCTAACGAAGCATTCCACTTTCCCGTTCCTTTGCGGGGAAGCTGGATGCCATTGGCGGAACAAAACTTAATTCCACAGAAAGGAACTACAGCCCATTGTCTGACACACTGCACTTAAACAACCCTTTCAAAACAAAAAATAGTCTGAAGAGCACAAATGTTGTGCAATAAAGTCGTAGAACACATGGGAAACGGAACTTTCTCTTCGCATAGACCAGAATGATCCACAAAAGTCTTACCATGGCGACGTAGGAAAAGGCCAGTTCAAAGTTTGCTGACGAGGAGCCCCGACATTCTCTGAACAGGTACGACAGTGCACAGTAAGGTGTTTGATGTCTGAGTGAAGGCTGTAGCAAGGCCAGTGTCATCGTGACAGCTGCTATGTGCGGGCAATGCCCCAGTGTCCGCTATGCAATTGTTTCAAGAAGGTGGCTCCACATTCTCGCAGCACAACTACCCAAGTAGCAAAATGACACCATTTGGAAGTGTCAACAAGTGGTGCTGCGGAAAATAACACCGAACCACAGGATCAGAAAGTTGTAACTTTAATGAACTCAGAAACGTGCCAGAGATGCCGATCCCGCGCTGTAGCTGACACGATGATACGAGAATCCAAAGGAAAACTTTGCAGACATTTTGCTTCGACTGGTACAGATAGAAAAAAGCAACATATAATGAATCTAAATCTGGATCAGCAGGAAGAGGCAAACGAGATAAGGTGTCTGCATTGGCATGATTAGAAGTTGGACGATAAACGATACCGCGATTTTAGTTGGACAGTATGAAAGCCCATCGTTGAAGCTTTTGTACTGTCCGATCCGGAATATCCTTCGTCAGATAGAACAGCGAGGTTAACGGCTTATAATCCGTAACCAAAGTGCATTTGCGACCGTAGAAATACTGATTGAATATAGAGATGCCGAAAATATTAGCCAGAACCTCTTTTTCAACTTGACTGTAATTTTGACGGGTGCCGTTCAGAAGCTTAAATGCAAAAGCAATCTGACTTCACTGTAACAGTATGAGGCAAAACTGCTCTGATGCCAATAGAAGAGGCGTTTATTCCCAAACACAAAGGTTTTGCTGGGTCGCACGACATAGGGCATGGGGAGCTGAGTAAAGCATATTCAACTCTTTGAAAAGCATTGATACATTCATGTGACCACCGATATTTGACATGCGTCTGGCGAAGGTGATGCAAGGGGCGGCGATTTGATCCTCATTCTGAAGCTCAGACACACTTCTAGGCGCAGGATTTTGGCGAATAGCATATACAGAGTGTCCCAGCTATCTTGTCCACCCAAAATATCTCTGGAACAATAACAGCTATTGGAAAACGACTTTCACCGGTATCAATGTACGGCTGGGGCCCATGAATATACATATTTGGAAACTTTCTAAAACGAAAGAAAATGTGTTTTTAACACAAACTTATGTTTTTTTTAATGGACACTATATTTTTCTTCGGAAATCCATAGCATGACAAATCACATAAACAATGGCGTTGATTGCATCGCAATATTCCATTTACATCCCGAGATATTGCCACACGAAGTTGACGCTTGAAATACGCGAAACGCGCGGCTAGCGCACGTGTTGAGACTCAGGACGTGCGCTAGCCGCGCTCCCTTTACCACGCTTCACACATTAAGGACCAATGGTGTTATTTATGCTGGTTGTATTATATACTGTAGTTAATCCACAATGAAGTATTGGCCGCGGTCAGCATTCTTCAGGCAGCTACCCTGGGCTGCAGGGTTACCCAGGCACCTGCGGTAATTGTGGGGGTACCTCTTGTGCTTACTAGGGCGCCTCCTGTCCCTGATGCCAGTGTGACGTTTTCGACGCTCAGAGAGTCGACAGTTGCCTGAAGTGATTGGAGTAATGTGCAGTGATCACGAAACAATTGGGCAGAAGGCGAAACTGGCCACCGGTCGTAAGACCGCCACTTTCCGCTTTAGCATGATGTTCGAGGTGTCGTCCACTACTGATAATACCTATAAGGTAGCGGAGGCTGCCTCGCCTGTGACGGCGGTGGCCAGCCCTACCGATAGGAACGCACAGACGGAGAATGTGGGCTTATTAGTTATTGCGAAGTCCAACGTTAGGCGGCTGATTGAGCCCTTTAGGCAAATAAGGTGAAGGTCGGGAAATAATTTCAGTGTGCACTCTGTTTGCTTACAGGGTGGTGTCATCCCTGATGTGGAGGTGGCTCTCCCGGCGGCGATAGAGAGCCCTGGGTCCATCCAGCTACAGATCGTTGTTCATGTCAGCACCAATTACTCCTGCGGCTTGTGTTCAGACGGCACCCTCAGCTACTTCAGGCAGCTGCCAGAATTGGTGAAAAAAGCTAGCGATGCGCGCGGGGTGTAACCGGAGCTCTAGATTGCCTGCAACTCTCCCCGAACCGATTGTGATCATCTGGGTGGGAAGCCCTGTGGAAGGCTTAAACAGTCATAGGCTCAGATGATTCTTTCGTCTCCTTGGGTGCAAATTTCTCGACCTTTGCTATTGGGTTCAGAAATGTAGGATCGCCCTGAATAGGTCAGGCGTGCACTACATGCAGCGCAGCAGAGTACGTGTGGAGTGCACAAGTGGAGTTTTTTTGGTTAGTGAAGTCCTCCCACTGGCCCGGTACGACGCTTACGGATTCCAGTCAATGCAGCACTCTGCGGAATATATCAGAGAAAGAAAATAATAATATAGTAACAGTAAACTGTAGGAGTGTCTATGGAAAGATCCCAAAACTGCTCACGTTTTCAGATAGTCACAATGCCCACATAGTACAGGTAGCGGAAAGATGGCTCAAACCAGACCGCAATAGTAATGAGATCCTAAACTCAAACTGGAACTTATACCGCAAAAGATAAACTAAACACTGAAGGGGGAGATAAAAAAAATACGTTTGTGTTAGAGAGAAATTAGTTCAGATTCGGAATATGAAATAATTTGGGCGAAAGTCAGCATGAAAAGTGGCTCAAAGATGGTGTTTCGAAGTTTTATAGACCACCTAACTCAGCAGCAGTAGTAGTAGATACGGGAGGGAAATCGTGGAAAACATTTCCCATAGGTTTCTTGAGTCCTGTTATGGTTTTATGTGGATATTTTAATTTTCCGGATATAGGCTAGGAGACAAACGTGTTTAAGACAGGTGGTAAGGACAGAGAATCGAGTATTATTGTTCTCAAGTGCTGTATCCGGAAATTACCTTGAACTGTTAAATGGAGAGCCGACTCTTGGAGATAACGTGTTATACATGCTGATGGCAAATACACACGAAGTTTTCGATTCAGCGTAGATCAGGGTATCAACAATCATAAGGCCATTTAACCATCAATGGATACTTCTTTAAATCCAAATATCAAGAAAGGAGGAAGTTGTTATTACTTAGCAAAAGCGAAAAGGGTCAGATTTGAGAGTACTTGACTGCTCAAAACGATAGTTTCATCTCAAACACTGAAAGTGTTGAATAACTGAGGATGATGTGCAAGGGTACTGTACAATACGCGTTAGATAATTATGAGAGATGGAAAAGATCCATGAAGGTTCAACAACGAGTGTAGCAACTGTTATGAAATCAAAGAGAACTTCACCGCAAATATAAATGTACCCAAAGTCTGGCAAACAAACAATAGTTATATAATACCAAAAACAGTTTCAGAGCTTCCATGCGAAAGGCTTTTAATGAATTTGCGAGCTATATTTTGTGTGTCGATTTGATACAAATTCTAAGAAATTTTGGTGCCAGGTCAAATCGGTAAACGTGTCGAAAACAGATATCCAGACATTCAGTGACCATAATGCTGTTGAAACAGACGATGTTTAACAAAAGGCCGAAATATTAAAGGTCTTTATGGAAAGGTGTTTCGCAGAGGAAGACTGAACAGTAGTACCGCTCTTAAACCAAGGCAGTAACTATAAAATGGTGGATATTGAAATAAGTTTCAGAGGGATAGAAAAGCAATTGAGATAGCTCAACACAGGACGGGTTACAGGACCTGATGGGATACTAATTCGATATTACACAGAGTATACGCAGGAACTGGGCCCCTTTCTAGCAGCGTTATACCGTAGGTCTCTCTCTAGAGGAACGAATTGTTCCCAAGTATTGGAAGAAGGAGCAGTTTTTACTCCCGTTTATAATAAGAGTCGTCGATGAGATCAGGATAACTGTCGGTCGATATCCCTAATTTCAGTCAGTAGCAGTATTTTGGATCACATTATAAGTTCATTTCTAAAGACCGGCAATCTCCTTTGTAAGAATCAACACGGTTTCCGAAAGTAACGGTCATGTAAAGCACAACTGGGCAGCTTATGCAGAGTCCCAGGTAGGCACCGTGTTTATTGATGCCGTCCCGCACAGTTCGCCAGATGAACCAAGTGCAAGCATATGAAATATCAGACCAACTGTGTGACTGGATTCAGGCGTTCGTAGATACCAGAGCGCAGCATGGGTTTCTCAGCGGAGAGCAGTCTTCATATATTAAAGTGATTTCTGGCGTGCCTCAGGGGAGTGTTACAGGATCGTTATCTTTCACTATATATATATATATATATATATATATATATATATATATATATATATATATATATATATACCTCGTAGATAACAATGCAAGTTCAACGAGGCTTTTTGCGCATATTGCTGTAGTTTATCGAGAAGTTGCACGACTGGGAGCGGGTAGCTAAATGCCGATGGACCTGCAGCATATTGACGCATGGCGTAGTGAATGGCAGTTGAGATTCAACATAAACAAGTGTACTTATAAAGAGATATTCTGTATTATATTGTTACGTTGCAATGGAAGTAGGCTTGACTTCGAAGGCAACTTTTTTTTTTTTTTTTTTTTTTTTTTTTTTTTTTTTTTTTTTTTTTTTTTGTTGCACAGTGTACCCGGCGCCCTCCACCAAACAATGTCACGTTGCAATGGAAGTAGGCTTGACTTCGAAGGCAACGAGAGACACAGCTTTTTTTTTTTTTTTTTTTTTCTTTTTTTTCTTTTTCTTTTGTGAAAATAGACGTTGTTGCTCCATTTCGCAGTTCCCAAAGATTAAGACAACACAGTGGAGGCCGTCATCTTCTTGACGTAAATTGGAGCCCAGTTATATCAACAACACAATAAAAACCTTATAATTAAAATGAAAAGGCTTCTTAGTTTCCTCTATAAATAAAAAAAAACTAAATTAGTCTTCCGAACGAAGAAGTGATCATGGAAATTAAATACAAGTTCCGAACACTTAAGTGTGTAGAAAGGCACTTCCTGAAACACGATGCACACTTCCATGCCAAAATAAATTATCACACGAAATAAGAAGAAATTAAAATTGAAAAACTGTGAAAAGAAGTAGACCTTCCAAATCAATAAAACAGTATAACAGAAGCTTCCATTTACGATATAGTAGAACGTTACAATTTCACTTTTTCAGTAGGTGCACACAAAACACGAAACTGCTATCTATGCAGTCAGGTCACCATAACATTTTGATATGCATGATCAAGTGCAACCTGTAAAAACTTAGCATACCTATCAGCATAACCAGCTCGTTCCTTTTCCTTGCACAGTCCGTCCCAGAGAAAAGCCAAATAGTCCAAGTGCCCGGTCGTCATAAGGGAAAAGAGACAGTGAACCGTGTGTCCTAGCAACCAGAGTGTTGCATTCTTCTTCGTCTGAGGATAGGGGTTTCGTTGGGGTAGAGTTGCATCCTCTATTGTCACACTTTCCAAGGGGAGGCGGTTGATGAGGCGAACCATGTCCCTGGCGGTATTCCACACCTCGATGAACTTGGGACACACGAAACGGTGAGCTATCGTGTCCTCCGCACCGCAGATCTCACACTCGCCGGTGCGATGGTGGCGGATGGCGTGCAGTTTGGAGTTAGTGACCACGGTGCGATTAACCACCTTGTACCACGTGGCGCGCACTGTGGCAGGGAGGGCGGTGGCGGAGATGTTCTTCCAGACGGCTCTCCAGTCGACGTCTGGCAGGCGCGCTTCCCACCTGTTCCTGCCGGGAGTCCCTCGAAGTTCTTCCACTAGCTTGCGGACGTCGTTTGCTTGCCGGGTGGGATGCGAGATGTAGCTATTGTGAAGGAAGAAGAGGCGGACGTACCGAAGAGGAGGAGGGATGCCGGCGAGCGACACGGGGGCGACGAGCGAGGGCGGCCGATACCTACTGAAGAGCGCGGCGGTGGGGCCGGCGGGCGACGCGCGGGCCACGGCGCGGGTCCTCTTCACGAAGAGCGCGGCGCACTTGCAGCGGAAGTCGGCCAGCCCGAGGCCGCCCTCCGCCGGGGGCAGGGTGCAGGTGGCCAGGGAGACCTTGAAGAACTCGCCCCTCCACAACATCCAGTACACGGCACGTTGGATGGCGCGTTCCAGCTCCGCCGGTACCGGCAGGATCTGCGCCAGGTACCACGCCCTGGCGAGGATGTTGGAATTGATGACTGCCACCCTGTCTGGGAGTGCCAGGTTTCTTGCGGCGTGGATTTTACTGACGGCACGGATCTTATACAACGTACTCCGCCAGTTGAGGGCACCCATACGCTGGGGAGAGGCCGTCATAATGACTCCCAACACCTTGTGTTGCAAGCAGATGGAATACCAGTCCCGATGTTCGTTCTGGAAGTGACGCGTCAGTGGCAGGAGGACCGTCTTTTTTGGACTGACTACTGCTCCGGTGGCCCTTTCGTAGTGTTGGAGGACGGTTCGTAGCCTGTCGATGTCTTCTGGACGCTCGATGAATACCCCGAGGTCGTCGGCGTATGCTCGACACACCAATCGACCATTGCCGATGCCGATACCACTACATTCCTCCGAGATGTAGCGGAGGAGCGGGTCGAGGGCGATGGCATACAGACCCATTGACAAAGGGCAGCCTTGGCGCACCGACCGGCTGATGGAGATCCGTTCCGTCCGTGACCCATTAACGCTGACGCTCGACGTGCCCGTGCCTAGCATATTACGAACGATGGCGGAAAACTTCGTCCCAAATCCCATTCTGGCCATAACCTTCATCAGGTACGTGTGGCTGATTCGGTCGAAGGCGTTCTTGAAATCTACAAGTAAGATGGCTGCACTGTTCATTCGATCGCCTTTGACTGAGCCTATACAGTCCCTATAGGCTAGGACAGCATCGAATATATTTCTGTCAGGGACTGCACACGACTGATATTCGCTAATCACCTTCGACAACATGGGTTTAAGACGGCCAGCTACGCATCGAGCTACAATCTTATAGTCCGTGTTCAGCAGTGTAATGGGTCGCACAGTGTCAATACTCGGTATGGCATTGGATTTTGGTACTAGTATGATGTTTCCTTCAGTGAAGTCCGGCGGTATAGTGACCCCATTCTGAATTTCTGTAAAGATGGTCTTTAGAACGTCACCAACAAGATAGAAATATTTGTGATAAAATTCGGCAGGGATACCGTCGATACCTGGGGATTTCCCTTTAGGGCTGCGTTTGACAGCGTCTTCCAATTCGTCGAGCGTGAAAGGTTCATTGATGTGTGCTCGGTCAGCCCTCGTTAGAACGTGCGGAACTTTCTGGATGAGCGTGCGTAAGGATCCAGCGTCGACATCGGTGTCTGTGAACAGCTGTTGGAAGTAGCAGCGTACGTCTTGCTTGATAACTCCGACATCCGTCGTCCGTTGCCCGTTGCGAGTGACCCACGAGTCGATGTGGAGCCTCTCCCGCCTCTTCCGTTCCCTGTTGAGGTGGTACAGAGACAGAGGTTCGCCTGTAACGACCCCGACGGGCTGGCTGCGAACGACCAGTCCGTCACTGCGGCGCCGCAGGTCGGCCAGGAAGCGCGCCTTGTAGCGCTTCAAGTCGGGCAGCAGGTCGGGGCGGTCCGCGACGCGCCTCGCGAGGTCCTGCAAGCACTGCTGGTAGAAGCTGGAGGTCGCCCTGCGCCAGTGCGCCGCCTCGCGGCTGTACTCCTTCAGGAAGGACCGGAGGGCGGGCTTCGCCGTCGCCACCCACCACTCGATCGTGCTGCCGGCGTCGCTCCTGTCCCGCAGTAGCTGGCGCCAGACGGTGGTGAGCTTCGCTGTCAAGCTGGCATCGTCGAGAAGGCTGCAGTTGAACTTCCACAGGTTCCGGCGACGCGGGGTGGGAAGTGTGGGCAGCGCGACGCGTAGGATGTAACTGCAGTGGTCGGAGAACGCGACTGGTTGGACGACGGTCGCCGCGACGTGGCCCGCGAGGTCGGCCGACACGTAGATCCGGTCGAGGCGGCTGTGGCCCGTCGGGTAGAAGTACGTGTACTCCGTCCTAAGCGGGTTCAGCACGCGCCACGAGTCCTTCAGGCGGTAGCTGTCGACCAGGAGGCGCAACTCCTGGCTTCTGTTCGGTCGGGGCACCTGATCGACGTCGGCGAGGACGGCGTTGAAGTCGCCTCCCATAACCAGTTGGTCGGTATTGCGTCGCAGGAGTTGGCATACCTCTTCTCCGTAAAACCGGCGTCTCGCAGATTTATCGGAGCAGGGGGCATACACGTTCAGAAACAGAATACCGTTAATAGTACAAGCTATTGCGTGACCGTGTGGTAAATACTCGATATCCTGTGCTATTAGGTCGGGACAAAGTAAAATAGCAGTTCCGGTTTCACGTTCAGGGGGCACATTATCAATAATCGTAAACTTGCTTATACAACTCAACGCCTCACGCGTCACTTCCTGAAGAAAAGCGACGTGACATTTGTGAAACAACAGAAAGTCTTCAAGTGCCAGTGCTTTATATGGGTTTGTCATCTTGTTAACATTAACTGTTATAACGTTACAAAGTCTGGTGTTAAAAGTCATAACAAAAAAAAGACAAACATAGTACTACAAATTGTCCAGTCTAAAAACAGACAAAAATGCTGCTTGAAAGCGTTAAAAATCCATCATACCAGTACCCAGATTGTGCACGAAATGAAACAGCAGCATAGTCAGTACTGGACAGACACGAACACCACGCACATCCACCGGCATTATAGAAGACACGGAATAAAATGTCACCTGACACACAAGGAAAGACCCCAACGAGGTATGTTTGTTCGAAAAAGGTTTTCAGTCTACGAGTTCCCACCGACACACACATCCATAAGCGTAAAACTCAGCAATTGGAAGCATCCAAAGCAGAATGCACGAACCCGTATCCAGTGTAAAGCATAACACTCCGGAAACACATGAATAACGTGTGAAAAGTGTCGTAAGATGATGGCACGACGCACTGTCACGGTCACTGTCTAGACGCGCCAGTAGTGTCGGGCGCGCCCCCTGGTGTCGCCCCGTGTCCGTCGCTACTGGTTGGGCGCGGGCGGCGGCCGCTCCTTTCCGGAGTCCTGCGCCGCTTCCGCCATCGGCACATCTGCACGAGGGTTCGGGCCGGAGTCGAGTCCAGACGTCCGCACTCGTCGTCCCGGACTTTCCTTCAGTTTCCTCTTCCCAGACAACTGCGAAGATGTAGGGTCCTGGTGGGGCGAAGCGTCCATCTTCACGTCGGGCTGCGAGGTCGACTTTTCCAGGAAGTCCTTCAGCTGCCGCACGGTCTGCTCGAGCTTACCGGCCGAGGGGCCGGCCCGGTGGTCGAGTTGGCTGTGCGCGTCGCCGGGCCGCCGTCGCCGTGCTGGGTTCGAGTCCCGCGCGGCGTCCCTCGTGGAGTACGACGCGGTCTTGTGCCGGGACTTGTTCCTGCTGCTGCTGCTGCGCGACTTGTACCGCCTTCCGGGGGAGGGGCTGCGACACATCAACTCGGCACGGCGTACCTCCGGGGAGCGGGAGGCGCTGCTGCTGCGGGAGCGGTGGCGCTGCGCGCTGCGGACGCGCCGCGGCTTCGGTTCCTCCTGGACGACGGGGGCGGCGCCGTCCTGAGGCGCCTGCTCCACCGGAGTGTCGGCGGCGGGTAACTGGGCCGTCGGCTCTTCAATCGAAACTGCGGGGGCGGCCGGTTGTCCGCCCTCGGGGTCGGACGGTCTCTCCTCCACACACTTGGAGGCAGTCGACACTGAGGGGACGGCGACGTCTGCCGCACGATGCTCAGATTCCGACTCGGCGGCAGACACCTCGGGAACGACGGATTCCTTGGCGGGTTCGAGTCCTGTGCTCGCGTCGGCTTCCTGCAGGGGACGCTCGGACGCTGCGTTCCGTTCGGCGTCGACTTCGTCCGCCCACGACAGGTGCTGTGCTGCGCCGATCTCTTCCGCGTCCATCGGCGCCTCTTGCGTTGCGGGAACGTCGTCCGCTGCGCGTCGTGCGGGGGAGGGTGCGACGCCGAGGGCGACCGACGCGTACGTCGCGCCGCCATCGCCGGCCGGCAGCTGCACAGGGCCCTGCCTGCGAGGGCACTTGTTCCGCACGTGGCCGACGGCGTGGCAGAACGAACACGTCTGCGGTTGGCCGCTGTATGTGATGAACGCGCGGTTGCCGCCCATCATGAGGAACGATGGGATGTGTTGTCGTACCACCATCCGGACGCTGCGGATGCCGTTGTCTACTTGATATATATAGGCCGTAGACCATTTTTCCTTGGTCACGGAGTACACGGTTCCGAACGGCGCTAAACTGCGAGAGATGGTTTGATTCCTCGTCTCGAACGGCAAGTTAAAAACTCTGACAGTTCTAAGTCCGAACCCTGCATGAGAAAGCTGAACGCTACTCACAGTACCGTCGAGATGTTTGAAGGAACGAGTACCACCGTTTGCATTCACCAGTTCGTCACACATTTCGGAGGTCGGTAATTTCAGAAATAACGCGTTTAGAAAAACGTCTAGTTGCAAGCCGAGAAGGTCCGTTTCCGAAATTTTCAGTTCTTCCGATATCCACCGATGAATTTCGTACGCGGAGGGGCGGGGAACAGAACGATCGAACGTACATTGAATATTGTTCTGTCTGTCTTCGGAATCCATTACTTACAAACAGGTGTTAAACACCAAACAACGAAACACGCCGCGAAGACCGCCGCCGACCGCCTCGAAGCACACTTGTTTGCACTGCCCGGAGAGCGACGTGCTCAGGCGGGCAGCCAGACTAGGACTCAACATACACGCAGCACTGACTGCCTCTCAGGCAGAGTGCTCTGCTATTTATACACAGACAGAATTTACCAGAAATTAGAAGAACAGTTAACATAAGAAACAAGTAGAATTTACAAGTGAACATAAGAAAGATGTAGAACGTTCTGGCATTGTAAATTACAAAGAAATAAATTTTTGCCGGTGGGCGTGATTGAACCTGCGACCTTCTGCTCCGCAGTCCGTGACGCTATCCCCTGCGCCACGCCGGCAGTAGGTGTTCGTGGTTTCTCGCGGCATTGCTCCCTCTCCTGGAGAAACAGCGACCCGCTGTTATGATCCCTGTGGAGCCAGCTGCAATGTCCTGGATCTTGACCGTGTCATGGGTCCTCTGTATGACAGTTCAAGAGAATCCTTCCCTTCTCTGCGATTATCGACGACAGACGTTCCTGTCGTGGCTTCATCAGGAACATTACCGTCCTTAAAGTCCTTGAACAAGAAGCCATTGTCGTCTACCTGCTCTTCGGGATCGTAGTAAGGCTTCATGCGCAGGACGTGAACAATGTCTCTTCGTTTTTGACGTTTCGACGACGGTTCATAATCCTCAACTTCGTATGTGACGTCTGACAGGCGGCGTATGACACGATACGGGCCAAAGTATCGCTTCAATAACTTTTCTGACAGTCCAACCTTCCGTACAGGGGTAAAAATCCATACCAGATCTCCTGGGCTGTACACAACAGGTCGGTGCTTGTCGTTATACCGCTGACGGTCCTTCTACTGGGCGTCAAGTGTCCGGTTGCGAGCCAGCTGTCTTGCTTCTTCGACCCTGGTGATGAGCTGTTTAACATAGTCATCCTGAGTGTCGCCCGGTTGGAACGGGAACAGTGTATCCATTGTCGTCTCAGCTTCACGGCCATGGAGCAGGAAAAACGGAGTGAAGCCTGTGGTGTCTTGTCTTGCGGTATTGTAAGCAAATGTCACGACTGGCAGAATTTATCCCAATCCTTCTGCTCAACATCGACGTACATCGACAGCATGTCGGCTAACGTTTTGTTAAAACGTTCCGTAAGACCATTTGTCTGAGGATGGTATGCAGTTGTCATTCTGTGGACAATGTTGCACCGTGACATTACCTCTGATACTAGTTTTGACTGGAATACTTTTCCACGATCAGATATCATGACACGTGGTGCTCCATGCTTCAAAATAATGTCTTCTACAAGGAATTTTCGATCTCTGGAGCTTCTGCAGTCGGCACAGGTTTGGTGACAGCGTAGCGTGTGAGGTAGTCAGTGCAGACTATTATCCAACGGTTACCGGTTGTCGACTTCGGGAACCTCCCTAAAAGATCGATTCCAACTCGGTGGAATGGAGCTGCTGCCGTCGGAATCGGTACGAGATGTCCTGGACGTAATTGCGGCACATGCTTCCGTCGCTGGCACTCTTTACAGTGACTCACATAGTGCTTGACAGATCGGTAGAGACCTTTCCAGTAATACCTGCGTCTGATTCTGTCTAGGGTCTTCACGAATTCCAGATGACCGGATATTGGAGCATCATGGAAATATTTGAGATTAGCTGGCTGGAGATGAGCTGGAACAACAAGTAGCCATTTGGGGCACAGTGGATCGTAGTTGCTCTTGTACAATGTTCCGTTTATAAGTTGGAACTCTCCATTGGTTGTTTCTCCTTTCTCCAAGGCCTCTATCATTTTTAATAGTGTTGGATCTTCCCTCTTTTCAGCTGTAACATCTTCTAATTCAGTGAGAGCTGAAATTTCATTAATGCTGTTGTGTTCCACTAAAGGATTCCTCGAAAGGCAGTCGGCATCCTTGTGTTTGCGCCCGTTCTTGAATATCACTGTGACATCGTACTCTTGGAGTCTTAGTGCCCATCTTGCTAGTCGACCTGATGGATCCTTCAAGCTAGTCAGCCAACACAATGAATGGTGATCTGTTACGACGGTGAATGGGTTGCCGAATAAATACGGCCGGAACTTGTTGATAGCCCAGATAACCGCGAGACATTCTTTTTCAGTTGTACAGTAGTTTATCTCGGACTTTGAGAGTACACTTGACGCATAGGCTATCACTTTTTCGGCACCTTCCTGAACTTGTACAAGCACTGCACCAATTCCATAGCCACTGGCGTCTGTGTGAAGTTCCGTTTCTGCATTCTCGTCGTACAAGGCTAGCACTGGTGCGGAAGTTAGAGCCTCCTTAAGTGCTCGGAAAGCTCTTTCTTTTGTCTCAATCCAGTAAAATTTGGCGTCTCCCTGCAGAAGTTCTTGTAATGGACGTGCCTTATTACAAAATCCTTTTATGAAACGTCGGTAGTAGCGCACAGTCCGAGAAAACTTCTCACATCACGAATGTGCTGAGGAGTTGGAAATTCTGTGACTGCCCTTACTTTATCTGGAACAGGACGGACACCATCTCCGTTGACTAGGTGACCCAGGATTTTTATATCTTTGGCGACGAAGAGGCACTTCTTTGGATTGAGGCGGAGACGTGCAGCCTGAACACACTTCAACACAGTTGACAGGCGACTAAAATGTTCTTCTAATATGTTCGAGAAAACGACAATGTCATCTAAATAGCAGAGACACGTCGTCCACTTTAGGTGTCGAAGCAAGTTGTCCATCATGCGTTCCAATGTGGCTGGAGCATTTCATAATCCAAATGGCATTACTTTAAATTCATAGAGACCGTCAGGTGGTAATTATCCGATAATACAGAAAAAGAGGCTCCTGAATCAAAAAGTGCCCGGACAGGTTGGCCGTCGATTATGACGTCGATGAGATTTCCCGACATCTTGGCGACTGTCGTCCATGGAGGATTTTCATCTGCGGCGGCCTCACCTCCGTAGATGGTCGCCTCGCTTAGTTTTTCTGGGCGCGGCGGCTAAGGGAGCGGCTGGTACCTCTGTACGGCGACGGTGAACGGCTGCGGCGCGTCGGGGACCGACCTCGTCTAGGGTATGGCGATGGGCTTCTTCCCATAGGTCGACTGAACTCATCAGCAGGTGACTGCCTTGGATAGAACTGCTCCGACGGCTGATGTCTTGCGGCAAAATAATCATCGAATACTCGCCTCCTCTCTCTGCAGTAGCGTACGACATGTCCAGGGCGTCCACAGTGGAAACAAAGTGGTGTGTTGTCTTCTGTCCTCCAGACGTCTGTTCTTCTGCGGGGCGCCATAGTTACCGGGGGAGTTGGTTGTGGTCGCGTCGGTCGGTTCATGGGCTGCCGTTTGGCGGCTGCAGCGTAAGTCATAGCAGGGCGACGCCATTCTTCACGTCGGGTGCGATTGACGGGACAGACAGGAGCTAATGTTTGAAATACCTCGTCCTCAGCGGCGTCGGCTACCTCGTGACTTACAGGGCTCACATCCATGGCCATAATCTGATGCTCCGCGGTCTAATAGTCCCAGCTGCCATGCACTGTTGTAATTGTTCTCTCACGACTTGTCGTATGAGAGAAGCCAAGTCCTGCTGGTCTTCCACAACGGCCATAGGCACTACATTTGGGAGTCTGTCATACTTCTTGCGTCCAACCCTCCTTTGTTGCATCTCTTCAATACGCTGGCACCACTTGATGAACTCTTCTGTCGTAGCGACGTCTTTTATCAGTAGAGCTTGGTACATATCTTCTGCAATTCCCTTCATCAGGTGCGTGATTTTGTCCGCTTCCGTCATGTTTGGATTGACTACGTTACACAGGGCCAAAACACTCTGTCTGTACGATTGTGTCGGCTCACCATGTCGTTGGGCCCGGTTCTTCATTTGTTCTTCCGCCGAGCGGATTTGTCGCTGGCGGTGTCCAAACGTCTTCTTAAGTTCCTCCTGGAGCGTCTCCCAGTCATTCAACTTGTCTTCGTTGTTTTCGAACCATTGCTGGGCTGTTACATCAAGGTAGAAATAAACGTTGGCCAAGCTCATCGTATGATCCCACCTGTTGTACTTGGTGACTCGGTCGAACCCTTTTAGCCATTTGTTGGGATCCTGTCCAGTATCTCCAGAGAACACCAACGGGTGTCTGATGTGCAGCTGGCTTATTGCTGGTTTCATCTGCATCGTTCTTCTGATAATAAGGACTTTTGGAAGGATGTACTCGGTGTATCCCTTGTATTCCGGTTCCAGTCCGTGTAAGCGACGGCTTTTACGTTGCCTAATCGGAGCCACGGTGATGCAGCTGTTGCACAGTGTACCCGGCGCCTCCACCAAACAATGTCACGTTGCAATGGAAGTAGGCTTGACTTCGAAGGCAACTAAACACAGCACTTATACTGAAAGCACGTTTATTACGAACTCAACATACACGCAGCACTGACTGCCTCTCAGGCAGAGTGCTCTGCTATTTATACACAGACAGAATTTACCAGAAATTAGAAGAACAGTTAACATAAGAAACAAGTAGAATTTACAAGTGAACATAAGAAAGATGTAGAACGTTCTGGCATTGTAAATTACAAAGAAATAAATTTTTGCCGGTGGGCGTGATTGAACCTGCGACTTTCTGCTCCGCAGTCCGTGACGCTATCCCCTGCGCCACGCCGGCAGTAGGTGTTCGTCGTCTCTCGCGACAATATAACTATGCAATAGCACGACATACTCTGGAAGCAATTACAGTTACTTCCATAAAATACCTGGAAGTAAACATAAAGAGCGATCGGAAATGGAAAAACCGTATAAAGTCCGTCGTATATCAGGAAGATGCTACACTGAGTTACATTGGAAGAATCCTCAGGAACTGTAGTTCGTCTGAATGCTCATCATTGTGGGATGCGTACCAGGTGGGGCTAAGAGAAGAGAGAGAGGAGATCCAACGGAGAGCAGCACGCTTCGTTACGGGCTCATTTAGTAAGCGCCAAAGCGTCACAGGAATGATTAAGAAACTTCAGTAGCAGACGCTGCAAGAGAGGCATCCTGTATCGCGGTACGCGCTTTTCTCAAAGTTCCAAGACCAAACGTTTCATGAAGAGTGCAACGGGAAAATAATGTCTATAGGGGTAGTGATAAACCGGTCCTATATCATTTTCTTTTCTCCTCCATGTTGCCTTGGATGACGCAAAACAGTTTGAGTTTGTACCGCAATTACAGTGTATGCGAGAGTTGTAGTTACTCCCCGCTGCACTGTGTGACGAGTAGAAACTCTTAGGCCGTCCGCACACGGGCTGATTCACACTCGACGCAGCTGCGACTAGTCCTCGACGTGATTTCGTTCCCAAGCGACTGTCAACGTAAGTAAACGGGAGGCCGCCAACGGGGCGATTTTCACGCGTCTCGTAATCGTCTCGAAGTCGTTGCGAGCGACGCTCGTCTCTTGCGACCTGCAGTGTACGGGAAAGTTCGAGCGTGACGAGAGGAGCTCACGTCTTGGAGGTAATTTATCGTGTATTTTTCTGTATTTTCAGAGCATAGAACACTTTAAGAGTCCATGCATTCACTGTAATAAAATTTTAATAAATAAATAAGTGCATAATATCTAAATATTTCAGTATATCGTGTCTTGCAGCTCAGAAATATTCAAGAAGAGACCTGTTTATATATCAATCACAGCTGCTGATGGTTATTTACTTTGTTATTGGCGACTAGTTTCGGGCATACCCCATTTTCTCAAGCCACGTTATTTATATTCTGTAGAATGCTAAACATTTGTATCAGTCTCTAGCAGTTCTCCAGCACAAACGAACAACCGATTATGAAACTACCGCTATATGTACAGATGCACCCATAACGCTCTTTGTGTCTTCCTTTTCTTTCGCCGGTACCAGTAAAACATCGCAGCGTCCCCCTCGTCGCTAGAACTGTCCATTAAAGGGTAATTATTGGAGGAAATAATCAACACCGTTTTGTAGCTCCCTATTGAAAGTCGCAAGCTGACTGAAGGAAAATCGCGCCCGCGACGAGCGCCAATCGACCCCTGTATGGATGGCCTTCGCTGGAATAGCGAGGTTCGCACAAGAAGCGCGTGGCGGGCAAGGCGTGAGGCGCGCCCACGACGAGTGAAAGACGACACGTGTGCGGACGGCCTTAAAGTTCACCAACCAGACGTCTTCTATAGATGTCCCCACGCAGATGATAGCAAGCAGGTCAGAGTTCTTCATTGTGGCTGAAATTGTTTAACTGTTGGCAGGAACTGATCCAATTGCGAAATAATACTTAAGTTCATGTAGGATGCCATTTAGTTTATTTAAGGAAGGCAGAAAACTAGCAAATTGCGTAATAACATCTACTTGACACACATTGTCTTAACTGAAAATTGAATAGAAAGTCATTTCGCATTGTTCTAAACTCGTTAATCTATGTTAAGTGACCACCTACTTATGCGACATGTTACTTCTCCGAGTGCGTGTTTTGAACTGAAAATGATAAATATGACTGATGACCGCATACATATGCAACATGTTACTCCTCTGAGTGCATGTTCTGGACTTAGAATGATAAATATGTCTTATCACCGTCTACATATACATGTTACGCCTCCGAGTGCGCGTACTACACTGACGTGTGGTGGCTCGATGAGAGACTGCCTTCGCTCCGCAATTTGGCGCGCGAACATGGCCGCCGTGCATCGTCCGTCTTATATGAACTGTTTATGAATTTAGCGATAGTTAATAACATTTACCTACTCAGGACATAGCTTAGCTTTGGGGTTTTTTTCTAAATTGTGTTTCACATTGAGTAAATAATTAGTTTTTAAATATTAATAAAAACACGATTGCGTTTTGGTGCGTGACCGGCAGTGCTACAGCCAATCAGCGTACAGTGGCTGTCTCTCGGGGACTTCCCTAGAATTCGGGGGAACTTGCCAGTGCTCTCTCCATGAGAACCCGTGGCGTTTTTCTCACCAACTTTTACCATCTGTCGCCTACTGGTCCTAACCGGCTGCAATGAAGCAATAGCCGGCCGCGGTGACCGAGCGTTCTGTGGCACGCCAGTCATAGTCTGCACGGCCACTACGGTCAGGGGTTCGAATCCCCCCTCGAGCATGGATATTTTTGCAGTCCTTAGTATTAGCTAGTTCATAAGTAGTTTGTAAGGGACTGATGACCCCGTACTTAAGTCCCATAAACTCTACAAACATTTGAAGATTTTTTTTTCAATGAAGCAATACTCCGATCTTAATATGATAGAAGCCAGAAATATTATAAAAGTCAATCAATATATTTCTTCCTTTAACGTGTATCTCGTGAAGCGACCACAGCGGTAAGATCAGAGAGATTAGGGCTGACACAGAAGCATAAAGGCTATCATTTCTCCCGCGAAGCATACGCGCCTTGAATAGGAGGAAGTGAGAATGGTAAGTAAAGTAGCCTCCGTCAACACCGTGAGGTGGCTTGGGTAGTATGAATGTGGATGTAGAGTGACACAGACCGATGTTGTTCGGCCGCGGAGGTGCAGAGTTTCAGAAACTGTCGACGCGTTGCCTCACTCTGCTTACCCAAAGGCTACCGCAGTAGCAGATGACCACTGCTTACAGATTTCAGCAGGGAGGAATCTTGAGAGGAACTCCAATATGCTGAATACTGATCTCCGTTCTGACACAGGACGTCCTGTTTCGATTCAAACTGTACGTAACACGTTGCACAACATACAACTTTACCTCGACGACCATGGTGACTTACAGCTTTGACACGTAGGCACCAGGAACTCGTTACAGATGGCCCCAACAGCTCGCTGCGTTGATTAGTCAGAATTGACATCAAACGCTATTCAGAGATGAGACTCTGATCTGCCTTCTACCAGATAATCGTCGGAGACGTTCTTGGAGGCAGACTGGTCAACCTAGACTTAGACAAATCGTCCAGCGAATGCCACTAGTGGTGGTTTCCTGATATTTTGGGTGGATAATAACGTGGCTATGATGTACAAGGGTGTAGGGTAGCCATATTGTCAGCATTTAAGTAAGGGAATTATCTTATTGGACGACAATCCTTGGGCTTATCGTATACATCTGGATAAAGCGTTAGTTCATGACAATAACATGGCAAGATTAGAATAACCAGTATGTCCTCCAGACTCGAACTCCATCTTACATGCATGGGATACATTGTATTTGGGAGATACAAAACTACAAACAATCTGAGAGATGCACGCCGAATCGATGAATATGAGTGGGAAAATCTGTATCAACAGTCCTTTCATGATGTAGTGGACAGTACGCAACGACAAATAGGGACATGCATCGATGCAAGAGGACGTGTTACTGCATATTAGGGGTACTGGTGTGTGAGGGGGAAGGGGAGCAGAAAATAAGGAAACACAGAAACTTCATAGTACATGTCCGACAAGAATACACACCATATCAATAACTGCATACATGTCCAAACAGGCAATGACAATTTTAATGAGGACGCATTAATACACTCTGTCCGTTCCGGGAATACAATGCAGGCTGCGAGGAAGAGCAACCAGTGGGCAGGGGGCATTGTCATCGTAGTGTGGTACAAGGTCAGAATTTGGGTTGGAGGGGAAGCGTGCCTGGAAAACGTAATTTTTTAAGGCGACCGCGAAATCCGGATTCGAATCCCAGTCCAACAAAATTTTTGAACTTCGCCGTTGAATGTATTTCAGAGCCTCGAAACGGTTTAAATGCTTCAATATTTCGAATTTACTGAATTTAAGGATTTGTCTTCGTTGCAGTGTTGGGTACATTTCAGTAAGGAATTAAGACATACCTAGCTCTGTGCCAAAATGCAATGAAGAGCCTTACCCTTTTTTTTGTATGAATGTTTCTTTAAGCTGGTTTTTCAGCTTTGACAGCTATGAACTAGTACGACCAATCGAAGTTAAATGTAAGCATAGATCTTCGAGTGACTTTCTGCCATTAAAACGTCTCGAGAAACTTTATTATCAGAATTAAGCTCATCAGTCACACTGATCTTCGTAGCTCTTTTGCTTGTTCTTTTCTTAACTGTAAATACTGCGATCCCCTTCCAGCCAAATTTATTAATGAAAATATATTTTTTCTGTTATACTTTATTGTACCCAAGTGAATTTAGAACAATTTTACGGTAAAATTTTACCGTAACATTGTCCTGACCGACCAGAATGTACGCAAAAAGAATCAAAGTTCGTTAACAAGCAAAATTATATTAATGAATGAAGTAGAGGGGTGAAAAACGTCGTCTGCAAGCGCATCTGTGCTTTCTCGTAATTATTCCTTCTTTATTTATTGTATTCTGTAATGTCTGTAAGGGTAATGGGTTTGCAGTCGAAGATTTTCCGAACTCAGTGAAATACAGTCACTAATTGGAGAATTCCTGAGAAACGGGACACAAAAGGCTACGGCTGGGAACCACCGGTGAGCGGGTTTTCTGCAAAACTCCGTGTGAAACGATGCTAAATATTACACAAGCGAACTATTCAGAAACAAAAAGAAAAGTTGATGCCTACTCGTTAATGGTTCAGCCAAATAACAGGAAAAGGACAAAGTGCAGTAAATTCATACAGCAGAATAGTCAGAACAATATTACGTATGTATCATCATACATTTGTTACATAATATTTCTCACCAATGGAAAAATAGTCCATGACGATAAAGTACTGTCATTTGCCACATTTCATTTTGCTGTCATATGTTCAGTTTCATAATATATCATAAGAGCTTAATTCCCGCTGCTTCGCACGCGTAAACTGGGTGGACTGCATTTGCTGTTTCTACTTCTAAATATAAATTTTTACATATTCAGCTTTAAAAATGATTTCCTAATCAAGTATTTATGCAACTTGCCACCCCCTATTGGGGGGAATTCAAAACATACCGAAACATTTGTAGCATCAAAATAGTCTTAGTAGCATCCTTAAAAGATTTTCCCTTATTTCACTCGCTGAATGGTTGAATTTCCAAAAATATCGAAACACGTGTTATTAAATTTCCAATCAAAAATCTAAATCCGAAGTGTTGCATTTCTTGCTTCAAGATTGCCTTAATAGCAGCGTATTTTCAAAACACCGTTCATCCCCTATTTCACCCCCTTAGGACCGGGAATATCGAAAAACCGCTGATGCCTACAGTGTAAGATAAACAATGTCTACAAATTTAAAGTTTCTATCGTGTGTTGATTCACTTTCCAGCGCCGTTTTCTGTCTTTTA
Source organism: Locusta migratoria (assembly GCA_026315105.1). Classification (NCBI taxonomy): domain Eukaryota; kingdom Metazoa; phylum Arthropoda; class Insecta; order Orthoptera; family Acrididae; genus Locusta; species Locusta migratoria. The sequence goes on along the minus strand of CM048748.1, from coordinate 438,167,307 downwards.
GAAACGGATAGAGAACGCGAAATTTCGTTCTCACGCTTTGGAATCTTTCTTGGTAGTTTTACTTTTCAAACTGCAATATGCATTTATTTTTCTTTATTCGTACGCTTCTTGCAGAAAAACATCTGAATAATGTGCATCACTTTTCCTGTATATAACTTCTTTGCTATTATAGTGTCAAAAGAGATCGCTGGTCTTCAGTCCGAATTTAATATAAGCCGATGACTTTCAACCGATATACTTCCATCCTATTATAGTTATTGACACAGAACTGCAATGGTGTACAACGGGAAACTTTGTACTACAACAACACAGAGAGATCGTTGGTCCCTATTGTGTAGTTTTTGCTGTACAGAAGAATTTTTACACCCACACGTAAAATTTTATGTAAGTCGGTTAACTTTCAACTCCCATATCTTCCACCCCATTATCGTTATCAACACTTTACCATCATAGTGCACAACGGGAGACTGAATCCTACTACAACATACAAAGATTATTCGTTTGCGATGTGTAGTTTTAGCTACATAGTGAAATGTAGGTACAAACTCTCCAATTTTCATATATATTAAGATTATTATGCAGTGCTGTAGTCGAGTTGGTATGAAAGGTTCCCACATTGCTGTCTTTGGCTATACGCCTCTGGTTCACGCTTTTAAAAATGAATTTCGTAAACGTGCCTTTGAAAGCACTTCGTCGTGGTTCTATAGAAAGCTACTGATTTCGCCTGCAGCTGTTTTTGCTTTACCGTTCAAAGATGTCAACAGCATAGTTTTCAGGAATATCCTCAATCTGACTGGAATGCAGTAGCGTGTTTTTAGTAGTAAATAAGACATGAATTAAAATGCGGTGCATGATATGACTGTTTTTACCTACCGCAGTGTTAATTTACTGAAACATCCCTTAAGGGCAACAGGCAAGTGAAAGGGGGACCCACAAATTCGTTGTTTATCGTTTATACGATTAGTTTATTTATCTATTATTATTTTTTATGGCAACAGGGATGCTTTTATTGAAACATTTATAGCCCAGTTATAATCATTAACAACGGATTTCCAAAACAATTAAGATAAATACTAACTGTAAACAACAATTTATAAAATTATTTAAACCACTGGGACCAGACACTGAACTGTAAGCACATAGATGTGAATCAGCAACATGCACCTCAAACCAATACACAAATAAATGATCAAGTAAAATATTTAATAACACAGATTATAAAAGAATAACCCAATGATAATAATAGAACAGGAACCTCGAAATCTTCTTGGTTTTGAAAAATTTTTCTTTACTTCATTAGGAGACACAATAAGTCTGCTGGGTGTGAATTTAGCATACAAGTTCTAAACGGGTTCCCCTGGGGAGTCCAGCGTAACCCGAAAGCAACTGGTGAAATACTTAACTGACAGAAAATGGTCAGACCGTTCAGAAGTTAGTTCAAGCAACTTTCCAAATTCGGGATACCCTGGGCACTCTAGCGTAGCAAGAAAGCACGTCACTGTCCCGACCTCCGAACCCATGCCGTGCTTTCCGCGTGGGTGGGGATTCTGAAAAAATTCACGGACTTAAACAGCAGGGTATGCTCTCATGGCTCCACAATAACATGACAACAGTAAGGAAATAAGAAGTATTATAGCCGGTTTTACTAACAATAACGTCAGCACACCCAAGGTAGTCTGCTGTTAAAAATTCACCAAGTGGCACAACAGCATGCAATTAAGTCAACAATATTTCAGGTTTCATAAATAATGTTTAAACAAGAAACACTCAACTTCATGCATCAACTCGCCACCAGTTGCGACCGCCAGGAAATCCTTGGAATCCAATTATCATCACAAATATAACCTGGACCTAATACCAACACCAGCTGGCCAGAAACGTGGGACGTCAGGATCCCTGTTTACCAATGCTCTCCGCTACAAGACAGCTGGACCAACCAGTTCGATCCTCCGCACATCCTGAGGAGAGGCGACCGACCTTTTCGCTTTTGTCCTCATACGTCACTGCCCTCCGCCAGGCTGTCAACATTACAGGGAAGGAAAACGAAGATAACATGCAACCCTAGAAGATCGATCATGGCAAACGCACAGAACTCACTGGCGCCATTGCTCAATCTCCCCCACTCAAACTAAAATACCCCCCCCCCCACCGCAGCCTTTACTTGGCACGCTTAACTTGACTAAGATGGACCCTGTGTTTCCTACCTGTAGGGAGCTCTTTACTAACAAATTAACAGGTCCCAAAATCTTAAGAATCTCACACATCCCTATAAATCGTGACCTAAATATCCCTAGCTTGATATCCCTCATTTGCGCGGAGTAGTTCTTGGTAATTACTCTATCCCCAATCTTCCCATTAAAGGGGCGCCGTCCCTCATTATATCGCCTAGCTTGTAGACGATGGGCCAACTCAATATTTCCTCTGGCCCAATCTCAATTCTCTTTGGCCACCTGAGGGGTGATTGTAGTTGGGAGAAGGTCATTAATGTTCCACAAGTTAGACAGTGGAGAGTTGAGGGAGTAGGCCAACATAAGATCAGCCAGAAAAGTGAGCTATCCCATTTATTTGCCGAGTTACCATGATAGATGATCAAGGCAGCCTTGACGTTACGATTTACCCTCTCTGCCAAGGAAGCCTGGAGGGTAATAGGGGGTGGTGGTTATATGTCGAATGTCATGTCCAAAACAAAACCGCTTGAAGTGCGTACAAACGAAGGCAGGGGCGTTGTCGCTAAGGCCTTGGGAAAGCCAAACCATGAGAAAATACTAGTCAAATGGCATATAGTCACGGGGTACTGATCCCTCAACTCGGAATAAGCCAAATAAAACGAGAAAAGACGTCAAAGACTACTAGGATGTACCGATTTCCTCTCTTGGTACGTGGAAGGGGCCCCACATAATCGATAAAAAGTTTATCCATGGGATTCTGCTCCCTCTCCGATTGTAGGGTACCGGCCGGTAAATGCGAATTGGGCTTGCCCTTCTTGCAGGCCTCACATTGATCAACCAAATGCCGAACATCCTTATACAGTGATGGCCACATTTGTTTGCGCACATGTGCCAGGGTTTTATATAATCCTAAATGGCCACCCAACAAGGAATTATGAAAATAATGAAACACTGTAGATATCAACTCACGCGAGAGAGAGATTCTAATTTGCCCAGACATTGATTTCTTTACAAAAGACCCCTTTGCTCAGGGAAAACCCCGGCACGCACTCACCCGCTAACAACTTGCGCCTAATGGGGCCCCATAAGGAATCCTGATCCTGCTTTGAGCGTAAATCCGCAAACAACTCGGTACCTCAGTATGGACACTGCTCACCACCTGTTGGCGAGGCTCACTCAAGGCCCCGGACTCAGAGCTCTCTTCCTCCTGAAAACATCCGGCTGAGAGCGCCAGCCACCTGATTGTCGAAACCTCTAATGTGATGAACCTTGAATCTGAAAGCCGATATATGGACAGCCCACCTCGCAATTCTTCCAGTCTTCCTTAGGGCCTGAGTGTCCGTTTCTAAGTCGAACTTCCTATGCTCGAGATAGAAACGGAACTTCTCTAGCCTCGCTTTCATAGACCGAGTATTTTAATTCCGCATTGATCAACCTCCTAGATGCAAAGGCAATAGGGCGCCTATTTCCTTGATCCTCCTGCAGAAGCACAACTGCTATACCCCCACTAGATGCGTCAGTCTGGACAATGAAACGCTTATCAAAGTCGGGAATAGCAAGAACAGGTGGATTGGTGATAGCAGACTTAATCGCTTCAAAGGCGAAAATAATTGGTCATACCCATAAACCTGGCTATCCCCTTCTTGTTTCTAGGTCGTCGAAACGTCTTTAGATCTTTAGTTCTTTCCTGAACAATTCTGATTCCATCACCGGACACCAAATGTCCCTGAAAGGAAACTTGATGCCTAGCTAGGGTAATCTTGGAAGGTTTATTCGTCAGACCAGCTGAGCGAAACCTAGCTAACACCTGCTCGATATGGGAAATATGATCCTCAAAAGTGCTGCTGTAAATAACAACATCATCCAGATAATTGTACATGCATATGAACTTTAAATCTCCTAAAATGCGATCCAATAATCGGGACAGAACAGCATCACCCATTGCCAAACCAAAGGGGACATGGTTAAACTCGAACAAATTCTAAACAGTGCAGAAGGCGGTGACATGCTGAGATTCTTCAGTGAGAGGAATTTGGTAATAACCCTGGTTCAAATAAAAAACAGTAAACCAATTGGCCCCTGCGAACCAAGTAAAACAGTTATGAATGTCTGGCAACGGTACTGACTCATGGATGACCTTTTCATTGAGTAATCTGTAATCAACTACCGGTCGATAATCTTTTCCCTGATCCTTAGGCACAAGGAATATAGACGCAGTGTAACGGGAGGTAGGTGGCCTAATGATCCCACTCTTCAACATTCTACTCAACTTTTCTCTGAGGACCTTCATCTTGGGGACTGGCGCACAAATGTATGTTATACTCAATTTATCCAGAAACTCCCAATTTTCCTGAAAAAACATCAGGAAATCTCCGTAATCCGTTAACTAACTGGGCTGCCTGTTTAGGCTCTAGGTGATCTACCTGAAACTTCCCAGCCGCGGTGGAGTAGCCGAGCGGTCTAAAGTGTCACACTGCGGAGCGCGCGGTTGCTCGCCGTGGAGGTTCGAGTCCTCCCTGGGGCATGGGTGTGTGTGTTGCCCTTAGGTTAGTTTACCTAGGTTTAAGTAGTTTGTAAGCTACGGACTGATGACCACGCAGTTTGGTCCGATAGATTTACAAACATTTGATTTTAAAATCCCCATCACCACAATGAAAAACATCGGACTTGTTCGCATAATGACAAGAACAGAGGGTAATGACTTCAACGGGACAAAATTCAAAGTAGAAGGATCTACTGGTATAATCGACCACTAATCCGGTACTTTGAATGAAGTCACACCCCAATATCAAGGTGACAGCTAAATTCTTAACAAGAAGAAGAGTGACTGGCCAGGAAAATCCACAAATGGCTATACTAGTCCGCACCTGACCCACCAGAGGCAACTCTTGCTCATTGACAGCACGACATCTCTGGGAAATAGGGCGGGCGGCAGCCAATTTACACATGTGACCATACTCTGAAAACCAATCGTAATCAAGGATAGAAACAGAACTGCCAGAATCTAACAATCCACAGACTGGTTCTCCCCCAACCCGGGCACACACAAAAGGGAGGGGAGACCTCACAACAGCATGAATACGTTCCCGCCTATGTCTCTGACGGCAATGTACCACTGCCTTTCCCGCCTGGCGTCAACTGCTAGCCCAAGGGGATCTATTGACAGGACACTCGCGCACAAGGTGTTCTTGGGACCCATAACGGAAACAATGTCTGTTACCGCAAGGTCGACGCACCAGGCTCGGCGCATTATTCTGTGGTTCGAAAGCCCTAATGAAAAACTGGAACTCGATTCACGCTGCTCGTCGGAAAAACGCCGAAGCTTCGATTGATTGTAACATCTGGTCCAACTCATGGAAGTTAACTTGCCGGTGAGCAAACATTAAACGGGTTTGATCCTCATGACGCATTCCTTCAATAGTAATAGCAATGGTATCTTTCTCCGAAACAGACATATCAAGGGCCACCACAGCCATACAGACCCTTTCTGCATATTCCCCCAATGTTTGGACCTGCCAATAATACCTCCGTTCAAGTTCATAACGCATATGTGCTGACAACTTTCTAGCTATCATGAGACGCCGAAGGTGTCCTATAGATCCTCGTTCCTTCAGGGAGTCCAAGACCAAGGTGGACAACATCCCCTTAGTCAGCGGATAAAGCAACGAAATTACAACATGATGGGGAATGCGGAAGGCATCTAGGTGAGATTCAAACTTCCTGCACCTGATTAAGACCATCAATAGATAATTCCTTCAAACCATTAAGGAGACACACTACGGGATGCGAGAGCTTAGCAAAATGTACTGCCAAACCCCTTGCCTCCCGACTATCAAGGTCACTACTAAGACTAGCCCGGCTATGGCTCAAAATTTCCTCCTCCACCAGTATGTTCCCACTCTCCAATCCAAGAGACGCAGTTTGAATTTGCAGCTCCTTCAATCGATCAATCAACTGGGTAACCTGCACCTTATCCCCATCCCTTAGCTCAACACGCCCTAGATCAGTGAGACGGTTCCCCAAATGAGCCAGATGTGCCTGAATATGACAAATCTTTTTATGGGTGGGCTGACTCTCCCGCAAAAGGAAACATTCCGTAGTATTTACTCTAATATCCCTGAAATGTACTGAACAGATGTACCTACCTCCCCTGTGACATCAGGAAAGAGTTGAACAGGTTTATCCAGCGCCCCACGCAATCTGGCCGCCAACTCTGGGACACTACCAGTAACAGGCTAGCTACGAATTTTGAATTCCTACTGAATGAACTCCTTCTTAAGATGACTGATTCCAATGCAGTCCCTCGATTCCATATACTACCTGGCCATGTAGAAAAGTCACAAAATTTAAATAGCAAATCTCAACAAGGACTACTCACAAGTAGCAATAAACGATAAACAACGATAAGAAGATGGACAAATCCACCTCCCCCCAGCAGGCAGTAACCACGCTCTGCTGCCAATGAAACATCCCTTAAGGGTAACAGGCTGATAGGGAAACCAGACAAGTGAAAGGGGGACCCACAAATTCGTTGTATATCTTTTATACAATTAGTTTATTTATTTATTATTATAGCCTAGCTGGAAGTTTGCACGGACCATATGGATGTGAATTTAGCACAGAAATTCTAAACAGGTTCCCCAGCGTAACACGAAAGCAACTGGTGAAATACTTAACTGGCAGAAAATGGTCAGACCGTTCAGAAGTTAGTTCAAGCAACTTTCCAAATTCGGGATACCCTGGGCACTCTAGCGTAGCAAGAAAGCACGTCACTGTCCCGACCTCCGAACCAATGCCGTGCTTTCCGCGTGGGTGGGGATTCTGAAAAAATTCACGGACTTAAACAGCAGGGTATGCTCTCATGGCTCCACAATAACATGACAACAGTAAGGAAATAAGAAGTATTATAGCCGGTTTTACTGACAATAACGTCAGCACACCCAAGGTAGTCTGCTGTTAAAAGTTCACCACGTGGCACAACAGCATGCAATTGAGACAACAATATTTCAGATTTCATAAATAATGTTTAAACAAAAAACACTCAACTTCATGCATCAACTCGCCACCAGTTGCGATCGCCAGGAAATCCTTGGAATTTAATTATCATCACAAATATAACCTGGACCTAATACCAACACCAGCTGGCCAGAAACGTGGGACGTCAGCACCCCTGTTTACCAGTGCTCTCCGCTACAAGACAGCTGGACCAACCAGCTCGATGCTCCGCAAATCCCGAGGAGAGGCGACCGACCTTTTCGCTTTTCTCCTCAAACGTCACTGCCCTCCACCAGGCTGTCAACATCGCAGGGAATGAAAACAGAGATAACATGCCGTCCGACAAGATCGATCGTGGCAAACGCACAGAACTCACTGGCGCCACGGCTTATTTACTATGTCATATCTATTGATGTTTGTGTTGCATAATATAATTTTGCAGGTACCGTATATACTCATTGGTATACAGGCTTTATTTACGTTCATCTGTGAAATCTGTTGTATTTATTCCTTCCTTATCTTAGGGCATATCGTTCTTCCCTTTCTGTCCATCGACTTCTACCTTACTATCTGTCCATGTAAGTTTCGTTTCCATGCAGATCATTTGTAGAGAGTAATATTAGCAAACTGTCTGCGACGAATAAATAGTGGATGAACGAAGTCTCGTAATTCACGCATCGCGTGATGGGAAAGTTTATTGTTTACGACATCATATGACCTGAACTTTGTTGTCGTAGGTTCCCCACTGCGATTGGTGTCTCATAGTAAGCAATATGTGTACCAAGTTTCATTGAAATCGGTCCATTATTTTAGGAGTAGATGTGGAAAAAATCGCATGATGTAGCAGTTATTCCGAAATTTCATTATTTATGACGTCATATCTGACATGTGTGTCTTATTATGATGTAAATTCGAAGGTGCATTCAGTGGTATATGTGTCTAATGTCTGCAAAGTGGTGTTAGCAGTAAAGACGTAATAAATCAAAACCTCAAGCACGATGGTGAGGTTTTTCATGAACCAAATTGCTTATGATTTCATATCTCATGAACCATATGTCGAACAGTGATATAATATCTAAGGAACAGTCAGTGGTATGTATGTGTACTGTCTGTGAAGTGTCTGGCGTATAAAATTTACAGTGTAGAAGTAATAACTTCTAACGTCATGCCAAATGCCGTAATTATACACCATGAACATCGGGAAAGTAGTAAGCGATATACTTTTTTCTTTTCATCATTTTGTTGGGGTTGTCAGCGAGAAAAGTTTCGTAAAGATTATAAATTATGTTTACAATTTATTGCCTGCCGCTAACTGCCCTCATTCTCAAATAGTTGACGAATAAAATCACGCTATCACACGCCGCAAGATGGGACAGATATCATTGTTTATGACGTGATATCGTATGAAATATGTATCGTATGTGGATTTTGCAACCACAGCAAATGATTCCTGACCTTAAAGAATATTTGTACCAAATTTGGTTGAAAGATATCCATTAGTTTAAGAGCAGATGTAAAATATTATCACATGATGCTGCCGTTTTTCCCGACTGTCATTGTTTATGACGTCAAATCTCTTTACGTATATGTCGTAGGTGATTCTTACCCCTACAGCGATTGTTGCCTGATAGTAAGGATCATGTGTACCAAGATATGGTTGAAATCGGTCCAGTAGTTTAGGAGTAGATGTGGAACATACATAAATACACACGTGCACAGCTTATTTTATATGATGTAAGTTTATGACAACAGCAAATATTAAATCTTCTGTTCGTTTCCTTGATTCCTTGCTGCGTTTGTTTTCCAGCTGATACTCCAGGAACACTAAACACGTACATTAAATAAATATTTCATTATCAGTTTTCCAGACATTTGAGATAATATCACGATCATGGATCATTTCAGGCGAAGAAAACAGCAAATCAGTTCTTGTCCACCTGTCTGAATTCTAAAATATTTAAATCGAATATATATTTATATTATAATGTGGAATCTCATAGAAGGCAAAATTAGCTATCCGACTTGCCCCGCCCTCTGAAAAACAATCCTGTGTGCGCCGTTGACAGAATTTGTGTGAACCTAATTGTCTTTGTATATGTGTGTGTCAGAGCTTCAGTGATCAATACCATCAATATAAATATACAAAGTATAACTTATATAAACATTATAATTATGTAAATAATATATTTTATGTAAATAATATAATTGATACAAATAATGTAATCTATATAAATGTGACTAAGAATATAAATTCACACCAAGCAAATCAGTATTCAAAGGGTGAGGGGGTTAATCCTGCGTGCGCAGCTGACCATGGATTAATGTTTCTGCTATCAATATTCGCATAACAATTTTTTAAACTGCATGGAATCAATAGCAGTAATTGTTTATAAATAATTTTTTACGCTACCACTTGCGGCCACCCTCAGGCTGCTACGCCAAATGGAGGCTCGCTATCTTTTTGGACAGTATTAGGAGTCTATTCAACAGCTGTTAAACTGGTTTCGTCGATTCCTTCTTAAACAGTTCGCCACCTGTCACAGTCGTCGGTGGTAACAGGTGGAGGCATTGTGTGAGAAGGAATCGTCGAAACCAGTCCAATACTTTCATAACGTCGTGGGAACTACATTATGTTTCGTGGCCTGAAGAAGTCTAGAATGTGAGGTCGAAAATGTTTTGTGAATGAATTATTTGAACATTTACGGACGTTCGCGGACTGTTCGTGGATGATGCTGTCGTTTATCGGTTAGTGAAGTCAACAGAGGATCAAAAGCAACTGCAAAGCGATTTAGACAAAATTTCTCCACGGTGCGAAAATTGGCAATTGACACTAAATAAAGAAAAGTGTGAAGTAATACACATGACCACTAAAATAATATCCGCTGAACTTCTATTATGCGATAAGTCGGTCAAACCTTAAGGTCGTGAATTCTACCAAATACCTAGGAGTTACAATTACGAACAACTTTGAGTGGAGAGAACACATAGAAAATATTGTGTGGAAGGCAAACCAAAGGTTACGTTTCATTGGCAGAATGCTTCGAAGATGCACCAGCTCCACCAAAGAGACTGCCTACATCACACTTGTGCGTCCTCTCCTGGAGTACTGTTGCCCCTTGTGGGACCCTCACCAAGTGGGACTGACGAAAGTCATTGAGAAGTTTGAGAGAAGGGCAGCTCGTTTTGTTCTATCACGTTACGGGGGGAGGGGGGCGAAAGCTTCATGGAAATGTTGCACGAATTGGTGTGGAAATTTTTGTGTCCCGACTTCGTCGCCGCTTTTGTGTCCCAGCCTTGTCGTAGGTGTCGGTGGCCGAGTAGAATGTGACCGACACAGGAATAAAGAGAGCACGCTGGTGCAGGTACGGAGGGGAGCAGCCAGAAACTATAAACACTAGAGTAAATTAGAAAGATATATATTGCACAGAATGTAACAATACTTAACTTTTACATTGTACTGCAGAATGTTGATACATAGTTGTTAGAGGCCTGCCTAGTGCCTGTACGATAGGAAAGTCTTCACTGGTGCCTATCTGATTACGAAGGTCCTAACTGGTTGCTATCTCCGTCCGAAGTGACCGGTGTCTTTCCGTGGTGGCCACGAGCGGAGTTGCAGCAGAGGGCGCTCGTGGCTGTCGTCGTGAGAACGCCGCGCCGTGCGTGCATGGCGGCGCGCGGCGAAAGTAGGTGGCGCGCACTTTGTACTTGTGCGACACCACAACCCTCCCCCCAAAACCGCCGCGCCGTCGTGGCGTAGGGCTGAGGGCCACGGCGACGGCACTGGGAGGAGGGCCTGGGCGGGGGCGTTACTGGTGGGACGGGCGTCGTAGCTGAGGCCGGGATCGAGACGCCGTCCGCGCCCCGGCATCCGCCTTGCGATCCTCCAGGGAACCCACCGAAACCTGGGGAAGGGCGCACCCCCCCGCCCAGAGGGAGCAGGTCATCTTCTGAGGTGCGTGGCCCAGGCGGCGGGGGCACGCACGGTCCCGGAGTCCCTCTCGTTGACGCTGGCAGCTGAGGCAGCGACGGAGGCGAAGGGGCCGACTGCATAGGAGGCGCGTCTACATCCATCGGGAGCTCGTAGCCCGGGGAAGCTGGGCCCGGCGGCGAGCGATGTGGCTGTGGTCCCTGGCGGTGAACTGGGTCTGGAATCAAGAAACCGGAGACAGGATCGCGCGGCCTGTGCAAGCGCAATTGGTTTGCGTGGCGCCGCAGCTCCGACCCTGTGGAAGAACGTACAACATACATATTGCGACCGAGCACGCGCTGAATGATGCCCGGCAACCATGTCTTCTTCATACTAGTAAACACCCTGTACAGCACCGGCGTAGAAACCTGAAAACGCGTAGCGCCATACGAACCGACTCGGTGCGTGGGAGGCTGCAACAGGTGAAGGAGAGTGCGGTGACGACGGTCGTGTAGCAGCTCGGCAGGAGACGGGCCGTCACGTGGCATGCATCGATACGTAGACAGGAAAATTTGAAGAGCTTGCTGCCTGGAGTGCTGACCTTTCATCTTCCCCATGTGAGACTTGAATGTTCGAACGAAACGTTCTGCTTCACCATTGGACTGAGGGTGAAAAGGTGCAGTGGTAATATGCTGAATGACATTCACACGACAAAACTGTTGAAATTCCGCACTAACAAACTGAGGTCCATTGTCACTGACGTTAGTTTCAGGCAAGCCTTCGATGCAAAACACTGATGTTAAGGCACTGATTGTACTAGAAGCTGTCATTGAGTTCATGGCAATCACAAAAGGAAACTTGCTGAAAGCGTCTACAACAATTAACCAGCGCGTATTCCAGAAAGGTCCGGCAAAGTCAATATGTAAACGTTGCCATGGTCCCTTGGGGCGTGGCCAGTCTGAGAAACGCTGTGGAGGAGCCGCCTGATGCTCCGCACAAACTGTACACTGTGATGTCATGCTCTCTATCTGCGCGTCCATACCGACCCAGGTACAATGACGTCTGGCCAGTTGCTTTGTCCTTGATGCAGGAGGCGTAACACTTCTCGTTGCAGGGAACGAGGAACAATCACTCTTGCTTGGTCGTTGTCGGTATGCAACAACAGTACACCCTGACTTAAAGATAATGCATGACGTTGTGCAAAATAACGTCGAACCAGAGGCCGATCAATGTCTTTGGCTCTGGCAGGCCAACCAAAGCGAACAAAACGTGCTACCACACTTAAGTCTGCATCCGCAGCTGTTTCCTGTGCAACCCGACGAGAGTTCAAAGGGAAATCTGCGACAGCGGTAGCATCTCTGGAGTCTATCTGACAACACGCCATTTCCGAAGAATCAAACGACACCTCCTGGCCAACCGGAAGTCGGGAAAGTGTGTCCGCGTTGGCGTGTTTAGTGGTAGGTCGGTACAAAATCTCATACTGATAATTAGACAATATCAAGGACCATCTCTGAAGCTTTTGTGCCGTACGTGGCGGAATTGGCTTTGTGGGTGAGAACAACGACGTGAGAGGCTTGTGGTCTGTCAACAAATAGAATTTTCTGCCATAGAGATAATGATGAAACTTTGTGACGCCGAAAATTATTGCTAAGGCCTCCTTTTCTATCTGACTGTAATTCTGTTGCGTTGGCGTCAGAAGCTTGGACGCGAAGGCAATAGGACGATCGTGACATCCAATACGATGCGACAGAACGGCACCCAGACCGTACGACGAGGCGTCAACTGCTAACACTACAGGCTTCTGTGGGTCAAAGGGAATCAAACATGCATCACTGAGTAGTGCAGACTTTAGTTTGTCAAAGGCAACCTGACAATCTTTAGACCATACAAAAGGAACATTCTTCCTACGTAAGTGATGCAGTGGAGCTGCAATCTGAGAGGCATTGGGAATAAATCTGAAATAATAGTTAAGCTTTCCCATTACTGCTTGCAATTCGTGCACATTCTTAGGAGGAGGCAAGTCTTTGATTGCTCTAAGATGTGTAAGGGATGAATTCCTTGGGCATTAATCACATGGCCTAGGTACTCTATTTCAGTTTGAAAAAACGAACACTTTGCTTTATTACAACGTAGACCTGCCGCAGTCAAAACTTTGAAAAGGCACTCCAGGTTTGCTAAATGTTCTTCAACTGTACGTCCGGATACCACAATATCATCTAAATAGTTCAAGCAACAAGGTACCGAAACTGTCAGCTGTTCCAAAAAACGCTGAAAAATAGCAGGGGCGGAAGAACTGCCAAAGGGTAGGCGTTGAAATTGAAAAAGGCCCATGTGAGTATTAATGACGAAAAACTTTTTTGACTCGTCATCAAGTGGAATCTGTAAGTATGCCTCTGCTAAATCAAACTTAGAAAAGAAACGAGACTGTCCTAATTTGTCCATTAGTTCGTCCGGTCTGGGCAGGGGATAAGTGTCTACAGTTGTTTGACTGTTCACTGTTGATTTGAAGTCCGCACAGAGACGAAGTTTTCCTGACGGCTTGGGTATAATTACTATAGTTGAGGCCCACTGACTCGCAGAAACAGGAGAAATCACCCCACTATCTTGCCAACGTTTAAGTTCTTCGACAACTGTATCACGCAAGGCGATAGGCACTGGTCTAGGTTTACGAAATTTTGGAACTGCAGATTCTTTTAAAGTTACATGTGCCACGAAGTCTTTTGCACAACCTAGTTCCGGCGAAAACAAGTCACTATATTTATCACACAATGCATTGATTTTGTCCTGAGGCACTATTGACGAAATTTGAAGCACATCTCTTTGAATTGATAAACCAAACAAGTCAAAAGCATCGAGTCCAAAAATGTTCTGTGTTGATTTGGCCTGAAGAATTACAAAAGCAACTGTTTTTGTAACACCTTGAAAAGAGGCAGGCAGGCTACACGTTCCTAGCACGGGAATATTTAGACCTGTGTACGCTGTTAGCACTTGCTATGACGGCGACAATTTTGGCGAACCCAGAAGTTCATAAGTGTCTTTATTAATTAATGTAACAGCGGAACCAGTATCAAGCTGAAATTGCACAGTCTTATTTTCTATGGAGAGATTTAAAAAAAGTTTGTGCTTCTGGCGCACGACAGGTGCGCGAATGTGGGCAACGTCTGCTACGGTTTGTTTGCTGCGTATGCGCGGGCCGCGTAGTGAAGTAAGCGGCGCAGACTCGGCACGCAGCGGATTAACAACACTGTCACTAGATCGCACTACCGCCGGATCGGCGTCCGCGCAATGCGAGGCTACTACAGAGTCACTAACTACTGCACTACACTTTTGAGTAGCTACTTGGTGTCTACTGTCACTAGCTACACAGTACTGGGCACTATTACAAGGAGCAGTTGCAGAAGGCACTATTTTCACTACAGGGATGCACTGTTCATAGTCATTTTGCTTGTCCCGAAACCTTTTCCGTTGCACTGTTTTACGCGCTCGTCGGCGCTTGCTACGTGGTGCACTATATAGTTTTGCCATAGGCGCAGAACTACTTTCTTGCAATTGAGATCCAAGGAAAGCACTGTTCAATTCCACAGCCCGTATAACATTTACAGAACGAACCATTCCCGCACCCCGCGAAGCACTGTTTCTAACGGCACCGTTCTTTGAGTTTTTAATTTGCATACACACAGACTGCACATGTCCTGATTTGCCACATTGATAACAGGTTGCGTTGCGACTAGGGCAATGAGCACGCTTGTGGCGAGACACACACTGGGGGCAAGATTTACGTACATTTTTCTGAAAGGAGCGTTGACGCCCGTTATTCAAATCACTGTTTCTAACACGACGGAGCGACCTTTGTGTCGCACTTTTACACTGGCTACTGTTCACTGTCTGTTCAGCACGGCCTGTACTATTGTAAGAATCACTAGTGCTACACTGAGAACTACGGCTAGGAAAGCGTCCGTTACGGCGCACTGAATTTACACTGTGGCTTTGCATTTCTACATCTGCTAAGTCAAAAGTATCATGCGCTTCTATAAGCTGCAGTACACTGTCTAATGAAGGGTCTGACTGTTTTAGAATTGCTGCCCTAATTCGGGGGTCCTATGTTCTGCGTAATTGCATCTCTTAACATAACGTCACTATATGAAAGTCCACAAGAGCAAATAAATTTACATTGGCGGGTTAAGCCCTTCAGTTCCGTAATCCACTCTTGGTGTGACTGCTGCGGTAATTTTTTTAGTCTGAAAAATCGGTACCGAGCACCGGCTACGAGAACTTTTTTCTCATAATGAGCATTTAGTGCCTCTACTATTTCTTCAAAGTCTACATCACGAGGAAATGCGTTGGGGAAAAGTTTTTTCAGTAACACGAAGGTGTTAGTGCCCACCACAGATAATAGCAGATGCTTCACGAGCGGAGTTGCAGCAGAGGGCGCTCGTGGCTGACGTCGTGAGAACGCCGCGCCGTGTGTGCATGGCGGCGCGCGGTGAAAGTAGGTGGCGCGCACTTTGTACTTGTGCGACACCACAGAAATCATTAAAAGAAAGACGTTATTCATTGCGGCCTGATCTGTTTGCGAAGTTTCAGTCACCGAGGTTTACTTCTGAATGTGAAAATATTTTGCTACCACCCACCTACTTAGGGAGACATGACCATCCCAATAAAATAAGAGAAATCAGATCGAAAACGGAACGATTTAGGTGTTCTTTCTTCCCGTGCGCTATTAGAGAATGGAACGGTAGAGAAAAGTTATGAAAGTGGTTAATGAACCCTCTGCCAGGCACTTAAATGTGATTTGCAGAGTATATATGTAGATGTAAATGTAGATGTAGATGGTTGAATTATGACCAGCCTCAGACGACGCTCATATTAAGGATGGATCCATTGCCACAGTTCGAAAGATTAAGTTTAATGTCTGTATAAACGAACAGATTTTGGATGACACAAGGCAGCAAAGAGTAACAGAGACTTTATACACTGTTGCCAATAAAAACCAGTTTAAATCATCTACAACATGATCTTCATCACCAGCGGTGCACTTACAAGGAAAGTACTTGGGCTCGAACAAACACATATACACCAAAATCGTATGAGAGTTAATGTAAAGATCCCTTATTGCACTAGTGATACTCCCGCATCTGCAAAACTCTGCAGTCGTCCGTTAGAGACCTCTGCGTGTGCCTTGCCACATTGCACTTTGACCTGGCGGTTCTCCAGTAGGGACGGTGCAGTGTGCCTCCGAAGTTGCGTTTGCGTTTGCACGTAATTTGTGTGGTGAAGCGTCAGATGGGGCGGCGATCGGTAATCAATCCTGCTAATGTATTGCGATTAGTTGAGATGAAGTTATGAAGAACCCTTATTCGTGAAGATGGTATTAGTGTAGAAGATGAATCTTTCGCATGCTTTCCCGTATCTGTTATGGTACAGAAATATGAGCATAAGTTAGATACTGTTGTAACACTAACACATAATGATGGTATTAGGGATGATAATGACGAACAACTCATTGCATGCGGTAGTGCGGGAAGAGGCGATGGAGGCAGTGGCAGTGAATACCAACAGTCTTCCGAGAAGAAGGTTGAATTTGCAACTGTCATCACGGCTTTTGATGACAGTACGCTAGGGAACATATATGGTGATTATTACATAAGTTATAGTTAAGATACCTGCATTACGTATGGCGTCTACAATTACATTTACAGTGCTATCTAGAGCATGATTGCGAAGTTTTGCATAAAATCGACACCTACCAGCACACTGAGGTGTAA
This sequence comes from Locusta migratoria, assembly GCA_026315105.1. Lineage (NCBI taxonomy): Eukaryota > Metazoa > Arthropoda > Insecta > Orthoptera > Acrididae > Locusta > Locusta migratoria. The sequence continues at coordinate 438,150,472 of CM048748.1, read as the reverse complement.
ATAGAGATCCTGTAAGATAACGTTCATACATATGTATTTGTTCGAGCCCAAATACTTTCCTTGTTAATGCAACGCTAGATGTCTTACCGAACCACCGATCCACTCTCTCATCTCTTTATTTTCATTTCTGGGGGTTACTGAAAGCCCTGGTGTACAAGAAACCAGTTACGTCCTTGTGGTAAGAATACAGGTAGATCAAAGACAGGAATCATTTTCTTTATTTGAATGTACAAAAATCAGTCACAATGAGACAGAAACATCATAAATTACTCAATAAATTACTAGTCATATGCAAAGACGTGGCAGTTGGAAGCGTATGTAGCGGACTCGCAAAGGGAGTTATCGAAACTGTCCTGTGACATGGGTGGTCCGGTAGTTGCCGTGTAAAACGCGCAGTTGTCAGGGGCTACTGGAAATCGCCCGGGTAGTAGGCGAATATCGGCCTGAACACCATGGTCTCGGCGCCCTCCATGTCGGCGGCGTTAGAGCGTGCCTCCCGGACGCCTTCTGTCACTTGGGCGACCGTCACCTCTGAGGTCGTGTCGGGCTGTGTCGCTTCAGACGCCTCGTCAGTCGAGCCACTGTCGTCCTGACTGGAGGCAGTGGGATCGCCAGCTGTTTTCTCTCCAGCAGCAACACTGCCCGTGGAGTCCTCGACAGTCTCCTCGACCGTGGAGTCGCCGCTGGCTGCTGTTACTGCTGAGTCGCCGCTGGCTTCGGTTGCTGCTGGCCCGCCACTGCCTGAGGTTTCTGCTGCGTCGCCGCCGTCCTCAGCAGCAGGCGTCGCTGTACCGGCTGGGTCGTCTCCGCCGTCGCCAGCCACCTCGGTCGTGTCCACTGCAGGAGTGGCAGCTGACGAGTCGACCTCTTCTCCCGGTGTTGACGTTTCGGACTCGGCCACAGGCAGCGCCGTCAGACACTCCGCCGCCACAAGCAGTACCAGCAGGGTTGCGCACTGTAGGGACAGACAAGAAACAATTTATACTAACACAGTAACCGTTAGCGACAGGGGAAGGATCGTTTCACACCAGCGTACGTGTCTCTTGCTATGTCTTACGATCACGTCGCACACATACCTCATAATGTAATCAAATTAAGTAATTTAGGAACTATGTTGATATTGTGGTCTTCAGTCCGTAGACTGGTTTGATGCAGCTCTCCACGCTACCCTGTCCTCTCTTCATCTGAGAATACGTTCGGCAACCTACATCCTTTTGAACCTGCTTACTATATTCGTCCCTCGGTCTCCCTCTACGATTTTTACCACACATGCTTCCTTCTGAAGCTAAAATGACAATTCCTTGATGTCTCAGAATGTATCCCACCAATCTATCCCTTCTCTTTGTCAGGATTTGCCAGACACTCCTTTTCTCCCCGATTCGGTTAAGCAGCTCCTTATTAGTTACGTGATCTACCCATCTAATTTTCATCATTCGTCTGTAGCACCACATTTTTATCTGAACTCCTTATCGTCACTGTCTGCAATGCTACAATCCAGACAAATGCTTCAGAAAGGACTTTCTGACATTTAAATTAATATTGGATGTTAACAAGTTTCGCTTCTTTAGAAACGCTTTTCTTCCCATAGCAATTCTGCATTTAGTTTCTTCTTTACTTCGACCATCAGAAGTTATCTCGCTACCCAAATAACAAAATTCATCTACTACTTTTATTGTCTCATTACCTAATCTAATTCCTTCAGCATCGCCTAATTTTCTAACATTGCAATTCATTACCTTCGTTTTACTCTTGTTTCTATCTTTCAAGACACTGTCCATTCCATTCAATTGCTCTTCCAGATCTTTTGCGGTCTCTGACAATTACTATGTCATCGGCAAACCGCAAGGTTTTTATTTCTTCTCCCTGCACTTTAATGCCCTCTCCAAATTTCTCCTTCCATTCCTTCACTGCCTGCTCAATGTGCAGATTGAGAAACATTGGGGAAAGGCTACAACCCTGCCTTACTCCATTCCCAACCTCTGCGTCCCTTTCTTGCCCTTCTACTCTAATAACCGCTATCTGGTTTTTGTATAGGTTGAATATAACTCCTCGTTTCCTATATTTTACCCCTGATGCCTCCAGAATTTAGAAGAGTGTATTCCAGTCGACATTGTCAAAAGGCACAATACGTGATACGAATTATTTGCGAAAAACCGGTAACATCCGACCTCGAGAAGATCACTTTAGGTATAGGACAAGTGTATGATTAGGAGTGGCAATATTGACATAAGGACGTATCTTACAAGATAGGTTAACCAAAAAGAAGCCTACGTTTTCAGTTTTTGTAAATTTGGAGAAAACGTTTGAGCAGTTGACAATTATTATTACGTAAGCACCACCTACGACAAATAATTTAGGAGATACGACGCATATGGTGCTCGAAAGAGATGTGGCGAATATGTTGCATGAAATTCAACAAAACTTCCAGTTTTATTTCCATCTCGATTAAATTTCGCACTTTGAGGTTAAAAAATAATGCGACTATCTATCTAAAATTTCGTATGTTGGAAATCGGAGGGTACTTCACATATGGACCCTTACGAAATCTACAATTTTAAACAAATCCTGGTGAAATTTCGCACAACAAACCTTCAAAGCAACAGAAAAGTTGCTGCATACATCAGCCAGCGCGGATAGGGCCGCGCTGCCTGCGGCGACATGTTACGGATTGAGCAGCAGCACCCGTCGGAGGTTGCATCCCTGTGTGTGTGCGTGTCTTTGTGTGTGTATGTGTGTATTGTTCTTAGCATAACTCTCTTTACCCTCGGTTGCTCGCGCGGAGTACAAATGTGCTCCACTGTCATTCTAAACGTTATTTTCTCATTGTTGGTAACATTGGCGGGCCTGAAATTCTCAGAATCTGTCGTTCATGTTCAAACCTGAACCTGTGGAAAGTGACGCATGAAAATCTCTAGGGATCTTCTCGTAGGAAAGTTTTTGTTGACGTGTTTAGAGCACAAATGTACACTGCGCGAGTATCCATGCCTACATTTTTATGGTTACCCGCGCGGAGAACAAATGTACTCCATTGTCGTTCTAAACTGTGTTTTCTTATTGTTGGCAAGAGTGGCGTGGCTATAATTCTCAGAATGTGACGTTCATGTTCTATCCTGTACCTGCAGTAAGTGGCGTGCGCCGTCCTGCACAGATCTTCTCATAGGAAAGTACCAGCACATATCTTATATGGCAAGTAAAAATTTTAATTTCCATGATATTTGAAATACGTTTGAATTGCTATTGTAGTATTAATTTATCGTTATTATTTAGGTACAATGTCAGATCGCACTTCTGATGAAAGGATTTGGATGCAATGGCTAAAGGAAGAACATTCGACAACTACCGTTGTTTGTAAGAATTTTACGTGATTTCTTATTATACATTTCTACTGTGATTACTTTTTTTGAATATTATGAGCTTCTTCATTAAAGCTATTTTGAATGTTTTAATTAGTTCTTGTGTAATGTTGTGTTATGTTGTGAAACTTCGCAAACAGATCACGCCACTTTCTTTTAATGATTTCCACCCCAACTCTTGCAACATTTCCGTGACGCTTTCCCCCCCGTAACGTGATAAAGCAAAACGAGCTGCCCTTCTCTGAACCTTCTCAATGTCTTCCGTCAGTCCCACCTGGTGAGGGTCCCACAAGGGGCAACAGTACTCCAGGAGAGGACGCACAAGTGTGATGTAGGCAGTCTCTTTGGTGGAGCTAGTGCATCTTCGAAGCGTTCTGCCGATGAAACGTAACCTTTGGTTATGTTTTAAAATTTTTGATCGAATTATTGTTTTTCTTAGGTCAGGTATTTCATACACAACACAGACGTTTTATTACTTGGGACGTTATTTTGTTGATAACTGTCGGATCAATAATGCGTACATAATCTTCGCCACAATACGAAAGACAAAACAATCTACTCATGAAATAAAATAACATGAACAACACTCTCGCTAACACTGAAAGCCACGCACAGACGGCAACGTAACACAACCTCCAAGACAGATAGATTAATGCCTCAGAAGTGGCAACACGCCGTACCAAGCGGCAAAATGTACTAGAACCACGATGTTCATAAAAAACAATGTGACTTTAAGGATTGTTACACAAAATACGGTATAAATCACCGTTTAACATGTTGTTTTTGTTGTTGAGGAACAACGCTGAAAATGAAAGCAGGAATGCCTAGTGGATAAATGCAAGACCATAGAAGAATATATGACTAGGGAAAGGATGGGAACAGAAGAGACATTTGGAGACAATAAGATTTGCTGTATGAATATCAAAGACTTAGATGGAGAAAGTAGAAAGCGAAGAGTGGAAAGCTGGAGGATATATGAAATATTGACGGTACTTCTGTTTTTTGAGAGCTTCATTCTTGCGTCGTTTGAATTTCTTTTTTAAAGGGCTAAAGGGCTGTAGTTGAAACAAGACTGTACGTCTTTGGTACAAAAGTAATTAAGTTGGTAGTAGCTTAATACTACACGCCAAAGATATACAGACGTGTAATGACAGCATTGGCTCGTCTCGCGGAGATCATTGTTTAGCCAGAGACAAACAGGCAATTTTGGGTGTCGTAAAGAGTAGTCGTCTGATCTGCAATAGTGGCAGACACAACACTTCAGGTCGGGAGAGCAGACTCTGATATTATCTGTTCCAGCTATAAAATAAGGTAAAAGAACAGTTTTGTAATTTTGTACCAATTTTTGGTATTAAAAAACCACCTTCCACCGAGTACGTTACTTATTATTGTAATAAAAGGTATTTTGAATCAGCAAATTTGGATTGACAGTGTAAAGAGGTTTGACTAGGATTGCCAGTTATGTATAAGTCTGTATAACAATACTTTGAATCTAAGAAACTGCATGGTTTCAAAGTTCCATAGCAAGAAGTGAGTTTTCCATTGTGCAGACATAGTATTATAATGTGATTTGTGAGAAAGCAGGATTTTTTCCGCATAGATTTCCACTGTTTACAACAGTCACAGTATTGGAAAAGTTACCATTTTATTATTTGAATGAGTTTAAGTTACAAGTTTTTCAGATGGGTTAATTAAGAATAAATTGGTAAACGTTGAAGTTTCGGAAAACAGTGAAATTTGGTTAGAAACATTTCTTATGGATTTACCGTCATCAAAATGCAGTGACAGTATTCACATTAGGCTTGCGCATAATAGTTCGCGGCTCTGCCACGAACTAGTTCATTCTTTTAGTTCGTCCGCTCCCAGTGACGAATGAGCGGCGTTGTCTGCGCATGCAGGTGGAGGGAGAAGTTCCCCCACCTAGCTGTTTCATGGGCTTTCTGCGTGAGCCGCTAACGATATCACGCAAACCAAAAGAAACAGTTTGTGGATAATTTGTCGCGTTTAAGTTTAGAGTTATCTCTATATCTTGGCATTATGGAATTTATTAGTCAGATATTGTAGAGTGCAGAATACTTCAAAACATAAATTTTGTAGCACTGAACTATGTAATCTAGCAGGCAGACGCTCAACTCAAAATCGCTTTCATCAGCAGAAGGCAAACACGTGATTTTTAATTCTGCTGCGCGCCCCTCGCTATTGCCTGTCGGTCTTCGAAAAATAATCCAACGAACTAAGAAGCAAGATACGTTTGGCATAATAGTTTGTGACCGGTAACGCATGTTTTAGTTCGCGACCGATCGCGCATATCTTAGTTTGCGATCGGTAGCTCTCCTTTTAGTTCATAGCTCGGCCGCGAAGTAGGTGGCTCTTTTTAGTTCGTCCGCTCTTTTTGGCCGAGTGGACTGAGGCGCTCCAGTCACGGTCTGCTCGGCCACAACGGTCGGGGGTTCGAATCCCCCGTCGGGCATGGATATTTGCGCCGTCCTAGTTCGTAAGTAGTTCATAAGTAGTTTGTAAGCTTAGGGACTGATGACCCCGTAGTTAAGTCCCATAAGATTTACAAACATTTGATTTTTTTCCGCTCATTTTGGCTTTTGCTACCGCTACTAAAAGAGCTCTTTCTTTTGTTATGGAAGCTTTTTTATGCAATGATCAGTGTGGCCCATGCGTGAGGTATTACCCGTATTTTTGAAAAATTAGACATCAAATACTTAAGCAAATAAACCATATATTTACACGAATGGGTGATACAATGATATTCAACTACTGTGCAAACAGAGTACTCGTAGTATTTTATTTTTAAAATGGATTTATTTAATAGGTCATTGAAGGAACATTACCTACAAATCACGCGATGCTGCGCGCTCTCGCGTTCTTTCGCTATTCCCCGTCAGTCTTCGGTAAAGGAGCGGACGAACTAAGAGGCGAGGGATCTGCGAACTAGTTCGCGTAGTTCGCCTGTGGGATCGCTCTTCCGAACTAGTTCGTTGGCGAACTACATAAGACTATAGGCGGGATTTTAGAGAGTAAAAGAGCACCTTGTGTATTCTTTTAAATTAAATTGCGTTCCTCTCCGAAACCACGTGACCGGCAAGAAGCAGAATTTTATGACAAGACGCTGACCTCACTTGACCTTGAGCAGCTACGGGAGCAATAGGTCGAGTTTAACCTCGCCTTTATACGCTTACAGGCAACGCTATTATTACTACAGTGAAAACAATCTCGACGTTTCTAAAAGCCATAGAAATTAAATTCTGATTACATGTATTCACATGGTATTTCGTAGTTTATTTGCATATATGAAAACTGTTCCAATAACAGGAGGTTAGACACAGTTATATTTCTAGCATTATTAAATATTTTATCAGAGCACAAATATATATAATAATAACAGTACACCACATCGATATTTTAAACAACAGTTCACATAATTCTTTACAATAGGTTTCAGCACAAAGCAACATTATATTGAAAATGTTTCTATAATATTCCGTCGGTACTTGGAGAAACAAAGACATATTCAAAACTTAAATACCTAGTGTTTTTGTTCCACAATATTTTTAATTGTTTGTTACATATACAAAGTTTTTTTTTTTATCTGTGAATTTCTTATGACTATGAATCGATACTACAGAACAAGGGTACTATAAAAAAAACGGGTTCAAATGAATACATCTTAGGCTAGAATTGTATTAAAATATTAAAACTGTGGGATTGTTTGAAAAAGTATTGTCAGATAGGTGATGGGAGAAACAAAACTTTGATTTGTTATGACTAAGAATCAATACGACCTAACATAGATAATGTAAAATACGAATGGGGTCCGAATGAATACACTTTAGGTTAAAAATATTCAGATGTTTGTATAGGTTGTGGGACTTAACAGCGGCATCATCAGTCCCTAAAGTTACAAACTACTTATTAACTAGCTTATACTAAAGACGGCACAAACATGGATGCCCGAGGGGGGATTCGAACCCCGGACGGGGAACGGCCTCGCGCATCGTAGCATAGCGCCTGAATGCGCTCGACCGCTCCGCCACGGCTCACTTTATGTTTTAAATATTGGATATGTCCAAGTGACTGATAGGTAATTATACAAGCAAACTTTAAATCTCAGAGAAACATTGCAGAGTGGGGGGAGGAATTATGGCAAGGGGTGAGAAACGAATATAACTGTTGGTATGGAACACATATGGCAAAATTATTTACACACAGTGAGGACAAAATTAATAAGTTGACATTATTTTAATAAAGGTGAATTATGGAACTGGGTCTGGTCATAAGGCACTAGATCAGGATTCTTGGACTGGTGTTTGTTAGTGCCCAGAATTTACCACGGTGTGAGTTTTCTGCCCTTCTTTCCATTATGGAGATATCACATTTCATAACATTCAGAGCGTGGTCAGCAAATGCGGAATCTTTCTTTTTCAATCTCCAGCTCCTTTCGTGCTCAGATAGTCTAGTGGCTATGGCCTCACCTGACTGACTTACATAATTGTAAGAGTGTATTGTATGAAATTACCTGTAATCTTTGTCTCAAATTGTATGCAGCTCAGTCAGGTGGGGCTGTAGGCACTAGAGAGCTGGAGATCGTAATGACTGATACAGCGGCGCCCTTTGGCGCCACTCTCGTCGCACTATCGAAAGCAGCCGCCGTGCGATCTATCGACATATACAGCTTTCTGCAGCCGACGTGCGATCTATCGACATATACGGCTTCCCGCAGCCGCCGTGCGATCTATCGACATATACGGCTTCCCGCAGCGGCCGTGCGATCTATCGACATATACAGCTTTCTGCAGCCGACGTGCGATCTATCGACATATACGGCTTCCCGCAGCCGCCGTGCGATCTATCGACATATACGGCTTCCCGCAGCGGCCGTGCGATCTATCGACATATACAGCTTTCTGCAGCCGACGTGCGATCTATTGACATATACGGCTTCCTGCAGCCGCCGTTGCGATCTATAGACATATACGGCTTCCCGCAGCCGCCGTGCGATCTATCGACATATACGGCTTCCCGCAGCCGCCGTGCGATCTATCGACATATACGGCTTCCCGCAGCCGCCGTGCGATCTATCGACATATACAGCTTTCTGCAGCCGACGTGCGATCTATTGACATATACAGCTTCCTGCAGCCGCCGTGCGATCTATCGACATATACGGCTTCCCGCAGCCGCCGTGCGATATATCGACATATACGGCTTCCGCAGCCGCCGTACGATCTATCGACATATACGGCTGCCTGCAGCCGCCGTGCGATCTATCGACATATACGGCTTCCCGCAGCCGCCGTGCGATCTATCGACATATACGGCATCCCGCAGCGGCCGCGTGACGTCGCGAGGTGCCGATCACGTGCCCGCGCTGTCGCAGCATTTACAGCGCGCATACAGTAGCAGAGTATGATACGGATGGTGGAGTTGCACATGGACCATATCTACAGCAGACTCTCCGACATTTCACAGCGTACGACATTAATGGAGTGAGTAACTAACTTTATTTACTTGCTTGGTTACGCAGTGACGTTTACGCCGCCCTCAGAAAACTGTTCCCTGTATCACAACCCGATTTGTGCAAATTCGACATTATTCAAGCCTTTTCAAGATAACATGCTGCACAAATACATATTGCAATGGCCCGTTTGAAGGTTATCAGGCCGGCCGCGGTGGCCGAGGGGACTGAGGCGCTCCAGTCACGGTCTGCACGGCCACTGCGGTCGGGGGTTCGAATCCCCCCTCGGGCATGGATATTTGTGCCGTCCTTAGTGTTAGGTAGTTCATAAGTAGTTTGTAAGTTTAGGGACTGACGACCCCGTAGTCAAGACCCATTAAAAAAAGAAAAAAAATGGTTATCAGATGTGCAAAACGTCCTGAGCAGTCTTATAAACAGTCTCTACGAGACTTGAGCGGATAGACAAGGTTTTGTAAGTTTTAATGTTGGTGTGGACATTCTTACGCTGATGTCATGTTACATGATGCAGTGACTCAAAATGTCATGGAAGAACCTCATCATAAGACCTTACATGAGACGAGGTTCTATTTATTTTAGAGCAGTGTGAGACTTTTTAATCAACTGTTGTAGATATGTAGTTGTTCGCTACATCACAGCGGCCCAGTACAGTCAAGCGCTGTCGGTCCCAATTTCCACGCCGCTCGCTAGAAAGAAACAAGACGCGTACGCGTGCAAACAGAGTCAGAAACAAACTTTCTGTGCACTCCAAGCACAAATGCAAAGCTTAAGTCTTGTCCTCGGTGTTTCGTATAGCACGAACGTCGATCGTGTCCGCAGAAGTCAGCATTATGTTATTTTCGCCATAAGATAGGACATATTCAGTAAGTCTGTCAGCAGAAACGTAGAGCTCACGCACATTCTGGGCACGATCAGACGTTTGAGAAAATGCAGATTAATTTGATTTATTCACACGTGCTCTCTCGCCCATAGAAAACTTCCTACTTACCACAATTCAAATTCGCGTAGAAAGGTTAGTTTGTGCAAAACACTTCTAGTGCTTTGTGTGATGATTCCGCTGTGAAAGTTTCAAAAGTTGCTGACCACTCGAAAATTATTCGGCAATCTAACAAACTGTTCATTCCTCTGCAAGTAAATGGCCGTGAATTGCAATTTCAATTAGATACCGGTGCCTCTTTGACATTAATTATCCAAAAGACATACAAATTAATTGGTGCTCCGCCGTTACAAAATTCAAATCGTCACGTGACTACTTATGATGGTCCACGATTAGACATGTTAAACAAATGTTTTGAATACCGAGATAACATGCTGCACAAATCATATTGCAATGGTCCGTTTGAAGGTTATCAGGCCGACCGCGGTGGCCGAGGGGATTGAGGCGCTCCAGTCACGGTCTGCACGGTCACTACGGTCAGGGGTTCGAATCCCCCCTCGGGCATGGATATTTGTGCCCTCCTTAGTATTAGCTAGTTCATAAGTAGTTCGTAAGTTTAGGTACTGATGACCACGTAGTTAAGTCCCATAACCTCTACAAACATTTGGACGATGCACGGCGGCCATGTTTGCGCGCCAAATTGCGGAGCGAAGGCAGTCTTTCATCGAGCCACCATACGTCAGTGTAGTACGCGCACTCGAAGGCGTAACATGTATATGTAGACGGTGATAAGACATATTTATCATTCTAAGTCCAGAACATGCACTCAGAGGAGTAACATGTTGCATATGTATGCGGTCATCAGTCATATTTATCATTTTCAGTTCAAAACACACACTCGGAGGAGTAACATGTCGCATAAGTAGGTGGTCACTTAACATAGATTAACGAGTTTAAAACAATGCGAAATGACTTTATATTTAATTTTCAGTTAAGACAATGTGTGTCAAGTAGATGTTATTACGCAGTTTGCTAGTTTTCTGCCTTCCTTAAATAAACTAAATGGCATCCTACATGAACTTAAGTATTATTTCGCAATCGGATCAGTTCCTGCCAACAGTTAAACAATTTCAGCCACAATGAAGAACTCTGACCTGCTTGCTATCATCTGCGTGGGGACATCTACAGAAGACGTCAGGTTGGTGAACTTGAAGAGTTTCTACTCTTCAGACAGTGCAGCGGGGAGTAACTACAACCCTCGCGTATACTGTAATTGCGGTACAAACGCAAAGTGTTGTGCGTCATCCATGGCAACATGGAGGAGGAAAGAAAATGATATTGGACCGGTTTATCACAACCCCTATAGACAATTTTTTCCCGTTGTACTCTTCATGAGACGTTTGGTCTTGGAACTTTGAGAAAAGCGCGTACCGCGATACAGGATGCCTCTCTTGCAGCGTTTGCTACTGGAGTTTCATAATCATCCCTGTGACGCCTTGGCGCTAACTAAACGAGTCCGTAACAAAGCGTGCTGCTCTCCGTTGGATCTCCTCTCTCTCTCTTCTGTTAGCTCTACCTCGTACGCATCCCACAATGATGAGCATTCAGACGACAGCCGAACGTGAGTTTTGTAACCCACTTCCTATGTTGACCAACTACAGTTCCTGAGGATTCTTCCAATGTAACTCAATGTAGCATCTGCCTGATATACGACTGACTTTATACGGTTTTTCCATCTCAGATCGCCCTTTATGTTTACTTCCAGATATTTTATGAAAGTGACTGTAACTGCTTCCAGAGTATGTCGCGCTATTGTATAGTTATATAATAAAGGATCTCTCTTTATATATAAACGCAGCACTGAACACTTGTTTATGTCGAAGCTCAATTGCCACTCACCACACCATGCGTCAATATGCTGCAGATCCATCGGTATTTCACCACCCACTTCCAGTAGTGCAACTTCTCGATAAACACCAGCATTATGCGCAAAAAGCCTCGTTGAACTTGCGTTGTTATCTACGAGGTCATTTCTGTATATTGTGAAAGACAACGATCCTATAACACTGGGGCACGCCAGAGATCACTTAAACATCTGAACACTGCTCTACATTCAGAAAACGCCATCGAATGCCTTGCGGAGATCAATAAATATGGTGTCTACCTGGGACTCTGCATAAGCTGCCCAGTTGTGCTTTATATGATCGTTGCTTTCGAAAAGCATGTTGATTCCTACAAAGGAGATAAATGATCTTCAGACATGAACTTATAATGTGTTCCAAAATTCTGATACTGACCGAAATTAGGGATATAGACCTACAGTTTGGTCATCTGATCGACGACTCTTATTGTAAACGGGAGTAACCTGCCCCCTCTTCCAATTCTTGAGAACAATTCGTTCCTCTGCAGAGACATACGGTATACCGCTTACACTCTGTGTAATATCGAACTGGTATCCCATCAGGCCCAGTAGCCTGTTCTGTGTTGAGCTATTTCAATTGCTTCTCAATCCCTCTGAAACTTATTTCAACCATTTTATAGTTATGGGAGTTGCTACAGTTCAGTCTTCCTCTGCGAAACACCTTTGCAAAAGGACCTTTAATATTTCGGCCTTTTGTTAAACAAACTATTGTTAGTCTGCAAGACTTTGGGTACATTAAAATTTGCGGTGAAGTTCTCTTTGTTTTCGTAAGAGTTTCCACACTCGTTTGGGACCATAATGGATCTTTCCCATCTCTCATAATTATCTAACGCGTATTGTACAGTACCCTTCCACATCATCCTAAGTTATTCAACACTTCCAGTTTTTGAGATGAAACTATCGTGTTGAGCAACCAAGTACTCTCAAATCGGACCCATTTCGCTTTTGCTAAGTAATAACATCCTCGTCCTTTCTTGATATTTAGATTTGAAGAAGTATCCATTGATGGTTAAATGGCCTTATGATTGTTGATACCCTGTTCTACGCTGAATCGAAAAATTCGTGTGTATTTGCCATCAGCATGTGGAACACATTATCTCCACGAGTCGGCTCTCCATTTAACAGTTCACTTGAGAACAATGATACTCGATTCTCTGTCCTTACCACTTGTCTAAAACACGTTTGTCTCGTAGCCTATACCCGGCAAGTTAAAATATCCACATAGAACTCAGGAAACCTATGGGAAATATTTTCCACGATTTGTCTCACGTATCTGCTACTACTGCTACTGAGTTAGGTGGTCTATAAAACTTCGAAAGACCACCTTTGAGCCACTTTTCACGCTGACTTTCACCCAAATTATTTCACATTCCGAATCTGAACTGATTTCTCTCTAACACAATCGTGTTTTTTATCTCCCACTTCAGTGTTCAGTTTATCTCTTGCGGAATAAGTTCAAGTTTGAGTTTATGATCTCATTAGTATTGCGATCTGGTTTGAGCCATCTTTTCACTACCTGTACTATGTGGGCATTGTGACTGTCTGAAGACGAGAGCAGTTCTGGGAACTTTCCATAGACGATCCTACAGTTTACTGTTAATATAATAATATTTTCTTTCTCTGATATATTCCGCAGAGTGCTGCATTGACTGGAATCCGTAAGTGTCGTACAGGGCCAGTGGGAGGACTTCACTAACCAAAAAAACTCCACATGTGCACTCCACACGTACTCTGCTGCGCTGCATGTAGTGCACGCCTGACCTATTCAGGGCGATCCTACATTTCTGAACCCAATAGCAAAGGTCGAGAAATTTGCACCCAAGGAGACGAAAGAATCATCTGAGCCTATGACTGTTTAAGCTTTCCACAGGCTTCCCACCCAGATGATCACAATCGGTTCGGGGAGAGTTGCAGGAAATCTAGAGCTCCGGTTACACCCCGCGCGCAACGCTAGCTTTTTTCACCAAATCTGGCAGCTGCCTGAAGTAGCTGAGGGTGCCGTCTGAACACAAGCCGCAGGAGTAATTGGTGCTGACATGAACAACGATCTGTAGCTGGATGGGCCCAGGACTCTCTATCGCCGCCGGGAGAGCCACCTCCACATCAGGGATGACACCACCCTGTAAGCAAACAGAGTGCACACTGAAATTATTTCCCGACCTTCACCTTATTTGCCTAAAGGGCTCAATCAGCCGCCTAACGTTGGACTTCCCAATAACTAATAAGCCCACATTCTCCGTCTGTGCGTTCCTATCGGTAGGGCTGGCCACCGCCGTCACAGGCGAGGCAGCCTCCGCTACCTTATAGGTATTATCAGTAGTGGACGACACCTCGAACATCATGCTAAAGCGGAAAGTGGCGGTCTTACGACCGGTGGCAAGTTTCGCCTTCTGCCCAATTGTTTCGTGACCACTGCACATTACTCCAATCACTTCAGGCAACTGTCGACTTCCTGAGCGTCGAAAACGTCACACTGGCATCAGGGACAGGAGGCGCCCTAGTAAGCACAAGAGGTACCCCCACAATCACCTCAGGTGCCTGGATAACACTGCAGCCCAGGGTAGCTGCCTGAAGAATGCTGACCGCGGCCAATACTTCATTGTGGATTAACTACAGTATATAATACAACCAGCATAAATAACACCATTGGTCCTTAATGTGTGAAGCGTGGTAAAGGTACATAGAGAAACGCCAGCTTAAAAAAGAAAAGGATTGTCTCTTCGAAGATTGCTGTCAGTTCCAATACACACTGTCAACAATACTTCTGTCCCCATTCCGTTAACGCGTTCAACAGCAACTTTTGTCCAACTAGAAGCTGCAGATCCACCATCTGTAACACAATGCGCTGCTTGCGGCGGTGCGCGCCGTACATGCAACGGCCGCAAGGGCTCGTGATTGGCGCCTCGCGACGTCTTGCTGCCGCTGCGGGAAGCCATCTATGTTGACGGTTCGCACGGTAGCTGCCTCGGTCGTGCGATTAGAGTGGCAGCAAAGAAAGACGATACGTTATCTCCCTCCCCCCCCCATGCCCCCCTCTGAATCGCCTCACCATCATAGTTGGGAGCTTGCTTGACGACGAGGAGAGGAGTGACTGGCCCCGGACGATACTGTTGGGGCTTGACGCGAGACTTGCGGACGGCGCTAAACAGCCCGCCCCCTCGTACGCACCTTGCGAGTTCACTGGGAGACGCCCTACAGAAAAACCGTGGACAAGGTAACGCCCAAGGCAGGTGTTTGGTGGCCGTGCGATTGCTTAAGAGGCACAAGCATACGTTGAGGGCGACGATGGCAACGCCAGCTTGTCAACGTCCATGGGAGCGACGCTCGGCGGTGGCTGGACCGTCTCCATCTGGGTCGGGTGGATTCTGGATTCACGACGGCGGGTAGCATTGACGACTGGCTTCCTTCAAGGAGGCCAGCCGGAGGTGGTCCCACAGCCCACAGGCCGACTGGGCTGTCTGTTGAGTACCAAGGCTGCGTGCTTCCAGGATCTGTGAATCGGAAACTCGCGGCAGAATCATTCGCATACCGACAAGACCGCATGTGCAATTGCCTAACATACCGACTGTTTTGGCATCTAAGGCTTTCCCAGAGTAGTAAATCTTGATAGTCCTTACGGGTATGCTGCCGGATACTAAAAACAAACTGGTCCGATATTTCAGCGATCCAACTGTCCGCCATCCTCAGGGAGACTGCTTCTGCTGAGACCCGTCGAGTACTGAGGGTACAGCCGTATTCTCCCTCCTATATAGGCGTCGCGCGTGTGTGCGGCGCATGCGCCACCTTCCGAGGTTGCTACGTACGGGACGTGTACTAGTTGCGCCGCCCCTAGTGGGACATCGGTGTAACGACATATCGATTATGGTTGATCAAACACTGGCGCTGGCTTTGTCACAGAACGTTGCAATTTAATGTTTTTCAAAAGCGGGTTCCACGATCTGCTCAGAGGAAAACCCTTCTCTTGGTTAATCAAATTGCTTCTTTGTAGACACTGTCCCAAAAACCTGAGATGTAAGCAATTATGAGGGTCTCGTTAAATTCTATCTTGTGTCCCTTAGTTAAACAATGTTCTGCCGCAGCAGATTTTTCAGGCTGCAGCAGTCTCATGTGCCGACAATGTTCCTGGCATCTATCTTTGACAGTGCAGACAGATCGGCCGATGTACGCCTTGCCGCATTGGCGAGGTATTCTATAAACATCCGGCTTCCTAAGACCTAGGTCATCTTATACAGAGCCAAGCAGTGCCCTAATTTTGTTGGGAGGGCGGAAAACATTATAGATATTAAAGTTTTTTAAAAGACTTCCAACTCTGAAACAGACGCCCCCAGCATAGGGAATGAACACCGCCGCTTTATATTTCCCTTCGTGAACCTCTGGCGATGGTCCAAACTCCGTGACCCGATGAATTTGTTTGTTAGAATAACCATTTACTTTAAAGACCGTCTTCAGATGTTCAAGTTCAGGTGTTAAACTATCTGCGTCTGACATGGCATATGCCCTACGAACCATGGTTTTAAGGACACCGTTGCGTTGGAATGGTGGTTGGCAGCTTTTGGCATGCAAATACTGATCGGTATGTGTTGGTTTTCTATAAATCGTGTGTCCCAGGGTGCCATCACGTCCAAAAATGGGAGCTTCCCATCCCTTTCTATTTCCATATTAAATTTAATTTTAGGGTGAAGGCAATTGAAGTGGTCCGAAAATCGGTCAACCGCGTCACGTCCGTGGGGCCAGATAAGGAAGGTGTCATCGACGTAACGCCAAAAACACGTACGTAGCAACTTTGGAAGGCGGCGCATGCGCCGCACACACACGCGACGCCTATATAGGACGGAGAATACGGCTCTACCTTCAGTACTCGACGGAACTGAGCAGCAGCAGCGTCCCTGAGGATGGCTGGCAGTTGGATCGCCGAAATATCGGACCAGTTTGTTCTTAGTATCCGGCAGCATACCCGGAAGGACTATCAAGATGCCGACTCTTTCTTTATCCACAAAAAGAACCTGATAATGTGCCCTACCCTGTATGCTTGAAACGGTGCCTGGCTCCCACAACCGTCTCTGATTGTACAATCTGAAAAGCACAAGATCATTAATGGCAAACTCTGTGCAGAATTGCAGGGGTGCCGGTACAGAAAGAGGGTGCAAAAGACTTGAGAGCATCTAGTGGGCGCATGTATAAAGAAACTCCGCTGTCGCTTTGTCTGGCGCTGGCATGGAGCGGTAAGAGCTAAGAAAAATCAGTACTGATTCTTCTTATGAGTGTTCACTGCAGAGTTTCGTCATCTGAGTCTTCAAGGTCCTAACGAAGCATTCCACTTTCCCGTTCCTTTGCGGGGAAGCTGGATGCCATTGGCGGAACAAAACTTAATTCCACAGAAAGGAACTACAGCCCATTGTCTGACACACTGCACTTAAACAACCCTTTCAAAACAAAAAATAGTCTGAAGAGCACAAATGTTGTGCAATAAAGTCGTAGAACACATGGGAAACGGAACTTTCTCTTCGCATAGACCAGAATGATCCACAAAAGTCTTACCATGGCGACGTAGGAAAAGGCCAGTTCAAAGTTTGCTGACGAGGAGCCCCGACATTCTCTGAACAGGTACGACAGTGCACAGTAAGGTGTTTGATGTCTGAGTGAAGGCTGTAGCAAGGCCAGTGTCATCGTGACAGCTGCTATGTGCGGGCAATGCCCCAGTGTCCGCTATGCAATTGTTTCAAGAAGGTGGCTCCACATTCTCGCAGCACAACTACCCAAGTAGCAAAATGACACCATTTGGAAGTGTCAACAAGTGGTGCTGCGGAAAATAACACCGAACCACAGGATCAGAAAGTTGTAACTTTAATGAACTCAGAAACGTGCCAGAGATGCCGATCCCGCGCTGTAGCTGACACGATGATACGAGAATCCAAAGGAAAACTTTGCAGACATTTTGCTTCGACTGGTACAGATAGAAAAAAGCAACATATAATGAATCTAAATCTGGATCAGCAGGAAGAGGCAAACGAGATAAGGTGTCTGCATTGGCATGATTAGAAGTTGGACGATAAACGATACCGCGATTTTAGTTGGACAGTATGAAAGCCCATCGTTGAAGCTTTTGTACTGTCCGATCCGGAATATCCTTCGTCAGATAGAACAGCGAGGTTAACGGCTTATAATCCGTAACCAAAGTGCATTTGCGACCGTAGAAATACTGATTGAATATAGAGATGCCGAAAATATTAGCCAGAACCTCTTTTTCAACTTGACTGTAATTTTGACGGGTGCCGTTCAGAAGCTTAAATGCAAAAGCAATCTGACTTCACTGTAACAGTATGAGGCAAAACTGCTCTGATGCCAATAGAAGAGGCGTTTATTCCCAAACACAAAGGTTTTGCTGGGTCGCACGACATAGGGCATGGGGAGCTGAGTAAAGCATATTCAACTCTTTGAAAAGCATTGATACATTCATGTGACCACCGATATTTGACATGCGTCTGGCGAAGGTGATGCAAGGGGCGGCGATTTGATCCTCATTCTGAAGCTCAGACACACTTCTAGGCGCAGGATTTTGGCGAATAGCATATACAGAGTGTCCCAGCTATCTTGTCCACCCAAAATATCTCTGGAACAATAACAGCTATTGGAAAACGACTTTCACCGGTATCAATGTACGGCTGGGGCCCATGAATATACATATTTGGAAACTTTCTAAAACGAAAGAAAATGTGTTTTTAACACAAACTTATGTTTTTTTTAATGGACACTATATTTTTCTTCGGAAATCCATAGCATGACAAATCACATAAACAATGGCATTGATTGCATCGCAATATTCCATTTACATCCCGAGATATTGCCACGCGAAGTTGACGCTTGAAATACGCGAAACGCGCGGCTAGCGCACGTGTTGAGACTCAGGACGTGCGCTAGCCGCGCTCCCTTTACCACGCTTCACACATTAAGGACCAATGGTGTTATTTATGCTGGTTGTATTATATACTGTAGTTAATCCACAATGAAGTATTGGCCGCGGTCAGCATTCTTCAGGCAGCTACCCTGGGCTGCAGTGTTATCCAGGCACCTGAGGTGATTGTGGGGGTACCTCTTGTGCTTACTAGGGCGCCTCCTGTCCCTGATGCCAGTGTGACGTTTTCGACGCTCAGGAAGTCGACAGTTGCCTGAAGTGATTGGAGTAATGTGCAGTGGTCACGAAACAATTGGGCAGAAGGCGAAACTTGCCACCGGTCGTAAGACCGCCACTTTCCGCTTTAGCATGATGTTCGAGGTGTCGTCCACTACTGATAATACCTATAAGGTAGCGGAGGCTGCCTCGCCTGTGACGGCGGTGGCCAGCCCTACCGATAGGAACGCACAGACGGAGAATGTGGGCTTATTAGTTATTGCGAAGTCCAACGTTAGGCGGCTGATTGAGCCCTTTAGGCAAATAAGGTGAAGGTCGGGAAATAATTTCAGTGTGCACTCTGTTTGCTTACAGGGTGGTGTCATCCCTGATGTGGAGGTGGCTCTCCCGGCGGCGATAGAGAGCCCTGGGTCCATCCAGCTACAGATCGTTGTTCATGTCAGCACCAATTACTCCTGCGGCTTGTGTTCAGACGGCACCCTCAGCTACTTCAGGCAGCTACCAGATTTGGTGAAAAAAGCTAGCGATGCGCGCGGGGTGTAACCGGAGCTCTAGATTGCCTGCAACTCTCCCCGAACCGATTGTGATCATCTGGGTGGGAAGCCCTGTGGAAGGCTTAAACAGTCATAGGCTCAGATGATTCTTTCGTCTCCTTGGGTGCAAATTTCTCGACCTTTGCTATTGGGTTCAGAAATGTAGGATCGCCCTGAATAGGTCAGGCGTGCACTACATGCAGCGCAGCAGAGTACGTGTGGAGTGCACAAGTGGAGTTTTTTTGGTTAGTGAAGTCCTCCCACTGGCCCGGTACGACGCTTACGGATTCCAGTCAATGCAGCACTCTGCGGAATATATCAGAGAAAGAAAATAATAATATAGTAACAGTAAACTGTAGGAGTGTCTATGGAAAGATCCCAAAACTGCTCACGTTTTCAGATAGTCACAATGCCCACATAGTACAGGTAGCGGAAAGATGGCTCAAACCAGACCGCAATAGTAATGAGATCCTAAACTCAAACTGGAACTTATACCGCAAAAGATAAACTAAACACTGAAGGGGGAGATAAAAAATACGTTTGTGTTAGAGAGAAATTAGTTCAGATTCGGAATATGAAATAATTTGGGCGAAAGTCAGCATGAAAAGTGGCTCAAAGATGGTGTTTCGAAGTTTTATAGACCACCTAACTCAGCAGCAGTAGTAGCAGATACGGGAGGGAAATCGTGGAAAACATTTCCCATAGGTTTCTTGAGTCCTGTTATGGTTTTATGTGGATATTTTAACTTTCCGGATATAGGCTAGGAGACAAACGTGTTTAAGACAGGTGGTAAGGACAGAGAATCGAGTATTATTGTTCTCAAGTGCTGTATCCGGAAATTACCTTGAACTGTTAAATGGAGAGCCGACTCTTGGAGATAACGTGTTATACATGCTGATGGCAAATACACACGAAGTTTTCGATTCAGCGTAGATCAGGGTATCAACAATCATAAGGCCATTTAACCATCAATGGATACTTCTTTAAATCCAAATATCAAGAAAGGAGGAAGTTGTTATTACTTAGCAAAAGCGAAAAGGGTCAGATTTGAGAGTACTTGACTGCTCAAAACGATAGTTTCATCTCAAACACTGAAAGTGTTGAATAACTGAGGATGATGTGCAAGGGTACTGTACAATACGCGTTAGATAATTATGAGAGATGGAAAAGATCCATGAAGGTTCAACAACGAGTGTAGCAACTGTTATGAAATCAAAGAGAACTTCACCGCAAATATAAATGTACCCAAAGTCTGGCAAACAAACAATAGTTATATAATACCAAAAACAGTTTCAGAGCTTCCATGCGAAAGGCTTTTAATGAATTTGCGAGCTATATTTTGTGTGTCGATTTGATACAAATTCTAAGAAATTTTGGTGCCAGGTCAAATCGGTAAACGTGTCGAAAACAGATATCCAGACATTCAGTGACCATAATGCTGTTGAAACAGACGATGTTTAACAAAAGGCCGAAATATTAAAGGTCTTTTTGGAAAGGTGTTTCGCAGAGGAAGACTGAACAGTAGTACCGCTCTTAAACCAAGGCAGTAACTATAAAATGGTGGATATTGAAATAAGTTTCAGAGGGATAGAGAAGCAATTGAGATAGCTCAACACAGGACGGGTTACAGGACCTGATGGGATACTAATTCGATATTACACAGAGTATACGCAGGAACTGGGCCCCTTTCTAGCAGCGTTATACCGTAGGTCTCTCTCTAGAGGAACGAATTGTTCCCAAGTATTGGAAGAAGGAGCAGTTTTTACTCCCGTTTATAATAAGAGTCGTCGATGAGATCAGGATAACTGTCGGTCGATATCCCTAATTTCAGTCAGTAGCAGTATTTTGGATCACATTATAAGTTCATTTCTAAAGACCGGCAATCTCCTTTGTAAGAATCAACACGGTTTCCGAAAGTAACGGTCATGTAAAGCACAACTGGGCAGCTTATGCAGAGTCCCAGGTAGGCACCGTGTTTATTGATGCCGTCCCGCACAGTTCGCCAGATGAACCAAGTGCAAGCATATGAAATATCAGACCAACTGTGTGACTGGATTCAGGCGTTCGTAGATACCAGAGCGCAGCATGGGTTTCTCAGCGGAGAGCAGTCTTCATATATTAAAGTGACTTCTGGCGTGCCTCAGGGGAGTGTTTAGGATCGTTATCTTTCACAATATACAATATATATATATATATATATATATATATATATATATATATATATATATATATATATATATATATATATATATATATACTCCTCGTAGATAACAATGCAAGTTCAACGAGGCTTTTTGCGCATATTGCTGTAGTTTATCGAGAAGTTGCACTACTGGGAGCGGGTAGCTAAATGCCGATGGACCTGCAGCATATTGACGCATGGCGTAGTGAATGGCAGTTGAGATTCAACATAAACAAGTGTACTTATAAAGAGATATCCTGTATTATATTGTTACGTTGCAATGGAAGTAGGCTTGACTTCGAAGGCAACTAAACACAGCACTTATACTGAAAGCACGTTTATTACGAACTCAACATACACGCAGCACTGACTGCCTCTCAGGCAGAGTGCTCTGCTATTTATACACAGACAGAATTTACCAGAAATTAGAAGAACAGTTAACATAAGAAACAAGTAGAATTTACAAGTGAACATAAAAGATGTAGAACGTTCTGGAATTGTAAATTACAAAGAAATAAATTTTTGCCTGTGGGCGTGATTGAACCTGCGACCTTCTGCTCCGCAGGCCGTGACGCTATCCCCTGCGCCACGCCGGCAGTAGGTGTTCGCGGTTTCTCGCGGCATTGCTCCCTCTCCTGGAGCTGTTATGATCCCTGTGGAGCCAGCTGCAATGTCCTGGATCTTAACCGTGTCATGGGTCCTCTGTATGACAGTTCAAGAGAATCCTTCCCTTCTCTGCGATTATCGACGACAGACGTTCCTGTCGTGGCTTCATCAGGAACATTACCGTCCTTAAAGTCCTTGAACAAGAAGCCATTGTCGTCTACCTGCTCTTCGGGATCGTAGTAAGGCTTCATGCGCAGGACGTGAACAATGTCTCTTCGTTTTTGACGTTTCGACGACGGTTCATAATCCTCAACTTCGTATGTGACGTCTGACAGGCGGCGTATGACACGATACGGGCCAAAGTATCGCTTCAATAACTTTTCTGACAGTCCAACCTTCCGTACAGGGGTAAAAATCCATACCAGATCTCCTGGGCTGTACACAACAGGTCGGTGCTTGTCGTTATACCGCTGACGGTCCTTCTCCTGGGCGTCCAGTGTCCGGTTGCGAGCCAGCTGTCTTGCTTCTTCGACCCTGGTGATGAGCTGTTTAACATAGTCATCCTGAGTGTCGCCCGGTTGGAACGGGAACAGTGTATCCATTGTCGTCTCAGCTTCACGGCCATGGAGCAGGAAAAACGGAGTGAAGCCTGTGGTGTCTTGTCTTGCGGTATTGTAAGCAAATGTCACGACTGGCAGAATTTATCCCAATCCTTCTGCTCAACATCGACGTACATCGACAGCATGTCGGCTAACGTTTTGTTAAAACGTTCCGTAAGACCATTTGTCTGAGGATGGTATGCAGTTGTCATTCTGTGGACAATGTTGCACCGTGACATTACCTCTGATACTAGTTTTGACTGGAATACTTTTCCACGATCAGATATCATGACACGTGGTGCTCCATGCTTCGAAATAATGTCTTCTACAAGGAATTTTGCGATCTCTGGAGCTTCTGCAGTCGGCACAGGTTTGGTGACAGCGTAGCGTGTGAGGTAGTCAGTGCAGACTATTATCCAACGGTTACCGGTTGTCGACTTCGGGAACCTCCCTAAAAGATCGATTCCAACTCGGTGGAATGGAGCTGCTGCCGTCGGAATCGGTACGAGATGTCCTGGACGTAATTGCGGCACATGCTTCCGTCGCTGGCACTCTTTACAGTGACTCACATAGTGCTTGACAGATCGGTAGAGACCTTTCCAGTAATACCTGCGTCTGATTCTGTCTAGGGTCTTCACGAATTCCAGATGACCGGATATTGGAGCATCATGGAAATATTTGAGATTAGCTGGCTGGAGATGAGCTGGAACAACAAGTAGCCATTTGGGGCACAGTGGATCGTAGTTGCTCTTGTACAATGTTCCGTTTATAAGTTGGAACTCTCCATTGGTTGGTTCTCCTTTCTCCAAGGCCTCTATCATTTTTAATAGTGTTGGATCTTCCCTCTTTTCAGCTGTAACATCTTCTAATTCAGTGAGAGCTGAAATCTCATTAATGCTGTTGTGTTCCACTAAAGGATTCCTCGAAAGGCAGTCGGCATCCTTGTGTTTGCGCCCGTTCTTGAATATCACTGTGACATCGTACTCTTGGAGTCTTAGTGCCCATCTTGCTAGTCGACCTGATGGATCCTTCAAGCTAGTCGGCCAACACAATGAATGGTGATCTGTTACGACGGTGAATGGTTTGCCGAATAAATACGGCCGGAACTTGTTGATAGCCCAGATAACCGCGAGACATTCTTTTTCAGTTGTACAGTAGTTTATCTCGGACTTTGAGAGTACTCTTGACGCATAGGCTATCACTTTTTCGGCACCTTCCTGAACTTGTACAAGCACTGCACCAATTCCATAGCCACTGGCGTCTGTGTGAAGTTCCGTTTCTGCATTCTCGTCGTACAAGGCTAGCACTGGTGCGGAAGTTAGAGCCTCCTTAAGTGCTCGGAAAGCTCTTTCTTTTGTCTCAATCCAGTAAAATTTGGCGTCTCCCTGCAGAAGTTCTTGTAATGGACGTGCCTTGTTTCAAAATCCTTTTATGAAACGTCGGTAGTAGCGCACAGTCCGAGAAAACTTCTCACATCACGAATGTGCTGAGGAGTTGGAAATTCTGTGACTGCCCTTACTTTATCTGGAACAGGACGGACACCATCTCCGTTGACTAGGTGACCCAGGATTTTTATCTCTTTGGCGACGAAGAGGCACTTCTTTGGATTGAGGCGGAGACGTGCAGCCTGAACACACTTCAACACAGTTGACAGGCGACTAAAATGTTCTTCAAATGTTTTCGAGAAAACGACAATGTCATCTAAATAGCAGAGACACGTCGTCCACTTTAGGTGTCGAAGCAAGTTGTCCATCATGCGTTCCAATGTGGCTGGAGCATTTCATAATCCAAATGGCATTACTTTAAATTCATAGAGACCGTCAGGTGGTAATTATCCGATAATACAGAAAAAGAGGCTCCTGAATCAAAAAGTGCCCGGACAGGTTGGCCGTCGATTATGACGTCGATGAGATTTCCCGACATCTTGGCGACTGTCGTCCATGGAGGATTTTCATCTGCGGCGGCCTCACCTCCGTAGATGGTCGCCTCGCTTAGTTTTTCTGAGCGCGGCGGCTAGGGGAGCGGCTGGTACCTCTGTACGGCGACGGTGAACGGCTGCGGCGCGTCGGGGACCGACCTCGTCTAGGGTATGGCGATGGGCTTCTTCCCATAGGTCGACTGAACTCATCAGCAGGTGACTGCCTTGGATAGAACTGCTCCGACGGCTGACGTCTTGCGGCAAAATAATCATCGAATACTCGCCTCCTCTCTCTGCAGTAGCGTACGACATGTCCAGGGCGTCCACAGTGGAAACACAGTGGTGTGTTGTCTTCTGTCCTCCAGACGTCTGTTCTTCTGCGGGGCGCCATAGTTACCGGGGGAGTTGGCTGTGGTCGCGTCGGTCGGTTCATGGGCTGCCGTTTGGCGGCTGCAGCGTAAGTCATAGCAGGGCGACGCCATTCTTCACGTCGGGTGCGATTGACGGGACAGACAGGAGCTAATGTTTGAAATACCTCGTCCTCAGCGGCGTCGGCTACCTCGTGACTTACAGGGCTCACATCCATGGCCATAATCTGATGCTCCGCGGTCTAATAGTCCCAGCTGCCATGCACTGTTGTAATTCTTCTCTCACGATTTGTCGTATGAGAGAAGCCAAGTCCTGCTGGTCTTCCACAACGGCCATAGGCACTACATTTGGGAGTCTGTCATACTTCTTGCGTCCAACCCTCCTTTGTTGCATCTCTTCAATACGCTGGCACCACTTGATGAACTCTTCTGTCGTAGCGACGTCTTTTATCAGTAGAGCTTGGTACATATCTTCTGCAATTCCCTTCATCAGGTGCGTGATTTTGTCCGCTTCCGTCATGTTTGGATTGACTACGTTACACAGGGCCAAAACACTCTGTCTGTACGATTGTGTCGGCTCACCATGTCGTTGGGCCCGGTTCTTCATTTGTTCTTCCGCCGAGCGGATTTGTCGCTGGCGGTGTCCAAACGTCTTCTTAAGTTCCTCCTGGAGCGTCTCCCAGTCATTCAACTTGTCTTCGTTGTTTTCGAACCATTGCTGGGCTGTTACATCAAGGTAGAAATAAACGTTGGCCAAGCTCATCGTATGATCCCACCTGTTGTACTTGGTGACTCGGTCGAACCCTTTTAGCCATTTGTTGGGATCCTGTCCAGTATCTCCAGAGAACACCAACGGGTGTCTGATGTGCAGCTGGCTTATTGCTGGTTTCATCTGCATCGTTCTTCTGATAATAAGGACTTTTGGAAGGATGTACTCGGTGTATCCCTTGTATTCCGGTTCCAGTCCGTGTAAGCGACGGCTTTTACGTTGCCTAATCGGAGCCACGGTGATGCAGCTGTTGCACAGTGTACCCGGCGCCTCCACCAAACAATGTCACGTTGCAATGGAAGTAGGCTTGACTTCGAAGGCAACTAAACACAGCACTTATACTGAAAGCACGTTTATTACGAACTCAACATACACGCAGCACTGACTGCCTCTCAGGCAGAGTGCTCTGCTATTTATACACAGACAGAATTTACCAGAAATTAGAAGAACAGTTAACATAAGAAACAAGTAGAATTTACAAGTGAACATAAGAAAGATGTAGAACGTTCTGGCATTGTAAATTACAAAGAAATAAATTTTTGCCAGTGGGCGTGATTGAACCTGCGACCTTCTGCTCCGCAGTCCGTGACGCTATCCCCTGCGCCACGCCGGCAGTAGGTGTTCGTCGTCTCTCGCGACAATATAACTATGCAATAGCACGACATACTCTGGAAGCAATTACAGTTACTTCCATAAAATACCTGGAAGTAAACATAAAGAGCGATCGGAAATGGAAAAACCGTATAAAGTCCGTCGTATATCAGGAAGATGCTACACTGAGTTACATTGGAAGAATCCTCAGGAACTGTAGTTCGTCTGAATGCTCATCATTGTGGGATGCGTACCAGGTGGGGCTAAGAGAAGAGAGAGAGGAGATCCAACGGAGAGCAGCACGCTTCGTTACGGGCTCATTTAGTAAGCGCCAAAGCGTCACAGGAATGATTAAGAAACTTCAGTAGCAGACGCTGCAAGAGAGGCATCCTGTATCGCGGTACGGGCTTTTCTCAAAGTTCCAAGACCAAACGTTTCATGAAGAGTGCAACGGGAAAATAATGTCTATAGGGGTAGTGATAAACCGGTCCTATATCATTTTCTTTTCTCCTCCATGTTGCCTTGGATGACGCAAAACAGTTTGAGTTTGTACCGCAATTACAGTGTATTCGAGAGTTGTAATTACTCCCCGCTGCACTGTGTGACGAGTAGAAACTCTTAGGCCGTCCGCACACGGGCTGATTCACACTCGACGCAGCTGCGACTAGTCCTCGACGTGATTTCGTTCCCAAGCGACTGTCAACGTAAGTAAACGGGAGGCCGCCAACGGGGCGATTTTCACGCGTCTCGTAATCGTCTCGAAGTCGTTGCGAGCGACGCTCGTCTCTTGCGACCTGCAGTGTACGGGAAAGTTCGAGCGTGACGAGAGGAGCTCACGTCTTGCAGGTAATTTATCGTGTATTTTTCTGTATTTTCAGAGCATAGAACACTTTAAGAGTCCATGCATTCACTGCAATAAAATTTTAATAAATAAATAAGTGCATAATATCTAAATATTTCTGTATATCGTGTCTTGCAGCTCAGAAATATTCAAGAAGAGACCTGTTTATATATCAATCACAGCTGCTGATGGTTATTTACTTTGTTATTGGCGACTAGTTTCGGGCATACCCCATTTTCTCAAGCCACGTTATTTATATTCTGTAGAATGCTAAAAATTTGTATCAGTCTCTAGCAGTTCTCCAACACAAACGAACAACCGATTATGAAACTACCGCTATATGTACAGATGCACCCATAACGCTCTTTGTGTCTTCCTTTTCTTGCGCCGGTACCAGTAAAACATCGCAGCGTCCCCCTCGTCGCTAGAACTGTCCATTAAAGGGTAATTATTGGAGGAAATAATCAACACCGTTTTGTAGCTCCCTATTGAAAGTCGCAAGCTGACTGAAGGAAAATCGTGCCCGCGACGAGCGCCAATCGACCCCTGAACGGACGGCCTTCGCTGGAATAGCGAGGTTCGCACAAGAAGCGCGTGGCGGACAAGGCGTGAGGCGCGCCCACGACGAGTGAAAGACGACACGTGTGCGGACGGCCTTAAAGTTCACCAGCCTGACGTCTTCTATAGATGTCCCCACGCAGATGATAGCAAGCAGGTCAGAGTTCTTCATTGTGGCTGAAATTGTTTAACTGTTGGCAGGAACTGATCCAATTGCGAAATAATACTTAAGTTCATGTAGGATGCCATTTAGTTTATTTAAGGAAGGCAGAAAACTAGCAAATTGCGTAATAACATCTACTTGACACACATTGTCTTAACTGAAAATTGAATATAAAGTCATTTCGCATTGTTCTAAACTCGTTAATCTATGTTAAGTGACCACCTACTTATGCGACATGTTACTCCTCCGAGTTCGTGTTTTGAACTAAAAATGATAAATATGACTGATGACCGCATACATATGCAACATGTTACTCCTCTGAGTGCATGTTCTGGACTTAGAATGATAAATATGTCTTATCACCGTCTACATATACATGTTACGCCTCCGAGTGCGCGTACTACACTGACGTGTGGTGGCTCGATGAAAGACTGCCTTCGCTCCGCAATTTGGCGCGCAAACATGGCCGCCGTGCATCGTCCGTCTTATATGAACTGTTTATGAATTTAGCGATAGTTAATATCATTTACCTACTCAGGACATAGCTTAGCTTTGAGGGGTTTTTCTAAATTGTGTTTCACATTGAGTAAATAATTAGTTTATTAAATATTAATAAAAACACGATTGCGTTTTGGTGCGTGACCGGCAGTGCTACAGCCAATCGGCGTACAGTGCCTGTCTCTCGGGGACTTCCCTAGAATTCGGGGGAACTTGCCAGTGCTCTTTCCATGAGAACCCGACCTATGTACCACGTGTCGTTTTTCTCACCAACTTTTACCATCTGTCGCCTACTGGTCCTAACCGGCTGCAATGAAGCAATAGCCGGCCGCGGTGACCGAGCGTTCTGTGGCGCGCCAGTCATAGTCTGCACGGCCACTACGGTCAGGGGTTCGAATCCCCCCTCGAGCATGGATAATTGTGCAGTCCTTAGTATTAGCTAGTTCATAAGTAGTTTGTAAGGGACTGATGACCCCGTAGTTAAGTCCCATAAACTCTACAAACATTTGAAGATTTTTTTTTTCAATGAAGCAATACTCCGATCTTAATATGATGGCATTAAGCCAGAAATATTATAAAAGTCAATCAATATATTTCTTCCTCTAACGTGTATCTCGTGAAACGCCATGACGGTAAGATCAGAGAGATTAGGGAACACACAGGAGAATAAAGACTATCATTTTTTCCCGCGAAACATATGCGCCTGGAATAGGAGGAAGTGAGAATGGTAAGCAAAGTAGCCTCCGCCGACACCGTGAGGTGGCTTGCGTAGTATGAATGTGGATGTAGAGTGACACAGAGCGATGTTGTTCGGCCGTGGAGGTACAGAGTTTCAGAAACTGTCGACACGTTGCCTCGCTCTGCCTGCCCAAAGGCTACCACAGCAGCAGATGACTGCTTACGGATTTCAGCAGGGAGGAATCTTGAGAGGAACTCCAATATGCTGAATACTGATTTCCTTTCTGCCACAGGACGTCCTGTTTCGATTCAAACTGTACGTAACACGTTTCACAACATGCGACTTTACCCCGACCACCAGCTTTGACACATAGGCGCCAGCAAGTCGGTACAGATGGCCCAAACAGCTTGCAGCATGGATTAGTCAGAATTTACATCATATGCTATGCAGAGATGAGACTGTAATCTGTCTTATCTGTCTTCTACCAGACAATCGTCGGAGACGTTCTTGGAGGCAGACTGGTTTGCCTCAACGGTTTAGATAAATCGTCCATCGAATGCAACTAGAGGGGTATCCTGATGTTTTAGGTTGGTAACAACGGTGCTATGAGATTCAGGGTTGTAGGGTAGCCATATCGTCATCATTTCGGTCGGAGAATTATCTTAAACCGGCCACGGTGGACGAGCGTACTGCGGCGCGTCAGTCACAGTCTGCACGGCCACTACGGTAAGGGGGTTCGAATCCCCCCTCGGGCATGGATATCCCTCGGGCATGGATATTTGTGCCGTCCTTAGTATTAGCTAGTTCGTAAGTAATTTGTAAGTTTAGGGACTGATGACCCCGTAGTTAAGTCCCGTAAGCTATACAAACAGTTGAACATTTTTGGCATGGATATTTGTGCCGTCCTTAGTAGTAGCTAGTTCGTAAGTAATTTGTAAGTTTAGGGACTGATGACCCCGTAGTTAAGTCCATAAGCTCTACAAACATTTGAACATTTGAATTATCTTAATGGAAGACAATCCTTGTGCTCGTGGTACACATCTTGAGAATGTGTTCGTTTATGATAACAACAGGACAGGATTAAAATAACAAGTATGTCCTCCAGACTCGATCTCTAACTTATATGCATGGGATACATTGTATTTGGGAGATACAAACCGCGAACCAATCTGAGAGATGCACGCCGAATCGAAGAATAGGAGTGGGAAAATCTGGATCATCAGTCCTTTCATGATGTAGTGGACAGTATGCAACGACAAACAGAGGCATACATCAGTGCAAGAGGACGTGTTATTGCATACTAGGGGTACTGGTGTACGAGGGGGAAGGGGAGCTGAAAATAAGGAAACACAGAAACCTCATAGTACACGTCCGAAAAGAATACACACCATATCAATAACTGTGTACATGTCCCAAAAGGCAATGAAAGTTCTAATGAGGACGCATTAATACACAATGCAGGTTGCGAGGAAGAACAACCAGTAGTCAGGGGGCACTGTCATCGTAGTGCGGTACAGGGTGAGAGTTTGGATTGGAGGGGAAGCGTGCCTGAATAACGTAATTTGTTAAGGCGACCGAGAAATCCGGATTCGAATCCCAGTCCAACAAATTTTTGAACTTCACCGTTGAATGTATTTCAAAGCCTCTAAACGGTTGAACTGCTTCAATATTTCGAATTTACTGAATTTAATGATTTGTCTTCGTTGCAGTGTTGGGTACATTTAAGCAAGGAATTAAGAAATTCCTAGCTCTGAGCCCAAATGCAATGAAGGGCCTTACCCGTTTTGCATGAATGTGTTTCTTTGAGGCTGGTTTTTCAGCTTTGGCAGCTATGGACTAGTACGACCAATCGCATTTAAATGTAAGCATAGATCTTCGAGTGACTTTCTGCCATTACAGTATGTCTTGAGAAACTTTATTATCAGAAGTAAACTCAACAGTCACACTGATTTTCGTAGCTCTTTTGGCCGTTGTTTTCTTAACTGTAAATATTGCGACCCTCTACCAGCCAAATTTATTAAAGAAAATATATTTTTACTGTTATACTTTACTTTACCCACGTGAATTTAGAACAATTTTACGGTAAAATTTTACCGTGAGATTGTCCCGACCGACCAGAATGTATGCAAAAAGAATCGAAGTTCGTTAACAAGCAAAATTATATTAATGAATGAAGTAGAGAGGTGAATAACGTCGTCTGTAAGCGCATCTGTGTTTTCTCGTAAATATTTCTTCTTTATTTATTGCATTCTGTAATGTCTGTAAGGGTAACAGGTTTGTCCTGGGAAACGGCACACAAAAGGCTACGGCTGGGAACCACCGGTGAACGGGTTTCCTGCAAACCTCTGTGTGAAACGATGCTAAATATTACACAAGCGAACTATTCGGAAACAAAAAGGACAGTTGATGCCTACTCGTTAATGGTTCAGCCAAAAAACAGGAAAAGGACAAAGTGCAGTAAATTAATACAGCAGAATAGTCAGAACAATATTACGTATGTATCGTCATGCTTTTGTTACATAATATTTCTGACCGATGGTTTTATAGTGCATAACGATAAAGTAATGTCATTTGCCGCATTTCATTGTGCTGTCATATGTTCATTTTCATAATATATCATAAGAGCTTAATTCCCGATTCTTCGCACGTGTAGACTGGATGGTCTGCATTGGTTGTTTCTACATATAAATATAAATTTACAACGATTCAGCTTTAAAAATGATTTCCTAATCAAATATTCTGATGCAACTTGCGACCCCCTATTCCACCATTGATGGCAGAATTCAAAACATACCGACACATTTTTTTTTAAATTCTATCCATGGTTCCAAATCAACATTTTCGCGTTTGTAGCATCAAAATACTCTAAGTAGCATCCTTACAAGATTTTCCCTTATTTCACTCACTGAATGGTTGAATTTCCAAAAATATCAAAACATGTGTTTTTAAAATTCCAATCAAATATCCAAATCCGAAGTGTGCCATTTATTAATTCAAAATTGTCTTAAGAGCAGCGTATTTTTAAAAAACCGTTCATCCCCTATTTCACACCCTTAGGAACGGGAATATCAAAAAGTCGCTGATGCCTACAGTGTAAGATAAACAACGTCTACAAATTTCATGTTTCTATCGTGTGTTGATTCACTTTTCAGCGCCGCTTTCTGTCTTTTACAAACTGATACACAACGCGAAATTTCTTTCTTACGCTTTGGCATCTTTCTTGGTAGTTTTACTTTTCAAACTGCAATATGCACTTATTTTTCTTTATTCGTACGCTTCTTGCAGAAAAACAACTAAAAAATGTGCAACACGTTTCGCTATATATAACGTCCTTGCTATTATAGTGTCAAAAGTCGTGGCTAGTCTTCAGTCCGAATTTAATATAAGCTGATTACATTCAACCGATATACTTCCATCCTCTTATAGTTATCGACACGGAACTTCAATGGTGTACAACGGGAAACTTTGTATTACAACAACACAGAGATCGTTCGTCTCTATTGTATAGTTATTGCTGACGAGCAGAATATTGATACCCACACGTAAAAATTCATATAGGTCGGTTGACTTTCAACCCCATATCTTCCAACCCCTTATCGTTATCAACCCTTTACCACCATAATGCACAACGGGAGACTGAAGCCTACTACCACATACAATCACTATTCCTTTGCGACGTGTAGCTTTGGCTGCAGGGTGAAATGTAGGTACAAACACCTCAATTTTTATATATATTAAGATTATTATGCACTGCTGTAGTCGAATCGGTATGAAACGCTTCCGCACTGCTGTGTTTGCTATACGCCTCTGGTTCACGTTTCTAAAACGCGATTTTGTAAACGTCCCTTTGACAACACTTCGTCATAGTTCTATAGAAAGCTACTGATTTCGCCTGCAGCTGTTTGCTTTTCAAAGTTCAAAGATTTCAATATCCTCAGTCTGACTGGAATGCAGTAGCGTCTTTTTAGTAGTAAATAAGAAATGTATTAAAACGCGGTGCATGATATGACATGTTTTTACCTACCGCAGTGTTAATGTACTATGTCATACATATTGCTGTTTGTGTTGCACAATGATATAATTTTGCAGGTACTGTATATATTCATTGGTATACATGCTTTATTTAGGTTCATCTGTGAAATCTGTTGTATTTATTCCTTCCTTATCTTAGGGCATATCGTTCTCCCCTTTCTGTCCATCGACTTCTACCTTACTATCTGTCCATTTAAGTTTCGTTTCCATGCATGTCATTTGTAGAGAGTAGTATTAGAAAACTGTCTGCGACGAATGAAGTCTCGTAAATCACGCGTCTCGTGATGGGAAAGTTTTTTGTTTACAACATCATATGCCCTGAACTGTGTTGTAGTGGGTAGTTTTTAACCACACAGCTTGTTTTTGTCTGATAGTAAGCAACATGTGTACCAAGTTTAAATGAAATCGGTCCATTATTTTAGGAGGAGATGTGGAAAAAGTGCGCATTATGTAGCAGTTATTCGGATATTTCATTTTTATGACATATCTCCTTACATATATGTCGTAGGTGGTTCTTACCCCAACAGCGATTGCTGCCTGATAGTAAGGATTATGTGTACCAAGTTTGGTTGAAATCGGTCCAGTAGTTTAGGAGGAGATGTGGAACATACATAAATACACACACACACAGCCTATCTTATATTATGTAACTTTATGAAAACAGCAAATATTAAATCTTCTGTTTCTTTGATTCTTCGCTGCGTTTGTTTTCGAACTGATACTCCAGGAACACTAAGCCCGTACATTAAATAAATATTTAACTATCAGTTTTCCAGACATTTGAGATAATAACACTTTCGTGGGCCATTTAAGGCGAAGAAAACAGCAAATCAGTTCCTGTCCACCTGTCTGAATTCTAAAATGTTTAAATCGAATATATATTTATATTATAATGTGGAATCTCATAGAAGGCAAAATTAGCTATCGACTTGCCCCGCCCTCTGAAAAATAATCCTGTGTGCGCCGTTGACAGAATTTGTGTGAACCTCATTGTCTTTGTATATGTGTGTGTGTCAGAGCCTCAGTGATCAATACCATCAATATAAATATACAAAATATAATTTATATAAACATTATAATTATGTAAATAATATATTTTAGGTAAATAATGTAATTGATACAAATAATGTAATCCATATAAATGTGTCTAATAATATAAATTCACACCAAGCAAATCAGATTTCCGATTTGCGAAGGGAGGGGGGGATTAATCCTGCCTGCGCACCTGACCATGGGTAAATGTTTCTGTTGTAAATATTCGCATAATTTGTTTTAAACTGAATGGAATCAATAACAGTTATTGTTTATAAATAATTTATTATGCTACCACTTGCGGCCACCCTCAGGCTGCTACGCCAAATGGAGGTTCGCTATCTGTTTGGACAGTATTAGGAGCCTATTCAACAGGTGTTAAACTGGTTTCGTCGATACCTTCTTAAACAGTTTGCCACCTGTCACAGTCGTCGGTGGTAGCAGGTGGAGGCATTGCGTAAGAAGGAATCGTCGAAACCAGTCCAATACTTTCCTAACGTCATGGGAACTACATTACGTTTCGTGGCCTGAAGAAGTCTAGAATGTGAGGTCGAAGATGTTTTGCGAATGAATTATTTGAACATTTACGGACGTTCGCGGACTGTTCGCGGATGATGCTGTCGTTTATCGGTTAGTGAAGTCAACAGAGGATCAAAAGCAACTGAAAAGCGATTTAGACAGAATTTCTACTTGGTGCGAAAATTGACAATTGACACTAAATAAAGAAAAGTGTGAAGTAATACACACGATCACTAAAAGAAATCCGCTGAACTTCAATTATGCGATAAGTCAGTCAAACCTTAAGGTCGTGAATCCTACCAAATACCTAGGAGTTACAATTACGAACAAATTAGACCGGAGTGAACACACAGAAAATATTGTGGGGAAGGCGGACCAGAGGTTACATTTCATTGACAGAACGTTTCGAAGATGAACGAGCTCCACCAAAGAGACTGCCTACATCACACTTGTGCGTCCTCTCCTGGAGTACTGTTGCCCCTTGTGGGACCCTCACCAATTGGGACTGACGGAAACATTGAGAAGTTTGAGAGAAGGGCAGCTCGTTTTGTGTTATCACGTTACTGAGAGGAAAGCGTCACGAAAATGTTGCACGAATTGGGGTGAAAAAAAAAGACGTTATTCATTGCGGCGTGATCTGTTTGCGAAGTTTCAATCACCGAATTTTGCTTCTGAATGTGGAAATATTTTGCTAGCACCCACCTACTTATGGAGACGTAACCATCCCAATAAAATAAGAGAAATCAGATGGAAAACGGAACGATTTAGGTGTTATTTCTTCCCGCGCGCTATTAGAGAATGGAACTGTAGAGAAAAGTTATGAAAGTGGTTAATGAACCCTATGCCTGGCACTTAAATGTGATTTGCAGAGTATATATGTAGATGTAGATGGTTCAATTATGACCAGCCTCAGACGATGCTCAAATTAAGGATGGATCCATTACCACAGTTCGAAAGATTTAGTTTAATGTCTGTGTAAACGAACAGATTTTGGATGACACAAGGCAGCAAAGAGTAACAGAGACTTTATACACTGTTGCCAATAAAAACCAGTTTAAATCATGTACAACATGATCTTCATTACCAACGGTGCACTTACAAGGAAAGTACTTGGGCTCGAACAAACACAAATACACCAAAATCGTATGAGAGTTAATGTAAAGATTCCTTATTGCACTAGTGATACTCCCGCATCTGCAAAACTCTGCAGTCGTCCGTTAGAGCCCTCCACGTGGCCCTTGCTACATTGCACTTCGAGCTGTCGGTTCGCCAGTAAGGACGGTGCAGTGTGCTTCCGAAGTTGCGTTTTGTGACGTCATTTGTGTGGTGAAGCGTCAGATGGAGCGGCGATTGATAATCAATCCTGCTAATGTATTGCGCTTAGTTGGGATGAAGTTACGAAGAACCCTTCTTCGTGAAGATGGTATTAATGTAGAAGATGAATCATTCGCATGCTTTCTCGTATCTGTTATGATACAGAAATATGAGCATAAGTTAGATACTCTTGTAACACTAACACATAATGATGGTAATAAGGATGATAATGACGAACAA
This sequence comes from Locusta migratoria, assembly GCA_026315105.1. Lineage (NCBI taxonomy): Eukaryota > Metazoa > Arthropoda > Insecta > Orthoptera > Acrididae > Locusta > Locusta migratoria. The sequence goes on along the minus strand of CM048748.1, from coordinate 438,114,265 downwards.
CTCATTGCATGCGGTAGTGCTACGGTAAGTGCGGGAAGAGGCGATGGAAGCAGTGGCAGTGAATACCAACAGTCTTCCGAGAAGAAGGTTGAATTTGCAACTGTCATCACGGCTTTTGATGACAGTACGCTAGAGAACATATATGGTGATTATTACATAAGTTATAGTTAAGATACCTGCATTACGTATGGCGTCTACAATTACATCTACAGTGCTATCTAGAGCATGATTGCGAAGTTTTGCATAAAATCGACACCTACCAGCACACTGAGGTGTAAATAGAGATCCTGTAAGATAACGTTCATACATATGTATTTGTTCGAGCCCAAATACTTTCCTTGTTAATGCAACGCTAGATGTCTTACCGAACCACCGATCCACTCTCTCATCTCTTTATTTTCATTTCTGGGGGTTACTGAAAGCCCTGGTGTACAAGAAACCAGTTACGTCCTTGTGGTAAGAATACAGGTAGATCAAAGACAGGAATCATTTTCTTTATTTGAATGTACAAAAATCAGTCACAATGAGACAGAAACATCATAAATTACTCAATAAATTACTAGTCATATGCAAAGACGTGGCAGTTGGAAGCGTATGTAGCGGACTCGCAAAGGGAGTTATCGAAACTGTCCTGTGACAGGAGTGGTCCGGCAGTTGCCGTGTAAAACGCGCAGTTGACAGGGGCTACTGGAAATCGCCCGGGTAGTAGGCGAATATCGGCCTGAACACCATGGTCTCGGCGCCCTCCATGTCGGCGGCGTTAGAGCGTGCCTCCCGGACGCCTTCTGTCACTTGGGCGACCGTCACCTCTGAGGTCGTGTCGGGCTGTGTCGCTTCAGACGCCTCGTCAGTCGAGCCACTGTCGTCCAGACTGGAGGCAGTGGGATCGCCAGCTGTTTTCTCCCCAGCAGCAACACTGCCCGTGGAGTCCTCGACGGTCTCCTCGACCGTGGAGTCGCCGCTGGCTGCTGTTACTGCTGAGTCGCCGCTGGCTTCGGTTGCTGCTGGCCCGCCACTGCCTGAGGTTTCTGCTGCGTCGCCGCCGTCCTCAGCAGCAGGCGTCGCTGTACCGGCTGGGTCGTCTCCGCCGTCGCCGTCGCCGGCCACGTCGGTCGGGTCCGCTACAGGAGTGGCAGCTGACGAGTCGACCTCTTCTCCCGGTGTTGACGTTTCGGACTCGGCCACAGGCAGCGCCGTCAGACTCACCGCCGCCACAAGCAGTACCAGCAGGGTTGCGCACTGTAGGGACAGACAAGAAACAATTTATACTAACACAGTAACCGTTAGCGACAGGGGAAGGATCGTTTCACACCAGCGTACGTGTCTCTTGCTATGTCTTACGATCACGTCGCACACATACCTCATAATGTAATCAAATTAAGTAATTTAGGAACTATGTTGCTGTTGTGGTCTTCAGTCCGTAGACTGGTTTGATGCAGCTCTCCACGCTACCCTATCCTCTCTTCATCTGCGAATACGTTCGGCAACCTACATCCTTTTGAACCTGCTTACTATATTCGTCCCTCGGTCTCTCTCTACGATTTTTACCACACATGCTTCCTTCTGAAGCTAAAGTGACAATTCCTTGATGTCTCAGAATGTATCCCACCAATCTATCCCTTCTCTTAGTCAGGATTTGCCAGACACTCCTTTTCTCCCCGATTCGGTTAAGCAGCTCCTTATTAGTTACGTGATCTACCCATCTAATTTTCATCATTCGTCTGTAGCACCACATTTTTATCTGAACTCCTTATCGTCTACGTTTCACTGTCATGCAATGCTACAATCCAGACAAATGCTTCAGAAAGGACTTTCTAACATTTAAATTAATATTGGATGTTAACAAGTTTCGCTTCTTTAGAAACGCTTTTCTTCCCATAGCAATTCTGCATTTAGTTTCTTCTTTACTTCGACCATCAGAAGTTATCTCGCTACCCAAATAACAAAATATATCTACTACTTTTATTGTCTCATTACCTAATCTAATTCCTTCAGCATCGCCTAATTTTCTAACATTGCAATTCATTACCTTCGTTTTACTCTTGTTTCTTTCTTTCAAGACACTGTCCATTCCATTCAATTGCTCTTCCAAATCTTTTGCGGTCTCTGACAATTACTATGTCATCGGCAAACCGCAAGGTTTTTATTTCTTCTCCCTGCACTTTAATGCCCTCTCCAAATTTCTCCTTCCATTCCTTCACTGCCTGCTCAATGTGCAGATTGAGCAACATTGGGGAAAGGCTACAACCCTGCCTTACTCCATTCCCAACCTCTGCGTCCCATTCTTGCCCTTCTACTCTAATAACCGCTATCTGGTTTTTGTATAGGTTGAATATAACTCCTCGTTTCCTATATTTTACCCCTGATGCCTCCAGAATTTGGAAGAGTGTATTCCAGTCGACATTGTCAAAAGGCACAATACGTGATACGAATTATTTGCGAAAAACCGGTAACATCCAACCTCGAGAAGATCACTTTAGGTATAGGACAAGTGTATGATTAGGAGTGGCAATATTGACATAAGGACGTATCTTACAAGATAGGTTAACCAAAAAGAAGCCTACGTTTTCAGTTTTTGTAAATTTGGAGAAAACGTTTGAGCAGTTGACAATTATTATTACGTAAGCACCACCTACGACAAATAATTTAGGAGATACGACGCATATGGTGCTCGAAAGAGATGTGGCGAATATGTTGCATGAAATTCAACAAAACTTCCAGTTTTATTTCCATCTCGATTAAATTTCGCACTTTGAGGTTAAAAAATAATGCAACTATCTATCTAAAATTTCGTATGGTGGAAATCGGAGGGTACTTCACATATGGACCCTTACGAAATCTACAATTTTAAACAAATCCTGGTGAAATTTCGCACAACAAACCTTCAAAGCAACAGAAAAGTTGCTGCATACATCAGCCAGCGCGGATAGGGCCGCGCTGCCTGCGGCGACATGTTACGGATTGAGCAGCAGCACCCGTCGGAGGTTGCATCCCTGTGTGTGTGCGTGTCTTTGTGTGTGTATGTGTGTATTGTTCTTAGCATAACTCTCTTTACCCTCGGTTGCTCGCGCGGAGTACAAATGTGCTCCACTGTCATTCTAAACGTTATTTTCTCATTGTTGGTAACATTGGCGGGCCTGAAATTCTCAGAATCTGTCGTTCATGTTCAAACCTGAACCTGTGGAAAGTGACGCATGAAAATCTCTAGGGATCTTCTCGTAGTAAAGATTTTGTTGACGTGTTTAGAGCACAAATGTACACTGCGCGAGTATCCATGCCTACATTTTTATGGTTACTCGCGCGGAGAACAAATGTACTCCATTGTCGTTCTAAACTGTGTTTTCTTATTGTTGGCAAGAGTGGCGTGGCTATAATTCTCAGAATGTGACGTTCATGTTCTATCCTGTACCTGCAGTAAGTGGCGTGCGCCGTCCTGCACAGATCTTCTCATAGGAAAGTACCAGCACATATCTTATATGGCAAGTAAAAATTTTAATTTCCATGATATTTGAAATACGTTTGAATTGCTATTGTAGTATTAATTTATCGTTATTATTTAGGTACAATGTCAGATCGCACTTCTGATGAAAGGATTTGGATGCAATGGCTAAAGGAAGAACATTCGACAACTACCGTTGTTTGTAAGAATTTTACGTGATTTCTTATTATACATTTCTACTGTGATTACTTTTTTTGAATATTATGAGCTTCTTCATTAAAGCTATTTTGAATGTTTTAATTAGTTCTTGTGTAATGTTGTGTTATGTTGTGAAACTTCGCAAACAGATCACGCCACTTTCTTTTAATGATTTCCACCCCAACTCTTGCAACATTTCCGTGACGCTTTCCCCCCCGTAACGTGATAAAGCAAAACGAGCTGCCCTTCTCTGAACCTTCTCAATGTCTTCCGTCAGTCCCACCTGGTGAGGGTCCCACAAGGGGCAACAGTACTCCAGGGAGGACGCACAAGTGTGATGTAGGCAGTCTCTTTGGTGGAGCTAGTGCATCTTCGAAGCGTTCTGCCGATGAAACGTAACCTTTGGTTATGTTTTAAAATTTTTGATCGAATTATTGTTTTTCTTAGGTCAGGTATTTCATACACAACACAGACGTTTTATTACTTGGGACGTTATTTTGTTGATAACTGTCGGATCAATAATGCGTACATAATCTTCGCCACAATACGAAAGACAAAACAATCTACTGATGAAATAAAATAACATGAACAACACTCTCGCTTACACTGAAAGCCACGCACAGACGGCAACGTAACACAACCTCCAAGACAGATAGATTAATGCCTCAGAAGTGGCAACACGCCGTACCAAGCGGCAAAATGTACTAGAACCATGATGTTCATCAAAAACAATGTGACTTTAAGGATTGTTACACAAAATACGGTATAAATCACCGTTTAACATGTTGTTTTTGTTGTTGAGGAACAACGCTGAAAATGAAAGCAGGAATGCCTAGTGGATAAATGCAAGACCATAGAAGAATATATGACTAGGGAAAGGATGGGAACAGAAGAGACATTTGGAGACAATAAGATTTGCTGTATGAATATCAAAGACTTAGATGGAGAAAGTAGAAAGCGAAGAGTGGAAAGCTGGAGGATATATGAAATATTGACGGTACTTCTGTTTTTTGAGAGCTTCATTCTTGCGTCGTTTGAATTTCTTTTTTAAAGGGCTAAAGGGCTGTAGTTGAAACAAGACTGTACGTCTTTGGTACAAAAGTAATTAAGTTGGTAGTAGCTTAATACTACACGCCAAAGATATACAGACGTGTAATGACAGCATTGGCTCGTCTCGCGGAGATCATTGTTTAGCCAGAGACAAACACGGCAATTTTGGGTGTCGTAAAGAGTAGTCGTCTGATCTGCAATAGTGGCAGACACAACACTTCAGGTCGGGAGAGCAGACACTGATATTATCTGTTCCAGCTATAAAATAAGGTAAAAGAACAGTTTTGTAATTTTGTACCAATTTTTGGTATTAAAAAACCACCTTCCACCGAGTACGTTACTTATTATTGTAATAAAAGGTATTTTGAATCAGCAAATTTGGATTGACAGTGTAAAGAGGTTTGACTAGGATTGCCAGTTATGTATAAGTCTGTATAACAATACTTTGAATCTAAGAAACTGCATGGTTTCAAAGTTCCATAGCAAGAAGTGAGTTTTCCATTGTGCAGACATAGTATTATAATGTGATTTGTGAGAAAGCAGGATTTTTTCCGCATAGATTTCCACTGTTTACAACAGTCACAGTATTGGAAAAGTTACCATTTTATTATTTGAATGAGTTTAAGTTTCAAGTTTTTCAGATGGGTTAATTAAGAATAAATTGGTAAACGTTGAAGTTTCGGAAAACAGTGAAATTTGGTTAGAAACATTTCTTATGGATTTACCGTCATCAAAATGCAGTGACAGTATTCACATTAGGCTTGCGCATAATAGTTCGCGGCTCTGCCACGAACTAGTTCATTCTTTTAGTTCGTCCGCTCCCAGTGACGAATGAGCGGCGTTGTCTGCGCATGCAGGTGGAGGGAGAAGTTCCCCCACCTAGCTGTTTCATGGGCTTTCTGCGTGAGCCGCTAACGATATCACGCAAACCAAAAGAAACAGTTTGTGGATAATTTGTCGCGTTTAAGTTTAGAGTTATCTCTATATCTTGGCATTATGGAATTTATTAGTCAGATATTGTAGAGTGCAGAATACTTCAAAACATAAATTTTGTAGCACTGAACTATGTAATCTAGCAGGCAGACGCTCAACTCAAAATCGCTTTCATCAGCAGAAGGCAAACACGTGATTTTTAATTCTGCTGCGCGCCCCTCGCTATTGCCTGACGGTCTTCGAAAAATAATCCAACGAACTAAGAAGCAAGATACGTTTGGCATAATAGTTTGTGACCGGTAACGCATGTTTTAGTTCGCGCATATCTTAGTTCGCGATCGGTAGCTCTCCTTTTAGTTCATAGCTCGGCCGCGAAGTAGGTGGCTCTTTTTAGTTCGTCCGCTCTTTTTGGCCGAGTGGACTGAGGCGCTCCAGTCACGGTCTGCTCGGCCACAACGGTCGGGGGTTCGAATCCCCCGTCGGGCATGGATATTTGTGCCGTCCTAGTTCGTAAGTAGTTCATAAGTAGTTTGTAAGCTTAGGGACTGATGACCCCGTAGTTAAGTCCCATAAGATTTACAAACATTTGATTTTTTTCCGCTCATTTTGGCTTTTGCTACCGCTACTAAAAGAGCTCTTTCTTTTGTTATGGAAGCTTTTTTATGCAATGATCAGTGTGGCCCATGCGTGAGGTATTACCCGTATTTTTGAAAAATTAGACATCAAATACTTAAGCAAATAAACCATATATTTACACGAATGGGTGATACAATGATATTCAACTACTGTGCAAACAGAGTACTCGTAGTATTTTATTTTTAAAATGGATTTATTTAATAGGTCATTGAAGGAACATTACCTACAAATCACGCGATGCTGCGCGCTCTCGTGTTCTTTCGCTATTCCCCGTCAGTCTTCGGAAAAGGAGCGGACGAACTAAGAGGCGAGGGATCTGCGAACTAGTTCGCGTAGTTCGCCTGTGGGATCGCTCTTCCGAACTAGTTCGTTGGCGAACTACATAAGACTATAGGCGGGATTTTAGAGAGTAAAAGAGCACCTTGTGTATTCTTTTAAATTAAATTGCGTTCCTCTGCCGAAACCACGTGACCGGCAAGAAGCAGAATTTTATGACAAGACGCTGACCTCACTTGACCTTGAGCAGCTACGGGAGCAATAGGTCGAGTTTAACCTCGCCTTTATACGCTTACAGGCAACGCTATTATTACTACAGTGAAAACAATCTCGACATTTCTAAAAGCCATGGAAATTAAATTCTGATTACATGTATTCACATGGTTTTTCGTAGTTTATTTGCATATATGAAAACTGTTCCAATAACAGGAGGTTAGACACAGTTATATTTCTAGCATTATTAAATATTTTATCAGAGCACAAATATATATAATAATAACAGTACACCACATCGATATTTTAAACAACAGTTCACATAATTCTTTACAATAGGTTTCAGCACAAAGCAACATTATATTGAAAATGTTTCTATAATATTCCGTCGGTACTTGGAGAAACAAAGACATATTCAAAACTTAAATACCTAGTGTTTTTGTTCCACAATATTTTTAATTGTTTGTTACATATACAAAGTTTTTTTTTATCTGTGAATTTCTTATGACTATGAATCGATACTACAGAACAAGGGTACTATAAAAAAAACGGGTTCAAATGAATACATCTTAGGCTAGAATTGTATTAAAATATTAAAACTGTGGGATTGTTTGAAAAAGTATTGTCAGATAGGTGATGGGAAAAACAAAACTTTGATTTGTTATGACTAAGAATCAATACGACCTAACATAGATAATGTAAAATACGAATGGGGTCCGAATGAATACACTTTAGGTTAAAAATATTCAGATGTTTGTATAGGTTGTGGGACATAACAGCGGCATCATCAGTCCCTAAAGTTACAAACTACTTATTAACTAGCTTATACTAAAGACGGCACAAACATGGATGCCCGAGGGGGGATTCGAACCCCGGACGGGGAACGGCCTCGCGCATCGTAGCATAGCGCCTGAATGCGCTCGACCGCTCCGCCACGGCTCACTTTATGTTTTAAATATTGGATATGTCCAAGTGACTGATAGGTAATTATACAAGCAAACTTTAAATCTCAGAGAAACATTGCAGAGTGGGGGGAGGAATTATGGCAAGGGGTGAGAAACGCATATAACTGTTGGTATGGAACACATATGGCAAAATTATTTACACACAGTGAGGACAATATTAATAAGTTGACATTATTTTAATAAAGGTGAATTATGGAACTGGGTCTGGTCATAAGGCACTAGATCAGGATTCTTGGACTGCTGTTTGTTAGTGCCCAGAATTTACCACGGTGTGAGTTTTCTGCCCTTCTTTCCATTATGGAGATATCACATTTCATAACATTCAGAGCGTGGTCAGCAAATGCGGAATCTTTCTTTTTCAATCTCCAGCTCCTTTCGTGCTCGGATAGTCTAGTGGCTATGGCCTCACCTGACTGACTTACATAATTGTAAGAGTGTATTGTATGAAATTACCTGTAATCTTTGTCTCAAATTGTATGCAGCTCAGTCAGGTGGGGCTGTAGCCACTAGAGAGCTGGAGATTGTAATGACTGATACAGCGGCGCCCTTTGGCGCCACTCTCGTCGCACTATCGAAAGCAGCCGCCGTGCGATCTATCGACATATACAGCTTTCTGCAGCCGACGTGCGATCTATCGACATATACGGCTTCCCGCAGCCGCCGTGCGATCTATCGACATATACGGCTTCCAGCAGCGGCCGTGCGATCTATCGACATATACAGCTTTCTGCAGCCGACGTGCGATCTATTGACATATACGGCTTCCTGCAGCCGCCGTGCGATCTATCGACATATACGGCTTCCCGCAGCCGCCGTGCGATCTATCGACATATACGGCTTCCCGCAGCCGCCGTGCGATCTATCGACATATACGGCTTCCTGCAGCCGCCGTGCGATCTATCGACATATACAGCTTCCCGCAGCCGCCGTGCGATCTATCGACATATACGGCATCCCGCAGCGGCCGCGTGACGTCGCGAGGTGCCGATCACGTGCCCGCGCTGTCGCAGCATTTACAGCGCGCATACAGTAGCAGAGTATGATACGGATGGTGGAGTTGCACATGGACCATATCTACAGCAGACTCTCCGACATTTCACAGCGTACGACATTAATGGAGTGAGTAACTAACTTTATTTACTTGCTTGGTTACGCAGTGACGTTTACGCCACCCTCAGAAAACAGTTCCCTGTATCACAACCCGATTTGTGCAAATTCGACATTATTCAAGCCTTTTCAAGATAACATGATGCACAAATACATATTGCAATGGCCCGTTTGAAGGTTATCAGGCCGGCCGCGGTGGCCGAGGGGACTGAGGCGCTCCAGTCACGGTCTGCACGGCCACTGCGGTCGGGGGTTCGAATCCCCCCTCGGGCATGGATATTTGTGCCGTCCTTAGTGTTAGGTAGTTCATAAGTAGTTTGTAAGTTTAGGGACTGACGACCCCGTAGTCAAGTCCCATTAAAAAAAAAAAAAAAAAAAAAAAAAAAAAAAAAAAATGGTTATCAGATGTGCAAAACGTCCTGAGCAGTCTTATAAACAGTCTCTACGAGACTTGAGCGGATAGACAAGGTTTTGTAAGTTTTAATGTTGGTGTGGACATTCTTACGCTGATGTCATGTTACATGATGCAGTGACTCAAAATGTCATGGAAGAACCTCATCACAAGACCTTACATGAGACGAGGTTCTATTTATTTTAGAGCAGTGTGAGACTTTTTAATCAACTGTTGTAGATATGTAGTTGTTCGCTACATCACAGCGGCCCAGTACAGTCAAGCGCTGTCGGTCCCAATTTCCACGCCGCTCGCTAGAAAGAAACAAGACGCGTACGCGTGCAAACAGAGTCAGAAACAAACTTTCTGTGCACTCCAAGCACAAATGCAAAGCTTAAGTCTTGTCCTCGGTGTTTCGTATAGCACGAACGTCGATCGTGTCCGCAGAAGTCAGCATTATGTTATTTTCGCCATAAGATAGGACATATTCAGTAAGTCTGTCAGCAGAAACGTAGAGCTCACGCACATTCTGGGCACGATCAGACGTTTGAGAAAATGCAGATTAATTTGATTTATTCACACGTGCTCTCTCGCCCATAGAAAACTTCCTACTTACCACAATTCAAATTCGCGTAGAAAGGTTAGTTTGTGCAAAACACTTCTAGTGCTTTGTGTGATGATTCCGCTGTGAAAGTTTCAAAAGTTGCTGACCACTCGAAAATTATTCGGCAATCTAACAAACTGTTCATTCCTCTGCAAGTAAATGGCCATGAATTGCAATTTCAATTAGATACCGGTGCCTCTTTGACATTAATTATCCAAAAGACATACAAATTAATTGGTGCTCCGGCGTTACAAAATTCAAATCGTCACGTGACTACTTATGATGGTCCACGATTAGACATGTTAAACAAATGTTTTGAATACCGAGATAATATGCTGCACAAATCATATTGCAATAGTCCGTTTGAAGGTTATCAGGCCGACCGCGGTGGCCGAGGGGATTGAGGCGCTCCAGTCACGGTCTGCACGGTCACTACGGTCAGGGGTTCGAATCCCCCCTCGGGCATGGATATTTGTGCCCTCCTTAGTATTAGCTAGTTCATAAGTAGTTCGTAAGTTTAGGTACTGATGACCACGTAGTTAAGTCCCATAACCTCTACAAACATTTGGACGATGCACGGCGGCCATGTTTGCGCGCCAAATTGCGGAGCGAAGGCAGTCTTTCATCGAGCCACCATACGTCAGTGTAGTACGCGCACTCGAAGGCGTAACATGTATATGTAGACGGTGATAAGACATATTTATCATTCTAAGTCCAGAACATGCACTCAGAGGAGTAACATATTGCATATGTATGCGGTCATCAGTCATATTTATCATTTTCAGTTCAAAACACACACTCGGAGGAGTAACATGTCGCATAAGTAGGTGGTCACTTAACATAGATTAACGAGTTTAAAACAATGCGAAATGACTTTATATTTAATTTTCAGTTAAGACAATGTGTGTCAAGTAGATGTTATTACGCAGTTTGCTAGTTTTCTGCCTTCCTTAAATAAACTAAATGGCATCCTACATGAACTTAAGTATTATTTCGCAATCGGATCAGTTCCTGCCAACAGTTAAACAATTTCAGCCACAATGAAGAACTCTGACCTGCTTGCTATCATCTGCGTGGGGACATCTACAGAAGACGTCAGGTTGGTGAACTTGAAGAGTTTCTACTCTTCACACAGTGCAGCGGGGAGTAACTACAACCCTCGCGTATACTGTAATTGCGGTACAAACGCAAAGTGTTGTGCGTCATCCATGGCAACATGGAGGAGGAAAGAAAATGATATTGGACCGGTTTATCACAACCCCTATAGACAATTTTTTCCCGTTGTACTCTTCATGAGACGTTTGGTCTTGGAACTTTGAGAAAAGCGCGTACCGCGATACAGGATGCCTCTCTTGCAGCGTTTGCTACTGGAGTTTCTTAATCATCCCTGTGACGCCTTGGCGCTAACTAAACGAGTCCGTAACAAAGCGTGCTGCTCTCCGTTGGATCTCCTCTCTCTCTCTTCTGTTAGCTCTACCTCGTACGCATCCCACAATGATGAGCATTCAGACGACAGCCGAACGTGAGTTTTGTAACCCACTTCCTATGTTGACCAACTACAGTTCCTGAGGATTCTTCCAATGTAACTCAATGTAGCATCTGCCTGATATACGACTGAGTTTATACGGTTTTTCCATCTCAGATCGCCCTTTATGTTTACTTCCAGATATTTTATGAAAGTGACTGTAACTGCTTCCAGAGTATGTCGCGCTATTGTATAGTTATATAATAAAGGATCTCTCTTTATATATAAACGCAGCACTGAACACTTGTTTATGTCGAAGCTCAATTGCCACTCACCACACCATGCGTCAATATGCTGCAGATCCATCGGTATTTCACTACCCACTTCCAGTAGTGCAACTTCTCGATAAACACCAGCATTATGCGCAAAAAGCCTCGTTGAACTTGCGTTGTTATCTACGAGGTCATTTCTGTATATTGTGAAAGACAACGATCCTATAACACTGGGGCACGCCAGAGATCACTTAAACATCTGAACACTGCTCTACATTCAGAAAACAGCACGGGACGACATCGAATGCCTTGCGGAGATCAATAAGTATGGTGTCTACCTGCGACTCTGCATAAGCTGCCCAGTTGTGCTTTATATGATCGTTGCTTTCGAAAAGCATGTTGATTCCTACAAAGGAGATAATCGATCTTCAGACATGAACTTATAATGTGTTCCAAAATTCTGATACGTACCGAAATTAGGGATATAGACCTACAGTTTGGTCATCTGATCGACGACTCAGTAAACGGGAGTAACCTTCCCCCTCTTCCAATTCTTGGGGACAATTCTTACACTCTGTGTAATATCGAACTGGTATCCCATCAGGCCCAGTAGCCTGTTCTGTGTTGAGCTATTTCAATTGCTTTTCAATCCCTCTGAAACTTATTTCAAAACCCACCATTTTATAGTTATGGGAGTTGCTACAGTTCAGTCTTCCTCTGCGAAACACCTTTCAAAAGGACCTTTAATATTTCGGCCTTTTGTTAAACATCGTCTGTTTCAACACCATTATGGTCACTGAATGACTGGATATCTGTTTTCGACACATTTACCGATTTGGCCTGGCATCAAGTCGACACACAGAATATAGTTCGTAAATTCGTTAGTCTCTCGCATGGCAGCTCTGGCACATATAACTATTGTTAGTCTGCAAGACTTTGGGTACATTAAAATTTGCGGTGAAGTTCTCTTTGTTTTCGTAAGAGTTTCCACACTCGTTTGGGACCATAATGGATCTTTCCCATCTCTCATAATTATCTAACGCGTATTGTACAGTACCCTTCCACATCATCCTAAGTTATTCAACACTTCCAGTTTTTGAGATGAAACTATCGTGTTGAGCAACCAAGTACTCTCAAATCGGACCCATTTCGCTTTTGCTAAGTAATAACATCCTCGTCCTTTCTTGATATTTAGATTTGAAGAAGTATCCATTGATGGTTAAATGGCCTTATGATTGTTGATACCCTGTTCTACGCTGAATCGAAAAATTCGTGTGTATTTGCCATCAGCATGTGGAACACATTATCTCCACGAGTCGGCTCTCCATTTAACAGTTCACTTGAGAACAATGATACTCGATTCTCTGTCCTTACCACTTGTCTAAAACACGTTTGTCTCGTAGCCTATAACCGGCAAGTTAAAATATCCACATAGAACTCAGGAAACCTATGGGAAATATTTTCCACGATTTTTCTCACGTATCTGCTACTACTGCTACTGAGTTAGGTGGTCTATAAAACTTCGAAAGACCATCTTTGAGCCACTTTTCACGCTGACTTTCACCCAAATTATTTCACATTCCGAATCTGAACTGATTTCTCTCTAACACAATCGTGTTTTTTATCTCCCACTTCAGTGTTCAGTTTATCTCTTGCGGAATAAGTTCAAGTTTGAGTTTATGATCTCATTACTATTGCGATCTAGTTTGAGCCATCTTTTCACTACCTGTACTATGTGGGCATTGTGACTGTCTGAAGACGAGAGCAGTTCTGGGAACTTTCCATAGACGATCCTACAGTTTACTGTTAATATAATAATATTTTCTTTCTCTGATATATTCCGCAGAGTGCTGCATTGACTGGAATCCATAAGTGTCGTACAGGGCCAGTGGGAGGACTTCACTAACCAAAAAAACTCCACATGTGCACTCCACACGTACTCTGCTGCGCTGCATGTAGTGCACGCCTGACCTATTCAGGGCGATCCTACATTTCTGAACCCAATAGCAAAGGTCGAGAAATTTGTACCCAAGGAGACGAAAGAATCATCTGAGCCTATGACTGTTTAAGCTTTCCACAGGCTTCCCACCCAGATGATCACAATCGGTTCGGGGAGAGTTGCAGGAAATCTAGAGCTCCGGTTACACCCCGCGCGCAACGCTAGTTTTTTCACCAAATCTGGCAGCTGTCTGAAGTAGCTGAGGGTGCCGTCTGAACACAAGCCGCAGGAGTAATTGGTGCTAACATGAACAACGATCTGTAGCTGGATGGGCCCAGGACTCTCTATCGCCGCCGAGAGAGCCACCTCCACATCAGGGATGACACCACCCTGTAAGCAAACAGAGTGCACACTGAAATTATTTCCCGACCTTCACCTTATTTGCCTAAAGGACTCAATCAGCCGCCTAACGTTGGACTTCCCAATAACTAATAAGCCCACATTCTCCGTCTGTGCGTTCCTATCGGTAGGGCTGGCCACCGCCGTCACAGGCGAGGCAGCCTCCGCTACCTTATAGGTATTATCAGTAGTGGACGACACCTCGAACATCATGTTAAAGCGGAAAGTGGCGGTCTTACGACCGGTGGCAAGTTTCGCCTTCTGCCCAATTGTTTCGTGACCACTGCACATTACTCCAATCACTTCAGGCAACTGTCGACTTCCTGAGCGTCGAAAACGTCACACTGGCATCAGGGACAGGAGGCGCCCTAGTAAGCACAAGAGGTACCCCCACAATCACCTCAGGTGCCTGGATAACACTGCAGCCCAGGGTAGCTGCCTGAAGAATGCTGACCGCGGCCAATACTTCATTGTGGATTAACTACAGTATATAATACAACCAGCATAAATAACACCATTGGTCCTTAATGTGTGAAGCGTGGTAAAGGTACATAGAGAAACGCCAGCTTAAAAAAGAAAAGGATTGTCTCTTCGAAGATTGCTGTCAGTTCCAATACACACTGTCAACAATACTTCTGTCCCCATTCCGTTAACGCGTTCAACAGCAACTTTTGTCCAACTAGAAGCTGCAGATCCACTATCTGTAACACAATGCGCTGCTTGCGGCGGTGCGCGCCGTACATGCAACGGCCGCAAGGGCTCGTGATTGGCGCCTCGCGACGTCTTGCTGCCGCTGCGGGAAGCCATCTATGTTGACGGTTCGCACGGTAGCTGCCTCGGTCGTGCGATTAGAGTGGCAGCAAAGAAAGACGATACGTTATCTCCCTCCCCCCCCCATGCCCCTCTCTGAATCGCCTCACCATCATAGTTGGGAGCTTGCTTGACGACGAGGAGAGGAGTGACTGGCCCCGGACGATACTGTTGGGGCTTGACGCGAGACTTGCGGACGGCGCCAAACAGCCCGCGCCCTCGTACGCACCTTGCGAGTTCACTGGGAGACGCCCTACAGAAAAACCGTGGACAAGGTAACGCCCAAGGCAGGTGTTTGGTGGCCGTGCGATTGCTTAAGAGGCACAAGCATGCGTTGATGGCGACGATGGCAACGCCAGCTTGTCAACGTCCATGGGAGCGACGCTCGGCGGTGGCTGGACCGTCTCCATCTGGGTCGGGTGGATTCTGGATTCACGACGGCGGGTAGCATTGACGACTGGCTTCCTTCAAGGAGGCCAGCCGGAGGTGGTCCCACAGCCCACAGGCCGACTGGGCTGTCTGTTGAGTACCAAGGCTGCGTGCTTCCAGGATCTGTGAATCGGAAACTCGCGGCAGAATCATTCGCATACCGACAAGACCGCATGTGCAATTGCCTAACATACCGACTGTTTTGGCATCTAAGGCTTTCCCAGCGTAGTAAATCTTGATAGTCCTTACGGGTATGCTGCCGGATACTAAAAACAAACTGGTCCGATATTTCAGCGATCCAACTGTCCGCCATCCTCAGGGAGACTGCTTCTGCTGAGACCCGTCGAGTACTGAGGGTACAGCCGTATTCTCCCTCCTATATAGGCGTCGCGCGTGTGTGCGGCGCATGCGCCACCTTCCGAGGTTGTTACGTACGGGACGTGTACTAGTTGCGCCGCCCCTAGTGGGACATCGGTGTAACGACATATCGATTATGGTTGATCAAACACTGGCGCTGGCTTTGTCACAGAACGTTGCAATTTAATGTTTTTCAAAAGCGGGTTCCACGATCTGCTCAGAGGAAAACCCTTCTCTTGGTTAATCAAATTGCTTCTTTGTAGACACTGTCCCAAAAACCTGAGATGTAAGCAATTATGAGGGTCTCGTTAAATTCTATCTTGTGTCCCTTAGTTAAACAATGTTCTGCCGCAGCAGATTTTTCAGGCTGCAGCAGTCTCATGTGCCGACAATGTTCCTGGCATCTATCTTTGACAGTGCAGACAGATCGGCCGATGTACGCCTTGCCGCATTGGCGAGGTATTCTATAAACATCCGGCTTCCTAAGACCTAGGTCATCTTATACAGAGCCAAGCAGTGCCCTAATTTTGTTGGGAGGGCGGAAAACATTATAGATATTAAAGTTTTTTAAAAGACTTCCAACTCTGAAACAGACGCCCCCAGCATAGGGAATGAACACCGCCGCTTTATATTTCCCTTCGTGAACCTCTGGCGATGGTCCAAACTCCGTGACCCGATGAATTTGTTTGTTAGAATAACCATTTACTTTAAAGACCGTCTTCAGATGTTCAAGTTCAGGTGTTAAACTATCTGCGTCTGACATGGCATATGCCTTACGAACCATGGTTTTAAGGACACCGTTGCGTTGGAATGGTGGTTGGCAGCTTTTGGCATGCAAATACTGATCGGTATGTGTTGGTTTTCTATAAATCGTGTGTCCCAGGGTGCCATCACGTCCAAAAATGGGAGCTTCCCATCCCTTTCTATTTCCATATTAAATTTAATTTTAGGGTGAAGGCAATTGAAGTGGTCCGAAAATCGGTCAACCGCGTCACGTCCGTGGGGCCAGATAAAGAAGGTGTCATCGACGTAACGCCAAAAACACGTACGTAGCAACTTTGGAAGGCGGCGCATGCGCCGCACACACACGCGACGCCTATATAGGACGGAGAATACGGCTCTACCTTCAGTACTCGACGGAACTGAGCAGCAGCAGCGTCCCTGAGGATGGCTGGCAGTTGGATCGCCGAAATATCGGACCAGTTTGTTCTTAGTATCCGGCAGCATACCCGGAAGGACTATCAAGATGCCGACTGTTTCTTTATCCACAAAAAGAACCTGATAATGTGCCCTACCCTGTATGCTTGAAACGGTGCCTGGCTCCCACAACCGTCTCTGATTGTACAATCTGAAAAGCACAAGATCATTAATGGCAAACTCTGTGCAGAATTGCAGGGGTGCCGGTACAGAAAGAGGGTGCAAAAGACTTAAGAGCATCTAGTGGGCGCATGTATAAAGAAACTCCGCTGTCGCTTTGTCTGGCGCTGGCATGGAGCGGTAAGAGCTAAGAAAAATCAGTACTGATTCTTCTTACGAGTGTTCACTGCAGAGTTTCGTCATCTGAGTCTTCAAGGTCCTAACGAAGCATTCCACTTTCCCGTTCCTTTGCGGGGAAGCTGGATGCCATTGGCGGAACAAAACTTAATTCCACAGAAAGGAACTACAGCCCATTGTCTGACACACTGCACTTAAACAACCCTTTCAAAACAAAAAATAGTCTGAAGAGCACAAATGTTGTGCAATAAAGTCGTAGAACACATGGGAAACGGAACTTTCTCTTCGCATAGACCAGAATGATCCACAAAAGTCTTACCATGGCGACGTAGGAAAAGGCCAGTTCAAAGTTTGCTGACGAGGAGCCCCGACATTCTCTGAACAGGTACGACAGTGCACAGTAAGGTGTTTGATGTCTGAGTGAAGGTTGTAGCAAGGCCAGTGTCATCATGACAGCTGCTATGTGCGGGCAATGCCCCAGTGTCCGCTATGCAATTGTTTCAAGAAGGTGGCTCCACATTCTCGCAGCACAACTACCCAAGTAGCAAAATGACACCATTTGGAAGTGTCAACAAGTGGTGCTGCGGAAAATAACACCGAACTACAGGATCAGAAAGTTGTAACTTTAATGAACTCAGAAACGTGCCAGAGATGCCGATCCCGCGCTGTAGCTGACACGATGATACGAGAATCCAAAGGAAAACTTTGCAGACATTTTGCTTCGACTGGTACAGATAGAAAAAAGCAACATATAATGAATCTAAATCTGGATCAGCAGGAAGAGGCAAACGAGATAAGGTGTCTGCATTGGCATGATTAGAAGTTGGACGATAAACGATACCGCGATTTTAGTTGGACAGTATGAAAGCCCATCGTTGAAGCTTTTGTACTGTCCGATCCGGAATATCCTTCGTCAGATAGAACAGCGAGGTTAACGGCTTATAATCCGTAACCAAAGTGCATTTGCGACCGTAGAAATACTGATTGAATATAGAGATGCCGAAAATATTAGCCAGAACCTCTTTTTCAACTTGACTGTAATTTTGACGGGTGCCGTTCAGAAGCTTAAATGCAAAAGCAATCTGACTTCACTGTAACAGTATGAGGCAAAACTGCTCTGATGCCAATAGAAGAGGCGTTTATTCCCAAACACAAAGGTTTTGCTGGGTCGCACGACATAGGGCATGGGTAGCTGAGTAAAGCATATTCAACTCTTTGAAAAGCATTGATACATTCATGTGACCACCGATATTTGACATGCGTCTGGCGAAGGTGATGCAAGGGGCGGCGATTTGATCCTCATTCTGAAGCTCAGACACACTT
The DNA here is from genome assembly GCA_026315105.1 of Locusta migratoria. Lineage (NCBI taxonomy): Eukaryota > Metazoa > Arthropoda > Insecta > Orthoptera > Acrididae > Locusta > Locusta migratoria. The sequence goes on along the minus strand of CM048748.1, from coordinate 438,095,965 downwards.
CTAGGCGCAGGATTTTGGCGAATAGCATATACAGAGTGTCCCAGCTATCTTGTCCACCCAAAATATCTCTGGAACAATAACAGCTATTGGAAAACGACTTTCACCGGTATCAATGTACGGCTGGGGCCCATGAATATACATATTTGGAAACTTTCTAAAACGAAAGAAAATGTGTTTTTAACACAAACTTATGTTTTTTTTAATGGACACTATATTTTTCTTCGGAAATCCATAGCATGACAAATCACATAAACAATGGCGTTGATTGCATCGCAATATTCCATTTACATCCCGAGATATTGCCACGCGAAGTTGACGCTTGAAATACGCGAAACGCGCGGCTAGCGCACGTGTTGAGACTCAGGACGTGCGCTAGCCGCGCTCCCTTTACCACGCTTCACACATTAAGGACCAATGGTGTTATTTATGCTGGTTGTATTATATACTGTAGTTAATCCACAATGAAGTATTGGCCGCGGTCAGCATTCTTCAGGCAGCTACCCTGGGCTGCAGGGTTACCCAGGCACCTGCGGTGATTGTGGGGGTACCTCTTGTGCTTACTAGGGCGCCTCCTGTCCCTGATGCCAGTGTGACGTTTTCGACGCTCAGAGAGTCGACAGTTGCCTGAAGTGATTGGAGTAATGTGCAGTGGTCACGAAACAATTGGGCAGAAGGCGAAACTGGCCACCGGTCGTAAGACCGCCACTTTCCGCTTTAGCATGATGTTCGAGGTGTCGTCCACTACTGATAATACCTATAAGGTAGCGGAGGCTGCCTCGCCTGTGACGGCGGTGGCCAGCCCTACCGATAGGAACGCACAGACGGAGAATGTGGGCTTATTAGTTATTGCGAAGTCCAACGTTAGGCGGCTGATTGAGCCCTTTAGGCAAATAAGGTGAAGGTCGGGAAATAATTTCAGTGTGCACTCTGTTTGCTTACAGGGTGGTGTCATCCCTGATGTGGAGGTGGCTCTCCCGGCGGCGATAGAGAGCCCTGGGTCCATCCAGCTACAGATCGTTGTTCATGTCAGCACCAATTACTCCTGCGGCTTGTGTTCAGACGGCACCCTCAGCTACTTCAGGCAGCTGCCAGAATTGGTGAAAAAAGCTAGCGATGCGCGCGGGGTGTAACCGGAGCTCTAGATTGCCTGCAACTCTCCCCGAACCGATTGTGATCATCTGGGTGGGAAGCCCTGTGGAAGGCTTAAACAGTCATAGGCTCAGATGATTCTTTCGTCTCCTTGGGTGCAAATGTCTCGACCTTTGCTATTGGGTTCAGAAATGTAGGATCGCCCTGAATAGGTCAGGCGTGCACTACATGCAGCGCAGCAGAGTACGTGTGGAGTGCACAAGTGGAGTTTTTTTGGTTAGTGAAGTCCTCCCACTGGCCCGGTACGACGCTTACGGATTCCAGTCAATGCAGCACTCTGCGGAATATATCAGAGAAAGAAAATAATAATATAGTAACAGTAAACTGTAGGAGTGTCTATGGAAAGATCCCAAAACTGCTCACGTTTTCAGATAGTCACAATGCCCACATAGTACAGGTAGCGGAAAGATGGCTCAAACCAGACCGCAATAGTAATGAGATCCTAAACTCAAACTGGAACTTATACCGCAAAAGATAAACTAAACACTGAAGGGGGAGATAAAAAATACGTTTGTGTTAGAGAGAAATTAGTTCAGATTCGGAATATGAAATAATTTGGGCGAAAGTCAGCATGAAAAGTGGCTCAAAGATGGTGTTTCGAAGTTTTATAGACCACCTAACTCAGCAGCAGTAGTAGCAGATACGGGAGGGAAATCGTGGAAAACATTTCCCATAGGTTTCTTGAGTCCTGTTATGGTTTTATGTGGATATTTTAACTTTCCGGATATAGGCTAGGAGACAAACGTGTTTAAGACAGGTGGTAAGGACAGAGAATCGAGTATTATTGTTCTCAAGTGCTGTATCCGGAAATTACCTTGAACTGTTAAATGGAGAGCCGACTCTTGGAGATAACGTGTTATACATGCTGATGGCAAATACACACGAAGTTTTCGATTCAGCGTAGATCAGGGTATCAACAATCATAAGGCCATTTAACTATCAATGGATACTTCTTTAAATCCAAATATCAAGAAAGGAGGAAGTTGTTATTACTTAGCAAAAGCGCGAAAAGGGTCAGATTTGAGAGTACTTGACTGCTCAAAACGATAGTTTCATCTCAAACACTGAAAGTGTTGAATAACTGAGGATGATGTGCAAGGGTACTGTACAATACGCGTTAGATAATTATGAGAGATGGAAAAGATCCATGAAGGTTCAACAACGAGTGTAGCAACTGTTATGAAATCAAAGAGAACTTCACCGCAAATATAAATGTACCCAAAGTCTGGCAAACAAACAATAGTTATATAATACCAAAAACAGTTTCAGAGCTTCCATGCGAAAGGCTTTTAATGAATTTGCGAGCTATATTTTGTGTGTCGATTTGATACAAATTCTAAGAAATTTTGGTGCCAGGTCAAATCGGTAAACGTGTCGAAAACAGATATCCAGACATTCAGTGACCATAATGCTGTTTAACAAAAGGCCGAAATATTAAAGGTCTTTTTGGAAAGGTGTTTCGCAGAGGAAGACTGAACAGTAGTACCGCTCTTAAACCAAGGCAGTAACTATAAAATGGTGGATATTGAAATAAGTTTCAGAGGGATAGAAAAGCAATTGAGATAGCTCAACACAGGACGGGTTACAGGACCTGATGGGATACTAATTCGATATTACACAGAGTATGCGCAGGAACTGGGCCCCTTTCTAGCAGCGTTATACCGTAGGTCTCTCTCTAGAGGAACGAATTGTTCCCAAGTATTGGAAGAAGGAGCAGGTTACTCCCGTTTATAATAAGAGTCGTCGATGAGATGAGGAGAACTGTCGGTCGATATCCCTAATTTCAGTCAGTAGCAGAATTTTGGATCACATTATAAGTTCATTTCTGAAGACCGGCAATCTCCTTTGTAAGAATCAACACGGTTTCCAAAAGTAACGGTCATGTAAAGCACAACTGGGCAGCTTATGCAGAGTCCCAGGTAGGTACCGTGTTTATTGATGCCGTCCCGCACAGTTCGCCAGATGAACAAAGTGCAAGCATATGAAATATCAGACCAACTGTGTGACTGGATTCAGGCGTTCGTAGATACCAGAGCGCAGCATGGGTTTCTCAGCGGAGAGCAGTCTTCATATATTAAAGTGACTTCTGGCGTGCCTCAGGGGAGTGTTACAGGATCGTTATCTTTCACAATATACAATATATATATATATATATATATATATATATATATATATATATATATATATATATATATATATATATATACTCCTCGTAGATAACAATACAAGTTCAACGAGGCTTTTTGCGCATATTGCTGTAGTTAATCGAGAAGTTGCACTACTGGGAGCGGGTAGCTAAATGCCGATGGACCTGCAGCATATTGACGCATGGCGTAGTGAATGGCAGTTGAGATTCAACATAAACAAGTGTACTTATAAAGAGATATCCTGTATTATATTGTTACGTTGCAATGGAAGTAGGCTTGACTTCGAAGGCAACTAAACACAGCACTTATACTGAAAGCACGTTTATTACGAACTCAACATACACGCAGCACTGACTGCCTCTCAGGCAGAGTGCTCTGCTATTTATACACAGACAGAATTTACCAGAAATTAGAAGAACAGTTAACATAAGAAACAAGTAGAATTTACAAGTGAACATAAAAGATGTAGAACGTTCTGGAATTGTAAATTACAAAGAAATAAATTTTTGCCTGTGGGCGTGATTGAACCTGCGACCTTCTGCTCCGCAGTCCGTGACGCTATCCCCTGCGCCACGCCGGCAGTAGGTGTTCGCGGTTTCTCGCGGCATTGCTCCCTCTCCTGGAGCTGTTATGATCCCTGTGGAGCCAGCTGCAATGTCCTGGATCTTAACCGTGTCATGGGTCCTCTGTATGACAGTTCAAGAGAATCCTTCCCTTCTCTGCGATTATCGACGACAGACGTTCCTGTCGTGGCTTCATCAGGAACATTACCGTCCTTAAAGTCCTTGAACAAGAAGCCATTGTCGTCTACCTGCTCTTCGGGATCGTAGTAAGGCTTCATGCGCAGGACGTGAACAATGTCTCTTCGTTTTTGACGTTTCGACGACGGTTCATAATCCTCAACTTCGTATGTGACGTCTGACAGGCGGCGTATGACACGATACGGGCCAAAGTATCGCTTCAATAACTTTTCTGACAGTCCAACCTTTCTTACAGGGGTAAAAATCCATACCAGATCTCCTGGGCTGTACACAACAGGTCGGTGCTTGTCGTTATACCGCTGACGGTCCTTCTCCTGGGCGTCCAGTGTCCGGATGCGAGCCAGCTGTCTTGCTTCTTCGACCCTGGTGATGAGCTGTTTAACATAGTCATCCTGAGTGTCGCCCGGTTGGAACGGGAACAGTGTATCCATTGTCGTCTCAGCTTCACGGCCATGGAGCAGGAAAAACGGAGTGAAGCCTGTGGTGTCTTGTCTTGCGGTATTGTAAGCAAATGTCACGACTGGCAGAATTTATCCCAATCCTTCTGCTCAACATCGACGTACATCGACAGCATGTCGGCTAACGTTTTGTTAAAACGTTCCGTAAGACCATTTGTCTGAGGATGGTATGCAGTTGTCATTCTGTGGACAATGTTGCACCGTGACATTACCTCTGATACTAGTTTTGACTGGAATACTTTTCCACGATCAGATATCATGACACATGGTGCTCCATGCTTCGAAATAATGTCTTCTACAAGGAATTTTGCGATCTCTGGAGCTTCTGCAGTCGGCACAGGTTTGGTGACAGCGTAGCGTGTGAGGTAGTCAGTGCAGACTATTATCCAACGGTTACCGGTTGTCGACTTCGGGATCCTCCCTAAAAGATCGATTCCAACTCGGTGGAATGGAGCTGCTGCCGTCGGAATCGGTACGAGATGTCCTGGACGTAATTGCGGCACATGCTTCCGTCGCTGGCACTCTTTACAGTGACTCACATAGTGCTTGACAGATCGGTAGAGACCTTTCCAGTAATACCTGCGTCTGATTCTGTCTAGGGTCTTCACGAATTCCAGATGACCGGATATTGGAGCATCATGGAAATATTTGAGAATAGCTGGCTGGAGATGAGCTGGAACAACAAGTAGCCATTTGGGGCACAGTGGATCGTAGTTGCTCTTGTACAATGTTCCGTTTATAAGTTGGAACTCTCCATTGGTTGGTTCTCCTTTCTCCAAGTCCTCTATCATTTTTAATAGTGTTGGATCTTCCCTCTTTTCAGCTGTAACGTCTTCTAATTCAGTGAGAGCTGGAATTTCATTAATGCTGTTGTGTTCCACTAAAGGATTCCTCGAAAGGCAGTCGGCATCCTTGTGTTTGCGCCCGTTCTTGAATATCACTGTGACATCGTACTCTTGGAGTCTTAGTGCCCATCTTGCTAGTCGACCTGATGGATCCTTCAAGCTAGTCAGCCAACACAATGAATGGTGATCTGTTACGACGGTGAATGGTTTGCCGAATAAATACGGCCGGAACTTGTTGATAGCCCAGATAACCGCGAGACATTCTTTTTCAGTTGTACAGTAGTTTATCTCGGACTTTGAGAGTACTCTTGACGCATAGGCTATCACTTTTTCGGCGCCTTCCTAAACTTGTACAAGCACTGCACCAATTCCGTAGCCACTGGCGTCTGTGTGAAGTTCCGTTTCTGCATTCTCGTCGTACAAGGCTAGCACTGGTGCGGAAGTTAGAGCATCCTTAAGTGCTCGGAAAGCTCTTTCTTTCGTCTCAACCCAGTAAAAATTTGGCGTCTCCCTGCATAACTTCTTGTAATGGACGTGCCTTGTTACAAAATCCTTTTATGAAACGCCGGTAGTAGCGCACAGCCCGAGAAAACTTCTCACATCACGAATGTGCTGAGGAGTTGGAAATTATGTGACTGCCCTTACTTTATCTGGATCAGGACGGACACAATCTCCGTCGACTAGGTTACGCAGGATTTTTATCTCTTTGGCGACGAAGAGGCACTTCTTTGGATTGAGGCGCAGACGTGCAGCCTGAACACACTTCAACACAGTTGACAGGCGACTAAAATGTTCTTCAAATGTTTTCGAGAAAACGACAATGTCATCTAAATAGCAGAGACACGTCGTCCACTTTAGGTGTCGAAACAAGTTGTCCATCATGCGTTCGAATGTGGCTGGAGCATTTCATAATCCAAATGGCATTACTTTAAATTCATAGAGACCGTCAGGTGGTAATTATCCGATAATACAGAAAAAGAGGCTCCTGAATCAAAAAGTGCCCGGACAGGTTGGCCGTCGATTATGACGTCGATGAGATTTCCCGACATATTGGCGACTGTCGTCCATGGAGGATTTTCATCTGCGGCGGCCTCACCTCCGTAGATGGTCGCCTCGCTTAGTTTTTCTGGGCGCGGCGGCTAGGGGAGCGGCTGGTACCTCTGTACGGCGACGGTGAACGGCTGCGGCGCGTCGGGGAGCAACCTCGTCTAGGGTATGGCGATGGGCTTCTTCCCATAGGTCGACTGAACTCATCAGCAGGTGACTGCCTTGGATAGAACTGCTCCGACGGCTGACATCTTGCGGCAAAATAATCATCGAATACTCGCCTCCTCTCTCTGCAGTAGCGTACGACATGTCCAGGGCGTCCACAGTGGAAACACAGTGGTGTGTTGTCTTCTGTCCTCCAGACGTCTGTTCTTCTGCGGAGCGCCATAGTTACCGGGGGAGTTGGCTGTTGGTCGGTTCATGGGCTGCCGTTTGGCGGCTGCAGCGTAAGTCATAGCAGGGCGACGCCATTCTTCACGTCGGGTGCGATTGACGGGACAGACAGGAGCTAATGTTTGAAATACCTCGTCCTCAGCGGCGTCGGCTACCTCGTGACTTACAGGGCTCACATCCATGGCCATAATCTGATGCTCGCGCGGTCTAATAGTCCCAGCTGCCATGCACTGTTGTAATTCTTCTCTCACGATTTGTCGTATGAGAGAAGCCAAGTCCTGCTGGTCTTCCACAACGGCCATAGGCACTACATTTGGGAGTCTGTCATACTTCTTGCGTCCAACCCTCCTTTGTTGCATCTCTTCAATACGCTGGCACCACTTGATGAACTCTTCTGTCGTAGCGACGTCTTTTATCAGTAGAGCTTGGTACATATCTTCTGCAATTCCCTTCATCAGGTGCGTGATTTTGTCCGCTTCCGTCATGTTTGGATTGACTACGTTACACAGGGCCAAAACACTCTGTCTGTACGATTGTGTCGGCTCACCATGTCGTTGGGCCCGGTTCTTCATTTGTTCTTCCGCCGAGCGGATTTGTCGCTGGCGGTGTCCAAACGTCTTCTTAAGTTCCTCCTGGAACGTCTCCCAGTCATTCAACTTGTGTTCGTTGTTTTCGAACCATTGCTGGGCTGTTCCATCAAGGTAGAAATAAACGTTGGCCAAGCTCATCGTATGATCCCACCTGTTATACTTGGCGACTCGGTCGAACCCTTTTAGCCATTTGCTGGGATCCTGTCCAGTATCTCCAGAGAACACCGACGGGTGTCTGATGTGCAGCTGGCTTATTGCTGGTTTCGTCTCCATCGTTCTTCTGATAATACGGACTTTTGGAAGGATGTACTCGGTGTATCCCTTGTATTCCGGTTCCAGTCCGTGTAAGCGACGGCTTTTACGTTGCCTAATCGGAGCCACGGTGATGCAGCTGTTGCACAGTGTACCCGGCGCCTCCACCAAACAATGTCACGTTGCAATGGAAGTAGGCTTGACTTCGAAGGCAACTAAACACAGCACTTATACTGAAAGCACGTTTATTACGAACTCAACATACACGCAGCACTGACTGCCTCTCAGGCAGAGTGCTCTGCTATTTATACACAGACAGAATTTACCAGAAATTAGAAGAACAGTTAACATAAGAAACAAGTAGAATTTACAAGTGAACGTAAGAAAGATGTAGAACGTTCTGGAATTGTAAATTACAAAGAAATAAATTTTTGCCGGTGGGCGTGATTGAACCTGCGACCTTCTGCTCCGCAGTCCGTGACGCTATCCCCTGCGCCACGCCGGCAGTAGGTGTTCGTGGTTTCACGCAGCATTGCTCCCTCTCCTGGAGAAACAGCGACCCGCTGTTATGATCCCTGTGGAGCCAGCTGCAATGTCCTGGATCTTGACCGTGTCATGGGTCCTCTGTATGACAGTTCAAGAGAATCCTTCCCTTCTCTGCGATTATCGACGACAGACGTTCCTGTCGTGGCTTCATCAGGAACATTACCGTCCTTAAAGTCCTTGAACAAGGAGCCATTGTCGTCTACCTGCTCTTCGGGATCGCAGTAAGGCTTCATGCGCAGGACGTGAACAATGTCTCTTCGTTTTTGACGTTTCGACGACGGTTCATAATCCTCAACTTCGTATGTGACGTCTGACAGGCGGCGTATGACACGATACGGGCCAAAGTATCGCTTCAATAACTTTTCTGACAGTCCAACCTTCCGTACAGGGGTAAAAATCCATACCAGATCTCCTGGGCTGTACACAACAGGTCGGTGCTTGTCGTTATACCGCTGACGGTCCTTCTCCTGGGCGTCCAGTGTCCGGTCGCGAGCCAGCTGTCTTGCTTCTTCGACCCTGGTGATGAGCTGTTTAACATAGTCATCCTGAGTGTCGCCCGGTTGGAACGGGAACAGTGTATCCATTGTCATCTCAGCTTCACGGCCATGGAGCAGGAAAAACGGAGTGAAGCCTGTGGTGTCTTGTCTTGCGGTATTGTAAGCAAATGTCACGACTGGCAGAATTTATCCCAATCCTTCTGCTCAACATCGACGTACATCGACAGCATGTCGGCTAACGTTTTGTTAAAACGTTCCGTAAGACCATTTGTCTGAGGATGGTATGCAGTTGTCATTCTGTGGACAATGTTGCACCGTGACATTACCTCTGATACTAGTTTTGACTGGAATACTTTTCCACGATCAGATATCATGACACGTGGTGCTCCATGCTTCAAAATAATGTCTTCTACAAGGAATTTTCGATCTCTGGAGCTTCTGCAGTCGGCACAGGTTTGGTGACAGCGTAGCGTGTGAGGTAGTCAGTGCAGACTATTATCCAACGGTTACCGGTTGTCGACTTCGGGATCCTCCCTAAAAGATCGATTCCAACTCGGTGGAATGGAGCTGCTGCCGTCGGAATCGGTACGAGATGTCCTGGACGTAATTGCGGCACATGCTTCCGTCGCTGGCACTCTTTACAGTGACTCACATAGTGCTTGACAGATCGGTAGAGACCTTTCCAGTAATACCTGCGTCTGATTCTGTCTAGGGTCTTCACGAATTCCAGATGACTGGATATTGGAGCATCATGGAAATATTTGAGATTAGCTGGCTGGAGATGAGCTGGAACAACAAGTAGCCATTTGGGGCACAGTGGATCGTAGTTGCTCTTGTACAATGTTCCGTTTATAAGTTGGAACTCTCCATTGGTTGGTTCTCCGTTCTCCAAGGCCTCTATCATTTTTAATAGTGTTGGATCTTCCCTCTTTTCAGCTGTAACATCTTCTAATTCAGTGAGAGCTGAAATTTCATTAATGCTGTTGTGTTCCACTAAAGGATTCCTCGAAAGGCAGTCGGCATCCTTGTGTTTGCGCCCGTTCTTGAATATCACTGTGACATCGTACTCTTGGAGTCTTAGTGCCCATCTTGCTAGTCGACCTGATGGATCCTTCAAGCTAGTCGGCCAACACAATGAATGGTGATCTGTTACGACGGTGAATGGTTTGCCGAATAAATACGGCCGGAACTTGTTGATAGCCCAGATAACCGCGAGACATTCTTTTTCAGTTGTACAGTAGTTTATCTCGGACTTTGAGAGTACTCTTGACGCATAGGCTATCACTTTTTCGGCACCTTCCTGAACTTGTACAAGCACTGCACCAATTCCATAGCCACTGGCGTCTGTGTGAAGTTCCGTTTCTGCATTCTCGTCGTACAAGGCTAGCACTGGTGCGGAAGTTAGAGCCTCCTTAAGTGCTCGGAAAGCTCTTTCTTTTGTCTCAATCCAGTAAAATTTGGCGTCTCCCTGCAGAAGTTCTTGTAATGGACGTGCCTTGTTACAAAATCCTTTTATGAAACGTCGGTAGTAGCGCACAGTCCGAGAAAACTTCTCACATCACGAATGTGCTGAGGAGTTGGAAATTCTGTGACTGCCCTTACTTTATCTGGAACAGGACGGACACCATCTCCGTTGACTAGGTGACCCAGGATTTTTATCTCTTTGGCGACGAAGAGGCACTTCTTTGGATTGAGGCGGAGACGTGCAGCCTGAACACACTTCAACACAGTTGACAGGCGACTAAAATGTTCTTCAAATGTTTTCGAGAAAACGACAATGTCATCTAAATAGCAGAGACACGTCGTCCACTTTAGGTGTAGAAGCAAGTTGTCCATCATGCGTTCCAATGTGGCTGGAGCATTTCATAATCCAAATGGCATTACTTTAAATTCAAAGAGACCGTCAGGTGGTAATTATCCGATAATACAGAAAAAGAGGCTCCTGAATCAAAAAGTGCCCGGACAGGTTGGCCGTCGATTATGACGTCGATGAGATTTCCCGACATCTTGGCGACTGTCGTCCATGGAGGATTTTCATCTGCGGCGGCCTCACCTCCGTAGATGGTCGCCTCGCTTAGTTTTTCTGGGCGCGGCGGCTATGGGAGCGGCTGGTACCTCTGTACGGCGACGGTGAACGGCTGCGGCGCGTCGGGGACCGACCTCGTCTAGGGTATGGCGATGGGCTTCTTCCCATAGGTCGACTGAACTCATCAGCAGGTGACTGCCTTGGATAGAACTGCTCCGACGGCTGACGTCTTGCGGCAAAATAATCATCGAATACTCGCCTCCTCTCTCTGCAGTAGCGTACGACATGTCCAGGGCGTCCACAGTGGAAACACAGTGGTGTGTTGTCTTCTGTCCTCCAGACGTCTGTTCTTCTGCGGGGCGCCATAGTTACCGGGGGAGTTGGCTGTGGTCGCGTCGGTCGGTTCATGGGCTGCCGTTTGGCGGCTGCAGCGTAAGTCATAGCAGGGCGACGCCATTCTTCACGTCGGGTGCGATTGACGGGACAGACAGGAGCTAATGTTTGAAATACCTCGTCCTCAGCGGCGTCGGCTACCTCGTGACTTACAGGGCTCACATCCATGGCCATAATCTGATGCTCCGCGGTCTAATAGTCCCAGCTGCCATGCACTGTTGTAATTCTTCTCTCACGATTTGTCGTATGAGAGAAGCCAAGTCCTGCTGGTCTTCCACAACGGCCATAGGCACTACATTTGGGAGTCTGTCATACTTCTTGCGTCCAACCCTCCTTTGTTGCATCTCTTCAATACGCTGGCACCACTTGATGAACTCTTCTGTCGTAGCGACGTCTTTTATCAGTAGAGCATGGTACATATCTTCTGCAATTCCCTTCATCAGGTGCGTGATTTTGTCCGCTTCCGTCATGTTTGGATTGACTACGTTACACAGGGCCAAAACACTCTGTCTGTACGATTGTGTCGGCTCACCATGTCGTTGGGCCCGGTTCTTCATTTGTTCTTCCGCCGAGCGGATTTGTCGCTGGCGGTGTCCAAACGTCTTCTTAAGTTCCTCCTGGAACGTCTCCCAGTCATTCAACTTGTCTTCGTTGTTTTCGAACCATTGCTGGGCTGTTACATCAAGGTAGAAATAAACGTTGGCCAAGCTCATCGTATGATCCCACCTGTTATACTTGGCGACTCGGTCGAACCCTTTTAGCCATTTGTTGGGGTCCTGTCCAGCATCTCCAGAGAACACCGACGGGTGTCTGATGTGCAGCTGGCTTATTGCTGGTTTCGTCTCCATCGATCTTCTGATAATACGGACTTTTGGAAGGATGTACTCGGTGTATCCCTTGTATTCCGGTTCCAGTCCGTGTAAGCGACGGCTTTTACGTTGCCTAATCGGAGCCACGGTGATGCAGCTGTTGCACAGTGTACCCGGCGCCTCCACCAAACAATGTCACGTTGCAATGGAAGTAGGCTTGACTTCGAAGGCAACTAAACACAGCACTTATACTGAAAGCACGTTTATTACGAACTCAACATACACGCAGCACTGACTGCCTCTCAGGCAGAGTGCTCTGCTATTTATACACAGACAGAATTTACCAGAAATTAGAAGAACAGTTAACATAAGAAACAAGTAGAATTTACAAGTGAACATAAGAAAGATGTAGAACGTTCTGGCATTGTAAATTACAAAGAAATAAATTTTTGCCGGTGGGCGTGATTGAACCTGCGACCTTCTGCTCCGCAGTCCGTGACGCTATCCCCTGCGCCACGCCGGCAGTAGGTGTTCGTCGTCTCTCGCGACAATATAACTATGCAATAGCACGACATACTCTTTAAGCAATTACAGTTACTTCCATAAAATACCTGGAAGTAAACATAAAGAGCGATCGGAAATGGAAAAACCGTATAAAGTCCGTCGTATATCAGGAAGATGCTACACTGAGTTACATTGGAAGAATCCTCAGGAACTGTAGTTCGTCTGAATGCTCATCATTGTGGGATGCGTACCAGGTGGGGCTAAGAGAAGAGAGAGAGGAGATCCAACGGAGAGCAGCACGCTTCGTTACGGGCTCATTTAGTAAGCGCCAAAGCGTCACAGGAATGATTAAGAAACTTCAGTAGCAGACGCTGCAAGAGAGGCATCCTGTATCGCGGTACGGGCTTTTCTCAAAGTTCCAAGACCAAACGTTTCATGAAGAGTGCAACGGGAAAATAATGTCTATAGGGGTAGTGATAAACCGGTCCTATATCATTTTCTTTTCTCCTCCATGTTGCCTTGGATGACGCAAAACAGTTTGAGTTTGTACCGCAATTACAGTGTATGCGAGAGTTGTAGTTACTCCCCGCTGCACTGTGTGACGAGTAGAAACTCTTAGGCCGTCCGCACACGGGCTGATTCACACTCGACGCAGCCGCGACTAGTCCTCGACGTGATTTCGTTCCCAAGCGACTGTCAACGTAAGCAAACGGGAGGCCGCCAACGGGGCGATTTTCACGCGTCTCGTAATCGTCTCGAAGTCGTTGCGAGCGACGCTCGTCTCTTGCGACCTGCAGTGTACGGGAAAGTTCGAGCGTGACGAGAGGAGCTCACGTCTTGCAGGTAATTTATCGTGTATTTTTCTGTATTTTCAGAGCATAGAACACTTTAAGAGTCCATGCATTCACTGCAATAAAATTTTAATAAATAAATAAGTGCATAATATCTAAATATTTCTGTATATCGTGTCTTGCAGCTCAGAAATATTCAAGAAGAGACCTGTTTATATATCAATCACAGCTGCTGATGGTTATTTACTTTGTTATTGGCGACTAGTTTCGGGCATACCCCATTTTCTCAAGCCACGTTATTTATATTCTGTAGAATGCTAAAAATTTGTATCAGTCTCTAGCAGTTCTCCAACACAAACGAACAACCGATTATGAAACTACCGCTATATGTACAGATGCACCCATAACGCTCTTTGTGTCTTCCTTTTCTTGCGCCGGTACCAGTAAAACATCGCAGCGTCCCCCTCGTCGCTAGAACTGTCCATTAAAGGGTAATTATTGGAGGAAATAATCAACACCGTTTTGTAGCTCCCTATTGAAAGTCGCAAGCTGACTGAAGGAAAATCGTGCCTGCGACGAGCGCCAATCGACCCCTGAACGGACGGCCTTCGCTGGAATAGCGAGGTTCGCACAAGAGGCGCGTGGCGGACAAGGCGTGAGGCGCGCCCACGACGAGTGAAAGACGACACGTGTGCGGACGGCCTTAAAGTTCACCAGCCTGACGTCTTCTATAGATGTCCCCACGCAGATGATAGCAAGCAGGTCAGAGTTCTTCATTGTGGCTGAAATTGTTTAACTGTTGGCAGGAACTGATCCAATTGCGAAATAATACTTAAGTTCATGTAGGATGCCATTTAGTTTATTTAAGGAAGGCAGAAAACTAGCAAACTGCGTAATAACATCTACTTGACACACATTGTCTTAACTGAAAATTGAATATAAAGTCATTTCGCATTGTTCTAAACTCGTTAATCTATGTTAAGTGACCACCTACTTATGCGACATGTTACTCCTCCGAGTTCGTGTTTTGAACTAAAAATGATAAATATGACTGATGACCGCATACATATGCAACATGTTACTCCTCTGAGTGCATGTTCTGGACTTAGAATGATAAATATGTCTTATCACCGTCTACATATACATGTTACGCCTCCGAGTGTGCGTACTACACTGACGTGTGGTGGCTCGATGAAAGACTGCCTTCGCTCCGCAATTTGGCGCGCAAACATGGCCGCCGTGCATCGTCCGTCTTATATGAACTGTTTATGAATTTAGCGATAGTTAATATCATTTACCTACTCAGGACATAGCTTAGCTTTGAGGGGTTTTTCTAAATTGTGTTTCACATTGAGTAAATAATTAGTTTATTAAATATTAATAAAAACACGATTGCGTTTTGGTGCGTGACCGGCAGTGCTACAGCCAATCGGCGTACAGTGCCTGTCTCTCGGGGACTTCCCTAGAATTCGGGGGAACTTGCCAGTGCTCTTTCCATGAGAACCCGACCTATGAACCACGTGTCGTTTTTCTCACCAACTTTTACCATCTGTCGCCTACTGGTCCTAACCGGCTGCAATGAAGCAATAGCCGGCCGCGGTGGCCGAGCGTTCTGTGGCGCGCCAGTCATAGTCTGCACGGCCACTACGGTCAGGGGTTCGAATCCCCCCTCGAGCATGGATATTAGCTAGTTCATAAGTAGTTTGTAAGGGACTGATGACCCCGTAGTTAAGTCCCATAAACTCTACAAACATTTGAAGATTTTTTTTTTCAATGAAGCAATACTCCGATCTTAATATGATGGCATTAAGCCAGAAATATTATAAAAGTCAATCAATATATTTCTTCCTCTAACGTGTATCTCGTGAAACGCCATGACGGTAAGATCAGAGAGATTAGGGAACACACAGGAGAATAAAGACTATCATTTTTCCCGCGAAACATATGCGCCTGGAATAGGAGGAAGTGAGAATGGTAAGCAAAGTAGCCTCCGCCGACACCGTGAGGTGGCTTGCGTAGTATGAATGTGGATGTAGAGTGACACAGAGCGATGTTGTTCGGCCGTGGAGGTACAGAGTTTCAGAAACTGTCGACACGTTGCCTCGCTCTGCCTGCCCAAAGGCTACCACAGCAGCAGATGACTGCTTACGGATTTCAGCAGGGAGGAATCTTGAGAGGAACTCCAATATGCTGAATACTGATTTCCTTTCTGCCACAGGACGTCCTGTTTCGATTCAAACTGTACGTAACACGTTTCACAACATGCGACTTTACCCCGACCACCAGCTTTGACACATAGGCGCCAGCAAGTCGGTACAGATGGCCCAAACAGCTTGCAGCATGGATTAGTCAGAATTTACATCATATGCTATGCAGAGATGAGACTGTAATCTGTCTTATCTGTCTTCTACCAGACAATCGTCGGAGACGTTCTTGGAGGCAGACTGGTTTGCCTCAACGGTTTAGATAAATTGTCCATCGAATGCAACTAGAGGGGTATCCTGATGTTTTAGGTTGGTAACAACGGTGCTATGAGATTCAGGGTTGTAGGGTAGCCATATCGTCATCATTTCGGTCGGAGAATTATCTTAAACCGGCCACGGTGGACGAGCGTACTGCGGCGCGTCAGTCACAGTCTGCACGGCCACTACGGTAAGGGGGTTCGAATCCCCCCTCGGGCATGGATATCCCTCGGGCATGGATATTTGTGCCGTCCTTAGTATTAGCTAGTTCGTAAGTAATTTGTAAGTTTAGGGACTGATGACCCCGTAGTTAAGTCCCGTAAGCTATACAAACAGTTGAACATTTTTGGCATGGATATTTGTGCCGTCCTTAGTAGTAGCTAGTTCGTAAGTAATTTGTAAGTTTAGGGACTGATGACCCCGTAGTTAAGTCCATAAGCTCTACAAACATTTGAACATTTGAATTATCTTAATGGAAGACAATCCTTGTGCTCGTGGTACACATCTTGAGAATGTGTTCGTTTATGATAACAACAGGACAGGATTAAAATAACAAGTATGTCCTCCAGACTCGATCTCTAACTTATATGCATGGGATACATTGTATTTGGGAGATACAAACCGCGAACCAATCTGAGAGATGCACGCCGAATCGAAGAATAGGAGTGGGAAAATCTGGATCATCAGTCCTTTCATGATGTAGTGGACAGTATGCAACGACAAACAGAGGCATACATCAGTGCAAGAGGACGTGTTATTGCATACTAGGGGTACTGGTGTACGAGGGGGAAGGGGAGCTGAAAATAAGGAAACACAGAAACCTCATAGTACACGTCCGAAAAGAATACACACCATATCAATAACTGTGTACATGTCCCAAAAGGCAATGAAAGTTCTAATGAGGACGCATTAATACACAATGCAGGCTGCGAGGAAGAACAACCAGTAGTCAGGGGGCACTGTCATCGTAGTGCGGTACAGGGTGAGAGTTTGGATTGGAGGGGAAGCGTGCCTGAATAACGTAATTTGTTAAGGCGACCGAGAAATCCGGATTCGAATCCCAGTCCAACAAATTTTTGAACTTCACCGTTGAATGTATTTCAAAGCCTCTAAACGGTTGAAATGCTTCAATATTTCGAATTTACTGAATTTAATGATTTGTCTTCGTTGCAGTGTTGGGTACATTTAAGCAAGGAATTAAGAAATTCCTAGCTCTGAGCCCAAATGCAATGAAGGGCCTTACCCGTTTTGCATGAATGTGTTTCTTTGAGGCTGGTTTTTCAGCTTTGGCAGCTATGGACTAGTACGACCAATCGCATTTAAATGTAAGCATAGATCTTCGAGTGACTTTCTGCCATTACAGTATGTCTTGAGAAACTTTATTATCAGAAGTAAACTCAACAGTCACACTGATTTTCGTAGCTCTTTTGGCCGTTGTTTTCTTAACTGTAAATATTGCGACCCTCTACCAGCCAAATTTATTAAAGAAAATATATTTTTACTGTTATACTTTACTTTACCCACGTGAATTTAGAACAATTTTACGGTAAAATTTTACCGTGAGATTGTCCCGACCGACCAGAATGTATGCAAAAAGAATCGAAGTTCGTTAACAAGCAAAATTATATTAATGAATGAAGTAGAGAGGTGAATAACGTCGTCTGTAAGCGCATCTGTGTTTTCTCGTAAATATTTCTTCTTTATTTATTGCATTCTGTAATGTCTGTAAGGGTAACAGGTTTGTCCTGGGAAACGGCACACAAAAGGCTACGGCTGGGAACCACCGGTGAACGGGTTTCCTGCAAACCTCTGTGTGAAACGATGCTAAATATTACACAAGCGAACTATTCGGAAACAAAAAGGACAGTTGATGCCTACTCGTTAATGGTTCAGCCAAAAAACAGGAAAAGGACAATTAATACAGCAGAATAGTCAGAACAATATTACGTATGTATCGTCATGCTTTTGTTACATAATATTTCTGACCGATGGTTTTATAGTGCATAACGATAAAGTAATGTCATTTGCCGCATTTCATTGTGCTGTCATATGTTCATTTTCATAATATATCATAAGAGCTTAATTCCCGATTCTTCGCACGTGTAGACTGGATGGTCTGCATTGGTTGTTTCTACATATAAATATAAATTTACAACGATTCAGCTTTAAAAATGATTTCCTAATCAAATATTCTGATGCAACTTGCCACCCCCTATTCCACCATTGATGGCAGAATTCAAAACATACCGACACATTTTTTTTTAAATTCTATCCATGGTTCCAAATCAACATTTTCGCGTTTGTAGCATCAAAATACTCTAAGTAGCATCCTTACAAGATTTTCCCTTATTTCACTCACTGAATGGTTGAATTTCCAAAAATATCAAAACATGTGTTTTTAAAATTCCAATCAAATATCCAAATCCGAAGTGTGCCATTTATTAATTCAAAATTGTCTTAAGAGCAGCGTATTTTTAAAAAACCGTTCATCCCCTATTTCACACCCTTAGGAACGGGAATATCAAAAAGTCGCTGATGCCTACAGTGTAAGATAAACAACGTCTACAAATTTCATGTTTCTATCGTGTGTTGATTCACTTTTCAGCGCCGCTTTCTGTCTTTTACAAACTGATACACAACGCGAAATTTCTTTCTTACGCTTTGGCATCTTTCTTGGTAGTTTTACTTTTCAAACTGCAATATGCACTTATTTTTCTTTATTCGTACGCTTCTTGCAGAAAAACAACTAAAAAATGTGCAACACGTTTCGCTATATATAACGTCCTTGCTATTATAGTGTCAAAAGTCGTGGCTAGTCTTCAGTCCGAATTTAATATAAGCTGATTACATTCAACCGATATACTTCCATCCTCTTATAGTTATCGACACGGAACTTCAATGGTGTACAACGGGAAACTTTGTATTACAACAACACAGAGATCGTTCGTCTCTATTGTGTAGTTATTGCTGACGAGCAGAATATTGACACCCACACGTAAAAATTCATATAGGTCGGTTGACTTTCAACCCCATATCTTCCAACCCCTTATCGTTATCAACCCTTTACCACCATAATGCACAACGGGAGACTGAAGCCTACTACCACATACAATCACTATTCCTTTGCGACGTGTAGCTTTGGCTGCAGGGTGAAATGTAGGTACAAACACCTCAATTTTTATATATATTAAGATTATTATGCACTGCTGTAGTCGAATCGGTATGAAACGCTTCCGCACTGCTGTGTTTGCTATACGCCTCTGGTTCACGTTTCTAAAACGCGATTTTGTAAACGTCCCTTTGACAACACTTCGTCATAGTTCTATAGAAAGCTACTGATTTCGCCTGCAGCTGTTTGCTTTTCAAAGTTCAAAGATTTCAATATCCTCAGTCTGACTGGAATGCAGTAGCGTCTTTTTAGTAGTAAATAAGAAATGTATTAAAACGCGGTGCATGATATGACATGTTTTTACCTACCGCAGTGTTAATGTACTATGTCATACATATTGCTGTTTGTGTTGCACAATGATATAATTTTGCAGGTACTGTATATATTCATTGGTATACATGCTTTATTTAGGTTCATCTGTGAAATCTGTTGTATTTATTCCTTCCTTATCTTAGGGCATATCGTTCTCCCCTTTCTGTCCATCGACTTCTACCTTACTATCTGTCCATTTAAGTTTCGTTTCCATGCATGTCATTTGTAGAGAGTAGTATTAGAAAACTGTCTGCGACGAATGAAGTCTCGTAAATCACGCGTCTCGTGATGGGAAAGTTTTTTGTTTACAACATCATATGCCCTGAACTGTGTTGTAGTGGGTAGTTTTTAACCACACAGCTTGTTTTTGTCTGATAGTAAGCAACATGTGTACCAAGTTTAAATGATATCGGTCCATTATTTTAGGAGGAGATGTGGAAAAAGTGCGCATTATGTAGCAGTTATTCGGATATTTCATTTCTATTACATATCTCCTTACATATATGTCGTAGGTGGTTCTTACCCCAACAGCGATTGCTGCCTGATAGTAAGGATTATGTGTACCAAGTTTGGTTGAAATCGGTCCAGTAGTTTAGGAGGAGATGTGGAACATACATAAATACACACACACACAGCCTATCTTATATTATGTAACTTTATGAAAACAGCAAATATTAAATCTTCTGTTTCTTTGATTCTTCGCTGCGTTTGTTTTCGAACTGATACTCCAGGAACACTAAGCCCGTACATTAAATAAATATTTAACTATCAGTTTTCCAGACATTTGAGATAATAACACTTTCGTGGGCCATTTAAGGCGAAGAAAACAGCAAATCAGTTCCTGTCCACCTGTCTGAATTCTAAAATGTTTAAATCGAATATATATTTATATTATAATGTGGAATCTCATAGAAGGCAAAATTAGCTATCGACTTGCCCCGCCCTCTGAAAAATAATCCTGTGTGCGCCGTTGACAGAATTTGTGTGAACCTCATTGTCTTTGTATATGTGTGTGTGTCAGAGCCTCAGTGATCAATACCATCAATATAAATATACAAAATATAATTTATATAAACATTATAATTATGTAAATAATATATTTTAGGTAAATAATGTAATTGATACAAATAATGTAATCCATATAAATGTGTCTAATAATATAAATTCACACCAAGCAAATCAGATTTCCGATTTGCGAAGGGAGGGGGGGATTAATCCTGCCTGCGCACCTGACCATGGGTAAATGTTTCTGTTGTAAATATTCGCATAATTTGTTTTAAACTGAATGGAATCAATAACAGTTATTGTTTATAAATAATTTATTATGCTACCACTTGCGGCCACCCTCAGGCTGCTACGCCAAATGGAGGTTCGCTATCTGTTTGGACAGTATTAGGAGCCTATTCAACAGGTGTTAAACTGGTTTCGTCGATACCTTCTTAAACAGTTTGCCACCTGTCACAGTCGTCGGTGGTAGCAGGTGGAGGCATTGCGTAAGAAGGAATCGTCGAAACCAGTCCAATACTTTCCTAACGTCATGGGAACTACATTACGTTTCGTGGCCTGAAGAAGTCTAGAATGTGAGGTCGAAGATGTTTTGCGAATGAATTATTTGAACATTTACGGACGTTCGCGGACTGTTCGCGGATGATGCTGTCGTTTATCGGTTAGTGAAGTCAACAGAGGATCAAAAGCAACTGAAAAGCGATTTAGACAGAATTTCTACTTGGTGCGAAAATTGACAATTGACACTAAATAAAGAAAAGTGTGAAGTAATACACACGATCACTAAAAGAAATCCGCTGAACTTCAATTATGCGATAAGTCAGTCAAACCTTAAGGTCGTGAATCCTACCAAATACCTAGGAGTTACAATTACGAACAAATTAGACCGGAGTGAACACACAGAAAATATTGTGGGGAAGGCGGACCAGAGGTTACATTTCATTGACAGAACGTTTCGAAGATGAACGAGCTCCACCAAAGAGACTGCCTACATCACACTTGTGCGTCCTCTCCTGGAGTACTGTTGCCCCTTGTGGGACCCTCACCAATTGGGACTGACGGAAACATTGAGAAGTTTGAGAGAAGGGCAGCTCGTTTTGTGTTATCACGTTACTGAGAGGAAAGCGTCACGAAAATGTTGCACGAATTGGGGTGGAAAAAAAAAGACGTTATTCATTGCGGCGTGATCTGTTTGCGAAGTTTCAATCACCGAATTTTGCTTCTGAATGTGGAAATATTTTGCTAGCACCCACCTACTTATGGAGACGTAACCATCCCAATAAAATAAGAGAAATCAGATGGAAAACGGAACGATTTAGGTGTTCTTCCTTCCCGCGCGCTATTAGAGAATGGAACTGTAGAGAAAAGTTATGAAAGTGGTTAATGAACCCTATGCCTGGCACTTAAATGTGATTTGCAGAGTATATATGTAGATGTAGATGGTTCAATTATGACCAGCCTCAGACGATGCTCAAATTAAGGATGGATCCATTACCACAGTTCGAAAGATTTAGTTTAATGTCTGTGTAAACGAACAGATTTTGGATGACACAAGGCAGCAAAGAGTAACAGAGACTTTATACACTGTTGCCAATAAAAACCAGTTTAAATCATGTACAACATGATCTTCATTACCAACGGTGCACTTACAAGGAAAGTACTTGGGCTCGAACAAACACAAATACACCAAAATCGTATGAGAGTTAATGTAAAGATTCCTTATTGCACTAGTGATACTCCCACATCTGCAAAACTCTGCAGTCGTCCGTTAGAGCCCTCTACGTGGCCCTTGCTACATTGCACTTCGAGCTGTCGGTTCGCCAGTAAGGACGGTGCAGTGTGCTTCCGAAGTTGCGTTTTGTGACGTCATTTGTGTGGTGAAGCGTCAGATGGAGCGGCGATTGATAATCAATCCTGCTAATGTATTGCGCTTAGTTGGGATGAAGTTACGAAGAACCCTTCTTCGTGAAGATGGTATTAATGTAGAAGATGAATCATTCGCATGCTTTCTCGTATCTGTTATGATACAGAAATATGAGCATAAGTTAGATACTCTTGTAACACTAACACATAATGATGGTAATAAGGATGATAATGACGAACAACTCATTGCATGCGGTAGTGCTACGGTAAGTGCGGGAAGAGGCGATGGAAGCAGTGGCAGTGAATACCAACAGTCTTCCGAGAAGAAGGTTGAATTTGCAACTGTCATCACGGCTTTTGATGACAGTACGCTAGAGAACATATATGGTGATTATTACATAAGTTATAGTTAAGATACCTGCATTACGTATGGCGTCTACAATTACATCTACAGTGCTATCTAGAGCATGATTGCGAAGTTTTGCATAAAATCGACACCTACCAGCACACTGAGGTGTAAATAGAGATCCTGTAAGATAACGTTCATACATATGTACTTGTTCGAGCCCAAATACTTTCCTTGTTAATGCAACGGTAGATGTCTTACCGAACCACCGATCCACTCTCTCATCTCTTTATTTTCATTTCTGGGGGTTACTGAAAGCCCTGGTGTACAAGAAACCAGTTACGTCCTTGTGGTAAGAATACAGGTAGATCAAAGACAGGAATCATTTTCTTTATTTGAATGTACAAAAATCAGTCACAATGAGACAGAAACATCATAAATTACTCAATAAATTACTAGTCATATGCAAAGACGTGGCAGTTGGAAGCGTATGTAGCGGACTCGCAAAGGGAGTTATCGAAACTGTCCTGTGACAGGAGTGGTCCGGCAGTTGCCGTGTAAAACGCGCAGTTGACAGGGGCTACTGGAAATCGCCCGGGTAGTAGGCGAATATCGGCCTGAACACCATGGTCTCGGCGCCCTCCATGTCGGCGGCGTTAGAGCGTGCCTCCCGGACGCCTTCTGTCACTTGGGCGACCGTCACCTCTGAGGTCGTGTCGGGCTGTGTCGCTTCAGACGCCTCGTCAGTCGAGCCACTGTCGTCCAGACTGGAGGCAGTGGGATCGCCAGCTGTTTTCTCCCCAGCAGCAACACTGCCCGTGGAGTCCTCGACGGTCTCCTCGACCGTGGAGTCGCCGCTGGCTGCTGTTACTGCTGAGTCGCCGCTGGCTTCGGTTGCTGCTGGCCCGCCACTGCCTGAGGTTTCTGCTGCGTCGCCGCCGTCCTCAGCAGCAGGCGTCGCTGTACCGGCTGGGTCGTCTCCGCCGTCGCCGTCGCCGGCCACGTCGGTCGGGTCCGCTACAGGAGTGGCAGCTGACGAGTCGACCTCTTCTCCCGGTGTTGACGTTTCGGACTCGGCCACAGGCAGCGCCGTCAGACGCACCGCCGCCACAAGCAGTACCAGCAGGGTTGCGCACTGTAGGGACAGACAAGAAACAATTTATACTAACACAGTAACCGTTAGCGACAGGGGAAGGATCGTTTCACACCAGCGTACGTGTCTCTTGCTATGTCTTACGATCACGTCGCACACATACCTCATAATGTAATCAAATTAAGTAATTTAGGAACTATGTTGCTGTTGTGGTCTTCAGTCCGTAGACTGGTTTGATGCAGCTCTCCACGCTACCCTATCCTCTCTTCATCTGCGAATACGTTCGGCAACCTACATCCTTTTGAACCTGCTTACTATATTCGTCCCTCGGTCTCTCTCTACGATTTTTACCACACATGCTTCCTTCTGAAGCTAAAGTGACAATTCCTTGATGTCTCAGAATGTATCCCACCAATCTATCCCTTCTCTTAGTCAGGATTTGCCAGACACTCCTTTTCTCCCCGATTCGGTTAAGCAGCTCCTTATTAGTTACGTGATCTACCCATCTAATTTTCATCATTCGTCTGTAGCACCACATTTTTATCTGAACTCCTTATCGTCTACGTTTCACTGTCATGCAATGCTACAATCCAGACAAATGCTTCAGAAAGGACTTTCTAACATTTAAATTAATATTGGATGTTAACAAGTTTCGCTTCTTTAGAAACGCTTTTCTTCCCATAGCAATTCTGCATTTAGTTTCTTCTTTACTTCGACCATCAGAAGTTATCTCGCTACCCAAATAACAAAATATATCTACTACTTTTATTGTCTCATTACCTAATCTAATTCCTTCAGCATCGCCTAATTTTCTAACATTGCAATTCATTACCTTCGTTTTACTCTTGTTTCTTTCTTTCAAGACACTGTCCATTCCATTCAATTGCTCTTCCAAATCTTTTGCGGTCTCTGACAATTACTATGTCATCGGCAAACCGCAAGGTTTTTATTTCTTCTCCCTGCACTTTAATGCCCTCTCCAAATTTCTCCTTCCATTCCTTCACTGCCTGCTCAATGTGCAGATTGAGCAACATTGGGGAAAGGCTACAACCCTGCCTTACTCCATTCCCAACCTCTGCGTCCCATTCTTGCCCTTCTACTCTAATAACCGCTATCTGGTTTTTGTATAGGTTGAATATAACTCCTCGTTTCCTATATTTTACCCCTGATGCCTCCAGAATTTGGAAGAGTGTATTCCAGTCGACATTGTCAAAAGGCACAATACGTGATACGAATTATTTGCGAAAAACCGGTAACATCCAACCTCGAGAAGATCACTTTAGGTATAGGACAAGTGTATGATTAGGAGTGGCAATATTGACATAAGGACGTATCTTACAAGATAGGTTAACCAAAAAGAAGCCTACGTTTTCAGTTTTTGTAAATTTGGAGAAAACGTTTGAGCAGTTGACAATTATTATTACGTAAGCACCACCTACGACAAATAATTTAGGAGATACGACGCATATGGTGCTCGAAAGAGATGTGGCGAATATGTTGCATGAAATTCAACAAAACTTCCAGTTTTATTTCCATCTCGATTAAATTTCGCACTTTGAGGTTAAAAAATAATGCAACTATCTATCTAAAATTTCGTATGGTGGAAATCGGAGGGTACTTCACATATGGACCCTTACGAAATCTACAATTTTAAACAAATCCTGGTGAAATTTCGCACAACAAACCTTCAAAGCAACAGAAAAGTTGCTGCATACATCAGCCAGCGCGGATAGGGCCGCGCTGCCTGCGGCGACATGTTACGGATTGAGCAGCAGCACCCGTCGGAGGTTGCATCCCTGTGTGTGTGCGTGTCTTTGTGTGTGTATGTGTGTATTGTTCTTAGCATAACTCTCTTTACCCTCGGTTGCTCGCGCGGAGTACAAATGTGCTCCACTGTCATTCTAAACGTTATTTTCTCATTGTTGGTAACATTGGCGGGCCTGAAATTCTCAGAATCTGTCGTTCATGTTCAAACCTGAACCTGTGGAAAGTGACGCATGAAAATCTCTAGGGATCTTCTCGTAGTAAAGATTTTGTTGACGTGTTTAGAGCACAAATGTACACTGCGCGAGTATCCATGCCTACATTTTTATGGTTACTCGCGCGGAGAACAAATGTACTCCATTGTCGTTCTAAACTGTGTTTTCTTATTGTTGGCAAGAGTGGCGTGGCTATAATTCTCAGAATGTGACGTTCATGTTCTATCCTGTACCTGCAGTAAGTGGCGTGCGCCGTCCTGCACAGATCTTCTCATAGGAAAGTACCAGCACATATCTTATATGGCAAGTAAAAATTTTAATTTCCATGATATTTGAAATACGTTTGAATTGCTATTGTAGTATTAATTTATCGTTATTATTTAGGTACAATGTCAGATCGCACTTCTGATGAAAGGATTTGGATGCAATGGCTAAAGGAAGAACATTCGACAACTACCGTTGTTTGTAAGAATTTTACGTGATTTCTTATTATACATTTCTACTGTGATTACTTTTTTTGAATATTATGAGCTTCTTCATTAAAGCTATTTTGAATGTTTTAATTAGTTCTTGTGTAATGTTGTGTTATGTTGTGAAACTTCGCAAACAGATCACGCCACTTTCTTTTAATCATTTCCACCCCAACTCTTGCAACATTTCCGTGACGCTTTCCCCCCCGTAACGTGATAAAGCAAAACGAGCTGCCCTTCTCTGAACCTTCTCAATGTCTTCCGTCAGTCCCACCTGGTGAGGGTCCCACAAGGGGCAACAGTACTCCAGGAGAGGACGCACAAGTGTGATGTAGGCAGTCTCTTTGGTGGAGCTAGTGCATCTTCGAAGCGTTCTGCCGATGAAACGTAACCTTTGGTTATGTTTTAAAATTTTTGATCGAATTATTGTTTTTCTTAGGTCAGGTATTTCATACACAACACAGACGTTTTATTACTTGGGACGTTATTTTGTTGATAACTGTCGGATCAATAATGCGTACATAATCTTCGCCACAATACGAAAGACAAAACAATCTACTGATGAAATAAAATAACATGAACAACACTCTCGCTTAGACTGAAAGCCACGCACAGACGGCAACGTAACACAACCTCCAAGACAGATAGATTAATGCCTCAGAAGTGGCAACACGCCGTACCAAGCGGCAAAATGTACTAGAACCATGATGTTCATCAAAAACAATGTGACTTTAAGGATTGTTACACAAAATACGGTATAAATCACCGTTTAACATGTTGTTTTTGTTGTTGAGGAACAACGCTGAAAATGAAAGCAGGAATGCCTAGTGGATAAATGCAAGACCATAGAAGAATATATGACTAGGGAAAGGATGGGAACAGAAGAGACATTTGGAGACAATAAGATTTGCTGTATGAATATCAAAGACTTAGATGGAGAAAGTAGAAAGCGAAGAGTGGAAAGCTGGAGGATATATGAAATATTGACGGTACTTCTGTTTTTTGAGAGCTTCATTCTTGCGTCGTTTGAATTTCTTTTTTAAAGGGCTAAAGGGCTGTAGTTGAAACAAGACTGTACGTCTTTGGTACAAAAGTAATTAAGTTGGTAGTAGCTTAATACTACACGCCAAAGATATACAGACGTGTAATGACAGCATTGGCTCGTCTCGCGGAGATCATTGTTTAGCCAGAGACAAACACGGCAATTTTGGGTGTCGTAAAGAGTAGTCGTCTGATCTGCAATAGTGGCAGACACAACACTTCAGGTCGGGAGAGCAGACACTGATATTATCTGTTCCAGCTATAAAATAAGGTAAAAGAACAGTTTTGTAATTTTGTACCAATTTTTGGTATTAAAAAACCACCTTCCACCGAGTACGTTACTTATTATTGTAATAAAAGGTATTTTGAATCAGCAAATTTGGATTGACAGTGTAAAGAGGTTTGACTAGGATTGCCAGTTATGTATAAGTCTGTATAACAATACTTTGAATCTAAGAAACTGCATGGTTTCAAAGTTCCATAGCAAGAAGTGAGTTTTCCATTGTGCAGACATAGTATTATAATGTGATTTGTGAGAAAGCAGGATTTTTTCCGCATAGATTTCCACTGTTTACAACAGTCACAGTATTGGAAAAGTTACCATTTTATTATTTGAATGAGTTTAAGTTTCAAGTTTTTCAGATGGGTTAATTAAGAATAAATTGGTAAACGTTGAAGTTTCGGAAAACAGTGAAATTTGGTTAGAAACATTTCTTATGGATTTACCGTCATCAAAATGCAGTGACAGTATTCACATTAGGCTTGCGCATAATAGTTCGCGGCTCTGCCACGAACTAGTTCATTCTTTTAGTTCGTCCGCTCCCAGTGACGAATGAGCGGCGTTGTCTGCGCATGCAGGTGGAGGGAGAAGTTCCCCCACCTAGCTGTTTCATGGGCTTTCTGCGTGAGCCGCTAACGATATCACGCAAACCAAAAGAAACAGTTTGTGGATAATTTGTCGCGTTTAAGTTTAGAGTTATCTCTATATCTTGGCATTATGGAATTTATTAGTCAGATATTGTAGAGTGCAGAATACTTCAAAACATAAATTTTGTAGCACTGAACTATGTAATCTAGCAGGCAGACGCTCAACTCAAAATCGCTTTCATCAGCAGAAGGCAAACACGTGATTTTTAATTCTGCTGCGCGCCCCTCGCTATTGCCTGTCGGTCTTCGAAAAATAATCCAACGAACTAAGAAGCAAGATACGTTTGGCATAATAGTTTGTGACCGGTAACGCATGTTTTAGTTCGCGACCGATCGCGCATATCTTAGTTCGCGATCGGTAGCTCTCCTTTTAGTTCATAGCTCGGCCGCGAAGTAGGTGGCTCTTTTTAGTTCGTCCGCTCTTTTTGGCCGAGTGGACTGAGGCGCTCCAGTCACGGTCTGCTCGGCCACAACGGTCGGGGGTTCGAATCCCCCGTCGGGCATGGATATTTGCGCCGTCCTAGTTCGTAAGTAGTTCATAAGTAGTTTGTAAGCTTAGGGACTGATGACCCCGTAGTTAAGTCCCATAAGATTTACAAACATTTGATTTTTTTCCGCTCATTTTGGCTTTTGCTACCGCTACTAAAAGAGCTCTTTCTTTTGTTATGGAAGCTTTTTTATGCAATGATCAGTGTGGCCCATGCGTGAGGTATTACCCGTATTTTTGAAAAATTAGACATCAAATACTTAAGCAAATAAACCATATATTTACACGAATGGGTGATACAATGATATTCAACTACTGTGCAAACAGAGTACTCGTAGTATTTTATTTTTAAAATGGATTTATTTAATAGGTCATTGAAGGAACATTACCTACAAATCACGCGATGCTGCGCGCTCTCGCGTTCTTTCGCTATTCCCCGTCAGTCTTCGGAAAAGGAGCGGACGAACTAAGAGGCGAGGGATCTGCGAACTAGTTCGCGTAGTTCGCCTGTGGGATCGCTCTTCCGAACTAGTTCGTTGGCGAACTACATAAGACTATAGGCGGGATTTTAGAGAGTAAAAGAGCACCTTGTGTATTCTTTTAAATTAAATTGCGTTCCTCTGCCGAAACCACGTGACCGGCAAGAAGCAGAATTTTATGACAAGACGCTGACCTCACTTGACCTTGAGCAGCTACGGGAGCAATAGGTCGAGTTTAACCTCGCCTTTATACGCTTACAGGCAACGCTATTATTACTACAGTGAAAACAATCTCGACGTTGCTAAAAGCCATAGAAATTAAATTCTTATTACATGTATTCACATGGTATTTCGTAGTTTATTTGCATATATGAAAACTGTTCCAATAACAGGAGGTTAGACACAGTTATATTTCTAGCATTATTAAATATTTTATCAGAGCACAAATATATATAATAATAACAGTACACCACATCGATATTTTAAACAACAGTTCACATAATTCTTTACAATAGGTTTCAGCACAAAGCAACATTATATTGAAAATGTTTCTATAATATTCCGTCGGTACTTGGAGAAACAAAGACATATTCAAAACTTAAATACCTAGTGTTTTTGTTCCACAATATTTTTAATTGTTTGTTACATATACAAAGTTTTTTTTTATCTGTGAATTTCTTATGACTATGAATCGATACTACAGAACAAGGGTACTATAAAAAAACGGGTTCAAATGAATACATCTTAGGCTAGAATTGTATTAAAATATTAAAACTGTGGGATTGTTTGAAAAAGTATTGTCAGATAGGTGATGGGAGAAACAAAACTTTGATTTGTTATGACTAAGAATCAATACGACCTAACATAGATAATGTAAAATACGAATGGGGTCCGAATGAATACACTTTAGGTTAAAAATATTCAGATGTTTGTATAGGTTGTGGGACTTAACAGCGGCATCATCAGTCCCTAAAGTTACAAACTACTTATTAACTAGCTTATACTAAAGACGGCACAAACATGGATGCCCGAGGGGGGATTCGAACCCCGGACGGGGAACGGCCTCGCGCATCGAAGCATAGCGCCTGAATGCGCTCGACCGCTCCGCCACGGCTCACTTTATGTTTTAAATATTGGATATGTCCAAGTGACTGATAGGTAATTATACAAGCAAACTTTAAATCTCAGAGAAACATTGCAGAGTGGGGGGAGGAATTATGGCAAGGGGTGAGAAACGAATATAACTGTTGGTATGGAACACATATGGCAAAATTATTTACACACAGTGAGGACAATATTAATAAGTTGACATTATTTTAATAAAGGTGAATTATGGAACTGGGTCTGGTCATAAGGCACTAGATCAGGATTCTTGGACTGGTGTTTGTTAGTGCCCAGAATTTACCACGGTGTGAGTTTTCTGCCCTTCTTTCCATTATGGAGATATCACATTTCATAACATTCAGAGCGTGGTCAGCAAATGCGGAATCTTTCTTTTTCAATCTCCAGCTCCTTTCGTGCTCAGATAGTCTAGTGGCTATGGCCTCACCTGACTGACTTACATAATTGTAAGAGTGTATTGTATGAAATTACCTGTAATCTTTGTCTCAAATTGTATGCAGCTCAGTCAGGTGGGGCTGTAGGCACTAGAGAGCTGGAGATCGTAATGACTGATACAGCGGCGCCCTTTGGCGCCACTCTCGTCGCACTATCGAAAGCAGCCGCCGTGCGATCTATCGACATATACAGCTTTCTGCAGACGACGTGCGATCTATCGACATATACGGCTTCCCGCAGCCGCCGTGCGATCTATCGACATATACGGCTTCCCGCAGCGGCCGTGCGATCTATCGACATATACAGCTTTCTGCAGCCGACGTGCGATCTATCGACTTATACGGCTTCCCGCAGCCGCCGTGCGATCTATCGACATATACAGCTTTCTGCAGCCGACGTGCGATCTATCGACATATACGGCTTCCCGCAGCGGCCGTGCGATCTATCGACATATACAGCTTCCTGCAGCCGACGTGCGATCTATTGACATATACGGCTTCCTGCAGCCGCCGTTGCGATCTATAGACATATACGGCTTCCCGCAGCTGCCGTGCGATCTATCGACATATACGGCTTCCCGCAGCCGACGTGCGATCTATCGACATATACGGCTTCCCGCAGCGGCCGTGCGATCTATCGACATATACAGCTTTCTGCAGCCGACGTGCGATCTATTGACATATACGGCTTCCTGCAGC
Organism: Locusta migratoria; assembly: GCA_026315105.1. NCBI lineage: Eukaryota > Metazoa > Arthropoda > Insecta > Orthoptera > Acrididae > Locusta > Locusta migratoria. The sequence continues at coordinate 438,064,869 of CM048748.1, read as the reverse complement.
CGCCGTGCGATCTATCGACATATACGGCTTCCCGCAGCCGTCGTGCGATCTATCGACATATACGGCTTCCCGCAGCCGCCGTGCGATCTATCGACATATACGGCTTCCTGCAGCCGCCGTGCGATCTATCGACATATACGGCTTCCCGCAGCCGCCGTGCGATCTATCGACATATACGGCATCCCGCAGCGGCCGCGTGACGTCGCGAGGTGCCGATCACGTGCCCGCGCTGTCGCAGCATTTACAGCGCGCATACAGTAGCAGAGTATGATACGGATGGTGGAGTTGCACATGGACCATATCTACAGCAGACTCTCCGACATTTCACAGCGTACGACATTAATGGAGTGAGTAACTAACTTTATTTACTTGCTTGGTTACGCAGTGACGTTTACGCCGCCCTCAGAAAACTGTTCCCTGTATCACAACCCGATTTGTGCAAATTCGACATTATTCAAGCCTTTTCAAGATAACATGCTGCACAAATACATATTGCAATGGCCCGTTTGAAGGTTATCAGGCCGGCCGCGGTGGCCGAGGGGACTGAGGCGCTCCAGTCACGGTCTGCACGGCCACTGCGGTCGGGGGTTCGAATCCCCCCTCGGGCATGGATATTTGTGCCGTCCTTAGTGTTAGGTAGTTCATAAGTAGTTTGTAAGTTTAGGGACTGACGACCCCGTAGTCAAGTCCCATTAAAAAAAAAAAAAAAAAAAAAAAAAAAAAAAAAAAAATGGTTATCAGATGTGCAAAACGTCCTGAGCAGTCTTATAAACAGTCTCTACGAGACTTGAGCGGATAGACAAGGTTTTGTAAGTTTTAATGTTGGTGTGGACATTCTTACGCTGATGTCATGTTACATGATGCAGTGACTCAAAATGTCATGGAAGAACCTCATCACAAGACCTTACATGAGACGAGGTTCTATTTATTTTAGAGCAGTGTGAGACTTTTTAATCAACTGTTGTAGATATGTAGTTGTTCGCTACATCACAGCGGCCCAGTACAGTCAAGCGCTGTCGGTCCCAATTTCCACGCCGCTCGCTAGAAAGAAACAAGACGCGTACGCGTGCAAACAGAGTCAGAAACAAACTTTCTGTGCACTCCAAGCACAAATGCAAAGCTTAAGTCTTCTCCTCGGTGTTTCGTATAGCACGAACGTCGATCGTGTCCGCAGAAGTCAGCATTATGTTATTTTCGCCATAAGATAGGACATATTCAGTAAGTCTGTCAGCAGAAACGTAGAGGTCACGCACATTCTGGGCACGATCAGACGTTTGAGAAAATGCAGATTAATTTGATTTATTCACACGTGCTCTCTCGCCCATAGAAAACTTCCTACTTACCACAATTCAAATTCGCGTAGAAAGGTTAGTTTGTGCAAAACACTTCTAGTGCTTTGTGTGATGATTCCGCTGTGAAAGTTTCAAAAGTTGCTGACCACTCGAACATTATTCGGCAATCTAACAAACTGTTCATTCCTCTGCAAGTAAATGGCCATGAATTGCAATTTCAATTAGATACCGGTGCCTCTTTGACATTAATTATCCAAGAGACATACAAATTAATTGGTGCTCCACCGTTACAAAATTCAAATCGTCACGTGACTACTTATGATGGTCCACGATTAGACATGTTAAACAAATGTTTTGAATACCGAGATAACATGCTGCACAAATCATATTGCAATGGTCCGTTTGAAGGTTATCAGGCCGACCGCGGTGGCCGAGGGGATTGAGGCGCTCCAGTCACGGTCTGCACGGTCACTACGGTCAGGGGTTCGAATCCCCCCTCGGGCATGGATATTTGTGCCCTCCTTAGTATTAGCTAGTTCATAAGTAGTTCGTAAGTTTAGGTACTGATGACCACGTAGTTAAGTCCCATAACCTCTACAAACATTTGGACGATGCACGGCGGCCATGTTTGCGCGCCAAATTGCGGAGCGAAGGCAGTCTTTCATCGAGCCACCATACGTCAGTGTAGTACGCGCACTCGAAGGCGTAACATGTATATGTAGACGGTGATAAGACATATTTATCATTCTAAGTCCAGAACATGCACTCAGAGGAGTAACATGTTGCATATGTATGCGGTCATCAGTCATATTTATCATTTTCAGTTCAAAACACACACTCGGAGGAGTAACATGTCGCATAAGTAGGTGGTCACTTAACATAGATTAACGAGTTTAAAACAATGCGAAATGACTTTATATTTAATTTTCAGTTAAGACAATGTGTGTCAAGTAGATGTTATTACGCAGTTTGTTAGTTTTCTGCCTTCCTTAAGTAAACTAAATGGCATCCTACATGAACTTAAGTATAATTTCGCAATCGGATCAGTTCCTGCCAACAGTTAAACAATTTCAGCCACAATGAAGAACTCTGACCTGCTTGCTATCATCTGCGTGGGGACATCTACAGAAGACGTCAGGTTGGTGAACTTGAAGAGTTTCTACTCTTCACACAGTGCAGCGGGGAGTAACTACAACCCTCGCGTATACTGTAATTGCGGTACAAACGCAAATTGTTGTGCGTCATCCATGGCAACATGGAGGAGGAAAGAAAATGATATTGGACCGGTTTATCACAATCCCTATAGACAATTTTTTCCCGTTGTACTCTTCATGAGACGTTTGGTCTTGGAACTTTGAGAAAAGCGCGTACCGCGATACAGGATGCCTCTCTTGCAGCGTTTGCTACTGGAGTTTCTTAATCATCCCTGTGACGCCTTGGCGCTAACAAAACGAGTCCGTAACGAAGCGTGCTGCTCTCCGTTGGATCTCCTCTCTCTCTCTTCTGTTAGCTCTACCTCGTACGCATCCCACAATGATGAGCATTCAGACGACAGCCGAACGTGAGTTTTGTAACCCACTTCCTATGTTGACCAACTACAGTTCCTGAGGATTCTTCCAATGTAACTCAATGTAGCATCTGCCTGATATACGACTGACTTTATACGGTTTTTCCATCTCAGATCGCCCTTTATGTTTACTTCCAGATATTTTATGAAAGTGACTGTAACTGCTTCCAGAGTATGTCGCGCTATTGTATAGTTATATAATAAAGGATCTCTCTTTATATATAAACGCAGCACTGAACACTTGTTTATGTCGAAGCTCAATTGCCACTCACCACACCATGCGTCAATATGCTGCAGATCCATCGGTATTTCACTACCCACTTCCAGTAGTGCAACTTCTCGATAAACACCAGCATTATGCGCAAAAAGCCTCGTTGAACTTGCGTTGTTATCTACGAGGTCATTTCTGTATATTGTGAAAGACAACGATCCTATAACACTGGGGCACGCCAGAGATCACTTAAACATCTGAACACTGCTCTACATTCAGAAAAACATGCTGCGCTCTGATATCTACGAACGCCTCAATCCAATCACACAGTTGGTCTGATACTTCATACGCTTGCACTTTGTTCATCTGGCGACAGCACGGGACGACATCGAATGCCTTGCGGAGATCAATAAATATGGTGTCTACCTGGGACTCTGCATAAGCTGCCCAGTTGTGCTTTATATGATCGTTGCTTTCGAAAAGCATGTTGATTCCTACAAAGGAGATAATAGATCTTCAGACATGAACTTATAATGTGTTCCAAAATTCTGATACTGACCGAAATTAGGGATATAGACCTACAGTTTGGTCATCTGATCGACGACTCTTATTGTAAACGGGAGTAACCTTCCCCCTCTTCCAATTCTTGGGGACAATTCTTACACTCTGTGTAATATCGAACTGGTATCCCATCAGGCCCAGTAGCCTGTTCTGTGTTGAGGTATTTCAATTGCTTTTCAATCCCTCTGAAACTTATTTCAAAACCCACCATTTTATAGTTATGGGAGTTGCTACAGTTCAGTCTTCCTCTGCGAAACACCTTTCAAAAGGACCTATAATATTTCGGCCTTTTGTTAAACATCGTCTGTTTCAACACCATTATGGTCACTGAATGACTGGATATCTGTTTTCGACACATTTACCGATTTGGCCTGGCATCAAGTCGACACACAGAATATAGTTCGTAAATTCGTTAGTCTCTCGCATGGCAGCTCTGGCACATATAACTATTGTTAGTCTGCAAGACTTTGGGTACATTAAAATTTGCGGTGAAGTTCTCTTTGTTTTCGTAAGAGTTTCCACACTCGTTTGGGACCATAATGGATCTTTCCCATCTCTCATAATTATTTAACGCGTATTGTACAGTACCCTTCCACATCATCCTAAGTTATTCAACACTTCCAGTTTTTGAGATGAAACTATCGTGTTGAGCAACCAAGTACTCTCAAATCGGACCCATTTCGCTTTTGCTAAGTAATAACATCCTCGTCCTTTCTTGATATTTAGATTTGAAGAAGTATCCATTGATGGTAAAACGGCCTTATGATTGTTGATACCCTGTTCTACGCTGAATCGAAAAATTCGTGTGTATTTGCCATCAGCATGTGGAACACATTATCTCCACGAGTCGGCTCTCCATTTAACAGTTCACTTGAGAACAATGATACTCGATTCTCTGTCCTTACCACTTGTCTAAAACACGTTTGTCTCGTAGCCTATAACCGGCAAGTTAAAATATCCACATAGAACTCAGGAAACCTATGGGAAATATTTTCCACGATTTTTCTCACGTATCTGCTACTACTGCTACTGAGTTAGGTGGTCTATAAAACTTCGAAAGACCATCTTTGAGCCACTTTTCACGCTGACTTTCACCCAAATTATTTCACATTCCGAATCTGAACTGATTTCTCTCTAACACAATCGTGTTTTTTATCTCCCACTTCAGTGTTCAGTTTATCTCTTGCGGAATAAGTTCAAGTTTGAGTTTATGATCTCATTACTATTGCGATCTGGTTTGAGCCATCTTTTCACTACCTGTACTATGTGGGCATTGTGACTGTCTGAAAACGTGAGCAGTTTTGGGATCTTTCCATAGACACTCCTACAGTTTACTGTTACTATATTATTATTTTCTTTCTCTGATATATTCCGCAGAGTGCTGCATTGACTGGAATCCGTAAGCGTCGTACCGGGCCAGTGGGAGGACTTCACTAACCAAAAAAACTCCACTTGTGCACTCCACACGTACTCTGCTGCGCTGCATGTAGTGCACGCCTGACCTATTCAGGGCGATCCTACATTTCTGAACCCAATAGCAAAGGTCGAGAAATTTGCACCCAAGGAGACGAAAGAATCATCTGAGCCTATGACTGTTTAAGCTTTCCACAGGCTTCCCCCCCAGATGATCACAATCGGTTCGGGGAGAGTTGCAGGAAATCTAGAGCTCCGGTTACACCCCGCGCGCAACGCTAGCTTTTTTCACCAAATCTGGCAGCTGCCTGAAGTAGCTGAGGGTGCCGTCTGAACACAAGCTGCAGGAGTAATTGGTGCTGACATGAACAACGATCTGTAGCTGGATGGACCCAGGGCTCTCTATCGCCGCCGAGAGAGCCACCTCCACATCAGGGATGACACCGCCCTGTAAGCAAACAGAGTGCACACTGAAATTATTTCCCGACCTTCACCTTATTTGCCTAAAGGGCTCAATCAGCCGCCTAACGTTGGACTTCCCAATAACTAATAAGCCCACATTCTCCGTCTGTGCGTTCCTATCGGTAGGGCTGGCCACCGCCGTCACAGGCGAGGCAGCCTCCGCTACCTTATAGGTATTATCAGTAGTGGACGACACCTCGAACATCATGCTAAAGCGGAAAGTGGCGGTCTTACGACCGGTGGCAAGTTTCGCCTTCTGCCCAATTGTTTCGTGACCACTGCACATTACTCCAATCACTTCAGGCAACTGTCGACTCTCTGAGCGTCGAAAAAGTCACACTGGCATCAGGGACAGGAGGCGCCCTAGTAAGCACAAGAGGTACCCCCACAATCACCTCAGGTGCCTGGATAACACTGCAGCCCAGGGTAGCTGCCTGAAGAATGCTGACCGCGGCCAATACTTCATTGTGGATTAACTACAGTATATAATACAACCAGCATAAATAACACCATTGGTCCTTAATGTGTGAAGCGTGGTAAAGGTACATAGAGAAACGCCAGCTTAAAAAAGAAAAGGATTGTCTCTTCGAAGATTGCTGTCAGTTCCAATACACACTGTCAACAATACTTCTGTCCCCATTCCGTTAACGCGTTCAACAGCAACTTTTGTCCAACTAGAAGCTGCAGATCCACCATCTGTAACACAATGCGCTGCTTGCGGCAGTGCGCGCCGTACATGCAACGGCCGCAAGGGCTCGTGATTGGCGCCTCGCGACGTCTTGCTGCCGCTGCGGGAAGCCGTCTATGTTGACGGTTCGCACGGTAGCTGCCTCGGTCGTGCGATTAGAGTGGCAGCAAAGAAAGACGATACGTTATCTCCCTCCCCCCCCCCCCATGCCCCTCTCTGAATCGCCTCACCATCATAGTTGGGAGCTTGCTTGACGACGAGGAGAGGAGTAACTGGCCCCGGACGATACTGTTGGGGCTTGACGCGAGACTTGCGGACGGCGCCAAACAGCCCGCGCCCTCGTACGCACCTTGCGAGTTCACTGGGAGACGCCCTACAGAAAAACCGTGGACAAGGTAACGCCCAAGGCAGGTGTTTGGTGGCCGTGCGATTGCTTAAGAGGCACAAGCATGCGTTGATGGCGACGATGGCAACGCCAGCTTGTCAACGTCCATGGGAGCGACGCTCGGCGGTGGCTGGAACGTCTCCATCTGGGTCGGGTGGATTCTGGATTCACGACGGCGGGTAGCATTGACGACTGGCTGCCTTCAAGGAGGCCAGCCGGAGGTGGTCCCACAGCCCACAGGCCGACTGGGCTTTCTGTTGAGTACCAAGGCTACGTGCTTCCAGGATCTGTGAAACGAAAACTCGCGGCAGAATCATTCGCATACCGACAAGACCGCATGTGCAATTGCCTAACATACCGACTGTTTTGGCATCTAAGGCTTTCCCAGCGTAGTAAATCTTGATAGTCCTTACGAGTATGCTGCCGGATACTAAAAACAAACTGGTCCGATATTTCAGCGATCCAACTGTCCGCCATCCTCAGGGAGACTGCTTCTGCTGAGACCCGTCGAGTACTGAGGGTACAGCCGTATTCTCCCTCCTATATAGGCGTCGCGCGTGTGTGCGGCGCATGCGCCACCTTCCGAGGTTGTTACGTACGGGACGTGTACTAGTTGCGCCGCCCCTAGTGGGACATCGGTGTAACGACATATCGATTATGGTTGATCAAACACTGGCGCTGGCTTTGTCACAGAACGTTGCAATTTAATGTTTTTCAAAAGCGGGTTCCACGATCTGCTCAGAGAAAAACCCTTCTCTTGGTTAATCAAATTGCTTCTTTGTAGACACTGTCCCAAAAACCTGAGATGTAAGCAATTATGAGGGTCTCGTTAAATTCTATCTTGTGTCCCTTAGTTAAACAATGTTCTGCCGCAGCAGATTTTTCAGGCTGCAGCAGTCTCATGTGCCGACAATGTTCCTGGCATCTATCTTTGACAGTGCAGACAGATCGGCCGATGTACGCCTTGCCGCATTGGCGAGGTATTCTATAAACATCCGGCTTCCTAAGACCTAGGTCATCTTATACAGAGCCAAGCAGTGCCCTAATTTTGTTGGGAGGGCGGAAAACATTATAGATATTAAAGTTTTTTAAAAGACTTCCAACTCTGAAACAGACGCCCCCAGCATAGGGAATGAACACCGCCGCTTTATATTTCCCTTCGTGAACCTCTGGCGATGGTCCAAACTCCGTGACCCGATGAATTTGTTTGTTAGAATAACCATTTACTTTAAAGACCGTCTTCAGATGTTCAAGTTCAGGTGTTAAACTATCTGCGTCTGACATGGCATATGCCCTACGAACCATGGTTTTAAGGACACCGTTGCGTTGGAATGGTGGTTGGCAGCTTTTGGCATGCAAATACTGATCGGTATGTGTTGGTTTTCTATAAATCGTGTGTCCCAGGGTGCCATCACGTCCAAAAATGGGAGCTTCCCATCCCTTTCTATTTCCATATTAAATTTAATTTTAGGGTGAAGGCAATTGAAGTGGTCCGAAAATCGGTCAACCGCGTCACGTCCGTGGGGCCAGATAAAGAAGGTGTCATCGACGTAACGCCAAAAACACGTACGTAGCAACTTTGGAAGGCGGCGCATGCGCCGCACACACACGCGACGCCTATATAGGACGGAGAATACGGCTCTACCTTCAGTACTCGACGGAACTGAGCAGCAGCAGCGTCCCTGAGGATGGCTGGCAGTTGGATAGCCGAAATATCGGACCAGTTTGTTCTTAGTATCCGGCAGCATACCCGGAAGGACTATCAAGATGCCGACTGTTTCTTTATCCACAAAAAGAACCTGATAATGTGCCCTACCCTGTATGCTTGAAACGGTGCCTGGCTCCCACAACCGTCTCTGATTGTACAATCTGAAAAGCACAAGATCATTAATGGCAAACTCTGTGCAGAATTGCAGGGGTGCCGGTACAGAAAGAGGGTGCAAAAGACTTAAGAGCATCTAGTGGGCGCATGTATAAAGAAACTCCGCTGTCGCTTTGTCTGGCGCTGGCATGGAGCGGTAAGAGCTAAGAAAAATCAGTACTGATTCTTCTTATGAGTGTTCACTGCAGAGTTTCGTCATCTGAGTCTTCAAGGTCCTAACGAAGCATTCCACTTTCCCGTTCCTTTGCGGGGAAGCTGGATGCCATTGGCGGAACAAAACTTAATTCCACAGAAAGGAACTACAGCCCATTGTCTGACACACTGCACTTAAACAACCCTTTCAAAACAAAAAATAGTCTGAAGAGCACAAATGTTGTGCAATAAAGTCGTAGAACACATGGGAAACGGAACTTTCTCTTCGCATAGACCAGAATGATCCACAAAAGTCTTACCATGGCGACGTAGGAAAAGGCCAGTTCAAAGTTTGCTGACGAGGAGCCCCGACATTCTCTGAACAGGTACGACAGTGCACAGTAAGGTGTTTGATGTCTGAGTGAAGGCTGTAGCAAGGCCAGTGTCATCGTGACAGCTGCTATGTGCGGGCAATGCCCCAGTGTCCGCTATGCAATTGTTTCAAGAAGGTGGCTCCACATTCTCGCAGCACAACTACCCAAGTAGCAAAATGACACCATTTGGAAGTGTCAACAAGTGGTGCTGCGGAAAATAACACCGAACCACAGGATCAGAAAGTTGTAACTTTAATGAACTCAGAAACGTGCCAGAGATGCCGATCCCGCGCTGTAGCTGACACGATGATACGAGAATCCAAAGGAAAACTTTGCAGACATTTTGCTTCGACTGGTACAGATAGAAAAAAGCAACATATAATGAATCTAAATCTGGATCAGCAGGAAGAGGCAAACGAGATAAGGTGTCTGCATTGGCATGATTAGAAGTTGGACGATAAACGATACCGCGATTTTAGTTGGACAGTATGAAAGCCCATCGTTGAAGCTTTTGTACTGTCCGATCCGGAATATCCTTCGTCAGATAGAACAGCGAGGTTAACGGCTTATAATCCGTAACCAAAGTGCATTTGCGACCGTAGAAATACTGATTGAATATAGAGATGCCGAAAATATTAGCCAGAACCTCTTTTTCAACTTGACTGTAATTTTGACGGGTGCCGTTCAGAAGCTTAAATGCAAAAGCAATCTGACTTCACTGTAACAGTATGAGGCAAAACTGCTCTGATGCCAATAGAAGAGGCGTTTATTCCCAAACACAAAGGTTTTGCTGGGTCGCACGACATAGGGCATGGGGAGCTGAGTAAAGCATATTCAACTCTTTGAAAAGCATTGATACATTCATGTGACCACCGATATTTGACATGCGTCTGGCGAAGGTGATGCAAGGGGCGGCGATTTGATCCTCATTCTGAAGCTCAGACACACTTCTAGGCGCAGGATTTTGGCGAATAGCATATACAGAGTGTCCCAGCTATCTTGTCCACCCAAAATATCTCTGGAACAATAACAGCTATTGGAAAACGACTTTCACCGGTATCAATGTACGGCTGGGGCCCATGAATATACATATTTGGAAACTTTCTAAAACGAAAGAAAATGTGTTTTTAACACAAACTTATGTTTTTTTTAATGGACACTATATTTTTCTTCGGAAATCCATAGCATGACAAATCACATAAACAATGGCGTTGATTGCATCGCAATATTCCATTTACATCCCGAGATATTGCCACGCGAAGTTGACGCTTGAAATACGCGAAACGCGCGGCTAGCGCACGTGTTGAGACTCAGGACGTGCGCTAGCCGCGCTCCCTTTACCACGCTTCACACATTAAGGACCAATGGTGTTATTTATGCTGGTTGTATTATATACTGTAGTTAATCCACAATGAAGTATTGGCCGCGGTCAGCATTCTTCAGGCAGCTACCCTGGGCTGCAGGGTTACCCAGGCACCTGCGGTGATTGTGGGGGTACCTCTTGTGCTTACTAGGGCGCCTCCTGTCCCTGATGCCAGTGTGACGTTTTCGACGCTCAGAGAGTCGACAGTTGCCTGAAGTGATTGGAGTAATGTGCAGTGGTCACGAAACAATTGGGCAGAAGGCGAAACTGGCCACCGGTCGTAAGACCGCCACTTTCCGCTTTAGCATGATGTTCGAGGTGTCGTCCACTACTGATAATACCTATAAGGTAGCGGAGGCTGCCTCGCCTGTGACGGCGGTGGCCAGCCCTACCGATAGGAACGCACAGACGGAGAATGTGGGCTTATTAGTTATTGCGAAGTCCAACGTTAGGCGGCTGATTGAGCCCTTTAGGCAAATAAGGTGAAGGTCGGGAAATAATTTCAGTGTGCACTCTGTTTGCTTACAGGGTGGTGTCATCCCTGATGTGGAGGTGGCTCTCTCGGCGGCGATAGAGAGCCCTGGGTCCATCCAGCTACAGATCGTTGTTCATGTCAGCACCAATTACTCCTGCGGCTTGTGTTCAGACGGCACCCTCAGCTACTTCAGGCAGCTGCCAGATTTGGTGAAAAAAGCTAGCGATGCGCGCGGGGTGTAACCGGAGCTCTAGATTGCCTGCAACTCTCCCCGAACCGATTGTGATCATCTGGGTGGGAAGCCCTGTGGAAGGCTTAAACAGTCATAGGCTCAGATGATTCTTTCGTCTCCTTGGGTGCAAATTTCTCGACCTTTGCTATTGGGTTCAGAAATGTAGGATCGCCCTGAATAGGTCAGGCGTGCACTACATGCAGCGCAGCAGAGTACGTGTGGAGTGCACAAGTGGAGTTTTTTTGGTTAGTGAAGTCCTCCCACTGGCCCGGTACGACGCTTACGGATTCCAGTCAATGCAGCACTCTGCGGAATATATCAGAGAAAGAAAATAATAATATAGTAACAGTAAACTGTAGGAGTGTCTATGGAAAGATCCCAAAACTGCTCACGTTTTCAGATAGTCACAATGCCCACATAGTACAGGTAGCGGAAAGATGGCTCAAACCAGACCGCAATAGTAATGAGATCCTAAACTCAAACTGGAACTTATACCGCAAAAGATAAACTAAACACTGAAGGGGGAGATAAAAAAATACGTTTGTGTTAGAGAGAAATTAGTTCAGATTCGGAATATGAAATAATTTGGGCGAAAGTCAGCATGAAAAGTGGCTCAAAGATGGTGTTTCGAAGTTTTATAGACCACCTAACTCAGCAGCAGTAGTAGTAGATACGGGAGGGAAATCGTGGAAAACATTTCCCATAGGTTTCTTGAGTCCTGTTATGGTTTTATGTGGATATTTTAATTTTCCGGATATAGGCTAGGAGACAAACGTGTTTAAGACAGGTGGTAAGGACAGAGAATCGAGTATTATTGTTCTCAAGTGCTGTATCCGGAAATTACCTTGAACTGTTAAATGGAGAGCCGACTCTTGGAGATAACGTGTTATACATGCTGATGGCAAATACACACGAAGTTTTCGATTCAGCGTAGATCAGGGTATCAACAATCATAAGGCCATTTAACCATCAATGGATACTTCTTTAAATCCAAATATCAAGAAAGGAGGAAGTTGTTATTACTTAGCAAAAGCGAAAAGGGTCAGATTTGAGAGTACTTGACTGCTCAAAACGATAGTTTCATCTCAAACACTGAAAGTGTTGAATAACTGAGGATGATGTGCAAGGGTACTGTACAATACGCGTTAGATAATTATGAGAGATGGAAAAGATCCATGAAGGTTCAACAACGAGTGTAGCAACTGTTATGAAATCAAAGAGAACTTCACCGCAAATATAAATGTACCCAAAGTCTGGCAAACAAACAATAGTTATATAATACCAAAAACAGTTTCAGAGCTTCCAAGCGAAAGGCTTTTAATGAATTTGCGAGCTATATTTTGTGTGTCGATTTGATACAAATTCTAAGAAATTTTGGTGCCAGGTCAAATCGGTAAACGTGTCGAAAACAGATATCCAGACATTCAGTGACCATAATGCTGTTTAACAAAAGGCCGAAATATTAAAGGTCTTTTTGGAAAGGTGTTTCGCAGAGGAAGACTGAACAGTAGTACCGCTCTTAAACCAAGGCAGTAACTATAAAATGGTGGATATTGAAATAAGTTTCAGAGGGATAGAAAAGCAATTGAGATAGCTCAACACAGGACGGGTTACAGGACCTGATGGGATACTAATTCGATATTACACAGAGTATGCGCAGGAACTGGGCCCCTTTCTAGCAGCGTTATACCGTAGGTCTCTCTCTAGAGGAACGAATTGTTCCCAAGTATTGGAAGAAGGAGCAGGTTACTCCCGTTTATAATAAGAGTCGTCGATGAGATGAGGAGAACTGTCGGTCGATATCCCTAATTTCAGTCAGTAGCAGAATTTTGGATCACATTATAAGTTCATTTCTGAAGACCGGCAATCTCCTTTGTAAGAATCAACACGGTTTCCAAAAGTAACGGTCATGTAAAGCACAACTGGGCAGCTTATGCAGAGTCCCAGGTAGGTACCGTGTTTATTGATGCCGTCCCGCACAGTTCGCCAGATGAACAAAGTGCAAGCATATGAAATATCAGACCAACTGTGTGACTGGATTCAGGCGTTCGTAGATACCAGAGCGCAGCATGGGTTTCTCAGCGGAGAGCAGTCTTCATATATTAAAGTGACTTCTGGCGTGCCTCAGGGGAGTGTTACAGGATCGTTATCTTTCACAATATACAATATATATATATATATATATATATATATATATATATATATATATATATATATATATATATATATATATATATATATATACTCCTCGTAGATAACAATACAAGTTCAACGAGGCTTTTTGCGCATATTGCTGTAGTTAATCGAGAAGTTGCACTACTGGGAGCGGGTAGCTAAATGCCGATGGACCTGCAGCATATTGACGCATGGCGTAGTGAATGGCAGTTGAGATTCAACATAAACAAGTGTACTTATAAAGAGATATCCTGTATTATATTGTTACGTTGCAATGGAAGTAGGCTTGACTTCGAAGGCAACTAAACACAGCACTTATACTGAAAGCACGTTTATTACGAACTCAACATACACGCAGCACTGACTGCCTCTCAGGCAGAGTGCTCTGCTATTTATACACAGACAGAATTTACCAGAAATTAGAAGAACAGTTAACATAAGAAACAAGTAGAATTTACAAGTGAACATAAAAGATGTAGAACGTTCTGGAATTGTAAATTACAAAGAAATAAATTTTTGCCTGTGGGCGTGATTGAACCTGCGACCTTCTGCTCCGCAGTCCGTGACGCTATCCCCTGCGCCACGCCGGCAGTAGGTGTTCGCGGTTTCTCGCGGCATTGCTCCCTCTCCTGGAGCTGTTATGATCCCTGTGGAGCCAGCTGCAATGTCCTGGATCTTAACCGTGTCATGGGTCCTCTGTATGACAGTTCAAGAGAATCCTTCCCTTCTCTGCGATTATCGACGACAGACGTTCCTGTCGTGGCTTCATCAGGAACATTACCGTCCTTAAAGTCCTTGAACAAGAAGCCATTGTCGTCTACCTGCTCTTCGGGATCGTAGTAAGGCTTCATGCGCAGGACGTGAACAATGTCTCTTCGTTTTTGACGTTTCGACGACGGTTCATAATCCTCAACTTCGTATGTGACGTCTGACAGGCGGCGTATGACACGATACGGGCCAAAGTATCGCTTCAATAACTTTTCTGACAGTCCAACCTTTCTTACAGGGGTAAAAATCCATACCAGATCTCCTGGGCTGTACACAACAGGTCGGTGCTTGTCGTTATACCGCTGACGGTCCTTCTCCTGGGCGTCCAGTGTCCGGATGCGAGCCAGCTGTCTTGCTTCTTCGACCCTGGTGATGAGCTGTTTAACATAGTCATCCTGAGTGTCGCCCGGTTGGAACGGGAACAGTGTATCCATTGTCGTCTCAGCTTCACGGCCATGGAGCAGGAAAAACGGAGTGAAGCCTGTGGTGTCTTGTCTTGCGGTATTGTAAGCAAATGTCACGACTGGCAGAATTTATCCCAATCCTTCTGCTCAACATCGACGTACATCGACAGCATGTCGGCTAACGTTTTGTTAAAACGTTCCGTAAGACCATTTGTCTGAGGATGGTATGCAGTTGTCATTCTGTGGACAATGTTGCACCGTGACATTACCTCTGATACTAGTTTTGACTGGAATACTTTTCCACGATCAGATATCATGACACGTGGTGCTCCATGCTTCGAAATAATGTCTTCTACAAGGAATTTTGCGATCTCTGGAGCTTCTGCAGTCGGCACAGGTTTGGTGACAGCGTAGCGTGTGAGGTAGTCAGTGCAGACTATTATCCAACGGTTACCGGTTGTCGACTTCGGGAACCTCCCTAAAAGATCGATTCCAACTCGGTGGAATGGAGCTGCTGCCGTCGGAATCGGTACGAGATGTCCTGGACGTAATTGCGGCACATGCTTCCGTCGCTGGCACTCTTTACAGTGACTCACATAGTGCTTGACAGATCGGTAGAGACCTTTCCAGTAATACCTGCGTCTGATTCTGTCTAGGGTCTTCACGAATTCCAGATGACCGGATATTGGAGCATCATGGAAATATTTGAGAATAGCTGGCTGGAGATGAGCTGGAACAACAAGTAGCCATTTGGGGCACAGTGGATCGTAGTTGCTCTTGTACAATGTTCCGTTTATAAGTTGGAACTCTCCATTGGTTGGTTCTCCTTTCTCCAAGTCCTCTATCATTTTTAATAGTGTTGGATCTTCCCTCTTTTCAGCTGTAACGTCTTCTAATTCAGTGAGAGCTGGAATTTCATTAATGCTGTTGTGTTCCACTAAAGGATTCCTCGAAAGGCAGTCGGCATCCTTGTGTTTGCGCCCGTTCTTGAATATCACTGTGACATCGTACTCTTGGAGTCTTAGTGCCCATCTTGCTAGTCGACCTGATGGATCCTTCAAGCTAGTCAGCCAACACAATGAATGGTGATCTGTTACGACGGTGAATGGTTTGCCGAATAAATACGGCCGGAACTTGTTGATAGCCCAGATAACCGCGAGACATTCTTTTTCAGTTGTACAGTAGTTTATCTCGGACTTTGAGAGTACTCTTGACGCATAGGCTATCACTTTTTCGGCGCCTTCCTGAACTTGTACAAGCACTGCACCAATTCCGTAGCCACTGGCGTCTGTGTGAAGTTCCGTTTCTGCATTCTCGTCGTACAAGGCTAGCACTGGTGCGGAAGTTAGAGCCTCCTTAAGTGCTCGGAAAGCTCTTTCTTTTGTCTCAACCCAGTAAAATTTGGCGTCTCCCTGCAGAAGTTCTTGTAATGGACGTGCCTTGTTACAAAATTCTTTTATGAAACGTCGGTAGTAGCGCACAGCCCGAGAAAACTTCTCACATCACGAATGTGCTGAGGAGTTGGAAATTCTGTGACTGCCCTTACTTTATCTGGATCAGGACGGACACCATCTCCGTTGACTAGGTGACCCAGGATTTTTATCTCTTTGGCGACGAAGAGGCACTTCTTTGGATTGAGGCGCAGACGTGCAGCCTGAACACACTTCAGCACAGTTGACAGGCGACTAAAATGTTCTTCAAATGTTTTCGAGAAAACGACAATGTCATCTAAATAGCAGAGACACGTCGTCCACTTTAGGTGTCGAAACAAGTTGTCCATCATGCGTTCGAATGTGGCTGGAGCATTTCATAATCCAAATGGCATTACTTTAAATTCATAGAGACCGTCAGGTGGTAATTATCCGATAATACAGAAAAAGAGGCTCCTGAATCAAAAAGTGCCCGGACAGGTTGGCCGTCGATTATGACGTCGATGAGATTTCCCGACATCTTGGCGACTGTCGTCCATGGAGGATTTTCATCTGCGGCGGCCTCACCTCCGTAGATGGTCGCCTCGCTTAGTTTTTCTGGGCGCGGCGGCTAGGGGAGCGGCTGGTACCTCTGTACAGCGACGGTGAACGGCTGCGGCGCGTCGGGGAGCAACCTCGTCTAGGGTATGGCGATGGGCTTCTTCCCATAGGTCGACTGAACTCATCAGCAGGTGACTGCCTTGGATAGAACTGCTCCGACGGCTGACATCTTGCGGCAAAATAATCATCGAATACTCGCCTCCTCTCTCTGCAGTAGCGTACGACATGTCCAGGGCGTCCACAGTGGAAACACAGTGGTGTGTTGTCTTCTGTCCTCCAGACGTCTGTTCTTCTGCGGAGCGCCATAGTTACCGGGGGAGTTGGCTGTTGGTCGGTTCATGGGCTGCCGTTTGGCGGCTGCAGCGTAAGTCATAGCAGGGCGACGCCATTCTTCACGTCGGGTGCGATTGACGGGACAGACAGGAGCTAATGTTTGAAATACCTCGTCCTCAGCGGCGTCGGCTACCTCGTGACTTACAGGGCTCACATCCATGGCCATAATCTGATGCTCGCGCGGTCTAATAGTCCCAGCTGCCATGCACTGTTGTAATTCTTCTCTCACGATTTGTCGTATGAGAGAAGCCAAGTCCTGCTGGTCTTCCACAACGGCCATAGGCACTACATTTGGGAGTCTGTCATACTTCTTGCGTCCAACCCTCCATTGTAGCATCTCTTCAATACGCTGGCACCACTTGATGAACTCTTCTGTCGTAGCGACGTCTTTTATCAGTAGAGCTTGGTACATATCTTTTGCAATTCCCTACATCAGGTGCGTGATTTTGTCCGCTTCCGTCATGTTTGGATTGACTACGTTACACAGGGCCAAAACACTCTGTCTGTACGATTGTGTCGGCTCACCATGTCGTTGGGCCCGGTTCTTCATTTGTTCTTCCGCCGAGCGGATTTGTCGCTGGCGGTGTCCAAACGTCTTCTTAAGTTCCTCCTGGAACGTCTCCCAGTCATTCAACTTGTCTTCGTTGTTTTCGAACCATTGCTGGGCTGTTACATCAAGGTAGAAATAAACGTTGGCCAAGCTCATCGTATGATCCCACCTGTTATACTTGGCGACTCGGTCGAACCCTTTTAGCCATTTGTTGGGGTCCTGTCCAGCATCTCCAGAGAACACCGACGGGTGTCTGATGTGCAGCTGGCTTATTGCTGGTTTCGTCTCCATCGATCTTCTGATAATACGGACTTTTGGAAGGATGTACTCGGTGTATCCCTTGTATTCCGGTTCCAGTCCGTGTAAGCGACGGCTTTTACGTTGCCTAATCGGAGCCACGGTGATGCAGCTGTTGCACAGTGTACCCGGCGCCTCCACCAAACAATGTCACGTTGCAATGGAAGTAGGCTTGACTTCGAAGGCAACTAAACACAGCACTTATACTGAAAGCACGTTTATTACGAACTCAACATACACGCAGCACTGACTGCCTCTCAGGCAGAGTGCTCTGCTATTTATACACAGACAGAATTTACCAGAAATTAGAAGAACAGTTAACATAAGAAACAAGTAGAATTTACAAGTGAACATAAGAAAGATGTAGAACGTTCTGGCATTGTAAATTACAAAGAAATAAATTTTTGCCAGTGGGCGTGATTGAACCTGCGACCTTCTGCTCCGCAGTCCGTGACGCTATCCCCTGCGCCACGCCGGCAGTAGGTGTTCGTCGTCTCTCGCGACAATATAACTATGCAATAGCACGACATACTCTGGAAGCAATTACAGTTACTTCCATAAAATACCTGGAAGTAAACATAAAGAGCGATCGGAAATGGAAAAACCGTATAAAGTCCGTCGTATATCAGGAAGATGCTACACTGAGTTACATTGGAAGAATCCTCAGGAACTGTAGTTCGTCTGAATGCTCATCATTGTGGGATGCGTACCAGGTGGGGCTAAGAGAAGAGAGAGAGGAGATCCAACGGAGAGCAGCACGCTTCGTTACGGGCTCATTTAGTAAGCGCCAAAGCGTCACAGGAATGATTAAGAAACTTCAGTAGCAGACGCTGCAAGAGAGGCATCCTGTATCGCGGTACGGGCTTTTCTCAAAGTTCCAAGACCAAACGTTTCATGAAGAGTGCAACGGGAAAATAATGTCTATAGGGGTAGTGATAAACCGGTCCTATATCATTTTCTTTTCTCCTCCATGTTGCCTTGGATGACGCAAAACAGTTTGAGTTTGTACCGCAATTACAGTGTATTCGAGAGTTGTAGTTACTCCCCGCTGCACTGTGTGACGAGTAGAAACTCTTAGGCCGTCCGCACACGGGCTGATTCACACTCGACGCAGCCGCGACTAGTCCTCGACGTGATTTCGTTCCCAAGCGACTGTCAACGTAAGTAAACGGGAGGCCGCCAACGGGGCGATTTTCACGCGTCTCGTAATCGTCTCGAAGTCGTTGCGAGCGACGCTCGTCTCTTGCGACCTGCAGTGTACGGGAAAGTTCGAGCGTGACGAGAGGAGCTCACGTCTTGCAGGTAATTTATCGTGTATTTTTCTGTATTTTCAGAGCATAGAACACTTTAAGAGTCCATGCATTCACTGCAATAAAATTTTAATAAATAAATAAGTGCATAATATCTAAATATTTCTGTATATCGTGTCTTGCAGCTCAGAAATATTCAAGAAGAGACCTGTTTATATATCAATCACAGCTGCTGATGGTTATTTACTTTGTTATTGGCGACTAGTTTCGGGCATACCCCATTTTCTCAAGCCACGTTATTTATATTCTGTAGAATGCTAAAAATTTGTATCAGTCTCTAGCAGTTCTCCAACACAAACGAACAACCGATTATGAAACTACCGCTATATGTACAGATGCACCCATAACGCTCTTTGTGTCTTCCTTTTCTTGCGCCGGTACCAGTAAAACATCGCAGCGTCCCCCTCGTCGCTAGAACTGTCCATTAAAGGGTAATTATTGGAGGAAATAATCAACACCGTTTTGTAGCTCCCTATTGAAAGTCGCAAGCTGACTGAAGGAAAATCGTGCCCGCGACGAGCGCCAATCGACCCCTGAACGGACGGCCTTCGCTGGAATAGCGAGGTTCGCACAAGAAGCGCGTGGCGGACAAGGCGTGAGGCGCGCCCACGACGAGTGAAAGACGACACGTGTGCGGACGGCCTTAAAGTTCACCAACCTGACGTCTTCTATAGATGTCCCCACGCAGATGATAGCAAGCAGGTCAGAGTTCTTCATTGTGGCTGAAATTGTTTAACTGTTGGCAGGAACTGATCCAATTGCGAAATAATACTTAAGTTCATGTAGGATGCCATTTAGTTTATTTAAGGAAGGCAGAAAACTAGCAAACTGCGTATTAACATCTACTTGACACACATTGTCTTAACTGAAAATTGAATATAAAGTCATTTCGCATTGTTCTAAACTCGTTAATCTATGTTAAGTGACCACCTACTTATGCGACATGTTACTCCTCCGAGTTCGTGTTTTGAACTAAAAATGATAAATATGACTGATGACCGCATACATATGCAACATGTTACTCCTCTGAGTGCATGTTCTGGACTTAGAATGATAAATATGTCTTATCACCGTCTACATATACATGTTACGCCTCCGAGTGCGCGTACTACACTGACGTGTGGTGGCTCGATGAGAGACTGCCTTCGCTCCGCAATTTGGCGCGCGAACATGGCCGCCGTGCATCGTCCGTCTTATATGAACTGTTTATGAATTTAGCGATAGTTAATATCATTTACCTACTCAGGACATAGCTTAGCTTTGAGGGGTTTTTCTAAATTGTGTTTCACATTGAGTAAATAATTAGTTTATTAAATATTAATAAAAACACGATTGCGTTTTGGTGCGTGACCGGCAGTGCTACAGCCAATCGGCGTACAGTGCCTGTCTCTCGGGGACTTCCCTAGAATTCGGGGGAACTTGCCAGTGCTCTTTCCATGAGAACCCGACCTATGTACCACGTGTCGTTTTTCTCACCAACTTTTACCATCTGTCGCCTACTGGTCCTAACCGGCTGCAATGAAGCAATAGCCGGCCGCGGTGACCGAGCGTTCTGTGGCGCGCCAGTCATAGTCTGCACGGCCACTACGGTCAGGGGTTCGAATCCCCCCTCGAGCATGGATATTTGTGCAGTCCTTAGTATTAGCTAGTTCATAAGTAGTTTGTAAGGGACTGATGACCCCGTAGTTAAGTCCCATAAACTCTACAAACATTTGAAGATTTTTTTTTTCAATGAAGCAATACTCCGATCTTAATATGATGGCATTAAGCCAGAAATATTATAAAAGTCAATCAATATATTTCTTCCTCTAACGTGTATCTCGTGAAACGCCATGACGGTAAGATCAGAGAGATTAGGGAACACACAGGAGAATAAAGACTATCATTTTTCCCGCGAAACATATGCGCCTGGAATAGGAGGAAGTGAGAATGGTAAGCAAAGTAGCCTCCGCCGACACCGTGAGGTGGCTTGCGTAGTAAGAATGTGGATGTAGAGTGACACAGAGCGATGTTGTTCGGCCGTGGAGGTACAGAGTTTCAGAAACTGTCGACACGTTGCCTCGCTCTGCCTGCCCAAAGGCTACCACAGCAGCAGATGACTGCTTACGGATTTCAGCAGGGAGGAATCTTGAGAGGAACTCCAATATGCTGAATACTGATTTCCTTTCTGCCACAGGACGTCCTGTTTCGATTCAAACTGTACGTAACACGTTTCACAACATGCGACTTTACCCCGACCACCAGCTTTGACACATAGGCGCCAGCAAGTCGGTACAGATGGCCCAAACAGCTTGCAGCATGGATTAGTCAGAATTTACATCATATGCTATGCAGAGATGAGACTGTAATCTGTCTTATCTGTCTTCTACCAGACAATCGTCGGAGACGTTCTTGGAGGCAGACTGGTTTGCCTCAACGGTTTAGATAAATCGTCCATCGAATGCAACTAGAGGGGTATCCTGATGTTTTAGGTTGGTAACAACGGTGCTATGAGATTCAGGGTTGTAGGGTAGCCATATCGTCATCATTTCGGTCGGAGAATTATCTTAAACCGGCCACGGTGGACGAGCGTACTGCGGCGCGTCAGTCACAGTCTGCACGGCCACTACGGTAAGGGGGTTCGAATCCCCCCTCGGGCATGGATATCCCTCGGGCATGGATATTTGTGCCGTCCTTAGTATTAGCTAGTTCGTAAGTAATTTGTAAGTTTAGGGACTGATGACCCCGTAGTTAAGTCCCGTAAGCTATACAAACAGTTGAACATTTTTGGCATGGATATTTGTGCCGTCCTTAGTAGTAGCTAGTTCGTAAGTAATTTGTAAGTTTAGGGACTGATGACCCCGTAGTTAAGTCCATAAGCTCTACAAACATTTGAACATTTGAATTATCTTAATGGAAGACAATCCTTGTGCTCGTGGTACACATCTTGAGAATGTGTTCGTTTATGATAACAACAGGACAGGATTAAAATAACAAGTATGTCCTCCAGACTCGATCTCTAACTTATATGCATGGGATACATTGTATTTGGGAGATACAAACCGCGAACCAATCTGAGAGATGCACGCCGAATCGAAGAATAGGAGTGGGAAAATCTGGATCATCAGTCCTTTCATGATGTAGTGGACAGTATGCAACGACAAACAGAGGCATACATCAGTGCAAGAGGACGTGTTATTGCATACTAGGGGTACTGGTGTACGAGGGGGAAGGGGAGCTGAAAATAAGGAAACACAGAAACCTCATAGTACACGTCCGAAAAGAATACACACCATATCAATAACTGTGTACATGTCCCAAAAGGCAATGAAAGTTCTAATGAGGACGCATTAATACACAATGCAGGCTGCGAGGAAGAACAACCAATAGTCAGGGGGCACTGTCATCGTAGTGCGGTACAGGGTGAGAGTTTGGATTGGAGGGGAAGCGTGCCTGAATAACGTAATTTGTTAAGGCGACCGAGAAATCCGGATTCGAATCCCAGTCCAACAAATTTTTGAACTTCACCGTTGAATGTATTTCAAAGCCTCTAAACGGTTGAAATGCTTCAATATTTCGAATTTACTGAATTTAATGATTTGTCTTCGTTGCAGTGTTGGGTACATTTAAGCAAGGAATTAAGAAATTCCTAGCTCTGAGCCCAAATGCAATGAAGGGCCTTACCCGTTTTGCATGAATGTGTTTCTTTGAGGCTGGTTTTTCAGCTTTGGCAGCTATGGACTAGTACGACCAATCGCATTTAAATGTAAGCATAGATCTTCGAGTGACTTTCTGCCATTACAGTATGTCTTGAGAAACTTTATTATCAGAAGTAAACTCAACAGTCACACTGATTTTCGTAGCTCTTTTGGCCGTTGTTTTCTTAACTGTAAATATTGCGACCCTCTACCAGCCAAATTTATTAAAGAAAATATATTTTTACTGTTATACTTTACTTTACCCACGTGAATTTAGAACAATTTTACGGTAAAATTTTACCGTGAGATTGTCCCGACCGACCAGAATGTATGCAAAAAGAATCGAAGTTCGTTAACAAGCAAAATTATATTAATGAATGAAGTAGAGAGGTGAATAACGTCGTCTGTAAGCGCATCTGTGTTTTCTCGTAAATATTCCTTCTTTATTTATTGCATTCTGTAATGTCTGTAAGGGTAACAGGTTTGTCCTGGGAAACGGCACACAAAAGGCTACGGCTGGGAACCACCGGTGAACGGGTTTCCTGCAAACCTCTGTGTGAAACGATGCTAAATATTACACAAGCGAACTATTCGGAAACAAAAAGGACAGTTGATGCCTACTCGTTAATGGTTCAGCCAAAAAACAGGAAAAGGACAAAGTGCAGTAAATTAATACAGCAGAATAGTCAGAACAATATTACGTATGTATCGTCATGCTTTTGTTACATAATATTTCTGACCGATGGTTTTATAGTGCATAACGATAAAGTAATGTCATTTGCCGCATTTCATTGTGCTGTCATATGTTCATTTTCATAATATATCATAAGAGCTTAATTCCCGATTCTTCGCACGTGTAGACTGGATGGTCTGCATTGGTTGTTTCTACATATAAATATAAATTTACAACGATTCAGCTTTAAAAATGATTTCCTAATCAAATATTCTGATGCAACTTGCCACCCCCTATTCCACCATTGATGACAGAATTCAAAACATACCGACACATTTTTTTTTTTTTTAATTCTATCCATGGTTCCAAATCAACATTTTCGCATTTGTAGCATCAAAATACTCTAAGTAGCATCCTTACAAGATTTTCCCTTATTTCACTCACTGAATGGTTGAATTTCCAAAAATATCAAAACATGTGTTCTTAAAATTCCAATCAAATATCCAAATCCGAAGTATGCCATTTATTAATTCAAAATTGTCTTAAGAGCAGCGTATTTTTAAAAAACCGTTCATCCCCTATTTCACACCCTTAGGAACGGGAATATCAAAAAGTCGCTGATGCCTACAGTGTAAGATAAACAACGTCTACAAATTTCATGTTTCTATCGTGTGTTGATTCACTTTTCAGCGCCGCTTTCTGTCTTTTACAAACTGATACACAACGCGAAATTTCTTTCTTAAGCTTTGGCATCTTTCTTCGTAGTTTTACTTTTCAAACTGCAATATGCACTTATTTTTCTTTATTCGTACGCTTCTTGCAGAAAAACAACTAAAAAATGTGCAACACGTTTCGCTATATATAACGTCCTTGCTATTATAGTGTCAAAAGTCGTGGCTAGTCTTCAGTCCGAATTTAATATAAGCTGATTACATTCAACCGATATACTTCCATCCTCTTATAGTTATCGACACGGAACTTCAATGGTGTACAACGGGAAACTTTGTATTACAACAACACAGAGATCGTTCGTCTCTATTGTGTAGTTATTGCTGACGAGCAGAATATTGACACCCACACGTATAAATTCATATAGGTCGGTTGACTTTCAACCCCATATCTTCCAACCCCTTATCGTTATCAACCCTTTACCACCATAATGCACAACGGGAGACTGAAGCCTACTACCACATACAATCACTATTCCTTTGCGACGTGTAGCTTTGGCTGCAGGGTGAAATGTAGGTACAAACACCTCAATTTTTATATATATTAAGATTATTATGCACTGCTGTAGTCGAATCGGTATGAAACGCTTCCGCACTGCTGTGTTTGCTATACGCCTCTGGTTCACGTTTCTAAAACGCGATTTTGTAAACGTCCCTTTGACAACACTTCGTCATAGTTCTATAGAAAGCTACTGATTTCGCCTGCAGCTGTTTGCTTTTCAAAGTTCAAAGATTTCAATATCCTCAGTCTGACTGGAATGCAGTAGCGTCTTTTTAGTAGTAAATAAGAAATGTATTAAAACGCGGTGCATGATATGACATGTTTTTACCTACCGCAGTGTTAATGTACTATGTCATACATATTGCTGTTTGTGTTGCACAATGATATAATTTTGCAGGTACTGTATATATTCATTGGTATACATGCTTTATTTAGGTTCATCTGTGAAATCTGTTGTATTTATTCCTTCCTTATCTTAGGGCATATCGTTCTCCCCTTTCTGTCCATCGACTTCTACCTTACTATCTGTCCATTTAAGTTTCGTTTCCATGCATGTCATTTGTAGAGAGTAGTATTAGAAAACTGTCTGCGACGAATGAAGTCTCGTAAATCACGCGTCTCGTGATGGGAAAGTTTTTTGTTTACAACATCATATGCCCTGAACTGTGTTGCAGTGGGTAGTTTTTAACCACACAGCTTGTTTTTGTCTGATAGTAAGCAACATGTGTACCAAGTTTAAATGAAATCGGTCCATTATTTTAGGAGGAGATGTGGAAAAAGTGCGCATTATGTAGCAGTTATTCGGATATTTCATTTTTATGACATATCTCCTTACATATATGTCGTAGGTGGTTCTTACCCCAACAGCGATTGCTGCCTGATAGTAAGGATTATGTGTACCAAGTTTGGTTGAAATCGGTCCAGTAGTTTAGGAGGAGATGTGGAACATACATAAATACACACACACACACACACACAGCCTATCTTATATTATGTAACTTTATGAAAACAGCAAATATTAAATCTTCTGTTCCTTTGATTCTTCGCTGCGTTTGTTTTCGAACTGATACTCCAGGAACACTAAGCCCGTGCATTAAATAAATATTTAACTATCAGTTTTCCAGACATTTGAGATAATAACACTTTCGTGGGCCATTTAAGGCGAAGAAAACAGCAAATCAGTTCCTGTCCACCTGTCTGAATTCTAAAATGTTTAAATCGAATATATATTTATATTATAATGTGGAATCTCATAGAAGGCAAAATTAGCTATCGACTTGCCCCGCCCTCTGAAAAATAATCCTGTGTGCGCCGTTGACAGAATTTGTGTGAACCTCATTGTCTTTGTATATGTGTGTGTGTCAGAGCCTCAGTGATCAATACCATCAATATAAATATACAAAATATAATTTATATAAACATTATAATTATGTAAATAATATATTTTAGGTAAATAATGTAATTGATACAAATAATGTAATCCATATAAATGTGTCTAATAATATAAATTCACACCAAGCAAATCAGATTTCCGATTTGCGAAGGGAGGGGGGGATTAATCCTGCCTGCGCACCTGACCATGGGTAAATGTTTCTGTTGTAAATATTCGCATAATTTGTTTTAAACTGAATGGAATCAATAACAGTTATTGTTTATAAATAATTTATTATGCTACCACTTGCGGCCACCCTCAGGCTGCTACGCCAAATGGAGGTTCGCTATCTGTTTGGACAGTATTAGGAGCCTATTCAACAGGTGTTAAACTGGTTTCGTCGATACCTTCTTAAACAGTTTGCCACCTGTCACAGTCGTCGGTGGTAGCAGGTGGAGGCATTGCGTAAGAAGGAATCGTCGAAACCAGTCCAATACTTTCCTAACGTCATGGGAACTACATTACGTTTCGTGGCCTGAAGAAGTCTAGAATGTGAGGTCGAAGATGTTTTGCGAATGAATTATTTGAACATTTACGGACGTTCGCGGACTGTTCGCGGATGATGCTGTCGTTTATCGGTTAGTGAAGTCAACAGAGGATCAAAAGCAACTGAAAAGCGATTTAGACAGAATTTCTACTTGGTGCGAAAATTGACAATTGACACTAAATAAAGAAAAGTGTGAAGTAATACACACGATCACTAAAAGAAATCCGCTGAACTTCAATTATGCGATAAGTCAGTCAAACCTTAAGGTCGTGAATCCTACCAAATACCTAGGAGTTACAATTACGAACAA
Source organism: Locusta migratoria (assembly GCA_026315105.1). Lineage (NCBI taxonomy): Eukaryota > Metazoa > Arthropoda > Insecta > Orthoptera > Acrididae > Locusta > Locusta migratoria. The sequence goes on along the minus strand of CM048748.1, from coordinate 438,038,156 downwards.
ATTAGACCGGAGTGAACACACAGAAAATATTGTGGGGAAGGCGGACCAGAGGTTACATTTCATTGACAGAACGTTTCGAAGATGAACGAGCTCCACCAAAGAGACTGCCTACATCACACTTGTGCGTCCTCTCCTGGAGTACTGTTGCCCCTTGTGGGACCCTCACCAATTGGGACTGACGGAAACATTGAGAAGTTTGAGAGAAGGGCAGCTCGTTTTGTGTTATCACGTTACTGAGAGGAAAGCGTCACGAAAATGTTGCACGAATTGGGGTGGGAAAAAAAGACGTTATTCATTGCGGCGTGATCTGTTTGCGAAGTTTCAATCACCGAATTTTGCTTCTGAATGTGGAAATATTTTGCTACCACCCACCTACTTATGGAGACGTAACCATCCCAATAAAATAAGAGAAATCAGATGGAAAACGGAACGATTTAGGTGTTCTTTCTTCCCGCGCGCTATTAGAGAATGGAACTGTAGAGAAAAGTTATGAAAGTGGTTAATGAACCCTATGCCTGGCACTTAAATGTGATTTGCAGGGTATATATGTAGATGTAGATGGTTCAATTATGACCAGCCTCAGACGATGCTCAAATTAAGGATGGATCCATTGCCACAGTTCGAAAGATTTAGTTTAATGTCTGTGTAAACGAACAGATTTTGGATGACACAAGGCAGCAAAGAGTAACAGAGACTTTATACACTGTTGCCAATAAAAACCAGTTTAAATCATGTACAACATGATCTTCATTACCAACGGTGCACTTACAAGGAAAGTACTTGGGCTCGAACAAACACAAATACACCAAAATCGTATGAGAGTTAATGTAAAGATTCCTTATTGCACTAGTGATACTCCCGCATCTGCAAAACTCTGCAGTCGTCCGTTAGAGCCCTCTACGTGGCTCTTGCTACATTGCACTTCGAGCTGTCGGTTCGCCAGTAAGGACGGTGCAGTGTGCTTCCGAAGTTGCGTTTTGTGACGTCATTTGTGTGGTGAAGCGTCAGATGGAGCGGCGATTGATAATCAATCCTGCTAATGTATTGCGCTTAGTTGGGATGAAGTTACGAAGAACCCTTCTTCGTGAAGATGGTATTAATGTAGAAGATGAATCATTCGCATGCTTTCTCGTATCTGTTATGATACAGAAATATGAGCATAAGTTAGATACTCTTGTAACACTAACACATAATGATGGTAATAAGGATGATAATGACGAACAACTCATTGCATGCGGTAGTGCTACGGTAAGTGCGGGAAGAGGCGATGGAAGCAGTGGCAGTGAATACCAACAGTCTTCCGAGAAGAAGGTTGAATTTGCAACTGTCATCACGGCTTTTGATGACAGTACGCTAGAGAACATATATGGTGATTATTACATAAGTTATAGTTAAGATACCTGCATTACGTATGGCGTCTACAATTACATCTACAGTGCTATCTAGAGCATGATTGCGAAGTTTTGCATAAAATCGACACCTACCAGCACACTGAGGTGTAAATAGAGATCCTGTAAGATAACGTTCATACATATGTACTTGTTCGAGCCCAAATACTTTCCTTGTTAATGCAACGGTAGATGTCTTACCGAACCACCGATCCACTCTCTCATCTCTTTATTTTCATTTCTGGGGGTTACTGAAAGCCCTGGTGTACAAGAAACCAGTTACGTCCTTGTGGTAAGAATACAGGTAGATCAAAGACAGGAATCATTTTCTTTATTTGAATGTACAAAAATCAGTTACAATGAGACAGAAACATCATAAATTACTCAATAAATTACTAGTCATATGCAAAGACGTGGCAGTTGGAAGCGTATGTAGCGGACTCGCAAAGGGAGTTATCGAAACTGTCCTGTGACAGGGGTGGTCTGGCAGTTGCCGTGTAAAACGCGCAGTTGACAGGGGCTACTGGAAATCGCCCGGGTAGTAGGCGAATATCGGCCTGAACACCATGGTCTCGGCGCCCTCCATGTCGGCGGCGTTAGAGCGTGCCTCCCGGACGCCTTCTGTCACTTGGGCGACCGTCACCTCTGAGGTCGTGTCGGGCTGTGTCGCTTCAGACGCCTCGTCAGTCGAGCCACTGTCGTCCAGACTGGAGGCAGTGGGATCGCCAGCTGTTTTCTCTCCAGCAGCAACACTGCCCGTGGAGTCCTCGACGGTCTCCTCGACCGTGGAGTCGCCGCTGGCTGCTGTTACTGCTGAGTCGCCGCTGGCTTCGGTTGCTGCTGGCCCGCCACTGCCTGCGGTTTCTGCTGCGTCGCCGCCGTCCTCAGCAGCAGGCGTCGCTGTACCGGCTGGGTCGTCTCCGCCGTCGCCGTCGCCGGCCACGTCGGTCGGGTCCGCTACAGGAGTGGCAGCTGACGAGTCGACCTCTTCTCCCGGTGTTGACGTTTCGGACTCGGCCACAGGCAGCGCCGTCAGACGCACCGCCGCCACAAGCAGTACCAGCAGGGTTGCGCACTGTAGGGACAGACAAGAAACAATTTATACTAACACAGTAACCGTTAGCGACAGGGGAAGGATCGTTTCACACCAGCGTACGTGTCTCTTGCTATGTCTTACGATCACGTCGCACACATACCTCATAATGTAATCAAATTAAGTAATTTAGGAACTATGTTGCTGTTGTGGTCTTCAGTCCGTAGACTGGTTTGATGCAGCTCTCCACGCTACCCTGTCCTCTCTTCATCTGAGAATACGTTCGGCAACCTACATCCTTTTGAACCTGCTTACTATATTCGTCCCTCGGTCTCTCTCTACGATTTTTACCACACATGCTTCCTTCTGAAGCTAAAGTGACAATTCCTTGATGTCTCAGAATGTATCCCACCAATCTATCCCTTCTCTTAGTCAGGATTTGCCAGACACTCCTTTTCTCCCCGATTCGGTTAAGCAGCTCCTTATTAGTTACGTGATCTACCCATCTAATTTTCATCATTCGTCTGTAGCACCACATTTTTATCTGAACTCCTTATCGTCTACGTTTCACTGTCATGCAATGCTACAATCCAGACAAATGCTTCAGAAAGGACTTTCTAACATTTAAATTAATATTGGATGTTAACAAGTTTCGCTTCTTTAGAAACGCTTTTCTTCCCATAGCAATTCTGCATTTAGTTTCTTCTTTACTTCGACCATCAGAAGTTATCTCGCTACCCAAATAACAAAATATATCTACTACTTTTATTGTCTCATTACCTAATCTAATTCCTTCAGCATCGCCTAATTTTCTAACATTGCAATTCATTACCTTCGTTTTACTCTTGTTTCTTTCTTTCAAGACACTGTCCATTCCATTCAATTGCTCTTCCAAATCTTTTGCGGTCTCTGACAATTACTATGTCATCGGCAAACCGCAAGGTTTTTATTTCTTCTCCCTGCACTTTAATGCCCTCTCCAAATTTCTCCTTCCATTCCTTCACTGCCTGCTCAATGTGCAGATTGAGCAACATTGGGGAAAGGCTACAACCCTGCCTTACTCCATTCCCAACCTCTGCGTCCCATTGTTGCCCTTCTACTCTAATAACCGCTATCTGGTTTTTGTATAGGTTGAATATAACTCCTCGTTTCCTATATTTTACCCCTGATGCCTCCAGAATTTGGAAGAGTGTATTCCAGTCGACATTGTCAAAAGGCACAATACGTGATACGAATTATTTGCGAAAAACCGGTAACATCCAACCTCGAGAAGATCACTTTAGGTATAGGACAAGTGTATGATTAGGAGTGGCAATATTGACATAAGGACGTATCTTACAAGATAGGTTAACCAAAAAGAAGCCTACGTTTTCAGTTTTTGTAAATTTGGAGAAAACGTTTGAGCAGTTGACAATTATTATTACGTAAGCACCACCTACGACAAATAATTTAGGAGATACGACGCATATGGTGCTCGAAAGAGATGTGGCGAATATGTTGCATGAAATTCAACAAAACTTCCAGTTTTATTTCCATCTCGATTAAATTTCGCACTTTGAGGTTAAAAAATAATGCGACTATCTATCTAAAATTTCGTATGGTGGAAATCGGAGGGTACTTCACATATGGACCCTTACGAAATCTACAATTTTAAACAAATCCTGGTGAAAATTCGCACAACAAACCTTCAAAGCAACAGAAAAGTTGCTGCATACATCAGCCAGCGCGGATAGGGCCGCGCTGCCTGTGGCGACATGTTACGGATTGAGCAGCAGCACCCGTCGGAGGTTGCATCCCTGTGTGTGTGCGTGTCTTTGTGTGTGTATGTGTGTATTGTTCTTAGCATAACTCTCTTTACCCTCGGTTGCTCGCGCGGAGTACAAATGTGCTCCACTGTCATTCTAAACGTTATTTTCTCATTGTTGGTAACATTGGCGGGCCTGAAATTCTCAGAATCTGTCGTTCATGTTCAAACCTGAACCTGTGGAAAGTGACGCATGAAAATCTATAGGGATCTTCTCGTAGGAAAGTTTTTGTTGACGTGTTTAGAGCACAAATGTACACTGCGCGAGTATCCATGCCTACATTTTTATGGTTACTCGCGCGGAGAACAAATGTACTCCATTGTCGTTCTAAACTGTGTTTTCTTATTGTTGGCAAGAGTGGCGTGGCTATAATTCTCAGAATGTGACGTTCATGTTCTATCCTGTACCTGCAGTAAGTGGCGTGCGCCGTCCTGCACAGATCTTCTCATAGGAAAGTACCAGCACATATCTTATATGGCAAGTAAAAATTTTAATTTCCATGATATTTGAAATACGTTTGAATTGCTATTGTAGTATTAATTTATCGTTATTATTTAGGTACAATGTCAGATCGCACTTCTGATGAAAGGATTTGGATGCAATGGCTAAAGGAAGAACATTCGACAACTACCGTTGTTTGTAAGAATTTTACGTGATTTCTTATTATACATTTCTACTGTGATTACTTTTTTTGAATATTATGAGCTTCTTCATTAAAGCTATTTTGAATGTTTTAATTAGTTCTTGTGTAATGTTGTGTTATGTTGTGACAAATAAATGGGTGGAATGACAGAAACTCATTTTGCATTTAAAAATGTAATGCTTAATTCCTTCCCTCGTTTGAAAAGTACTATTAACAAATTTACTCATGCATCGCAAACGATGTAAAAGACAAATATAGTAATTAAATAGAGAAGGAATGTGTTCTTAACCAAAAAAGGTGGTGAAGTACATTTTGTACTCCGCGTGAGTATGTGTGTCCCCAACCCCATGCGAGTAGCGGAGGGTTAAGTAGTTTGTAAGTCTGGGGATCGATGACCTCAGAAGTTTTATCGCTTAGGTTTAAAAGGATTTTTTCATTTGTGTCTACAGGAAATTCTGTACTGCGCATGGTAGGGGGTACGCTACAACAAAATTCAGCGTCACGAGACCAATAGCCTTGAAAGTACTTACGTTTTTACCGTTTCACAGCTCATTGTGTAATTTTTCACAGAAAGCGGGCGTAGCACATACGTAGAGGAAACGAGATGACCCTCAGATGGAAAGAGGAGACCAACAGAAAGAGGGGGAGAAGGATATTGACAGAAGGAAGAGAGGGAGAGAAGAAAGAGATTGACTGGCAGCAATCCCAGTTGGGAAACAATGAAAAAGAAAACACAAAACAAAAACTGCCGCAACGTGCGACCCGAGAAAAAAGATACGTCATTCCGGCACTAATCTAGAATGAGAACATTTAAACTTAATTTCAAACTGTTTTGAAACTTCTTCTGCCTGACAATCCCCAAAAAATGATGAAAGTGGACACATTTATTTCTTACTACATTATGACTATTCATGCAGCAAGTTTAAGGCATTCAGCATACCGTTACAATTTATTACTTCTACCATACTAATTGTGTTCACGATATACTCCACGCACATTATGCAATTATACCACTAAAAATACCTTAGAAATTATTTCATAGGACGACACAGAGTTCAGGTGACATGAGGACAGAAACAACAGGCATCATAAACCCCCACTAAGACGCAATAGATTTTAATTTATTGCCTATTTTCTATAAAAAAAATGAAAAGAAGTTGTTTTGTTTATGGGACTTAACTGTGGTGTCATCAGTCCCTAAAGTTACAAACTACTTAAGAACTAACGTATACTAAAGAAAGCACAAACATCAATGACCGAGGGGCGATTCGAACTCCCGACGGGGAACGGCGTCGCGCTTTGGAACCTAGCACCTCAATGCGCTCGGCCGCTCCGCCGCGGCGCGTATTTTCTTCTAACTACGAATTGACTTCCAGCAGTTATGCGACAACAAATTTCGTCACATCAAAGAAAAATCTTTGTTTAAAATTATACACATGTTCGCCTTTAATACTGACTTCTGTGATGTGTTAATGTGCTTCTAACGTATCTCTAAGTAAGACTTCCAGAAGTGTATAACTTGCACAGTGGATAACAGAAACGAACTGTATTAGATTAATGAAATAAATCAGAATTTGCGATCACTTATGGCTTCACTGTACTAGGTTTAAATGTACTACGAATGTGTGGCGAATGAATATTTGTATCCGGCCGGGATTCGAACCCGGGCAGACGCGTCGACCACTCCGCCACCGAGGACACAGCGACACACTGCAGAGCACTTTCCCCTGCACGTCTCCCGCCACACACAAGTCTCCATTCACCACGATATCTCTTTCCTGTTACCACAGCCAATTTTATTCTGGAAACAGGAAATAAAAACAGCGTGGCCAATGGAGATTTGGGTGTGGCGGGAGACGTGCAGGAAAGAGTCCTCTGCAGTCGACTTAATCACTGTGAACTCGGTGGCGGAGTGATCAGCGCATCTGTCTAATAAGCAAGAGGTCCCGGGTTCGAATCCCAGCCGGGCACAAATTTTCATTCGCCGCACTTTGATATTACATCTAAAGCTAGTACAGTGAAGCCATAAGTGACTTCGAATTCAGATTTATTTCATTAAAAATGAACGCTGTAACATCGTCAAGAATATACAATTGCATTAGATTACATGTTTTGTATTGAATTCTAGGATTTTTGCGGCGAAGAGCTCATATATGCTATTTCTGAAAAATGTTCGACGACACAGTAATTTTTAAAATTAAAGTCTGACTCCGTAGCTGAAACGAGAGCGTCGCTGACTACCATGCAGAGGGCCCAGGTTCGCTTCCCGGCAGGAGACTGGGTTTTGTGTGTTGCCCTCATCACCATCATTTCATCATCATCGGCACGCATGTCGCCCATGAGGCTTTAAGTAAAAAGAACTGCACTAAGACCAACGAAGAATCCCATGTGCGATCTTCCGGCTAAAAAGTCATACGATCATTTCCATAGCCAATTGTAACGTATAGATTGAATTATTATGATCAACTTTTTGAACACGAAATACGTGAATATGATCAGCGCTTCTCAAATTAAATGCACGGGTGAAATAATATAAGAAATAGGACTGGACAAAGCAGCAAACTAAATTTGCTGTCAAAAATTGGCAACCGCATTCAGATAAACATAAAATATTTATAAGGAAATGTGTGTAATTAAATTCAGTAATGTTAGTCATTACAGGATTATGATTAACATGAAAGTCTTTATGAAGCAGAAAGTTTAATTTTAAATAGAAACAGGGATAATGAAGACATTCAAAAGAAAGAAAGAAAGGTTATTGGGAAAACATAAGTTAGTTTACGTTCGTTTATAAGCCTAAGGACTAATAACTGCAGCAGTTACCTCCCTAAGATTTACAAACATTTGAAATAGTGCAGTCGCTACAGATAGAAAACCATTCAGAAAAAAAGGTGAGTGATTAGAAAGTTGATGAAAACGAAACAACAAAACTGATGGAATATCGTTGTCTGCTGAAAGAAAGAGACTTCATTGTGAAACGGTGGAACAAATTTCGGCACAAAGCAAGGCCAACGAAAGAAAGCGAAAGTGACATTGTACTTCGCATGGTCCTTCTGGACTCATACGTGAATTCTGGCAGATTTTTCTTAATTGAACTGACAATCTGACAAAATTAGGTACCACGTCGCAGCCACTGGTAGACCCAATGTCAACTGTCGAGGAATCGTAGAAATTTCGCAGACTTTCTCAAGTAATGAACAGGTACCCAGACCCGTATTTTTCTGTTTAGCGAAGACGATATTTTGTGAAGAAAGATGAATAAAATAAGTGACCGGACAGTATCGCAAATATGTTATTACTATTTTGCTTCTACAATGTCTTGTAATGTTAAGAGGTCAATTGGTGGCTATAAGTTTGTTTCTCCTGATACGCGCAGTAACCACAAGGAAAGAAATTTAGTAATATCGTTAGTTGTTATCTGTGTGAAGAGGAAATGTAATCGGGAAAAAAATGAAGTATGGTAGTTTGACAGTGCATGAATGAATGCGCATTTCCGGATCTGGTAGTGCGTGGAAATATTGCCTTCACTTTACAGGTTAATCTCATTTATGTTACACGAGACAGCTGAGTAGGAAGTAGCTTGAAAAGCCTGTAGTAACGTACCTTGGTGATGGCCATCGTGTCGTTTCGGCAGCAGCGTCGCGTGTCGTCTTCTTGTGTGACTGTTGCGTTATGAGGCCGCTGTACTTATACAGCCTGACTGACAGGTGCATTGTGACGCGGCAGCTCAGCTGTTTAGCGTCGCGCGTCATGAATTAACAGCGCCAGGTGTCGACGACACGTAATCGAGTTGCGGAAGGTATAGCGAGCGATGACGCGCTGCGGAAGGTCAAATCAAGTTAATGGCTGCTATTAAACTGCATGAGCTGCGTGAGCTGGCTCCAGTCATCGCTTCACACTTGTGAAAGCGTTCTCTTCTAACTTACTTGAAGGATTCGTACTGTTTTTTTCGTTATACTTTAATCTGAATCCTGTAAAGGAGTTGCAACTATGGCGTCAAATACTATTATCAGTTTTTTTTCTCTGTTGTGGCAAGTCAGTTCATTTGTAGCGTTGAATTTATAATTAACAAGCTGAAACCCTGCGTTGCCCGGGTATGAATTTATTTATTTCTGCCGGTATTCATTTTTATAAAGGCTTCGTGTCTGTAAAGTCTCTCGGGAATACAATTAGTAGTAAAGAAGTAATAGATTAAAACTTGGTGCGTGATGGGGCTATGAATGTTACTGTTTATGTGCTCATATCTCATAAATTGCGTGCCGTACTGTGATACAATTTAGAAGCTACATTCAACTATATGTGTGTATAATGTCTGTAAAATGTCCTGCGGCTATAATTTTTAGTGTAAAAATTAAAAATTGTAACGTCATACCGAACGACGTAGTTTTACTCCATAAACAGAGGAAAAGTAGTAAGCGAGAAACTTTTTTCCTTTCATCATTTTGCTATGGTTGTCAGCGAAAAAACGTTTAATAAAGGCTTGAAATTACGTTTTACGTTTGTTGCAAGTCGCAAAGTACTCTCATTCTCGCCGCATTATCTGGCAGTTTCTTGCGATTACTATTGTTTATGACGTCATATCTTCTGAAACATGGGTCGTATGTGATTCTTAACCAGGCAGCAATTGTGAATGTGTGTACCAAATTTGGTTCAAATCGGTCCAATGGTTTAGGAGAAAATGAGCAGCATTGTCGCAAAATTCAGCAGTTTTTTCGCGCATCTCATGGTTTATGACGTCATATCTCGTGAACTATACATCGTATGTAATTCTTGCACTTATGGCGACCGTACGCATGGATTGAAGCTTACGAGTACAAAATTTAATAAATATTGGAACGAAACTGTAGATTTGTATGCAACACGTACAAACATACGGACACTCTGCTTTATGTATTAGAAGATAGACGAATATTATAAAATACAATTGTATTACTATTTTTGTTGTGGTCTTCAGTCCAAGTACAGGTTTGATGCTATCTACGCTACTCTATACTGACCAGGCCTCTTCGTCTCTAAATAACTATGGTAACCCATATTTTTTTAAAAAGTATGCACTGAATTCGTCTCTTCGCTTCCGTTTACGAGTTTTACGCCCACGCTTTCGACCAGTACTAACTTGACAATTTCTTAGATAAAAATTGCGTGTCTGAACCGGGACTCGTACGTGGGACCTTTGACTTTCGCGGTCAAGCGAAACTTAATTATCTTCCCCAATTCCTCCTTGCTTTCCTTCACAGCTTGCTCAGTATACAGACTGAATAACATTTGGAAAAAGCTACAACCTTGTCTTACTCCCTTCTCAACTACTTCATCCCTTACATTCGCTTAGATTATTATAAGAGCTGCCTCGTTTCGAGAACAGTCATCTTATTTTTCATTCTCTATATCATTAAATATTTTTAAAGTGACAAAATTGCTGAGGTCATCGGTATCTAGACTTCTAAAATAGTTAAACTAACTTCAACTAAGGACAATACGCACACCCATGCCCGAAGGGTGAACTCGAACTTCTGACGGCGTGCGCCCGCTAAAACCGTGGCAAGACGCCTTTGATCGCACAGCCATTCCAACACGGCTTTTATTCTCTATATTTTACCATAGGTACCTTCAAATTCTGAACAATTTAAATGAATTGTACTCATATACAGATGTGGTCAAAACCGTATTACAGAACTAGCGACAATGTTTCAGAGTAGATTTAGCGCGAAAATATTTCTCGAAAAATTTAATGACATACGCCGTTCGTAATTAATTCCATTTGTTGTTAGCCATGTCATTCCGTGAGAAAAATCGGGCAGCCTGCCAGAGGCTTTGTGTACGTAGACGAAATTCTAACCCGCGTCTCCTGCTTTGAGTTAGCTGTGCTGACGCCTGCACCACTGGGGAAATACTGATCACAGTATAGCACGGACTATTCAAGCACGCATCCAGTCATATGAAAATTTTCAACTTTTACATGCCCACTAAAACTCGCGATTTAGTCAAACTGATCCTTGAAAGAATAAGGGCCTGGGCGCGTCACCGCACTGAAGAATGGATCATTGCCAGTTATAGGCATATACAGGGTGATTCTAAAGGCACTATATTTTTCTGTGATATAGTAACGCAATGCTTGTTTCTTGCAGGTCATACGACAGAATATATTTCAGTGATATAGTAACCGAATATTTGTTTCATGCAAGTACTAGGACAGAATGCTAACCTAGGACGAACGAATCGCTGTTGTTTCTGTTCGTCTTCAAGGACTGAGGTCTGAACAGATGCGGACAGACTTTGCCCGTCGATTCCGGAAAACAGATCCCACCAGGTTTACTACCAAGACCCTAGCAATAAATTCCAGCGTACTGGTAGTGATGCGCCGGCCGCGGTGGCCGAAGGGACTGAGGCGCTCTAGTCGTGGTCTGCACGGCTACTACGATCGGGGGTTCGAATCCCCCCCTCAGACATGGATATTTGTGCCGTCCTTAGTCTTAGTTAGTTCATAGGTAGTTTGTAAGTTTAGGGACTGATGACCCCGTAGTTAAGTCCCATAAGCTCTACAAACATTTGAACATTTTTTTTAGGAGCGACTGCGATGGTGTACGCAACGACGAACCTGGGTGCACGAATGGCAAAACGTCATTTTTTGGATGAATCCAGGTTCTGTTTACAACATCATGATGGTCGCATCCAAGTTTGGCGAAATCGCGGTGAACGTACATTGGAAGCCTTTTCTCAGGAAACTCGACGTCAGACGGTTGCAACTGCTTAAGAGTCGTGCTTCGCACGGTACAGTTGTGGCGATTCGTCAGCAAATCGTTCATTTCAACGAATATACAGGGTGTTCAGAAAAGGACTCCCCGATTTCAAAATTGAATATCTCGAAAACAAAGATCGATAGAGGAATGCCGTAAACAGTACGTTTACGTTGAAATCTGTAAAGCCGGCCGCGGTGGCCGAGGGGACCGAGGGGACTGAGGCGCTCCAGTCACGGTCCGCACGGTCACTGCGGTCGGGGGTTCGAATCCCCCCTCGGGCATGGATATTTGTGCCGTCCTTAGAATTAGTTAATTCGTAAATAGTTTGTAAGTTTAGGGACTGATGACCCGTAGTGAAGTCCCATAAGCTATACAAACATTTGAACATTTGGTAGTGATGCAGATGAAGAGCGTCCAGGTAGGCCGGCCATAACGCCATACACCGAGCAAAGTGTGCCAGATGCGATCACAGGTAGCCCTTCCGCATCTACCAGGAGACTTAATAGGTAGCTTGGTATTCCTCAAACCACTGTATGGAGAGTGCTTCGTTATAAGCTACACAAACGTGCGTACCATATCCAGGCCGTACATCAGATTGAAGCGGAGGAGTATGCAGCCAAACAAGCTATGTGTCATGACCTGCTACAAGCTGTGAAAAATGATAATTTGATGTAAAATGTCTTGTTGAGTGTTGAAGCTACATTTCATACCTGTGGACATGTGAACAGACACAGCTGCAGGATGTGGGCAGACGAACAACGAAGTGTGCTGCAGGAGTGGCAACGGGACACGCCAAAAGTGAATGTGTGGTTAGGGATAAAGAGGTCAAAAGGTTACGGGCCCTGCTTCTTCGCAGGACAAATAGTTACTGGAACCACTTGCCTAGATAGTTGGAACACTTTTTGAAGCCCCAGTTGATATCTGATAGGATTACGGATACTACTAGTTTTCAACAGGTTAGTACACCACCCCATTTTGCCCTCGTTGTTCCTGATTACCTGAATGAAGCATTTCCTGGCAGATGGATTGGTCGTGCCTATGCACGGATGTGGGCACCCCGCTCTCCGGACTTGACACCCTTAGACTTTTTTCCATGGTGGTTTATCAAGTCTAAGGTATACCAGCTGAAGATCCGCATCAATAAACACTTAACACAGGGGATACGATCGGCAGCTGCTGAGATTATTCCAGATATGCTTGGACAGGTTCTTCGGTCTATAGTGGAGCGCTGGCGGGTGTGCCTAGACATGCAAGGTGGTCACAATGAAATGTATGCCCTATTATAACATAAGTTGCAGTGCCATTACATTTTTGTTAATAAAATTTTTTAAGTACAAAATGTATAGTGACTTTAGAATCTCCTTTTATATAAGTGGCGTTTGTTCTCTGGGCAAGTCCGAGAATTTAAAAAAAAATGTTGAAATGTTTGTAATCCTATAGGACCAAACTGCGTGGTCATCAGTCCGTAACTTACAAAATACTTAAACCTAGGTATACTAACCTAAGGACAAACACACACACCCATGCCCCAGGGAGGACTCGAACCTCCACGGCGAGCAACCGCGCGCTCCGCAGCGAGACGCTTTAGACCCCCCCCCCCTTTTTTTTTTCTATGAAAGTGCGACACTCACGTGCCATTCTGGCCAGATGGCCGGTGCTGCACAAAAGATCAGTTGATCGAAAGTTTATATGAATTTTTGTTTTTGTTTTTATTTTAACGTATATTACAGTAGAACTAAAGGAACTCTTTCATGGCAGTTCTGTAAGGAATATAAAATAGTAAGTAAATAAACACAAGAGAGTGAAACTGAAGGTACCCTTCTGGTATTAAAATGATGACTATCCAAAGTATCAGAAAGCAAAGTTTTTCTTGTCCCAACTCTTCATAGCGAGGATCCGAGTACGTCTTCTCGTATTATCATCAAGATCCGTGTTCTGTTCTAATTGCGAATCAGTGATCATTGCCTCATCTTCTCTTACCCGGGACCCTCCAGCTATGAGGGGGTTCATTGAATATACTACCTAAATAATTAGCAAAATTCTGTCGATATCTAGAAAAGTACTGCAATTTATCGTGTCTTTCCTGTAAGAAGATCCAAAAATCAAGGACATCTTTTAGACCGTAACGAAAGAGATAATACACGGACAGTCCTTTTATCCAGTTTATTGTTTGCGTCTTTGATTGGGGAAAGTACGATGGTCCGGTTGTAGGAGCATTTTAGGCTCGATCACGTGTGGTGGCACTCTGAGATAAAAGGCAAGTATTTTCCGGATTGGAAGCCACACGTCCGCTGAAGATCCTCATTCCGAGGGATGGTTATCTGTGTCAGGCACACGACATCGCACGCACATAGGAGACTCGGCCAGTGCAATGTCGTGCAATCTGCTCCTTGTGGGATATTTTTCGTTGACGACGAGGTACCAGGTGGCACGTATCTCCGTCGTTAAGTGTTTTTGGTGAAATGCTCGCCACACCTTTGGCCACGTAACTTCTGGGTGTCGTCTCTCTATGCTATTCTGATGATGATTCTTCATCAGCAGGTTGTACACATCACGTGCTGTCGGTGTCCTGTTTCTGGGAAGTTCCGTGCGTATATAGCTGTATTTCAAAAATAGTGTTTGGATGTGGGAGAGCTTAGGCGCGATGTGCCCGAGTGCCGGCGGCGGAATGCAGGACGTAGGGGCGAGTTCGTCAATGAGGTGCCCAGTGAAACTGTGCTGACGATGGGCCCACATCTTGATCATGGTCTTGACATAGAGGGCCGTTGCTCGCGCGCGGACTTTGATAAGACCCAATCCTCCACTACAAGGGGGGAGGGTGAGGGTTGCATACCGTACCTTGAAGAGAAGTCCATGACTCACAAAATATCCAAAGGCCACCTGTATTCGGAGCCATCGGTAGGATTTGCGCCATGTGAGGTATTCGCGATGCAATGTACGTATTAATGAAAGAGACCTTTTGGACCATATCCAATGCTCTGAGATGGTGTCCACGGACGGTGACGCGGAGAACTTGTAGTAGGCGTTTGTAATTAAGCGCCGAAGTGCGACGAACGTTTTTCGTAAAGGTGACGCCCAAACACCGCAATTTATCCGTCATCTGCAAAGGGCTTTCAGTTCCCTCCGGTAGCCCTCTGCCTATTTCCATGGCACGTGATTTTACTAAGTTCATTTTGCTGCCAGCTGCGTCCCCATACCGTTCGATCCATCTCAGTGCTGACCGGATCTCTTCTTCTGAGCGACCGATGAAAACGAGATCATCCGCGTAAGCTCGGCATTGAAAGGTAGTTCCTCGTAACGTGATCCCTGTTAGTCGTTATTTCAGCCCACAGATGAGTGGCTCCGTCGCTATTGCATAGAGGATCATTGAGAGGGGGCAGCCTTGTCGTACCGAACGTAAGATAGGAATCTGCCCTTCAACTCGTCCGTTCACAATCACCTTAGAAGTGGCATCATGGAGAAGATGCATGATCACATCGGTGAACGCAGCCGGGAAAGCCATTCGATCCATTACAGCTTTCAAGAAAGAATGGCTCACATTGTCAAAAGCACAATTGAAGTCTATGGAGACTAGTGCACTACGCAGCCGACACGCCGAAGCAATGGCAATCACATCGCGATAGTCACTAAGGGTGGTCTGGATATTGCTATCTCCTCCCAAAGACGTTTGTTCATGTGAAATAACCTGGCGTAGTATGCGCTTAATCCGTAGCGTCAAGATTCTGGTGAATATCCTGAAGTCACTGTTCAGGAGTGTGATTGGGCGATAATCGTTTGGGTACAGGAATGATGATGTCCTCCATGAAAGTCGGTGGTATGGGAACTGCTGATGATAGTATTTCGTTGTACATGTCTTTCCATCGTGAGGCCATCAAATCCCTGAATGTCCTGTAGAATTCTAGTGGAAAACCATCAGGCCCTGTTGATTTATTAATTTTCCCTTTGGCAAGGGCGTCTGCAACATCATCATTCGTGATATCTTCTAAAAGTGATTCTGACGCCGCAGCATCAAGGGTGTTGGTGATAGTGTGGGTGACGTCAGCGAAAGCCTCTTCATGTTGCACGTCCCTATATAGTTGATGATAGTGGTCGACAAAGGCACGTGCTATGGCCGCTTGTGTCGTCACTCTAGAGCCATCTGGTAGGTCTAGTGCATGTATCAGTGTTCGTCGTTTTTGACGTCGTTCAGAAATGATGTGATGCATAGAGGGTGGTTCGCCGACTATCCTATCGTGGCATCTCGTTCGCACCACGACACCTTCAAGTTTGTGGCGGACGAGGGCGAGAATCTGCGCTTTGGTGCGACAAATCTCTGCTTGTCGATCTGGGGATGGTGTAAGTGCAGTAAGTTCTCGAAGGAGTGTGTAGTAGAAGTCCGTTGTTTGTCGATGCCAGAGCGATCTTTCCCTACCATAACGTATTAGCTCACGTCTCAAGGCCGGTTTGACGCAGTCAAGCCACCATTGAATCGTTCACGGATACCTCCGTAACCGACGCTCACATTCTGTCCAGGTACTCTCTATTAATTGTCGACATTCTTGGTCTTGTAGGAGTGCCACATTTAGTTTCCATGTTCCCCGACTTCTCCATACGGTTTGTCTCCGTAAATGAACCACACATATTTATGCACTGTGGTCCGAGAAGGCCGTGGGCCAGGTTTCCGCTTGTACAGTCGCTGTCACGAGGTCGGAGGAGACGTAGATGCGGTCGAGTCTGCTGGCTGAGTGGCTGGTCACGTAAGTGAAACCAGGGCGGTCACCATGTATCACCTCCCAAGTATCCGCAAGACGTAGGTGTTGTACCAAAAGGCGCAATTCGGGGCATGGAGTGTAGTTGGGTTGTTGGTCTTTCGGAGAGAGTAAGCTGTTGAAGTCTCCGCCTAGGATGAGGTTATTGCAACGTCCCAAAAAGAGAGGCGTAATTTCTTCTGCATAAAAATGTGACCGTTCGCGTGTTTTATCTGTCCCAGAAGGGGCGTAGACGTTAATAACTCGTGTTCCCTGCATGTCCCAAGCAAGTCCTCGCGCCGATGGTAAGTATATTACATTGGTGACCTCTATACCACCTCGAACGAGCCCAGCCGTTCCGCTGCCTCTCGCATCAGCAGGGGTAACATAAGCAGTGTATCGGTAAAAGACTGGTATAGCGTCCACTCGAACTTCTTGCATTAACGCAACATCCACGTCAGCCTCCCGGAGCATATCACGTAGTAATTGAATTTTGACACGAGAACTGATCATGTTGAGATTGATGGAAACCATTCTGTAAGTTTGCGGTTGGTCTGCAATTAGTGGGACAGTCATTACTACTCGGGGAAGCGGCGTAGTCGCAGCAGAAGAACGACCACGTCAAGTCGCCCCCTGTCTACGCTAAACGTTCTGGATGTCTGCCGAGGCGGCAGTTGCCGCTGCATCCTCGGGAGAAGACCCAGGGTCAAGATCGTCTGCCCATGCCATCGGATGAGTGCTTGCGTTTTCCGAGGCCTTTCCTGGCCCTTCGCTGTTCTCGAAGCGCCTTTCGTCGTGTTGATCGTCAGGCTTCCCCTGCACACTTTGTGTGTGTGGAAATGTGTCGGGACCTGTCGTAGAGGACATGGCACAATTCTTCGTTGAATCATTGGTCACCAGGTCAGTGTGGTAGGGAGAGGCCTCGTTGTCTTGTGATTGTGTCGATGCCTCATCGGATGAAGACTTCTTTCGCTTCTTATGCCTCTTTGGAGACCGCTGTTTCCGAGAATGTGTTTCCGTGTCAGGCGACGGAATTGAGTTTCGCCGATCAGGTACAAAGGCGCCCGGGGGCACTACCAACTGATCCACTTCCATTTTGTCATAGTTCTTGTCTTCGACTGTTTCCTGCACCGGTGGAGCGGGAGGGGGGACCATTTTGGTTGTCATTCGTTCCTCCTCTTCTCGTCCTGACACCGTCATTTGTGAAAAATCCTGCGGTAGTTCAGGCTCTTGGCTCTGTCCGGTGTCTCCTCCTACTGCCGCTACATATGTAAGAGGCAGAATTGTCGATGTGGTAGCAGGCAGTGGATCCGTAGTCGGAAGCTGGACAATCCTTCGTTGTAGACACTGTGATCGGATATGGCCTTCTTTGCCACAACCCGAACAGGTCTTCGGTTGTCCGTCATATATTACGATGGCTCGGCATCCTGCAATGGTAAGGTAGGATGGCACATGTTTAGTGAGTTCTATGCGCACCTGCTGGACTCCATTTAGCACCGGGTAGGTGGTAAATTGTGTCCACTTCTCTGCAACGCGGCTGAGGACGTTTCCATAAGGCCTGAGAGCATTCTCTACTTCTTCTGCCGGCATTTCGAAAGGGAGTTCGAATATGCGAATCGTTCGGAGACCGAGACCCGCATGATCAACATTCACTGGGCCAATGTTACCGTCACTATGTCGAAATTTAAGTCTGTCTTTTGCTCGCTCTAATATCGTGTTACACGCAGCTTCATTTACTAGTTTAACGTAAACCACGCTGCTCACAATGGAGAGGTGGATTGCAATAAGGTCGGTACAAGGGATCTTTACATCTTCTCTAAGAAATCGTTCCACTTCCAGCGCTTTCGGTCGTGCATATTCGGTCGAGAAGGTGAATTTCAGTGTCGATTTCCTGTATGAGTTGGCCATGATAATCGAAAATCACTTACACGCGCGAAAGCTGCTGAAGCACGTAAACACCGCGGAGCGCACGCTGCGGCGGGACGTAAACAGGTCCCTCCTCACCGCGTCGCTGCCCGACGCAGACTGTGACCGCTCGGCTACTCCACCGCGGCAAGAATTTGTATCTGACGGGACGTGTGCTTCAGTAGTGTGTGTAGTTGTGGTGGTCACGGTGTCCCAAGTTGGTTGGACGTCAGCGGAACTGCCTTGAAAGCAGGAGACCCGGTTTCACTGTGATGCAATGGCCGAGCGCTTTAAGGCACTTTGCTGCGGAATGAGCGGCTACTCTCCGTCGGAGGTTCGAGTTCTCCCTCGAGCACGAGTGTGTGTGTGTGTGTGTTTTGTCTTCAAATTAGTTTAAGTAGATTGACAACAATAGTGGTTATGTCCATAGATTTATAAATATTTGAACATTGTTCTGTCCCGTATTCGAATCCCCTTTTTCAGGTCTACCCATTCGCAGTTAATGCCATACATTCCATGAATTAGAATAGATAATAACAGCAGGATCGAAAGTACTGTTTGTTCTTTCGAACACGACTGAAAGAAGAGACACCACACTCGCACAAACAACACACATTCGCATCGTGGGAGTAACCGAGCGGTCTGGAACGCCACATCACGGATCGAGAGGCTGATAACCAACATAGTTTGGTCCTAAATGTTTACAAACTTTTGAACATTCAACACACATTCACTCACTCACTCACACACTCACACACACACACCCACACACACCCACACACACACACACACACACACACACACACACATATATATATATATATATATATATATATATATATATATATATATATATATATATACATGGTAAGGTGGGCTGCGGCGGAGCGGCTGAGCGCATGGAGGCGCTATTCTACGATGCGCGAGGCCGTTCCCCGTCGGAGGTCCAATCCGCCCATCCGCCCTCGAGCATGGGTGTTTTTACCGTCTTTGTCTAGGGACTGATGACCCCGAAGTTAAGTCCCATAAGCTTTACAAACATCTGAAAATTTCTGGACAAATGTTATTGTAACTGGAAATGTATTGAGAGAAGAAATAATTTTAACTAAAGCACTTATTCTTGGATTTTTAATAAATATGTAACACAAAAAGTAGGCAGTTACAAACGGTGCTATAAACTCAATTGAGAAAAATCAATCGAAAATGTACTACACTAGGCACAACTGTGATAAATTCCTGGTACAGTTTTGATGTCCGGCATCTTCCTCATAAAAAGCACTCTTTCCCTCAGGCACCAGCGCATACTTCGTAGTACTAAACATTACACTTTTGGCAGCGAATCTGTTTACCCCTAACTAGAAAATTTATAAGAGTGCGTTAGACTAGGAAGCTTCACTTACCTATTAACAGTAAAAAAAAAATTATCTCCGTAGCACAAAGTGGTGTATTATTGGAAAAGACAGGAGGAGCTGTAGAAACCAGCTGCACTACAACGCCACACAAAGGCAAGTGCTACCAACACTACGAGACTGACCAATGGCGCGAAACCTTGTATTGATCGGAATTGTAAGCCTTTTCAGTAGTTACAGGGGCAACAGTCTGGAAGATCGACTGAGCTGGCCTTATAACATCAGCTAACATGGCTTCGCCATGCAGTTACTGCTGAAAGCAAGGGGAAACTACAGTCGTTAATTTAGCCGACGACATGCAGCTCTACTGAATGAATATATGACGATGGTATAATCTAGGGTAAAATATTCCAGACGTAAAAAATTCCCCCACTCGTCATTCTACGGATCAGAGCGAGGAATGTTCTAACTCTTAATCGGGTAGCTAAGTTAGAAAATTTGAAAAGAGAAATTGATAGGTTAAAGTTAGATATGGTGGGGATTAGTGAGGTTCTGTGGCAGGATGAACAGGATTTCTGCTCAGATGACTAGAAGGTTGTAAATAAATAAATAAAAAATAAGTAAAAAATAAACAGTTGTTGGTAGCGCAGGAGTCGGTCTCGTAATGAACAAAAACATACGAATGTGGATAAGTTACTGTGAACAGCATAGCGAACGCATTATTGTAGAAAAGATAGACTCGAAGCTAACACCGACCACAGTAATACTTTTTCGTATGCCAGCTAGCTCTACCGATGATGATGAGATCGAAGAGATGTATGAGCAGATAAAAGAAATTATTCATACCGTTAAAGGGGATGAAAACTTAATTGTGTTAGAGGACTGGAACTTGGTAGTAGGAAACGGAAGAGATGGAAATGTAGTAGGTGAATATGGACTGAGAAAATGGAATGAATGAGGGGATCACCTGGTAGAATTTTGTGTGGTGCACAATTTAATCATCACATCATTAAAGAAGGTTATATACGTGGAAGAGTCGAGAAGTCTCTGGGAGGTACCAGATTGACTTCATAATGGTAAGGTAAAGGTTTAGAAACTAGACTTTAAACTGTAAGTCATATCCTAGGTCAGATATAGACCCTGACCATAACTTATTCGTTATGATCTGTAGATTACAACTACAAAAAGGTAGAAAATTAAGGAGACGGAATCTGGACAAATTGAAGGAAACAGAGGTGGCGGAGTGTTTTAGAGGGAGCATTAGGCAAAGACTGTTTGAAATGAGGGGAAATAATACAATAGAGGAGAATGGTTAGATCTGAGAGATACATTAGAGAAGGCCGCAGAGGAGCATGTAGGCAGAAGGACAAAGCCGAATAGAAATCCTTCGATAACACAGGAGATAGTGAACTTAATTGAGCAAAGGAAAAAGAATATAAAAATTCATGAAGTGGAGCAGGTAGAAGGGAGTACAGACATCAGAAAAATGAGGTTCACAAGAAGTGCAGAGTGGCTAAGCAGGAGTGACTCGTGATGAAATGCAAGACTGCGGAAGAATGTATAACTAGGGGAAAGATAGATCGCGTATAGGAAAATAAAAGAGACACTTCCCGACAAGAAAACCAGCGGTATGAATATCAAGAATTCAGATGGAATACAAGTACTAAGCAAAGAAGGGAAAGCTGAAAGATGGATGGAATATATAGAAGGCCTGTATAAAGGAATAAACTTGAAGGCAGTATTTTAGAAATGGAAGACGCAGTAGAGGAAGATAAGATAGGAGACACGATACTGCGAGAATAATTTGACAGAGCACTAAGAGATCTGGGTAGAAACAAGGCCCCTGGAGTAGATGATGTTCCATATGAAATGCTATCGTCTTTAGGAGAGCCAATCATGGAAAAAAAATCCACTTGGTATGCAAGGATGTATGAGACAAGGGAAATACCCTCAGACTTCAAGAAAAATGTAGTGATTCAGATTTCTAAGAAAGCAAGTGCAGACTAATGTGAAAAGTACAGAACTATCAGTTTAATAAGTCATGGTTGCAAAATTTCAAATGTTCAAATGTTTGTATAGTTTATGGGACTTAACTACGGGGTCATCAGTCCCTAAACTTACAAACTACTTAAGAACTACTTACGAACTAAGACGGCACAAATATCCATGCCCGAGGGGGGATTCGAACCCCCGACCGTAGTGGCCGTGCAGACCGTGACTGGAGCGCCTTAGTCTCCTCGGCCACCGCGGCCGGCAGTTGCAAAATATTAACACGAATTATTTACAGACGAACGGAATATCTAAGGAATTCCCACCTTGGGGAAGATGAACTTGGATTTAGGAGAAATGTAGGAACACGCGAGGCAATACGTTACGACTTATTTCATCAGACAGATTTAGAAAATGTTAACATATGTTTTTATCATTTGTGGCTCTAGAGAAAGCTTTTGACAATGCTGTTTGGAATATACTTTCCGGATTCTGAAGGTAGCAGGGATAAAATATAAGGAGCTAAGATTTTTATTTAACTTGTACAAAAACCAGGGAGCAATTATTTAAGTCGAAGGACATGAAAGGGTTGCAGTGGTTGTGAAGAAAGTAAGACAGGGTAAACGCCTTTCCCAAATGTTGTTCAATCTATAAATTTAGCATGCTGTGAAGGAGTGCAAGGAGAAATTTGGAGAGGGAATTAAAGACCAGAGGGACGCAATAAAAGCCTTACGATTTGCTGACGATATATTAATTCTGTCACAGACAACAAAAGATCTAGAAGAGCAATTATTCGGAATGTACAGTGTCTTGAAAGGTATGGAGAATACAAGAAAAACATAAATACCAACAAATGGTGTATGTTATTCGCAACTGTCGGTAAGAACAGACACCATAATAACGACTTATATGGGTATTTCAGCATGACCTTGCACCTAAATACCTGTTGAACTATTGATAATTTCATGCATACATATGAACTGTTTCAGAAATAAATCTTAAATAAATTCATAAAGTGCAAGATGGTGTACTAATTCTTATTTCTGGCAGTTTATTTCTCGCTGCAACCTGCGCTGAACAGAATTGCAAGTTTTTCAGTTTGTGATGCAGAGCAGAAAAGTTTATAGGTCGGATACCCGCGGCCATGTAGAAATGACACACAGCAGCAGCAGCTGTGTAAATAATTCACCTGAAAAGCTTTTTAAATCAAGTATTTACAAAGCCGTGAAATGCGAATTCAGTCAGCCTGATTTTCCTGCCATATTGTATATGCATGTCACTAGTTATTCGAACATGTTGATAAATTATAGCTGCAGCTGTATTTACCTGAGGGAATATGTCACATGCCGTTACCTGTACCAGCGTAGGTGAATTGCTACAGGTGCTCCAGAATTTTATTACAATTCATTGCACACATTTCACTACTAGCCCAAGCTTGAATTACAGGTACACATTGTTGTTGTTATGGTCTTCAGTCCAGAGACTGGTTTGATGCAGCTCTTCACAATACCCTATCCTGAGCAAGCCTTTTCATCTCCTCATAAGAACGACTACCCACATCCACTTGAATCTGCTTACTATACGCGTCTCTTGGTCTCCCTCTCCGATTTTTACCCCACACACTTCCCTCCAATGCTAAATTTACGATTCCTCGATGTCTAAGAATGTGTCCTACCAAGCGATCCCTTCTATTGGTCAGGGTATGACAAATATTCCTTTTCTCACCAATTCTGTTCAGTACCTCTTCATTAGTTACGCAATCTACCCACCTAATCTTCAGCATTCTTCTGTAGCACCACATTTCAAAAGCCTCTATTCTATTCCTGTCCGCACTGCTTATCGTCCATGTTTCACTCCCGTACAAAGCAACACTCCACACAAATGCCTTCAGGAAGGACTTCCTTACACTTTAATCAATATTCGATGTTAGCAAATTTCTCTTTTTCAAAAATTCTTTTCTTCCCATTGCCATTCTGCATTTTATATCCTCTGTGCTGCGACCAGCATTTGTTATTTTACTGCCCAAGTAACAAAACTCATCTACCTCCTTTATTGCTTCATTACCTAATCTAATTCCTCCAGCATCACCCGATTTTCTTAGACTGTACTCCATTACTCTAGTTTTTCTCTTGTTAATGTTCATCTTATAAGCACCTTTCATCACACTGTCCATTCTGTTCAATTGATTTTCCAGGTCCTTTGCTGTATCTGACAGAATTACTTTGTCGTCGGCAAAACGCAATGTTTTTAATTCTTCCCCCTGAACTTTAATTCCTTCACCAAATTTCTCCTTGCTTTCCTTTATAGCTTGCTCAATGTACAAATTGAACAACATTGGAGAAAGGCTACAACCCTGTCTTACTCCCTTACCAACTAATGCTTCCCTTTCATGCCCTTCGAGTCTAATAACTGCGGTCTGGCTTTTGTACAAGTTGTAAATAACTCTCCTGATGACTTCAGAATTTGAAAGAGTGTATTCCAGTCAACATTGTCAAAAGCTTTCTCCAAATCTACAAAAGTTAAAAATGTAGGTTTGCCTTTCCTTAATCTATCTTCTAAAATAAGACGTAAAGTAAGTATTGCCTCCCGAGTTCCTACGTTCCTCCTGAATCCAAACTGATCTTCCCCGAGGTCAGCTTCTACCAGCTTTTCCATTCTCCTGTAGATAATTCGTGTTAAAATTTTGCAACCATGACTTATCAAAGTTTGATGGTTCTGTAATTTTCACACCTGTCTGCGCCTGCTTTCTTTGGAATGGGGATTATTACATTTTTCTTAGAGTCTGAGGGTATTTCGCCTGTTTCATACATCCTAGACACCAGTTCAAATAGTTTTGTCATGGTTGGGTCTCCCAGAGACTTTAGTAGCTCTGAGGGTATGTCATCTACTCCTGGGGCCTTTTTCCGACCTAGGTCTTTCAGGGCTCTGTCAAATTCATCTCTCAGTATAGTAATCTCCTATTTCATCTTGATCTATTTCCTCTTCCCTTCCTACAATATCGTCTCTAAGTTCATTTCCTTTGTAGAGCTGCTCTATGTACTTTTTCCACCTTTTAGCCTTCCCTTCTTTGCTGAGAACTGGTTTCCCATCTGAGTTCTTGATATTCGTAGAGTTGCTTTTCTTATCCCCAAATGTCTCTTTTATTTTCCTATAGGCGCTATCTACTTTTCCCCTTCTTATACACTCTTCTACAGATTTGCATTTGGCTTCTAGCCACTCCTGCTTAGCCATTTTGCACTTCCTGTCAATCTCATTTCTTAGTCGTCTGTACACCATTTTGCGTGTTTCATTTACTGCATTTTTATATTTTCTCCTTTCATCAATTAAATTTAGTATTTCCTGTGATATCCAAGGATTTTTGTAGGTCTTGCCTTTCTACCTATTTTGTCCTCTGCTGCCTTCACTATTTCATCTCTCAATGCTACCCATTCCTCTTCTACTGTTTTATTTCCCCCAGTTTCTGTCAACTGATGCCTAAATCTCCCTCTGAATTTCTCCAGAACGTCACGTTCCTTCAATTTATCCAGGTCCCATCTCCTTATTTTCCTACCTTTCTGCAGTTTTTTCAGTTTCAGCCTACAGTTCATGACTAACAAGTTATGGTCGGAGTCTATATCTGCCCCTGGGTATGTCTTACAGTTCATCACCTGGTTCCGGAATCTATGTTTTACCATTATAAAATCTATCTGATACCTTCCGGTGTCTCCTGGTCTCTTCCACGTATACAACCTTCTTTTGTGATTCTTAAACCACGTGTTTGTTACGATTAAATCATGTTCCGTGCAAAATTCTACCAGGCGACTTCCTCTTTCATTCCTTCTGCCTAGTCCATATTCACCTACTATTTTTCCTTCTCTTCCTTTTCCTACTACCGAATTCCAGTCTCCCATCACAATTAAGTTTTCCTCTCCCTTAACTGTCTGAATAATTTCCTTTAGCTCCTCATATATTTCTTCGATCTCCTCATCATCGGTAGAGCTAGTTGGCATATAAACCTGTACTACTGTTGTCGGTGTTGGCTTCGTATCTATCTTGACAATGATAATTCGATCACTGTGCTGCTCATAGTAGTTTACCCGCATTCCTATCTTCTTATTCATTATCAGTCCTACTCCTGTGATACCCCCAACTGATTTTGTATTTATAATCCTGTACTCAGCTGACCAAACATCCTGTTCATCCTGCCACCGAACTTCACTAATCCCCACTATATCTAACCTCAACCTATCCATTTCCCTTTTTCAATTTTCTAATTTTCCTACCCGATTAAGGGATCTAACATTCCACGCTCCGATCCGTAGAATGCCAGTATTGTCTTTCCTGATGACAACATCCTCCTGAGTAGTCCCCGCCCGGAGATCCGAATGGGGGACTATTTTACCTCCGGAATATTTTACCCGAGAGGATGCCATCATCATATGTTCATACAGTAGAGCTGCATGTCCTCGGGAAAAGTAACGGCTGTAGTTTCCCCTTGCTTTCAGCAGTTCGCAGTAACTGCATGGAAATGCAACATTAGCTGATGGTACAAGGCCAGATCAGTCAATCATCCAGACTGTTGCCCCTGTAACTACTGAAAAGGCTGCTGCCCCTCTTCAGGAACCACAGATACCCCTCCGCTGTGGTTGCACCTACGGTACGGCTATCTGCATCGTTGAGGCACGCAAGCCACCCCACCTCGGCAATGTCTGTGGTTCATGGGGGTGGACAGGTACACATATAGCCCCCTTTATATATGTTAACATTAAGGGATATTTCTGAAAGTAAATGACTGTGGTTTTTATCAGGATTTGTGCTCAAAGTGCACTCGACTGAAATTAGTGCTAATTATTATCAGTATTTTTTTTCTTTTTCTATGAGATAAAAGTCACTCCCTTTATGAAATTTATGTTGCTATTCAATATAACCTCTACATGTAATTGATACTAACTTTTCGAAATTTTCGGAAGTCAGATCTAGTATTAGTTACTTTTATTCAAATACTTATGCTTTTGAATAGGCTCCATTGACCCTGCGCTTCTCTTCTGTTGAAAACTCGTCGCCATTTGTTGCAGCATCCTCATTGCCATTTGTTGAGTACTCGTTCCTGGTCAGCCTGTCATTCAGGAAAGGTACGATGCAGGATTCTTAGTCATCTAAAAGAGCTCTATAAATTATTAATACCAGTTTCGTTGACTGAAGAATACAATACTCAACTTCTATCTGTTCATCTCTCTTCTCGCTGCTCATGACGTCATCTTCTGTACGATGCTGGCTGCGCTGTGACCTAGTTGCTGCCTAGTTCTGACAGGTCCTGCAGACGCATGTCGGCCTAGATATAGCAGCTTGCAGAGGGCGCGCGTTTACGGTTAGTCCCTCCAAGAGGCGCGGTGCCTGTGTGCGATTGGCTGTCGGTCGACCGCTGCCTTCTCCATGATCGTTCTCTTGCGTCTGGCGTGTGGCGCTGACTTTACGCCACAATATCTTCCTCAAAATCTCTATGAAGTAAGTCACTTGATTTGTAAATTAATCATAATATGTTGTAACCTTAGCGGCCTACACTACCGATAATAGCGAGTAATTAGAATTCAGATTGACCTGTGTGCCTAATGAATTAATTCCCTGAATAAGGTGGTACCAGGCGAAACCAATGACGTAGTGGAGGTTACACAGATAAACGACACTTCGCGATTTAATTCGCAGTAACGGTCGTTTGATGTGCGAAATCTCGAACACTTGTCTTAGACTTAAGAAGCCTAGAACAAAACTGTACCAAGAGAACAATTTTGAATGAGGAAATGTATACGGTCACCAGCTCGATGTAAGAGCAACAAATTTAATTAATAAAATGTACTGTCTAATAGCAATAATCACTGATTGATTAATATGGAACAATGCGGTCACACAATGCAGGTTAAGCGCACACGCCATAGCAGAAGGAAAAAGTGTATAAAAATTCAGTATACTTAAATTACGTATGCAGTGGAAACAATTATCACAAATCCCTCTAATGAATATAATTTTTATTTATTTTTTTAAGAGTGATCATGCTTGCAACAATTTAACAATTTTACTTAAATTCCAACCAATACCGTAATGCTTGATACGCTACTTTACTAAGTCTTGATTATCAATAATAATTGAAATTGTTGTAATTGATTTGTGTCTGCAGTGATCAGTTGACTGATTAACTGAGTCGTTTACTGAGACATATGCAATTAACTGTCTTTAACATATTGGATCAAATGCTAATTTTGAGAAGTAATATTATGGCATTGTTCCATATAACATCAACAACTTGATGTACCATCAAACATTTTTAGCAGTGTAATTGAATAGTTCAGTTTAATTCATTAACCAAATATTTCAGTGCGTCTTTTAGTACACGTGAATTGAATACTAAACACAAAATTAATGTTCATTGCTTAGTAGTATTGCATGATTACCCTACATGTTCATTGCCAATGATCCGAAATTGTTATTAACTGTGCTTTGAGTTCCTGCAACAGTACTAATTATTCTTCGAGCACTGGAATCTTATGAAACCCAACTGATTCGAGTTATATTTACTTAACATGTTTTATTACTCAGGTTGAGCCTCGGAATATTAAAGGTAACGGAATAGGAACCTGTTTGGATACTGCCGTGGGTGAATAGGTAATTTTATCGACACTGATTCATTTCAGGCAAGTTCGATATTGACTCTTTGCAAAAATAAACGTTGGCTTAGCATTACAGACCTGAAGACGGTTAATTGCTTAGATCTTACTTTGCAGCAGTGTTGTAGTGTGGCTGGTGATTGTTGCTAGCACTTTATAATGACTGGAAAAAATGGTATCTTCTTGTCGACGAAATATTGTTTAAATGTTGGGACCACAGCATTCCTCTATTCCTCTTGAAATTTTAACGCTGTGCCCACGTTAATTATTTCCAGTGCCCATTTGCCAAACTGCTGCTCGTACCAACGCGTGGAAAAACCACGCTATTACAGCGTGCTGCTGCTGTGCAACTTTTCTACTGTTCACCTCGAGAGCTGAACAACAACCTTTCTGTCTCAAGCCTCGCACCAGACTGCCTTCAGTGATAACAATTCTCCACGCAAAGATGCTACGAACGTTGCCTTCACTAAGCCAACGTGTCTATTACAATACTTTACATTTTTTCTCAGTACAACATGAAATCGTTTACGTAATTTACTTGCACAAGAAAATTAACCAATTTACACGCAATCTATATACATTTCTCATTCTATCCGCTGTCATTTATTTGATAGTGTTTACACAAGCAGACAGTAGCGCTGGCTCCAGTGTTCTTGCGTTACAATCTCACAGAACCTACATAAAAAAACTCTAATATAAAATTAAATAGAAAAAAGAATCTTATCCAAACTTGATGAGACTGTTTACAAAATTCTTCCATCAACTTTTTCACTTTTCCTTTCTCACACTCGGTAGTAAAATTCATTGCAATTTATATCTATCCTTTGTTTCTACTAACATATTTGGATGCCCATATTAACCAGTTTGTCATATTAATTATACCTAGGAAGTCATAGATAATTTCTTGAAAATATTACTTCACATTTTCAACCTGACGGCGCACTCTTCTGTAATGAATTACTTTCTTTCTTTATCAGTATAGATTAACTGACTTTCTAACCGCAAAGATGCTACGAACGTTGCCTTCACTAAGCCAACGTGTCTATTACAATGCTTTACATTTTTTTCTCTGTACAATATGAAATCGTTTACGCAATTTACTTACACAAGAAAATTAACCAATTTACACGCAATCTATATACATTTCTCATTCTATCCGCTGTCATTTATTTGATAGTGTTTACACAAGCAGACGGTAGCGCTGGCTCCAGTGTTCTTGCGTTACAATCTCACAGAACCTACATAAAAAAACTCTAATCTAAAATTAAATAGAGAAAAGAATCTGATACAAACTTGATGAGACTGTTTACAAAATTCTTCCATCAACTTTTTCACTTTTCCTTTCTCACACTCGGTAGTAAAATTCATTGCAATTTATATCTATCCTTTGTTTCTACTAACATATTTGGATGACCATATTAACCAGTTTGTCATATTAATTATAACCAGGAAGTCACAGGTCATTACTTGAAAATATTACTTCACTTTTCAACCTGACGACGCACTCTTCTGTAATGAATTACCTTCTCCCTTTAGCAGTATAGACTGACTGACTTATTGTTTCTATTAGTACCATTCACTAAGTTTCCAACCAATATTAACAAAACCCATCGCAACTCTTGACACCGCGCCACTACAACACAACCATATAACGTTTTACTCACACTTTGTCTAAGAATATATTAATACATTCTGACTTGACGTAGTAATGACACTAATGCATGCGTAAAAATCCTCCAAATTCTGTTTGTGAAGGGCCATCAAACGTCCCATTGCCCTCAATATTTGTGCATGTGTCAAGTGAAGTGTAGTGTGTTATAAATCTTATCGTAAGTTGTGATATACTTTCTCTATCAGAAGGACTACCACATCAACTTCTGTGATTTTATTCTTTCTGTTTTACCTATGAGTTAATAAACTTTGAACTTGTTGAACAATTTAGTTATCTCTGTTGATTTAACGTTCACTCTTTTAAAAAATTCTGTTCTTTGCAAAATAATGATTTTTTTAAAATTCTTTGCATTGATGTTTATGTATTATTTTATCTTGTGCTTATGATTTAAGTTAACAGGTTCGCATGTTGATAGTGCCGGCCGCGATGGCTGAGGGGACTGAAGCACTCCAGTCACGGTCTGCACGGTCACTACGGTCAGGGGTTCGAATCCCCCCTCTGGCATGGATATTTGTGCCGTCCTTAGGATTAGCTAGTTCATAAGTAGTTTGTAAGTTTAGGGACTGATGACCCCACAGTTAAGTCCCATAGACTCTACAAACATTTGAACATTTGTTGATAGTCTACTCTGTGGCATATTTTTTCATGTATTATAGCATGTTAAATAAACCGTTGATCTCTTTGGCCTGAGTTACATAACCTCGTATTGTGTTTGGTAAGTGATGAAATTGCTTAGGGAACCAAAAATTGCTATATTTCAAATTGGCCGGATCACCAATATGACTTTGCTCTTAAGGAATATGTTTTATTTCTTTTTCTTTTACATCAATTTGCACATTAACAATAAATAACATTGTCGTATAACACCAGTTTAGAGTAAAATATCGTTGTAGAATGCTTGGTGCAAGTTTTGTTTCTTCTTGTTTACACATTTTTTATGTGTTTGCTTTATTTTCTCAGGGGTATTGCTAAAAAAAATACTTGCAAGTGTCCTTCCACAGAGAGACTACTCCCTGGTAATTTGTTACGGGAAGTTTATCAATGTGCGGAGTTCCATTTAGTCTCATTCATCTGATTTAGATTGTATGTTATATGTGGCACCTCTCCTTCTTCGGTGCATCTATACTTGTATACTAGTAGAAAGGTGGCCAACTGAGTACAGCCTTTCTCACTGATTTAACACTCAAATTTTAATTAATATTGTATGTGTCAATCACATCATGTACGTAAATTGCATCTAAAATCATTTTATTATGTGTTCATGCCTTACTTATATTGCTCACCGCGTGTCCCTGTTTCCTTTCTTCTTCGTTTGCTAGTCACGTCATGTTGGCTACTTCGTTAGTGTATTTTCACTGTGTGTGCTTTGGGTTTTTGGGCTCTTTCTAGGGTGTCAGCAGTTTAGCAAACTTTTATATAGAGCTTAGCGTGATTTTTAGCTGGCCAAAGAGACATCAGTAGTCACTGTTTTATAGCTATTGTGGTGTTGGTACTGGTCGTTTGGACGCATTCTCCCTGGCTTTTTTTCCGGTGCTGCCTGAAGAGCTTCCTCTGGTAGTGTGCAACCGCACTCTTCCCTGGAACTGCAGGACGTAAGGAGTTTTTGCTCAATTCTTCTTTAGCCATGTAGCTTAGATATTTTCTGGTGTGCCGCACTTGCAACAATTTCTCATTTCTAGTCCATTTTCCTTATGATGCTCGATAGTGAGTTATCACAGTTAGTCATGTCAATAATGAAACATTATCATTTTTTCTTGCAGTTTTCTTTCTGATGTTACTTCCTAGGGGGCCAAGTACGATTCAGACTTTTCCACCTTCAATTTCAGTGAGACTGACTCTTTCATGTAAGAATGCGTTCCATAATGTGTATCTTCGTGTGCGAGTGCGTTGTTCTGTTTTGAATCTTGCTTTCTTCTAATCTTTGCGAATTTGATATTTTTTGTATAATGTGGAAAACTGTGTACCATCCGCTCGTCGTGTTAAATACTTGATGTTTCGCTGAGTTTCCCTGTTCTACTTCTTATGTCATCCTTAAATCATGATTTTTCAATCGCGGGTAATCTTTTCGCGATTTTACTGCCCTTTTTTCTTTTGTTCTGGTGTTTTCAGATCACGTCAGTGATCGCACCATGTTAAATTGCCCATAAAGAAAATAGTTATTTTAGCTACCATTATTCTGAACATTTATCGGAAAACAAACTGATTTATCTTAACTATATATACTCATAACTTTCTGTGATTACTGTGTAAGTGGCACGGGAGACTTATCTCTCACGGGCACAACGTACTTCCCTTTGTATGATCTACTGGTTTGAGTGACGAGCGTGTGTGACTGATGAGTGATTTCCTTCTTCCGACTTCCCATTCTCTCACTTGTTTGAACAGTTTCAAAATTTAATGATTGTGACTAATAAGAAGAATTAGTTGCAAGTCGTCAACCTGACGACTGCTGCTGCTACTCCAAAGTACTCTAGACCAGTCACGGGCAACATCCATCAACCGCGGGCCGCATTCAGATACTTGAAAAAATACAAGGGCAGCTTCGTCTAACGCACCGATACGTACACCCCATTTTCCCGCATATCACGATGACAAACACTTGTTTATAGATTACAGTAGATGACCCGGTGAACTTCGTGTCACTTACGTCTTAATATAAACCATATTAATTTAAATCATATGTATTTTAGACACAGTAGCTTTATAACGGCATCATCAGATAGTTTAAGTATCGGCTCGATAGTGGGCGGAAAGAGTGGGCAAATCATGCAGATATATCCAGCATAATTTTCATGTCACATTCGTGGAAGTTCAGGGAAGGTTTAAACGGTGATAACATATGGGAAAATTGCGAGGAAAATTAAGATTTAAAACATGTAAAATACTGTCTTGATTGTTGTTTTGGGTGCGTTTAGAAATATACTTTGAAAGAGTAAAATTCACTTTACACGATCTGAACCCGTATATGAACTGTCAATGATAAAAATGAATTGCTGTTGGTCACTTTAGCTAAAACTCGAGAACGGCCGATTTGGCTATATATCATTACGTAAACCACTGAATCTATTGTGATTAAATCTGGTGTGGAGATAGCTTGAGCGCTGAAGAACAGGATAAGATACTTCAGGAAGTGTGTAATTGAAGATATTTTTTTTTTATTATTTCAAGGCTAAAAAGCGAAATATCGAACAATAAATACTCTCTGGAAAAGCTGTTTACTCTTTGACTTCTCAATATTTTTCAGAAGTTATAATTAACTTTTAAAATGCATTGTTCCATTTGTAAAAAGTGGATATAACGGCAGAACAACAGAAGTAGCTGTCAGTTTTCCACAAATTTTCCTATTTTCTGGCCAACTATTCAAAACTCTTATTTAACTCAAAGCTTCCTCTCGCTTTGAACGTAGATGCAAAATTTTATCTCAATCAGATGAACGGTATTGATTTTTCTTTATTTTTTTCTAAATTTTCGAATTTTCCGGGAAACTTTACCAAATTTTTATGTCATAAAAACATTACATTAAAAAAAAGTTACCCCTCTCCATCGTGCGAATAGTCAGTTATTCAATCAAAAACACATTGAAAAACACACTTTGGTTTTCTCAAATTCTCCAATTTTCCGGTAGATTTTCCAAAAGATTTATTTCATACGAACCTTGTCCTGTCAAGCCGTACTCAAGTGATGCTCTTACAACCACGAGGCAATTGATTTTTATTCATACAAAGAGATCGCTTTCCGTTTTTCCTAAATTTTCCCACTTTCCGGATGACTTTTCCAAATTTTTATTTGATGCGAACCCTCCTCTTGCTTTCAACATGAAATGTACACAATTTTATGGCAGTTGGACGAACGGTATTGATAGCTCAGTGGAAAAAGCCGTTTCAGTTTTTCCCCATTTTCCTCTTTTCCGAACAACTTTTTCATATTTCATAACAGTTTGAACCTTCCCTGGACTCACTGGCATATTTCAAGACGAATGTTAGCGAAATCGGTTCAGCCGTTCTGGAGTTACAGCGAGACTAACGAACAGCAATTCATTTTTATTTTTAGATTACATTCGTTGTACGTTCATGCCAATTTCATATCCCTTATCTCTACATTTTCTACGTTTTCTTGAACATTTTGACTTTTTCTTACCTCCTGTCACACGAGTTATTTCCGCGGGTTGGAATGAAAGCAAACTGGGGCCAGATACTGCCCGCGGGCTGCCGGTGGCTCACGCTTGCACTACAGCAGCCTGCGCTCAGCTGGAGAGGTTGGCTGCAGCGGGCAGAACATCTAAAGCAGGGCCACACCAGTGGACAAGACGGACTTGGAGAGCGGCGTTACACGCGGCACTGCACACAAAACACTGGCCAGGAGAAGACCGTGTACAAGCAAGTACACTGTGCGATCAAATGTATCCTGACACTTGGCTGGAAATGACTTGCAAGTTCGTGGCGTACTTCAGCGGTAATGCTGGAACCCAGTATCGTGTTTGCCCTCCTCGATGACAGCTTCAAGTCTCGTAAGCATGCATTCAATCAGGTGCTGGAAGGTTTCTTGACGAATGGCAGCCCATTCTTCACGAGGCGCTGTACTTTATTCACATGAAGTGTTAAGTGCCATCGACAAGGGATCTCAAATCGATTCCATATTTCTGGATATCCGGAAGGCTCTTGACACTGTACCCCACAAACGGCTTCTAATGAAATTGTGTGCTTATGGAATATTTCCCCAATTGTGCGATTGGATTCACTATTTACTATCAGAAAGGGCACAGTTCGTTGTAATTGACGGTAAGTTATCGTGTAAAACAGAAGTGATATCTGGCGTTCCACAGGGAACCGTTATAGGTCCCCTACTGTTCCTTGTGTTTATAAACGATTTCGGAGACAATCTGAATAGTTCCCTTAGACTGTTCGCGGATGATGCTGTCGTTTATCGGTTAGTGAAGTCAATAGAGGATCAAAAGCAACTGCAAAGCGATTTAGACAAAATTTCTACATGGTGAGAAAATTGGCAATTGACACTAATTAAAGAAAAGTGTGAAGTAATACAAATGACCACTAAAATAAATCCAGTGAACTACAATTACGCGATAAATCAGTCAAACCTTAAGGTCGTAAATTCTACCAAATATATAGGAGTTACAATTACGAACAACTTAGACTAGACAGAACACATAGAAAATATTGTGGGGAAGGCGAACAAAAGGTTACGTTTCACTGGCAGAACGCTTCGAAGATGCACCAGCTCCACCAAAGAGAATGCCTACATTATACTCGTGGGTCCTCTCCTGGAGTACTGTTGCCCCTTATGGGACCCTCACCAGGTTGGGCTGACAGAAGACATTGAGAAGGTTCATAGAAGGGCCATTCGTTTTGTTTTATCACATTAAGGGGGGGGGGGGCGTCACGGAAATGTTGCACGAATTGGGGTGGACATTATTAAAAGAAAGATGTTATTCCTTGCGGTGTGATCTGTTTGAAAAATTTCAATCACCGACTTTTACTTCTGAATGTGAAAATATTTTGCTAGCACCCACCTACTTAGGAAGACATGACCATCCCAATAAAATAAGAGAAATAAGATCGAAAACGGAACGATTTAGGTGTTCTTTCTTCCCGCGCGCTATTAGAGAATGGAACGGTAGAGAAAAGTTATGAAAGTGGTTAGTGAACCCTCTGACAGGCAGTTGAATGTGTTTGCAGAGTATCTATGTAGATGTATATGTAGATGTATCGATGTAGGTCGGTGAGGCCTGGCACGAAGTGAGCGTTCCAAAACATCCCACAGATGTTCTATATGATTCAAGTCAGGACTCTGTGCAGGCCAATCCATTACAGGGATGTTATTGTCGTGTAGAAAAAGATGCAATCGCCAACTCCAAATTGCTCTTGAACAGTAGGAAGAAAGAAGGTGCTTAAATCATTGATGTAGGCCTGTGCTGTTATAGTGCCACTCAAAAAAACCTGAGGTGCAAGATCCATCCATGAAAAACACGACAAAAACACGACCGCGCCGAAATACCACGGCCTCCGAATTTTACTGTTGGCACTACACACGTTCGTAGATGACGTTCACCAGGCACCTACTCCCTTTCATAAGATTGACACATTGCCGGCCGCAGTGGCCGAGTGGTCTGCGGCGGGCCAGTCACGGTATGCAAGGCCGCTGCGGTCGGGGGTTCGAATCCCCACTCGGGCATGGATGTTTGTGCCGTATATAAGCTAGTTCATAAGTAGTTTGTAAGTTTGGGGACTGATGGCCCCGTAGTAAGTTCCATAAGTTCTACAAACATTTGAACGTTTTTTTGATCGCAACATTGTGTACCTTGATTCGTTACTCCACACAACGTTTTCTCCCCGTTCCATCGTCCAATATTTATGCTCCTTATACCAATCGAGACGTAGTTTGGCATTGACCAGCATAATATGTGGTTTATGGGCATCCGCCCTTTAAGATATCAATTTCTCTCGATTCCCACCTCACTGTCATAGTACTTGGATCGGATCCTGATGCAGTTTGGAATTCCTGTGTGATGGTCTGGATAGGTGCTTGCCTACTAGACTAGACCGTCTTCAACTGTCGGTGGTCTTGACAGTCAACAGACGAAGCCGGCCTGTACGCACCCGTGCAGTACATTTCCCTTCACGTTTCCACTTCACTGTCACATCAGAATCGATGGACCTACGGATATTTAGGATTGTGGACATTTTGCGTACAGACATCTCACATGAGTGACAGCCAACCACCGGACCACGTTCGAAGTCCGTCAGTTCCGCGGTGCGCCATTGTCTGCTCTCTCACGATGTCCAACGACTACTGAGGGCGCTGATATGGAGTATATGGCAGTAGGTGGCAGCACAATGCACCTAGTAAGAAAAACATAGGTGTTGGGGTGTCCGGATATTATTCATCACATAGTGTGCACAGTGAATGATTATGATTAACTGAACACACTCAATACAAGACAAACGTGCCAAAATTTTATTTACTTCCAGAAATTTTGGTTGCCTTTTCTCAATGCAACGCAAGCTGGATAATAAGTTTAGTCTTGAAAGGTGGTTTATGATGCTGAGACGTTTCTGTAGTTTCTAGTCCCGTCATTATACAGAACAGTTTTTGACAATCGTATCTAGAGCCACAGAAACACGCGATTCCTGAGTGACTTTTCGAAGTGTTCTGAATGAAGATAGCAATACCGTGTTGACAAATTTGAGCTGTGGTAATATCTGTGCTTCAGTAGTGTGCTGTTCTGCAAATCTATATGCTCTACTTGTATTTCTAGGAACAATACCAGGTGCAAGTGAAACTCGTTTTGCAGACATCTTACGTTCTTACGAACTAAAAGGAATCCACTGAGAAACGACCTTACTGATTTTAGCGGGGAGGGGGGGGGGGGGCTGTGGGGCAGCTACCACCCCCCGTCTCAAGAGCATGAGGAATACCTCCTAATATGAGCTTTATTTCCTATAGGAATCTGGTAACGACTTTTCTGAAACAGTATAGCCAAGAATTGATCGGTACAGCCAAACCTTTCTTTTTTTACATCAGTTTCATGTGCGATGCCATAAAATTCGTATGAGCTCAGCCCCCCTCCAGACCAAAATCCTGGATCCGCCACTATGACTGTTGTTATAATTGTTGCAGTGACTTGTGCAAGTTTATTAGGGAGCTCAAAGTGCACGATTGTTTGCAATTTCCTCGACATCTGCATTCCCTGTTAGTATCATAACAATTATTTAACCCTCCGTCGGGCGCACCTCCAGATGAAACAAAATCAGGCGCACCCGGCCTGAGAGGCCACCCACATATTTTGTGGACTAGCTCCGCCATGTTAAATCAAATTCAAAATGCGTGTTGGCTAGTCTTGAAGAGGATCTAAAGGAAGGAATTACAGCAAACTTAAAGCATAATAATTGACTTATTGAACACAATACACCTTAAGCTAAAGTGACCAAAATTACCAATTTCCCACAAAGAGCATTAAAAATTGGTCGAACAGACATCCATAAAAGTATTGAAGTTATTTTTAAAGGACATTAGGCAGTCTATTCTGACATGGAATCATCTTTTCTCGCCACATTTGCAGCCAAAAACCGATGCTATAGCTCCCAAATCAACAGCTGAAACACAGGTACGGCACAGAACGTATACGTCGCTCAAGCAGATTGGTTGATGACAAGCTGAACATTCGTGATTCTTCATCCTCCTAACTCTTGTTTCAGCCACGCATGGTCGACGTTTTAGCCATTTGGGAGAACTTTCCCGTTCCTTGTGGGGTAAAAATTTTTTCAGTCGAGTTTGCAGCCGAATCGACATTCCACATATATTCATAGCATACACAGGCTAAATTGTCCAGTTAGAAGTTGATGACACAAGGTTTTGCAATTGGTGGCGTCATTTGTAGCAATATCTTTTACACTGGATGTTGTGTAATAATGATGTGACTCTTCACACTATGAATAGTAGAAGGTATCTACTTAGACTACTTTGTCGTCTTATCGTTTTCAAAATAAAAACTCCTCACATATTTCTTCTCTTCTTCATATTCCCGAGCTGTTCCCTACACTTCCTGTTCAGCTGCTGAGTCCTCTTGCCTTCTCCTACCTCATCCTGAGAGTGGGTGTCACTCTCATCGACTAAATCTTCGAGTGCGGCTGGATCTTCAGCAGTTTCGTCCTCGAGGAGACGCATTATTTCCACAAGATCATTGGCTTAGAGGCATAATATACTTTTCTGGACATTTCAGCAGAAAATATGGATGTGATAACGTAGGAAAAGAAAGGAAAACTGAAATTAGAACTCGATCAGGCGCACTCAGTCTGAAGGGCCAGGGTCGTCAAAGTCTTCTTTTTTTCCGAAGGTAACGGTGAAAATCACAGAGAACAGACTTATTTTGATTGTGACGAAGTAATAAAATAAAAATATCTTGAAAAATCACACCTTAAAAACTATAACGTAATCGGGCGCAGACGGCCTGTGAGGCCCAAGGAGTTCCCAGTGATCCGCGTGGAAATCGATGGCAGCCTGCGTATCGGCGCTGTGTGAGGTTCCCAAAGTTACGCGAGTAAACGGAGAGGCTGGCCGCTGGGCCACCACTGTTAAGCACGGAAATCAAAAAAAGTGTTTTGCTGGCCTGTGAGGCCGAGTGCGCCCGACGGAGGGTTAATGAATAAAATACATATCCAAAGCACCAGGAACATGTACACTACTGGCCATTAAAATGCTGCACCAAGAAGAAATGCAGATGATAAACTGATATTAATTGGATATATAGAACTGACATGTGATTACATTTTCATGCATTTTGGGTGAATAGATCCTGAGAAATCAGGACACAGAACAACCACCTCTGACCGCAATAGCGGCCTTGATACGCCTGGGCATTGGGTCAAACAGAGCTTGGCTGGCGTATACAGGTACAGATGCCCATGCAGCTTCAACACGATACCACAGTTCATCAAGAGTAGTGACTGGCGTATTGTGACGAGTCAGTTGCTCGGTCACCATTGACCAGACGTTTTCAATTGGTGAGAGATCTGGAGAATATGCTGGCGAGGGCAGCAGTCTAACATTTTCCGTATCCAGAAAGGCTTGTACAGCACCTGCAAAATGCGGTCGTGCATTATCATGCTAAAATGTAGGGTTTCGCAGGCATCGAATGAAGGGTAGAGCCACGGGTCGTAACACATCTGAAATATAACGGCCACTGTTCAAAGTGCCGTCGATGCGAACAAGAGGTAACCGAGACGTGTAACCAATGGCAGCCCATACCATCACGCCAGTATGGCGATGACGAAGACACGCTTCCAATGTGCGTTCACCGCGATTCCGCCAAAGTTGGATGCGACCATGATGATGCTGTAAACAGAACCTGAATTCACCCGAAAAAAAAAATGACGTTTCGCCATTCGTGTACCCAGGTACGTCGTTGCGTACACCATCGCAGGCGCTCCTGTCTGTAATGCAGCGTCAACGGTAATCGCAGCCGTGGTCTCCAAGCTGATAGTCCATGCTGCTGCAAAGTCGTCGAACTCTTCGTACAGGTGGTTGTTGTCTTTCAAACGTCCGTATCTGTTGACTCAGGGATCGAGACGTGGCTGCACGATCCGTTACAGCCATGCGGATAAGATGCCTGTCATCTCGACTGCTAGTGATAGGAGACCGTTGGGATCCAGCACGGCGTTCCGTATTGCCTTCCTGAACCCACCGATTCCATATTCTGCTAACAGTCATTGGATCGCGACCAACGCGAGCAGCAATGTCGTGATACGATAAACCGCAATCGTGGTAGGCTACAATCCGACCTTTATCAAAGTCGGAAACGTGATGGTACGCATTTCTCCTAGTCGGAAACGTGATGGTACGCATTTCTCCTCCTTACACGAGGCATCACAACAACGTTTCACCAGGCAACGTAGGTCAACTGCTGTTCGTGTATAAGAAATTGGTTGGAAACTTTCCTCATTTCAGCATGTTGTAGGTGTCGCCACCGGCGCCAAACTTGTGTGAGTGCTCTGAAAAGCTAATCATTTGCATTTCACAGCATCTTCTTCCTGTCGGTTAAATTTCGCATCTGCACCACGTCATCTTCACGGTGTAGCAATTTTTATGGCCAGGAGTGTATATATCAATTATTTTATATTTATTTAGCGTCAGATTCACCGGTTGCTGATCTTCGCCCTTCACTGCCCCATTGATGTCCAGGTCATCGAACTGGAACCTGTGAAGGACATGTTGTGAGGGTATATCTGATACGTTATATTCAGAACTTTATAACACTAAGGACACAGAGGCAATCCATGCTACTCAGTAAACAATAACTGTTCTTTCCAACTTGGCGAAA
Source organism: Locusta migratoria (assembly GCA_026315105.1). Classification (NCBI taxonomy): domain Eukaryota; kingdom Metazoa; phylum Arthropoda; class Insecta; order Orthoptera; family Acrididae; genus Locusta; species Locusta migratoria. Next base: position 437,997,436 of record CM048748.1, on the reverse strand, counting down.
ATGGCAACGGGCTGATTCTAGAAGTCATTGCCAAAAGTAACTCATTGACAGGCACGTAAATAACAAACAGTGAGCAACTGAGCAGATAGGAGCCTTACGGTCGGCGTAACACTATACGAATCGGCTTCTCAACGGGCGAGGTTTGAGCGTCCACTGACGCTCGAGCTACTGTGGGCGGGCTTCCAACAGCTTGCTCTAGACACTGAGAAACATGAAAGGTCAGAGATTATTTTTGACCATCACAAAGAGGAAGAATGAAAACAAGGCGATAAAATCAAGTAATTTTGTCAATGACTTCAGAATCCGGCGATCGTGAGTCACACTTTGAGGTCATATCTCCAGATACACTTTAATTCACGCAGATCCTTCGCCTTCTCCAATGTCTCATTTTTCACAGTTTGCATTTCCTCTGGCCGTAACGGTCTAAGGCGCCTTGCTATGAATTGCACGTTCTTTTATTTTTTTTCTCTCATTTGTTTCCTCCAACAATTAGTATATGAACGAATGACCGTGTGAGATCAACATATCTTTACCAACTTGAAATTTTGAAACGTCCAACGGCCTTTAAATTGATTAACTGGCGAAGTCGAAAATTTGTACAGGACCGCATTTCACACCCGATTTTCCGCTTTGAGCGAACGAACGTCTCCAACAAGTAGGCTACCTGGCATGTTTCTCTTCCTGCTACCATACTATGACGATTGTAGCCTGCCCATTATTTGCTCTTGCTCACAATCTGGCTGTATTCCACAACGGATCGGGCGTATTTGTGCATTCACACGAAAGACCTTGTAAAAAATAACTAGACTCACTAACAGTGCTGCTGTCGCGGGATAATTTGAACCTTCAGCCGGCCGCCATTATAGTGGCAAGCGTCAGATAAACAAGAGTGTCGTTATGAGATAAATCGTGCGTTATATCGTTACTGCGCTATATATAATTATTGGAAGTCACGTCTATATTATCTTATAATTGCAGGATTCGTAAAGCACGATGGTGAAGAGCTGCTCAGTGCTTAACTGCATAAATCGATTTAAGAAAGAAATAAAACAACGAATACTGTCTTCTCATTTATACTTCTCAAGAATACAAGTGGCCCCGGTACTTGTGTTCAGAAATAGTTACTCTAGCTTAACAGGCTCTTAGTTAACACAATATAGGATTTTTAATGAAATAAATGACAGACATTTACAATACTGGTAGCTCTTAAAAATTAGCTACTTTAGGCAGTACTGGTGGACATGATATTTAAATTTTTTTATTTTATGGTTGTGTAAAATAACAATTGCTCTCACGACATCAGTTTCATCTCTGCAGTTCGAATTTTTATTAATGAAATTAATATTAGCAACTTATTACACAGAATTTAACAGTCATCTGCTTTACATACAGGTATAACAACTGAAACTGGTTTGGAGGACTGTGTGTGTTTCCATATATGAATGACACATAGCCACACTGGATGCACATTGTGAAATTGAACCCTGTTGCTGACGTTGAGAAGTTCACGCTACTGTAAGGTATTTCGTTTACAGCATTAAAAATGCTAATATTCGTGCTAACGCTGTTGTTAGCAGCAATTAGTTAAGAATAATTTACGGCATAATTTGTGTTCTTAAAAGAATTTATTAGAGGCTTGTTGCTGTATTCGTAAGGTAAGATGCTATTTTATAGTAATGTATCTGATGGAATAATTCATTTTCACAGAAGATTTTTAACATTAGCCATTTCAGGCAGCCCTGATTTAATTTCTGACGCTATAAAATATCTAAATATTGAAGAATACAGCAAGCACTCAAGCAAAGGCGTAAAGTGTTCAACTCTTGTGATGTGAATGATTGTAAAAAAGTTTCACCATCGTAGAATATATAAGATCATGTCTGACGATGAATTCCGTTTAAATGCTACGCTGAGAAGGCTAAAGAAACTAAATGTTATAATTCGGTACAGTTAGGAAGAAGAAACGCTGTTGGCCGATTTCTGCACCATATGTGTAATAAATTTACACACAAATCGATAGCTGCTGTATATTCAAATAGTCTGAAGCTGTTTTTAGGAAACATTCCTCACACACAAAGAAAGAAAATATGTTACGTGGACATGTGTCCGGAAACGCTTAATTTCCATGTTAGAGCTCATTTTAGTATGTAAATTGAAATAATTCGTGCAGACAATTGTTAAAATACCCAATTGTTTCGTTTTTATGTACTGTACTTCATCGATTTACGTCATCAACACAGATTTTCTGTGACCGTTTGAGCAGGAATTGTTGGTGATGTCTTGATTGGGCCTCATGATTTCCACCTACGCTTACTGGAGCACGTTATCATGATTTCATACGGGATACTCTGCCTGTGCTACTAGAACATGTGCCTTTACAAGTACGACACAACATGTGGTTCATGCACGATGGAGCTCCTGCACATTTCAGTCGACGTGTTCATACGCATCTCAACAACAGATTCGGTGACCGATGGATTGGTAGAGGCGGACCAATTCCATGGACTCCACGCTCTCCTGACCTCAACACTCTTGACTTTCATTTATGGGAGCATTTGAAAGCTCTTGCCTACGCAACCCCGGTACCAAATGTAGAGACTCTTCGTGCTCGTATTGTGGACGGCTGTGATACAATACGCCACTCTCCAGGGCTGCATCAGCGCATCAGGGATTCCATGCGACAGAAGGTGGATGCATGTATCCTCGCTAACGGAGGACATTTTGAACATTTCCTGTAACAAAGTGTTTGAAGTCACGTTGGTACGTTCTGTTGCTGTGTGTTTCCATTCCATGTTTAATGTGATTTGAAGAGAAGTAATAAAATGAGCTCTAACATGGAAATTAAGCGTTTCCGGACACATGTCCACATCACATATTTTCTTTCTTTGTGTGTGAGGAATGTTTCCTGATAGTTTGGCCGTACCTTTTTGTAACACCCTGTGTATTTAAATGAGACGTAGATTTCTGGACTCAACTCGTATGAATACACACACTAATCAAAAGAGTCTTACGGACATTTAAAGTCCGCGCTGAAGTTCATCACCATAACGGCCGCCGAGGCGCTCGTCATTTTGCCCGATGTTCGCAGTTGGCCTCTTACGGAATTGTGGTTCCTTGATTCACTCAGAAATTGTCAACTGTCTGTTGGGGGCAGGTATACATATACTGGCGTGTTGTCCGTTCTTTCGGACATGTCTGACAGAACAAGCACCCTATCAGTAATTGCAAAAACTGTCCAGCGACCGGGCGTGCCGCACTGGATACAGCGGTAAACACTCGATCAACACCTGGATCGCCTAGTGATGTTGGCAAGCGGGGAGCCATCAGTGCTTATGAGACGAACTGATGAGCTACTCTCCGCATTCCCCTCTAAAAGGAGTCCATTGACGACGTCGGGCGGAGGATGACACGGTGGCCGGTCGGTAGCCGGGGGCCTCTCGAGGCCTGAAGGACGAAGTACCAACGCAGTATTTCCTCTGAATCAGCCCCCATGTTTTCACCATTTTCATTACCCCTTGTTGCAGTGTCTGATAGGGAATCAGTCTCTTTCCTCAGCTGGAAGTATCTTTTTCCTAAAAATTGTCCACTAATACTTTCCCATTTACCTCGAGAATCATAGATTTGTTCTGAGAAAATAACTTCCCTTAATATTTATTGGAAAACTTTATTCCAATTAACGTATCATAGCTCAATTTGTTACCAGTAAATAATGAGGCAAATGGATGCCATTTTCAATACAAGGTAAAGTCTAAACAGTTCGGTGAATGGTCCCATATTTCACATACCGCGCTGCGGTGCTGGCGAAGATGTGGTGCCCGCCCATTCACATAGAGGGACATGCTAACGAGGTCCCTCTATAGTACAAAGCACCGCAGTGGGAAGGTGGTACACGCTGTGACCCAGCTAACAGCGTCAGTGTGAGAACTCGTGTCATTGCAACATGGAGATTAAAATGGAGCCACACGTTAACATAAGGATTTGTTTCAAATTGGGCAAAATGGCGACGGGGTCCCATGGGATGTTACTGAAAGTGCTTGGTATAGAGGCAGTGAGTAAAAGGTGTGTGTTACAGTGGCTTAAACGCCTTAGAGACGGAAAGGAAGGTGTCGAGGATGAGCCGCGTTGGGATCGACCGTTCACAATGACATCCCAGACATCATAGAACGAATAGGTTTCATGATTTCTGCTGTTTTCGTGTAAAACTGTCACGTCAAATTAAAGCAAAACTGTTTTCTTGACTGGATGATATTAATATTTACATAATTGCAGAAGGCCAAAATAATATTATCTGCAATAGTTTCAGTTTTCTGATTTTATTTCCACGTTTTTAGCAGATCAAGCATTAGCCGTCTCGCAGATCATGGAAGGTATTTTTGTCGATTTCCTAAATAAATGTCACTTTTACTTCGTGTGGCTCATTGGCCTGGTGCAAGTCTAAAGTAGGTGTATTGGGAGTTAGAGGGGACTAAACAGCTCGGTCATCATAAACTAGGTATATCCGATTTGCGCTGCAATGCAATGGAAAGATAAAAGGTTCGCTACCTGGTATGCGTTTCAGTGGCAAGGGAAACAAAATATTGTTTAAAAATAGATTTGTCAAAGTTTTTATTGAGTTGCTTTTTGAGTGGAGCGTATACAAATAAATCAGAGGGTTTCCCGATGCCTGAGTAAGCCACATACCGTTCCCTATAAGAATTTTGCTGAGTTCTTCTCAAATATGACCTGGGAGCGTTGATTACGTAGCTGGATCGCTGCAAAAATCTACATGAAAACACGCCTGTATTAGAATGCAAACTTATGTCAACGTTTGAAGTCAATCAGTAAAGAAATTTTCTAGCTTTGATATCAAGAAAAATGCAATCGAAAATTCAAATGTGCGTTATGGCAAATCTCGGCAAGTTCCTGACCAATTGAATTGATTTTCACATAACGTTGCACTGAACTACGCCCGTCGTTTTAGATCATTTCATTTTTTATTGTGTAATACGTCCGGGAAAACATGTTGCGAATAGTTATATCTTCAGGAATATCATGTTGTTTACTTTTTACATTTATTTCATGATCATATCTCCCGACAATGTATTGAGGCTTGAAAAGCAAAAGTATAATGAGTATTTCTTTAATTAAGTAGAATTATTATAAAAAACAATCTGTAAGAGTCTATCTCGTGTGCTGTTGGGATCTGCAGGGGGCGTCTTGCAGCCTCATCCCAAAAAACTACACATTGTGGTGTGAGAAATGGCGTTGTCAGGAAGAATCTCTCCTCCTTACAAGACTTACGTCGGTTATTGATGCTTGTGACAAGAACCGCTACCCAAACATACGATATCTTTTGTGTGTACTTGCGTCCCTGCCAGTATCAAAATGCGAAGCTGAGAGGTCGTTTTCCACAATGAAACGAGTGAAGAACTACTTGCGGAACACAATGGGCAATGAATGATTAACTGGACTAGCGTTGATGTAAGTACATTATCCTCTTCCTTTTACAGCAGATGATGTCTTAAATGTCATGGCAAGGCGAGGAAGAAGAACACTTGTACTATAGTTCTGTGGATTTTATATGTTATTCATAAGAAATTTTATCCACAATTTTTGCATATAAAATACTGCAGTATTTGTTAGAAGGTCATTCAAACGCAGACTACGTACTTAAAATGTAAAAAAATATGTTAAATTTGTTTTAGAATAAATAAAAACATGAGCCTTTGTAAATTTATCTTTAACCAGTCGGACCCCCCCTCCTCCCCTTTTGACAATATCCTGGCTACGTCACTGAGTAACATGTCAATATCAGCTGCAGAGAAATATTTTGTGACTGTTTAAAGTATGGTTTATTTAACTGATACTGTATCTCATTCGTCTTCTCTTTGACATGCTAGGTGGAACAAGTTCCAGTGTTAAACAAACCAGTTCTATCAAATGATTAACGGAAAGAATAGTACACCTGGAAAGAGATGTCAGTTTTGAGATGATGCCAGAAAAATCCACCTGGGGGACAGTGGATGTATTCATAATGGTTACACCTGTGTCCGCCAACAGATATCGTAGTGACTTTGAGTGTACCCTCCAATGAAGAATGTTCAAAGCCATAAGTTCAGTGAGACATCCAAGTCTCAAGCAAATAGGTGCCGTGTGCCACGGAGATGCTTCGTGCAGCCAACTGAGCGGGTTTGAAAGGGTCTGAAATTGTCAGCTTCGGATTGGCGGGATGGTCCTTTAGGAGAATTTTCACAAACGTTGGACGTGCTGAGTAGTGCGACGATGCTGGTTCCACTGATCACGTCAACATTCTCACACCAACAAACAACGTTCAGGACGTCTGCGCAGCAGATGGTGTCAATAAAATATGTTCAGTATTTATTAATAGAAACAAAATTAAATTTCAATAGAAATAAGAGAGTAACTACACCTGATATTGTTCCTCGACCTGTTCGAGCAGACAGTCCATCTCCTTGTCGCCGAAATCGTCCAAATCGTGGGTGTTGAGATCAACGTCTACCGCACTTCCAGGCAGATCATGTTCGCAGAACTGGCCATTGCAGGTTCTCTTGTTAACACAACACACCTGATTTCCCGCAGCTGCAAGAATTTTGCAAGCCTTCTTGCAGCCGGTAGAAAATTAAGCAGATTCGAGAGAGCTATTTCTCTCGACATCGTCTTTTGGGAAAATCCTACAATGGTAAAAAACCTTCCCCATTCGATCGGATTATACGCGTGACCCAGCTAGTTCTCCACCTGGTGGTGTGTAGGAAAATAATGCAGTTTTGCAGTATCTTGCCTGGGAGTAAGTGTGGCCAAATTTAATCTAGCCTTGACCACAACACTTGTGAAGAGCCAGTAGCGCAAATAATTGAGCGTTTGACTGGATCTTCCCCGCCGTAGAGATCAATGAGGATTTTCTCCACAGATTCAGTTATTTCGACAAGTGTCGGAACTGCATTAGAAAAAACTGCAGCCGTCTCTTTAAGATCTACAATTTATTTATTTATTGTACAATCTGAAGCAATTTGACGACGTGGAATCTCAGCCACTGAATGCATTAGTGAAAGTGATGAGGTGACACACTGCAAATGTTGAGGTGGTTAAGTAGAAGACATGTGGCGTTTTGGTAACTATCGTGGGCATTCTGAGAGGATGTGAGGATGACTAACAACTCTATGTGCTGTCCTGCGATAAACAAGAACTGAAAATCAGAGAGAAGCCTTTCTTATAGCTGTTGGCGAGCACCTCTAGCAAGACGTATCGTTGGTGCCTTCTACGGCCTCCTTTGGCAAATTTGATTTGGTAGTACCTGACGCAAGACACCGTCAGTCTCCTTTATTTTCTGTGCCCTTTCGCCACCTCTTCTTTCTGCTGCTTTAAATATGTTTCACCTCAGTTCCTTCTGACTTTCAAAGGTTTCATTGATTAACTTAGGATTGATTTAATGCTTCTGGCATGCTCTGTGTTCATAAATATCTGTCACACATCTGAATTGTACGAGCTTCATAAGCGTAACTGTGTTGATGCACATTTTCATGCAAAATCTGAAGCACTCTTGACAACATAACTTTACATACATAGATACTCTGCAAGTCACATGGCATGGCAGAGGGTTCATAGAAACATATTTATGATATTTCTCTATTGTTACATTCTCAAATAGCGAGAAAAAGTAAAACCTAAATCTTTCTCTTTTCGATCTGATTTCTCTTATTTCATTATGATCATCAAGTCATCCTATATATGTGCGTGCTAACAATATATCTTCGCATTATGAAGAGAGAGTTGCTGAAAGAAATTTGGCAAATAGACCTTTATTTTAATGAATTCCACCCCAACTCCTACTTAATTTTCGTGAAACACTTTCCCCTAAATCGCGATAATACAAAACGTGCTGTCCTTCCATGAAATTTCTCTAAATCGTCAATTGGTCCCAGGCCAACTAATACTCCAAAAGAGGACGCACAAGAGTAGTGCACGCAGTTTCTTTAGTTGAACGGTTGCATCTTCTAAGTGTTCTGCCAATGAAATTCACTCGTTGGTTCTCATCCCTTCAGTATTTCTATGTGTTCTTTCCGATTTAAGTCGTTCGTATTCGTTACTCATAGGTATTTAGTACAATTAACGGCCTGTAAGTGGACTGACTTTTTGTGTAACTCAAGTTTATTGGATTTCTTTTCGTGCTCATATTGATGACGTCAGATGTATCATTATCGCGTCGCTAGCTCAGTGGCTGCCCGCTGTGACGCAGTGGGCAGTGCCCCAGCGGCCGGCCAATCGGCTAGCGATCGCGCCGGCTCGGAACTACCTTGCTTACGTCGCATGATGTGCGCGCTGGGGCATGTCGTTCTCGCCGGCCACGATGATTATTAAAGGTCATATGCCAAATTTTGCATCATTCAGATATCTAAATCATTTTGCAGTTGCTTTTGATTTTCTGGTGACTTTACTAACCGATACATAACAGCAGCATCCGCGAACAGTCTAAGAGAGCTACTCAGAATGTCTACTAAACCTCTTCATATGCAAAAGGCAATCTCCCGACTGACTGTCTGATTGATTGACTGACTCATCATCGCCCAGCCCAAACCACTGAAGATAGAAACTTGATATTTGCGGAGGGTTTTGATATTACTCTATAGGCGACATTTAAGAAGCGATTTTTCAATATTCCGTCCATAAGGGGGTGAAATTGGGGATAAAACTTTTTTTGAAAATACGTCGCTATTTAGGCAATTTTGAAGCTAGAAGTACAAAATTCCAGATTTTAATTCAGGGTTCGTATTTAAAAGACACGTGCTTCAAGATTTTTTGAAATTCAACCAATGAAGGGGTAAAATAGGGGACGCAAGAAATTTATTTTCAAAAATATTTTACTGTTAACTCAAATTCTAAGCTAGAAGTACAAAACTTCGGATTTGGAATCTTGGTCAGGATTTAAAAAAACACGAGATTCAGTATTTTTGGAAATTCAACAAGTAAGAGGGTAAAAAAGGGATGAAAAATACTATGTGAAAACACGTTGCTACTCAGACAATTTTGAAGCTATAGCTGCAAAAATTAATGTTTCTATTGTTGGTTCGAATTTAAAAAAATACGTGTTTCGATATTTTTGGATTCAATCATAAAGGGGGTTAATTTGGAGAGGGGAGTTTTTTCGAAAATCTGTTGCTATTTAGGTAAATTTGAAGTTAGAACTACAATTTCGCATTTGGATTCGGGGTACGAATTTAAAAGACACGTGTTTCGATATTTTCAAAAAATAATAATTTAGAGGTTGATATAGGGGATGAAACATTTTTTGAAAATACTTTGCTACTATGCCAATTTTGAACCCAGATTTACAAAAAATGATGTTTGCATACTTGGTTGGAATTTAAAAGACACATGTTGGGGTATTTTCCGAATTCAAATATTAATGGGTGCCATAGGAGGTTACAAATAGTAAAATCAAATGTTCAAATGTTTGTAAATCTTAAGAGACTTAACTACGGGCTCATCAGTCCCTAAGGCCTACAAACTAATTAAACTAACTTATACTAACTTAGACTAACTTATGGTAAGTACAACACAAACACCCATGCTCGAGGGATCCCCCGACGGCGAACAGCAGCGCGCACCGCAGTATGGCGCCTCAGAACGCACGGTCATTCTGCCGCGGCTACAAGTAGTATCACAATATTTCATAATGATAGTACTTAGGCTGTATCTATGAAAGTTTATATTAAGAGGGAGAAACAACGGTGCAGACCAACCAGCCTACGCATGCGAAGCAGAGGGCGTTCAGATAGTCGTTTATGTGAGGAACAGTCAGTTACAACGTACTGTGTCTTTTCTGACAGTAAATCACGAATCCAACTGCACAACTATGACGATATTCCATAATCACGCAATTTGATTAGAAGACGCTCGTGAGGTACAGTGTTCAAAGCCTACCGAAAATCTAGAAATACGGAATCGATTTGACATCCCTTGTCGATGCACTCATCACAACATGTGAGTGAAGAGCTAGCGGTATTTCAGAAGAACGATACACTCTGAATCCATATTGACTATGGGTCAATATGTCGTGCTCTTCGAGGTAGTTCATAATATTTGAGGAAAGTAAAAGTTCTAAAATGCTGCTGCAAACCGACATCAATGATCTGTAATTTTGCAGATAAGTCCTACTTACGATCTTGAACACTGGAGTGTCCTGTACAACTTTCCAGTCTTTGCGTTCGGAACGTTCGCTATTCGAGCGGTTGTATATGAGTGTCATGTAGTGGGCTACTGCATCACCATACTCTAAAAAGAACGTAATTGGTGTACAATAGGTACCGAGAGACTTACCTCTTTTAAGTGATTTAAGTTTCTTTAATACCCCAGGGGTATCTTTATTCGAATTCTGGAATATTTGTTTCGTCTTCTCTAGTGCAGGAATTTGGAAAGCTGTGATAAGCAATTCTGTTTTAGCAGAACAGTCTTCAGTAGCATGACCGTTTCTATCATGTAAGTACTGGAGGTATAGATTTTGTTTTGACGCTAGTATACATTACACACCACCAAAATTTCTTAGTATTCTCTACCAAATTACGTGACAGTGTTTCGCTGTGGTAACTATTGTAAGCTTCTCGCATTGATTTCTAGCAAAATTTTTTAGTTTATGTAACCGATTGCCTGTCTTCGAGGATTTTTTGTGCGTTTCAATTTGGCATGCTATTTTCTTTGATTTGTACGAGTGATCTAACCTGTTTCTTGTACCATAGCGTGTCTATTGTTAATTTGTTTTGTGTAGTTCTGTCAATGGTTGTCGTTAGTATTTCTTTCATTGTAAGCTACATCTGATCTACATTCACATTTTTAATTTCTGAGGACTGTAAATTCTCACTCAGGAAAGCGTTAAGCTAAATTTAATCTGCTCTATTTGAATAAATATACTTTTCTTTTAATTTTGGTCACGCTACAACAACTGTATATTTACTAATTCCTGTGTCTATTTTGATGTTTTCTTCATTATCTCCGGATTATTTGTTGCTAGGAGGTCAATTATCTTCTCACAACGATTTAATATTCTAGTGGGTTCATGAACTAATTATTCAGAGACTGCCTTCAGCACAATCTTGGATACCGCGGCCTTTCTATCGAATGGAAGGCTTTACCATGATGTGCTGCATTCCACCGTACCTTTGTCTGTGTAATGTCCATCTACGTTCTAGGATATGCAGCACAATTGGTCCTTGAGCGACTCGTAGTTCTGTGGACACTAGTTATCTAAACGTACGTCAACGCTTTAGCTTTATTTGGCTGACTTTGTGCATTGTTTCTATTGTGTGCTTAAGCTTTTGTGAGGAACTCATGTTTCCATTGTGAGTAGTGTTTCGTATACTCAACGTCTCAACCTCTTACTGTAACGCTTCCGAGGCTGTAGATGGACTACCATATTACTGTAGTAAAATGATGAGGGCCTTTTGTATGTGTGTGTTTTAGACCCATGTTGCACTGAATATACAACGTGTTATGCCTTATGTCATTTGCAGTATTATAAGAAGGCAAGATAAGCAAATTGTATTCTACGTCAGCAGTAGTTTCTTGTTCGTTAGTCACTCTTACATATACAGACAATAAAATGTACAATCCCATGCAGTAAATTTCGGTGGATAGTCCTGGAATATTAATGTAATCGAATATGAACTATGAACTAAGTTACCTTCCCGTCATTCAGAACAGTCGCCTTCCATAACAAACTTACCCACCACTGAGCTCTGCGCCACGTGTCTTGGGAACTTTGCAAGAATTCTTCCTTTGGGGTGGAGTTCAAAAGCCTCGTTACGTTTCGCTGGATGTCAGGCATGTTGTGGCTTCGCTGTTCGCCACAACGCCGGCGCTCTCCACGCATCGCTGCGCAACTTCCGGAAGAGGCGATACCTCGCTCCACATACTTAGACTACCGAGGGCGCCTCAAGTCTCGTTACCTCTTTGCCTTACTTCGCGCACCGGCCAGTCGCAAGACTGCGGCACGCCAAAATTTGCCGGAGCACCATAGCCACGAGAGTCAGTATAGCGGAGGATTCCAGTCAGTCTACGAGTTTACTAGTCAGTACGAAACACAGCTAGGAGTGCTACAGTTCCAGGTGACCCGCTTACGATAGTACAAGCCGAAACAGGATACGAGTGGTACTGCTACTTCGCAGAACTGTGTACTATGTCGCAGGTAGATGTGTACCACAAGCACATCACCTAAAGTTGAGTATTAACTCCATATGTGGAGTTAATGCAGACATTGTCCACATCCTTTGCTACTCTCAGGCCACCTCCCGAACATACCGTTCACAGTAGCGCATCCCGGAGATACAACAAGCAATATCACCAAAGCCATTTCCTCTCAAAGCGGGTTTGCGTCGAGGGAGTAGGAAGAAGTCTGGAGAACTAAGATCCGGTAAGTATTGTGGATGTTCAAGTCTCAGCACTCCCTTGTTTTTTTCACTCCAGGAACTGACGATACTGGTGCGTGTCGTACTACTTGAACATCCACCAGACTCGCCTGATCGCAATCCTCCAGACTACTTCTTATTCCCTGAATAAGACTCGCTTTGAGAGGAAAGAGATTTGGCGATATTCCTGACATCCAACGAAACGTGACGAGGCTTCCCAAAGAAAGACTTCGTGGGAAGTTCCCAGCACATGCATATTTATGTGAGGTGACTTTTTCAAAGGACTAAGGTAACTGTATTCGATAGTTAATCTTCATTAATGTCACAGGACTATTCACAAAACATTGTTAAAAGTCGTATGAAACAACGGAAAGAACTTCAGAAAAAATGACAGAAATGACAGAAAAAATTTAAATTCAAACTTGTGATTAAAAGAATCTCCAAAGTCTCTGAATTCGCAGAACTGAGGCTGTGCCAATGCAGATATGGATATTACAGACGAATCGTCAAGATCCTCGATTCAGCGAAACGCTTTCTATAAACGTAATTAATTTTCTTCCGAACCCTCAGAGCGCAGTTCATGATCGCACTTATCCAGATTAACACTACATTGTTTTAGAAGTGGTAACATATCTCTCTCCTTGAGCAATTCTGTTCTTCAAGTTGCCACTCTGTATTTTATATCCCACCATCAACTTCTTTATTGTCTTGTTTTCAAAGCTAACATTCCCACTATCGCGTGAATTAATTAGAATGAATCCATTATCGTTCTGTTTTCTCCTGTTATTGATCATAACAGAACTTCTTTGAAAGGCATTATCCATACGGTCTAATTGCTTTCCCTCGGTTCTTTGCTAAGTGTTACACTAATACAAGGTCACCGACGAAACAAAATGTTCAAATGTTTGTAAATCTATCGGATCAAACTGCGTGGTCATCAGTCCGTCGCTTACAAACTGCTTAAACTAAGATAAACTAACCTAAGGACAACACACACACACACACCCATGCTCCACGGAGGACTCGAACCTCCGACGGCGAGAAACCGCGCGCTCCGCAGCGAGGCTCCTTTTACCGCTCGGCTATTCCACCGCGGTCATCGACGAAACATAAACGGTTTATTTTTTATCCCTAAATTTTTAATTCCCTTTCCAAATTCCCATCTATATTCCTTGATTGATTGGTCAATGCACAAACTGATTAACATGACTGGAAAAGGTCCAACCAAGTTTTAAACCCTTCCCAATCAATGTGCCAATTTTATGCACGTCAACTAGAACAATAACTGTCCACGTCAAGTACCAGTTATGTTTAACTTGTTATTCTCTATATATTACACTTGTTACCTTCAGAATTTGTAAGAGTATTCAAGACAACATTATCAAATGCCTTACCCAAATCTAAAAAAGTGTAAACTTAGTTTCGCCTTGAGCAAATTAGAAACTGAACAATCCAAACGTTTGATATGCTAGATCATAGGAACAGCAGGAAACGTGTTGTATTTCGGGGGCCACGGTGTTGGAGTACAAAATAGAACATCCTTGATTTAATTATATTCGTAACCAATATGACACTACATTTCAAACTATTACTCATGTCACTGACGTCTCCTCTTTTTGAAGCACTGACAACTTCCATACTATATTTACAGAATATGAGTCATGTGGTAAGAACGTATTACTGTCACAAGCAAAGATTATGAATTGAGAGTGCAGCAGAAATTCCACATAAACCGCTCACTTATCGAAACAACAAATAAACAAGTAAAAACTATGTCATAATCAGGGCTCATCGTCTTGTAATCGTAAAGTCACGTACCGGTGGAAATAGACGATCTTGGATGCAAACCTACAAGTAGTTCGGACACCAGTGGAAGTAGGAGGTCCGATGAGAATCAACCGCGCCGTAGTTTAGGGACGCTACGCCATAACAAACGTCTGAAACCCCCATGGGGCTCATGGTTCTTTCGTGAGTTCGTGCGTGGCGAGCACATGACTAATGCAGTCCTCATTAAAAAAAAAAAAAAAAAAAAAAAAAAAAAAAAAAAAAGTTCAAATGTTTGTTAAGCTTATGGAACTTAACTACGGGGTCATCAGTCCCTAAACTTACAAACTACTTATGAACTATCTAAGACTAGGGACGGCACAAATATCCATGCCAGAGGGGGGATTCGAACCCCCGACCGTAGTGGCCGCGCAGACCGTGACTGGAGCGCCTCAGTCTCCTCGGCCACCGCGGCCGGCAGTCCTCCTTCCTTCTTTACTTCCCGGACTGCATTTCCTTTCCCCCCTCATCTTCTTTCCTATCCTCATTCCCTCCCCTCTCCAACGGGGGACTGATAACCTCCCAACGAAACAACTTAACCCAACACAAACATGTAAATACACGACGTCAGTTGCCTACAGCGCATGTCGGAGAGAGGATTCTTGTAATATAACACACATACCATCGTCAGTGTCCTGTGTAATACATCAGAGGTGTTTTAGTGTTGACCTGTCACCTTGCGATAAAGCATTTGCGGTTGCTATTCGAAAACCACCTTTTTTTCAGCTGCCAATCGAATGGGATTGTGACTTGGGTGTTGCAGCAAAACACAGACAAAAGCTGGTTACGGTGAACAGACACGTCGATGAACGATTAGAGACTTTATAGTTTTTTAGAAAGAATTAAAATTTTTCTGTTGCGGAAGGTTTGAAGCATGAACGTTCAACACAGCAGGTCACTACCATAGCTACAAGATCACGTCGCTATCGCTGTAGGTGCTTCCCTCTCGTTGTATGTGTTCCACTTGGGATGTTCACTGTTTCTGTTTTGCTTCATTTTTCATAGATCCACAGATTTTCTTCCTGTTTTCATGCTTGACGAATGATCACTTTTTGGCGTTCTGTTCAATGCGCCATACTACCAACAACAAGGAGATAATCTGACATGTTAAACACCGATTTCGATCCAATTTTGCACTAACGTTCTATATTGAATAGACAGAGACAGGTGTTCCGGCTTTTTGCTAGAGAATCAGTGGTTTTTGAAAGAATCAAAGTGCTATATATAGAAAGATCGTCTAAAGGTGAGCATGTTTTACTAAGGAACACGGGGTCAAAAGTTAATGGCGTACAAGTAATTAACGTTTTGGTGTTTTCATGCAGTTTTCGTGGGTACTCATAAACATGAACGACTTTTCGAGAGTCGGCACCGATCTAGTGGTACAGGCCTTGGCCTGTGAAACCGTGTATCTAGGTTGATAACCTCCATCATAGCAATATTTTGTATGATTTTTATATTTATTTGATAATATTCTCATATTTGTAATACCTTTTCTTGTCTTACTTTGAAATAGAACATCAGGATGTGTAATTAATATTCATTTAAGAGTAGTATCTGTTTTTAGCTGTTTTATTAATGACACACAGTGCAAAAATGATAAAAGTAATAAACAAATAAGATAAAATGAAAGAACTTCTACAGCAAATCATTACGTTATTCCGGTTACTATTCCTCAGCGTTCTCACAGCCAACAGAGTGAAACTTAATGTAAAAACAACCTTAACACAAATATTTCTCAGACTATGCACAATACACGGATGGCATATTGCCACAGTCACGTGTTATCCGAGATATCGTTCGTGGAAAATATACCTGATTTATGTTTCTGAAGACAGATTTATCAGATATTAATTATTTCGATCCGACAAAAAGTATAACAGCAAATCTTCGTACGTCATTAATTATAAAAGCAAATCTTCGTACGTCATTAATTATGGACCAAGGCATGAATTTTAATAACATCGGCTCTGTTATGAATTCCTCTGCCTTCGTCTAATGTGGCATGATATTTTCCAATAAAAATCTTGGCCTGTCCAAAAAAGTAATCGTCACAAGGTTGATAGAGAAAGGTATGTTTCGGTGTTATCAATTTAACAGTGCAGGTCGACTCAGCATCATCCCCGTGTAGGTTAGGCCACCCGACAAGTCCAGTATCAAGCAAAATTTACTTTTCTGCAATAAGGTTTCAGGACATGATTCGAACCGTTCGGACGTAGCTGTCCAGATTTTGAGTACGTGACGAAAACATTTTCAAATTCACTCTGGAGAGTCTCAATTTATAGCGATACACGTAGACCAAATTTTCCCTTGGGGTCTTGCATACATAAGAACATTGTGCATAGCAGTTTCCATTTGCAGTGATATAATACTGCGCCGTGTGAAAGTGAGTAGCTTTGCTCAGACTACCAATCGCAACTAACGTGGTCGTCTCATTTCGAAGTGTCAACGTACGTTTTACGATATTCACACGCTTTTTAGGTCTGTCTTTATTACAAACAGGATGCAATCAAGGCTTTGGTCTGACGTTGAAAGAACTCTGCAGTGTCAAGTTTTTTTTCCAATAATCAAATGTTTTTAAATCTATCGGACCAAACTGCGTGGTCATCAGTCCGTAGCTTACAAATTACATAAACTAAGGTAAACTAACCTAAGGACAACACACATCCATGCCCCATATATATATATAAGTTGATGTCAATCCCGCAATGGAAATGTATTTGGTGACTGTGTTGGCGTATTCTGTGCCGTGTACTGAAAATCACTTTCTTCTGATCTATACTGCATACATGGTACTAGAGCCCATTGCTGAAGAGTTGTTGTTGTTACGTGGTCTGCAGCTTCTCTGGCTTCAGAAAACGTCCATTTATCGCTAACACGTAATTAATTGCTCTGGATTCTGCAGTTTTAGTGTTCTTTTTCCACTACTTTAATCAGTAATTTCTTGTTAACCTTGAAGTTATTCATATGGTTTGCAGTGTTTTCAAACTGAAATTAGGATGTCGTTTCGCCAATGTCACTGCAGTTATTTTGACATCGAATGGTACTTGCTTCCACGACTTAAATTTCTTTGATTCAGGTTCGCATGGTGAAGCTTCATCTTTTTATCTTAATTTATGATGTGAAGATGCTGATGCACTGGGATACTATGCAATATTTGTACTTTCGACAAAATCTGGATAAGCGTCTGTTTCATCTTCATGGAAAACTTCTTCGACCTCTATAAATTTCTTGGTGCATAGTAAATAATAGCTGGTACAACACGTTGGCCTTTAAACGAGATCTGTGTATCACAAATAGAACAGCTGTAAACTGTTAATACACATGACTGAATATTAACCACAGTACCAGAAACTCTACTTCAAAATAAGACAAGCAAGGTGTTATAAATATGAGAATGTTATCAAATACACAGGAAAAAAAATCCAAGAACAATTGCCATGATGGAGGTTCGAACCTGGATCCTCGGTTTGACTGATCATGCGCTGGACGACTCTACTAGCGTCGGCGCTCGGAAAGTTGACCAGGTTTACGAGTACCAAAGCTACAGCATGAAAACACAAAACGTTTACTACTCGTACGTCATTAACTTTTGACCATATGCGGATCTCCTAACGATCTTTCGATATATAACATTGAAAACGCAATTTGCCTCCATTAATTGTGACCTTGATTTTTTTCAAAGGCTCCTAGTGTCTAGCAAAAGCCGAAACATGTATCTCTTTATATTCAATACAGAACGTCCGTTCGTAATTTGATCCAAATCGGTGACCCACACATATGACCCCCTACATGTAAGTATGGAGGGGGTGCGATGGGGAGTTTTCCTAGTAGGTTAGTATTTCCGCCGCGGTGGAGTGACCGAGCTCTCCAAGGCGCCTAGCTGCGGAGCGCGCCACTTCTCGCTGCCGGACGTTCGAGTCCTCCCTGCATCTTGTCTTTAGCATAAATTAGCTTAAGTAGTTTGTAAACCTAGGGACTGATGACCGGAGTACATAAGTCCCATACATTTACAACATTTTAAATTTTTTTCTTAGTATTTCCTTGTATGTTCCTACGTTTGTACTAAAACCAAACTGATCTTCCAGGAGGGCAGATGGTACAGCTACCACACCACAGATGTGAGATTTTGAGAGAAAAGAAGTGTCAACAGAAACTGTTGCCAACAGCTTATTGGAAGTGAGGGTTAGAGCACACGCACGTCTAGCCCGTGTCTGCTCACGCCACACCATCGACGTGCAGGGCTCGATTGGTGCCGTCAGAGAATCTCTTGGAAAATGGAATGGTGGACCACGGTCTTCAGCGATTGTAGTGGGACACGATAGTTGTACTACATTTTCCTATGTCAGACCTGTTTTCTAGTTATACATAAAAAATGAAAGAAAACGAACCTTTTATTTAGAATGCATACATATTTGATGTTTATGTAAATATAGTTATTTTTTATAATATGATTCTTAAAATGTTTTGTTCCTGTATGTTTCATGTACGATCGAGACGCCGCAATCAACAAGGGCAGCATCGTCGCCGCCGCAGCCAACATTACAGCAGACGGCCACTATTAAATTTTATCCGACAGCTACGAGGCTACGAATGCTGCTGCGCCTTCTTTATTGCTGCGCTTCAATCGTTTCAAAGAAGAAAAGGAAAGAATATTATATTATAGTTAGTCTTGTTTGTGATTCAGTCCAAGCTAGTTGTCCATGTTCACGTTTCTTGCTAAACTGACGCTGTATTAACATGAAGAAGAATAAATATTTGTTAATGTTGAAAGATATCTTGCATTTATGAAGATTTATTTATGACCAAGAATATTTTATAGCAAGAGAAATTTGATTCTTGTGAAGAATCTCGACTTATTTCAGAAACAATTTAATTCTGATTGAATCACTACTGATTAGCTTCGAATGTGACATTATATGAGTATCGAATCAGAATGTGGCCGCGGTGGCCGCGGGGACTGAGGCGCTTCAGTTACGGTCTGCACGGCCACTACGGTCGGGGGTTCGAATCCCCCCCACGTGCATGGATATTTGTGCCGTCCTTAGTATAAGGTAGTTCGTAAGTAGTTTGTAAGTCTAGGGACTGATGACCCCGTAGTTAAGTCCCATAAGCTTAACAAACATCTGAACATCTGAGAATGTGGAACAACAGTGTTTAGAAGGCCGTGGAATGTTAATATTTGCAATACTAGTTAACGACAGCGAACAGAAGTGCCTGTGTTTGATTTTTATGAAATGTTAGCAACGGCCACAGACTGGTTTCCTTGCCCCGCTCGTACAAGAACCTGATTTATTTATTTTTGATGAACTATTTAAAGGAATTACTTCTACAAATTTTAATTTAGATATCTAGAGGTTTTTCTGGTTAGCTTAAGACAGTTGGTGTTGCTAGGGAACTGTAAATAACTAATCAACAACGTCCTAGCAACTGATAAAACTTTTCTAGCGTCAGAATAA
Organism: Locusta migratoria; assembly: GCA_026315105.1. Lineage (NCBI taxonomy): Eukaryota > Metazoa > Arthropoda > Insecta > Orthoptera > Acrididae > Locusta > Locusta migratoria. The sequence continues at coordinate 437,977,761 of CM048748.1, read as the reverse complement.
TTTCATGATTAGAGACTAAAGAAGAAAATGAATAACAATATTAAATATCACAGTTATCCTGTCGCCGTTCCACTACACGGTGACGGCAGTTTCTGCTTGTACGTAACTGATGGTTGTTTCCGCGTGCGTACAAGTGGAGAGCGCAGTCTCTTAGAGTGCATTCCTCCGAGACACGCTTGCGCCATCCCGCGCCTTGTGGTCTGCTGTGCGACAAGCTGCAACTCTCGCTCACCTTTGGTGTTTGTCGAGGGTACCCTAACCAGCGCTCTGTACGCGCAGAATGTTGTAAGACCCGTTCTTTTCCCATACTTGCAACATGTTGGCATGTAGAGATCCAAGGGGATAGCGTTCATCCGCAAACTGAACGTGAAACAGCAAGCCCTGCAAAAACTTCTCTGGTCAACACCTGTCTCCCACTGAGTACATGTGGGATACGATGGGAGGACAACTGACACGTGCTACTCATCAAAGCATAACTGCTGCAGAACTACGAGAACAGGTCGAGCAGGCGTGGAATAACCAAAGGCAGCCACACGTACCCATATAGACATTTCAATGCCGATCGAGACTTGTTACCTCAGTACCCACTGAGCTACTGATCTGTAAATGTAATCAGTTCATGTGCACTGTTTCAAAAATAAATTCTAAGTGAATTTCACAACTGTAAGAGGGTGTGCCACTTTTTAAAATTATTATTTATTTTCTTTGTGACAGTGTATATCGTTGAAGCATATAAGTTACCCAGTCCCTGCGTCCGCTGTAGGGGACATAAAATAAATATGGTGACAATATTCAAATGTTGCGCATACTGCTACGTATCTCAATACATAAACGGAAGACTGTAGCGCATGTTGGAACTGAAAAAGTGGCACTCGTTGTCAATTGTTCACTCTTAGTAGGCTATGTGTACATTCAAATTTCCACAGATGTCTTTATTTAATGAAAAATAAGCCTGTAGTAGTATTAACACAAATAAATCAAAGCATGTTAACATAAACTACATACTTAAATATCACATCCCATACTGACTGTTGTGGTAATAATAATTTCGTGTGGCTCACTGGCGTGGTGCAATTCTTTCAATTGGACGCCACTTCAGCGACTTACGTGTCCCTAGCCTACCCCAGTTATCCAACCGGGGAAAGGGGACCTACAGCTAAACGTGGAATCCGAACCACGTGTCGTTTCTGAGGACTGCTCACATCGTTGAGAGGTGAAGGATGGGTTAAAGTACAGACTAAAAAAAATCAGGGATCCGACAGTTTTTTATTTATTTATTTTATTTTATTTTTTTCTGTTTGGATTGCTTTACTTTTATTTTTTTATTTATTACTTTTTTTTATGGAGTGACGCTCACGCCCCATTCTACTCAGATGGCCGTTGCTGCAGTATACCGACAGTTTCAGGGTTTGTCTTCTCGTATGTCTGCTGTCGCAGGAAGTTCCGTGTTCTCTCAATTAGTTGAGTTTCTGCCTTTGGTTGCCCGAGATGCATAGTCTGTAGTGTACGTCTGTGAACCCTGACGCCATCAGTTACCATAATCGTGCATCGCCATTGATTTCTTCAGAACACTAAACGTATGACAAGACTCACATTCTAAAAGAAAAAAAAAAAAAAAAACCTGGAGAAAATTCCGCACTACATCTCATGTGCAGGTCCCATTTGCGGACTATTTTCGTTTATTCTGGTCGTATTCATTTGATCGTTTGTTACGGTTCGTTACGGCGGTCGTCCCCTGTCCGGCACTCCCCAGCTGCGAGGGGGGTCGGTGAAGACACTACGTAGGTGATTGGCGAAGATATGTCGGTATGGAGGTGTGGTCTCCAGTCTGTGATGATGCTCTTGGAGGATTGGAGGAATTGCCAGTAATTAAGTACCGACTTCTCACCTTCTTGGAAAGGGTAGTAAATGGACATACCTTTGATCCTTGTGAGAGCATGTGTTTTCGCGGCCGGGAAATATGTGTCCTCCGGACATAGGAGGATCCTGGGGACAATCGCGTTAAGCGGGACGCGAAGGTAACAGGCAATAATCTTCTGTACTAGCGTCCACACTTCGACAACAGATTCACATATTAAACGACCACTGTGTGGCCGGTTCTGTACTTTCCATCACATTTCGAGGAACTGCCCTAAGCAACAATAGGTAAATGTTCCTTGCCTTTGGGGCTCGAATGCTGGGGAGCAGAGTATGTAAGTAGCTATATTCGAGTATGAAAGTCGCAATGTGGCCAAGAGGGGGCGCGACGTGTCCAATCGCAACCGGTGACAGGATCGACGTAGGCATCAGGTCATCTATAAGAACGCCCGTTAGTGTGGTATGTCGACGTGTCCTCAGTTTCACCAACGTGGACTGGAATAGCGCCAAGGGCCGCGCTTTGACATTTTTAAGTCCGAGTCCGCCGTCACGCCGTTGAAGGGCAAGAGGGTCATAGCGTACTTTGAAAATGTATCCAGCAGTGATGTTATATCCACTGCCGGCAGTGGGAGCACCTGAGCCATGTGTATGATCTTGGTCGCCACATAGACGTTAAGGTATTCAACACGTTGTAGTAGGTCCATACGTCGGAGTAGGTTTTGGCGTACCTCTGTGCGTACGACTTGCAGTAATCGTCTGTAGTTCATTGCTGTTGTGCGGCGCATGTCCCGTGTAAACGTGATTCCTAAGTACCTGAGGTCATCTGCCCTTGGAAACGGAGCTACACAATCTTCTGGTAAGCCTCTTCCAATGAACATTGCAGCCGATTTGTTGACATTCATGACGCTTTTCGCCACCAAACCATATTGTTGGATCAAATCAATCACTAAGCGGATCTCATCACCAGATTGTGCCAAAAGGAGATCATCCGCATATGCCCTGCAGTGAAAGGTGTGACCCCTTAGGGTAATTCCTGAGAGTTTGCTTTTCAGTCATCCTATGTATGAGTGGTTCCAGAGCAATCGCGTAAAGGATCATGGAGAGTGGGCATCCTTGTCGAACCGAACGCCGAATTGGCAAAGGATCTGTTACACGGCCATTCACCAGTACACAAGATGTAGCGTCGCTTAGGAGGCGCAGTCTGATGTTCTTATAATCATTTGGAAAGCCCATTCGATCCAACACTGCCATGAGAAAATTGTGGTGTACCCTGTCGAATGCGTGATCGAAATCAATGGCGATCAACGCTGCCGCGAGATGACAGGCTGCGACGATTCCTATCACATCTCTACATTCACTAGTGGCTGTTTGCATGGTGGTCTCACCTCCTCGTGTAGTTTGTTCTATGGAAAGGACTACTGGTAGAACATTCTTGATACGTGCCGCTAGTAGTCGGGCGAAAATTTTATAGCCCGAATTTAACAACGTTATTGGACAGTAGTCTTCAATCCTCTGTCCTCTTGAAGGCTTGTGTATGGGGATAAGAAATCCTTCGACGAAAGCTGATAGCATATGAAAGCCAGGAGACATCAGTTCTCGGTACATATCGATCCAACGGGGCATCATCAGCTTACGGAAAATTCGATAAAATTCGATCGGCAGTCCATCTGGCCCAGGTGCTTTGTTCAGCGCAGCTTTATCGATTGCATACTCGATGTCATCCCGCGAAACCTCCTCTAAAAATGAAGCCACAGACATGGCGTCGAGGGTGTGTGAGAGACGTCGTTTTCGTCTCCCTCCTCACTGTTGTCTACCTGGTAGAATCGTCGAATCGGCCACAATGGCCGCTTGGGTCGTTTCGTTTCGGCCGTCTGGCAAGGAAAGTTTCGTGATGAGATGCCGTATGCGTTGACGGTTTTCAAGCACAATATGATGCATTATAGGTGGTTCTCCACTCGCTCTTTCTCGATGCCGTGATCTCACAACTACCCCTTCTAACCTTCTCCGCGTCAACCACAATATTTTCGCTTTAATGTGGCGATTTTCCATCCGTCTTTCCAGGGACGGGGGTTGGGTGGTAATTTCCCGAAGCATCTTATAGTAAAAGTGCAAAGTGTGACGGGTCCTTTCTGCAGCGTCTTTCCCATACTGTGTTAGCACCCGACGGCACGTAGGTTTTGCACACTCCATCCACCATTCCAGAGTTGGCCGGTATCTTGGAAGCCGACGCTCGCCGTTCGCCCATGCCGCGGCAATCAGTTCCCGACATTCCGGGTCTTGGAGGTGTGCCACATTCAACTTCCAGAGCCCTCGGCTTTGCCATACTTTCTGTCTCGAAAGGGTGACCGTGCATATGAAAGCGATGCGGTCTGAGGAGGCAAGCGGCCAACGTTCGGCGTCTATCACTCGTGGACCAAGATCTCGTGAGATGTAGATACGGTAAAGATGGCTGGCCGAGTGACTAGTGAAATAGATGTGGTCTGGGTGGTCCCTGTGTATCTGCTCCCAAGTATCGACGAGAAGCAAGTCCCTGACAATTATCCGAAGTTCAGGATACGTCGAGAAATGTGGGACCTGTTCCTTCTTACGTAAAACACAATTGAAGTCACCCCCAAAGATGCTGTGATCGTAACGACCAAGAAAGAGGGGTGTGATTTTCTCGGCGTAGAATTGTGGCCTCTCGCGACGTTTGTCGGTTCCTGAGGGAGCATAGATGTTTATTATACGTGTTGACCGCCACGCACTGACCGCCACCCCTCAGCCCGAAGGGAGGTATGTCACTTCTTCAACAGTGATGCCGTCACGAACTGCTGCACCACTGCCAGTCGGTTCACCAAGAGTCTTGTACGTCCTATAACCATAAATTTCTGGCAGAGTCGCTATGGAGACTTCTTGTAACAAAGCAAAGTCAACGCCGGACGCCCGGAGCATCTCTCGCAGCAACTGATACTTCACTACTGTTCTTATCGTGTTAAGGTTAATCTCTGAAATCCGATATGCTTGCTGGTGTGCTGCAGTTGCTAGGTTATTCATGAGAAGGAAAATATCTGTTGAGCGTCATGCAGAATCGACATTGCCACCAACCTCCCTCACTTCTACCGGACCGTTTCCTAGTGTGCCGTGGAGCGCGGAGGAGGGTCTCCGTCCATTGCGTCCTCTCCTGCACCGGTGGAGCCGCGTCCATCCCTTGTCTCGTCGTTCAGGCGTTCTAATGCGGGTATCTGTGAAACAAGTTGATCCGTATCTTGTATCACCTTGTCAGCGGCGGTCGCCACCGAGGTAGTGTCGTCATTGTGAGCCGAGTCCTCATCCTCCTGCGTCTCGTCCTACAGCTTTTCTACGGAAGACTTACGCCTTCGTTTGCGTCGTTTCGGATGTGTCCTTCCGCATCCGACGACAGCAGCGAGTCGCGACGCTCCGGCACAAAGGCCGAAGTCGGCACAATCAGTGACTCTATCGCCATGCTGGTGTCACGGGGTGGTTCCTCCGTCATTGAGGGAAGTGCCGTCGGCAGTGATTCCTCAGTACTTGGAGTAGGCGTTACCGCATCGCTCTGCGTCGGAGGGTCGTGCATTGCAGTGTTCGAAGCTGGCAGATAAGTCGACAAATTTGTGAGGGCGGCAGCGTAAGTCACGGGATGTATCGTGGGCTGCGACTGAGGCACTATGTCCGTCGAAGGCAGTTGCGAGATCCGACGTTGCATGCATTCGGATCAGAGGTGTCCCTCTTTTCCACATCCCGAGCAGGTCTTTGGTTGTCCATCATATATGACTATAGCGCGACAGCCGCCGATAGATATATATGAGGGAACATGGCGATCGGAGTTCGATACGGACCTGCCGCACGCCGTTCAAGACAGGGTATGTTTGGAACTGCATCCACTTCTCAGCAACGTGACTCTGCACCGTGCCGTAAGGGCGGAGCGGCGCCACGACCTCTTCTGCTGGATGTTCGAAGGGGAGTTCGAAGATCCTGATGGTACAAAGTCCCAATCCAGCGTGGTCGACTGTCACAGTACCCACATTGCCAGCATAGTGACAGAAACGAAGCTCTCGTTTTGTCTCCCGAAGTATCCTTTCACATGTTGCTTCATTGATGATCTTTACATAAGCCACACTGCTCACTATTGACAGGTGTATGCCGAGAACGTCGGCCGTCGGAATTTTCACTTCATCTCGAATAAATCGTTCTAGTTCGAGTGCCTTCGGTCTTGCAAATTCGTTTCGGAACGTGAATTTGAGCGACGATTTGCGGTACTGGTTCGCCATGCTGATCTATGTAAATATGGCGGCACGCGTGGAAACGGCCGAATACGGCGTAAACAAACCCGAGCGCTGGCTCCGCGGCAGCGAACACAACAGCGTGTCATCGCCGCGTCGCAGCGGAAAGCAGACTGTTAGTTTTGAACCCGCGACGCTTCGGTTTCCAGTTGAGCACTTTACCCCAAGTGCCACCGGGCTCGACACTGTTGTGGTACCCACAGAGGACATCAGTTTTTGGAGAATATAGATGACAGGGATTTTTAAACAGTTTTGAGGCGTTATTGGAACATTATTCACCATAAAAATGGAACAAAATGCAAGAAATATTGAAAAAAATATATTTCCAGGACTGAGGAGGATAAGCAACCCAACATCGACGAAAACATTTGTGGTTGATTGAAATGGGCGGACTGTAAATGTTACATTACTTTACTTTATCGTGTCCGGACTATTTAAAGGATATCGGCCCAGTACTGGGCTACGTATATTCCATTAGTATTCGCGAGCCACAAATCTTCGAGGGTGCACCGGTGTGGACATTTTTCACATGTAAGAAGGTGTTCCATATTTTGACTTTCTCCACAGTCGCAGTTTACATCATTTTGGTCGATTATACCCCACTTAAGCATATTTACTTTTACTGGGGCGACCCCGGTTCTGAGCCTATTCAAGGTTTTCCAGGTTTTAAAATTTAGGTTTTGGCCTGTCCACTGAACCTGGGGGAGAGGGAAATTTTCAGGCGGTTCGTCCTGGACGGTTACAAGGAAACTTCTCCTAGACTTCAGTCGTGTCTCTGGTGGTCGTGCTCTGTAGAGCACATGCCGCTCATCTGCGAGTTGTTTTATTATCTCTTCGTGTTCTATAGCGTTTCTGCGAGCTCTTGGATCTGCAAAACCAGCTGCCTTGTACAAGAGTCTGACCGGCGTTCGTTTCATGCACCCTGCCACTATCCTGCAGGTCTCATTGAGGGCCACATCTACTTGTTTCGTGTGAGCGCATCTATTCCATACAGGGCACGCGTACTCAGCCGTTGAGAAACAGAGCGCCTGTGCCGTTGTTCGTAGCACACCAGGACTTGCACCCCATTTGCTACCCGTTAGCTTTCTAAGTATATTATTTCTCGTCGTTATTTTCTGTCTCGTTTTGATGCAGTGCTGTTTATAAGGTAGAGACCGATCCAGAATCACGCCAAGATATTTAGGGTGGTCTGTGTGTTCTAAGGTGTTCCCGTTCCACGTAATTTGGAGTTTCCGTTTGGCTTCTTTCGTGTGAAGGTGGAAAGCACAAACTTGAGTTTTGGAAGGGTTGGGTCTTAAGGAATTTTGATTATAGTACGTAATCATTAATTTTAAGGCATTTTCAAGTTTTTCCTCTACTTCTTCAAATCTTTTTCCTTGAACGCATATTGCAAGCTCATCGGCGTAGATGAACTGCTTAGTGTGGGCCGGTGTAGGTTGGTCATTTGTGTATATGTTGAAGAGCATTGGAGCTAAGACGCTTCCCTGAGGGAGGCCGTTCTTTTGGTCCCTCCATCTACTCATTTTTCCCTCCAACAATACTAAGAACCTTCTGTTCTGTAACAATGAATGTACGACCCTAACTAGATGGTAATCACCGAGTGTCTCATAGATTTTATGGAGTAATATATTGTGCCTGACGGTATCGTAGGCTGCTGTCAGATCTACGAAGGCTGCCCCTGTTATGAGCTTCCCTTCATACCCTTCTTCAATATGTTCTGTCAGTGCAAGGACTTGGCCGGTACAGGACTTGCCAGGTCTAAATCCTCCTTGTTGTGGAATGAGGTGTTTGTCAACATATTTTCCTATTCTGGACAGTTTAAAAAAATGACAGAGCTAGGAGATGGGTCGGTAGCTACTAGGATTCTCTGGGTCCTTCCCTGGTTTAAGTAACGCTATTACTTTAGATTTTCTCCAGGGTTTTGGGATTTTGCAAGTTTTGCAGCACGTATTGAACAATTGTAAAATCCAACTCTTGGCCCTTTGCCCTAAATTCTTGATTAGTTCAGTGCATATGTCATCCACACCAGCAGCTTTCCCGTTTTTTAACATGTTCATGCCATCTTGAAGTTCTTTCATAGTGAAAGGTGTCCCCAAGTGGTTGGTCTCCCGATTGATATTTCTGGTAATTTTAGGGTACTTTTGTTGTTTCTTGATTTTCCCGTTCAACAGTATTTGGGTAGCTACTTGGTTTGCTGTGACCTTGCATGGTAATATTTGTTCCTTAGGGTCGCCGCTCAGTTTCTTAATCAAGTTCCACGCTATTTTGCTACTGTGTGTCATGTCCAATGTTTCGGTCCATTTCTCCTTTCTTCCTTGGCTTAATTTTTGGAGTAGGGCTGTTCCACAGTCAACTTTTTCTTCGCTAAAGGATCAGCAGTATAGAGTGTATCGTATTTTTTCAGAAGTTCTTTGGATTCACTGGACATTCCAGCGACATACTGTTGTCTGCACCCCCTGGGAATAACTTTCCTAGACGTATTCTTTATTATTTCAGTAAATTGTTCGTAATTTTCTGGTCTTGGTTCAACATGTTGTATCTCAGAATCTATCATAGATGCATAGCTTTCCCAGTTTACCTTCTTAAAGTTAAATCTCCTCCTGAATGGGATGGTCGGTGGTCTGACTGCTGGATAGATGTTAATACCAACTGGTCTATGCTGTGTCTTTGGTATGGGGCCATATACCACTTTAGTACACCGGTCCTCAAGATCGATATTTGAAAAACATATATCCGGGTTGTATCCCTTTTTCCAGACATTACTTTGGAAGGATGATGGGAGTTTTGGGTCATGAATTAGTGCAAGACCACTCGTTTGTGCCCAGGTCTCTACGGCATCACCATTTGCATCCGATTCTGCATAACCCCATAGTATGCTGTGACTGTTGAAATATCCCAAAATGAGCTGGTTGGGTTGTGACTGGAAGTTAGGTGGAGGCAAAAAGGTAAAGGGTTGGTTTTGGGATTATATACGGAGGTAATGGTGCATTTTCCAATTTATATGGTAATAATTTCTATACCATTTAGGTTAGTTGTTCCCACAGAGGAGACCACAGTTTGAGTTTTCACGAACACAGCGCTCCCATGCTTGTTGTGTGGTATTTCTGCCGTTAATTTCATATCTGAAATGTTCGGTCTTCTGGAAGTTAGGTCTCTATAGGTCTCTCCAATGCACAATACATCGCACTTCCAGGTCTTACAGAATTTTGATAAGATTTCTTCTTTAGCTGTGGTGATACCCTCGATGTTTATGCTCGCTACTGTCAGTGTTGGTTCTGAGAAGAACCATTGTGGCTTTATGTTACTGCGCGTCATCTTTAGTCCGGTATTGGAAGGATTGGCCGTCTACTAGTAGACGTTACCAGGGGACGCCGCCGATAGTATTTGCTAACTGCAATTACTGCGGTGCTATCGGCCTCGTAGAGGCTCCTTCCTTGTCCCTCTTTAAATGTTAAGGTCGTTAAAGTCGATCCTGCACAGAGTCCTACATTCCGACTTTCTCGGAAACTCTAGCGTATCGAAACAGTAACAGTTAAATACTGTTGGTGATTATGTTTCAAAACGTTCAAGTGTTTATAAATCTATGGGACTTAATTTCTTTGGCTATTAGTCTCCAGGCTAACAAATAACTTAAACGTAAACTAACGCAAGAATAACACACACACCCATTCCCCGACGATTATGTGTCCCATAATGTCATACAATGTAGACTCCATTTTATAATTTAAATCAATTAGTACAGTTATTTCGCTGTCATTCATGCAAATTCATTCGTAGATTCACGGGGATGACAAATATTTTCACACATTTTAACACCACACACAGAACCACGTATTTCCCAGATTATTACTAATTATTTGAGTTCAAAGCAAATTCAGCAGCAAATTACAAATGATCTGGTGCAATGCAAGCGATTTTCATTTCTTTCTCCATACTTTGCAAAGTCTGTGCGGTCTCATTTTTGCTGCGTGGGAATGGCTGCGCGGGCTGAGGCTCCACGCCACGGATTGTACAGCTGCTCCCGTCGGAGCTTCGAATCCTTTTTCGTGCCTGGGTGTCTATGTTATTCTTAGCATAACTTAAATGAAAGGTATATTTATGGTGGGTGGGTTGGAAATACAAGGTAAGGTAGGGGGGGAGGACGGTATGTAAATTGTTTGTTCACTTCATATTAAAGGATAGGCGTGGCTGACTCACCATCGAACATTTAATTAATTTATCCTCTAGTTTACAAGTAATAAAGCCCATCCAAAATTGTGTAAAGTGTGGTGTCGCACAAGTACAAAGTGCGCGCCACGTACTTTCGCCGCGCGCCGCCATGCACGCACGGCGCGGCGTTCTTACGACGTCAGCCACGAGCGCCCTCTGCGACAACTACGCTCGTGGCCACCACTAAACGACATCGTTCACTTGGGACTGAGATAGCAACCAGTTAAGACGTTCGGAATCAGATAGGCACCAGTGAAGACTTGGCTCTCGTACAGGCACTAGGCAGACCTCTAGCTCAACTATGTATCAGCATTCTGCCGTACTGAACAATATAAAAGTTAAGTAATGTATAAATTCTGTGCAATATATATCTCGTTCTAATTTACTCTAGTGTTTCTAGTTTCTGGCTGCTCCCCTCCGTACCTGCACCAGCGTGCTATCTTTATTCCTGTGTCGGTCTCATTCCACTCGGCCACCGACACCTACGACGGAAACGAGACACAAAAGCGGCGACGAGGCTGGGACACAAAATAAAGGGGGGAGGGTCGGTTAACTAATTTGAATGATTCGAGTAAAGAAATTTGTTGTGACTCGTTTTATTCTTTTATTCTCTGAAGTAAAATGAACGTCAGAGTTGAAAGCAAGACACACATTCAATCGAGCACAGAACACATTATTCGAATTTACAAAACAATATAAACACTACTTCAGCAAGTGAATGGCAAGATTGTAATTCATTCTAAACACTTGTGACAACCCACATTTAATTGGAAACCGTGGCGTAATCGAAAGGAATATTGTGATACCAGATTTCAGTGAATGTAACTAACTTTTTCAACAGTCCTAAACTTGAATACCCCTTGAAACACTAGCAACTGCACGCGATACTGTACCGAAACTGTGCTGGCTGGCGATGTCGAAAACACGACGGGTGGACGGCGGCTTTGTGCGTCGATAGCCGCAAGTCGCGGGCCCGGAGATAATTCAGCTTCGTTTTCCAGGAGAGATATTTAACTAATATCAGCCAACTACGACCCCGGCGCATCTCAGTGCCTACGATCTCACTCGTTCGACTGTGTCGTACCAATACAGACAATTCACATATGAAACACCAAAGTACTACAGGCAGAGATGACACCAGAACTGTGACAATTGCAATTAACGCGTCGGTGCGTCTAATATCAGGCAGGCTGACCTTGCTCTCGGCATGCCAAAACTCAGCGCTATTAGCACAAGTTTTGGAGCAAATCACGGCTATGTTCGGGAATCGTACAGCCCCCCCCCCCTTATTATAAAACAGCATCCAATGGCCAGCTCTCACGCGTTTCCACCGGTCGGGCCTCGCCCTTCCGTCCAGCGTTCTCACGGTAACGGCGGATGGCCTTCAGGCACCTTCGAAATCACGGCCAGCAAGTTGTTCCCAGCAAACGGCCAAACTCCCTCGCTAGTTTATAACTGCGGACCACCAGCTTGGCACCAGAGACGAACAATATCCTAGCGGTTGCCACCCCGGCTTCGCCAACTAGGCGCCAGACGTCTCAGCTCTCCCTTCTCAATGCACTGTACACCGCCTCTGGGGACAATGTATTGCTCCAGACGCTCCCGCCTAAACGACGCCAGCGTCGGTGGTGCCAGTCAGATACTTGGAAGGTTCAGGCCTCAATCCTACCTGCTGTGGCTTTAGGCCGTAAGGCGTCTTCCGGAAACCGCTGACCCTCCGAACAACAGAGCCACCCTCGTGCTCGCCACCGGTCGCCGTTAGCTCTGAATGCGTGTTTTTCTCCCCTGCTGCAGGCCTTGCACAACCAAGTAACAGAATATTTCTCTTTCGCCACAAGTTTTTAAATCGATAACCTACGAATAATCAACTAAAATTAACAAGGTAGCGTTGTCAATTTACTTTTGGAAAACAACGAGGCAGTACTGAGATCTCTCAGTTTCAGTTGATAATATGAAACATATTTTCCCCAGTTCGCTGCTATAATATTGAATTATTTAATATTATAACTATTTCAACTATAATGCCATTTTCAAGTTGTTTCCTGAATCGTGTGTTTTCCATCCAGTAACATTATTTGTTGCGTCTCGCCAATACATTGTGACAGTTAGGTTGGTCAAAGATATTGTATGGTTATAGCATGCTATTGTGACATTTATGTTGGTCAACAATATCGTATGATCTCTGTCACAATAGCATCATATTACACTACAAACGAACTGCAGAAGACCTTAGGGCGTGACAGAACAATTAACGACATTGTATGGAAATCACAATTGAGAAAATACATGTAGATGGTATTGTAGACAAAATGGTATAGCATAAAATAATGAAATGGTGTAAAAGAGAACTGGTGAAAAAAATATGTAATATTTTCTAGTTAAGAGACGTTTACAGCGCTGTAGAACCCAAACATTACAAACTTTAAGTATTTTGAAAGTCTATTGACCTATGACCTCAACACTTTGTACCCTTAGATTTAAAAGCATTAGACCATTTGATACGAATCATACTTCCATATTCCTTAGTTAGCAGTTATGGTTGTTGTACTAGTGTCGCCTTCTTATTGTTACGCACGCAGTCGGAGTCAAATGTTCAAATGTTTGTAAACCTATTGGACCAAACTGCTATGGTATCAGTCCCTAGACTAACAAACTACTTGAACTAACCTAATGACAACGTACACATGCCCAATGGAGGACTCGAAACTCCGACGGAGAGTCCCAGACTATTTTTTTCCTAGCGCCGGCGGATATTGCATGGCGCTATAACTAAATCTTTCTGGTTAATGTGTTCGAAGGCATTATTGCTTAACAAATGCTCCGTTTATAGCTCCATCTGGATGCTCATCGTTACACATTCTTCTCTCTATAGTTATTTATACGATAAAAATATTCTAGACCAACAGTTATCATAAGCGAAACGCTGAAAGTGTCTTTTAAATGATATACTAGAAAAAAGGTACCCCCAAAAGAATACGATGAACCTATAATTCGAAGAAATTTACCGTTGGTAACTACGTACACGATGCTAAAAAGACACCGAATTCGCGGAATTCAAGTTGATTTAATGAGAAAGAACAGCAAGCGCAAAATAGTACTAGAAATTCATAACTGGGAAACTGTCTACGTTAAAGGAACAGGAGATCAACTGAAGATTACGCATCCTATTACTAACAAGTCAGTGTACTAAATTGTAGGTGCATATTTCAAGGCGTTTAAACGTTAATTTGCTGCTGACTTCAATGAAATTTTAATTACCAAATATTTTCTCGATTCCAGTCTTCCTTTCCAATCACAATGACAAACGAGCTATAAGGAAAATTTTTAAAGTACGAAAATATCCACAAATAAGTTGCACTTTTCACGTGTAATCGATCTTACTGATATTGTTGCTTTCATAGCGGTGGGAGATATGGAGAGTCATTTGATCAATTTATCTCTGCAGAATAAACACACGTTATAATCTTTCTCTTTGACTACCTGAGGTCTAAATGAATGGGACGGAGCTTCAAACGCAGCTACATGTTGCAACTAGCGAAGTGAAGATATTTGTAGGGAGTTGCTGGCTCTTGGTCACTTGGTATTCTTGTAGATGTGTAACATTTAGATTCTCAAGCTATGTGCTTGAAGATGAAGAAATCAGTCTAGGAAGCCGACTTCCGTAATAGGAAACCTATAAATCAGGTGGTAAGTCATGGAAATGATAATAAGAGAGCAAATAAAAATCGTCATTCAAGCAAACTCTTGCTTCAAAGTTTACATTTGAACAATCCATACATTAAACCACAGTTACATATCTCACGGTGTCTGCTAGAAATGAAAGCTTAGAAACTTCAAAATATATAAAGGAAAGTGTCCGTTTAATTTGTATTCTTTTGGGCCCGCTGCGTCATATATGTTATTTAGAGGATTTTCTTAAAAACTGTTTAGACCAAGGACGCAAGTTATTAAATTATGTACAAATTACAGCCGGCCACGAGCAGTTATTTCGACAGGCCTGTTTCGGAGTGATTGTAATCGACAGGATAACTGCAGGTTAATTGGTTGGGCTTCTTTTCCTTGTAATATCGATTTCTCAGACTGCTTACCTTTTTATTTATTGCTATATTTACAGATCTTAAGAACTGCGGTTTTTCAGCTCTTTATGATGTTATCCTTTTATCAAAAATTTATTTCGTATGTAGTCGTTATATTGCTGTTCATTAGTCTCGCTAAAACTCGAGAACAGCTGAACCGATTTGGCTAATTTTAGTCTTGAAATATTTGTGTAAGGACAGGGAAGGTTTAGACGATGATAAAATATGAAGAAAGTGATCCGGAAAAGTAGAAAATCGGGAAAACTGAAACAGCTTTTTCCAGTGTGCTATCAATACCGTTCGTCCAATGTCGATAAAATTTTGTATATTTCATATTGAAAGCAAGAAGAAGGATCGCATCAAATAAAAATTTGGACACGTTACCCGAAAAGTAGGAAAATTTAAGAAAAACTGCTGTATTAAGCTAAACTGCACTGATTCCAACCAAATTTGGTACACACATTCCTTACCGTGAGGCAACAATTGCTGTAAGGGTAAGAACCACATACAACACATGGTTCAAGATGTATGACGTCATAAACAATAGGAGATGCAAGAAACTGCTATATGGTGTGATGAAACTTTATTCACACACTTAGCTACTTACAACACTCATTAAACATAATTTCAAATCTTCATTACACTTTATCTCGCTGTGAACCACAGGAAAACGATGAGAGGAAAAAAGATTCTCACTTACAACTTTTCCGCAGTTCATGGACTACTGCATTGGATACGACGTTACAATTGATAATTTCTACAGTATACACACATATTTACCTTCGAAAAGGGACATGTTATTAAAATTTAAAAAAAAAGGAGATGGACAGAGATAGAAGAGATATGAGAAGTAGTAACTCAAAGCTTGAATAAATAAATAAATACGCGGCAACGTCGGGTTTTGAGCTAGTTTGAATATTAAATTACTTTTCCCCGTCTACTAATGTCACTAAATGTTAGCCTAACCAGAGGTACGTGTCGTGAAGGCTGAGTATTTTTCCGAATCCCAAGTTAATTACTATTGTAGCTTCGCAGTATGGGGACAGCAACAAAGACTGTTCCAACCGTCATTCTGAACGACAGGGCGCGGCTTCCGCGCGGCAGAGGACACCACTTGGCCGACCTCACTTGGGCCACTTCACGCCTCTGAACGACAGAAACA
This sequence comes from Locusta migratoria, assembly GCA_026315105.1. Taxonomy (NCBI): domain Eukaryota; kingdom Metazoa; phylum Arthropoda; class Insecta; order Orthoptera; family Acrididae; genus Locusta; species Locusta migratoria. The sequence continues at coordinate 437,962,177 of CM048748.1, read as the reverse complement.
TAAAGGTCATTTCACACCAACGTAGCGTATCCCGAGCTACGTCGCAGACGTATCTTGCAATGTAATCAAATGAGGCATTTCAGAGCGACGTAGCTGGCGTCGCGTCCAGCCGGCATACATACAGGAATACGCATGTCTCCAGCAGTGATCTCAATGATTAACACTGTATACACAACTGTAGTGCTTTGAATCTGTGAAAATCGTGACACACTATTTTTGTTAGGTTGGCAACTCCGTACGTATAGGTCGTGTTGTTCTTTTGTATTCTGCGTCATTTGAAAATAAGATGTGAATGATTAATTACTTTAATAAATACATTATACTAAAGTTCGAGTCGTTTATGCTTGAAGAGAACTCAAAGGAAATGAAGTAGAGTTTAAATCCATAGATGAACTATATTTTTAGCCAGTTGCTATCACACTGAATTGAATGAATAAATGACACTGTTGTAGACGCTACTTCTCGTGTTCATTTCTCTATTTGCCTCCTGTTTATAATGCTTTCCGTTTGTGCCCACCGACTGGAAATTACTGCATGAAAATTAACGCTTTTATCAGAGACCTTGAATTGATCGTTTTTACACCTTCATTTATCTTTCTACAGTAAAACAATTTATCCATTTAACGCAATATGGTAGAAACAATACTTCTGAATAAAAATATAACTGACGTACACGTTTTAAAAAACCCATGCCGTGTTCTGCTGTTTCGTTTCATGAGTATACCGTTTGTTCGATGTCTCAACTATTTTGTGAATAGTATTAAAATTTTCATAGGTAGCTGCCGTTGTATTTGAGTTACTTTGTTCGGAAAGCAACTAGAACAAAAGATTACGGACGTCATAACGTTAAATTCGGTGTATGCAAATACTACTAACAGCTAGATACAGACAGATATAAGTTCACCAATGTGGCGTCCAGCGTCACGCTTTCGTAATACACAGTACTGACTTCAGATTATCTTTGATCTCACTGGTCTCCAGCTATGCCTGCACACGTAGCGTAACTGCGTATCTCGGCTCGCGCATGTGCACTACATTGTCTCACACTCCGCCTACTCTGTGGCGAACAGCTGTATTACTGCGTATTTGTGTGTTTATTGTGCGAAATGTCTGCTTTAATTGACCAAGTGCGAAAATATCCAGTGCTGTGGGACTATTCTAAAATAGACTGCGTTTCTACTTGAAATTACGGGCAAGGAATTGTTACCCCAAACAAATACTTAGCCGTTCTCCAGAAGGTATTTTCTGTAATTTGTATCGTGTTTTTTAATGTAACTGCTGATGAGGGATAAAATTTCATTGGGCAGTTCTTCATTAGGCCTGAAATAAGCTTTAAAGTTTTCATCGTCATGCTGTAAATCTTGCATTAGGTGCTGGTATTCGCCATACGCTCTTCTTCTAACATTTATCGGATGTTCGCAATTCTATTTATTTGACACTAAATTCAATAACAACAGATCATCATCAGTATCGCTACTTAAACTACAGCCTATCTACGGCACACTAAAGTAGATATCTGGGTCACATCAAGGCACATTGAACGCCATTTCCAGTACCATTCACATACACTATTAAAGTTAGCATACCATCTCCATAACTGAGCAATTACGAAGATGGGATAGAAAACGTAGCTTTCAGTTTAAAGGGTACATATCTCTAAAATGTTCAAATGTTTGTTAAGCTTATGGGACTTAACTACGGGGTCATCAGTCCCTAAACTTACAAACTACTTATGAACTACTTACAACTAAGGACGGCACAAATATCCATGCCCGAGGGGGGATTCGAACCCCCGACCGTAGTGGCCGAGCGGACCGTGACTGGAGCGCCTCAGTCACCTCGGCCACCGCGGCCGGCTACATATCTCTAGTCAGGATTCGTGCTATGTAATACGACGTCTTCCGAAGACGTAGCTCGAGATACGCTACGCTGATGTGAAATGACCTTAACAGGCGTGACGTCAGACCGCATACGTAAGAACCATTGTGAATAGTTCCTCTGCAGAGATAGCTACCACTTCCGGCGGAATACTACGGTTCTACGTACGACGTAACAAAACCAACGCGAAAAGCCTACTCGCCCTCTGTTGCTTGCTAGTCTTGGAAGGTATCGGTCAACTAACTACTCTTATGAAGAGATGTGTCGTTTGCGAACGGTTCCAAAGTATCTGCTCACAAAAGTGAACTGAATGTCCCAGAAACTACATTTGAGAAACAGCAGTTCGTCTTTCACGCAGATGCTATCAATTGGCCCCATCCGGCGATCCCCGTCCGGAGTGCCCGAATGGTAGCGGCAGCTTCCAGTTCCAGGACCTGTCACGTGGCCAGTTTCATTCCAGTTCCAGCCAGGCTGCACGGCCGGTCGCGTTCCTCCCAACTTCTTTCAGTTTCAGTACACTGCTGGGAATCGAGTTGACGTCCGTTTTGTTCACTGCGCTGGCTTGATCTCATTGTGTTTCAGAGTCTTTTTGAACTTCGCTTTTTATGTTTAGCGTCAGTCACCATTAATTTGATTTTACAGGTATTTTATTACTTTTTAACTTATTGCCCATAAAGATTGAATTATGTGTAATACATACGTTTTACAGGCAGCATATAGATAAATCTGATTATTTCTTCGTAATTTTCATCAATGCGAGGACACAAAAATTCTCGCGACTATTTTTTATCATTGTTCGTACATATTTAGGCTTCTTTTGCTTCATTTAATATTTAGTTTCGAACCTAACTTTTAATTATTTCCGCGAATAAATGGATTTTTCCCCTCCTCCTTAGCCCATGTGGTACTTACTTCTTATCTCTTTTGAGTGAAAAAATGAAAACAATATCGATGTGCTGACTATGAAATACAATTTAGATTTTCAAAGGAAGTGGAGAGATTGACAGATCAGCTGTTCCTGAACATGTTTTTCAACCAGCGGATCACCTTTTATCAATTTGATAAGACTCAGGTTTTAGCAACCACAAATGGATACCACGAAAGACTGTACAGAGAGGCTATAGAAATTCTAAAACGCCGTAATAATTTCAATAAGATGTAACTAAATGAAATCTGGATTCCGGTAGTAGAAGAAATATAACTGTTTTCCAACATGGGACAATATTAACGGACGACGGCAATCGGCAACGACGAATTGCGCGCGCATATCAAAAACATCTGACGTCACACCTCTGCGCGCGAGCCCTCGTAAACGGAGTTTGGCTTCAATCAGTAGAGAGCGAGGGTGTGCATCGGACATTCAAAAGTGCCACGATCCCTCTTGAAAATGTACTCCGCAGTCAATAATAAATCCATAAGACCACGGCATAATAGCCCGGAGATTTTTTTGTTATATTGACCTTTTGCAATTTACAAAAGGAGTAGACTGCTGTAATGTTACTTTTTTTTTTTTTTTTATTATCACTGGTGTTGTCAAAAGATCAAGGTTGAAAACCGGAATTGAAATTTAAATAACCGCAAGATCAGCAATGAATATTAATTTTTGAAATGGTTATCAGTTCTCAGTAGCAATGTAAGTTAAAAATTACGACAACACCAGAAAGCACCATTACATAAGAAAATAGTGGAATAAGTTACCTGGTATCCATTCATTGGTGGAAGCTGTGACACTGCAGTTGAACCTGTATGAATTGATTAATATCTTCGTTCTCGTAAACTGATGCTTGGTTTCATGACTATTAATTATTAAAGTTTTAAGACCGTGTGTAATTTTGATCACTATTGTTATCGAAAGTTAAAGAAATTATCGGACTTCGCTTTTAACAGAATGAAGATTTCCTGCATGCATTGAATTCAATGTTTAACACAAAATGAGAGTAAATAAATTTTGCATTCTTTTGTCATCATGAGGCAATAGGCAACAATAACCAAGCATCACTTTACTAATATTGCTGAAAATTGGTAACAAGATGGGGATAAATAGTCATTATTTAAATGAAATAGGAATTCCAAATGAAAGTTAAAGTTTATTAAGTAAAAGGGTGCTAATCAGAGCTCACACTTACAGGATTATGGAGGTCGAGTAAAATACGTCCGCTCAGTACAAAGGTAGAAGAACGAAAGACGAAAAGCGATTCCGTTTTCTCTCCAGATCGTTTGAAATAGTTGAAGGTATAACTTGAAACAGTGATAATCAGAGATTTATTGGCAGAGAGAACGGATGCTAGCGACAAGCGTCGCAGATATAATTTTCAATAAAAAAAAAAAAAATATTAATGTATCGCTACATTTGCCCCCTCTGGCTTTGAGTTGGCAAATGCGCATTTCCTACTCAAAGACATCATAAATTTCTTGTTATACAATTTTTTTAACAGATTATTTAAGACTGTGTGAGCCCACTAGATATGAAATTAGAAGTTACAGTTGTGTCTCTTTCCTTTTTATATATATAGTTTTTTGTAATTTTTGTTTTTTAACAATTTTCATTAATTTTTTTTTTTTTTTTTTTTTTTTTTTTATATATATATATATTCAAATTATACAATGCAAAGCGTGGATGGTCGGACCAACGGTGCAGCGAGCGGTCCCCAGCGCGCCCGGATTGTTGACCCGTGGGCGTGGCGGTGCGGCGGCGACACGGTGCAATGCGGCAGGCCGATTGATGTCGGTGGTGTGCGCCGCAGACTCGGCCCCAGCGTAGTGGTGGGGTGAGATGCCAGGATGAGGTGCCCTTTGATAGAGCACGGACTGCTTTTCCCGCATCGCCTCGGTGTGGTTTTACATGAAATGAAAGTTGTACATATGCCATTAAGATTTATCCCTTAACTAAAAATTACAGGTTTGATTACTGAATGAGTTTATTTCTGTTTTATTCAGTTGAGTGTTTCAGTACTATTATAGTTTTTAGCGAACGGATGTAAGTGTGAGCTTTGATGTTAATAGCAAATATCGCAACCAACTGACATGAACATATGCCCATTCTTGACATAAATTCATTAATGGAAACTAAATTATATACAAGGCATATGTTCAGTTTATGACTTTACCAAGACTTATAATTAACATATTACGTAAATAAAAAATTTTCTTTGGCTCACTGTGGGAGCTTTAATCGTTCATGAAATTATTTACTAAGACTTACGTACTAATTCACATATATACATATAGACATTTAAAAAAAATATGTACAGGCATTGGTAACTGGAGTTTACATTTTAGCGAATTTAAGTTGTTTATTTTTCTGACATAGGGTATTCTTTGTACGTATCATAGCACAGTTCTTTGATTGGGAAATGCCGTAGGGGCGGTTTTCTCTGTGTTCATTATACAAATGTTAGATACATTTTGTTTATTTTGAAACCATTCACAGTGCTAGTTTGAATTTTCACACGGCGGGATAGCCATTGGGTGCGTGACGTAACAGTCAAGCGTCAACAATGAATAAATTTCTACCGCTGGCCAGCGTCAGCAGGGTTGCCAGGTGTGGCGATTTTTCGCATTCTTGGCTATCTTTTTCTTATAATAGTAGCCATTCTAGCAGTCTGGCGACTGGCGACTGGCGACTAAATTTGGCTATTAAAGGAATTGGCTGGCGACTTAATGGCTATTTTATTTTACTTCAAATACAACGAATGTAAAGCAATCACTCTTTAGACATTGTGTCATTGATACCGACTAAACTTCGGTAGAATGCTGGGGAAGTGTAGTCAACCTACACAAGTTAGCACAAATGTTTTCAAGTATCATGGATGTGTGGGAGAGTGTCACAGAGATGTAAACAAACTCAACTTACAGACTCTTGAAGATACTACCTCATGTACACTACTTACGATGATTCAAGAACAGGCTTTAAATGATATCTCGAAGTATACTACAACACGGTATGTATGGCTCCCGCTGAGAACATGAGGATAAGATTATATAAATTACAGCATGCAAGTAGGCATTTAAACGTATTTTTGTCCGCGTTCCATACGATAACACAACAGAAATTTTTAACAACTGCTACTGTGAAGCGAGCCCTTTGCTACGCACTTCACAGTGGTTAACAACAGTTTGCAGAGTATAAATGTTAATGGAGAACATGTAGTAATTTCCCAGTCGTTCTCATGGATGATGTTTCAGTGTGTAATGACGCATTATTACGAATTAAAGTCCATCTCACCTCAAAGTATGAAATGATTAGTGCATTATTATAAATTACCTCGCCTAAAAATTTTGTAATGATTTTGTATGCATTAAAGAAATGTTTGAAAGATTCAATAACTCTATTTAACATCCGTAAATATTTGTTTTTAAGAGGATGAAAGTGATTGGTAAGCGAACTTATGCATGAGAACATCCCTTGTGTAAATTTGATAGAATGATTATTGCACAGTTTTGTGTTGTAATTTTTATAAGTTATAAAATTAATAAATGTGATAGTTAAATGTTACTGAATTTCCGGAGTCTCTCTATTATATTTACAATGTGACAATATTTTGACTACCCTCATTGTCAGTTGGTGGTAGGTCCGGGTTCAGTTCTTGGAGGGACTCAGATAAATGTTTCTGTGAAGTATGAGTTTCCTTGCTGTGAATGTGAGAGTGCCACAGTTTGTGTTACATTTTACTCAGTAACCAATTTACTTGCTGAATTTTAGGACTATTATTGTCGAGTAACATGCCATAATTACCATAGCATAATAATGTTAACAGATTAAAGCTTGCTATATTTGGCTATTTTTACTGATGAAAAGGCAGTTATGTTTTGGCATTTTATTGATGAAAAGATGGCGATATTTTGGCTACTTTTTGTTTATAATTTGGCGACAGAGCAATAGAAAAACCTGGCAACTCTGAGCGTCAGCAGTGTTCGTTTAAACGTGGCAGCGGAAACCTCGCGAGCATTGCGTACAGCACATAACTCGCCGACTTTGTGTTTTCGCGTGTGTTTTTTATCTTTCTTCCAGAGTAGAAGATTCATCCATAACAGTTCATAGTGAAGATCGTCGCAGCGCGGTGAGTACCTAATTATTTATATTAAGGTGGTTAGGTCCTCTTACTTGCTGCGCTTTCTTCATTTATTTTTAGGCTGTCATCTCAGCTGCCTTAAAGTCCATTAGCTGAGACAAGACCTACGACTTAGTATGCAAATATATACGAATAGCCATCACATCGTATATGCACATCGAAAGTCACTTCACTGCACGATTTTTTATCATGACTGTTTATGTCGGTATGCCGCACGTAACAAGTTTTTGCGGTTTATTTCAGATCACACTATTTAAGTGTCCACAACCATAATGCTGATATACATAAAGTAATTGTCAGTCTATACGTTCACTTAACACTTGAATTTATTATACGAGTGCTACCTTTTGTAGTCCGAGCTCACTATTGTCAATGACAAAATCACTTCACTAGTTAATTAATATGTTCATGAAGGCATAGATTTCTGTCGCACACTTTGACTATAAATGCGTCCTAGTTTTGGGAATACAAACACTGTTTGTGTGGATAGTTTTATCACTTAAAGTTTTCTGTTACTAATTTCTCACAGTAGTATCACTGTCCTTTCAGTTCGTTTTATCACGTTCTACACATATCTTCTAGATTTTATACAGTTCATATTAACCTATCGTTATTTTACTATTTACAAAGGTTATATACAGTGACAAATTATTCTGAAATACTAGTGATTAACAGAGTTCATAAATTTTCCAATGACATACAAGCCACATTTTATCATATTTTGGTTATTATTTAGTCATCATTATAGTTTATTTTAGACAATATAGTGCATTGTACAATAAGTCGCGGCCTATGTTCATGTCAGAGGTCGGTAGTGGGGGTCCTTGTTTTCAGCAATATTATTCCTCATAATCCTTTTATTTTTTAGCTTAAAGGTTCATCATTAAGCATTCATATCACCACATCGAATATGTCAGATTTTTTTTTTAAAGAATGAGAAATGGATCTTTGGAATTTTTTATATCGGATTTTGTCAGTATTAAAATGGGAGGTGAAGTCTGTCATACAACATCAGCAGTTAGCGTATAAATTGGGATGATTCTTTTCTTTTAAACAGGTAATGCAAATAAATTTTGCTGACACAGGCAAGGTCAGACTCATCAGCTAATTTGGTGCATAGATTCAGGCTAAATAGCATTCAGAATAAAGATCGAGTGAGAGAGAGAGAAAAACAGCATTATAGTTAGAGTAGTCTCTCTAAAATAGTACACAACATAAATTCAGCACATCAATCCATCATTTGCAAAAATTACCATTTATATTATTATTATTATAAAATATTACGTCAAACTAAAATATTCTAAAATCTCTCATAGCAAAGCACTCCATGCTTCTCTCTCACTTTGCTTTAAGTTTTGCATGCGGTCTGACCTGCTATTGCCTGTTCTTTCCTTTTCAGAAATGAAATGTGTAGTTCAGATTTTCTGTTTTAAATACAACGTGTCTGTAGTCTAGAAACATCATGCTACGTGTCTAATATTTTCAATCGTCGTGTTGTACGTGTATGTTTAAAGTGTCTGAAAACAAAATAATAGTCATATAATATATGTATGTGTTTGTCTCCTCCGTCATTTTGATGTTGTGTTGTCGATCTTCTTACCGTTGGCAGGAACACAATTCTCGTGCACGTCGTCAGCTGAAAAAGAAGTCTTAAACTACTGCTTATACTAAAGGTTGTTTAGTCTAAAGATTGATTTTCAATTAGTGAACGCTTCTGACACATCAGCTTGTAATGTTGTTCAAAATATTTCATATCTGTTGCAAATGTTTTGACACGTACCGTAAATAGTAGTATTGACGCAACATCGTAATGACACTGTCATCTTAATTACTGCGAAGCTCATAAGCATCAGCATAAAGTCTTGTGTAATTTATAAGAAATTTTTGTCCCACAATACGTAACTAGAATTGTTCAATAAACTTAGATGTCTTTAAAGGTCATATGTTCCCTCTTAAATAAATTGCACAGTTGTTGACATGTGTGTTACCTGTCAGCTGATCATCATTAATCTATAGGTTCCTAGTGGCTTATAAAACTTCATATCATTTATACTGTCTTTGAAAAGATAGCTGGCCGCAAATACGTTACGTTATCATGTCTCGTATAGCAACATTGTTTGGATTTGAGTGTGTGTGTGTGTGTGTGTGTGTGTGTGTGTATTTGTATGTGTGTATGTGTGTGCGTGTGTGTGTGTGTGTGTGTGTGTGTGTGTGTGTGTGTGTGTGTGTGTGTGGCTCGTATTAGGAGCCGTTGGGCAAACAAAACATTAATATATCCTTATCACTACATTTCTTTCATAAAAATAAATCCTCCTACTTCAGATCCATCGTACTAAAATAAATCATTTGCTCCATATATTCATTTTCATCATCATAAATATTCTCTTATACTTATACTAATAATTATAATAATTAATGCCCATAGTAAGTGTTTTATGTTGTATTAAACATAACAGTGGTTCGATAAATCTGTGTTATTTGCTAAGTGTTTGACATGAGAACAGTTACACCGTCAGTTAATATTTGTTGTCCATTACGTAACATTGTAAGAGAAAAAAAATATTTTGTTCAGCTTATTCTCCTTGGATATGTGAATGTTTTACTTATTCACTAGGAACTAGGTGTCATACTTATCATTTTTGTGATCAGCTTAAAAACTAAGCATAGAACTTTTTCAAATGCTTGTGTGGATATAAACTTCTCACTCTTCCCGAGTGTACTGTAGATAATAAATAACTTCCCTCGTGCGGAATTTGAACAATTCTAAAGGGTCCAGAAAATAGATGTTGCCACTTTTTATTACGTTTTAAGATAGCTGATGGTTTAGGATGATTTCGCAGAAGTACTAGGTCTCCGATATTAAATGTTTGTGTTCTTTTCAGCTGCTTATCATAGTAGGCTTTTCTTCTTATAGCTGCATCAGTCAGGGCTACTAATATTTGTCTTACCTTTTAGTCCAGTGTTACATCACCTCGGGGAAATTTTGGTATCGGTTTTACCCATTCGTTTGTCTCTTTGGTTTGTAAAACTAAATCGGTGGGTGTATAGGGTGTAGAATACAAAGGTAGGTTGTTAACCACTTGCTCAAATAGTCCAATATATTCAACCCAGGATGTTTGTTTGTTGGAAGCATATGTTCTGATGAAGCGATTTAATTCACGGAACATGCGTTCCATTGGATTGGCAGAAGGATTGTAACGTGAAATGAGAATGTGATTCAGGTAATTTTTATGAATGAAATCTTTCCACGCTTGACATGTGAAAGTTTTTGCATTGTCGGACAGAATTGTCGTCGGCTTCCCGAAAAAAGGGAAATAGTCGCGCTCCAGGCGCCGAATCACTGCTTTTGCGGTAGTAGTTTTTAAGGCGTATAACTTCACAAATTTTGAAAACACATCATAGATGCCAAGAATGTGTTTGACGCCTCCGCGTCCAATCGGAAGAGGTCCTGCAGTATCAATTGAAACTAATTGAACAGGTTTATATGGCAAGATAGAATGAAGCGGCATCTTGTTTGACTGATTGTTAGGCTTGCATTTTTGACAGATTAAACAGGATTTCAATGTGTAATGGATTTTTCGTGACATATTCGGAAAATAACAGTATTGTTTAAGCTTACGGAGACACTTTAGTGCGCCAAAGTGTCCCCAAACTCTATGAGTGTGCCAAATTAGAGATTTTTCGTATGTAGCAGGTATGCAAACACACCAGAGTTGCGATTGTACTTGTCTACGAAAGAAAAGTACTCCTTTGTAGACTTTGTAATGTTGATTTAGATGTGCATCTGACTTGTCTGTAATTTGTGTGATAATTTTCCTCCACCTGTCATCTGCTTGCTGTAATGCCTGCATGTTTTTGCACATATCTAAATAATATGTTCTAAATTCCATGTCCTTCATGAGCATTATCTTAAACTCTGTGTTTGACTCAAGGTAGTCTTCAAATTCTGGTAAACCTTGGGGAAGTCTGGAAAGTGCATCTGCTATGACATTATCTGATCCTTTAATGTGTTCAATTTCAAAATCGTATTCTTGTAGTATCATGGCCCATCTGGCTAATCTATTGTGTAATAGTCTGCATGACATCAAAAAGCTAAGTGCCTGATGATCACAGAAGACTCTTGTATGTTTACCAAAGATATAATAATGAAACTTTTTGAATGCCCAAACAATTGCAAGAAGTTCTAACTCTGTGGTTGAATATCGACGTTCGCACTCAGTGAGCGTGCGACTAGCAAAACTGATGACTTTTAGGGACTGTGGATCCAGATTATTTGAAATTTGGAACAGACACGCTCCAACCCCAAAATTTGACGAGTCCGTAACAATACAGAAATCCTGTGACATGTCAGGGTGGTTTAATATGTCTGAGTTAACAAGGGCTTGTTTAATTTTGTCAAAGTCTTGCTGACACTGTTCTGTCCAATTCCAAGGGTTGTTTTTTCGAAGAAGTGAAAGAAGAGCAGTACTATTGAGTAGTTGTTGTGGCACAAAGCGCCGAAAAAATGAACATAAACCGTAGAAGGCTTTTAATTGCTTCCTATTGTGAGGTGCAGGAAAATTTTGAATTGCTTTAATTTTTTCAGGGTCAGGAACAATGCCCGTGGGTGAGATAATGTGCCCAAGAAATTTGATTTCAGTTTTAACAAACTTAGATTTTTTCAAGTTGACAGTTACTCCAGATGACAGAAATTTATCTAACACTCTTTCAAGTAGGATGACATGTTCTTCCCATGTAGAAGTAGCAACAAGTATGTCATCAACGTAAACTGTAATATTATCTAGTAATTCCGGACCAAGTACTGTATCAAGTGCTGTGATAAAGCCACCAGAACTCACATTTAGACCAAAAGTCAGTACCTTAAATTGGTACGATCGTCCTGAGAAAATGAAGCCAGTATATTTACGAGACTCTTCTGTTATAGGAACCTGCCAATATGATGCTCTAAGATCAAAACTTGATAGATATTTGACTCCATAGAACTTCTGAAGCTGTTCTTCTAGGTTTTCTGGCCTAGTTCTAACTGGAATGATAATCTTATTGATTTGACGTGCATCAAGCACAAGACGAACAGACCCATCTGATTTAAAAATTGCAAGAAGAGGACTGGAATACTGTGACATTGAAGGTTCTATTATGTTCCATCTAAGCATACGGTTAATTTCTGCTTTGACAGCTGGTTGTTTTGCCCAAGGTATAGAATATGTTTGCCTACAAAATGCTTCATGAGGTTTAACTTGCATGTTATACTGATATGTACTAATTACACCTGGCCTTTTGTCAAATACTCGTATGTACTTGTGTAGCAAGTGGAGAAGTTGTTGTCTGTGACTATCTGTAGCATTAGTGGATTCGTTAACCTTTTGAACTATAGATTCAAGAGATTCATTTTCAGATTCCTGAATACCAGTATAATTTTCAAATTGCATTTGATTAACAGTGACTTGCTTCAACCTAACAGAGTTACAAGATTTTCTTAGTGTCACTTCCTTCTTAGTCAGATTCAAAATACAGACACAGTGGTTTACTGTCAAATAACATTTACCTTCCTTAAAATCTAATTTTGCTTCTCGACTTTGAAGATATTCTAAACCAAGTATACAGTCTTCTATGACAGCATCTACTACAAGGAATGAGCAAGTATCAATTTCATCACAGATTTGTAGTTGAACAAGTGTTTGTAACTTAACTGGCTTAGATTTTGCACCTACTGCACCGATGATTTTGCAGTTCTGTACAGGAAAGGTAGGTAACCTCTGAATGTTGTTTATGCGTTTAAATAGACTGTAAGACAATACATTAACAGCTGCTCCAGTGTCAACTAAAATCGATGTAGGTATGTCTCCTACTGTTATTAAGATGTGTGCTTGATAGGCAACTATAGGTACTTTGTTTTGTTGTGTTTGTTCCTGGAGTAGCTCTTCCCTGATATCGATTCCTTTATTGTAACGCAGCATATTTACTGTGAGAATTGTGCCCTCACTGCCTCTGTCGCTCAATGTCGGAGGGCCAGACACGAGCCGATTTAGTTTGACGTCTGCGTCCCGTTAGAATGTCTTTGAGGTCGATTTAAGGTTTCTGTCACGTCAGTTATAGTCACGGTCGATTCATTTTGTGTCCAGTTTGTTTGATCTGTACTGTCAGTCGTCATCGTTGCTACTGGTATTTGATTGACATTTGGTTGTTGTGCAGGAGTAGTAGAAAAGTTCGGAATTTGTTGATTACCGTTATTGTTTGGAAAAAAATTTCTGTTTCTGTTATTATTATTGTAGTAGTTTCCATTACGCCAGAGCGGTTGTGTGTTACCATTATATTGGTTAGGGAAAGTAGCTGCATTGTTATTGAAATTATTATTATTGTGACTGAAGTAGCCCGGATTAAATCTGTTGTCACGACGGCGTCGGTAATACTGACCGCCGTTAGGTACGTTTCGTACTGCGTTTCCACTGTTTACTCCACTAGTCACTTGTTGCATTTGCGGCTGTCCGGTATTGCTAATAAATGACTGTTGCGGTAACATCTGTGGAGGGCGTGACATGTTTTGATTATTAGTCTGCGGCTGGCTGACATGAATCAGCTGATTACTAGGATAGTTGAAGTAATTATTTGCGTTACCGTACCTGTAACTATTATTTCTTGCTCGGTCATCTTCAAAGATTGAATCTAGTGTGTCCACCTCAGTGAGAAAAGTTTCTAAGTTTTGTGTTGAAACGTGTGCTAGTTGCAACCGCAACCGTGTAGGCAATTTGTTTATTAATACGCGTAGTACTTCCCTGTGCGGGAGGGGGTCATCAAAGAATTTAGCTTTGTTTACGTACTTCTCGAAATATCTCCGCAGACTCCCGTTTCGTTCATTGAAAGGTTGCGGATTATAAACTTCATTTCGAAACCTTTCTTGCACAGCAGGCGACCAAAAGGTGGCTAAAAATGCCCGTTCGAACTCACCATAAGTTTCACAACTCTGTAGGGCTTCTGCAGCCCAGATTCCCGCTTCACCTTGAATGTATCCGACAACAAATCTTATCTTTCTTTTTTCGGACCACGATTCAGGTAATAAACCTCTAAAAGATTGTAGGAAAATGACTGGGTGCACAGTACGGTTCTCATTAATAAAGATTTGAAATTGGTGGTGCTTTATCATACTTTCGTCAAGTTCTTCGGCAGTAGCATGATTTCGTGGTGAATAAGAGGGGGGTATGTTTGATTTCATTTCCCTACCTAGTCGATCAAGGTCATTAGAGGTCGTCAAGCAAAAGTCAGTCTGCGTCCTGTCTGACGTCAAATTGTTAGATGTACCCGGATTATATGGAGAGCGTGGAATATTTGTTGCAATCCTGGGAGATTTCCAATCATGGAACACATTTGTCACGGGTTCATTTGGCCTAGATTGTGTCATCTGCGTATTTAAAATTGATTTCACGTCTGTAAGATCTTTTTGTAAAGCTTTAACAGTATTTCCATGTTTTTCATACACTTGAGTAGCAACTTCTTGAATTACAGTGGTTAATTCTGCGTCTATCTTTTCATTCAACTTCGCTTCTGTATTAGATAAGAATTGTTGTACCCTATCATGATTTTCTTTGACTATGTTTTCTGCTTGACTTGTAATTCTCGTAACAGTTGTTTCCAAGTTTTCTTGTTGAATTTTAAGCTGTGTAAGATTCTGTGTGAGACTGTCTATAGCTGTTGGTAATGTTTTAACGGTTTCTTTACAATTAGTTACATCATCGACTACAGAAGAGATTTTTGCATCTACTGTGTCCATGATTTGATCCACTACTTTGTTTTGTACTTCAGAAAACTTACCATTGATAGCCTGTTCGACTTTGAGTATCTGTGCGTCTATCTGTTTGTTTACTTCCTCAGAAATAATTGAGGGTAAATTTTGTTGTACTGATTCTAGATTTTTAAATCTCGACTCAAATTCATCCCGAGTTATCATTTGAGCTGCGATTTGATTTTGCTGTTCCTCTAGTCTGTCTAATTGCTGCTTGGTGGAATTTTGCAACAGCTCTAAATCATGTTTCGTGTTGGCCTGCAAATGATTAATTTGATCGGTCAAGCCTGAAATCTGATTGTTTGTAGCATGTGTAGATGTTTGTAAATTGTTAATTTGTTGCGACATGTTCGCATGTATAGCATTCGTGGATGCTTGCAAATTGTTTAGTTCGTCTTTAGTAGATGTTTGTAAATTGTTAATTTGTTGCGACATGTTCGCATGTATAGCATTCGTAGATGCTTGCAAATTGTTTAATTCGTCTTTAGTAGATGTTTGTAAATTGTTAATTTGTTGCGACATGTTCGCATGTATAGCATTCGTAGATGCTTGCAAATTGTTTAATTCGTCTTTAGTAGATGTTTGTAAATTGTTAATTTGTTGCGACATGTTCGCATGTATAGCATTCGTAGATGCTTGCAAATTGTTTAGTTCGTCTTTAGTAGATGTTTGTAAATTGTTAATTTGTTGCGACATGTTCGCAAATAATATCTCAAATCGTTTTAACCAATCTTCTTGCGGATTTTCAGATTGGTGTACTGTCTGTGTGGGAAAATCTGTTACGTGTGATGTGGTTGCAAGATTTTCCTCCACTATGTGTGGAATCATTTCAATTGATCTCGCAGCCACATTATTTTCAACATTTTGCGCGGGCTGTGAAACATTAGTGTTTTGTTCTGACTCCATTGTAGTAATTTGTCTACGGGTTTTAACCATACTAATAAATTATCAAAAATTTGGAATAGTGTGGGGAACCTACACACTTCACACGCAAAAAAATTTCTTTTATCAGCACTGTTGAGAAACAATTAAATCACTATTAATATTCGTCACACGCATGCATGACGCTTCGAGTGAGAGACAAGCGAGGATCGCTTTGTTATATCGATTTAGCAGCCATGTTGGCCATTTTTCTAACTTGTGATTTAAAATAAATATCTGACTACAAAAGAAATTTTGAAAATAGATTTTTGCTAATAGAATGAGGTACTGGATCGGAGATTGCGTACTTGCGAAAGACTAAGAGAAAGTAGAAAGCACCAAATAAGCGAAATAATCAGTCTGTCCTTACCTGTGTTGCAATTTTCATTGTTGGCTGCGGTTGAATTTCTCGTGATCGGGTGTGGCTCCAAATTTATATTTTATTATTCTCCCGGGTAGTAATTATGGTTTTCACGTCACAATCGGTCAGCAGTTGTTCATGAAAAATAAACACATTATACAGATTAGATAACATACATTGGTGAATGATTACAAATATAAAAAAAATGTCAATCAATGGTATAATTAAATCACATAAAATAATATTTTCTTTACAACCATTCGAGGTCCTGTCACAATGGGCGCCAATTCTTATGTAATGTTACTTTTTTTTTTTTTTTTTTTTTTTTTTTTTTTTTTTTTTTTTTTTTTTTTATCACTGGTGTTGTCAAAAGATCAAGGTTGAAAACCGGAATTGAAATTTAAATAACCGCAAGATCAGCAATGAATATTAATTTTTGAAATGGTTATCAGTTCTCAGTAGCAATGTAAGTTAAAAATTACGACAACACCAGAAAGCACCATTACATAAGAAAATAGTGGAATAAGTTACCTGGTATCCATTCATTGGTGGAAGCTGTGACACTGCAGTTGAACCTGTATGAATTGATTAATATCTTCGTTCTCGTAAACTGATGCTTGGTTTCATGACTATTAATTATTAAAGTTTTAAGACCGTGTGTAATTTTGATCACTATTGTTATCGAAAGTTAAAGAAATTATCGGACTTCGCTTTTAACAGAATGAAGATTTCCTGCAGGCATTGAATTCAATGTTTAACACAAAATGAGAGTAAATAAATTTTGCATTCTTTTGTCATCATGAGGCAATAGGCAACAATAACCAAGCATCACTTTACTAATATTGCTGAAAATTGGTAACAAGATGAGGATAAATAGTCATTATTTAAATGAAATAGGAATTCCAAATGAAAGTTAAAGTTTATTAAGTAAAAGGGTGCTAATCAGAGCTCACACTTACAGGATTATGGAGGTCGAGTAAAATACGTCCGCTCAGTACAAAGGTAGAAGAACGAAAGACGAAAAGCGATTCCGTTTTCTCTCCAGATCGTTTGAAATAGTTGAAGGTATAACTTGAAACAGTGATAATCAGAGATTTATTGGCAGAGAGAACGGATGCTAGCGACAAGCGTCGCAGATATAATTTTCAATAAAAAAAAAATATTAATGTATCGCTACACTGCAATAATACTGTTCTTACTGTTTCTCTCAGAAATTATTTCACAGATTTTATACACTAACTACTCAGTTTGTAACTATTTTGATTGTCTGTTATTGGATAGTAATAGGGTGAAAAAGGAACGGCGAACGAGTAGAAAGGAACGATTCACAAAAAAGAACGATAATCAGTGGACTATGTGATTCCTTAATTTCTCCGGACCTATGGAATATTCAAACAACGTAAGGGTATGCAGTCAGGTAGAAAAATAGAAGTCTGCTTGATTCTTCGGGCGTCGTGTGTTCCGCTCTTTGGTTGCTTCCATGGAGTGTGTTGTCTTTTCTGTTGTCCTTGAAACCCGAGGTTTTAAATGCCGTTGCAAATTGCTTTCTCGCTATAGTATTGCTTTGAGAATGACACGGTGTTCTCCTTCCTAAATATCGGCCGACGTTGACTTTTGTACTTGGCTGCATAGCAAGTTGTTTGAATTAGTTGAAACACTTCCACTGATGTGTGGTCGTGTTGCATTTTATGTTATTCATAAATCTAAAGTGTTTCTCTGCCATTAATATTGTCTATTTGTATGTCAACTATTTTATTCACTTGTTAACGATCAGTGCCACATGTTTATATATGTTTCCACCCGTGTGATCTAACTTGTAAGAATGTGGAAGGCTGCTTCATATTGACTGCCGCGCAATGGCTTACAATAGCCGCCTCACGCTTTAGGCCTCGTTTAGTTAAGAACGCATGGCTTCGTATGTCGTCTGCACTGCGTCTGCTGGGTGGCCAGAGGCAAGCTTTCTTGGCAAGATGGCGAGGTGGCCTGTTCTTCGTGTAGTACCAACATAATCATGGACGAAAGAGGTGACGAAACAGTCCTTTCTGGAGCTCTAGTACAGGGTATTATCTTCCTCAGGTAGTGAGAATTGGTAGACAGGTAGGACCAAAACGGACTCTGCATCGCTTTTAGCGCAGCCTACATACGGTGTGTGGAGGGGAAGGCTTTTGGCATGGCATGAGGCTTCACTCTTACTGCGACCTCCGAAGTGAGTATATCGTTGAATGAGGGGATGGCATGCTGTTAGAACTTTACTCTTCTTTGTGATCAGGCATTCTTGGTTTATCAGTGATAGTTTTCTCGAGTAATTCTTTCGCTGTGTGAGGTGAAGTGTTTCATAGTTTACAGTACTCGAGCGATTCAGTGTAAATTTAGTATTTGTGTTTCCAAGCCGGTAATGATTTTGTGTCCGGTTTTCTCAAGTTAGAATACACATGTGTGGCCTTCAGCCTTTGTGTTAACTTAGTATGTTTGAATTTCCTTGCTGTTTTTTAACTAACATTTTTGTGATGTGTCTGTATCTGTGAGTTTGCTAAATGTTTCTCAGATTTTCTGGATTGATTCTGTCTTTCCTGTCTTGGTATGACCATTTGCACAAAGTGCTTTTGTAACAGTTATTACTTCGGACTTCAGCCATGCTTTTACTGATACTAGCATTCTTGTATATGAATTTTCGCATGTAATTTACTTGCTTATTCTAAATTTATTTCTTTGTGTAAATTCTCTGTAATTCATCATGGTCTCACACCAAGTTGTACTTAAGGATAGCATGCCGCTGCCTCACTGCACATGAGTTTGTTTGGTGCCTAGTTGATTTTAACTTATGCTTGAAGACACCAGTCATCTTGTCAAAATGCTTCGTTTCACCACTGATATCAAGTGTTGCCACATGAGTAATGTGTCACAATCATTGTGTGTGTGTGTGTGTGTGTGTGTGTGTGTGTGTGTGTGTGTGTGTGTGTGTTAGTGAATGAATATGCTTTCTTTTATCCACTGTGTATCCACAAATTTCCTTCCACATTACCTCCATATTCATAAAGAGCAGAAACAGTTTTATTTAAGGCAGAAAATTCATGATTTTAATTCACTTTTCTACAAGGTGTGTACTTTATTGTGCTTAATTTGGTCTCCCCACATTTATTTGCTTGTTCACGTTATTGAATAGATGATGATTTAAAGTATAAAACCTCTGCTTTATAATTTCATGATCGCCACCCCATATTTAATTATCTATTCCTTCTTTAACATAAATTTTGTGTTTGTTAAAACGTTGGCTGCTCCCTTAAGGAGTGAACAGTTAGAATCATTTCCGTTGCGCAAGTGCTGTGGCCACTCGAAAAGTAATTTAGAGCAGCAGTGAGCGTTGTAACTTGCATTTACAGATCTCTATTGCCCGAGATCTTACATAGGAACCTTAACAAGCGACTTTCACAGTGAACTAGTTCCTAAAAGTGAAATAGTTTGCTCATATCTACTGTTGAGCGGAAATGGCCGGCATTTAATAGAAGTTGGTGCAGACTTCCTGCAGCAGCCATGAATTTCGCCGTCCCGGCGATTACGTGTTCGCGATCGCCGACTTGTTTATAGAAATTTAACGACTTGCTGCGAACAGAAAGGTAGGCGCCATCGGTTTTAACCTACTCTTACTGTGGGACGAGTGCTGCCCTTGTCTGGGCTCAGTTGTTCATTCTCTTTGCAAACATATAACTTCAGTATTATCGCGAAGAACACCAATCTTTAAAAAAATGTTGAAATATGGGACTTAACTGCGAGGTCATCAGTCCCTAAACTTACAAACTACTTATGAACTAGCTACTACTAAGGACGGCACAAATATTCATGCCCGAGGGAGGATTCGAATCCCCGACCGTAGTGGCCGTGCAAACTGTGACTGACGCGGCGCAGTACGCTCGGCCACCGCGGCTGGCTTCCAGGTAAGACTACCTGTAAATTTGGAAGGACGAGTCAGGCAGATTAATCCAGAGCTTTCCAAACTGGGTGTCGCGACAGCCTGGGGTGTCGCGTAGTAGTGTCAAGGGTGTCGCGACCCTAACAAATTTAGACTTGTCATAAAATAACACAAAATATTCTTCTCTTCATTCTACCTTGAAGACTCGCCTGCAGCTAATCATCCTTCTCTTCATTCAGTGTACCACAGATCACGTATTAAAATGTTCAAATGTTTGTATAGCTTATTGGACTTAACTACGGGGTCATCAGTCCCTAAACTTACAAACTACTTATGAACTAGCTAACCCTAAGGACGGTACAAATATCCATGCCCGAGGGGGGTTTCGAACCCCCGACCGTAGGGGCCGTGCAGACCGTGACTGACGCGCCTCAGTCCCCTCGGCCACCGCGGCCGGCAGATCACGTATTAAAGGAATGATCAGTGTACATTAATTGCGTGCTCAGCCGCTAGGCGGCAGCTCTGCTTCAGCAGCAGTATACACTCTGGGTTCGTTCAAGCAGCTGCCAGTTGCCAGATTCCAGCAAACTGCGCATGCCCAGAGCTGCTGCTGATACTCGATAACATCTCTTCCCATCCGCAGTTTGCTGGAACTGGCAACTGCATGAACTATAACGGAGAGTAGTATTTTAAATGCAGTGATAGTTCTTTCGAACCCTGTTATGCGTTAATATTTTTTTCTCTCAGTTTCCTGTATGTAACAGATTCTGGGACCAGAAATGACATTCATATTCTAAATAGTCACAAATATTTATCCATTTTTTCCGAATATGTCGGGACTTCCGAGTTCGTGGTGAAGCAAGAACCTACGAATAGAACTTAAATAATAATTCATCACTTGTCATAAATACATCCCCTTTATTTCTGATAATAATGTGATTATATTGAACTGAAAGATAACAGTCTCTGTGCTGTCTAAGTAAAAAATCCGAGCAGCTAATTTCCAGATGCCATTTTCATTCGATCCCGCAAAACCGTATCTGGCCCTGACGTGTATACACGAGAGCGAAAACCGGTTTCTGAAATTCAGTTTTCGTGTTTCGGAAGTTAGGTCGCATGTAGAAGAAGCGTTACTGTGTGAGTTAGGCATTGTTGTCTGCGGTGTTACTCTGTGGTACATCTCCGTAGTTTCCTATTGATTCCTTTTCTCGCTGCAGTCAGGATCAACATTAAACATGTCAATGCGTCCGGCCGCACGAGGATTTCAGTTTCGTTTACAAACTACATTTAAGCGATACTTTATTTCCGCCCCCCACTCCCCGCTAGAACCATCTAAATTCTACCATATGTATTTATATTAGTGAAACGGTGTCGTGCAAAACTGTAAGCTATAAAAGGGTGTCGCCATGAGGGAAAGTTTGGAAAGCACTGGATTAATCAGTTATAACAATTTCGCACTTTGACGAGTAATGAAAGCCGATAGAGCTACAACCATCATTGCTGACAATTAGACTGGGGCCAACGCCACAGTCGAACCCCACCATGAGCTGGTATCAGCGGAAATGGAGACTCATGGGACCGACCCATGCTTTTCCAGTCGTCTAGTGTCCAACCGCTGTCACGAGCCCAACAGAGCCGCTGCTCCGATGTCACGCTGCTGGCAAAGTCACTGGAGGCGCCACCCGCTGCAGCAGCCCAATTAAAGTAAATTTTGTTGCACAATCTGCTTATACAATTACTTACATACTCCGCAAACCACCCGAAGGTGCGTGGTGGAGGGCACTCAGTACCACTACTAGTTAGTTGCTTTTCTTTCCACTCCCATAGTGAAAGAGGGAAAAATAACGCTTGTATGCAACCGTACGAGCCCTAATCTATCTCATCTTATCCTTCTGGTCTTTACACAAATTGTAGCGTGGTGGCAGTAGACTCGTTGAGCAGTCCGCCTGAAATTCCGACCCTCCAAATCTCCTCAACTGTTCCTCTCGATAAGAAAGTCGACTCCCCTCCCACGACTCCCAGTGGTTCCCCAAGCATTTCAGTAACACTCGCGCACTGATCGAATCTGCCATTTACAAACCTCGCCGCCCGCCTCTGAACTGTTTCTATGTCCTCCTTTAAACCGATCTGGTGAGAAACCCAAACACTTGATCAGTACTCAAGACGGGGTCATACAAGTGTTTCATATGCAGTCTCCTCTACGGACGAATCACACCTTCCCAAAATTCTCCCAATTAACCGAAGTCGGCCATTTGACTTTCCCACGGCTCTCCTTATATGCTCGTTTCATTTCATATCGCTGTGCAGCGTTACGTCTAGGTATTTAATTGATGCGACTCTGACAAGCATCACACTGCTAATGCTGCATCGGAACATTACGGGATGATTTCTCCTTTCCATCTGCATCACATTACATTTTTCTAGATTTAGCGCCAGTTGCCATTTCGCACGCCACTTAGTAATTTGCTCCAAGTCATCCTACATCCTATTACAGTCATTCAATGACCATACCGTCTTGTACACCACAGCATCATCAGCAAACAGCCGCAGATTGCGATTCACTCTGTCCGTCAGATCATTTATATAGATAGAAAATAAAAGCGTCCTATCACACTTCGCAGGGGACCCATGACGAGTCCATAGTCTCTAATAACACTTGCGATGGAGAACAATATATTGGGTTCTCTAACTTAAATACTCCTCGAGCCACCCACATATTTGGGTACATAGTCCAATAAGCTCATAAGCTCGTACCTACATTAGTAATCTGTAGTAGGGTACCGTGTTAAACGGTTTTCGATACTCGATAAATATGCAGTCTGCCTATTGCCCTTTATCTTGTTCCAGTGCATACGTTCAGCGTAGGCTCCACACAGAGTCTTGTGTTTATTTAAGTCAATCTACGTCTACAAACACACTCCGCAATCCACTATAAGGAAGGTACTAAGTGGCTTCTGCCTTGGCATATTATCTGTGGTGTAACGCGCATTGGTCACACTGACTCTGTATACAGACCGGAGATAGGCAAACTCGTACATTTTTTAGAACTGGTTCACTAATGACTGTTCCCTTTTGCGGCACGTTCTTATCTACTCCTTCGCAGTTACTTTCCTATCTGTAGGGTAACTCATAATGAGATTAGTTATAAACTGAATAGTTCGTTTAAAAGCTATGTCAGGTCAGTTTTTAGATACAAGGTAATATACTATTTTAATGCAGTCTAAATCTTTCGAAATAGAAATTCCCTCATGCTATTGACTTGAAATCACACAAGGCTACGCTGTTTCATTATTTACGCAAAGAAACTATCAAGTAGGTAACAGGAGGGATGAACCAGATTTCCAAAATTGCAGCCCCCTGTCAAGTTTTGCCTAGGGTGAATAGGGGGAAAAATTAGAGTTTTGTGCGAACTCTCTTACCCTACAGTTTAAAGAAATGATTGAATGTGATGTCAAAAACTGCTCACTGCATGAAGAAGATGAAATCTAAATTTGTAGGAATAAAAAATTTAAAAATTAGATAAATACATAAATTTACCTGTCAGAATTACGTTTTCTATCGTTGATAAAAATTATGGAGAAATAACCAGATCGACGTTGATGTTGCATGTAGAAAGTACGTATGCTTATGCGCAGAGAGCAATGAATTTATAATAAGGCACTGTACTTGTAAATTATGAAGTACCATTGAATCACGCCACGTTGAATACGTAAGGAATTAGTAGCTTAAAGTAAAAAAAAAAAAAAAAAAAAAAAAAAAAAAAAAAAATAAAAAAAAAAAAAATAAAAAAAAAATGCATTGTGGAACGCAACCAGAATCGACGACGGCAGTGAAGCGTTTAGAACAATGTAATGATATGGATATGAAAAAGAGTAACCTTAAAAGCTGACCACTTCACGTAATAAAAGCCCAGTCACGGTCTGCACGGCTACTACGGTCGGGGGTTCGAATCCCCCCTCGGGAATGGATATTTGTGCCGTCCTAGTTCGTTAGTAGTTAATAAGTAGTTTGTAAGGTTAGGGACTGATGACCCCGTAGTTAAGTCCCATAGACTATACAAACATTTGCATTTTTGCAATAAAAGCTTAATTCTGGTAGGAGGTACCCAGATAAGAGTTTACTATTACACAAAAAGCTTAAATTTAGCAGTAAAACTAGCAAAGAGGTCCGTGTGAACTACCGTCTACTCCCTGCTGCAAAGCCTTGTTCCCTGCCCCTCATTGAGAACTGACTTGGTTCAATTTACTGTAATAACCGGAAGTTAACGATACAGTGGTCAATATACGTAGCAGTTCACACGAAATTACACATAGGCTTTAATAAACTAGCCACCGCAATTAAAGTTATTTCATGAAGGTGGCTAAAGGAAAACATTTATGGCGCAACGGGACTTAAACATAAAAAAATTGAATCTGAGGTTATTCTCAGCAAGGGTGAGAAACAATATTAAATAAAAAGGGGGTAGGTGCTCGAAAACTACAATTTATAGGCAAGTCAAAATTATACTGAACTTAACTTGTTTATTCAGGTCGAACGTAAGCAAAATGGGGAACCAATATTGTTAATACAATGAAAATGCGTCCCACTGAATAATGTACTTCAGTTAACCTATCTTACACAGATGATGCCCAGCATTGAATTTAACATAAATTACACAGAAATTAACGCTACTGGAGGATGATTTACAAACAACACTCACTCGCTCACACACGCAATGCAACAACCAAACTCACCAAAATCAGCGTGCTGAAACGAAGCAGAAGCAGGCGCCGCTATCGTAGGCGAAATTCAGCAAAGCCGTAAGTACCACACAACACAATATACAATGAAACTGCGAAGATGGCTCTGGTCTATCGTGCCTGATTTGAGATGGTGAATGAGTATTGCATAGTAAAGTTGCATTTAGATTAGACCGCGAGCAAACACGCTAACGGCGACACGCGGCTACGTTACATGATCGCATTCCACTCAAGGTGAAGTGGTTAAAAATCAAAAATCACGGCGGATTCTTAAGTTGCAATCTGAGAGTAAACTACCAAGGCACTGGTTTTATCATAAGTGGCGTGAATCCAGATGACTTGCTGCAAACCCCGTTAGTCGGAGTTCGGACCCACGTGGTTCCGAAAACCGATAAATATGTGTAAATTCAATTTCGGAACAAAAAAAGAAAATTAACTACAGCATGCAACCCCTAGAACTGCGTAGAATTTCGTAAGAAAGCTACTACAATGCAGCAACATGCGATTGGGAGCGTTCACAGAGACAGTACAAGTCCAGTCTCAAGCCCCGGAAAAGTTAAATAATTACAAAGTCATAAAAATAAAAATAAAAAACTACGGCATGAACCCATAGAAATGTTTAGAGTTTCATAAGCAAGCTATTGAAGGAGGTTGTACAAGGCTCGGAGAAATTGCTGATAACCACTAAGTGCATACTAAAAATGTTCAAATGTTTGTATAGCTTATGGGACTTAACTACGGGGTCATCAGTCCCTAAACCTACAAACTACTTATGAACTAGCTAACACTAAGGACGGCACAAATATCCATGCCCGAGGGGGGATTCGAACCCCCGACCGTAGTGGCCGTGCAGACCGTGACTAGAGCGCCTCAGTCCCCTTGGCCACCGCGGCCGACTAAGTGTATACTACAAGTTCGGAGAAAAAACAGTAAAATTAAAATAGTCATGGAGAGAAGATCGCGAAATGATGCTGAAAATCAGAAGGATACTACATGCATAGCTGCTTGCCTGATGGGCATGGAACATTAGTGGAAGCTGAAGGCTTTGTTCTAACCATGTGGAACAGATATCACTCATGGAACGAAACGATAAGAAAGAGTTTTACATGTACTGTACAAAAATAAACATATCGTCTGTTAGAAATCGGGCCCCAAAAACTAAAAAGAATTTATACGGAGTTCGTACACCGCCACATAATCACATTAGGTTTGAATGTACCAGGCCGTTATCAAACTGCAACTAGTAACATATACACAGCGTTTATCTGTTGGAAATTACTGTACTGAAAAACTGGAACACATTTCCGCACACGATCGGAAGGAATATTCCAAAAAATAAAGCTGACAGTCTAACATTCTAGACAACGAATCGCTACTATCTCCGCAGGCACAAGAGAAGAACCAACCTTACCTCACAACGACCCCAGCACAAAGTGAAGTCCTAGCGACCACCAGGCGCGAAAGCTACCGGAAACAGTAAATACCTCGGGTACAGCGGTGGTGGGGAGAGAAGATCGCGTGAACCGCCCTGGAGAAGGCTCGTCGATTAGCTTGAAACTAAAAGGTGTAAAAACGTCTTTGGGCGCATCAGCAGCAGGGGTTGATGACGACTAACTAACGACTCTGAGACAGAGAGAACCATGCAAAGCGAGCTAGCACTACCCACATTCATACAGCCATTAGATTCTCGCACATCCACTTAAAAGTAAAACAAGTACACATTCTCACAGGGACAGTAATAAATCATTAAAATTACAAAAGCCTAGCAATATTAACTAACATTTCAGAAACTAATATTTTAAAACATGAAATAAAACTGCTACTCCTCATGCCTCGAAAAGAGTGGTTCTAGGTTTAACAAAATGCTAATCTAGTAACATCAAATAAATTACAATTTTATTATATATATATATATATATGACGGGGGCAGACGGTCGTCTTTCACCCTGAACGGGACCGGTCGCAAGAACTGTCCTGAACTGGAAAGGGAAGGACCAGGCGTCAGTTCCTGAACTACTCGCCGTAACCGTTCCGCCATACCTGACTGGCACCGCCGAATGTGATAGACTAGGAGCACCGATGTGAACGGCGAACTGCGTTCCTTGTAAGTAGTTCCTCGGTCCTTCTGTTCACTTGTATAAACAGATCCTTTGGACACGTTCGTTTGCGAATGACACATCTGTAATACAAAATCTCTAAGTGAGTAGCTGCACAATGACGTTTTGGAAGTAAACTACATTGTGGGCTATATCAGTGAGGTGATGATTCGCATCGGGCGAGCAGTCTGTATCTGTAGAGAGAGGGAGATAGTGGTGGCCTTGGACCAGGCCGATCAGCGCTCACCTCGTGCAGTGGGCACCGTTTACAGCTCCAGACACGTCCCACTGCCGGAGCGCGACTTTCGCCCTTCTTCTGCGCCATCCACTCTCCTGGCTGCCGCACCTTTAATTCTCGACCCTCGTTTGCATTCCGGGCACTCCGCTGGCTGCTGAGTGGAAATCAAGGGGCCTTCCAATAAAGTCGAGACCAGGTGCTCTGCTCCTGCAGGACGGCAGGGATTCTCAGTAAAGCTACTGGGGAGGAGCATCACAGGAGTGGCTCAACTGTTCCATACATCGAAAACATCACCGAAATACCGGGTGATGAAAATGTCAGTAAAAATTTGAAAACTTAACAAATCACAAGATAATGTAGATAGAGAGGTAAAAATTGACACACATGCTTGGTATGTCCTAGACGCATGAAACATCTCACGCGCGCGTCGTTTGGTGATCATCGTGTACTCAGCCGCCACATTCGTCAAGCTTGGCCTTCCCGGTCCCCAGACCTCAGTCCGTGCGATTATTGGCTTTGGGGTTACCTGAAGTCGCAAGCGTATCGTGATCGACCGACGTCTCTAGGGATGCTGAAAGACAACATCCGATGCCAATGCCTCACCGTAACTCCGGACATGCTTTACAGTGATGTTCACAACATTATTCCTCGACTATAGCTACTGTCGAGGAATTATGGTGAACATATTTAGTATTTCGTGTAAAGAACATCATCTTTGCCTTGTCTTAATTTGTCATGCTAATTATTGCTATTGTGATCAGATGAAGCGCCATTTGTCGGACATTTTTTGAACCTTTTTGGTTATTGTTCTAATAAAACCCAACGTCATTCCAACCATGTGTGTCAATTTTTACCTATGTATCTACATTATTCCGTGATTTATTAAGTTTTAAAATTTATACTGACTTTTTGATCACTCGGTATTTATGTGCTCTACATCTATAGTGATAATCGGCAAGACACCTCGCGGTATGTGCTGGAGTGTACTTTGTATACAACCGTCACTTCTTCCTCCTATTGAAGAGGAGTAGGATTGACATTAAAAATACGCCACGCGGGAGTAGCCAAGAGGTCTGGAGCGCCACGTTGCAGATCGCGCGGCCTCCCGTGTCGGAGGTTCGAATCCTCCCTCGGGCATGGCTGTTTGTGTTGTCTTTAGTATACATTAGTTTATAACTAGTTTGTAAGTTTAGGGACTGATGATCCCTCAGTTAAGTCTCATAAGCTTTACGATCATTTGAAAATTTGAACTTTGAATCTCGCCCGCTGTTCTTTTGACTGTTAACTAGCCCCGTTTGTGAAGTTAACAATTGACTACTTGCTCACAAAATCTAATTACGGCGATATTCATACAGCGGCTGAAGTATACAGTTCCCTTAAGCAAAACTCTGATTCTATAAGTTAAGCGCCGGCCGCGGTGGCCGAGGTGATTGAGGCGCTCCAGTCACGGTCAGCACGGCCACTACGGTCGGGGGTTCGAATCCCCCCTCGGGCATGGATATTTGTGCCGTCCTAGTTCGTAAGTAGTTCATAAGTAGTTTGTAAGTTTAGGGACTGATGACCCCGTAGGTAAGTCCCATAAGCTTAACAAACCTTTGAACCTTTTTATAAGTTAAGCAAACAGTTCTGCCTTTACTGTAATCTTTAGAGGAAACTGCACACAATTAAATAATGATCCGCAGTCATGGATCTAAATCAAAAATAAATGTTGGCAACGGAAACGCAAATATTCTCTACTCCGGAAGGGAGCAGAGACACAAGATACATGAACAAATTACCCCACATTAATCCAAAATAAATGGTGAGGGGAGAATTTAAATTAGCACAAAAGGATTATAGTTTAAGAAATTAATTTATTGTTCAAAACAAGAACAACAATGGGGGAAGACTATTTTTTTTTTTACAATTACAATAAAAACACACCTTACAAAATATTCAAAATATCCACTACATGGCCCTAAAATTGCCCACCTGCAAAGTCGAGTACAGGTTAATTTACGATTACGTTTCATGGGGGGGACAGAGGAATTGCAGCACATTCACACATCGATTCATACGCCAAGCGATGCAGGTACTTACCAAGGGCCCGACACCAATACACCAAGACGACAGTCAAACAGTGTGGAGAATGCAGATCGAAGGTTCACTCACGCACAATGAAATAGTACCTCGCTTCCATAAAGTGTCAAGCTAGTGGCTTAGGCTCATGATAAACTATTAGAAACAAACGCACTTGGTTTAAGACCACAAAGTGTGTTGTACAGACAGAAGTTAAAGTTTCCCTAGAAATTCTAACTATACATTACGTCAAGATTCCATTAAATAATATCTAAAAAGGTCGCTCTGGCGTTCGTTTAGCACAAGGAGAAGACAGCTACAGAAGGTTAAAGTTGTTAGATTAATACAGCATGCTACTAAGTCGGAACACAAAATATGCATAAAGTTAACAAAATCAATTTCGAAGAGAAAAAGATCGCAAAATATATCGTGTAACGATTCTTTCTAATCAGAGGAATGATATCTGTTAGATAAGCAAGGTTACAGATTGCTACAGCACAATACAGAGTTCAGTCACGAAAATTCAGATAAGTGAAATAATTCTATTCCATGGAAATTAAAAACACGATATATGTCGTGCAACGGTTCTTTCTAAATAGAGGAAAAAGATCTATTTAATGGTAATAACCACAACAGGGAACACACTAATCGGCACACACGTGGGCCGACAAGTACACCGATTAAAGTTAGAATGGACAATTTTAAGGGAAAATTATCACGCTACACTCACTAGGAAACATCTTAACAAATTAGCTATACAATTATTAGCCACTCATGTGCACTGAATGATGGAAAAGCTGAAGGCTTAGTCTGATATCGCCCACGTGTTCTGTCGAGAAAGTACGAACACTATAGGCACCGTGAATCCCCGAAAATATTAGAATTCAACTACGATAAGAATGTGAAAGATATTGAACATATTTAAACAGGCGAAGAAGTGATTTAAAAGTTATTAAGTGCAAGAACTATGCTAACGAAACACCATCAGAGCCTTGGAATCAGATTCCAGCAAAAATCGACATAAAATTAGCAATCCTGTAAGAAATTAAGCAAACTCTCACTACTACACATAGTGTAGCTTCAACTCCCGGAATTAAACTCACGAAAAGGCATAAGTACGACTATGGAGCCTGAACTAAGTCGAGCCACGAGGCCACAGCAGAACCAAGCCCAGAGGTACTTACCCCACCAGGAACCAAGAAGAGAATGAATAGCTCTCTTGACCACTGCTTATCCGTTACCGAGGAGAGGTAGTGGAGGGGAACCCAGAGAGCGCCACCGTTCGTCAGGCAGGTAACCTGACCAACCCCCATCCAAGGAGGTTAAGAGCAAGCTAAATCTTAGCTAAGACTGGGTTCTGCTCAGCAGTTGGCAAACCTACTTCTCGCCCAGAGACAGTCAACGCCCAGAGTTTGAAAGAAACGACGACACAAATCAGACGAGGCGCGCCTAGTACTTCCTAAACTGTCTTACATACAAAGTTTCGTTCATTCTGCGGAAGCCAGGGCCAGTGGGAGCACAGCACAGTACACACTAATAGATATTTAGGGCCTCATGTACAACATAGACACTTAGAATTTTACATACAGATAGAATTAATTCGATATATAATGCCTGGTATCTCGCATATTGCGAGTGGAGTGTCTTGCTACACTCAGAAAAAATGTCTAAAGCTAGTCAACATTTGTTCATGGGGAGTCAATTAAATGGAACACGGAATGTGGACGTGTTTCAACTTTAAAAATGATTGGCGGTAAGCATCCATGAAGGTCCTGTCTGGTCGTTTCGTGAAATAATCATAGGACGACGAAATATATTTGTTGCCTCTTCTCTGAACTCAAAACCCGTACTGCAATACAGACTGTACGTCTCTCTTCAAGCGTCCTTCGTTAGAGTTTGTTAATAAACTGCATGTGATGTTTTCACTTTTGACAAAAGAACCAATAACGATGCGTGTTGTTCTCCGTAGGACCATCTCCACGTTTTCTACTAACTCTACCTGGTTCGGACAGCACACTGAAAGTTGACCACTGCAGATGTAATGTGATATTTAGCTATTTTATCTGAGTATATTCACCGTAGCTGTCTGCTTACTAGAATAAACTGATCTTAGTCTCGGTAAATAATCAAAAATGCACTGCTTAAATAGTGCATTCATCCACACACACACGCAATGCAAGCGAAACTTACTAAACTCAGCATGCTGAACAAGGCAGAAACGCCCGTCGATCTCGCAGGGGAAGTTTCAGCGAACCAAAGCGAAGGACACAATGCAATAAAAATAACTTTCGTACATGGCTGGTTCTATTCTTTCTTAACTGGAGATGGCGCGTATAGCAACAAAATCTGTTTGCATTTGAAGCTAAACCAAGCTCTGGCAAATTAACTGAGGAGAACACCACGTGGTTCCGAAATCCAGTAAAATGAAGAAAAACAGTTACTAAACTATTACGAAAATTAACTATAGCATGCAACCCATAGATATGCGTGGAATGTTAAAGGAAACGGAAGAAACACTGTTCCACATGATAGGAGGACTTTCGAGAGATGGATGAGGTCCGCTCTCAGAAATCATCAAAGTTTAATAAATTCAGATTCGCGGTAAAACAAATACAAAATACGGCATGCAACACATCGAAATACGTAGAATGTGGTAAAGATACGAAAGAAACACAGACATACGTCATAGCACGAACTTTGCAGAGAAGGATGAAATCCTATCTCAAAAGTCATCAAAGTTTAATAAATTCGGCAAGCAACCTATAGAAATGCGCAACATTTCATAAGCATGCAAATGAGAAAGGTTGTACAGGGTGAAACATTTAAATATATTTCAAGTAATTACAGTTTCATTCTACCGATACTCAGCTTTTTAAGATTACGACGTATGGGGGTTCTGCTCGCTGCAAAATTATTTTCCTGGGATGTCGTGGTGAGAAATAAATAGTCGATATGTACAATTTTCACTTCTTCTTTAATCTGACTCAAACGTCTCCACCAAAACAATACAAATTCCATACATCAGAACTTAGGTGGTAGTACTTCCATTCTCAAAACACAGAGTGACATGGATTCCAGAGCACTTGACAAACGATTCAAACACGAACCCCCCCACGCAATGCGGTGAGGCAAATATATAACATCGACAATAATGACATTACATTATCCATTGTTCATAACAATTGAATATAGTAATTTACAATTAACGAACACACAAAGATAACATTTCATGTACACAAGAATACACACAATATAAAATGAAAACTCTACATACAATAATTTTAGATGGCACATGTATTTTTAAGACGAAATTTCCTAACTTTCTGTTGACAACAAAGTGCGTGTTAAATATCAATTAATTAGTTAATGAGTGCATCATACAAGTTCCTAACATATATTGAGCTATCAATTATCTTGGAAATTCTCAAAATACGTTCAAACTCTCAAGTGAGTCAATATATACAAAGAAATACAATATTCAAATCTCGAGTACGTCATTAATTACACGATTAGCTGGTCTACACAACTTTTTTATGAGATTAACATGTATACAATGCTATTTATTTTAATGTCTTTTTGTTTTTCACAAAAGTTTTTGCAATTCGTCTGTTTAAGTCTTTAAATAACATACAATGATGAAACTATTGTTTGTAGAACTGTCTGGAAAGAAAATATATAAATCTCTTAATTAATGAAATCTATCACTTGTTTTAATCACAGTATCACCGAGACACTGTCCTACACTGATTCCTAAGCTGGATATATCGTTTTTAACTAACTTCACACGCAACATATATCACAACTGAACCATACGATTCCGGATCCGACGCAGACAGTATCGTAGGATGACATTGAGATGAGAGGACGAGGCATACGGTATCGTACAATAACATTGAGATGAGGGGGCCAGCAGTATCGTTACAACCCCCCCCCCCCCATCAGCTCGACGATGCCCTCATAAGACGAGGTGATGTAAGAGTGAAGCACCTACTTTGGATGTCTTGGATCCGGTGGCTGGCTTGGCTGCATCAGTACCTCACTTAGTCCTGTCTTGGGTTGGCACAGCACAGTCCACACACGCAGCATCACCAGATCCTGAAAGTTCCAAGTGCAGTAAGTAGGTTACAAGGGTATAGTCTCCTAATATATACATACGAAACACTTATTGCTACAATAAATTTTACAAAACTAGCACATGTACAAAATCTTATTATTACGCACTACTGTCTGTATGGCTTTAGTTCTGTTATCTTCAAATTCACCCCCCACTGGCAAACGAGAGATTGAATCAACAACAAGATTGTCCTTGCCCTTAATGTATTCCACAGAGAAATCAAACTGTTGCAAGAACAGTGCCCATCTAGTAATCCGGTTATGGTAAAGTTTCACTCCTGAATGTAGGTCAAAGCCTTATGGCCTGTGAATACAATAGTTTTGTGGCCTAATAAGTAGTCTCTGAATTTTGTTAAAGCCCAAAAAATTGCTAATAGTTCCTTTTCTGTAACGGTGTATGCCTTCTCGTGTTTCTTTAATGTCCTGCTTACAAATGCAATGGTCCGGTGTTCTGGCTGGTTATCAACTATTTTCACTTGAAATAAATGAGCACCAATTCCATAATCACTACTGTCAGTACGTAAACAAAACGGTAATGACAAGTCCGGTCTATATAAAATATTGCTGTTACAAAGCTGCTTTTTTATTTCTTCAAAGGCTTGTATGCATTCTTTTGACCAATTCCAAACAGTATTTTTCTTCAGAAGGTTGTTCAAACATGGGGCATTCAAGGCTTGAGTACTTATATATTTGCGGTAAAATCCACACATGCCAAAGAAATATTTCAGTTGTTTCTTGGTTTTTGGCACAGGAAACTTTGCTGTTGCTTCAATTTTCTCATCGTCTGGGGGTATACCTTCTTCAGTTACAATGTTACCAAGAAATTTTAACTGTTCCACAGCAAATTTACATTTTTCTAGCTTAAGAGACATCCCTCCTGCTCTTAATCTTCTGCACACTTCTTCCAGTAAGCTTATATGTTCTTCATCTAATTTGTTGGCTTCCTCCACCTTGGTATTTACGAGTTCATGATAATTAATATCCTCCATGGCTTCTTCATGCATATCTGATACATCTCTCTTATTATCTAATGAATCTAATTCTAGACTCTGCTTACTCAGACTATTCCCATTTTTCAATACCATAGCAGTACAATGTAAAACACCAGTCTTCGGGTCCACAAACATAACGTTTCTTCCTCCCCAGTCAAATACAGCATTCACTTTCATGATCCAGTCAGTTCCTAGTGTAACGTGTTAGTATAATTTAAGTCAATTACAGTTTCATTCTACCGATACTCAGATTTTTAAGATCACGATGTATGGGGGTTCTGCTCGCTGCAACATTATTCTCCTGGGGCGTCGTGGTAGAAATAAATACTGGATATGTATAATTTTTCACTTCTTCTTTAATTTGAACTAAACTTCTCCTCCACCAAAACATTACAATAATGTACAGAAATTACAACAACACAGACTGACAGATTCCAAAGTACTCGACAAAAGACAAAACTCGAACTCCGACAAAACTCGAACTCCCTCACGCAAGGCGGTGAGGCAAATATATAACCTTGACAATAATGACGTTACATTAAGCATTGTTCATAACAATTGAATATAGTAATTTACAATTAATGAACACAACAGTAAAACATTTCATATACACAAAAATATTCACAATATAAAATGAAAACTATGCATACAATACTTTTATATGGCGCATGTATTTTTAAGTCGAAATTTCCGATCTTTCTGTTGACAACAAAGCAAAATGTAAAATATCAATTAATTAGTTAATGAGTTCATTATACATGTTCCTAACATATATTGAGCTATCAATTATCTTGGCAATTCTGAAACTAGGTTTAAAATGTCACGTCATTCAATATATACAAAGAAACACAATATACAAATTTCGACTTTACAGTAATTAAAACAAATAGTTCATCTACACAACTTGTTTATGAGCCTAACATATATACAATGCTATTAATTTTCAAATCTTTTTGTTTTTTTAGAAAAGATTTTACAATTCGTCTGTTTAAGTCTTGAAATAACATACAATGACGCAACTATTGTTTATAGAACTGTCTAGAAAGAAAATATATGAATCTGTTAATTAATGAAATATATAACTTGTTTTAATCACAGTTTCACCGAGACACTGTCCTACACTGATTCATAGACTGGCTATATCGTTTTTAACTAACTTCACACGCAACTTTTATTACTATTGAACCACACGAGTCCGGATCCGAAGCAGACGGTATCGTAGGATGACATTGAGGTGAGAGGACCAGGCAGACGGTATCGTACGATAACATTGAGATGAGGGGGGTCAGCAGTATAATTACACTAACAAGATATCCTCAGACAGATTAGGTATTACTAGACATCCTTGACATAAATTCACATCATTCACACTGAAGTTCAACAAGGCTTGCCGGTTAACTACTTTGCTGTGTCTGCCAGTAGCACCCTTAATCTTGATTCCAACTACAGGCATCTCTATGTAGTCCGATACATGTTTCACACAATCTCTAAATTGTTCACAAATTCCACTGATTGGACTACCTGTATCAACTAATGCTTCCTTGCCTTTTCCATTAATAACCACAGTAAGATATGGGCATCCAGTGACATCATATTCTATATCTTTCTCTTCTTCACGAGTAATATCTTTAATAATATCTTCATGTTTCATAGTACAGGAATCGTCATTAGCTTGTACATGATTCAGGGACACATTACTTTCAACAGGTTGATGAGCCATATATCTATTATCAACACAATTATCATTGGTAACACACTGCTCTATCCTAGGCACATTATCTTCTAGCTCGTGATATTTACACAGTAACTTATCTAGAACATTGGTTTTCTCTTCCTTATCAATGTAACTCTGTATGACACAA
The DNA here is from genome assembly GCA_026315105.1 of Locusta migratoria. Classification (NCBI taxonomy): domain Eukaryota; kingdom Metazoa; phylum Arthropoda; class Insecta; order Orthoptera; family Acrididae; genus Locusta; species Locusta migratoria. The sequence continues at coordinate 437,926,163 of CM048748.1, read as the reverse complement.
TGCAAGATGTCTTTCCCTATCTCTTCTTATCTGTTTCTGCTTCGACTACTTTCAGTACTGCTCAGTTTCACTGGTACGACATGATTCTCACAAGACTTGACATCATCTTGAACACACACTGTCTCACACTGGCCATCATACACGATGCAATCTTCTTTGACTTCAACATAAATCATCCCATCAAGTTCCTTCTCCAAATCCTCAAATTCCATAACCTCAACATCCTCTTCACTATCTTCAACACTGTCATCCTCTGACTTCTCTGAACTCACACTAGACAAAACATCAAAATCTTCATGATTCTCAGTATTCACAGTTTCATGAGCAGTAGCATTCAGTCTGTCTTCAGCATCTTCAATCTTATCATTTAGCAAATTACACAGTCCAAACACATCTTGTTCTTCACTTACTTTGGGTTCTTCTACGGAAATAACTTTACTTGCCTTATACAACCTCTTCTGGTTCTATACACTTCTTTCCAAGTCTGGTTCTTAATGACTTCCCATAGTTCTTTGTCAAACTTGAGCCGATTTACCCTGTGTGTTACCTTCTGTCCCTGTCTATGCTGTTCATTTTCCCATTTGCGTCCAAATCTGGTCCTATTTGTAGTAGCCTGATTTCTTGTTCTATTTCTCACCCCAACCTGACAGGCTTCCATAGGGGTGACATTTAGTTTTCCTGCCCGTTTCCCTTAGAATTGTAGTAACTTTGGTTCCTGTCGTTTCTTCCTTGCCTGTTCCTATAATCCGTACACCCACCTTGCTGTCTACTTCGGTTCTCACGACTATCTTCTTGGTGATCATCTCTTCTGTCTCTTCCATGATGGTCTTCTTGGTAGCGGTTTCTCTCCCTTTCTCTCTCATAACTTTTGTCTAATCTTCCAACAAATCTTAAGAATTCCTCAACTGAATCGTCAGGTCCACAGTCTAATGCTTGCTGTATTCTTCCTGGTAATCTTCTACGTAGGGTGTCCACCAATGTGGTTTCATCTAAAGGTGAGTCAAGATGCACTAATTTTCTGACTTCAGCCTCACAAAAGTCCCTCATACTGCCATAACTTTCCCTGTACTTTCCACCATGCAAGAAATCACTTTTCACTATAGCCTGCTTGATTTTGGACCAGAATTTATTCAAAAAGCACTGCTTAAACACACTATATGACATATCCTCTGTATCTAACTGATTGACCCAAGTATAAGCTTCATTGTCCAAAAATCTCTTTACAAACTTAATTTTCATAGCATCAGTCATATCTACAGTGACGTTGTCAGAGCAATGATGTAAAAGGTCTTTAGGATGGATTTTACCTTCCCCAGGGTATGTTTTAATTACTACATTTTCCAAATTAAAGCCACCACAGATCGACATTTTGCTTTGTACAACACTTTCTTGCAATGCACTGACACTTTGACTGAGGTTATATACATTTTTCTTAATAACACTTTCAGAATTTGACACACTAATTTCATTTTCTAATGACACTTTAACTTCCTGAATTTCAGTTTTTCTAATTTTCTTTTCCTGATCAAAATACTTTTCTACAGTACTAATTTTGTTTTCAAGGTCAGACTCAACATTACTGATTTTACTTTCTGCTACAGTCACACGAGTGTCCAGCTGGTCATATCCTAACTTTATTGCTCTTTCAAGATCACATGTTTGCTTCCTAACTTCGTCAACTGCCCTGTTTGTTTCGCTCAATTGATACTTTAAATCTGCTAAACCGTCATCTAACTTTTTGCTAACAGATTCTACTTGTTTACTCACTTCATGGCTTCCCTTGTCAATTTGTTCAGTTAATTGTTCTGTAAATCGATTTAACAACTCTATAAGACCTGGTGATGCAAAAATTATTTCTTCACTATTTGACACATTGCTACGAGGTGTACTGGCTGTCACATTCTGTTCTGACATGTCTACACCAGATTTCGTATTCTCTGTTGACATCGTCTTTTACAGTGCCAAACAACCCAGACTACAAACACAAATGAATAAGTGCTGTTGTACTTATCTTGTTAATTCGTGTCCAGCGATGCGACGATCTGGGCCCAAGCATCCAATTTCCAGGTTAAGTGCTGCGTTTTTCTTTGCCGTATAATTCAAGATTCGCGTCCTCCTTGGTATTTCAGACGTCTATTAAATACATGCAAACATACTTCTCCTGCAACACAAACACTCTGTAGACACTGTATATGACGCAATCCCAGCTCCTCCACCAATTGAAACATTTAAATATATTTCAAGTAATTACAGTTTCATTCTACCGATACTCAGCTTTTTAAGATTATGACGTATGGCTGTTCTGCTCGCTGCAACATTATTCTCCTGGGGCGTCGTGGTGAGATATAAATAGTCGATATGTACAATTTTCACTTCTTCTTTAATCTGACTCAAACGTCTCCACCAAAACAATACAAATTCCATACATCAGAACTTAGCTGGTAGTACTTCCATTCTCAAAACACAGAGTGACATGGATTCCAGTGCACTTGACAAACGACTCAAACACGAACCCCCCACTCAAGGCGGTGAGGCAAATATATAACATCGACAATAATGACATTACATTATCCATTGTTCATAACAATTGAATATAGTAATTTACAATTAACGAACACACAAAGGTAACATTTCATGTACACAAGAATACACACAATATAAAATGAAAACTCTACATACAATAATTTTAGATGGCACAAGTATTTTTAAGACGAAATTTCCTAACTTTCTGTTGACAACAAAGTGCGTGTTAAATATCAATTAATTAGTTAATGAGTGCATCATACATGTTCCTAACACATATTGAGCTATCAATTATCTTGGAAATTCTCAAAATAGGTTCAAACTCTCAAGTGAGTCAATATATACAAAGAAATACAATATTCAAATCTCGAGTACATCATTAATTACACAATTAGCTGGTCTACACAACTTGTTTATGAGATTAACATGTATACAATGCTATTTATTTTAATGTCTTTTTGTTTCTCACAAAAGTTTTTGCAATTCGTCTGTTTAAGTCTTTAAATAACATACAATGATGAAACTATTGTTTGTAGAACTGTCTGGAAAGAAAATATATAAATCTCTTAATTAATGAAATCTATCACTTGTTTTAATCACAGTATCACCGAGACACTGTCCTACACTGATTCCTAAGCTGGCTATATCGTTTTTAACTAACTTCACACGCAACATATATCACAACTGAACCATACGATTCCGGATCCGACGCAGACAGTATCGTAGGATGACATTGAGATGAGAGGACGAGGCATACGGTATCGTACAATAACATTGAGATGAGGGGGCCAGCAGTATCGTTACAAGGGCTAGTAAAGAATTTACAGACCGCGGTTGGGAACAGAGTACAAGTTCGAGAATAAAATAGCAATTTACAACAGGCGGAAGAGGGAAGATCGCGCAGTACTACCAGAAAATGGAAAGATACATGCACTTATTCTAGCCTGAAGGGCATAGAACATACACAGGTTCCGCTGAAGGCTTTTTTCTGAGAACACACCACGTGGAGTACATGTTATCACGGACAGAGAAAAAGAACGTTAAAATTGGACGAGAAGCAAAATGCTACAAGAAGCAAAAATCCTCCATAGTAGTTGCGCTTCTTTCGATGCATGCTCGGAGAAACTTACTCCAAAATGAATGCAAGTTGTAAAACTTAAGTTGAACTAACTGAACAACGAATTGCTGCCATCTCCAGGCTGAAAGAGCAGAGCAGAGCTAACACACAGCCACCGAACGAATGAGCCTCTGGCGGGCCACGTGGGACTCTGCCCGGAAGTTGGCAAGCCCAGGGAGCCAGGGGTGGTGGCGGAAACGCACAGAATCGCACAAGGCCGTGTATAGGCTCAAACTAGCCTCTTACCAACCTACCTTGCAACGAAAGGGTGTGAAAACCTCTTTGGAGAGCATAGAAAGAGAGGTTGGTACTAGCCACCTATCGACTCAGGTGCAGAGAGCATCGCCCAAGGCTAAATTTCTCATACTTCCAGACACAGTAGCACGCCAAAAAATTCCCATACGCACACATGCAGAGATATAACATTTTACACTCTTATAGGCACAGTGGCGAGACGGAGAAGCCATTCATGTTGCCACATTGACTGACACACTAATAAATTAGTAACATAAATTTAACATGAATGAAGTTAATTACGATTACTAATAATAACATTTAAAAACAAAAACTGAAATGCTACGTTACTCCTCATGCCCCAGAAAACGAAAAGAGTGTCGTTAAGCGACTTTAAATAGAACACACGATTAAAATTTAGGGAAGGCGGCAGACAGCCGTCTTTCAACACTAAAGAACAATACTGAAGCGCAGGTCGAATGAGTGCTTTTGTAGCCCACCTTACTTGCCGAAGGACTTCACGTGCTGATGATTCATCCAATGATTGTCTTTCTGTTCTCTGCCTTCCCCATGATTAATTTCATATGATCGTTCCAATTCAAAACGCTTATTGTGCCTACTTCAAGATATTTTATGGAGGTAACTTTCCCATTTCCGTTCTCCCACTGCGTGATAATATAATGAACGATCTTCATTTGCATTTAAACGCAGCACTTTACACTATGTTGAGGATCAATTGCTGTTCACTGCGCCATGCGTCGACACGCTGGAGAGCCTCCTTCAGTTCGCTACCCTTCCCCAGTGTTTGAGACTTCTCGATAAACTACAGCTTCATCTGGAAGAAGCCTCATGCAACTTCCGATGCAACCTACTAGGTTATTGTGAGAAGAAACGGTCGTGTAACATTACTCTACAGCACGACTGAAATAAAATACAATGTATGAAAATTCCTTTCAGTTAAGAATGACATGCTGCATTATGTGGGGGTAGAAACGCTACAATCAAGTCAGATCGTTGGTCTGACATCCCGTAAGTTCCCACTTAGTTTAACAGGTGATAGTGCAAAAACCAAGAAACGGGCATCTAGGTCGGAGCCTATATCTCCTACCCTCTGGGTCTCGTGGAATTAAAAGCGCAAGTGGAGTTTCGCATGCTAACAGCTTTCGGAACCGTTGTTGATTACTATAGAGATTTACGATCTCCAGAAATTTCATAATGCTACAACATTGAACGTTTTCGAAAATTATACAACTGACCAACGTCAGAGACATCAGCCTATAGTTTTGTGCCGGAGTGACATGCGCTTTTTTCCTATCCTTAGGTAAGCTTCACTCCTCTAGGGACTTTTGCAGCACTGCTGATAGAAGATAAGAAAGTTCCTTCGCATATTCCACGTAAAATCGAGTTGGTAGCCCATTGGTTCTCGAAATTTGACTGGATACAGAAATAGATTTTGGTCATTTGATAAATATACTAGGGGCAAAACACAAACAATACCCTCACTACGTGATAGTAATGGCGATCCTGTCGATGACAGCGCTACTACAGCAGAGCTACTAAACATAGCTTTCAGAAACCCATTCACCAAGGAAAACGAAACCAATATTCCAGATTTCGAATTACAAACAAGGGCCAGAATTAGTAACGTAGATTTAGATATCATCGGAGTAGTGAAACAACTAAAATCACTTTATAAGAATACGTCTTCTGGTCCGGATTGTATACCCATTAGATTTCTAACTGATTATGCTGAAGCGATACATCCTTACTTAATAGCCATATACAACCGCTCTCTCAAATATTATGAATTATCTCGAACACAATGAGCTATTGAGCCATGGTCAACAGGGATTTAGAAAATATCGTTCATGAAAAACACAATTAGCTCTTTATTCACACGAAGTGATGAGTGCTATCGACAAGGGTTCGCAAATCGATTCCTTATGTCTTGATTTCAAGAAGGCTTTTGACACCGTACCTCACAAACGGCTTTCAATCAAATTGCGTGGTTATGGTATATCGTCCTAAATTTGCGATTGGATAAGGGATTTCCTTTCAGAGAGGACACAGTTCGTAGTAATCGATGGTAAGGCATCGACTAAAACAGAGGTGATATCTGGCGTTCCACAGGGTAGTGTTATTGGTACTCTGCAGTTCCTTATTTACATAAACGATTTAGGGGAAAATCTAGGTTGTTTGCAGATGACGCCGTCATTTACCGTGTAGTAAAATCATCTGAAAATCAAAGAGCGATTTGAATAAGATCTCACTATGGTGTAAAAAGTGGCAATTGACTCTAAATAATGAAAAGTGTGAATTCGTCCCGATGAGTACCAAACGAAATCCGTTAAACTTTGTTTACAAGATACATCAATCAAAAGCCAATAAAACAGTTTGCGTTTTATTGGCAGAACCCTTAAAAGATGCATCAGAACTACAAAAGAAACTACATACACTACGCTTGTCCGTCCATTTTCGGAATATTGCTGCTCAGTGTGGGATCCTTATCAGGTGGGTTTGACGGAGGATATCGAAAGAGTCCAAAGAAGGGCAGCTCGTTTCGTATTGTCACGATACAGGGGAGACAGCGTTACAGAAATGATACAGGATCTGGGATGGGAATCATTACAAGAACAGCGCTTATCGCTGCTGCGTGGGCTACTTACGAAACTCCAATCGCCAACATTCTCCTCTGAATGCGAAAATACATTGTTGACTCCCTCTTACATAGGTAGAAATGATCATGAGAATAAAATACGAGATATCAGAGATATCAGAGACATTGATGTGTTTTTTCTTCCCGTGCAATATTCCAGAATGGAATGAAAGATAAATAGGATAAAGGTGATACGATGAACTCTCTGCCAGGCACTTAAATGTGATTTGCAGAGTATCCCATGTAGATGTAGATATAGTTCCAGCGGCTTCACGTGCTTTTCAATCTGACATTTATTTTAGCTTTTGCCGTCTCGACGTTCGTGGTATGGTTTACGCAGCAGTCGCACTTACAATGGCGCAGGCCAGCGCCTGCACCATTATCTGCTTCACCGCCACGGCTGACATCGTCACAGAGCAGCGGCGTCTCAGCGGCAAGGCCTCATACAACACCACGTAGAGACAAGTTCTCACAACCGGCCGTGCTACGTCATACTGACCAGGTCGCGGCCTCCCGCTTACTGGCTGCCCGCTACGAGGCAGGGGGCGTGGCCCAGCGAACAGCCATTCAGCTGGCGGCCGCGGGCTGGTCTGTATGACGTAGCACGGCCGGTTGTGAGGCCTTGTCTTCTAGGTGGTGTTGCCTCATAACGGAACAGTGACGTCAGAGCCTGCAGGCAAGAGAGTTATGGGGCGTGCACCGATTACGTCAGGCGCTTAGGTGAAGGGCAACAACTGGATGGGGTTGAGCCGAATCTGACCAAGTCCTGTGTTGGTGAGAGGTGGAGGGAGGGGTAGTCTAAGCAAATATACTTTTTCCTTAAAAGCAAGTGGAATTGCGAGATAGCTGGTTTCAGTTAACTCTTAAATGCATGATTTTTTAAAATTCCAATATACAAATTAGTTTTCTGTGTTCTAAGTTGTACAAATGAGAGGAAAATAGTAAAAAAATTGCAATGTAGCTAGTTCTCCGAAAAAGTAAATATGCAACAAACAGAAACTTGTTATATAATTTTCAAATTTGGATAATATAAAGAAATTTTTGTGCTTATTATGGTCCTCCATAACATGTCTTAATTGGTGTGATTTTTACCTCCTTCAAAAGCTGTCTATTAATAAGGATAACAAAACGTCAAAATCTGCAATATCTGCCGTTTTCTTAAGACACAAGCAAAGATGTTAACATAAGTTCACACTGCAGCCAACATTGACACAAAAAAACACCACAGACACTTTCTACAAACTCTGCTGCATCTGTTAAACACGTGTTACTTCAGAAAATTCCCACTAGACGCGGATAAAACAATATTACAATCGATGTTGCAGATATGCAACACCATGCATTTAAGGGTTAAGTAATACTGTGCTGTCCTCTGAAATGTGGCTAAATCCAACACATTAACACCTTTAACGCAGCTATACGGACTCCAAACAGTAGCAGAGAAGTCAGTGGATTAATTAGCAGCCACCGGCGAGCCTAAAAAGGAGACAGGAGCAACGCTGCGTCGTAAAAGTAACTACTTGCAAATTATTTGTTAGGGAGAGGAAGGAAGAAGTATTAGAAAGGAAATGATTCACTTTGGCTGCATTGGGGTATTGAAATTATACAATGGCGACAAGTGAAAAGATGAGCCAGGCTGGCAATGGAACCAAGGTTTCTCACTTCGTGTCAGCGGTCGCCTTAACCACGGGTTTAGCTCCCCCATCAACGAGGCCCTCTTACGTTCACCATTCAAAATGTTCAAATGTTTGTACATCTTATGGGACTTAACTACGGGGTCATCAGTCCTTAAACTTACTAACTACTTATGAACTACTTACGAACTAGGACGACACAAATATCCATGCCCGAGGGGGCATTCGAACCCCCGACCGTAGTGGCCGTGCAGACCGTGACTGGAGCGCCTAAGTCCCCTCGGCCACCGCGGCCGGCACGTTCACTATTACGGCTTCCCGTGCGTGAGGGGGAGCCCGCATCTGCGGTGAAGTAAATGAAGAAAACGCCTCCTTGGCATGGAAATACCGCAGTGGAGTTCCGAGCGGTCTAAGGTGCCTTCTACGTTGCGCGCGGTTGCTCGCCGTCGGAGGTTCGAGTCCTCCCTGGGGCAAGGGTTAGTTTAAGTAGTTTGTAATTCTAGGCACTGATGACCATAGCAGTTTAGTCCAATAGCTTTTCAGACATATGACCTTTCGCATGTCAATAAAGAGCAACTATTGCAGCGACCGGGTGCCAAAGTGGAGGAAAGCTGAGAAGCAAAGGGAAGACTTCATGCTGAACGTTCTGAATGAGATCGAAAAGCTCATCAGAGAAGCAGCGGAAAGAAAATACAAGACTGCCGCACACCTTAATAACGCAGTCAAACGCCTGTCCGTACTATTTTGTGTGTATTACATCTTGAGATGCCGATACAGAGGGAGAATACGCAAGGGCGTTTGGAATGGATTTCACCCCTCATCCTAATCTTTCGCTCTTTGAAAATAGCGGTCCTCCAAATATAGATATTCCAATAATATTAATAATTTCGTGTGGCTCATTGGCCTGGTGCAAGTCTTTCAATTGGACGCCACTTCGGCGACTTGCGGGTCCCTAGCCTACCCCAGTTATCCGACCGGGGAAAGAGGACCTACAGTTTAACGTGGAATCTGAACCACGTGTCGTTTCTGGCGACTCCTCACATCGTTGAGAGGTGAAGGGTGGGTTAAAGTGCAGACTGAAAAAAATCCGAGGTACGACCGGGTTTCGAACCCGCGACCCTTCTGTACCCATTCGAGCGCTTTACCCCAAGACCACCAGGCCCGATGATATTCTAATTATGAACATAAACATTTATTCCGACACATTAAAACTCAATTCATACCTCATCCTTATTAAATGTAGACCTAACTATATTAGAGGAAGTGGTGTCTTACTGTCACCAAAGATGCTGCATCCGTAAGTTTTACTTGCACACGTCATCTTTAAACTCACCAATTTCCTCAGAGTTCATACGTGTACAGATCAATGTAACATATACCCACCACGTAAAGGTGCTAAACGTTGGTCTTTGTTCCTCTTCCGCGCTTCATACACTGAGAGAACAAGACACCATCACTTATGCCAGTCACCGGGCAAAATATGTACTGGTGCTGCCCTGGTTAGTGAAATAGTAAAACATTACACTGGAGTGGTATGGCGTCGCGTGACGTGCAAAAAATTCTCTGGCGCAGACTTTACAAATTACAGAGCAAGTTCAAAAGAATTGTCAGGTTGGTTGGCAGTGGACATTGAATTAAATCAACGACGAATGTAGAAAATTTGTGCTCAGCTAGGATTCCATGATGGATCCTCAGCTTACTAGGCAGTGCCAGTAACTAATAAGCTACCAGGTCACAGCAGTCTTCACACCGGCTTGCACGACCGCAGCACGCCTTCGTCCAGACGCAGATTATTACATTTTATTCGCTCAATACTGATGCAAAAATAAAAATAAAAATAAAAAATAAAAATAAAAATAAAAATAAATAAATAAATGAAGCGAGAATCGAGAATTCATTTATTAAGAACGAAGAAATACGATGCATGCCCTCAAGGCCTCGATCTGCACAAAAAGGTAGATAGACCGTTTGGCCGCGAAAGGTAAGAGTCCTGCGTTAGAATTTCGCACAGTTTTAATTTGCCAGAATAATCTAATGAATAATTTGTGTAACACATTAAAGTTAACCCTTTATTTGTCATTGTTGTTTCTCGTTACCATTCAGTGGCTGATTCGTGCGGCGGCGACGGTGTTTTCACTGCAGTGTGTGTAAACAACGTCGAGGGTCCACTTACCCTGTGAAAAATGTCCCCTATGGATGCAACAGCCCCTGTTAAAGAAAGAACATAAAGAACGCCGCCAGGCCATCCGATCTGCTGCCTTTATAAAACAAGGCCTGGACACATCTCTGCGATGATCCTTGCTGTTTATGCTGCAGACGTCCGTGCGGCAGTTAAACTTCCGTAATACGACCTACGTTCTCTTCACCGTTACTCGGAGATCTGCTAGTTTATTTTAGTCTGTCACCTCGGTTTCTTGTTGGATTATTTACAGATTTCCATTATGTCTTGGGTTAGTTCAAAACAGAAAATAGACTGACCAGCTGAAAAACACACCTGTCAGAGCACAAAAAGACAAATGTGCTCAAAACTTTTCAGAAATTTGTAAATCTATTAGACTTAACTGTGGTGTTGCACAAGTATGAAGTGCGCGCCACGTACTTTCGCCGCGTGCCGCCATGCACGCACGGCGCGGCGTTCTTACGACGTCATCCACGAGCGCCCTCTGCTACAGCTCCGCTCGTGCTGCATCGGCCACTGGGAATCAGATAGGCACCAGTTAATACTTGTCTATCGGATAGGCACTAGGAATCAGCAGTAGGCAGGCCTCTATCTAAACTATGTATCAACATTCTATTAGTCTACCGCTCTCCAAGTTAAGTAATGTATTATTTCTATGAAATATATCTCCTATACTAATCTAGCTTAGTGTTTCTAGTTTCTGCTGTCCCACTGGCTGTTCACCTCCGTACCTGCACACGCGTGCATCCTATTTTCCCGTGTCGGTCTCTCTCTACTCGGCCACCGACACCCAGGACAACCGGCGGAAACGAGACACAAAGTAAACTAATCTGCTCATCAGATCCTAGGCTTACAAAGTACTTAAACTAATTACGCTAAGGACAACAAATACACCAACGCCCGAGGTTCGACACGAACCTCCGTTGGCGAGAAACGGCACGCGCCGCATCTAGGCGTCTTGGAACGCTCGGCCACTGCATCTACATCTACATCTACATGGGATACTTTGCAAATCACATTTAAGTGCCTGGCAGAGGGTACATCGAACTACCATTATACTATTTATCTCCTATTCCATTCTCGAAAAGCGCGCGGGAAGAAAGAACACCTGAATCTCTCCGTTCGAGCTCTGATTTCTCGTATATGATTCTGATGATCATTTCTATCTGTGTTAAGTGGGAGTCAACAATATATTTTCGCATTCGGAGGAGAATGTTGGAGATTGGAGTTTCGTAAGTAGCTCACGCCGCAGCGATATGCGCCGTTGTTGTAATGATTCCCATCCCATATTCTGTATCATTTCCTTGACGCTGTCTCCCCTGTATCATGACAATACGAAACTAGCTGCCATTCTCTGGACCCTTTCGGTGTCGTTCATCAAACCATCATAATAAGGATCCCACACGCTAAATGATAGCATCATCTGCAAACAACCTAACAGACCTACTTAGATTTTCCCCTAAATCGTTTATGTAAATAAGGAACAGCAGAGGACCAATAACACTACCCTGTGGAACGCCTGATGTCACCTCTGTTTTAGTCGATGCCTTATCATCGATTATTATGAACTGCGTGCTCTCTGACAGGAAATCCCCTATCCAATCGCAAATTTTGGGCGATATACCATAACCCAGCAATTTGATAAAAAGCCGTTTTTGAGGTACGGTGTCAAAAGCCTTCTGGAAATCAAGAAATACGGAATCGATTTGCGAACACTTATCGATAACCATCACTTCGTGTAAACAAAGAGCTACTTGTGTTTAGCATGAACGATATTTTCTAAATCCGTGTTGACCTTGGGTCAATAGATCATTCTGTTCGAGATAACTCATGATATTGGAATACAGGATATATTCCAAAACCCTGCTGCAAATTTACGCCAATGTAGTTTAGTTTACGTCATGTAGTTTAGTGGGTTACTCCTTCTGTCTTTCTTGACCTGTGCAACTATCCAATCTTTTGGTTCAGATCCTTCTTTGAGAGAGTGGTTGTATATGTCTGTTAAGTAAGGAGCTATAGCTTGAGCATATTGAGATAGAAATCTAATGGGTATACAGTCCGGACCGGGAATACTTGTTCTTGTTAAGCGATTTTATTTGCTGCACTACTTCGATTATATCTACTTCTCCATTGCTACGCCGCAGCACAAACATGATCCTGTTTAAACAACAGTAACAGGAACGTAGGGAACCAGCAGCCTCAGACCTAACATCACCTTCCTCACAAAACATTTTGGCACGCGAACAGATTAGCGCACTTTTAACAAAGGCCATGCTAAATACTTTTGCTTAGTCTTTCATACTAAATAAGATTTCGTAGACATCAACTCCCGATCACTGCCACTGTCTAGCTATGTCTGTCTCACACTGTCTCGGTTTCCTCTCATTAACACATATTTTGTTCTTTCATCCCGCTTTTTTCCATTTTGGCTGTCTCCTTTTGACAATATGTTCCATTATTTTTCTCTTACATTGCTACTGCTTCTTTCTATCTCTGTTTCTTCAGTCAGGATTATCTCCTATTTATATCTATGCCTGCTAATGCTTTGCTTCACCTTCATACTGCATGACAGAGAAACTAACACGACAGGTTTGGGAGATGGGGGAATACGGACAAAGTTTTTGTTGTCGAAGTAAGGCTGTTTGGAGGATCCAGATCACCAAAACTTATGTACAGTCTACAGTCATCTCTCCTTCTGAATTTCACCGTCTCCTCTCTCTTTTGTTCTCACTATTACTGCCACAATCCTATTATTCTTTCTACTGTCAACGCCTATCTGCCGCAATAACTATCTGTTCTCTCTTTATCTCACCCGCTACTTTACTAATCTCTTTCAGCACAAAATAGCACAAATATGTGCGCATATACTCAGTATATGTCAGTGTTGTTTAATTATGAACATATTTGCAATTCAGTAGCTTTTAAAAGACTACAATTGCTTTATTACTTACATCGTCTCACGGAATGTGTATATTTGCTTTCAATGGTGTGTAAATTTTTATTAGAGTGGAAGGATGATTCTAGTAAGTACAGTCATTTCTGCTAAAATGAATTGTTCGTAGTACCTGCCTGCTAAAACAGCGTGAAAACTTCTGCATAACCAGTAGTGCATATTTTTCAGCTACAAGGTAGAATGCCTTACTTAGGAAGGCGAAAAATAAGATTCATTGACTAAAACCGACAGTATTAAAAGGAAAATTGTACACTCAGTCTCTTACAAGGTCTAGTACAGTAGAAAACAAATTCTATTAGTAGACGTTTAATTTAGTTCTGCATGAAATGCGAGAATGAACTGAAAACTATAACAAACTATAGGCCGCGGCTGAATAGCAGTGCGCACTAAGGTTGCCTTACTGCGGTGCGCGCGGTCGTTCCCTGTCGGAGGTTCGAGTCCTCCCTCGGGCTTGGGTGTTTGTGTTGTTCTTAGGCTATGTTAGTTCAAGTAGTTTGTAACTTTATGGACCGATGACCGCTGCAGTTAGGTCCCATTACTTTACACACATTTGAATGTTTGAACATTTCGCAAACTACAAGAAAATAGAACACGAACAATACACTCACAAAGCATTCTTCTGCATAACCAGTCGTGCATATTTTTCAGCTACAAGGTAGAATGCCTTACTTATGAAGGCGATAAATAAGATTCAGTGACTAAATTGAAAGGAAAATTGTTTAAAAAGATTCGTATGCAGAAACAAATGTAGTGTGTTTAGCCACAAAATATTTGGCAAACCAGCTGAAGTTTTGTATTTAAAAAATGGAATCATTTAGTCGACATATTAGTGCGTGTTCACGCAAGAATTAGGCCCAGTTTCAGCAAATTACACACAATACAATTAATATAGTGTCATGTGCTCTTTATCACAATGCTATGAAACCAGATTCAGCGTCGTGTTTTGCCAGTTGATTTGTGGTTTGACATCATCTGACTCCAGACGTAAGGATATTCAATAGACTGAGGATGCGCAGGTGGAGACAGAGATACGAAGAGGAAATACAGAGAGAGAGAGAGAGAGGGAGACTGAATGGGGATAGGAAAAAAGAGGTAGAGGCGGAGATGTCCAGAGGGAGTAGGAAAGAGAAGAAATAATAACTCAAACCTGGAATAAATAGATACCGCACTAGGGCAACGCCAATTTTCAGTTAGTATTTACAATGTAAAGCCGATATTTTTGTTGGTCTGCTTATCGGCATTTTTTTCTTTGACAGATTGGTAATTATCCGATATATCGAGGACCGATGATGTTTTTAAATATATACAACATAATTTCCGATATTTTAAAAAAAATATCAACAACCCTAGTTTCAAAGCTCAGTATATCCATATAAGAAAGAGCACAGGGTCGAAATTGTCTTGCTGTATTTGTTCTCACAAAGGAATATTTTGCAATTAAAAGTTACGAGAAGTTATTGTTAGGTTTTCAACTGAAATTTATTAAACATTTCGTGTTATAAGGTCGGAAAAAATTTACATATTTCTTATACACAATACTAGTATAGTACAGTACAAATGGAAAATTTGGTATCTGAATCGTCATTTTAAATTAAAAGTATTTTCACGTATTAGTTCTCTTCTCCCTTAATTGGGGAGTTACTGTTGTCCTGTGTTCTTAAAAGTTTTATTGGTGTTCTGTATGATGAGCCACGCAGTAGAGTTCTGCAACACTATTCATTTTCAGGAACGCTTCCTGCGATTGAGTCACACATTGCGAATCGATTACTTCGGTTCGCTCACGATTCTCTCTGGTCTGTGATGCCAGGAATGTTATACAATGCCAAAATAAAAAATAAAAATAGTAAAAATGATTAATGAGATGGTGTATATATATATATATATATATATATATATATATATATATATATATATATATATAAAAGTATGTTGATGAACACAAATACCCAATAGCTCTTTAACTAAAAAAAATTAATACAAATAGTCAGGCTAACTAAAAAAAATTAATACAAATAGTCAGGCTGTTTCCGAGATACGCGAAATGTATGTAAAACAATTGATCGTTTAAATATATTACAAGACAAAATGTATATATCTCAAGGATACATTTTGAAGATGTAAGAGTCATCATACTCTGACTTCATGGTATTAATCATGTGTATTGGCAGCTGTGTATTCGCTGTGTTTTGTTTCTGACGTAAGAAGTTTGTGTATACCTTCTATCACGGATACTGGTAAACTGGGCATACCATCGTTTTCATGGAACCAACATCTCTGCAGTTAGACCATTGCCTTGCTAACAGACATGTGGTAGTGTACAGCTGTAGTACAGCTTTGTCTAGGTTTATACAGAAGCAAGAAACATTAAAATTCAAGTGCAACTATTATTAGTTTAAAATGATGGCACTTCTTGAAAACATTGGCGTGCTTTATTATGTCCGGCTAATGTATGCTAACAGTCACATGGTTCTACGTTTGAACCACGACATGTGTATAGCTGCTCTGTCGTTTGTCTGGTCTATTAGTATCTGTGGTCGAAGGTGTATAGTCAATGGCTCACGACTGTGTTCGTTTCTGTTCTCTGGCGTTCGTAATCAATCGGCACGATTTGGCACGACTGAGCAGTTGCCTTCGAAGCATGAATGATTGAAATTTGGAATAGCACGAGACAGAAATACGCAATCGCTCTTAGGATGACTCGTTTCTTATGATTATTTACAGGGGGTCCAGGAAATGACTCTCTGATTTCAAACTTAAATATCTCGAAACCTAAGATCGATAGAGGACTGAAGTAAACGGTCCGTTTATTGTGAAAGCTGTAAGAAGTTTATACAGCACTTTGAAATAATAGTTACAAAAGCTGCTATCAGAGGGCGCTATAATCGCCATACGTAATGCCTAGTATAAATAGTGATCCGAAGCCCAGAACGATCTGTTCCACTATTGAAACGGAAAAGGAGGATAGCGCATCGAAGGAAGAGATTAAAACCATGTACTCCATTGAACAACGGGTCTTTCTTGTGCTACAGTACCACAGGTTAGAAGAGAGTCCAACGGCAAGAATGCGAAGATTTCAAGCTTGATTTAATGTTCCAAAAGGAGCCGATGCGAAAACCATTCGTACGCTCTTCGCAAAATTTCAATGAACAGGCAGCGTAACTGACGATCTAGTGGGGCATGTTGGCCGCAAGCAAACCGCAGTTACGCCTGAAAATATCGCCAGAATTTCTGGAATTATTCAGCGAAATCCAATGTCATCCGTCCGTAGAATTGCATGTGAGACTGATTTGAAACGTTCCAGCACGCAGAAAATATCGCCACAATTTCTGGAATTATTCAGCGAAATCCAATGTCATCCGTCCGTAGAATTGCATCTGAGACTGATTTGAAACGTTCCAGCACGCAGAAAATACTGAGAAAGAGCCTACACATGTTTCCATTCAAAATTCAAACGCAACAGGCAATACCCGTACGAGCTGTGCAACAAAGGGTTGCCTTTGCTAATCAGATAGTGAAGGATTTGATGTTGGCTGCATCTGGTTTACAGATGAAGCACACTTCCAACTGAATGGATACGTGAATAAGCAGAACTGGCGATTTTGGGGTGAAGCGAAACCCCTGTATTCTCCTAAAGTTACTGCGTGGGCTGCAGTATGCAGCAGAGGCATTATTTTTCATTCGAGAAACGGTCACTAGCGTACGTGATGCAATTTTGGAACAATTTGTCGTCACACAGCAATCGTTAGAGGATCGACCAGGTACTGAATGGTTTATGCAAGATGGAGCCCGACCCCATCGGACCGAACAACTGTTTCGCTTTCTTGAGGAATACTTCGGGAATCGACTCATTGCTTTGGAATATCCCAAATTTACTGGTGCAGGCATGGATTGGTCTCCCATATTCGCCTTATTTGACTCCCTGTGACTTTTTTTTTTTTTTTTTTTTTTTTTTTTTTTTTTTTTTTTGTGGAGCACAGTGCAAGAGATGGTCTACCCGGAGCATCCCGCCACGCTGGACGAGCTTGAATCGGCGATCTCTGTGGCATGTGAATCCATTTCGGTTGAGACACTACGAAACGTGATGGCGAATTTCATTCTTGGTTTGCGCCACCGCTGTAGTGTCAATAGTGAACATTTTGAAAACATTGTGATGTGATTGTTTGCAAAGAGTGTTTTCATACGATTATTTCACTTATGTATGCTGATATGAGCTGTACAGCGTACAGCGCCACCTGTTAGCAACTTTTGTAACCATTATTTCAAACTGCTGTATAAACTTCTTACAGATTTCAACATAAACATACCGTTTACGGCATTCCTCTATCGATCTTTGTTTTCGAGTTATTTAATTTTGAAATCAGGGAGTCCTTTCCTGGACACCCTGTATATTCGTTGAAATGAACGATTTGCTGACGAATCGCCACAACTGTACCACATGAAGCGCGCCTCTTACGCAGTTGCAACCGTCTGACGTCGAGTTTCCTGAGAAAAGGCAGAAAATGGTGTCAGCGGTCCGGAGCGGCCGTTGCCGGCGCCCGCTATCGCGTCTGACAGCGACGGCGCCACAAGGTGAGGCCTTTCTCTTTCGGACTGCACGTGCCGCCTGGCAGAGTGCAGCACGTGTAACGAGCTTCCGCCTTCTCCAGCAGTGCGCGGCAGCAGCCACGTGCAGAGCCGCCCGACGTGGAGGTGCACGGGCCTCCTCCTGTCTGGCCCGACGCTGAAAGCTGCTGACAACCTCTGCTGTCCTACATTTGGAAACCACTACGTCCAAGGCCTAGTACAACTGACAGGGCCGGATCTACGGGGGGGGGGGGGGAATAGAGGGGGCAGTTTCTTTTATATACAGATTGTATCTTTCTTGTATAATTTAATAAAATGAACTGACACAGAATTATTAAAAGTAAAATGACTGCAAGAAATACCTAAATCATTTAATATATCTACAGTTCCTGGTTGCTGACTTCAGTGTTGCCCTGTCACAGGTGCTTCAGCTAATCAAACTTTAAAAATCTACTAGATATTAGCCAGAACGAGGGAGATGTTTGCGTTATTGCATAAGTAAATGCACAATGTTTATTAATTTGCATATATTTCCTTTTTCAGATAAATGAATATTGTGACGATACTGCCGGCTCTCTCATCTCAATGTTACGATACTGTCTGCATCGGACCCGGAATCGTGTGCTTCAATAGTGATACATGTTGCGTGTGAAGTTAGTTAAAAACGAAATAGCCAGTGTAGGAATCAGTGTAGGACAGTTTCTCGGTGACTGTGATTAAAACAAGTGATAGATTTTTTAAAATTAAGATTTAGATGTTTTCCAGACAGTTCTATAAACAATAGTTTCGTCATTGTACGTTATTTCATCAACTAAACAGACGAATTGTAAAAACTTTTGTAAAGCATAAAGTCGTGAAAATAAATAGCATTGTATATATGTTAGGTTCATAGACAAGTTGTGTTGATCAGCTAATTGTGTTAATTAATGCAATAGTCGAGATTTTAATATTGTTATTCTTTGTATATATTGACTGACGTAAGATTTGGAGTATATTTTGAGAATGGACAAGGTAATTGATAGTTCAATATATGTTAGGAACATGTATGATGTACTCATTAACAAATTAATTGATATTTAACATCACACATTGTTGTCAAACAGCTAGTACTGCGATTAAGACTTAAAATGATTTACGCCATCTAAAATTATTGTATGTATAGTTTTCATTCTATATTGTGATTATTTTTGTGTACATGAAATGTTTACTGTTGTGTTTGGTAATTGTAAATTACTATATTCAATTGTTATGAGCAATGGATAATGTAATGTCATTATTGTCGATGTTATATATTTGCCTCACCGCCTTGCATGAGGGAGTTCGAGTTCTGGCTTTGGCAAAGTGCTTTGGAATCTATGTCAGTCTGTGTTGTTGTTGTACGCAAGTTTGAATTTGTAATGTTTTGGTGGAGAAGCAGTGTGGTTTCAAATTAAAGAAGAAGAAAAATTGTACATAACGAGAATTTATGTCTACCACGACGTCCCAGGAGAATAATGTTGCAGCCAACAGAACCCCCATACATCGAAATGTTGAAAAGCCGAGTATTATGTTTGAAAGTGGTAGAATGAAATGTAATTACTTATATAGCATGTGAATTTTTTAATATTCATATTTCATATCAAGGTAATATTTGTAGATCAGTTGAATTTCAATAACGTTCCAGCCCAAATAAAATAAATAAATAAATAAATAAATAAGTATTTCAGGTGCGCACACTTCTTATTGAAAATCCAAAGCATTAGGGATCTGGAGTCCTCTCTCGGTAGCGGTGGAATTGATAGGCATATACACAGGATACTCTGTAAATCACATTTAACTGCCTCACAGAGGGTTCATCGGACCACTTTTATACTATTTATCTCCCATTCCATTCTCGAATAGCGCGCGGGAAGAAAGAACATCTGAATCTCTCTGTTCCAGCTCTGATTTCACGTATTTATTCAGGTAAGAGGGAGGCAACAATATATTTTCACATTTGGAGGAGGATGTTGACGATTGTAGTTTCGTAAGTAGCCCACGTCGCAGCGATAAACGCCTTTGATCTAATGATTCCCATCCGAGATCCTGTATCATTTCCGTGACGCTGTCTCCCCTGTATCACGACAATACAAAACAAGCTGCCCTTCTTTCGACTCTTTCGATGCCCTCCGACAAACCCACCTGATAAGTATCGCACACTGGGCAGCAAGAGCTGATAAAACAGAAGGAATCTCACTGTTTTATTGATGCTGTCCTTTTTCTAGCTATGCAAGGAAGTTCTTTTAGAGGAACAAAAGAAGATGGTGATTTTGGTGATCCACATAGTGGCAAATTCCTAAATACAGTTGATCTCATATCATACTACAGTGTCCCCCTTCGTCTGCGTATTGAAGGCCACAAGAAAGGCCAGATTACCTATTTTTACTAAAATATACAAGACGAGTTCGGTGACTTGATTTCTGACAAAATAAAATAAGATATAATTAAAGATATTTTAGCTGTTAAATACTTTTCACTGATGTCTGACTGCACTGCATATATCAGACACTATGCGCAGATGACACAAGTAATTCGATATGTCAAGTCGAATGGCTCAGAGGTTGTGGAAAGTTTTACTGACTTTTTGGCCCACTTTAGGTTACGGTAGTAACACTAAAAGTGGGCCTTTGCGATCGTCTTTTGACAGCTCGAAATTTACATGAACATAACGCCTTAACCATGTATCTGACACGAAACTTGAATAACGGAATTTGCAGAGGTGAAAGTTGTCTACAACTTTGCTCTCTTGTGTTTTTTTTCATATCTCGTATCGTTTCAGAGAAATTTGCAAAAACAACGGCGATTTCGGGATGTATGTCTGTCTGTCCGTCTGTCTGTCCGTAACGTGTTCCCTGTTTTTAAGACGAACCGTTCAACCGATCAGCACCAAATTTTGCACACCCAATTGTAGGCAGCCAGAGACCAGAACCTCCTTTTTTCCAATTTTTCGGACAAAAAAAAACGGTAGTAATAAAAAAAGCCGTTTCTAATATAATTGTAATTGATAACGAACCGTTCATCTGACACGAAAATTGAATAACCTAATTGGTAGAGGGGAAAATTCTCTACAACTTCGCTCTATTATGTTTTTTCATATCTTGCATCGTTGCAGAGATATTTGCAAAATTAACGGCGATTTGACGATGTCTGTGTGGCTGTAACGTGTTCTCACTTTTTAGGTCGAACCGTTCAACCGATAGGCACCAAATTTTACAGACATAATTGTTCGCTACCAGAGACAAGAATCTCGCTTTTTGAAATAATTCGGACAAGAAATACGTCAGTAATACAAAAACAAAAGCCGTTTGTAATGTAATTTTAATTGCAAATAAACCGTTCATCTAACGCAGAAATTGAATAACGAATTTGTAGAGGAGAAAATTCTCTACAACTTTGTTCCCATATGTTTTTTTCATATCTCGTATCGTTTCAGAGATATTTGCAAAATTAACGGAGTTTTGACACCTTTCATTGAATTAACGAAAACCAGCCGTCCCAGATGTCACGTGACATTCCTGGCCCAGAACTCTCTGTGGCATACGCCATCTTGCGTTGCGTATTTGATGATTTTTCTTATTGTAACTTACACGTTGTCATTTCAAAGCAATAGCTCACTGAAGAATTAACAAAAACACGTCGTCCTTCGTACGATAAATGATAATCTAGTGTCTACAAATGCCATATTAGCATCAGTTAACAACGACTATCAATAGTATAATATTAGAGAACACAGCGCGTAACAGTCAGCTGTATGTTGTGGGATATGCGTTGGACTCTGACGCTGGAGGTCAGTGGTTCGAAACTGGCTGCTCCCAAATTTTTTTTTTTTTCCTAACAGGGTTTCAGACACTCTTATTAATTAATTTTTTATTATTTAGATTATTATTTTGGTCCAAATGTTTGCAAAAACGTATAAAACTACAAATCTAAAGTGGGCCGTAAACACGTCAGTGCGATTTTTTACAGTTACAGACAAAGCAGGAGAAGGCCTTAGTCAAGAGATACTGTAAAAATTGGAACAAGATGGATTGAACGTTAAATACTGCAGGGGGCAGTCTTATGACAATGGGGCAAACATGGCTGGAAAGTACAAAGGGGTCCAGTCGAGAATGCTTCAGAAGAATGAACTGGCCTATTTCGTACCATGTGCTGCTCACTATTTAAATTTAGTAGGAGCAAATTCAGCAGACATTCAGCAAGACTAGGTGATCTGCAAGAGTAGATGCGGTTGAAGCTGTTTACAAGCATTTTTTTGAAGTTCTGAAAGCCCTGGAATAAATTGAAACTTATAAATTGTCAACACCAGAAACAAAATCAGAGACAAGATCTATTAAAAAAAAAAAAAAAAAAAAAAAAAATTATGAGAACACTCAAATACATTACTTTAACTTGTTTCTGGTATACAGTATTAAAATAAATTGCTCATGTTAATCATGTTCTGCAAAGTTAATACTTTACAATTGATAAAGCTGTTCGAAACATTCAAAGACTTTTGGGCTTTCCCAAAACTTCCCGGGATTATTGTACCTCTGAAGCTATTTCTGAGGCCAAAATGCTAGAAAAAAGATAATGATTTATCAACGGTATTCTCCGAAGAAAGGATTCGAAGAAAGAATAAAATGGCCAATGGGCTTTATGTGGATGAAGTATCCAACATTCACAGAAAAAATAAGGAATAACTGACAGAGCTTAGTATCAGGTCTACCGCACTTGAGAAAATTGATAGAAAAATAAGTTTTCTGTGTGGTGTGCAAATTCGAGAAATGGAAGTGGAGGATTTGAAGGCCAAAGCAGGGGAACTGGCAGAAGATGTTAGCGAGGAAGAACTTCAAGTTGAAAGGTTCAGACAACATGCGCTGACAGTAGACAGATCCTTGCACGGTTCCACTGCATCATCAACATTAAGTTTAATTTATAAAAACAGTTTGGTATTCCATTTAGACCTCATACAGTGAAGCCATAACATCGCAAATTGGTAGAGGAGTATCCCAACCTTATTACAGCGTTAAAATATATCTTAACATTCTAGTTTCTGTTTCGTCTGGAAAAGGAAGTTTCTTCAAGCTGAAACTAATTAAATACCCTAGAGGAGCACGACTGCTTAACAAATATATAGTATAATATCCATAGAGTACAAACGAGCTGCTTCTCTAAACTATGATGATATAGATAACAGTTTCGCAGCAGCAAAAAAAAAAAAAAAAAAAAAAAAAAAAAAAAAAAAAAAAAAAGTCTCGAAAAGCGAAATTTTGAATTGATTTTTGTACGATGGGTAATCTGAGTAATCTTGTAATATTTTTGTATGTATTAAAATTGTTCTGTTTTCCTTTGATCTTAATTCAATCAATAAAATAAGTTCATGCTGTGAGATTGTACATTTATTTAGAAATAAGTAACCCAATTAGCGTCAAAAAGTTGATACTTACAGCGGGAGGGGGTGAAAGAAGGGGCGGCAAATTTAAGCTTCCCCCCCCCCCTTTGGCAAATGTCCTAGATCCGGCCCTGCAGCTGATCAGTAAGCGGTACAGATCACACATTTCTAAGTCATCGCACACAAGCTTCCGTATTATTACTACGGTCTCTGCTGTTGTCTACTGATGGAAGTTTATATTGCGGTAATATTCTGAGTGACAGGCGGCAAGGAGTAGACGGAGGCACAACGCCGTGCCACGAAATGCAGTAGGGTTCAGAAATTTTACTAGATAGGTACTTCTAATTAGTAACATCATTTCTCTTTGTTGAACACCTAAATATAGATCCATTTATTTTATCATTTAAAGTGATATAAACTATACGACAGTATTTCACATTTTCTTTCGATTTAGATTTTTCTCTGTTAGTCTCCTCAAAAGTGGAAAAAGGGCTTCACTTTCAAAGTAATAAAAAAACATGTGCTTATGTACACAATAATTTCACAACCCATAACACATTCATTATTTACTGATATTCATTAATTTGGTTGTAAGGATGATGTGACTGCTTTGCTGTTACAAACATGATGATGTTGGGTCAAACACAGTTACGAATATACTAATACGAACAAAATAAAACACTTTATGGGGGAAATCCGTCCGTTTCGATACTAGTTATGTGTAAAACGTCACTACTCACATATCTATACCACCATTACTCAAACAGAAGCCGATGTGACGCCATACGCAGGCGACTGAGTCCATTATGTACAACGGTAGTTTGTAGCAACGTTTTTATGAGCCTGAAGTGATAAAACATAACATACCTACATCTTTTTCTTTATGTATCGTGTGTTCGTGTATTTGAATATTCTTCTGTTTCTGTTTTCGTATTGCATACAGATGTACCGTTTTGTTCCAATACTGACGAAAGTTTGCAGACATTACCTTCAAACCAAGAGGAAGGCCACTGTCAGTGTAATGATAAGGTACAACACATACTTCAGGAGATATTGCGGCGGTACGACCTCCTCTTGCATGGGACTAAATACCAAATTTTTCATGTGCCGTGTCAGACTTCAGGATCGTAAAGTCGTCCGTTCGTCAACAAGAAAAGAAAAATCCGATTAATATAATCTTCCTGTATTGTGAAATTTCAATGACAGATCCTTGCGCAGGTAGAAGAAGCATATGATTCTAGGTTTGAACTTCTTTATACTGTCACTTTGAAAAATATGTTTTGAAGTTCCCTGAAATATCGAACTGTCAAACAGAAGTTCGTAGTTGTTCTGGTTGCTATAAACACAGATATTACAAGTCCTGTTGACTGGTGATCGATTGCTATGTAAGATCGATTTATTAAAATACTAAAAATTGATAAAAATCTTCTTGCAATATCTGTCAAACAAAATAACTTTCCGTAAGTGTCTTCCTTCAAATTGTAAAATAGTTTGACAATAAATAATTCCTCAGCTTCTATAAATGAATATATTTCTTGTAAAATTTCTATAAATACCAAAATAACTATCGTTGACACTTGGTTAACTTTCGAGACACAATGACATTTATGAAGTTCGTAGTTGTTCTGATTGCTAAAAACACAGAAATTACAAGTCCTGTTGACTGGTGATCAATTGCTATGTAAGATCGATTTATTAAAATACTAAAAGTTGATAAAAATCTTCTTGCAATATCTGTCAAACAAAATAACTTTCCGTAAATGTCCTCCATCAAATTGTAAAATAGTTTGACAGTAAATAATTCTTCAGCTTCTATAAATGAATATATTTCTTGTAAAATTTCTATAAATACCAAAATAACTATCGTTGACACTTGGTTAACTTTCGAGACACAATGACATTTATTGCTCTCACTATACATATCATGACTCAACGACAGTTACATAGAGACTGATTTTATGGTCTTTTTTATTTTCCACGAAAGTTTCTATAATGTCAATATCCGCGACGATAACAGCGGAGACCAGCATCTTGTTGCCTCGTGGCCGTCGACCCGCGACTTGAAGTGGCCAAATGTTTATTCCTTGAGATTGGAGTCTAAGATGTTCCTCTCGTAGGTTATATCGCCGTCACAGCACATGAAACACAAGAAACATACAAAACTCTTTTAAGAATCATAACATAAATCATTTACATAAAAATCATTTAAAAACGTAAAATATAAACTTAATCTTCTGCGAAACTGAGCTGATATAAAGTAGTAGGGGAGACAATAATCCGTCCCACTACAATGTTGTTGTTATGGTCTTCAGTCCGGAGACTGGTTTGATGCAGCTCTCCACCCTACTCTACCCTGAGCAAGCCTTTTAATCTCCTCATAAGAACGGCAACCCACATTCACTTGAATCTGCTTACTATACGCGTCTCTTGGTCTCCCTCTGCGATTTTTACCCCACACACTTCCCTCCAATGCTAAATTTACGATTCCCCGATGTCTAAGAATGTCTCCTACCAAGCGATCCCTTCTTTTAGTTAGGGTATGCCAAAAATTCTTTTCCTCACCAATTCTATTCAGTACCTCCTCATTAGTTACGCGATCCACCCACCTAATCTTCAGCATTCTTCTGTAGCATCACATCTCAAAAGCCTCTATTCTCTTCCTGTCCACACTGCTTATCGTCCATGTTTTACTCCCGTACAAGGCAACACTCCACACAAATGCCTTCAGAAAGGCCTTCCTTACCCTTAAATTAATATTCGATGTTAGCAAATTTCTCTTTTTCAAAAATGCTTTTCTTCCCATTGCCATTCTGCATTTTATATCCTCTGTACTGCGACCATCGCATGTTATTTTACTACCCAAGTAACAAAACTCATCTACCACCTTCATTGTTTTGTTACCTAATCTAATTCCTTCAGCATCACCTGATTTTATAATACCGCATTCCATTATTTTTGTTTTCCTCTTGTTAATGTTCATTTTATACGCTCTCTTCAACACACTGTCCATTCCATTCAACTGCTCTTCCAGGTCTATTGCTGTCTCTGACAGAATTACAATGTCATCAGCAAAACGCAATTTTTTTATTTCTTCCCCCTGAACTTTAATCCCTATTCCAAATTTTTCCTTGCTTTCCTTCACCGCCGGCTTGATGTACAAATTGAATAAGATCGGAGAAAGGCTACAACCCTGTCTGACTCCATTCCCTACTGATGCCTTCCTTTCATGCCCTTCAAGTCTAATAACTGCGGTCTGGTTTTTGTACAAGTTGTAGATAACTCTCCTTTCCCTGTATTTTACCCCTGCTGACTTCAGAATTTGAAAGAGTGTATTCCAGTCAACATTGTCAAATGCTTTCTCCAAATCTACAAAAGCTAAAAATGTAGGTTTGCCTTTCCTTAATCTATCTTCTGAGATAAGACGTAAAGTGAGTATTGCCTCCCGGGTTCCTATGTTCCTCCTGAATCCAAACTGATCTTCCCCGAGGTCAGCTTCTACCAGCTTTTCCATTCTCCTGTAGATAATTCGTGTTAAAATTTTGCAACCATGACTTATCAAACTGATGGTTCTGTAATTTTCACACCTGTCTGCGCCTGATCTCTTTGGAATGGGGATTATAACATTTTTCTTAAAGTCTGAGGGCATTTCGCCTGTCTCATACATCCTACACACCAGTTCAAATAGTGTTGTCATGGCTGGCTCTCCCAGAGACTTTAGTAGCTCTGAGGGTATGTCATCTACTCCTGGGGCCTTGTTCCGACCTAGGTCTTTCAAGGCTCTGTCAAATTCATCTCTCAGTATAGAATCTCCTATTTCATCTTGATCTACTTCCTCTTCCCTTCCTATAACATCGTCTCTAAGTTCATTTCCTTTGTAGAGCTGCTCTATGTACTCTTTCCACCTTTCAGCTTTCCCTTCTTTGCTGAGAACTGGTTTCCCATCTGAGTTCTTGATATTCGTAGAGGTGCCTTTCTTGTCCCCAAATGTCTCTTTTATTTTCCTGTAGGCGGTATCTACTTTTCCCCTTGCTATACATTCTTCTACAGATTTACATTTGCCTTCTAGCCACTCCTGCTTAGCCATTTTGCACTTCCTGTCAATCTCATTTTTTAGTCGTCTGTACTCCATTTTGCCTGTTTCATTTACTGCATTTTTATATTTTCTCCTTTCGTCAATTAAATTTAGTATTTCCTGTGATATCCAAGGATTTTTTGTAGGTTTTGCCTTTCTACCTATTTTGTCCTCTGCTGCCTTCACTATTTCATCTCTCAATGCTACCCATTCCTCTTCTACTGTTTTATTTCCCCCTGTTTCTGTCAATTGTTTCCTAAATCTCCCTCTGAAATTCTCCAGAACTTCACTTTCCTTCAATTTATCTAAGTCCCATCTCCTTATTTTCCTACCTTTCTGCAGTTTTTTTCAGTTTCAGCTATATACGCTATATACGCTATATACGCTATAAACAAAGGAATGTACAAAAAACTGTCTCATCACGCGGTTAAGTTGCACATCCCCTCCTAAACCAATGGACCAATTTTAACCCAATTCAGTGCACATACTCCTTACTGTCAGGGTGACATCGAGCTACTATACACCGTTCAGGAGGTGGGACGCGTATGGTGCGTGCCGGACGGTACTTTACCAGCGTACATTTACAGTTTTGTTTCCAACGTTATGAGATTTTTCACAGTTGACAATAAATGATGATCACTTTCTATATAAAATTTCGTACCAAGCTTGCTAGAGTGTACTTTTCTTATGGAATTCGAGGAAATGCACAGTTCTGCTTCCATGTTGATGAAAGTTTGAACCGTCTACCTAAGATTTCACACGGTGCATGGCGGAAGACATTTTGCAATAAACATAGATACCATTTCATTGATCAACATGAATGTTAACAGAGTTCTATAGTTTTTAACATATAGAACACACTATGGGCTGAGGAGATGGAGGAGTAGTTCACCAGAGAGACTAGGAGGTGATTGGGAGAGAAAGGGGAACGTATAGATGATGTGAGATAGGGGTAATAAGAGATGTACACAGACAGTGGTGATGAGGAAATGAACGGAGAGACGAGGGGTGTGGACGAGATGGACAGAGAAGGAAAGAGAAGTTGGACAAAGAGAGAAAAGGGAAGGAGAGACGGACTACTTTAGGACTGGAGTAAATAAGTTACCGGACAATGCTGGATTTTCTGGTAGTTAATTCATATATTCTGATGTTCGGCAATAACTCTATGGTTATATTATTTCAAAAATAATTTAAATATAATCATAAGAAATGAAGCCCGATTTGTGTAAATAAGGAAATTTTCGTTTAATCTGAAATAAGAAATTAATTAAAGCTTTCACTCTAGGTAATTAGAATCTGAAAAATGTAACTGTGGTAACTAGGTAACTGTACAAGACATTTAAGTGCATTTCTTGAACGTAGACTCTATTATAGATTAAAAAATCTACAGTAAATCTAGAATCAGTTCACAGGCGGGTCAGCTGCTCCTGTCAATGACATTCCCTTCCCCACATAAACCTTACATTTTCCGAACCCTACCAGAACCATCAACACACAAACCTTACCTTTGGCGTACCCTACCAGGATCCTTTCCCCACCCATATCTTACATTTGGCAAAACCTGTCAGAATCCTCTCCTCTCACACCCACAACCTTACAAACTCTTATATCTATATGCATTCATTTTCAGCTTCGTAATTTATGAAAGAGTCTGTATTTCAAAGTCTTTCTATCTCCGCCACACACCGTCAGGTGGATTGCGGAGTATGGTTGTAGATGTAGATGTAGCTCGTCTCAAAACATCGTCGCCTCTTACATGACATATATGCGAGGTGCTATTCAAAATTTTAGAGACTTGTGCTGCTATCTGGTGAAAACCTTATCTTTTGACACCCTCGAAGTAGTTCTCTTCCGCACGTACACATCGGTCCCAGCGTTTCTGCCACTGGTTAAAAGTTTTCTGGAAGTCCTATTCGTTGAGTGTGTTTAGCACATCCAGCGATGCTTCCTTAATCATCTCCAGAGTTTGGAACCGACGGCCTTTCTACTTCAGTTTCAGTTTTGGAAATAGCGCGAAGTCGCAAGGTGCCAAATCTGGGGAGTATGGTTAGTGGAGTAAAAACGCAATAAATACAAAAAAACCTGGTGAGCAAGGACACGTGACAGGGCGCGTTGTCGTGATGCAGCAGCCAGTTTCCTTGCGCGAGCGGTCGTCGCCGCACGTTTTCACAGAGCCTTCGCAAAACGTCACGGTAGTACGCGAAATTCACAGTTTGGTTGAGTGGGACGAATTCTTTAAGTATGCCACAGAGCATGCCACTCAAACTCACGCGTGCGGCTCTGTCTCTGTCCCCCAAACACTTGCTAAATTACTGCAAGGGTCTCCGTAGCACTTTTCCAGAGATTCGCACAGAATTTGTTGCACACGCGCTGTTCTGTTCGCCGATCCATCGTGAAATCGCCACACGCCAGACACAGAGTATTACGGAAATCGTGGTGGACGTCGAGAGTGTAACACCCGGGCAAGGTTACAGCTGTAAACCCGGCGTTGCCCGGTTGTTTCACTCTCGTAGTCCACCTCCCCTTCCCTCTTCTACATGCATTCATTTCTTTATTTTCCCTTGTCTGTTCGTTTCCATCTTTCCCTTTCTCGGCAATGTTGTTTTCAAGGCACCCTCTGTCATGTACCAGACGAACATGTATGTATCTTGTGACTTTCCTCTTGGTATAAGTGTCGTGTGTGCAAAAATTCATCAAGATCTGAGAAAATCTATTCATTTTATCGAAGTTTGTATGTTAAGTGCCCTTCACCGTGCACCGAACGAAATTTTATACAGACAGTGACATTCCTCTTCTTTTTATGGTGAAGTGTGCAACATTTCATAAAGATTAGAACAAACCTCTAAATTTGTATGCAGTAGAAACACAGAGTCACATTGAAAAACTCAGTTTGTTGGTTCTCAAATTTTCCAGTTTTATTTCACACAACCTGTGTTCTGAGAATAACGAAAAAAAAAAAAAAAAAAAAAAAAAAAAAAAAAAAAAAAAAAAAGGATCTGTGAAATCGGTCGAGCCGTTCTCAAGTTATGGCGTGACCAACATACTTAGGGATCCGTTTTTATCTTGCGAGATACTCTCCCCCATGTACCGTATGAAACTTTAGGTAGACATTCCTTTTGAAGGTCAAGCGTGAAAGTTTTTGTGAAGGTCGAAATGAAACTGTATCCTCCGCCATGCACCTTCATTCCGTTCTATCGTAAATGTTTCTTAGCTAACATCTTCTACCTTAAAACTACATACCGACAAAATTTCAGCTTCATAGGTGCAGAAGTGAGTGAGTGAGTGAGTGACTTTTATATATATATATATATATATATATATATATATATATATATATATATATATATAAAGATATCTCCTGAATTATGGGTCCCACAAAGACATTATTTACCAGGTTCGTCGTGAGGAATACTAGGAAACTGCCTCCGAAAACTGTTGTAAATTGTTTTGGTAGTAAAGACGTGGTAAATTACAACCTCATGCTTTATGAGGCGAAGTTTCATGTATTTCAATGTCTTCGACGCCATAGCACCTGAACTATAGGTCGTAATACGATATTATTTCGAAGGTACATCCAGTGGCGCATATGTAAAAAATTTGCAAAATACGTCGCTGTTAGAGTTAGTAGGAGAGACGTAACAAATCATAACGTCATGTATGATGTGGCGGTTTTTCTTTATCGTAATAGTTCATTACTCTACACTTCATTAACTGTGTGTCGTACTATGATAAAATTTGGAACGTACGTTCAGTGGTATGTGTGTATATTGCCTGTAACATTTCTCGCGAATACAATTAATAGTTTACGAGCAATAAATTGTAACGTAATGCCAAATGCCGTAATTTTACTTCAAGAACACACTTTTTTCCTATCATCATTTTGTTGGGGTTGTCAGCGAGAAAAAGTTTCCTAAAGATTTGAAATTATGTTTGAAGTTTGTTGCAAGTCGCTAAGCGCTCTCCTTCTCAAACAATAGACGGATAAAGTCACACTATTACGTGCCGCATTACGGGGAAGTTTTCATTGTTTATGACGTCATATTACCTTAACTATCGGCCTTATCGCAAAATCCTTTCTTATCTGACGTCTTCTACTGATGAACTACATTCCTCCCAAATTTCAGCTTCATAAGCAAAGTAGTTTTCGAGATTTCGTGTTTAAACTGTGAGTGAGTGAATGAGTGTCATTTCGCATATATACCACAGGTGCAACCACAGTGGTGGGGTATCTGTGGAGAGACCAGACAAACGGGTGGTTCCTGAAGAGGGGCAGCAGCCTTTTCAGTAGTTACAGGGGCAACAGTCTGGATGATTGACTGAGCTGGCCTTGTAACATCAGCTAACATGGCCTGGACATGCAGTTACTGCGAACGGCTGAAAGCAAGGGGAAACTACAGTAGTTACTTCTCCCGAGGTTATGCAGCTCTACTGCATGACTATCCGATGATGGCATCTTCTAGGGTAAAATATTCCGGAGGTAAAATAGTCTCCCATTCACATCTACGGGCGGGGACTACTCAGGAGCAGGTCGTCATCAAGAAAAATAAAACAGGCATTCTACGGGTCGGAGCGTGGAATGTTCTAACCCTTAATTGCGTAGGTAAGCTAGAAAATTTGAAAAGAGAAATGGATAGGTTAAAGTTAGATATGGTAGGGATTAGTGAACTTCGGTGGCAGGATGAACAGCAATTCTGGTCATGTGAGTACAGGATTATCAATACAAAATCAGTTGGTGGTAACGCAGGAGTAGGTCTGATAATGAATAAGAAAATAGGAATGATGGTAAGTTACTATGAACAGCATAGTGAGCGCATTATCGTAGTAAAGATAGACACGAAGCCAACACCGACCACAGTAGTGCAAGTTTCTATACCAACTAGCATGGCCGATGATAAGGATATCAAAAAATGTATAAGGAGATAAAAGAAATCATTCAGAAAGTTAAGGGAGACGCAAACTTGATTGTGATGGCTGACTGGAACTAGATAGTAGGAAGGGGAAGAGAAGGATATGTGGCAGGTGAATATGGGCTGGGAATAAGGAATGAAAGAGGAGATTGCTTGGTAGAATTTTGCGCAGAGCACAATTTAATGATCACCAACTCTTGGTTTGATCATCAACAAAGAAGGCTGTAAACGTGGAAGAGACCAGGAGACACTGGAAGGTACCAGATTGACATTATAATGGTAAGAAATAGATTTAGAAAGCAGGTTCTAAACTATAAGACATATCCAGGGGCAGATATATACTCTGACCATAACTTATTGGTTATGAACTGCATATTAAAACTCAAGAGACTGCAGAAATGTAGAAAGGTTAGGAGATGGAACCTGGACAAATTGAAGGAACCAGAAGTGGTTGAGAGTTTCAGAGGGAGCATTAGGAAATGATTGCCTGAAACGGGACAAAGTAATACAGTAGAAGAAGAATGGGTAGTGAAGGCTGCAGAGGACCATATAGGCAGAAGGACAAGGCCTAATAGAAATCCCTGGAAAACAGAGGATATACTGAACTTAATTGATGACAGAAGAAAATATAAAATTTCAGTAAGTGAAACGGGAAAAAGGGAGTACAAACGTCTGAAAAATGATATTGACAGGAAGTGCAGGATGGAAAAGCAGGAGTGGATAGAGGACAAATGCAGAACCGTAGAAGAAAGCATAACTAGGGGAAAGATAGATACCGCCTACAGGGAAATAAAAGAGATATTTGGAGACAAGAAAAGCAGCTGTATGAATATCAAGAACTCAGATGGAAAACCAGTACTAAGCAATGAGGGGAAAGCTGTACTGTGGAAGGAATATATAGAGGGCCTATACAAAGGAAATGAACTTGAAGGCAGTATTATAAAAATGGAAGACGAAGTGGAGGAAGATGAGATAAGAGATATGATACTAGGAGAAGAATTTGACAGAGCGCTGAAGGACTTGAGTCGAAACAAGGCCCCTGGAGTAGATGATATTCCGTCTGAACTGCGATGTCGTTAGGAGAGCCAATCATGGAAAACTTATATCACCTGGTATGCAAGATGTACGAGACAGGGGAAATACCCTCCGACTTCAAGAAGAATGTTGTAATTCCAGTTCCAAAGAAAGCAAGTGGAGACAAGTGTGAAAATTAAAGAACTATCAGTTTAATAAGTCATGGGTGCAAAATCCTAATACGAATTAATTACAGACGAATGAAAAACTCGTGGAATCAAACCTCGGGGAAAATCAGTTTGTATTTAGGAGAAATGTAGGAACACGAGAGGCAATACATTACGACGTATCTTAGAAGTAAGGCTAAGGAAATGGAAACCTACGTTTTTAGCGTTCGTCGATTTGGAGAAAGCTTTTGACAATGTCAACTGGAATACACTATTCGCAATTCTGAAGATATCAGAGGTAAAATATAGGGAGCGAAAACCAGACAGCGGTTCTTAGAGTCGAAGGGCAAGAAAGGGACACAGAGGTTGGGAAAGGAGTAAGAAAGGGTTGTAGGCTTTCCCCAATGTTGTTCAATCTGTACATTGAGCAGGCATTGAAGGAATTCAAAAAGAAATTTGGAGAGGGCATTAAAGTGCAGGGAGAAGAAATAAAAACATTGCGGTTTGCTGATGACATAGTAATTCTGTCAGAGACCGCAAAAGATCTGGAAGAGCAATTGAATGGAATGGACAGAGTCTTGAAAGGAAGATATAAGATGAACATTAAAAAGAGTAAAACGAAGGTAACGGAATGCAATGTCAGCAAATCAGTCGATGCTGAAGGAATTAGATTATGTAATGAGACAGTAAAAGTAGTAGATGAATTTAGTTATTTGGTTAGCAAGATAACTTCTGATGGACAAAGTGAAAAAGATATAAGTAGGATACAAAAGCGGTTTCTGGGCTCAAAATAACCAAATTGATATCAATTTGATATCAAATTAATTAGAGTAATTGTGTAATTAGAGTAATTGCATAATTGCAATTACGTGTACCTAGAGTAATTAAATGTACTTAGGATGATTGTTTATTTATTTATTGTAATTGTTTATTGTTATTGCAATTGCACGTGTTCACTCCTCCACGTCTGGTGTGGAACTGAGCTCACCCCAAGGCATCATGTGACTATCTTTGTCACCCCCCACACCCGCGGCAACATGGAAACGATGCAATTACGGTAATTACATTTGACTCGTGCAGTTGGGACGTTCATGGTACAACCACAAATTGGCGGGAAAACCGATTTCTGGTTGCCCTGGAAGGCTTTTGCTCCTCCGATCCGGTGGAGCACCCTGTGACTGCACCTGTTTCTATGTATAACAACAAATCAGAGCATTCTGTTCAGTAACATGATAAAAAAAGAGCCTTAATTAGAGCTCATAACGCATCCAAAATTAATGTGCATATAGATGAATCATATATGTGATCATCTGTAATACCATATGTATGTACTCCCATTACTCTAGTAATTATATCGAATTTTCAATCCATAGCTATTGAAATCGACTGAAAGCAGCAGTTCCAACCTCTGACAACAGATGGCTCTGATCCCATCTCTCCCCCCCACCCAGCGCCTACACAATGAAGCCATGTGTGCAGACGCTGGCCAAACTCCTCTGGAGCTGACCAGTCTCTATTGTGTGCCTCAGTCCGCCGGCCGTTGCCGATGCGACCGAGGAGACGCGGCACACAGGCCGACTGCCCACTCACCCAGCTTCAGACCCCCTGACGATCATGTACTTGCGTACATACGAGAAAAGACTACCGTAGTGCACTAATGGAGCCCCGCCGCGGCATGCAGGCAATTTCTCCGGTCGAGCCCAGCGCGCCCACCGGGCCGCGCCCAGCACCTAGCGAGAGAATTCCTGCGGAGTCCGCGCCGAAAATTATTATTATTATTTAACAGCGCCACCACCCCTACCCTGGCCGCCGCCTGTAGAACGGAAGAGCGAGCTGCCGTGACCTGCATGTGAAGTCTGCACCGAAAAAATTATTATTATTATTTATCCGCGCCACACCCGTCCTTGGCGACGCGGACACAGCGATCCGACCGCCCCGATTATTATTATTTTTCCTACGAACGTTATAGCTCCTTGTACTGCCTCTAAACCAACGTCCGCAAAGTTCTAATTTGCAGTGGAACAGTCCTCCCGCAAGAAAACAATTTGCTGTGTCTCTCCTGGCGAGAAAAGCAGAACTCAGACGGACAATAGCGGCCGTCCGCTCCATTAAACACCATTCCGATACCAGCTGTGCCTTTCAAAGCAGCGCTCACGGCCAAAAGGCGGTGGTGAATCACACACGTGCTCTGGCCGAGCATTACCTGTAAAGGCTAAGCAAATAGTTCCACTCCACACGCGCGAAGAAGAAGAAGCGCTCGTCACTGCACTCTGCGGACAAACCTTAAAAATTATCAAACGTATATCACTTCTCAAAAACAGTGACAGCAGCGACCGAATGAAATTGTTTTGTCTTTTACAAACCTGTCTCTCTCTTTCATATTCCCCACAAGTAAAAAAAATCAAGCAGAGAATGCGAGAAATATGTTTTTAATGTAACTTACATCGCCTTTTCTCGAACCAGTATTATGTAGGGGAAATAAATGCGTCAGGCTTATTGCATACATCATATTCCAATACACACACACGCAATCACATTTATTTATTATGCACTGCATCCAGGTTGCAAAAACAATTCTAACCAGTACCAACTAACGAAAAGAAAGGAAATGGTCCATTTCGGAACTCGACCGCAACAGATCTATAAATGTATCTCTTCGTTTAGACGATGCAAGCAACAGCCATCGAACGCAATGTAACTTATATGCCAACCACTCTTTCGACAACATAACAGCAGCAGCAGCAGAAGATGGTATATTGTTTATACAAAAATTCCAAATAACGAAAATCGGCCATGACATCTAGCACAACGTCTCTAAATATACATCTGCAAGCACCGTTAAACTCGTATGCAAAATTTGCAAGTAAGAATTTATCGATGCGCAAACACTCCCAACTCTCTTCATGCTCTTCGCTTAGACTACAGCCGACAGGCGTGTTTAATAATAATAATAATAATAATAATAATAATAGCGCAGGTTAGATAATAAACGCCACAAACTTACATATCCATCTTAACATATACTCTTTCGATATACAAAAACAATTATAACCAGAGCCAACTAACCAAAAGAAAAGAAATGGCCGTTTCGGAACTCGACCACAACCTTAGATCTATAAATGTATCTCTTCGTTTAGACGATGCAAGCAACAGCCATCGAACGGAATGTAACTTGTATGCCAACCACTCTTTCGATATAACAGCAACAGCAGCAGCAGACGACATATTGTTCATACAAAATACCCAAATAACGAAAATCGGCAATGACATCTATCACAACGTCTCTAAATATACATCTGCAAGCACCGTTAACAATCGTCCAGAACGCAGAGCGCTCTCCCGACAGGTTACATAAAAGAAATATATGCTAAGTGTTTAAAATCACGTATGTTACATCTCCAAATGAGCAAAACCTTGTACGCAGATGCACCACTCTGAGAAGGATAGCTCGCAATGCATTTATTTAATGGAGCTGAGCCATGCCGAAAGTTCCTAAATTTAAGCGAATTTTAGTGATCTTGCCCTGTTATGTTTCCTTCTTGGATCGAGGTATAGATGCGCTTTCCGAGAGTTCGTGTACTTTAATTTTACCTCTTAATTCCTTGCTACAGCAGTACACACTCCATCTAAGGACTCTCTAGGTCCTGTTACGATGCAAACTACATTTAACCGACACCGATATTCCAGCACCCCAGATGACAGTTAAACCCTATTGTGCAACGGAGAGTCGAAATAAAAGAAAACTACGTGAAATAGGTTACCGATTTCCGACCTCTACATTAAAAGTTTTCGAAATTATTGGCCTAACAACACCTTTATTCGACAATACAGCAACGACAGAACCGAGATTACCTGCCCAATGCAACACCGATTTCCAGTTCGACCGGCCCTTTATCTACAAAATTCCTACTCCAAGTTCCTGTCATGTGCAGTCCATTAATCCGAACTAAGATTTATTATTTTAATTACAAGTAGATGTCTACCGCAAACGAAGATGCTAACCTACACACCGCAACACATGATCCTATATAGGACATGGAATGTTTACATTTTTTTTTTCTTTTGTTACAGTACAACTGAGTACACGCAACGTAAAGTTCGCAACCAACGCCCGCATATATCGATCATAATCTGCTCTCTAAGGAATGGCGGGAGTCACACACAGTACAAACACGTGTGTCGTGTGTTCCGCTAATTTCGGTCAATACAACGATTCCAGACCAATCCCCCCGGCTGTTTAGTGTAAAAGCAAATATTTCTCCCCACACTATCTGTTTAAGCCGGGTCTTGCACATATGCAATAGCCTCCTTTTAAAAGCCTATCTCATCGCCATATAACCCAGTTTTTGTTTACCCTTCTTCTTAGGACATGTGGAATAACGTAGACGATATCTACATCTGTGGATAATAAAGTCCTGGAATGCTAAAAAAATATAGCTCCTTGCTCGACTCTACAAAGTAATTTACAGTTGAAACTAAAAAACATAATGTCCGAGAGA
Source organism: Locusta migratoria (assembly GCA_026315105.1). Classification (NCBI taxonomy): domain Eukaryota; kingdom Metazoa; phylum Arthropoda; class Insecta; order Orthoptera; family Acrididae; genus Locusta; species Locusta migratoria. Next base: position 437,888,256 of record CM048748.1, on the reverse strand, counting down.
GCGGTCAATTTTCGGGTACACTTAATACCCAAGTAATCAAATCTAAAAGAGTATATTAACCGGGAGCGACGCACAGTACAACGGCGTACTTGTCTTATCCTCGCCCGCAACCACATTGATGATGCTCCTTCCATCGGAAATTCATGCTATGTTAAAAAAAAATCCCTTCGAAATCTTGTGTGTTGTCCAAAAATCCAGGAGATAGAAGCCATTTACACGAAGATGCTACTGTAGTATAGATGGGAGCGCCTCCATTAAAAAACATCGATTAATTGCAGTTTGTAAGATATATACCCACAGGACGTAATATTTCCCCCATGTATTCCAGAAATAGTAACTTCTTCTTATCTCCAGCGTTTGCAGTATCGAACTTGCTGAATTTACTACACACACGCGCACTCCATTGGCTACAACTAGCGCACTTTAAGTTACCAAACTGTAGGAGTTTTATTAAACACGTTGATTTTCGACGAAAGCATTATGATTTACCGCAGCAGACACATCCGCTACGTAACGTAATGCACACCAGCCGTAAAGTAGACAACACTAGCATACGATTAAATAGTCGATGATTCGACGAAAGATCACTGCACCACCAAAGTCGGTTTTCTTTAGAGTTTTACCGTGACGTATATTTAGGGTATATCAACACTTTTTACTGAAATTCCGTCCCATCTAACCTACAACACTCTCTGTAAGCGCCAAACATTTCCAACACAGTAACAGAAGTACACACGCAGTCGACACGAACCTACAACAACAAACGAATCTAGCCATTCCAACTCGTTTTTTGTGCCAACTAGCATGCTGCAAGCTATGTATACGTTCGTAACAACCCAGAAAGAGCTGTCGTTACATCCGTCACTAGCCCAGCACCAACTCTAAACAAGTTACCACAGATGGTGTTATAACCGCGATCAGTTACAGACAAGATCTACCAGACACACAGCGTTTTAATAAAGTTTCGATCTCTCTCTCTCTCCACCCAATAACTACGTTAGTTGCTTGACCCGTCCCTAACATCCAACCACAACTTTGTTTCCAATGCATAGCCCGACAGACAATATTTCTGGAACGCTTTCTATCGGCCATTAGACTATATACCTCGAGCATTCGCGTACAAACCACCATCGTATTCCACTCCTTCTAACAACTTATTACTCTCGATAAACGTCTGTAACACGGTGTAAAAAATTATCGACGTACACGCACAGAACAGCTAACAAGAAAAGATCTAGATCAAAGCCAAGTTCTTATAATACTTACAAGTAGCAACGCAAAATAGTCTACACCTTTTCGAACTAATGGAACACCAGATTTTTTTTAACGATCTCCAAGAGCAATCCTTTAGAGACTAAACATGCGATTAAATGCACCTCCAACGTTGGTAACTAATCCTCTCTAAGTTATCTAACTCGATGCTTATCGACCAAAGAACATTAATTTACCACTGAAAATCATCTCCAATACGCTACCGAGAGACGTCCATTCGCAAACACAGCTGAAAGAAAATATAAATGCCCCACATCCATGCTACTAAGTATCTGTATGTATTTCCGAAATTGTGGATCACATCTGCGTTGCATCGTATCGCACGACTAAACAGTTCGAAATAGGTACTTCGCGCAAGCTAGCATGCATACTCACATTCCATGTTATTTCTGGCTGCACGCGAGTGCGGACCTGTTGACTCATCGTAGAATCCGGTTTGGAGCGTGTGTGCGTAAACATACCTGTCCACACTCGCACCTGACCTGGAGAAGTTATCGGTTTAATTTTTCCTGGCCGCACCAGATTCCGAATACATGAGAGCTATTTTTACGAAGATTGAATTACATTGATTGAAACAACAGACATAAAAAAAATCGAAATGCTGCAGCTATACCATAGCTCTTAATACACCATCATCATCCCAATAAAGACAGGCCTTTACAAGCCATAAAGAGACAGCCGCACACATGCGTATTACCGACAAATACTGTAAACACTTAACCCCAACCACTTCTTCATGTACTCGGTGGATGCCCAAATGAGGCTCATACTAAGCAAAAACTGGGAGATTCGTACATCCTACACTAATCCCCTCGCACAACAGAGCTAGTACCTTTAATCTCATGCTTCCGTAGATAGTAAATAAGAACACAAATTGTACAGCACAATACTTTCCTACATTTAGCACATATGTCTACATACAGGAAATAAGGTTATTTACATCTAGACACAGAATACAACTCGTTCTCTATTATTCTTGTTATGTGTAACTTTAATTTTCTCCGCTGTAACTCGTAGTTTTATATCCATATCGGCGTTTCCTATTTCCGCTCCAGCCAGAAGTTCGAAAGGTACAGGAAAGGTATGTTCTCGAACTCCATTACGTATCTTCGTTTCCTCCTGCATTCCAAGTCCTTTATAGCTCTGCACCTTCTGACAATGCTTCTAGACGAGACCAATCTGGAATTTTAACTTTTCCCATTATTTCCTGGTTATAGCACTAGGCGTCGCTATGTGTGTACGTAATAACTCCTGTGGTAATTTCCGTATGGAACACTAGGTTTTTCGATTATTGCATACTATTGCTTGTTATTCCACCCGTTTTTAACTCTGCAAATGACTACCCCCAGTCCTCCACATTTGGATACAATGTAGTCCCTTCCCCAAACGAGAATACTACACATTTTTCATGTGTTCCGCTACTTTCGATCAGTACACCGACGTGTGACCATTCTCCCTGACTGTTTACTGTAGAAAGCAAATATTTTATCAGTCGTAGCCAGATTTCTCCACACACTGTGTTTAAGCCTGGCTTACACATATGCCATAGCTTCGTCTATCTCCAGCATTAATTTGTACTAGTCCTTTATGGCAGTTACTTTAGCCATATATTCTAGCTTCCTTCTCTGGGTCTCTATATCTGCCATTTCCAGTTTTCTTTTCGCGCACATAAGACATTAACTGCACGTAGCGATGAAATTTCTTTAATGGGGGATGGCTTAAACAGTCTTGCACAAGATCAAAAACACTATCCATCCGGTAATCGTATATTGCAATACCCCTGCTGTCTACCCAACGACGAATTAAGTGATAAAATGCAGCAAATGGACCTCTATCTCTCTTTTTAGGGTAAATCAGGTCACAGATCATAAAATTCACACCACAACCAACGGATTATCCCCTAGCATGACTCCAGGACATTCTCCAAATTATGGTTTTGACTGATATTTCCAGGCGAAGTACTAAATAACCTTCATATAGGCGAGATTCTAGATGTGTTCTTCGGGACTTGTGGTATAGAGACAGGAGCTTGGATTCGAATCCTGCATATAACACAACATTCGGCTGAAACGCGACGGTGACGAGTCCCAAAGCGCAACAAATGGGAGGACCTCCCAGCTATAGCGAAGACACACACATCCGCCGCACCTCCCACCTGGTGTTGTGATGGAATATATAGGTGATGGTCGGAGAAGCCTCCAGGTCACATCCTCGAAACGCAAAGCATGCTCCTGGATAGCTAAAATACCCTGCTGCTGCTGCTGCTGTTGTTGCTGTTTTATCGAAAGAGTGGATGGCATACAAGTTACATTCCGTTCGATGGCTGTTGAGATACATTTATAGATCTAAGGTTGTGGTCGAGTTCCGAAACGGCCCATTTCTTTTGTTTTGGTTAGTTGGCTTTGGTTAGAATTGTTTTTGTATATCGAAAGAGTATATGTTAAGATGGATACGTAAGTTTCTGGCGTTTATTATCTAACCTGCGCTATTATTATTATTATTATTAAACACGCCTGTCGGCTGTGTACTGCTGTAGCAAGGAATTAAGAGGTAAAATTAAAGTACACGAACTCTCGGAAAGCGCATCTATACCTCGATCTAAGAAGGAAACGTAACAGGGCAAGATCACTAAAATTCGCTTAAATTTAGGAACTTTCGGCATGGCTCAGCTCCATTAAATAAATGCATTGCGAGCTATCCTTCTCAGAGTGGTGCATCTGCGTACAAGGTTTTGCTCATTTGGAGATGTAACATACGTGATTTTAAACACTTAGCATATATTTCTTTTATGTAACCTGTCGGGAGAGCGCTCTGCGTTCTGGACGATTGTTAACGGTGCTTGCAGATGTATATTTAGAGACGTTGTGATAGATGTCATTGCCGATTTTCGTTATTTGGGTATTTTGTATGAACAATATGTCGTCTGCTGCTGCTGTTGCTGTTATATCGAAAGAGTGGTTGGCATACAAGTTACATTCCGTTCGATGGCTGTAGCTTGCATCGTCTAAACGAAGAGATACATTTATAGATCTAAGGTTGTGGTCAAGTTCCGAAACGGCCATTTCTTTTCTTTTGGTTAGTTGGCTCTGGTTAGAATTGTTTTTGTATATCGAAAGAGTATATGTTAAGATGGATATGTAAGTTTGTGGCGTTTATTATCTAACCTGCGCTATTATTATTATTATTATTATTATTATTATTATTATTAAACACGCCTGTCGACTGTAATCTAAGCGAAGAGCATGAAGAGAGTTGGGAGTGTTTGCGCATCGATAAATTCTTACTTGCAAATTTTGCATACGAGTTTAACGGTGCTTGCAGAAGTATATTTAGAGACGTTGTGCTAGATGTCATGGCCGATTTTCGTTATTTGGAATTTTTGTATAAACAATATACCATCTTCTGCTGCTGCTGCTGTTATGTTGTCGAAAGAGTGGTTGGCATATAAGTTACATTGCGTTCGATGGCTGTTGCTTGCATCGTCTAAACGAAGAGATACATTTATAGATCTGTTGCGGTCGAGTTCCGAAATGGACCATTTCCTTTCTTTTCGTTAGTTGGTACTGGTTAGAATTGTTTTTGCAACCTGGATGCAGTGCATAATAAATAAATGTGATTGCGTGTGTGTGTATTGGAATATGATGTATGCAATAAGCCTGACGCATTTATTTCCCCTACATAATACTGGTTCGAGAAAAGGCGATGTAAGTTACATTAAAAACATATTTCTCGCATTCTCTGCTTGATTTTTTTTACTTGTGGGGAATATGAAAGAGAGAGACAGATTTGTAAAAGACAAAACAATTTCATTCGGTCGCTGCTGTCACTGTTTTTGAGAAGTGATATACGTTTGATAATTTTTAAGGTTTGTCCGCAGAGTGCAGTGACGAGCGCTTCTTCTTCTTCGCGCGTGTGGAGTGGAACTATTTGCTTAGCCTTTACAGGTAATGCTCGGCCAGAGCACGTGTGTGATTCACCACCGCCTTTTGGCCGTGAGCGCTGCTTTGAAAGGCACAGCTGGTATCGGAATGGTGTTTAATGGAGCGGACGGCCGCTATTGTCCGTCTGAGTTCTGCTTTTCTCGCCAGGAGAGACACAGCAAATTGTTTTCTTGCGGGAGGACTGTTCCACTGCAAATTAGAACTTTGCGGACGTTGGTTTAGAGGCAGTACAAGGAGCTATAACGTTCGTAGGGAAAAAAATAATAATCGGGGCGGTCGGATCGCTGTGTCCGCGTCGCCAAGGACGGGTGTGGCGCGGATAAATAATAATAATAATTTTTTCGGTGCAGACTTCACATGCAGGTCACGGCAGCTCGCTCTTCCGTTCTACAGGCGGCGGCCAGGGTAGGGGTGGTGGCGCTGTTAAATAATAATAATAATTTTCGGCGCGGACTCCGCAGGAATTCTCTCGCTAGGTGCTGGGCGCGGCCCGGTGGGCGCGCTGGGCTCGACCGGAGAAATTGCCTGCATGCCGCGGCGGGGCTCCATTAGTGCACTACGGTAGTCTTTTCTCGTATGTACGCAAGTACATGATCGTCAGGGGGTCTGAAGCTGGGTGAGTGGGCAGTCGGCCTGTGTGCCGCGTCTCCTCGGTCGCATCGGCAACGGCCGGCGGACTGAGGCACACAATAGAGACTGGTCAGCTCCAGAGGAGTTTGGCCAGCATCTGCACACATGGCTTCATTGTGTAGGCGCTGGGTGGGGGAGAGGTGGGATCAGAGCCATCTGTTGTCAGCGTTTGGAACTGCTGCTTTCAGTCGATTTCAATGGCTTTGGATTGAAAATTCGATATAATTACTAGAGTAATGGGAGTACATACATATGGCATTACAGATGATCATATATATGATTCTTCTTTTTGCACATCTAATTTGGATGCGATATGAGCTCTAATTAAGGCTCTTTTTATCATGTTACCGAACAGAATTTGTTGTTATATATAGAAACAGGTGCAGTCTCAGGGTGCTCCACCGAATTGGAGGGGTGAAAGCTTTCCAGGACAACCAGAAATCGGTTTTCCCGCCAATTTGTGGTTGGACCAGAAACCTCCCAACTACATGAGTCAAATGTAAGTACCGTAATTGCATCCTTTCCATGTTGCCGCTGTCCCTCCGACACTCTGTGTCGGTATGACTGCAGAATATCGGTTGGGGATGGTCACGTGGTACGGTGGGGGTGGTGGAGGGGGTGGTCACATGCTGTACTCTCATTGGCCGGTGCTTGTCATGTGGTAGGGTGGATATCAAATTGATATCAATTTGATTATTTTGGGCCCAGAATCCGCTTTTGTATCCTACTGATATAAAACGCAGAATGGCTATGGGAAGAAAAGTGTTTCTAAAGAAGCGAAACTTGTTTACATCCAATATTAAATTAAATATTTGGAAGTCCTTTCTGAAAGAATTTGTCTGGAGTGTAGCATTGTATTGGAGTGAAACGTGGACGATAAGGAGTTCAGATAAAAAATATGATAGAAGCTATTGGAATGTGGTGCTACAGAAGAATGATGAAAATTAGATAGGTAGATCACGTAACTAATGAGGAGGTGCAAACCGAATCGGGGAGAAAAGTAGTTTCTGGCATAACCTGACTAAGAGAAGGGATAGATTGCTTGGATACATTCTGTGACATCAAGGAATTGTCTACTTAGCATTAGAACGAAGCGTGTGGGGTAAAAATCGTAGAGGGACGAATATAGTAAGCAGATTCAAAAGGATGTAGGTTGCCAAACATATTCTCAGATGAAGAGACTTGCAAAGGATAGGGTAGCATGGAGAGCTGCATCAAACCAGTCTGCAGACTGAAGACGACAACAACAGCAACAACATATATATTGAAGCCGTATTCGTTTTAGTCTTTCCTCGATTGTTTTCGCTACAAGGGATCTCGTAAATAAAAATGACCATTGACAGTCACGTATCGCGCTATTATTCATGTAGGCACACCCACACGTCACAGTTACAGTCGCGCGTGACAGCATTTGCCCACGTGTGGCAGACCATCGATCTCCGCCCCCCCTGACCTTGAGCCTCGGAGCCCAGTGCGCTCCTAGCGTACGATTGGTTGCTGTTATCACCCCCGTGTGTTGCTGCACCATGGTGATGGGTGCTCGTACTAACTCAACCGTCCGCTCCTCGTTCGATTCCATGAAAAAGAAAAGGAAACACCAGTATCAATCCTTAAATAATAATGTTAATTCGCTTTGCAGCGTGTATACGTTAGTGTACAGTTGCAGTGTGTGAATATCACTGTGATTTGTTTATAATATTTTCACTCTGCTGTTGTAGTGTGTTTGATTTTCACATGAAAAAAAAAAAAAAAAAAAAAAAAAAAAAAACCACCAGTATCAATCCTCAAATAATAATGTTAATTCGCTTTGCAGCATGTATACGTTAGTGTACACTTGCAGTGTGTGAATATCACTGTGATTTGTTTATAATATTTTCACTCTGCTGTTTAAGTGTCTTTGATTTTAACAATTGTTAACACATTCCACTAATATCTTGTTGCCACTACGGCGCTTCACTTGTTACTTAACACACGGTGAACGTCCATAGAACCATAAGCGTACACTCATCTCCACTACACGCACAATGAAGCGTCCTACTGTAGTATCTTGAGTTGTGAATTTGTGTAATCTTTATTTAATTTTTTAGCAAAACAATAGCTTCCTTAGTAAACAGTCAGTGTTCCGCGTGTTATTGTCATTTGTATTGCGTATAGTTCTGTACTTATCACACTGAAGTTTCACTATTAAAGCATTTGTTTTCACATGTCGTAAAGGTTTCACTAAATCACTTTTACAAATTTTCATTCATGGGTACAGCGTGAGGGCAAGTGTTAACTTTCGGTGTTGCACACATAGTTCGTGTAGATTCAGATTACCACACTATTTTTATTGTAGCTTAGGCCGTAATTGTTATTTGTTTTTATTTATTTATTTATTTATTTATTTATTTATTTTTTGTCCATGCAACTGCCACTTCCTTATTTATTTCTATGACTGGTCACTACTGACTGACAGATTTGTTGGTTAGTTTGTGCTGCTATGATTTTTCGTTTCTCAAAAGTTACTTGCAAATGTGCAATATTTATTGAAAAGAGAAATCGCGAATTGGTCATTCCTTTACTCACGCAGGTTTACAATTGAGCAATTTTATTTTACTTTTTGTTGTTTTAGTTTTGCAGAGAAAACATGTTTTTTAAGAATGGTTTCGTGTCTGTACAGGTACGTGTAAGTAAAATAATAATAGACAGAGAAGCAGTAGGGAGCACCCTGTTTACGTTCCAAGCATAGTGATTTAAATAAGGAAACGCGTAAGGCGAACCTAACTTCATGGTTTTCCAGTGAATATGTTGCAAGGAATAATTTGATGTCATTCTGTTACACAATATCTTCACATAAAATTAGATAATGACATAAAAAGTAATTAATCTTAAAAGAAAAGCAGCTATCTAATATAATTTGCTTAAAATCACATTGCTTTTCACCACTCAAATTACAGCTTAATCTTAGAAAATCGACATTAAATGATGAACAATCACTCATCTCTAACCCTAATTATATTTCTGTTACTTTTATAAAATTCTTAACTTGTATGACATTTATGTTCACTAGTATGCTCTCCTACAGTAATTTATTTCACTAGTGCTGTAGATTCCTGTACTCAGTCTCTTTGCCTTCCGCGGTGGCCGAGCGGTCTGCGACGCGCCAGTCGCGGTCTTCACGGTCACGAATCCCTCCTCGGGCAGGGATATTTGTGCCATCCTTAGTATTACCTAGTTCATAAGTAGTTTGTAAGTTTCGGGACTGATGTCCCCTTAGTTCCGTCCCATTAGCTCTAAAACATTTGAACATAAGTCTCCTTCTGAACACAACACTTTTTCTATCTGATAAAAAAGGTTCTCACTTTCAGTCATGTCCTGCATTTCACATCTATGTACACCAAGTAAATTAATTATCATTATAGTTGCAGTTACATAAAATTTTTTACAAATGACTATTTGGCATATCAGTTCTGTATATCAAGTAATCAAAATATCGTTGCTGACATCTGAAAACTATAATCCACTGCAGATAAATGAATGAATAAATAAATTTGATTAGCCCTTGGTCTGTAAATGAAAAATGTATTCACATAAAAAAAAAGATTCACGTTCATGCCTGTATAGTATTTGCTCACTGACGCACTAGAAGTGTACAGTTTGGCAGTATGCAGAAAGTGCCTACCACTATTGAGATTTTACCGCATATATTTCCTTTAAACTTTATGATGGTATGAGCCTTTAATTTTACCATAGGTGGGATAAGCTAGCAAAAAGCATCCTTCATGCGTAATTTTAACAATCTCATACTATCCTGTAAAATGTAATTACCATTTCTTATCCATTTTCTTGCGAAGTTAAGGTTTGGGATGTTTTATCAATTATATGTGCTGACCTATCATAAAATTTTGCACTTTTTTCAACTTGTTGTTGTAATAATTCTTCCGTTTGTCAGCAGTCTCATGCAGAGATATTATCGCTTGCCTGATCTTTTCTTTCTGTGGAATATTTCTATTTAGTAACTGTGGGAGTGGCTTCGTCCATTCATTAGCTTCGCGATTATCACATGTCAATTCATTTGTCCCATGGACATATGTGGTAAATCATTTCTGATTTGACAAATGGTGTTACATTCTTCACCCTTTTCGATTGTTTATTGCAGATGTGCATGCGGATAAAGTGTTGAACTCTTCCGTCGGATAAACTTTCCGGATGCAAGCGGATGATCAGATTGTGTTTTATTCCAGTGTTTCGCAAAAATGTTCTCCGTGCTCTTCCTGTAAAATTAGTCGCATTATCTGACAGTATAGATATAGGTTTTCCATATCGCGGAAAATATTCCTCTATCAAAAGTTTTATCACAGGACCAGCTGTTGTAGACTTAGTGACAAACATATCCACATGTTTTGTAAACAAATCGTGTACAGCAACAAAATATTTTCCACCTCCTCTGTCTTGCGGATGTGGACCTGGTGTATTGTTACTTACGATTTCTCTTGGCCTTCGTGTTATAATGTTGTGTATTGTTATTTTATCTAAACTGTTGTTTGGTTTCGTCTTTTGACTCGTGACGCAAGTTCTTACTAATTGGTAAAAAGGGCGTCGTAAATACGTAAATGGCAAAATTTTGCCATCCTCATCGTACACGTCCCTACACCATATATGTATAACAAACGAGTTTATTTACACACTCGCTAGGAATACAAACTAGCTTATGTTCTCATTATTCCGACGAAATAACGCATGTTAATCGATTTTGTAAAATTTCGATAACTTGTTCGGTTCTCAAATCAAGGTTTGTTTTACACTTCTCCACTTAGAATCTTCGTCTTGCAATCGGCTCACGTTTCTGCACATCTCCAAATAGTAGCTACGGTTAGCATAATCTTTCCTAAGAAATATCGGAAAATTTGTTACTTGCCCAATAAGTTCAGGAAATTCGGGTAATCCTTATGACAACCTTGACATTCCGCCTGCTACAACGTTGCCATTTCGTTTTATTTAAATATTTCAAAATTGTATTCTTGCAATATCATACACCACCGAGTTAGTCGCTGATGAATTAACTTGCAGTTCAACAGAAAACTTTGTGGTTTATGATCATGCAGTACCTTAACAGTATTTCCATAAATATAATAGTGAAATTTCTTAAATGCCCAAATCACTCCTAGTGCTTCCAATTCTGTCGTGGAATACGAGCTTTTCGTTTCCAATAACACTCGGCTAGGAAAACTTATTGCTTTAATTTCAACCTTTCCTTCTTCTTTTCTTGTTTGAAACAAAAAGCTCATGAACCAATTATTTATGCGTCTGATGCGATATAAAATTCTTTGCTCATGTCTGGGTAACTCGAAATGCGTGGGTGAAGCATAGCCTGTTTAATATGTTCAAAAGCTTTTGAGAACTTTCTGTCCATACCCAAATACCATTCTTTTCTTGTAATTTTTACAAATATTCACTGTTCAGTTGTTGATTTGCTAGGAATTTCCGAAGAAAGAAGTCATTGAAGTTATTAATCCAACAAACGCCGTAATTTTTTTTTTTTTTTTTATTTTTTTTTTTATTTTTTTTTTTTTTTTTGGTGGTAGATGGTGGGGAGTTTACGATTGCTCTGATTTAGTCTGAATCAGGCACAGTACCGTCATGTGATAAGATGATCTAAAAGTTTCATCAGATTTGGTGTTACTCCTGCATTTTGAAATTCTTCTAACACTGTTGACAGTAAATTCTACGTGCTCTTCCCAGCACGTTGTTACGATTAACAAATCATCAACATATACTGTGATTCTATCCAATAATTCCGGTCCTACTACAGAGTATAGAGCAATTATAAAAATTTCGGAACTGGCTTTTAGTCCAAATGGGAGTGCCTTCAATTGGTAAGATCTGCTGGCAAAAATAAAAGCTGTATATTTTCGTGATTCCTCTGCCAACGCCGCTTGTCAAAATGAATCCAGTACATCTGTTGTGCACAGATATGTTGCACTGAAAAGTTTCTGAAGCTGCTCGTGACGTGCCTCTGGTCGTGGGCGCAAGGGTATTACGATTTTTTTAATCGTGCGTGCATCTAAAACTAATCGCAATCCAACTCCTGCTTTCGAAATCGCCAATATGGGTTTTAATGTGGTAACAATGACGTTTCTATAATCTCCCTTGACAGCATCTTTCGTATTTCTCTCTCACGTCTTCTCTCTTTAACCACGGAATAGATGATGTATGGCAACAAAATATAGTGTAGGGGAAGACTTCATCTTGATTCGTATCCTCTAATGATTCCCGGTTTCATATAAAACAATGTGATATCATGTAACAATAAATCCTCGTAGACACTCTTCTGATTATCACTCAAACAATTAGTTTCATTTCCTTTCCTCCAGTAGGAAGTTCCTCTTCTGTATTTGTTGACACTAATGCATGTTGATATTCCGCAGACTGTTGTTGTTTACATATATCTCTCATCCAAGCATTGCTTTTCTACACTGTGACCCTCTGGCATAATCTGCCCCGTCGATCGTTGGTACGTAATAAGTTAATAGATAAAATTTTTCCTCCCTCCGCACGATACAAACCTCGACGAAGTTCGAATACTGCGCCCCAACCTCTTTAACGTTTCGCCCCTAATAAACACGGAACCACTAATCCTTTCACCACTGCAAACCTACATTCAATACCTCCTTTACCAAATTCCATTTCAATTAATACTTGTTTATCTATTCTTTGACTGCGAGCTCCAATTGCTCCTAACTCCACACAGTTTTGAACCGACAACGAAGGTACTTTAACCTTTTCTTTATTCTTTCGAAAAAAAAAAAAATCATTTATTTAGTTCATACACTACCGGCCTTTAAAACTGCTACACCAAGAAGAAATGCAGATGATAAACGGGTATTCATTGTACAAATATATTGTACTAGAACTGACATGTTCACGCAATTTGGGTTCATATATCTTGAGAAATCAGTACCCAGAACAACCAAGACTGGCCGTAATAACGGCCTGGATACGCCTGGGCATTCCATCAAACAGAGCTTGGATGTACAGGTACAGATGCCCATGCAGCTTCAACACGACACCACAGGTCATCAAGAGTAGTGACTGGCGTTTTGTGACGAGCCAGTTGCTCGGGCACCATTGACCAGACGTTTTCAGTTCGTGAGAGATCTGAAGAATGTATTGGCCAGGGCAGCAGTCGAACATTTTCCGTATCCAGAAAGGCTCCTACAGGACCTGCAATCTCCGGTCGTGCATTATCCTGCTGAAATGTAGGGTTTCGCGGGAATCGAATTAAGGGTAGAGTCACGGTTCGTAATACATCTGAAATGTAACGGCCACTGTTCGAAGCGCCGTCGATGCGAACAAGAGGTGACCCAGCCGTGTTACCATTGGCATCCCATACCATGACGCCGGGCGATACGCCAGTATGGCAATGACGAATACCCGCTTCCAATGTGCGTTTTATGCAATGTCGCCAAACACATATGCAACCATCATCCAGCTGTAAATAGAACCTGGATTTTTCTGAAAAAAAAATACCTTTTGCCATTCGTGCACCCAGGTTCGTCGTTGCGTACACCATCGCAGGCGCTCCAGTCTATGACACAGCGTCAGGTGTAACCGCAGCCATGGTCTCCGAGCTGATAGTCGAGGCTGCTGCAAACGTTGTCGAAGGGTAACCGCAACCATGGTCTCCGAGCTGATAGTCGAGGTTTCTGCAAACGTCGAACTGTTCGTGCATATGGTTGTTGTCTTGCAAACGTCCCCATATGTTGTCTCAGGGATCGAGACGTGGCTGCACAATCCGTTACAGCCATGTGGATAAGATGCAAGTCATCCCGACTGCTAGCGATACGAGGCCGTTGGGATCCAGAACGGCGTTCCGTGTTACCCTCCTGAACCCACCGATTTCATATTCTGCTAACTGTCATAGGATCGCGACCAACGCTAGCAGCAATGTCGCGATACTATAAAAAAGCGCAATCGCGATAGGCTACAATTCGACATTTATCAAAGTCGGAAACGTGATGGTAGGCATTTCTCCTCCGTACACAAGGCATCACAACGTTTCACCTGGCAACGCCCGTCAACTGCTGTTTGTGTATGAGAAATGGGTTGGAAACTTTCCTCATGTCAGCACGTTGTAGGTGTCGCCACCTGCGCCAACCTAATGTGAATGCTCTGGAAAGCTAAGTATTTTCCTATCACAGCATCTTCTTCCTGACGGTTGAATTTCGCGTCTGTAGCACGTCAACTTCGTGGTGTAGCAATTTTAATGGTCACGAGTGTTTTTGCTCCAGTGTCAGAAGTAATAATAGTAGAAATTCCTGCAATAGTTTCTAGCACTGCTGCTTGTATTAGTTGTTCATGATCTATGTTTTCAGCGTTCGGTGCTTCGAAAAGTTCTTCCTGTACATCCTTTCCTTCATTATATCTTAATAATGGTACACTATGGTTATCACAGTAGCTACTGTTATGGCCGGCCGCAGTGGCCGAGCGGTCTGCGGCGCGCCAGTCACAGTCTGCACGGCCGCTATGGTCGGGGCTTCGAATCGTCCCTTGGGCATGGATGTTTGTGTCGTCTTTAGTATAAGGTAGTTCATTAGTAGTTTGTAAGCTTACGAATGACGGACCCACAGTTAATTCCCTTAAGCTTAACAAACATTTGAACATTTACTGTTATGTTGTGATACACATTTCCCACTAGGGTTCTGTTGCCCCTACTCTCTTCCGCGGGCAATATCTGGGAGCAGGGTAAGACCGCACCTAGTCTGACATCTGTACTCATGGCTCAGTACTAGCCTCTACCACTTCTACGGTGCTAACCGCTTCATTCCATTCTCGTGGTCTATTTTATCATACTGTTTCTCCATTCGGTTTCCTATTGTTTTTGTTGTTGTTTTTCTGACAATTTCGCGGACCACGAAAATTAGCTCGCCAATGGTTTGAATTTTCCCGTCCACTAATTTGCGTTTTTTTATTTTTTTTATTTTCTCTTTATTATTTCGTTCATTCCGTTGTTGATTATACCCTGGATGGTGCCTGTTATCAAAATTCTCCCGTTCCAACTCCCGTTCTGATTCGCATTATATGAATCAGCTCTACCGCTGTTACCCGCGGCGCAGCACGCTGTGGATTCGTGCCCGAGTAGCCACTTCCATTACCGTTACCGTTTATCGTTTCATTCATTGAATCGATTCGGTCTAACGCCGATAAGACTCCTTCTACATGATCTCTCGGTATATGTAACAATTTTTCTTGGTTCCCCCAGGTAATTTTCCTATGAGTATTTCTATAATATCTGCAGAAGCTAGAGGTGTGTACCAATAATTCGTCTTATTTAAATGTCTGCACAACGATTCATTCTTCGGGTTGTAAGTCGATGGATTTAATACCTCACGTTTTACTTTTGCTTGAATAAGTCTGGACCAATACTTCGCAAGGAAAGCTCTTTCAAACGGTTCGTATGTGTTACATCAATCTGCTGTTTCCGCCGCGCTCATTTCGGCATCTCCTTGTATGTACGAAGCTACAAATTGTCTTTTTATATGTCCGTGATAAAGGTAACACAGCACGGAAACTTTTCACTAACACGCGCGTATGCGGTATCCTCTTTTCAGGTACAAACGTCGTATCTGTTATTAACACCCAGCCTGGGAGTTCCTGCTACATATAAAGGATACACTTCTCCACTTGGACTTGGTAAAGTGTGTTTATATCGCTTGCCTGTGGCTACACATCAATTTTACTCCTTCTCTCCTCAGATATTTAAAATCTGTATTTATATCTTCATGCCAGTCAGGTACAAGAGTTCATTTTCTAAGCCCAGACAAACAGTACTCCACTGAATAGTTTAGCAATGCCGATAACAACATTTAATTCACAAAAATTTGTTAAGGTTATTAATCGAGATAAAATGTATCGTATCTTTTAATTCGGACCAAATCACAAATAGTGTGCAAAATATCATTAAGATCCGTAGACTGATATCGGAGTTCATCGCACTTGCTTGGAACCATATACACTGGTCAAAACAATTCGGGAATAAGTTTAGATATTTTGATTCTGAGGTACTGTCGTCTGTAAAATAAACTGAAATCGTTGCATATACAGGGTATTACAAAAAGGTACGACCAAACTTTTAGGAAATATTCCTCACACACAAGGAAAGAAAATATGTTATTTGGACATGTGTCCGGAAAAGCTTAATTTCCATGTTACAAGTCAATTTAGTATTTCTCTTTAAATGTAAATTGAAATAAGTCGTGCAGACAATTATCAGTGTACCCAATTGTTTAGTTAGTATGTACTGTACTTCCTCGATTCACCGCCAGTTGGCCCAATTGAAGGAAGGTAATGTTGACTTCAGTGCTTGCGTTGACATGCGACTCATTGCCCTACAGTACTAGCATCAAGCACATCAGTACGTAGCATCAACTGTGTAGTGTTCATCACGAACGTGGTTTTGCAGTCAGTGCAATCTTTACAAATGCGGAGTTGGCAGATGTCCATTTGATGTATGGATTAGCACGTGGCAATAGCCGTGGCGCGGTACCTTTGTATTGAGAGAGATTTCCACAACGAAAGTGTCCCGACAGGAAGACGTTCGAAGCAACTGATCGGCGTCTTAGGGAGCACGAAACATTCCAGCCTATGACTTGCGATGGGGGAATACCTAGAACGACGAGGACACCTGCAATTAATCTTGTTGCACTAGTTTCGGATAACGTCCATTATCATTTATAGCGATACGGTTAAGCCAAGGTGTTTTATATTGTAAGTATCCCGAAACTAGTCATAATAATTTTTGCAGCTACCAGGATCACAATAAATACAAAAATCTCACATCATAAGTGTTTGCCGCTCTGCAAACGATTTGGTGTCATTGCGTCCTTGTGAGAGTCAATTACTAACGACGAATAGTTGATCAATATCGCTTGCAGATTAGCACAAACATCTCTCCTGTGGAAGCAAGAAATCCTAAAATATTACCAATACTTTCATTGTTACCGATGCCCCATGAACGGATTTTTCAACCGACGTTTCCTTCTTTATATGATTTTCTTTACAAATTGAAACTCAGAGATATTATCTAACAGCAATATTGTTTATTTGAGAGTTGAAACAGAAGCAGCAGTTAGGCGAGATGTGTGTCCATTGTCTCGTTCATATACTGAGTAAACGAGATTGAGTAAACAGCGTTCGAAATATCGACTGACACGGTGCGTAACTGTTTTCCGCTACAGTCAACAACTTTCGACGCAGCACTCTCTGGAAATTACGCATTCATGTCCTCCGGTTGTATACTCCCGCGTCACTGCGTTGGCCTAATGCTTGTCTCTCGTTGTGGTACCGATATGTTGTCACATCGCCCATCAACAGACGAACAATACCTCTATCACGTTCTGTTATATTTCCGCACGAGCAGAGTTTTATCGACAAACACGTGGATGGCCCGGGTGTCTCATTTTAAATAAATTTTGTGACAACACATCGAGGCCAATGACAGGTCACATACGACGATGAGGTGACAAAATGCATAGGACTGTGGTATTTACATTATCAGAGGGCAGCAGTACCGCGTACACACGTACATCTACACGTTTATTTTGCATACCATGATTGAGATCCTGGTAGCAGGTTTATCGAACTGCTTTCATAGTATTCCCCTACCTTTCCATTAGGAAAGAGCTGGAGGAAAAAAAAGAACACCTAAATTTTTCCGTACTGATCTGTTTCCTCTTATTTTAGTATGTTGGTCATGTCTCAACATGTAGGAGAAATGCGGCGAAAGAAAATTTGGAAATAAATATCACCGATATGAATAACGCCTTTATTTTAAAGATTCAAGACATACATCTCTGTTTCCCCTTTTCTAAGTTAATAGAAAACGAGCTGCCCTTGTCTGTCTTCTTTATTCTATGTCAGTCTCTACTGCTTTCGGTTCCACAATGCCAAGAAATAGTGTGCAATATGGAGGACAAGTATAGTGTTTAAATGTTCAAATGTTTGTAAATATATGGAACTTAACTAATTTGGTCGTTCCCTAGGCTTATAGGCTATTTAAACTAACTTGCGCTAAGGACAACACAGGACTCGAACCTCCGACAAGGAGCAGTGATGCGCTCCACAGCAAGGCGCCTTAGAGCACCGCGACTAGTGTAGTGTGAGCAGTTAGTTTAATAGAACCATTGAATTTTCTAAAATCAAATATTTCAAATGTTTGTATAGCTTATGGGACTTAACTATGGGGTCATCAGTCCCTAAACTTACAAACTACTTATGAACTAACTAATACTAAGGACGGCACAAATATCCATGCCCGAGGGGTATTCGAACGCCCGACCGTAGTGGCCGTGCAGACCGTGACTGGAGCGCCTCAGTCCCCTCGGCCACCGCGGCCGGCATTTTCTAAGTTATCTGCCAATGACACGTAGCTTTCGGTTCACATATTCTTTGTATTCCTTCCAATTTAAATTGTTCATAATTGTAACTTCTGTGCTTATATCGATGACTTCACACGTCACTACTTAGGATCAATTTTCAGACCATACAAATATATTATCTATATCGTTTTGCAATTGACTATACTAACAGATAAACGAAAGTTTACCCACGAACGATCTAAGAGTTACTCAGATTGTCTCCCAGATCTTTTGTAAAGGTATAGTAGGGGCTCTGTAACACTTCCCCTGTAACGCCAGATACCACTTCTGGTTTACTCGACGACTTTCTGAATTTATGTCAGTTACTACTACTGTTTCCATTCTGACATGAAATGACGTACACAATTGCACAACCATTGACGATATTTCATAAACATGGATTTAATAAGAAGCCCCTTATAAGGTACAGTTTCAAAACACTTCCTCAAATGTCCCTGTTGAAAGCAATCATCACTTCATGTGAGTAAAGAGCAAGCTGCCCTTCACGAGAACGATAATTTCTTAATCGGTGTTTACTATGGGTCAACATGTCATTCTGTTCCAAGTATTTCACAATCTTCGACAAAAGTGGGGTCTTTCTATTTCAAACTGACGTCAATGTCATGTAGTTTTGCGGATCACTCCTACTGCTTTTCTTCATTACTAGCGTGAACTGTGTAACTCTGTAGTCTTTAAGTACGGGTGTTTCGCTGAGAGAGCGGTTGTGCAAGATAGCCAGGTATGGACTTATTCCACGAGCATACTCTGAAATGCAGGGTACAATGGCGACGGGCATCGGCGGTTAGTGATGGGACAACCGACCGCTTTTAAGCAACCGAACGTTTCTGCCGTTTGCGGACATTATACGAATGTTTTCATTCACTCGTCGAGTGTGTGTGATTTTATTTACATGTTTTGTCGGCCAGTTCTGGCATACATGGACCATAATGAGGCTTTAATACTTGATTAGAGACAAATCTCTATGTACAAAGTATTGAAACTTTGTGGAGGTATATAACGATCTATTGCAACTAAACGAAAGATTTTTTTTTTTTTTTTTTTTTTTTTTTTTTTTTTTTTTTTTTTTTTTTTTTTTGGCGTAGGAGTATCGCTTCTTTATTTGTGAAGTATCATCAGTGGTCTGTAATACAGTATTTTTATTTTTTATAATATTGCAGCACAGTTGTAAGTATATTTTGCTATGTTTCACGTATGGCAGTTATCAAACTTTGCTACGTTAAAATTCCTTAAATTTTGACCTACTAGGTTAGAAACAACTTCTGTACCTCAAGCTTTTGCAAAGCCAATTTAATTTTTCCGTATTACTTAGGGTTTCTTGTGTTACTCCACGAATGTCTTCATGGAGCTGCTAATGTGTTCTCCAGGTAGATGTATATTTTGGTTCCTGATGAATACATTTCTATCATCACTTCACTGTGTAGTTCGTACTCATTTTGTGAGGGTACACACTGCACAGTTCAGTGTAATAGCAGACTCTGAAGTTTTGATAGGATACTGAAGCGAGCTACAATGCCTCCCCTCAAATTTGACGCCCCGGCAAAAAGCCAGAATGTCTGTCACTACCGCGCATCCTGATTGTATGTCAAAATAGGCGTCAAACCCACTTATATGAAACATCTATAGCTGCTACACTGCATTTAGTACGCGTCTTGCCGAAAGATGAGAACACGTGACACACCTTGTGAAGCAGAAGTGTGAGACGGAGGCTGTAATTAGTCTATTTGTCATACTAACCTTGTGTTACTATACCTTTCTCTTTACGCTAATTATTGAAATATGTAACATTTTTCTTTGTAGATTTTTATTTATTTTGATTTCTGTGCCTTTGGGGACACATCAGGAGTGATGTTTATATGAAAATTTCGGGACTTTAATGTTTATTGGCGCAGCTTGGCTGCTAAAACGTGGTTTTAGCTGTTGGGCACGGCCAGGCTGCATAGAGCAGAGACGCTCTTGGGTGTCTCCCCTTCCACCAACTTTCGCTCGACTTCGGGGAAGGACGAGAGGGGCTGGCTTGACCTGTTTGGCGCCGACGCTACAGGCGTTGCAGTATACCTGGCAAATTTTTTTTAGAGTGTGTGGAATGCTTTACACATTGCTGGCCCGCAGTTTACGGTTAGCGATAGCGGGGACAGCCTTTTTAGTCATTCGGCCGTTTCGCAAGAGACGAATTTTCCGGATACAAACAGTAGCAGAGTGCTCTGGGCCCCGGGCTGTTTATGGAGACGTATTGCCCTTAGGCGTTATATATATATATATATATATATATATATATATATATATATATATATATATATATATATATATATATATATATATTTCATTTCTTGACAAATGAATCTGGAAGAAGACACAGTAACGCGTGGCTGGGTACAGCCATAAATACTTTAGGAGCGAAATTTATAGGATACAATTTGTAATAAGTCATTTCTCCGTTTAATGAACTCTGTTTTACTATTTCTATTCTGCTCTTTACATCCTTTGTAATTCACTAGTTTTATTAACCAAGTATCAAGACATATCAGTAGGGTGTCATTTATTAATGTCAGTCCTTCAGTATCGTATATCTAATTCTACAGTACACCATTACACTTCGTTTATTTCGGCCGATATTAACTTAGTCAATAACGTTAAAAAGCACTGCAGCTCCAAAATTCACGTATTTTCCACTTGATTACTACTGCACAGCATCACTGCCTTTGCGAAAACAAAAGGTTATCTGGTGTGGATTTAAGCAGGACTTTTTTTTTTTTTTTTTTTTTTTTTTTTTTTTTTTTTTTTTTTTTTTTGTCAGGAAAGGACGAAATACTTTGAGAGATGATGCTTCTGAAATAAGAAATAATTTTTTTTAGATAAATACAGGGGGAGACAAATGAAAGTCGTTAGGACGAGTGGATATGATTGAACATGAATGTTTCCATATATGTATTAATAAATTGCCGGATGTATGTAAGTGCATCACTTGAGAACGGCTCGTCCAATATGGCTGACCTGTTTTCTTTTGATGTGTTCATACTTTCAAGACTAAGTTTGCATGGAAGAAATTATTTGGAAAAGCTACCGGAAAATTTGAATTTTTGAGAAAAACCGAAAACGCATATTTCAACATCACAATTCGACATTCTATCCTTTTTTTTTTATGTTCTCGGAAAAGGTGAGTTTCTCTCTTTTTTCTTGACGGTTCGTTATGAACGAAAGTTGGATGATTGGAATACAGTCTGCAGTGCCTATCACAGCGGACGATAGGAACGACGGTGTGGTGTCTGTCAGAGGGTAACGGCCAATAGGACACCATTTGAGCGATCAATAGAATTCATCATCGTTTTACTTACTATCATTTAAGTTGCTACATTTATGTGTGCTTTCATGGAGAAGTTTATTACCCTCTGCAAGCCGCTGTATAGTGCTTGGTGCGGGGTGACTCGCATTAGGCTTTGACATTGTTTGATGACTCTCCACGAGAGTTAGGTGTGTGCAATTTTCAATAGATGGAGGGGAGGAGGAGATGTATGGAGAGAAGGGCAGGAAGAGATGGGCAGAGAAAGGGAGGAGGAGCAGGAGAACTTAGTGGAGGATGGAGGAGATGGACTAATGGAATATTCGAGTAAATATATAAGAAAGAAAGTGTTACTGTGGATTACACGTACCACTTTTTATATCAGTTGAGGGCAAGAGGGCAGAGGTGCAAAAACAATTGGGAAGAATTGGGCGGGGGAAAGGGAGTGTAGGAGGAGCGGTAGCAGTAGGAAGAGACTACGTTGGAGGTAAATGTAATGGGAGGAGCATATAGACAGAGAGAGGACTTAGTACGAGAGTGTGAGATGTGTGCAGAGATAGGGGAAGGAAGAGTAGACGGATAGAGGAGGGAGGAAGCGAAGGATACAGTGACGCGAACGCAAGCAGATGTATATATCAAATTCCCGAGTTCTCTACTGTATTTATGCTCCAAAGTCATAGCTGTCATGCACCCGAAAATCCATACCCATCATATTCTAGTATTTTATACTGATCGGTGTTGCTCCTGTTCTTTCTGATTTGTCCTTGCGACTTGGATGGCTTAGAGGTTGGTGGGAAGTGAGCGTGGGTAAGTGATTAAAGCGACCGCTGTCACGAAAAGGAGAACCGGGTTCGAATACCGTCATGGTTCAAATTTTCACCCGTCGCCATTTAGTAATTTAAATACCCTAGTTCAGTTAAAGTTATTCCTTACCTTCCTCATCCCGCTTCCTTACTCTCCTTCATATAAGTACTTGTATGCACAAAACTACATCCCACGATGCGCACACCACATTATGCACACCGTCTGTTAGCAAAGCGCAGTCTGTGGCAGTGTTCCTGGGACCTTGTACACGAGTGCTTACGGTGGAGCAGAGAGTGTTTTCTGTGCGAAGTTACTGACAAGAGAATCGTGGACAGGGTGTGATCACATGATGGCTGTGAGGTTTCATGTTGTCAAAGTGCCAGCACAGAATACCACACAACGCATAGTCCTAAAATTGAGTCAGAGAGGATCTCTCCGTTGAACAAGTCAGAAAACATAGCGAAACGTGATCCTTCACCAGACATTGTGGTGGCAGTTAACCAGAAACTGATTCAGAGTATTAACAAATGGATCCGACGCTTGACGAGACTGACCAGCACAACACGTCGATGATGCAGACATATACTCTACATGAACCTGTACACGGATTTATATTCAGCTTCTGTCGTTCAGGCATCAAATATAGGCGTATCAAACCCATCAGATGCTCCCTATCCCCTCAAGTTATGTGACTGACGGTTCAGACATGTAACAATGAATGGCTTGGTCATGGATTTCTACTTTATATGTGATAGAACCTGGTTTCACCTGAGTGGTTATGTCAACTCACAGAATCACAGGTTTTGGAAAGCGGAGAATCCGCATAACTTCCACCAAACACCGTTGCAGGAAGGAAATGTCGAGTTTGCTGTGCAGTCTGCACGCCACATTTTTGGTTCACTCTTCTTCTATTAGACGCTGATTTCGGCGTGTTACATTGCCAACATTTTGAAAGCGGACGGGGAAGGAAAGCACTTGCCGCTACCTATAATAGGATGACCAAATGCCCACACAGACCTTCGAACCTTTTCTCGCGTTGACACATTAAAATCTCTATACACTGAGAGAGACGTCAGCAGTTGACACCTAGCCTAGGCCGTACCTGGCCAACCAGACCACCTCGTCTATCAGTGTGCCTTGACTGTTTGTTTGAAGAGCATTTTGATCCAAGGTCTAGCACCAAGTCCACATAGTTTAATGGATATTTGGTCTGATTAGCTGTCGCCATGAAAAGTAAACGTAGGCACCGAACTATATTCATACATACTTAACAAACGATAATTAAGTTTTACGTAGCACTACTGTAGAAACAGTCTCTGTATAACACACTATCTTCCAACTTTATCAGATTATTATTCAGTATTTATTTTTATGAAAATACAATAATGAAATTAATGTGAGCAGTTCAACAAACATATACCCTGTTAAACGCGGGCATGCATGTGACTTGCTGCCTCCACTCCAGTTTCGGTACGGATAGAGCACTTTAATGTAACAGAAGTACCAGGGATTCTTATTTTTGGTAAAGACGTGTGTGGAACATTGATTGCCAACAAGCAGGAAGAAAGCAGGCGGCAGCGTGCAGCTTGTGGCGGGGGGTGGGGTGGGAGGCACCTGGTTTTCATAATATACCTGGGCCTGGTTAAACCCTTCACTTAAGCGACTCTGCTGGACTATTCACAGGGCCAGTCTCATCGCATGCAAAGATGACTGTTCATTTGGAGAATGGAACTGAGCTGAAAGATGACTACTCGCAAATACTAAATAATTCACCCTATTCAACTAAAGCTAATCCAAGTAACCTAATGAATTCAGAAAAATTGTAACCTAGGTGTAACCACCGCTGAGGGGTATCTGTGGTATGTGTGGTTCCTGAAGAGGGGCATCAGCTGTTTCGGTAGTAACAGTCTGGTGAATGACTGAGCTGGCCTTGTAACATCACGCTGGCTTTGTCATGCAGTTACTGCGAACGGCTGAAAGAAAGGGGAACTACAGTAATTAATATTTCCGACATGCAGCTCTGCTATATGAAGTTATGCTGATAGAGTCTTCTTGGGTAAGATATTCTGCGATAAAACAGTCCCTCAAAACAGGCATTCTATGGAGCAGAGCGTGGAATGTTCTATCCCTTAATCGATTTGGTAAGTTAGAAAATATGCAAAAATGATAGTTTAAAGTTCGATACAGTGGAGAGTAGTGAAGTTTGATGGTAGGATGACCAGAATTTCTGGTAAGGTGAGTTCAAGGTTATAAATACAAAATGAGTTCGTGGTAACGAAGGAGTAAGTCTAATAATGAATAAGAAAAATAAAGTACGGGTAAGTTACTTTGAACAGCATAGTAAACGCATTATCGTAGAAAA
The DNA here is from genome assembly GCA_026315105.1 of Locusta migratoria. Classification (NCBI taxonomy): domain Eukaryota; kingdom Metazoa; phylum Arthropoda; class Insecta; order Orthoptera; family Acrididae; genus Locusta; species Locusta migratoria. Next base: position 437,863,554 of record CM048748.1, on the reverse strand, counting down.
ATAGACACATAGTCAACACCGACCACAGTACGACACATTTATATGTCACCTGGCTCTGTCGATGATACGGAGAACGAAAAAATGTATGAGGAGGTAAAAGAAATTAGTCAAACAGTTAAGGTAGAGGACTGGAACTCGGTAGTAGGAAAGGGAAGAAAAGGAAATGCAGTAGGACAATATGGACAGGGGAAAAGGAATGAAAAAGGAGATCGCCTGTTAGAATGTTGTGCAGAGCACAATTTAATCACCACAAACATTCGGTTTAATCATCATGAAATAAAGTTATATACGTGGCAGAAAGCAGCAGACACAGAGATGTACCAGATTGACTCTGTAATGGTAAAGCAAAGGTTTAGAAACCATGTTTTAAACTGTAAGACATATCCAGGGGCTGATATAGGCTCTGGCCATAACTTATTAGTTTATAAACTGTAGATTACAACTTTAGAGACTGCAAAAAGGTAGACAATTAAGGAGCTGGAAACTGGACAGTTTGAAGGAACCAGAGGTGGCTGAGAGTTTCAGAGGGAGCATTAGGCAAGGATTCTCTGAAACAGGGGAAAGTAATACAGTACAAGCAGATTAGGTAGCTCTGAGAGATAAGCGTAGTGAAAGTCACAGAGGATCATATAGGCAGAAGGACAAGGCCTAATAGATATATTTGGATAACAAAAGAGATACTGAACTTAACTGATGAAAGGAGAAAATATAAGTGCATCAAGTGAAGCAGGCAAAAGGGAGTACAGACGTCTGAAAAATGAGTTTGACAGGAAGTGCAGACTGGCTAGAGGAGAAATGCAAAATAGTAGAAGAACGTTAACTAGGCGAAAGACAGATACCGCCTACAGGAAGATAAGACACATTTGGAGAAAAGAAAATCAGTGGGATGCATATCAAGAACTCTAATGGAAAACCGGTATTAAGTAAAAAGGGAAAGCTGACAGGCTGAAGGAATAGATAAAGTTCCGATGCAAAGGAAATAAACTTGAAGGCGGTATTGGTAGTATTCTAGAAAATCAAGACGTACTAGAGGAAGACGAGATAGACGAAACGATTCTGCGACAAGAAATTGACAGAGCACTGAAAGTTTTGATTAGAAATGAGGCTATTGGGGTAGCTTATATTCCGTACAAAGGAAATAAACTTGAAAGCAGTATTCTAGAAATGGAAGATGATGTAGAGGAGAATGAGATAGCAGATACTATACTGCGAGAAGAGTTTGACAGAGCACTAAAAGATTTGAGTAGAAACAAGGCCCCTGGAATATATGACATCCCGTCTGAACTACTGATATAGTTAGGAGAGCCAGTCCGGAAGGAATTGTCCCAGCTGGTACGCAAGATATAAGAGACAGGAGAAACACCCAGCGACTTCAATAAAAACACAGTAATTTCAATTCCTAAGAAAATTAGTGCAGGCGTATGTGAAAATTACAGAAAGATCATTTTAATAAGTCATGTTTGCAAATTAGTGACACCAATTATTTACTGACGAATGGAAAAACTGTAGAAAATCGACCTCGGCGAGTATCAGTTTGGAATTAGGAGTAAATTAGGAACACGCGAGGCAATAAAACTCATCGTAGCCTATAGCTTAAGGAAAGGGAAACATTCGTCTTTGTAGCTCGTCAGAAAGTTTTCGACAATGTTGGCGGAAATAAACTCTTTCAAATTCTGACGGTAGCAGGGGTAAAATATAGTGAGCGAAGAGATGTTCAACTTATACTAAAAACATACGGCAGTTATTAGAGTCGAAGGGCATAAAGGGTCGCAGTGGTTGGGAAGGGAGTAAGATACGGTTGTAGCCTTTCCACAATGTGGTTCAATCTGTACATTGAGAAAGCTGAAAAGGAATACAAGGAGAAATATCGAGAAGGAATAAAAACTTTGACGTTTGCTGATGACATTGTATATCTGTCAGCAAAGGACCTGGAAGAGCAGTTGAAAGGAATGGAGAATGTCTTGAAAGCAGGGTATACGATGAACGTTAACGAGAGTAAAACAAGGGAAATGGAATGTAGTTCAGAAAATCAGGCGACACTGAAAGAATTTAATTACGTATTGAGACAATAAAAGTAGTAAATGAGTTTTGTTATTTGGGTTGCAAAATAACTTCTGATGGTCGAAGTAATAAATATGTAAAATACAGTTTATTTATGGGAAGAAAAGCGTTTCTGACTATTAGTTTCAATGTTAGAAAGTTCTTTCTGAAAGCATTGTATGGAATTGAAAGGTGGGGAATAAGGAGTTCAGACAAAAAGCTGATAGAAGCTTTTGAAATGCGGTGCTACTGACGAATGATGAAGATTAAATGGTAGATCACGTAACCAATGAGGAGGTGCTCAACGGAATGGGAGAAAAAAGGGGCTTATTGCACATCCTAAGAGAAGGGATAGGTTGGTGGGACACATCTGAGATGTCAAGGAATTATCAACATAGCATTAGAAGCAAGTGTTTGGGGGTAAAAATCGTATAGGGAGTCGGAGAGACAAATACTGTAAGAAAATTCAAAAGGATGTTGCCGTACTTATTTCCAGATGAAGAGGCTTGCACAGGACACGGTAGCACGGAGAGCTGCGGTCTGAAGACTACAATAACAACAACATACGATTTCTATAAACGAGATTAGATCATTACCTTCTGTCTATTCATTTAAGGATATATTACATTTGATACAATAATATTGAAATTCAGTCAGTTCATTCTATCCTTCACAGCAATGCAACAACTGCAAGCAGCACAATGTTGTTCGGCCAGCCTACACTTAAGGTGTACCTACACTAAGGGCACTACTTCTTGCAGGTGGAGCCACTGTAAGTCAGAGAGCGCCACAAGTCCACTCTGCAATAAGTGTTCCTCCACCTGAGTCAAGCCACTGTATACGGGCCCACAGTCGGCACTAGTGTCAGTTCATCGCCGACCTAAGGACTAGACACACTTCAAGACCGAGTATGGACCCCTGTGGACTCTGCCGCGCCTAAGAACTTGCCCTGGATTCTCTCGCTAACGTATTCGGCGAAACCATGAATTTTGTGAAGTGTTACAAGTCTTAGTGTTTGTCAAACTCTACAAGAACTGCTTTTATTTTTGTTTTTTTTCTCACGTCGTATTGTTCAGCGACAACGTTGGCGTGGTGTCGAACGTGTAAGAACAGAATGAGTGATAATTTCTTTTGATACGCCAACTGCCAACTTAGCGTTCTTTATTCGCAACACAAGTCACGACGAGGATGGGATACATGTGAAGATCATGGCAGACAAGTACTTGAACCCTGTGCTTCGCAAATTTCTCCAGAACGTGTTCTAACAACAACAGCAGCAGTTACTGCAGGAGAGACATGAACGTCTGATTGCGGAAATCTAGCACCAACACTCGACCCCGCCGCTCTTGCCGTTTCCTCCCTTCGATGAGGACGTTGAGATGTGGGACACATATGAAAATCGACTCCAGCATTATTTGGACATTTACAAGGTGGACCAAGAAGCTGATTGTCGGTCCTACTTTTTGTCGTGGAACCATTCAAGTTTGTATGCGCTCTTGACTAAACTTGAGTCTAAAATTACAAAGGCTTTAACATTGTCTCAGATATTTGATGGGCTACCTGCGTATTACGACCGCCGTTTCCATGTGTTGGGAGCTCATGTGGAATTTTATCAGTGTCATAAGAAACCTGGACAAACATATCGATAGTGGGCAGCAGAGCTGCAAGTACTGAGTCGTGTCAGTTCATCAGTCACGTCTCCAACGCAGATGAGATACATCCAGGTGGCCCCCAAAGCGGTCTTCCGACAGGACGCCCTCGAGTTGTAATATTCTACTCTGAAAAAGATCATTGACCTAGCGTTCAAGTACAAGGTCCAAACGGCGGCCAAAAAACGCCTTGAATCGTAGGCGGGAGTGGCTACCATCTGCAATCAAGAATCCCAAGATCTCCAAGTGTCACTAGCCACCACTGATGTTGTCATGCCCATCCATCGTGAGACCTATCACTGGCTGTCCCTGCATCTGCAGCACCGCCAGTATTGGAGCAAAGCCGGTTCTGGCACAGGGTACACATAATGCATTGCGTGATGACGTCATTCAAGATTTGAACTTTGAATTTTCCTTGAATGCTATTGGTCCTTTCCAAATTGTTTTTGTCGGGAAAAACTTATAATTTCAACCACTAGATGTCAGCACAAGAACCCTCCACCCTACCTCCCCCTCCCACCCCTACGAAATTGGCGGGAGCATCTTTCAGTCTGCTCCAGGAGCTCTAAGGGAGAGGTCACAGCAGCAGCAGCATCAGAAGAGTCATACACTGAATGTGAGTAATGTTATTCCATGTGTGTACATATGCAAATTACCTCGTTACACTCCGGTGTTCGAATACAGTACTCCTGATTCAATGACCTTCCATCACACATTTGCTCCCCAGGACCACGGCCCCTTCCCCTATTGCCGGTTCTGGCGCAGGGTACCCATAATGCATTGTAAAATGACTCGGGGCTTATTGGCTCCATGCCAGGGCTGTTTTCGCCAGGGTCGATCTACCACCGACAGAGAGGTGTACCTCAAGTCTGCAATCCGCGCAGCGTTTTCCTGGCGCCACCATTTTGTTGCCATCTTCTTTGATATGCACAAAGCATATGATAAAACCTGGCGACGACACATCTTCAACATTTTACATGACTGGGGCCTCCAGTGCTCCCTACCGATTTTTATCCATAATTTTTTAGCTGTCCGTACCTTTCGTGTCCAAATTGGTGCCTCCATGAACACCTTTCATATCCATGAAAATGGGGTTCCTCAGGGCTCTGTTTTAAGCGTTCCATTATTTTTAGTTACCATCAACGATTTAGTGACAGCAGTTGGATCGCCAGTCTCCCCTTCTCATTATGGTGACGACTTTTGTATCTCTTTTAGTTCCTGCAGCTTCCAAGTTGCCAAGCACAGGTTGCAGGGTGTCCAGGCGCAGACCTGGACGCTTACCCATGGCTTTCACCTTCCTGCCACCAAGACAAGCGTGACGCACTTCTGTCGGAGTCAGACTGTTCACCCTCACCCTGATCTTTATCTTAATGATGAACTATGTACCATAGTAGGAACCCATCATTGTTTAGGACTGGTCTTTGACGCCCGGCTGACGTGGGTCCCGCACATTCGTCAGCTGAAATGCGAGTGCTGGTGCCGTCTTAACATTCTCCGACACCTGGGTCATACGACCTGGGGTGCTGACTGCTCGACGCTGTTGCGGCTTTACACGACATTGGTGCAGTCCCCTCTGGATTTTGGGTGGATTGCCTATGGGTCTGCAGCACCTTTGGCACTGCACCTACTGGACCCCATTCACAACTGTGGGGTTCACATCGCGATGGGTGCCTTCCGCACCAGACCAGTGAACAGCTTACTATTGGAGGCTGGGGTCCCACCTTTGGGGATCCGCCGCCAACACTTGCTTGCGGCTTATGCAGCCAATGTATATTGCTCCCCAGGCCACCCGAACCATCGTCTTCTATTTTCTGATGTGATCCTCACCCCCTTCAGCGACACCCCAGATCAGGTCATATGGTTGCCTTTAGAGTTTGGTCCCTCCTGCTGGAGCTTGAGTCCTTGCCCCTTCCATCTCCATATAGGCCGTCTACTCAGCTGGACTTGAGCCATGGGCCCAAAGACTCAGTACTACTGGAGGCAGTCCGCCATCAGTTCTCAGCTGTTGCAGCGGAGTTCCCTGGTTATGACCTGATCTACACCAAAGCTTCTCTGGTTGACGGTCGCGTGGGATTTGCTTATATTCATTGTGACAGAGAGGAACAGCACTCTCTGCCGAATGGCTGCAGTGTTTACACTACAGAGCTGGTGGCCATTCACAGAGCTCTCAAGCATATCTGGTCCTGCTGAGGTGAGTCTTTTGTTATTTGTAGTGACTCCCTGAGCAGCTTTAGAGGTCTGGACCAGTGTTACCCGCGGTCTCCCCTGGTGTTGGCCATATAGGAGATGCTTTGTGCTGTTGCACAGTCTGGGCGATTGGAACGTGTTGACAGGCTTGCCAAGCAGCTTGTTGGTGCATCCATTCTAGAGATCGGCTTATTATCTCCATTCATTGTTGCGCCAACAGGTACATTGGCTTTGGGATGCTGAGTGGCGTGGCCTCAGGACACCCAACAAACTCCGTGCAGTGAAGGACACCAAGTCAGTGTGGCGTCCCTCCATGCGGACCTCTCGCCAGGTCTCAGTGGTGCTGTGTCGGCTCTGCATTGGGCATAAGTGACTTACCCATGGACATATTCTTCGTGGTGAGGACCCGTCCAAATGTCAGTGTGGCTTCCATCTGACAATAGTCCACATCTTGTTGGACTGCACCGCTTTAGCCGCCTTGCGGCAGAATTTTCACCTCCCTGACGTTATATTAATTATTTTAGGTGACGATGCCACTATGGCAGATTCCGTTTTACGTTTTATTCGAGGAGGTTTTTTTTTTCATTTTCTCTAGCTGGCTACCATCTGACAATAGTCCACATCATGTTGGACTGCCCCTTTTAGCTGCCTTGCGGCGAAATTTTCACCTCCTTGACGTTTTATTACATGTTTTAGGTGATAATACCACTATGGCAGATTCCGTTTTACGTTTTATTCGAGCAGGGTGCTTTTTTTTTCTCTCTCTAGCTGGAGATTTCCCTGCACTGCCGGGTGGTTGACGTTTCGTTTCTAATTCTTACGGTCGGTCAACCACAGACGTCGGCTTCTTTGATGTACGGCGTCTTTGTGTGACAGTTTCTTTTCGTTTTGTTTCTTTTCGTGTTTGATGATGTTTTATGGACTCAGTGGGACTCCCCTCCCACTTTGCAACCTTAAACTCTGGGCGCATTTCCTTCCCATCCACGGTTTTACTTTTGACGCTTAGAGATGGAATGGAGGACTGATGACCATTGTAGTTTTGTCCCTCTTAAACATCCAACCAACAACAACAACATCTAACGCCGTTTCCAGGTTTCGCCAACCTTGGAGTATGTCGCTGCAGGTCCAGAGGCATTCACCACCAACGACACCCATCCTCTCGAGCGCTGCCAGCCACTCCACTTTTCCTCCTGCCCCGGTTTTTTCAAGAAGCATTCCCGGGAAGAATACCCTGACAAAAGGACATACTGTGATATCTGTACACGTAACAGACATGTCAGCGCCTTATATCGGTATCGCCGGATCCGCGCCTCTCGTTCCTATGGCCATCAAGATTTTCTGTCGATGGAAATTAACCAGATCCAGTTGCCTACCTATTCAAATTTGATGACTGACATGCAGACCAAAGGTCTGTGCAAGTGCATATGGGGGCAGCATTTTATCAATTAATCCTCCTATGCTTTCCAAATCTGTTCACAGTGATGTTACCTTCCTGGTTGTGAATGACCCAACGACTGTAGACCTCATTGGCCTTGGTGCGTTTGATGCCATAAATGATAATATCCACCTGGTGCTTCACTGGTTCCATTCCCAGCAGTCGACAACACCTTCCAGGACCTCTTCTCCTCCTTGAAACCATCTGCCTGCTCGTGGTAATTTCGGACCTGGCAGGTGCCGCAGGGCATCTAGCCACAAATTCAGGAAGAACTGGACCCTCTCAGTGCTGAAGGTATCATCAGCCCTATCTGTTACAGTTCATGGGCGTTCCCCTTGGTAGTGGTCAAAAAACCTACTGCTCATCTTCGTTTATGTAATGATGTCAAGATAACACTAACCCTCAGGTTTGGGTCGGAAATTATGTCCTTCCCCGTCCTGAGGACTAGTTTTCCAGACTTGTGCGTGGCCATTACTTTTTCTAAAAGAGACCACCTACAAATCCCTCTCGACACATTTCCACCCACCTAGGGTGCCCTTTGGGCTCTTCCACCTGAAGTGCCTCATGTATGGGATCGCTGGTTTCTTACTCAATCCATTTCCAGTCCACATACAGTTACGCCAATGCCGACGCCATGTCGTGTCTGCCTTGTAGCCCATATCCTGCCTTTGACTCATCCGAACTCCTAATTTTTTAAGTCGATTATCACATCCAAGAGGCTCTGGCGGTGTTCCCAGTAACGGCAGATCGGGTGACCTCTGCAACAACCAATGACGAAGTCCTCCAACAGGTACGGCGCTACGTCCTCCTTGACTGGCCAAACCTTCCACCACTACGCAACCAGGCCATCCTGTGATTGTTTTACTACATCCTCCATCAGATGGGAGCTATCATTCATTTGATCCTCGGCACTGATCCTACCTCCAACCCTCGAGTTGTCATGCCGGCTTCCCTAAGGATCTCGATCATCTACATCTTACGTCAAGAACACTGGGGCATCACAGGAACCCAGACCCTCACACAACAACACGTGTTCTGGGTCAGGATGACCGTGGACTTTGAACGCTTGTTGCGGAGTTGCCAGCAATGTACCAAGGCGCTCCAGAGGCCATGTCAGTCATGTTGCCGAATGCTATTGGGAATGCATTCACGTCAACTTTTCGAGTCCTTTCCTTGGCGCTTTTAGCTAATTGTGACAGATGCTTTCTCCCACTTCCACTTGATTGTCCGTTGCTTCTCTATTACCACCGATATTCCCATCACGGCCTTCACCTTAGTCTCTGATAATGGCCCGCAATTTCTTAGTCAGGAGTTCGCTCACCTATGCCAACGTAATGGTATCCATAACGTCATTTCTCCTCTTTTGCCTCCCCAATCTAATGGCAAGACAGAGCGCCTCATATGAACATTTAAGACCCAGATGCAAAACTACACTGATAATTATTCACTAGAGGAGGCTCTGATGCTATTTATTAACACTTACTTTGTCAGACTGCTAGTTGAGTTGCTGCATGGATGCGAACCTCAGATACCGAGCGAGGTGGCGCAGTGGTAATGCACTGGACTCGCATTTGAGAGGATGGTGGTTCAAATCCACCTCCGGCCATCCAGGTTTAGGTTTTCCGTGATTTCCCTAAATCACTCCAGGCATATGCCGGGATGGTTCCTTTCAAAGGGCACGGCCGATTTCCTTCCTCATCCTAACGCAAAAACTCCGAGCTTTAGCTCCGTCTCTAATGGCCAAGCTGTCGACGGGACGTTAAACCATAAGCATCCATCCAACCTCAGATACACCTGCACTTACTATAGACAGCACCTCGTCCTTACAGCCACCCATCCCTCCCCCCCCCCCGGGGAAATTCATGGTTTTATTGGGGCTCCTTGGTCTGGGCTCATGGTTTCGAACCTCATCGGTTTGGTTGCAGTGCATCATTGTAAGATAGAGTATTTTCGTGCTACCTTAACCAACTTTGCGGTCGCCTATTGGAACGCCTGGTCACCTCACGTTCCAGGCCCATTACCTTTACATTCCACAGTCCGCTCTCCTGAACCGAGGTTGCCGTCGTCTTCACAGTCTCTGGGTCCTGTTTCAGTTGACCCCCAGGTGCATCTGACCTCCAGTGGTCACGACCTGCGGTCTGCCCACCGCTTCCAGGCCCATCTTCACACTACCACAGTTGATCAAGGATGATGTGCGAATGCTGCTCGCACAACCTGACAACTTCTACCTCGCAAATGCTCCTCCCAACTAGCCTGTATGGCAGCGTCCTTCTCCATGGCTTGATGGGGGGGGGGGGGGGGGGTTCCGTCGCCTGCTCCAAGAAAGCCTCGCTGCTGACGGCTCGACAGAGCAAGGGTATATTGGTGGAGGGGGGTCTCTACTTTCCTTCCTGTCTGGACTTGCCTACATCTCCAAGGGGTGGTATGCTGGCTCCAAGAATGCCCTTATGAGCCGGCAACCCACACAATAGTACATTTTTCCGGGCAGCATACTCTACAGGTGTACCTCAAGCCATTCCCGGCCACACAAAGAACAACAAATACCTACACTAAGGGCATTACTTGTTGCAGTTTGAGCCACTGGAAGTCAGAGAGCGCCACAAGACCACACTGCGAGAAGTGTTCCTCCGCCCTTGCCGAGTCGTTATATGTAGGCACACTACCGTTACTAGTGTCACTTCAGCGATGACGCTAAAGCCTGTAGAACAACACCTCAAGATTGAGAGTCAACGCCTGTGAACTCTGCTACAGCTACAGACTTGTCCTGGATTTTGTCGCTAACGTATTCGGTGATCCATTAACTCTGTGAATTGTTAGAAGATTTAGTTTTCGCAGAAATCTAGAAGAACTCCTTTTCTCTTTGTATTTCCTTACGTCGTATTGTCCACCTACAACTTCGACGTGGTGTTAAACGTGTAAGAACCAAATGTGTGAAGGGAATTTGTATTGGGCCAACTTCGCGGCCTTCAGTCACAGCGATTATGTGTGTTGTTTAATAACTTCAAATTTTCTGATTCCAATTCGGAATTCCAAATGAACATATTGTGTGATTCTACAGAGATTGAACTGGTATTGCTCTCTTATTTTTTACAGAAAGAGTTGAACTATTTTGAGTTGACGATTATTTCGAGTTGGGAGACCGTGAAATGGAATTACTATCAAAGCGTCATCAATCACCTCTCAGTTGGGGATTTTTTCAACATTCTCATACTAAATATGTGGGAGCACTGTGGGATGTAGGTAAGTGTGACAAATTAAGTTTTTTAAGTTTTGGTGTGGCTGGGCAACGTGTTCCGCTAACCAGGTGGTGTATTATTTGGTGTCAAATGACAATTTTTGCCAGACTGGGGCTGCAATCCAGGTCTTCTTCTTTTGGTCCGCAGTCGTCTTAACCTCTCGGCTACCGGAACACTTTTTCCAGCCACATCAAAACTTTGTCACACTTACCTACATCCCCGGTGCTCGCATATATTTAGTAAGAATCCCGTGATGGGGAAACTCATTCATTGCCATCATTGGCCTGTCCTGGCAGGTCAGTTACTATGAAACAGGCCGCTTTCACGATGTTGACAAAGATGTAGTGTTTTTAAACGCAGATCGAGAAAGAGGCTCTTCCTATTGTAACATTTACGAGTATCTGTTTGGGCAAAAGATTTATCTTGTGATGGTTTCATCAATTTCCATCTATTCCTAAACGCACTTCTCAGTAACTGCACCGTTCGACCTTTTTCTTGACTCCGTATCAACGAGAAATAATGCACTGTCGCACGTCAAAGCCCTCTTGCCGGTTTGGGCGGCCTGCTTCAGAATTTGACAGCACCGAAGCATCGTGTTATCACATTGATGCTTACGACAGTGAAGTGCTACAATCTTTTCTCCTCTACTATAAGATGATTGCACATGCCAAAGTAGCGGACCTTGACTTGGTAGTTCTGTTGCATTATATTAAGAATGTTTGGTCTCGTTCTCCGAAAAACATTCCAAATTCTTCTGCATGTAGTTATTTTGCTCGACGACATTGCCTCTCCGTTCAGTATGATGGGATTTTATTGCAAAATGATAGGTACCAGCCATGTGTGCTTATACCCGAAATGTTGAAAAAGACATGTTGTGATTACCGCGTCAACGACAATGGGCAATAGTGTTCACTAAATAGTTAGCGTGTCAACACGGCTTATGGCTGAGATTGATGGTCACATGGAACGAGATATCGCATTATCACGCTTGTGTAGAAAATCAGTTCTTGCCGCCATGGCAGCGCGTGCTTGTTGATTTCGCGGGACCATTTTGGAACTCCCAAGGCCTTCCTGCTGTAGACGTTAGCAGGAATTATCCGTTTCTGGTGCCCTGCTTGTAACTATCTCCTATAGCTCTATCTAGGCTTTGCAATAAATTTCTTCGCTTTTAGGGATTTCCTGAAGTGTTGGTGTCCCACAATGGACCACAGATTACTTTTAGGAGATCGAACAGTTTTGTGAAACAAATTTCTTCACTCATCGCACTAATACGCCGTTTAATCGGCAATGAAACACAGTAACTCAACATTGTGTACATAGATTGCTTCCTACACGCGGGAGCAAACTCTGCTGCTGTTCCTCTCAACGTAACGCTGTCAGCCCCAACAGTTCGTCGCTTACAGAGCTTCTATATCGCCAACGGAATCGTACAGTGCTCCAGTAGCAGGATCCGCCACAATGCACGGCATCTTCTACAGCATACGAGTATCGCTATGCACCTAATGAACCTCTTCTTTTAAGGGTTTTGTCCACTTCAGGCGCTGGGAACGTGGTACAGTTGTTCGCCGATTGAGTGCTTGTATGTTTCTTATTCAAGGTCCATTAGGATTTCCGCGCCTTCATCAGAATGCATTTTACGCTCGACGATTGCGAAATTCTTCAGTAGACTTCTTCATTTCAGATACCTGTCTAATGGACTCTCGGTGGACGGTCCAATGGCCCCTGGGTGCCACCTAGGCACCGCCTTTGTAACCGATGGTGCTGGATGAATCGCTGCCATCAACGCCTCCGTCATGGTGGCTGCAGCGCAGCACTAACTGAACGCCCCCAATGGAATCTTCCGCCCCACTGGCACCGTCTTCGTGGGAATTACCGACAACGTTGTCTATGAAACCGACTCACGAAGCGAGAGTGCACCCTTCTTCATGTTAAACGACCGACGTTTCCCTTAATCGCAGGACGGTTGTTTTGGCGAGGCCAGGGTGTCAACCTCTATGCTAGTCGCTGCTCGTGGCTACTGGAGATGCCCAGATTCCTGTCTCCCACCCTCCCTGTCGTCGTACAAATGATCCCTACATGACAACGGTGCGGTATTTTTTTAGGGATAAGCGAGCAATCCTAATGTATCGACAACACATCGATCAGCACAGTATTGCCAGAACGAGATTTAGAACGCACTGCAACTCGCGCCTATTGCAAGAAGATGAACAGTGAAAGTGAAGATCAGCGCCATCTGGAGCACTGATATAAGTAGTAGCACAGTGTTGAACGCCCCAGGCATTCGTATACCATACTAGAGAGCAGCAGTAAAAAGAACCTTGTAGTATGTTAGTCAGATGTCCCTCTTAAGAAGTTAGCTATTTTCTTTTGTATGTCCAATAAAATTGTTCCTCTCACAAGTAGAGCAGTTCCAGTTTTGCTGGCACATCCATACCGTCATTTTCATGCGAGGTGCTGTTAATCTCCCAGAGATCGAATACTGAAGAACACACTTATTCCATCATCTTTCTGGAGTGCACCCGGGACACCGACGATTCTTCGCCCGATATCTCGGCTGCAAACCTTACAGCCATCTTCAAGGCGAGTCCAAGACAGAATTCTCAGCGTCTGCGCGTGCCTATTTATACAGTAAATCACATGATGCAAAGCTACTGAGGATTAGAGTGCGGATGCTCGAAGATATCACATTCGTAACTGCTGCGCTAATCATGGATAAATATATATACTTTAAAGATAAACCTGTGAGCACTGAGAGCAAACATAAACAGAGCTGTTACGCATCCACAGTGCTCAGAAATGAATAATAGTTTCTAGCAGTCAGCCACTGTGGTTGTATCAATGAGTAGAACAATGGCAACAAATACTTATTTTACAATTTTGAATTTTTGTGTTACGACATGTTAAGCTATTAGCTAATCTCTGCGAATGCTTGATAATGGTAAACTGACTGAAACCGGTAGCATTGAGAAAAAATAAACAGCTATGATCAATATGTCGTTCTGTAAGAATAATTAACCATTGAAAGTGGTAACATTAATCGGAAGTGAAGATGCAAACATTCTTTCCGAACGAAGGCGTGATGTAAATGGCTTCCATGCATTGTGAAGGCAGTTTTCAAAAAAAAAAATGGCCATTCGAAACATCAGATTAAGAAAGCCTTGCAAATAAAAACACCAGAAAAATCACAGGAGAAAAATGAAGACGAAAGGTAAGTGAAATCTACAGCTTTTCTCCCATACGTGAGTAATGTTTTTCAAAAATAGCCAGAATCATGAAGAAACATGTAGTGGATGTGATCTTCCGCCTACCAGCTAAGACTTCAGCTCGTTTGGGATCCGTCAAAGATGAACTGTCATTGCGAAAAGCGGGGGTTTATGAAATCCCTTGAGAGTGTGGCAAACGTTATATTGGTCAAACCACGCGCACTGTACAGGAACGATGCATTGAACACCAGCGGTATACACACCCTCTTCAGTCCAACAAGTCTGCTGTAGCCGAACATTGCATTTATACTGGTCATTCCATGGATTATAAAGAAGTAAAGATTTTAACCACAGTTTCTACTTTCTGGGACTCAGTTGTAAAGGAAGCTGTACTCATACAACTGGCGGACAACCTGTTAAATCGTGACGAAGGATTTCATCTTGACAATGCATGGAAGCCACTTATATCACGCCTTCGTTCTGAAAGAATGTCTGCATCTTCACTTCCGATTGATCTTACCACTTTCAGTGATTAATTATTCGTTTGTAAGCACTGTGGATACGTAACAGCTCTGTTTATGTTTGCACTCAGCGCTTACAGGTTTATCTTTAAAGTATATATTCATCTATGACTAGCGCAGCAGTGACGAATGTGATATCTTCGAGCATGCGTACTCTAATCCTCAGTAGCTTTGCATCACGTGATTTACCGTATAAACAGGCATGCGCTGGCGCTGAGAACTCAGTCTTGGACTCGCCTTGAAGATGGCTGTAAGGTTTGCAGCCGAGATATCGGACGAAGAATTGTCCCTGATCCGGGTGCAGTTTCGAAAGATGATGGAATATTATGACCGCCCGGAAACCATCACGAATGAGAAGTTGTTAGAAATGCAAAGATGGAAAAAACCCTTTGAAATGGATGATACTACTGATAGGTAGCATTCTGTTATGTGTAAATAACAGAATATTGCAGAACATACTGCTCTTACATAAAGAAAAATATTAGGACATATTAAAAAAAGTAACAGAGGCAACAAAAAGTAAAAGCATTCCCCAAGATTCTACCGTTCAACCTTAATGCCACCACGCACTTGTGTAAGCACATGGCTATACTGAGCACCCAGAAAACGCCCTTTCAAATACCTATACTGAGTAACAATTACTTATAACTAATAACATGTGTTTATGGTAGTTCTGTTGGCTGGTTGGTTGTTTGGGATAGGGGGACCAAACTTTTTAGGTCATCAGTCACCCGTTGGGGTGGGGAAGAAGGGAGTATAGGAAAGAGCTGGAAGGGAAAGACAGACCAGGGAGGAAAGAAGAAGAGAGACTACATTATCTCGGGGCCCCGTAATCGCGACGCACGTACTCAGAAAAAAAAGTCGTGAGGCCCCTGGGGGAGACAGATCTGTTGCTTACAAACCGTGCACTGTAAAAGAGTGCAAGTTAAGATACTGTCTAATAGACGACTAAATACGGCGTTCCGAAAGTAGCGAGCGTCGGACGTCACGTGACGATCTGATCTGACAGGGTGGTGGGGCAGAGTGCTGGGTGGGGTGGAGCCGTGCAGCTAGCAGAGTGGGGCGTATTTTCGCAGGGGTTGGCGTCCGCCACCGCTGTTCTAAGTCAGGTCAGTACACCACTTGCTTTCCCCTGCTGTGTTTGTGTGTACCATGGGACTCTCTTCTCCGGGCCTCTTATGCTTGGAAGGAAGGAAGGAAGAAAACTTAAGAATTTTACGTCCCGTCGACAGCTTGGTCATTAGAGACGGAGCTAAGGCTCTGAGTCTTGGGTAAGGATTGGGAAGGAAATTGGTCGTGCCCTTTGAAAAGAACCATCCCGGCATTTGACTATAGTAATTTAGAGAAATCACGGAAAACCTAAATCTGAATGGCCTGAGGTGGATTTGAACCACCATCCTCCCGAATGCGACTCTAGTGCGTTACCACTGCGCCACCGCGCTCGATTCTTCTGATTGCCCCAGCCAGTTATAAATAACGCAAAATATCGAATTATTGCAAATTGAATATTGCAATGAAAGTAGCGAACCGCAGTTATTTCAATCATCAGCAGCAAGTGGTATTGCGTGACAAATTCGCGAATGTTAATGTGTGACATGTCACTCTGGCAACAGCAGCGGCAGTCCTTCAACAAAGGCGACACCACCTGCCATTACTCTCAACGTAACCAGCGACGACAGACCGCCGTATGAACAGCATGCCCACTACCAGAGCTGCCTCCGATTGCGGTTGCTTGATATTCTCAGGTGCTGTCTGTCCTGTAATCTCCGTCTGTGGACACGGGATTATGAGTAGTGGAAGACAGCAAGCTGTTAGCTATCTACACAGAAGTAGAAATAATTAGTTGATACAAGAGAAACTGCAGTAACATTGTGCAAACCGTAATCACGCTGTGTTTACTTAGCTAGGGATTTTCGTAATGGAGTCCAGTTCTCACGCATACAAGTTCAGGTACTGCGCAATGTAATATGAACAGTGTACATCTTGTTTGAAGTTGGCTGCACTGACTACGTGTTATCATTACGACGTGTTTATTTACAGTGCACACCTCACTTACGAAGTATAGGACGCTACATTGCAAGGTATTGTACGTTTAGTTTTGCGGCGGTCAACACAAATATCGGTGACCTGCAGAATTCCAGGAGAGACCAATCCCGATGATTCGCAGTTAGTGGAAGCATCTGTACGAATACGGCTGCACTGTTTGACGTTATACTAGCGACAGTTTCCTCAGTAATGACAGTGTATACAAAACAAGGTAAAAATCACTGAAGAAGAGAATGTCACAGGCGTACTCTGTAAACGTTGGTCGTCAGCCGACATAATACTTCTTTTCACATAATGTTCTACTGTTTGATATGAATAGAAGCGTTGCAAATAATACACGCATCTGTCATTTTGGTCAAATAAACAGTCTTGGTTGCACAAATACGATATTTTCCTTATTCACATGTGACCCGTTTTGCCTGTTCTAGGCATCATCAGACGTACTTGGGAATTTAAGAACTTGTTTAAATCATAGAATATGCCTTAAAAGTATACAGAAACGTCCATAAGGAAGATACAATAGTTACAGGGAAGGTGGAAGCTGGTTCAACTATAGGTCACTGACGACACTCATGTTTGAGGGGGAGGTGTGCTGTAAAACATTGAACTAATGAAATACCAGATAAAGCTGTGATTAACGAATAAATTAGTTGTTTGTCAGGTAGCAAGGCTTCGGACAAAAATAAAATTCAAATAAAATATACCTTTAAAATACGTCTGGCCCCTATTGCTTGAAATTGTGGAACAGCAACGATGTTAGAGCTAAGACCGAACCTGAGTTAACCACACAATGTTTACTAACCTACGTAGGAGCCAATGACAGTGAGCGGTCTTGTTTAAGAGTATAATACTGGGGAATTTATTCGTGATCAGACATCCACCTTTTTCTGATATATATGCGTGAGATAGTATAACGATATTTGTTAATACATTTACATTATCCAGCTGTGAGATAAGCAGATATTACTTCATGTAAAGAGATTTCATTTTAGAATTTATCAGATTTTATTTATTTACCGTATGGCATATGTCAACTACCGTATGGCATATGTCAACAGAATATATACAAATATAGTAACACCAAGAAAAAGAATACATATACAAAAGTAAGTAATAGATTATACAAGAGCAAATTTTCAGTACATGTGAGTGAACAATGTTGTGTGTCTGACAAAACGCATGGGATTAAGACACGTATAATGCGAGACAAGCTGTTGGCTACACACCAATGTCCAGATCTTGAATCCACTTCATAGCCTGAAGTGTGGATCCTATAAATAAATAAAGAGGGCCTTATTTATCCAGATATCACATTTTCCTTTCGCTAACTTAAAAAAATTTTCTTTGAATTGTTACTTTTATTCTGATATAATTACCAATGAGGTTTTCAGAGAGATACTTTTTGTTGAATATTATTTCAAGAATGGTCTTCGTCAGTTTGAGTTTACATTTCCGAAATTCGCTCATTGTTTCGTTTAGCTGGCGTGAAAGCAATATATTTAGATAATCGATTATGGATATTTTTAGAACCAGTGAATATTAATTTCAATATAATTTTAAAAAATACAACCAGTCACTTTAGTTTGAAATAATTCTTACTTTACTTCATTTAATGGTTTTCGAACCGTTTCACGTTTATCTTCAGACGGTGCATATGTTAAAGCTTCATTTCAAGCGTGATGTTGGGTGCTGGCTCTGCGGTTGGGTGATAGAACATTCTTTAATAAATCGACTTAGACGTGTTTAGATTGAGATTTGTATCAGGAAATTTGGTGGAATTGGTTCTTTTATTTACTGCGACTGTATTCTTTGGTATTCTAGCAATATAAAGCCCAATCTAAGGCCAGTGACGTGGCCTTCCCAGTCCATGAACATGAAACACGTCCACTGATTGAGTCGTCATGTTTCATTTTAATTTATTCTTCAACCTACAGTGTTTCTGCAACGTTAATGTTATCTATCTGTGCGTTAAATATTTTTATCAATGAACAATACCCCATGTTTATGTATGGTTGCCGCATATTTATATATGTTTCCATCCGTGTGATTGAGATTGTATGGTCATGTGACTGTGACAAGGATGGGGCCCCTCCACGCCCACACCAACGTGGTGACCATCACAAAAGTTCTACTGTCACCTCCGTAATTAAGTTAGTTTGCTAAGGTGGATCACGGGATGTGGGAACCGCGATGTTATCCGTACGTGTGGGCGCGATCACCCATTAATACGGTGCATCTGGAGATAGAATTGGTCGAAAGGTATACGAAGGGTAAAGGTATGTAAGGGCAGAGGAAAAAAAGTGCCAAGGCAAGAGCCAAGGGAAAAAAACCTCTGCGACAGTGGGGTAGGTATGAAGGGCAGTAGCGGTATGCTATCTGCGACAGATCATGCAAGGGTTGGTAATGTTAGTGATGGGTATTTTCTCAGTACCATTAACTTTGCTAGGTTCGTCATAAAGAATCAGTCCGTTTTGATGCGAGGTTCTGCTGCAGCTGAGCTCCAATGATGCCTCCTGGGTCGGCTGTGGCAGAATACCTGTAACATAGCCAAGTGTGTCAAGGTAGTTAGGCAGTTCGGTCATAGAACTGGCTAAGTGTGCGGGACTGTTTAGGTTTGTTTGTGTTTAGTGCGATGAATATGGTTTCCCTGCCTTGCCTGTAGGTCGGCTGTGGGCTCAGCTGGCATTGCCAGTCAGATTGCTGTTTTGCAGGGGTTTGCCATGTTCATCGTGTTTGTGAGTTGGTGTTCCCTACGGCCGTAGGTGGTTAGTCTCTGAGGAGAAGTGTTTTTGGGCGATTATGTTTCCACCTATGGTTGTGATCGTAGTTCCCCAAGCGTAGGATGAAGGGGTTGTTCGAGTGTCTCGAGTTTCTGTATAGTCGTGTGGCGAGTTTCTTGAATACCACCGAGAGGCGCTCTAGGCGGTATTCATTGTGAAGGTCCACGGTGCGTGTGTATCGTGGAGCGTTGCTAATGATGCGTAGTACCTTGTTCTGTATGAGCTGCAGGCGGCGCAGCCGTGTTGGCGCCGCGTATGCCCAGCACGGAGCACCGTACGTCATCAGAGGTCTAATATGTGTCATGTAGAGGTTCCTCGACACCCGGCTATTCAGTTTGCTTTCCCTGTTGAGCATCGGGTAGAGTTGTTTGAGCCTCGCGTTTGGTCTGTTGGTCATGTGTTGTATGTGGTCCCCCCATATGAGTTTCCGGTCCAGCCAGACACCAAGGTTTTTGACTTTCTTAAAGGTTGGCTTTAATAATGACTGACTGCTGCGCAATGGCTTACAGTCGCCGCCTCCCGCTTTAGGCCTCGTTTTGCTGTAGTTAAGAACACATGGCTTCGTTTGTTGACTGCGCTGGCGTCTGCTGGCTGGCCAGAGACAAGCTTACTTGGCAAGGTGGCGAGGTGGCCGTATTCTTACAAATGTAATCTTTGATGAAAGAGGTGACAGGAGACATATCTGCAAGCGGTTGTAGAGGGAATTGTCTTGGCCAGGTAGCAAGCGTTGGTAAACACTAGTCTCTGAACGCACACTGCGTCGATTTTAGCATGCTCTACGTCCGGTATATGGAGGGGGGAGGTGTTTCTGAGGCCTTATAGCTCTGGACTATTTATTCTGGCTCTGATGACTGTGGAAGTACGTACTCCACCAAACAATGATGAGGGAAAGGCATGCTGTAAGTATTTTGCTTTCTTTGTGATAAGGCAATCTTGGTTTTTCAGTGATAGTTCTCTTGAGTAATTCTTTCTCTACGCAAGTCAAAGTGTTTCTTAATTTATAGAACTCGAGTAAATTCAGTGTAAATTCATTATTTTCATTTTGATTCCAGTGATGATTGTGTGTCTAGTTTTGCTGAAGTTAGAATACATGCATGTGGCCTTCAGCCTTTTTTGTAAATTTAGTACGTTTATATTTCCTTGCTGATTTCACGTCGTTTCTGAATCTGTGAGTATGCTAAATATTTCTCAGATTTTGTGATTTGATTCCATCTCTCCTGTCTTGCATGACCAATTGCACCACATGCTTTCATAACGGTTTTACATCAGCCTTCAGCCATGGTTTTATTAATACCAGCTTTCTTCTATACGAATTCTTGCATATGCTTTATTCACTTATTCAAGATTAATTTCTGTTTGTAAATGTTATAAAATTCGGCATGGTTGCACACCATGTGGTACTTAAGAATAGTGAGCCACTGCCACCCACATGTTCGTTAAGTGCACAGTATATTTCAAAGTTTGTGATCAAGACACGTGCCATTTCATCATCGATGCTTCGTTTTGACACTGTTATCGAGTGTTCCCGCAGAGTACCGTACTGCTAGCATTATGTGTATGTCTGTGAATGAATGAATGTCCTTTCAGGTACTCATTGTGTATTTGCAAATTTCCTCCCACGTTATCTCCATATTCAAAACAGGGCAGGAAGAATTTCATTATGAACAGTAACTTTATGATTTAATTCACATTTATACAAGGTGTTTGCTTCATTGGGTCTCGCCCATTTATTTGCTTGTTCATTTTTCTGAATAGATTATGATTTTAATGTATCAAACATCTGCTTCATGATTTCATGCTCTCTCTCTCTTATTTAATTATCTATTTTGTGTCCCAGCCTCGTCGCCGCTTTTGTGTCTCGTTTCCGTTGTAGGTGTCGGAGGCCGAGTAGTATTTAACCGACACAGGAATAAATGATGCGCGCTTGTGCAGGTAGAAAGGTGAGCAGCCAGAAACTAGAAACACTAGAGTAAATTAGAACGAGATATATATTGCACAGAATTTATACAATACTTAACTTTTACATAAATCAGTACTGCAGAGTGCTGATACATAGTTGAGTTAGAGGCCTGCCTAGTGCCTGTCCAATAGCCAAGTCTTCACTGGTGCCTATCTGATTCCGAAGGTCCTAACTGGTTGCTATCTCAGTCCCAAGTGAACGATGTGGTCACGATGTGGTGGCCACGAGCGGAGTTGTCGCAGAGGGCGCTCGTGGCTGTCGTCGTAAGAACGCCGCGCCGTGTACGTGCATGGCGGCACGCGGCGAAAGTAGGTGGCGCGCACTTTGACTTGTGCGACACCACAATCTATTCGTTTATTTTTTAACATTGATTCTGTGTTTGTTAAAACGTTGGCTGCTCCCTTAAGGAGTGGGCAGTTAGACAAATTTTTGTTGTGCAAGCACTGTGGCCACTCATAAAGTAATTTAGAGCAGCAGTGAGCGTTGTAACTTACATTTGCAGTTTTCAACTGCGTGATATCTAGCTTATTTTAATAACAAGCTTCTTCAAAAAAAGAAAAAAAATGGTAATGTTAATGTGACTTTGTCACGTGATAATCCCAGTGCAATGAAACAGTCATAACAGCATTCTAATTACACTGATCATCATCATGGTCATGTAACTGAAAGCTTTAGAAGATGGTTGAAATAATGTATATAGATTGTTGGGAGTCGTTACGTTCATTCAGTACGAAACACTAGGTGATAGGATGCTTATTTTTTACTTTATAAGAAGCAAAAATACTGCTCTAACCCAGGGGTGGCCAACCTTTACAGCAGGCGGGCCAAATCTTTCAGAGCGGATTACCCCGCGGGCCGCATTACAGATTTTTATTTTGTGAACCAAAAAAGCAAGAAATATTAATTATTTTTTAAAAGAATATACAACAAATGTGATTAAAGAACATTTATTGTACAAATTATTATAAAATTTTACGAAGTACAGTTTACTGGGGTGTCCGGCTTTGTTTCAACTGAAGTAAGTAAGTCATTGTTGATATCAAGTTAGGTTGCTACACGAAAGATTCTTCTAGATGAACATCAGTAATTCGTGTTCTCATATACGATTTTATGTAATCCATCTGACTAAAAAGCTGTTCACTCAAACGCACGTGTTTCAAATAATGAAATAATTTTATAGCGTGTTAGTAAAACGCTGGATATTTCTCGTTAAATATGTTTTATAGAACATTTCCAAACAACCTGATAAGATTTCTCTTTTAATTGTGCATCATATTTCATTTCTCAGCATTCCGTTTGTAAACGTATCGGACGTGAACAGATGTCTACAATCAGTGGCATAGCAAATACAGGAGAAACAGACAATATTACCTGAATGTTGCAATCAGGTTACGAATTCGTATTTCATCTCAAACATTAAAGAAGCGTATTTAATCGTTGCCGTTGTGTGATGTCCGATTGTTTTGACAGTGTAGGAAAATGTGTGAAGAATTTTTTGCTTGTAACTTTTGCTCCCAAAACGTTTCATTTGTAATGCAGAAATGAGATCATGCATGACATTTATCAGCTAATCTTTTCCTTGGAGTCAAGCATTAAGATCATTTAGGTCGCTAGTTATATTAGCCAAGAGCGAAAAGTTGGAAGGACATTCCTTATCTTCGAACTCCGGAAATCTGTTTCACTTGCTTTCAAAGAATGGTAATATTTCTTGCTTCAAATCACTCTTTTCGAAATTTTTTCACGGGTAAACCACCTTATTTCAGTATATTACAAAATGTTATCGTGCTCTGAATCCAAAGATTTCGAACTTTCTTGGAACTGACGGTGATTCAAACCTCTCGACTTAATAAAGTTCACTGTTTTGACTACTACCTTCATGACATGTCCATTTTGAGGGACTTGGCACATAAATTCTCTTGACGGATTACGCAATGATAGTTTAACACCGATGTATAGCCAACTTTGCGGGACTCGTTTTCAGTTAACTGAACTAAACCATTGTGTTTTCCAGACATTGCTGGAGGCCCATCCGTTGTTAGCCCCGATAAGTTGTCAAGCTTTAATGAAAACCGACTTAATGAGGATGTAAACTTCGTGGCCATGGTATCCCTAGGTGGATACAATGCCGCTAATTATTCTGTTTTACTAACACCACTGACATAAATTACCACTTGGGCGGTACCGGAATATGTGCACTGCTGTCCAAATCTAGTGAATGAAACGAACTCAGAAGCACGATTTTCTAAATGTTCTTAAATTTGTCTTCCAAGGTGGACACACGTCTAGTAACAGTTTGACGAGAAGGCCTGATTTTTGAGAAATCATATTTGTTTTTTGGACGCACCATTTCGACGACGGTCCCAAAGCATTCCTTTCACATTTCGTCATCTGAATATCCCCGTGGTTCAGTGAGGGCTCGGGAAAGGTGATAATGTAAAAAAGAAATTGTCTTTAAATTATGATTCTTCATTTCATTGTCGTAGCAGATCATTTTATCTGCAATGCGCATGCGCAAAACTTCCCTGAAGGTAACATACGCGCTTCACGGTTGTTTTTGTCGCATTAAAGATTTATGAAAAAATACTAAGTATTTTGTAAAATTTCAGCAGCCTTTCGGCATGCGTAAGGTAACGGACCGATTTTCTTACAGTCGCCTAACAGCACATTTAGTTATTTACTGTCCTTTAGTTTCCATGACAGGGAGTACAATACTCAAATTTTTTACAACAGGTATTTTTTAAATACATGTTTTCAGCTTAACTGGCGGTACCATAGAGGTTCACTGCTCGCCGATGATCAGTGTTTAAGTACGGCATTATACGTACTTGATAAACGTCAGAGTCTTACCACGGGAATTTTTGATATTAGTATTCAACTGCTTTAGGAGATTGGTATTTTAGTTCTGAACGTCATGTCTCATAAATATTAAAATTGCTAATGCTTCACTTAACCTGGCAGCCTTCCTTTAAAATTTCGACATCTTTTTTATGATTCTTGCTGAAAAGTATTCTACGTTTCTAGTCTATAACGTTATTAGTTGCTGTAAATAACACAGAAAGACACGTGGATAAACTTGCATTAGGAGCGTCACATGTGTACATTTGTAATACGGAATCTTTAAACGTCATCAGCAAAACCACAATATTACAATTAAAGATCTATATATTTTGTACTACTGAAATTGAAAGCTGGTACTGAGGCAGAAACCATTGCTAATGTCGACTGGTGGCCCCACCCGCCATAAGTGGATTCATAAATACATGCAAGCTACTAAAAAAAATGCCAAGCATCATAGATCACTTGTAAAAAGATAGAAGCTGGCTTTAAGTGAAATACTACTCTGTTTAAAGTTATAACTGCTACTAATCGTGCCCTAATTACCATTCACTTAGTTTGATTTATTTTCTTTTTCACATGTTGTTGTTGTTGTTGTGGTCTTCAGTCCAGAGACTGGTTTGATGCAGCTCTCCACCCTACTCTATCCTGAGCAAGCCTTTTCATCTCCTCATAAGAACGACAACCCACATTCACTTGAATCTGCTTACTATACGCGTCTCTTGGTCTCCCTCTGCGATTTTTACCCCACACACTTCCCTCCAACGCTAAATTCACAATTCCTTGATGTCTAAGAATGTGTCCTACCAATCTATCCCTTCTTTTAGTCAAGGTATGCCAGAAATTTCTTTTCTCCCCAATTCGGTTCAGTACCTCCTCATTAGTTACGCGATCCACCCACCTAATCTTCAGCATTCTTCTGTAGCACCACATTTCAAAAGCCTCTATCCTCTTTCTGTCCACACTGCTTATCGTCCATGTTTCACTCCCATACAAGGCAACACTCCATACAAATGCCTTCAGAAAGGCCTTCCTTAGGCTTAAATCAATATTCGATGTTAACAAATTTCTCTTTTTCAAAAACGCCTTTCCACCCATTGCCATTCTGTATTTTATATCATCTGTACTGCGACCATCATTTGTTATTTTACTGCCCAAGTAACAAAACTCCTCTACCTCCTTTATTGTTTCGTTACCTAATCTAATTCCTTCAGCATCACCTGATTTTCTTACACTGCACTCCATTACCCTAGTTTTGCTCTTGTTAATATTCATCTTATATGCACCTTTCAGCACACTGTCCATTCCGTTCAATTGCTCTTCCAGGTCCTTTGCTGTATCTGACAGAATTACTATGTCGTCGGCAAAACGCAATGTTTTTAATTCTTCACCCTGAACTTTAATTCACATGTAACTTTATTTATTATATTAAACAAAATAAGGGAAATAAAAAGTGTTGAATATGTAAACTCGTCGGTGTACCAGACACTTCCCATCGGTAACTGTAGACGATTCAAAAAATTTATTTTCGAACTTTCAATGCTAAGCAGTAACTAAAGCGATTGCGATTGAAAGAATGCAACATCAGTCTGAAGAGGTCTGTCGCAAGGTGCAGCGAATTCTTACCTTCTGTCTGATCGAAGAGGGCTGTAGACGCCGTTGTGTATTCGGCGAGCTACAAGAGGGGGCTGACGTGGCAGCAATGAAGGTGCGCGCTACGTGACTCCAACCTACAGTCACCACAACTCAGCGCTATGGATTCCTAAACTCGAGGGCCAGTGTCCGTGCCGAGGGCCTTGTTCCCTCTCCTCCTCACCCGCGCGATCGCCAGGAGGCTAGGCAGGTGCCACAGCTGCCCCTCTTTCCGGCGGTCCTCTCGCAGCACTCACGGCCGGCGACGTTCGCGTCTCCCTCAACTCATTTCTGCAAGCTGGAAGCTGGCCGCCACGGAATTCACAACTGGCGGACAGTCGCGCTGCGTCCAACGCTCCACACTCTGCCTCTCCCGTCCCCTTTCTTCTCGTATCGTCCACCGCCTCAGTCACACGCCGCTCAAGATACTATACTGTATTTCTTTTTAATAGGAATATACACGAAAATTTAACGATAGTTGAATCAATGTAATGGTGTATACCTATTGTAATTCGATATGACACGAAAGACGTTTGATGGAATGCTATTTCCAGATTTTACATGAAAGTAAAATTTTTCTTACTTATGAAACAGCTGCGCGGGCCAAAATTTAAAGGCCCGCGGGCTGCATGCGGCCCGCGGGCTACGGGTTGGCCACCCCTGCTCTAACCCATCTCATTAGTTATGACGTCCTGCCTCCTGAACTATTTGGTGTGAAATAATTTTGCAGGTACAGTAAGTTATATATTATGTGCTAAATATATCTGATGTTTTATGTGACAATGCCACAGTGGCAGATTTAGTTTTACGTTTTATTCGTGCTGGGGGTTTTTATCGCTCTCTGCAAAGCTTCGCTTCATTCCCCCGTCTGTGCTCCTCATAATAGGGGACTCTCTAGCGTTTCTATGTGGTTGACCCTTCCTTTGTTTTATCTCATGGTAGGTTAACTGCAGTCTTGCGTCGTTCCACTTTAGTTGTTGTGTATTTCTGTGGTATTGCCCCATTTTGTGTTTGCCTTTTTTACTACCTGATTGGGATTTACTTCCCATTGCTGTTTCCCATTTCTGGCGCTTTTATTTTGGGGCGCTCATATTTTGTTTGGTACTTTTATGGTACCGTTCTGTGGTAGATTGGGGGATCGATGACCTCTGCAGTTTTGTCCCCCTAATATAAAACCAACCAACCAACCAACCAACCTTATGGATGAG
The DNA here is from genome assembly GCA_026315105.1 of Locusta migratoria. Lineage (NCBI taxonomy): Eukaryota > Metazoa > Arthropoda > Insecta > Orthoptera > Acrididae > Locusta > Locusta migratoria. The sequence goes on along the minus strand of CM048748.1, from coordinate 437,836,822 downwards.
TGTGACTTGCCTGTTTTCTAATATCTAACAAGTATTCTTTGCTAAAGTTACCCACGGCAAAAAAAAGGCAAAGAGGGGGGCTAGATCCAGCAGAGATACTGAGTAGAAATTGTTAATGATTTTGTCGTCCCCTGGGGCTTCATGGCACATAAGAGATTTGAGAGGTTGTCAGCACTACAGTTTCTTAATTACGATGTCAGTCAGCGATATGCGTTAATGCTCTCATGCAAACGAGAGGAAGTTCCTGTCTAGTCAAAGAGTACACTTCCTTTTTTTTCCGTTGATAGCTTTCAGGTACTGCCAACAATTTGAATTGGAGAGTGCTTCTCTGATAAAGTTTCAGAAGTTTTTGAAAGCTTCACGCACTGCCTTTCTGATTGCCATCCGTGTTTCCGTCCGCTTGTGGCTAACTTTATGATATGATTTGCCTTGTTCCTTGTCATCAATGTCTTCAAGTGGCGTGCGGGGAATCGGCATCACCGTACAGAACAGTGGCACGTTCGGTAAAAGCCTTCAACGAAGGTCGGCAAACTGTGACTGACATCCATAGAGGAGGTCATCCTAGCGTCTCTGAAGAAGTGCCGCCGCGGTGGAGTAGCCGAGCGGTCTAAAGCGTCTCGCTGCGGAGCGCACGGTTGCTCGCCGTGGAGGTTCGAGTCCTCCCTGGGGCATGGGTGTGTGTGTTTGTCCGTAGGTTAGTTTACCTAGGTTTAAGTAGTTTGTAAGCTACGGACTGATGACCACGCAGTTTGGTCCGATAGAATTACAAACATTTGAACATTTGAAGAAGTGCCCACTGTTGCCGCATCAGTGGACAGTGATCGACGCCAGACGATTCGTAAGCTCACCCACGAAATCGTATAAGCACATACGACTGTGCTTCACATCCTGAAGGATCTCCTGGGCATGCGAAAACTTTAATCACGATGTGTTCCGCATGAATCGGTAAATAGATGGGTTACGATGCTGGTCAGAAGCACTTGGAGCGCTATGAGCGCGACGGAGAGGCTTTCTTCCGCCGTATCGTAACATTCGATGACATATGGTCCTCAACGTACTAGCGAAAAATGAAATGCCAATGGGAAAAATGGCGTTGATATGGGACGCCGCGAAAGTCCTATGCACAATATTATTGTTCATTTTTGGAGCATCACATGCTACCAGCTTTGCGAAAGAAACGGTAAGACTTTCTGCTGAACCCACCAATCATTTTGCATGACAAAGCGCGGGTGTATACAGCGCAAGTCGTGGCTGCTCTGTTCGGTCGATGTGACTGAGAAGTACTGTACCATCCACCATACTCCCTGGACTAAAGTCACTTTGATTTGATTCCGAAGATGAAGGATCCACTTCACGGCATTCCGTTCCGAACTGTTCCATAGATTCGACAGACAGTAGACCGCTCCATTCGCACCATCAACAGGACAGGCTCTGCTAACGGTATACTACGCCTTCACATCGCTGTCAACGGGTTCTAGATGGCCGCGGTGGCCGAGGGGATTGAGGCGCTCCAGTCACGGTCTGCACGGCTACTACGGTCGGGGGTTCGAATCCCCCCTCGGGCATGGATGTTTGTGCCGTCCTTAGTTGTAAGTAGTTCATAAGTAGTTTTTAAGTTTACGGACTGATGACCCCGTAGTTAAGTCTCATAGACTCTACAAACATTTGAACATTTTTTTTTTTATTTTTTTTTATTTTTTTTTTTTTTTTTTTTTTTTGGTCAACGGGTTCTAAACAACGCTAGTGACTATTTTGAAGGACAGTAACAGATGCAAACATGTAACTGTTTCGTATCAGTTGTGATTAAATAGGTACCACTACTTAAGTTCGCAGCAACGTGTATGTATACAGGGTGTCCTAGCTATCTTGTCCACCCAAAATATCTCTGGAACAATAACAGCTATTGGAAAACAACTTTCATTGGTATCAATGTACGGCTGGGGCCCATGATTGTACATATTTGGAAACATTCTGAAACGAAAGCAAATGTGTTTTTTACACAAATTTACGTTTTTTATTTATTTTATTTTTTTAATGGACACCCTATATTTTTCCTTCAGCAATCCATAGCATGACAAATCACATAAACAATGTCGTTGATTGCATCGCAATATCTCGAGATGTAATTGGAAGTTGACGCTTGAAATATGCGAAACGCCCTGAGCAGCATGGGGTTCTCGCCTGAGTCTCAGGACGTGCGCAAGCCGCGCGTTTCGCGTATTTCAAGCGTCAACTTTGCGACGCAATATCTCGGGATGTAATTGGAATATTGCGATGCAATCACCGCCATTATTTATGTGATTTGTAGTGCTATGGATTGCTGAAGAAAAAATATAGGGTGTCCATTAAAAAAACATAAGTTTGTGTTAAAAAACACATTTGCTTTCGTTTTAGAATGTTTACAAATATGTACATTCATGGGCCCCAGCCGTACATTGATTTGATACCGGTGAAAGTCGTTTTCCAATAGCTGTTATTGTTTCAGAGGTATTTTGGGTGGACAAGATAGCTGGGACACTTTGTATATATATATATATATATATATATATATATATATATATATATATATATATATATATATATATATGCCGAGGATGAGTTCGACAGAGAGACTGCGAGGTGATTGGCATAGAAAGGGGAACGTGTAGATTGGGAGAGAGGTGGGTGGCCGGCCGCGGTGGCCGAGGTGACTAAGGCGCTCCAGTCACGGTCAGCAAGGCCACTACGGTCGGGGGTTCGAATCCCCCCTCGGGCATGGATATTTGTGCCGTCCTAGTTCGTAAGTAGTTCATAAGTAGTTTGTAAGTTTAGGGACTGATGACCCCGTAGTTAAGTCCCATAAGCTTAACAAACATTTGAACATTTGATTTGAGAGGTGGGTGGAGAAGATGACCAATCACAGGGGTGATGATACGAACACAAACAGAGAGTGAGGTACGAGTAGAAGATGCACAGACAGAAAAGGTGGACATGGAGAAAAAAGGGAAGGAGAGGTGGACTAACAAAGGACTTGGATAAGTAAGTAGCCTGACAATGCCAGTTTTTAAGATCGTCCTAAAACATTTAGTACTGTTCTTGAAACATCATTTATGTAACCTATCCCATGTTAGCTCTAATTTTTTTTTTTTTTTCAAGTGAATGTAACGTGTAAATATATGTGGCCCATGTCAGGTTGCTGTTTTAAACTGAATTCTGGAATGCGGAAATGTGTTGGGGGAGAGAACACACGCAGCAGCTGGTGGTTTTCGACTAGCTCCTTTCTGCGCTGTTGCGTCGGTGTCGTTGCGTCACCCAGTCGGCCTCACTTTCGACTACAGCGTGTGGCCGGCAGGAGCGTAAATTAAATGTCGCTTACCGCGATAGGGCGGAACCGCGCGACACACAAATTTGAGGCGACTGGCAGGCAGAGCAGATAACGTCACACCACGCAGCCGATAAGATAGGCGGCAGGCGAGCGAGGGCCGCGGGCAGCGAACGGACCTTGCCGGAGGTGAGGGGCGCGCCAGGGTCGACAAAGGAGGAAGCCGTGTAGTGGCCGCCACCAGAGCGAGGTTGTAAACGCACGTCGACGGATGCCTGTCATTCAGATCAACATCTGCTGAAGCACATCGCAGAGGGCTGAAACTGCTTTTATGTGACACTACCGTCACGTTGACGTGTTCGTAGCGAAAGTTAGCCAATCAGAAGCGGTGTTGAAGGGTGTTATGTGTTATGGTCTTCAGTCCGGAGACTGGTTTGATGCAGCTCTCCACAATACCCTATCCTGAGCAAGCCTCTTCATTTCCACATAAGAACGGCAACCTACATCTCTCTGAATCTGCTTACTGTATCCATCTCTTGGTCTTCCTCTGCGGTTTTTACCCCACACACTTCCTTCCAACGCTAAATTCACCATTCCTTGTTGTCTAAGAATGTGTCCTACCAATCTATCTCTCCTTTTAGTCAATGTATCCCAGAAATTTCTTTTCTCCCCAATTCTGTTCAGTACCTCCTCATTGGTTACGCGATCCACCCACCTAATCTTCAGCATTCTTCTGTAGCACCAGATTTCAAAAGTCTCTATCCTCTTTCAGTCCGCACAGCTTATCGTCCATGTTTCACTCTCATACAAGGCAACACTCCACACAAATGCCTTCAGAAAAGACTTCCTTACACTTAAATCAATGTTAGCAAATTTCTCTTTTTCAAAAATGCTTTCCTTCCCATTGCCATTCTGCATTTTATATCCTCTGTACTGCGACCATCATTTGTTATTTAACTGCCCAAGTAACAAAACTCAGCCGGCCGCGGTGGCCGAGGGAACTGAGGCGCTCCAGTTACGTTCTGCACGGCCACTACGGTCGGGGGTTCGAATCCCCCCTCGGGCATGGATATATGTGGCGTCCTTAGTATAACGTAGTTGATAAGTAGTTTGTAAGTTTAGGGACTGATGACCCCGTAGTTAAGTCCCATAAGCTTAACAAACCTTTAAACATTTGATTTGAACAAAACTCATCTACCTCCTTTATTGCTTCGTTACCTAATCTAATTCCTTCAGCATCACCCGATTTTCTTAGACTGCACTCAATTACCATAGTTTTGCTCTTGTTAATGTTCATGTTATATGCACCTTTCAGCACACTGTCCATTCCGTTCAATTGCTCTTCCAGGTTCTTTGCTGTATCTGACAGAATTACTATGTCGTCGGCGAAACGCAATGTTTTTAATTTTTCTCCCTGAACTTTAATTCCTTCTCCAAATTTCTCCTTGCTTTCCTTTATAGCTTGCTCAATGTACAAATTGAATAACAATGGAGAAAGACTTTCATACCATGAAGGAATATGGCGCGCAATTTAAATGTCGCATTGACATCTACTTGAGACCTATGTTTTAATGCCATGTTGAAAGCTTGTTGTTGTAAGTTTATTAAGTGAAAGTGAAAGCTTGATGAAAGTTTGTTAAGTGAAAGCTTCCTATTCATATTAAGTCTTTCTATTTAAATCAAGGAGTTTCTGTAATCATATGTGCGCAACGGATTTAACATACAAAATTAGGCCCTCTAATAAAACAATCTGTACTTCTGTGAACATTATTTCTGACAGTTTCAGTGGCATGAAAGGATTGATTAGTTTACTGGCACCTCAACATTTACATTTAAAAGGAAATCTTTTTCTCAAGAAACTCAACATGTAACATACAACAAAATAAAAAATGCCACAATCAGGAAAATGAGAGACGAGGTTGAGCTGATATAAGAAAAATTAGTAATCATTAAGTTATTTATTGTATTAAATAAACATACCTTTGTTGAGTCTTCACTATAATACAATAATTTTATACAATTCCGTTCCATACAAATATTCTCTTCCTCTTGATGTAGAATCCACTGTCCAGTATAATACGTTTGTATTCATAAATATAGAGGGAAATAAATTGTGGTGTCGCACAAGTATAAAGTGCGCGCCACCTACTTTCGCCGCGCGCCGCCATGCACGCACGGCGTGGCGTTCTTACGACTTCAGCCACGAGCGCCCTCTGCCACAACTCCGCACGTGGCCACCACTGAACGACATCGTTCACTTGGGACTGAGATAGGAACCAGATAACACTTCGGAATCAAATAGGCAGCAGTGAAGACTTGGCTATCGGATAGGCACTAGGCAGGCTCAACTATGTATCAGCATTCTGCAGTACTGAGCTATGTAAAAGTTAAGTATTACTAAGTCTCTAAGAAATATATATCTCGTTCTAATTTACTCTAGTGTTTCTAGTTTCTGCTGTCCTACTGGCTCGTCAACTCCTACCTGCACAAGCGTGCATCCTTTATTCCTGTGTCGGTCTCTTTCTGCTCGGCTACCGACACCTACGACGGAAACGAGACACAAAAGCGGCGAGGAGGCTGGGACACAAAATATATAATGTGCTAATTTGTGCAATTTGCCGTTCATTGTTGACGTCATGTACCAGGAAAACGCACAGATTACTAATTTTGCGGTCCCAGTGAGTTTCCTGAAACCTTTTTATGACCAGTAATTTTAAAGCTTTAATTGTAAAAATTTTAATTTACTTAAACAGTTCATATAAGGATTGATAAGGTAATCTGTTTAGTTACAATCACCTTCATTAAATTTTCTTCGAAAATATACTGCAGTGAAAACCACAGTTAATTCACGGTTCTTTTTTTTTTTTTTTAAATGCAGGGCCTACCGTCGTCTCATTTGATGCATACGAAGTGTACTCGATTAGTGTTGGGTTGAAAGGAACTGTTGCCTTACCACTGAAAGTATTTTAGTTGATTCTTCTCTTGTCGATAGATCTTGCTACTTTTGAGGGATTCAGGAACCCTTCTTAATTTTATTGGGTTTCTGACTTGACACCAGAAATGGTGTCCCACTGGCTGCTCACCTTCGTACCTGCACGAGCGTGCGTTCTTTATTCCTGTGTCGATCTTTCTACTCGGCCACCGACACCTACGACGGAAACGAGACACAAAAGCGGCGACGAGGCTGGGACACAAAATAAATCGAACTCAATACAATCATTGTTGACCAATTCAATCTTAGTACACAACACAGTTGCCATAGGTCTGTCAGCTAGTCTAGCCCACAATCGACTCTTCTGCTCGACAGCTCACTCTCTACTACTGGCCTCAGCAGTCAGAGAAGCTGCTGTAGCGCAGATGCTACATCGCAGTTGCAAAGACATAATGTGCAGTAGTTACAAACAAGGACTTAGATTATCGATCATGGATGACTTTCACATACAAAATAAAGCTATAAGGCGGATACACGTTCAGATTCACAAAAATAAAGCTAAAAATCCATAAATAATGAACTTCAGTCTATGGCTGCCTACTTTCAATGTATAAAATTAATGTTGATAAGTTCTTTCGTTTTTCATGTGCTGTCGGCGATGGCGATCGAACTTTTCGCACTTAAACCTTGTTTACGTCAAATTTCGTATAGTACGTGGCAGAGGATTCTTCGACAAAAACTAAGGTTTTATATTTCTATCTTCATGAAATTTGTCACACTTAACGTTGAAAACGAGAGGAACATCACAACCTACCTAAGATTTGATACAATGCGTCGCGTAGGGTACCTTGTAATGAACTCTCTGCACTGGTGACCATGGCAACAGAGTTATTTTGCACAGATGAATTATACAATAGACTGAAGAAGTGAAGGAAGTAGTTTGAGAAACAATCGAGGTGATGGTTGGCAGAGATAGGGGAAGGTGGATGTTGGAATAGAGAGCAGTAGAAGGAGAGGAAATAAGAGAGAGCAGGTAAGGAGGTGAACAGAGAAAGAGAAGGGGCAGAGGAGAAGATAGAGACAGGAGGAAAGAGAAGGTCGACACAGGGAAGGCGAGATGGACTACCTCACGACTGTAATAAATGTGTACCCAGGTGATGCCGGGTTTTCAGCTAGTTCAGTACATAATTATTCATTACTAGCTTAAACCCGCGACTCCGCTCGCGTGTTGGTAGAATGTGATAGATAATGCACGAAACATCAAGTTGATTTTTTTTTAAAGAGATGTATTAACAGAAATTTCATTTCGACTGCTTTCTTTATTTATTCTTATATTTCCCTATTCGTATGCTTATCCTTACCGAGAAAGAGCTGAAGACATTGTAGCACGCATAGACCAAAGATATGGTCTGTGGCATCACGTTTCGCAGTGTGGAACCTCCTTGCTATATGGTCTGTGGCATCACGTTTCGCAGTATGGAACCTCCTTGCTATAGAGTCGCAAACGTCATCGCTGGCTTTCAGTCCGAATTTTTTTTTAATAATTTGACGACTTTCAACCACCATATCTTCCATCCCCTTACAGCTATCGGCATGGAACTGCTATGGCGTACAACGGGAGACTTCGGACAACATTTACACACAGCTCATTCGTTTTCGTTCTGTAGTTTTCGCTGCAGAGCGAAACACTAACACACACACACGTAGAATTTTATGTACACCGATAACTTTCCATCCCAATATACTCCACCCTTTTATTATTATCAACCCTCAAGCAACAATGCAACCAATAAAATCATTTTCAAAGAGTAAATATAATTTTCAAAGATTAATTATTGTTCCGCATTTTGCGTTATATTCTTGAAATTATTAATATCTATCACATCGCTATAGAACCTTCCTCAGGTATAAATTAGTAACTGTACAAATATTTAAGTCTCTGCGTCTTGTCGTTCGGACGTGATAAGCGTACACCGAACAGACATTCACATTAATATATATATAGATAAATAGCTATCCGATCGCCGTAAAACCTTGCTTAAAGCCTTCCCCGGGTAGACATTAGTAACTGTAGAAATTTTTAGCTCTTTATGTCTTGTTGTTCAGACGTGATAAACGTACACCGGACAGTCATTCACATTTATAGATGTAGATATGAAACGAAATGTTTTCTTTTACTTGACGTGCAGTTTTTGAGGTTGTTTACTTTATAGAATTTGGTGAAGTAATGGCTTTTAAGAGATGTAACAGCAGCCAGAAGTAAAATAATTATGCTGAATAGGGAGTAATACTAGAACGTCCATAGTCATTAATAAAACAGTTTATTGGCAGAAGAAAAGCAAATGGTTAACTTCTCGTGGCTTGGAGAGGCGCTACAGGAAGGAAACACAAATCCGTTTGTATTCCTCTTGCTGCTTCTTCTGGGTACGATGGCCGACCAGCAAGTGGGCTGGTTTAATCCGTACCAAAGACGTCACTGATGAGCGTGCTGACCTCGGACGTGGTGGTCCCACGTCTTGCAGTTGTGAGGATACAGGGTTTTAGGTTAGTAACCTCTTTGATACGTTTTGGTCGAACGATAGTTATCGTTGGTGTGCAGCGAGAGCTGCTGTCAACCATGCTTAGGTTGGAATGTTCTTTGTTTGTTGGCCGGTGTGCGGCAATCTCCCGCCGACTGCAGAGCGAGGCGGTAGCATATCGGCAGTGAGTTCTTAACCTGCGTTTAGTGGTGGCTAAAGTTTTTGCCATTCTGTCGTATCGCATACGGGTTGCAGTTGCATATTGAAATGTTTCAGTGCGGACTTGTAGACATTCATCGTAGTGGCACGCAGTTATTTAATCAGTGTATTTAAAGGGAAGAGTTTTTAACATTTGTCGTTCCATAATAAAGGAAGTTAACAAAGTTTGCTGTTATGGATCAACCTAGTAATTGTCCGCATCCCATACCGTCAAATCATTGGAACAATTATTAAATGATTAAGCGTAAAATAGAATGTAACGGCAACTTCGCCTATCGAGGATTAGGTGGACGCAGCTGTGACGTTACACAGTATTTGCCGCGTGTTGCTGCGCCTTCTAGACTGTCATTCTGTCTTTTCTCAGTCTGTACGGGTAGGTGAGCGTCAGCATGATAGGACTGCACGCTCCTCACCCCACAGAGTGCCGCGCCATTGTCATATAGAGAGAATTCTTGCTGCAACAAAGGGGAGGGAGACAGGAAGCTGGCAGACTCAGGGTGCCGGGAGCTACTGCTGTGACTGTCGGAGAGCCCCCAACATCCGTCCTGCTCAGGACCACATCCCTCCATCATTTTTAAGTCGTTTGATCTCTGATGCCTATATTTATTGGCATTGGCGCCAGTTACGTCGCTCCAACTTGCGTATCAGTATCTCTTCGTTATTTCACCGCGTCTGGCATGGGTGGTTTTAGTTTGTCATTTGTCTCACGGCTGGCGCTATTTGCATCGATTGGCGGATATATCTGGTGGCGCGTGCGCAAAGCCACTGACAGTTCGGCGCCGACTAAGGAGACGGCGAGAGGGCCTTACGATCGAGGCAGTGTGAGGAGTGGGACAGCGTGTCTTCTGTACTCTCGTCTGGCATCGGCCGGGCGTGTTGACAATGTTTACCGAGTGGTGTGCCACTTGCCTGGCGATTGGTGTGGCCTAGTACGTTTCATGTGACGATGGCCTCATGTACATTTCAGCCTGCTATCTACCTACTTCTCCGGAGTCTTCAACTTGGATTAAACCCAGACTGCTTTCATCTCTAAGCAGTCTATCCAGGCAATCTGGCATGTCATGTACAACTGTTACTGAACTTTGAAGTCAAGTAGTTGCTTTGCGTGGTCATGTCTAATTATTTGCATTAGTTGGTGCCTTTTCCCTCCTGTTTCGCTATGTACTCACCTGTCTTTCTGTCCTCGTGTTAGGTTACTGTGGTTAGCTGACCCCAGCGGTTTTCCAAGTTTATGCCTTTGTGAATATGTGTACTTTGATGACCAATAGTCGTCGTTGTGCTTGACAGCAACTAAGTACCACACACTTTATGCAAATACACAAGTATATGCTGCACAAACAGGGCTCACAGACACATGGCCCCTCAAACAAATTAACAGTTTAGGTGAGCAATGAATATCAGACATCGAGCAAATGGCAAACACTAATCACAGTCCCACTGCAGCAAATTCGAAGTAGCAACATCTTTCTCAGCAAGAGAACGGCAAGTGGCCACCAAAAGAAACGGCTGTCAGCCGGACGGACCACGAGGTAACAGTCGGGTAAATTGTACAAAATAAATAAATAAAGAAAGAAAGAGAGATAGAGGGATAGAGAGAGTTCTGAGAGAAATGAGACTCTTAAGTATTTGGCAATCAGCAAATAACAGTTAAGAAACCATAAAGATCAAATTTCATGAGCGAATAACCGCTCAAGCAGGTGTCTCTGAGCCCTGTTTGTGCAGCATATACTAGGGTATTTGCTTAAAGTGTGTGGTACTTCATCTGTTGTAGCCCATGGCAATTAATTATCATGACTGTTGACCAATCTGTAATTTGAACTGTAAACTGCTGTTGTTGTCCTTTCTTTATTATTCTGGTTTTCAGGCCTCTTTACTGCAATCGTTCTTGTTTTAGAGAAGAGGAAGGAAGATAAAGAAAGGAAATAAGCTTTGGTGAAGTTCCGAAAACTTTTCACTTAAACTTTTCCTGGAAGTAATTCAAAGTTCTTAAAATCTCATTGTCTTGTTTGTGTTGTTCTTAATTGTTGGTTATTCTTAGGTTAATAATTGTTGTTGCTATTTTAAATTTTGCCCTTCAGGCAAGTATAATTAGGAATTTGCGACTTTATATCAAATTTATTGTCTTTTTTGATTGCCTTTCATTTTGAATTTATTCTGTGTTCATTTTATTTCTTAATCTGTTAACGTGTGACCATTAGGCCAAGTTATGCTAAACTGCTTAACTCCTCTTTGGAAGTTATTTTGAGGTAAATGAAATGAAGCCTTTTTTCTGTTTTAAATTGTATTTGCTTTTCTCTTATTGGGTTTTAAATTCATGCCTTTTGGCAAGCTTTTATTTATCTGTCGGTTTTTGCCATTTAAAAATTTGTCACTTTGTATTTCCTATTGATACTTTATAAATATTGTATAATGCAAATACTGAATGTAAAGAAACTCAACTCAGACCTTCCTAACTTCGCATTTGTCTATCCTTACGCATGTTCAAAATGTTCAAATGTCTGTACATCTATCGAACCAAACTGCGTGGTCATCAGTCCGTAGCTTACAAACTACTTAAACCTAGGTAAACTAACCTACGGACAAACACACACACACCCATGCACCAGGGAGGACTCGAACCTCCACGGCGAGCAACCGCGCGCTCCGCAGCGAGGTGCTTTACACCGCTCGGCTACTCCACCGCGGCCCTTACGCATGTACTGGTGAAACTAATACACCAGGAAAAATTAGTAACCCCTTGTAATCAGCCTATCATAGTTGTTAGTCTTTGTATTTTAGATTGAAAAGAGAGTTTCTACAGCATGGCATGTAAGAATTCAGTATAAAAAGCAGGAAAAACGTAGTTCAGAAGACTGAAAAGTAAGAGTTACGGAAAATGGAAAATGGCTGAGAAAGAATGGCTAGATGGCTACAGGATAAATGAAAGTCTGTTGAGGAATGTATAACTAGGGTAAATATAAGATACCGCCTGAAATAAAAGTGACCAGAAAATCAGAGGTATTAATATCAAGAAATCAGATGAAAAAGCAGCTATAAGCAAAGAAGGCGAAAAGAGGAAAGGGCTCTACAAACGAAATGAACTTCGGGACAATATTCTGGAAAGGAAAGTGGTAGTAAATGAGTATGTAATAGGTGATATTATATTGAGAGAAGACTATGAATGAGATATGAATGACCAAAGCCGAATGAAGGTCGCTAGAGTGGACTGCATTCCCAGAGAGCTACTGTATGATCTGGAAGACCCAGTCATGAGGAAACTATTTCACCTGGTCTTCAAGATGCATGAGATTTTGGTCATATGTTAAATATACTAGGGGCAGAACACAAACAATACCCTCACTACGTGATAGTAATGGCGATCCTGCCGATGACAGCGCTACTAAAGCAGAGTTACTAACCATAGGTTTTAGGAAATCATTCACAAAAGAAGACGAAACCAATATACCAAATTTCGAATTATGAACAGAGGCCGTAATGAGTAACGTAGAAGTAGATATCATCGATGTGGTGCAGCAACTAAAATGACTTAACAAGAACAAGTCTTCCGGTCCGGATTGTATACCCATTAGATTTCTCTCTGATTATGCTGAAGCGATAGCTCCTTACTTAACAGTCATATACAACCGCTCTCTCGAAGAAGGATCTGTACCAAAAGATTGGAAAGTTGCACAGGTCACACCTATATTCAAGAAAGGCAGTAGGAGTTACCCACTAAACTACAGACCTATTTCATTGACGTCAATTTGCAGCAGGGTTTTGGAACATATCCTGTATTCAAATATTATGAATTATCTCGAACGGAACTATCTATTGATCCAAGGTCAACACGGATTTAGAAAATATCTTTCATGCGAAATACAACTAGCTCTTTATTCACACGAAGAGATGGGTGCTATTGACAAGTGTTCCCAAATCGATACCGTTTTTCTTGATTTCCACAAGGCTTTTGACATCGTACCTCACAAACGGCTTTTAATCAAATTGCGTGGTTATGGTATATCGCTCCAAATTTGTGATTGGATAGGGGATTTCCTGTTAGAGACGATACAGTTCGTAGTAGTCGATGGTAAGGCATTGCCTGAAACAGAGGCGTTTCACAGGGTAGTGTTATTGGTCCTCTGCTATTCCTTATTTAAATAAACGATTTAGGGGAAAATCTAAGTAGGTATATTAGGTTGTTTGCAGATGATGTCGTCATTTACCGTCTAGTAAAATCATCTGAAGATCAAAACTGTGGTGTCGCACAAGTACAAAGTGCGCGCCACCTACTTTCGCCGCGCGCCGCCATGCACGCACGGCGCGGCGTTCTCACGACGACAGCCACGAGCGCCCTCTGCAACAACGCCGCTCGTGGCCACCACTGAAGGACATCGGGCACTTGGGACTGAGATAGCAACCAGTTAGGACCTTCGTAATCAGATAGGCACCAGTAAAGACTTTGCTATCGTACAGGCACTAGGCAGGCCTCTAACAACTATGTATCAACATTCTGCAGTACTATGTAAAAGATAAGTATTGTTACATTCTGTGCAATATATATCTCTTTCTAATTTACTCGAGTGTTTATAGTTTCTGGCTGCTCCCCTCCGTACCTGCACCAGCGTGCTATTTTTGTTCCTGTGTCGGGCTCATTCCACTCGGCCACCGACACCTACGACGAGGCTGGGACACAAAAGCGGCGACGAAGTTGGGACACAAAAAAAAGCAACTGCAAAACGATCTGAATAAGATATCAGTAGGTGTAAAAATTCGCAATTGACTCTAAATAATGAGAAGTGTGAAGTCGTCCACATAAGTACGAAAAGTAATCCGTTAAACTTTGTTTACAAGATAAATCAATCAAAAGTGAAAGCCGTAAACTCCACAAAATATCTAGGAATTACTATTACTTCAGACTTAAATTGGAAAGAACACGTAGATAATGTCGTGGGAAAGGCGAACCAGAGACTGCGTTTTAAGGCAGAAACCTTAAAACATGTAACAGAACTACACAGGAAACTGCATACACTACGCTTGTCCGTCCATTTTTGGAGTATCGCTACCCAGTGTGGGATCCTTATCAGGTGGGTTTGACGGAGGACATCGAAAGAGTCCAAAGAAGGGCAGCTCGTTTCGTATTGTCGTGATACAGGGGAGACAGCGTTACCGAAATGATACAGGATCTGGGATGAGAATCATTGCAAGAACTGCGCTTATCACTGCGGGCTACTTACGAAACTCCAATCGCCAACATTCTCCTCCGAATGCGAAAATTTATTGTTTACTCCCACATACATAGATAGAAATCATCAGAATAAAATACGAGAAATCAGAGCTTGAACGGAGAGATTCAGGTGTTTTTTCTTCCCGCGCGCTATTCGAGAATTATTCGATGAACCCTCTGCCAGGCACATAAATGTGATTTGCAGATTATCCCATGTAGATGTAGAAATAGCGTCTCACGTCAAGAACAATATAATAATTACAATTCGTAAGAAAGAAGACGCACACAAGTGTGAAAATTACAGAACCATAAATTCAATAAATCATAGCTGCAAAAGTCTAACACGAATTATTTACAGAAGACTGGAAAAAGAAAATCTGGTTGAAGTTGAAGTTGGGAAAGATCAGTTTGGATTTAGAAGAAAATCAGGAATACGTGAGGCAATATTCATCTTACGACTCCTTACAGAAGTTAGATTAAGGAGAAACAAACCTAAATTTCAAGCTTTTGTAGATTTGGAGAAAGATTGACAGGAATACGATCTCTCAAGTTCAAGCCTGCAAGAGTATTATATAAGGAACAAAAGGATATTCATAATTTGTACATTATCCAGGCAGCAGTTATAAGAGTTTGGAGTTAATTAACTGAAGCAATGGCTGGAAAGGGAGAAAGACAGGTGTTTAAGCCTTTCACGAACGTTATTATAGCTCTACATCGAGCAAGCTGTGAAGGAAAGCAGGGCGAAATTTAGAGCCGGAATTAAAATTCAGGATGAAGGAACAGAAACTTTGCGGTTGCCGGTTTCACTCCAATTCTATCAGAAATAGCAAAGGACCTGGAAGATAAATTGAAGGAAATGAACAGTATCATGAAAGCAGCGTGTAAGATGAACAATACAGGAAAACAATGGTAGTGGAATGTAATCTAAGAAATCAGGCGATAAGGAAATATTTAAAATAGATAACGAGACAATTTAAGTATTAGGAAGTTTCTTTCTGAAGGCCTCTGAGTGGAATGTAGCATTATACATGCGTCTAACATGGACTATATATAGTTCACAGAGGAAGATAAGAAAGGGTTCTACAAATGGGGTGTTACAGTAAATTCTGAAATTTATGTTGATAGATCGCGTAACTAATCAGAAGGCACAGAATAGAATGGGGAAGATAAGAAACTTGTGGTGTATCTTGAATAAAAGACGGAATCGAGTGGTACGACACACCCTTGGATATCAAGGGATCGGAACTTTGGTATTGCAGGGATGTGTGTGGGCTAAAAGTTTCAGATCGGAGGGCTGCGGCCTGCCGTTCATATGAGGAGATGACAAGGTTTGCTTAGTACGAGGTAATGGGAGAGATAAATGAAACCTGCCTCCTGACTGAATATCACAACAAGTCCAACAGAGACAAAATTATAATACTTGACTCTTATATTTTACAGATTTTGTTTGAATATAGATCAGTACGTTTTGAAACTAGTAATGTTTGATAATGTTCCATGTAAGAAAAACACAAAATTAATGGCCTAGATGATCTTCCAGATTTTCCAAGATCTTCTTGTTCTTGTTCTTCTGTGATAGGCTCCGAATGTGATTGACTTACCTGGAAGCTTCTGTCCATGACTGTAGTAAATAAAATCTAAGTGAAAGCTTTACAGCTATGTCGCTACAGTCCATCTGGTAAATAATTACTCGTCGTTATTCATGTTACAAGAATCGTGTACAAGTGCATATCTTTGCGAGTTCTGAGAAGTCAGTACGGCAGGAGAACGTATGATAAGAGTAGTAGATACACGTCAGACCATGGGCGTTGTACAACCATTATCAAGTGCCTTCTGCACATAGATCTTGAAGAGTATGGGAGACTGACGAGATATCCTTCTTTCGTTGCTTGAATTATTCTGGTGGAGTCACTACAATTATTTTTCTGTTTTACTAATACATCTTGCGAAGTTGTAAGGGTTTTTCGTACGTCTTAATATTCGACAATTCCCCTCCCCACAACACCTCGACGTATACGTTCAGTGCCACTGTCTCACATACTTTCCGGTATTAAGGACAAATGAATTCTTCGATTCTGTCGCGTCTCTTCTCCACGATCTGTTTCAAGTAATGTTTTTATCAATATATGACCTGATGATTTTAAGGCATTATTGTTCCTCCAATTCAGTTACAGTCTCATCACGTGGGCCATACTTCACTAATTTTACTGATGCATTTCCTACCTCTACTGATATTTCAAATACCATTTACGTAGCTACTTTCAGAACGTCTCTCGTATCGATATTTCCCACCTGTTAATCACACTGATTGCTCTCCACTTTTTTCCTTGTTCTCTGTGCACTCTTTTTTTGTACTGCTTTAAACTGCTTCTTCACTTCTGCCGGCGGGTTTTCTCCTTTTCTTTTACTTTTATTCCCCGGCCCTGCACCCCTTTCCCAGCTGCTGCAACTTCTATACTCCCGACGCGTCGATTGCTCCTCACGTCCATCCACCCAGATTTAATTTTGCCTTCTGCAGAACCACGTCTTTTTCACATCTCAGTTCACTCCAACACAGAAGGCTCTTTCCTGTCCGAATTCTGTTCTTTTCTCAACCAATTATTGTACGACTTCTGTTTGAGTTTATTTTTACTCCAGTGCCTTGAGTCAATAGTAGTGGAGGCAGCTTTCCTTTTTGCTCTAAATATCCCAATTCTTCAAATGCTACTTCGTTTAAGTACTTTTTAATTCCTTGAAATATATTGACTGGCCGTTGCTTCTTCTTGGTGCCTCAGATTGTTTGAGAACTTAAATTTATTAACAATACAATTGTACACAATCTTGTTTCTAGCCGTCCAAGTGATATCTAGATTTTCCACTCACAAAACAACATTACAATTTCTGTGTAGAAAAGACACTCAAAGAGACACAGACACAGACAAACAGTTTTAGTAAGAAAGATTTTACAAATGTGAATTTTGGAGTTAATGTTATAAATGGCCGATGACGGA
This sequence comes from Locusta migratoria, assembly GCA_026315105.1. NCBI lineage: Eukaryota > Metazoa > Arthropoda > Insecta > Orthoptera > Acrididae > Locusta > Locusta migratoria. The sequence continues at coordinate 437,819,658 of CM048748.1, read as the reverse complement.
AAACAATAATTCAATATAGATGATGATGATGCAAGGCATATTAAGTTGAAAACAAAGAATTTTGGTTCAGACTGAATGGAATTAGTTAAGCTCTGAAATGATGTAACTAAAATGTCGCTTTCGTACAGGCTGGTGCGAGAACGCAACGAAGTAATTTTTGGGGAGATATGTGAGCGATTCATAACTATTTCGGGTGACCTTATATCACTGTCACGTCACAGGGTCGGTGGCCATCGTCAGAGTCGTTGCGTGCCTGTCTGTTGTGGCGGTGAGATCTAACATTTAAATTGTTGTTTTGTCAATGCGCTCTCGCCGAGCGGTCTAAAGCGTCTCGCCGTGGAGGTTCGAGTCCTCCCTGGGGCATGGGTGTGTGTTTTTGTCCTTAGGTTAGTTTCCCTAGGTTTAAGTAGTTTGTAAGCTACGGACTGATGACCACGCAGTTTGGTCCGATAGATTTACAAACATTTGAACTGCGCTCTCCAACAATTCGTCTTCGTTCTCGCAGTCCCGGCGAAAGCGTGAAGCTGAAAATGAAAACTGCTGCTACAAAACTTCGAAAAAGCGGTAAAAAAACGAAGTTATTAAATGAAATTGTTTATTGAGAGTAGTGTCGCCAACCGAGAAGCAGAAGAAATTGCATTTCAAATCACTTCTAAATCAGTCTAAAATCTTCTAAATAATGCGTGAAGCACGTAATTGCCACTGTACCACTTTCCATTCTCGATATTAAGTTACTTTTACTATTTGCTCACAGTAATTCTTAAACAATTGCCGTTTTTAAATAGTGAAATATGATTATTTTCCTATAATAACAAAAAATACTTATTGAGACATATATCGCACATTCAAAACTGTTCACTGAAGCTGCGCGGGAATGACCGGGCGCGCTAAGGTGTCTTGCTGCAGAGTGTGCCGCTGCTCCACGTCGGAAGTTCGAGTCCTCCCGCGGCATAGGTGTGTGGTTGTCCTTAGCATAAGTTAGTTTCAGTAGTTTCTAAGTCTAGGGACTGATGGCCACTGCAGTTTAGTCCCGTGGCTTTACAAACATTAAAAATTTTCAGTGTCAGAAAAAATGCTACAGATGCAACTGACAGCGTACGTTTTAAAGGCGCTTCTCTCTCAGGTTAACATTCAGCTATAGACTTTCTAGAGACTTCGTATCCGAGTTAACATCACAGAGAGCAAACGAGACAAAGGTAAATCTTACGTAAAGTATTTAAACTCCAAATTAAAAGTGTAGGGGAGAGCGGGGCAAGACAGGGTTTTGTAGGCTTACAAAATTCTCTAGTAAATTACCAGATATTCCACATTAAACTTCAGTATTTCTAGAGTTTATAGAAAAAGGACGAAAATTGTTAGTATTTACTATTAAAAATGTATTCCCAGGGTTTACCAAGTACCCAATCTTGCCCTACAGTGAGGGCAAAATGGGGTACGGAGGTGCGGCAAGAGGAATTACCTCAATACTGTATAAGGCAAATGTAATTAAATTATTCATTGAACACAGGTTTGCAAATTTATAAAAGATTTATTTTAATATCTAAAGAAAATGCATAAACATTATGTGATATTGAAGTTCAGTTTATTGTTATTCAGTTATTATCGTCGTTTTGTAAGAAAAAATCACACACATGATGTACCTCGGCATCCTCTTCCTCTTTTCCCGCAATTGCAAGAGACGCATGACACCCATCCTTCTGTTGACTGCAAGTAGAAATAACCGCAATACAGGCACACAGTGTCATCTTCTTCTAATGTGCGTTCTTCTTCAATTTCTTTTTTTCTTTACAAAGTTCGTCATTGCTTTTTTATTCTTCCCGCTTTTGCCTTTACACACAAAGAGGGATTTTTTAATGTTTTTCTCAGGTGAACTCGTTCCTTGTTTTTTCCAGGCTTAACAACTTACTTTCTCCGAGAGTTCTCTTCTGTAACAACAACAGTTTTTCCTTTTTTGTGGCCTGTTTTTCGGATGTTCTTCTTTCCGTCATGAGGGATCGGGACAATCTGCTCAGGTGAAACCGCAAATGACCTTAATTGACTGGTGTTGTTCTCAGAAGCCTGCTTGTTTGTATTGTGGTAATTGGGATTATTATCATTCCAAAATGAGCACTGTGTGCTTAGTCCTACAGCAAGCGCATTTTGCTCTTTAGTACCCGCTTGGTTGATAGGACCATTGCTTGTCTCTGACATTAACTCCTTATGTGAGACAACTGAAGCCTCTCCTTGGCTATTATTGACAGAAACGTTAGCGACCTCACTTGTAGCTAAAGGATGTCTGTAGTGACAGAAGACACTGAATCTGAAAAGATGTTTGGTTCAAAAGGGCAAATGCCTGTTTTTTTAACCTTTGATGGCAGTCAACATGGTTGCAGCTCTGAGAGGAGCTTTGCCCAATCTTTCTGCAATTTGAAACATGGAAACAACTTTACCAGGATTTGATCTTATCCAGTTCGATAGCTCTTGATCATAGTACTTGCTGAGACGCTTCAAGAATGAAACATCTAGCGGCTGAATCCTGTGAGTACAACGGGGTGGAAAACAGAGGATGACCACACCATTATCCCATGCTCTATTAATTACAGACAGGCTCTGCATATGGGTCGAATATCGATGCAACAATAACAGCACGGATTTCTCTTTGGTTGCTTTAGAAAATTCAATGAATTTGTCGAACCATTTCTCAAAAATGTCTTTTTGCATCCAACCAGAGACGTGACATTCCGCCCACATTTCAGGTGAACAATTGTTAAATAGTTCCTGCTTCATTCGCTGGCGAGAAAACACTAACATGGGTGGCATAAAACCTCCAGCTACATTTATGCAAATTTTAACGGAGACAGTTTTCCCTTTTACGGCATGTGATAACGAGCCTACTTGTACTTTCCCATTCGATGCCAATATCTTGGAAGTATTCTTTGAAATAATAGAAATCCCATTTCCATCGCAATTATAAATTCTATCTGCAGTAAAATTGTGCTACTTGTATAGTTCCCCTAATAAACCAAAGAATTTGGATGCATTAACTTTGTTAAAAGCCATCGCTCTAGCTGCGGAGGTTTACTCAGTTATCCTAAATGATAAATCTGGGTTTCTTTGCCTAAATCCCCTAAGCCAATCCTTTACGGCTGATTCTTTGGTCCGCTAAAATTATGCTGCTTGTTAAGCTAACTGGTATGCCAGCCACTCTACATAATTACCAGTCAAACCAAACAAACACCTTTCCATGTTCTTTAAGTAAATAACTAATTATTGTTCTTCTTCAGGGCTAAATACACTTTTGTAGGCTCCCAGTTGATCCTTTACAACAAAAGATTCATTTTTCCACCTTTCAAGTGTTGTTTGAGGCACCTGAAATGCCGTTGCTGCTTGATAATAAACCATTCGGCCGTTGACTGCTTCAGTGACAACATTTTTCATAGCTTCTTCACTCCATGAAACAATCTCTGTTTTCCTTTTATATGTCCGAACCATTTTCTGGAAATAAAAAAAATATAATTACATTTCTTGCATTATGTTTTATGTTATGTGGGGCAAGACGGGGTACCTAGTGGGAGGGAAAGATGGGGTGCCCCATCTTACCCCCAGGGACCATTTTTACGTTGAGTTAATATTATAGCACCAAGGATATATTCAATTAGTTATTGCATGCATTAATTTATTGCTAAGAAGCTGTTTTTTCATTGATAATACTTAAGAGTATGAGAAACAAATATTTCTCTCGCCTTTTCACGCCTGGAAACGACGAAAAATTATATCAGCACAGACGGAAACACGTTTGAATGTATTCACTCAGAATGGTTTGCTCAAAATGGCTGCCAGCACTGTCAGGCACTCGCATAGCAAGTGCCTACTAGTTCAACTATTCACCGCTAGGTTGCGATATATGTCGTGGTAGAACTTACAAAAACCCCGTCTTGCACTCCAGCCCATCTTGTCCCGCTCTCCCCTACATGCATAAAATGAAAAAAATTATTAAACATCTTGGAAATAATTTAACTGTCATGACCACAATTTAATTTTATTAAAGCTTTCCGAGTTTCCACATACGTCATTATCAAATGTTATAAAAAAGACATTGGAGTTAATATTTCATCCAACATTTTGCTAAAACATAATAAGTAACAATAACTTTAGACTGACCAAACCTCTGTTAAAAAATTCCCCCTAAAACAATTTGTGTCGTAGACATATGTCATACATAAATATGTTTAAAGTTCACCCCACAACATCTCAACAGAAAGGCCAAGTGGCTGCTGATGTCTGCTTGAACGTCCAGTGACTATGAGGAAAATCGGCCAGATGACGATGCTGTTTTTCTGTTCCTCTGTAACTCTGCATCTCTCTCTCTCTCTCTCATACACACACACACACACACACACACACACACACACACACACACACACACCACTCCCATTTTTAAAGCATATCTTACACTATTTTATACATTTGCAAACAACTGAGGGCAGAACAAAATGATTTCTGTTTGATTATACAATTTTAAATTAGTGCTATACAAAACATATTCTGTTACACTGTAGTTTTACATCTTTCAAGCGATGTAATAATATTAAGTAAAATAGCCCTGAGCCAAACTCAGCGATGGCGGTCCTCCTGTATTCTCATGTTCCTCAAACCTGAGATGCTCCCCTCCCAGACCTCATCCTATCGTCCCATCAGTCTCACTTCTGTTTTCAGCAAGGTCCAGGAAACCATCCTCTCCCGACATGTCCATCAGCACATCCGCCGCCACTAGTTCCTCCCTCTCTCCCAATGTGCCTTCCGACCCTCCTTCTCCTGCCTCACCCACCTCTTCTCCATCCAGCTTAATTCCAGTCGCTCCACTATCTTTGTACCTGTTCACATAGAGAAAACCTAGACAATGTATGGCATTCCGGTCTTCTTTTCAAGCTCCACTTAATTATATCCGCTCCAGTTAATTATATCTGTCTTCCTCACTCAGCGTCCCTCCTACGTCACTATCTGCAACTCTGACTCCCGTTTGTTGTGTCCCTCTGCTGGGGTGCCTCAAGGCTCCGTCCTTTCTCCTCTCCTTTATCTTATCTACTCCGCTAATAGGTCCCTCCCAACCTCTTGTCTATCTCCCACAACATGCCGACGACACCGCCTCTCTAGCATTCACTCCCTCCCTTCCCCATTACCAGGTTTTGCTCCAGTCGCACCTCATTAAGTTCGCCTCATGGTGTAACCGGTGTTTCTTTTCCGTCAACCCCGACAAACCCCAGGCAATCATTATAGGTCATGCCACCCATTCCTTCCACCTTCCTGAATTCTACCTTACCCTCCACAACCATCCAATCTGCCACAACCCCACTCTCAAGTACCTTGGACTAACCCTTGACTGCTCCCTCTCCTCGACCCCATACCTCTGCACTGTCCACCAGAAAGCCTTATCCCACCTCAATCTCCTCAAACTCCTTGCTGGCTGGATGTGGGGACTCCACCATTCTGTACACGTACTGCACCCTCATGCATCCCATCCTCTGCAGTTTCCATCCCGCCTGGATTTCCGCTCTCCCGTCCAACTACTAAACCTTAAAAATCCTGGACCGCTACACCATCTGCCTCGCATACCGTGTTTGACTCCCCTCCTGCACGTGGATCTTTTATGACCTCATCCCTCTTCCCCATCTCCTCCAATACCTCGAACATATCCAGATCCTTTACACCAACCCCCTGCATACCCCATCCTCACCAATACTGGGACTCTGCTACGTTTTTACCGCTGCATACCTCCTTACCTTCACCTCCATACTATCCATGTCCTCTCCCAGGGTAACTTCCGCCACCGCCCATCCCGGATGACGCCCTCTGCCCCAAAATTTACCCATCTTATCAACTCTGATCCCCTCCTGTGGATGAAGCGCCCTGTCTTCCCCTCCCCCTCCTCTTCCCTCCCACCACTTGGCTATTTCCTTCCTCCGCTTCAGTCTTTATGCCCCCTCTCCAACGTCTCTTCTACCCCCCTACATGCATTTCCCACCCTCCGCCTCCCTACCCCGTGGGGTCCTGAACCGTCAGTTTTAACAGTGCATCATCTATTGTTGTGAGTCGAGTGCTTCAGTGTGTTTTTTTATCTGCGTTCGCCGTTTACAGAGAAGTGTCGCATCGTTTGGTTTTCACACTATGTTTCCGAGTTCTCTCCATCTTATTATGGTGTCATAATGCATGTTTTTTCGTCGCTGTGGGTCTTGGTGTTAACTGACTATGTATGTTTCTATTCATCTTTCTATACTGCAAGTTCATAAAGTCGTTTTGTTATCTACATTTTAATTCACCACTATTTTAACTCCATATCATGTTTTAAATCTTCATGCCCATGTTTGATGCTTTCTCGGCTGAAGAGCAGCACTGAATGCTGCATCTAGCTTACTGCCTTTACATTTTGGTGTTAAATAACAATGTTGTTGTTGTTGTGGTCTTCAGTCTGGAGACTGGTTTGATGCAGCTTTTCACCCTATTCTATCCTGAGAAAGCCCCCTCATCTCCTCATAAGAACGGCAAACTACATCCATTTGAATTTGTTTACTATATTCATCACTTGGTTTCCCTCTGCAATTTTTACCCCACGCACTTCCCTCCAACGCTAAATTCACAATTCCTTGATGCAAGAGAATGTGTCCTACCAGTCGATCACTTCTTTTAGTCAAGGTATGCCAGAAATTCCTTTTCTCACCAATTCTGTTCTGTGCCTCTTCATTAGTTATGCGATCTACCCACCTAATCTTCAGCATTCTTCTGTAACACCACATTTCAAAAGCTTCTATCCTCCTCCTGTCCGCACTGTTTATCGTTTCACAGGGGTGACTGTAGTAGTCAGTTTCAGTCCCATACAAGGCAACACTCCACACAAACGCCTTAAGAAAGGACTTCCTTATGCTTAAATTAACATTCGATGTTAACAAATTTCTCTATTTCAAACACGCTTTTCTTCCCACTGCCATTCTGCATTTTATATCATATGTATTGTGTCCATGATATGTTATTTTACTGCCCAAGTAACAAAACTCATTTACCACCTTTATTGGTTTGCGACCTAATTTAATTCCTTCAGCATAACCTGATTTCCTAAGACTGCATGCCTTTACCCTTGTAATAAAAGAAAAAAGAAAAAAAGAGGTAGGTCGAAATGCGTAAGGCTTTAATAAAGTTCAGTCGTGGTGAACACAGTTAAATTATTTTCAAGGGCATCAAAATGGCCACCACGTCTCATTAAAAGTATCACACAGACAGCAAGGATCATTAAATATCGATATAACTGTTTATTTCTCCTACCGGCTCTAAATTTAACGCTACACGACATTTCTTTCACAGTGCCCACGTCCTCTCATCAGTATTTTCTCTTTGTCTTATTTGTGTTCCTCCTATCTCTGGGCGTAACTACGTATAAAGGCGTATGAGCCAAAATATGAACCCCTGTGACTGACGTAGCTTCATCCAACGCTGCAATTTTTATTTCGAGAACTGCAGTCTCTCTTTGACGTGCTATTTCCGGAAGGCCTGTCCCTTCTACAGTTTAATTTTCCGGTAATGTGGAGAGGCCCCGGGAAACTTCAAAGAACGTCCGTTTGATTGCGCTGCAAGTATCGCTTCACAAGGCGCCCTCGGACGCCGTGTGCTGGACTCAGCCCTGCTCACAGTAGCGCGGTGGAACCAGCGACGCCCCCAAATTAGTGTGGCGCTCGCGTCGGGCGCCGGAGTTCTCCAATGCATTTAAAGCAAACGCGCGCGCGCCTAGCACCGCGGAACACGCCTAGCTGGCCTTTCATTAACCTTAGCCCGCCGTGGCTCCCTCTGATTGCGGGACAAACTCTCAATTTACAAGTCCCGCTGCATATGCAAGTCGTGCGCTCCCATTCAAAGACACCGCCACGCGTAACTTTCCATTCGACTCCTCGGTAACTGTAAATTTCTGGTTCTTCTTCAGTCAAAGTGTCGAGAATGGAAATGCGTATTTCCTTCTGGGTTTAACTAAATTGCTGCCCTTTCTTACTCGATTACATACTACAGAGGAGTAATGAAACAACAAGTCTCCACTATTTTCTGACTTTGGCTCATACCCTTCATTTTGCTGCACCACAGAAAGCACGACCGTGCAGGTTCCAAAATTTAATGTATACTTGTAATGAAATGGAAATCAATTAATTTATACGAATGATATCGATAGATCTCTTAAACATACTACATAGAACCCCAAGAAATTTTGCGTTTTTCAGATAATTTGCCTGAATGAACGGCTTGGAAATCTGTGCAATATACACTCGTGTTCAGTAAAAAACAACAGAACATTTTGACATAATGTGAAAGAATTGTCCAAACACTGTAAGTAATTATTTATTTATTTCTCACACAAGATATCTTTCGGCATTTAATGCCATCGTCAGGTGTTTCATATTTGGAGGCAGTAAATGCTTCAACTGACTATTTATTAGGTGATGATTTATATTTGATTTCTGAATTGTAGCCAGTTACAGAATCTGTCAGTACCTCAACATTGCAAGCTCTTCAAGTTGTCTTCTTATCTACATTTTAATTGACCACTATTTTAATTCCATATCATGTTATAAATCTTCATGCCCATGTTTTATGTTCTCTTGGTTCTGAGGTATTTACATATGCTGTAACTGGCTACAATTCATAAATCAAATATAAATCATCACCTAATAAATAGTCAGTTGAAGCATTTACTACCTCTAAATATGAAACACCTAACGATGGCATTAAATGCCGAAAGGTATCTTGTGTGAGAAATAAATAAATAATTAATTGCAGTGTTTGGACAATCCTTTCACATTATGTCAATATAGGACATTTCTAACACTGTGGGCCCGAGATATAACAAGAACATTTTGAATCAATAGAAGAAGGATGCTGATATTCAAATGACATGTACGTAAAAATGCTCTGCAAAAGTGTTTAGCTTTTGCACTATGACGAACCGCGCGTTCGAGGTTAGCTTCGATACACTAGCGCAATATAGCCTACCATTAAAACGTACATTACTTACTGTTCTCGTTGCCATTATAAATTGTACGAAAAGGATGAATGGATAAAACGTCTCTTTGTGAACCGAACCATCAGGGAATTTGAAAGAGGGCGTATCATTTATTGTTATGAGAGAATGAGATGCATCAATCAATGAAACAGCTGCTGGATTGGGACGAAGTCCTTCGGCTGTGGAATGGCCGTGTGCAGAGTGTTTCAGGGCAGACCCACTGCGGTCACGTCGCATGACGCAGACCACCTCCCGAGAAGATCCACATCTCATCCAAATGGCATTGTGTGCACACCTTGAGGAATGCCTAGCTTCCACCACCGCGAGGCTACACAACATGTAAGTGTATTGTCTTTGATTAAAAAAATATTAATCTGGCTGGGTAAAATGCGTAGTTTGTTACTAGAGTGCGCTACCAGCGTACACAGCAATTGAGTTCATCCTCTCGGACGACTGAAACTCTGCCGCGACCATAGGGCCCTTTGTGCGCCATTTGCGCAGCGCCTTCAGACGGCGCATGCGCACAAGTGCTGAACATGTGCACCTCCCCGCGCTCAGGCAAATTACGCCTCGTTTGAATATTTCCTTTAGGGTGCTGCATTTGGGTGGCCAGTAGTCAATAATCTTGTGTTGCCGTAAAATTTAATTACACTCTAAAACCGTATTACAATAAAAACATTTGTGTTATGTGTGTTTCCTATTAATTTTGGCTCACTTCAGGTTACGGTAGTAGCACTAAAAGTGGGCCTTTGCGACCGTCTTTTGACAGCTCGAAATTTAAATGAAGATAACGGCTTAACAAGTCATCTGACACGAAAATTGAATAACCGAATTTGTAGAGGAGAAAATTCCCCTATATCTCGTATCGTTTCAGAGATATTTGCAAAATAACGGCGATTTTGGGATGTCTGTCTGTCCGTAACGTGTTCCCTGTTTTTAAGACGAACCGTTCAACCGATCAGCACTGAATTTAACAGACAAATTGTAGACCTCCAGAGACTAGAACCTACCTTTTTCAAATTTTTCGGACAAAACATACGGTAGTGATAAAAAAATAAAAAAAAAAATAAAAAAAAATAAAAAAAAGCCCTTGGTATTATAATTTTAATTGCAAACGAACCGTTCATCTGACACGAAAATTGAATAACCTAATTGGCAGAGGGTAAAATTCTCTACAACTTCGCTCTATTGTGTTTTCTTCATATCTTGCATCGTTGCAGAGATATTTGCAAAAATAACAGCGAGTTGACGATGTCTGTCTGGCTGTAACGTGTTCCTATTTTTTAGGCCGAACCGTTCAACCTATCGTCACCAAATTTTACAGACGTAATTTTTGGCTACCAGAGACCAGAACCGAGCTTTTTGAAATATTTCGGACAAGAAATACGTTAGTAATGCAAAAAAAGGAGTTTGTAATGTAATTTTAATTGCAAATAAACCGTTCATCTGACGCGAAAATTGAATAAACGAATTTGTAGAGGAGAAAATTCTGTTTTGTTCCCTTATGTTTTTTTTTTATATCTCGTATTGTTTGAGAGATATTTGCAAAAATAACGGAGTTTTGACACCCTCCATTGAATTAACGAAAACCAGCCGTTCGCAGATGTCACGTGACATTCCTCGCCCAGAAAACTCTGTGGCATACGCCATCTAGAGTTGCGTATTTGATGATTTTCTTATTGTAACTTAAACGTTGTCATTTCAAAGCAATGGCACACTGAAGAATTAACAAAATCACGTCGTTCTTCGTCTGTTAAATGATAATCTAGTGTCTACCAATGCCATATTCGCATCAGTTAACAACGGATATCGATAGTAGAAGCTTTAAGAACACGCTGTAGCGTAATGGGCAATGCGTTGGATTGGACGGTGAAGGTCGGTGGTTCGGAACCCGCCAACGCCTAAAACTTTTATTTTCTTAAAAGTGTTTCAGACACTAATTAATTTTTTATTATTTAGATTATTATTATGGTCCAAAATGTTTGCAAAATCTTATAAAACTACAAATATAAAGTGGGCCATAAAACACGTCAGTGCGAATTTTTGTCTTTGGCAGCGGCTGGTTACTCAGAGTAAGTTAGGTGTGAAGGATGGGGCGTTTCAAGTGAAGAGTACCGCCACCGTCTTCGTGGGACTGAATATGATCCTGTTCATATTGGTCCAGTGCTACGTTTAGTCTAGTTGGCACTGCAGCCTGATGATTGGTTGTTCGAGAATGTATCTTGCCGTCAGGAGTGCTCTACCGTCAGCAAAAGGGGTTAGAGATACTTGTGGTACCGTTGGTATGTCATTGATGAAGACGTTGAAGAGTGAGGGTGATAAAACGGATTCTTGCGCTATCCCCGATATCGTTGGCCGTAATCCAGAGTTGTCGATGCTGATGTACTACCATGCGCAAAAATATCCGAACGACCTGAATTGCGTTTCGCCTGATGTGCATGCAACCCAACTAACGTACGTGTCTTGCGGGTGCTCTGTTCGCTCCGCGGTATAGTCGTTCGACTATTCAAAATGGATCCACTACAGACAACTGCTCTTTATGGCAATCATTCCAGATGTAAATTAGAACTACTTAAACTAATATAAGGACAACACACACACCCCTGACCGAGGAAGGACTCGGACCTCCGACAAGAGCAGCCTCGTATGTCAGTCCCATACAGAACTGAGTCTGGGCACTAGTGATTAGGGACATAACGGTGATTATTAAGTTCCTGGTTCAGTAAAAAATAAATAGAAATATTTTAAGATTCGGCATTTTATAATGTTTTGATTTGCGCGTTCTGATATTTGTGAGGAAATCTCCGATATTTCACACGTCTTTATGCTTCGTCAGCTGTGACAATCTTAGGCATAATCAAGTATCTATAAGACATGAATGCGTTGCTTGGTTAGCTACGGCTACAGGTGGTTGGTTTGATTCCAGAACAGGCAGTTTGTCATATCAATTCAAGTTCAAAGATGTGTACAAATATTTGTTCAGGTATGAATACGGAGAAAATGTTGGTGATACGCAGTTAATATTGAAGTTTCCATAGTGCGTTTGCTGCTGTTAATTGAGTTTTTATTATCTGGTTACTTCAACAATCGGTTAATAAAAATCCGCTGGCCAGTGGAACGACGTTTCGCAATTGTGAAAACACGATTTAGGAAACAAAAGTACTTCGAATTTCTACCGGACTTTAGGATTTCCGATACCATAGTGAAATATGTTGTTTGAAACAATATTAAATGTTGTTTAAGGATTAATTAAAGTTTTATGTGACGGAGTTTGTTATATCAGACTGTAATAAGTGTGATAATACTTAAGATAGGTCATTGTAATAAATTGGATTTAATAAACGTTAAGGGCTTAATAACGTGTTTCCTTGTATTTGCAAAATAGTGGTGTTAATTTACAACTGGAGTGATTACCATAAAGAGCAGTTGTCTGCAGTGGATCCATTTTGAATAGTCGAACGACTATACCGCGGAGCGAGCAGAGCACCCGCAAGACACGTACGTAAGTTGGGTTGCATGCACATCAGGCGAAACGCAATTCAGGTCGTTCGGATATTTTTGCGCATGGTAGTACATCCGCCGGTCGCAAAGATAATCATCGACGATCTCCTCGTAGGTGTTCGCCGGCGGTGTCTTGTCCAAGCATTCTGTCACGGCGTAATGTTAAATTTTACATCGCTGTAAAATGTAAATTACGTTACGCTAGATTTTTAAGAGAAATAGATATATATCGGTTCCAACAGGTCGTACAACAACATTATTGGTTTTAAAAAGCTGTGTAAAAATGTCAGCAACATAGGTCTTTAACTGATCCTAACATAACATAAAAACAGAAATAGTCAGTTGAAGAAAATGGGCCCCAAAAAGTGCAAGTTTCTTAAAGTAATTCTTGGGTACTTATAATTAACAAAATCTAAAATATTTCTTAATAGTATGATATTAAAACTCTTCACGAAGAAAACAGATGCAGAACCGTTACTCTAGGTCGATCCCCTGACCAACTCTAGCCAATTCACCAGGAGCCTCCTTTTCAACATAATCTATATATCTCAAACAATAATGAACATTTTTGATTTTTTCGAAAATGTTCTCTTTTTATTTATTTCGTGCCATAGTTATGGTAAATAGTAAGTTTCTAAACGTGGGTGTAGTCGAGTTAAAAGGAATCTAGTTTTTAATGAATTTAAAGGATTTTTCAAAATAACTCTAAACGTATGAAATGAATCGACACATACAGAAAAGCAATCGATAGGTTATCTTGAGGGCTACAACTTTCTAATTTAACATTTTCCCATCGGAGTTATCGTTTTTTATTTATATAATAAAAACCGTTTTTTGGAACTTTGCGAATTTTTTCGGCAAATTTCGCCATCTAGGCTCGAGTTTCATAAAACAGAAACTCTATTTAAAATTTAATCTGGTACACGCTCATATTTTTTGTTTTCAGGTAGTAATTTTTTTGTGTCCCAGCCTCGTCGCCGCTTTTGTGTCTCGTTTCCGTCGGAGGTGTCGGTGGCCGAGTAGAAATACCGACACAGGAATAAAGGAAGCACGCTTGTGCAGGTACGGAAGTGAGCAGCCAATGGGACAGCAGAACTAGAAACACTAGAGTAAATTAGAACGAGATATATATTGCACAGAATTTATACAATACTTAACTTTTACATAGTTCAGTACGGCAGAATTCTGATACATAGTTGAGGCCTGCCTAGTGCCTATCCGATAGCCAAGTCTTCACTGGTGCCTATCTGATTCCGAAGTGTTAACTGGTTCCTATCTCAGTCCCAAGTGAACGATGTCGTTCAGAGGTGGCCACGAGCGGAGTTGTAGCAGAGGGCTGACGTCGTAAGAACGCTGCGCGCGGCGAAAGTAGGTGGCGCGCACTTTGGACTTGTGCGACACCACAAATCTTTGCAACCACTTCTCCCTAATACTTGGACTAGTCCTCATATGAGTTAGTAGATGAATAGTTCCCGCCACACTTTGTCATGGCTTCTTTCCAGGTCCAGGAAAACGCCCACGACCATCTTGCGTTTATTAAAGTTATCTTGGATGAATTCTGTTGTACAAAGAAGTTGTCGTTCGGCCGAGAGACTGTTTTGGATGCCAAACTGATCTGGTCGTATGACGTCGTCACTAATAAGGTTGTCATTTAATCTCTTCCAACGATCCGTTCAAGAATTTTTCCCAAGATGAACAAAAGGCTGATGAGTCGATAGCTTGTGGGTTACAGGAATATTTGTTTCAGAGTCATTGGCTGTTTTATGTCAAATGAATCATAGTCCTTTTAAAAATCACAATAAGTAATAAACCAGTTTCTAGGTTCGCGTTTCATAATCATTACACAAAGCGATTTATGGAGAAATGCAAATATATTCATATGATATTCCACAAATGAAACTAAAGAAAAAAGTTTATAGATACATAAGTCCATAGAGGTTTAGTATGTGCAGCCAAGGCTTCCTCTGCACCCGCGCTATTGTGATCATTTCGTTTTAAGGTCGTCTCTTCCCTGCGTCCGCTGTCACCAATTATCTGCACGCTCCTCAAAGTCAGGCTGGCTCTTACGAGAGAGCCACAGCAATTCGCCAGACTGCCACCTGGAGCGAAAGAAAGCGGCGTGGTGGCCGGTGACGAAGGTAAATGATCGTGTGCTTCCTGCTGGCTCCGTCTCCTGCCCTGTGACGACTGGAGTGCTCTAGGCTGGAGATTGGCGTGATTGCTCGCACCGGCAAAGTCACTGTACATAAGCGTCCCTGGCCGAAATATTACACTTCATTCCCATAATTTTGTTGTGTGCACTCCGTTCAATAGACAGAACGATCCCATGCCGTTTTACTTCATCCGCTCCATGACAGTACTTCTACATCTACATGCGATACTCTGCAAATCAGATTTAAGTGCCTGGCAGAGGGTTCATCGAACCACCACTATACTATTCATCTCCCATTCCATTCTCCAATAGCGCGCAGTAAGAAAGAACATCTGAATATGTCCGTTCGAGCTCTGATTTCTCGTATTTTTGTCTGATGGTCATTTCTACCTATGTAAGTGGGAGTCAACAATATATTTTCGCATTCGGAGGAAAATTTTGGCGATTGGACTGTCGTCAGTAGCCCACGCCGCAGCGATAAGCGCCGTTGTTGTAATGATTCCCATCCCAGATCCTGTATCATTTCCGTAACGCTGTCTCCCGTGTATTATGACAGTACGAAACGAGCTGCCCTACTCTGGAGTCTTTCGATGTCCTCCGACAAACCCATCTGATAAGGATCCCACACTGGGCAGCAATACTTCAGAAATGGACGGACAAGCGTAGTGTATGCAGTTTCTTTTGTAGTTCTGTTGCATCTTTTAAGGGTTCTGCCAATAAAACGCAGTCTCTGGTTCGCCTTCCCCACGATATTATCTACGTGTTCTTTCCAATTTAAATCTGAAGTAATATTAATTCCTAGGTATTTTGTGGAGTATTCGGCCTTCACATTTGATTGATTTATCTTGTAAACAAAGTTTAACGGATTTCTTTTCGTAATCATGTGGACGACTTCACACTTCTCATTATTTAGAGTCAATTGGCAATAGTTACACCATACCGATATCTTATTCAGATCGTCCTGCAGTTGGTTTTGATCTTCAGACGTTTTTACCAGACGGTAAATGACGGCGTCATCTGCAAACAACCTAAGAGACCTACTTAGATTTTCCCCTAAATCGTTTATGTAAATAAGGAACAGTGGAGGAGCAATAACACTACCCTGTGGAACGCCCGATATCACCTCTGTTTTAGTCGATGCCTCACCATCGATTACTATTAACTGTGTCCTCTCTGACAGGAAATCCCCTATCCAATCGCAAATTTGAGGCGATATAACCACGCTATGTGATTAAAAGCCGTTTGTGCCAATAGCATTCTGGAAATCAAGAAAAACGGAATCGATTTGCGTAACCTTGTCGATAGCGCCCATCACTTCGTGTGAATAAAGATATTTTCTAAATCCGTGTTGACGTTGGTTCAATAGATCATTCTGTTTGAGGTAATTCATAACATTTGAATACAGTATATGTTCCAAAACCCCGCTGCAAATTGACGTCAATGAAATAGGCGTATTGTTTATTGGGTTACTCCTACTGCCTTTCTTGAATATAGGTGTGACCTGTGATTCTTGAATTTCTCCCTGCGTACTTGATAATCAAAATATCCACGGGTGTACTGCCGGTCTATAGTGACCAACGGGGACAATATTTCGGCGATCACACATATCGACATCAGCAGGTGAACTGACGGACTGAGCTCCTGGAAATGCGCCGGCATGGAGAACCGCACGCTACGGCGGCTCGAAGGGAACTTGGTTCTAGCCCGGTAGCGGGCGATTTAAATACCCTCGGCCCGCGGAGCGACCCCTCCGTGGTCCGCACCCCGCGCCGCGGTCGCGCAGTGAAACCGATTGCGACTGCGTCTGAGATGACGTCGATGTGAGGGCTCTGTGCGCCGTGGTCGTTACTACGTTACGTTTGCTAGACTTACTCTTAATTAACCAAATCGCTGGTTCTCAAGCTATGCTAAGATTATAGCTACAGTCACCTCATAAACCGTGACTGTGGCTGTAATCTTAGCAAAGCTTGGGAACCAGCGATTGGGTTAATTAAGAGTAAATCTAGCAAACGTAACGAAGTGACGACCATGGCGGACAGAGCCCTCACACCGACGTCTTCTCAGACGCCGTAGCAATCGGTTCCACTGCGCGACCGCGGCGCGGACCAAGGAGGGATCGCTCCGCAGGCCGAGAGTATTTAAATCGCCCGCTACCGGGCTAGCACCAAGTTCCCTTCGAGCCGCCGTAGCGTGCGGTTCTCCGTGCCGGCGCGTTGACAGGATCTCAGTCCGTCAGTTCACCTGATGATGGCGACATGTATGATCGCCGAAATATTGTGCCCATTGGACACTATAGACCGGCAGTACACCCGTGGATATTTTGATTATAGGTGTGACCTGTGCAACTTTCCAATCTTTTGGTACAGGTCCTTCTTTGAGAGAGTGGTTGTATATGGCTGTTAAGTAAGGAGCTATCGCTTCAGCATAATCAGATTGAAATCTAATGGGTTTACAATCCTGTCTTCAGTTCCTAGATATCTCAACTGTCCCTCTAATTTGTTTAAGTAGTGTTTTTCAAGCACATAACACCTTGTGTCAAGTATGTTTGCATAATAACAAAAAATTAAGACTGTGTTTCATATCAACATTTAGCTCACAAGAGTAATCGTTTTCTATTAATGTATGAAAGCTCTGATGCGATGTGTGCAATAAGACGTACGAAGGCTGCAGTAAACCATCCGAATTGTACGTTTCTTGCGAATTCTAGAAAGTTCCACAGCAGGGACACCAGAACCCCGTATTGAGACCTTGAACTGGAGGCACGCACAGTCTGCATCAGACGCCTGGAATAGGAAGCGGCTAACTCAGCAGCCGCGAGGCGCAAGTTGCGCAGTTGGCAGGCCTGACGGAAACCGCTTAAACTGGCGCGGCCGTGGCGACAGCCCCGTCTGCCGATCCGCTGCCAACTTTGCGTCGACGCCTACCGGTTAAGCGCGGCGTAGGCTCGACTGCGGTTACTGCCGGAGAAAGGCAGCGCCCCTGCCCCGCCCCTTTTACTGTGGCTGGCGGGCCTTGGGTAGGGAGGGATCCAGCCGGGAAATGAGTATCAAAGCTTACCGTGTGCAACTCTCTGCGCATCGTACGCTGACGAGCGAAGTATACTTGTTGCTGTAGTAACTCCATTAGGTGAATGCAGAGGACACGGAAAACTTTTGGGGTAATCAAAAATGTTCAAACGTTTGTTTAGCTTAAGGGACTTAACTACGGGGTCATCAGTCCCTAAACTTACAAACTACTTATGAACTACCTACAACTAAGGACGGCACAAATATCCATGCCCGAGGGGGGATTCGAACCCCCGACCGTAGTGGCCGTGCAGACCGTGACTGGAGCGCCTCAGTCCCCTCGGCCACCGCGGCCGGCATTTTGGGGTAATCACATAATGTGGAAATATAGTTGCAAAAGTAGTTGTGTACTATTAATAAATGTTCAAATGTTTGTATAGCTTATGGGACTTAACTACGGGGTCATCAGTCCCTAAACTTTCAAACTACTTAAGAACTAGCTAACACTAAAGACCGCACAAATATCCATGCCCGAGGAGGGATTCGAGTCCCCGACCGTAGTGGCCGTGCGAACCGTGACTGGAGAGCCTCAGTCCCCTCGTCCACTGCGGCCGGCTACTATTAATATAGACACAAGTAAATCTCCATAATATAATAAATACATTTGGTGTGTCAAGCAATAATACTGAACTCACTACTTCCTGCATTCCGCCTATTTCAGTGATATACAGGGTGATACAAAAAGATACGGCCAAACTTTCACACACAAAGAAAGAAAATATGTTATGTGGACGTGTGTTAATTTCCATGTTAGAGCTTTTTGTGTCCCTGCCTCGTCGCCGCTTTTGTGTCTCGTTTCCGTCGTAGGTGTCGGTGGCCGAGTGGAATGAGACCGACACAGGAATAAAGATAGCACGCTGGTGCAGGTACGTAGAGGAGCAGCCAGAAACTAGAAACACTAGAGTAAATTAGAACGAGATATATATTGCACAAAATTTATACAATACTTAACTTTTACCTAGTACTGCAGAAGGTTGATACATAGTTGAGCTAGAGTCCTGCCTAGTGCCTAACTGATAGCCATGTCTTCACTGGTGCCTATCGGATTCCGAAGTCTTTACTGGTTGCTATCTCAGTCCCAAGTGCACGATGTCGTTCAGTTGTGGCCACGAGCGGAGTTGTTGCAGAGGGCGCTCTTGGCTGACATCGTAAGAACGCCGCGCCGTGCGTGCATGGCGGCGCGCGGCGAAAGTAGGTGGCGCGCACTTTGGACTTGTGCGACACCACAGAGCTTATTTTATTACTTCTCTTCAAATCACATTAATCATGGAATGGAAACGCACTGCAACAGAACGTACCAGCGTGACTTCAAATACTTTGGTACAGGAAATGTTCAAAATGCCCTCCGTTAGCGAGGATACATGCATCCACCCTCCGACGGATGGAATCCTTGATGCGCTGATGCAGCCCTGGAGAATGGCGTATTGTATCACAGCGGTCCACAATACCAGCACGAAGAGTCTCTACATTTGGTACCGGGGTTGCATAGACAAGAGCTTTCAAATGCCCCCATAAATGAAAGTCAAGAGGGTTGAGGTCAGGAGAGCGTGGAGGCCATGGAATTGGTCCGCCTCTACCAATCCATCGGTCACCGAATCTGTTGTTGAGAAGCGTACGAACACATCGACTGAAATGTGCAGGAGCTCCATCGTGCATGAACCACATGTTGTGTCGTACTTGTAAAGGCACATATTCTAGCAGCACAGGTAGAGTATCACGTATGAAATCATGGTAACGTGCTCCAGTGAGCGTAGGTGGAAGAACATGAGGCCCAATCAAGACATCACCAACAATTCCTGCCCAAACGTTCACAGAAAATATGTGTTGATGACGTGATTGCACAATTGCGTGCGGATTCTCGTCAGCCCACACATTTTGATTGTGAAAATGTACAATATGATCAGTTTGGAATGAAGCCTTATCCGTACATTATTTCAATTTTACATTTAAAGGGAAATACTAAAATGAGCTCTAACATGGAACTTAAGCGTTTCCGGACACATGTCCACATAAAATTTTCTTTCTTTGTGTGTGAGGAATGTTTCCTGAAAATTTGGCCGTACCTTTTTCTAACACCCTGAATATACAGGGCGGTCCGAAATATACACTCTGTGATATCCGCACACCTGACTGACAATTATTGACAAGTTAGTGACGCTCTCCACATGTTGTTCTGGAATTAAATACGATACTGGCCCACCCTTAGCCTTGATGACAGCTTCCACGCTCGCAGGCATACCTTCAGTCAAGTGGTGGAAGGTTTCTTGGTGAATGGCAGCCATTTCCTCACGGTGTGCTGCACTGAGGAGAGGTAGCGATGTACTTCTGTGAGGCTTGACACTAAGTCGGCGCTCAAAAACATCACAAAGGTGTTGTGCATGATTCAAGTCACGTCCCTGTCCAGGTTATTACAGGGATGTTATTGTTGTGAAAGCACTTTGCTACCGGCAGTGCTTTATGAACTGGTGCTCGATCGTGTTAAAATATGCCCTCGCCATCCCCGAATTGCTCTTCATCGGTGGGAAGCAAGAATGTAGGCCTGTGTTGTGATGATGTCTCACAAAACAACAAAAGATGCAAGCTGTCTCAATTAAAAAAAAAAAAAACGACCGCATCATAACACCACCGCCTCAGATTTTTCTGTTACTTCTTCACAAGCTGGCAGGTGAGTTCACCGAGCATTTGCAATAACCACAACCTGCCTTCGAATCGGCACTTTGTGTACCTTGATTCGTCTCACCACAAAACGTTTTTCCACTCTTCAATCGTCCAATGTTTACGCTCCTTACACCAAGAGAGGCGTCGTTTGGCACTGACCTGCATGATGGGTAGCTTGTAGCACAGACAAATACATACAGGCGGGAAACCTCCGTAAGGGCACGGTGCTACGCTCAGGGGTGCGGGGAGGGAGGGTTTCCAGGAGTTCCATAAGATGTCCCATGATGGCGCTGAGGTCAGAAGCAGCCCTTTAAACTGGCCAGAGCAGGCGGCAAATAGCGGCTGCCCCCACCGCCACCTCCCCTCAAACGCCGGCAAGCCAGACACAGCCGTGGCCTCGTGGCAGGCGGCACGAGCTCTCCCCTCACCCTCCCCTCCACGCTACCCTCTGACATGCGAGAGGCACCCTAAGCCCGGTAACGGCCTGACACCTGCTAGCATCTTACGGAACTACGAGGGGAGCATAGGACAATGGTTTAGGGGGGCGGGGGGCTGCTCCTCTGTATATGTTACTCTGTGCTTGTAGGCAGCTACTCGACCATGTAATCCAAGTCTTCTCACCACCTGCCTGTCATAAAACTTGGAGTGGATCCTGATGAAGTTTGGATGTTCTGCATAGATGCCTGCCTATCACACTGTATGATTGCTCATCAACTGTCGACGGCCTCTGTTAGTCAACAAACGAGGTCGGCCTTCACGCTATCGTGGTGTACATGTTCCTTCACGTTTCAACTTCAAATTCAAATGTTTGTTAAGCTTATGGGACTTAACTACGGGGTCATCAGTCCCTAAACTTACAAACTACTTATGAACTACTTACGAACTAGGACGGCACAAATATCCATGCCCGAGGGGGGATTCGAACCCCCGACCGTAGTGGCCGTGCTGACCGTGACTGGAGCGCCTCAGTCCCCTCGGCCACCGCGGCCGGCTTTCAACTTCAATATCGCTTCAGAAACAGCGGAGCTATGGATGTTTAAGAGGGTGGAAATGTCGCGTACAGACTTTTGACACAAGTGACACCCGTGATACCCAATCGCCTGACCACTCCAGGCACCACCACGGAGAGCCCCATTCTTCTCTCTCATGATGTCTAATGACTACTCAGGTCTGTAATATAAAATACCTGGCAATAGCTGGAAACACAATGCTCCTGATATGAAAAACGTATGTCTTAGTGGGTGTCCAGGCACATTCGATCACATAGTGTATGTCTAAACCGAAAGGCAGGTAGGGCTCACCAAAATTAACAGATTTAGTATAGGAATGTGTGGGCACTAATGAGATTTACCAGAGCTGGCGTGTCCAGAAGTATGAAAGAAAATGAAATTGGAAGTAAATACAAATAATTTATTTATTGATGGTTTACAAGAGGTGCTGGAAAAAGCGGCCACCAACAGCGATATAAGATTTACAGCGACGGTTAAAGGTGATCCACTGTACGTAATAATAGCTTAAATCTGGTTAGAGACATCCAAATAAGAGTTTACTGTTATATAAAAAGCTTAATATTAGCAGTAAAATTAGCTAGAGATCCGTGTGAACTACCGGCTACTCCCTGCTGAAAAACCTTGTTCCTTGGCGTTAATTGAGAACTGACTTGGTTCAAATTACTGTAATAACAGGAAGTTAACGATACAGTGGCCAATATACGTAGCAGCTCACACGAAATTACAAACAGGCATTAATAAACAAGCCATCACAATTAAAGTTATTTCATAAAGGTGGCTAAAGAAAAATATTTATGGCGCAACGAAACTTAAACATAAAATAATGCATCTGAGCTTGTTCTCAGCACTGGTGAAAAACAATTTTAAATAAAAAGGGGGAAGGTGCTCGAAAACTACAATTTATAGGCAAGTAAAAATTATACTGAACTTAACTGGTTTATTCAGGTCGAACGCAAGCAAAATAGGGAACCAATTTTGTTAATACAATAAAAATGCATCCAATTACATATCTAATACTGACGATGCCCAGCATTGAATTTAACATGAATTACACAGAACGTAACGCTACTGGGGGAAGGATTTACAAACAACACTCACTCGCTCACACACACGCAAAGCAACAGCGAAACTCACCAAAATCAGCGAGCTGAAACGAGGCAGGAGCAGGCGCCGTTATCGTAGGCGAAATTCAGCAAACCTGCAGGTACAACACAACACAGTATACAATAAAACTGCGAAGATGGATTTGATCTGTCGTGCCTGATTTGAGATGGTGCTTGAGTATAGCAAAGTTACGTTGCATTTAGATTAGACCACTAGCAAACATGATAACGGCGACACACAGCTACGTTACATGATCGCTCTCCACTGAAGGTGAAGTGGTTAAAAATGGGATTCATTACACAAAATCACGGCGGATTCTTAAGTTGTAATTTGAGAGTAAACTATCTAGACACTGCTTTTATGAGAAGTGGCGTGAATTCAGGTGATTAGCTGCAAGCCCCGGAAGTCGGAGTTCGGACCCATGTGGTTCCGAAAACCGATGAAAATGTATAAATTCTATTTCCGAAAAATAAAGAAAATTATCTACGGCTTGCAACCCTTAGAAATACATAGAAATTCATAAGCAAGCTATTGAAGAAGGCCACGGTCTCAATCAAAGAAGTGTGGTACGTTTTCAGTAATAGCTTGGCTTTTCATAATCTTGCCTTAAGCATTTAAGTAGAATACAGTGCTACGTTACTATTCTGTGCCCTTCAGAATTATTTTCCTTTTAATATTCTTTTAAAATGTTTCTATAAGCACACACTTTTTATTAAGTAGGTTATAGCGCCTCCTACTTTTTGAAAATTATCTTTACGCTGTGCAATTAATAAGTTTTTGCCAAATGGGTTAGAATTTCTTTTATGCCATTGCAATAAGTGGTTGTAAATTTAGCTTAGACAAAAGTTTTTAAATGCTTTAAAAGGTGTCATATGTCATTCAATAACGTAAAAGCCGTATGTTAACATGTCATGTTCTGATGTCTTCTTCTGTTTGGATTGTTTACAGGTTCGATAATGACCGGAAAGTCAAAATTGGTCACTATATGATAAAATAAATAAAGTAATAAACTTATACTTTACGGTCTAGGCCAGGTTTATTACCTTTTTTTTTTAATTTTAAATAAAATTGTTAAAATTCTTTAGCATTTTATCTAATTATAAGACCGCCCATCTCCATTCTGACAATGTCAGATTTACAGACAAAAACAAATCTACCTATTCTGAAGAGCTACAGTCCATATACCATTAAGTTTCTCGGCTTCATTCTTCATGTAAAAATTATGCATATGCTTATATGTTTCTGCTAGCTGCGAAGCCCGCCATTACCGAGGTATATATTTTTCCACTCGTGTATTAGAAATGAAACGGATGTAGTTTGTACATTTTTTGTATTTCCCACTCCCCATCCCTTCATCCATCTCATCTTGCCTTAATCTATGAACATCTTATCTTACCTCTCCAGTCCATGTATCCTTTCTCGAACCCTCCCTTCCCCCTTCAAACCACCTTTCTATGTGCATCTTCTCCTCCCCACTCTATCTCCCAGTTTCTTCCTCCCCAATGTCTCATGTCAACACCCCCTTCTTTCTCTGTCCATCTCTTCCTATCAATTCTCTTCCTATCCAATCTCTATTTGCCTCCTTACCTTTCTGTCCTATTTCATCCTCTTATTTATATCTGACAATCTCGTCTACTGTACTCTGCCTGTCCATCTCCTCATCACCTGTCTCTAAGCCCATGTCCTACACGCAAATATATGTATGAACTTCATCTGATTGTGTCCACCTCCTCATAGACATACTCTCATTTCACCTCTTCCTCCTCTTGTTTATTCAACACCTATCGCCACTCTCTCTATCCATTCGTCCTCCCGCCCCCCTCCTCTCTCACTTCAACTCTCGCTCCCCTTCCATCGCTCTGAATATTATCTCGTTCATTTTAACCTCTCATACCAATTGCTCACGAACCTTCATTCTTATATTTCCTCCTGTCGCTTGTCTCAGCCCATTTTTGCATATTTCCTCCGCTATATCCTTCTCTCTCTTCATCTCCTGTCCACCTCATTCTCTCTTTTCATCACAACCCCTACTTTTGGTTTCTTGTCCCTGACATGTAGACAGTCCTGCAGAGGAAGTTCATAAGGCAGGCCGATACTGTTCACCCACACATCAGTTGTCAAGTGCAGTCTGTATGGCATGGGATGGAAAAAATGTGTTTTCCCGCATCTCCAGTGTTACAGTAGCTACAATGTTATAAATCACAAGGTGCCGATTGTCGTGTTGCAAGCAGTATGTGTACCAAATTTTACCGAAGTGTAGCCATTAGTGTGGAACATACATACACATATGCATACTTAGAGTTATTTTTATAATACATATAGATTGCTTCCCTATAATATGGAGGATAAGGGTCATAGTAGATAAAATTCTTCTGTTGGAAAACTTCACTTCAAGATTTCCTGATTGTGTGTTTGGCCAAAGCTGATTTTGCAGTTTTACTTGGTGGGAAAAGATGTTTTTTGGTCTTTAAGTCTTGTATTGACGCTTCTCTTCATAATTCCAATACAGACCTTTCAGTAAGTCCTGAGCATCGTATATCACGTGATTACGATTCCACGTTTAACTTAAGTCCCCTTCTCCCAGTTGGATAGCTGGAGTAGGTTAGGGACACACATCTCACCTAAATGGCGTAGGCTGCTAAGACACACGCAATTATTATTATCATTACGTGAAAACATGACCACAGCGATTTTAAACAAGATTTTTTTCTGCTCTGCGGGATCCGACTCGCTAGTCTGCAAGAATCAGCGCCGCGAGTAGCACCTTTGAAGCGTCCAGCACATCTCAGGGCGAAACATCAAGAAAAAAGAAAATGTTTCGTTGCCCAAGTCAATTCAGCCTGGACGAATCATCATCAGCTATGACAACCGGTCATTTAAGCCTTCATTGTAAAATTCAACACACTTTTTAATCTTCTTCCTCGATTAATTGCTATTTAGTATAGTGTGATACCTTTTTGGAACAAACCTGATATCGTTACACTGTAATAATCTACCAGGAAGTTTCATGTCAGCGCACACTCCTGTGCAGAGTGAAAATATCATTCTGAATGCTTAATATTTCTTACAGGTAACTGACTAGATCTCGAAGGTTATGGAAGAAATATGAATTTAATGCCCACCTAGTCGCTATTTAGAAACCAAATACCGAAACATAAAGAAAAGTAAGAGCTGTAAGTTCATATGAGCTGTGACGTTTGGAAGCTTCACGCGAGAAGGAATGAACTGGTGAACGTGTGACCTCGTTCTGTGTCCCCGCAGAGCCTTCTCCCCTCCCCCGGTTGTCGCATTTCCTGATGATGGACGGGCATGCTGGGCCGGCACGTCACGCAACACCGGAGTCCAGACTGCAAGTAATGCGGCCGTCTCACGAAGGCTGCTGCCCGCTCTGTCTACTGGGGGACCTGGCTCTGTGTTCTGAAGGACGCGGACATCCGTGGCAGACTTTGAGAGTCTAGTAGTTAACGGAAATATGGTAGAAGGATCTAAAATTATGCGATGGCCAACGAATGTCTAACAACGAGACGGTCTGATCTGTAGGTCACCGATTTCGATCGAAGTTATGATGGACGTTCCATCCATATCTATAAATGTGAATGTCTGTTCGGTGTACGTTTATCACGTCTGAACCACAAGACATAAAGAGCTAAAAATTTGTACAGTTACTAATGTCTACACGGGGAAGGCTTTAGGCACGGTTTTATAGCGATCGGATTGCTATATATATATATATATATATATATATATATATATATATATATATATATATATATATATATATATATATTAATGTGAATGTCTGTTCGGTGTACGCTTATCACGTCCGAACGACAAGACGCAGAGACTTAAATATTTGTACAGTTACAAATTCATACCTGAGGAAGGTTTTAGGCACGGTTTTATAGCAATCTGATAGATATTTAGTAATTTGAAGAATATAACGCGAAATACGGAACAAAAGTTACTCTTTGGAAATTATATTTTTTGTGTCCCAGCCTCATCGCCGCTTTTGTGTCTCGTTTCCGTCGTAGGTGTCGGTGGCCGAGTAGGAAGACCGACACAGGAATAAAGGTAGCACGCTTGTGCAAGTACGGAGATGAGCAGCCAGTGGGACAGCAGAAACTAGAAACACTAGAGTAAATTAGAACGAGATATATATTGCACAGGATTTATACAATACTTAACTTTTACATAGCTCAGTACTGCAGAATGTTGATACATAGTTGAGCTAGAGTCCTGCCTAGTGCCTATCCGATAGCCAAGTGGTGCCTATCTGATTCCTAAGTGTTAACTGGTTCCTATCTCAGTTCCAAGAGAACGATGTCGTTCAGTGGTGGCCACGAGCGGAGTTGTAACAGAGGGCGCTCGTGGCTGACGTCGTAAGAACGCCGCGCCGTGCGTGCATGGCGGCGCGCGGTGAAAGTAGGTGGCGCGCACTTTGGACTTGTGCGACACCACAATATTTACTCTTTGAAAATGGTTTTATTGGTTGCATTGTTGCTTGAGGCTGATAATGATAAAAGGGTGAAGTATATTGGGATGGATTCTGAGACATCAAGGAATTGTCAACTTAGCATTAGAAGGAAGCGTGCGGGGTAAGAATCGTAGAGGGAGACCCAGGGACGAATATAGTAAACAGATTCAAAAGGATGTAGGTTGCCGAACCTATTCTCAGATGAAGAGACTTGCACAGGACAGGGTAGCGTGGAGAGCTGCAGCAAACCAGTCTGCGGACTGAAGACCACAACAACAACATAAAATTCTACGTGTGAGCGTGTTAATATTTCGCTCTGCGGCAAAAACTACAGAACGCAAACGAATGGTCTGTATGTAATTGTTGTCCGAAGTCTCCCGTTGTACACCATAGCAGTTCCATGCCGATGGCCATAAGGGGGTGGAAGATATGGTGGTTGTAAGTCGACAAATTATTTAAAAAATTCGGATTGAAGGCCAGTGATGACGTTTGCAACTCTATAGGAAGGAGGTTACATACATGCCACAGACCATATCTTTGGTCTATGCCTGCTCAATGTCTTCAGCTCATTCTCAGTAAGGATAAGCATACGAATAAAGAAATATAAGAATAAATAAATAAAGCAGTAAATAAGAAATTTCTTTTAATACATCTCTTTAAAAAAATTCGATTCGACATTTCGCGCATTACATCAAGTGATCGATCTGTGATATCATTATTGTTGAATTTCGTGATTCCATTCTTCGAAACGAGTGCATTTCTACGTGTGATTTGATCTACACTACTTACTTTCCTGATAAACGGTAAGTGCATAGACTTCTGTAATCTGATAGAAATAGTTTTCAGTTTGTTTCTAAATAAGGTATTCAGAACCAATCTCATAGCACACTACTGAAAGATTGGTTATCTATCATAATCAACCCACACACGAGCGGAGCCGCGGGTTTAATCTAGTATTCGATATAAAGAGAAAGGGGTTTCGGCTGTTTTTTGATAGACAGTACCTTTTTAAAAAATCAAGGTCAAAGTTGATAATGGAAAATCTCGTTTTCATTGCTATGCATCCAGGAATCGTCTAAAGATGAGCATTTCGTACTAGCGTTTATGGGGCCAAAAGTAAATGACGTTCCAGTAATTAACGTTTTTTGTGTGACTCGGGTACTCGCAAACTTGAGTGGCTTTTCGAGTGTCCTCGCCGGTCTAGCGGTCAAAGAAAAGAAAAGAAAAGAAAAAAAGACAAGAAGAAAATAATCAGTCTAGGGCTAGGAATGTCAAGCTGTGGCTCGTAATTCGAACATCCGTCATTGCAATTTTCATTACATTTTCTCGATGTATTTGTTTATATATATATATATATGAATGTCATTATGCCCTCTATGTACGCCGAAGAAGGTTCCTGACCGAAAACAAAGGAGCACGACACATAGCTCAGGAGATATGAGGTCATAAATAATGAAAGGCCACCGCATGAGAATACCCTGATTTAAGCGTTAATTATTGGAAAATGGGATAAGTTAGGGACCTGCAACATAGTTTTCATGTAATTCGGACGTATATGAAGCGTTTTGTAACTAACCCCCCCTCTCCCATACACACACACGCACACACACACACACACACACACAAACACACACACACACACACACACACACACACACACACACACACACACACACACACACACACACACACACATTAAATGATAAAACAAAAAGAACTCTACCGCTCACAACAGTTTCGCTGTAGATGCAGTAAATCTGTCCCATCAGGCATGACTTTGTATCAAATGAGGTTAGCATTACAAATTTTCATGTTACTATTTGTTTTTGTCTGCAAGTCCCCCTTAATTCTCCTGCATCCAAAATTAAGCAATCTGTTTTCTTAATCCCTATCTATATGAAAGCGAAAGGACACTCACTCACTCACTGACTAAACACGAAATGTCGGAAACTACTTCACCTATAAAGCTGTAATTTGACAGGAATGTAGTTTATAGGTAGAAAACATCAGCTAAGAAATTATTTTGTGATAGGTGCCTGGCGGAGCATTCTCCTACAAAATCACGAAATCTACAGTTTCATTGCGATCTGCACGAAATTTCGCACGCTTGACCTTCAAAACAAGAGGAAGGTCACCGTCTACCTTAAGTTTCGTACGATGCATGGGGGAGGGTACTTTGCAACATAAAAATGGATCCCTAAATACCTCGGTAGCGTCGTAAATCGAGAACGGCTCGACCGATATCACAGATCTTCTTTTTTGTTGTTTTCATTATTCTCAGAACAGGAGTTGCATGAAATAATACTGGAATAACTGAGAACAACAAAGTCCAAATTCAAATGTTCAAATGTTTGTACAGCTTATGGGACTTAACTACGGGGTCATCAGTCACTAAACTTACAAACTACTTATGAACTACCTTATACTAAGGACGGCACAAATATCCATGCCCGAGGGGGCATTCGAACCCCGACCGTAGTGGCCGTGCAGACCGTGACTGAAGCGCCTCAGGCCCCTCGGCCACCGCGGCCGGCCAACAAAGTCACTTTTCAATATGAACCTGCATTTCTATTGCATAGAAATTTATAGTTTGGTTCCGATGTTAATGAAATTTTGGCACACTGCTTGGTGTATAAAATTTTGTTCAGTGCATGGTGGAGGAAACTTTACATACTGAATTTTACAAAATGCATAATTTTGCTCCAATCTTTATGAAGATGACTGGGTACATAAATCTTTGTGTGGTACATTACAGAGGGTACCTTGCAGACAACTTTGCTGAGAGAGGGGAAGATGGAAACGAACAGAAAGATGGCGGAGAAAGAGGAGGATGCATAGAGAGGGGAGGGAAGAGGTGTGGACTACGAGAGGATAGGATACATAAACACCCGGGAAACGCCGGGTTTACGTCTAGTGTTCTTATATTTGTAATATATTTACTTGCCTTATTTTAAAGCTGACCATCGAGAAGTGTCATTAACATTGAAATAGGAGTATTGTTTGTTTACAGCTGTTTTTTACAGTAATAAGACAATAAAAATAAGAAATAAATAAAAATATACATAAAAATTCGTTTCATCATCTTCTTCTGTCATGCATTAGGATCTACCTCAGCCTGTTGCAGCTACACCGTTTTGTAGGTCTTAAAACGCATCAAAATGTTCAAATGTTTGTATATCTATCGAACCAAACTGCGTGGTCATCAGTCCGTAGCTTACAAACTACTTAAGCCTAGGTAAACTAACCTAAGGACAACCACACACACCCATGCCCCAGGGAGGACTCGAACCTCCACGGCGAGCAACCGCGCGTTCCGCAGCGAGACGCTTTAGACCGTTCGGCTACTCCACCGCGGCCACAACGCGTTTCCTTGTGGGGTATATGTAGTGGTAAATGTTATTCGTCCATTCGTGGCAGATGGGACATCCATTTTTGTCCGTACTCGTTAACCTTACTGTTTATATCGAAAATATTTACTTCCTTCTTGATATCTGTATTTCTTTTGTAGTCTAGTTTGGTGTATCCTGTTATGTACCTGAGGAACTTCATTTCATTGGTTGGCAATCTTGTTTTAGCTCTATTTTTCATTACCCAAAATTCACTTCTATATATTGACGTTGGTACTGTCATTACTTCATAAAATTTTAAGATATGTTTCTCTTCCTACTTTACGTTGGAGTACTCTTCTGATAGTACTGTTTAAGTAGTTAAATTTCTCTCTTTCGGCTTTTTGATCTAGAAGCTGTACAATAATACGGTCCCTAGAAGTTTTAATCTATCTACTTCCGTTATAATCTTGTTGTCTATAACTGCTTTTGTTCTTACCGGATTTTTTCCACTGAAAATTCTAAAGTGTATTATTACGTAAGTCCAATTACTGGCTATCTCAGCCGTTAGCGTCAATCAAATCATAAAAACAATAGTAACACAAATATTTTTCACATCGTTCACAACACACGAACGACACATTGCAACATTCACATGTTCTCCTAGATACCGTTCGTGGGAAATATACCTGATTTAGATTGCTGAAGACGGGTCTATCAGATGTTTTTTCGATGAGTACCAAGAATATAAAGGCATATCTTGAACGACAGGCACGAACAACTCATTATTGATCATGGCATGAATTCTAATAACTTCTGCTCCATCTTGAATTTATCTGCTGTCATGCAATGTGGTATGATTTTTAAGTCTTGTGAAACATGTAAACGTCACAGGGCTGACAGAGAAATGTGCATTTCGGTTTTATCACTTTAAAAGTGCAGGTCGGCTGAGCATCGTCATCGACAAAACTCATGTCGGTGTGGTTACCCCATGAATCCACTATCAAGCAAACAATTCAATGTTTGCAAATCTGTGGCACTTAACTTCTTTGGTTATTAGTCCCTAGGCTTACAGACTACTTAAATAACTTACACTAACGACAACACACACACACACACACACACACACACACACACACCCGAGGGGAAAACTGGTAGAATCCTAACTCGGGAACTTCAGTTTGGGTTTAAGAGGAATGTTGAAACAAATGAGGCAATACTCACGACTTAGAAAATAGGTTAAGGAATGGCAACTTTACGTTTTTAGCTTTTGTAGATTAGGAGAAACACTTTGATAAAATTGACTGTGATACAAATTTAGAAGGTATCAAGAGTAAAGTCTAAGGAACGGCAACTATTAGAGTGCAAGGGCATGAAAGGGACGCAGTGGTCGGGAAGGTAG
This sequence comes from Locusta migratoria, assembly GCA_026315105.1. Classification (NCBI taxonomy): domain Eukaryota; kingdom Metazoa; phylum Arthropoda; class Insecta; order Orthoptera; family Acrididae; genus Locusta; species Locusta migratoria. Next base: position 437,787,953 of record CM048748.1, on the reverse strand, counting down.
TAAGTCATGATTTCAGCCTTTCCCCAATGTTATTTACTCACTTCTACAATGAACAAACTGTTAATGAATGCCTGGAAAAATTTACAAAATGAATTAAACTAAAGGTAGAAGAAATAAAAACTTCGCTGTTTACCGATGACACTGAAATTCTGTCAGAGACGGTAAACGGCGTGGAACAACAGTTGAACAGAATAGACAGTGTCTTGAAAGGAGCGTATAAGATGAACATTAACAAGAAGAAAACAAACGTAATGCAATGTAGCGTCAGAAAATTTGGCGAAGATGAATTAGGTTAATTAACGATAGAATAAACGCAGCTGATGTGTTTTGTTATTTTGGCAGGAAAATAACTTCTGATTGCATACCGTGACTAAAAGAAGGGATGAAGGAATCGTTAATTTTGCATTGGAGTAATGTGAGGGGGATGGGGTAAAAAATTCAGAGGCAGACAGACAGACGAATACAGTGATCGGGTTGAGGATTTTATGGAGCATAGGGAGTCGTGGAGTTTTAATTTTTCCTTCGCCTATCGAAATGTTCGGCCTTCCGTTGTTAAATTTGATGCCTACCAGTCGTACCGAATCATTGGAGGAGCAATGAACAGATGCCATAGGACTGAGTATATTGTATTCTATCTTCTCTTGGTGATATGTCCCGCTGCTATTGATAGTTCAGGAGTATTTTGCTATCTTTTAATCAAGTTTTGTACCTGGTGATAGAAATATAGATCAGGTAGTCGATCAAGACGAGTAGGCCAAGATTCCAAAGGAATTATATTGACATCGATGAATACGTCTTCACACACTGTCAAATGTGCTTGACCATCACACGAATTTAACAATAAAAGGAATTTTGTTTCAGTAACACATGGTTTTAATACTGTTACCAAGAATTTAGCGATATTCTCATTTGTTAATTTTCACTATTTGGAACAAATTATGATAGCCTAACTACTCTGCCACGCCAGCATCTCGACGACATTATTTATTGGCAGCATTCTGTGTAGAATAAAAGTGTAACAGTTTGTCTGAAGCAGTTTAACTGTACTGCACAGTGAAGAAGGGGGTCGTCTTGGTGATATCTCAGGTTTTCCTCGAAAACAGCCTTCACACTACCTAAAAATGCGTGCTTCTCTTTATCAACACTCCGATGTCCACTTCCGTGTTCCTGTTTCAACCCAACATTGATTGAGTACATTTCGTATGCATCAAATGAGACGACGAAACGCCCTGCATTAAAAAAAGGGTACGAACTGTGGTTTCCACTGCAGTATATTTACGTAGAAAATTTTATTAAAGTGATTGTAACTAAACAGATTACCTTATCATTGCTGATATGAACTGTTTAAGTATATTAAAATTTTTATAATTAAAGCTTTAAAATTACTGGGCATAAAAAGGTTTCGGGAAACTCATTGCTACCGCAAAATTAGTAACCTGTGCGTTTTCCTGGTACGTGACGTCAACACTGAATGGCAAATTGCTCGAACTAGCACATTATAAATATAATCGACAATATTTTTCAAGCATTTTCTCTTTTCTTACAGTCCACTCAGGTGGAATATTTTATGAATTTGAAATGTTCATCCGCCTGCTTTCGTCACACAGCTAATCCGTTGTTTACCTTCAGTATGTTCCTACCAGCCGCGCGGAAGTAGCCGAGCGATCAGGAGCGCCACGTTACGGATCGTGCGGCCTCCCGCCTCGGGGTTTCGAATGCTGCCTCGGACATGGATGTGTGTTTTGTCCATAGGTTAGTTGGACTTAGTTTAGGTTGTTTGTAAGTCTAGGGCAGAGGTCGGCAAGTTATCTTCGATGGGGTCCGTATACTTTTGAAAATTTTTATCGAGGTCTAGAAATATAACCTCTATTTCTTATTAATTTTTATTGTAATTTTCACTCACAAAATAATATGAAATACGACAAACAGACACAATTGTATTCAAAACTCCAGGAAAGTCATATTCTTTACGATTCTTTTTTAATTTTCACGCTCAAACTAATATTAAATACAATAGTTAAAAATGTCTAAAATTATTATCTGCTGTATATTTATTTTTATTTTTACTCACAAAAAGCATTGATTGAAATGGATAGTCAAACTTTTACTGAAAATCCAGAAACAGGTTATTTACATTATACAAACTGATTTTTTATAGTTCGTGAAATTCAAATCAATTTCCAGAATGAAACTTTCACTCTGCAGCGGAGTGTGCGCTGATATGAAACTTCCTGGCAGATTAAAATTGTGTGCCGGAACCGGGACTCGAACCTGGGACCTTTGCCTTTCGCGGGCAAGCGCTCTACCGACTGAGCTACCCCGACATGACTCACGATGCCGCCTCACAACTTTACTTCCGCCAGTACCTCGCCTCCTACTTTCCAAACTTCACAGAAGCTCTCTTGCAAACACGCAAGACTAGCACTCCTGGAAGAAAGGATATGGTGGAGACATGGCTTAGCCACAGCCTAAGGGATGTTTCCAGAATGAAACTTTCACTCTGCAGCGGAGTGTGCGCTGATATGAAACTTCCTGGCAGATTAAAATTGTGTGCCGGAACCGGGACTCGAACCTGGGACCTTTGCCTTTCGCGGGCAAGCGAACATCCCTTAGGCTGTGGCTAAGCCATGTCTCCACCATATCCTTTCTTCCAGGAGTGCTAGTCTTGCGTGTTTGCAAGAGAGCTTCTGTGAAGTTTGGAAAGTAGGATGCGAGGTACTGGCGGAAGTAAAGTTGTGAGGCGGCATCGTGAGTCGTGTCGGGGTAGCTCAGTCGGTAGAGCGCTTGCCCGCGAAAGGCAAAAGTCACAGGTTCGAGTACCGGTTCCGGGACACAATTTTAATCTGCCAGGAAGTTTCAGTTTCAAATCAATTTGTTTTCTTCGTTCAAATCGACCGACGTTCTCACACGGTATAAATTATATGGAGTGTGAAAACTGATACGTTTAGTGAAAGAAAGAAAGCCATTGAGGGCCCGGAAGACAGTAAATATCACAATCGGGATATAGTTCGGACTCTACGGCCTGATATTAGAGTTTATTGGAAACAGTAAGTTGGTTAAATCATCGATCAGAAATATTAGGCGTAAATTACAACCTCAAAAAATGTGTACAATTGGGAATTGTGGCGTACCTTACTGTTGTTGTAGTGGCTCTCTTACGTTTTTATGCTTTGTGGTAATCGGGTATTGGCTGACCACAAATTAATCTTACTGGTCTGGGCGTTCTTTAACTAGGTGGTGATTCTGTTCTAAGAAATGACCTGCAAATGTGGTGTATGTCTGCTTCCGCTTTTCAGTGGTTTCCGAGTTCAAAATTACCTTATTCTAAACTTAACACTTACCTTTCACAAATGTACTGAATGACAGTCATTAAAAATCAATGGAACTTCATTTCGTTCATGATAATCGAATGTTTCAAATGTTGAAATGTTTGTAAAGCTTAAGGGACTTCAACTGCGGGGTCATCAGTCCCTAAACGTACAAAGTACTTATAAACTAACTTATTCTAAATGACAGCACAAACATCCATGAACCTCGGACGCGGGAGGCCGCGCGATCTGCAACGTGGCGCTCCAGACCACTCGGCGTGGCAATCGAATTTTTTCTGGATAGCCTATAACTGTGTTATTCATGGATTTAAATTCTGAAAAATTGCACCCATTATGTATTTTTGTGCTTATCACAACGCATTTCGAGACTTTTTCTTCTTGTTACATAAATTCTTCTTCTGTTTACATAAATATATCGTGACGTTTCTCTGTGTGATTTTATGCATCTCTTGCACAGATGTAGTCTTTTTGAGGTTACTACAATGACGGAAATCTTACATAAAAATATTGTAAGCATTTTACATACTAAATAGTACTTCTTCTCTTTGTACATGCAAGTAGGCTATTGTGTCTGCGCCATTACACTATATATCACAACACAAACATAGAAACTGACACTGGTTTTCGTATAAAGGTAGTCATGATTATTATGTTTGATATTCTCAGTAATAGAAGAGGCACAATACCTTTAAGAAGAGAGAGAGAATTATCGTTTCTAAAATTAGGTTTAAAATACACACCTTCGGTAACCTTAACAAAGACAACTGCAGTGGTAGAGTGGCTCAAAATCACGCAGTGAAACGTGGAAAAAGTAGGGTACTTATGTAAACATATGCACTAGAAGATGCGAATAAAACCTTGAAACTCGTTATGATAAGCAATAAACTTTCCTAACTGGAATAATTTTTCATTATTCAAAGCATGGAGGTTTACGGGCTTATGTCAGCACAACTTCAAATACATTCATCAAAACTGTAACACTGCTTGTCAGTGACACCACGAAATATCACGAGTATGTAACAGACATTTTTCCTTTTACTGGCACCTCACATATTCCTAAAGCTTCTCTGGTAGTAACAATAACTGAGGACAAGCCACACTCCTCGCCACTTTCTTGTTTCAAGAGAGCTGTAGCTCACTCGTATGTATTCGATGTCTTTATTAATAAATAAAAAGCCACAATGTAGCACTCATTTCCAAGTATAAAAACGTCGGTGGAATCCAATGCTTCCCAGAGAATTGAAATCTAATATACTTCACAGTTCACACAGAGAATATATTCTGACCTAATCTAACCTTCTTAACACGACCAAGTGACAAACTATATCGGATGCAGTGTGACCACGCCGTCGACTCCCGTTTTCAGTCAAACTCTGGCAACAGGGTGTGACGACAGGTTGTCGGTGCCACTGTGAACACAGCATTACACGCGGCATGCCCGATAAGAGGGCAATACGTAGCTCGTATACGAATTAACGTCTGGGCCATCTTTCGTAGTCAACTGTGTGTTTGTGTGTGTGTGTGTGTGTGTGTGTGTGTGTGTGTATGTATGTATAATTTTGTATGATGAACTTGTACGATATCGAAAGCTACAGGTGCAATAAAAAATATGGTCAAAGAGGCATTTTATTATGTAAAGGATGATGTGAATCAAACCTAGTGTTTAAAAGAAAAAAAATTGTTCAAATGTTTGTTAAGCTTAAGGCACTTACTTGCGGGGTCATCAGTCCCTAAACTTACAAACTACGTATGAAGTACCTTATACTAAAGACATCCATGCCCGAGGGGGGATTCGAATCCCCGACGGGGAACGGCCTGGCGCATCGAAGCATAGCGCCTCAGTGCGCTCGGCCGCTCCGCCGCGACTTTAAAGGAAGACATTAAAAAAAAGAAAAAAATTAAAAAACAAAGTGAATGTTGCGTCAAGTATCTCAAGAACGACAAACGAAGTACAGTACCTCTGTTTTAAACCAAATAATTCACATTATTGGGGCTGTAATACTGTACATGTAATAGGTTTCAAAAATATACTCGTGTAATCACGCAATAATTTTTTGTGAACAAAAACCTTCACACTGTTTCTGTCAAATGCAGCTCCATCCTTGTTTTGCGTGTAATCAGAGTGTGTGTTGCTCTGCATTTCTATGCAGCAGTCGTTCATGTTGCTCTTTTCGCCGTTGGTACCCATAATGCTTTGTTGTAGCTCTCCAGGGTAATGTATTCTGTGTGATTCTCATGTACATAATTCACAATCACCCACTTCCGTTTAAAAGAAAAGTATTTAAGAAATTTCAACCGCCAGTTCTCTCTTCCAAATGCGACCATACTTTGTTGACCCCACCTCATAGGAAAAAATTACCATGACAGTAATGTAACAGAAATCAGAGATGGAACTGAAATAATTCAGAGATGAATGTAACAAAACTATACAGGACGATTGAAAGAAAAAAAAGTTAAAATGTTTGTAAATCTAAGATACTTAACGGTTGCGGTTAACCGTCCCTAGGCTTACAAAGTACACTCCTATGTCGCCGCGGTGGAATGGCCGAGAGTGCTAAGGCGCCTTGCTGCGGAGCGAGCAGTTGTTCGCCGTGGGGGGTTCGAGTCCTCCCTCGGGCATTGGTGTTTGTGATGCACTTAGCAGAAGTTCCTTCAAGTTAGTCAAAGTAGTTTGTAAGCCTAGGGACTGATGACCAACATCGTTAAATCGCTTAGATTTACAAACATTTGAACACCCATCCCGAAGGAGGAGTCAAAGGTCCTAAGAGCGGAAGGAAAGACAGCGCTTATCCTTTTCGACTCGCCGTACAGAACTGTACAATGCTCCATTCAGCGAATGAGAATTTCTCAGTGCCCTGGCACACTGCCATGACACACTGCCCCTGGGCCACATTGTATTCACAATCAGATGCTGAAACACCTGTCACCCGAGACTTAGTATAACGTCTGGCTGTCTTCAATCAAATCTGGAGCTCTGGTACGTTCGTGTCACAGTTGCGAGAGTCTGATAGTCAATGTTGTTCAAATGTTCGTATAGTTATGGGACTTAACTACGGGGTCATCAGTCCCTAAACTTACAAAATACTTATGAACTACTTACGAACTAGGACGGCACAAATATCCATGCCCGAGGGGGGATCCGAATCCCCGACCATAGTGTCCGTGCAGACCGTGACTGGAGCGCCTCAGTCCCCTCGCCCACCGCGGCCGGCCAGTCTGATAGTCCCGGTGATCAATCTTGGTAAACACCCGTTTGAGTTGAACAGTTACCGACCAATCAGCCTCACCAACGTTCTTTGCAAATTGCTGGAGCGTATGGTGAGTCTACGATTGTGCTGGTTCCTTGAGTCCAGGGGTCTCCTTACTCCATGCCAGGGTGGTTTTCGAAAGGGGCGTTCAGCTGTGGATAACCTGGTCCACTTTGAGTCCGCCATACGGACAGCCTTCTCTCGCCGCCAACACCTGGGGGCAATTTTCTTCGACTTGGATAAGGCTTATGACAAGACCTGGAGACATTGCATTCTTACTACATTACATGGGTGGGGTCTCCGGGGCTCGCTTCCCATTTTATCCGGAATTTTTTATCTTTGCCTACGTTTCGTGTACAAGTCGGTGCCTCTTGTAGCTCTTTGCATGTACATGAGAATGGGGTATCCCAGGGCTCTGTCCTGAGTGTTCCTCTATTTTTAGTGGTGATATCTTTCAGCAGCAGCAGTCGGTTCATCAGTCTGCTCCTCATTGTATGCTGATGACTTCTGTTTATATTTTACCTCTTGCAGTATACGTGCTGCTGAAAGACAGCTGCAGGCAGCCATACGCAAGGCACAGACATGGGACATCTCCCATGGGTTTCAATTTTCTGCTGCAAAGACCTGCGTTACGAACTTCTGCCGGCACTGGACAGTCCATCCTCGTCCCCGAGCTTTACATAGATGGTCACCTGCTTAATGTGGTGGAAACACATCGTTTCTTGGTGTTAGTGTTTGAAGACCGGCTGACTTGGCTTCCTCATATCCGTGAGCTCAAGCAGAAGTGCTGGAAGCACCTTAATTCCCTCCGCTTCCTCACTAACCCCAATTGGGGCGCAGACCGCAGTACGCTGCTACAGTGCTATAAGGCACTAGTTCTGTCGTGACTGGACTATGGCAGCATTGCTTATGGTTCAGCATCGCCATCAGCACTGCCGTTGTTGGACCCAGTCCATCACTGTGGTGTTAGACTTGAGACAGGAGCTTTCCAAACTAGTCCTGTTAATAGCCTCCTTGCGGAAGCTGGAATTCAACCACTACAAACCAGGCGCCAGCAGCTGTGTAACTATATCGCTCATGTTCGTGGCTTGCCTCATCACCCCAACCATCGCCTCCTTTTTCCAATCAGGCCATTCCCTATCCCACAACGACGACCGAGGTCGGATATGACGTTGTTCCTGCCCAATTACTCCTCCGTGAACTGGAATCTTTTCCACTCCCGTCGCTCTTCCAGTTCCAATCGCGTACTCCACCATGGGGTGTATGCCGTCCGAACCTTTGCCTTGAACTGTCACAGTCCCCCAAACTCTCAGTTCACCCAGAGATCATTCGTCGCCAATTCCTGTCTCTCCTCGACGTGTCACGGGGCTCAGAAGTGATTTACACTGATGGCTCGATGGTGGATGGTCGTGTTGGCTACGCTTACACGCATGCAGGGCATAACGAATTGCGCTCCTTGCTGGCTGGCTGCAGTGTCTTCACTGCGGAGTTAGTGGCCATCTTACGTGCACTTGACCACATCCGTCATACCTGCACTGCTGGGGAGTCCTTCGTTATCTGTAGCGACTCCCTCAGTGGACTTAGAGTTCTTGATCGATGCTTTCCCTGCCATACCTTGGTCATAGCCATCCAAGAGTCCCTCCGTGCTGTCGAACAACGCGGGCAATCAGTAGTATTTATCTGGACTTTGGGGCATATCGGGATTGCGGGAAATGAACTGGCAGACAGGTTAGCCAAAAGGCCACAACTAAACCTCCTCTGGCGGTCAGTATACCCTCTCCTGACCTGCGTTCAATGCTGCGAAGTCGAGTTTGCTGTTTGTGAGATACAGAATGGCGTACCCTCCAAATCCCCAACAAGTTACGGGCTATAAAGGAGACAACGAACGTCTGGAGGTTCTCTGTACGGGCCCCTCGCAGGAACGTTGTCGTCGTCTGTTAGCTCCGTATCGGCCATACTTGGCTGACAGACGGTCGCCTTCTCCATCGCGAGGGCCCACGTCAGTACCGCTGTGGTGCCGATTTGTCAGTTGCTCATATTTTATTGGACTGCACCCACCTCACCGCCCAGAGGGTTTTTTTTTAACCTCCCTGACGCCCTGAGCTCGGTTTTAGCAGACGGTGCCTCTACGGTTGATAGAGTTTTAAATTTTATCCGTGTGAGTGGATTATATAATTCCATATGAATTTTATTGTGTTTTCAGTATATTTCTTTCCTCCGCTTACCCAGCACTTTTAGATAGGTGGTTTTACTCTGTCACAGAGTGGCTGGATGTATCGTTTCTTAATTCTCTCTCTCCTTTCTCAGCGTTCTTTCCTTGTTGCTTTTATTCCTTGACGTGTTAAAGGCTTTACTTGTTGCTTTTTATCGCATACTCTTATACTCCTCCTTAGTGATCATCCATGTACTCTTTACACTTGGAACAAGGGACTGATAACCTTTGTCGTTTAGTCCCTTTCAAAATCAAACCATTCATCCATCCATCCATCCTCAAAGCTCTGACTGCAAACAACCGCGCGCTCCAGAACAAGGCGCGATTTTTTGCACGATGTATAAACTTTGGGGATTGATCCAGGAGAGGATATGGAACAAATATAATCTAATGATCTTATATCCGGAAATACATACGTCCCATGCAGGAACCTTTTAGTGGGTTATAGGGACTGTGGTATGATACGTACCTTATCATACAGACCCAGTCACAGGAAGTGTTGAAATGGATTGCACGAGTCTCATGGCATTCGTATTAATGGTGCATTTGACACAGGAGAGCTCAAATCGCAGTGGTGACAACGCTGCATAAATACGCTGGAATGGGCTCTGCACACGCGATACTTTCGAGACATCCCTTAACCAGAAATCGTTCGGTGCTGGGATCCGCTGAACGACCAAGCAATGCAATTGGGCTTTATCGTCCGATCCATCACCCATGGATGTCACAAAAGAGAACATCCGTAAGTCAACGGCGAAGTTGGTCAGAGTACTATCGCCTAGCAGCCACATAAACCTTAGAACCATCAGTGGAACAGTGTGCCCAACATTACTCCCCTCTAGAAGGAAACCATTGCACAGCTCGTATTGCACTGCAGTCTGCGCAACAAAGTATGAAAAATGTTCAAATGTCTGTAAATCTATCGGACGAAACTGCGTGGTCATCAGTCTGTAGCTTACAAACTACTTAAACCTAGGTAAACTAACCTAAGGACAACACACACACCCATGCCCCAGGGAGGACTCGAATCTCCACGGCGAGCAACCGCGCGCTCCGCAGCGTGGCGCTTTAGACCGCTTGGCTACTCCACCGCGGCAACAAAGTATGACTGATTGAAAGGTCTCTATTTAGCAGTGAAACCAAGCATTTCCGGATATAAGTAATAGATTAAAGATAAATCTGAAGCATTGAATTAAAATTTGTGATGTGACCGGCAATCGAACCCAGACCTCCATGCATACTAGGCAGACGTTTTACCGCTAGATCACCGCATCACTAGCGATTAACACGCCTCGGAATAGTCTAATCACGATTTTCTTCGCATCACAAACTTTAATTCAGCTCCTGTGTTCCATATAATATTGCCACTACTGCCAAGGCTCTCCATTCAGCGGAATAGCACCTTGGCAATGGACATTTTGGAACATTCCTGTCTAAGGTGATATAAATAGCAATGTAAACAGAAATATATAATCCTTGAGACGGATTTTCCAAAATGTCCATAGCCGAGGTGCTATTCCGCTGCATGGAGAGCCTTGGCAATAGTGACAATATTATATGGATCACAGTAATTAAAGTTTGTGACTTGATGGAAATCGTGCTTACACTATTCCGCTGAGCGATAATCGCTAGTGATGTGGTGGTCTAGCAGTCTGCCGGCGGACGGCGAGGAGGAAGGTTGTGCCGTGCTGTACGCTGCGCCGACGATGTTTACAAGTGGTGAGTTGCTGCGCTTGCTGTAGCGGTATTCGTTGTGCTTTACAGAAAATGAGAACGATTTCGTGATGACGCAACCGGTTGTAAGGGATAGGAAAGGTACGCTGAGGTTCACGTTTGATAAGAACTTGGCCCGACCAAAATCGTTCGAAATTGAGGAATGGTTAGAGACTGAATTTAAATTAGGACTAGATGACATAATTGGGATCCATCTGTCGATTGTAAGCACCATGGTTTTCGTGAAATTAGCTGGATCTGATTTATGCTCGAAAATTGTCGAATCTTGTGGAGGCGAGACAAAGTTTAAATACAGTGACGGAAAATTTGGGACTGTTTTCGTTTCTCATGCTGGTTTTGAAATACGTACAGTTCGCATATTTGAACTTCCATTTGAAATAACCAGTGAAGAGATCGACGACGTGATTTCGAAGTATGGCAGAGTTATTAGCAACGTTGGCGAGAGATGGTCCAATGCCCATAAATTTCCGGTTCTAAACGGGGTGCGCCAATTGAAAATCGATCTACGGAGACACATTCCATCGTACATTGAGGTTTGTGGTTACCGTGCGATAGTTATGTACGATGACCAGCCAAAGACGTGTGCAGCTTGTGGCAAAATAGACCACGTGCGAGCCAAGTGCCTGCAGCGGCGCGTGGCGCAGCTGCCCGCTGGCGAGGCAGACAGGCCCCCCGTGTTGACATCCAAGCCCGTGACGTACGCCGCCGCGGCGCGCAGACCCGCTGCTACAACTGCGGCCCCCGAAGTCAGCAAGTTTTCTGAAGTACCTGAGGCAGATAACATTTTGGAGACTGCAAAACCCTCACAACGCATACTGAAACTCCGACACCTGTTGTAGTCGTGGAGGAACAGGTTTCTGATTTAATAATGGACACTAGTCCAACGATAGTGGCGACTCAAGAAAATCGTCAGGAAGAAGAAGCTACTGCTGCTACTCAGACGCCACCGTGCGCAGAGCTGACCATTAATCTGACGGAATTGACCGGCGAGAAAGACAAAAAGCTAGAGGTTTCAACCACAAAAGCCAAAGACCATGTTCAGGAAACAACTGTCTCTATAAAAGAAAGTGGAGCTTCTCCACAACAAAGTCCTACAAGAAGAAATAAGAAGAGGAGACTTGCTGCTAAGAATGCTGAAGAACTAGCACGTCCCTTGCGAGAAAAAGCTAAGGAGATCAGCAAGAACCAACGTGAGGAATCACTGAAGACTTCGGTTGCGAGCACGCAGCAATCCGAACTAGTGCAAGCTGAAAAACGTTCATTGTTTCTTATCCCACCGGACCATCTGCCACAAGGAAAAGTGAAGCAGAAACCCCCTTGCGATGTAAAAGTTTCTTCCGAAATACGAGGTTCGAACTCAGACACCCTGAAGAGCAACCAGCACAAAAGCTGGGCAGAGGATTTACATGAAAGGAATGCAGATGAAGAAATGGCAGATATTGTTACAACCGCGAAGCCCCTTGACCAACAGGAAGATGAACTGAACATGATGGATATAACTTCCTTGGAACAGATGAGTGGAACAGGAGATGTTTCTGACAGCACTTCATGTGACGAATTTTAATGTAAATGAATAACAATATGAACGCAACACAAGCTTTCAAAGTCGCCACGCTGAATATTAATAAAATACGCTCCTCCATCCGTCTCCAACACGTGAAAGATTTTGCGTACGCAGCCGATATTGACATATTACTTTTGCAGGAAGTATCAGATATCAATCTCGATGCGATACAGAGCTATAACGTAATCACCAACCCTGGCAACGGTGCAGAACTAGGAACAGCAATTTTAACGAAAGAAGGTATTCGAGTCGAAGAAATAGAAAAACTTGTAAGCAGCAGAGGAATTGCGGCAACTATCAACAACACGCGTATTATCAATGTGTACGCTCCATCCGGGAATAATAACAAGTGTGCGAGAGCGGAATTTTATACAAGTGACATCGTTCCTCTCTTCCGTAACCATACAGATCATATTATCCTAGCCGGTGACTTCAATTGTGTTCTTAATCCCAAAGATCAGATACCGAACTGTAATAAATCCATCGAACTTGAGCGTATAGTACATCAACTGAAATTAACCGACACCTGGGAGCATACCCACGGTGCGGCGCCTGGGTTTACCAGTCATTCAGCCAGCAGGCTGGATAGAATTTATGTATCAGCTGATATGAAGGACCACATTCTCTAGTCTGAAGTGTGGCCCAACTGCTTCTCTGATCATGCGGCATACATCACAACCATTAATTTGCAAAAACAAGAGACTTACCGAGCTAGAGGCTTATGGAAACTAAACATCTCACATCTGAAAGATCAGGAATGTCGCGTGGTGATTACTAATGCCTGGAAACAATGTGAGAACAGAATACAATCATTCAGCACGGTCACAGCTTGGTGGCTGCAGTGTGTGAAGCCAAAGATACGAAAAACGCTGATTGAATACTCACGACAGAGGAACTTTTGGTAAAAAAAAAAAAAAAAAAAAAAAAAAAAAAAAAAAAAAAAAAAAAAAAAAAAAAAAAAAAAAAAAAAAACTGAATTTTATTTTCAATGTCTAAGGGATTTGTACACCATGGATGAATAAATGATTGACAATTACACAAGGATTCAGTAAATCAAAACAAAAATTTTAGCTCTAAAACGGAAGCAAGCGGAAGGTTTTAAAATACGGTCTTGAGTGCAGAATAATATAAACGGGGAAGAACCGTCAATATTCCACGTTATGCGTGAAAACAAGAGAGGGAGTAGAAAAATCCTGACAGAACTTAAGTTAACTAATGGACAAATGCTTAGGAAACAAAATGAAATTAAAGATGCAATTCCTAACCACATATCGGAATTAATGTCACATAAACCCACTGATGAAAATATGCAGTATGAGCTGACAAGTAACATAACAGGCAGACTGACTGTGGAGGAACGAGGACATCTCACGACGGATATAGAAGAGGACGAGCTGAAAGATGCAGTAGCACGTAGTCCTAAAAATAAATCCCCAGGACCTGATGGGATACCCATAGAATTTTACCAAGTGTTCTGGCCTATACTGAAAAGCAAATTACTATGTATGTGTAACGAACTTCTGACCGGCAATGTCGACATACCAAAAGAATTACCAGAGGGCGTTATAGTCCTAATTCCTAAAAACTCAGCAAGCAGAGGAATTGAAAATTTACGTCCGATCACACATTTGCATAGTGACTATAAGATTTTCGCACGCATTCTGGCAAGAAGAATGAAATTGATCATGAATTCAATAACTGGCCAGTATCAAAAATGTGTCGGTAAAGACAGAAGTATCTTACAAAATATATGCGAATACCGGGATATCATAGCAACTGCGGAAGTCTGTCGAATAAAGTGTGCAATAGTGTCGTTAGACTTTGAGAAGGCATTTGACAGAGTGAATCATCAATACCATCTTAATACCATGAAAGTAGTGGGGTTCTCTCCGGGTTTCCTGCGGATAATTGAACAAATATTACGTAATAGCGTAGCAAGTATAATGATAAATGGACAATTAAGCCAACCGATTATGATGGATTCATCTGTAAGACAAGGATGTTCCATGTCAATGGCGTTATATGGCGTTATATTAGGCGTTATATTAGGACTGCAGATAAATAGCCAGAAAATAGTATTAACGCGTATGCAGATGATGTTGGCTTCTTGGTTATGAACAAACAAGAAGTGGCGCAAGATCTGCAGATTGTGCACAAATGTGAACTGGCATCCGGAGCGAAGATAAACAAAAGGAAGTCAGGCATTATGAATATAGGTAAAGGGAAATGTACGCGAAGCATAGAACAGTTACCAGAAGTAGATCAACGCAAGTGCTTAGGGACTGAATTCAGGAATAATATCCAGCGTACTATCGCTATAAACTACAGACAACTACTTGCTAAAATACGTGCAGTTATTCAAGAAAACAGACTGAGGCACCTTGACGAACTTCAAAAAACCACTCTTGTTAATGTATATATGATATCAAAACTTAATTATGTTGCACAGGCCTTTCCCGTACCGCACGGCATCGCCAACAGAATCATGTCGGCATTGGGGAACTTTGTCAGCCAAGGCAATATTTTTAAAGTGAAGTTCAGCACACTCTCACTTCCTACACAGAAAGGTGGACTGAACCTCACAGATGTCACCTATAAGTTAAGATCTTTGTATGTGTGCAAGACGTACAAGCTATGGAAAACGTCGCCCAACAGCCTCACAGCCCATCTGCTAAATGAAATAGCTCCTGTCACCATACAACCTCCAATTGATGTACATCACATTCCTATTGGCTTTTATCATTTTAGACACTTTTTAGTCGAATATAGCTATCTATCTTCGACAATAACAGGACAGAAGATGATGATCGTGAAGGAAGTTTACAAGGAACTCATGCAAAACAAGGGAAATAATGCCATCGAACAAAAATATCCTGTTTACGACTGGCCAATAATTTGGAAAAATATTCACGACCCGAACCTTCCTTCTAAAGTAAAAGCCACATGGTACAAAGCTGTAAATCGGAAAATAACAACCAACGACAAACGTGATGCCATACATCTCGTCAACTCTCCCTTGTGTACATCATGCCTTCTTACGGTTACAGAAGAACACAGGCTGGTATGTGACAGCGTCAAGGACATTTGGCAGTTGGTCACACAGAAATTAGCGATTATCAATAGGACGACGCCTAATGTCTACAAACCATCAGATTTTTTGTATCCACAGGCAAATCCTAACCCCATGACCAAACGAAATGCCGTCAACTGGATAATAGGACACACAGTGCACTATATCACGACGCACGATAAAAAGAGCAAGGAAGATTACTGGCTCTACATCACGACCCAGCACCATACACTAACTCGAAGAAAAAATTACAAAAAACATTATGCATGTTTTCTGAGAAGAACAATAATCTGAAACGCTGATTGTAACAATACATTCTCAATGAAATATTAAGCGCTGAAATTTTCGTCCGGTTGCGTAATTGGAGTTAAGAGAAGCCCCAGTTTTGCAATAAATATTGATTAGATAAGAGGATGAACATTTCGAATTCGATTATCAACGGTAAACTACAAAATAAATTTCGAGAAGACGAACTCCGAGGGCATACACCGTGCTGGAAAAGGAACGCCTGTATAAAATGATGTGATTGATATATCACCCTTCTTCAAGACCCCTTTATTTCCAGCTCATGTGCATCCATAGAAGTTCAGGAGCAAGGAGAAGGATCAATTTTATTTATTTATTTTAGGTCCTGTTTATATTTAATTTGGCTTTCGCAGAAGAACGTTAAAAACAAAAACTTCGACGAAGAAGTTTCAATTTAGGTTCAGAAAAACATTTTATTTCACAGACTCTAGAAGAAGGAGTCCTCACGACAATTTAAATCTTTTACAAGGAGACATTTTATTTGTCTCTAAAGAAGAAATTAGCTTTTCCTTCTAGGAATACAAGTACTATATCATAGCTACTGAAGCTAGCCGATGAAGGCTATTTTGGCGAGCGGAAGGACGGGTTGTAGGGGAGGATGGAGACCCGAAAAAAAAAAAAAGCGGTAAGACGTCTGCCTAGTAAGCATGGAGGTCCGGGTTCGATTCCCGGTCGTATTACAAATTTTAATTCAATGCTTCAGATTTATCTATAATGTCTTTGACATATTCGAGATGAAAATCCGTCTTAGGGATTATATATTTCTATGTACATAAATAAGACTTTTTTTGTTCCGTAACCTCCACGATATCAGTACCTAGAGTTTGTAAACTTGGGAAACATTACCATGTAGGAGTTTGAAGATTCCTTATACTTTGAGCCAACTGAGGAGAAGACGCCGTAAACTGTGGACCAATTTGTCATTCAGATAAGAGTTCGTTGCAATATTGCACTCAACACAGGAATATTGCAGCAGTCTGCTAGACTTGTAAAATTTACTATAACTCTTCTCCAAGACCTGTCGCTTTGTGTAACCTCCTATGAAACGTTATTTCGGATATAAGTGTATTTATGCTCTTACGTATCTCAGTCCGTTTCCAGGTTCTATGTTTGCAACAGCATTTACAGCAGGGCTTCCCAATGTGTTGTCTTCGGACCCCTTAGGGGTACGCCGATTATTTCAGGGGGTTAGCAGATACCTTTCACGAAAACTTGTAAATGAATACGTAACATTATTAAATGAAAAGAATGTAAGAATCACATTCAACAATATTTTCTTCATTTCAAAAATACCTTTACCTTTACATCAAGTTGTTTACCCGAGCACTGAATTCGAACTGAGAACCAATACGTATTCTATACAGTACCGCTGGATGCGGTCTCTCTACTCCACCGTTCTGCAACAGTTAGAGAGTCGCGTGAACACCGGCTCATGGTGCTCAAAGCGCAGTAACCGTCTGCGCATTATATTAGAAAATAGTGAAAGCTCAGTTAGTCAGTAAGTGCACTCACTGCCACCACATATGGGGCCGACGTCCGAGATATCATGCACAGTTAAACGTCCTTCGTTAGTGCACTATCCCCTTCATCATTCGCTTTTTTACCAGTAAACTGCTTCCAACACGGATCGATGGCTGAAGTTGGGATCACTGAAAAAGCGAGCAGTTTTTAAATCGCCTGCAAAGTGAGGGAAGCTCTCGGCGGAAATGAACGAGGAGTGAAGACGACAGAGTGAAGAACTGTCACATTAAGCGCCATAGCAGGATTTATTGTGTGAAGATTCGGAAAGTGCATCATTAGTCGCAGTACACTACGGAATAAGAAAAAAGGATAACTAAAACGAAAGATAATTAGAAATTGGCTTCACCGAGACAGAGGAGGACAAAACTCAATGAGTAATTTGCGCACGAGCCCTTCCGAATATTTCGAGGGTACTCATCCGGAATTTCAGACCAAAGACACTGATTTTTCAAATGGAAGTCCACTGTATTAACTGCTTCTTAAAAATGCATGAAAATGCTTGCAAATAAATAAATGAAATAAAGATAACTTCTTAAAAGTTTCTTTCTTGCAAAGCTACCGAGTGACAAATGCAGAAAAGTTCATACCATTGCAGAAACTCTCATATAACCGTGTGTTATTTTAGGAGATTATTTGTATTTTCTATCTATTAAGTTGTAATAATTTATTGAATTTTGAAGCTTTTATATAGTTTTGTTCCGAGAATTAAAATGATATCCAAAGAATGTTGCTTTTCTTTGTAATACATTCCCTCCTCCCAGTTATAAATATAGCCTGGCTACAGTGCGAATAATATTACTTGCTAGACACTGTACGGCAGAAGAAGAGCTCAGACAGCTGAGCACGTGCCTCGCGCGTCCACGCCGGCAGTTCAGGTCTTCAGACTTTTTGAGCTTTACACATTACGACTTATCTTAGAAGATAGGCTAAGGAAGGGCAAACGTACGTTTTTGGCGTTTGTAGATTTGGAGAAAACTTTTGACAATGTCGACTAGAATACTCTCTTCCAAATTCTGAAGGTTGCAGGCGTAAAATATAGGGAGCGAAGAGTTATATTCAACGTATACAAAAACCAGCGGTTATTAGAGTCGAATGGCAAGAAAGGGATGCAGAGGTTGGGAAGGAAGTAAGACAGGGTTGTAGCCTTTCCCCAATGTTGTTCAATCTGTACATTGAGCAAGCAGTGAAAGAATGGAAGGAGAAATTTGGAGAGGGCATTAAAGTGCAGGTAGAAGAAATAAAAAGTTTGCGGTTGGGCGATGACATAGTAATTTTGTCAGAGGCTGCAAAGGATCTGGAAGAGCAATTGAATGGTATGGACAGTGATTTGAAAGGAAGATATAAGATGAATATTAACAAGATTAAAACGGAAGGTAATGGAATGTAATGTCAGATGCTGATGGAATTAGATTAGGTAATGAGACAATAAAAGTAGTAGATGAATTTTGTTATTTGGGTGGCTAGATAACTTCTGATGGCCGATGCAGAATGGCTATGGGAAGACAAGCCTTTCTAAAGAAGCGAAACTTGTTAACATCCAATATTAATTTAAATGTTAGGAAGACCTTTCTGAAAACATCTCTCTGGAGTGTAGCATTATATGCCAGTGAAACGTGGACGATAAGGAGATCAGACAAAAAGATTGTCAAAATTGATTTATTTATTCAATGTTTTATATATATGTACTATTATTTGTGTGTGTGTGTTCTTACTCTTTGAAGGTGACAATTGAAGATTCCATGAACTATTTTTTAATTAGATGGGCGGTTGTTCAGTTGTCTTGGTGATTGCTAGAAGTATCTTAATTATCGTTCTTTAGCGGAATTTTTAATAAATGTTTATTTTCTTCAAGAAAATTGCATTTGATGTTTAATCAACATGGTAGCAGATGTGCGCGGTTGTTGATAATTACGTTTTTATGAAGAACGATAGTTTTGATCGAGTTTAAGATACTAAAAGTGAAGAAAGACGAAACCATGGCCGAAGAATGACAACAAATTGAGAAACAGGCGAAGAAAATTGGGCGACTTGGAGAATCGTAATGAGAACTATTTTGGAATGTGACGAAATCTTTGACGTCGTAAATGGCGCGCTACTTAAACCAGAAGCAGGCGGACAAAATTATGAATCTGATATTAAGAAATGGACGAAGGCAAATGCAAAAGCAAGGAAACGGCTAATTTTGTCGCTTGATACTAAGCCTTTACTTCGTGTTGGTGAATGTAAGACTGCTAAAGAGATTTGGGATAAGCTACACAAGATTTACGATGTTCACTCAGCCGAAAATATTGATCTGCTTCGACATAAATTTCATAACATTGTGTGGGAAGCATCTGGTGGTATACAAGCCCATTTAGCGAAATTTGATGAAATAAAAACTCAACTTGGTTTGCTATACAATAGATAAGCCAATCGACGATGGTGATCTTTGTGCGCGATTTTTGCAAACTTTGCCGAAAGAATTTGACTACATATATATAACATGGCACGATTTACCTGCTGAAGAGAAGACGTGGAATAAACTGCAAAAACGGTGTTTAAATTATGAATTGATAATTACAGATCGTGATGAAGAAAGTGTTGCTTCAGCAATGATGTCGAAAATGAAGATTAATAAAGAGCGACAAAGGCGCAAACCAACTACCGAAACAGACGCATTAAAAACGTCTAATCACAAAAGAACTGAAGATAGAAAATGTTTTTCTTGCGGTAAAGTAGGTCACTTATCAAAACAGTGCAAAACAGGCCTAGTGTGTTTCAAATGTAAGAAAACAGGCCATCGCTCAAATGAATGTGCGAGTATTTGCGTGAATAAAAATGAAGACTGTGCTATGTTAAGTAAAGTTTTAATGCTGAAACGCAACAGTAGTTTTTCAGTAGATATAAATACGCTTGATTGTGATGAGTGGTACAGTGACAGTGGTGCGACGCATCACGTAACAAATCAGCGTGACTGGTACACTACCTATGAACCTTTTAAGACTCCAAGGACGATGGATAGTGCCAAGAATGGTGTGCAAATTGAAGCACTTGGCACAGGTCGTATTGATGTAAAAGTTTTTAATGGGCAGAAGTGGACAGAACGATATTTTGAAGATGTTTGGTTTTGCCCTGATGGATCCTGCAACTTATTTTCTGTTAAGAAGGCTGCACAAAAGGGAGAAAAACAAGTAATCGAAAATGATGGAAAATCATGGGTATTTATCAAAAATGATATTCCGATTGCTGTAGCTACATCCATTGCTGAAAATGAACTTTATCGTTTAGCTGTGAAAGTTCTTCGTAAAGTAAAGTCCTGTGTTGTTGCTGAAACTGATGACACCTTACAGAGATGGCACGAAAGAATGGGTCATCAAAATAAGCGCCATGTGCACCAGTTCTTAAAGGATCATGGTATAGAGACAATGTTTGATAATAGCCTTTGTGAAGGATGTGTCTATGGTAAACATAATCGCCTGGCATTTGGTGAAAGAGTGGAGAAACCAACAAAACCTGGAGAATTATTTTATGCAGATGTATGTGGACCAATGGAGGAAACTGATTTACAGGGTCATAGATACTTTGCTGTTTTTAAGGACGATTTTTCCAGTGTTAGAGTAACATACCTTCTGCGTCACAAAGATGAAATTAAAGAAAAACTACCAGTATTCATTAAGATGATGAAGACTCAGGCAGATGTTACTGTAAGACAATTACGTACAGACGGTGGCAAGGAATTCCACAACAAAGATGTACAGAAGATTTCTGACTCAGTTGGGCTGAAACATTCAATAACTGCACCATATACTCCTCAGCAGAATGGAGTTGCCGAGCGGGAAAACAGGATTCTTTGTGAGATGCCAAAAGCATTGTAGGGTGAGGCTGTTCTGGCTGCTACATACACTCTGAACCGAACTGGTCCCACAAAAATTAAAGGTAAGACTCCAATTGAAATATTTATGAAGAAGAAAGGTCGTTTTGATAATTTAGTGATTTTTGGAACAGAATGTTATGCATGGATTCCTACACAAAAACGGAAGAAGTTTGATGCTAAATCTTCTAAAGGATATGTGGTTGGTTATGATGATTGTGGGTACCGTATTTATTTTCCTGAAAAAGGATGTGTGTGTGTTTGCAGAGATGTAAAGTTTGCAGTCATACAGTTACAGAAATCATATGCTCATAAGACTAAAAATGTTGTTGATGTGTCAGATGTAGATGAAGATGCTGTAGAACATGAATATAAAAATTTTGATTTTGAAGAGGACAGTCAAACTGATACTGTTAACCAAGATGTAACTGTAAGTGATGAAAGGGTTAGCAATGATTTCTATGGCACTGAGGAACAAGCTGAAAGTAACTTGGAGGCAAGACATGAAGAGAAAGGAAGCCACAAATTACGTGAACGACGAAATTTGAAGAAACCTTCTTGCTACTGTGAAGATTCAGACCATAAACCTAGAATTATGTTGCTTTGTGAAACACCAAGGAACTATAAAGAAGCAATGCAGTCAGAAAATTCTGAAGCATGGAAGAAAGCAATGGAGGAAGAAATAAATGCTCTGCAGAAAAATGAAACATGGGAACTAGTGTACAAAGAGAAACCAAACAAGCTATTTGAGAATAAGTGGGTCTTTGCTACAAAATTAAATGAAAATAATGAAGTGGTTAGGTACAAGGCTCGTCTGGTGGCAAAAGGATACACTCAGCGCTTTGTAATAGATTATGTTGACACTTTTAGCCCTGTTGCAAGATTTGAGACAATGAGATGCCTGTTGAGTGTTGCAGTCCAACATGATTGGTTTATAAGGCAATTTGATGTGAGGACAGCATTTCTTAATGGTACTTTGAAGGACGAAATATACATGTATCAACCAGAGGGTTTTGACGATGCTACAGGACGTGTATGCAAATTACTGAAGAGTCTATATGGTTTAAAGCAAGCTTCAAAATGTTGGTATGAATGTCTTGTAAACTTTCTTATTGAATGTAATTTACGGGAGAGTCACTCAGATCCATGTATGTTCTACGGTGAAAACCTCTTACTATTGTTTTATGTTGATGATGGACAGGCTATGGGTTCCATTGATGCAACATCCGAGTTTATAGAACTGTTGGGTAAACATTTTCAGATTACTGTGGAAAAGGTTGATTACTTATTAGGTTTACAGATTAAGAAGTTTGACAACTGCATTCAAATAAACCAGTCAGCATATGTGAAAAGAATTTTAGAAAAATATGGTATGGTGAATGCAAAACCATTATTTTTACCCATTGAACCAGGATGGATACCAGGTGAATCACCGCCTTTTAATAATACTAAGCTATATCGAGAAATGGTTGGAGGTTTAATGTATTTAACACAAGCTACAAGGCAGGATTTATCATATGCTGTTAATGTTGCATCAAGAGTTCAAGACTCACCAATACAGGTACATTTTGCATTGCTCAAACGGATACTTAGGTATCTAAAGTCAACAATAACAGATGGTATTCAGTTCATAAAAGATGACAACTGTAATATTGAAGCTTACAGTGATGCAGATCATGGTGGGGACAGAGGGACTAGGCGGTCAACAAGTGGCATTCTACTCAAGTTCCATGGAGGTCCAGTTGTGTGGAAGAGTAAATTACAAAAGTGTGTTGCTCTTTCTTCAATGTAGGCAAAATATGTGGCTGCAAGTGAAGCCTGTAAATCACTTTTGTGGTTGGATCGACTTCTGAAAGAAATTGGAGCCGTTAATGAAACTTCAGTTCCTGTTTTACAAATAGATAACCTAAGTGCTATCAAATTCATTAATGGTTCAGGGTTTTATGAACGTTCAAAACATATAGAAACAAGGTGCCATTATATTCGTCAACTGGTTAAAGAGAATAAGGTCAATGTGAGTTACATACCAACTAATAGACGGGCAGCTGATATTTTGACAAAAGGACTACCATTTACAAAGTTAAAATTGATGAAGGAATTTGCTGGTATGATGTCTACTTCACAATATATATGAAAACATTGAGGGAGAGTGTCAAAGTATATGATTTATTTATTAAATGTTTTATATATATGTACTATTATTTGTGTGTGTGTGTTCTTACTCTTTGAAGGTGACTATTGAAGATTCCATGAACTATTTTTTAATTAGATGGGCAGTTGTTCAGTTGTCTTGGTGATTGCTAGAAGTATCTTAATTATCGTTCTTTAGTGTAATTTTTAATAAATGTTTATTTTCTTCAAGAAAATTGCATTTGATGTTTAATCAACAAATATCATAGAAGCTTTTGACATGTGGTGCTACAGACGAATGATGAAGATTGGATGGGTAAATCACGTGACTCATGAGGAGGTGCTTAATCGAATTTGGGAGAAAAGGAGTTTCTGGCATATCCTGACTAAGAGAAGGGATAGACTGGTAGGGCACATTCTGAGACATCAAGGAATTGTCAACTTAGCATTAGTAGGAAGTGTGTGGGGGTAAAAATCGCAGAGGGAGACCGAGGGACGAATATAGTAAGCAGATTCAAAAGGATTTAGGTTGTCGAACGTGTTGTCAGATGAAGAGACTTGCACAGGACAGGGTAGTGTGAAGAGCTGCATCAAACCAGTCTGCGAACTAAAGACAACAACAACAACAACAACCTGGTAAACCCTCAGCGTCGCCTGCTCCCCGCTACACCAGTCACGGGACACTGGACTTCCGTGTAGAACACTTTCAATTATATATGTGCTCCCAAAAGGCTACCGACAATTTCTGTCCAGATACACAAATAAGCTCGATCTTTTACGGGAATACGATATAGGCTTGGGAATTGTGGCCTCTGAAGTTTATAAGAGATCTAATAATTATACTTTTTCGAATGTATCATCGTAAGTAACATTGAGTTGTCTTAAGCAAGGAATAACGTCTTCTTTCGAGAAGACATGGTTGAGCTTGATCCTTCAAAACTGAATGGTATGGAACATTAAGTAAAATTCAGTACAGATGCATTTTGAAAACTGAATAGGAACATGTTTTGGAAGCAATTTAGAAATGTTTCATGAATCATTTTTTCATTGTGCTGAAGCGTTTTCTTAGATCTGAATATCGGTCGACAGCCGAACATAATACCATAGTAGATTCCTGAATGTAAAAGAATTGTTTTGCTGCCTCTGCTAGTGGGGCGTCGCTATACAGTACCTTCCCCTCTGTCGTTATCCCGAAGATTGTGAGATTATGAAGACCTGCACTTGCCAATGTTCTACCAACACAAATAATCTCCTCGAAATTATCCCATTTCACTTCACGCAGCTAACTGCATTGCCGTCTGGCTGTCATCTTGTTCGAACAATATTTTACAGCCTGAAACATTTTTGTGTTGAAACAGATTCTGCAGAGTTAGTCGCAAGGAAGATTTTCTTTTTTACCTTCATAAAGTTCGCCCTCACACAATTAACCCAAGCATTCTGTGACAGCGTAACGTTAAATTTGCAAATATGATTACCTGAAAACAAAAAATATGAACATATAGGGAATTAAATTCCAAATAGGGTTTCTATTTATTGAAAGTCGACCAGAGATGGCTAAATTTATATTCGCAAAGTTACAAAAAACGGTAAATAATCCTGTTAGGTGTATGATAAATTAGAAACTCACAGTTCTTAAGAGTATCTACCAATTGGTTTTTTGTACGAAGCGATTGCTTTGTGACTTTTCAAAATGAAAAAACACAAAAAAAACTTAAAAACTAGATTCCTTGCACCTGATTAACATTCACATATCTAAACTTGTTATTTGCCGTAAGTAGGACACGTAATAATATAAAGGAGTACTTTTTGGAAAGCAATTAATAATATTTAGTATTTTAGAGATATAACGATTTTTTATTATTATTTTATTTATTTTGAAAACGAGGCATTCTATAAAATTGGCATGAGTTAATCAGGCGATCGACCTAATATAACGATTTATGGACTGATTTCTTCATGAAGAGTTGTAATATTATGCTATTAAATATTTTTTTGTATTATAAGTATCAATGGCTGACTTTGAAAAACTTGCACTATTTTTGTACCTATTTCCTTCAACTGCATATTTCTATTTTAATGTTATAAAAGGAACTGTTAAAGAAATGTATTGCCGAAATTTTGTCAGGGCTTTTAAAACAATAATAATATTGGTCTACAACCTTCTGGAGCCGAGATAAATAGTTTCCTTGGAAAAACTCTAGGAGCAGTAATTAACATTTTACTGCAATGTGCTTCATTGAGCTTAATATTGAATACTGACACTAGTAAGAAAAGAAAATTCGTGGATATGTTGCATTGTTTTCTAGTATTACTAACCGACTGGTAAAGTGAAGCGTGCGAGCTCATAGTGTCTTGAGCCAGAGCGGGCGAACGGGTGAGCTGGTTAGCAGCCGTTAAAAAAGGAGAACGAGGGAGGTAGTCCAACCGATCTATGACGAAGTAATGCTCAATTTGCAAAAATTGTTCCTGAAAACACAAAATATGAACTTATAGGAAATTAAATTTCCAACAGGTTTTCTATTTAATGAAGTTCAACGTTTTTTTTTCCTTGTTTTTTTTTTTTTTTTTTTTTTTTTTTTTTTTTTTTTTTTTTTTTTTTTTTTAAATTTTCGTGACTTGACATTTTCTATTTGGAGTAGCCATTTTTAATTACAGACATTGGAGCCGACATTTTAGCTAAGATGGTAAAAGTCACCATACTCTGAAAACCGGTTGAGGTCAAATGGCGGTACCGATTTGACATTTGTATATGTCATTCGAGGTAAAATTTATGTTCCTTTATTTTGGTAATGGTAACATTTTCAGTAGGATGGATAATTTCCTAGTAATAGGCAAAATCTGTAGACAGTGCCAAAATTTCGCATTTCATTTTATTTATTTATTTATTTATTATTTTTATTTATTTATTTATTTTGTCACAGAAAGTTGTCGCGAGGGTTTTCAGGGTACAAAACTTGGATTCTAAATACTCTCAACCATATATACAAGATAGAAAAACACCTTTTATCTCAAGTTTTGCCAGAAGAAAAAATGTTTATGCTGTTATTAGATTATCCAGTCCATTGTCGACTGCTTTTATATTTAAAAAAAAAAAAAAATAATAAGTAAAAAAGGGCGCTGTTCCCAAAGGAAACAAAAGTGTTTTCAAAAATATATAAAGGTTTATGCACGTGCAGTCCGTTTAGAATGTTCTAAGAGAGGAAACACGCCAGTCTCTCCCGGACCCTCCCCCGTTCCCCTTTCCCAACGGCAGATCACCCGCTTTAGCTCAAGGCGCTTAGCACGATTCACATTACCAATTGGTTAGTAATACAAGAAAACAATTCAACTATTTTAGTCTTACTAGTATAAGTATTCAATATTAAGTTCCATGCAAAACGTCGCAATAAAATGTTTATTACCTCCCCTAGAATTTTTCTAAGAAAAATATTTATCTCGTCTCCAGAAGGTTGTAGAACGTTATTATCTGTTTTAAAATATCTGACAAATATAGGAAATATATTATACATCTACATGGGATACTTTGCAGATCACATTTAAGTGCCTGGCAGAGGGTTCATCGAACCACCATTATACTATTTATCTCCCATTCCATTCTCGAATAGCGCACGGAAAGAAAGAACACTTGAATCTCTCTGTTCGAGCTCTCATTTCGCGTATTTTATTCTGATGATTATTTCTACCAATGTAAGTAGGAGTCAACAATATATTTTCGCATTCGGAGGAGAATGTTGGCGATTGGAGTTTCGCAACCCAGCCGCGGTGGCCGAGGGGACTGAGCCGCTTCAGTCACGGTCTGCACGGCCACTACGGTCGGGGGTTCGAATCCCCCCTTGGGCATGGATATTTGTGCCGTCTTTAGTTGTAGGTAGTTCGTAAGTAGTTTGTAAGTTTACGAACTGATGACCCCGTAGTTATGTCCCATAAGATTAGCAAACATTTGAACATTTGAGTTTCGCAAGTAGCCCACGCCGCAGCGATAAGCGCCGTTGTTGTAATGAATGATTCCCATCCCAGATCCTGTAACATTTCCGTAACGCCGTCTTCCCTGTATCGTGACAATAAGAAACGAGCTGCCCTTCTCTGGACTCTTTCGATGTGCTCCTCAAACCCACCTGATAAGGATTTCAGATTGGGCAGCAATATTCCAAAAAAGGATGGACAACCGTAGGGTATGTAGTTTAGTTAGTAGTTCTGTTGCATCTTTCAAGGGTTCTGCCAATAAAACGCAGTCTCTGGTTCGCCTTTCCCAAGACATTATCTACGTGTTCTTTCCAATTTAAGTCTGAAGTAATAGGCCGTCATCTTTCACTTTTGATTGATTTATCTTCTAAACAAAGTTTAACGGATTTCTTTCCATACTCATTTGGACGACCTTATACTTCTCATTATTTAGAGTCAATTGCCAATTTTTACACCATACTGATATCTTATTCAGATCGTTCTGCAGTTGATTTTGATTTTCAGATGATTTTACTAGACGGTGAATGACTGCGTCATCTGCAAACAACCTAAGAGAGCTACTTAGATTTTCCCCTAAATCGTTTATGTAAATAAGAAAAACAGAGGACCAATAACACTAGACTATAGAACGCCCGATATCACATCTGTTTTAGTCGATGCCTTACCATCGATTACTATGAACTGTGTCCTCTCTGACAGGAAATCTCGTATCCAGTCGCAAATTTGGGGCGATATACTGTAACCACGCAATCTGATTAAAAGCTGTTTGTAAGGTACGGTGTCAAAAGCCTTCTGGAAATCAAGAAACACTGAATCGATTTGCGAACCCTTGTGGATAGCACCCATCACTTTGTGTGAATAAAGAGCAAATTGTGTTTCGCATGAACGATATTTTCTAAATCCGTGTTGACCTTGGTTCAATAGATCGTTCTGTTCGAGATAATTCATAATATTTGTATACAGGATATGTTCGAAAACCCTGCTGCAAATTGACGTTAATGAGGTAGGCCTGCAGTTTAGTGGGTTACTCCTACTGCCTTTCTTGAATATAGGTGTGACCTGTGAAACTTTCCAATCTTTTGGTACAGATCCTTCTTTCAGAGAGCGGTTGTATATGTCTGTTAACTAAGGAGCTATCGCTTCAGCATGATCAGATAGAAATCTAATGGGTACACAATCCGGACCAGAAGACTTGTTCTTGTTAAGTGATTTTAGTTGCTGCACTACTCCGATGATATCTACTTCTACGTTACTCATTACGGCCTCTGTTCGTAATTCGAAATCTGGAATATTGGTTTCGTCTTCTGTGGCTAATGAGTTTTTAA
The DNA here is from genome assembly GCA_026315105.1 of Locusta migratoria. NCBI lineage: Eukaryota > Metazoa > Arthropoda > Insecta > Orthoptera > Acrididae > Locusta > Locusta migratoria. The sequence continues at coordinate 437,759,701 of CM048748.1, read as the reverse complement.
AAGCTATGTTTAGTAACTCTGCTTTAGTAGCACTGTCATCGACAGGATCGTCATTACTATCACGAAGTGAGGGTATTGTTTGTGTTTTACCCCTGGTGTATTTCACATAAGACCAAAATCTCTTTGGGTTTTCCGTAAAATTTCGAGAAAGATTTTCGTTGTGATAAGTATTGTAAGCATCGCGCATTGAAATCCTCGCTAAATTTCGAGCTTCTGTGTACGATTTCCAATGCTGGGACAGTTCCTTTCACAACATAAAAACTGAAATAGACAGTTAGGAATACGAATACAGGCACAAAAAAGTGCAAGTTTTTCAATGGCATTCTTTCAACAACAACAACAAGAAGAAGAAAAAAAAAAATGATGTATTTTACGGCCCAATTTAGATTTGCTTGTAGTTTTATGATTTTTTGCAAACTTTTCGGACAAAAATAGTAAAAATACTGATTAATTATGGGCGATACTATCAAGACTCTACTTTTCTGATAATATCTATTCACTCCACACGTAATGTTCTTTCTGACCGTATTTTAATGAACAGCCAAAATTATTTGATGTTTGACTTTAGCTTTGACAAACATACTCTTTTTTTAAACTATTTGATATTTAAACTATTAATCTTTCCCACATTTTCATTATATTTTTCCATTAAGTTATTATCATCTATCTTGCCTTGGTAGTTTGTTCAAAGTTTTGTTTTTATTTGCCTGTACTGGTTAGGAATGTCTATAGCCTGGAAGGAACGTAGCGTACATCTGGCGTTCGGAAGAGTGACTATAGTCTGGATGCAACACAGAGTATATTTGGCGTTCCGAAATCAGTCACGTAAATTCCCTCGCCCGAAACTCTCTTTTGCATACGCTATTTTGCTTTCTGTATTTGACGATTTTCTCATTATAAGTCAAGCGCTGTCATTTCAAAGCAATGGCGCACTGAAAATTATCAAAAGCACCTCGTTCTTAGAACAATGAATTATAATGTAATGTCTAAAAATGGCATGTTAGCAGTTAACAACTGCTGCAGATGGTACGAGAATTGCGGATTAGTCTCGCTGCTGTTCGCCGTAGAGTAATGGGCGACGAATTAATTTGCTATGTACGAACGTGTTCGACCGTTGTTCGAAACTCACTAGGGCGCTGTGGCTCAGCGCGCTCGATCACGAGGGTTGCCGGAATGGTAGCTGAACACCGTCTGTAACGAAAAAATTGAGTGAACGACGAAACGATCAAAACAGAACAAAACAATTCAACGTCCACAAAGTACCGATAAAACCGAAAAACCAATGAAAAGAGAGAAAAAGAATTAGGGTTCACACCATCTGTAACAAAAAACCTGAGCAAAGTTCTCAAACAGTAATCCATTCGGTCGTTTGTTCATGTTCGTTCTGGATTGTTGTTTGAATATATACACCTACTGACAATTTCTTTCCGTCTTGATTTCTAAAAGGTTTTTGTACACTCTTGTTAACTGAACACAACTATACGCTACAAGATTCCGAGTTGTTCAAAGGTAACAACTTTTTCTGAAACGTGAATTTGTTATGTTTTGAGAACACGCCATGAAACACACACGAACAAATTGTAAACATAGACTTCTTTATCACATGTACATAAACTGAGTGATACTGTTACAATGACTGTTGAAAATGACAATGATTGTAGTAACTTTGTGTATAGATTAAGTATCAGATTTATGTGGAATTCAGTATTATCACACTTATTCAGTTTGTTATTTTATCTGCAGAATAAAACGCAATCATGGTTTGAAAAAGAATATATACTCTTTATTTTAGCGCAGAACAGAGTAAAATGAACAAACTCATACCTGAACTACTAAAAGGTAATACAATCTACGTTAAAAGCGTCCATAGGAACCATGCCAAAGAAACATTTTGATGAAGTTCAACATATTTCATAAATAGTGAAAAATAAACAAGGTAATTTGTTTCAATTTATACACTTTTCTCCAGTTTCTTCAAATAACGACAGTTGCCACAGAAATCTAGGACTTCCCTTATATATGAAACTTGGAAGACCACCTTTAATTGTAAAATTAACTCTAGCTGAGGGGAGCCAGTTAAAAGCTTACTTTAAATAAATAACTCTGGCCGTAAAACCAGCTAAAGGATTCGCGTGAACTACTGACTACTTCCTGCAACAGAATCTTGTTCCCTGGCCCAGAATTTAGAACTGGCTCAAATTTTACTTTAGCAGCAGGAAGACAAGGAGACGGTGGCCAACATACGTTGTAGATCACGAGAATTACACACAATCATTAATATACAAGCCACCACGAACAAAACCCTTTTATGAAGGTGGCTGTGAGAACATATATGGCGCAACGGAATTAAAAATATGGTAATATGCATCTGAATTTGTTCTCAGCAGTGGTGAAAAACAACATTAAATAAAAAAGGGAGGGTATTCATAATAATATTCATAAGAAGGAATAAAATTTTAATGTCAATAAATTATTTATTCAGTTCAAACATTAGTAACTTCGGGCACCAATTTGTTAAACAATAAAAGTACATCCCATTGAAAAACTCACTTAAAGTAATCTGAACTGAACATCGTCGGGGGAGGGATTTACAATCAACAAACATTCAGCCACTCGCACACGCGAAACAAATCGAAAGCCACCCAACTCAGCGTGCTGACACGAAGCAGAAGCAGGCGCCCCTACCAGTATCAGCACGTTCAGAGTATTTATTATTTCAGTATCTTCCCAGTTTACGTGCATACGCTCCAGAAGACCATTGTTCAATTCGTTGTTACGCATTTCACGGCGTGTTCACGAAATAGAACAAACGCGCTTTTTAGAGAGAACATTCTTATATATGCACAACTCTAAATATTGCAGAACATAGCTCTATATAATTAATAAGAGTGCCCGAAACCATTTTAGAAGAAAAAGGCGAAAAAAATGGTAGTGACGGGTTTCGAACCATCGACCACGTGCATTGCAGTTATGATCAAACGTGCTGCTCACTACACTACTATTCCTTAGTTATTACTATTGATGGCAGTTGTTACCTGATGCTAATATTGCATTTTTAGACGCGTTTTTCCTACAGGAAGCAAGATGGCGTATGCCAGAGAGAGTTCTTGGCGAAGAATGTCACGTGACGTTATCAAACTCCTGGTTTACGTAAATTCAAGTGATGGAGTCAAATCGCCGTTATTTTTGCAGATATCTATGTAACGGTGCGAGTTGCGTAATAAAATCATAAGCGAAGGAAGTTACAAAGAACTTTCTCCTCTACAAATTCGTTTATTCAATTATCATGACAGATGAACGGTATATTTGCTATTTCCTGCTGTTAAAAATGGCGTTTTGTTGGAATTACTTGCGTATTTCTTGTCCGAAATATTTGATAATGAGAGGTTCCGGTCTCCGGAGGCCAACAATTATGTCTGTAAAATTTGGTGGTGATCGGTAAAACGGATCGGCTTAAAAAGTGGGAACACGTTACGGACAGACAGACAGATAGACGGAGAGACAGACATAGTAAAATCGCCGTTATTTTTGAAAATATCTCTGAAACGGTGCGAGGTATAAAAAAACATAAGAGAGTGAAGTTGTAGAGACTTTTATCTTCTAAAAATTCATGTATTCAGTTTTCGTGTCAGATGAACGGTGAAGCCGTTACTTTCATTTAAATTTCGAGCTGCCAAAAGGCGATCGCAAAGGCCCACTTTTAGTGTTACTACCGTAAACTAATGTGGGCCCAAAATCGATATATCTGGAAAATACTGAATAATTTTAAATTTTTCGAAGAAGTTTTTGAATTATTTCCTGCCATACTTAGGCAAAATAATAAGTTCGTTAACGTAAGTGTTTACAAGTTATAAGGAATCTGGTTTTTAAAGGTTTTTAATGTTTCTTCGATATATCTCGGAAAGTTACAAAGCAATCAAATTGTTCAAATGTTTGTAAATCTATGGGACTCAAGTACTGTGTCATCAGCCCGTAGCTTACAAACTAAGGTGAACTAACCTAAGGACAATACAAATACCCTTGCCCGAGGGGGGACTCGAACCCCCGACCGCGAACGACCGCACGCACCGCAGCTCGGCGCCCCAGCGTGCACTGCTAATCCGTCGCGGCTACAAAGCAATCGAAAGGCACAAAAAAATCGATAGATACTATTAAGGACTCAAAGTTTCTAATTTAACAGTTTCCCAAGGAACTTATCGTTTTTTATTTATATAAGAAAAACCGTTTTTGCAACTTTGCGAATTTATTTGTAAATTTTACCAAGTAGGCTGTAGTTTAATTAAATAGAAAACCTATTTGAAATTTAATTTCCTATACGGTCACATTTTTAGTTTTTAATTAATAATTTTTGTACCCACTTCCCCCTAATGCTTGGACTAAATGTCGTACGAAGCCCTCGGATGCAGATTTTTGATGCGATAATAATCTTATATGTCGTCGGAGTGTTTCGCGATGAAATTCTACAGTAAAGCTGCATCAAGTCGAATAAAATCACCACGTTTAGATGGCGAACTCCGTCACTAGCAGCGGGAGTAAAATCACTGACTACCCGTGTTTGTTTATTTATACTTTATCTTTTTCCTTTATTGATATTTTAAAGGCCGTTCAGGCAGGCTGGTAGCAGCTTATCGCTTTACCCATCAGACGATAGAAATAACATTAGCCGTAGAAGATTGAGATAACAGTAATAGACATGAAAATACGAGGATTATTTATTTATTTTTGTCTGCGCTGGCACCGTGTTTTGCTTATACAGCTGCAAGGCTACGTCTGGGACCTTGCGAAAGGCCGAAGAGCGCGTGTGCCGAAGGCAAAGCGGGCAGTTGTCTCGCCGCGGTACCGTGCCACTTGGATGGCGTGTACAGGTACAGATGCCCATGCAGCTTCAATACGACACCACAGTTCCTCAAGAGTAGTGACTGCCGTATTGTGACGAGCCAGTTGCTCGGTCACCAGTGACCAGACGTTTTCAGTTGGTATCTGGAGAATGTGCTGACCAGGCCAGCAGTCGAACATTTTCAGTATCCAGAAAGGACGTACAGGACCTACAACATGCGGTCGTGCATTATCCTGCTGAAAAGTAGAGTTTCGCAGGGATCGAATGAAGGGTAGACTCACGGGTCGTAACACATCTGAAATGTATAGGCCACTGTTCAGAGTGCTGTCGATGTAAACAAGAGGTGACCGAGACGTGTAACCAAAGGTACCCCATACCGTCACGCCGGGTGATACGCCAGTATGGCGATGACGAATACACGCTTCCAATGTGCGTTCACCACGATGTCGCCGAACACGGATGCGACCATCAAGATGCTGTAAACAGAACCTGGATTCATCCGAAAAAATGACGTTTTGCCCTTCGTGCACCCAGGTTCGTCGTTGCGTACATCATCGCAGGCGCTCCTGTCTGAGATGCAGCGTCAAGGGTAACCGCAGCCATGGTCTCCGAGCTGATAGTCCATGCTGCTGGAAACGTCGTCGAACTATTCCTGCAGATGGTTGTTGTCTTCCAAACGTCCACAGCTGTTGACTTAGGGATCGATGGCAGTCATCTCGACTGCTAGCGGTAGGAGGCCGTTGGAATCCAGCACGGAGTTCCGTATTGCCCTCCTGAATCCACCGATTCCAAATTCTGCTAACAGTCATTGGATCGCGACCAACGCGAGCAGAAATGTCGCGAAATGATAAATCGCAATCGCGATAGGCTACAATCCGCCGGTCAACTGCTGTTTGTGTATAAAAAATCGATTGACAACTTTCCTCATTTCAGCACGTTGTAGGTGTCGCCACCGGCGCCAACCTTGTGTGAATGCTTTGAAAAGCTAATCATGTGAATATCACAGCATCTTCTTCGTGTCGGTTAAATTTCGCGTCTGTAGCACGTCATCTTCGTGGTGTGGCAATTTTAATGGCCAGGAATGTATAATTGGAAATACAATAGTAAGAAGTACTCTAAATTCTCAAAGTAGTTCTCACTCTCTCCCCATTAAAATATTATGTGGAAGGTTGTGATAATATAATTCTGCTCACAGATCACGCTAATTTGTATTAACTAAAATGACTTGGACCCTGGTCGCCTATAACAGCAACAAGATTCTAACAAGAAAAATTTACCTAAAGACCTCTTCAGAAAATGTAACGTCTGAAGCAATGAATCACAGAAGATTGCTTTAGGTTCGCCTTTAATCTCGTGAAATCACAAGGTGTGGATCAGTACAAGTTCAAGGCAAAGAATGTTTTTCATTATTACACAGGTTCATACTTCAGGTTTAGCATTTTGTTTCATTAGAAATAACTACGATGGATAATATTAGATATCACAGTCATTTGCATTTAGAGATTTTTACTTCACCTGAAGTAACTTCCTTAACCTTGCATGTTTACATATATTAAATTCAACTACTCACTTCAAGTCAGAGTGTTCCCGCTGTTATTTTATACAAGCTTTAATGTTTGTTAACTATTCTGAGATATACCTCTTGCAATGATCATATTATCTTTATCCCTTTACCAACCTTTGAAGCTAATAAATAGTATCTTTCACATTATTTCATCGATTTTCTTTTCTATTAGTAATTTACTTGAGCCGGCCGCGGTGGCCGAGGGGACTGAGGCGCTCCAGTCACGGTCTGCACCGCCACTACGGTCGGGGGTTCGAATCCCCCCCTGGGGCATGGATATTTGTACCGTCCTTAGTCTTAGCTAGTTCATAAGTAATTTGTAAGCTTAGGGACTGATGACCCCGTAGTTAAGTCCCATAAGTTCTATAAACATTTGAATTTACTTGAATTTAAACGCCTGTTTTTCTTTTTAATAAGAGAGCTGCATGATCTCTGGAATTCTTTAGGAACAAGTATATCTTTCAAACTTCACACAAACCTAACATACATAAATGAAAACTAACAGGGATTTTTTATTCTCATTTTTTTTACAAAAAAATTTTTCGGCAAGTGTTTCTTGATCATTTATTGCAAAATAAATCATCATCATCAGCATCATCATTAGAGACTGATTATGCCTTTCACCGTTCAATCTGGAGCATAGTACCTCTAATAAAATTCCTCCAGGATCCCCTATTCAGTGCTGACATTGCTGCCTCGTCTGATGTTATTCCTTTTACTTCAAAATCATTCTGCACCCAATCTAAGTACTTTCTTCTTGGTCTGCCTCGACTCCTCTTACCCTCTGCTGCCGAGCTCATGAGTCTCTTAGGTAACCTTGCTTCTCCCATACGTGTAACATGACCCCACCATCTCAGTCTGTTCGCTCTAACTGCTTCATCTATGGTGTTCATTCCCAATTTTTCTTTGATTTCCTCATTATGGACACCCACCTGCCATTGTTCCCATCTATTAGTACCTGCAATCATTCTTGCTACTTTCATATCTGTAACCTCTACCTTTTGAATAAGGTAGCCTGTATCCACCCAACTTTCAGTCCCATACAACAAAGTTGGTCGAAAGATAAAGCAGTGCACTGCTAACTTAGTCTTGGTACTTACTTCCTTCTTGCAGAAGACAGTAGATCTTAGCTGAGCACTCACTGCATTAGCTTTGCTGCACCTTGATTCCAGTTCTTTCAGTATGTTGCCATCCTGTGAGAAAATACATCCCAGGTACTTGAAACTGTCTACCTGTTCTAACTTTGTTCCTCCTATTTGGCACTCCATCTGTTTTAATCTCTTTACCACAGATATTACTTAGGTTTTGGAGATTCTGATCTTCATATCATAATCCTTTCACCTCTGATCGAGCTCTGAAATATTAGTTTGCAACCTATCAATCGAATCGGCCATTACAACTAAGTCATCTGCATATGCGAGACTGCTTATTTTGTTTTCACCTATTTTAATCCCGCCCTGCCAGTCTACTGTTTTCAACATATGATCCATGAATGGTATGAACAGCAGTGGTGACAGGTTACAGCCTTGTCTTACCCCTGAAACTATCCTGAACCATAAGCTTAATTTGCCATCTACTCTAACAGCTGCCTGACAGTCTACGTAAAGCCCTTTAATTGCCTGCAGATGTTTGCCTCCTATACCATCTTCTAGAACTGACAGTAGCTTCCTCCTAGGAACACGGTCATAAGCCTTTTCTAGATCTATGAAACATAGATACAATTCCCTGTTCCACTCATAGCACTTTTCCATTATCTGCCGTTAAGCTAAAGATCTGGTCCTGACAGCCCCTAAGAGGCCAAAACCCACACTGATTTTCACCAAACTTGTCCTCAATTAATACTCGCACTCTCCTTTCAACAATACCTGAGAATATTTTGCTTACAACGCTAATTAAAGAGATACCTCGATAGTTGTTACAATCTTTTCTGTTTCCATGTTTGATAATTGGCGTGATGCCGCTTTCGTCCAGTCAGACGGAACCTGTCCCGATTCCCACGCCTTCTCAATTATTCTGTGTAACCATTTGAGACCTGAGATTCCACTGTATTTGACGAGTTCCTGCATAATTTCATCCACCCCAGTCGCTTTATTGCACTGTAATCTACTGACCATTTTTTCCACTTCGTCAAACGAGATCCTGTTTTCATCGTCATTCCTATCCCATTCTACCTGAAAATCTGACACATCATTGAACGTTTCTCCTATATTGAGCAATTCTTCAAAATATTCCCTCCATCTGCCTAAGGCATCAACAGTACTGACTAGCAGCGTTCCTGACCTGTCCAAAACACTTGTTAATTCCTTCTTCCCTCCCTTTCGAAGGTTGCTAATTACACTCGAAAATGGTTTTCCCGCAGGTTTGACCCAGAGTTTCTAGCTTATTTCCAAAGTCTTCCAATGATTTCTGCTTGGAATCGGCAATTATACGTTTGGCTTTGTTTCTTTCGTCAACATATCTTTCTCTGTGTGCCTGATTTCTAGCATGTAGCCATTTTTGAAATGCCTTCTTTTTCTTTTAACAGGCTGCCTTGACTGTGTCATTCCACCAAGCTGTCTGCTTCTTCCTGCCTTTATACACTACTGTTCCAAGACATTCTCTAGCTACTTCTAGTAGTGTGTCCCTGTACCTCGACCATTCCTCTTCCAGTGACTGTAAATCATTACATTCAACTAACTGTACCTTTCCGAGATCATTGTTATGTATTTGTGCCTAATTTCCTTGTCTTGAAGCTTCTCTACTCTTATTCTTCTACACATGGACCTGACTTCCTGCTCTTTTGGGCTCACAAAACCAATTTCACTGCAGATGAAATAAAGATCAGTATTATGAAAGAGCCCCCGAAAACACGTGTGTCATTGACTGTCTTCCTGAAATCTTGGTCTGTTATTATATAGTCAATGACAGATCTGTTTCCCCTTCCTTCACAAGTATAGCGGTGAATGTCCTTATGCTTAAAGAGGGAGTTTGTGATAGCTAAGCCCATGCTGGAACAGAAATCCAAGAGCTGTTTTCCGTTCCTGTTGGTTTCCATATCCTCTATAAACTTACCCATAACCTTTTCGTAACCATCTGTTCTATTTCTCATCCTGGCGTTGAAATCACCCATGAGTAAAACAATATCCTTATCCTTCACTCTAACATCACTAAGTACGTCCTATCTTGATCTGTCCCTTCACAGGGTGAATACACTGCCACAATCCTAATTTTCTTGCTGGAGATGGCCTAACCTGTCCACATCAGTCGTTCATTTACATACCTTATTCCAATTATGCTAGGTTCGATTGCTTTCCTGATGTAAAACCCTACACCCCACTGTACTCTTCCTACTTTGACTCCTGACCGGTAGGCCTTGTATTCTCCGACTTCGTCCTCCTTCTCTCCCCTTACTCTAACGTCACTGACAGCTAAAACATCTATCCTCATCTTATTTGAAGCTTCCGCCAGCTCTACCTCCTTCCCAGTGTAATCCCCATTATTATTAACAGCTACCCGTCTCATTCCAGATCGTTTGTCAAGTCGTATCGGAGGAGTCCCTGGTCTGTCGATTAGAGGTGGGACTCCATCACCTCCAAAGGTCCGAGGCATTTTGCTCTGTTGCCAACATAATATTGAAATACCAGGGAAGCAGGTTGCTAGCCTTACTTGCCCAGGGTTCCACTGGGTTTTACCCCTAACGGTTGAGGGACTGACGGGTGGATTTGGTAGTCATTGCCGTCTGAGCACAAAGATGGCCACGACTCAGAATATGTCCGAGATGCTCAACCTTATTCCAAAGTAACTGGTATCCCAACTGTCAGGACCACTTACTTGGCCACCCATACGTTGCTCGTGGTTCATGAACTAGGACATGACTACAGGAACCCACACCATGAACCATAAAAATAAAAGAAAATAAATTCCATAAGTTTTCACAGTAGTAAGATTCTCATCTACGAGTTTTCTGGTATTAAGCTATCGGTGACCTCGGGACTAAGTCGTTACGCCACTAGCTATCTTTTGAGTAGTTATTCAAAATACGAGGGTAAGTCATTTATTATCCGCAATTTAGTTATATTTTTGTTTATGTTGGTAGTACTATCGTTTTACGTTGATGACTCATGCTTTGTTTATTTGTTGTTATATCTTCGCAATTTTCAAGCTGCTACGTTAGTTTCGTTGTTGCTGCCGTGCTGTTAATCATGGCTGCTCCGCTGCCTATTTGCACCAAAGAAGAGCAGCGTTCAGTGATACGTTTTTCGTGGGCGGAAGGTGTATCAGGGGCCGAAATAGTCGTACGAGTGTTAAGCACGATGAAAGAGCCGGACGACCGTTTATCGCATAAAAATGAAGAAACCATTGAGCGATCACACGAAATGATTCTCTTGGACAGACAATTAACTATTGATGAAGTGGCTCATCGTCTTCAAATTAGTCATGGTTCTGCCTACGAAATTATTCACAACAGACTTGGGTTTCGTAAAGTTTGTGCAAGATGGGTCCCAAAAAAACTCACACAGTTGCATAAGCAAACGAGAAAAACATTTGGATCGCTATGGTAACGAAGGGGACAACTTCTTAGACAGAATCATTACTGGTGACGAAACATGGATCCATTATTACGAACCGGAGAGTAAACGGTAGAGAATGGAATGGAAACATCCAAATTCGCCGTGCAAGAAAAAATTCAAGACCCAACCGACCGCAGGAAAACTTATGCTTACGGGTTTTTCGGATGCACGAGTTCCTGTAGTGGAACATTATGGTGAAAGGGACACAACAATAAACAGTGTACGTTACAGTGAGATGCTTACTGACAGGCTAAAGCCTGCAATTCGAAGCAAACGCCGAGGATTGCTGTCAGAAGGTGTTGTGTTGTTGCACGACAATGCCCGTCCGCATACTGCTGTCCACACTGCTGAAACGCTCCAGAAACTCAAATTCGAAGTACTGGATCATCCTCCATATAGTCCCGATCTTGCCCCTTCTGACTATCACTTGTTTGGTCCACTCAAACAGGCATTAAGGGGCCGTCGATTTGACTCGGACGAAGCAGTGAAGGAAGCGGTGCATTCCTGGCTCGCAGCTCAACCGAAAACCTTCTTTTATGAGGGCATAAGGAAGCTTGTAGAGCGATGGACGAAGTGCATTGAAAAGCAATGAGACTATGTCGAAAAATGATGTTCTTGTAATGTTTAAATGTTTTTATAGCTTATGGGACTTAACTACGATGTTCTTGTAAGTTTCGTATTTTATTACAATAAACTTTTGTAACTACTTTGCGGATAATAATTGACTTACTCTCGTAAATTAACATAAGCCCTACGCCACCACTGCCGTGTTAATCCTTACCCTTATGTTGTGAAAAAAATCAAAGCTCTGCATCTTCAGGCTTGTGTGACTTATCGAAACTAATTCACTGCAACAAATCTCCCCCATTTTGCCACTCGAAAACTTAGAGGTTGGATATTCGATGAATTCCTTGTTAATCTTATGTGGTCCAAACTGACTTTAATTTATCTAGTGTCACACTCCATTAGGTATTCCACAGAGTAATCCACTGATGAACAGGTGACGTCGTCTTCTATCGCGTCGTCTTCTATCGCGTCAGCTCCCCGTCTGGTGGTTTCTTGTATGTGCCGGCTGTCGTGAGCCGTTCCGACGGGCGGTAGCCACGCTGTTGCGACTGGGAGTCGAAGAAGAGGCCGCTATAAAGGTGTTCTCGATCCCACCTTCTGCTATGCAGCAACTTGTGGGACCATACTTGGAACCGCTGGAGTTGGATGCCGTGGTGACAGGTGAACTCTTGATATCGTCTAGCAGCAAAAGCACCAGGTTGCTAACATTTCGACAGCATCTGTATCTACATCCATACTCCGCAAGCCACTTGACGGTGTATGGCGGAGGGTACCTTGAGTACCACTATCTGTTCTCCCTCCTATTTCAGTCTCGAATGTTTCGGTATGCCTCTGTGTGGGCTCTAATCTCTCTGATTTAATCCTCGTGATCTCTTCGCGAGATATACGTGGGAGGAAGCAATATACTGCTTGACTCCTCGGAAAAGGTATGTTTTTGAAACTTCGACAAAAGCCCATACCGAACTACAGAGCGTCTCTCTCTTGCAGACTCTTCCACTACAGTTTATCCATCATCCCCGTAATGCTTTCACGATTACTAAATGATCCTGTAAGGAAGCGCGCTGCTCTCCGTTGGATCTTCTCTACCTCCTCTATCAACGCCACCTGGTACGGATCCGAAACCGGTGGGCAGTACTCAAGCAGTGGGCGAACCTGTGTACTGTAACCTACTTCCTTTGTTTTCGGACTGCATTTCCTTAGGATTCTTTCAATTTATCTCAGTCTGGCATCTGCTTTACCGACAATTTATTTTAGGTTGTCGTTCCGTTTTAAGTCGCTCGTAATGCCTACTCCCACATAATTTATGGAATTAACTGTTTCTAGTTACTGACATAGTATAGTGTAGCTAAATGATATAGGGTCTTTCTTTTCTTTGTATTCCTAGCACATTACATTTGTCTACATTAAGAATTAATTGGAATTCACTGCACCATGCGTCAATTCGATGCAGATCCTCATACATTTAAACATAATTTTCCATTGTTACAACCTCTCTATAAACTACAGCATCATCCACAAAAAAACTCAGTGAACTTCAGATGTTATCCACAAGGTCATTTATATACATTGTGAATAGCAGCGGTCCCACGACACTCCCCTGTGGCACACCTGACGTCACTTTCGCTTCGGAAGACTTCTCTCCATTGAAAATGACATGCTGCGTACTGTTATTCAGGAACTCCTCAATCCAATCACACAACACGTCTGATGGACCAAATGCTCTTACTTTATTCATTAGACGACTGTGGTAAACTGTATCAAACGCCTTTCAGAAGTCAACATAGACGGAATCTACCTGAAAAACACTGTCTATGGCTCGTGGACGAATAGCGCGAGCTGGGTTTCACACGGTCACCTTTTTCGAAACCCATGCTGATTCCTACAAAGTATATTTTTAGACTCCAAAAAAAAGTCATTCTACTGGAAAATAATACGCATTTCATAATTCTTCAACTGATCGACGGTAGAGATATAAGCCTATAGTTCTACACATCTGTTAGACGTCCCTTCTTGAAAACGGAGATAGCCTGTGCCATTTTCCAATCGTTTGTTATGCTACGCTCTTCTAGACACCTACGGTACACCACTGGACGAAGGGGAGCAAGTTCCTTCACGTAATCTGCGTAAAACCGAACTGGTATCCTATCAGATCCAGCGGCCTTTCCTCTTTAGAGCGATTCTAATTCTTTTTCTGTCCCTCTGTCATTCTTTTCGATACCTGCCATTTAGTCGTCTGTACGATAATCTATAGAAGGAACTACATTGCAGTATTCCTCTGTGAAATAGCTTTGGAAAAAGACTTTTAGTATTTCAGTCTTTAGAGTATCATCCTCTGTTTCAGTAGCATTTTCGTCACAGAGTATCTGGAAATTTTGTTTTGATCCACATACCGCTTTGACATTAGTCCAAAATTTCTTAGGATATTCAGCCAAGTCAGTACATAGAACTTTAGTTTCGAATTCATTGAACGCCTCTCGCATAGCCCTCCTCACGCTACATTTCGCTTCGTGTAATTTTTGTCTGTCTGTAAGGATTTGGCTATGGTTATTTTGCAGTGAAGTTCCCTTTGCTACTGTAGCAGTTTTAAAACTCGATCATTGGTCTTTAGGGAACCAACCAATGAAGATTGAGCTGGCCTCAGGCAGCAACCATACTCAGAGTTGTGAAGACGGTAGTGCTTCAGTTCACCAACTTCCGTAGATGATGATCAATTCGAAGTGTAGTAGTTCCGGGACTCCATCTCCTAGCTGCGGCAAGTGACTACTAAGTGCATTGCTTTATCTATGACATATAGTCAGTTTCCTCGTCGTCAATTTTTTCCATCCCGTGTGCAATTTAATTGTACAGCATTGTGGGTGGTATGATTTGGTTCCTTATAAGGTAGGAATTGAGTAAAGTTATGGTGGACATCTCAGATCCGCGACTGGGAGGGGGGAGGGGGTGGGGAAAGATGGGGAGAAACTTCGCTCTCAATCATACGATTTTGATTTTCTTTTTCAAACTTTGTACTACACAATATGTTATTAGCAATTTTTACGTAAACGGAGCCTTTTGGTAAAAGTTTTAAAAAAGGATTCTTCCATATAAACAAGTATTGCATTTGACAAAATAATCATTTACATTAATGGTTTATACCAGATAGGTAAATTAAAATATAAATGAAGGATGAAATGAGAAAATTTTCTTTTAAAAATAGTTTTTATATCACTCTTAAGATAAGAACAGTATACAAAATATAAAATTGCATTCAAGAGAAACAATCAGTATTATTATTATTTCTGTAGAAGTTCAGTATTATTTTAGGAATATAATTTAACTGGAAGGTAATAATTAAACCAGTCTTGTGAGTTTTTATTACATTCACTTGCTGAAAAATAAAGGATCCTCTTCTTCTGGAGTAAATCCACAAGTTAAGTCTGCAGGGCGCTTCCACAATCCAAGTTATCCTTCTTACTTTATTCTTCATATTTGATAACCGTAACTGAAGTTCTTCGCCATCATCATTAACATCAGAATCATCATAGAAGTCTGTTCCATTTGATAGTTAATAATCATCTTCATATTAGCTCGTGGGGAGGGGGGGTTAGATTTCCCCCTCAGCCAAAGGCGTATGTGTTGTCCCTAGGTTACTTTAACTTAGTTTAAGTAGTTTGTAAGCTAATGACTAATAACGAAGTAGTTAAGTCCCATAGATTTACAAACATTTTAACATTTCATCTTAGCTCACATTAGAGCATTTTTGTGGATCAGCAGAACAGGCATACATTTCGGTGCAAGAAGTTTATTTAGTGCAAACTTGCACTGCGGTGCACATTTTGATGGACCACATGAACATTTGACACTGAGAGTAGTTTTCAAGGTCCACAAGGAATATCACCTATTACTGGCTCGTATTTCCCTTTCTCATTAACAGTCGAACCCGACTCAGTAACTGCAGGTATTTCAGGATTGGCAATATGTGCGTTCCGCCACATTAGGGCTTGAAGATGTGCTCTTTTCATGGCCGCACGCAGAGTATTTTGTGTTGGACACATACATAGCTTTTTAAACACCATCGCAGTTCTTTAAGGGTATCATCTTCGGGTTTCTTAAGTAGGCAGAGCATATAAAAGCTTCCAGAACTCGTATCGTTTCTTCCTTCAAATCTTCTTTTCGCAGTGATGACAAAGAGTCAATAACTGTCTCCTCAGTTTTGATAAATGTATTAAAGAAACTTGTTTTAGTTTTAACATAAAATAATTATGCCATTATACAATCGTCACATTGTACTTCAGAGGGAGCAATACTCATTGTCACAATACTAAGTAAGTCATTACTCGTGCATTGAAATGGATTGATGAAAGTTTTGAAACACTTGACGAAAGCCAGAACATTCTTTTTATAACGATTTGCTGATGTCTGTGATACTTAGTGATGGAATCAAATTTTCACTGGTTCTTTACTATGAGAACAAATTTTGACAGCTCAGGAAATGTTAAGAAGTTATTTAGAGCTTGTGAATTTTATGTGATCCCTACGATTCCCTCGCAAAATTTCATTTTCTTGTTTTCCTGCTCAAATTCTTCATCTCCTCCTAAGGAATACTTTTGTTTGGAGCCCAGCCATCGTTGTCATAACCATGTTTCATTATTAGTGTTCCCCAATCTTTCCAACATGTGAGAAGACTATTTAATGTAAAATGAGGATTTATAATCAAACATGGGTTATAATTTAATAAACTTAAACATGTATTGACGGAGACACAGACTGACAGGCGTTTTTAGATATTTTAACCAAAACGGCAACATTTACGTACAAATTGCTAATAACATAATATGTAGTACGCAGTTAGACTTTTTTTATATAAAAGAAAATTAAAATCCTATGATTAAGAGCGAAGGTTAGAAATGTTTAAGCGTGAAATGACTCCACATCGTTCGTCACTCCCTTCCCTCTCCCAGTCGCGGGTCTGAGATGTTCACCATCACTTTTCTCAATCCGTACCTTATAAGGAACAAAATGCTACCACCCACAATGCTGCACCATTACATTACATATGGGACACCATAGGAAAACCCATTAATGAGCTCAATCCAGTGATCAGATCATTGGGCCCACGACTACTCCCCTGAGAATCATCGATCCCAATGACCAAGGACCGCAATTTCCAAAAGCGAGAGTATATATACAGGAATCGTCTGGAGCTATGACGAGAGGGTCGGTTCGTAAGGACTGAATGTGTCACACTTCATCTTGAGACAACCAACACCAACACAGACAAACATAACACTTCTGGCATCTATAAACTGACATGCCAGGATTGTAACTCTGTTTACATTGGACAGACATGCAGAAATTTCAATACCAGATACACAAAACACAGAAGAGCTCTAAAAAGCAATAGTCATTCAACATTTGCAGAACACCTCATAAATATGAACCACAAACCTACTGACAATAAATACTGATATAAAGATTCTGAAACACAGCAAAAGCCACCAACAAAACATTAACAATTGAAGAGAACTACCACATACAGAAAGCCATAATAGAAAGAAAAGAAATAATAAATGAATACACAGCCCTCTCCAAATATTCAAAAACTCTCGCCCCCACCGCAGTCAGCTGTTCCTAACACTACTCCCAGAATTCAACTGCCTACCATCTTGTTTTCATAACATAAACATTGAGTGAAGTGAAAGTGACACAGTGCCTCTTCAAAACGCGAAAACACCTGAAATTCACCAAATTAAATTGACAAAAACTTGCTGCAAACACATAGACATTTTGTTATAGAAGCAGTCACAACAGCAAAATTAAACCAAAACACAAAAATGATGTCCTATATTTTCGTAAAAATCCCGATATTTACAAGCTAATCATTCACCTCATTTACTACACACGTTTTGGTTTGCAGATGACAGACTGTCACAAATTCTCAGTGACGTTTTGTGACTTGAAGAACCACAAACACAACTACATGTGGTATTAAGGTAGACCCCGTAAACCTATAAAAATAAGAAACGATGTATATTAGTTTCACAATTATCTGTGGTCTTTACACTTAATGTACAAAAAGTAAAAAACATTTCATTGTTAATTCTACAGACAGTATGAATTAAACATCCCACTGGTGATGCTGCAACGCCAGTGAAATATGTATGGGAAAAATTAAAAACATTTGTGTTTTCTGAAGGCGGACCTTACTTATAAAGCAAATTTATGTGTCCCACTTGTTTGTGCAGTGTTCACTCTGCAGCCAGTTAAGTGCTGAATCACTTGAAAATTCACGCTTGTGAAAGAGTTAGGTATAGTTATGAAATGGTTTCGCTTCTCTGGTCTTAATGTCGCGGCGAACAGACCTGTTGACTGCAGGCTTTCAATTCGCCGACGCAGCGACTGACGTCGTCACGACAGGCGCTGGCGTTTCTTTTTCGACATAACGGGTAACCTGTATCCGCCTAGCTTGTCTGGAGATTGATTGCTTGATTCCGACAAGTTTCTCTGTTACTGTATACTGCTATAACTGAAAGAATTATCTGCGGTAGTTAATAAGGAATGACTTACGACATGTTGAGAATTTACCACAAAGACAGCATTTCCTTACAAATCTCGCTAATCACTTTTGTACCACATCAACGGCTGTCGTTAACTCACTAGGTGCCGTTTCCTTTGGTTCCTACAAACCCCTGTGACATTCTAAGCATGTTGGTTAATGCTTTCCTCTCTGCTTACATTACTACTTGAACAATTTTTTTCTTCATTTTTCCAAACAGAAGAGAACTTGTGGATCACCCTGTGTTTCACAATTAGTACGACTGTTAACTTTCATTCTTTCTACCGCCGCCAGCAGGCCCTGATGGCATTTTTAACATTTAATCCCCCGCTGTTTCACCTTCAGTTCCACAGTTCTGCTGTTTGTTCTGTGCAGACGATGTTGCAAAGGGACCGAGTCCTGACAGGCGGGGTATCCTCTGTATATTATGTGCAGCGGCGGAGAAGAATTATTCTTCTCGAGGTTGGGTAGGGGAAAGGGGGGATCAGTTCCCGATTACAGCACGTTCTTGTCGACTAGCGTGCAAAATATTTACAACAGAACTAAGACATTTAAAATTAGCAGACGGGTTACATTACGAGCGACTTGAAAAGAAGAAGAGGAAGAAAAAGAAAGAATCTCCATAGTTGTAGACTGAAAATAAAATGCGTGGTAAGTGCCAAAAATGAAAATTTTGTTTTATTGTGAAAATGTGGGCTACATGCCTAACACTACTCAGTAAAAAGCGGGCTATCTCGTATTCGATGTGGAAGTAGTTCTAATATTTCTCACAAGAATGCCCGACGATCTATGTGCCACCTGTTGTGAAGTAAAATCTGGACTATGTGAGCTTTCTTACTACTGTTTGAGTTCAGGTTTCATCGTGTAGCAAGCACTAACTACTCATTTTGTGCTTTTTCTACAATGGAAATGGTAAATAAGCTTAGAGCAGATGGGAAGTCTTACAAGAACAGCCGGATTGTTACAGTACCTGAGAAACAATCTCTACCTGTTGCGGTAGGTTTAAATACCTCTACAACATCATAGAACTAGGTTGTTTAGTTCAAAGTGGTATTCCTTCGGCTTTTAATGTCGCAGTTGTTTGTATATGCGTTTGTGTTCTGAGTGCAAAGTAGTGAAAAACAGGTTATTAGACGTAGTGTTTACACTTCTGATGCCCTTCTTTTATGTAGGTTTCATGCCGATGCCCATATCTATGCAGAAGCATTGCCTTCAAACAAAACCTAAACATCTTCAATCGGTTTTATGAACTAGGAGATATCGTCAAGCAAAATTAGTATCTAATGAGAAACATAAGTATTAAACGTAGGCGACATGGGTCGTACACAGATTCGACAGAAAGTAGAACGCAGGCCAGTGTATTTTATACGATTCCTGATGGTAAAGGTGATCATAAACAAGTCTGCAAGCAAACATTTATGGAAATCCATGGCATCACAAAGCGTAGGGTTAAAACATTGGTTAAATCGAAAAAGTGTGGTGACGTTACGTACGTTGAACGTAGGGGAAATGAAACCAAAGAGAGGAAGTACACAGGTGATGATGCAAATCGTATAGTTGAACACACAGCAATTTTACTCCAAGAGGAAAGTCATTTCACAAGGGCCAAAAGTTCACTTATGTGTTTAAGCCAAGATTTGAATTATCAGAGAATGTATGACGCCTTTGTTGACCTTCATCCAGACCACAAACTCCAATACAGCTTTCCATTTACTTGAATTTTGGACATAGCCCAGTTTTTAGAGTAGAGAGTATGGCACATAGACCGGTTTTTACAGTAGAGGGTTTGGCAGATAGCCCTATTCTTATTTTTTATCAGGAAAATATTTTTTTCATAAAGATAAAAATTGAATGGTCAATTCAACTGTAATAAGTACTTAAATATTAACGGTAGACACAAATTAAGGCGAAAAAGTTGCACATAAGGACAAACTGTTCATTTTAGGAGGTTTTTTGCATTTTACTCAAAACGATCATTTTGGCACTTAGCATGGATTTTATAGTCAGTGTACAGTTATAGCTATAGCGCTGGGGTGCCGAGGAGGCTGAACTGCACCTCTCATTACAGGGAAGCACGGGTTTCCTCATTACATTATTTTGTATGCCTGTTGCAGCTATGTTTTACTCAGCTTGCGCTTCAGGTGTCGCTCTCTTCCCAGAAAGTGTGTCTGCTTTTTGTCGGTTCCCTTCCCGTATCTGCCGCAAGGATGCCAAATACATTCCCCGAAGTTCTACCGTCAATATTCTCCTATGCCAACCGCAACAAACATCTGTGAGTCCTACGCAATATCGACTCCGGTTTTGTCAGTTACTGCTCCTGGAAGTACTTCTACGGAAACCCACACTATTTCATAATATTGCGTCGCCGTAAGCTGTAATGGTTCTTCACGGTGCTGCAGTTTGATGATGCTTATATCAGCGATTTTGTCGATGCATTTCGCTGTATCTCATATTAATGGTAGATCTGCCTTTAACTAGTTTAATAAATAAATAAACACTAAGAACTGTAGTGTTCTCGTAATATTCTTTCACGACTGATTATTATAATTGCACTAATATTTACCCGTTTCCATCTGATAATCTGAATTTTGAGAGAGTCGACATGGCATGTTATTATACGTTTTGTTAGGTACTATGTGCTCTGTAGTGTGATAGGTTCGTTATTATTTTCTATCTATATACATATCACAGTGAGTTACAAACTGCGGATGTTTGCTAATGAGGCTGTAGTGTACAGGAATGTGTTATGGTTTACATGATACAGGATGACCTGATCAAATATCTAGATGGTATGAAGAATGGGAGCTAGCGTTAAATTTATAAAAAATTAAGGTGTTATAAATGAGTAGGAGAAACACTCCCGTAATTTTCGAATACAATGAATCATTAACCTTTTCTTTATTCGTAACAATCGTTTTAAAATGACACTTTTTATGAAGTATTTGTACGTAATCTATTAAAAAAGTTCGATAGCGTGTAGCTTGCAGTTGGATGCATCTGAGACCATATATTACCGCGGGTAAAATAGAACTAAATTATAGAAAAATTTTGAAACGGTTTTCGCAATGAACCTTTCTCATTTAACGAGTAATTGCTTGTTAATAACCATTTCATCACCACTCTCTACCTGTTAGTCACCTCTTACCTCCATCCAACAATTTCCTCCGCCTCCTCTGTCCTCTTTTAGAACTATATCTACTAGTATTGCCTGTGGTCGAAAATCGACCAATTGTGTTTACAATGGTTACTGGGGGTAAAATTTTACGGATCATGTCGGCGGCCTCGCGTGATTTTGTTGGCAACGTCAACAACACGATAGAATATCTTTGCCCATTTGTTCGAATCACATAGAATGATTCGATTAGTGTATCGTACAGACCATGAAGTAAACAAATTATACTGTTCCTGCTTTATGGTTGACACGTTCTTGTATATACCCTCGTCCGCTCAGTAAAAATAATTGCCCTTGTAAAGCGAAGATTCCGTGAGAAAACATCAGCGTTGTCAGGCGATTGGTTAAAATGAAAAGAATATATACCAGGGTGGAATGAAGAGACAGAAGAACTGCATCAGAGACTCCTTCAGGAGAACGATGCTGAAATTGCGGACGAACTCCTTCGAAACCTGGATGTAGCTCGAAGGAAAAGATGGGAAGAAACTACTGAGGCATTAAACTTTACCAAATCCAGCAGGAAGGCATGGAACCTCTTACGAAAACTGGGAGACACCAGTGTACCTGAACGAGAAGTACCAGGCGTTTCTCCCAACCAGATTGCCTCACGAATTGTCTAGAGCACCTAGAGACAAGAAACGTACAACTTTTGTTAAGCGACACTTGAAATCATTCCGTCAGTCAGAAGGAGCTCCAAATAAAATCTCTCGGCCATTTACAGCCGAAGAAGTCAATACAGCGATCAGTAAAATAAAGAAAGGGAAGGCCCCCGGATTTGATGGAGTCCTTCCTGAATTCTTAATACACAGCGGCAGGCGGACGAGAGAATGGCTGAGCCAGTTCTTTTCACATATCATGCAGACTGGCGTTGTACCACCCGTGTTTAAGAAAGCTAAAATAATATCTCTGCTGAAGCCCGGTAAACCGAAGGATAAACCAGAGAGTTACCGTCCGATTTCCCTCCTGAGCACAACCTACAAGCTGCTGGAGAGGCTTATTGTAGGACGTATAGAACCAATAGTGAAACAACACCTACCAGTGGAGCAAGCTGGCTTTCGCCACAACAGAGGCTGTGAGGACCAGGTGCTCAGCCTAACCAGCCACATCGAAGCAGGCTTCCAGCAACGACTCAAGACGACGGTTGCCTTCGTGGATCTCACTGCGGCTTATGACACTGTGTGGACAGATGGCTTACTATATAAACTGTATCGCACTGTCCCATGCCAGAAGCTCTTACGCCTCTTTAATAATATGCTACGTGACAGAACTTTTCAGATAATAATGGGTGACAAAACAAGTAGAGTCCGAAAAATAAATAACGGCCTTCCTCAAGAATCGGTGCTGGCACCTGCACTTTTCAACTTGTATATATCAGACATGCCAGAAACAAAAGGACGAAAATTTGGATACGCTGACGACCTGGCAATAGCCGTTCAAGCAAAGAGGATGGAAGATGCTGAGACACTCCTTTCTCAAGATCTTGAAATTGTTGGGAAGTTCTACGCTGATTGGAGATTGATTGTCAGCACAAGCAAAACGGAAACAACTAGTTTTCACCTTAACAATAGGGAAGCAACAAAATCTCCAAAAGTTCTTCTCAACGATAAAGTGCTCCCCCATAATCCAGTCCCAAAGTATCTTGGTGTCACACTGGATCGCATCCTCTCCTTCAGAAAACACCTGGAAGCAACGGCAGCCAAAGTCAACACTCGCAATAATATCTTGCACAAACTGTGTGGCAGCAGATGGGGAGGTTCTGCCCTAGCACTTGTGTACTCTGCCGCAGAATACTGCTCCTCTTCATGGTTGAATAGCAGTCACGTAAGCAAACTAGATGCCAGACTGCACGACACCATGCGTACCAACAGTGGATGCATCGAAAGCACACCTGTGCAATGGTTACCTGTGCTGTGTCACATTGCTCCACCTCCGCTACAAAGAAAGGGCTGCTTGGTCCTACAGCTGAAGAGGATCCAAAGTGACCCAGACCTACCAGTGCATAAGGACATTCCTTACCTAGCACTGAGGACGTTGAAGTTCAGGAAGCCTCCACTAGTCTCAGCGCAACTACTACAAGACGCGGATTTCAGCATCACTGAGCAATGGCGAACGGACTGGAGCACTGTCAACTTCACAGCTCTCTGGCCCGACCCCACAGAAAGACCTACTGGATTCGAACTTCCCCGCAGACAATGGAAAGCACTTAACAGAATCCGAACATCTCACTGAGTCTGTCAGAATTCTCTGTTACAAGTGGGGCATATCGACAAGTCCTCAGTGCGACTGCGGTGCTTCGCGTCAGAGAATAGACCATATTGTGTATGACTGCAACATCAGGTCTTACCCAGGTCCAAAAACAGACCTGTATAAAGTGACAGATGATGCACTTTATGGCAGGCTGGTTTAGACATTAATATATAAGGACCATGTTCGCTGCTTATGTTTCTCAATTCAGTTAATATAAATTGTGTAAATTTACTGCTCATGTCATTGTTGTTTTTTCTATTACTTATTTTAGTTTCCTAACTTAATATTCTTATATTAGTGTTGATTCAATTGTTCATATTACTGTAAGATGTAATATATCTTTCATAAATTTGTATTAATATTTTATAATTTTTTTTCCAAATTCTATTGCATCACACATAGTAGTGGACTTTTTATTGCATACCTGTATACGTCTCTGTAATTAATGCACTTAAATTTTGATATAAGCTGATTGTTGTCTCTGCTTCCCACCTGGGGAAGTGTCATTGTGCAATGTATCTTGCGTGTCCAAGTGTTTATGTCATACGATAAATAAATAAATGGTTAAAATGAAGACTCACAGGATTCTAGCTATTCAGCATCTGTGGCCAGCATTATCATAGGAGGCCGCTGGGATATTTGGTCAAATTTAACCGGCACTGTGAGATTTGGTCAAATGTTTGTAAAACGTATGGGACTTAACTACGGGGTCATCAGTCCCTAAACTTACAAACTACTTATCAACTACCTTATACTAAGGACGGCACAAATATCCATGCCCGAGGGGGGATTCGAACCCCCGACCGTAGTGGCCGTGCTGACGGTGATTGGAGCGCCTCAGTCACCTCAGCCACCGCGGCCGGCGAATTGTGTAACTGTCAATGGCATTCTTGTACTAATAAATTAGTAATCTGTACCACAATTTTCGTGTTAGCGTATTTATAAACGATAATGATTTTATCCTATGTAATCGGTTCGGAGCAATTTCGGTGTTCGTATATTTATACAACGCCAAGAAATGATGTTATTTCAATAGTGCGATATTCAGAATTCCACAGCTGACTACATGTCGACTTCGTAGTTCCACCCGTGCAACGCTTAATGCCTCTCCCGGCGCATCATCATTTATATCGGCATTCTCGACTTCGTAGTTCCACCCGAGCACCGCTCGATGCCTCTCCCGGCGCATCATCCTTTATATCGGCATTCATATGAAAACATCCTTTTCCTTTAACCACTCTTAATCACAAGAAAATGAAGCATTTGAACGGCACAAGAAAGTGAGTTGGGAGCACTCCATGTTTCGATATTCACTTATTTTAATACTGCAGATACGCTGCATTACAGCGTCTGTGGTCGAGGCGAATAGCCAATGTTCAAATGTTCAAATGTTTGTTAAGCTTATGGGACTTAACTACGGGGTCATCAGTCCCTAAGCTTACAAACTACTTATGAACTAGCTAAGACTAAGGACGACACAAATATCCATGCCCGAAGGGGGATTCGAACCCCCGACCGCAGTGGCCGTGCAGACCGTGACTGGAGCGCCTCAGTCACCTCGGCCACCGCGGCCGGCGAATAGCCAATCAGTGAGCTGATTGTTGGAGAATGTAGAGCTTGATCCAAGCTGTAGATAGGAAAATTTCTACTTCCTTTTACCACTTTTAATGGCTAAATGCACACATAATATTTATATTCATGAAATCTACGACAAACAGTCTTTCGAATTATGTAACTTTCATTGGCCTTCTTGTACGAATAAATTAGTAATCTGTACCACAATTTTCGTGTTAGCGTATCCGTGTTTACTATTACGTTCGAACTCTTATATCTCAGAAAGTTCTTCACCGACAGTTTTGAAATTTTAACTCAACGTTCTACTGTAATTTGCGCACGTTTAACATACATAGTTTTTCGGCATATGCCTTATATGAATATATATATAATTTTTAAATTAGGCAAACGTTGAGAAAAAATCGTTAAAGTAATATACACATAGGTTCCATACAATACATTTAAGAAATATATACCTAGAAACCTTCCTGTACTACAATACAAAGTTGTGCCAAAATTTCAAAGCCATCGGCCTAGAAGTTTCGGAGATTAACGGCTAAACACAAAGCAACAGAAAATATTTTTGTATAGATAGAGGTGGGAAACTTTTAGATAACTACCAAATCTTAAAAAGAATGAACTGTCGGGCCTGTCCTCCAAGTGGGTGACGAGAATGTTGACAGATCTCCACGAGGTCGGCCACATGGCATGAGGTTGGATAATGTTGATACGTGAGAACAGAATAACGTATACCGAGAAGAAGCCCCCGCTCCCCTCCTAAACCTCTGTCCTACACTGCCCTCGTAGTTCTGCAAGATGATAGCAGGTGTCAGACGGTTCCCCTGCATAGTAATGGTAAACGATACTAGAGGCGCTTCTGAGAGTGCCTCTCGCACATCAATGGAGGGGAGGCTGAGGGTAGAGCTCGTGCCACCTGCCACGAGGCCACGGCTGTGTCCGGCGTACCGGCGTTTGAGGGGAAGTGGTGGTTGGGACAGCCGCTACCTGCCGCCTACTCTGGCCAGTTTAAATGGCTGCTTCTGACCACAGCGCCATCATGGGACATCTTACGGAACTGCTCTGGCCCTCCCTCCTCGCACTTCTGAGCGTATGACCAGCCCCTTATGGAGGTTTCCCGTCTGTATATTTTTGACTGTGCTGTCCCACATATAGGGTAGGGTAGAGGGGAGGCTGAGGGGAGAGCACCTGCAGCCTGCCACGAGGCCATGGCTGTGTCCGATGTGCCGGAATTTTAAAAAGAATGAACTGTCGGGCCTGTCCTCCAAGTGAGTGACGAGAATATTGACAGATCACCACAAGGTCGGGCGCATGGCATGAGGTCGGATAATGTTGACACGTGAGCACAGAATAACATATACAGAAAAGAAGCCCCCCCCCCCAAAACCTCTGTCCTACACTGCCCTCGTAGTTCTGCAAGATGATAGCAGGTGTCAGACGGTTCCCCTGCATAGTAACGGTAAACGATACTAGAGGCGCTTCTGAGAGTGCCTCTCACACATCAGAGGGTAGCGTGGAGGGGAGGCTGAGGAGAGAGCTTGTGCCGCCTGCCACGACGCCACGGATGTGTCCGGCATGCTAGCGTTTGAGGGGAAGTGTTGGTGGGGACAGCCGCTACCTGCTGCCTGCTGCTCTGCTTCTGACCGCAGCGCCATCATGGGACATCTTACGGAACTGCTCTGGCCCTCCCTCCTTGCACCCCTGAGCGTATGACCAGGCCCTTATGGAGGTTTCCCGGCTGTATTTTTTTGTTTATGCTCTCGCACATATAGGGTAGCGTGGAGGGAGGCTGAGGGGAGAGCACCTGCAGACTGCCACGACGCCACGGCTGTGTCCGATGTGCCGGCGTTTGAGGGGAAGTGGTGGTGGGGATAGCCACTACCTGACAACTGCTCTGGCAAGTTTAAAGGGCTGTTTCTGATCGCAGCGCCATTTTGGGTCATCTTACGAAACCTCCCCCCCGCCCCCCAGACCCCGGAGCGTGTGATGGGGCCCTTACGGAGGTTTCCCTTCTGTATATCTTTGTCTGTGGCGTGAGGAAGCCTTGAGCGGGACTTTCTTTTTAACGACTGTGACAATGGATGAGACATAGCTGTCATTTTACAATCTACAAACAAAGCGCCACACTCACTGTCACCAAAAAAGTTTAGGATAAGAACCAATACTAGAAAAATTATGGTAGCCCTGTTATGGGACAGAGATTGCATAATTCTCACGCGTTGTGTTCCAAAGGACAGGACGGTGACAGGTACATCCTACCGAGAGGTTTTTCAGGAAAGGTTCCTTCAAACACTGCTTGAAAGACGTCCGGAAAAGGCTGAATGTGTGCTCTTCCTTCGAGACAACGCACTAGCATAACAGGCGAAAGCATCATCTTTCATGCTACCTACTCACCGGACCTGGTTCCTAGCACCTTTATTTTTATTTATTTATTTTTGTTTCACTAGCCGTGCTCTATTTGCATCAGCGATTTTCCATTACTCAAAGCAGACTGTTGAAGAAACGTCCGCAACATCGTTGGAGTCATGGAGTCGTCGTTGTGAAGAATGTTTACAGCTGAAGGGAGATCAAGACGAGAAGTGACGTATATTTCACAGTTTGTGTATAAAAAAAAATATTTTCTTTTCAGAAAAAGGACGTTTTGTAATTTGAACGGACTTTGTAGTTTCCATTATTCGCAAAGAAGTCAAAGATTCGTTTGTTACAAAGACTACGGTTTTAATAACGTTGTCAAGGAAGAAGACCGAGTTCTAGTTTTTTCTTCCCGATATCGCTGTAATGAGGTTAATACACTCTGAGCGAAAAGAGTCAGCAAGGATGTTTATGCAGATAGAGAAAGATAGGTTTCTAGCAAAATGCACAAAGTTTGGACGACACTAGAGCAGAGAGTAAAGACCTTCGCTGAAGACGCAGAGCGGAAGTTGGAAAGCAAACGCTGCTCGCTTAGGCGTCCGCTGTTTGCCCGGCTAAGAGAGTCCGCCATACGAGACGTGGGGAAGTAGAACCGCTTCCCGTATCCGGGAACGTCTCGAGCGCAGTGTAAATGGTGCGTGAGGGGATTGTCTGCGAGTAGCGAGAATGCAATTTCCGGAGCCCACGAGTGGAGTTGCATCCTGTTCGGTACGTTTGTTTCCTTCTAGAAGCACTGTTCGCAAAGTAGCCAGGAGAGCAGTAAACTCATAATGCAGGTTCGTAACTGCCTACATCTACATTTGAATAATTGCTCTGCAAATCACGTTTATGTGCAGTAACCGCTGTTAGGATATTTCTGTACCGTTCTAATAGTGCGCGACAGAAAAGAAAGACCTGAATCGTTCCGTTTTAGATTTGATTTTCCTTGTTATAATGAATATGTCTTCCTAAACCAAAATTGGCCCACTTTAGGTTACGGTAGTAACACTAAAGGTGGGCCTTTGCGATCGTCTTTTGACAGCTCGAAATTTAAATGAAAATAACGGATTAACTATTCATCTGACACGAAACTTGATTAACGGAATTTGTAGAGGAGAAAATTCTCTAAAACTTTGCTCTCTTATGTTTTTTTTTTTTTTCATATCTCGTAGCGTTTCAAAGATATTTGCAAAAATAATGGCGATTTTGGGATGTATTTCTGTCCGTCTGTCTATATGTCCGTAACGTGTTCCCTGTTTTTAAGACGAACCGTTCAACCGACCAGCACCAAATTTTACAGACATGATTGTAGGCCACCAGAGATCAGAACCTCCTTTTTTTCAAATTTTTCGAACAAACAATACGGTAGTAAATCCAAAAAAAAGCCGTTTGTAATATAATTGTAATTGCAAACGAACCGTTCATCTGTCACGAAAATTGAATAACCTTATTGGTAGAGGAGAAAATTCTGTACAACTTAGCTCCCTTATGTTTTTCTCATATCTCGTATCGTTTGAGACATAGTTGCAAAAATAACGGAGATTTGACACCCACCATTAAATTAACGAAAACCAGCCGTTCGGAGATGTCACGTGATATTCCTCGCGTATTTTTCATTCGGAGGAGAAATTTCGTAAATAGATGTCGCCACAACTTTCTCTTAATGTTTCCACCCTGCCTAGTGCATCATTTCTGGGACACCTCTGCATTATATGGCCTATTGCGGCAATATAAAACGAGCTGCCCTACTCTGATTATTCTGTAAATCGTGCACCTGGTGGGAATCCGTCACTTGAGAGCAATAATCAAAACTATGATGCACATGTAGAACAGTTACATCTTCTAAGTGTTATGCCAATGACATGTAGCCCTTGGTTCGCCTTCTCAACAGTATTTTTAACGCGGTCTTTCCAATTTGAGTTTGTTTCTAATTGTTATTCCTAGGTATCTAGTTGAATACACGACCATCAGATATGACTGTTTTATCTTGTAAATGAAGTTCAGCGGATTTCCTTGGTGATCAAATGGCTTACTTCATAGTTTTCATTATTTAGTCTCAATTGCCGATTTCCGCATGATGCATATATCTTATCTAAATCGCTTTGCAGTTTATTTTAACTTTCTGGTAACTTTACTAAACTATAAATCACAACATCAGCTGTGAAATCGTGTAACAGAGCTCCTCACATTGTCTCCTAGATCGTTAATGAAGACTTTTCGTCAGTTAGCACATGGTCTAATAAATGTAATAAAATATTTCAGAATAATATACGTACACTGCGAAAGGGAATGGTTGCTGTTTTATTGTTCCATATCTTAGATTACAGAGACTTCTATTAGTATACACTATTAACTACACTGACGTCACAGTAAGTATTTCTCACAAGCAGAGAAAAGACAGGATGTTTATAAATGAATATCGCGCTTTTAACGCTTTATAATATTTATTATTTTAAACTTATAATTGAAATGTCAAATGAAAGAGCAATTCAAACAGTTTTGTTCGGCTACAGTGCGCATGTTCTAAAGCAGACCACGGATTGCATACCAGCTTCGCAAGCGACATGTTGTTTCATGACGATTATGATTTTCTGGCTCATGTTGTCTTCAGTGATGAATGGACCATACAACTTAGAGGACAAGTTAACATCCACAATCTGCGTATCTGGGGCTCAGAAAATCCTCGCGAGATGCTACAAATGCAACGATATTTCCCTAAAGTGATTGTCTTTTGTTCCGTATCCCTGCGGAAGGTTTGTGGGCCTTTATTTTCTGGTGAATCTACTGTAACTGGCACTTATCACCTTGATACACTAGAGCAATCGCTCTTCCCTCAGTTAAAAGAAGATGAGGCAGAGATGGTGCGCCACCTCATAAAAATAACGAAGTACGCGATTGGTTGAACGTCACCTTACCCAAGGAATGGATAGGCCGCAAGGGGCCCAATGACAGGGATTGCTTTCCATGGCCTCCACGTTCACCCGACTTAACGCCATGCGTTTTTTTTTGTTTTTTTTTTTGTTTTTTTTTTTTTTTTGTTGGTAGGGGGCCGGAGGAAGGATGTTCATAAAGGATTGTGTGGACGTGCCTCCGTTACCAGCTGACCTCCTTGCATTTAGAAACCGGTTTGAAGCAGCTATTGCTACAATCACTGAAGACACACTTAACGACGTTTGGGAAGAACTCGGCTATAGACCTGATGTGTACCGTGGGACAAAAGGTACTCACATTGGACATTTTTAAGATTCTTGATAAAATTGTTTCATATTTTATGGAACATTATTTCCGTGGGAAACAAACAGCGATAAAAATTTCTGAATGGTATAACAATTGCAACAGACTAAATAGCAATACATTATTTAATTTTTTTATTTATTTTTTATGGCCGGTTTCAATCGATAAATATGATCCTCAGAATATGTCCATGATGAGCTGGCGCGTCTTTTGAGGGGCAACACTGCAGTGCATAATATATTAAAATAAATATCATATTGCGATCTAGACTGTTGCAGTTATTTATGTTATCCTAACCTGTTTGAGGCGCTCTTTCATTCTACATATCATTTATAATTGCAAATATAATATAATAAATATTAAAAATCGATATCATTTATAAACACCCTATACAATGCCATATTCATTTACGATTTCTAAACATGAAAATACATGACATCCAGGAAATAAGTTTATGTTTTTTTAATAAAGAGAACAAAGTTAAATAAAATACTTTACAAACATGTTCAGCAATGTATCAGCTACTGTCTGACATACTTACCCAAATAATTATGATACTTGTCATATTGCTGGGATCGAGCGGTGTGTACCCAGCTTTAGGTCAGGATGAGGCGTGGAACCTGGTAGAGCGCCAACGGACGCTAGTGAAACAGAATTATAGCTGATTCATTTTATTCCGTAACATACATAAGTTTGATGAAGGCGCTAGCTCGACAGGAGCTAGAGCAGTAGGTGGCGTCGCCTTCGAGCTGCAACCTTAGTGTTTCGTATGATGGTAGTGCCCACGCCGCGCCGCGATGCCGGGAAGCGATGCAAAGACATTGTGAAGTGCTCTATCCCTTCACAAGGCTATGCAGGTGCCAGTGGATCCACGCAGGGACCCCTCT
Source organism: Locusta migratoria (assembly GCA_026315105.1). Classification (NCBI taxonomy): domain Eukaryota; kingdom Metazoa; phylum Arthropoda; class Insecta; order Orthoptera; family Acrididae; genus Locusta; species Locusta migratoria. The sequence continues at coordinate 437,728,145 of CM048748.1, read as the reverse complement.
GAAGTCGGATGTCGTACTGGTTCCCGACTCGGGACACCGGCTGGCCTGATTAGCACCAGAGTGCTAACTCGACGACAGGAACATTGGCCTTTAGTAACCAAGCACTGAAGACTGCGCTGGCCTAAGGCAGCCATCAGAGAGGTGTGAAGTCGCCAGCACAGCGGATCACCATCTTCCCAGATAATGTTTAGTGTGAAGCATGGCCTCGACCAGACTCCACCTCTTAGCTGCCTCTAGCAGCTACCCGTATGTAGTGCCATCTGTGACAAAGACTGAGCACGATGTTTAGGCCAGTAAATTGACGAAGACCAAGTGACTGCTACTTCTAAATGTGGGAGTATTTATACATAAAATGGGCTGAAGCTATGACGTATGAAACGGTTTGAATGTGTTCCCTTTGAAAATGCAGTGTTCGCCCGATGTGTCTTTACCGCTGACGCATCCGCGTCAGAGTTACGTGTAGTTATGAAATGTTTACTAGCTGAGTCTCTGTCTGACAGCCATTTTACTCACACACAGTTCGCTGTCGGTAGGCTTTCCAACTTGCCGACGCAGCGGCTGTTCAAAATGTTCAAATGTTTGTAGAACTTATGGGACTTAACTACGGGGCCATCAGTCCCTAAGCTTACAAACTACTTACGAACTAGCTAATACTAAGGACGGCACAAATATCCGTGCCCGAGGGGGGATTCGAACCCCCGACCGTTGTGGCCGTGCAGACCGTGGCTGGAGCGCCTCAGTCCCCTCGGCCACCGCGGCCGGCGCGCAGCGGCTGCCGTCATCACGCAAGCCGGGTGAGCATTTCTGCTACCGGCTGCTTACCTTATTCCGTCTTGCTAAAGTGAGCAAACCAAGATCTTAACACATTTCCCCGTCACAATGTTTACGGCGTAACAATATTGGGGGATAAACTTTTGTTCAAATGTTCAAAGTTATATGCGACCAAACTACTTTGGTCATCAGTCCCTAGTCTTACAAACTACTTAAACTAAGTTAAACTAATTTAAGGACTACACACACATCCATGATCGAGGGAGGATTCGAACCTCCGACGCGCGAGTTAGCGCGATCCGTAACAGGGTGCTCCAGACCGCTCGGCTACTCCCGCGCGTGTCAATTGTTGTATACCTGCTGCCTGTGGGCGGAACGAGCGTGCGGCAGTCGTCTCCAGTTGTTCACCTTTGCCAAAACGCCGGCCGGAGCAAAGGAATTTCTTCAGGTGTGTGATAAGCTGGGAGCAAGAGGACAATCAAACAATAAAATTTTGTGTTTAAAGTATATTTCCAATGATTATAGCTCTCTATGAATCTAAAAATGTTCAAATGTTTGTAAATCTATCGGACCAAACTGCGTGGTCATCAATCCGTAGCTTACAAACTATTTAAACCTATGTAAACTAACCTAAGGACAACACAAACACCCATGCCCCAGGGAGGACTCGAACCTCCACGGCGAGCAAGCGCGCGCTCCGCAGCGAGAAACGATCCATGAATCTAACAGTGGGTAACATAAAGTGTCAAATGGGCTGTCCTGAACAGAACACGAATTATTACAAAATAGCATACACTGAAAACTTGTTCAGTACGTGCTCTTTAGCGGATGGCAAGCAGCTGACGACATCTTCATCTTGCCACCATTACAGCATCATCCTGAAGTTTCGTACGGCCCAGCTATCTGTCTCTTCCATTGCAGAGTGTGGTGTCGCACAAGTCCAAAGTGCGCGCCACCTACTTTCGCCGCGCGCCGCCATGCACGCACGGCGCGGCGTTCTTACGACGACAGCCACGAGCGCTCTCTGCTGCAACTCCGCTCGTGGCCACCACTGAACGACATCGTTCACTTGGAACTGAGATAGCAACCAGCGAACACTTCGGAATCTGATAGGCACCAGTGAAGACTTTGCTATCAGTTAGGCACTAGGCAGGACTCTAGCTCAACTATATATCAGCCTTCTGCAGTACTATGTAAAAGTTAAGTGTTGTATAAATTCTGTGCAATATATATCTCGTTCTAATTTACTCTAGTGTTTCTAGTTTCTGGCTGCTCCCCTCCGTACCTGCACCAGCGTGCTATCTTTATTCCTGTGTCGGTCTCATTCCATTCGGCCACCGACACCTACGACGGAACGAGACACAAAAGCGGCGACGAGGCTGGGACACAAAAGTGGCGACGAGGATGGGATACAAAAGTGGCGACGAGGATGGGATACAAAACAGAGAATGGGAGATATGCAGTGGGTGGACAAAATGATATGAACATCTAACGTAGACGCAACTTTTGTTGATTTGTAAGGAGTTGGCCCACCACTGCCTTTGAGAAACAACTGCTGAAACTCTTCGAAGAACAGATTCGTGAAGCATTTTCATATTTTCTAACAGAATGTTAGCCACTCTTGTACCGAAACATCAGCCAATTACTTCAGCGATGTTATTGCTGTAAATTTTGATCTCGTTCTCTGCTTTAAAACTTCCCAAAACGGTTAAGTAATGTTGAGATAGAGGCGATGTTTGATTATTTCCTGATGCTGGACAAAAGCACTCCTGTTTCTTTCTGGCTTTGTGCTTACAATCTAGCAGTGTTTGTTAGCAATATGTTAATCATATCAAGCAGTCAATCATATCAGCAGGTCATGATATTTTTAACAGTTTCGCGCCCAGTGGGGGCAAACATGCCGTATCATAAGCTTCTTTTGGAATTTTCGGTACATAAACCGGATCAGGTTCAGGAACGATTGTAGAAGATGATGTATCGGGTCATACAACGTACTTGCAGTCGTCATGATTTTACGATAGTCGCACAACACCTTCGTAGCTTTACGTTGCCTTTCGTTATTGAGGAATTAGCAACTACAGATATTAAATGAATGTTGTTTCAGCTGTATTGTTTTTATCGAAACAGTATTACTACTCAAGTAAGTGTTGAGTGGTGCGATCCCTTTTGCCATGGTAGTTTTTGTTGTCTGACCGAAATCGTTCTTAATGCTCGTCAATCGGTAGTAGTCACGAAACTTGGGGGTATTGTTCCAGATACCTATTCGACAATGATGTTAAACATGTTTTGTATACGCTGTCGTTACTGAGGATACTGTCGCCAGTAAAACGTTAAACGCCGGCCGCGGTGGCCGAGGAGACTGAGGCGCTTCAGTCACGGTCTGCACGGCCACTACGGTCGGGGGTTCGAATCCCCCCTCGGGCATGGATATTTGTGACGTCTTTAGTATAAGGTAGTTCCTAAGTAGTTTGTAAGTTTAGGGACTGATGACCCCGTAGTTAAGTCCCATAAGCTTAACAAACATTAGAACATTAGAAAACGTTAAACACTGCAGCCGATCTCATCACGGGCGCTCCCACTAATTCCCACGATGGATTTGACCTCTCTGGAGGTCAGAGGGATACATTCCCCTGACTTTTGTGTTCAACATTGCACAACAAAACGTATAATAAACTGTAAGAAGATGTCCAAGACTTCTTACATCAAAAGGCCAGTTCCATATGTTTAAATTTTGGTTCGAATTTTTGTTATTCTGCATCATTATAACATTCAAATAGATTTTTCCTCATTATTCTTACAAAACATTAGTTATTTTTAGAAACTGAAACTTAAAAGCTACTACATTTCACGATTAGGTGACGAAATAAAAAAAAAAAAATATAACCACAACTCATTTTTTATGAACTGTGCATTAAAAGTTACGACACTAAAATAAAAAAAAAAAAAAAGGTAAGGAGAAGTAACATGAATAAATTGAAGCAACCAGACGCTTTTGAGCGTTTCAGAGGGAGAATAGGCAGGAATTGACCAAAACGGGAGAAAAGTAAGCCGCGGCGGAGCGGCCGAGCGCATTGAGGCGCTATGCTGCGATGCGCGAGGCCTCTTCACGTCGGAGGTTCGAATCCCCCCTCGTGCTTGGATGTTTGTGCTGTATTTAGTATTAGGTGGTGCATAAGTAGTTTGTAAGATTAGGGACTGATGACCCCGTAGTTAAGTTCCATCAGCTTTACGAACATTTGAACATTTGGGGAAGAGTAATATGGTAGAAGTAGAATGGGTAGCTTTCAGAGATAGTAGTGAAGGCCTCAGAGGATCATATAGGTAGGACAACGTGTAATCAATATTCTTGCATACCCCTTACAGAGAAATAAGAGAAACGATTCCAGACAACAAAAGCAGCTACATGAATATCAGGGGCGCAGATGGAAAACCAGTACCAAGAGAAGAAGGGAAAGCAGAAAAATTGAAGGAACATATTGGAGACCTACACAACGAAAGTGAACCTGATTGCAGTATTGCAGAAACAAAAGGGGAGGTAGATGATGACGAGATAGTAATTACGGTACTTCATGAAGAATCTGAGAGAGCACTGAAACGTCTGAGTAGACAATATTTTATAGATAATATTATATAATAATTACAATTCCGAAGAAAGTGAGTGCAGACAAATGTGAAAATTACAGAACTAGCAGTTCAATACGTCACACTTGTAAAATAATAATATGAACAGTACACAGTATCACAATCTTCCGCGACAAATGAAAGAAAGAAAAATGTAGGAGACGGTTGGAGTTCTAATTTAACCTGACAGCCGGGCGGAGCGGCCGAGCGCATTGAGGCGCTATGCTACGATGCGCGAGCCGGTTCCCCGTCGGGGAATCGAATCCCCTCTCGGGCATGGATGATTGTGCCGTGTTTAGTACAAGCTAGTTCATAAGTAGTTTGTAAGTTTAGAGACTGATGACACCGTAGTTAAGTCCCATAAGCTCTACAAACATTTGAACATTAACCTGACAAGTTTCTTTGCATTCAGTCATGTGGAAAATGACAAGTGCCCCACAAGGTTATGAGACTTTTCCTTATTTCTCTGCGTGCTGTTTCCTGTTTTGGGATGGAAAATGAATTTATAACTTTTATGTAAGAATGGAAAAGAACTTTATTAAGTCCGATACTGGAAACCATCTGAAAAGTGACGTATTTATTGAATCTTAGATTCTCGAAAACAACCCAGGTGGAAGCATTGGTAAGAGTTCGCATGTTATAATGTGAACAGCGTTTTCGCAAATGTAAACGTTAGCGCCGGCCGCGGTGGCCGACGTGACTGAGGCGCTCCAATCACGGTCAGCACGGCCACTACGGTCGGGGGTTCAAATCCCCCCTCGGGAATGGATATTTGTGCCATCCTAGTTCGTAAGTAGTTCATAAGTAGTTTGTAAGTTTAGGGACTGGTGACCCCATAGTTAAGTCCCATAAGCTTAACAAACATTTGAACATTTTTTTTAAACGTTAGAACTCTAAACTATATCAATAACTCTTTGCATCTTTGGAGCTCCAAAGTATTTTACTAAATAATTAACTAACAGAATAATAAAATAGAAAACAAATGTTAGAGAGTTTCCAAAGATGTATTTTAAAATGTGGTACTACGCGACACTTGTAGCTCATCTTCAAAAAGGGGATGGTCTAGATCGACATGAGATACTCTGCAAATCACATTTAAGTGCCTTTCAGAGGGTTCATCGAACACTGTTTATACTATTTATCTTTCATTACATTCTCGAATAGCGCGCGGGAAGAAAGACCATCTGAATATCTCCGTTCCACTCCCGATTTCTCGTATTTTATTCTGATGATCATTTCTTTGTAAGTGGGAGTCAACGATATATATTTTCGCATTCGGAGGAGAATGTTGGCGATTGGAGTTTCGTAAGTAGCCCACGCCGCAGCGATAAGCGCCGTTGTTGTAATGATTCACATCCCAGATCCTGTATCATTTCCGTAACGCTGTCTTCCTGTATTGTGACAATACAAATCCAGCTGCCCTTCTTTGGACTCTATCGATGTCTTCGTTAAACAAACTTGATACGGATCCTACACTGGGCAGCAATACTCCACAAAAAGATGGACAGCGTAGTGTATGCAGTTTCTTTAGTAGTTCTGTTGCATCTGAAAAGGGTTATGCCAATAAAACGCAGTCTCTGGTTCGCCTTCCCTACGATATTATCTACGTGTTCTTACCAGTTTAAGTCTAAAGTAATAGTAATTCCTAGGTATTTTGTAACGTTTACGGCCTTCACTTTTGACGGATTTATCTCGTAAACAAAGTTTAACGTATTTCTTTTCGTACTCATGTGGACGACTTCACACTTCTCATTATTTATAGTCAATTGCCAAATTTTACAGTGTTGCCTTATTCAGATTTTCTGCAGTTGGTTTTGATCTTCATATGATTTTACAAGACGTAAATGAAGGCTCATTTGCAAACAACCTAAGAGAGCTACTTATATTTTCTCCCAAATCGTTTGTGGCGAGATACACACTACATCTACATCCACATCTACATGGGATAGTCTACAAATCACATTTAAGTGCCTGGCAGAGGGTTCATCGAACCACCATTATACTATTTATCTCCCATTCCATTCTCGAATAGCGCGCGGGAAGAAAGAACACCTGAATCTCTCTGTTCGAGCTCTGATTTCTCGTATTTTATTCTGATGACCATTTCTACCTATGTAAGTGGGAGTCAACAATATATTTTCGCATTCGGAGGAGAATGTTGGCAATTGGAGTTTCGCAAGTAGCCTACGCCGCAGGATAAGCGCCGTTGTTGTAATGATTCACATCCCAGATCCTGTATCATTTCCGTAACGCTGTCCCCCATGAATCGCGACAATACAAAACGAGCTGCCCTTCTTTGGATTCTTTCTATGTCCTCCGTCTTTACGGCCGTCAGTTTTGATTGATTTATCTTCTAAACTAACTTTAACGGATTTCTTTTCGTACTCATGTGGACGTCTTCACACTTCTCATTATTTAGAGTCAATTGCCAATTTTTACACAATACTGATATCTTATTCATATCGTTCTGCAGTTGGTTTTGATCTTCAGATGATTTTACTAGACGGTCATCTGCAAACAACCTAAGAGAGCTACTTAGATTTTCCCCTAAATCCTTTATGTAAATAACGAACAGCAGAGGACCAATAACACTACCCTGTGATACTCCCGATATCACCTCTGTTTTAGTCGATGCTTTACCATCGATTACTACGAACTGTGTCCTCTCTGACAGGAAATTGCCTATCCAGCCGCAAATTTGGGGCGATATACCATAACAATGCAATTTGATTAAAAGCCGTTTGTGAGGTACGGTGTCAAAAGCTTTCTGGAAATCAAGAATTACGGAATCATTTTGCGAACCCTTTTCGATAGCACCCATCACTTCATGTGAGTAGAAGGGCTAGTTGTGTTTCGCATGAACGATATTTTCTAAATCCGTATTGACCACGGATCAATAGAAAATTCTGTTCGAGATCATTCATAATATTTGTATACAGGAAATGTTCCATAACCCTGCTGCAAATTGACGTCAATGAAATAGGCCAGTAGTTTAGTGGGTTATTCCCACTGCCTTTCTTGAATATAGGTTTGACTTGTGCAAGTTTCCTATCTTTTGGTACAGATTCTTCTTTGAGAGAGCGGTTGTATATGGCTATTAAGTAAGGAGCTATCGCTTCAGCATTACCAAATAGAAATCTAAAGGGTATACAGTCCGGACCAGAAGACTTGTTCTTGTTAAGTGATTTTTGTTGCTTCACTACTCCGATGATATTTACTTCTACGATACTCATTACTGCCTCTGTTCGTAATTCGGAATCTGAAATATTGGTTTCGTCTTCTTCGGTCAATAAGTTTCTAACAGCTATGTTTAATAACTCTGCTTTAGTAGCGCTATCATCGGCAGGATCGCCATTGCTATCACGTAATGAGGTATAGTTTGTGTTTTTCCCCTAGTGTATTTAACATATGACCAAAATCTGTTAGGTTTCAAATGTTCAAATGTTTGTACAACTTATGGGACTTAACTACGGGGTCATCAGTCCCTAAGCTTACAAACTACTTATGAACTAGCTAAGACTAAAGACGGCACAAATATCCATGCCCGAGGGGGGATTCGAACCCCCGACCGTAGTGGCCGTTCTGACCGTGACTGGAGCGCCTCAGTCACCTCGGCCACCGCGGCCGGCTGTTTGGTTTCTCAGTTAAATTTCGAGAAAGAGTTTCGTTGTGGTAAGTATTGTAGTCATCTCGCATTGAAGTCCTCGCTAAATTTCGAGCTTCTGTGTAGGATCACCAATCGTGGAGATTTTATGTTCGTTTAAATTTAGTCTGCCTTTTCCGTTGCTTTTGCATCAGTGTCCTTTTTGTGTCCCCGCCTCATCGCCGCTTTTGTGTCTTGTTCCGTCGTAGGTGTCGGTGGCCAAGTAGGAAGACCGACTCAGGAATAGAGGATGCACGCTTGTGCAGGAACGAAGGTGAGCAGCCAGTGGGACAGCAGAAAGTAGAAACACTAGAGTAAATTAGAACGAGATATATATTGCACAGAATTTATACAATACTTAACTTTTACATAGTTCAGTACGGCAGAATGCTGATACATAGTTGAGCTAGGGCCTGCCTAGTACCTATCCGATAGCCAAGTCTTCACTGGTGCCTATCTGATTCCGAAGTGTTAACTGGTTCCTATCTCAGTCCCAAGTGAACAATGTCGTTCAGTGGTGGCCACGAGCGGAGTTGCAGCAGAGGGCGCTCGTGGCTGTCGTCGTAAGAACGCCGCGCCGTGTGTGCATGGCGGCGCGCGGCGAAAGTAGGTGGCGCGCACTTTCGACTTCTGCGACACCACAGTCCTGACCTGTTTAGTGTACCAACCGTCAAATGCTATCGATAACACCTCTTTGAATTTGACCCACACCTGGTCTACACTTACGTTTAGGGTTAGAAACGAGTGGAAGCTGTCTTTCAAGAAGCAATGTATTGTATTTATATCTGTTTTCCTGAACGAATATACTTTTCGTCTATTTTTGGTAACTTTGGGACTTTCAATAATCAATCTGGCTACGACAGCTCTGTGTTCACTAATATCTGCATCCGTTTCGATGCTCGTTATAAGCTCAGGATTATTTGTTGCTAAGAGATCAAGTGTGTTTTGACATCCATTTACATTTCTAGTTGGCTCATGTCCTAATTGGTCGAAGTAATTCTCAGAGAATGCGTTGAGTACAATTTCGCACGATGTTTTCTGCGTGCTTCCTGATTGTAAGTATAATTTCGTCCACAAATTGAGGGTAAATTAAAATCACCGCCTACTATTATCGTGTGAGTCGGGTACGTTTTTCTAATTAGACTCAGGTTTTCTTTGAACCTATCTGCTATTGTATCGTCAGAGTCGGGAGGCCGGTGAAAGGAACCAATTATTAACTTCTTGCGATTTTCAGGTACGACCTCTACCCATAATAGCTCGCAGGAACTATCAACTTCAACTTCGCTACGCGAAAGACTACCTTTGACGGCGACAAACACACCTCCACCTAATTTGTTTAATCTATCCTTTCTGGTGGTACCGGGAGGAAGTAGGTAGTCGGAGAACAGCTGGGCTGTCTGGTTTGGGCAGCGAAGCGGGCCAAGGCAGTACGTGCTGGAGGAGTGGCAAGGAGTGGCGAGTGGGGCGTTCCGGACGACGGGAGCATAGATTCAACAAGTGGCTGGGACGCCGAAGGACGTCGGTCGTACCGAGGCAATTCACTGGGTACGTTTTCCTTCCTTACTGGATCGTGAGTCGGTTAACTGCCAGAGTCTGTAAAGCTGTGGGACAGTGTATTTTCGGAAGACGGTTGTAGGAAGGGACAGGCTAATCGTTGTTGGTGATCGCAAGACTTGTTTAGCTGTGCTGACCCGTTAATTGTACTTGTTTCTACTCCGTTATTTATTCTCCCGGATGGGTACGGTTTATAGGAGTGTTTCAGCCTCGTGTCTAAATTGTGATACTCTTTTCTGCGACTGGCTCGTCTGCGTGCTGTGTTTGGAAAGGAAGAGACTCGGGTAAGGTATTGTGTAACGCTTCTGCTCTTGCCTTGCTCCTTTTCGTAATATATGCTGCCCGTAAGGACGACTTAACAACTTGATAGTGTATATATATAAATGCACCTGATTTGTATTATAACGTGAAATCAGTCCTTTTCATAGTTCTTACTATTTGATGTATGTTCTAAGCAGTAAAAAACCATTCTGGCCCTTATCTGTTTGAAGGAGAGAAGTGTAATTTTCATTTTATGTTGATTTATTGTCCAGTAGTAAAAGAGGTCTCGTGTGCGGGTGGGCAGGCACAGCAAGGGAATATTCGGAGCGTGCTTTGGGTTATGGGGCACGGTAAATTCTGCGTGCCGAGAGCGAGGGCTTGTGCCACTAGTGGTCCGTATAAGACGTGTTCCTTGTTTGTTAAATTTGGTCGCATATCGACGATTTTAGTCTGTTCCAGAATTGTGCCTCTCAAGCCATGTCCGGTTCCCCAGGGCAAAGAGTGTCATAATTGTTTAATTAATGTAAGAACTTGTCTTGCCTTGGGTTGTTTGTATAATGTTAAAAGCACCTGATTCATTATTTGTTCTAATCAAATTCTTAAGGGTCATTCAGTCTGTTCAAGCGTACTGGATTGTACCATTGGTGGCTTATAAAACTAGTTTGTGAATTTTCGAACATATTGTTCTGAATTAGATCTCCTTTTTTTTTTTTTTTTTTTTTTTTTTTTTTTTTTTTTTTTTTTTTTTTTTTTTAATAAGGAAAGAAATGAATGTTAACTGAGTTTGTGATTTTATCAGAAGTTCTTGTGTTTAATCCGAAGTTCGTCTTAACGATTTGCTATAATGTTTCTTGTGCTTGATGTTAGTGAATTCAGATCTGTGTTGGTTTTATTAATAAATGTCATGTTGGTGTAACTGTGAATACTGCTGCCTATTGTTTTCCTTGGGCCTGCCTTCCACCCCACAGACCAGCTTCTCCGCACCAGGATTGGTAGCAGAACGTGGTTGTCTCTGGGTATCTTGTGGTCGCAGTATTATTCACAGTTGCGATACTAAGTAGTAGTAAGTTGATTTTCTTTTTCCAGCCAAATACTTTCTGTGTTGTAAATATGTTACAGGCCGAGCAGACGAGCCATTCTCGGCCGAGGCGTTGCCCTGGTATCAGTTATTTAAGGAAGGAGCAACAGATCTATTAATTGTCGGTTCGTGGGGCTCCTACCGACGGTACCGTTGCTGTACCGGCTGTGCGGTTGCGAGGCGTTTTGGACCAGCCGGTATGAGCTACAGCCGAGCGCGTCGGTGAGGCAGGTGCGGCGCTCGCGTTGTGTACCACGTCTCTTTCTGGTGTGCAGGAAAATTTGGAATTTATGCGGGGTGTAATATCTCCCGGAGGCAGATCGGTCATATTCAAGCCCACCTCAACCATTGGGCTTGCCGTATGCAGGATTTAGAACAGGTGCAGGTTACTCCTGAGCAAAGTGGGCGTGTAGGGCAATTAATTAGGCAGGTGATGAGTTTGCAAACTCAACTTAATGTAGTGGGCGGCTTGGAAGATGCTGGTGTAGTGCATGCCGAAGAGCCAGAGTCTCGGTAAAGGGATGATTTAAATCAGTCCGAGGGAAGAGTTAGAATCGGTTGTTGTTCATCTGGACCCTTCGCTAAGCTTCCTAATCCCCTGTTTGCCCTAGTGCAAGGGATAGATCGACTTGGGTTGGAAGAGTTGCCAGCAGTTGTCGACGTCCTGTGATTGTTAGCGAAACCGGAAACCCAAGCTGATATATTTGGTGTTGCACACCGTACTGTTTTGCAGTTTGTTTACCCCTTGAGTAGGGGAATGCTGAGTACGATTATTGCTCAGGCCTTGGAGGACGGAGGATTATTAGAAACAGATTGACCGATTGCATGAAGGCTGACATGGTTAGTAAATATTACCGACGTGTTCGGAGGCCTGCGGAGACCCTTCAGCACTACATTGAGGAGGTTAGCATAGCTATAAGGGCTCTGGATCTCACTGTTGCTGAGAAAGAGGCGATAGAGAACATCTTGGAGGGTATTAAACCTGAGCATAGGTCGCGGATTATGTTCGGTAGCAGACCAGTTTCCTTTCGCGATCTTGATAGACTGATGTTGGCTGTCGAAGGTTTGCGTTTTGCGGACAGCACACGAACCGTCACTGACCATACGAGGGCACGCGTTGGTGGGAGGACTTGTTTTGAAGTTAGGGACGTAGACCCTGGGGCGCGGGATTCTGATTCCTCTAATGGGAATTTATGCATAGTTGGAGACCGAGAAAGGCAGTCACGAGAAAGGGGTGTTTTCGTTGTGGTAATGAAGGCCATTTGGTGCGTGACTGTCCTGAGCAAAGGAAGCCCGGCCCGAGTAGTTGACGCCAGGCCTTAGGAGGCGCATGAAGATACAAATCGAATAAGAACTTCTGTAATCGGATAAAGGCCGTCCTTGCCTATGATTTGTGCCTCCCTCAATCAGGAACCCGTCTGTGTTCTGCTGGATTCCGGGAGTAGTGTCTCCTTATTGGACTACCAATGGTATCTCGATAATAAACGAAGGTGTCGGTTGCCTCACTTGCGGCCCACGTTGCAGCGATGTTGTGCCGCGAATGGGGAAAAGTTACCCCTGATGGGTTGCTGTAAGGGGAAGCTGTCCGCACATGAGTTTTCGTGGCCTGTAGAGTTGTCAGTCGTTAAGAACCTTGCCGTTAAGTTATTGCTTGGGTGTGATTGGAGCCAGCGCATCGGATTGGTCTTGGATTACGCAGCCAGAAGGGTTTTATTTAGATTTTGTCCTGATAAAAAAAATTTCCTTGTGTTCTTGTCGAAGGGTGGCGGGGGTAAATAAGGTTACCGTGGATGATTCTGAGTTTGGTGTTGGGCACCTTGAGCAAGGGCACGAAGTGAAAATTCTAAAGGTCTTGGGGCAATTCCCTGACGTATTAACCGATGAGTTAAGGGTTACTGATCGGATCTGCTATATGATACTTCTGACAGACGATCTACCCGTCAGGCAGCCACCGTATCGGCTCTCGCCGCCTAAGATGGCTGCCTTGCGTCAAATAGTGGATAAAATGTTAGAGCAGCAGGTAATTAGACCCTCTACGTCTGCATATTCCTCACCTATGTTTTTGGTCCCAAAAGGGGATTACGGGTATAGGGCGGTGGTTGACTACAGACAGCTTAATCAAAAGGTGATTTTAGAATCTGTGCCTTTGCCTGACTTTCATCATTGCTTTACCTGGTTTGCCGGGGCAAAGATCTTCACTGTCTTGGATTTGAACCAGGCGTGTTACCAGATTCCACTGGCAGAGGAGTCTAAGCCAGTCACTGCATTTTGCACAGACTGGAATTTATTAAATTGAAACAGAGTCCCGTTTTGGTTATCCACCGGTGCTGCTGTCCTTACTGAGAAATGTAAATATAAAAGATTGTAAATCATAATCATGTATATATTACAGGCCACTGATGATGCCTTCCAAATAAAGGCGAAATGCATATGGCAATAACATATTTTATTAAATCAGTTGCATAGACAGATAACTGAAATACCTACACTATAATACTGTGGTATTAAGCTCTGTGAAAGGAATGGCGTTTCAACTCGCAACGGTCGTTTGAATGAGGCAGTGTTAAACACAGGAATTATTGTCCTTTCACTGGCACTCCGAGGGGCAGCAATTCCTAGCTGCAACGTAAATTACAGAGCATACTGTACAGTGTCTATTGGCGTTAACGATCTGAACAATCACAACGCCTATTTGTCCATTGTTAGCAATAGTTGGCCGCAAACGACGGAAACGTTACATTGAACCCAGGTCGCGTTTCAGTTATCCCATCGAATATGGGAAAACATAAATATTTTACGAAGAGTATTTCGCTAATGAACAAAGGTAGGTTCTGCAACATTAATTTCCGATTTATCGATTCACTGAATACCCTGACGTCTTCAGTAGAAAAATTAGCCTCATACGTACCACCAGACTAACTCGCGATAGTGAAGACGTATTTTCTCGGTGCTGAAGAATTCAGTCTTATTAATCAAAAGACTAATTTTCGTTGAAAAGAAAGTCAGGAAGGAAGGAAGCTTAGGGTTCTACGTTCCTTACACAGCTTCGTCATTAGAGACGGAACGAACACTCGGAGTTTTAGGTATGGATGGGAAAGCAAATCGGCCGTGCCCTTTTGAAGGAGCCATCCCGGCATTTTCCTGGTGTTATTTAGGGAAATCACGGAAAACCTAAACCAGAATGGCCGGAGGTGGATTTGAGTTACCATTCTCCCGAATACGAGTCCAGTGTGTTACCACTGGCCACCTTGCTTGGTCTATAAAAAAAGTCACAAATGAATCAATTTTACTGGAAGATCCGGTGACCTCAACCGACAATTTAAAAAAAAAAAAAAAAAAAAAAAAAAATGTTCAGATGTTTGTGAATCTAAGCGATTACTCTACGTTGGTCATCAGTCGCTACGCTTACAAACTACATACACTAACTTAAAGTAATTTGCGGTAAGGACAACAGAAATACCCATGACCGAGGGAGATCTCGAACAACCGACGGCGAGCAACAGCGCGCTCCTCAGCAAGACGTCTCAGAACGCTCGGCCACTCCACCGCGGTCACAACTTTAAAAGATCGTTAACGGGCAATAAGCCAATGATAACAGAGGTCTAGTACAAACGGACCTGCATTGTATGTAACACATCAACTGTAAGACGCTTGGAAAATACCACAATTTATATTTGAAAAATGACGTTCTCCTTACCGATGTTTGAAAACTTCCACAGTCTCTGCCTTACAATATACGAATTGCATTCCGCTTATTACATTACCTCATCCAGGTTACTGTGCGATGCGCAGCTAAAATTTAGTACCAGAGCTGATACTGATATCCATCGACTGCAGTGTGTTGAACGAGGTATCAGAGGTGGGTCCGATCACTGTTCATGTAGACACACAGTTACCAACAAAATATTCAAGGCCGATATAATGAAACAATCGATGAATCGTACATCATACATCTCGATATGAGCAGCTTATATGACTGGGTAAACCTGCAACATCTACTTGTGTCTAATTTTGATTGGCTTCCTACAGAGTGTGTCGAAACTTTTGATATTACAAACATACCTCATGATTCGGATACAGGATACATATTAGATGTAGATCTCGATATCCTGAGTGTATTCATGAGTTACATTCAGAGAAAACGTCCCCTCCATCAGGTAGTAAGGAACCGAAAATATTCTTACAGACCTTTAGCACAAGAAAAACTAATCATTCATTATATACATGAAAAACAATGTAAACAATGTAATCTGGTTTTCAAAAAGACTCATCGAACCCTATAGAGTAAGCAAGCTCCGTGGATGAAAACATACATTGACGTTAAAACACAAAAACTGATTAATACGCGCAATGACATGAAAAAATGCCGTTTTGGGCAAGACCATACAGAATGTGCGAAATATGCGGGACAAATGGCAACATCATGGAAGAGCAGATACTGGGCAGGTACATTAATTGCAAAACCAAATTTTCAGAGGAGTATCTTTTTAACCCGACCAGTACATGCGCAACGAATTTGTAAAGAGGCAGCAGACTGTTGGAAAGAAAGCGGTAGTGGCAATTTGAGTGAAAAAGAACGGGACGTAGGAAATGGCAAAGACACAGAAAAGTGACAAACACAGTAAGGAATACTGTGAACTGTAGATAGAGACAGAAAGAGAGATAGGAGACAGTGCCGATGGGAGAAAAATCAGACGCTGGAAACGATATACAGATGGTGGCAGTTGAAATGGGGTACTGGGTGTAAAAGCTTCATACAGTGAGAGACTGGGAAAAAGGACTGAGCACCTTTGCTGTTAAAAGAGCGAGAATATGCTAGCACACCTTTTGATCCACAGACATTGCCCAGACGCAGCAGGTTTAATTTACTGGAGCACTGAGCGCAGTCAGAAGAGAGTGATACCTAATACTAGGACACATGGAAATGTCGAATGCAAACAGCCTATCCCAGCAGCCGTCAAAGAATTAACACTAACATACGAGAGGCGACATCTAAATGGAATACGACACCCTGCCGTGTCCTATCCTGTGATTCTGTCCGTTACGTCTCGCAAGTTGCTACCACCGCGTACATGGTATCTGTGAGAAGAAGCACAAAAGGGTACAGCGTTCATACCTGGAAATCGTCTTAAATAGTTAATTACGCCAGCCTCATGAGCCAAATGCATTACAGAGGTTAGGGTGGCTTGCGTGCCGCAACGATACAGATAACTGCATTGTAAGTGCAACCATAACGGAGGGTTATCTGTGGAGAGGTCAGACATACTGTGGTTGCAGAAGAGGGGCAGCAGCCTTTTCAATAGTTACAGGGCCAACAGTCTGGAAGATTGTCTTGGGTGGCCTTGGCACATTAGATAACGTGGCTTTGCCATACAGTTACGCAGAACGGCCGAAAGAAACGTGAAAATACTGTCATTACTTTTCCCGAGGACATGCAGCTCTACTGTATGAATGTATGATGGTGGCAACCCTCTCGGGTAAAATATTTCGGAAGTAAAATAGTCTTCCATTCCGAATTCCAGGTGGGGACCTCTCAGGGGTATGTCGTCATCAAATAAACAATATTCTACGGATCGAAGAGTGGAATGAGGAAATTTAAAGAGGGAAATGTGTGGTTGATATTAAATATCACAGTATACGAAGTCAATGCTGACTGATCGCTGTGTGATATATTAAAACAACCTCGTGATTAAGGATTCGGATGTGGCGCATCATCGAATAATCTATTACAATACACATTCATGAGCACACAAATTTTGCATAACCAAGCATTAAACTGTATTAAAATAAAACACAAACCATTCTTCATAATTCTTAAAAAATAAGAAGCACTGTAATATGGCTTACACGTCCAAAGTATTCAGTCAGGTGCATTCCAGAGTTGTTAGCACATGTGTGTGAAATTCTGATTACCACAGGGGAACTAATTTTAAGCTCAAATGTTCAAATGTTTGTTAAGCTTATGGGACTTAACTACTGGGTTATCAGTCCCTAAACTTACAAACTACTTATGAACTACTTACGAACTAGGACGGCACAAATATCCATGCCCGAGGGGGGATTCGAACCCCCGACCATAGTGGCCGTGCTGACCGTGACTGGAGCGCCTCAGTCACCTCGGCCACCGCGGCCGGCAATTTTAAGCTCACTGGATGGTGGGCGGAAAGTGGCACTTACTACAAGGTCATTTTGACTGTCTTTATCTGATTGCCAGTGCAATACCAGTTAGCAGAAGTATTGCAATAAAAAACATCTCATCTTCTGAAAATCACTTAGTCTATTTCTTTTCCTTCCATACTGGTTTGTGTAAGTGATCATTTCAAGCACTTCATTATCAAAAAACTGTTGGAAATATTCAAGCGGTGCTCGTCCTTTCTTCACGTCAACTGTGGACATTAGAGGCCACTCAAGTTTTGGATTACTTACTTCTCAAATTACTTATGGAGGTTTTTATTTATTTATTTATTTATTTTTTTGACAGTCTTGATGGTTTCTTTGTTGTTGTTGCTGTTGTTGTTGTACTGCTGCAGGGTCCATTGTTCACATTACTATTGGCAGAAATATTCAAATCACGAAGTGCAGTAGCAGTGAATTGACTTGCTGGTAATTTATCTGCACTCGCATTTCCTTCGGCACCTGAATCTTCTTCTGTTACATCATCAGTTGAATTTAGGGGAGGATGTAATGTTATATCCACACCTGTATTTAGCATTTCATCATCGTTTGTTTCTAACTTGTCTAAAAGCTCCAACAGTGTAAATCGTTTTCTGAGAATATAAAATGCTAGCATATTACCCTGATGTCCTTCTGGAAGGACGGTTCAAAACGTTGTTGAATTATAATTGACAAGAACTTTCAATTGTAACATAAGCCTAGAAATAATGAAGTCTATTCCTTTAAGATGTTATATTAACAGTATCAGAATTATTTAAACAATATCAAAGAAAATATACATACCCATCGATAACTAGGTCAGTCTACTCGTCCATAGTAAAACTGAACTTATCTTCAAGACACAATATCTCATTAACTGTAAATTAGAGTGTCAAAATTACTCTCACATGGCGTTCCTGACTTAAAGCACATCACACTCCTTTGCAACAATGCATTATCACGGAAATAAACAAGTTCAACAATGAGTGACGCCGTCCTTCCAGAAAGACGTCAGGGTTATCTGGGTTCAATCAACGTATATTTCTAAAAAAAACTACATTAAATGACTTCTTCTTTTGATTATGAAAATATGTTTTCCTTGAAATAACTGGGACTTCGCCCTTGCTGTACAATGCAGTCGAGAATTGCAGCACTTAATTCACAATCAAAACCTTTTTTGGATACACCACGGAATACAAGTAAATGGTGGAGTTACAAATAATAGGAAAAAAGGAGTACAAATTTATTTTTTATAAAAATCCACCAATATTAAAGTAAAGGATATTTTGTTTGTGTCTTATACCAGAACCAAGTGCTATGGGCGCAGGACGAAGGGAATTCGTAAGAACAGCAGGCCACAATAAAATCACTGAAACGACAAATTGTCTGACGATAAATACAATATTTTACTACACAGGCAAGAATGACGTTAAGGGATACAAATGATGACAGGAAAGCGCTTCTAAAATACGGTATATGTTTAGCTGAATGAATTAACGTGCCAGAACCATATAAAATCTGCCTGAAAATAACGCCAACATAATGATGGCGTAGAGCAACCTGCTGCCCTCAAGATAGCCGAACTGAGCCACTCACTCTTATTAAAAATTATAAATTTTTAAAATTTAAATGTCGTTTCATGCTTGATTGTGCAAAATTCTTGTGCTCATCAATGCCTATTTTAAAGGATCGACATTTAAATCGTTTCTTGAAGTTGGTGTGGATTAGTAACGTTCAGTGGAAAGATGAGCAGGATTTCTGGTCACTTGAGTAAATGGTAATAAATACAGAATCAAATGGTTATTAAAGGAGTAGGTTTAATAATGAATAAGAAAATAGGAATGCAGGTAAACTACTATCAACAGAACATGTTGAAAAAACATGTGAGAATTTAAGGAAAATTACTCCCAGTTACAGGAGGGTAAAAATAAAATTCATTCTGTTGGGGAACTGGAAATCTGTAGGATGGAAAGGTAGGGAAGAAAAAATAGTGGGTGACTATAGACTGGGGAAAATGAAAGAAAAAGCCGCCTGGCAAAATTTTGTACAGAACATAATTTAATAATATCGCATGTATGGTTTAAGAATCATGAAAGAAGATTGCATACTTGGAACAGACGAAGAGATACCGGAAGGTACAAGGTAAGATGTAGATTTCGGGTAGAGTATTTAAACTGTAAGGTATAGACTCTAACCATATCTTATTGGTTATGAACTGTACACCGACACTGAAGAAACCTCAGAAAGAAAAATAAGGAGATGGGGCCTCGATACATTGAAGGAATCTAATGTTTCCGAGAGTTGCAGATGGACCAATAGGTAAGGATTGATTATAACACGGGAAGTAATACAGTAGAAGAAGAATGGGTAATTTTGAGAGATTATGTAGTGAAGTCCTCAAAGGACCGTTCAGGTCGAAGGACAAGGCCTACTAAGAATCCTTGGCTAACGCAGGAGGTACTGATCTTAAATGATGAAAAGAGAAAATATTATAATGAATTAAGTAAAGGAGGCAAATAGTATAACACAAGGCAAAAAAAAAAGTCGAAATGTGCAGATTGGCTAATTCAGGAGTAGCTGGAAGGCAAACGGAAATCCGTAGAAGAAGCTATAACTAGGGGAAGGGTACCAAGTAAAATGCTGGGAACAAAAGGTTATTTACAACTTGTACAAAACTATGACATCATTTCTAAAAGTTGAAGCGTATGAAAGGGATGCAGTGGTCAGGAATGGAGTAAGAGAGGGATGTAGCGTTCTCTCAGATGATATTAAATGCATACAACGAGGAAACTGTGAAAGAGAACAAGAAGGCATTTGAAATAGTAATTACAGTTCAGGGAGAGGGGATAAAACACTTTGCGATTAGCTAATGAGATTGTAAAAATCAAAAGTAAACTTGGAGCTCGGCTAAGAAAATCAGGCGATCGTGAAAGAGTTTACAATAAAGACAGTAAATTAATTTTGTTGTTTTGGTAACAAAGTAAATTCTTTTGACCGAAGTACAGAAGATATAAAATGCAGAAGAGATGTGGTAAGAAAAGTATTTTTGAAGAAGAAAATTTTGTTTATATGTGCTAGGGAGCCCTTTCTGAAAGCATGGAGTGTAGCATCGTACTGGAGTGAGTGTTTAGCCTGTGAATGTTGATGGAAGTAGCTGTAGCTGAATTCTCTCACTTGCGGAGTTTAAATTAAAGAAATATGTAGGTATTAACTTTCGTGAAGCATCGACTAACATTGTTCCCTAACTGATCACCGACCTGCAGATCTTCTGTCCAAGGCCAATAGACTTCGTTTCTTCAGCAGGTGTTTCGTAGCTTAGTAGCTGATTAATTTAAGGAATGGACCAGTAATGGAAGCTACAGACAAAGAAAGTCTGAAGAGTTGCTTGAATTACGTATATTAAGAATAACAAGTTTTCATAAACAGAACAATTGCTCACTGTATACAGCCACAGGGCGAGAAATACCCTATCTGTAGAACAAATCGACAAGAGAACGATTTACACATTAAAGAGACAGCTAACAGATGAAATAGAATTAGACATTGGTTATGCGAACGATCACAGAAGCAGGTGAGGGAGCAAGATAACTGTGGTGTCGCACAAGTACAAAGTGCGCGCCACCTACTTTCGCCGCGCGCCGCCATGCACGCACGGCGCGGCGTTCTTACGACGACAGCCACGAGCGCCCTCTGCGACAACTCCGCTCGTGGCCACCACGGAAAGACACCGGTCACTTCGGACGGAGATAGCAACCAGTGAGGACCTTCGTAATTAGATAGGCACCAGTGAAGACTTTGCTATCGTACAGGCACTAGGCAGGCCTCTAACAACTATGTATCGACCTTCTGCAGTACTATGTAAAAGTTAAGTATTGTTACATTCGGTGCAATATATATCTCTTTCTAATTTACTCTAGTGTTTATAGTTTCTGGCTGCTCCCCTCCGTACCTGCACCAGCGGGCTATCCTTATTCCTGTGTCGGTCTTATTCCACTCGGCCACCGACACCTACGACGAGGCTGGGACACAAAAGCGGCGACGAAGTTGGGACACAAAAATAACTATCGACAACCTACGTACTGTTTTGCAGCATCCTAATCAGGCGGTGTAAAATGTAAAGGCAGCGATGACACATTCACAACTGTCGTAATAGCGGAGTACTTCGATGCGCGATACATCATGAGTCCGTCACGAGTGGCAAAGACAGCTTCTCCGAAGGTAATGGGAAGCACGTGCCACTAAATGACGGTTACTTCAGCACGCCGTCCTCACGCTGTCGACAGCTGTATAAACTACAACAGAATAGGCTGGAGAACTGCTCTGTACGTTACCTAAAGACACGCCAAGCTCACTTCTTCCGCAGTATGCGAATAGGTCCCTGTAGCCAACCTAACAGGGGGAAGAAGAGTTGTACAGTACTGGTTTTCCCAGCCGCCGACAACAGATAACTGTCGCCTTTAGGTTGGCTGTCCTGGACTGGCGCGAATTCCCAAAGCTCGCCAACTCGTCTCCCTCAGCAACCTTGTGCTTCCAACGTGGGTTTGAGAGAATGGCCAGGAAAGAGAACTAGATTTCGACGCTGCGGTGGATCGGCCGAGCGTTCTAAGGCGCCTTGCTGCGGAGCGCGTGGTTGTTCACCGTCAGAGGTTCGAGTACTCCCTCAGTAGTGAAATCCCATAAATTTACAAACGTTTTGAATTCCAGCTATCTTCTGCGTTTTCTATATAAATTAAATGGGGAATGTAAAAATGATCTTGCTCCCTCCAACTGATGCTCCTCTATGTAGACAAAATTTTAATAGATTCTGTGGACGAGGTAAAATTAATTTACTAGTTTTAATGACGCAATACTGTTTTAAAAATTGTTAATTAATTATTCAAATAGCCGGCCGCGGTGGCCGAGGAGACTGAGGCGATCCAGTCACGGTCTGCACGGCCACTACGGTCGGGGGTTCGAATCCCCCATCGGGCATGGATATTTGTGCCGTCCTAGTTCGTAAGTAGTTCATAAGTAGTTCATAAGTAGTTTGTAAGTTTAGGGACTGATGACCCCGTAGTTAAGTCCCATAAGCTTAACAAACCTTTGAACCTTGAATTATTCAAATGTTTGTGTAGCTTATGGGACTTAACTACGGGATCATCAGTCCCTAAACTTACAAACTACTTATGAAATAACTAAGACTAAGGACGGCACAAATATCCATGCCCGAGGGGGGGATTCGAACCCCCGACTGTAGTGGCCGTGCAGACCGTGACTGGAGCGCCTCAGTCTCCTCGGCCACCGCGGCCGGCAATTAATTATTGATCAGTCGGTATTTGTTATCAGTTTGCTCGGAACTTAATTTGGAATTATTAGAATCTGCAGTCAGCAATAAAGTATTATTTCTATAACTGTATCTTTCTTTGTCTGAGGACTGGTGTAGACAGATACCGCAACCTCGTCACGTGTCGTCCTTGCCTCACCAATTTGCAGCGTTATAAATCGTTCAGGTATAAATAGGCTTATGAAATGTTGTGTTACATACGGATACTGTAGATGGGTATATCCTCTAACTAATGAGAAAGTGGTGAAAAGAACTGAGGGGAATGCGATATCTGGCATATCTGGATTAAAAGAATAGATCGACCGGTATAACACATGTTGAGACGTCAAGGAATCGTCAGTTCACTGTTGTCGGGGACTGAGTGGGGTAATAATAGCAGAGAGAGAACGAGAGACGAACGCAGTAAGAAGGTTCAAGGTTGTTTTTTTTTTTTTTTTTTTTTTTTTTTTTACTTATGGGACTTAACTACGGGGTCATCAGTCCCTAAACTTACAAACTACTTATGAACTACTTACGAACTAAGACGGCACAAATATCCATGCCCGAGGGGGGATTCGAACGCCCGACCGTAGTGACCGTGCAGACCGTGACTGGAGCGCCTCAGTCCCCTCGGCCACCGCGGCCGGCGGGTCCAAAGGGATGTAGGATGCTGTTGAATAGGCGTACGCAGGAAAGGGTAGCATGGAGACCTAGTATTTAGACTGAACACCACAACGACAACAACAATAATTTCCTTACATAATTGTGGGTATAATCTACATAATTTTATTGTGAACACGTTGATAATGGGTTGCTTTATTAAAAGTAGGGGTTTTAGAAAGTTGATAGAACCAAATGGCACAACGGAAAAAAAAACGCGAAACTACAAACCTATACGATAACGAAAGGCGCAGATTAATAGCTGCGTGTGAGACAGTAGTCGAGTAAGCGAGAGCTATAGAGCTGTGTCTGCCTGTCTAAAGCAGAAAGACCGAAAGATCGAAACTAGCAGCGGAGCTGCATTGTTCTCGACGGTCTGTTCGGGGACACGTTTTCCACCACCGTGCGCCCCCTCCGCCATATTCCTTTTATTTACCCGCGCGCTTTGCGCCTCTATTTGCGGTGCGCGCTGTACACAAAGCCGGCACCAGCACACCGTTTTAAACTTGCCGCACCACGGAGCACGGTGCCAGTGTATGCAAACGTTACTGAAATTTACTGGGTACGTTTCTAAAAATTTGTTGTTTACAGCGTTTTTTTATGTCATCTGGCCGAACAGTCCGTTTCGATAGCGAAACCTTTAAAAACTGTAATCGTAGTTAGATATATTATTTTGAAAAGAATGTTCAATTAAATAAAGAAATAGCTGATTCTTCGGGTTATCATGCCACGTGTTATAAAACAACGAACAATATTTGACATACGTTATTAACAGGCAGCGGGCCTGAGAAGTGGGTCACTGATTTCGATTGAATACTGTACGGATGGTCTATACTGTAACTGCAGAACGCGCGGTTGCTCGCCGTCGAGGTTCGAGTCCTCCATGGGGCATGGGTGTGTGTGTGTTGTCCTTAGGTTAGTTTACCTAGGTTTAAGTAGTTTCTAAGCTACGGACTGATGACCACGCAGTTTAGTCCGATAGATTTACAGACATTTGAACATTTGATCTATACTGTACATAAACAGACGCGGGTTTGTTTGTTCAAATGTTTGTAAATACATGGGACTTAACTACTCTCGTCATCACTCCCTATGCTTACCAACTACTTAACCCTCGAGTGGGCGCGCCTATGTATAAAGTGCACCAGCGGCAAATAACATTGTTTTGCACCGTTTCATTGTTGTTTGACAATACCAAGCCCCCACCTGTTCCAGAATCATACTTTCAGCTAGCACAGTGAGACGTTGAGTTCTCATAGGTTCACTTGAGCTACAGTAATTTCAAATATATTGCGAGGTCGTCATCTTAGTGTACAAAGTACGCCACGCACCCGGTTCTTGTAAGTAATTTTCCTCCATTTTTATTCCGCTTCCTTCTTTGCAAATGGAATAATAACACGTAACAAATGGGTATATTCCTGTGCAGGGCGAGATCCAAGTTGACAGACAACGAGCTTTATTGGCTACTCAACGAGGATCCAGATTTAAACACTACCAGACATTGCTAACGTGGACGACTCTGATGAAGAAGGGGAACTTATGACACGAAGTGACCACTATTCAAATTCTGATCATGTCCACGATTCAGATGATGACTGAAGAGCTACTCTCCACTGGTATTTTTACTGGGAGGAACAAAACGTGTGAACGGAATAAAATGTATCCTAATGAGATTTCAATAACAAAAAGAAAGAATATTGTAAAAATGTTCTCTTGGTTTACAAGTATTGCCAGAGGGGTCATAAGTGAAAAAGAGGCTTATGTGCAATACTTACCATGGAAACAAAGAATGTATATAATATTCCAGAGACAGGGACGCTAAGGCTTTGTGGGGTTGCGATGTCTCATCGGCACTAAGAACGCGTACCACACAAATGTGATTGAACTGTGGACAGCAAATGGTACTGGTATGGAGATTACGATAACTGCAGAAGACTTCCGTTCCTTTTTTATGATGCATCCGTTTTTACAAGAAGAGTACAAGACAAGAAAGAAGAGTAAATGACAAGCTTGCTGTAATAAGGCAAATATTGGGTGACTTTGTGGCGAACTGCAAGAACGTTTACAGTTTAGATGAAACTTTGAAAGCTTTCTGGGGTCACTGTTCTTTTGTTCAGTATATTCCAAAGAAACAGCGAAGTACGACAAAAATAAATTTGTTTTATCAAATGCTAAAATACTCTTGACTAGAAACATGGAAGTATATTGTGGAAAACAACCTAAAGGACCATACGATGTTTGTAATTCTCCCTGTGATATTGCAGGAAGACTTATTACTCACACTGAAGGCTCAGGGAGAAACGTTACGTACACTAGCTATTCTTTAAGCAACTGCCTGTTGAAAAATCGAGTAACATGCACCGAGACGTTGAGAAGAGACAAACGCGAGAATTCCACAAAAATTTTTACCTGTGAAATGTAGGGCTATTCTATTTAGTTTTCAGAATGATATAACGCAACAGTAAGTTAGCGATGTAATATAAGTCTATTGTATTGCTGTTTAAATAAATTAAAATTAAGTACGACTTAGCTCATACAGTTTTCTCTTTTTAGCATACTGACAGCTTTTGACTATATGTGTACAAGGTGCGCCACGCGAACGCTCGTGTTAAGAACAACCGCGCGCCTGCTCCATGGTTAAACTAACATATGCTAAGGACATTTTAGAGATGGACGTTTATTTATTTATTTATTTACAATTAAAATAATAATTTAGGTCTGTTACCTGGATAACTAAAACAGACCTTTACAATCAATTATTATACATCACAAATTGTTTGGTTGTTAGTAATAAGTTAATGACAACTCTAAGTATAATTCCCGCCTCTTAGCAAGCCTCCTGAAGGGAGGCCAGTACCCATCCCTACAACGTGGACGTGGGTGGGGCCTACTTACTAACGTAACCACTGCAACTCATCATCAATTTATCAGATTGTTAAATTTACAAAACAAAGTAAATTACACTACTACTACTAATGGTGCACTGATTTACACTATCCATGTCATTTGCACCACTGGATTTCTAGTCTATATTGGTTTTGGAAGGTAGCGAGGCAGCCAACACCAGAGAACTTATTCCAGTGACTTCTCTCTTATACCTTGCTCACGCAAGGCGGGAAAGTCGTCCAGCTCTTCACTCCTTGCCTCAACTAACCTTCCGGTCATATTCGGTTCCATCCGTGGTGCCAAACCGACGTTAGCCGGCCAGACGCCAGGAATGCTGATGTCAATCCGGTTTTACGTACGCAATATATTGCTGCCAATGTATGCCTCATAGAGGCATGCACGGCTTTTCTCTCCTGTTGTTTCGCAGCAGACTATCCTCGATAGATCTGCTGCGCGTGGGTTGATACTTTCTCAGTTAGTATAATTAGGATCTCTACTAACTCATCATTCCTTATTATTTCATATATGTCCCTGGTGGGTATGGCCTGCCTCTCTACAGAGGCATCTCGTGCGTGTACTGGGCACTCGAAGATTACGTGTTCCGGGCTGCCTATCTCAGCACCACATTCACAAACTGCATCAGGCCGTTTCCCTATTCGGTGCAAGTGCACCGGGTAGGGTCCGTGACCTGTCAAAAAGTGCACTAATCCTTTGGATGGAAGAAATTTTAACTTCATCCTTTCTCTCACTGATGGTAGGAAGGAGTGTACGCGCCTGGCTGTTTCAGATGAATCCCAGTCCCGTTGCCAAATATCGTTAATGGCTTCGTTAATTTCTCTTTTATTTTCACAGACCCTCCCAATTATCCTTTCTACATGAATGAAGTCGTGTCTTTTCAACCAATAGACCGCCGCCCTTTTCCTGATTATTAAATCAATAGGACAACAAATACACGCATCCCGAGGAGGTCTCGAACTTCAGACAGCGAGCAGCGGCGCACTCCGCAACTAGGCGCCTTGGGACGTTCGGCCACTCCATGGTTTTTTTTTTTTTTTTTTTTTTTTTTTTTTTTTTTTTTTTTCGCTAGGCAGTAAATTTTATGACATCAAGGTGAAGGTGATGATGGAAAATCCCGTTTCCAATTATGTAGGTGAGACTGTTGTACCTTGGAACACTTATTACAGAAATGGATAAAAACTACATATCTGAATTTTAATTGTAATGAGAAAGACTTCACAATGTTTAGCACAAATTTTCCAGCAACTTTTACGACTGGTACATTCCAAAACCGTAACTCAAAAATTTTTAAATATTTTTTACAATATATTCTTAAGTGATCCATGGTACAAGATGGTCTTGTACCATGGATCACACCTTCATCTACATCTACATCTACATCTACATACATATTCCGCAATTCACCGTAAGGTGCGTGGCGGAGGGTACACTGTACCACTACTAGGCATTTCCTTTCCTATTCCACTCCCAAATTGAACGAGGAAAAATAGAATGCCTATATGCCTCCGCACGAGCCCTAATTTCTCTTATCTTGTCTTTGTGATCTTTACGCGAAATGTAAGTAGGCGGCAGCAAGATCGTACTACACTCAGCTTCAAATTCCGGCCCTCTAAATTTACTTAACAGAAATTCACGGAAATAACGTCGTCTTTCTTCCAGCGATCCCCTATTGAGTTGCCGGAGCACTTCCGTGATACTCGCGCATTGGTCGAACCTACCGGTAACAAATCTAGCTGCTCGCCTCCGAACCGCCCCCATGTCCTCCCTCAAACCGATTTGCTACGGGTCCCAAATACTTGAGCAATACTCTAGACGTAGTCGTACAAGCGTTTTATACGCGGTCTTCTTTACAGGTGAAGTAGATCTTCCCAAATTCTCCCAATAAACCTAAGTCGGCTGTCCGCCTTACTCACAACTGTCCTTACATGCTCGTTCCATTTCATATCGCTTTGCAATGTTACGCCTAGATATTTGAACGACGCGACAGCATCAAGAAGCTCACTACTAATGCTGTATTCGAACATTATAGGATTGTTTTT
Organism: Locusta migratoria; assembly: GCA_026315105.1. Classification (NCBI taxonomy): domain Eukaryota; kingdom Metazoa; phylum Arthropoda; class Insecta; order Orthoptera; family Acrididae; genus Locusta; species Locusta migratoria. The sequence goes on along the minus strand of CM048748.1, from coordinate 437,700,159 downwards.
TCTACTCATGCGCATCACCTTACATTTTTCCACATTGAGAGCGACCTGCTATTCTCCGCACCAACTAGAAATTTTGTCTAAGTCATCCTGTATGCTATTACAGTCAGTTACAGAGGACACCCCACCCCCCATACACCACAGCATCAGCAAACAGCCGCAAATTACAACTTACTCTGTCCATCAGATCATTTATATAGATAGAAAATAATAGCGGTCCTATCACACTCCCCTGGGGCACGCCTGACGATACACTCGTCTCCGATGAACACTCGCCGTCGAGAACAACGTACTGCGTTCTATTACTTAGGAAGTCTTCCAGCCAGTCACAAATATGTGAACCTATTCTATAAGCTCGTATCTTCGTTAGCAATCTGCAGTGTGGCACCGCGTCGAACGCCTTTTTGAAGTCGAGAAAAACACATTCCGTCTGTTGCCCTTCGTCCATGGCTCGCAAGATGTCATGTGAGAAAAGGGCAAGCTGAGTTTCACATGAACGATGTTTCCTAAACCCGTGCTGATTCATGGAAAGAAGCTTTTCCGTTTCAAGGAACCTTTGGATCAGATAAAATCACACCTTCTTGTACCTTGAATGATACAAATTGTAGACTAAATATAGCAGGGGAGTAATATTAATGCTGTAAAAGCTTTAGGCCATATATTTGTACAACATTTTAGACTTGGTTTGTGCAATATCGAAATTTCATGGTGAAGCTGTTGTTGGGCTTTGACGGTCACTAACATGACAACTTAAAATGTCGTCATCCATGAAAACCTTTATATCCAATGTATATATGCGAGTTTTCTTGAAATCACTGACAATGTTATCATAAAAATGTTCAAATGTTTGTAAATCTAACGGACCAAACTGCGTGGTCATCAGTCCGTAGCTTACAAACTACTTCAACCTAGGTAAACTAACCATGTCCCAAAGAGGACTCGAACCTCCACGGCGAGCAACCCCGCGCTCCGAAGCGAGACGCTGTAGACCGCTCGGCTACTCCACCGCGGCACTGACAATGTTACTTGTGCTAAATACAGGAGAGTAAATCTGACCAACAACTTCTGAAACGCTAAAGATGTATTGTTTAAGAACCACGCATCAACAGCTTGGTTGTAACTGTTTTTTAGAGAAGAGTAGACGGAAACATCCAAAGGCTGGAGCCTACGAGACGTGTGAGGGGGGAATGTAAGCGTAACTATGCCAGACTGTTACGCCTTCTCCACAGTTTCCAGGCATGTGTGTCTCGTGATTATCGATTATTAAAATAACATTTTGTTCTTTAGATGCCCTCATGTGATCTATAAAATGGTCAAGAAACTGGAGATAAAGTGTTTCATTTGACCAGCTAGGTAGATTTGCTGCACCGATCTTTCCAGAAGGGCCCGTTTCAGCATAAATATTTTGAAGTTTACCTTCATAAATATAAGTATTGGAGGAATATGATTTCCAGGATTACTTATACATGCCGGTGGCCGAGGGGACTGAGGCGCTTCAGTCACGGTCTGCACGGCCACTACGGTCGGGTGTTTGAATGCCCCCTCGGGCATGGATATTTGTGCCGTCCTTGGTTGTAGGTATTCATAAGTAGTTTGTAAGTTTAGGGACTGATGACCCCGTAGTTAAGTCCCTTAAGCTTAACAAACATTTGAACATTTGAACTTATACATGCATTCCGCCTTAGTAGGTGTCCTATTTTACCTGAAGTCACACTGCCAGTCTGTTTTACTCCTCTTGGGGCAACTATTTTAGCAAGGGGTCTGAACAGTTGTCAGGCCTCTTTCATCTTGATTGCAAATATGGTGCGATGGAAAAGGGCCCAATCGTCGACGCATATCCTCGAAGTTGTTGAATAACATTTTGACATTCATTCTGTTAAGGCTGGTTGCTCCAGAGACGCTTGTTTCCTCTGGCGTCCTCATTGATAAAGCTTTTTGCTTGTCCTTTCATAAACAGCCGCATCCACTCTTCCCACGCAATTTCATCTTTATCCCACATTGATGGCCTTTTCTTATTGTTAGCAACAGAATACCTATTTGCAAGGATCCTGACTCTCTTTTTTGAATGTTCATTTTTGCAGTGGTCTGTATATACTAAACTTAATTCATCAGTATCATTAATCATCTTCTTGGTATCATACTTAATCCCATAAGAATATTCCTCTCTGCGAGACTGCTTAATTGATTGCAAATGAACAAATGTCGTGAATTTGACATACATTTTACAGGCTTCTCTGATGGATATCTTGCTCTCTCCTGGAGAACTGATAGCTTATATTGCTTTGTTCGTGTCTTCTGGATCGACAGGAACCCTCTTTTTGCCTGTTTTGCTTCTTGATATTCTGACCTAAAACGCAAAACCACAAAGTTGTTACATCTTGTACCTTGAATCATTGATCCAAGGTAAAGGCTGTGTCTGCGATCCGAGGTACAAGATGTTGCATCTTGCAATTGACAGCTATACTACTGCTTTGAGGTTAGGTTTAAATCTACTAACTCTATGCCAGTTTACTCACCAGATCACACAGAAAGAGGTGGGGTAGATAATGTATTCGTCCTCCTTAACAATTGGTCAAAGTGGTCACCAAAACACAAAAACTAAATACGTAAACTGTTACTTTTTGCACTCTAAATCTGTTATGTTATTTCACTCACAGATTCAGTTTCACAACACTACAAAAGCAGGTTGGCAGAGCACTCTGGTGAGTGAAGCATAATCATTTCTACAGTTGCCTTCCAGCCGGCAGCACGTTCTGAGGAACACTACGACCAAAGTACAACAGTCCTACATGGTAATAGCATCTGAAGATGGGCAATTTTTACTAATAAATAGGGGAAAAAGTTAATGACGTTCTAGCTGACTTCGGTTTATTGGCAGAGTTTTGGAAGATGTACTTCACCTGTAAAGGAGAAGGCGTATAAAACGCTTGTACGACCACGTCTTGAGTACTCTCAAGTGTTTGGGACCCGCAGCAAATCAGTTTAAAGGAAGACATAGAGACAGTTCAGAGGCGAGCAGCTAGGTTTGTTACTGGTAGGTTCGACCAATGTGCGAGTGTCACGGAAATGCTCCGGCAACTCAATTGGGGATCTCTGGAGGAAATACGACGTTCTTTTCGTGAATTTCTGTTGAGGAAATTTAGACGGCCGGAATTAGAAGCTGAGTGTAGTACGATCTTACAAAAATAACGGCGATTTTGGGATGTCTGTCTGTCCGTAACGTGTTCCACTTTTTAGGTCGAAAGAACCACCCTTTTCAAATCTTTCTGATAAAAAATTGGTAGTAATACAAAAAAAAAGCCATTTGTAATATAAATGTAATTGCAAACGAACCGTTCATCTGACACAAAAATTGAATAACCAAATTGGTAGAGGGGAAAATTCTCTAGAACTTCGCTCTGTATGTTTTTTTTTTTTTCATAACTTGCATCGTTACAGAGATATTTGCAAAAATATCACCGATGTGACGATGTCCGTCTGTAACGTGTTCCCACGGTTTAGGTCGAACCGTTCATCCGATCGGCACCAAATTTTACAGACATAATTGTTGACTACCAGAGGCCAGAACCTCGCTTTTTAAATGTTTCGGACAAGAAATACGTTGGTATTACCAAAAAAGCCGTTTGTAATATAATTTAGTTGCAAATAAACCGTTCATCTGACGCGAAAATTGAATATACGAATTTGTAAAGGAGAAAATTCTCTACAACTATGTTCCATTATGTTTTTTTTCATACCTCGTATTGTTTGAGAGATATTTGCAAAAATAACGAAGATTTTACACCCTCTATTGAATTGATGTAAACCAGCCGTTCAGAGATGTCACGTGACGTCCTCGCCCACAACTCTCTCTGGCATACGCCATCTTGCGTTGCGTATTTAATGATTTTCTTATTGTAACTTACACGTTGTCATTTCAAAGCAATGACGCACTGAAGAATTAACGTTCTTTGTACGATAAATGATAATCTAGTGTCAAAAAATGCCATATTAGCATCAGTTAACAACGGCCATCAATAGTACGAGATTAAAGAACGGAACTTCTTATTGTTAGCGGTAGCGTAGTGTGCAATGATTTACTCTCTGATGCTGAAGGTCAGTGATTCGGATCCCGCCACTGTCTAAGATTGTTTTCTCCTTTTCTCCTTAAATGGTTTCAGATACTCTTATTAATTAAATAGAACTCTGTTCTCCAATGTTTAGAGTTTTGCTTAAGTACGAATGCTCCCTCTAAAATGCACGTTTGTTCTATTTCGTGAAGATGCCGTGAAATGCGTAACAACAAATTGTACAATGGTCTTCTGAAGCATATGCACCTAAACTGGGAAGATGTTCCTACTGTTAGCCGTAGTGTAGTGGGAAGTGCGTCGAACTGTTATGCTCACAGTCAGCAATTCGGAACCCGCTACTACCCCAACATTTATTTTCTTCTCTTTTCCTAAAAGGATTTAGGGCACTCTTATTAATTAAATAGAGCTGTGTTACTCAATGTTTAGAGTTGTGCGTACGTAAGAACTACCTCTAAAATACGTGTTTGTTCTATTTGGTGACCATGCCGTGAAATACGTAACAAAGAACTGAACGATGATCTTCTGAAGCATATGCACGTAAACTGGGAGGATACCGTAATAATGAACATTCTGCACAAAGTGCTGATACAGGTAGTTTCGTATATAAAGAAAGTCATGGATTTCTGTTGAAACTGTAGTTCCTTAATCAAACAGAAGTGAAGTGTGTACATTGCTACAAATTACCTAGTTTTTTTCTAAGCGTTTATTCACGATTTGTGGAATGTATTGAAATCAGTGCATCTACTAAAATGTTTGTCTTTGACATGGTTGCTATGGACACTTTTAACGTGGACGGTATTGCCTTTTCTGTAGTTCAGATATGACTTCGTTCATGCTACACTGTTCTGCGCTAAAATCAAGAGCAAATTTTCTATTTCAAACCGTGATTACTTTTTCTTTTACAGCTAAAATCACAAACAGAATAAGTGTGGTAGTACTAAATTTCACATAACTCTAGTACTCAATATATATACAAAGTTAGTATTATCAATACGTCATTATTGTAACGTTATCTCCCCAGATTATGTACATGTGTTAAAGAAGTCTTTGTTTACAAATCGTTGCTATGTACTTCATGGCATGTTCTCGAAACAGAACAAATGCACTTTTCATCGAACAGCTCAAAATCTTGCAGAATACAGTTGCGTTCAGTTAACAAGAGTGTGTAGAAATCGTTTAGGAAGCAAGACGAAAATTGAAGTGGGACAGCTTTTTTTTTTTTTTTTTTTTTTTTTTTTTTTTTTTTTTTTTTTTTTTTTCAGTGAAATCTAAGCTTTGCGGTCGTTTGTTCATATTTGTTCTGGGTTGTTCGTTGAGAAATATACTCAGTTTTTTATCGGTGTTGAACCAACACCGTCTGAAGAGAATGCATGTTTACTTCCGTGCCACTTCACGTCACGCAGAGTAGCTCGCGATCGCGTTGCTTACTGGCTGGCTGATGGGGCACGGCCCACCGCCTCACTGCGGCCAGCCAGTGAGCTACGCGATCGCGACCTACTCTGATTGATGTGACGTGGTACGGCAGTGCAATGGCCTTTTCTTCAGATGGTGTTAGTTGAACCGTCTTTCGTTCTCTCTCTTTTGATTGGGTCGTCAGTTTGAACGGGTACTTTGTGGACGTTGTTTTTTTTTTATTTTTTTTTTATTTTGATCGCTTTGGATAACTCTTCTCTCGTTACAAAGGGCGTCGAGCTATCATGCCGGCAACCCTCTGACCAAGCGAGCTGAGCAACCGAGCCCTAGCAAGTTCCGAACCACCGTATAACATGGTCGTACATCACAAATAATTCCTCGCATATTACGCTATGGCGAACAGCTGCAAGAGTAATCCGCAATTCTCGAACTATCGATGACATGTGTTAACTAACTAATGAACATTAGATTATAATTCATTAGATTATAATTCATTGTACTAAGAACGACGTGTTGTTGATAATTTTCAGTGCTTCATTGCTTTGAAGTGATAACGCTTGTGTTATTATAAGAAAATCATCAAATAGAGAAAGCAAGATGGCGTACGCAAACGAGATGTACGGTATTGTTCCATCCAGGCTATAGTCACTCGTCCAAACGCCAAAAGTATAGTACGTTCGTTCCAGCCTATAGTCAATTGTAACCATTTTAAGCAAAGAAAATAAACTTTGAACTAACGATGCAAGACAGGTGATAATATTTTAACTGAAAAATATAATGAAAATGTGGGAGAGATATTAAAATGATAGTTCAAAGAGGTAAAAGTTCAAAAAAGAGTATGTTTGTCAGAGCTAAATTCAACCATCATATAATTTTGGCTGTTTGTTAAAATACGGTCAGAAAGAATAGTACGTGTTGGGTGCATAGATATTGCCACAAAGAGTCATAATCTTATCACCATGTTTTTTATTATTTTGATTATTATTATGTTGGTCCAAAATGTTTGCAAAAACCTGTGGTGTCGCACAAGTACAAAGTGCGCGCCACCTACTTTCGCCGCGCGCCGCCATGCACGCACGGCGCGGCGTTCTCACGACGACAGCCACGAGCGCCCTCTGCGGCAACCCCGCTCGTGGCCACCACGGAAAGACACCGGCCACTTCGGACTGAGATAGCAACGAGTTAGGACCTTCGTAATCAGATAGGCACCAGTGAAGACTCTGCTATTGTACAGGCACTAGGCAGGCCTCTAACAACTATGTATCAACATTCTGCAGTACTATGTAAAAGTTAAGTATTGTTACATTCTGTGCAATATATCTCTTTCTAATTTACTCGAGTGTTTATAGTTTCTGGCTGCTCCCCTCCGTACCTGCACCAGTGTGCTATTTTTGTTACTGTGTCGGTCTCGTTCCACTCGGCCACCGACACCTACGACGAGGCTGGGACACAAAAGCGGCGATGAAGTTGGGACACAAAAGTGGCAACGAGGAGTGATACACGAACCGTGGACCAGCAGCCAGACAGCAGCAGTCGGAGCACGCAGAAATTGCTCCCGCCCACCCACCCTTATTATTATAAGATTTTTGGGGGAACATTTTCAGTTACGTGTTTTGTGGACTTTTTTTGTTGCAGAGCGAGTCCTCTTTCATATTGCATTTGTGTTTTGTTATAAGTTACTTGTATACGCGGCGCCTAATCGGTCAGCATGGCCACTACCCCGAACCCAAACTTAATGGAAATTATTCAGTTACAGACGGCGCAAATAACATAACTTCTCCAGGCGGTGGCGCAGTTGACAACTCAACAACAGCCGTCGCATCAGCAGCCCACACCTGCCGCCGCACCTCTTCCGACGTTCCGCCAGTACAACGAACGTGAGGAAGAATGGAGTGACTATTTCGCGCAGTTTCAAGAACTCGTCGCAGCTCATCAAATTACAGGTCAGACTGTTAAGCATCTTTTATTGTCCGTGGTGGGCCCCAAAACTTTTGTGTTACTGCAGAAACTGTTCCCGCAAGCATCTCCTCGTGATGTAGACTTTGAACAAATAGTAGAGGCACTAAATGCTCATTATGAGAGAAAAGTTCTTGTAGCCGCTGCACGATACCGATTTTTCAGACTTAAAAAGTTACCGCAGCAGTCACACCAAGAATGGATCACCGAGTTGAAGGGCTTAACCCGCAAATGTAAATTTACGTGTTCTTGTGGACTTTCTTATAGTGATGTGATGTTAAGAGATGCGATTACGCAGAACATTCAGGACCCCAGAATTAGGGCAGCAATTCTAAAACAGTCAGACCCTTCATTAGACAGTGTACTGCAGCTTATAGAAGCGCATGATACTTTTGACTTAGCTGATGTAGAAATGCAAAGCCACAGTGTAAATTCAGTGCGCCGTAACGGACGCTTTCCTCGCCGTAGTTCTCAGTGTAGCACTAGTGATTCTTACAATCATACAGGCCGTGCTGAACAGACAGTGAACAGTAGCCATGTAAAAGTGCGACACAAAGGTCGCCCCGTCGTGTTAGACAAAGTAATTTGCATAACGGGCGTCAACGCTCATTTCAGAAAAATGTACGTAAATCTTGCCCCCAGTGTGTGTCTCGCCACAAGCGTGCTCATTGCCCTAGTCGCAACGCAACCTGTTATCAATGTGGCAAATCGGGACATGTGCAGTCTGTGTGTATGCAAATTGGAAACTCAAGGAACGGTAACGTTGGAGGCGGTGCTTCGCAGAGTGCGAGAACGGTTCATTTTGTAAATGTTGTACGGGCTGTGGAATTGAACACTGCTTTCCTTGGTTCTCAATTGCAAGAAAGTAGTTCTGCGCCTATGGCAAAACTATATAGTGCACCACGTAGCAAGCGCCGACGAGCGCGTAAAACAGTGCAACGGAAAAGGGTTCGGGACAAGCAAAATGACTATGAACAGTGCATTCCTGTAGTGAAAATAGTGCCTTCTGCAACTGCTCCTTGTAATAGTGCCCAGTACTGTGTAGCTAGTGACAGTAGACATCAAGTAGCAACTCAAAAGTGTAGTGCAGTAGTTAGTAAATCTGGAGTAGCTTCGCAGGCTTGCGCGGACGCCGATCCGGCGGTAGTGTCATCTAGTGACAGTGTTGTTAATCCGCTGCGTGCCGAGTCTGCGCCGCTTACTTCACTACGCGGCCCGCGCAAGCACAGTAAACAAACCGTAGCAGACGTTGCCCACATTCACGCACCAGTCGAGCGCCGCAAGCACAAACTTTTTGTAAATCTCTCCATAGAAAATAAGACTGTGCAATTTCAGCTTGATACTGGTTCCGCTGTCACATTAATAAATAAAGATACTTATGAACTTCTGGGTTCGCCAAAATTGTCGCCGTCACAGCAAGTGTTAACAGCTTATACAGGTGAAAATATTCCCGTGCTAGGAACATGTAGCCTGCCTGCCTCTCTTCAAGGTGTAACAAAAACAGTTGCTTTTGTAGTTCTTCAGGCCAAATCTACACAGAACATTTTTGGATTAGATGCTTTTGATTTGTTTGGTTTATCAATTCAAAGAGATGTGCTTCAAATTTCGTCAATAGTGCCTCAGGATAAAATCAATGCATTGTGTGACAAATATAGTGACTTGTTTTCGCCGGAACTAGGTTGTGCAAAAGACTTCGTGGCACATGTAACTTTAAAAGAATCTGCAGTTCCAAAATTTCGTAAAGCTAGACCAGTGCCTATCGCAATGCGTGATACAGTTGCCGAAGAACTTACACGTTGGAAAGATAGTGGGGTGATTTCTCCTGTTTCTGCGAGTCAGTGGGCCTCGCCTATAGTAATTCTACCCAAGCCGACAGGAAAACTTCGTCTCTGTGCGGACTTCAAATCTACAGTGAACAGTCAAACAATTGTCGACACTTATCCCCTGCCCAGACCTGAGGAACTGATGGACAAATTGGGACAGTCTCGCTTCTTTTCCAAGATTGATTTAGCAGAGGCATACTTACAGATTCCACTTGATGACGAGTCAAAAAAGTTTTTCGTCATTAATACTCACATGGGCCTTTTTCAATTTCAACGCCTACCCTTTGGCAGTTCTTCCGCCCCCGCTATTTTTCAGCGTTTTTTGGAACAGCTGACAGTTTCTGTACCGTGTTGTTCGAACTATTTAGATGATATTGTGGTATCCGGACGTACAGTTGAAGAACATTTAGCAAACCTGGAGTGCCTTTTCAAAGTGTTGACTGCAGCAGGTCTACGTTGTAATAAAGCGAAGTGTTCGTTTTTTCAAACTGAAATAGAGTACCTGGGCCATGTGATTAATGCCCAAGGAATTCATCCCTTAAAGTCACATCTTCGAGCAATCAAAGACTTGCCTCCTCCTAAGAATGTGCATGAATTGCAAGCAGTGATGGGAAAGCTTAACTATTATTTCAGGTTTATTCCCAATGCCTCTCAGATTGCAGCTCCACTGCATCACTTACGTAGGAAGAATGTTCCTTTTGTATGGTCTAAAGATTGTCAGGTTACCTTTGACAAACTAAAGTCGGCACTACTCAGTGATGCATGTTTGATTCCCTTTGACCCCCAGAAGCCTATAGTGTTAGCAGTTGACGCCTCATCGTACGGTCTGGGCGCGGTAATCTCACATCGGATTGGATCTCACGATCGTCCTATTGCCTTTGCATCCAAGCTACTGACGCCAACGCAACAGAATTACAGTCAGATAGAAAAGGAGGCCTTAGCAATCATTTACGGCGTCACAAAGTTTCATCATTATCTCTATGGCAGAAAATTCTATTTGTTGACAGACCACAAGCCTCTCACGTCGTTGTTCTCACCCACAAAGCCAATTCCGCCACGAACGGCACAAAAGCTTCAGAGATGGTCCTTGATATTGTCTAATTATCTGTATGAGATATTGTACCGACCTACCACTAAACATGCTAACGCGGACACACTTTCCCGACTTCCGGTTGGCCAGGATGTATCATTTGATTCTTCAGAAATGGCATGTTGTCAGATAGACTCCAGAGATGCTTCCGCTGTCGCAGACTTTCCTTTGAACTCTCGTCGGGTTGCACAGGAAACAGCTGCGGATGCAGACCTAAGTGTGGTAGCACGTTTTGTTCGCTCAGGGTGGCCTGCCAGGGCCAAAGACATTCAACGGCCTCTGGTTCGACGTTATTTTGCACAACGTCATGCATTGTCTTTAAGTCAGGGTGTTCTGTTGTTACATATGGACAACGACCAAGCAAGAGTGATTGTTCCTCGTTCCCTGCAACGTGAAGTGTTACGCCTCCTGCATCAAGGACATTGGGGTATTGTTAGGACAAAGCAATTGGCCAGACGTCATTGTACCTGGGTTGGTATGGACGCTCAGATAGAGAGCATGACGTCACAGTGTACGGTTTGTGCGGAGCATCAGGCGGCTCCTCCGCAACGTTTCTCAGACTGGCCACGCCCCAAGGGACCATGGCAACGTTTACATATTGACTTTGCCGGACCTTTCTGGAATACGCGCTGGTTAATTGTTGTAGACGCTTTCAGCAAGTTTCCTTTTGTGATTGCCATGAACTCAACGACAGCTTCTAGTACAATCAGTGCCTTAACATCAGTGTTTTGCATCGAAGGCTTGCCTGAAACTATCGTCAGTGACAATGGACCTCAGTTTGTTAGTGCGGAATTTCAACAGTTTTGTCGTGTGAATGGCATTCAGCATATTACCACTGCACCTTTTCACCCTCAGTCCAATGGTGAAGCAGAACGTTTCGTTCGAACATTCAAGTCTCACATGGAGAAGATGAAAGGTCAGCACTCCAGGCAGCAAGCTCTTCAAATTTTCCTGTCTACGTATCGATGCATGCCACGTGACGGCCCGTCTCCTGCCGAGCTGCTACACGGCCGCCGTCACCGCACTCTCCTTCACCTGCTGCAGCCTCCCACGCACCGAGTCGGTTCGTATGGCGCTTCGCGTTTTCAGGTTTCTACGCCGGTGCTGTACAGGGTGTTTGCTGGCAACAAGAAGACATGGTTGCCGGGCACCATTCAGCGCGTGCTTGGTCGCAATATGTTTGTTGTACGTTCTTCCACAGGGTCGGAGCTGCGGCGCCATGCAAACCAATTGCGTCTGCATAGGCCGCGCGATCCTGTCTCCGGTTTCTTGATTCCAGACCCAGTTCACCGCCAGGCAGCACAAACACATCGTTCGTCAACGGGTCCAGCGTCCCCGGACTACGAGATCGTCCCGATGGAGATCGACGCGACGCCGCCGCTGTCGCCGCCGCAGATGACAGCGTCACCGAGAGGGACTGCGGGACCGTGCGTGCCGCCGCCGCCTGGGCCACGCACCTCAGAAGAAGATGACCTGCTCCCTCAGGGCGGGGGCGGGCGCCCTTCCCCAGGTTTCGGCGGGTTCCCTGGAGGATCTCAAGGCAGATGCCGGGGCGCGGACGGCGTCTCGATCCCGGCCTCAGCTACGACGCCCATCCCACCAGTAACGCCCCCGCCCAAGCCCTCCTCCCAGTGCCGTCGCCGTGGCCCTCAGCCCTACGCCACGACGGCGCGGCGGTTTGGGGGGGAGGGGTGTGGTGTCGCACAAGTACAAAGTGCGCGCCACCTACTTTCGCCGCGCGCCGCCATGCACGCACGGCGCGGCGTTCTCACGACGACAGCCACGAGCGCCCTCTGCGGCAACCCCGCTCGTGGCCACCACGGAAAGACACCGGCCACTTCGGACTGAGATAGCAACGAGTTAGGACTTTCGTAATCAGATAGGCACCAGTGAAGACTCTGCTATTGTACAGGCACTAGGCAGGCCTCTAACAACTATGTATCAACATTCTGCAGTACTATGTAAAAGTTAAGTATTGTTACATTCTGTGCAATATATCTCTTTCTAATTTACTCGAGTGTTTATAGTTTCTGGCTGCTCCCCTCCGTACCTGCACCAGTGTGCTATTTTTGTTACTGTGTCGGTCTCGTTCCACTCGGCCACCGACACCTACGACGAGGCTGGGACACAAAAGCGGCGATGAAGTTGGGACACAAAAAAACCTATAAAACTACAAATCTAAAGTGGGCCATAAAACACGTCAGTGCGATTTTTTTCGGTGTATTTGTTAATATTCTCATATTTGTTATACCTTTTCTTGCCTTAGGATCGGCAAGTGAGATTAATACTCAATTAACTGTATTATACATTTACACCTGTTTTATTTGTGATACACTGCGGAAAATAAACTGAAAAAAATTCTCAATTATATTATTGCGTAATTCCAATTACTGGCCGTCTATTTGTCAGCCTTCTCACAGCCAGTGGGGTGAACCGTATTTTGAATCCAACCAAAAATCAAATACTTATCACACTACGCACAACACACAAACTATCATTCGACGTATAGCATTGAAAAGGCGACTATTTGTCATCAACTTTGACCTCTGGGCGTCTACGCAGAAAGCCGAAACAAATGAATTCGGTGATCTACTTTTCATACAGTCTGCTTGTATGCCAAATGGCCGTGCCGCAGTGTTTAGAAGGGTTGAAAGACCACCGTTAATTGTAAAATTAATTCTATCTGAAAGGAGCCAGTTAAAAGCTTACTTTAACATATAACTCTGGCCGTAAAACCAGCTAAAGGATTCGCGTGAACTACTGACTACTTCCTGCAACAGAATTTTGTTCCCTGGACCAGAATTTAGAACTGACTCATATTTTACTTTAGCAGCAGGAAGACAAGGAGACGGTGGACAACATACGTCGTAGATAACGAGAATTACACACAATCATTAACATACAAGCCAACCCGAACTAAGCCATTTCATAAAGGTTTCTCTAAGTACAGTCCGCTACCTAGCTCAGCGGTAGCGTCGCTGACTACCACGCAGGAGGCCCGGGTTCGATTCCCGGCAGGGGACTGGGTGTTGTGTGTTGTCCTAATCATCATCATCATCATCATTGGCACGTAAGTCGCCCACGCAGCGTCAAATAAAAAGACTTACACTAAGGCGGACTAACAATCCCGCAAGGGAGTACGTTTATGTCGCAACGGAATTAAAACAAGATAATTTGCATCTCAGTTTGTTCTCAGCACTGGTGGAAAAACAACATTAAATAAAAATGGGAGGGTATTCAGAAACTAATATTTATAAGAAGGATAATATTTCATTGACAATAAATTATTTATTCAGTTCAAACATGAGCAAGCCGGCCGTGGTGGCCGAGGGGACTGAGGCGCTCCAGTCACGGTCTGCACGGCCACTACTGTCGGGGATTCGAATCCCCCTCGGGCATGGATATTTGTGCCGTCGTAGTTAGTTCATAAGTAGTTTGTAAGTTTAGGGACTGATAACCCCGTAGTTAAGTCCCATAGACTATACAAACATGAGCAAATGGGGGCACCAATTTTGTTAAACAATGAAAACGCAACCCACATTGAAAATTAAGCTAAAGTAATCTGAACTGAACGTCGTCGGGGGGGGGGGGGGGGGATTACAGTAAACAAGCATTCGTCCACTCACACGCGCGAAGCAAAGAGAAACTCACCCAACTCAGGTTGCTGATACGAAGCAGAAGTAGGCGTCGCAGCCGATATTCAGCGAACCAGGATGTTCCACACAAAACAAGAAAAAATTAACTTTATAGGTCGCTCTGGTCTGTCATTCTTTACTTGAGATGTTATGCGATAATTGCGAGATTTAATTTCATTCAATCAAACTGAGCATGCAGAATTATTGAGACACACGGCACTTGTCTGCTAATTACATATTTGCACACCACTGAAGGTGAAGTGCTTAAAGATCACATTCATTTCAACAAAAACCAGCGAAATCACAGATTACGAAGCAAGAATACTCAATAGTAAGGGACTGGTGTGTGAGCACTGGCGAGAACTCAAGTGACGAGCTATAAACCCTTGAAGTCGCAATTCGGAGCCACGAGGTTCCGAAAACAAGTAAAAAATACAAATTTCAATTTCCGAAAATAAAATAAAAAGTAGCTATGGCATGCAACCCTTAGAAATGCGTAGAATATCATAAGGAAGCTAACGAAATATAGTTAAGCAAGATTTAGAACGTTTTATGCGGATGGACGAAGTCCAGTCTTCAAAGTAAGAAATATATCAACAAGTTATCTTCCATTCCCCAGCAATTCAACTGTTTCCCAGAGTAAGATGAAGGATGTGGTCAGTACACCTGTTTTTAAGCCTCCCGGCGCCCGTTTCTTAAGCAGACTGTTCGCGGATGATGCTGTCGTTTATCGGTTAGTGAAGTCAACAAAGGATCAAAAGCAACTGCAAAGCGATTTAGACAAAATTTCTACGTGGTGCAAAAATTGGCAATTGACACTAAATAAAGAAAAGCGTGAAGTAATACACATGACCACTAAAAGAAATCCGCTGAACTTCAATTACGCGACAAATCAGTCAAACATTAAGGTCGTAAATTCTACCAAATACCTAGGAGTTACAATTACGAACAACTTTGACTGGAGAGAACACATAGAAAATATTGTGGGGAAGGCGAATCAAAGGTTACGTTTCATTGGCAGAACGCTTAGAAGATGCACCAGCTCCACCAAAGAGACTGCCTACATCACACTTGCCCCTTGTGGGACCATCACCAGGTGGGACTGACGGAAGATATTGAGAAGGTTCAGAGAAGGGCAGCTCGTTTTGTTTTATCACGTTACGGGGGGGGGGGGGTAAGCGTCAAGGAAATGTTGGGGTGGAAATCATTAAAAGACAGACGTTATTCATTGCGGCGTGATCTGTCTGCGAAGTTTCAATCACCGACTTTTACTTATGAATGTGAAATTATTTTGCTAGCACCCACCTACTTAGGGAGACATGACCATCCCAATAAAATAATAGAAATCAGATCGAAAACGGTACGATTTAGGTGTTCTTTCTTCCCGCGCGCTATTAGAGAATGGAACGGTAGAGAAAAGTTATGAAAGTGGTTAATGAACCCTCTGCCAGGCGCTTAAATGTAGATGTAGATGTAGCAGAGGGTTTAGTGTGCAGTTACCGTAGAGGGAGCAACTCCCGGTCGTAACCGGAGCGGCTACTGTGAGCGTTGGCGATTATCCGGTGAGCCTTCCGGTGGGACTCCGGTTTCACACGTGCTGTGCTGACGTCGTGAGGCAGGAGCCACTATATGTCTCGCAGCCATCCGACGCTCTTGGAACTCCGCAATGTTTCTTTAGGCAATAGTACAGCGCATTGCCAGTGTGGAATCTGGCTGACACGTTGCTCCGTCGGGGGCACAGTCACTCTCACAGTCTGTTAACACTTTCAACATTCATAGAATATATGACATCAACTGCGATTGGGGAAAGCTGAAAATGTGTACCCAGCCGGGATTCGAACCCGGGTCTCCTGCTTTCTAGGCAGTTGCGCTGAACCCTACACCTCTGGGGACACGGTGATCATCGCACCTGCAAGGACTACCTAAGCACGCCTCCCGTCAGATACAAATTCCCAGCTTCGCCCTGCCCACAGTACTCTGGAGGCGTGCTTAGGTAGTCCTTGCAGGTGCGATGATCACCGTGTCCCCAGTGGTGTAGGGTTCAGCGCAACTGCCTAGAAAGCAGGAGACCCGGGTTCGAATCCCGGCTGGGTACACATTTTCAGCTTTGCCCAATCGCAGTTGATGTCATATATTCTATGAATGTTGAATAATAACAACTGCAAGACCAGAAGTGACGTCTCTTCTCTCGGAACAGACGCCACATGTATATGTTAACACTTTGGTACACTCTATTACTAAAAGAAACACTAAACTTATAAAGAACTGCAATGCTTCAAATTTTGGAGTCCACACTTAAAACCTATATGGGAGTAGGACTTTTTACAAGGCTCCCCAAATTCATACAAAAGAGATACATTCACAAATATAAATTAATAGAAAATAGACCCCATCATTTTTTGTCTACACGAGTGAGCTTGGTCACCCAGAGGTCAACTGACATTACAGATGTTCACACAAAATATTTTAAAATTGAAACCCAAATTTTAATATTAACTGATATAGTAAAAGCAGTCATTAAACCCTCCGTCGGGCGCACCTCCAGATGAAACAAAATCAGGCGCACCCGGCCTGAGAGGCCAGCCACATATTTTGTGGACTAGCTCCGCCATGTTAAATCAAATTCAAAATGCGTGTTGGCTAGTCTTGAAGAGGATCCAAAGGAAGGAATTACAGCAAACTTAAAGCATAATAATGGATTTATTGAACAGAATACACCTTAATCTAAATTAACCAAAATTACCTATTTCCCAGAAAGAGTATTAAAAATTGGTCAAACAGACATCCATAAAAGTAGTGAAGTTATTTTTAAAGGACATTAGGCAGTGTATTCTGACATGTAATCATCTTTTCTCGCCACATCTGCAGCCAAAAACCGATGCTATAGCTCCCAAATCAACAGCTGAAACACAGGTATGGCACAGAAAGTATACGTCGCTCAAGCAGATTGGTTGATGACAAGCTGAACATTCCTAATTCTTCATCCTCCTAACTCTTGTTTCAGCCACGCATGGTCGACGTTTTAGCCGTTTGGGAGGTAATGTGGAAGAACTTTCCCGTTCCTTGTGGGGTAAAATTATTTTCAGTCGAGTTTGCAGCCACGACATTCCACATAAATTCATAGCATACTTCGCAGGCTAAAGTATCCAGTTACTAGTTGATGACACAAGGTTTTGAAATTGGTGGCGTCATTTGTAGCAATATCTTTGACACTGAATGTTGTGTAATGATTATATGAATAGTAGAAGGCGTCTACTTAGACTACTTCGTCGTCTTATCCTTTCCAAGATAAAAACTCCTCACATATTTTCTTCTCTTTTTTCATAATCCCGAGCTGTTCCCTAAACTTCCTGTTCAGCTGCTGAGTCCTCCTTGCCTTCTCCTACTTCATCCTGAGAGTGAGTGTCTCTCTCATCGACTAAATCTTCGAGTGCGGCTGGATCTTCAGCAGTTTCGTCCTCGAGGAGGCGCATTATTTCCACAAGATCATTGGCTTAGAGGCGTAATATACTTCTCTGGACATTTCAGCAGAAAATATGGATGTGATAACGTAGGGAAAGATAGGAAAACTGAAATTAGAACTCGATCAGGCGCACTCAGTCTGAAGGGCCAGGGTCGTCAGAGTCTTTTTTTTCCGAAGGTAACGGCGAGAATCACAGAGGACAGACTTAGTTTGAATGAAACTAAGTAATAAAATAAAAATATCTTGAAAATCTCACCTTCAAAACTATAACGTAATCGGGCGCAGACGGCCTGTGAGGCCCAAGGAGTTCCCATTGACCCGCGTGGAAATCGACGGCAGCCTGCGGATCGGCACTGTGTGAGGTTCCCAAAGTTAAGCGAGTAAAGGGAGAGGCGGGCCGCTGGACCACCAGTGTTAAGCACGGGAATCAAAAATGTGTTTTGCTGGCCTGTGAGGCCGACTGCGCCCGACGGAGGGTTAAATGGAACGTTTTGGTTCCAAGATCATCATATTTAACTTAAATGTACCCACACTCATACATAAACACATGAGTTTTTCATCTAGTTGACTTGAACAGCAGTTTCAAATCTCCCTAACTCACATAAGGTTTAATATATACTATCTTAAAATTAACATTTTACATAGCGAAATGGCGAATAGAACTCCAAGGTTCTAAGTTCTTATAAGTTACATTACACAGTGATACATATCAATAATAAAATCAGATCTCCGAAAGCTATAACTTAATGGAACATCGAGAGTAATAGCTATAATACACAAACAAGGTCCTATACAAACAACTATGTATCATAATTCAGCCCACAGGGCATTTCAACAGCCACGTCAGGTCGCAGTCTGTTAGTTTTAGGGAGTCGCATTTGGCCAGGAAGTCACAGTAACAATGCAGCATGCAGCGCTATGCAGACATTAACTACCGAACCACTATCTACAGCCCGGACGTAATTTGCTCTAACTACTGTGTGAGGCGTGAGTCACTTGGGCCGGCCGCGGTGGCCGAGAGGACTGAGGCGCTCCAGTCACGGTCTGCACGGCCACTACGGTCGGGGGTTCGAATCCCCCCTCGGGCATGGATATTTGTGCCGTCCTAGTTCGTCAGTAGTTCATAAGTAGTTTGTAAGTTTAGGGACTGATGACCCCGTAGTTAAGTCCCATAAGCTCAACAAACATTTGAACATTTTTGAGTCACTTGGGTGCGACTGGTGACCTGATTCCTCTCGCAAGTTCCGGAATGCTTCCTGTAAGCATATCCTACACAAATTCTTCTCGCAGAGGCGAGAAAACATAGTTGCACGTGTTACTCTACACAGAATAAAATGAAAAGACACTATATATATATATATATATATATATATATATATATATATATATATATATATATATATCTGATAACATGAAGTAACATCCCTTAATTATACACAAGCATATGGTCTAAATTACGTTAAAATGTTTGTGACAGAAAGATAACAGCCATGTGGGGTGAATTCTTCATGGAAATCAAGTTGTAAATTGCAGCAGAGACAAGGTAAAACATTTAAAATAAAAAAAAATGCAAAACCAACATATTCAACAACCCTAAATTAGCCAAGAGAGATCTAAGGTAAACAACTTACTAAACTGATGTCGCAAAAATTAAGAAAAGCAAATTAGTGGTTCACAGGAAAATCAGGTTTACTTTCCTATTGACGATGGACAGTCATGTGTCTTCGAGTGCTCAGTAACTTGACACAGAGTTCGTCCTTCTTAATTTCCTTCATTTCATGTTCACTCGTCAAACGTTTTGCCTCTTCTAATGGTACATAGGCCTCTTCCACAGATCTGATCATCTCAATCCCTTTCCTTTAATTTACTAATTGTCCTGTACAACGTATCTGAAAAGAAGGCAAGTTGCTTCTATTAACAGGCCAGGGTATATATTGCCAAATGAAGTTTAGGTGAACCACTTCGTTCATGCTCTTCAGCGACCTCCTACCGGTCGGACTGTACACCTTCTGTTACTCAAACGGACAATCCTTAGACAAAATTAGCTAGGCCCCTAAGCATCAACACCACAGTGCATCATCGTGCAACTAAAATCCTATGAATAATGGCGTTGGCGCCTACTATGGCATCTTATTAATGTGCCATTCAACGTGGAGATTGCCGACACAAAATCTGCAGTAAGGGTGGCAATTGTAGCACTATACTTACAAGGCTGGCACCACTCACAGGGAAGACGAGCATACACAATGTAAACGAAAAACGGGGAACAAATTACGGAAACAAAATTACACAATAATATACCTAAGAATGGCCTACTCAAATTACACTCCATCAATTCCTGACGGGAAACATACTAATGACATGGTCATCAAGTACAACAAGCGATTTTGTGAGGTAAACAGCCTTATTAGCCAACAGAGACACTTGGATTTGTCACAGTAATAATACCTCAAACAAAACTGAGTGTCAAGATAACACGCTTTCAACAGCTGACCACGTAGAACTGACAAGTTGCTGCTATCTACACCAATTACGGTGTGCACGATATGATACACAAGACACGCAAACAGCCTAAAACGTATTGCTGCAAAGTAAAAATCACACAACAAATGCATACACAAAGGACACATGTAACAAAGTAAACTATCAAAATAAACCACTTAAAGAAAACAATTCAAAAGTCACACAAAATACAGCATAAATGTACAACACCAATAACTTGGCTGGTAAGAATATCACTTAATTTACCTTAGAAAACACAAAAACTTAGGATGTATGTAGTCCTTTCCGAGCAATTTGGTCACGTGACGATTAACTGCAGGAGATTATTACTGGTTTTCGCTAGGGGCTACCTTGAGATGGTAGCGCAGAATCGCTACCATCTCAAGGGAGGAAAGAAAGACCGAACGCCTTACCAGGTCAAAGCGCAGCCACAGAATGACCAGTCGGCCATCGAGACGCCCACCGCCAGCGGAAATCCACCGGAAATTCTAAAAACCCAGGAAAAACGAAGTGGTTGGGGGAGAGCTTAAACTCGCACGTCCTACCGAGGCTCGCTAGCGGGCATTGCCAACCCAACTTGTAACCAGAGGGGGGAGGAACCTCTTTGGTAGCATCAAAAGCAGAGGTTGGTAACGACTACCTATCGACTCTAAGCCAGAGATGGAAAGCGTGCAGCCAGCCGACGACTAAAATTCCCATACATACACTCAGACTCACATGCTAGAAGATTCTCATACATGCACATACAGAATAAAGCAAGTACACATTCTCACAGGGACAGCGGCGTCACGGAGAAGCCGTTCATATTGCCACATTCAGAGACACAATGATATATTATTAGCATAATAAAATCCAAGCAATATTAACACGGTATTACAGAAAATAACATTTAAGAACAGGAAATTAAATGCCATTCCAGACACCTCCGAACGAAAGGGGTTCTCGTTTAGCAAAAAAAACCGTCTAGTGAACTTAGATAAATTACAAAGTTAAAACCTAGGGAAGACGGCAGACAGCCTTCTTTCAAACTACCAGTATCAGCACGTTGTTCAGAATATTCATTATTACAGTATCCTCCCAGTTTACGTGCATACGCTTCAGAAGACCATTGTTCAATTCGTTGTTACGTATTTCACGGCATGTTCACGAAATAGAACAAACGCCCATTTTAGAGATAGCATTCTTATATATGCACAACTCTAAATATTGCAGAACATAGCTCTATGTAATTAATAAGAGTGCCCGAATCCATTTTACGAAGAAAGGCGAAAAAAAATTGGTTTTGACGGGTTTCGAACCACCGACCACATGCATTGCAATGATGATCAAACGTGCTGCTTACTACACTACTATTCATAGTCACAAATGTTTGAAAATGTTTGTATAGCTTATGGGACTTAATTACGGTGTCATCAGTCCCTAAACTTACTAACTACTTATGAACTAGCTAATCCTAAGGACGGCACAAATATCCATTCGAACCCCCGACCGTGACTGGAGTGCCTCAGTCCCCTCGGCCACCGCGGCCGGCTCCACAGTCACAATGATAAATTATTAGCATAATAAAATCTCAGCAATATTACAGAAAGTAACAATTAAAAACATGAAATGAAATGCTATTCATCATGCATCTGAACGAGAGGGGTTCTCGTGTAGCAAAAAAGGCCGTCTAGTGAACTTAGATCATTTACAAAGTTAAAAACATAGGGAAGACGGCAGACAGCCGTCGTTCAGGGTTCCCGCTAAATAACCGATGTTAGGCACTGCTGGGCCTAGCTATCACTTGAATGGTTTACCGTCCAGGTCTACTGGGCGCTGTTGGCTAGCGGGATGCACTCAGCCCTGGCAGGACAACTGAGACGCTGCTCGGTTGTGGAGTAGTGACTCCGGTCGCGAAAAACGACTCCATAGTCTAGCGTGTGGGGCGCTGAGCACGTCCCCATCCATGCCACATTCGTTGACGCCTTCTGGCGGCTAGTCCGTATTGTGAGTCTCCTTCAGACCTGTAGTATGGAGATTACATTTAAGTTATCAAGAGGATACGATTCTGACTCTACCTGCAAAGACAAAATTACTGAAAAATATTATGTTATTTACTATCCTGAACATGTTTAGTACTCCTGTACTATTGCTTACTAGATTTATTCACATGCCTTTAGTAGAATGGCCGTGCGTATTGTGGCGCCATGCTAGGGTGCGCACTGCTGTTTGCCGTCGGGGGTTCGATTCGCAACCTCGGGCATGGGTGTTTGTGTTGTCCTTTATTAGTTTGTAAGCCTTAGGGACTGCTGACACTGTAGTTAAGTCTCTTAAGATTTACGAACATCTGATTTTACTACTTTTAACCCCCTACGGCATCCCTTAATAGTTGATTTTGAAAAATACCCCAATATGTGTCTTTTAAATTCCAACCAAATATGCAAGAATTTTTTGTTGCTTAGTAGCAACGTATTTTCAAAAAATATTTCATCCCCTATTCACTCCCTAAATGATTAATTTTCTGAAAATACCGAAACACATGTCTTTTTAATTCTGACCAAGAAAACATATACTAATTTATGTGGTTATAGATTACAAATTTCCTTCATAGCGAAAGATTTTCGAAAAACATCGCCTATCCAATTAACTCCCTTGATGGTTGAATTTCCAAAAATACCGAAACATGCTTTTTTTTAATTTTAACGAACAATACAAATAGCAATTTTTCCACCCCTTCTTCAAAATTTTCTTGACAACAATGTGTTTTTGAAAAGAATTTTTGATCCCCTATTATATCCCCTTAGCTGTTGAATATCCAAAACTACCGAAACTCAAGTCTTTTTAATCCTGATCAAGAATCCACACGCCAAGTTTCGTAGTTATAGCTTGAAATTTGAATTAACAGCAACATATTTTTGAAAATCAATTCTTGCATCCCGTATTTCACCCCTTTATTGGTCGAATTTTTAAAAATACCGTAACCCTGAATTAAAATCCGAAATTTTGTAGTTCTACGTTCAAAATTGTCTAAATAGCAACGTATTTTAAAAAATCCCTTACGGACGGAATATTGAAAAATCGCTTCTTAAATGACGCCTAGAGAGTAAGATCAACACCCTATACAAATTTCAAGTTTCTATCTTCAGTGGTTTGGACTGGGCGATGATTAGTCAGTCAATCAGTCAGTCAGTCGGGACACTGCCTTTTATATATAGAGATACTGATGCGAGTCGCCGGACAAAGAATCAACATTAGTAAATTCTCTTCACCTATTGATTTCAAAATCCTAATCCCCTCTCTGTCAGACCGTCTATAACCCCATGCTGTGTTGTGCATTGAGATCATCTAAAATCACTTTATCATCTCTAGATTGCTGTAATATTCTGAGGATCGCATACTTACTTTTCCGTTCATTGCAAACTGACGTAGTTTTTCCCAATGGTTACCTCAACAGCATATACTTCGTTTCCCCTGATCGTATCTGTTAATCACTTCGACTTTCTTATAATGAACATCGTCTCCGATCACGATTGCTGTATCAACGCAATCATATTGTATTAATTCCTAAAACTTTATACCCTGGGAAGTTTCATCTCACTCTAGCAATGTTTCACTAACGGCAAACAATTTTATGTCATCCCTTAGTACTAAGTCAAACAACTGTTGCATTGTTTCCTGGCCGCGGTGGAGTAGCCGAGCGGTCTATAGCGTCTCGCTGCGGAGCGCACGGTTGCTCGCCGTGGAGGATCGAGTCCTCCCTGGGGCATGCGTGTGTGTGTGTGTTTGTCCTTAGGTTAGTTTACCTAGGTTTAAGTAGTTTGTAAGCTACGGACTGATAACCACGCAGTTTCGTCCGATAGATTTACAAACATTTGAACATTTTTGCACATTGTTTCCTATAACTCTAGCGTCCCGCCGCAATACATCAATTGTGTATTTAGTTGTTTGCGGATGTTCCAGTACACGACCTCATCATTTGCTCGTCCTCAGCGTCCTGATGTTAATTCTGTCAGTGTAATCACCACTGCTTATTCCCTTACTCTCTCGACAATTCGAGTCACAAGTGCTTCTACCAGGATATTTGTCCGTTTTTGATCACTGCTTGTTGTTTGCGGTGGGTATTACGGGTTGTTTCCAACAGCGCTCCAGTTTGGACGGTGTAGGTGTTCGCGTTAATACCTCATCGGCCAAAAATCGGTTCCGTCGGAGCACAAAAAGTGGCCTACGTTCCCCTTTAAAACACTCTGTCAGAAAAACACGGAGAACCAGCTGCCTCGGTCTTCATTTCATCTAACTCACCAAAGCCTTTTTTGTTCATGTTGTCTTCGGTTCGATCACTGGTTTAATGCAGCTCTCCATCCTACTCTATCCTGAGCAAGCAACGTGAGGTCGCGTTTTCGTGAACCTCTTTACAGTACTATACTCAAGGTCACCGTCTGTGACTTTTACTTCTCACATTTCTCTTCGTTACTCAACTGACAATTCCTTGATTTCTGTGAATGTGTTCTACCAGTCGATACCTTGCTTGGCAAGTTATGCCACAAATTTATTTCTGTTCACTACCGTGTCATTAATTGCGGGGTCCACCTATCTAATCTTCAGCATTGGTCTCCACCAGCACTTCTAAAAATTTCTGTCCTCTTACGCTCTCTGAACCGTTTATCGTCCATGTTTCACTCCAGTCAAAAGCCACCAGAAGAACTTCCTACCTATGCTTTATACAGCTTCCGTACTACAAGCTCCGGAAGGTATTGTACAAAGTTATTATAACAAAACACATCTACTACTTATATTTTCTCTTTTCTTAATTTATTGCCCCCTGTATTCCCTAATCTACTTCCACTACATTCCATTAACATTTTGTTGCTCTTCGTAATGTTCAGCGTATAGCCTCTTTTCAAGACACTTGGATGTATGAATCGGAAAGGCAACATGCTCCGGATAGCATTATCTGATCAGCGTGTAGCCTCTTTTCAAGACACTTGGACGTTTGAATCGGAAAGGCGACATGCTCCGGATAGCATTATCTGAGCTAAAGAACATTGAATGAGTAGGGTCTGAATTTGATGTAAACAAAAAAATTCGAGGTTTCCTCCTCTCCTTCTTGAATGAAATTGTCGGTGTGTTTCTGATATTGTCATGTCCGGCACAGAAAGCTTATTAGTCGTATATTTCTAACTCACTCAGGCAGTGCACACCTATGGAACAGGCATCTAGTTATTCTGAAAGGTATGTGGTATGTTTAGATTTTAGTTTCATGTATCACATTAAATTATTAAGACTATATATAGCAAGTTTACGAATTTTTTTTTTTTTTTTTTTTTTTTTTTTTTTTTTTTTTTTTTTTTTTTTTTGAAGATAGTACCAGATTTTTGACACCCGAGAAACTTTTCATTACTGGGGTTAGGATAACAGAAAATACCAATGAAATGTTATGAATGCGTAACTTTTCAACTGTTTCAACCTAAAACGAGAAACATTTGGTTGAATATGACTCCCAGTGGTCTGGTCCTGCAGTGAGTATTTAGCGATACGCCACGGTTTTGTTACGAGAAACATGCCGATGGGTTTGTAAAAAAGAAGTACTTATTTTCTGTTGTGTCTACTATTATATAACATTACAGAAAAAAGATTTACGTTCTGAGAAGACGTGTCGTAAATAGGCCAACCGATTTTCGTATAATGAACAAGAACAGTACAAAAAACAACTTCAGTATAGCAGGAATTTTTACTGTGTGGTGAAGACCGTGCCGTCCACAGATGCGCTTGCTTTAGGATTGACTTCATAAGTCTTTATTAATAAATCTTATTTCAAAACATACAATATAATTTCGTTATGTCGCTTTTACGATTGTAAATATACACTCCAAACACACATCTGAATTCTTTTGTGTTTCATTCCACGCTTGGTTGTGAAAAGACTGACATCAATCTTGATTTTATTTAACATACTTGAAGTGTCATGGTAACAATATTTTGGAGGGGTAACTACTCGCTAGCAAAATAGTGTTGTCATTATTTTACAAGTTCAATTAATTCCTGTTGTCTTTTTCTCAAACTACGTATACGGTATCTTTTTATCTTCTTGGCATAAAAAATTTTGTCATTTTTTTATAAACCATGGTAAATCAACGCCTCGACATACGTTGCTCTCCTCGTAGTATGGTTCAGAACTCACTTCAGAAGACGGAAAATGTTCTCCACTTGTGAGAAATTTCTGTGGATGAATTCCTAAGACATCTGATAATGTACTTGGCGTCGAAAAACTTCCCCCACCCTTTTTGTCAACCTGTCTGCATTCTCAGGCGAAGCTCCTTTCTAGGCTCGCTTTATTCCTGCAAATCCAAGAATGATCTCTGAAATTTTCAGACTGAAGAACATTCTCCATTAAGTTCGTACAACCTACTGTCCTATTCGTCTTCCACCTCCTTTGCCGTCTGCGACGGAAGTACGAAGCCAGTGACAAAGCGCGAAGTTTTCATTTCCTCTCCGTGAACTTTAATTTTATTTGCAAATCTCTCCTTACTTTTTCGCGCACTTTCCTCATCGTAGAGATCAAAGAACACTAGGCTACTACCCTGCTGCATCCCAGCAATTGAGTCCCTTTCACACCCACCGACTCTTATAAATGTTATCTCCGTACACAATGCATAAAACGTTTCCTTTCTGATATTTTACCAGTGTTACTTTCAGAATTCCACTCCCATGAACCACAGACATTGCCGAGGTGAGATGGTTTGCGTACCTCAACGATACAGATAGCCGTACCGTAGGTGCAACCACAGCGGAGGTGTATCTGTGGAGAGGCCAGACAAACGTGTGGTTCCTGAAGAGGGGCAGCAGCCTTTTCAGTAGTTACAGGGGCAACAGACTGGATGATTGACTGAGCTGGCCTTGTAACATCAGCTAATGTGGCTTTGCCACACAGCTACTGCGAACGGCTGAAAGCAAGGGGAAACTACAGCCGTTACCTTTCCCGAGGACATGCAGCTCTACTGTATGAACATATGATGATGCCATCCTCTAGTCCCCCATTCGGATCTCTGGGCGGGGACTACTAAGGAGGATGTGATCGTCAGGAAAGACAATACTGGCATTCTACGGGTCGGAGCGTGGAATGTTAGACGCCTTAATCGAGTAGGAAAATTAGAAAATTTAAAAAGGGAAATGGATAGGTTGAAGCTAGATATAGTGGGGATTAGTGAAGTCCGGTGGCAGGATGAACAGGATTTCTGGTCAGGTGAGTACAGGATTATACATACAAAATCAATTGCGGGTATCACAGGAGTAGGACTGATAATGAATAAGAAGATAGGAATGCGGGTAAACTACTATGAGCAGCACAGTGATCGCATTATCATTGTCAAGATAGATAGGAAGCCAACACCGACAACAGTAGTTCAGGTTTATATGCCAACTAGCTCTGCCGATGATGAGGTAATCGAAGAAATATATGAGGAGCTAAAGGAAATTATTCAGACAATTAAGGGAGAGGAAAACTTAATTTTTATGGGAGACTGGAATTCGGTAGTAGGACAAGGAAGGGAAGGGAAGATAGTCGGTAAATATGGTCTGGGCAAAAGGAATGAAAGAGGAAGCCGCCCTGAAGAATTTTGCACGGAACATAACTTAGTTCTAAGAAACGCCTCGTTTAAGAATCACGAAAGAAGGTGGAAGAGACAGGAGACACCGGGATATACCAGATAGATCTTATAATGGTAAGACATAGATTTCAGAACCAGTTTTTTAAACAGTTATGACATACCCAGGGTCGGATATAAATTCTGACCATAACTCATTGGTCATGAATTGTAGGCTGAAACTGAAAAAACTGCAGAAACGTAGGAAAATAAGGAGATAGGACCTGGATAAACTGAAGGACCCTGAAGTTATTGAGAATTGTAGAGGGAGCTTTAGGCAACAATTGACGGAAACGAGGGAAAACAAAACAGTAGAGGAAAAGTGGGTAGCATTGGAAGATTAAATAGTGAAGGCAGCAGAGGACAAAAAAGGTAGGAAGGAAAGACCGACAAAAATCCTTGGATATAACAGGACATACTAAATTTAATCGAAGAAAGGAGAAAATATAAAAATGCAGTAAATGAAACAGGCAAAATCGAGTACAGGCGACTAAGAAATGAGACAGAAAGTGGCTAAGCAGGAGTGGCTAGAAGACAAATGCAAGGATGTAGAAGAATGTATAAATAGGGAAAAAGTAGATACAGCCTACAGGAAAATAAAAGAGATATTTGGAGACAAGAAAAACAGCTCCATGAATATCAAGAACACAGAGAACCAGTTGTCAGCAAAGACGGGAAAGCTGAAAGGTGGAAAGAGTATATAGAGAGGCTCTACGAAGGAAATGAACTTAGAGGCAATATTGTAGGAAGGGGAGAAGAAGTAGATGAGGATGAAATAGGAGATACTATACTGAGACATGAATTTGACAGAGCAGATACTATACTGAGACATGAATTTGACAGAGCACTGAAAGACCTAAGTCGAAACAAGGCCCCTGGAATAGATGACATTCCCTCAGAGCTACTGATGTCACTGGGAGAACCAGTCACTAAAAAACTGTTTCACCTGGTGTGTAAGATGTATGAGACAGGCGAAGTACCCTCAGACTTTAAGAAAACTGTAATAATCTACATTCAAAGAAAGCAGGCCGAGGCAGGCGTGAAAACTACAGAACCATCAGTTTAATAAGTCATGGCTGCAAAATATTAATACGAATTACTTACAGAAGGATGGAAGAGCTGGTAGAAGCTGACCTTGGGGAATGTCAGTTTGGGTTCAGGATAAATTTAGGAACACGGGAGGCAATACTCACTTTATGGCTTATCCTACAATGTAGATTAAGAAAAGGCAAACCAACATATCTAGCTTTTGTAGATTTGGAGAAGGCTTTAGACAATGCTGATTGAAATAAACTCTTTCAAGTTCTGAAGCAAGAAGGTGTAAAATATAGGGAGCGTAAGGTTATTTAGAACTTGCACAAAAACCAGACAGGGGTTGTCAGAGTTGAAGGGCAAGAAAGGGATGCAGTGGTTGGGAAGGGCGTAATACAGGGTTGTAGCCTTTCTCCATTGTTGTTCAATTTGAACGTTGAACAAGCTATAAAGGAAAGCAAGGAGAAATTTGGAGAAAGAATTAAACTTCATGGTGAAAAATTGCGTTTGGCCGACATCATAGTAATTTTGTCAGAGACAGCAAAGGACCTGGAAGAGCAGTTCAACGGAATGGTCAGTGTGCTGAAAGGTGCATATAAGATGTACATTAACAAAATCAGAACTAGGGTAATGGAGTCCAGTCTAAGAAAATCAGGTGATGCTGAAGGAATTAGATTAGGTAACGAAACAATAAAGGATGCGTTTTGTTACTTGGGCAGTAAAGTAAAAAATGAAGCTCGCAGTACAGTGGATATAAAATGGATAATGGCAATGGGTAGGAAAGCGTTATTGAAAAAGAGAAATTTGTTAACATCGAATATTGATTTGAGCCTAAGGCAGTCCTTTCTGAAGGCATTTGTGTGGAGTGTTGCCTTGTATGGGAGTGAAACATGGACGATAAACAGTGCGGACAGGAAGAGGACTGAGGCTTTTAAAATGTGGTGTTACAGAAGAATGCTGAAGATTAGGTGGGTCGATCGCGTAACTAATGAGGAGGTACTGAACAGAATTGGGGATAAAAGGAATTTGTGGCATACCTTGACTAAAATAAGGGTTCGATTGGTAGGACACATTCTTAGACATCATGGAATTGTGAATTTAGAGTTGTGTAACATTACCGCCCAATAGAAATATTGGTAATTAGCATTTGATAATTAAACAGTATGAAGTTCACTGCAAACATCGACCATGCCAATGCACTAAATGATACACAATTTTAATCTTATTAATTATGGTAGCAATGTATGTACACAGTTGGGTGACAACATTTATAGTTAGGCCATAGGTCGAAATACTCCACGTTGAGATTTGCTGTGTGCTTGTAGCTGACGGGAGGCCAGCGAGCAGGCCGACGTTGGTGGCTTGTTCCAGCTTAGGATTTTCCAGTTCGTTTCCGGTGAGGGGAGAGAGGGACAATGGCGAGTGGCAGGCACAGTGCATTGCACAGCGTGAAATAAAATATTCTAATACTACTGGCATTTGAAGTAATACGATGCAGTTAGGAACCTTTAAGGCCCTCATTACAAAATATCCTGTTGATAAATAAACAGTACATTACCTGATATAGTCACATCTGCCGTAATATGTTTAATTGACAATGAAAAGTAATAAATTAACAACGAAGACAAGACAGTTACACAACTAGCATGCCAATGTTTGTTTATAAAAATAATGTATTAACTATTTCTCATTTTATTTTCAATTAATCTTGTGTATTCTACCTTGAAATATTCAGTTAAATCACTTATCTGTGATATAAGAAATTTCACGATTATGATAAATAGTACAAAGGATGTTTATACTAATATAAAAACGTAAGAAGATATTTGTTTAATGTGTAGTGTAATTATTTTGATTTTAAGTAAAGTTTTAGAAATACGTTGTACGTTGGCAAATCGGTTAGAACAGCTCACATGGGGAATTGAAAAAAAAATGCCGTCCAGTCAGTCCCATAACAAGACTATACAGCAGGAAGAAACGGATTGCATTTAGAAGATTCATAATGCAAAGATGTGGTGTTAACGGAACTAACTTTCTGTAGCTAATACAAGTACAGAACATCACACACTCTTCTGATTTCTTGTTTTATTTCCCTATTTTTTCCCCATCTTGCCATGAAGGAATAAGTAAGTGATTCGATTTTTATGCAAATGAAGGATTTTTGTGCCTAGGGTTATTCTAATTCGCCACGATGAAACACTAAAGTTCTCATCAAACTCTCTAATCTGAAATCTTATGTAGGTGTTGTTTCCCAACTCAGAAGTAGCGATAAGGTCCTAGGCTAGTTGGTGATGATATGAGGTGACCAAGAACACCAAGAACCACGAATTTAGTGCATGGATCTTCATCAAAAGATGGATTGCCATATGCTTTTCTTGTTATTCGGTATTCCAACGTATTACTGCTGCAGTCTAAGTGGCAAACTGCTTTTGACACAATCTAATACACTGTTTCAAAATCATGGTTTAGGTAATACTCCCATTCTCCGCAATAAAAGAGAAATCAACATAATGCATTGACAGACAAAATATAGGAAGTTTATACGAGGGAACTATTGTAAATAATGGGAACTATTTATTCACAACAGATACAAAAGAGTCACTTGTTTGCACCTGTTACTGTCCTTCAAACGAGTCACCAGTGTTGTCTAGAACCCGTTGCCAGCGATGTGGAAGACGTAGTATTCGGTAGCAGAGCCTGTTATGTTGATGGTGCGAATGGAGCGGTCTAATGCCTGTCGAATCTCTGGAACAGTTCTTAATCGAATGCCAGGAAGTGGTTCCTTTATCTTCGGAATCAAATAAAGGTCACAAGGACATAAGTCCGTGGAATATGGTGGATAGTAGAGTACTACCCATTACCATCAAAATATAAGAGCAGCCACAGTTTGCGCTGAATATGCCCATGCATTTTCTTGATAAATGATGGGTGGGTTGCGCAGGAAGTTTAGCCACATCTTTCGCAAAGTTGGTCGCAAGTGATGTTCCGAAGCCGAACAGTAATTCTGTGAATTGATGGTCTGCCGTCGAGGAACGTAATGCTTTACGATAACAACATCACAGTCGTACACGAGAATCACCATAATGTTTTCCATACTGGGCTCTGACGCACATCCGACTTTCACGGTGACCCATAATGACGCCATTCGTTAGATTGGCATTTCCTTTTGTACGATGTGGGGCATAATAGGTGCAGTGTTTCGATACGACGTAAGAAAGCCTCTCCTTCTTGGCCAAAGCGCTCCAAGTGCTGCTGAGCATCTTCGTAACCCATCCGTTTCTGGATTTCCGTCAATTCATGCAGAACTCATGGTGCTGCAATTCTTCGCATTCCCAGGCGTTCCTTCGGGATGCGAAGCACAGTCGTATGCACTAATCTGGTTTAGTGGGCGAGTTCACGAATCGTCTGGCGTCTATCAATGTTCACTAGCGCGGTAACAGTATGACCTTCTTCTTCAGACTTGCTAGGTGGAGGACACTGTCGTGTTGTACGACCTCTGGTACATTGAATCTTGGTCCAGTTCCGATGTTCGTGTTTCGAAAATATACTCGTAGTGACACGTTACCAAATGTTCAAATGTTTGTAATGCTTAAGGGACTTAACTGCGGGGTCATCAGTCTCTTAACTCACAAACTACTTGTGAACTACCTTATACTAAAGACGGCACAAACATTCATGCCCGAGAAGGGACTCGAATCCCCGACAGGGAACGGCGTCGCGCATCAGAGCATAGTGCCTCAATGCTCTCGGCCGCTCCGCAGCGGCTTCACCGTTACCTTAGACCGCCCGCTTAAAAGTGTTTCTCCCTGTTGAAATTTGCCTTATACTTAACAATATCCTCACAATCTCTATGAGATCTTCCAATCTTTGCTATTTTTTGCAAAGTTCGCGTCACATGAAAGAAAGCTGTGGCCATCCATGACAAAGTAACAATTAATGTATTTGAATATTTCAAACTGACTAAAGTTGTTACATAAAGAACCATTGCACGGTGGTACAAGTAAAGTAAAGTTTATCAACTTGGTGTGACAATGTTCTTGTAATGTACTTATTTAGGTATGAAATAACTCCATCAACACTCTTATCACCTTGTGTTTTGCCCCAAATTAACATTGTACTTTTTCTTGTTTTCAGACTGTGAATATATAAGTGGAATTCTGAAAGTTGACGGAGGTAGAATGTTTCATTTATGCTGAGTAAAGGGCATGGCAGATTTTGTTGAAAGTCAAAACAGAATATCCACATTATCCTTTTCCCTGGCAGGATTTGTTAACCTGTTTCCACGTGGCCGGCCGCAGTGGCCGAGGTGACTGAGGCACTCCAGTCACGGTCAGCACGGCCACTACGGTCGGGGGTTCGAATCCCCCCTCGGGCATGGATATTTGTGCCGTCTTTAGTCTTAGCTAGTTCATAAGTAGTTTGTAAGCTTAGGGACTGATGACCCCGTAGTTAAGTCCCATAAGTTGTACAATCATTTGAACATTTGTTTCCACTTTTTATAAAATACAGAAGCTTTTCGGTTGTGAATTGCCACTTTTTTCCACTTATCAGGCATTTTACGATTTTTACCACAAATATGTGAATCGTTATCACTTGAAACCACCTACATATTGGACTGCAAAATATTAACATACACAGATAATGTATTCACTTCTCAGGCTTAATGGACACTGAGTGGATAGTAAAATATTTGAAATATCAACAATGTAGTTTGTACTAAGCTGGTCCACTGTTCAGAAAAAATAATTTTACTGATGATTGCATAAGCCATGAAGCAGTGAAAATTGAATGCGGCTTCCAAGGTTTTACTGAACGGAAACAGTTCCCAAGTCTATGGACTAAGGAAGTTATTCCATTAATTTGAATATATGTTGTGTCATTTAAGAGGGAAAGAACTGGACCTGGAAAGTTCTGAGCAAGTACATGTACATCCAGTTTCATATTAAAAGTGAAAATTAACCAAAGGTGCACTTGGGATGTTTTTTTCATTCCAGTCTTCAATTTTAAACAGCTCAACTGCTTTACTACAATGATTCCTGACTTCGTATCAGAGGCGCAGCCACAGGGAAGAGGTGGGGTTTGCGTGGAGGCCTAATGGGGGTGAACCCTCCCCACCACCTCCCAAAGATTTTGTAATTTTATTCTTTTATTGTTTTCATTTTATAACTGTACTGTAAGATAGTCTCCACAATGTACTATACAGAGCATTGTGAAGGCATTGGTGGTCCTCTTGTTCTAAAGTGCGTTAAGTTTTAATAATGTCCGAATAAAACTGTCAATTTCATAACATCTTCGTGGCTGAATTCATTTCTACTGTAAGAAACAATTAAAATCATATTTTGTGTCCATTATTGGTATGTAGGACCATTTATAATGTCAAATGTAGGAAAAGGTATATGCAGTTCCTATAATTAGGTGCGTGTCAAATTTGCGAGAACTGGCATTTGAGATATATAAGGCTTACAACTCTTCATTTTTTATTGAGCTTCCTGAAATTATATATATATATATATATATATATATATATATATATATATATATATATATATATATATATATATATATATATGATGACCCGGTGAACTTCGTATCACTTTCCTCTTAACATAAACATATTAATTTAAATAATATGTATTTTACGTCCTGTAGCTTCATAAAATCATCAGATAATCTAAGTACCTCTGAATGACAAAAGTGTAAAATTTTATCGCAATCGTACGAATGATATTGAATATGCTCTTTCAGTTTTCCACAAATTTTCATATTTCTGGCCAATTATTACAAACATTTACTACACCCAAACCTTCCTCTCGCTTTGTAAGTCGAATGTGCAAAATTTTATAGCAATCAGATGAATTATTGATAATTATTAGAAAAATCCCTTTCTATTTTTTTCTGAATTTTTTAATTTTCCGGGAAACTTTTCCAAATTTGTATTTCATAAGAACGCCATGAACGTCAAATTTGCTAAATTAATCGCAATCGGATGAATGATATTGATATCCGATTGAAAAAAGCTCTTTCAATTTCTCGCGAATTTTCAAATTTTCCGGGTAACTTTCCCAAATTTTTAATTCATAAGAACGTTCATCTTTCGTTGCACTTCAAAATGATCAAAAATTTGTCACTATCGGATGATCGGTTTTCATCTTACACTGTTGAGTACATTTTGAAACACACTGAAAAAGGAACTTGGGTCGAATTTTGCGACTTTCCTATTTAACTGTCTTACTTCTTGTTCACTGAAAACTTTTCCAAGGCCATAATGAAGAAAAAAATTACCCCGTCATGTGAATAGCCAGTTATAGTGCTGAATTCATTAAAAAAACATACTGAAAACCGCACTTTCTGTTTTTCTCAAATTTTCTAATTTTCCTTTAGATTTTACAAAAGATTTATTTTATACAAACTTTGTCCTGTCAAGCCGTACTGAAGTGATGCTCTTACAACCATGTGGCAATTGAGCAATTGATTTGTATTCATAGAAAAAAACCGCTTTCGGTTTTTCCTAAATTTTCCTGCTTTCCGGGCGACTTTCCCAAATTTTTATTTGCTGCGCACCTTCCTCTTGCTTTCAACACGAAATGTACACAATTTTATCGCAATTAGACAAACGGTATTGATAGCTCACTGGAAAAAAAGAGTTTCAGTTTTTCTCGATTTTCCTTTTTTCCGGGCAACTTTTCCATATTTTATAACCGTTTAAACCTTCCCTGACTTACACGAATATTTCAAGACTAAAATTAGCCAAATCGGTTCGGCCGTTCTAGAGTTTTATCGAGTAACGAACGGCAATTTATATATATATATATATATATATATATATATATATATATATATATAAAGTGTGTTTGCCTCTGTAACTTATAAAATAATAGGTGACGGGAAATTTTAATGCGGTAGGTCAACACAATAAATGTTACACATTCTGCGGAGCTATGAACATAGTTAATTGTATCATTTTCCAAAGAGTTACACCACAAAGATATAATTTTTTAAATGGAACAATAGTTTTTTCTATCGTGTATTGGATTCGTTTAAACCAGTTGCGCCCATCAAATCAATTTAAACTACATTCCTATCACTGTTAGTTTGGAAGCTACAACACTTCAAACATCCGTGGGTGGAGACTGCGATAGCGTATCTGAGTGGCCGAGTGGCTATCCCCTGGGGTACGGCCCACTGTCTCATGACCACCAGCCAGTCAGCTACGCTGTCGTAGCCTCCGCCCCCTAAACTTTGAAGGGTTGCAGCTCCCAAACTAACAGTGATAGGAATGTAGTTTAAATTGATTTGGACGCAGCTGGTATCAACGAATCCAATGCACGATAGAAAAAACTATTGTTCCATTTAAAAAATTATATCTTTGCGGTGTAACTCTTTGCAAAATGATACAATAAACTATGATCATAGTTCCGCAGAAAGTGTAACATTTCTTGTGTTGACCTACCGCATTAAAATTTCCCGCCACCTGCTATTTTATAAGTTACAGAGGCAAACACACTTAGTGAAACACCCTGTATATACGGGTCTGAGATACAATTGTGTTAACGTGTCAAACTACAGCATGCGATTAAGTTTGCCTTACTCACGAAACTGCAAGAGACAACTTGAGTTTTCGTTTGAGCAAAGGTGATGCTTAAATATCGCTAATTAAGCTGTAGGGAGACAATAATACATTTATAACGTCCATAGCTAGTTATACCACTGCACGTGACGGCAGCTATGTAGCGCACATGGCACTTATGGATAGCTATGTCACGACACGAACAATACCACCACGAATGCTGTCCACTGCGCAACTCGCAGTGCCATTCGAGGAATGATTTCTCTAAACGACTCCATAAAACTGCCAAGATGGTTCCTCTGATAGGGCGCGGCCGATTTCATTCCCCTTCCTTAACAAACAATAAAGCGAGCCACTGGTCCGCCTCTAATGGGACGTTACAACCTAATCTGCTTTCCTTCCCTCTTTTATTGGAGCAGACTGTCTCTAAGACGTCCCTAGCAGCGTTTGCAACTGAGTCAACGCCAGTCGTGTTTGCGTCCGCTATAGTAAGCTGATCAAAGACAGAAATGGAAAGGAGAATGGGAATTGTAATTGTAATTGAAGGTAAGTAATCGAGTAAAACAGAAGTGATATCTGGTGTTCCACAGGGAAGCGTTATAGGTCCCCTACTCTTCCTCGTGTTTATAAACGATTTAGGAGACAATCTGAATAGCTCCCTTAGATTGTTCGCGGATGATGCTGTCGTTTATCGTTTAGTTAAGTCAACAGAGGATCAAAAGCAACTGCAAAGTTATTTAGACAAAATTTCTGCATGGTGCGAAAATTGGCAATTGACACTAAATAAAGGAAAGTGTGAAGTAATACACAAGACCACTAAACGAAATCCGCTGAACTTCAATTACGCGATAAATCAGTCAAACCTTAAGGTCGAAGATTCTATCAAATACCTAGGAGCTATAATTACGAACAACTTTGACTGGAGAGAACACATAGAAAATATTGTGGGGATGGCGAACCAAAGATTACGTTTCATCGGCAGAACACTTCGAAGATGCACCAGCTCCACCAAAGAGACTGGCTACATCACACTTGTGCGTCCTCTCCTGGAGCTTCTGGAGGACTGTTGCCCCTTGTGGGACCCTCACCAGGTGGTACTGACGAAAGATATTGAGCAGGTTCAGAGAAGGGCAGCTCGTTTTATTCTATCACGTCACAGGGGGGAAAGCGTCACGGAAATGTTACACAAATTGGGGTGGAAATCATTAAAAGAAAGACGGTATTCATTGCGGCGTGATCTGTTTGCGAAGTTTCAATCACCGACTTTTAGTTCTGAATGTGAAAATATTTTGCTAGCACCCACCTACTTAGGGAGACATGACCATCCCAATAAAATAAGAGCAATCAGATTGAAAACGGAACGATTTAGGTGTTCTTTCTTCCCGCGCGCTATTAGAGAATGGAACGGTAGAGAAAAGTTTTGAAAGTGGTTAATGAACCCTCTGCCAGGCACTTGAATGTGATTTGCAGAGTATCTATGTATCTATGTAGATGTATAAGACATTTTTACACCATTATTTCTCAACCATTTAACCTCTTAGAGACAGAATTAATTTCTAGTGCAAGGAAAAAAAAAACATATATATATTTTTTTTTTTTTTTACTTACTATTCGTATGTTACACTATTTATACAGGCAAATGTAAAAAAAAAAATGTCGGTATAATTAGGTACGTGTAAAATTTGCAGCAACAGGCATTAGAGAATAAATCGCTTACAACAAGCGATATCTTATTACTGAAGTAATTTACACAGGTTTGCTGTACACTTATACTTATGTCGAAACCTAATGCATGTGATGAAGGTTGCCTTACTCATGAAATTGATTGAAACAATTTGAGTTTTTGTTTAGGCAATGGTGAAGCTAGCATTTCGTACACAGAACGCTGCTAAAATAAAACTACAATTGTGATAACAATTAATAAGAACTTCCGCAGCACGCCACTGTTTAATCGTAACCAATCAAAATCATATTGAGACATGTTGACTACATCAATCCATTGATCAATGTTAAAAATAAAACTGCAAAAACGTTAGTCACAAACATAATCTGTGAATGAAGCATGTTAGCGCCAAAGATGAATGAAAATGACGGTACTTTGTCCTTCTTACTTCATTTCTTGCACGTGGCCACAAATTTGCCTAAGTGCCTGATGACGCACATTTTACACAAATAGTAGTTTGGTGTTCACTGACAATTGCATCTACTTTATCAGATCTAAGTAAGTATTTTAAAAACCATTCGATGTTGCTACACAAAATATAATTTTCATAATGAAACTTAAGTATGTGCTTCACTGTATTTCACGAAAGAATGACCGAAATCTCGGGTAATTGTTGCCAATACGCAGACGATAAACGAAGGTCTTCGTACAAGTACAGTGAACGCTCAGTAGACGTACTGGGTCCGTTGGTATAGAATCTGCTTCAACCGGTACTGGCGGTCGGTAAGGCTTACTTTTCAACTTTAAGGGCCACAACCTTATGATGCGATTTTGTGACTATTGGCATCAAGGGGTTAAGTACCTTAGGGCAGGCTCCAGACCAAATTTTATGTATACTATGACCTACCTCTTCTGTGAAATTTAAGTGTGAAAATTTCATCAATATCCGAAAACAAACTATAGATTTGTATGCATTACAAACAAATCATTTCCTTGAGTGGATGTTTTATCATGTTTATGACGTTATACCTCCTCAATTATATGTCGTAGGTGGTTCTTACATCGACAGGAATTGTTCTCTGACATTAAGGAACAAGTACTTCAAATGTGGTTGAAATCGGTCCAGTGTTTTAGGAAGAGATGAGCGACGCTGTTCCAAGATGCCGCACTTTATCGCACACGACATTGTTGATGACGTCATATCCCCTGAATTACGTGTTGTACGTGATCCTTCCTCTTGGTCTGAAGGTCAAGTGTGCAAAAGTATTCAAGATTCGAAAAAAAATAGTACTAAATTGTAGTGTTTGGCGCTCTACGACTTTGAGTTCCAGCCAACCAGATAATTCTCTTACTGTTTTGGGGGAATGTCCCACCACCTATTACGTCATCCCCCAGTTACAGAGAAAAGTGAGTGTAATAATATACATATAAGGAGATACGACGAAAGAGCCGGTGGCGTGATTTATGGTAAAAGAGGAGAAATATAGCTAACGGAGAGAGGAGTATTGGTTTTGCTATAAAACAGACAGACAGACAGACAGAAAGTTGACTGTATGCGTGGGTTTTGTGGGGAGTCAGAAGGAATTGTTTAAAGTTTTTCTTAAAAGCAGCAGAGGACTGAAATTGTACGAACAGAGCGGAGTGGCCTGTTCCAGAGGCGAACAGCTGTAATAGCGAAGGAGTTTGGAAATGTTTCCTTTTTATGGACGGGCGCAACTAGGGTACTAGATAAGTGGACTCTCGAGTTAATACTATGATGGCACTAAAATGTTAAAATTTTGGGGCAGCCCCGTAGTTTGTCCGGCCGTCGCCACCCTAATTGTATTCCCGCATCAGGGAGAACA
Source organism: Locusta migratoria (assembly GCA_026315105.1). NCBI lineage: Eukaryota > Metazoa > Arthropoda > Insecta > Orthoptera > Acrididae > Locusta > Locusta migratoria. The sequence goes on along the minus strand of CM048748.1, from coordinate 437,660,485 downwards.
TACAATTAATTGTCGTCAGGAGCCCAGCCTCGTCTTGTATACAATTATATATTTTTGACGACTTTACAGCGTTCAATTGTTAAAATAAATCGCAATTTGCGGTCAGTTATCGCTTCACTGTATTAGGTTTAGATGGAATACCAAAGTGCGCAAAGTGCGGCGAATGAAAATTTGCGCCCGGCCGGGATTCGAACCCGGCATCTCCTGCTTACTAGGCAGACGCGTTGACCACTCCACCACCGAGGACACAGTGACCAGCCCGACTGCAGAGGACTCTTCCCTGCACGTCTCCCGCCACACCCAAATCTCCATTCGCCACACTGTCTGTTTCCTACACCACAGCCTATTTGTTCTGTAATGCTCGCAGCCACGATACTGTATTTCCGCATCAGGGAGAACAGACCATGAGGTATCGAGACACAATTAATATTTGTCAGGAGCCCAGCCTCGGTTTGTATACAATTATATATTCCTGACGACGTTACAGCGTTCATTGAATGAAATAAAACGAAAACAAAATCTGGACACAAATTTTCATTCGCCGCACTTTGCTATTCCATCTAAACCTACTACAGTGAAGCCTTAACTGATCGCAAATTACGATTTATTTCAACAATTGAACGCTGTAAAGGCGTCAAAAATATATAATTGTGGATAGATGTTACGAAACATTTTTAAGGCATACTGGCTAGCATTGGTCTCTGGTATACGGTGGCGGTATTATCTGCCCAATTTAAATGTTCGTCGATAACTTCACGCAGATTATTAAATGTTTTCTGATATGGCATTTGGATACTATGAAGTTGACTAGGAGTTGACTGGTTGCGTAATTCAGGACTTGATATTTTTGATGGGCGAGTTAGATTACTTGCTACTTCCTTGCATATAAGTTTAGTCCCTGGAGTTTCGCCCATGTTACAACTGAAGCCAAATCGTCATTCATCTGTGCAATCGCAGTTTTTATTTATGCAGAAAGTAATATTTACAGAAAGTTAAAACTGCAATCGCAGTATTTATATATGCAGAAAGTAATATTTACAGAAAGCTAAAACTCATGAAATATCATCAGCATACACGGAGTACGAAAGTGGACCCAAAACTGATCCATGTGGCACTTCAGAAACAAGACTTCTTCAGGAGATTTTTTTTCTGTTTCACAGACAATAGATCGCTGTCTATTTTAAGCCGCTTTCGAACCACTTGGTGCACTATTTGAGAAAGTTAGTTGGTACATCTTATTCATCAGTATGTGAAAACTGACAATATCACAATCTTTACTTAAATCTAGTAATGCCAATATAGTAGCTTCGCGGTTGTTCATGACGAGTTTCAGGTCATCATTATGAAATGAGGCTGATTCCATGACCTTGTGGCTGAACTGCCAGAAACGCTACAGAGTGTTACCACTAGAACTGCAGCTGGCTCACTCGTGACACATTCCCTAATTCTTTCGTTTGTCACGGTTTTGTATTATTACCTAGAGTGCTGAATTTTTACAGCCTTTTATCAAATAAGGCAATTAAGAATGACATTTAATTTTACTTTCATTGGCGCAACAATAAAAGAGAAAAAGCTAGATTCACCTAGACGGCGGCCGGTCAGTTCTGACCCACTGCTGCAGCGGTGACAGTAATCTCGTACCGTGTACAGCTTCGTGTTTATTTTTAGAGTGAGTGGGAAAGGGGAATAAGTACGGAACTCGTCTGAACGTGTACAAAAATATCGTGCAACCAGTGCCTTGTTCTATGAAAAACTGTGTGAATAGTGCAGCCATATTACGTAAATAGTGATTACAACACATACATTCACTTTGGCCAAATGTCCAAGAACAGAAGAGGACATTGTAAATGCCATTAATTAGATTTTAGAAGATGAATCTGGGGGTGAATCTCTGAATTTTTCATCTGAAGACGGACTGAAACAATCTGTAGTTTCAGATTATTAATCGGAAGGTGATGTTACACCACGTGAGGATTTTCTGAATAATGGTGGCTCGAAAATAATGATGGCTCAGTCAAATCACCAACCACACGTTGGCCAGTCCATACATTTTACAGCTTGATAGATTTGGCTGTAATAAACCTGTCAATATTGTCCAATGCTCTAAATGAGGAAACATTTAAACGCAGGGATTTGATACTGCAGCTAGGGTAGGAACTTGCTAAGTACACGGCAGCCAGGAAGACTGTGCCTATATTACTGCCAAAGATATTCTTGAGAGACAAGAAAAGCGGACACGTTGCCTTGTGAAGTCAGACTGCATCATTTGTAATGTGTCATATCTGAAAGATAACTGTTTGCCACCTATGCACTTTGAAAGGCTCTTATTTTTGCATATTATGTAATGCTAAGCGAGTTCAGCAAATGTCTGTAAGTTTTCTTAATAAAATTGATATTTTGTGAAAACTACTGTATATTAATTTATTTTTTAATAAAATACGCAGCTCTTCAAATAACGATTTCATTAATAGCATTAATAAGCAACTGACCTTGGGGAATAAAAAGGGAAGATACCCGTGTCATACGTTATCCCAAGGAATACCAACCAATTTTATGACAACATCGAACCCAAACTGCGGGAAACGTAACAAAGCTAAATAACTAGTTGTGATACTCGACAAATACTTGAACTTAGCTGGAGAGATTAAACTAACTCTCAAGAAAGCCAGCAAAGAGAATCCCTCATACGTAAGGTTCAGAGAAAATTCCGAGGGTGTGCTGATAAGACCGACGTAGTAACTTACAAATCATTTTTAAGACCATTATTTCAGTCAGCAGCAGCGCTCCTAGCCGCAAAAGCTGACACCAAGAAAGAGAAACTGTACCAGACTGAAAGATTCATTTCATTAATAGCATTAATAAGCAACTGACCTTGGGGAATAAAAAGGGAAGATACCCGTGTCATACGTTATCCCAAGGAATACCAACCAATTTTATGACAACATCGAACCCAAACTGCGGGAAACGTAACAAAGCTAAATAACTAGTTGTGATACTCGACAAATACTTGAACTTAGCTGGAGAGATTAAACTAACTCTCAAGAAAGCCAGCAAAGAGAATCCCTCATACGTAAGGTTCAGAGAAAATTCCGAGGGTGTGCTGATAAGACCGACGTAGTAACTTACAAATCATTTTTAAGACCATTATTTCAGTCAGCAGCAGCGCTCCTAGCCGCAAAAGCTGACACCAAGAAAGAGAAACTGTACCAGACTGAAAGATGAATCCTAGAAGCATAGTCAGACTACCACCGACCACACCCAGAGAAGAAGCATATGAGGAAGCACAGGTCTCCCCTCTGCAAACTAGACTAGCAAATCTCAGAGCTCGATAAGGAAAACGCATCCCAAGTAACTGCCGAGACATGTCCCCAACTTCACCGAGAGACCAAGACACACAAACGAGACAAAACACATATACAATTACCCACCACGCACAATCCTACGAAACGCACTAACAAATCACAGCCGGCCGCGGTGGCCGAGGGGACTGAGGCGCTTCAGTCACGGTCTACACGGCCACTACGGTCGGGGGTTCGAATCCCCCCTCAAGCTTTACAAACAAGTGGACATTTGGAACAAATCACAAAGACACAAGACACAGCCACGAGCATGCACAGCAACTGAACTGGGCTAATAGATGACACTGAAACACCACATCATCTCCTGGCACTGGTCGAATACCCAGATCCCATCCCGCTCGTACAACCTGTTCGATTATAAAAGAAAAAAAAAGAAAAGAAAAAAAAAGAAAAAAAAATACAAGACGTATGTTCTGAAATTGTAACAATATGTAACAAAAAAATCCAAACCTACTAGCAATACAACGCTAACTCAATATTGTAGTACGTACTACATATTATCTACTAGCTGAAAACCAGGCGTTGTCCAGGTATTTATTCATTTATTGATGCCATTTTTCAGGTATATTTTCAGTTGTATAAGGGCTGTATGTCTGTAAAATCTCTTGGGAATACAGGAAGTAGTAAAGAAGTAATACATTAAAACTTGGTGCGGGAACGGACGGTTTTCCATGAACATTACTGTTTATGTGTTCATATCTCGTGAACTATGTGTCGTACTGTGATACAGTTTAGAGGGTACACCCAACTATATGCGTGTATATTGTCCGTAAAATTTGCTATGACTACAATTAGTATTGTAGAAATTACAAATTGTAAAGTCATACCGAAAGCCGTAGTTTTAGTCTATGAACAGCGGAACGTTACTGTTTACGTGCTCATATCTCTGAACTACGTGTCGGAATGTGATACAATTTAGAAGCTACAGTCAACTATATATGTGTATACTGTCTGTAAAATTTCCTGTCGCTACAAGTTGTAGTGTTCAAATTATAAATTGTAACGTCATCCTGAGAGCCGTAGTTTTACTCCATAAACAGCGGAAAAGTAGTAAGCGGGAAACTTTTTTCCTTTCATCATTTTACTATGGTTGCCAGCGAGAAAAGGTTTAATAAAGGTTTGAAATTATGTTTTAAGTTTGTTGCAAGTTGCTAAGTACTGTCATTCTCATACAGTGTATTTGGAAAGTCTCGCTGCATTATATGGCATTTTTGCGGTTTCTATTGGTTATGACGTAATATCTTTTGAACCATGTGCCGTATGTGATTCTTAACCATGCAACAATTGTTACCTCAGGAATGTGTGTAGCAAATTTGGTTGAAATCGGTCCAATGGTTTAGGAGAAAATGAGCAGCATTGTCACAAAATGCAGCATTTTTCGCGCATCTCATTGTTTATGACGTCATATCTCGTGAACTGTATATCGTATGTGATTCTTATACTTACGGCTACCGTCCTCATGGATTAAAACTTCGTATACAAAATTTCATAAGGATTGGAACAAAACTGTAGATTTGTATGCAACACGTACAAACATACGGACACTCTGCTTTATATATTAGAAATTGCTAAAATCCAAACTGTACAAATAATGAAATTGAATTGCATAAATATTTGTATTACAAAACTTATGTGAAGACAACACTTTGTAATGTATTTTAGCTTTAAATTTTGTAATTGAAAATAGTAGTAATAGTTGTTGTTGTTGTGGTCTTCATTTCGCAGACTGGTTTTATGCAGCTCTCCACGCTTTTCACGGTACCCTGTCCAGTACAAGCCTCGTCATCTGAGAATACAAACGTTAACCTACATCCTGTTAAATTCGCTTAATGTATTCGTCCCTCCATCGTCTATTTTTATCCCATACACTTTCTTCGACTGCTAAGTTGACGATTACTTGTTGCTTATCCCTTATCTTAGTCAGGATATGCCATAAACTCCTTTTTTCCCCGATTCTGTTGAGTACCTCCTCAATTAGTTACGCGATGAACCTATTTAATCTTCATCATTTGTCTGTAGCACCACATTTCTAAAGCTTATATCATTTTTTTTTTTTTTTTTTCTAAACTCATCGTTCACGTTTCTCTCCCATACAATGCTACACTCCTGGCAAATGCTCTCATGAAGGACTTTCTATCATTTAAACTAATGTTAGATGTCAAAAAATTTCGCTTCTTCGGAAACGCTTTTCTTCCCATAGCCATTTTGCATTTTATATCTCCTTTACTTTGGACATCAGATGTTACAAAATTCAGCTATTACTTTTATTGTCCCACTAGCTTATATGCCCTTGCTTCACAACGGTTATTGGCGGGTCTGTGTGTATGATGGCTTTTTAGGGTTCCAGACCACAGTCAGTAAAAACAGAATCCTTGTTGGATCGCTCTGTCAACAAACTCAGTTGTTCTAGTCAAAATGTCAAATCTAAGTAAAAGGCATTGTCCGAAACGATGTATCTTCATAAAGATGTCAAATGTAATTAAAAGTCATTGTCCGAAACGACGTATCTTCATAAACTTTTTGATACAAAAAGTGAAACGTGCCAAAATAAGCAAAGAAATGTCGTTAAATATTTAATACACAGAGCGAAATCAGTAACACTATGTTCAATGTTTGTTGGTATTCGTAGACATCAGATTGCTTAATTCTGTCACAGACGTTCACTTCCTTGTTGTACTACCCCATACTTATTATGCAGCATCGGTGTTTATTAGTTGTTTGGTGCACTACACCGCCTCTATCGCTTGTTTGCTGTTCTACACAATCCATACTTCAAGCATAACCTATATCTAAAACAATTTCCCTGATTCCACTTTTATGAAACGAAGTTGCTCCATCCAAGTCCGTGAAGTGGTTTAGGAGATTAGGTATTTCTAATAGATGACAGGTACTGAAAACACTTAGGATTGCTATGTATCTGTTTCCCGTGATCTGATTCTTATGTAATCACGCTTATATGTTGCCCCAATCTTTGCTCACGTATCCTGTGAAAACCACATGAAAATGTGTCAGTAGTTTTTATTATTTTTTATTACATTTTATACGTTTGCGAAACGTGGTAGAAAGAGGCATATCTTAATGAATATTATGCAGCTTACGTCATACATCAGTTATACACGCCATTTAAAACATTTATATCATGATCATTTATATCTCTGGACAATGGGCGGAGGCTTGGAGAGCTAAAATATAATAAGTGATAAGCATTTCTTTAATGAAGTAGAAATACCACTGAAAGCAATTATTATACATACGGTTGTCTCTGTTTCCGTTATATGCGCTATTGTCGCCCAAGCGTGAGACTGAAACATCCATAGCAGTTGCTCATATAAGTTAGACTGTGATATCAGTATGTAAATATATGGATTAAACACGGCGTGGATTGTATCAGTTTTATATTCATTGTGTTGAATCATATTTCGTAGAACATAGCAGCCAAGAAAAAGATTTTCAGAAATATGATAAATTTGAAAAGTCAAAGAGTAAGTAGTATTTTCTAAGGGTAATAATCCGATCGCTGCCCCGAACTTCACACGAACACCCGCAGCGCTATCTATTATTAGTTCTTTGCTGCATTACGCCATTATTTCCAAGCTTTAAATACACCTGAAACTTCAAATTACGATATCTTTTACTTTCCTGATCTGATTTTGATTAAATGAAGCCTATATGTTGCCCCAGAATATTCTCTATTCATCTGTGATACCCCCAAGAAGGTTCATTTAGTATTTTTGGTAATTATTCTCACAAATAGACACATGAGATTGCTTTCAGAGAAATGTTTAAATTGTGATATCTTACTTTTTCTGATCCGATTTTGTGAAATAAAGTGTTTCTGTAACCGCAAGATACCCTCACGTTTCCTGTGAAAAAAACCCTGAAAAATCGTCTATTAGATGAAAGAGAAATATAGACATGACGGTCGTCGATGAAAAATATTAAACTGTGATGTTCTTCTTTCCGTGGTCCGATTTTAATGAAACTAAGTCTACATGTTGTCCCAAGGTATGTGGAAGTTACCTGTGAAAACCCCATGTCAATTCGTGAAGTAGTTTTGCAGAAGTGGTTTCTAATAGATGGACAGACAGACCAGACGGTGATTCTATTTTGATGAAATCATGCCTAGATCCTGTACCAATCTTCGCTCATGTTTCATGTGAACACCGTTTTTAAGATTGAAGGGGAACAGCGACAGGCCTACATTTACTGATTTATTATTAGTATAGATATATTTTGCAGGAATATATTGATTTGTATAAGTGCTGTATGTCGATAAAATCTGCTGCGAATATGGTTAGTAGTAAAGAAGTAATAGATTAAAACGTGATGCTTGATGGGACGGTTTTCCATGAGAATTACTCTTTACGTCCTCATATCTCATGAACTACGTGTCGTACTGTGATACAATTTCGAACGTACATTCAGCTTTAAGTGTGTATTCTGTCTGCAAAATTTCCTGCAAGTGTAATTGGTAGAGTAGAAATTATAAATTGTAACGTTATACCGTATGCCATTGATTTGCTCCATGAACAGCGGAAAAGTAGTTACCGAGAAACTTTTTTCCTTTCAGTATTTTGATGTGGCTGTCAGGAAGAAAATGTTTAATAAAGGTTTGAAATTATGTTTAAAGTTTGTTGCAAGTCACCAAGTACTGTCATTCTCATATTGTGCATTTACAAAATCTCGCCGCATTATGTAGCAATTTTTTGCGAATCATATTGTTCATGACGTTATATCTCCTGAACTATGTGTCGTATGTGGTTCTTACCACTACAGCAATTGTTACCTCACGGTAAAGAATATTTGTGCCAAATCTGGTTGAAATCGGCCCAGTGGTTTAGGAGGAAATGTGCAGCATTGTCGTTTGACGCAGCAGTTTTTCACGCATCTCACCGTTTATGACGTCATATCTCCTTACGTATGTGTCGTAGCTGATTCCTAACCAGACAGCAATTATTGCCTGATATTAAGGAACATATGTACGAAGTTCGGTTGAAATCGGTCCAGTAGTTTAGGAGTAGATATGAAACATACATATATACATACACATACTCATACAGCCTACTTTATAAGACGCAAATTTGACTAATTTACTTCCATCTCCATCGCCTGAATTTCTGACGCGACATTCCTTTACCCTTGTTTTAATGTTGTTAATGTACATCTTACATCTTCCTTTTAAGACATTGCCGTCGTCGGCGGTGGCCGAAGGGACTGCGGCGCGCCACTCACGGTCTACACGGCCACTATGGTCGGGGGTTCGAATCCCCCCTCGGGCATGGATATTTTTGCCGTCCTTAGTGTTAGCTAGTTCATAAGTAGTTTGTAAGTTTAGGGACTGATGAACACGTAGTTAAGTCCCATAAGCTATACAAACATTTGAACATTTGAAGACACTTAATTCCTCTTCCAGATCCTATGCTGTCTCTGACAGATTATTAAGTCATCATGGAACCGCAAGGGTGCTTGCTCGCTCTCCCTACAATTTAATTCCCTCCCTAGATTTCTTCTTACATTCCTTCACAGCTTGCTCAATGTACATAATGTTCAATAATGGGGAAAGGCTACAACTCTGTCTTACTCCCTTCCCAACCACTGCGACCCTTTCATGGTCTTCGATTGTAATAATTGCTGTCTGGTTTTTGTACAAGTTGAATAGAAGTCTTCGCTACCTATAATAAATGAAAATAATTTATGTGATAGGCAATACAACTGTATTCCAACACACCGTTGCTTCTTAATTTATGGTTCCCTTTTAATACATCATATGTAATGAACAATCAGGTTCGACGTACTATGCCATCCACAATAAGGAAAATTTACAAAAACAAAAAGTTGAAAACAGATATGTAAAATAAGATTCAATGAAAATGGTTCAAATCAAATGTTTATAAAGCTTAAGGGACTTCACTGCGGGGTCATCAGTTCCTAAACTTACAAACTACTTATGAACTACCTTATACTAAAGACGACACAAACATCCATGCTCGAGGTGGGATACGAACCCCCGACGGCGGACGGCCGCGAGCACCGCAACACGGCGCTCCAACACGCGCGGCTAATCCGCAGCGGCCATGAAAATCGTCAGAAGAACGTAATAAAATATGATCCTGTAGATATCATTGTGACCTACAGTAGTTTTCCGACCAAGTTGTACAGACTGACCGATCAGCCTTAATTTGCAGCTTATAAAATTCGTGTTTACAAAAGTGAAAAACTAATCTATATCCATAAATGTGAATGTCTGTTCGGTATACGTTTATCACGTCTGAACCACAAGACATAAAGAGCTAAAAATTTGTACAGTTACTAATGTCAACCCGGGGAAAGCGAGATCGGATAGCTATATATATAGAGCTCTGTGAATATCTGTTCGGTGTACGTCCGAACGACAAGATGCAGGGACTTAAATGTTTGTACAGTTACTTATTTATACCTGAGTAAGGTTTTAGACACGGTTTTATAGCGATCTGATAGATATTTAGTAATTTGAAGAATATAATGCGAAATGCGGAACAATAATTACTATTTGAAAATTATATTTACTCTTTCAAAATGGTTTTATTGGTTGCAGTGTTGCTTGAGGGTTGATAATGATAAAAGGGTGGACTCTATTGGGGTGGAACGTTATCGGTGTATATAAAATTCTACGTGTATGTGTAATATTTCGCTCTGCAGCGAAAAGTACAGAACGCAAACGAATGGTCTGTGTGTAATTGTTGTTCGAAGTCTCCCGTTGTACACCATAGAAGTTCCATACCGATAGCTATATGGGGGTGGAATTATAGTGCCTGAAAGTCGTCAAATTATAAAAAAATTCGGACTGAAGTCCAGCGATGACGTTTGCGACTCTATAGCAAGGAGGTTACATACAGCGAAACGTGATGCCACAGACCATATCTTTGATCTATGCGTGCTACAATGTCTTCAGCTCTTTCTCTGTAAGGATAAGCATACGAATAAGGAAACATATTTATTTATTTATTTATTTTCGCGCATTACATCAACTGATCGAACTGTGATACTATTACAATCATTATTCTTGAATGCCACCTCATCTTCAAAACCACTCTCATAGCACACTACTGCAAGATAGGTTATCTATCATAATCAACCAACACTCGAGCGGAGCCGCGGGTTCAAGCTAGTAAAAATAATAATAATAATAAACATGAGTTATGAGCTGCAAATTAAGGCTGGTCAGTCTTCTTGAAACCGTCAGTAATGAAAGGTGTTGTCTGTGAACTGAACACAGAGTGTTTTTCTGCTGTGTTACAATCAGTTTTGAACTTACATTCAGCTTGGCCAGACAGGTATATGGAGCTCTTTACACAGAGGAAGCAGTATCGAATTAACGAAAGTTGCTTGTCCATTTTCCTAGATTGGAACAAGCTTACTACTAGGTTGAACGGGACTGACCACTCTAAAGCACAGGCTACTGTACAACTTCTTCCTACAACAACTTATGACGTAAATGATACAAACAGGATCATACAACGTTCTTCTGACCAATTATCATAATTGTAATGAATATTATTTTATGCTTGTGTCTCAAAGTTCCTCATTGTGGAGCACTTGAGAATAAGGGCGAAACTGGTTGTTCATTATATGAAGTATTAAAAGAGAAAAAGAAATCAACAAGCAATTGTGGCTTGGAATACATTCGTATTCCCTATCACATAAATTATTCCAGTTGCACTCCTAACAGACATTATGTCAGATTATAATAGAATCAAAATAAAATATCTGAAAAATAATATGTTAACGAAATACGAAATAGAGTAAAAGCTCTCAAACCGCCCGCCTGTATCCCACCAGGAGAGGGAATGAAAAGTATATATATATATATATATATATATATATATATATATATATATATATATATATATATATATATACGGCCAAACTTTCAGGAAACATTCCTCACACACAAAGAAAGAAAATATGTTATGTGTACATGTGTCCGGAAACGCTTAATTTCCATATTAGAGCGTATTTTATTACTTCTCAAAAATGTTCAAATGTTTGTACAGATTATGGGACTTAACTACGGGGTCATCAGTCCCTAAACTTACAAACTACTTATGAACTACTTACGAACTAGGACGGCACAAATATCCATGCCTGAGTGGGGATTCGAACCCCCGACCGTAGTGGCCGTGCAGACATTGACTGGAGCGCCTCAGTACCCTCGGCCACCGCGGCCGGCATATTACTTATCTTCCAATCACATTAATCATGGAATGGAAACACACAGCAACAGAACGTACTAGCGTGACTTCAAACACTTTAATACAGGAAATGTTCAAAATATCCTCCGTTAGGGAGGATACATGCATCCACCCTCTGATGCAGCCCTGAAGAATGGCGTATTGTATCACAGTCGTCCACAATACGAGGACGAAGAGTCTCTCCATTCGGTACCGGGGTTGCGTATACAAGACCTTTCAAATGCCCCCATAAATGAAAATCAAGAGGGTTGAGGTCAGGAGAGCGTGGAGGCCATGGAATTCGTCCATCTCTACCAATCCATCGGTCACCGATTCTGTTGTTGAGAAGCGTACGAACACGTCGACTGAAATGTGCATGAGGTCCATCGTGCATGAACCACATGTTGTGTCGTACTAGTAAAGGCACATGTTCTAGCAGCACAGATAGAGTATCCTGTATGAATTTTGATAACGTGCTCCAGTGAGCGTAGGTGAAAGTTCATGAGGCCCAATCAAGACATCAGCAACAATTCCTGCCCAAACGTTCACAGAAAATCTGTGTTGATGACGTGATTGCACAATTGCGTGCGGATTCTCGTCAGCCCTCACATGTTGGTTGTGAAAATTTACCATTTGATCACGTTGGAATGAAGCCTCATCCGTAAATAGAACATGTGCACTAATATGAGGGGTGACACATTGTTGGATGAATCATTTGCAGAAGTGTACCCGTGGAGGCGAATTAGCTGCTGATAGTGTCTGCACACGTTGTACATGGTATGGAAACAACTGGTTCTTCAGTAGCACTCTCCATACAGTGACGTTGTCAACGTTACCTTGTACAGCAGCAACTTCTCTGACGCTGATATTAGGGTTATCGTCAACTGCACGAAGAATTGCGTCGTCCATTGCAGGTGTCCTCGTGGTTCTAGGTCGTCCCCAGTCGCGAGTCATAGGCTGGAATGTTCCGTGCTCCCTAAGACGCCGATCAATTGCTTCGAACTTCTTCCTGTCGGGACACCTTCGTTCTGGAAAACTGTCTCAATACAAATGTACCGCACCACGGCTATTGCCACGCGCTAATCCATACATCAAATGGCCATCTGCCTACTCCGCATTTGTAAACATTGCACTGACTGCAAAACCACGTTCTTGATTAACACTAACCAATTGATGCTACGTACTGATGTCCTTGATGATAGTACTGTAGAGCAAGGAGTCGCATGTCAACACAAGCACTGAAGTCAGCATTAACTTCCTTCAATTGGGCCAACTGGCGGGTAATCGAAGATGTACAGTACATACTAAGGAAACAATTGGGTATTTTGACAATTATCTGCACGAATTATTTCTGTGGTTTCGCACAAGTTTAAAGTACGCACCACCTACTTTCGCCGTGCGCCGCCATGCACGCACGGCGCGGCGTTCTTACGTCAGCCACGAGCGCCCTCTTCTACAACTCCGCTCGTGGACAACACTGAACGACATCTTTCCCTTGGGACTGAGATAGGAACCAGCTAACACTTCGGAATCAGATAGGCATCAGTGAAGACTTGGCTATCGGATAGGCAATAGGCAGGCCTCTAGCTCAACTATGTATCAGCATTCTGCAGTACTGAGCTATGTAAAAGTTAAGTATTACTAAGTCTATAAGAAATATATATCTCGTTCTAATTTACTCTAGTGTTTCTAGTTTCTGCTGTCCCACTGGCTGGTCACCTCCTACCTGAACAAGCGTGCATCCTTTATTCCTGTGTCGGTCTTTCTACTCGGCCACCGACATCTACGACGGAAACGAGACACAAAATTTTCTTTCTTTGTGTGCCGGCCACGGTGGCCGAGGGAATTGAGGCGCTTCAGTCGCGGTCTGCACGGCCACTACGGTCGGGGGTTCGAATCCCCCCTCTGGCGTGGATATTTGTGCCGTCTTTAGTTGTAGCTAGTTCATAAGTAGTTTGTAAGTTTAGGGACTGATGACCCCGTAGTTAAGTCCCATAGACTCTACAAACATTTGATTTTTTTCTTTGTGTGTAAGAAATGTTTCCTGAAAGTTAGGCTGTACCTTTTTGTAACACCCTATATATACAGGGTGTCCCAGCTATCTTGTCCACCCAAAATATCTCTGAAACAATAACAGCTATTACAGCGATTACGCATGTCAATCACATCACGATTACAGGCAGCATGGGGTTCCCGCCTGAGCCTCAGGACGTGCGCTAGCAGCGTATTTCGGATTTTTGAAGTGTCAACTACTCGTCGCAATATCTCGGGATGTAATTGGAATATTGCGATGCAATCAACGCCATTGTTTATGTGATTTGTCATGCTGTGGATTGCTGAAGAAAAAATAAATGGTGTCCAATAAAAAAAACATAAGTTTGTGTTAAAAACACATTTTCTTTGTTTTAGAATGTTTCCAAATATGTACATTCGTGGGCCCCAGCTGTACATTGATACCGGTGAAAGTCGTTCTCCAATAGCTGTTCTTGTTCCAGAGATATTTTGGGTGGACAAGATAGCTGGGATATATATAACTGATAGGTGACGCAGCAGCGGTTCTAGGTATGCCCAAATATCAGCGGTCCTGCTGTTAAGGCATGTGGCTCGATGCAAGAGAAAGCCCACGGCAGCGCGTGGCTGGGCGCGGCGATAAGTTCCGGCCGATGGCGCGGCCTCGTCAGTGGTCGTCCAGTGGTGGTTGAGTGCGGCCTGGCCTCCAGTCTCCAGTAGCAGGGCAGGGGCAGGGCTGTTGTCCTCGAGGCCACCACGGCGTGGGGCGCGTGCTCATGCGCCGCGGTCGACCGCGCCGCGCCCTGGCGGCGGCGCCGGCAACTGCGGGCGTCGCGGCGCCCGACGTCGCCCGCCGCCAGTCGCCCGCCGGCCGCCTCCGCCTCCGCCGCCCCCGCCGCTACCTGTTGCTGCCGCTGTGCTGACGCGACGCGCTGCTGACGCGGCCACTGGGGGCGTCCACAAGGTAAGCAGCACTGTGTATTGTTAACAATTACCGAGACAAGTGCTCCAACACTGGTCTCGTATTCAGTGCGATAGCGGATCAGATCACCAGCTGGACATCCGATATTACGTGTCACTGATTTTATTAGTTAAGTGATTAGTGCCACATAGCTTGTAAATATTTGTCGAAGGACATCTCGATGGCAAGAGTGAAATGTACAGGGGAAAGGGACATTTTTTACATTTTAATTTTTTCATACTATGACTTTTTTACAAGAAATTGGAAAATTTACCCCATCACAGGCATCGATTATAGGTAATGTTGAACGATCATCGGTTTACGCTAGCTCCAATATTTACACAATTACTCACCAATAAAGACTTTAGTGACACTTGTCCCAAGGTACAACTTACGGTTTCACCTTGGGACACTGGTGGTTTTACCTTGGGACACGGTGATGTATTCCAATTTCTTAGTTTTATGAATGAAAACATCGTATTGGAATTAGGTTTGTTAGTCCAAATACAAAATTTAGTTTACCTTAAAACAAGTGATGGTGGGAATAAAATATTGCCGGCCGCGGTGGCCGAGGCGATTGCGGTGCGCCAGTCACGGTCTGCACGGCCACTACGGCCAGGGGTTCGAATCCCCCCTCGGGCATGGATATTTGTACCGTCCTTAGTGTTAGCTAGTTCATAAGTAGTTTGTAAGTGTAGGGACTGATGACCCCGTAGTTAAGTCCCATAGGCTATACAAACAAACATTTGAATGAAATATTAAATGAATGAAACCCACAACACACCACTGGAGCTGGTAGTTCTTTCACTATATTACTGTGATTAACAACGATGATGTTCTCAAAATTAGGGAATACAAAATGGTCCTTTGCTTCCTTAAGAATTTCACAGTTACATCTTTTTCTGTGCTTTCTAAAACTACTCCTACATATTAAACATGAGATCTGCCACTGATGTCAAATTTTCCAAGACCCAACTAACTTGAGAACAATGAAGTGTTACTTTTATAGATGGAAAGAAGGATGAGAAATCCTCTTCTTCAGATGCAAATCAAATATGCTACCTCCAGAGCTACTGCCAAGCTCGGGAATTTCTTAATCAAAAGAAGTGGAAGATGAAAAGTCCTTTGTCCGTTTAGTGGCTTCTTTCTTTGGAAAAGACTTCTTTTTCTTGTTTTCTTTTTATTTTTCCTCTTCAATTCTTTGTTTTTCTGGTGTATCAGTGACAATCTTACACCTTCCAGGTGTCCCAAGGTGCAACCAGAGAAGTGTCCCAAGGTAAAACCAAATACACAATAACAGAGAACAGTATCCTAACCTATGTATACATTTATATCTTTATAACTTATGGTATCAATAGCTTACTTAAACAATGCCATACAACACTGTATTCAAGAACCATCAATAATGATGCTTAGCTTCAGTTTATATCTTATAAGGGTAGTGGCTAAATTTTACTTTCAAACGCGAAAACTTGTAAAACTCCTCCTAAGATCTCAAACATTATCCAAATACAACGTGGCCTCTTATTCCCTCTGAAAATAGGCCTGACAACTTTACTTCATAGTTCTTAAAGTTTCCACTAGAGTGCCCTGCCTTTATTAAAAAGTGTTCCAAGGTAAAACCGTCCCAAGGAACAACCCTTTCCCCTATGCTTAATTAAAGTAAATGAAATATCATATTTAACCCCTTAATTCATAATGTAGCTAATCAGCTACATATCATATTTTTTCCATTATCTCTCAAACTGATCAACATTTTACCACAAACTCATTTGTAGCTGCTTGCTGCTTGTATACATATTGTTACATGTGCTAGTAGCTCGTCCTAGTAATTATAAATTGCAGAGTGCTGCTGAATCATTTCGGCAGTTAGCTGCATCGAGTTACTCCTAACATGAGCGTTTGTTTACATTAGTATTGCTCCTTTGCCATGCAAACGTAGTCAATAGCACACTACTGTTGCATTATGAGTTACTTTCTGGAAAAATGAGAAGCATAATAGTGACATTTACTACATTGAGTATAACATGGAACCACTATGTAGCTGACCAGCTAATAACTATTTGTTGCTAGTAGTGCGTAATAATCTTAAGGGATTTTTTTTTTCAATATTTTTTTCAGTATATAAGCACTACACAATAATCGTGGTACTTTTGATAGCTGCAAACAAAACGTCATGCATTAAAGGGTTAAACCGATAGCAATGGCTCCGGATGTGTGTTTGTGTTCTGTGAATGCAACAATGTCTGCACTAACACTGCACTGTAAATACAATAATTGATCGAAATCTCTGTGTTCGAATATGAACAAATATTTTGTCTCATTAATTGAATGTTCCGCTGGTGCTTCATACACTATCACTAAAACAGACACCTCACTGCTGATATATTCTACAGTATTTATTGATTTATAGAAATTAGTTTTCGGCTCTTATGCCATCATCAGGTTCCTAATGATGGCGTAACAACCGATAATTTAGATGCAGCTTTTTAAAATTTATTTGATCTTAATTTTTGAGACGAATTAATAGAAACAAACACATTAGTGGTATTTTGTGATATGCAAACAAACAAACTTTGACAGTTACAACAAGTCACAAGGCTGAGTTCTTTTCCTTGATTTGGCACATTCGTTCTCATCGTTATTCATGTAAAAAGTCAATTACCAATATTTGTAACATTCAAAGCTAGTTGTTAGTAATTATACATTTCGTTAATGTACGTAATCTTCATGTGCTTGCTGGCAACGCGAAGAGATGAGTGAAATTTAATAGTTTTGTGTTTGACATCACAAATAGGAAGGACAGATAATGTGTGAGTATACTTATTAGTTTCAGACAGTTTTCAACTTCCCACCTGTTATCGCACTTTAATTTCTTTGTCATTATAACGAACACTGTAATTTCTTTTCGGCAGCTCTCAGTATTTATTGTCAGTTTGTGTAAATCGCTCCGAACTCAAAAATTAATTTCACCAGTTGATGACAAGATAATGATTTGTTTGTTAGCGCAATTAAACCTTGTTCTCAGCACGTTTGTACCTGATGATGGCGTATCAGCCGAAAACTTGTTTGTATAAGCACCAGTGTCGTGTGTGTTTTAGTGATAAATGTTTTGATTAATCAGCCTGCCACCGACTGATTGCTATATGTATGACCGTATTAGTGCGCTGAGTTATGCGGTACATCAATCTGGGTAAATTATGAGTTCAGATGACTAAATGACAAGTTCATATATTAGGTGAAGTGTAACTACGTAAATTGACAATCATGAAATACCTTAATTATTTAAAGCAAAATTTGGATTAGAAAAGGCAAATCGAACAGAGTATGGATGGAGCTGCCACTTTTGCAATGATTGTTTGTAACAAGACGAGTTACCTGCGCGAACGAACAAATCACTATATTTTTATAAACTGGTGGAATTAATTTTTGTGTTCGAAGCGATTTCCACAAATTGACAAGAAATAGTGGCAGTTGCATGACGAAAATACTGGTTTCACTATATCGACAGAAAAACTAAAGTCCGTGAATAGGTAGGAAGTTAAAAACGGCCTGAAACTAATAAATAAGCTCACGCCTAAGCCGTCGTTCCTATTCATAAAAATAAAACGTAATTTCACTCATCGCTTCGCATTGTCAGCACGCAAATTCAGATTATGTACATCAACAAAATCTTTAATTTTTAACAACTAGCTCGGTATCAAACATTGAATGTTACAAATCTTGGTAACTGACTTTTTCACATGAATAACGATGAGAACGAATATGTCAAATAAAGGAGAGTTTATGCCTCGTTGTAACTGTCAAAGTTTGTTTGTTTGCATATGACAATGCACCAGTAACCTGTTTCGTGAATTAATAACTCCTATCAGTTCTCAAAAATTAAGATCCAATAAATTGTATAAAGCTGCACCAAAATAATGCCAAAAAAACAAACGGTTGCAAACTTGAGTTCCTGGTTCGCCACGTACATTAATGGTTCTCGGTTAACGGAAGAGTTTTGTATCTCTATGATTTTTTATTTCATGTTATGTTCTTGCATCTACGTAAATTCGGCAGAAAAATTCTACATTAGATAAGGTTCATTGTATAACCATGTCAAAGGGGATATGAAGATAATAATCTTTAAACAAACTAACACTTAACTCTATTATGTTTTGAAGTAATAATTCCATTAATTCCATGTATTTCGAATTAAGATGACTAAAATCTTGTTATTACAGTAATGCATGATTGTACGTATCGCAGTGAAGAAATCAGAAAACAGAAAATACCTTTTTCGAGTTCGTCCTCTACTTCACCCAAACAAAATCCATGCCGATTCTCGCTATAAAAATCGCTGGTTAGCTCACCTCTCTGGCAGCTCGCACTGTGCTCTCTTTCTTCACCTAACGAGCGCTCACTGCCGACTAGCGACTAGCTACAACTGACGCTGATCGCTATCCGTCGGCACTTGGGCACCTTATAGCCTTTCTCAGGGAGTCGTATGTTATCTGTAGCGACCCCTGAGCGGCTTGCAAGCCCTTGACAAGTGCTTTCCAAAACACCCCCTGGTGCGGTCAATCCAGGAATCTGTTAACCTTCTACTTCAGTCTGGCCGCACTGTCGTCTTTTTTTGGACCCCGGGACATATTGGAATTTCAGGGAACGAACGCGTGGATCGGCTGGCTAATTGGGCAATTACTTAAAACCATTATCAGTACATCTGGTAACTCTCGACCGTACCTACCGTCATCACATCAAACGATTGTTCAAATGAATGTATTCCTCTACAATATCCGGCGTTTCATTTCGTTCCTATGATATGCCACCTCTTCTTTTTTCTCCCTCTTCCCTTAGCCTTCAACCACACTCCCTGTCCATTTCATCCATAGCCTTTTTCGGCATGTAGTTCCATTTTTACGAGGCTGAATCCTTTCGACATCATATCTCCTCAACAATATGTTCTGTAATACTATAATTTTACAGGTATACTCTTTGGAATATTAGAAAGCCGTGTGATAAGTGTTCGTAACACAGTTTGTATAACTGAAAACCTTATTCGCGATGTGCCAGTTTCTCATGCACCTCATTCGACGCCTTATCTGCTCACAACAATGTGACGTGCTATGATAAAATTTCTCCGGTATATTGAGTGCTACATTTCCTTATCGTCTGTAAATGTGGCGTAAAAGCAGTTAGTACTGTAGAAGTTACAAAAATCATACTCAATGCCTCATTTCAGGATAGCCACGGTGAAATGGTCGAGCGCTCTAAGGCACCCTGCTGCCCAGGGCGGATTTGCTCTCCGTCGGAGGTTCGAGTTCTCCATCTGCAATGGGTGTGTGTATTATCCTTAGTTTAAGTATTCCGTAAGCATCGGGACTGATAACGTCAGTAGTTAAGTTCATCCATTTACTAACATCATTTTCTGTGAGGCTGTCAGCCAATGTGCCGTGAATGTTTAAAATCGCATGTAAAGTGCCTCTCATTCTGACATTCTGAAATAGTTTATTAATCAAGTTCGCTATTCTCGACTAGCATGACGCATGATTTGCGCATGACATCTCCTGAACTGTTTGATCCTTACGCTAACAGACAAAGTTTCCTGCCGGTAAGCAATACGTGTACCAAGTTCGGTTGAAATCGGTGCAGTAGTTCAGTAGTTTAGGAGGAGAGGTGCAAACCAGACACACACACACACACACACACACACACACACACACACAAACACACACATACAAACGCGCGCGTGCTCGATGTCATGCAGGCAGATACATTTTTGTAACGTGTAATGATTTTTGTGGCATACGTGCTACTAAAAGTTCCAATTAGTTCTTCATATCACAGTACACAAGTTTCCGTTAGGTTGCTGCTGTAAATTGTAAACAGTGACGTTCTTCTTAAAACTCATTACAGTTGACATGTAGTTCTATTGTGACACTTAAACCTGAATATGTACCAATTAATATAAACTTGGCAACAGTCGACACTTAAAGTGACAATTTCGTCTGTGACTGTACAAGTTGTTCTGAAGATTAGCATCTATACAGAAATGGCTCATTCTTAAATAAATAGAAGCGATACACGGACTGTCATTGCCAACTTTTTCAAAGACAGTTATATTACCTGAAATATAGATTATGACTTGACTAAGTTTGTCATTTATATATAGGTATGTTATAGTTACTCGCAATGGTGACGATAAAACGACGATCTAACATATTTGTTCGTCTTAATTCACGTGAGAATCTGTGCATTGATACGAACATCTAACTGATCATAACAGAGAATTTATAACTAATAATTCGACCAAATTTTTACTCAGTACACCAACGACACTGGGTTATACCCTCTAAAGCTGATATCGCTACGAAATATTTTAACTACGATTTTTAAATTATTTTTACATTAACTTCACCGCATCTCTATTTATATAAAAGCGAAAGGACACTCATTCATACACTCACACTCACTCACTAATTCACTGACTAAACACGAAATCTCGAAAGCTACTTCACCTATGAAGCTGAAATTTGGCAGGAATGTAGGTTATAGGTAGTAGACGTCAGCTAAGAAACGATTTTGCGATAGGATAGATAGCTCAGAAGATATGACGTCATAACCAGTAACAAGTTCCCGTCTTGCGGCACGTGATACTAAGACTTTATCAGTCCACTATTTGAGAAGGAGAGCACTTAGCGACCAGCTACAAACTTTAAACATAATTTGGAGAACTTTTTCTCACTGACAACCATAGCAAAATGATGAAGGGAAAAAAGTTTCTCGCTTACTACTTTTTCGCTATTCACGGAATAAAACTACGGCATTCGGTACAACGTTGAAATTTATCATTTCTAAACTACATATTGTACCTGCAAGAAATTTCACAAACAGTATACACACATATAGTTCAATGTACCTTCTAAATTGTATCACAATACGACACATAGTTCATGAGATACGAGCACATAAACAGTAGCGTTCATGGAAAATCGTCCCATCACGCACCAAGTTTTAATCTATAACTTCTTAACTACTAATTACATTCGCAATGTCAGTAAACACTTCCGGGCTGAGTTGCCGTGGTCGATCTATAAAACTTCTTCTCCCTGACGTTTCGTTCTCGACTACGGAGAACATCTTCCGAGGTTGAGTCGACGACTGGCTTTTGGGGGCTGAGGCCGCTCCTTATATAAGATCGTAGAGGGCGCCACCTCACGTCACGTGGCGTCGATGTGTGGCTGTCTCTGGCTATCGCCTGTTCTCTCGATTGCGAGCAATCGATTGTCATGTGATTGATGCAACGTCGATCGCCATATCTTGTCTAATTTTAATCCTTCTTCTTTACATAGGAACCACAAAAAGAAGCATTAATACACGTTTGACAGAGCATAAAAGAAATTGTCGCTTGGGACAGATCGACAAATCGGCAGTGGCGGAACATATTTTCACGGAAGGAGATCACGAGATAAAATTTGGTGAGACAAGTGTGCTGGCGAGGACGTCACACTATTATACACGTATGTATAGGGAGGCAATTGAAATCCACAAACATCAATACAATTTTAATCGTAAAGAAGAAGGATTAAAATTAGACAAGATATGGCGATCGACGTTGCATCAATCACATGACAATCGATTGCTCGCAATCGAGAGAACAGGCGATAGCCAGAGACAGCCACACATCGACGCCACGTGACGTGAGGTGGCGCCCTCTACGATCTTATATAAGGAGCGGCCTCAGCCCCCGAAAGCCAGTCGTCGACTCAACTTCGGAAGATGTTCTCCGTAGTCGAGAACGAAACGTCAGGGAGAAGAAGTTTTATAGATCGACCACGGCAACTCAGCCCGGAAGTGTTTACTGATGAAGACGCCGGCCGTGGAAGCCTTCATGGGATGATACATTCGCAATAGATTTTTCATACACTACTTATGCAAATTAATATATACCTGAAATATTATAGAACTGTACAACAGATAACTCAGTAAATATGAGATCATATATACTGCGATGGATCAAAGCTTTTCACATCAGGCATCACATTTTATTACATTTCTTATTTACTGCTAAGACACTCCTGTATTCCAGTGAGCTTAAGAAAATTCCTAAAAGATGACAGTGCTGTTGAGAACCTTGAAGCAACTATGAACTGTGAAGCGCACACCGCTGTAGGAAAAAGCAATAGATATCTATAGAGCTACAAGTAAAGGAAGAGAATGAAACAGAGTACATCCAACGAATACCCATTATTTCCGACAGATCTGTCATTTACCTTTAAGAGACTGCAGTTTGCAGTGGGACTTTTCTATTATGATTAACAAATCACAGGGCAATCTACTCAATACTGTGGAATGTTTTTGAAATCTCCATGTTTCTCACAAGGACAGCTTTATATCGCTTGCTCAGGCATGGGCTCTCCACACAAAATATTCATATTGTTTCCTGGACAAGTCACAAAAAATATTGGTTATAGTCAGTAAAGGAATTAATATTCCTCTCGGGGGCTCAGCATTAATTTGCTAAGTACAGGCTTGGCGAACCCGGGGTCCTGAGCCCTGGGCTGTATCGCACCAACAGTCCGCTACAACGTAAGCTCTGTGCGTGCTTCAACGACCATCGTTCGGCGCGACGGTGGAACGTTGTACGTTTCAGAGCCCGGGGATCTTAGCTTAATCGCCCGGGTCGCGAGGACGGTACAAACCTCTCTAAAAAAAATCTCAATCTTAAGGTGTGCTACGTGTCGAGGAGATGCATGGCTGTTGAGGTTGAACAGTCGCTAGTGAGCAACCTCTGAGGAACCTTCCGTACCTCAGTAGTATAAGGCTTACTCAGGTACGTGGGGCTCTGCCTGGGTGGACCTTTAGATCCCTAGCTGCTCGTGGAAACAAAACGAAATGAGCAAAAGATAACGTTGGTGGACGTATAACCACCGTCTCTAAGCGTGGAAAGTTCAATGCCACCCCAAATCGTTCCCTTCCTTAGCCACGCCCTGGGAGGAACGCAGGGCTGCTAACAGAAACGAGCCGTATTCACCGATGTATTTAGTTTGTACAAGAACTGTTGGGGAATCATTTACGACAGTGAAGCAAAAAAATGTTCAAATGTTTGTATAGTCTATGGGACTTAACTACGGGGTCATCAGTCCCTAAATTCCCAAATATCCATGCCCGAGGGGGGATTCGAACCCCCGACCGTAGTGGCCGTGCAGACCGTGACTGGTGCGCCTTAGTCCCCTCGGCAACCGCGGCCGGCGACAGTGAAGCCTCAGTTCTTCGTGGACCATCTGGAGGAGACGTTTGGAGACGTGGAGTTACTCTCCAAATTGCGTAATGGTTTCGTGTTGATCCACACTGCATCCCCTGTCCAGTCGCTGGCGTTGCTTGCTTGCGATAAGCTAGGAGAAGTCGCGGTAAACATTACGCCACACAAGTCACTGAATCTGGTCCAGGGCATTATCTTTCACAGGGATTTCCTCTTTCATTCCGATGAGGAGCTACACACCAACCTCGAGCGCCGGGGTGTTCACTTCGTCCGGCGCGTCCATCGTGAGTCTAAAGATAACAGGGTTGCCACTGGTGCCTTCATCTTAAGCCGATACTCTGCCGAAGAAGGTGATGGTGATGTGCTACCGGTGTGACGTGAAACCTTACGTCTCTCCTCCTATTAGGTGCTCTCAGTGCTGGAAGTTTGGACATATGTCATCCCGCTGCCCTTCCAGCGCCACTTTCCGCGATTGTGGATGTTTGTTTGTATAGTCTATGGGACTTAACTACGGGGTTATCAGTCCCTAAACTTACAAACTACTTATGAACTAACTAATGATGAGGACGGCACAAATATCCATGCCCAAGGGGGGATTCGAACCCCCGACCGTAGTGGCCGTGCAGACCCTGACTGGAGCGCCTCAGTCCACTCGGCCACCGCGGCCGGCGATTGTGGATGTCCAGCCAACCTAGATGCCGCATGTACTCCGCCGCCCATCTGCGTAAACTGTGGCCAGGAGCATCCTCCCTGCTCGTCGCAATGTCCTATTCTCCACTAGGAAAGGAAAATCGTTGAATATAAGACCATGGACCGGTTGACCTATACTGAGGCGAAAAAAGAAATATGAGCGCTTACACCCAGTAACCGTGACCACCTCTTTTGCGACAGTCACATCGTCGCCGTTGTCTTTGGTGGCACACGTCTTTCCCACTACTTCTTTTCCGGTGGACCCTCAGGGCCGTAATCCTGCTCCTGTCTGCAAGGTGGTTGGGGGTTCTCTTCCTTCTTCTGCTCCCAAGGTGATTGCCTCAGGAGCAACCTCCACCCCTCTGCCAGAGTAACAACATCACTCTCAGGCACCCCTCATTTGGAAGGGTCCCTTGGGATACTCCCTTCTGCCAGTGTTGCTGCCGACACAAGCCAGCCACAGGTAAAACCGAAGGCTGCTGGACGCAGGTCCCCACGCTCCTCCTCAGTCCCTGCAGCTGAGTCTGAAAAGCCCGCCCTGCCGGCGAAACTTCCGAGGGACGAAAAGGATAGGAGGAAAAAAGATGAAAGTGACAAGTTGAAGGATGCCACAGTGCCTGTACTGATCTGACGATGGCCATGTGAATGTTCGAAACTGGCAACCTTTAAATAAATTGTAATCATAACTGACTTTTAAATGAATTCAATTAGTCCGATCATCAGTTCTCCAAAATGATATCAAAAATAAGAGAAATCTAATTATAATGAAGATAACTGAAGTATCTATTAAAACTGATTTACATTCGGCTAAAATTTTAATGCTATGATACAGACTTTCGTTCCTTTCAGTACTTTGCTTTATGTATGTAATGCTGAAGACAACCATGTATCATAAAATATGTTACATTACTGGAATTCAATGTTTAAAGTACAAGTAGTGGGGCAAAGCAGGTTCTAACCCACTGAGATTCGCCCATCTTTGGTTTGTCATCGACGCCATTGGTCGCCATTTTGCATAACATCATCCAAGATGGCGTCCCCCGAGAAATTTGAATTTTCTTTGAATGCTATTATCAATAACCCAGGTTTAAACTTATAATTTCAACCACTAGATGTCAGCATAACAACCCCAAACCCCCATTTCCAACCCCTACCCCTCCTACACCCCCGTCTGCCACTGTACGTGTACTTGACAGATAAATGCCTCTGATAAATTTACATAATAGTCGTACTTAGTATGTATTTATTAAGTATTGATGAACACCAACATTGGAAAAAATTGAATGAACTTCTTAATCGCAATAACATTTCTTTTTCGTTAGGAGGATTTTTTCTCTCAGAAGTAATGTTTAACAACAATTGTTTATAAACAACTGCCACAGACGCCTGGGAGATATGTTTTCTGAGACGACATTTCGTTCCACAGTACAGGTGGAAAGTACGGATTTTTGTAACTTATTTAAACGATCATTTTACAGATAAGCAAAATAGTTCATCATCTCTAAACAACTCAAATTACAACCGACAAAACCCAACGCCCTCGCGCTTGTGGGCATAAATATTTATCACCGAAACCTATACTGGCCAATTCTCTCAGCTAGAGCATCTGCGTGCTCCTAGCCTGGCAGGTGAAAGCGTCCACCCTCTGTTTACCTACAGCCAGAAATGGCAAGGAATGCATGTATGCAGTATGGACAACTGCCCTTACGATTCTGGGCTAGTGGGCTAGGAACCCAAATCTCCACAACAAAAATATTTAACCACGAAAGAGGCGATCAGTACTGCTATTAGTAATAATCCAAATTTGTTTGACTTTAGTGTAGTAGCTAGCTCTCAATGTAGAAAAATGTAAGGTGATGCGCATGAGTAGAAAAAACAATCCTATAATGTTCGAATACAGCATCAGTAGTGAGCTTCTTGATGCGGTCGCGTCGTTCAAATATCTAGGCGTAACATTGCAGAGCGATATGAAATGGAACGAGCATGTAAGGACAGTTGTGAGTAAGGCGGACAGCAGACTTCGGTTTATTGGGAGAATTTTGGGAAGATGTACTTCACCTGTAAAGGAGACCGCGTATAAAACGCTTGTACGACCACGTCTTGAGTATTGCTCAAGTATTTGGGACTCGCAGCAGATCGGTTTGAAGGAAGACATAGAGGCGGTTCAGAGGCGAGCAGCTAGATTTGTTACCGGTAGGTTCGACCAATGCGCGAGTGTCACGGAAATGTTCCGGCAACTCAATTGGGGATCGCTGGAAGAAAGCGACGTTCCTTTCGTGAATTTCTGTTAAGTAAATTTAGAGGGCCGGAATTTGAAGCTGAGTGTAGTACGATCTTGCTGCCGCCTACTTACATTTCGCGTAAAGATCACAAAGACAAGATAAGAGAAATTAGGGCTCGTGCGGAGGCATATAGGCATTCTATTTTTCCTCGTTCAATTTGGGAGTGGAATAGGAAGGGAAATGCCTAGTAGTGGTACAGTGTACCCTCCGCCACGCACCTTACGGTGAATTGCGGAGTATGTATGTAGATGTAGATGTAGATGTAGTGTACTGTTACTCCCCCACCCATCCGTTCATATTTGACCACCGTCCGCCGCCGCTAGCCGCATCACACTCACCGACCTCGATTAATTGTATTAAATTTGCATATCAGATTAACCGCAAGGCATCACTGCCCGCCCCGGCCGCGAACTTGTGCGAGTGCCGCACCCAATTAATTATGAACAACTTAATCGCAATCGCCTCCACCCTCAGTAACGGTCACCACAAACTTGTGTGCATCCATCTTGACACTCTTTAGATGTCTAGACTTGTTAATAGTAACTTGACCACAAACACACAGTTTTCTCTCATAAAACAATTCTATAAATATATGCTATACGTTTAGACAAAATATCACATCATTTTATTATTTTAAGCATTCTCTCTTCAAGCTCTTCGCATAGACTACATATACAACAGCAAACAGACGTGTTTAATAATAGTGCACGTTAGATAATAAACGGATGTAACGGTAATGAACGCCACAAACATATGTATCCACCTAAACATATACTCTTTCGATGTCCAGAGTATTTAAAAACAATTCTATCCAAACATTTGGGACTATCCTAAGGAAAAGTTCCGTTTATGAACTCTAACGCCACCTTAGATCTATAAGTAAAATAAATGTATCTCTTCGTTTACAATATGTCTGCAACAGCCGACGAACGTGTTAAAAATGGCGCGCGTAAGATAATAAATGGAATGGAATGGTAACAAACGCTATAAACTTGTACGTAAAACACCCTTTCAGTAACACAGCAACAACAGCAGAAGAAGACATTTTGTCCCGAAATGAAATACTCTCTCTCTCTTTAGCGACCATTTTTTCTAATTTTGAAGGAATATCAAACTTAGCGCGACATATTTACTGGCTGTTGGTTTCTGACCAGTAATTGGGCGAAATTTTAGGATCTGCTTTTCTCCAATTTCTGCATTGTTTGTTAATGACACAGCTACTCTAGGTACTGTACTGTCCATCCATGGTAAATTGACGATTCGTGCGCTGGCTGTTGTTGGCAGCGGTAGGAGGCGTGTACCACTCACACGCATAATTTGAAGAACTAGTCGGAGTCATACTAGGACATCATTCCTTGTTTGTGTTGTGAATTTCTGTGCTTAGTAGCTGGAGTTACCCTAAAACAGAAATGGAGGTTGATCTGTTACATTTTAAGTTTATCGTGCCTCTGGACAATTTATCAGGATTTTGGTTGAAAATATAAGCAACCTAGTAAAATTCTTCTGTCGACAGACTCTTTACCCTTCAGTGGTGTGTGTAGTTGACTCTTGCGAGTCGTCTGTTGGTGTGGTAAGATACCTTATACTGCTTCTGCAATCTTTTCGATGTGCGCTAATGTGTCTCTAGTCGAAGATATGATTACTTAAAATACGATGTTGTATGTAACCTATAAGGTTGGACTAAATTGATCTGGATGGTTCTACATCTACATGGGATACTCTGCAAATCACATTTAAGTGCCTGGCAGAGGGTTCATCGAACTATTTACCTACCAATCCATTCTCGATTAGCGCGTGGGAAGAAAGAACACCTGAATCTCTCCGTTCGAGTTCTGATTTCACGTATTTTATTCTGGTGGTAATTTCTAGCTATGTAAGTGGGAGTTAACAGAATATTTTCGCATTCGGAGGAGAATGTTGGCGATTGGAGTTTCGTAAGTAACCCACGTTGCAGCAAGAAGCGCCGTTGTTGTAATGATTCCCATCCCAGATCCTGTATCATTTACGTAACGCTGTCTCCCCTGTATCGTGACAATACGAAACGAGATGCCCTTCTCTGGACTCTTTCGATGGCTTCCGTCAAACCCACCTGATAAGGATCCCACACTGGGCAGCAATACTGGACAAATGGACGGACAAGCGTGGTGTATGCAATTTCTATTGTAGTTCTGTTGCATCTTTTAAGGGTTTTGCCAATAAAACGCAGTCTCTGGTTCGCCTTTCCCACAACGTTATCTACGTGTTCTTTCCAGTTTAAGTCTGAAGTAATAGTAATACCTAGGTATTTTGTGGAGCTTACGGCCTTCACTTTTCATTGATTTATGTTGTAAATAAAGTTTAACGGATTTCTTTTCGTACTCGTGTGGACGACTTCACACTTTTCATTATTTAGAGCCAGTTGCCAATTTTTACACCATGTTGATATCTTATTCAGATAGTTCTGCAGTTGGGTTTGATCTTCAGATGATTTAACTAGACGGTAAATGACGGCGTCATCTGCAAACAACCTAATGGAGCTACTTAGATTTTCCCCTAAATCCTTTATGTAAATAAGGAACAGCAGAGGACCAATAACACTACCCTACGGAACGCCCGATATCTCATGTGTTTTAGTCGATGCCTTACCATCGATTACTACGAACTGTGTCCTCTCTGACAAGAAATCCACTATCCAATCGCAAATTTGGGGCGATATATCACAAGCACGCAATTTGATTAAAAGCCGTTTGTGAGGTACGGTGTCAAAAGCTTTCTGGAAATCAAGAAATATGGAATCGAATTGAGAACTCTTGTCGATGGCACTCATCACTTCGTGTGAATAAAGAGCTAGTTGTCTTTCGCATGAACGATAGTTTCTAAATCCGTTTTGACCTTGGGTCAATAGATCATTCTGTTCGAGATAATTCATAACATTTAAATACATGATATGTTCCAAAACCCTGCTGCAAATTGACGTCAATGAAATAGGAATGTATTTAATTGGGATACTCCTACTGCCTTTCTTGAATATAGGTGTGACCTGTGCAACTTTCCAATCTTATGCTAAAGATCCTTCTTTGAGAGAGCCGTTGTATATGGCTGTTTAGTAAGGAGCTATCGCTTCAGCATAATCAGATAGAAATCAAATTGGTATACAGTCCGGACCAGAAGACTTGTTCTTGTTAAGAGATTTTAGTTGCTTCACTACTCCGATGATATCTACTTCTACGTTGCTCATTACGGCGTCTGTTCGTAATTCAAAATCTGAAATATTGGTTGCGTATTCTTTTGTGAATGAGTTTCTAAAAGCTATGTTTAGTAACTATGCTTTAGTAGCGCTGTCATTGGCAGGATCGCCATTACTATCACGTAGTGAGGGTATTGTTTGTGTTTTGCACCTAGTATATTTACCGTAAGATCAAAATCTCTTTGGGTTTTCAGTCAAATTTCGAGAATGAGTTTCGTTGTGGTAAGTATTATAGGCATCTCGCATTGAGATCCACGCTAAATTTCGAGCTTCTGTGTAGAATCGCCAATCCCGGTGATTTTGTGTTCGTTTAAATTTAGCATGCCTTTTCCTTTGCTTTTGCATCAGTGTCCTGACCTGTTTTGTGTACCAAGGGGGATCACCTCTTTCTTTTATTAATTTATTTGGTATAACTGTCAATTGCTGTCGACTTTCTTTGAATATGAGCCACATCTGGTCTACACCTACGTTTAGTGTAGATACGAGTGCAAGCTGTCTTTCAAGAAGCAATGTATTTTATTTCTATCTGCTTTCCTGAACAAATATACTTTTCGTTTATTTTTGGTAACTTGGGAACTTTCGATATTCAATCTCGCTAAGACAGCTCTGTGTTCACTAATACCTGTATCCGTTTTGATGTTCGTTATGAGCTCAGGATTATTTGTTGCTAAGAGATCTAGTGTGTTTTCACATCCATTTACAATTCTAGTTGGCTCATGAACTAATTGTTCGAAGTAATTCTCAGAGAATGTGTTGAGTACAATTTCACACGACGTTTCATTCGTATCTCCTGATTTGAAAGTATAATTTCGCCAAGAGATTGAGGGTAAATTAAAATCACTGCCTACTATTATCGTGTGAGTCGGGTACGTTTTTGTAATTAGACTCGTGTTTTCTTAGAACCTTTCTGCTATTGTATCGTCAAAGTCGGGAGGCCGGTAAAAGGAACCAGTTATTAACTTCTTACGATTTTCAGTACAGTACAGATATCTCACAACTATCAATTTACGCTTCGCTACACGAGATACTACTTTTGACGGCTACAAACATCTATTTTGTTTAGTCTATTCTTCCTGAACACTGTTAGATCTTTTGGAAATACTTCCGCTGAACTTATTTTCCGCTTGAGCCAACTTTCACTGCCTACAATGATGTGTGTTTCGGTGCTTTCTATTAACGTTTGGTGTACTGGTACTTTCCCCACACAGCTACGACAATTTACACCGATAGTTCCCGCATCTACATTTCTCCTATGATCCACCTGCACCCTTCGAGATTGTCCATTTTGTTTTTCCCCGAAGCCCCTTATCCTAAAAAACCGCCCAGTCCATGCCACACAGCCCCCGCTATCCGTGTAACCGCTTCCTGCGTATAGTGGACTCCTGATCTATTCAGCGGAACCCGGAAACCCACCACCCGATGGCGTAAGTCAAAGAATCTGCAGCGCACACTGTCGCAGATCCCTCTGAGCCTCTGATTTAGACCCTCCAATCGGCTCTGTAGCAAATGTCCACAGTCGGTCCTCTCAACTATTCTGCACATGGTGAGCTCTGCTTTCATCTTGCAAGCAAGACTGACAGTCTTTACCACTTCAGATAAGTGCTCAAAACCTGAGAGGATCTCTTCATATCCGAAGCGACACACATCATTGGTACCGACGTGAGCCACCATCTGCAGTTGACTGCACCCCGTACCCTTCATGGCATCCGGAAGGACTCGTTCCACATCTGGAATGACTCCACCCGGTATGCACAAGTATTAATGCTGGCTTTCTTCCCCTCTTTGGCAGCCATCTCTCTAAGGGGCTCCATCACCCGCCTAACGTTGGAGCTCCCAACTACAAGCAAACCCACCCTCTGTGAAAGCCCGGATCTTGCAGGCTGGGTGGTGAGCTCAGGATGAGAAACACCATCCGACACAGAAACGCCTCAAACCTGTTCGCAAGACAAACCGGAGAGGCCTCACGATCTGTCCCCTGGAATGTCTTGCGCCTCCTGCCACGCACTGGAGCAACCTCCTACGCAACCACGGGTGGGGTGTCTGCCTCACTGCTAGCAGTGTCAGGGCATGTCGATGGCGTAGGACGATCGGTGGAGACGACGGGAGTCCGTTCGGTCCCCACTACCGGCCAACAACAACGACGCCCCTCGATCGCAGCTTCCAGCTGTGCAACCGAGGGTAACACAGCTTGAAGCTGGGAGCGAAGTGTCACCAGCTCAGACTGTATCCGCACACAGCAGTCACAGTCACAGTGCCGGAAAAAACCAAAACTACAGTCGCGATTCGTTCAAAGGAAGACTACACTGTTTGTTAAATCGCCAATTTGAATCTAATATGCACGAGAGCACAGTATAGTTTTTCAAACTGAAACGAGAACGTGCAGACGAAAATCAAAATACTATATGTCGCATGTAATCAGAAAACAAATACAGACGACTGTCGTGACGCGATTCAAATGGTGGAGACTGTTATTACTGTGGATATATTCTGTAAGGTGGGTTGTTGTATGTTATATATGTAATAAGAGTTGTAACGAAGTGAGTGGTCTGTTTCAGCATTGTGTGTTTCTATCGGGTTCTCAGAGTTACGCCGTGTGGTCGTTAATGTCTCCATTGCCTTCTATCTGGAAAACACAATCGATGGTTGTTCGATTCTGTGGTAAGTATAGTCCTAACCCTAACTAGAGGCGTTTGTATTCTATTTTATCAGCTCTGTTTCACCCTCTATATCCTGATCTGACTTTCAGCGCTGTTGCATAAGGTACTTATATGCGTGGTGTCTAAATGTCTGATCTATTGACGCGATTTCCTCTTAAATATGTAGACATGGTTAGTTGTAGGCGACGTACAACCTCATGATGTATTAGGATTTAAATAGTTGTCCAGCTACAATATTACGGGTCTGTTTACCATAATGGAAGCAAGTCTGTTGTGTTTGTCTGGTAGCTGTGTGCAATTTTCGCGATGCAGTATGTGACAAATAAACAGCCTAAATGTTGAAAAGTTTGTGTGAAGCTTATGGGACTTAACTTTGGGGTCATCAGTCCCTAAACTACCAAACTACATATAAACTACTTTATAGTAAAGACAGCACAAACATCCATGTCTGAGGGGGATTCGAACCCCAAACGGGGACTGACCTCACGCATCGCAGCATAGTGCCTCAATGCGCTCGGCCGCTCCGCCACAGCCAGCCTAGAACGAGCGCTGATCTAAACTTTACCTTCGGTGCATATAAATTATAGATACGAATGTTGCTTGTTGTTTGGAGGAGGACATAAGACGAATGGCCCTGGTTCTGTTGTGTAAGAAGACCAGTGTAACACGCGGTTCTTCGTATAGAATGAAAATGCAAAAAGCACATTTCGAGTAACATTTGTGTGTCTTACTTGGTGTGTCTCATTTTGTCCTAAAAAGGGTTAGATGTGGGTGTGCCGTGTTGTAAGCCTATGCTTTTGATGTGAAAATCGCCGATCTCTGGGTCGCTTTGCCCGAAAAAGTGTTAGAGTTGGATGTAATGTGTTGCAAGCTGCTGTAGCACAGTATCTATTTTCGCAATGTGGGAATGGAGTTAGACTCATTCTAGGTTTATTCCCTCTGTGAAAGGGGCCTATTAATCTCCTGCGGTGTATACAGGGTGTTACAAAAAGGTACGGCCAAACTTTCAGGAAACATTCCTCACACATAAATAAAGAAAATATTTTATGTGGACATGTGTCCGGAAACGCTTAATTTCCATGTTAGAGCTCAGTTTAGTATTTCTCTTTAAATGTAAAGTTCATTCCAATGTGATCAAATTGTAAATTTTCAGAATCAACATGTGTGGGCTGACGAGAATCCGCACGCAATTATGCTATCACGTGATCAACGCAGATTTTCTGTGAAAGTTTGGGCAGGAATTGTTGGTGATGTCTTCATTTGGCCTCATGTTCTTCCACCTACGCTCACTGGCGCACGTTATCATGATTTCATACGGAATACTCTACCTGTACTGCTAGAACACGTGCCTTTACAAGTACGACACAACATGTGATTCACGCACGATGAATATTCTGCACATTTCAGTCGACATGGTAGAGGCGGACCAATTCCATGGCCTCGACGCTCTCCTGACCTCAAACCTTTTGACTTTCATTGACGGGGGCAACCCCGCAACCCCGGTACCAAATGTAGAGACTCTTCGTGCTTATATTGTGGGTGGCTGTGATACAAGATGCCATTCTCCAGGGCTGCATCAGCGCATCAGGGATTCCATGCGACGGAGGGAGGATGCATGTATCCTCGCTAACGGAGGACATTTTGAACATTTCCTGTAACATAGTGTTTGAAGTGACGCTGGTACATTCTGTTGCTGTGTGTTTGCATTCCATGATTAATATCATTTGAAGAGAAGTAATAAAATGAGCTTTAACATGGAAAGTAAGCGTTTCCGGACACATATCCGCTAAATATATTTTCTTTCTTTGTTTGTGAGGAATGTTTCTTGAAAGTTTGGCCGTACCTTTTTTGTATCACCCTGTATAAGTACCATTTGTGATCTAGACACTGCCACCACATCAAGACGCTGCTGATGCTTCGTTTCGCTGCTGCTTTCAAGTGTTCCAGTTTTGAAATGTACCGCCTAGCTTTATGCACATGTTTGTGTATGAATGAATGTACTTTCAGCAACCCATTGTGTACTTGAAAATTTCCTCCCACATTGCCTCCAAGGACTGAAACAGTTTTAATACGAGCAGTAATTATACTATTTCATTCACTTTTGTACGAGGTCTGTGCATAATTTGGTCTCCCCACATTTATTTGCTTAATAGTTTACTAAACAGATTATAATTTTGAATTATCAAACCTCTGCTTTATGATTTCATGCTCCCAATATATACTTATCTATTCATTTATTTCTTTAACATTGATAAATAAAAATATTTGAGGGCAGTGGGTGTGATGCAGGTGGAAGCGGTGGACGGTTGTCAAAGACGCACGGAGTGGTGAGGGGGGGGGGGGGGGAGTAATGGTACACCCCAGACAAAAAATGTGGGTTATTGCTAAAAGCAATACTGATCGCCTCTGTCATGGTTAAATATTCAACTTGTGGAGATTTGGGTTCCTAGCTGAGTTTCGTGAAGGGCAGTTGGTCATACTGCATAAACACATTCGATGCTTTTTCTGGCTGTAGGCAAACAGAGGGTGGACGGTTTCACCTACCAGGATGGTAGCGCGTGCACTCTTCAGCTGGGAGAGCAGGCCGGTCTAGTTTTCGGCTGATGAATATGTACCTTCAGTAGCGCAAGGGCAGTGGTTTGTACTTGCAGTCGTTTAGAGTTGATTAAATAAATTGTGTCTATGTAAAATTATCGTTTAAGTACGTTACGAAAATACGTACTTCCCACCTGAACTGTGATACGAAATGTTATCTCAGAAAACATAGGTCCCTGGCATTGTTGGTAATTGTTTATAAACAATTATTGTTGAACATTGCTTCCGAGAGTAATAAGCTTTCTAAAAAATGTTATTGCTATTAAAAAATTGATTCATTTTTTTCAATGTTGATGTATGTCGATACTTAGTAAATATATACTAAGTACCACTATTATGTAAATTAATTGGAGGCAGACATGTTGGCGTCAGCGGTGGCGGTGGGTTGTTAATTTGATATGCAAATTTAATATAAAATATGGCGTGGGGGGCGGGATGTGCGTGCTTGTATTTCGGAGGTGACGCTAGTCTGGCAGGGGTGTACATGTCTGGACATCTTGGGGGCAGCACCTAGTTGGTTGTGGATGGCGGTTGTAGACGTCGATCAAGTACGTGTGGAGGGGCAGAGGGGGGTGGGGGAGGGGTTGGACGTGTAAGGAGTGGTTGGGGGTTGTTGTGATGACATCTAGTGGTTGAAATTATAACTTTAAAAAAATTGGGTTATTGCCAATAGCATTCAACGAAAGTTCAAGTTTCCTGGGGGACGCCATGTTCGATGACGTCTTGCAAAATGGCGACCAGTGGCGTCGATGGCAAACGTTATCTCAGTTGGGTAGAACGCGCTTTGCCCCACTACCTAAGAAACCTCATGTTATTGTTAGCATTGTTTCAAGGTGGTTGATTGTTACGTTACATTTTTCTTATGATATGCAGAAAACACTAACATAATTAAGGGCGTTGTAAAGATTATCGTCCATGTAATTCAGTTTCGCAGTTTACATCAACTGTTGTCGTACGTTTAGAAAGGTAGTTTGGTGTATGTAATGGGGCAGAGTAGGCCTACCCGGAACGGGTTCGGCCCGGTGACCTGCCTGGAACGGGAACGGCCTCGTGTCAGTACCTGGAACAAGAACTGGGCCGAAGCCGCCGAATATGATTGACTATCAGCATCAAGTTAACGGTGAACTTCCGTTCCTCGTACGTAGTTCTTCGGATCTTTTTTTTGTGAACTGTTCCTTTGGAAAAATGTTCAAATGTTTGTTAAGCTTATGGGACTTAACTATGGGGTCATCAGTCCCTAAAGTCACAAACTACTTATCAACTACCTTATACTAAGAACGGCACAAATATCCATGCCCGACTGGGGATTCGAACCTCCGACCGTAGAGGCCGTGTAGACCGTGACTGGAGCGTCTCAATCCCCTCGGCCATCGCGGCCGGCGTTCTTTTGGAACCGTTCATTCGGGCTCGAACATTCTCTTCCTCACACGAGGCACGCAAGTAATAAATTTGACTCGGTTTAAAGACTATGTCTCACATACACTAAACTATACTTCGTTTATCTTGACAAGTTTACGACAGTAACACACGCTCCATTTTTAATTCGTAGTTTAGACTTCACTTCCGAAATGCACTTGGAAACAAATAGTACCCGTTGTAGCGGAAACTTCTAAATATACCGTCGTGAAATTTTGATAAACTAGACAAAGTACTGGGGCTAAAAAACATCATTGTGCTTTAGGCTATGATCATCCGTAGTACAGTTGCCTGTACTGAGAAAGATACATTAGTGGACATGAGAATTAATTAATAGAAATCCAAAATCTGTTGTGTCTGAAAACTCTACATTCTTCCGAAGACAGGAAAAATGGGCAGAATCGTTCAATGCTACTCACTCAACACTGGCACCTTTATCTCGTAACGTAGGTAAAATCTAAAGAGAAATACTCGTGTTCCCTGATAATAGGAAGTTCTAAAATGGCAAAATCTTTATCTCAATTTGTCAGTTTGAATCTATTACTATCCAAAGAGACAACCGTGTTCAAATATCCGTAATATTGTAACCTTTCACCCCGATCAGTACGCTCGTTTCATTCTGCCACCGTTCGTTCTCCCTTATCCCGTCAAGCTTTGGCATACAATCATATCGTAGATTACGTATGACCTTTGCCGCTTCACACGAGTAATTGCCAGCAAATATCAACGCATAGAACCGGTAAATCATGGAGATTATATCGAGGTGCGTGTGATATTCGTGTAATCGTCTGATTAAATTCTACATGTGTTCGATATTGTAGAGATCTAACGAACATCTTTAATCCCTCAGTCTGCTCCAGTGCAGTGCGTAATTTGCATTTGCTCCACAAAAATTCTTTAAGGTAGATGTAATATAAAATAAATCAGAGTTACAGTTGTGTAGACATTGAATCTGATAGCGTATGCACCACGCCAGTACTAATGAAAAGGGGAATTTCAGCAACAGTCTTTAACGTATAAATCATTATTCATAAGTATCAAATTTCGATTTTCATCAATAACTGATCATCTGCAGTGCAGAAATCAAGCCATCAGTTGTCATGTATAACAACTACCGTAAGTTAAGCAAAATCAGTGAGACTCGTGTTACGGTTGTAACTTGAATCAGACCGAAAGTGATTTATGCAAGGTAATTGTTTATTCGGTGTACGGTAGTCCTAGGTCTTGATTACTGCACTGAAGATACACAATTATTTACCTAAATCTATTTTAAATGTTTATGAATAAGCATACCCATCCTCCAATATCAAAGCTTAAAATTCTCTTGTCATTTTTACGAGTTGTTGTTGTTTGTTTGTGTTTTTGTTGTTGTGGACTTCACTCCGGAGACTGGTTCGATGCAGCTCTCCACAATTCCGTATCCTGAGCAAGCCTCTTCATCTCCACATAAGAACGGCAACCTACATCTGATTGAAACTGCTTGCTGTATCCATCTCTTGGTCTTACTCTGCGGTTTTTACCCCTAACACTTCCATCCAACGCTAAATTCACAATTCCATGATGTGTAGTAAGAATGTGTCCTACCAATCTATCCCTTCTTTTAGTCAAGGTATACCAGAAATGTCTTTTCTCCCCAATTCTGTTCAGTACCTTCTCATTAGTTACGCGATCCACCCACCTAATCTTCAGCATTCTTCTGTAGCACCACATTTCAAAAGCCTCAATCCTCTTCCTGTCCGCACTGTTTATCATCCATGTTTCATTCCCATGCAAGACAACACTCCAAACAAATGCCTTCAGAAAGGACTTCCTTAGGCTTAAATCAATATTCGTGTTACAAATGTTTAATTAGAATTCCCTTGGATTTGATAGAAACGAATATGAAG
The DNA here is from genome assembly GCA_026315105.1 of Locusta migratoria. NCBI lineage: Eukaryota > Metazoa > Arthropoda > Insecta > Orthoptera > Acrididae > Locusta > Locusta migratoria. The sequence goes on along the minus strand of CM048748.1, from coordinate 437,621,949 downwards.
TTTACTTAACACACGTTCCCTTCAAAAGCAGCATTTAATTTTACAATGCAGTGAAAGTTTGCATTGTTGATACGAGTGTTTACGGTTGCCCACTTCATACACATTGTTCAAAGGCCCCTTTCACGAGAATATAGCAAGTCCGAATCTATTGTTTAGCGGAAGTTAAGCCTTCCGAAAACGAGTACGTGAAATTCGCGTGCTATAAAATAAATTAATGTTTCAAATCACAGTTTTAAAACCACGCGAAAGACACGCTTGTAGTATTCCTCAGTAAAATTTAGCAATCATCTGGCAAACTGTGTGAAGTTCACGCCTTTGCACTTCATCCGCAAACCTTAAGCCTGGAGTGGTACCAAACTGACACAAAAACTCCCGTATCTTATCCGCCAGATATGAAAATTCTTCCAAGTCCAAAGCACACGTTTGTGGATTTTTACAATGTGCGCTGGGCCGCAAACCGGCAACGATCTTGCGTGTAGCATGGTGGGACACTAACTGTCCAAAATCTAGATGGCGGACCAATATTTATAGATTTCTCTCAATTGGACAATTTTATAAATACTTTAAATAGGACTTTTTCAGTACAAGTTTCATATCAGCTTCATCAGAAATTTGTTTAGCATTCCAGTTCTATATTTAAATTTCCTGTACATTAAATACGTTTGCTACTGTAATTATCTGATCCATTCCTTTTGTTCCTGATAATCGGCAGTCTCTTCCACTGCTAGAACTGCCCTTTCTGATCACACTCTTCATCTACACGATTTTCTCGCTCTTGTGTGGCTGATCTGCTCTGACTATGGAGTCACGCTGTTTGCATTACCTTTCCATGTATCAGTTTTACCCATTCTTGGCTTTCCGTTACGCAAGTCACATTGTTTGTTAAACACTGTTCTAGCCTAGAGGACATTGATCATTCGGGAGAGGACTGTTGCTACAATCTGAAGCAAAGTAAGTCAATGATACTTTATTGATTTCCTTGTGTGAATCCATATTGGATGTCCATTATTTTAAGCAATTGTCCTGGTTCTTGTGTAGTAACCTCTCTATCTTCAGCTTTTCGAAGTGACGTCAAAGGCAAAAACACATGGGACAGAGTATAGTAGAGACTCTAATCTATGGGTGGAATGGTTATCTGAGATGAATAATACAGATCCTGACGCTGATACCGAGATTCTCCATATAAAAGCTCTCACGACTTAGGGACGTAGCAACAAGTGTTTCCCAGACCAATATGAAACTAGGCCTACTAAATGGAAAAAAAGTAAGTATCCCATCCGTGTTCGAACAAGAGCTTTTGATATGATTCCGGAGATACAAGCCCGTTAAACAAAGGAACAGAAATTCTGAATCTCTTCTTGGGTGGAAATGTAAAAAAGGTTTCTCAAGAAATGTAGTCTTATTTCCGTCCATGAATTATGTGGTAACTTTTGTGGTATAGCATAAACAAAATAACTCGTAGGTGCAGGGCCACTAAATGCAACAACTGGACGTGTGTGGATCATGTGAAAGTCATACTGTAGGCATTACATTTTTGTCAATGTGTTAGTTATCCCATTCTTGTTTGCAATTTATCGCCTAAATTTCTGTTTGTACAAGCTAATTAACACAGTATTTGTTTTGAAATGGAAATTGTATTTCAGATAATTATTAGCCTTACACGGACTCTAATTTTCATTCGGAAAACAGCCACTCAGCTAGCGGTCCCGGACTACTCTGTTGACGTCAGTCAGAGGAGTGTTTACGCAGCAGGCTGCCTAATCTTCGTTATCTGGAAATGTAAACTCATTAAATCATTGTAGCAACATTTTCAAATATTAGAACGCATTATTCTGTTTATTTTTATTAAATCTTTATATTTACATTTATTAAAGACACTCTAAATCAGTCACACACTTCGGTCAAAGCATAATCTAATATATAAAGCAGAGTGTCCGTATATTTGCATAGCAATCTACACTTTTGTTCCAATCTTTATAACATTTTGCACACGTAAGCTTCAATCCATGAGAACGGTTGCCGTAAGTGTATGAATCACGTACGATACATAGTTCACGAGATATGACGTCTTAAACAATGAGATGCGCGGAAAACAGTTGCATTTAGCGACAATACTGCTCATTTTCCCCTAAACCGCTGGACCGAATTCAACGAAATTTGATACACACATTCCTTGCCGTGAGGTACAATTGCTACAGGGTTAATAATCATATACGACACAGGATTCAATAGATATTACGTCATAACCAATAGCAATCGCAAAAAATGCCATATAATGCGGCGAGACTTTCGAAGCACACTGTATGAGAATGGCAGTACTCAGCGACTTGCAACAAACTTTAAACATAATTTCAAACCTTTATTTAAACTTTTTCTCGGTGGCAACCATAGTAAAATGATGAAAGGAGAAACGTTTCTCGCTTACTACTTTTCCGCTGTTTATGGAGTAAAACTACGGCTCTCGGTATGACGTTAAAATTTATAATTTGAACACTACAAATTGTAGCGACAGGAAATTTTACAGACAGTATACAGGCATATAGTTGAGTGTACCTTCTAAATAGTATCAAAGTACGACAATTAATTAATGAGATATTAGCACATAAACAGTAACTTTCACGGAAAACTGGCCCATCACGCACCAAGTTTTAATCTATTACTTCTTTACTACTAATTGTATTCTCAAGCGATTTTACACTTATACAACCCTTATACAAATGAATATATACCTGATAAATGGCAGGAATAAATAGATAAATACCCGGGCAACGCCGGGTTTTCAGATAGTCATTATATAAATGCGCTAACACGAACTGACGGTTCTGATTTTTAATATTAATCATACAAGAAGGCCAATGAAATGTACACAATTCGAAAGGGCGATTGTCATAGATATTGCGAATATAAAATTTATGTATTCACATAGCCTTTAACAGTCGTAACAAGAAAAAGAAATTTTAGGATGATACTCCAAATTCTGCATAAGTTTTGCCACTATACTATAGTCCGTTGTAGGTGGCAAATTGGTAAAGTTAAAATTAGCTCAGTCAGTTAGCGCTTGGAGTTCCAGATTAATGGTCCCAGTTTCGATTCCCATTACTGCCATTTTTTTAATTCTTCGTACTGTTCAATTGCAACATGATAAATAATGATATACTCAGAGCTATGAGAGATGAAGCTAAAATTATTACAACTATGATAAAATTATTTGTGGTAATGGAAATGAAATTAATAATTATCCAACAGAATTTTTGAATTCCGTGTCTGTAAGTTGTTTACCACCACACAAATTACATTTACAAGTGAATTGTATTGTTCTTCTTATCAGAAATTTGAATAAAAAGGAAGGATTAGTTATTGGAAGCTGAATGCGTATCAAATAATACAATATACAATAATTCTATTGATTGCCAAGTTTTAACTGGAATAACAGAAAATTGGCGAATTTTGATTCCACGTGTACACATGACTTATTCTGGCACTGATATACCTTTCCAGTTCCAAAGAAAACAAATCCCAATTATTCCTACATTTGCAATTACTATTAATAAGTCTCGAGAACAAACATTTAAAAAGGTTGGGATTCTATTAATATAACTAGTTTTCACACATGGTCATCTATATGTTGCAGCAAGTAGAGTGCGATCCCTTGATGGTTTGAAATTATATATTTATGAATACAGAGAACAAGGTCATTTAGCGAATGATAGAGGGATTTTTATGAAATTTGTTGTTTTTACTGAAGTTTTTTAATGCTAAATGGTGAAATAAAGCAATTAATTCCCTCATTTGTGTCTTTCATTCTGTCATGTTTCCTCTTTGCCCTTTCTTTCACCTGTTCTGATTGCATTCACATAAAGCCTATAAATTTACAGTCCTCAATAAATTCCAATTACATTAATTTTTTTTTTCTTTTTCATAAGTTTGTAAACACAACTGGTCGAATATCAACCACAGGCAATACTAGTCCAAATACATTGCTCACATGTCATCCCTCCAGGAGCAACTGCATTGGTAACTGTACCACAAGTAACGGATAGTTAACGATCTGTTTTGATTCGTGTGCTGTCCTGACAAACACACGGTAAGTGAAGTTGCGATGCGGTCGTGTGCTGCAGAATCGCTCTCTGCCAACGAGAAATAGTGGTCGTGGCGCATCCTTCACGACACGTCATCAGAGAAGGCTTGAGATGACGCAGGGCACAGCCAGTACCGTCTAGAAGAGAAGCCCTCACAACAGGCCGTACCACGTCAACCGCGAGGTCACGACAGCTAGAAGACTGACTAGCCGCTGGGATATAGCCTACCGCCTCGTAGGGGCTGGCCAATCAGCAAGCGTTTGCAGCCTCTGTCTGACGCACCACAGCCTGTTTTGTGGCCTTATCTTGTAGGTGGTGTTGTCACAGTTCACTATCTCATAGCGGCCAGCCAGTCAGCTAGTGATCGCATCATCTGAAGCCCTTCTGTGACGTGCCGTGACGCACACATCACAGCCTGTATTTCTCGTTGGCCTTGGAGTACGGGACGACCGCTAGCTCAGTGTCTGTCTGCTATGTGACAGTGGGCTGTGCTCCAGCGGCCAGCCAGGCAGCTATTGGTGGCGGCCTGCTCTGTGTGACGTCACAGGACGTTGCTCGGACCGTCTCTTCAGGCGGAGCTTGCTGCTTTCGCTCGTCCGGTGTAGCTTGCTGGCTTATGCCTCATGCATGTTTCAGCCCTTGTCACGAAGGAACACCTGCAGACACAATATTCATCCGGTGAAGTTATTATTACCGCTGTTCTTCCAACCGAAACTGTTGTTCAGTACAAGGGAATGTTTATCACCCTTTATCTGAGTCCAGTTCATTTGGTGGTCATAATTATCTTTTATTCTTTACTATCTGCTAAGCCTGGCGTTGTCCGGGTATATATTCATTTTTCCAATCTTATATTAGAAAGGAAAATAAAAGCTCGAAGAACATTTCATCTTCATGTATCCACGAAAACAACTTGGAAATTTCGAACCAGCAAAACAAAAAAATATGCGTAATGTACAAGAGCTTAAAAGCTGTATCCAAAGAAAGAAAAAAAATAGTAATCAAATTCAAATGATGTATAACATTAATTTAATTCAAAAGTTGACTATAAACAATAATTATTGATACTTGTGATAGGAAAGTTTTGTGACTCATTCTTTACGACGACATATCTACTGAACCATGTGTCATAGGTAGTTTTAAGCTTACCTGTCGGCTTTAGCCAACGAATAATAACATATGTATTATAGCGATTCAACTGCGGTCTTGGGTGCCGTTCAAGACTTTACACGAATGTAAATACATTGATAAGAAGAAAATGAACGTTTGCAGTTTCCCACATAATTGTAGAACGGATTTGAGATGAGCGCTCTATCAGACTATGTCTTGACTTTGAAAGAAGGTGCTATTGTAAACTCTTCAGGAATTAGAACGCAGCTAAGGGATTGCTAAATGGGAAGAAGCTAATAGAAATATTTCTAACAAATCATAGTTTTAGAAGTAGTAACTGAAATGCGAACGTGCTACCTCGCATAGATTTGACACCATTTCACATTACAATTCACTTCTCTTTTAAAAAATAGCAATTTCCCTTTGCATTAGTGTTTTGTACTATATTAAACAAAGTGCAGAGTCGAACACTTGATCGCGGTAGAATCTATTTGCTTGATCCTTGTTTTTGTCACGGATAATTCAAATCAGATGTTTTTAAATGTTCAAAATGTTCATATGTTTGTATTGATTATGGGACTTAACTACGGGGTCATAGGTCCCTAAACTTACAAACTACTTATGAACTAGCTAAGACTAAGGAAGGCACAAATATCCATGCCCGAGGGGGGATTCGAACCCCCGACCGTAGTGGCCGTGCAGACCGTGACTGGATCGCCTCAATCTACCTCGGCCACCGCGGCCGGCTCAAATGTTTTTAAAGTTATGGTCCAAACTGCAGTGGTCATCAATCCCTTGACTTCCAAACTACACTGCTTAAAGCAGTTAGGCTATCATGTGCGATATAGTTTCCTTCATACTTATGGTAACTGATTTTGGTTGTAATTTTTGATATGTATCTGTGGCGTCTGTTCCGAAAGAATAGACGTCACACCTGATCCTGCAGCTGTTATTATTTAATAATCATAGAATATAAGACATCAACTGCGATTGGGCAAAGCTGAAAATGTGTACCCAGCCGGGATTCGAACCCGGGTCTCCTGCTTTCTAGGCAGTTGCGCTGACCCCTACACCACTGGGAACACAGTGATCACCGCACCTGCAAGGACTACCCATGCACGCCTCCCGTCAGATACAAATTCCCAGCTTCGCCCTGCCCATAGTACTCAAAGTCGCAGTTTAACTAATTCCCGTAAGAGTAAGGGCTTCAAACTTGCCCACCCCTTCCCACTAACGATAGGATCAATGCCCGTCTCCGGCATATTATATATATCTGTGGCGTCTGCTCCGAAAGAATAGACGTCACACCTGATCCTGCAGCTGTTATTATTTAATAATCATAGAATATATGACATCAACTGCGATTGGGCAAAGCTGAAAATACGTACCCAGCCGGGATTCGAACCCGGGTCTCCTGCTTTCTAGGCAGTTGCGCTGACCCCTACACCACTGGGGACACAGTGATCACCGCACCTGCAAGGACTACCCATGCACGCCTCCCGTCAGGTGCGGTGATCACTGTGTCCCCAGTAGTGTAGGGGTCAGCGCAACTGCCTAGAAAGCAGGAGACCCGGGTTCGAATCCCGGCAGGGTACACATTTTCAGCTTTGCCCAATCGCAGTTGATGTCATATATTCTATGATTATTAAATAATAACAGCTGCAGGATCAGGTGTGACGTCTATTCTTTCGGAACAGACGCCACAGATATATATATATATATATAATATGCCGGAGACGGGCATTGATCCTATCGTTAGTGGGAAGGGGTGGGCAAGTTTGAAGCCCTTACTCTTACGGGAATTAGTTAAACTACGAGTTTGAGTACTATGGGCAGGGCGAAGCTGGGAATTTGTATCTGACGGGAGGCGGGCATGGGTAGTCCTTGCAGGTGCGGTGATCACTGTCTCCCCAGTGGTGTAGGGGTCAGCGCAACTGCCTAGAAAGCAGGAGACCCGGGTTCGAATCCCGGCAGGGTACACATTTTCAGCTTTGCCCAATCGCAGTTGATGTCATATATTCTATGATTATTAAATAATAACAGCTGCAGGATCAGGTGTGACGTCTATTCTTTCGGAACAGACGCCACAGATATATATATATATAATATGCCGGAGACGGGCATTGATCCTATCGTTAGTGGGAAGGGGTGGGCAAGTTTGAAGCCCTTACTCTTACGGGAATTAGTTAAACTACGAGTTTGAGTACTATGGGCAGGGCGAAGCTGGGAATTTGTATCTGACGGGAGGCGGGCATGGGTAGTCCTTGCAGGTGCGGTGATCACTGTGTCCCCAGTGGTGTAGGGGTCAGCGCAACTGCCTAGAAAGCAGGAGACCCGGGTTCGAATCCCGGCAGGGTACACATTTTCAGCTTTGCCCAATCGCAGTTGATGTCATATATTCTATGATTATTAAATAATAACAGCTGCAGGATCAGGTTTGACGTCTATTCTTTCGGAACAGACGCCACAGATATATATATATATATAATATGCCGGAGACGGGCATTGATCCTATCGTTAGTGGGAAGGGGTGGGCAAGTTTGAAGCCCTTACTCTTACGGGAATTAGTTAAACTACGAGTTTGAGTACTATGGGCAGGGCGAAGCTGGGAATTTGTATCTGACGGGAGGCGTGCATGGGTAGTCCTTGCAGGTGCGGTGATCACTGTGTCCCCTAGTGGTGTAGGGGTCAGCGCAACTGCCTAGGAAGCAGGAGATCCGGGTTCGAATCCCGGCTGGGTACACATTTTCAGCTTTGCCCAATCGCAGTTGATGTCATATATTCTATGATTATTATGTAATTTTTGATTTGTGTGTGATACAGTACGTGATTTACTCGAGATTTACATGGTGTTTAGTTTGACCGAGGTACCATGGGGCTACCATAATACTGAGGTAGACAGTCTCTTTGCTCTCTAATGCGGTGTGTTATCACCTGGGACAGCCAGTACAATTCCGCACCTGAGTGCCATTGACAGTATGAGGTTCTTTAGCGCCTGCCGCGGTGGCCGAGGGGACTGAGGCGCTCCAGTCGCGGTCTGCACGGCCACTATGGTCGGGGGTTCGAATCCCCCTCGGGCATGGATATTTGTGCCGTCCTTAGTATTAGCAAGTTCATAAGTAGTTTGTAAGTTTACTGACTAATGACCCCGTAGTTAAGTCCCATAAGCTATACAAACATTTGAACATTTGGTTCTTTAGCTCTTGAGAGTTATTCGGTCATTCTTCTGAGTGCAATATCAAGCGTTGCAACGTTGTGCGAGGTGTTGGTATGGTTGCAGTGCGTCTGACCGGTGCATCCCAGACATGCTCAGTCGTGCTTAAGTCCTGTAAACAGGCAGTCCATTCGTTCAATTCCCTCAGCTTCAAGCTTGTTGTATAGCATTGCAGCTCCTTGGGAACGTGCGTTATCACTCAAGGATCCCTTCTCCTATGGGGTCAGGGTATGGCACAATATAATGTCGAAGTATCTCGTTTCTATACATCTGAGCAGTAAAAGAGCTAATTCTGAACGACATATGGGTTCTTACGTCTACTGATCCACGAAAACTGACTTCATACCACACCAGGACGACTGCTACACCCATGCCCGAGGGAGTATTCGAACCCGCGGCGGAATAGCCGTGCGCACAGAGGCGCCATGTTCCGGTGCGCGCGGCTTTTAGCCGTCGGTGGTTCGAATACTCCCTCGGGCATGTTGTTTGTGTTGTCGATAGGCTGATTTAACTTAGTTTAAGTAGTTTCTAAGCTAGGGACTAATAACCAAGCAGTATAGTCCCATGGATTTACAAACATTTGAACATTTGATTTGAGTATCCGAACCTCGAGCGACAACAACCTCGCAGTACCTGACAAGGCGCCTAGACCCCAGAAAACGGTCGACCCTTTCGCAGTATATAGAAACGACGAAAAAGGTCGCTTGGCTTCAACAACTGATTTTATTAACAAAGCGTTACAGCAATGATGGTATTTTTACACTCAGAGGTCCGGAACCCTTAAAAGTGATGGCAACCAGAGGCCACCCCTTATCAACCCCTGCGAAGCACGGGAATTAGCTAGGTCTGAAACAACTCATTTAATTACCAGCTGATGAATACTCCTATCAGATCACAAAACTGACAAACGTGATAATTTTTAAGTGACTGGCTTAGAACGGAGTCTGCTGCCTCAGTCCTCATTCCACGATCCTGAAGAAAAAATTTTACATTCGAACATATTCACGTTATTTTAACAAAATCCTGCTAAATCCTTTACGCAGTCTCTCGCTGCAATGGAGTTTTCATAAACAACATCCTCATGCCACTACCACTGCCTACATTTGAAAGTGTCCTTTCTCCCTTTTTTTGTCCCATTGGTACTTTCATTGTCTGTCTGTCCGGCTGAAATTGTCTTCATCCATTGCTCTCGATCTCCCTTACCATCACGTTTTTATCCGCCAGTTTATTTCTCTCTCTCTCTGTCACTGACTTCGAGCTATACTTTTTCTCCCAAGGTGCAACTGCCTCTTTCTTTCTCTCGGTCTTCTTACTGTCTCTTCAGTCACCATTCTCATCTCTCTACACATGACATTACTCATGTAATAGTCGGTCTTATAAGCCCTGGACCGAGAAATTTCAACACGTCGATATGGCAAATGTGGGAAACCAGACAAAATGTTTGTTATTAAAATTCACCGGTTTGTAGTATGCAAACCCCCAGTAGTTATGTACAGTCTCCACTCATATTTTATTTTTAATTCCATTATCTTCTCTCTCTCTTTCTCTCACTGTTACTAACAATATATTTATCTTTTTCAATTACCATTGACTCTCTCGCACCACATCTGTGTGCTCTTTCTCTAGCACTTGCGCGGTTTCTGTACCCTTCCATAGTCACGCTACGCTGTTCTATCAGTACAAAAAACTGTTAATATGTTGGCGTATCAACATTTTTGCCGAGGAATGCAGAATGCGAGTTGAGGCATTGTTTCACTACCTTTCACGTTACAGTGTTATAAACAGGAATATATTTGTCCAGACAGGAGAACTTTTCAACTGGTTGACTTTATTTGCTTTTTACAGCAGCGTGTGCTTCAAATCAGTAAACATGTAACCGTTTATTTTTGTGCTACGGCCTACTTATACAAGGAATTTAACAAATAAAAGAAGAAATTGAGTCTTTTATCTAGAAATTTTCTTAAAATGTGATGATGAGTATTTACTAACGGCCGCCATCCCCGCTTGCTCAGATGGAGACTCTACGGGCCGGTTCTTCCGCCACATTTGAAACGATGAATTCGAGAACGAAATGAGATATTTTTGTCCTATAAGTTTTAAATTAGATATACCCAGTGAAGATTTTACGCTGCTATGTACAAGCTAAATTAAACCATACGCAACGTCTACACAGTGTGATTTTACCTCTGCAAAGTCATTATAATTTGTGTTAATGTATTCCCTAAATTTGTGCTGCACAGTAAATGAGACAAATAAAGGAAGTATATTCCATCCTCCATAGATATAAAACAATAAAACGAGCAAAAACGAAGCGTTCTTCCCAGAGCAGCTTTCTTAAAATTGATTAGTAAGTATCATAGCTGTGTGAACGCCGTTTTCCAGCATAATTAGCTACCGAACGACAATGATTTCACGGATGTATATTGCTAATGGACAAATGCTTTCAAAAAGAGCAAAATGACGTTTTTAGATAAGTGTCTAAAGAATATATTGTCAATCTAAATCATTTGCGGTGTCGACCTATTCAGATATTTGCGGTACCTAGTGCGAAAACGGCTGAAAAGCAGGTTTGGTACTATTTTTGGGTACCTAACATAGCTGTGAACATCTAGATCTCGATAGCTGATAAAGATATCCAAAGAATTTGAAATGTTGTTTGGGAATTCCATCTTCAGAACATATGGTAAAAATGCCTACTGGAGTGTTTCATCAGTTTCTTCTTTCCTTCTCAGGTTGATTTAATACTTCTCAATTGGGTACATGAGTTTATCTGAAGCATGCCATTCCTTCGTTACTTGCTATGGATTCTGAACGTACTTTTTCAGTCTATGTTAACATGTCAGAAAATGTAAACGAAATGACGATGCGGTCCAAAACCCAGAAGAGTTTTATATACAATGACAACGGCCGCGGAAGCCTTCGTTTACATTTAACCAACCTGTATGGGCAGGACGTTTATGGAAACATCAGGAACTTCGAGTCGCTAAGACTAAGAAAAGGAAAACTGCTGAATGACCTCGCCTTCTTGAAGAGATGCAGGGACCACAATACTGTGCCAAAATTTCTGCAGCTGGCGTGCTACATAAAGTCGAACAGGGCGAAGAATATTTGTGCACAAGCCAGCAAAGCCTTGCTACGGGAAAGGATCCGCCATATACGCAGCAACCTCGACTCCAGCAACAGGAAGCTTATTGAACTACACCTTGCCCTTTCGAGTAAACTTGCTGAAGAGGACTGGGAGAAAGTGGATAGGTTAACCTTCCAGCAAGCCGAAAGGACAAACGATAGTGTCGCCACCCGTCAGATGAAGAAATTTTATAACCTGCAGCAGAAAACTACGAGTAATGGACAAACAATGGACACGCAGCGAACGGTGGTCAACCTTTCCAACCATGAATTAAGTGACGCAGCAACACAAATACTGTCCAAGGGGATGAATTTCGCGATCACACCACGACGAGTCCCTAAAGAAGACATCATAGAATCCGTCGAGGCATCGCTACGTCACCTTCCACAAGCAGAAGCAGAGAAGATCCGACAAGAGACAGTTAGAGTCTTGGCGCATGCAAAGCCACCAAAGCAGAACATCAGCAATGAGGAACGTCGTGCTATCATAGAGTTAAAGAACAACCCCGACCTAGTAGTGGTACAGTCCGACAAGGGGAACGCCACAGTGGTGATGAATACTACAGATTACGACGACCGGATGGAAAAACTTCTAAGTGAACCCATCTGTAAGAAGCTCAAGGGGGATCCGACGGCCAAGGTAATAAAACAGACGCAAGCACTGCTTAAGATAACCAGAATGAACTTCGACACGGCCAGACGATTCAACCCGCAAGTCCCACAGGCACCAAGGATTTATGGGGTTCCGAAGATCCACCGGGAGTCTTTTCCTCTAAGGCCTATTGTCTGCAGTATAGACTCACCGACTTACCGACTTGCGAAAGAACTAGTACCGAAACTCCAACATCTCGTGGGCCACACGGACTCTTACGTCAAGGACTCAACCCATTTCGTAGCACTTTTAGAAGAAAAACGAATCTCCACCACGGATTTGATGGTCAGCTTCGACGTGAAGTCCTTATTTACAAATGTACCAGTGTCGGATACCATGAGCATCCTAGAGGAACGTGTTCCACCCGACGTTTGCGATCTGGTGCAACATTGTTTAACGACCACCTATTTCAGGTGGAAAGGGAAATTTTATGAACAGACGGACGGAGTTGCAATGGGTTCACCTCTCTCACCCGTTGCAGCCGATATTTTCATGGAGGCATTCGAGGAAACAGCTCTCCAGTCCGCACCACTACGTCCAGACTGCTGGCTGCGATATGTAGACGACACGTTTGTCATCTGGCCTCATGGAGAAGAGGAGCTGCAGAATTTCCATCAACACCTCAATCAACAGCACAACAAGATCCAGTTCACCATGGAGATTGAGAAGAATGGTGTGCTTCCTTTCCTCGACGTAGAGGTTTATCGGAAACCAGAGGGCAAACTGGGCCATCGGGTATTTAGAAAAGCCACCAGCACAGGCAGGTACCTTCACGCAACTTCCCACCATCATCCTACGCAAAAGAAGTCCGTGCTCCACACTCTAACTAAGAGGGCATACCGGATTAGTGATGAACAACATCTGAAAGCAGAATTAAAAAACATCAGGTCCACCTTCGAAGCAAACGGTTATGGAAAGAGGATGATTGTGCAAACTATGACACCTAATGATAGAAACAAAAGGGAAGCGCCAAAGGAAGGACAAACCATCGCCCTATTGCCATACGTAAAAGGCGTCACCGAACGAGTAGGCAAAATTCTTCGTCGAGAGAGCATCAAGCCTATATTTCGCAGCAACAATAAAATAAGAGATGTCCTAGGCTCACTGAAGGACAAAACGGATAAGTTGCACACAGCTGGAGTCTACGAAATCGGCTGTGAGTGCGGCCAGGTGTACATTGGCGAAACTGGACGGCCGATTAAAACAAGGATAGCCGAGCACGAGAGGTACATTCGGCTAGGACAGCATACAAAGTCGGCAGTAGCTGAACACCAAGAAGAGTGCGGCAAACATATGGATTTTCGGAAAGTCGCTGTACTGGCAAAACAGCCCTATACTTTGAAGAGGAAAATCAGGGAAGCAATTGAAATAGCTAAGCGACCCGGAAATATGAACAGGGAAGACGGGTACAGACTTCCCGCGTCTTGGTTGCCAGCAGTAGCAGCGCTTCGCGACGACACCGCGCGCAGTGCAGTCCATAGGGGCCCGCCCGCAGACAACAGCGGCCGCGCGTACACAGAGCAAACAGCACGCTCTAGCCGGCGCTAGGCATCACTGCTACGTCACTGCTACCACCGTTCCTCATTCGCCAGGTTAAACCAATGGCAAACATTAATATAAACACCAATCCTGGACTTCCTTTTCCACCAATAGGAAGAAATAAAGTAAACACCAATGAAAGAGAACTGAAACCACCAATAACAACTAGCAACGTTTAGTATTTAAGACATCGGCTTTCCGTCACCCAGCAGTAAATGTAACACCCAGAAGATGGTCACTTGCAATAGTGGCCGAAACGTCGGTGAAGTGTTTGATATTTTGACGATGCGGTCCAAAACCCAGAAGAGTTTTATATACAATGTCAGAAAATCTCCCTCCGCCACTTACAATTCGAGTTGTATATCTTAGTTATTTCTGTAGGCATACAGTTTGTTTCTGCAGAATTAGCAAAATTTATCACCCACTTTCATCGACTATTTCCCCAGTCAGATTCGACAGAATCGTCTGAATAAATTTGAAGTCACTTTATTAGCCTTCGTCTACTTTCATTCATGTTTACCTTACTGCCTTTCTCCAACATACTACAAAGTCTTTTCAAATGATTGTTCAGATAACGTGTGAAAAGATTAACGTCTTCAGAATGAAACTTTTGCAGCAGTGTGGGTGCTGATATGAAACTCCTTGGCAGATTAAAATTGTGTGCTAGAACCGGGATTCGAACCTGGGATCTTTGCCTTTCGCTGCCAAGCGCTCTACCGACTGAGTTATCGCGGCACGGTTCACAGCGCGACCTCAAAACAGGAGGCGAGGTACTGGATAGCTCACTCGGGGAGCGGTTTCCCGCGAAAGGCAAAGGTTCCAGACTGAAATACCGGTTCCTACACACTATGTTCATCCGCCAGGAAGTTTCATTAACTACTTCATTTTGCCTCCGTTCGCTTGAATTTATCTATCAAATTTCACGCCACGCTTCTTTAGTTGCGCTCAGGGCCCCGTTTTGATGGCGAGCGATGCGGGGTGTAGTCTCCTTCGCACGCCTTCCGCAGCCACGGCTTCCACCATTTCCAGTTAGGGCTGTTCAAAGTGTCCCGTAGGCCAGTAAGTGTTTTCCAGGCTCTATCCAACTAAAGCTGACATTCGAAGAGGTTGACTAGTAACGGAAGTAAGTATATTAATCAACATAAATGCATAATCTAAAATATAAAAACTAATGTTTGTGTGTTTTTATTTTATGCGCGGCCGTACCGTTCAACCGATTATGATGAAACTTTGTCAACATATTGCTTACTCTTTCGCGATGGTCATTAGGCACAATTAAATGACTGTACGACAAATAGTTCAGGAGATATGACGTAACAAACAATGAAATGCGCGGAAAAGTGCTGCATCATGCGACATCTGCTTCTAAGCCACTGCATAGTTTCAACCATATTTTGTACACATATTCCTTCCATGAGGTAACAATTCACGTACAGGTAAGAACTGCTTACGACATGTGACATCATAAACAATTATATGGTTGAAAACTTGTGGCATCATGCAACATGAGAATAATGAAACATTATTCATCGTAAAATCTTCATGAATTTTTTGACACTTGACCTTTTAAAAAAGAGGAAGGTCACTGTCGTATAAAATTTTGGATGGTGCGTGACGGAGGATACTTTACTTATTGACTTCGTCTGATTCTACAGTTGTATTCCGATATTGATGAAATTTTTAAATATGATTGAACAATTCAGTTTATCAGTGCAGTATTAATATATTCAAATTACCTACAATCATTTAAATTAATTAACATGACTAAACCGTTAATTTTCAGATTTCCACGAAGTTTCGAATGAAAATTCTTGCAGCTCTCTCGAAGTTACGTTACATTTTTCAGGCTGGTAATAATCAAAGAAACATTTGAAACAAATATTGTGCACACCATGTGAATTTTATGTAAGCAATTTCAAGTAAGATTGTTTTTAAGATATGTTTCAGTATAAAGGATACTTCATTCAGATTTTTAAATGAAGGTTTTTTGGCTGTCACCTTTGATGCGTACCAAGCGTACAACAAGGTACAAGGTCAGCCACTTCAAGTGTGCGGACTGAACCTCTAAAACACATGTTCTTCAGATGGATACTTGTATGTTGGATGCTAACGATTTAGACAGCCCAGAACCTTATTTGTTTTCGATGAAAGCGGAGAAACAATAAATATTGTTTACCCTAAAGCGCTTGAATAAGAATGTAAACAAAACTGGATAAATATTATTTATACTTCTTTATGACATCTTTTATTTTCAATAAATGAATTCATTCTTAACAGGAAAATATGTATCATTCTTTCTACAATTCGTTATTCAGAAAGATAAATATTTCAATCGACATCCTCAAAATTAATTCTATTGCGTCAGAACGCGCCGGGTGCCAGCTGCATCAAACATAAAGTACGCTCCAGAACCCTGCAATAGTAGGGCGTTGAGGATATTGGTCTGCAGTTGCATGTGTCCACTCTGTAGTTTCTTCTAATATACTGTGTAAGGTTGATTGGTTTGGTTTGGGGGAAGAGGGTGGTTGGGTTGTGATGACATTTTCAAGGACTAAATTACAACGTTCCCATTTGGGTAAGGAGAGGGAAGGAAATCGGCAGTGCCAAGAACCACCCCGGCATTTGCTTGCAGTGATTTAGGAAAATCACTGAAAACCTAAATCAGGATGGCCTCAGGTGGATTTGAACCACCACCCTCCCGAATGCAAGTCCGTACCGTTAATTCTCTTGCAATGAATCTTTGTCAACATATTGCTTGTACATTCGTGAAGGATTAGTTTGCATAATATTGAAGTGATATTGAAGGCGCATAATGGGAAATTTGAATAACTAGACTTAATTCGTCCACCAATCCTCATGAAATTTTAGACACTTGACTGAAAACAAGAGTAAGGTCACAGTCTACATAAAATTTCGTGGGGTACGTCGCAGAGAATACTTAACAAATGGACTTCGGAAAAATCTACATTACCGATCTTGATGACATTTTGCACACTCGAGCTTGAAACTATGACGAAGGTCACTGCGTGCATAATATTTTGTATGCTGTATGGCGGCGGGTATTTTACTTACGGACTTCGACAAAATCTACGGTTTGATTCCAGTCTTGATCAAATTTGACACAATGCACGTTCAAAGCAATACTTTGTTGTCTGCTTAAGATTTCATATGGAGAGTAACTTGCAGTGAACTTGGACAACACTTCTCTGATCACCATTAAAATTACCAGTTATTTAATTTTTCCTTGATAAATGGAAGAGTAAATGGGCTGATGAGGTGGAAAAGGCGTTAGGCACAGAGATGAGGTCATTTCCAGCAGATAAAGGGAGGGTGAAGTTAGGCACTCAAAGGGGGCAGGAAGAGACGAACAGAGAGAGGGCAAAGGAGGAGATGAACAAAGGAAAGAGGAGGTGGAGAGAGAGAGAGAGAGAGAGAGAGAGAGAGAGAGAGAGAGAGAGAGAGAGAGAGAGAGAGAAGGGATGAAGATGTGAAGATTGTAATAAATAAGTCCCGGGCAACGCCGAGTTTTGAGCTAGTTTTAAAATAATAATAGCTGCAATATGCCCTTTTCGATAAATGGAAAATTTCGCAGTAAGGTAAATAAACATTTTGCTGATTTTGTAGGATTGTAGAGGAATTTAACGTACTACAATGTTGGCTTCTAAATTTACAGAGAAAAGAGTGTTTATGAAAAGCAAAGAAATATGAGCCTTGTGTTGCAATAACAAAATTTAGTACACATGAAAGGCAGCGAAAATTAAGAGCCGTTTGATATGGTGGCGGGAAAGCTTTGTATAAGGCATGATCGCTAAATATAACACCACGCTCTAAAAATCTGCAAAGGCGTAGCGAGAAAATCAGGGCAGACGTGATCACAGGGCGTTTACATATCACATATTCAGTGAAATCAGGCGAGGCGAATGTAGGTCGTTGTTACGTTGCGGCACAAAAGAAGCAATTAGTGAAGGGGCGGGCCGGTAAGTAAACGAAAGAGCAGCGAACGGTCACCTGGGTCCAGTGGCGTTCGGCGGTTCAATGCTCTCAATCGGGAGCTCATTTAGTCGCCTTTTATTTGATATTCCTCCCTGTCCTAAACACATGGCAGACCCATTGACGTAACCGTTAAAACAAGCCAAGTGATTAATTATCGCCTTTCCTGAGGTACCACGTACGTAATTTGATTGCTTCTTTCACGACGAGCAGAATAACAAGCAAAACTAAAGGTTTATTTGGTGTTTGTGCGCGCTTTGTCTATTTCAACGTTGACAGAGTTGGTATCATTGTGAACCTGTAATGAGATGTGTCCATCTCGTCGTCGTCAGTTCGGTGGAAAATGAGGGTCTCTTTGCTGACGAATCCGCGTAGCATTTGCTATGTACCTTTTGCAAGTGAGGTTTATTTCCGACAACGTGGCTGAGTTTCAGTTGCGAAAAGATTTAACACGTAAATTGGATGTAGTGGTTAGATAACTGATCGTCGTACAACCACATTAGTATATTTAAAAGACGCACCATCTATACAGTTGTTACTGACTCAATACTTGTACACTATACTAGTATTGATATAAAGACTTGCCACTAAAGAAACAGTGCTAAGAGCTCTTTCGGCGTATAAAGTCGTTCCTTACAGCCAAGTCGTTCAAAAATGTTTAGGAGATAACAGAATATATTGTCACATTGTTGACAACACAGACAGAAACATTCAATGAAGAAGGAATTCATAAACTTATACAGCATCATAAAAAGGCTTTGAAAATTACGAAGGCTTTGTTGGAAATGGTATTTTATAGATTCCTGTGATATAAATTGCTTCTCTTATCTGCATTCGAATCTCATTTATATTAGCATGTTATAATTATTACCTCGAACTTATTAATCTGTTTGAGACACGCTCAAGCATTCAGTCACTGAAAGCTAGTACCGGTAAATGTTATTACGTTGGAACAACACGTCATATTTCTGTAGCAATAACGGGTCGTATTGTTGTGTCTCCATAAGGTAGCGTGGGAGGATGGGGTCAGTGCTGAACGACAATGTGAATATGGGTCTGTAACGAAATGAATTGATTACTTCACATACTACTTGTTTGATAACACGAATTGAATACTTAATTTGATCTCCTTTTGTTGGTATAATATTCTTCCTATCTGTTAAACACTTCTGCAATGTATCCCTGCCGCGGCGAAGTGGTCAAGCACATTGAATCGCTATGCTCCGATGCGCGAGGCCGCTCCCCGTCGTGGGTTCGAATCCCCCTCGGGCGTGGATATTTGTGTCGTCTTTAGTATAAGATAGTTCATAAGTAGTTGGTAAGTGTAGGGACTGATGACCCCACAGTTAAGTCCCTTTAGCTTAACAAACGTTTCAACATTTTTGAATGTATCCCTTAGCGTCCTGGCAAGAGAATGCTTTTCTGGCTTGTGCTAAGGCTGTCATAGATGGAACTTTTCTTCTGACTCCTGGATCGTAACTTTAGAACTATTGGATCTGCCTAGTACTGTCTGTGTGGTGCTGCATTGCGGCGACATATCTAGGCGAGTCCCCCTTTTTCCTATTGTGCAGTGCGCAAAACAAGCAAAGAGATAGCGGGACTGCGGGCGTCCCCGACGGCCGAAGT
The DNA here is from genome assembly GCA_026315105.1 of Locusta migratoria. NCBI lineage: Eukaryota > Metazoa > Arthropoda > Insecta > Orthoptera > Acrididae > Locusta > Locusta migratoria. Next base: position 437,602,616 of record CM048748.1, on the reverse strand, counting down.
GCTACAGAGCGATTATACCGCCCGTATTATACTTGTGTGAACCGCCGGCAATGTGTCGAATATTATTCACGGACCCAGTGCTGGTCAGCGCTCCCTGCAACAAACACCAAAGGTGAACGTGAGTTGCATCTTATCGCAATCAAGACTGGGGTGCGGCCAGCGTCTTTTGAACGAACTCACTCTAGGAGATAGCGCTCGCCACATCTATGTCTTACCCGTCAAAGACCATCGCTTTCGTTTACGCAGGATCTGCTTCATCGCTGAAGACTGTCATTCCATCTTCCAAGTGATTCTCTGGTGCCACCAGTCGAGCCGAGCACGTCGATAGCGTAGCGTGTTGGGAAGACTGGCTAGAGGTGTGCCTGATCGTAGGTCCACTGCTAGTAACTTGTTGGCAACAGTTCGTGTCGACACTTTACGGCTCACAAACACTATTACCTGTGATGGTCTAGCTATAGGATGTGCCACTGCTGTCCTTACAGTAAGAGGATTTGACGGATGTCCGTGTTGTGTGAACGTACAGAACCTCGTCTACGGGTATGAGAATGTTCTTGTGGCCACTGCAAGCAGCACGTCCAACGTGTGTGTTAATCCTCCGAAAAGACCATTCCAGGTTGCTGTGAATGATTTGGTGTCCCAAGTGTGCAGGTGAATGCAGATTATAGTTATAGGCATATGTATGATTACAAATTTATGTAGATACGTGTCTTGTGGTTATAGCAATTCTCTCATCAAGCCCTTCCCCGTAAGATGCAGGTTGATTATAATGAAAGATACGTTGTAAACATAACACCACTGGTCAGACTGACGTCAAACTGCAGCGGAATTTTATCGGAGAAGGGGGGAAAACATATGGAAGAAGACAAATAAACAGTGTGAAAATTGATCAAGAGACGGCTCTGAAACCATCATACTGTAATAGTGGTCGACTATGAATGACAAATGAATCATACAACAATGCCTCAGATGTAAGTCAGACGTTCCACTGTACTACGAAGTATGTACGGGTGAACAGGTGTGATACTGTTAGTTACAAACGCCCATCCACCATGGCAATGTCATATCACATTAGATGAAAAAAAAAGGTTTTTAATTGTCTTGAAGGTAAAAAGTGCAAATAAGCATTAATCACGTCAGTGTTTAAGTCTTCTGTGGCCAAACGCCACATGCAGAGCATCAGTCACATCGGTGTTTAATTACCTTGAGGCCAAGCAACGCATATAAAACACCAATCAAAAACGAATGAAATTTTTAATTTTCGCGTGACTGGCGCAAAACATGTTCAATATGCTGACCGCCGTTTCCTTCAACTAGTGGAAATCAGGATGCATCTCGTTCTACAACTGATCGAAGTGTTTCCGGGGTCACGTTCAGAACTTGTTGCGCAATACGTGCCTTCAATTCAGATAAGTTCGTGATCGGAGCATTGAACACAACATCTTTCCGATAGCCCCACAGCCAAATATCACATGGGTTAACGTCATGAGTTTTGGACGGCCAGGCTATAGGGAAATGACGGCTGATAATCATAGAATATCCGAAATGGCGCTTCAACAGCTGCTTAACTGGATTTACAATGCGCAGAGCTGCGCCATCTTGCATAAAATTGCTCCCATAAAAACAACTACCCTGTTGGAGGGCTGAAATGCCGTGGTTGAGTAAACGTCACTCATAGTGTTAGATTAGATTAGATTATTACTTGTTCCATAGATCATATATACAACATTTCGTAATGATGCGTAACGTGTCAGTTTATTAAATGTTGTCTACACTTGACAATCAATATTTTAAGGATTTCTCATTACATTTTTGTTGTTTTTTTTATTTTTATTATTATTTTTTAAGTTTTATCTAAAACTTCGTCTACATAGTAGGAGTTGCCATTCAGAAATTCATTTGATTTCTTTTTCAATAGTAGTTGTCTATCTGTCAGAATTTTGATGCTACTTGGTAAGTGACCAAAGACATTTTTGCTGGCATAATTCACCCCTTTCTGTGCCAAAGGTAGTTGTAACCTTGAATAGTGAATATCATCCTTTCTCCTAGTGTTGTAGCTATGCACACTGCTATTACTTTTGAACTGGGTCAGATTGCTAATAGCAAATTTCAGTAGTGAATATATATATATATATATATATATATATATATATATATATATATATATATATATATATATATATATATTGTGAAGCTACAGTGAAGATCCCTAAATAAATGTTTGCAGGATGCTCTTGGGTGGACTCCAGCAACTATTCTGATTATACGCTTTTGTGCAATGAATACGTTTTTAATCAATATTTAATTGCCCCAGAATATGATCCCATATGAAAGCAGTGAATGAAAATGGGCGTATTAAGCTCATTTATTGAGATGTATATCACCAGATTCTGCAATGACTCTGATAGCATAAGTAGTTGAACTCAAACGTTTCAGATCTTCAATATGTTTCTTCCAATTCAGTCTCTCGTCAATGCAAACACCTAAAAATTTTGAATATTATACATTAGCTACAGATTTATGTTCAAAGTCTAAAATTATTAAAGGTGTCATGCCATTTACTGTATGAAACTGTATATACTAGATTTTATCAATGTTTAATGAGTGTACATTTGTAGAGAACCACTTAATAACTTTCTGAAATATATCATTTACAATTTCATCAGTTAATTCCTGTTTGCAGGTGTGGTAGCTACATTTGTAGCATCAGCAAAAGGTACTAGCTTAGCATCATCGTGAAAGTAGAATGGCAAGTTATTAATATACACTAAGAACAGCAAAGGACCCAATAGCAAACATTGTGGGACCCCATTTTTGATAACTGCCCAGTTAGAGGAATTAATTGTTTCATCTACATAATGTGACGTACTTATTTCAACTTTCTGAACTCTTTCAGTTAAGAACGATTTAAACCATTTGTGCACTGTCCCACTCATAACACAATACTTAAGCTTATCTAGATGAATCCCATGATTTACACAATCAAAAGCCTTTGAGAGATCACAACAAAATCCCATCTGGTGATGTCTGGTTATTCAAAGCAGTGACGGTACAGGTCCGGAAGCACCTGTTTCTTCCAGAAAATATGGTCCTATGATAAATAATGCCGAAAACGCGTATCACACAGTGACCTTTCAAGATGATACGGATATTGATCGATTTTCCTGTGGATTTTCTGTTGCCCATATTCGACAATTCTGTGTATTGACATACCGTCTCAGATGGATGTGAGCTTCGTCCACTTCCATATGAGAAAGAAATTCCACAGGAACAGCCTCTCTTGCTGGTAGGTCAACAGGAAGCAGTTCGTACACATGGTTAATTTTGAATGGATAGCAGTGAAGGATGTTTCGTTGGATTTTACGCACCTTCAACACCAGAGGAACCGTCTTTTCGAAATTCCGAACCATTTTCTCCAGACCAACGGCTGCCAAGAGGTCAACGCCTTTCTTCAAACCCTTCTGTGTCCGGAACATCTGTAGAGTGACTTGCGCACCATCATCTTTCTTGTAACCACCTTTACAATACGAGATAGTCATGGCGAACGTCTCAGACGCGAATTAAAGAAGAGCTGTGTACCCGGAGTGTTTATACCAACCTCAGCGATTCGTGCGTATGACAGGTGTTTTCGTTTGCATAGTCTAACACAGACAGCGCCATCTATTGAATAATTTTCACAAATTTATTTTTCTGTCATATGTTTTCCCCCTTCTCCAATAATATTCCGTTGAAATTTAAGGCAATTCTAACTAGTAGTGCTATTTTTTCAGCTTTTTGAATGTTTAACTTTAATAACACTGTACAGTACCATTCAATTTCTGAAAACCCAATGTACATTTATGCACGTAGAGACTTATGTTTTTGTTTATACTACTAGCCATTATGATATTACTATATCCGTATAAAATACATTTCAGTTGTTGTTGCCTTCCGTCTGTAAACTGGACTGATGTAGCTCTCTGCTCAAATGTGTAAGCCTCTACATATCAGCATTAAACGGCGACACACATCCCTTTCAATCTGCATACTGCATTCGTCTCTTCGTCCCCTCTTCAAATTTTACCCCGCCCCCTCCCTCCCACATTCACACACTTCCGTCCAACACTAAAGTGAAGCGTCTTTTATGTCTGAGAATGTGTCTTCCCAATCGATCCGATACTTTGTTCAAGGTATGCCAGAAACAACTTTTCTCCCCATTCTGTTCAGTACCGTACAGCTCGTTACTTACACAATCTACCCATTTAATCTTCAGCACTCGTCAGTACCACAGTATTTGTAAAGTTTCTGTTCTTTTCTTGTCTGAAGTATTTATTGTCCATGATTCAATCTCGAACAAGGTTACAATCCACTCATGCGCATTCAGAAAAGACAATCTAACACGTTATTTGATAGTCAATGCAAACAAATTTATTTTCTTCAGAGTTGCTTCCTTCCCATTGCCATTCTGCATCTTATTTCATCTGTACTGTGACCTTCATAAGTTTTCAGTGCCCAAGTAACAAAATTCATCTAGTACCCTCACCATCGCCTGCTTTAAGTCGACTGAATCCATTACCCTTGTTCTTCTCTGGATAATGTTAGTCTTGATGCCTTAAAGAATTAAGAATATTAGTATTGGTCATTATTCAACCTAGGTTGTTTTAAGCAGTAATGAAGGATGTAATGGTCGTTTTAACTGCTTTTTGTGGGCATTGCATTAAATTAAATGTCGTGGTTCGTGCCAAGACCTGGGAACGAACCGGGGACTTCTTTTTAGTCGACAGATGTTCTATCAACATTTTGTTCTTTCTCTTTGCTTCCAAACTACCACTTCTAGCCTATCTCTCAGTCTCCTTGTAGGCCTTCATCCCTTTTTCTTTTCTTTTAATTAAACCACCCGTCTTCTTTGAGGTTGTGAGCATTAAATTTAGCCTCTTTTGTCAGTTCTATTCTTCAGGTATAAAATATTCATATTCTTGCTTTGTATTTCGTCTTCTTAGAAATAAGATTCCTACTTGTCATTAATGAAATTAAAAGACGTTGGCGTCATTAGAAGACGAAAAAATAACTTTCAAGTTTTATAAACTAAAGCTTAAACTAGAATTACCCCTTTCGGCCTGTTAGGTTAAAACTTCATACCCTGTAGTACAGGGCTTCCCAATGCTTTTAGCTGGCGGATCCCTTATTCAGACGAAACTCCGCCGCGGACCCCTTGTCAGTCACGTGCATAGGAACTGTTGAAATTCAGCGTGAAAACCACGGGAGTTGCAAACTTTCCAAGTAAAGTGCCTTTTTCCAGTAAATCCACGAAGAATCAAGAGCCTACGGTAATAAATGAAATCAATTTGATATCGACGATGTTCCCATTTCCTTGAATTCACAGTGTATTGAGATACTTAGCTGTTGGATCTACTCCGATTTTTCAAGACGCGAAGCCTGATAAAGTTTACTTGTTAGTTGACAGTTCAAGGGTTCGTGCTGCCTGTCTCCAATCAGAGCGATCAAGGTCGTGCCTTAATTGTTCGCTACAGACAAGGTGTCGCAACACATGGTCAGTACACTTTGATCGTTTGGCTAGTGCTGTGTAAGAAGCGTGCGTACCCTTCATTTTGTTAGCATCATTATTCGTGTGTTTGTTTTTTAGTTTCCTTGCCATGTCTGACTAAATCGAAGAAAAAGGGCAGACCTACGATTCAGGATGTAAACACCTCGGGAAAGCAAATGGGATAAAGATTTACGTTCCAAGGACAATCGCCATAGCTCGTGTGCAATATGTGGAAATACTTTGAGAGCGGGCGGAAAACGGAGGACCTCTTTACTGGTTTTCAAAACAGTCGCGCGGACCGCTAACGCGATTAAGCTAGTAAATAGACTGTAATGGGAATTGGTAAAGAAAAGTACGAAAAGAAAACTGCAGAAGGACCCTCTTGCCGTGATATACCAGGGAAGGAGAAAAATGATCTAAAACGTGTAACAAAACTGGATCCTTTCACACAAGAAGCTATTAACGTCATGTGAAGTCAGATGGTTCCGCGGCGACACGAGCTGCCCGCTTTGCTTTCCGGTCACGTGCTGTACGGCCTTGCAGAAGGTTCCGGACGTAGCTTTGCACCTGTGTAATCAGGACATTGTGCCAGCAGCGGCATTCAGCGATTTTACTCACGATGACGGTGGCGGAGATTTCCATCGATACCTTGAGAATTTTCTTCGACGTGATGCGGCTTATATCCCGAGATTTTATTGAAGAACACCACAGCGAAAGTCTCCGATGACACGTGCTCCGTTACTATCGTAACGAAAATTTTCTATATTAGATAGGCTTCGTACTAGATCGTGTGAAGCTTTCTGAAGGCAACAAATCTTCGTTGCGACTAATTCTGCAGAAGCTCGGTTTTAAACACAAAAGTGTTTCATGTTGTAAAATATAATTCGAACAAGAAGACAGCTACAAGGCGAATCAGATAGAGCTATTAATAAAAACAGAGTTAAGAAATTAAAGTCAAGAAACTGATAAAAACAAAATTCCTATAGAGTTATAGTACATGAACGTTTGCTGCTCACTGACAAAACAAATTGTGTTATTTACTAGAGGTGAATCTGTAGCAATAACAGTTGAATCTCAATGAGACGAATGAGGTTGCTTCTGTTGACATAATTCTGGAAATTTGGGTTTAATACTTTACAAATGGAGACAAATGTCTGGGCAGCACAGATCGAGAATCCAGTTTCGCAGATGTACGTTGTGGGAAACGGGAGCAGAACACGTTTTGCTTTTACACAAGGGAGTACAATTTATTTTGTTCTAAACGGATCCAAACATGTGAGTAATCGTCACTATCGAAAGTAGATTTCAAGGTGTTGTTGTTTGTGGCAATTTCTATCTAAAATGCATAGTCATTCGATAACAGAATGTTTTACTTTTTGCATACAATGAACGTTTGACCACCCATTTCTATTACTACAACTTCTTGTCTTCAGCTGTCGGGAAGTAATGCTTCAACGATGACGTCAAGTGCCGGAGATGCACGAGGATTAAATGAAACAAATTGCTCCAAAAATCCAGTCTTACATTTCAAAAAATAATGAGGATAGGAAAACCCTACTTTCCCCCGTCTATATTCTCAACCCAAACACTGACTTTCCTCTTGAACACACGAACTTTGTTAGCGACAGTAATCGTTGTTAATACTTTTTCCTTGTATAGAAGTACGGTTACATTCATTTTCGAGAAAATATCTGCCAAATAAGAAAGTATGTACTGTCAGTTTCCGCCATTAGTAAGGACTGCTAATTTAGTATTATAGTCTTAATTTCAAAGATAAGACTTCTCAACGTAATTTATATAATCGAGATAGTAAATTTCCACGTGAGAGCCACCTTACTTCGTGGAGTAGGGAACGATGAAGGCTTCCCACATTTTCGCACAGTATTGAGGAAATCTCGACGTCGATATCCATGATTTTATGTAATTAATAATTTGGACGGATTCATCTAAAACGTCTATGAATTTTAATTCGTATACAAAGCATGTCTTTGGAGACCGCAATGACAATTGCTGCAGTTCTTCCAAGGGTTTTTTTTTTTTTCCTCCGTGATCTTTCTAACCATTGGAACAAGGCCATGGGGGAATTTTTTTGGAGGGGATCAGACATTAAACACTGTAAATTTTTACATATATTCTAACTTAAAAAGCATTTCAACTCTCATGCTGAAAGTACCCTATTAAATTATTTAAGCAAGATCTCTGGCAGTTGTGATCTGCAAATGCAAGTTAAAACGCTCACTGCTGCTCTAAATTACTTTTCGAGTGGCCACAGTATTTGCGCAACGGAATTTTATCTATCTGCTCACTCCTTAAGGAATCATCCAACGTTTTCATAGACACAAAATCAATGTAAAAATAATTGAATAGATAATTAAACATGGGATGGGGAGCATGAAATTATAAAGCAGATACTTTAAATCATCATCTATTCGATAAAGTGAACAAGCAAATAAATCTGGGGAGACCAAATTAAGCACACACCTTATACAAAAGTGAATTAAATCATAAAGTTACTGCCCATAATAAAATTGTTTCTGTCATTTATAAATATGGAGTTAACATGGGACGAAAATTGCAAACAGACGATGGATAGATGAAAGCACATTCATTCATTCAAAGCCAGACACGTGCATAAAGCTTGCAGTACATTACTCATGAAGGAACGGTTAATAGCAGCGACAAACGAAGCGTCGGCGGAGTTTTTGACCAAATGGCAGGTGTCTCGAAACACACATTTAAAAATCACTATGCACCAAACCATATTTAGGGAGGCAGCGGCATACTATCCTTAAGTACTACCATGCGCAAAAATATCCGAACGACCTGAATTGCATTCCGCCTGATGTGCATGCAACCCAACTAACGTACGTGTCTTGCGGGTGCTCTGCTCGCTCCGCGGTATAGTCGTTCGACTATTCATAATGGATCCACTGCAGACAACTGCTCTTTATGACAATCACTCCAGTTGTAAATTAACACCACGATTTTGCAAATACAAGGAAACACGTTATTAACTTCTTAACGTTTATCAAATCCAATTTATTACAATGACATATCTTAAGTATTATCACACGTATTACAGTCTGATATAACAAACTCCGTCACATAAAACATTAATTAATCCTTAAACAACATTTAATATTGTTACAAACAACAGATTTTACTATAGTATCGGAAATCCTAAAGTCCTGTAGAAATTCGAAGTACTTTTGTTCTCTAAATAGTTTTCTCACAATTGCGGAACGTCGTTCCACTGGCGAGCAGATTTTTATTAACCGATTGTAGAACTAACCAGATAATAAAAACTCAATTAACAGCAGCAAACGCACTATGGCAACTTCAATATTAACTGCGTATCACCAACATTTTCTCCGTATTCATACCTGAACAAATATTGTACCCATCTTGGAACTTGAATTGATATGAGAAACTACCTTGTTCTGGAATCAAACCAACCACCTGTAGCCGTAGCTGACTAAGCAATGCATTCATGTCTTATAGATACTTGATTATGCCTAAGATTGTCACAGCTGACGAAGCATAAAGATGTGTGAAATATTGGAGATTTCCTCACAAATATCAAAACGCGCAAATCAAATCATATCAAATGCCAATTCTATAACATTTTTATTTATTTATTTCTTACTGAACCAGGAACTTAATAATCACAGTTATGTTGCTAATCACAAGAGCCCAGACTCAGTTCTGTGTGGGACTGACATACGAGGCTGCTCCTGTCGGAGGTTCGAGTCCTTCCTCGGTCAGGGGTGTGTGTGTGTGTGTGTTGTCCTTAGATTAGATTAAGTAGTTCTAAGCCTAGGGACTGATGACCACAGTAGTTTGGTCCCATAGATTTACAAACATTTGATTTTGAGTTACATACCCGGTATCTAAATGGAAGATAACTAAGTGAAGTCAGATGTTTCACCAGCAGCGGGACGTTTGTAATCAGGATATAATTACGTTATGCGTCACCGGGAATCGAACCCCCGAACCTACCGGTGTCCTTTCTAAGCACGAATGGACGTTAAATCTCAAATGTTAACTCAACAGGAATGACGATGCGTGCGTGTCTGACTAGTAACAACAGCACATGTCGTTGTTATAATAATAATAATAATAATAATAATTTCGTGTGGCTCATAGTCCTGGTGTATGTCATCCAACTGTGCGCCACTTCAGAGACTTGCATGTCCCTAACCTGCCCCAATTATCCAACCGGGAAAGGCGACCTACAGTTTAACGTGGAATCCAAACCACGTGTAGTTTGACACACATTGTTGAGACGTGAATGCTGGGTTAAAACACAGATTGAAAAAATCGGTGATCTGACTAGGTTTCGAACCCGCGACCCTTCAGTTACCAGTCAAGCGCTTTACCCCATGACCACCCCAACACCTTAGCTTGCGTAGATAAGGCAGGAAGAGACATTCAAAATAATTTTTTGTTAGTAGTCCAGTGTGCTCTATCTAGGGCGTCAAATGAAATTATGAATATTTTGTGCTGGGCCTGGATTCGAATCCATATCCATATACGTGGCTTTCGTGGAGACCTAGAGGAGTCGGCAGTCTTGGAGAAAGCAACGAAATGATTCAGCTATATAATTCCGTGAGGGTCTAGAGCGAAATAGAGGAGATCCGAATTAGAATCCAGCACCATAATTTTCAAAAACGCAGACTTAAAAGAAATCCGAGGCCCGACCGGGTATCGAACTCGGGACCCTTCGGTTTCTAGTCAAACGCTTTATCCCGGGACTACCTTTCTTTTTTTTTTTTTTTTTTCTTTTTTTTTTCTTTTTTTTTTTTTTCCAGCAATATCCATTGCAAAACAGAAACAAAAGTATTCTTCTTTAAAAGGAAACCAACACCTGACCGCGTTTAAGCAGTGCACACACACTACTACAGATTAACTAAACCAAACAAAACTTGTAGAGAGGAGGGAGGTGCGCGCTGACGCGGCTACAGGAGGCCGGCGGCAGGCGTCTGGCCGCCCACACAATCCAACGTTACCATATGCAGTAGACTGCTTTTTTTTCGTTAAAAGCAACTGTTTAGAAAAAATCTAGGAATTAACAGCAATATCCATTGCAAAACAGAAACAAAAGTATTCTTCTTTAAACGTAAGTAAAACTGTTGCTGTTTCAAATGGCGTAGTAGCAGTAATTACAGTCCCAAGACAAAAAAAAAAAAAGTTTATCCTATTCCCGCCTTTTCAAATGTTATATTTAGCATGTTGCTAAACTGTTTTTTCTCATCAATAGTGCGTATGATTCTCCATCTCGCAGTGTTCATGTACGATTGATAACTTATGGGATTGTCTTCTGCAGGTCCGTGGAATATATAGTTTACATAATTACCGAGAAGCCACATAATTGTATTGTTCTTTGTTTTCGGGTAATAACTTGTTTCCGGCCACATCATAATTTCTGAAGTGTAACTAGTTTCGGAGGTTCTTGATAGTAATGCTATTCGTTTCCTCACCCACTTCCAGTTGTCGATATGTCCGCTACAAGTGAATCTATGGATTATGGTGTCCAGTAGTCCACATTTTCTGCACTTGTCTGTATCACTTTTTCCGATGCGATGTAGCTTTGCGTTCGTTGCTATCGTCTGGTTGACGACTTTATACCAGGTGGACGGAACCTCTGACGTGTGGATTTTAAGGCTGATGTTTTTCCACACTGTCAACCAGTTTCTATGTGGAAACTTTAGCATAATACTGTTTGGCATATCTTTCTGTTGCCATATCTGTAGGATTTGGGTTATAGTTAAAGTCGTAGATGGTACACGACTTTCTTTTAAGTAACTATACTCCAGGTAAAACAGACTGATATGTTTCAGACGGAAGTTATGATTGCTGATATCTATCGGCGGATTCATGCTCTTTGGCTGCAGTATTTTAAAGAGTTTTTCTGTAATATTACTGTGGTTGCCATGTATTAATCTTTCTGTTCGTCTAAGGTATAAAGCAGTTGCCTTCCTATGAATATCAGTGAGTGCGAGTCCTCCAGTCAATCTTGGTTTTGTTAATGTTCCGGGTGTGAGCTTAAAAATGTTTCCACTCCACACATACCTGGCTGCTAACTGCATTACTTTATTTGCCTGTACTTTTGGAATCGGGAAAATCTGAGCCACATAGTAGGCCTTGGACAATAGATAGGTGTTGAGTATCCTCACGGCTCCAAAAAGGTTTAGTGATCGCCACGTTGCTTCTAAAGCAGTCCCTTGCATTTTGTTAACTGTCGATCTCCAGTTCAGGGCCGCCATTTTTAATGGACATTTATCAACGATGATCCCTAAGGTTTTGTGTTGTTCGACGGTTTGTGCCCATGGCACGGCTACGTCGTCGAACCCTCTGATATTTACTAATTTACACTTTCCCGTGTTAATTTTTGCACCTGAAACTGCACAGTAGGTGTCAAAGTCCTCTTTTAGGCTTGTGACCTCATCTACTGTTCTTAGTAGCACTCCCACGTCATCAGCATAAGCCCCTGTAGTGAATTTAACACCCGAAAGTTGTAACCCAGAGAGTTTCGTGGTAACCCTTTTGAGTATTGGCTCCAAGGAGAGCACATACAGCAGCATAGAGAGAGGACTGCCCTGTGGGACCCCCCTTTCAATGTTTATAGCCCCAGTTAATTGTCCATTGACAGCTATTTTAGTCGTTATCCCTGTAATCAAATTTCGTACCACTTTTAAAACTCTTTCTTCCAGGCCTACTTCCTTCATTACTTTTTCCAGGTATTGGTGATTTACTCGATCAAACGCTTTATTAAAATCTATAAAAAATAGTGCACACTTTATATTTGTAACGGAGGCTATGGATATGACATCTCTGTAAGCAGAAATTGTGTTCATGACAGTTCGTGCAGGGAAACAGGATTGGTGTTTTCCAATAATTTTACTTATGGGATGACCCATTCTACTGGCAACTGCCCGGGCGATGGTTTTATAATCAAAATTCAGCAAAGTAATAGGCCTGAAGTTGTCGATGCATTTTCGTCCCTTGTTTTTTGGAACTAAAACAATTTTCCCTTCCTTAAACTCTTTAGGAACTACGACACCTTTTAATATTTCATTTAGAATGTCCGTAAAAGTTGGTCCTATAAGGTGCCAAAATTTACAATAAAATTCTTTCGGCAACCCATCAGGTCCAGGGGATTTGTTGGGCGGCGACCTTGAAATGAGATCTAAAACTTCACGTTCTGTAAACGCAGTTAATATGTCACTGTTATCATCAGAGTTAATATCCGAAGTAAGTACTTGAAAAAATTCACCTACTGCACCCTCATCAACATTTTCCAGAGAATACAATTCTCTATAATGTTGATGTATTTCCTGTACTATGTCGTTTTGATTTACGAGCAGTCTACCATTTGACGTCAATAGCTCATCAATGAATGTCCGTCTTCGGTTCGTATTATGTTTAATTAAATGGTACAGAGACGTTACCTCTTCAACTACCAGAGAGCGTGATTTGGACTTTATTTTCAGACCCTCTAACTGTTTGCGCTTGATACTAAGTAATTTTGCTTTGATACACTTTATTTGTTGAAAGTGCGATCCATTGTTGTCAGATTTATCATAGAGCTCTCTTAATATAGAGTAATAAATTTCTGTGGTGATTTTTATTTCCCTAGCTTTTTGTCTGCCGTAGTTTATCACACACTGACGAAGTTTTCGTTTTGCGTGATTTGTCCACCAGTCTACTTTGGATTGATAGCGGCTGAGGGATCTGAGGCAAACGTCCCATGTGTGCCTGACGTCGTCTTCTAATTCTCTCTTCTATTAAGCATCCAGTGTGATCTATATAATTTGGTGGGCTGTTTATCGAGCTCAAGTGTTACAGCAAGCGCACAATGGTCAGAGAATACTGCAGGGATTACTTCCGCGGCGCGAAGCCTGTCACTAATGTTATCTGTCACATATAGTCGGTCAAGGCGGCTGCATGAGTGGGCGGTGAAGTAGGTGAATCTCACCAGTGTGGGATATTTCACTTCCCACGCGTCCTGCAGCTTTATATGTTTTACAAGTTCGTGCAGCTCTTTACAGTAATTGAAATGAGGACGCTGATCTTTCGCATGTAAAACGCAATTAAAGTCTCCACCTAATAATATGTATTGCGGGTTTTTCCTTAGAAGGTAGATAATCTCCTCCTTGAAATATCTGGAACGTTCAGTTTTATTAGAATTCCCCGACGGAGCGTATAAATTTACCACGGTGACAGTATACAATTTAAAACTTATACCTCGACCGGATTCCATTTTTTCAATCTCTTGAAATGGAATACCGTCTTTAATTAAAACTGCAGTACCGGTACTGTTCTCCATGGCTATGTTTTCTACGGTGTTGAAGCCCGATATACGGAGGTTCGTTGTTAACACCTCCTGTAGCAGCAAAATATCGGCTTCAGATTCGTACACGAACTGTTTGAAGGCCGCGAGTTTCAGGTCAGAGGTGATTCTACTGATGTTCAGGGTTACAACTTTATATGCCTGCATCTATCTAGTCCAGAAAAGCACTACTTTTTAACTTTCCCCCCTCCTGCGTCCGCGTCCCAATCCTTTGATGCTTTGCCACTTGTTTTCTTAGTATCAATCTTGTATTGAGAGTCAGAGTTTTTATTTTTCTTTCGCGCAGCGTTCATTTTCGGCTGTACTTTACTCCTACGCCTCCCACTGCTGGAGAAACCCACATCAGAAGGCGAGGTGGGCGGCTCGCTGCAGACGTCCAGCTCCATATCAGAGTGCGACAGTTGGCGGGCCACCGCGGCGGCAGGTTGTGGCCCCGCCGGCTCGCCACTTCCTGCTTCGCTTTCCATTACCGCGTCCCTGTTTATGCTTACGTCCGCTCTGTTTTGGACGCTGCTCTGACTTGGCGCAGTTTGTGCATTGACAACAGTATCACAGTCCGCGTTGTCTGCTATCACTGGTTCGGTTTGTTGCTCTCCACTAACAACAGTGTCGGGTTTGTCTGGTGTCCCTAGGTCTACGTGCTGTATTCCTTCTACTGATGTTTGCAGGACGGGTGATGGAATTTCTTCCTGTTGCTGCGGCTCGGATCCGATACTAGAACTGTTTGAAATCTCTGTGTCCGTACCGGGTGTAGGAACTTTAGTTTCTAACACGGTGTTAACGGTGCTTTTCCTGTTATCCTGCGACGAATATTCGAATTTGTCATCCACACTACTTTCGTCAGAGGTCCGTCTCCGTTTGTTAGTTATGGACTGGGTTACAACTGGGGTAATAACTTTAGTGGGCACCTGATCTACGTTTACGTTTGGTGTCAGTGGTGGAAAGTCTGCCGGGACGACAGGTGGTTGCTCAGAAAAAACTGCTACTGGGTGTTGGGTCATCAACTTCCCGAGTGGGTGCAACTAATTCAGCTAACGTTAGTTTTTTGCGTTGCTGCAAGTTGTTTCTTAATATAACCGGTTTTTTCGGGCAATCCTGACGAATATGTCCGCTTTCGTTACAGATGTAACACGTTTCTTCCTGACCAGAATATGTCACATGAGCCCTGTACCCACAGACAGTGATATGAGAGGGAATATTAGTTCTAACGTGCATTTCTACTGATCTTACACCACTGAAACACTGAAGTTTATGTTGCTTTGACCAGCGCTCGTTTCTAATTTGTTTAATATCGCCATAACATGATAACACCTCCCTAAGATAACAATTTTCTACTTCTGGCGGCAAATTGAAAACGCGAACATTCTTATATTCAATACCGGCATTAGATATGGAAACTGTACTCACCGTTGAGTCTCGATGTCGAAATTGAGCAGATGTTTCGTGTTTCATCAGGATTTTGTCTAGCTGAACGGGTTCCAGTAACTTGACGTAAAAGCAGTATTCATCCAAATCGTAATAAGCGGTATGTATTTGTTCAGAAACGATTCCAAAAACGCTGTCGATCCAATCATGAACTTCTACCGAACTCGGTTGCTTATTCCTGGTTGCCTTATCAAACTCGAAACGCAGAGTGCACTTCCTGGGGACCTTCTTTTCCATATTTACGGTTTTAGCGGCCGAGACCGCTAACATTTACACAACACACGCACCAGAACACTAAGTGACGATACTGCACAACAAGTTAACACTTAACACGAAAGAAAGCTGTTCGCGACTTGTGAACGCTTTAAACTGTGAGCACACTCCCGAACGTCCTCACGCTACCGCGACTCAAGCGCCAACTGACTACCGGGCCAGACATATCATTTCTCTCAAATTTCCTTAATAATAAAAGCTCGTTGTCAGGGTAGGATGAGGTCTGGGCCAGATTAATCTTTTCGTCTGATAGCATAAGTATTTTACCGTAAGAAGTATCATAAGTTGTGTTTCTGTAGCTATGGAAATCATCAGCTGAAATAAAGACCATAAAGTGCGGTACAGATAAAAATGCAAAACGATTATCAACCGAAGGCAGAGCTAATGCTCAAACTGAGGTGTATTTTTTACCTTGCCTTCCTCGACCGAGTATCGGATGGCGTATACAAAAATGTATAATGTGTTATGAATACTTGGAACGCTACATTTACGTTGACTCTTCAAAAAAAGAATACTTTGTTTACAACGAATTAAAATTAGTAGGCATGATGGGATTTGAGTCGATTTATGGCAAATTATTAACTTACCGTCTTACTCACTACGCAAAGCTTCCATTCGAATACACTCGCCTTACTGACTGGTATAATGTCATACGTGAGGTAACACACTTTCTTAAGAAGATACGATAGCCGGGACAATCTAATTTTTACTTTTAATCTCAGAAACACTGTCAGTATTACTACGTATAAAATTTAGACAAAATTCATTTTCACCATATTCGTAACAATACTAGGATCTTGTTTATGAAAGCTTTTTCAGAGCAAGTAGTTGGGAATGAATTTGACTTCTGAGGCAAAGAAAGTGTTTCCACATCGTATGGCACTTGCTTCCTCTTGCCTTGTCGATAGGTGCTTACTTGCGAAATGACACAACTCAAGAGCTTTGATAAATGTTGTATTCTTGCACTTTATGAAGAGGGATACAGTGTCGGCGCCGTTTCCCGTGCTCTAGGATACTGCAAATCCACGATACACCTGTGGGTGAAGAGGATGGCAGATGAAGGCCATGTTAACAGTCATCGTCGCCCCGGACATCCACGCACTATGACAAAGGAGCAAGACAATGATATACTCCGCTGCAGTGATGAAGACCCATTCCGCACCAGCACCGAAATTAGGAACGTTCTACAACTACCTGTAAGTAGATAGACCATCCACCGTAGTCTCAACGAGGAAGGAAGATATGGACAAAAATCGGCAATAAAGGAAATGTTGACAGAACAACATAAGACTGCCAGATTAAACTTCGTACTGGCATCTGGCATACGTAAGCAAACCAATTTCATTCTGGGAGCAGAGAAGGTATTTTCCACAGCACCAAAGGGTTCTGTCCATGTGTTTCGTCCAACTGGACCGAGATTCGACAGAAAATATGTCCATCAGAGGCAAAGGTGTGGCCGATCTGCTGTCACAGTTTGGGGATGGATGTCGGCAAATGGTTGCGGTATTCCGTGGGAACTGGACCGTCCGCCTACCAGTAGTTACTACTGTGAAATACTAGATAACGTAATGCTTCCTTCTGTTTGTGAGACGTTTTCGAAAGGCAGAATAATATTCCAACATGACCGTTCCCCGGACTACAACGCAAATTGTGTGAAACAGTGGTTTCGAGTGAACGGAGACGTTGATGTGTAGGACTGGCCTCGCAAAGATGCTGACCTCAATCCCATAGAGCACGTGTGTGCAGAGATGGAGAAGATTATTAGGAGCCGAAGACCTACGCCAGCAACGAAGGCAGCGCTATCTAAAGCAGTTCAGGATACATGGGAAGAGCTGTCGCAGAATAGTGGGTTTGTAAGAAAACTAGTTACCTCTGTTCCCCGGCGGCTAAGTGCAGTTGTAGAGGAGAATGGAAACTGGACACGATACTAAATTATGTTGTCATCAGAGACAAAGCTTTGTTTATATTAAATGGAAGTGTCTTATTTTCTCGATTATTTTTCTTGAAGATTAACATTACTTCGAAGAAAATAAATTTTTTTGTGTTAATTTCAACCTTCTGTAATAAAGTATTTCATCTTATATTATTACACGAACTTTAAGAAAAACCAAAACCAGCATGAAAATTAAGAAGGCCTATGACGTCGATGCCAATGGAGGCATCAAAGAAAGAACTATTTACTTTTTTTTTTTATTAAGTGAAGAAGGCATTTTATTTATTAATGTTCTGTTTATTTAGATGTAGGCAGGGTACCAGTAAGGATAACATCATAAGAGAGGTGTCATTTTTAAAAGTGTTGAAAGGCCAGCTGGTAGACGCAAACTCGAGCGTTTGAGTCCACTACATTTACTAACTTGCAGTCGAATATAACTCAGTAGTCAAAGCCTACTGTAATTTCACCTTAAAGCCCATTAAATCCTCTAAGTAACGCTTTTAGAGTAGACACTGTTCATATTAACTTGGCGTCCAATACACCTGTTCATCGACTTTGTTGAGTATCACGTAAAATTTACGAAACCAGAAAAGGAGGATTAGGTTTTAATATCCTGTCGACGTCGTGGTTATTTGAAATGGAGCCCAAGCTGGGATTGTTTCGTTAAGAATGTGGAAGGAAATTAGCTATGCTTTTAAAAAGGAACCATGTTGCCATTTGCCTAGAATAATTTCAGAAAATCACTTGAAAAACAGAAGGACAAACAGACATGGAAACTATACACTTTCGCCATTGTATCACTGAGCAGTCAAAATTCAAATAGTCAAAAACGAAAAGTGAAATACCGAATTTAATACTAATTATACCTGGAGGCAACAGAAACTTACATGATACGAAAATAAAAGTCATTTCTACACGTTGCCGTTAAGAGTGATGTTGCCTTTCTATTGAGCACTGAAATCTCCAATAATGATTAATGAATCGAAGTTTTAAAATAATACCAACTTCTGGACTGAGTACCGATCCGGTTTTATGGTAGAAATGACACATAAAAGTAGTAAGGTTTCGTGAAATCACATTATATAGACGTTTCGGTTAAATGGTTTATTTGCAGTAACACTCTTACAACGCTAAACTACAATGTCACAACATCTAGTTTTACGATCTGGTCAGCAGTGGAAATCAAAACATCTTAGTAATAAAGTCTGTAAATAACATTGCTTCTTGCATTCGTTATTTCGCTTTCTTTATCTGTAAGAGAAGCTTCCTCGTCACCTTCTTATCACATAATCCTATGAAGTCTTTAAGTTTTTATTTCCTTAATTGCCAGAATCTATGACGAGGTAAAGAGAGGCAGAAAGGAAGAGGAGACGGTGGGAGAAAGGAAGAAGAGAGGGAAGACAGGATGAAAGGAAGTATAGGACGGACAGGATTGCGGGATAGACAGAGAGAAGAGGAGGAGCTGGAAGAGGTAGAAGGGGACGAAGAGACAGAGGCAGATCGTAAGAGAGAGAGAGAGAATGGGAAATGGTAGACAGAATTCAGAAAGCAAATGCTTTTCTCAAGGGCAACAGGGTATTTGACTGTTCTCTGGTAATCATCTTAAATGGGTGATCATGTCATCTTACGCTCATAACATGAGCTGCGGTGGAATGGCCGAGTGCTCTAAGGCGCCTTGCTGCGGAGCGCGCGGTTGCTCCTCGTCGGAAATAGCGTCGCCCCTCGGGCAAGTGTGTGTGTGTGTGCGTGTGTGTGTGTGTGTTTCTGTGTGGTGTTGTCCTTACATTACGTTAGTTTAAGCAGTTTATAAGCCTAGACTGATAACCGCGGCAGTTCAGTCCCAAATAATTACAAACATTTGAACATTTCATAACATGACTTGTTTTCCTCGTCAATTGCAGTATTCTTTAAAAACAAACGGAAATGGAATTCAAATATAATTTGAAATCCAGCTAAAACGCTTCTTTGAGTCATGTGAGGCCTGTAAACTCAACCCACATGGTGTGCTCCTACTATTCTAACATGCCGGCCGCGGTGGCCGAGGGGACTGAGGCGCTCCAGTCACGGTCTGCACGGCCACAACGGTCGGGGGTTCGAATCCCCCCTCGGGCATGGATATTTGTGCCGTCCTTAGTATAAGGTAGTAGATAAGTAGTTTGTAAGTTTAGGGACTGGTGACCCCGTAGTTAAGTCCCATAAGCTTAACAAACAAACAACTGTTGTAACATTCACTAACAGTGGTATATTGTCTGTGCATTCGTATTTTATGAAAAGGTCTACAAATATTGCGTAGTGCCGAACTGTAAAAATGAATCTATAAAAATCTAGAAAATATGATTTTGCATGTTCCAAGCAATGATGAAGGCATAAAATGTAGTTTATTCTCCCTCGTAGAGATCCTAATCAGATAGCGGTCACTTGGTGCGTTTAATTTTAGGAGGATTACTTTGATTTAAGTAAACACTCCGTACAACAATTACTATTCTATTAGTTCACAAACGGTATTAAGAATCGTGCTCTGCAGCCGCAAAGTTGTATAGTTTTTTTTTTTTTTTTTTTTTTTTTTTTTTTTTGGGGGGGGGGGGGACTTAACTACGGGGTCATCAGTCCCTAAACTTACAAACTACTTATGAACTAGCTACAACTAAAGACGGCACAAATATCCATGCCCGAGGTGGGATTCGAACCCCCAACCGTAGTGGCCGTGCAGACCGTGACTGAAGTGCCTCAGTCCCCTCGGCCTTCGCGGCCGGCAGTTGTATAGTATTACTGTGCCCACATCAGTGAACTGATGTTTTTGTTAAACAGGTGTTCATGATATATTTGTATTTTAAGTCGTTTACAAACGTAGTTGGTGAAAGTACAAATTTCATTATGGTTGTCTTTTCAATATTTACTTCGGTGAGGCAGTGTTTCGGTATATGATAAAGACATCAACAATTTGTCTCAAAAACGCCTTTTTAGCGCATATACTGAAACCAACTGGATTTGAACACGGAATGCAAAATTTGTGAACGATACTGGAACCGCATCGCTACCAAGTTTATGTGGAACTGATTAAGTCTATTCGAAACTTCGACATTTTTCTTGGAATATTTTAATTTTGTCACGTAAGCCAAGATAGTTATCCTTTTAATTTCATTCTTCTTTAGCCTAACAAGTTCCGATTTAACTTGACAAATTTCTTTGTAATCAAACAGCACGAGAAAAATGCATAGTAATTTGTGGAAAGTGGTTAGCGCGCAAGATTAAATTGCGTATACACATGAATTAATCGGAATCGGAAATGTAACTACATAGTAGCGCACTTACCGTGTAATTTTTGCAGTGGCTTTTATAACTGAGTTAATTTAAACGTGAAATGCATTTGGTAGAAAAACGAAGACTTAATCTAACACGCAATCCATATTTACAAACTTTTATGGTGTGTAATAGTTTGTATCTTTGGACTAGAGTTAGTCTGTTGACATAAACAAATATACGTATATTTTACTTTAAATGCAACTTTCACCTTTCTTACTTACGGTACGTTAAAATCTGGATTGTTGTCGAGAAACTAAGATACTTTAAGCGCATCAACTTTCGGAAGGTTTTTTCACTATCAGACTTCACATAATTTTCTCCCTTCTTACAAAAAAGTTATAAATGCGTTTTCCATCACAAGTAACTCAATTGTACACAGAAAAAGTCAGGAAAAATATTAGTAACCTTCGCTAACACTGCTCTAACACGCATATGGCTTCTTCTTCCTCGTGTTGTGTGAAATCACCAGAGCTTAAGCCAATAACAGAGCGTTTTTGATCACGTGACCTAAACTTGAAATTTAATTATATTCATGCTATAATTTCAAAATAATAACAAATGTTTTGTAAGAACAACGACGGAAAATTCTATTTGAACATTACAATCATCCAGATTGAAAACAATTCGAACCCAATTTTAAACATAGCATAATAGCCATAATAGCATAATAGCCCACATTCCAGATTTGGTAACCCATTTCAATGTGTAATTAGGAAAAGGGGAACAAAATATTATGTTCTCATTAGACTGATGTATTTTCTCGGTACGTCTATGTTAGCAAGAATACTTTTGCTTACTGTCCCATTCATTTCATACCAGACTGAGCTACAGTAAAGCGTAGCCAGGTTTACCTAGTTAACATGCAAAATTTATAATGTTGGTAAGGCAACAAAATTAGAAGAAGTAAGGATGGTGAAATTAATAAAATATTTCGAAATGAAACATAAATCATTTCTTCCGTAAGAGCTAAGATTGTAAAATCGCTCCTACACAGATATTAAATGCCAAATTAGTAATTAACCCTTTAACTATAGTAAACTTCTACTGACGTTCATTGTAATCGGACCTTGTAGAAGGTAGACTGCTGTAAAAGCCAGGGAAAAGAAGTCCCCTCTGATGAACTTCCGTCTTTAATGACCACTCTGTCGACGGGGCGTTAAACGTGAATCTTCCTTCTTGTTTTCGCGTGAACTGGTGCAGTCCTCTGGAGGGAAAGACTTTCCAAGACAATTTCAAAAACAGTCCACCTCTGCAAGGCCATATTATTGTGGTATTTTAAGAAGTCAGCAGTTGTTACAGAGCTAAACGTCGGTCTCTGCGTGACATTCAAGTAAAAGCCGAAAAACAATTGCATCGGGTGACCATTTGATAAATACAGGACCCATTTTAAGGCGTTAATATCACTTCTCACTCTAAAACAAAATGAAAATGATCACTTTCCAGTGAGTTAGTCACCGAAAGTGACATCTTATTGTCCGCGGTGGGCATCAGACTAGAACTACGAACAAATTATACCAACTGCGAGATACTTTACAGTAATCCCATCTCACGCACTCTTAGTGCAACCTCTTCCTGTTCCTTTCGCACCTCTCTGTTTTTGAGAGACTGGAAACTGGAGAGTTCATTCATCAGATGCTTTTCACTTTTATATAAACAGTATTACCAGCAGTTACACTGTAATCTTTACGAGTATACCTTACTTATGGTCCCTTTCGATTTTATAGAATGAATTACATATTCTAAACATTACTTTCGCGACTTTTTTTTCTTGTCTCATATTCTTATCACAAATGCTTCCCCTGTCACTTATAAGCTTGAATCGAATTATCATTGAAATTGTTCAGATGCTTAATTTTTTCGCGGATGATCTATTTTTCAAGCACTGGAAAACATTTATTAGCACGGTTCGTTTGATTGGAAACTATGTGCTCGAAACTTATGCAATATGTTTGTGAAGTTTGCATTTTGTAATCAGGGTAATTCTATCTTTACATTTATGCAGTTGTGTTAGAGGTGGAGCCAACGAAAAAATTCATAAGGAAAATAGTATTCAGGTATATAACATTAAAAAGTATTGTGCAGAAAATATTAATAACGTCTCGTGATGCTATAGTTAAAGAAATCGATGAAGACTTATTCTTCTATGCTGGGTATATCTCTTCTCAGTCAACACAGTGACAGGCTGCGCGCCGCGCCTTCGAAGCCGCTATCTCCGTCAGCGCTAAGGCAGCGCGAGGAACACAGACGCCCGGCAAACGTATTCTGCCTGTCGCTAGTCTAATGGAGAATTGGCAACATGGCAGAGTACGCTTGGCAACTCTGTGACCGGGAAGTTACTTCCTGGTAAGCACAGAATTAAGCTGATAAATTCACTTGATTTTTCATGTCATTTCCATTCAATAATCTGAGTGACTTTCACTTAAGGTGTCACATAAAGTTATTAATTCATATTTTTGGGTCCAGTAAATTCGTTCCACACGAAAATTGCAACCAATCTCTTCTTTTAAAGTTACGCCCGATCTGGTCTCCTAACTTGTCGGCCAGTAAGGAGGAACCAAATACTCGTAGTCCTCGCAAGCCTTCGGGTAACGTAGTCGGCTGCGAAACGAACGTGCTGTCAACTTTCGATGTAAATCGTGGTGAGAACAAATATTTTTAGGTCTTCTCTGACAGAGCTACAGGTATCCAGATTGAAAATCAATAGGGAATTCTTAACAAAACTACTCAGTCAAAAGGTGTTTAGCTGTTTCCAGGACGGCATTCTCTCATATACTCTGAAAGTGACTTACAATGCTCAGGTGGTTTACCGATTCCGTGCGTGTAGAAACCAATTCCTTTCGAGTTAAAGCTGTCGTCGAACCATGTTGAAGTCAATTTGTCGTGAAATACATTTTCATAGGTGTATATGTTTAACTGGCACGATCGTGTCTACTTCACCTCTTGTAACACCAAGTGAAGAACGTCAAGTTGCACCGTAGTTAACAATTCCGTATTAAACCGAATTATTTCGCCATCAGCACGGACAGAGCCGATTTATCGTTGCCAGTAACAGGAAGAATACACGGCAACCAGTAACTCTGTCGCTAGAAAGCTTTTCATATATTACAAAACTTTATTCTATTTTGTAAACCAATGGTCCTTTAAGGCATGTGTCTCGTATTGAATTTAACTTGAAACGTTAAAAATTATGGTGCTGGATTCTAATTCGGATCTCCTCTATTTCGCACTAGACCCTCTCGGAATTATATAGCTGAATCATTTCGTTGCTTTCTCCAAGACTGCCGACTCCTCTAGGTCTCCACGAAAGCCACATATGGATATGGATTCGAATCCAGGTCCAGCACAAAATATTCATAACTCCATTTGACGCCCTAGATAGAGCACACTGGACTACTAACAAAAAATTATTTTGAATGTCTCTTCGTGCCTAGTCAGATCACCGATTTTTTAAATCTGTGTTTTAACCCAGCATTCACGTCTCAACAATGTGTGTCAAACTACACGTGGTTTGGATTCCACGTTAAACTGTAGGTCGCCTTTCCCGGTTGGATAATTGGGGCAGGTTAGGGACATGCAAGTCTCTGAAGTGGCGCACAGTTGGATGACATACACCAGGACTATGAGCCACACGAAATTATTATTATTATTATAACAACGACATGTGCTGTTGTTACTAGTCAGACACGCACGCATCGTCATTCCTGTTGAGTTAACATTTGAGATTTAACGTCCATTCGTGCTTAGAAAGGACACCGGTAGGTTCGGGGGTTCGATTCCCGGTGACGCATAACGTAATTATATCCTGATTACAAACGTCCCGCTGCTGGTGAAACATCTGACTTCACTTAGTTATCTTCCATTTAGATACCGGGTATGTAACTCAAAATCAAATGTTTGTAAATCTATGGGACCAAACTACTGTGGTCATCAGTCCCTAGGCTTAGAACTACTTAATCTAATCTAAGGACAACACACACACACACACACACCTGACCGAGGAAGGACTCGAACCTCCGACAGGAGCAGCCTCGTATGTCAGTCCCACACAGAACTGAGTCTGGGCTCTTGTGATTAGCAACATAACTGTGATTATTAAGTTCCTGGTTCAGTAAGAAATAAATAAATACAAATGTTTTAGAATTGGCATTTGATATGATTTGATTTGCGCGTTTTGATATTTGTGAGGAAATCTCCAATATTTCACACATATTTATGCTTCGTCAGCTGTGACAATCTTAGGCATAATCAAGTATCTATAAGACATAAATGCATTGCTTAGTTAGCTACGGCTACAGGTGGTTGGTTTGATTCCAGAACAAGGTAGTTTCTCATATCAATTCAAGTTCCAAGATGGGTACAATATTTGTTCAGGTATGAATACGGAGAAAATGTTGGTGATACGCAGTTAATATTGAAGTTTCCATAGTGCGTTTGCTGCTGTTAATTGAGTTTTTATTATCTGGTTAGTTCTACAATCGGTTAATAAAAATCCGCTCGCCAGTGGAACGACGTTCCGCAATTGTGAGAAAACTATTTAGAGAACAAAAGTACTTCAAATTTCTACAGGACTTTAGGATTTCCGATACTATAGTAAAATCTGTTGTTTGTAACAATATTAAATGTTGTTTAAGGATTAATTAATGTTTTATGTGACGGAGTTTGTTATATCAGACTGTAATACGTGTGATAATACTTAAGATATGTCATTGTAATAAATTGGATTTGATAAACGTTAAGAAGTTAACAACGTGTTTCCTTGTATTTGCAAAATCGTGGTGTTAATTTACAACTGGAGTGATTGTCATAAAGAGCAGTTGTCTGCAGTGGATCCATTATGAATAGTCGAACGACTATACCGCGGAGAGAGCAGAGCACCCGCAAGACACGTACGTTAGTTGGGTTGCATGCACATCAGGCGGAATGCAATTCAGGTCGTTCGGATATTTTTGCGCATGGTAGTACCATGTAGTGTGCAACCACGAGAAATTATATAGAATTTACAAAAGAAATTAATTTAGATTGAGCAAGTAAAGCACATGCAATAATTCATACGGAGAGAAGCTAGTATTAATAAAAGCATAGCTGACGGCCGAAGTAATTACCATTACAAAAGCACATGGTGCAATCGGTTATATAAGACAGCAAAGACGGGATCAAACTAGAGAATCTGAGAAATATATAGCATACTTGAGGATACCGACGCGCGCGAAAACGTTAGGAAAAAAATTTAAACATACTAAGTTTACACAAAGGCTGAAAGCCACACACGAGTACTCTAACTTGAGAAAAACCGAATACAAAATCATCTGCGGAATGAAAATGCCAATACTAAATTTACACTGATTTACTCGAGTTCTGTAAATTAAGAAACACCTCGCATCGCATAGCGAAAGAATTACTCAAGAAAACCATCAATGATTAATCAAGACTGCTTGATCACAAAGGAAGCAAAGTTCTAACAGCATGCCATCCCCTCAGCATAATTCGATGAAGTACTTACATCCATGGTCGCATCAAGAGTGAAGCCCTAAGGCCACGCCAAAACCTTCCCCATCGAATGTAGAGCGCGCTAAAAACCCATACACAGCGCGTTCAGAGCATATGTCCACCAACCCCCTCTACCAGAGGAAGATAATGCCCTCTTCAACAGCTCCAAGAGAGGTCTCTTGTCACCTCTTTTCTCCAAGATTGCATTGGCACCACACTAAGAACAAGGCCACCTCGCCATCTTGCCAAGTAAGCTTGTCTCTGACCATCAAGCAGACGCCATCGCAGACAACAAACGAAGCCATGCGTTCTTAATTAAAGTAAACGAGGCCCTAAAGCGCGAGGCGGCGACAGTAAGCCATTGTGCGGCAGTCAGTCAATATTAAAAACAACCACATTCACATGAACGCACAAGTGCAATCACACGGGTGGAAACATATATAAACCTGGGGCACTGATCGTTAACAGACAGAATAAAAATAATTAACATACTAATAGACAATATTAATGATGCAGAATCACTTTAGGATAATGAATAACTCAAAAATGGAACACGACCACACATTCAGTGGACGTGTTTCAATCCTCTCTTAGCTGCGGCATTATGTTGGACCCGTCATAACTTTGGCACCATCTGTGTACACATCGATGCAATCAGACCTTGATATTTGGTTGGTCTTTAAAAAGTCCTCCATTAAAATGTGTATTTTAGCACCTGTTTCTTTGACATGTTGTGGCTAGCACAATAAGAGGTCCTCTGTGAAACATCTTGAGTACTTATAACAGAGCAAAACCTATAAAGCGCTAATCCCGCAACGTCAGTAGATTTATCTGTCTGGAGATACAATGAAGTGTGTTGGACGGAGAGAACAGATAATCTTTCACTTCAATTTTGACATGTCAACAATGCATGTATTGATAGTATTCTTTCATAGCGTCACAGAGGACACTTTTCTTTTTCATTTTTGTCTAGCATACAGGAGACAATATCGTTAACACAAGGTTTCATCAGAGTTTCTGCAACGGTATGAAATTTGCCTGCCTTTGCCACTCGATAGCTTACCAAAGAGGAAGTTTTCCAGGAGTTTACACTCATTAATTTTATCTGAGTTTTCATTGAGTTTTGAGAATCAGTGAGTTCAGTGCGCTTCGTCTTGAAAAATCAGTGTTCTTAGTCTGGAATTCCGGATGAGTACCCTAAAAACTACTGCGCAGTTTAACTCGAACCATCGAATTGTTTGGAAGGATTTCCTCCCAAATTAATCACCGAGTTTTATTCTCCTGTGCTTCGATAACGCCCCGTTTCTAAATACTAGTATTGCCTGTGGTTGAAATTCGACCAATTGTGTTTACAATGGTCACTGGGGGTAAAATTTTACGTATCATGTCGGCGGCCTCACGTGATTATGTTGACAGCAACAACACGATAGAAAATTCTTGTTCGAACCACGTAGATTGACTCGATTAGTGTGTCGTACAGACCATGAAGTAAACAAATAATGCTGTTCCTGCTTTATGGTTGACAGGTTCTTGTATGAACCCTCGTCCGCTCTGTAAAATAATTGCCCTCGTAAAGTGAAGATTCCATGAGAAAACATCAGCGTTGTCAAGCGATTGGCTAAAATGAAGACTCACAGGATTGTCACTATTCAGCATCTGTTGCCGACATTATCATAGGAGGCCGCTGGGATATTCGGTAAAATTTAACTGGCACTGGGAGGTATGAAACGGTATCTTTTACGTGTTAAGGAAAATGCCTGACACAATAACAACAAATAAAAACGGAAGTATATACACCTCATGCCATTTTCGAATTATATAACAGTCATTAGTCTAATATTTGAAATGGAACTACAATTTCGGTGTTCGTATATTTATACAACGCCAAGAAATAATGTTATTTCGATACTGTGATATTCAGAATTCCAGAGCTGACAACATGTCGACTTCTAGTTCCACTCGTGCACCGCTACATGCCTCTCCCGGCGCATCATCATTTATATCGGCATTCTCGACTTCTTAGTTCCACCCGAGCACCGCTAGATGCTTCTCCCGGCGTATCATCCTTTATATCGGCATTCATATGATAACATCCATTTCCTTTAACCACTCTTAATCACTGCGAAAATGAAGCATTTGAACGGCACAAGAAAGTGAGTTCGGAGCACTACATGTTTCGATATTCACTTATTTTAATACTGCATACATTTACAGCGTCTTTGGTCGAGGCGAATAGCCAATCAGTGAGCTGATTGTTGAAGAATGTAGAACTTGATCCAAGCTGTAGATAGGAAAATTTCTACTTCCTTTTATCACTTTTAATGGATAAATGCACACATTATATTTATATTCGTAAAATCTACGACAAATAATCATTCGGAGTATGTAACTTTCATTGGTCTTCATGTATGAATAAATTAGTAATCTGTACCACAATTTTCGTGTTAGCGTATTTATACAACGATCTTTCTTTGTACTTATGCTGCAGTTCCACAGCGTACTGCGACTAACGGAGTACTTTCAGAGGCTTCACACATTAAATCCGGCTGTGGCACTTCATGTGACTGTTCTTCATTTGGCCGTCCTCACACCACAATAATATCACCGGGAGCTCTGAAGGCGATGAATAAACTGCTAGCTTCTTCAGTGGTCCCTACTTCAGCCATCGATTCATCTTGGAAGTAATTTAGCCGCGGTGGAGTAGCCGAGCGGTCAAAGCGTCTCGCTGCGGAGCGCGCGGTTGCTCGCCGTGAAAGTTCGAGTCCTCCCTGGGGCATGGGTGTGTGTGTTTGTCCGTAGGTTAGTTTACCTAGGTTTAAGTAGTTTGTAAGCTACGGACTGATGACCACGCAGTTTGCTCCGATAGATTTACAAACATTTGAAGTAATTTACTGGTGATAAAGCGAGTGATGAAGTTTGTTGTACACTGACGAAGAAATCTTAACGATGAATGACCGCATTAGGGCACCTGGATATAGACGGGCATGCGCATCAATTTCTGCTATAGAGGCAGCTCCCGCCGCCATTATTGTTCCAAGCGGTGATAGCGTGAGCATGTGAAAGGCGGAGTTTTCCTGCTGTTATTGCTTTCAAATGTCGCTTGTTTCATTTCTAATACACGTACCAAAGGTCTTCAAAACTATGCGAGGTGGGTTAATTCATTTCTACTCGTTGTAAACGACAGGTTTCGACACTTTTTTTTCGTTTCTTCTTAAGCGAAGCATTCGACGCTACGATCTAAAACCGTAGCAACATTTAGACGATAACAATACCAATAACTTTTAAATGATGCACATTGTTTTTTACTAGTTATAATGACTCATACAGCTCGTAATGATGTTTGAAGCTACTGCGATGTTAGTTACGGCATCGGCGGCGTAATTAGCCAATGTTGGCAAGAGAATGTTTGCTTTAGGAGGATAATTAATTTATTGACCGGACAAGTGTACATACAAGAAGATGGTAAACATGAAAAATTACTTTCTCTCATTCTACCTGTTCTAGTTTTCAAAGAGCATGCGAAGGTCGTTGCCAACATCAGCACATTACGCCGCTGAGACCGTAAGTAAAATTGACCAATGAGAAAGTAAATTGTTAAATGAGAAAATATCTCATGTATATAAATCTTTTGCTGCATTCTAATTTATCATGGTGATATGTCTTCTGCATCAAAAGGGAATAATATATTAATTTTGAAAAAATACTCCGAAAAATGTAGCGGCCCGGTAGTCCTTTCTGAAGCAAAATGATGGCATTCTGAAATAGAGATTTCTCGCATGTTGGCACAGATTTGGTAGTGCATGTAGTATCCCATAAAATTGAGCTGTTGAATGCGAAAGATTAGTTCACAATACACACCCAGGTGGGCAAATACCAGAAAACATAATTTAACGATTTGTTAAATCGTATTACAATAATTTATTGCGATGAGATTAAAACTTTTAATCCAAATATATATACGACTAGAAAACAATTCAGCGCTGCACAGTCCAGCATGCTGAAAGCGTATTGGCTGTCCTATTCTAAAATTGCGCTCCACAGCGAAGGAACAAAAATGGCGGATGCGCACGCCCGTCCTACATCCAGGTGCCCTATGCCGCATATGTGGAAGTGAGCGCTCTGATTGGTGGACTGAGCTCCAGCCACTTCGGAATATCACGTGCAACAGGTTGCTACGCACTGAGCGCTGTAGCCGGCGCGTGAGCTACCCCGGGATTGTGGCAGAACGGTGGAGCACCGGGGCCGCGTGCTGCTAGACTGAATAGGTGACGACACGCACAGGTCCTCACTTGGGAATCACGATCACAGCATGGGACACGACCGAAGACCTTGTAAAAACGACTAGACACCCTAACGGCGCTGCTGTCGCGGGATAAGTACCTTCGGCCGGCCATCGTGGTAGTGGCAAGCGTCAGATAAATACGAGTGTTGTTAGCAGGTAAATCGAGTATTAAAAAGCTACTGCGGGATATATACACACAATTAATAGTCACGTCTGTACTGCTTGACTATTGCGGTGTACATGAAGCACGATGGTGAAGAACTGGTCAGCGCTGAATAGCATAAATCAATTTCAGAAAGAAATAAAATGAACGAATGCTGTCTTCCTATTTATATTTCTCAGGAATACAAGTAGCCCTACTACTTGTATTCAGAGATGGTTCCTCCTCAACAGGTTGTTGTTCAATATAGGATTGAATGCAATAAACAACAGGCTTTTATAATACTGGTAGCTCTTAAAAAGGAGCTGCTGTAGACAGTACTGGTGGACAGGAAGTGCGAAAAGTTTCATTTTAAGATTGTTTAAAATAACTTTTCGGGTCACGAAATTAGTTGCATCAATGCAGTTCGAATTTTTGTTTATGAAGTTAATATTAGGAACTTGTAACACAGAGTTTAAAGGTAATATGCTTTCCCTATAGTTTTAACAACTGAAAGGGGTTTGCAGAACTGTGTATAGTTCCATATATGAATGACACAATTTGTGAAGTTGAACCCTATGGCAATATTTATTAGTTTCTCCATCACTGGAGGCTTGCTGTTTCCGCAACTGTGGTTCAAATTTTAATGAAACTCCAGCTCCAGTTGCACTTATTGGTGTTTTATTTAAGCCCACACTACCGGTTTCGGCCTCTATATTAGGCCATTTTCAAGCGTGACACACGTTATGCCATAGAGAAAGCAACGTCAAGTGATTACAACAATAGAACTCAACAACTGATAGTCACAACAATAGAACTGAGTTCTATTGTTGTAATCACTTGACGTTGCTTTCTCTATGGCATAACGTCTGTCACACATGAAAATGGCCTAACATAGAGGCCGAAACCGGTAGTGTGGGCTTAAATAAAGCACCAATAAATGCAACTGGAGCTGGAGTTTCATTAAAACCTATGACAATAGTTGTTGACTTTTGAGCAGTTCACGCTACTATAAGGTATTTGGCTTTCAGCGTTAAAAATTCTTATATTTTTGCTAGATACCCTAATGCTAATATTAGATGCATTAGTTAACAAAATTTTATGGCATAATTCGTGTTCTTAAAAGACTTTGGTTGCTGTATTCGCAAGATAAAGACGCTATTTTTCAGTTACATATCTGATGGCATATTTCACTTTCACAGTCGATTTTTAACATTAGCAGTTTCAGGCAGCCCTGTTTCATGTTTTGATGCTATTAAATATCTAAATATTGGAGAATACAGCATTAAAGCAAAGACGTAAAGTGTGAAACTCTTCCGAAATTCATGTTTGTACAAAAGTTTCACACTTGTAGAATATACTGAGAAAGTGCCAAAAATTCGTGTCTGACGATAAATTCCGTTCATATGCTGCACTTAGAACACTAAAAATCTAATGTCATGTTTGGTTTCGTTAGAAAGAGGAAACACTGTTTGCGAATTTCTGCACCGTATGTATAATAAATTTACACACAACCTATAGCTGCTGTATATTCAAGAATTCTGAAGCTGTTTTGTACTTATATATTTCAATTAGACATAGTTTTCGTGACTAAACTCAAATGAATACTCTCTTTAATCAAAAGAGTCTTAACGCACATTTAAAGATCGCGCGGAAGTTTTCCACCACAGTGGCCACCGAGGCGCTCTTCAATTTGTCCGCTGTTCGCAGTCGGCTGCTTACGGGATTGTGGGGACTTGGACCTGATGTAAACGTTTACATATTGTTCAAATGAAAGAAAAAAATAGTGGTGAATTTGATTTTTACATTCTTTTAATTCATACTGTTACTCATTCTTGTTCAATTTTTACGCAAGGTGACCCCGGAACTTATGAGACCACACTTTGGGGGAGCTCTGCTAAAGCGTATGATATTTGTTACAACATTAAACTACCAGAAAATTTATTGAAGGGGCAGGACTATTGTGCCTTTTTGAAGAGAAACTTACCCGTACCTGCCTTCTCCAGTGGCGTAGATGATATTAAGGTATT
Organism: Locusta migratoria; assembly: GCA_026315105.1. NCBI lineage: Eukaryota > Metazoa > Arthropoda > Insecta > Orthoptera > Acrididae > Locusta > Locusta migratoria. The sequence continues at coordinate 437,569,870 of CM048748.1, read as the reverse complement.
TCAGTATTTGATTGCACGTCTCAATACTGGGGGTTCTGTGATACAGTGCAGAAGGGTAACAGTGCAGGCCGCGGCGGCCGAGCGGTATGCGACGCGCCAGTCACGGTCTGCACGGCCACTACCGTTGGGGGTTCGAATCCCCCCACCTCGGGCATGGACATTTGTGCCGTCCTTAGTTGTAGCTAGTTCATAAGCAGTTTGTAAGTTTAGGGACTGATGACCCCATAGTTAAGTCCCATAAGCTCTACAAAGATTTGAACATTTTTAGAGTAAAAGTTTGCTGCGAGGTCCTCTTTGCCGTGCACCACACGGTGACTTGCGTATTGCGAAAATATACAATCATCAGATAAGTCTCATGATATTTGCTAAAACCAGGTCAAAGTCTGATGTAACGTTACCATATGCAATGCACCATACGAAACATTATGTACACAGTGATCCTCCTCCTATTGTGTTGAAAATTAGTTTGTTTTCAGGTTTTAGCGTCACTTGCCGGGATCTATTGTGAATGTAAAGTATGCTGGGGTCCATAGAACCACAAATGCACAAAATTTCAACAAAATCTGTGCAGCGGTTTAGGAACTCAGTGACATACACACATACAGAATTTCGACTGGGTAAAATGAAGTTTTTTTTTCCTTTTTACAGTACAATTTTTCGATTTTTTTCATAAGATCTCCTTCATATTTCAACTATAAATAAAAAAGATAAAAAAAAACGAATTTTCCCAGCCGTCCTTGACTTTTGCGCTTACCAACACAATGAATGATCCATTTTTATTTACAAGACTAATTAGTTCTTTATTAATATTAATTATATACTCATTTGAATGTAGGTAATATTGCAGTAAAACAGTGTAGATTATGAGTAAACCCAAAGCTTAATACCTGTTTTTAGTAATAAACGACAGCTATATGAACAAGATGCAATAGGTAATTTAAAACATTAGAAAAAAAAATTTATTTACAGACTTAATACGCAAAAGGTCCTTGCTTTAAAAATCATACTTCGCTTCTGAAATGAGAAACTCAGGTTTCCCCGTCTGAAATCGCGTAAAGAAAAAAACCTGTTCCATTTCGAAAAATACATTACGAATCCACACTGTGAGGTATAATACTGATTTTACAAAAAAGTGTGTCAGAAGAAAGAAAATTACATACGTTTCCTAGCAGAAAAGGCAAAGAATAGCGTCGCAACGATCGCCATAATACGTTTTCTTGGAAGAGTGTGTCGTATTTGAGGTCATCAAACTGTTCGAATGTTTGTAAATCTGTGGGAATTAAGTACTCTGGTAATCAGTCCCTAGGCTTACAAACAACATTAACTATCGTATGCTATGGTGAAGAAATTCACCTATGCCCTAGGGAGGACTGGAACCTCCGACGGCGCCCTGTGCGGCAGTACGACCTCTTCTTGCATGGGACTAAATACAAAATTTTGTATGTGCCGTGTCAGATTTCAGGATCCGAAAGTCGTCCGCTCGTCAACAAGAAAAAAATTCCAATTAATATAATCTTCCTGTATTGTGAAATTTCAATGACAGATCCTTCCGCAGATAGAAAAAGCATATGATTCTAGGTTTGCACTTCTTTAAACTGTCACTTTGAAATAAATGTTTTAAAGTTTCCTTAAAGATCTAACAGTCAAACAGAAGTTCGTAGCTGTTCTGGTTGCTATAGACACAGATATCACTAGTCATCGATTGCTATATAAGATCGATTTATTAAAATACTAAAAATTGATACAAATCTTCTTGCTTTATCTGTCAAACAAAATAACTTTCCGTAAATGTAAAGTAGTTTGCTAGTAAAAATTCTTCAGTTCTTATAAATGAATATATTTCTTGCAAAATTTCTATAAATATCAAAATAATTATCGTTGACACTTGGTTAACTTTCGAGACACAATGACATTTATTGCTCGCACAATACAGATCATCACTCAACGACAGTTACATAGAGACTGATTTTATGGTCTCTTTGATTTTCCACGAAAATTTCTATAATAATGCCAATATCCGCGACGATAACCGCAGAGACCAGCATCTTCTTGCCTCGTGGACGTCGACCCGCGACTTGAAGTGGCCAGATGTTTATTCCTTTGGCTCGGCGTCGAAGATGTTGCTCTCGTAGGTTTAATCGCCGTCGCAGCACATGAAACACAAGAAACAAACAAAGTCTTTTAAGAATCACATAACATAAAACATTTACATAAAATTATTTAAAACATAAATCACAAACATGATCTTCTGCGAAACTGAGCAGACATAAGATAGTAGTGGAGACAATAATCCGTCCCATTACATACCCCACTCGCAAGCTCAGTTTATCAGGGAACAAGAGTGAAATAAAAGTCTTCTAATATCTTTTAACTGTTTTTTATATTTCTTTTATTTAATAATACTATTTAATAATATTCTTTCTGTAGCCAATCTTTAAGAACAAAATGTAAGAAGTACTGCTTCATAAGTTATACGTGATTGTTATTAGAGCTATACTTCAGTTTATTAAACTGTTTCAACACGAATCATTTTACAAGTCACTCCAGTCAAGTTGAATTAGTTATGATTCTTCCTGTCCATGCAATGTTCTGAGCATCATATAACTTTCTACCTTATGAAAGAAAACAGTTTATTATTCTCTTTAAAATGTCTAAGCATAGGCTCTGATAACTATCACGTATAACTTATGGAGCAGTACTTCTTATAATTTGTTCTTAAAGATTGGCTACAGAAATAATATTATCCTGTTACATCTAGAACGCTCGCGCTCGGCCACTCCACCGCAGCCATACACCTCCTGGGCACTCACGTTTAGCAGGGTCAGCTGTGACCACCGAATAGTACACACAGAGCAACCGCCCTTTTGCTCAGACCACAGCCACCATGGAATACATGTAGTCGCGACACTCCCGCCGAATCTCGTCTTACCACGGGACAGCAGCGCTCCAAGCTACCGGCAAGATACGCGTATGAATGAGATTTCGGCTAAAGTCGACTATTACCATGTATATTGATTTGTAATAGAGTTTTTACAGTAGCGTGCGTTTGAAGTGGCATAAAAATCGGCAATAATTTAAAAAATATCCTCGAATTTTTCTTTCTTTAGTTTCGTAATGACTCCGGGATATAAAAAAAATTTTCGTTACACGACAGTTTAATTACAAGTCTTTTGTTATTTGGGTAGCAAGACAACTTCTGATGGCCGAAGTAAAGAAGATATAAAATGCAGAATGGCTATGGGAAGAAAAGCGTTTCTGAAGAAGCGAAATTTGTTAACATCCAATATTAATGTAAATGTTAGAAAGTCCTTTCTGAAAGCATTTGTCTGGAGTGTAGCATTGTATGGAAGTGAAACCTCGACGACAAGGAGTCCAGATAAAAATATGATAGAAGCTTTCGGAAATGTGGTGCTACAGACGAATGATAAAAATTAGATGGGTAGATCACGTTACTAATGAGGTGCTTAACCGAATCGGGGAGAAAAGGAGTTTCTGACACACCCTGATTGAGAGAAGGGATAGATTGGTTGGCCACATTCTGAGACATCAAGGAATTGTCAACTTAGCATTAGAAGTAAGTAAAAATCGTAGAGGGAGAACGAGGGACGAAAACATTAAGCAGATTCAAAAGGATGTAGGTTACCGTACATATTCCCAGATGAAGAGGCTTGCAAAGGACAGGATAGCGTAGAGAGCTGCATCAAACCAGTCTGCAGACTGAAGATCACATCAACAACAACAACAACATCTTAGAACATTGTTATTTACTATGTTATGTGAGGACCCCAGACGTCAATGGCGCTATGTGACAGTTTTGAAAAAACTGAGTTACGAAATGGACATGGCCCTACTAGTCGATATCTCCACACCGGCGAGAACTAATGTTACAACCAAACAGCCAATATCTCCAAGTTTCACTTGGATAATACCGGCGACCCATCTTGGCGTGAAAGAAGTGTGGTCTTGAGGGGAAGAACTGCGGGCTTGACGACGTGTCTAGAGGGAGCTGCCACTAGGGGGAAGACATGATGTCACATACAAGACGGGTTTCATAGACTTAAAGCCTAGCGAGTTGGAGAGCGAGCACATGAATTGGAGGTCACCGCGGGTTTCTTCGTACAACCCCTTACTTCTGATATGTTGCATTAGCCTTTTTAAAAATGCCATAGCCATTGAGAAAAAACACCATCATCGAGGGGATCCATTACCTTGTTGAAAGATGTCATAGCCATTGGGAAACAACACCATCATGGAGGGACTGGACTACTTTGTTGCAAAATACCATAGCCATTGGGAAACAACACCGTCATGGGGTGGGCTGCATTACCTTCTTAAAAATACCACAGCCATTGAGAAACAACACCGTCATGGAGCGGCTGCATTACCTTGTTGAAAAATGCCATAGCCATTGGGAAACAACAACATCATTGGGGCTGCATTACCTTGTTAAAAATGCCATAGCCATTGGGAAACAACACGGTCATGGAGGGGTTGCACTACCTTGTTGAAAAGTGCCATAGCCATTGGGAAACAAAAACATCATGGGGGGCTGCATTATCTTGTTAAAATGCCATAGCCATTGGGAAACAACACCGTCATGGAGGGGCAGCATTACCTAGTAGAAAAATACCATAGCCATTGGGAAACAACACCGTCATGGAGGAGCTGCATTACCTTGTTGAAAGATGCCATAGCCATTGGGACACAACACAGTCATGCAGGGGCTGCACTACTTATTTGCAAAACACCATAGCCATTCAGAAACAAAACCGTCATGGGGGTGCTGCACTACTTTGTAGTAAAATACCATATCCATTGGGAAACAACATCGTCATGGAGGAGCTGCATTACCTTGTTGAAAAATGCCATAGCCATTGGGAAACAACACCGTCATAGAGCGGCTGCATTACCTTGTTGAAAAATGCCATAGACATTGGGAAACAACAACATCACGGGGGCTGCATTACCTTGTTAAAAAATGCCATAGCCATTGGGAAACAACACCATCATGAAGGGGCTGCAGTACCTTGTTGAAAAATGCCATAGCCATTGGGAAACAACAACGTCAGGGACGGCTGCATTAACTTGTTAAAAATGGCGTAGCCATTGGGAAACAACACCGTCATGGAGGGGTTGCACTACCTTGTTGAAAAGTGCCATAGCCATTGGGAAACAAAAACATCATGGGGGGCTACATTACCTCGTTAAAAATGCCATAGCCATTGGGAAACAACACCGTCATGGAGGGGCTGCATTACCTTGTAGAAAAATACCATAGCCATTGGGAAACAATACCGTCATGGAGGAGCTGCATTACCTTGTTGAAAGATGCCATAGCCATTGGGAAACAACACCGAATTGCAGGGGCTGCACTACTTATTTGCAAAATACCATAGCCATTCAGAAACAACAGCGTCATGGGGGTTTTGCACTACTTTGTTGTAAAATACCATATCCATTGGGAAGTAACATCGTCATGGAGGAGCTGCATTACCTTGCTGAAAGATGCCATACCTATTGGGAAACAACACCATCGTGGAGGGGCTACATTAACTTGTTAAAATGCCACAGCCATTGGGAAACAACACCGTCATGGAGCGGCTGCATTACCTTGTTGAAAAATGCCATAGCCATTGGGATACAACAACATCATGGGGGCTGCATTACCTTGTTAAAAATGCCATAAACCATTGGGAAACAACACCGACATGAAGGGGCTGCAGTACCTTGATGAAAAATGCCATAGCCATTGGGAAACAACAACGTCAGGTGAGGCTGCATTAACTAGTTAAAAATGCCGTAGCCATTGGGAAACAACACCGTCATGGAGGGGTTGCACTACCTTGTTGAAAAGTGCCATAGCCATTGGGAAACAGAAACATCATGGGGGCTGCATTACCTTGTTAAAATGCCATAGCCATTGGGAAACAACACCGGCATGGAGGGGCTGCATTACCTTGTAGAAAAATACCATAGCCATTGGAAAACAACACAGTCATGGAGGAGCTGCATTACCTTGTTGAATGATGCCATAGCCATTGGGAAAAAACACAGTCATGCAGGGGCTGCACTACTTATTTGCAAAATACCATAGACATTCAGAAACAACACCGTCATGGGGGTGCTGCACTACTTTGTAGTTAAATACCATATCCATTGGAAAACAGCATCGTCATGGAGGAGCTGCATTACCTTGTTGAAAAATGACATAGTCATTGGGAAACAACACCGTCATGGAGCAGCTGCATTACCTTGTGAAAAATGCCATAGCCATTGGGAAACAACAACATCATGGGGGCTGCATTACCTTGTTAAAAATGCCATAGCCATTAGGAAACAACACCATCATGGAGGGGTTGCACTACCTTGATGAAAAGTGCCATAGCAATTGGGAAACAAAAACATCATGGGGGGCTGCATTACCTCGTTAAAAATGTCATAGCCATTGGGAAACAACACCGTCATGGAGGGGCTGCATTACCTTGTAGAAAAATACCATAGCCATTGGGAAACAACACCGTCATGGAGGAGCTGCATAACCTTGTTGAAAGATGCCAAGGTCATAGGGAAATAAACCGAATTGCAGGGGCTGCACTACTTATTTGCAAAATACCATAGCCATTCAGTAACAACAGCGTAATGGGGGTGCTGCACTACTTTGTTGTAAAATACCATATCCATTGGAAAACAACACCGTCATGGAGGAGCTGCATTACCTTGTTGAAAAATGCCATAGCTATTGGGAAACAACACCATCATGGAGCGGCTGCATTACCTTGTTGAAAAATGCCATAGCCATTGGGAAACAACAACATCATTGGGCCTGCATTACCTTGTTAAAATGCCATAGCCATTGGGAAACAACACCGTCATGGAGGGGTTGCACTACCTTGTTGAAAAGTGCCATAGCCATTAAGAAACAAAAACATCATGGGGGGCTGCATTATCTCGTTAAAAATGCCATACCCATTGGGAAACAACACCGTCATGGAGGGGCTTCATTACCTTGTAGAAAAATACCATAGCCATTGGGAAACAACAACATCATGCAGGGGCTGCACTACTTATTTGAAAAATACCATAGCCATTCAGAAACAGCAGCGTCATGGGGGTGCTGCACTACTTTGTTGTAAAATACCATATCCATTGGGAAACAACATCGTCATGGAGGAGCTGCATTACCTTGTTGCAAAAAGCCATAGCCATTGGGAAACAACACCGTCGTGGAGGGGCTGCATTACCTTGTTAAAATGCCACAGCCATTGGGAAACAAAAACATCATGGGATGCTGCATCATCTTGTTAAAATGTTATAGCCATTGGGAAACAACACCGTCATGGAGGGGCTGCATTGCCTTGTAGAAAAATACCATAGCCATTGGGAAACAACACCGTCATGGAGGAGCTGCATTACCTTGTTGAAAGATGCCATTGCCATTGGGAAACAACACAGTCCTGCAGGGGCTGCACTACTTATTTGCAAAATACCATCGCCATTCAGAAACAACACCGTCATGGGGGTGCTGCACTACTTTGTAGTAAAATACCATATCCATTGGGAAACAACATCGTCATGGAGGAGCTGCATTACCTTGTTGAAAAATGCCATAGCCATTGGGAAACAACATCTTCGTGGAGGGGCTGCATTACCTTGTTAAAAAGCCACAGCCATTGGGAAACCAAAACATCATGGGGGGCTGCATTAACTTGTTAAAATGCCATAGCCATTGGGAAACAACACCGTCATGGAGGGGCTTCATTACCTTGTAGAAAAATACCATAGCAATTGGGAAACAACACCGTCATGGAGGAGCTGCATTACCTTGTTGAAAGATGCCATAGCCATTGGGAAACAACACAGAATTGCAGGGGCTGCACTACTTATTTGCAAAATACCGTAGCCATTCAGAAACAACAGTGTCATGGGGGTGCTGCACTACTTTGTAGTAAAATACCATATCCTTGGGAAACAACATCGACATGGAGGAGCTGCATTACCTTGTTGGAAAATGCCACAGCCATTGGGAAACAATACTGTCATGGAGCATCTGCAATACCTTGTTGAAAAATGCCATAGCCATTGGGAAACAACAACATCATGGGGGCTGCATTACCTTGTTAAAAATGCCATAGCCATTGGGAAACAACACCGACATGAAGGGGCTGCAGTGCCTTGATGAAAAATGCCATAGCCATTAGGAAACAACAACGTCAGGTGAGGCTGCATTAACTTGTTAAAAATGCCGTAGCCATTGGGAAACAACACCGTCATGGAGGGGTTGCACTACCTTGTTGAAAAGTGCCATAGCCATTGGGAAACAGAAACATCATGGGGGCAGCATTACCTTGTTAAAACGCCATAGCCATTGAGAAACAACACCGTCATGGAGGGGCTGCATTACCTTGTAGAAAAATAATATAGCCATTGGGAAACAACACCGTCATGGAGGAGCTCCATTACCTTGTTGAATGATGCCATAGCCATTGGGAAACAACACAGTCATGCAGGGGCTGCACTACTTATTTGCAAAATACCATAGCCATTCAGAAACAACACCGTCATGGGGGTGCTGCACTACTTTGTAGTAAAATACCATATCCATTGAGAAACAACATCGTCATGGAGGAGCTGCATTACCTTGTTGAAAAATGACATAGCCATTGGGAAACAACAACATCATGGGGGCTGCATTACCTTGTTAAAAATGCCATAGCCATTGGGAAACAACACCTTCATGAAGGGGCTGCAGTACCTTGTTGAAAAATGCCATAGCCATTGGGAAACAACAACGTCAGGGGGGCTGCATTAACTTGTTAAAAATGCCGTAGCCTTTGGAAAACAACACCGTCATGGAGGGGTTGCACTACCTTGTTGAAAAGTGCCATAGCCATTGGGAAACAAAAACATCATGGGGGGCTGCATTACCTCGTTAAAAATGCCATAGCCATTGGGAAACAACACCGTCATGGAGGGGCTGCATTACCTTGTAGATAAATACCATAGCCATTGGGAAACAACACCGTCATGGAGGAGCTGCATTACCTTGATAAAATGCCACAGCCATTGGGAAACAACACCGTCATGGAGCGGCTGCATTACCTTGTTGAAAAATGCCATAGCCATTGGGAAACAACAACATCAAGCAGGGGCTGCACTACTTATTTGCAAAATACCATAGCCATTCAGAAACAGAAGCGTCATTGGGGTGCTGCACTACTTTGTTGTAAAATACCATATCCATTGGGAAACAATATCGTCATGGAGGAGCTGCATTACCTTGTTGAAAAATGCCATAGCCATTGGGAAACAACACTGTCATGAAGGGGCTGCATTACCTTGTTAAAATGCCACAGCCATTGGGAAACAACACCAACATGGAGCGGCTGCATTACCTTGTTGAAAAATGCCATAGCCATTGGGAAACAACAACATCATGGGGGCTGCATTATCTTGTTAAAAATGCCATAGCCATTGGGAAACAACACCGTCATAAAGGGACTGCAGTACCTTGTTGAAAAATGCCATACCCATTGGGAAACAACAACGTCAGGGGGCTGCATTACCCTGTTGAAAATGCCGTAGCCATTGGGAAACAACACCGTCATGGAGTGATTGCACTACCTTGTTGAAAAATGCAATAGCCATTGGGAAACAAAAACTTCATACGGGGGCTGCATTACCCTGTTAAAATGCCATAGCCATTAGGAAACAACACCCTCATGGAGGACCTGCATTACCTTGTAGAAAAATACCATAGACATTGGGAAGCAACAACATCATGGGGGGCTGCATTACTTTGTTGAAAAATGCCATAGCCATTTGGAAACAACAACATCATGGGGGCTCCATTACCTTGTTAAAAATGCCATAGCCATTGGGAAACAACACTGTCATGAAGGGGCTGCAGTACCTTGTTGAAAAATGCCATAGCCATTGGGCAACATCAACATCATGGGGGCTGCATTACCTTGTTAAAATGCCATAGCCATTGGGAAACAACAACATCATGGGGTCTGCATTACCTTGTTAAAAAATGCCATAGCCATTGCTAAACAACACCGTCATGGAGGATCTGCTTAACCTTGTTGAAAGATGCCATAGCCATTGGGAAACAACACCGTCATGGAGGGGCTACATTAACTTGTAGAAAAATACCATAGCCATTGGGAAACAACAACATCATGGGGGCTGCATTACCTTGTTAAAAATGCCATAGCCATTGGGAAACAACACCGTCATAAAGGGGCTGCAGTACCTTGTTGAAAAATGCCATAGCCATTGGGAAACAAAAACGTCAGTGGGGGCTACATTACCATGTTAAAGATACAGTAGCCATTGGGAAACAACACCGTCATGGAGGGGTTGCACTACCTTGTAGAAAAGTGCCATAGCCATTGGGAAACAAAAACATCATGGGGGGACTGCATTACCTTGTTAAAAATGCCATAGCCATTGGGAAACAACACCGTCATGGACGGGCTGCATTACCTTGTAGAAAAATACATTAGCCATTGGGAAACAACACCGTCATGGAGGATCTGCTTAACCTTGTTGAAAGATGCCATAGCCATTGGGAAACAACACCGTCATGCAGGGGCTGCACTACTTATTTGCAAAATACCATAGCCATTCAGGAACAACACCGTCATGGGGGTGCTGCACTACTCTGTTGTAAAATAACATATCCATTGGGAAACAACATCGTCATGGAGGAGCTGCATTACCTTGTTGAAAAATGCCATAGCCATTGGGAAACAACACCGTCGTTGAGGGGCTGCATTACCTTGTTAAAAATGCAACAGCCATTGGGAAACAACACCGTCATGGAGCGGCTGCATTACCTTGTTGAAAAATGCCATAGCCATTGGGGAACAACACCGTCATGAAGGGGCTGCAGTACCTTGTTGAAAAATGCCATAGCCATTGGGAAAAAACAACGTCAGGGGGGACTGCTTTTCCTTGTTAAACATGCTGTAGCCATTGCGAAACAACACCTTCATGGAGGGGTTGCACTACCTTGTTGAAAAGTATCATAGCCATTGGGAAACAAAAACATTATGGGGTGGCTGCATTACCTTGATAAAAATGCCATAACCATTGGGAAACAACACTGTCATGGAGGGGCTGCATTACCTTGTAGGAAAATACCATAGCCATTGGGAAACAACACTGTCATGGAGGAGCTGCATTACCTTGTTGAATGATGCCATAGCCATTGGGAAACAACACAGTCATGCAGGGGCTGCACTACTTAATTTGGAAAATACCATAGCCATTCAGAAACAACACCGTCATGGGGGTGCTGCACTACTTTGTAGTAAAATACTATATCTATTGGGAAACAACATCGTCATGGAGGAGCTGCTTTACCTTGTTGAAAAATGACATAGCCATTATGAAACAACACCGACACGGAGCGACTGCATTACCTTGTTGAAAAATGCCATAGCCATTGGGAAACAACAACATCATGGGGGCTGCATTACCTTGTTAAAAATGCCATAGCCATTGGGAAACAACACCGTCATGAAGGGGCTGCAGTACCTTGTTGAAAAATGCCATAGCCTTTGGGAAACAACAACGTCAGGGGGGGCTGCATTAACTTGTTAAAAATGCCGTAGCTATTGGGAAACAACACCGTCATGGAGGGGTTGCACTACCTTGTTGAAAAGTGCCATAGCCATTGGGAAACAAAAACATCATGGGGGGCTGCATTACCTCGTTAAAAATGCCATAGCCATTGGGAAACAACACCGTCATGGAGGGGCTGCATTATCTTGTAGAAAAATACCGTAGCCATTGGGAAACAACATAGTCATGGAGGAGCTGCATTACCTTGTTGAAAAATGCCGTAGCCATTGGGAAACATCGCCGTCGTGGAGGGCCTGCATTACCTTGTTAAAAATGCCACAGCCATTTGGAAACAACACCGTCATGGAGCGGCTGCTTTACCTTGTTAAAAATGCCATAGCCATTGGGAAACAACACCGTCATGAAGGAGCTGCAGTACCTTGATGAAAAATGCCATAGCCATTGGGAAACAACAACGTCAGGTGAGGCTGCATTAACTTGTTAAAAATGCCGTAGCCATTGGGAAATAACACCGTCATTGAGGGGTTGCACTACCTTGTTAAAAAGTGCCATAGCTATTGGAAAACAAAACATCATGCGGGCTGCATTACCTTGTTAAAAAATGCCATAGCAATGGGAAACAACACCGTCATGAAGGGACTGTAGTACCTTGTTGAAAAATGCCATAGCCATTGGGAAACAACAACATCATGGGGGGCTCCATTACCTTGTTGAAAAATGCCATAGCCATTGGGAAACAACAACATCATGGGGGCTCCATTACCTTGTTAAAAATGCCATAGCCATTGGGAAACAACACTGTCATGAAGGGGCTGCAGTACCTTGTTGAAAAATGCCATAGCCATTGGGAAACAACAACGTCAGGGGGGACTGCATTACCTTGTTAAAAATGCCATAGCCATTGGGAAACAGCACCGTCATGGAGGGGCTGCATTACCTTGTGGAAAAATACCATAGCCGTTGGGAAACAACATCGTCATGGAGGAGCTGCATTACGTTGTTGAAAGTTGCCATAGTCATTGGGAAACAACACCGTCATGCAGGGGCTGCACTACTTATTTGAAATATAACATAGCCATTCCGAAACAACCCCGTCATGGGCGTGCTGCACTACTTTGTTGTAAAATACCATATCCATTGGGAAACAACATCGTCATGGAGGAGCTGCATTACCTTGTTGAAAAATGCCGTAGCCATTGGGAAACATCACCGTCGTGGAGGGGCTGCATTACCTTGTTAAAAATGCCACAGCCATTGGGAAACAACACCGTCATGGAGCGGCTGCATTACCTTGTTGAAATATGCCATAGCCATTGGGAAACATCAACATCATGGGGGCTGCATTACCTTGTTAAAAATGCCATAGCCATTGGGAGACAACACCGTCATGAAGGGGCTGCAGTACCTTGTTGAAATATACCATAGCCTTTGGGAAACAACAACGTCAGGGGGGGCTGCATTAACTTGTTAAAAATGCCGTAGCTATTGGGAAACAACACCGTCATGGAGGGGTTGCACTACCTTGTTGAAAAGTGCCATAGCCATTGGGAAACAAAAACATCATGGGGGGCTGCATTACCTCGTTAAAAATGCCATAGCCATTGGGAAACAACACCGTCATGGAGAGGCTGCATTATCTTGTAGAAAAATACCATAGCCATTGGGAAACAACATAGTCATGGAGGAGCTGCATTACCTTGTTGAAAAATGCCGTAGCCATTGGGAACATCGCCGTCGCGGAGGGCCTGCATTACCTTGTTAAAAATGCCACAGCCATTTGGAAACAACACCGTCATGGAGCGGCTGCTTTACCTTGTTAAAAATGCAAAAGCCATTGGGAAACAACACCGTCATGAAGGAGCTGCAGTACCTTGATGAAAAATGCCATAGCCATTGGGAAACAACAACGTCAGGTGAGGCTGCATTAACTTGTTAAAAATGCCGTAGCCATTGGGAAATAACACCGTCATTGAGGGGTTGCACTACCTTGTTAAAAAGTGCCATAGCTATTGGGAAACAAAAACATCATGGCGGCTGCATTACCTTGTTAAAAAATGCCATAGCAATGGGAAACAACACCGTCATGAAGGGACTGTAGTACCTTGTTGCAAAATGCCATAGCCATTGGGAAACAACAACATCATGGGGGGTTCCATTACCTTGTTGAAAAATGCCATAGCCATTGGGAAACAACAACATCATGGGGGCTCCATTACCTTGTTAAAAATGCCATAGCCATTGGGAAACAACACTGTCATGAAGGGGCTGCAGTACCTTGTTGAAAAATGCCATAGCCATTGGGAAACAACAACGTCAGGGGGGACTGCATTACCTTGTTAAAAATGCCATAGCCATTGGGAAACAACACCGTCATGGAGGGGCTGCATTACCTTGTGGAAAAATACCATTGCCATTGGGAAACAACAGCGTCATGGAGGAGCTGCATTACGTTGTTGAAAGTTGCCATAGCCATTGGGAAACAACACCGTCATGCAGGGGCTGTACTACTTATTTGGAATATAACATAGCCATTCCGAAACAACCCCGTCATGGGCGTGCTGCACTACTTTGTTGTAAAATACCATATCCATTGGGAAACAACATCGTCATGGAGGAGCTGCATTACCTTGTTGAAAAATGCCGTAGCCATTGGGAAACATCACCGTCGTGGAGGGGCTGCATTACCTTGTTAAAAATGCCACAGCCATTGGGAAACAACACCGTCATGGAGCGGCTGCATTACCTTGTTGAAAAATGCCATAGCCATTGGGAAACATCAACATCATGGGGGCTGCATTACCTTGTTAAAAATGCCATAGCCATTGGGAAACAACACCGTCATGGAGTGGTTGCATTAACTTGTAGAAAAACACCATAGCCATTGGGAAACAACAACATCATGGGGGCTGCATTACCTTGTTAAAAAATGCAATAGCCATTGGGAAACAACACCGTCATAAAGGGGCTGCAGTACCTTGTTGAAAAATGCCATAGCCATTGGGAAACAACAACGTCAGGGGGAGGGCTGCATTACCATGTTAAAAATACAGCAGCCATTGGGAAACAACACCGTCATGGAGGATCTGCTTAACCTTGTTGAAAGATGCCATAGCCATTGGGAAAACACACCGTCATGCAGGGGCTGCACTACTTATTTGCAAAATACCATAGCCAATGAGGAACAATACCGTCATGGGGGTGCTGCACTACTTTGTTGTAAAATACCATATCCATTGGGAAACAATATCGTCATGGAGGAGCTGCATTACCTTGTTGAAAAATGCCATAGCCATTTGGAAACAACACCGTCATGAAGGGGCTGCAGTACCTTGTTGAAAAATGCCATATCCATTGGGAAAAAACAACGTCAGGGGGGACTGCATTATCTTGTTACACATGCCATAGCCATTGCGAAACAACACCGTCATGGAGGGGTTGCACTACCTTGTTGAAAAGTGCCATAGCCATTAGGAAATAAAGACATCATGGGGTGGCTGCATTACCTTGTTAAAAATGCCATAGCCATTGGAAACAACACTGTCATGGAGGGTCTGCATTACCTTGTAGAAAAATACCATAGCCATTGGGAAACAACACCGTCATGGAAGAGCTGCATTACCTTGTTGAAAGATGCCATAGCCAATGGGGAAAGAACACCGTCATGGAGGGGCTGCACTACCTTGTTGAAAAGTACCATAGTAATTGTGAAACAAAAACATCAAGTGGGGGAGCTGCATTACCTTGTTAAAATTGCCATAGCCATTGGGAAAAAACACCATCATGATGGGGCTGCATTACCTTGTAGGAAAATACCATAGTCTTTGGGAAACAAAACCGTCATGGAGGAGCTGCATTACCTTGTTAGAAGATGCCATAGCCATTGGGAAACAACACCGTCATGCAGGGGCCGCACTACTTATTTGTATAATACCATAGCCATTCAGAAACAACACCGTCATGGGGGTGCTGCACTACTTTGTTGTAAAATACCATATCCATTGGAAAACAACATCATCATAGGGGAGCTGCATTACCTTGTTGAAAAATGCCATAGCCATTGGGAAATAGCACTGTCATGGAGGGGCTGCATTATGTTGTAGAAAAATACCATAGCCTTGGGAAACAACACCGTCATGGAGGAGCTTCATTACCTTTTTGAAAGACGCAATAGCCAGTGGGAAACAACAACGTCATGGAGGGGCTGCATTACCTTGTTGAAAAATGTCATAGCCATTGGGAAACAACACCGTAATGGAAGGTCTGCATTCCCTTGTTGAAAAATGCCATAGCCATTGGGAAACAACACCGTCATGGAGGGGTTGCACTACCTTGTTGAAAAGTGCCACAGCCATTGTGAAACAAAAACATCATGGGGGGCTGCATTACCTTGTTAAAAATGCCATAGCCATTGGGAAACAACACCGTCATTGAGGGGCTGCATTATCTTGTAGAAAAATACCATAGCCATTGGGAAACAACATCGTCATGGAGGAGGTGCATTACCTTGTTGAAAGATGCCATAGCCATTGGGAAACAACACCGTCATGGAGCGGCTGCATTACATTGTTGAAAAATGCCATAGCCATTGGGAAACAAACACATCATGGGGGCTACATTACCTTGTTAAAAAATGAAATAGCCATTGGGAAACAACTCCGTCATGAAGGGGCTGCAGTACCTTGTTGAAAAATGCCATAGCCATTGGGAAACAACAACGTCAAGGGGGGCTGCATTAATTTGTTAAAAATGCCGTAGCCATAGGGAAACAACACCGTCATGGAGGGGTTGCACTACCTTGTTGATAAGAGCCATAGCCATTGGGAAATAAAAACATCATGGGGGGCTGCATTACCTTGTTAAAAATGCCATAGCCATTGGGAAACAACACCGTCATGGAGGGGCTGCATTACCTTGTAGAAAAATACCATAGCCATTGGGAAACAACCCCGTCATGGGGGGGGGGCTGCATTACCTACTTAAAAATGCCGTAGCCATTGGAAAACAACACCGTCATGGAGCGGTTGCACTATCTTATTGAAAAGTGCCATAGCCATTGGGAAACAAAAACATCATGGAGGCTGCATTACCTTCTTAAAAATGCCACAGCCATTGGGAAACAACACCGTCATGGAGCGGCTGCATTACCTTGTTGAAAAATGTAATAGCCATTGGGAAACAACACCGTCATGCAGGGGCTGCACTACCTATTTGTATAATACCATAGCCATACAGAAACAACACCGTCATGGGGGTACTTCACTACTTTGTTGTAGATACCATATCCATTGGGAAACAACATCGTCATGGAGGAGCTGCATTACCTTGTTGAAAAGTGCCATAGCCATTGTGAAACAAAAACATCATGGGGGGCTGCATTACCTTGTTAAAAATGCCATAGCCATTGGGAAACAGCACTGTCATGGAGGGGCTGCATTATCTTGTAGAAAAATTCCATAGCCTTGGGAAACAACACCTTCATGGAGGAGCTTCATTACCTTTTTGAAAGACGCAATAGCCAGTGGGAAACAACAACGTCATGGAGGGGCTGCATTACCTTGTTGAAAAATGTCATAGCCATTGGGAAACAACACCGTAATGGAAGGTCTGCATTACCTTGTTGAAAAATGCCATAGCCATTGGGAAACAACACCGTCATCGAGGGGTTGCACTACCTTGTTGAAAAGTGCCACAGCCATTGTGAAACAAAAACATCATGGGGGGCTGCATTACCTTGTTAAAAATGCCATAGCCATTGGGAAACAACACCGTCATTGAGGGGCTGCATTATCTTGTAGAAAAATACCATAGCCATTGGGAAACAACACCGTCATGGAGGAGGTGCATTACCTTGTTGAAAGACGCCATAGCCATTGGGAAACAACACCGTCATGGAGCAGCTGCATTACATTGTTGAAAAATGCCATAGCCATTGGGAAACAACCACATCATGGGGGCTGCAATACCTTGTTAAAAAATGAAATAGCTATTGGGAAACAACTCCGTCATGAAGGGGCTGCAGTACCTAGTTGAAAAATGCCATAGCCATTGGGAAACAACAACGTCATGGTGGGCTGCATTACCTTGTTAAAAATGCCGTAGCCATTGGGAAACAACACTGGCATGGAGGGGTTGCACTACCTTGCTGAAAAGTGCCATAGCCATTGGAAAACAAAAACATCATGGGGGCTGCATTACCTTGTTAAAAATGCCATAGCCATTGGGAAACAAAACCGTCATGGAGGGGCTGCATTACCTTGTAGAAAAATACCATAGCCATTAGCAAACATCACCGTAATGAACGAGCTGCATTACCTTGTTAAAATACCATAGCCATTGGGAAACAACACCGCCATGGAGGGGCTGCATTACCTTGTAGAAAAATACCATAGCCATTGGGAAACAACACCGTCATGGGGAGCTGCATTACCTTGTTGAAAGATGTCATAGCCATTGGGAAACAACACCGTCATGCAGGGGCTGCAAGACTTAGTTGTATAATAGCCATTCAGAAACAACACCGTCATGGGGGTGCTGCACTACTTTGTTGTAAAATACCATATCCATTGGAAAACAACATCATGGGGGCTGCATTACCTTTTAAAAAAATGAAATAGCCATTGGGAAACAACACCGTCATGAAGCGGCTGCAGTAACTTGTTGAAAAATGCCATAGCCATTGGGAAACAACAACGTCAGGGTGGGCTGCATTACCTTGTTAAAATTGCCGTAGCCATTGGGAAATAACACTGGCATGGAGGGATTGCACTACCTTGCTGAAAAGTGCCATAGCCATTGCGAAACAAAAACATCATGGGGGGGCTGCATTACCTTGTTATAAAATGCCATAGCCATTGGGAAACATAACCGTCATGGAGGGGCTGCATTACCTTGTAGAAAAATACCATAGCCATTGGGAAAAAACAACATCATGGGGGGGCTGCATTACCTTGTTAAAAATGCCATAGCCACTGGGAAACAACACCATCATGGAGGGACTGCACTACTTTGTTGCAAAATACCATAGCCATTGGGAAACAACACTGTCATGGGGGGGCTGCATTACCTTCTTAATAATGCCACAGCCATTGGGAAACAACACCGTCATGGAGCGGCTGCATTACCTTGTTGAAAAATGCCATAGCCATTGGGAAACAACAACATCATGGGGGCTGCATTACCTTGTTAAAAATGCCATAGCCATTGGGAAACAACACCGTCATGAAGGGACTGCAGTACCTTGTTGAAAAATGCCATAGCCATTGGGAAACAACAACGTCAGGGGGGGCTGCATAACCTTGTCAAATATGCCGTAGCCATCATGGGGGTGCTGCACTACTTTGTTGTATAATACCATATCCATTGGGAAACAACATCGACATGGAGCGGCTGCATTACCTTGTTGAAAAATGCCATAGCCATTGTGAAACAATAACATCATGGGGGCTGCATTACCTTGTTAAAAAATGCCATAGCAATTGGGAAACAACACAGTCATGAAGGGGCTTCAGTACCTTGTTGAAAATGCCATAGCCATTGGGAAACAACAACGTCAAGGGGGGCTGCATTAATTTGTTAAAAATGCCGTACCCATAGGGAAACAACACCGTCATGCAGGGGCTGCACTACTTATTTGTATAATACCATAGCCATACAGAAACAACACCGTCATGAGGGTACTTCACTACTTTGTTGTAGATACCATATCCACTGGGAAACAACATCGTCATGGAGGAGCTGCATTACCTTGTTGAAAAATGCCATAGCCATTGGGAAACAACACCATCATGGGGGTGTTGCACTACCTTTTTTAAAAGTGCCATAGGCATTGGGAAACAAAAACATCATGGGGGTCTGCATTACCTTTATAAAAACCATAGCTATTGGGAAACAACACCGTCATGGGAGGGCAGCACTATCTTGTGGAAAAATACCATAGCCATTGCGAAACAACACCGTCATGGAGGAGCTCCATTACCTTGTTGAAAGATGCCATAGCCATTGGCGAACAACACCGTCATGGAGGGGTTGCACTATCTTGTTGAAAAGTGCCATAGCCATTGGGAAACAAAAACATCATGGGGGGCTGCATTACCTTCTTAAAAATGCCACAGCCATTGGGAAACAACACCGTAATGGAGCGGCTGCATTTCCTTGTTGAAAAATGTAATAGCCATTGGGAAACAACACCGTCATGCAGGGGCTGCACTACTTATTTGTATAATACCATAGCCATACAGAAACAACACCGTCATGGAGGTACTTCACTACTTTGTTGTAGATACCATATCCATTGGGAAACAACATCGTCATGGAGGAGCTGCATTACCTTGTTGAAAAATGCCATAGCCATTGGGAAACAACACCGTCATGGGGGTGTTGCACTACCTTTTTTAAAAGTGCCATAGGCATTGGGAAACAAAAACATCATGGGGGTCTGCATTACCTTTATAAAAACCATAGCTATTGGGAAACAACACCGTCATGGGAGGGCAGCACTATCTTGTGGAAAAATACCATAGCCATTCAGAAACAAAACCGTCATGGTGGTGCTGCACTACTTTGTTGTAAAATACCATAGCCATTGGGAAACAACATCGTCATGGAGGACCTGCATTACATTGTTGAAAAATGCCATAGTATTGGGAAACAACACCATCGTGGAGGGGCTGCATTACCTTGTTAAATATGCCATAGCCATTGGGAAAAAACACCATCATGGAGGGACTGCACTACTTTGTTGCAAAATATCATAGCCATTCGGAAACAATTCCGTCATGGGGGGCTGCATTACCTTCTTAAAATGCCACAGCCATTGGGAAACAACAACGTCAGGTTGGGCTGCATTACCTTGTTAAATATGCTGTAGCAATTGGGAAACAACACTGTCATGGAGGGATTGCACTACCTTGCTGAAAAGTGCCATAGCCATTGGCAAACAAAAACATCATGGGGTGGATGCATTACCTTGTTAAAAATGATATAGCCATTGGGAAACAACACCGTCATGGAGAGACTGCATAACCTTGTAGAAAAATACCATAGCAATTGGGAAACAACAACATCATGGGGGGCTGCATTACCTTGTTAAAAATGCCAAAGCCATTGGGAAACAACACATTCATGGAGGGACTGCACTACTTTGTTGCAAAATTTCATAGCCATTTGGAAACAACACCATCATGGGGTGGCTGCATTACCTTCTTAAAAATGCCACAGCCATTGGGAAACAACACCGTCATGGAGCGGCTGCATTACCTTGTTGAAAAATGCCATAGCCATTGGGAAACAACACCGTCATGGAGGGGCTGCATTATTTTGTACAAAAATACCATAGCCATTGGGAAACAACAACATCATGGGGGCTGCATTACCTTGTTGAAAGATGCCATAGCCATTGCGAAGCATCACAGTAATGCAGGGGATGCACTACTTATTTGCAAAATACTACAGCCATTCAGAAACAACACCGTCATGGGGGTGCTGCACTACTTTGTTGTAAAATACCATATCCATTGGGAAACAACATCGTAATGGAGGAGCTGCATTACCTTGTTGAAAAATGCCATAGCCATTGGGAAACAACACCGTCGTGGAGGGGCTGCATCACCTTGTTAATAATGCCATAGCCATTGGGAACCAACACCGTCATGGAGGGACTGCACTACTTTGTTGCATAATACCATAGCGATTCGGAAACATAACCGTCATGGGGGGGGCTGCATTATCTTCTTAAAAATGCCACAGCCATTGGGAAACAACCACGTCAGGATGGGCTGCATTACCTTGTTAAAATGCCGTAGCCATTGGGTAACAACACCGTCATGGAGGGGTTGCACTACCATGCTGAAACGTGCCATAGCCATTGGGAAACAAAAATATCATGGGGGGCTGCATTACCTTGTTAAGAATGCCATAGCCATTGGGTAACAACACCGTCATGGAGGGGCTGCATTACCTTGTAGAAAAATACCATAGACATTTTGAAACAACAACATCATGGGGGGCTGCCTTACCTTGTTAAAAATGCCATAGCCATTGTGAAACAACACCATCATAGAGGGACTGCACTACTTTGTTGCAAAATACCATAGCCATTGGAAAATAACACCGTCATGGGGTGGTTGCATTACCTTCTTAAAAATGCCACAGCCATTGGGAAACAACACCGTCATTGAGCGGCTGCATTACCTTGTTGAAGAATGCCATAGCCATTGGGAAACAACATCGTCACGGAGCGGCTGCATTACCTTGTTGAAAAATGCCATAGCCATTGGGAAACAACAACATCATGGGGGCTGCATTACCTTGTTAAAAATGCCATAGCCATTGGGAAACAACACCGTCATGAAGGGCATGCAGTACCTTGTTGTAAAATGCCATAGCCATTGGGAAACAAGAACGTCAGGGTGGGCTGCATTACCTTGATAAAAATGCCGTAGCCATTAGGAAACAACACTGTCATGGAGGGGTTGCACTACCTTGTTGAAAAGTGCCATAGCCATTGGGAAACAAAAACATCATGGGGGGCTGCATTACCTTGTTAAAAATGTCATATCTATTGGGAAACAACACCGTCATGGAGGGGCTTCATTACCTTGTAGAATAATACCATAGCCATTGGGAAACAATAACATCATGGGGGCTGCATTACCTTGTTAAAAATGCCATAGCCAATGGGAAACAACACCGTCATGGAGGGACTGCACTAATTTGTTGCAAAATACCATGGCCATTGGGAAACAACACCACCATTTGGGAGGCTGCATTACCTTCTTAAAAATGCCACAGCTATTGCGAAACAACACCATCATGGAGCAGCTGCATTACCTTGTAGAAAAATACCATAGCCATTGGGAAACAACAACATCATGGAGGGCTGCATTACCTTGTTAAAATGCCATAGCCATTGGGAAACAAAACCATCAAGGAGGGACTGAACTACTTTGTTGCAAAAGACCATAGCCATTTGGAAAATACCCGTCATGGGGGGGCTGTATTACCTTCTTAAAAATGCCACAGCCATTGGGAAACAACACCGTCATGGAGCGGCTGCATTATCTTGTTGAAAAATGCCATAGCCATTGGGAAACAACACCATCATGAAGGGGCTGCAGTACCTTGTTGAAAAATGCCATAGTCATTTGGAAACAACAACGTCAGGGGGGCTGCATTACCTTGTTAAAAATGCCATAGCCAATGGGAAACAACACCGTCATGAAGGGGCTGCAGTACCTTGTTGAAAAGTGCCATAGTCATTGGGAAACAAAAACATTATGGGGGGACTGCAATACCTTCTTAAAAATGCCATAGCCATTGGGAAACAACGCCGTCATGGAGGAGCTGCATTACCTTGTTGAAAAATGCCATAACCATTGGGAAACAACACAGGCATGCAGAGGCTGCACTACGTATTTGCAAAATACCATACCCATTCAGAAACAACACCGTCATGGGGGTGCTGCACTACTTTGTTGTAAAATACCATATCCATTGGGAAACAACATCGTCAAGGAGGAGCTGCATTACCTTGTTGAAAAATGCCATGGCCATTGGGAAACAACACCGTCGTGGAGGGGCTGCATTACCTTGTTAAAAATGCCACAGCCATTGGGAAACAACACCGTCATGGAGCGGCTGCATTACCATGTTGAAAAATGCCATAGCCATTAGGAAACAACAACATCATGGGGGGCTGCATTACCTTGTTAAAAATGCCATAGCCATTGGGAAACAACACCGTAATGAAGGGGCTGCAGTATCTTGTTGAAAAATGCCATAGCCATTGGGAAACAACAATGTTAGGGGGGGCTGCATTACCTCGTTAAAAATGCCGTAGCCATTGGGAAACAACACCTTCATGGAGGGGTTGTACTGCTTGTTGAAAAGTGCCATAGCCATTGGGAAACAAAAACATCATGGGGGGCTGCATTACCATGTTAAAAATGCCATTACCACTGGGAAACAACACCGTCATGGAGGGGCTGCATTACGTTGTAGAAAAATACCATAACCATTGGGATACAACAACATCATGAGGGGGGGCTGCATTACCTAGTTAAAAGACCATAGCCATTGGGAAACAACACCATCATGGAGGGACTGCACTACTTTGTTCCACAATACCATAGCCATTGAGAAACAATAACGTCATGGGGGGGCTGCATTACCTTCTTAAAAATGCCACAGCCATTGGGAAACAACACCATCATGGAGCGGCTGCATTACCTTCTTGAAAAATGCCATAGCCATTGGGAAACAACAACATCATGGGGGGGGGGCTGCATTACCTTGTTAAAAATGCCATAGCCATTGGGAAACAACACCATCATGAAGGAGCTGCAGTACCTTGTTGAAAAATGCCATAGCCATTGGGAAACAACAATGTCAGGGGGGCTGCATTACCTCGTTAAAAATGCGGTAGCCATTGGAAAACAACACCGTTATGGAGGGGTTGCACTACCTTGTTGAAAAGAGCCATAGCCATTGGGATACAAAAACATCATGGGGGGCTGCATTACCTTGTTAAAAATGCCATAGCCATTGGGAAACAACACCGTCATGCAGGGGCTGCATTACCTTGTTGAAAGATGCCATAGACTTTCTGAAACAATACCGACAGGCAGGGGCTGCACTACATATTTATATAATACCATAGCCACTCAGAAACAACACCGTCATGGAGGTGCTGCACTACTTTGTTGTAAAATACCATATCCATTGGGAAACAACACCATCATGGAGCGGCTGCATTACCTTCTTGAAAAATGCCATAGCCATTGGGAAACAACAACATCATGGGGGGGCTGCATTACCTGGTTGAAAAATGCCATAGCCATTGGGAAACAACAACATCATGGGGGCTGCATTACATTGTTAAAATTGCCATAGAAATTGGGAAACAAAACCGTCATGAAAGGGCTGCAGTACATTGTTGAAAAATGCCTTAGCCATTGGGAAAGAACAACGTCAGGGGGGCTGCATTACCTTGTTAAAAATGCCGTAGACATTGGAAAACAACACCGTCATGGAGGGGTTGGACTTCCATGTTGAAAAGTGCCACAGTAATTGGGATAAAAAACAGCATGGGGGCTGCATTACCTTGTTAAAAATTCCATAGCCATTGCGAAACAACACCGTCTTGGAGGGGCTGCATTACCTTGTAGAAAAATAACATAGCCATTGGGAAACAACACCGTCATGCAGGGACTGCACTACTTACTTGTAAAATACCATAGCCATTCAGAAACAACACCGTCATGGGGGTGCTGCACTACTTTCTTTTAAAATACCATATCCATTGGGAAACAAAATCGTCATGGAGGAGCTGCATTACCTTGTTGAAAAATGCCATAGCCATTGGGAAACACCGTCATGGAGGGGCTGCACTACCTGGTTGAAAAGTGCCATAGCCATTGTGACACAAAAACATCAAGGGGGGGCTGCATTACCTTGTTAAAAATGCCATAGCCATTGGGAAACAACACCGTCATGGTGGGGCTGCATTACCTTGTAGGAAAATACCATAGCCATTGGGAAACAACACCGTCATGGAGGAACTGCATTACCTTGTTAGAAGATGCCATAGCCATTAGGAAACAACACCGTCATGAAGGGGCCGCACCACTTATTTGTATAATACCATAGCCATTCATTAACAACACCGTCATGGGGGTGCTGCACTACTTTGTTGTAAAATACCATATCCATTGGAAAAATGCCATAGCCATTGGGAAACAACAACGTCAGGGTGGGCTGCATTACCTTGTTAAAAATGCCGTAGCCATTGGGAAACAACACTGGCATGGAGGGGTTGCACTACCTTGCTGAAAAGTGCCATAGCCATTGCGAAACAAAAACATCATGGGGGGCTGCATTACCTTGTTAAAAAATGCCATAGCCATTGGGAAACATAACTGTCATGGAGGGGCTGCAATACCTTGTAGAAAAATACAATAGCCTTTGGGAAAAAACAACATCATGGGGGCTGCATTAACTTGTTAAAAATGCCATAGCCATTGGGAAACAACACCGTCATGAAGGGAATGCAGTACCTTGTTCAAAATGCCATAGCCATTGGGAAACAACAACGTCAGGGGGGCTGCATAACCTTGTCAAAAATTCCATAGCCATTGGGAAACAACACCGTCATGGAGGGGTTGCACTACCTTGCTGAAAAGTGCCATAGCCATTGCGAAACAAAAACATCATGGGGGGCCGCATTACCTTGTTAAAAAATGCCATAGCCATTGGGAAACATAACCGTCATGTAGGAGCTGCATTACCTTGTTAAAAATGCCACAGCCATTGCGAAACAACACCGTCATGGAGTGGCTGCATTACCTTGTTGAAAAATGCCATTGCCATTGGGAAACAACAACATCATGGGGGCTGCATTACCTTGTTATAAATTCCATAGCCATTGGGAAACAACACCGTCATGAAGGGGCTGCAGTATCTTGTTGAAAAATGCCATAGCCATTGGGAAACAATAACGTCAGGGTGGGCTGCATTACCTTGTTAAAAATGCCATTACCACTGGGAAACAACATCGTCATGGAGGGGCTGCATTACGTTGTAGAAAAATACCATAACCATTGGGAAACAACAACATCATGAGGGGGGGCTGCATTACCTTGTTAAAAAGACCATAGCCATTGAGAAACAACACCATCATGGAGGGACTGCACTACTTTGTTCCACAATACCATAGCCATTGAGAAACAATAACGTCATGGGGGGGGGCTGCATTACCTTCTTAAAAATGCCACAGCCATTGGGAAACAACACCATCATGGAACGGCTGCATCACCTTCTTGATAAATGCCATAACCTTTGGGAAACAACAACATCATGGGGGGGCTGCATTACCTTGTTAAAAATGCCATAGCGATTGGGAAACAACTCCATCATGAAAGGGCTGCAGTACCTTGTTGAAAAATGCCATAGCCATTGGGAAACAACAATGTCAGGGGGGCAGCATTACCTCGTTAAAAATGCGGTAGCCATTGGAAAACAACACCGTTATGGAGGGGTTGCACTACCTTGTTGAAAAGAGCCAAAGCCATTGGGAAACAAAAACATCATGGGGGCCTGCATTACCTTGTACAAAATGCCATAGACATTGGGAAACAACACCGTCATGGAGGGGCTGCATTACCTTGTAGAAAAATATCATAGCCATTAGGAAACAACACCGTCATGGACGAGCTGCATTACCTTCTTAAAAATAGCATAGCCATTGGGAAACAACAAAGTCATGGAGGGGCTGCATTACCTTGTAGAAAAATACAATTGCCATTGGGAAACAACACCGTCATGGATGAGCTGCATTACCTTGTTGAAAGATGCCATAGACATTGGGAAACAACATCGTCATGGAGGAGCTGCATTACCTTGTTAAAAAATGCCATAGCCATTGGGAAACAACACCGTCATGGAGGAGCTGCACTACCTTCTTGAAAAGTGCCATAGCCATTTTGAAACAAAAACATCATGGGGGGCTGCATTACCTTGTTAAAAATGCCATAGCCATTGGGAAACAACACCGTCATGGAGGGGCTGTATTACCTTGTAGAAAAATACCATACCCATTGGGAAACAACACCGTCATGGAGAAGCTGCATTATCTTGTTGAAAGATGCCATAGACTTTTTGAAACAACACTGACAGGCAGGGGCTGCACTACATATTTATATAATACCATAGCCACTCAGAAACAACACCGTCATGGGGGTGCTGCACTACTTTGTTGTAAAATACCATATCCATTGAGAAACAACATCGTCATAGAGGACCTGCATTACCTTGTTGAAAAATGCCATAGCCGTTGAGTAACAACACTGTCATGGAGGGGCTGCATTACCTTGTTAAAAATGCCATAGCCATTGGGAAACAACACCATCATGGAGGGACTACACTACCTTGTTGCAAAATACCATAGCCATTGGGAAACAACACCGCCATGGGGGGCTGCATTACCTTCTTAAAAATGCCACAGCCATTGGGAAACAACACTGTCATGGAGGGTTTGCACTAACTTGTTGAAAAGTGCCATAACCATTGGCAAACAACAACATCATGGGGGTGCTGCATTACCTTGTTAAAATATCATAGCCTTTGGGAAACAACACCATCATGGAGGGGCTGCACTACCTTGCTGAAAAAAGCTATAGCCATTCGGAAACAACACCGTCATGCAGGTTCTGCAGTAATTATTTCTAAAATACCATAGTCATTCGGAAACAACACCGTCATGGAGGGGCTGCATTATCTTGTAGAAAAATGCCGTAGCCATAGGGAAACAACATCGTCATGGAGGAGCTGCATTACCTTGTTGAAAGACACCATAGCCGTTGAGAAACAACACTGTCATGCAGGGGCTGCATTACCTTGTTAAAAATGCCATAGCCATTGGGAAACAACACCATCATGGAGGGACTACACTACCTTGTTGCAAAATACCATAGCCATTGGGAAACAACACCGTCATGAGGGGCTGCATTACCTTCTTAAAAATGCCACAGCCATTGGGAAACAACACTGACATGGAGGGGTTGCACTACCTTGTTGAAAAGTGCCATAGCCATTGGGAAACATAAACATTATGGAGGGGCTGCATTACCTTGTTAAAAATGCCATAGCTATTGGGAAACAACACCGTCATGGAGGGGCTGCATTACCTTGTAGTAAAATACCATAGCCATTGGGAAACAACAACATCATGAGGGGGGGCTGCATTAACTTCCTAAAAATGCCATAGCCATTGGTAAACAACACCATCATGGAGGGACTGCACCACTGTGTTGCAATATACCATAGCCATTGGGAAACAACACCGTCATGGAGGGCTGCATTACCTTGTTGAAAAATGCCATAGCCATTGGGAAACAACAACATAATGGGGCTGCATTACCTTGTTAAAATTGCCATAGAAATTGGGAAACAACACCGTCATGAAAGGGCTGCAGTACATTGTTGAAAAATGCCTTAGCCATTGGGAAACAACAACGTCAGGGGGGCTGCTTTACCTTGTTAAAATGCCGTAGACATTGGAAAACAACACCGTCATGGAGGGGTTGGACTACCTTGTTGAAAAGTGCAACAGTAATTGGGAAAAAAACATCATGGGGGCTGCATTACCTTGTTAAAAGTGCCATAGCCATTGCGAAACAACACCGTCTTGGAGGGGCTGCATTACCTTGTAGAAAAATACCATAGCCATTGGGAAACAACACCGTCATGGAAGAGCTGCATTACCTTGTTGAAAGATACCATAGCCATTGGGAAACAACACCGTCATGCAGGGACTGCACTACTTATTTGTAAAATACCATAGCCATTCAGAAACAACACCGTCATGGGGGTGCTGCACTACTTTGTTTTAAAATACCATATCCATTGGGAAACAAAATCGTCATGGAGGAGCTGCATTACCTTGTTGAAAAATGCCATAGCCATTGGGAAACACCGTCATGGAGGGGCTGCACTACCTGGTTAAAAAGTGCCATAGCCATTGGGAAACAACACCGTCATGGTGGGGCTGCATTACCTTGTAGGAAAATAACATAGCCATTGGGAAACAACACCGTCATGGAGGAACTGCATTACCTTGTTAGAAGATGCCATAGCCATTAGGAAACAACACCGTCATGAAGGGGCCGCACCACTTATTTGTATAATACCATAGCCATTCATTAACAACACCGTCATGGGGGTGCTGCACTACTTTGTTGTAAAATACCATATCCATTGGAAAAATGCCATAGCCATTGGGAAACAACAACGTCAGGGTGGGCTGCATTACCTTGTTAAAAATGCCGTAGCCATTGGGAAACAACACTGGCATGGAGGGGTTGCACTACCTTGCTGAAAAGTGCCATAGCCTTTGCGAAACAAAAACATTATGGGGGGCTGCATTACCTTGTTAAAAAATGCCATAGCCATTGGGAAACATAACTGTCATGGAGGGGCTGCATTACCTTGTAGAAAAATACAATAGCCTTTGGGAAAAACAACATCATGGGGGGCTGCATTACCTTGTTAAAAATGCCATAGCCATTGGGAAACAACACCATCATGGAGGGACTGCACTACTTTGTTGCAAAATACCATAGCCATTTGGAAACAACACTGTCATGGAGGGCTGCATTACCTTCTTAATAATGCCACAGCCATTGGGAAACAACACCGTCATGGAGCGGCTGCATTACCTTGTTGAAAAATGCCATAGCCATTGGGAAACAACAACATCATGGGGGCTGCATTACCTTGTCAAAAATGCCATAGCCATTGGGAAACAACACCGTCATGGAGGGGTTGCACTACCTTGCTGAAAAGTGCCATAGCCATTGCGAAACAAAAACATCATGGGGGGCCGCATTACCTTGTTAAAAAATGCCACAGCCATTGCGAAACATAACCGTCATGGAGTGGCTGCATTACCTTGTTGAAAAATGCCATTGCCATTGGGAAACAACAACATCATGGGGGCTGCATTACCTTGTTATAAATGCCATAGCCATTGGGAAACAACACCGTCATGAAGGGGCTGCAGTATCTTGTTGAAAAATGCCATAGCCATTGGGAATCAACATCGTCAGGGGGGTTGCATAACATTGTTAAAAACGAGGTAGCCATTGGGAAACAACACGGTCATGGAGGGGTTGCACAACCTTGTTGAAAAGTGCCAGAGCCATTGGGAAACAAAAACATCACCTTGTTAAAAATGCCATAGCCATTGGGAAACAACACTGTCATGGAGGGGCTGCATTACCTTGTAGAAAAATTCCATAGCCATTGGAAACAACTACATCATGGTGGCGGGCTGCATTACCTTGTTAAAAATGCCATAGCCATTTGGGAACAACACCATCATTGAAGGACTGCATTATCTTGTTGAAAAATGCCATAGCCATTGGGAAACAACAACATCTTTGGGCTGCATTACCTTGTTAAAAATGCCATAGCCAATGGGAAACACCGCCATCATGAAGGAGTTGCAGTACCTTGTTGAAAAATGCCATAGCCATTGGGAAACCACACCGTGATGGAGGGGCTGCATTACCTTGTTAAAAATGCCACAGCCATTGGGAAACAACACCGTCATGGAGCGGCTGCATTACCTTGTTGAAAAATGCCATAGCCATTGGGAAACTACAACGTCAGAGGGCTGCATTACCTTGTTAACAATGCCGTAGCCATTGGGAAACAACACCGTCATGGAGGGGCGCATTACCTTGTAGAAAAATACCATAGCCATTGGGAAACATCCCCGTAATGAGGGGGCTGCATTACCTTCTTAAAAATGCCGTAGCCATTTGAAAACAACACCGTCATGGAGGAGCTGCATTACCTTGTTTAAAGATGTAATAGCCATTGGGAAACAACACCGTCATGCAGGGGCTCCACTACTTATTTGTAAAATACTATAGCCATTCAGAAACAACACCGTCATGGTGGTGATGCACTACTTTGTTGTAAAATACCATATTCATTGGGTAACAACAACGTCACGGCGGATCTGCATTACCTTGTTGAAAAATGCCATAGCCATTGGGAAACAACGCCGTCGTGGAGGGGCTGCATTCCCTTGTTAAAAATGCCACAGCCATTGGGGAACAACAACATCAGGGTGGGATGCATTACCTTGTTAAAAATGCCGTAGCCATTGGGTAACAACACTGTCATGGAGGGATTGCACTACCTTGCTGAAAAGTGCCATAGCCATTGGGAAACAAAAACATCATGGGGGGATGCATTACCTTGTTAAATATGCCATAGCCATTGGGAAACAACACCGTCATGGAGGGACTGCATTACCTTGTAGAAAAATACCATAGCCATTGGGAAACAACAACATCATGGGGGGCTGCATTACCTTGTTAAAAATGCCATAGCCATTCTGATAGAACACCATCATGGAGGGACTGCATTATCTTGTTGAAAAATGCCATAGCCATTGGGAAACAACAACATCTTTGGGGCTGCATTACCTTGTTAAAAATGCCATAGCCAATGGGAAACACCGCCATCATGAAGGAGTTGCAGTACCTTGTTGAAAAATGCCATAGCCATTGGGAAACCACACCGTGATTGAGGGGCTGCATTACCTTGTTAAAAATGCCACAGCCATTGGGAAACAACACCGTCATGGAGCGGCTGCATTACCTTGTTGAAAAATGCCATAGCCATTGGGAAACTACAACGTCAGAGGGCTGCATTACATTGTTAACAATGCCGTAGCCATTGGGAAACAACACCGTCATGGAGGGGCGCATTACCTTGTAGAAAAATACCATAGCCATTGGGAAACATCCCCGTAATGAGGGGGCTGCATTACCTTCTTAAAAATGCCGTAGCCATTTGAAAACAACACCGTCATGGAGGAGCTGCATTACCTTGTTTAAAGATGTAATAGCCATTGGGAAACAACACCGTCATGCAGGGGCTCCACTACTTATTTGTAAAATACTATAGCCATTCAGAAACAACACCGTCATGGTGGTGATGCACTACTTTGTTGTAAAATACCATATTCATTGGGTAACAACATCGTCACGGCGGATCTGCATTAACTTGTTGAAAAATGCCATAGCCATTGGGAAACAACGCCGTCATGGAGGGGCTGCATTCCCTTGTTAAAAATGCCACAGCCATTGGGGAACAACAACATCAGGGTGGGATGCATTACCTTGTTAAAAATGCCGTAGCCATTGGGTAACAACACTGTCATGGAGGGATTGCACTACCTTGCTGAAAAGTGCCATAGCCATTGGGAAACAAAAACATCATGAGGGGATGCATTACCTTGTTAAATATGCCATAGCCATTGGGAAACAACACCGTCATGGAGGGACTGCATTACCTTGTAGAAAAATACCATAGCCATTGGGAAACAACAACATCATGGGGGGCTGCATTACCTTGTTAAAAATGCCATAGCCATTCTGAAAGAACACCATCATGGAGGGACTGCACTTCTTTGTTGCAAAATACCATAGCCATTTGGAAACAACACCGTCATGGGGTGGTTGCATTACCTTCTTAAAAATGCCACAGCCATTGGGAAACAACACCGTTATTCAGCGGCTGCATTACCTTGTTGAAAAATGCCATAGCCGTTGGAAACAACACTGTCATGGAGGGGCTTCATTATTTTGTAGAAAAATACCATAGCCATTGGGAAACAACAACAACATGGGGGCTGCATTACCTTGTTGAAAGATGCCATAGCCATTGGGAAGCATCACAGTAAGGCAGGGGCTGCACTACTTATTTGCAAAATACTATAGCCATTCAGGAACAACACCGTCATGGGGGTGCTGCACTACTTTGTTGTAAAATACCATATCCATTGGGAAACAACATCGTAATGGAGGAGCTGCATTACCTTGTTGAAAAATGCCATAGCCATTGGGAAACAACACCGCCATGGAGTGGCTGCATTACCTTGTTGAAGAATGCCATAGCCATTGGGAAACAACACCGTCATGGAGTGGCTGCATTACCTTGTTGAAAAATGCCATAGCCATTGGGAAACAACAACATCATGTGGGCTGCATTACCTTGTTAAAAATGCCATAGCCATTGGGAAAAAACACCGTCATGAAGGGGCTGCAGTACCTTGTTGAAAAATGCCATAGCCATTGGGAAACAACAATGTCAGGGTGGGCTGCATTACCTTGTTAAAAATGCCGTAGCCATTAGGAAACAACACCGTCATGGAGGGGTTGCACTACCTTGTTGAAAGTGCCATAGCCATTGGGAAACTAAAACATCATGGGGGGGGCTCCATTACCTTGTTAAAAATTCCATAGCCATTGGGAAACAACACCGTATGGAGGGGCTGCATTACCTTGTAGAAAAATACCGTAGCCGTTGGGAAACAATAACTTCACGGGGGGGGCTGCATTACCTTGTTAAATATGCCATAGCCATTGGGAAACAACACCATCATGGAGGGACTGCACTACTTTGTTGCATAATACCATAGCCATTGGGAAACAACACCATCATTGGGGGCTGCATTACCTTCTTAAAAATGACACAGCCATTACGAAACAACACCGTCATGGTGCGGCTCCAATATCTTGTTGAAAAATGCCATAGCCATTGGGAAACAACAACATCATGGGGGCTGCATTACCATGTTAAAAAACGCCATAGCCATTGGGAAACAACAATGTCAGGGGGCTGCATTACCTTGTTAAAAATGCCGTAGCCATTGGGAAGCAACACCGTCGTGGAGGGACTGCATTACCTTGTTAAAAATGCCACAGCCATTGGGAAAAAACACCGTCATGGTGCGGCTGCATTACCTTGTTGAAAAATGCCATAGCTATTTGGAAACAACAACATCATGGGGGCTGCATTACTTTGTTAAAAATGCCATAGCCATTGGGAAACAACACCGTCATTAAGGGGCTGCAGTACCTTGTTGAAAAATGCCATAGCCATTGGGAAACAATAACGTCAGGGTGGGCTGCATTACCTTGTTAAAAATGCCGTAGCCATTGGGAAACAACACCGTCATGGAGGGGTTTCACTACCTTGTTGAAAAGTGCCATAGCCATTGGGAAACAAAAACATCATGGGAGGGCTGCACTACGTTGTTAAAAATGCCATAGCCATTGGGAAACAAAACCATCAAGAGGGACTGAACTACTTTGTTGCAAAAGACCATAGCCATTTGGAAACAACACCGTCATGGGGGGGCTGTATTACCTTCTTAAAAATGCCACAGCCATAGGGAAACAACACCGTCATGGGGCGCTGCATTACCTTGTTGAAAAATGCCATAGCCTTTGGGAAACAACAACATCATGGGGGCTGCATTACCTTGTTAAAAATGCCATAGCCATTGGGAAACAACACCGTCATGAAGGGGCTGCAGTACCTTGTTGAAAAATGCCATAGCCATTGGGAAACAACAACGTCAGGGGGGCTGCATTACCTTGTTAAAAATGCTGTAGCCATTGGAAAACAACACCGTCATGGAGGGGTTGCACTACCTTGTTGAAAAGTGCCATAGCCATTGGGAAACAAAAACATCATGGGGATACTGCATTACCTTGTTAAAAATGCCATAGCCATTGGGAAACAACACCGTCATGGAGGGACTGCATTACCTTGTAGAAAAATACCATAGCCATTGGGAAACAAAAACATCATGGGGGCTGCATGACCTTGTTAAAAATGCCATAGCCATTGGGAAACAACACCGTCATGCAGGGGCTGCAGTACCTTGTTGAAAAATGCCATAGCCATTGGGAAACAACACCTTCATGGAGGGGTTGTATTACCTTGTTGAAAAGTGCTATAGCCATTGGGAAACAAAAAAACATGGGGGGTTGCATTACCTTGTTAAAACTACCATAGCCATTGTGACACAACACCGTCATGGAGGGGCTGCATTACCATTTAGAAAAATGCCATAGCCATTGGGAAACAACACCGTCATGGAGGGGCTGCATTACCTTGTAGAAAAATACCATAGCCATTTGGAAACAACAACATCATGAGGGGGGGCTGCATTACCTTGTTAAAAATACATAGCCATTGGGAAACAACTCCATCATGGAGGGACTGCACTACTTTGTTGCACAATACCATAGCCATTGAGAAACAATACCATTATGGGGAGGCTGCATTACCTTCTTAAAAATGCCAAAGCCATTGGGAAACAACTCCGTCATGGAGCGGCTGCATTACCTTGTTGAAAAATGCCACAGCCATTGGGAAACAACAACATCATGGGGGGCTGCATTACCTTGTTAAAAATGCCATAGCCATTGGGAAACAACACTGTCATGAAGGAGCTGCAGTACCTTGTTGAAAAATGCCATAGCCATGGGGAAACAACATTGTCAGGGGGCTGCATTACCTTGATAAAAATGCCGTAGCCATTGGAAAACAACACCGTCATGGAGGGGTTGCACTACCTTGTTGAAAAGTGCCATAGCCATTGGGAAAAAAAAAACATGGGGGGCTGCATTACCTTGTTAATACTGCCATAGCCATTGGGAAACAACACCGTCATGGACGAGCTGCATACCTTGTTAAAAATACCATAGCCATTGGGACACAACACCGTCATGGAGGGACTGCATTACCATGTAGTAAAATACCATAGCCATTGGGAAACAACACCATCATGGAGGAGCTGCATTACCTTGTTGAAAGATGCCATAGCCATTGGGAAACAACATCGTCATGGAGGAGCTGCATTACCTTGTAGAAAAATGCCATAGCCATTTTGAAACAAAAACATCATGGAGGGGCTGCATTACCTTGTTAAAAATGCCATAGCCATTGGGAAACAACACCATCATGGAGGGGCTGCATTACCTTGTAGAAAAATACCATAGCAATTGGGAAACAATACCATTATGGAGGGGCTGCACTACCTTGTTGAAAAAAGCTATAGCCATTGGGAAACAACACCATCATGCAGGGTCTGCAGTACTTATTTCTAAAATACCATAGCCATTTGGAAACAACACCGTCATGGAGGGGCTGCATTACCTTGTTGAAAAATGCAATAGCCATTGGGAAACAACATCGTCATGGAGGAGCTGCATTACCTTGTTGAAAGACAACTTAGCCGTTGAGAAACAACACTGTCATGGAGGGACTGCATTACCTTGTTAAAAATACCATAGCCATTGGGAAACAACACCAACATGGAGGGACTACACTACCTTGTTGCAAAATACCATAGCTATTGGGAAACAACACAGTCATGGGGAGCTGCATTACCTTCTTAAATATGCCACCGCCATTGGGAACCAACACTGTCATGGAGGGGTTGCACTACCTTGTTGAAAATTGCCATAGCCATTGGGAAACAACAACATCATTGGGGTGCTGCATTACTTATTTCTAAAATACCATAGCCATTCGGAAACAACACCGTCAGGGGAGGACTGCACTACTTTCTTGTAAAATACCATAGCCATTGGGAAACAACATTGTCATGGAGGAGCTGCATTACCATCTTGAAAAATGCCATAGCCATTGGGAAACAACAACGTCAGGGGGGCTGCATTACCTTGTTAAAAATACAGTAGACATTGTTAAACAACACCGTCATGGAGGCGTTGCACTACCTTGTTGAAAAATGCCATAGCCATTGGGAAACAAAAACATTATGGGGGGACTGCAGTACCTTGTTAAAAATGCCATAGCCCTTGGGAAACAACACCGTCATGGAGGGGCTGCATTACCTTGTAGAAAAATACCATAGCCATTGGGAAACGACACCGTCATGGAGGGGCTGCATTACCTTGTAGAAAAATACCATAGCCATTAGGAAACAACAACATCATGTGGGGAGGCTGCATTACCTTGTTAAAAATACCAGAGCCATTGGGAAACAACTCCATCATGGAGGGACTGCACTACTTTGTTGCACAATCCCATAGCCATTGAGAAACAATACCTTTATAGGGAGGCTGCATTATCTTCTTAAAAATGCCACAGCCATTGGGAAACAACTCCGTCATGGAGCGGCTGCATTACCTTGTTGAAAAAGGCCATAGCTATTGGGAAACAACAACATCAGGGGGGCTGCATTACCTTGTTAAAAATGCCATAGCCAAGGGGATACAACACCGTCATGAAGGAGCTGCAGTACCTTGTTGAAAAATGCCATAGCCATGGGGAAACAACATTGTCAGGGGGGCTGCATTACCTTGTTAAATTTGCCGTAGCCATTGGAAAACAACACCGTCATAGAGGGGTTGCAGTAACTTGTTGAAAAGTGCCATAGCCATTGGGAAACAAAAAAAACATGGGGGGCTGCATTACCTTGTTAAAACTGCCATAGCCATTGGGAAACAACACCATCATCGAGGGGCTGCATTACCTTGTAGAAAAATACCATAGCCATTAAGAAACAACACCGTCATGGACGAGCTGCATTACCTTGTTAAAAATACCATAGCCATTGGGACACAACACCGTCATGGAGGAGCTGCATTACCTTGTTGAAAGATGCCATAGCCATTGGGAAATAACATCGTCATGGGGGAGCTGCATTACCTTGTTGAAAAATGCCATAGCCATTGGGAAACAACACCGTCATGGAGGAGCTACACTACCTTGTTGACAAGTGCCATAGCCATTTTGAAACAAAAACATTATGGGGGGGCTGCATTACCTTGTTAAAAATGCCATAGCCATTGGGAAACAACACCGTCATGGAGGGGCTGCATTACCTTGTAGAAAAATACCATAGCCATTGGGAAACAACACCGTCATGGAGGAGCTGCATTATCTTGTTGAAAGATGCCATAGCTATTGGGAAACAACACCGTCACGCAGGGGCTGAACTACTTATTTGTATAATACTGTAGCCATTCAGAAACAACACCGTCATGGGGGTGCTGCGCTACTTTGTTGTAAAATACCATATCCATTGGAAAACAATATCGTCATAGAGGAGCTGCATTACCTTGTTGAAAAATGCCATAGCCATTGGGAAACAACACCATCGTGGAGGGGCTACATTACCTTGTTAAAAATGGCATAGCCATTGGGAAACAACACCATCATGGAGGGACCGCACTACTATGTTGCTAAATACCATAGCCATTCGGAAACAACACCTTCATGCGGGGGCTGCATTACCTTCTTAAATATGCCACAGCCATTGGGAAACAACACCGTCATGCAGGGTCTGCAGTACTTATTTCTAAAATACCATAGCCATTCGGAAACAACACCATCATGGAAGGGCTGCATTACCTTGTTCAAAAATGCCATAGCCATTGGGAAACAACATCGTCATGGAGGAGCTGCATTACCTTGTTGAAAGACACCATAGCCGTTGAGAAACAACACTGTCATGGAGGGGCTGCATTACCTTGTTAAAATGCCATAGCCATTGGGAAACAACACCATCATGGAGGGACTACACTACCTTGTTGCAAAATACCATAGCCATTGGGAAACAACACTGTCATGGGGGTGTTGCATTACTTATTTCTAAAATACCATAGCCATTCGCTAACAACACCGTCAGGGGGGGGGCTGCACTACTTTCTTGTAAAATACCATAGCCATTGGGAAACAACACCATCATGGAGGAGCTGCATTACCTTGATGAAAGAAGCCATAACCATTGGGAAACAACACAGTCATGCAGGGGCTGCAGTACTTATTTGCAAAATACCAAAGCCATTCAGAAACAACACCGTCATGGGGGTGCTGCAATACTTTGTTGCACAATACCATAGCCATTGGGAAACAACAACGTCAGGGGGGCTGCATTACCTTGTTAAAAACGCCGTAGCCATTGGAAAACAACACCGTCATGGAGGTGTTGCACTACCTTGTTGAAAAGTGCCATAGCCATTGGGAAACAACAACATCATGGGATGGCTGCATTACGTTGTTAAAAAATGCCATAGCCATTGGGAAACAACACCGTCATGAAGGGGCTGCAGTACCTTGTTGAAAAATGCCATAGCCATTGGGAAACAACAATGTCAGGGGGGCTGCAATACCTTGTTAAAAATGAGGTAGCCATTGGAAAACAACACCGTCATGGAGGGGTTGCACTGCCTTGTTGAAAAGTGCCATAGCCATTGGGAAACAAAAAGAAAATGGGGGGCTGCATTACCTTGTTAAAACTGCCATAGCCATTGGGAAACAACACCGTCATGGAGGGGCTGCATTACCTTGCAAAAAAATACCATAGCCATTTTGAAACAAAAACATCATGGGGGGCTGCATTACCTTGTTAAAATGCCATAGCCATTGGGAAACAACACCGTCGTGGAGGAGCTGCACTACCTTGTTGAAAGATGCCATAGCCATTGGGAAACAACATCGTCATGGAGGAGCTGCATTACCTTGTTGAAAAATGCCATAACCATTGGGAAACAACACCGTCATGGAGGGGTTGCACTACCTTGTTGAAAAGTGCCATAGCCATTTTGAAACAAAAACATCATGGGGGGGCTGCATTACCTTGTTAAAAATGCCATAGCCATTGGGAAACAACACCGTCGTGGAGGAGCTGCATTACCTTGTTGAAAGATGCCATAGCCA
Organism: Locusta migratoria; assembly: GCA_026315105.1. Classification (NCBI taxonomy): domain Eukaryota; kingdom Metazoa; phylum Arthropoda; class Insecta; order Orthoptera; family Acrididae; genus Locusta; species Locusta migratoria. The sequence goes on along the minus strand of CM048748.1, from coordinate 437,530,225 downwards.
TTGGGAAACAACAACGTCATGCAGGGGGTGCACTACTTATTTGTAAAATACCATAGCCATTCAGAAACAACACCCTCATTGGGGTGCTGCAGTACTTTGTTGTAAAAGACCATATCCATTTGAAAACAACATCGTCATGGAGGAGCTGTATTACCCTGTTGAAAAATGCCATAGCCATTGGGAAACAACACCATCATGGAGGGACCGCACTACTTTGTTGCAAAATACCATAGCCATTCAGAAACAACACCGTCATGGTAGGGCTCCATTACCTTCTTAAAAATGCCACAGCCATTAAGAAACAACACCATCATGGAGGGGTTGCACTATCTTGTTGAAAAGTGCCATAGCCATTGGGAAACAACAACATCATGGGGGGCTGCATTACTTTGTTAAAATGCCATAGCCATTGGGAAACAACACCGTCATCGAGGGGCTGCATTACCTTGTTGAAAAATGCCATAGCCATTGGGAAACAACATCGTCATGGAGGAGCTGCATTACCTTGTTGAAAGACACTGTAGCCGTTGAGAAACAACACCGTCGTGGAGGGGCTGCATTACATTGTTAAAAATGCCATAGCCATTGGGAAAGAACACCATCATGGAGGGACTACACTATCATGTTGCAAAATACCATAGCCATTGGGAAACAACACCGTCATGGGGGGCTGCATTACCTTCTTCAAAATGCCACAGCCATTGGGAAACAACACAGTCATTGAGGGGTTGCACTACCTTGTTGAAAAGTGCCATAGCCATTGGGAAACAACAACGTCATGGGGGTGCTGCATTACCTTGTTAAAAATATCATAGCCATTGGGAAACAACACCATCATGTAGGGGCTGCACTACATTGTTGAAAAATGCCATAGATATTGGAAAACAACACCGTCATGCAGGGCCTGCAGTACTTATTTCTAAACTACCATAGCCATTCGGAAACAACTCCCTCAGGGGGGCTGCACTACTTTGTTGTAAAATACCATAGCCATTGGGAAACAACATTGTCATGGAGGAGCTGCATTACCTTGTTGAAAACTGCCATAGCCATTGGGAAACAACACCGTCATGGAGGGGCTGCATTACCTTGCAGAAAAATACCATAGCCATTTTGAAACAAAAACATCATGGGGGGCTGCATTACCTTGTTAAAATGCCATAGCCATTGGGAAACAACACCGTCATGGAGGAGCTGCACTACCTTGTTGAAAGATGCCACAGCCATTGGGAAACAACATCGTCATGGAGGAGCTGCATTACCTTGTTGAAAAATGCCATAACCATTGGGAAACAACACCGTCATGGAGGGGTTGCACTACCTTGTTGAAAAGTGCCATAGCCATTTTGAAACAAAAACATCATGGGGGGGCTGCATTACCTTGTTAAAAATGCCATAGCCATTGGGAAACAACACCGTCGTGGAGGAGCTGCATTACCTTGTTGAAGGATGCCATAGCCATTGGGAAACAACGCCGTCATGCAGGGGGTGCACTACTTATTTGTAAAATACCATAGCCATTCAGAAACAACACCCTCATTGGGGTGCTGCAGTACTTTGTTGTAAAAGACCATATCCATTTGAAAACAACATCGTCATGGAGGAGCTGTATTACCCTGTTGAAAAATGCCATAGCCATTGGGAAACAACACCATCATGGAGGGACCGCACTACTTTGTTGCAAAATACCATAGCCATTCGGAAACAACACCGTCATGTTAGGGCTCCATTACCTTCTTAAAAATGCCACAGCCATTGGGAAACAACACCATCATGGAGGGGTTGCACTATCTTGTTGAAAAGTGCCATAGCCATTGGGAAACAACAACATCATGGGGGGCTGCATTACTTTGTTAAAATGCCATAGCCATTGGGAAACAACACCGTCATCGAGGGGCTGCATTACCTTGTTGAAAAATGCCATAGCCATTGGGAAACAACATCGTCATGGAGGAGCTGCATTACCTTGTTGAAAGACACCGTAGCCGTTGAGAAACAACACCGTCGTGGAGGGGCTGCATTACATTGTTAAAAATGCCATAGCCATTGGGAAAGAACACCATCATGGAGGGACTACACTATCATGTTGCAAAATACCATAGCCATTGGGAAACAACACCGTCATGGGGGGCTGCATTACCTTCTTCAAAATGCCACAGCCATTGGGAAACAACACTGTCATTGAGGGGTTGCACTACCTTGTTGAAAAATGCCATAGCCATTGGGAAACAACAACGTCATGGGGGTGCTGCATTACCTTGTTAAAAATATCATAGCCATTGGGAAACAACACCATCATGTAGGGGCTGCACTACATTGTTGAAAAATGCCATAGATATTGGAAAACAACACCGTCATGCAGGGCCTGCAGTACTTATTTCTAAACTACCATAGCCATTCGGAAACAACTCCCTCAGGGGGGCTGCACTACTTTGTTGTAAAATACCATAGCCATTGGAAAACAACACCGTCATGGGGGTGCTGCACTACTTTGTTGCTAAATACCATAGATATGGGAAACAACACCGTCATGGGGGGGCTGCATTACCTTCTTAAAAATGCCACAGCCATTGGGAAACAACACTGTCATGGAGGGGTTGCACTACCTTGTTGAAAAGTGCCATAGCCATTGGGAAACAACAACGTAATGGGGGGCTTCATTACCTTGTTAAAATGCCTTAGCGATTGAGAAACAACATCATGATGGAGGAGCTGCATTACATTGTTGAAAGATGCCATAGCCATTGGGAAACAACACCGTCATGGGGGGTGCTGCATTACTTTCTTAAATATATCATAGCCATTGAGAAACAATACCGTCATGGGGGGTGCATTACCTTCTTAAAAATGCCACAGCCATTGGGAAACAACACTGTCATGGAGCGGCTGCATTACCTTGTTGAAAAGTGCCATAGCCATTGAGAAACAACAACATCATGGGGGGGCTGCATTACCTTGTTAAAAATTGCCATAGCCATTGGGAAACAACACCGTCAAGAAGGGGCTGCAGTACCTTGTTGAAAAATGCCATAGCCATTGGGAAACAACAACGTCAGGGTTGCTGCATTACCTTGTTAAAAATGCCGTAACCATTGGAAAATAACACCGTCATGGAGGGGTTGCACTACCTTGTTGAAAAGTGCCATAGGCATTGGGAAACAAAAACATCATGGGGGCTGCATTACCTTGTTAAAAATGCCATAGCCATTGGGAAACAACACCGTCATGGAGGGGCTGCATTACCTTGTAGAAAAATACCATATCCATTAGGAAACAACACCGTCATGGACGAGCTGCATTACCTTGTTAAAATACCATAGCCATTGGGAAACATCACCGTCATGGAGGGGCTGCATTACCTTGTAGAAGAATACCATAGCCATTGGGAAACAACACCGTCATGGAGGAGCTGCATTACCTTGTTGAAAGATGTCATAGCCATTGGGAAACAACACCGTCATGCAGGGGCTGCACTACTTATTTGTATAATACCATAGCCATTCAGAAACAACACCGTCATGCAGGGGCTGCACTACTTATTTGTATAATACCATAGCCATTCAGAAACAACACCGTCATGGGGGTGCTGCACTACTTTGTTGTAAAATACCATATCCATTAGAAAACAACATCGTCATAGACGAGCTGCATTACCTTGTTGAAAAATGTCATTGCCATTGGGAAACAACACGGTCATGGAGGGGTTTCACTACCTTCTTGAAAAGTGCCATAGCCATTGCGGAACAAAAACATCATGGGGGGACTGCATTACCTTGTTAAAAATGCCATAGCCTTTGGGAAACAACACCGTCATTGAGGGGCTGCATTACCTTGTAGAAAAATACCAAAGCCAGTGGGAAACAACACCGTCATGGAGGAGCTGCATTACCTTGTTGAAAGATGCCATAGCCATTGGGAAACAACACCGTCATGCAGGGGCTGCAGTACTTATTTCTAAAATACCATAGCCATTCGGAAACAACACCGTCAGGGGGGGATGCACTACTTTGTTGTAAAATACCATAGCCATTGGGAAACAACATCGTCATGGAGGAGCTGCATTACCTTGTTGAAAAATGCCGTAGCCATTTGGAAACAACACCGTCATGCAGGGGCTGCACTACTTATTTGTATAATACCATAGCCATTCAGAAACAACACCGTCATGGTAGGGCTTCATTACCTTCTTAAAAATGCCACAGCCATTGGGAAACAACACTGTCATGGAGGGGTTGCACTACCTTGTTGAAAAGTGCCATAGCCATTGGGAAACAACAACGTCATGGGGGGCTGCATTACCTTGTTAAAATGCCTTAGCGATTGAGAAACAACATCGTGATGGAGGAGCTGCATTACATTGTTGAAAAATGCTATAGCCATTGGGAAACAACAACGTCATGGGGGGTGCTGCATTACCTTGTTAAAAATATCATAGCCATTGGGAAACAACACCGTCATGCAGGGGCTGCATTACCTTGTGGAAAAATGCCATAGCCATTGGGAAACAACACCATCATGGAAGGGCTGCATTACCTTGTTGAAAAATGCCATAGCCATTGGGAAACAACACCGTCATGGACGGGTGTATGTGAACTCCAACGAACGTGAAATTTTCCTGGGCCCTCATGGTGCAAGAGACGTCCTCCACTGGACCCACAGACTGTAACTCAACCGCCGCCACCAGCTTGTCTCTGTCTAAAGTGCAGATGTCCGAGGAGCTGTTGTCATGGAAGACGACGGAATGGCACCCGCACATCACTCGATGCGCAGTATCGTAAACAATTTCGATATCGTGCGTACATTGAAGAACGGCTATTTTATGGACGTTCTGATGACATAAAACTTTACTAATCCCAGGAAAAGCGCAGTGTTCTCGATGCAGTAAACACATTTAACGATAGTGTTCGGAATACCTTGCAACAAAGGATGTATATATTACACGTTTTAAGGGTGTCAGTAAAATAAAATGCTCGACCAAGTTTGAGCAGCCGTGCACTCAGTAGCAAGGAGCCTTAGAGCACACAGCCACTTCCGAGTAGCTTTCCTGAACTATGTGCCCTATGATTATATACCAACCGAAAATACATAATGTTGCTGAATTCAATGCCTCTCCTACAGTGTAATATCTGTAATAGATATCGACACAGAATTTGTCCCTGGAAATTGATTATTTGATGTTAGCTGGTAACCATGGCTCTGCTGTCACAAAAGAAATAATCCACTGTTAGGTTTGTGGCGGAGGGAACACTGTACCACTACTAGGCCTTTCCATTCCTGTTCTACTGCCAAACAGAACGAGGGGATAAAGAATGTCTATATGGCTCATGTTGGTACAAGTACTATGGCTCTTCAGTCCATGCAACGTTCTGCCACTGCGCCAAGATGCAGTTGCTGATGACAATTCCAACCATATCACATCAAAATACAGGAAGCTACATAAAACAGATGTCTGCACTGCACGAAGCACGACTCTGTTTAAAATATTGCAAGCTTTGATCATACATAGTCCCATAGCTGATATACTACAATTAAAAATGCGATACTTTTGGAATTAACAGTATTCAATACGAAATTTTAAATTAAATACATTTCGTTTCTCAGAGGGATTTAACAATGAAAGTAGTGGCGTATTTAGACGGAAAAATACTTTTGGCCCGAAACAGTGAAAACGAGAACTTTCTCGCCGCGGTGGAGCAGCCGAGCGGTCTAAGGCGCCTCGCTGCGGAGCGCGCTGTTGCACGCCGTCGGAGGTTTGAATCCTCCCTGGGGCGTTTGTGTGTGTGTGTGTGTGTGTGTGTGTGTGTGTATGTATGTGTGTGTGTGTGTGTGTTTGTCCTTATGTTAGTTTACCTTAGTTTAAGTAGTTCGTAAGCTAAGGAATGATGACAACGCAATTTGATCTGATAGATTTACAAACATTTGAACATTTCAGAACTTTCTCGCAGACGGAACTTTATGAAACAGTTATATATAGTCGTTAACAAATTGCCGTAATGATTTTTGGCGGTTTATTCTTGGTCGGCGATATTTGTGTTATATTCTCGTCTGTGAGACGGCACCGATTACTCAGGTGAACTTAGTGATGCGACTTCGCTTAGGGATAATGAATACTGGACAAGCACCGATGTTTTCGGAAACATCGATGTTTTACGTTCAAATTCAGATTTTCTGTTCATCATTCACCTTTATTATATGAAAAAAAAACAGGACCACACTACCATTTTATTTCATTATTACACGCAATAGACAGTCAGGTCACTTAATCTAACAGTTTTATAAACTTTATTTTACATATTTAGATCGTTATTGGGCATTTCTAAAAGTTCTTATAAAGAAGAGAACCGGTTTCTTAACAAGAAACTGTGTAGCTTTTGCTGAGTGTGGAAATAAATGATCCTACGCAAGGTAAAAGTTCAGACCACTGACAGCGACGTTCTTAACATAAATTGCAAATCATCAGTGTCTCAAATGATTACTGTGTTTAAATTTAAAATTAGAGCACGGTAGGTAGATTTGTGTACATAAATGGTACAGGTTGTATTGTAAGTAGTATTGACAACTTTGTAACAAAACAAAAATTAATTTTTTGACCTCATTCAGCTCCACCCAGTTAACTCAATAGTCCGCTGTAACGTCGCAAACGTATAACAACACCTGCAAAAATAACAAACCTTCCAGCAATGGTAAAATTTTACTAACCATACTGACGGTTTAACGTGATAACGTTGGAAACAGATGCTGAATTCTGGGAATCACGTGAAGTCCACATTGGGCTATGACATGATAATCTTCTCTTTATGAGGGCAATTATTTTGACTGAGCGTACAAAACGATTTTCTTGAAATTTCGTATCGCATGTGGTTCAGATGTAGCAACAATTGTGTAACTCGTTTATTCTTTGTTGGGAAACTGCTTGATTGTGTTTCCCGGCTGATTTTTATTTTTAATTTCAATTTTATACTTTAGCACAATGTTTTAAATAGACGATAAATATATGTGGTTCCTGAAGAGGAGCAACAACCTTTTCATTTGGGAGAGCAACGCTCTGGATGCATGACCGAGTCATCAACGTATGTGGCTTTCCTACATGGATATTGCGAACGGCTGAAAGCAGGAAGACATGCAGCTCCATAGTCAGGTGTATTAGACTATTCGTGGCTAAAAAATAAGCACAAGCTGGAAATGATTTTACTCTATGTTAGGCATCCCGAATGAGAGCAATATGAGTTTACGACGTTTTATGGCTTCTCGTAAGTTTTGAGCCCCGGAACACAACGAAATTTTTTGAGGTTTTTTTTTCAGATTTTCGCCTGTAACTAGAAAATGACGCATTCTACAAAAATTTTAGCGTACACGAGAATGAAAAAGCATAAAATCTCTACATACAAATTAAAATCGGTTCAGAACTTTAGCGCCGGCCGAGGGGATAAGGCGCTCCAGTTACGGTCTGCACGGCCACTACGGTCGGGGGTTCGAATCCCCCCTCGGGCATGGATATTTGTGCCGTCCTAGTTCGTAAGTAGTTCATAAGTAGTTTGTAAGTTTAGGGACTGATGACCCCGTAGTTAAGTCCCAAAGACTATACAAACATTTGAACATTTCAGAACTTTAGCCACAATCAATCGTCAAAAATCGGCGAGTTTTACCAACTTCAGATAAATTTAATTACGCTCACGTTTCAATGCCTCTATCTCCCAGAATCTCAGAAATCACAGTTGTAGTATATTATGGATAAACAGAGGTTGCAAGTCTTTCAATTTGCTCTCTCCTATGCATAGATACCAATAAACATGTCATAGTAATGGCATCGCTATAAACCAGCGAAAACGTTTGTGTGAAGTCAAATTACTTTTCAACCCCAAACCTTACACAGTCATCCTGATATTAAAATTTTAATGCAATTTAATTAGGTACGTACCTTCTTAGATAGTTGCCTCTATGGGTTAATATGAATTATCATGCCAGTGGAAAATGGTAATAAGTCGAATTAAAAATAATTTAAAAAACATGTGAAGTGAAGTGCTTTAGTAATAGAAATATACTTCGATTACAACATTGAAGTGATCTGATAATTTTTCACCAACGTTCTATTCATTAATTATTGTTCTTTATTTGCATATACTTATAATTTAATTGTTTTTTAAGTCTGTCTCCATTCCGGGGAAGATGGTCTCGTGGAGGACACGTCGTCCAATACTTTGCCCTCTTTCTATGCGAAGTCACGTCACTATAACAACTCAAGTCATACTTCGTCTTTGAGTTAGCCCCATACCTATTATTTCATTTTAATAATGCACAAGACAAGAGAATCAGACCTCTTTAAGCTGTTCAATCCAGTCAATGTTGTAATCACAATCAACATATTCTACGTGCTTGACGGTGGATTCCTCTTACACCGCCGGCCGCGGTGGCCGAGGAGACTGAGGCGCTCTAGTCACGGTCTGCACGGCCACTACGATCGGGGGTTCGAATCCCCCCTCGGGCTTGGATATTTGTGCCGTCCTTAGTCTTAGCTAGTTGATAAGTAGTTTGTAAGTTTAGGGACTGATGACCCCGTAGTTAAGTCCCATAAGCTATACAAACATTTGAACATTTCCTCTTACACCGTAGTGTGTGGAATACTCGTGAAATGTGTTCCTTCAGTCTCGAAAAGTATGTGAACCATGTCAACCAATACATTGGGAACGAATGCAATGAAATGTTTGATGGCTACCCTCAAAATGTAGATGAGAAAACCAGAAAATTTACTGAATGTGCTCGAAATCACGTGATGTGTCTTCCGCTACAGTTTTATTTGATGAAAAAACTCCATAACTGTGTCAAAAGAACGTGTCTAAATAAATAAACTTAAAAAGGAACGTATTATCCCAATGTTGAAAGAAAAATTAAGTGGTGAAGGGTATCAGGTGAAGCAAGCAATTGTGGAGGCAGACTCATTGATTGTTGTCACAGCCATAAAAATCGAGACAGCGTATGGGAATGTACTGGTTTAGTGGTCCTGATAAATAACCACATAGTTCGTAAAAGTGGACGGTAATGAATGAAATAAATCGCAATTTGCGATCAGTTATTGCTTCACTGTACTAGGATTAGATGGAATACCAAAGCGCGGTGAATGAAAATTTGTGCCCGGCAGGGAGTCGAACCCACGATCTCCTGCTTTCAAGGCAGACGCGTTGAGCACTCCGCCACCGAGGACACAGTGACCAGCCAGACTGCAGAGGACTCTTCCCTGCACGTCTCCCGCCACACCCAAATCTCCATCCGCCACGCTGTCTCTTCCTATTACCACAGCCCATTTGTTCTGTAATGCTCGCAGCCACAATACTGTATTCCCGCATCCGGGACAACAGACCATGAGGTATCGAGACACAATTAATTTTCGTCAGTAGCCCAGCCTCGGCTTGTATACAATTATATATTCCTGACGACGTTACAGCGTTCAATGATTGAAATAAAACGCAAACAACATCTGGGCACAAATTTTCATTCTCCGAACTTTGGTATTCCATCTAAACCTACAGTACAGTGAAGCCATAACTGATCGGAAATTGCGGTTTATTTCATTCATTAAACGCTGTAACGTAGTCAGGAATATATAATTGTATACAAGCCGAGGCTGGGCTCCTAACGAAAATTAATTGTGTCTCGATACCTCATGGTCTGTTCTCCCTGATGCGTGGATACAGTATTGTGGCTGCGAACATTACAGAATTAATAGGCTGTGGTATAGGAAAGAATCAGCGTGGCGAATGGAGATTTGTGTGTGGCGGGAGACGTGCAGGGAAGAGTCCTCTGCAGTGGGGCTGATCACTGTGTCCTCGGTGGAGGAGGTCAACACGTCTGCGTAGTAAACAGGAGATCGTGGGTTCGAATCCCTGCCGGGCACAAATTTTCATTCGCCGCGCTTTGGTATTCCATATAAACCTAGTGCAGTGAAGCAATAACTGATTTCAAATTGCGATTTATTTCGTTCATTGAACGCTGTAACGTCGTCAAAATAATATAATTGTGAACGGCAATGCTCCGTCAACAACAGTTCTCTTATGAAACATAATTAAAGCAAGCAAGACACACCTATATACACCCCCAACAGCTATCTCAGAAGAAACCAAGCAATATATGTCTTTTTCACAATTTCAGTGACTGTGACACCAACTCTACATTTTTTTCGAAAGTGCAAATGGTAATTTATTAAAACATTTCAAAATAACAAGAGAATTCAAAAATCTCATCGACACTCCTGATAAGGTATGTGATACAGGACTGGAGTTCATGGTGTGTTTTTACACTGGAGGTAGCTGCAAATCTTTGAATAAAATTCGTCGCCAACTACTCCAGAGAGCTATAATGAAATTACGTCTTCAACGTAGCATATTTGACTTGCACCCAGACCGCCGATGGGCAGCCTCATGGTGTACTCACAGGTCCGATCTGCAGCAACAACCCAGATGGATCCAATGAGGTGGGGATGGAGGATCCTCATTGCAACCACCCAATGACCGGCTCCCCATGAACTGCTCTACACAATATCTTGAACGTTAAACGAGAGATGTCAAGCAACTTATTCTTGCAGGAAAGCGTTCATAAAGTTCTCAGCTACGTGCAGCAGTTGCAAGGGGCTTTCATGGCTAAATTGTAAGACAGAAGAAGGTATCTTCCATGATTCAACAGAGATCGACGAAGTTTCCTTTATTAAGGAAGAAGTTGGATGTACACCGCATGCCAGAAGAAGATAAAGAGTTGACCGACGATTATATATATATATATATATATATATATATATATATATATATATATATATATATATATATATATATATATAATTGCTCAGCTGTTTAATATTGCAACTTAAGTTTATTTCCATTCATAAAACTTTTCTATATTTAATTTGGTCTATTGTCATTTTAGACTGACGTGATAATTAATTCATATTAAAACATAGATTAAATAATTCGCAGTCTCTCTTGCAATATTTTTATTCTCCAATTACGCGTTTCGCGCTGTTAGAGCATCGTCAGTCTGGAAAAAGACAAATGTTTTTTACAGTCCGTGTACCTGGCGGGCAGCGAATCTAAGCGGAATGTAGAAAACATTTGTCTTTTTCCAGACTGCCGATGCGCTAACAGCGCGAAACGCGTAGTTGGAGAATAAAAATATTGCAACAGAGACTGAGAATTATTTAATTATTCAACACTGTTGCTGCACCAGCCTCCACCACCACCATCATGGAATGGAATGAAATGTATTAAAGCATAGATATAACTATGTAGGTACGTACCTAAGTACATTAGATTTAAATTTCATTATTTGGAGGACTGTGTCTGATTTGGGATTCAAAAGTAATTTGACTTCGCACAGATGTCATCTCAGTATTTGATTTTAGCGCTACGATTGCATTAACAGTTCTACTGATTTCTATGCACAGCAGGTAGTAAATTTAAGGACTTAGCAGTTATTTTTCTGCATAATATAATATTACAATTATGATACGTGAAATTTTTCATTGTGAGTAATCGTTTTGGAGTTAGTGGCATTGAAACGTGAGCATAACTCTCTTTTGTATGAAATTCGTAAAAGACGTCGATTTTTGACAATCTATTGTGGCTAAACGGCTCAATCGATTTTAACTTATTTTTTTATGTTTTAGCTAGTACTACATTTTTTGGGGTTAATTTTCCTAGGCTACTACTGTATGGGTACATTATGATGGCGCCCTGTTGCGTAATACATTCTGGCAAAATAGGCCCTATTCTAATCTCCAAAAGGAAAAAATGTCATTATACGAACTGGAGCAGACAATGTTAGATCCATTAATGCGTTCGTTGAATAACTGGAAATTAGATATAGTGAGGATTGGTGAACTTGGGTGGCAGGACGATCCAACCTTTTGGTCAGGTGAATACAAAATCATTTGGAGGATTGCGATTAATAATGAATAAGACAGTATGAATACAGGTACCCTTGCTATGAGCAGCATACTGAGTGCTTTATCGTAGCCAAGATACATATGGAACCAACGCGCACGACGATATTGTAAATTACATGCCCAATAACTTTGCAGATAGTGTAGCGAGTAAAGAAATATATAATGGGATAAAGAAATTATTCTGACTGTAAAGGGAGAGGAAAACGTGTTTGTATATTACTATTTTACATTAATAAATTCAGCAAGCAGCCTCTTTGCGTGTTTTATTTATGCCACAACGCATTTCCGGTTTTCGTCCATTTTGCTTCAGTATGTAGACGTCGGCTACAGTTTGTAAGCTGGAAATGGCGATCTTTTCCTGCATATTGTCCTTGTGTTTTCTATTTGATGTTGCAGCACAAATACTTTTTCTCTAAAAAACTGCACATGGTCACTGTAATATCAACCATGTTGATGACCACCTTGATTGTGATGGGGAATTCCAATTCTGTAATAAGAACAGAAAGTGAAGGAGTAATAATATGTGAATATCGACTGACAAATGAAGGGACAGAGGAACCATATTCGTAAAATCTTGCGTAGTTTTATTACTGAAAGAATCCAGAAGATAACGGAATATTCAAGATCGAAGGTTTAAATTATAATACTGCACAACGGCAGAGGCATTTGTGCTGTTTACATATCGTATTGGTTATTAACCGTAGATTAAAATGGAAGAAACTAAGAAAAGGTATGAAAATAATGAGATGGAATACAGATAAGCTCACATAAAATGAAACTATTGAGTTTCAGTAGCAGCATGGTGCAATGACTAACAGAAACCGTAGAAATTAAGACGGTAAAAGCCGAATGGGTACATCTGAGAAATGAAATAGTGGCTGAAGCAGTTAATAAAACTGGCAAGACGCACTGTAGTTCACGATATTATGTGAGCTACTGAATCTTTGGGAGAGTTAGCAGTAACAAATGTATTCCAACATGTGATGTATGAGAAAGGCGAAACATCGTCATACTATGTAATAATTTTCAATTCTAAGGAAATCAGGTTAGAAAACTGAGGAACTCTCAGAGTAATAAGTCATGAATGCAAAATACTGAGGTGAATTATTTACATAAGAATCGAAAAGCAGTTAAAACGAGATGTCGGGGAAGATAATTTTGGTTTCAGGAAAAATATGGGATTCCTCGAAGTAATACTGACACTACGACTAACCTTAAAATATAGATTAATGATATGCATACCAATGTTTATAACATTTGTTAATTTGAAATAGGCTTTTGACGCTGTTGACTGGAATAGAGTCTTTGAAATTCTGAGCGAAGGAGTAAAATCTAGGGAACGACAGGTTACATAAAAACTGTACAAGGACCAAGCGGGAGTTATACGAGACGAAGAGCATGAAACGGACGTTCGTGTTGACAATGGGTGAGGCAAGCTTACCGTAATATTAGTTAATCTGTATATTGAACAAGCTATGATTGAGAAAAGGAAATGAATTTCAGGGAGAGAAAATAAGAAAGTAACACATTTCTGATAACATTGTAATTCTGTCTGTGAGGGTAACGGATCTGGAAGACGAATTGAACGGAATGAACAATGTCTTCAAATAAAGATATAAAATGGATATCGACAAGAGAAAAATAGCGGTAATTTGAATGCAGTGTAATTAAATGATGAGATTTTGATGGAATTAGATGAACTAGTGAGACAATTAACGTATAAAAATAAAATGTTTGTAAATCTATCGTACCACATAGGCTGGTAAGGAGTCCGTAGCTTACAAACTACTTAAACTACGTTAAACTAACCTAAGGACAACACACACACACACACACACACACACACACACACACACACACACATATGCTCCATGGAGGACTCGAACCTCTGACGGCGAGCAACCGAGCGCTCCGCAGCGAGGCGCCTTAGTCCGCTCGGCTACTCCATCGCGGCAATTAAAGTGTAAAATGAGTTCTGTTAGTTGCGCAGTAAAATAAGAGACAATTGCTGAAATAGAGAATATGTAAAATATAAAGACGCTAGGAAAGAAAAGTACTTCTGAAGAAGAAAAGTACTAAATATCGGATAGCAATTTACTTTCAAATGTTTGAAAAGCTTTGGGACCTGACTGCAGTGGTCATCGGTCCATAAACTTACAAACTATGAAAGCTAACTTATCCAAAGAACAACACACACACCAATGCCAGAGGGAGGACTGAAATCTCCGACGACGTAAGGCCGCGCGCTCCGTATCAAAGCACTATAGCGTGCACGGCCATACCACCGTGGCTAAATGTAAGTTCAAGGAAGTCTTTTCTAAAGGCATTTGTCTCAAATGTAGCGTCCTATGAGTGTAAAATGTTGTCGACATGCAGTTGAAACGAAAAGGCCATCTTTAAGGGGAGACGGAAGGCAATTTTATCCGTATTCTGCCAATGCTATTTTACCCATTGAATACGTACACTTTACAAAGGAACTATAAGTGATTAAAAAACGAAATTTTTACTGCATATATGTAACATATATGTCTCAATTTGTAAAATGAAACATAATAACTCTAATGGTTTCGAAGAAAAAAAAATTTTTTTATTCTTTCACCAGTAAAATTTACCTTTTTTAGTACATTAATTATTATAAAACAGTTGATGATTGTTTTGTGGTTCTCAATTTACTTGTAATGATTCATTCTTATCTTCAGTACAAAGAGACCAAATTTCATCTTTCTAACCCCATTAGTTTATCAAATAACGGTAGCTGAAATTTTAAAAAATGTAGTTTTGAGAAAAATCAATTTTAATTTTAATATTGCAATTCTAGTGCCGATATTGATGAGAATTAGTTACCACTAATATTTTCCTGTGCCATATAGAGCATCATCTGAATCATACTGATCTTTCCTTCTCTTGGTCCCTCTTCTTTTCTGTCTAGCTTCATTTGTGCATTTTAATTTAGCAATATCGGTTTTGCGGATTCTCTCTTTATCTATTTGCACCGAGGATTTTGCAGTATTTCCACTAGATTGTATGCCCAATAATTCCAGAGGAATTTTAATTTAGGCGAGAATTTTTTTTATTCGCAGCATTTTTATGAAAACACTCGGGACCAACGAAAATACAAATCAAGATGTACTTCACTCACAAAAAAGTTCACCAAGTTCAACCAATAACGTTCGAAAACAATAACAAACACGATCGGAACAAAAAGTTTCGATAGTAGATACAGGATAGGAAACATTGAAGCGATAAAAACAATAGAAGCATAAAATAACATACAAGGAGTAAAGAATGCTGTGTGCATTTTCTCCGCATGGCGCAAAACGGAAGGCGTGGCCAGATTGCACAGAGCGTCAGAAAAAAACCATCATAACTCCCGAAAAAATTGTCGGATTTATATAAAACAAAAAGTTTTTCACGCAGGAAATACCAGGCATTTCAAGTACGCTAAAATCTAAAAATTGAATTTTTGAGCCCAGTTGCTGTCCGTCTCCCCCTAAACGTGTGTGGTGACCGTAAAAACACAGGTACCTCATATGAGGACAGATAATAGTTGCTGGAATGTTTCCTTGTCGAATTTGCGCTAATACACAAAGAGAATGCTGAGGTTATAAGAAAGAGTAGAGGCAGACCTTCAAATTAAAGCTCATTATGGTCTGTACATACAAAATAGAGAGCGCCACATTCGGTAACCCACGATTCATTTTCAATGGTGGATGACACTGGCAAGCTAAGTCTTTTGTGTCTCGTTGCCGCCGGTTTTCCTATGTGTAGGTGGCCGAGTAGAGAGAGACCGACACAGGGAAATAGGATGCACGCGTGTGCGGGTACAGAGTCTGAGGTGATCAGCCAGTGGGACAGCAGAAACGAGAAACACTAAGCTAGATTAGAACAAGATGTATATATTTCGTAGAGATAGTACAATACTTAACTTTGTTAACTGAAGACTAGTGGAATGCAGATACATAGTTTACCTAGGTAGAGGCTTGTCTGCGGAGGAGAGCCTATTCTGGTGCCTGTCCAAAATCCAAGTGACCGATACAGTTCAGTGGTGGCCGCGAGCGGAGTTGCAGCAGAGGGCGCTCGTGGCTGACGTCGTAAGAACGCCGCGCCGTGCTTGCATGGCGGCGCGTGGCGAAAGTAGGTGGCACGTACTTCAGACTTGTGCGATACCACAAAGTCAAGTTTTCCCAGTGCCAGCAGATACCATGATCAGGGCTGCCGACGAAAAGACGTTGCATTTCTGAAAAGTAAAGTTACTTTATGCTCTGTGTGCATAAACAATTTCATTGTACAAAAATACAATATTGTTGACACACTCCATCTATTGTTTGACATTACTAATGAATGTTCTGTGTAAAATGTAGTAGTTTTCGTACTGACTGCCTACTCACATGAAGACACCTTGGTATTCATCTATGAACACATTTTTGAGAGAAATTATGAAGAAGTCGGCATACGATAGGTCTTAAGGTAGTTCCCGCGCGAGCGTCCGCGCAGTCCACAGCGTGGCGGCTAGATTGCGCGTCCATCCCCACTGGTACAGAGTAACTAACTAACAGAAGTGAAAAGACATTTGTGACAAAAGTTTACAAGGGACAGGGAACAGTTAATAACACACATTCTGGTACATCAATGAATCGTCAATTTCGTATTGGATGTAAATTAGAGGGATTAAATATTACAGGAAGACCACGGGAATTGTACAGTATGGAGGTTCAAGAATATGTAGTTGTGGTAGTTATTGTGAGACGAAGACGCTTGCACGGGATAGTTTAGCGTGGAGAGCTGCATCAAACAACATACTGAGTTTAGTTAGCTTTTGAAACTTGATGAAGAGATATATTTCGTTGATATTAGGCTGGGATGTGAGGAGATCATAGAAATCAGGTCTCCTGTGGGAATACATGTTTACCAAAGGAAATGTTAGTTTACCCCGTGAGGTAACAATATATTGTTCTGCACAAGCATGATTTTCTTTCCCAGAATGCGGCGTTGCCGCATGAGGTGACCACGTCCCATTAATGATGGCGTACCGCAAACAAATAAAAAAGTATAACTTCAGAGTAAACACCACGCCACGAAAAAATTTTTCAACAATTTCTCTGACGATGTTAGCAACTTACAATCCTAAAGATATGTTGCGATGGGCCATATTCTCGGTAACATATTCCGACAATGTCGTCAGGCAATTTTGCAGCCTCACGAATTGCAGCCACGTCAACGAAAACATTTTAGCGCCTGTAGTGGGACAGTGTTTGCGGGAAAAAATTTTCAGGCCTGAAGTGTTTGCACAGGAATTTCTAGTTCACACAAAATGGATGAACGAGAGGTGATAGAAGTGAGTGCGGCTGTCCTGCTTGTAAATGAGACAAGTTCTCATGTTACCGGAAACAAAAGGAAGACAAAGAGGGCTTTGCAGACGCGTACTATTTTGAGCAGGCTAACGGGTCTAATTCAGGAAAATCAACTCTTGAATTAGTGCTACATAACGTCATACCAGTTCCAAAAAGCTACTAGAATGTCTAATATTGATTTTGAATATCTCGCCCAAGCAACTTGGTTCATAAATAGCTGTATCCAGTACTAACATGAGAATCTGTATTCCACTAACAACACAACATTGCAATCAAACTTCTCTTTTAAGGTACTGTAGACTCATAGAACTTTTAAAGTCCACAATTTCTTCTATTTACATGTTGACACCGAAAGTATGCAATACTTTAATACAAATGAATAATTTCATCAAGGTGAGTTTTAAATGAGAATAATATTGTTTTTTATATTTTATTGTTATTCAGTAGCACACACACGTTTCAACAGAATGACACATCATAGTAAACTACATCATTGCTGGTGCAAGCCGTTCATCGCTCTGGTATTTACATGCGCTGAGAGCGAGAAGGAGGCAATTGCAGACAGGACCAGAGACGGATATTACGCTGTTATCTATATCTATAAATGTGAATGTCTGTTCGGTGTACGTTTATCACGTCTGAAGCACAAGACATAAGGAGATAAAAATTTGTACAGTTAGTAATGTGTACCCGGGGAAGGCTTTACGCACGGTTTTATGGAGATCGGATAGCTATTTATCTATGTATATGAATGTGAATGTCTGTTCAGTGTACGCTTACCACGTCCGAACGGCCAGACACAGAGACTTATATATTTGTACAGTTACTAATTTATACCTGAGGAAGGTGCTAGGCACGGTTATATAGCGATCTGATTAGTAATTTGAAGAATATAATGCAAAATGCGGAACAATAATTACTCTTTGAAAATTATATTTACTCTTTGAAAATGGTTTGATTGGTTGCATTGTTGCTTGAGGGTCGATAATGATAAAAGGGTGGAGTATATTGGGATGGAAAGTTATCGGTGTATATAAAATTCTACGTGTGTGTGTGTGTATTAATATTTCGCTCTGCAGCGAAAACTACAGAACGAATGGTCTGTGTGTAATTGTTGTCCGACGTCTCCCGTTGTACACCATAGCAGTTCCATGCCGATAGCTATAAGGGGGTGGAAGATATGGTGGTTGTAAGTCGTCAAATTATGAAAAACTTCGGACTGAAGGCCAGCGATGACGTTTGCGACTCTATAGTAAGGAGGTTACTTATAACGACACGTGATGCCACAGACCATATCTTTGGTCTATGCGTGCTACAATGTCGTCAGCTCTTTCTCTTTAAGGATGAGCATACGAATAAGGAAATACAAGAATAAATAAGTAAATACCCGGGCAACGCCGGGTTTTTCAGCTAGTAGGAAATATTCTCCACCCTTTGTAGACAACATAGCAAATCTTTGGCAATACATCGGCAGCTACCTGCAACATAAGTAATACTGACTATCCACACTGCAATATTTGCCGTCTACTGCAGTCGCATTGCAGCAATGTTGACTCCAACGCTATTTCTGATAAATATTTCTGTAAAATGTTATCTATACAAAATTATCTTTAGATTTATCTCGTCTTGGGAAGCCTGTTGAAATCTTATCAAAGAATCTGCAAATACGTTATTTCATTACGTAATGTACCTGTACATTAGGTAGGTTGAGCGATGGATTGAACAGTTGGTTTACATTTTTCGTTATCTGCGGAAAAGGATTTGAAGCTTTATTGCTGGCCCATTACACATCCAACAGAAAGAATTTTCAGATTATGCACCTTTTAGAACTACGTATTTCCACATCTACATCTACATAGATACTCTGCAAATCACATTAAAGTGCCTGGCAGAAGGTTCATTAACCACTTTCATAACTTTTCTCTACCGTTCCACTCTCTACTAGCGCGCGGGAAGAAAGAACACCTAAAGCGTTCCGTTTTCGATCTCATTTCTCTTATTTTATTGGGATGGTCATGGCTCCCTAAGTAGGTGGGTGCTAGCAAAATATTTTCACATTCAGAACTAAAAGTCGGTGATTGAAACTTCGCAAACTGATCACGCTGCAATGAATAACGTCCTTCTTTTAATGATTTCCACCCCAATTCTTGCAACATTTCCGTGACGCTTTCGCCCCCGTAACGTGATAGAACAAAACGAGCTGCCCTTCTCTGAATCTTCACAATGTCTTCCGTCAGTCCCACCTGGTGAGGGTCCCACAAGGGGCAACAGTACTCCAGGAGAGAACGCACAAGTGTGATGTAGCCAGTCTTTTTGGTGGAGCTGGTGCATCTTCGAAGCGTTCTGCCGATGAAACGTAACCTTTGGTTCGCCTTCCCCACAATATTTTCTATGTGTTCTCTCCAGTCAAAGTTGTTCGTAATTGTAAGTCCTAGGTATTTGGTAGACTGATTTATCGCGTAATGTAAGTGCAGCGGATTTCTTTTAGTGGTCATGTGTATTACTTCACACTTTTCTTTATTTAGTGTCAATTGCCAATTTTCGCACCATGCAGAAATTTTGTCTAAATCGCTTTGCAGTTGCTTTTGATCCTCTGTTGACTCCACTAACCGATAAACGACAGCATCATCCGCGAACAATCTAAGGGAGCTATTCAGGTTGTCTTCTAATTCGTTTATAAACACGAGGAAGAGTAGGGCACCTATAACGCTACCCTGTGGAACGCCAGATATCACTTCTGTTTTACTCGATGACTTACCGTCAATTACAACGAGCTGTGTTCTTTCTGATAGGAAATCGTGAATCTAACCGCACAATTGTGGAGATATTCCATAAGCACGCAATTTCTTAAGAATCCGCTTGTGGGATACAGTGTCAAAAGCCTTCCTGAAATCCACAAATATGGAATCGACTTGAGATCCCATAATTGCTTTTTGTTCCTAGCAAAGAAAAAATGAAAATAAATTAAATGCATTTGGAATAAGGCTATCTATTTTCCTTCATCAAAGGGCATTTTTACTTAGTCTTAACAAACGGCAGGCTTATCTCGATGCCAACGATTCTGCGGAGCCGACGTTGCAGTCGAATTAAAGTCCGCAGCAGCAGCCGCCGCAGACGCCGTGCTTTGAACTTCCAGCGACGCAGATCTAGAAAGCAGGCGGCAGCAGGGAGAAAGCGTAGGTCCGCGCGAAGTTTTGAAGCGCGTAATTCGGCAGAGTTTCTGGAATCAGTCGCGTGGAAGCCGTGGATCATGTTCGACCTGAACTAAACCGCTGTCCCCTGGAGGCCACCAGCAAGTCGCCGCATCGGCAAGTTTCTCTGCGAAGGCAGAACCCCGAGCGTAACACCTACCCCATACTTGTCTGCCTGGGGTCCTGTGGTCCGCACTGGACTCTCACTGCACAACTCCGACTAACGGAGGTAATTTCCACTAATATAACTTTTACAAGAATTCAATGGCCCACGGAACAATTTTATATGGCGCTTTTCCCAACTTATCAATAATGACGCAGCAAGTATAACCAGCAATATACAGCAGACGTTGTGAAATGGGTGTATTCACTCACGCTTACGCTTTTAATGGCTAAAAATAAGTCATGCCGCTATTTTCGTCTCTGTTGTTATGGAGAAGGCCTCCGACACTATGGCATTCCGGTATTCCGGTCTCCATTCCAAACTCCAAACCTACGCCCTTCCAACTGACAATGCCGTCTTACTGAATCGTTTCTCTCCCAGCGCCCATCGTATGATACGAGCAACAACTGTGATTCCCGTTGAAACAAGTCCACTGAATGTGTGATCGTGTTCCAGTTTGAGTTATTCATTACTTTCAGGTGTTTATCCACCATTAATATTGACTATTTGTATATCAATTACTTTATTCCTTTATTAATGATCAATGCGCCATATATATATATATATATATATATATATATATATATATATATATATATATATATATATATGTTGAATCCACGTGATTGAACCTGTGTGTTCGTATGAATATGGGAGATTGCTTTTAATACTGACTGACTGCCGCGCAATGGCCTCGTTTACTTTAGTTAAGAACGCATGGCTTCGTATGTCGTCTGCACTTCCGTCCGCTGGGTAGGCAGAGACACTCCAACTTGGCAAGATGGCGAAGTGGCCTGTTCTTAGTGTAGTACCAACATAATCATGGAAGAAAGTGGTGACAAAAGTGACCTCTTTGGAACTCTAGCAGAGGGTGTTATCTCCTTCACGTAGCGAGGGTTGGTAGACAGTAGGCATCTCTTTGAACGCTCCCTACATCCGGTGTCGAGAGAGGAAGCCTCTGCACAATGCATAAGGCACCACTCTTGCCGCGATCGCCGCTGCGAGTATTTCATCGAATCATGCTGAGGGGATGGCATGCTGTTAGAACTCTACTTTCTTTGTGATCAGGCAGTCTTGGTTTATCAATGACAGTTTTTCTTGAGTAATTCTTTCGCTATGCGAGGCGAAGCATTTCTTAATCTACAGAACTTGAGTAATTCAGTGAAAATTTAGTATTCATATTTCCAATCCAGTAATGATTTTTGTGTCCAGTCTTCTCAAGTTAGAATGCTCGTGTGTGGCATTCAGCCTTTGCATAAACTTAGTATGTTATAATGCCTTGTTAATTTTTAATTAATGTTTTCGTGTGATGTTTGTTTCTGCGAGCATGCTAAATTCTTCCTCAGAATTTCTGGTTTGATTCCGTTTTTCCTATTTTGGTACGACCTATTGCATGACGTGCTTTCATAACAGTTGTTACTTCGGCCTTCAGCCATGCTTTTACTGATCCTAGCTTTCTTCTATATGAAATCTTGCATGTACTGTAATTGCTTATCGTAAATTAATTTGTTTTTGTAAATTCTAGGTAATTCACTGTGGTCGCACACTACATGGTACATAAGCATTTTATGCCACTAGCTACCCACACATGAGTTTATTTTGTGCATAGTTTTATTGTAATTGTGCTTGAAGACACCCGCTATCTCATCAAAATGCTGCCGACACTTCGTTTTGCCACTGCTATAAAGTGTTCCCGCTTGAGTAATGTGTCACAACCATTATGTGTGTGTCTGAGTGAATGAGTGTGCTTTCCTTTATCCATTATGTAGTTGCTAATTTCCTCCCATGTAACCTCCATATTCATAAAGGACAGAAACAATTTTATTTCAGGCAGCAATTTTATGATTTAATTCACTGTTGTACAAGTTGTGTGCTTTATTGTGCTTATTTGGTCTCCCCACATTTTTTTGCTTGTTCTTTTTTTAATAGATAGTAATTTAAAGTATCAAACTTCTGCTTTACAATTTCATGATCCCCATCGCATGTTAAATTATCTATTCCGTTTTCTAAACATTAATTTTGTTTGTTAAAACTTTGGCTGCTCCCTTAAGGAATGAGCAATTAGATAAATTTCCATTGCGGAAGTACTGTGGCCACTCGCAGAGTAATTTAGAGCAGCGGTGAGCGTTTTAACTTGCATTTGCAGAGCTCTACTACCTGAGATCTGTCACAGAAAATTTAACGAGCTACTTTGACCGTTTCTACCACCCCTCCGTTGTGGTGCCACAGGACTCTGTCCTCTCGCCTCCTCTATTCAGCGGACATGCGGCAACTGCAGCCTCCCATCCACCTCCTCCAGTACGCTGACGACACCACCTTCCTCGCCCTTGCCGCCACCGTCGCTCACACCCAACACCTACTCCAATCTCACTTATTACACATATTCACTTGGTCGTACCTTACACGCCATGGCCGTCCCATCTCACAAACTTGCACCCTAAAGTACGTTGGCCTCACCTTCTGCCACACCTTATCCTCAGAACCTCACTCAAAACTGTCATTCACAAAGCCCTCTCCCCTCTAAAGCTCCGATTCAGCTGGACCCCTCCACCTTAAATTACACCTACATTCCTTCATGTTTGTTCCACCGTCAGTAGTTTCCATCCCACTTGGGTTTTCAATGCCCCCACCTACTACAAATTCTTCCAAGTCCTTGAACGCCTCACTCGCTGCCTTACCGTAACTGTATCCGATCCACCACACGGATCCTGTAAGACCTTATTCTTCTTCCGCACTATCTACAGTTCCTTGAGCATATCCACATCCTTTATGTCACCCGAAAATGAGAGTCCCATAACCCTCTGGTTTATCCCATCTTCTTAAATCCTGGGCCTCTGCCACGCCGATACCAACATATCTCTCCATCTCTACACCTCCACAGCCTCCGCATCCTGTCCGAAGGTAACTTTAGACATCTTATCACCTGGATGACGCCCTCTAGCCTGATACGTATCCGTGCTACCAGTCCTAACGGCCTTTCATCCCCATACAAATGTGCCCTCTCTCTTCCACTCCCCCTCCCTTCCCACTTCCCTTCCCGCTGAAAGACGACCATATGTCGCCTTCCATGTATATTTTTTGTATATTTCTGTAAAGTTATAATTTATTTAATGTCGCTAGATTATAATTTTGTTAAATATTGGATCTTGCTATTTTCAAGACTTGAGGAATAGCATTTATATTTCATATGTTACAATATTTGTTAATATTGCTAGGTTTTTCTTATTTTGTTATGTTAATAATTTATTATTATATTAATGTGACATGGCTTCTCCGCTTCACCACTGTTCCTGTGAGAATGTGCAGTTGTTTCACTTTTAAGTGGGTACGAGAATCTATGCATGTCTGAATGTGGGGAGTCCTCTCTGGCTCAGTGTCGATAGCTGCTGATACGACACCGTTTGGTTGTGAGCTAGTTAGCGAGCCTATTCCAGTGCAAGTCTCTCTGTCCATCCCCCCCACCGCTGTTCTTAGATTTTTCCGGATTCTGGTGGCTTCCCGCGTCCAGTGGCCGCTCGGTCAGATCATTCATTTTTTAAATATTTTCTCGGATTATGTGCGGAAATGTGTTCTCGTGTTTCAGTTCAGTGATTTCCAATAGATAAACACGATGTGTGTAATTCTAGTTGCAGTTTGATAACAGCTTGGTATGTTAAAGCCTTTTGTGATCATGTGGCGGTGTATGAACAGTGTGTAAATACTGTCTATCTTTGTGGGGCTCGATTTCTAATAGGTGATATGTTCATTTTTGTACAGTCTGTGTAAAAATCTTTTTATCGTTTCCTTCCATGAGTGATATGTGTTCCACGTGGTTGGTTCATAGAACAAAGCCTTTAGCTTCCACTCTTGTTTGTTCCATGCCCATCAGGGAAGTAACTATATGGGTATCCCTCAGATTTCCACTAATATTTCGCGATCTTCTCTCCTCACCTATTTTCATTTTAGCTCTTTCTTCTCCGATTTGTAGTACGGACTGTCTTTGTCGGTAATTCTCTCTGACCCTTGAACAACCTCCTTCAATAGCTTCTTTAGGTAGTTCTAACCATTTCTATGATTTATATACTGTAATTCTTAATTTTATTTTTCTGACTTTTTAATTATTTCACTTTTAAGAGTTTTTGAGACTGGACTTCATCCGTCTCTGTAAGCACTCTCTATCGCATGTATCTGTATTTCATTCGCTTCTTCATGTAATTCTAAGCATTTATATGGGTTGCATGCCGTAATTCTTATTTTTACTTTTCCGATTTTGTAATTATTTCATTTTTCTGGTTTTCTGAAACTGGACATCATCCGTCTCTGTAATCGCCCCCTTTCGCGTGTAGCTGTATTTCATTCGCTTCCTTATATAATTCTAAGCATTTCTATGGGTTTCATGGTGTAGTTAATTTTCTTTATTTTTCGGAAACTGAATTTATTCAATTCGCTGTGGCATTGCGTGTGTGTGAGAGAATGAGTGTTGCATGTGAATCCTTCCCCCAGTAGCGTTAAATCATGTATAATTTAGGCTGGGCACCGTCCGCATTATTTCATGAAAGAGATGCATTTTATTGTATTAATTAAATTTGTTCCCCATTTTGCTGGTTTTCTATCTGAATGAACAAGTTTATGTTCAGCATAATCCGTACGTTGCCTATAAATTGTAGTTTTAGAGCACCTTCCCTCTTTTATTTAATATTGTTCTTCATAAGTGCTGAGAACAAGTTTAGATGCAATTTTTCTTATGTTTAAATTCCGTTGCCCCATAAATGTTTTTTTAGCTACCTCTCTAAGATAACTTTAATTGTGGTGACTTGCTCATTAATCCCTATGTGTAATAACGTATGAGCTGCTATGTATATTAACCACTGTAGTATTAATGTCCTGTTATTGAAGTGATTTGAGACGTGTCAGTTCTCAGTTTGGGCCAGGGAAAAAGGCTTTATAGCAGGGAGTAAGCAGTAGTTCACACGGACCTCATTTGCTAATTTTAGTGATAAAACAAAGCTCTTGTTACGTACAGCGGTCGACTTTTACCGCCCTCTCCTGTAGAGTTCTTACGACCTTTGCATTGCGCCTTGTGTTCTGTGCCATGCTGATATACTTCCGACAAACAGACACAATATGTGTTGTGCCCGTCCATGTATTTCAAACAGTCTCTCCGCTAGAGTGACCGTCAATATTTTAAAGACTCTTATCAGTGTATTTTAGCTACTATGGCGTCGTTTTAATCTGAATGTTGTATATTTTTACCTCCATGTGGTTTTTAATTACTTCTCCACGTTACTCCACGCAAACATTTTAATTCGACGTTTTTAATCTCCTTGTTACATGTTTTATAGCCTTGTATATAATGTAAATCTCTGGGCTGCTGAGTAACGCGTATTCTGCAGACAATCTCTACCACGAATCTTTAAAATTCAAAAAAGAAAAAATAAACAAGAGCTTACAACAGTGTTGTATATAAAGTTACAAATAGTTGTATTATTTTTTAGCACTTATGTAGACATAAATGTCTGTAACACAGTCATAAAATTATCAGGACACAGAAGTATTACTTTAGCAAAAACATCAACACAATCAACAGAAATGAATAATTTCATCACATTGTCATTAAGCATTTCTTAATCTTTACTCTCTAACTGATATATACCGCGTTTTTCTCATTCCTTATCTGATGGCGATTTTCCATCGAAGTTACGGTGTTTTGTACTAGTATACGATTTTACAGTCTTTTCCTCCCATTTATGTTGGTTTATTTTGCGTTTCAAAGTGAGGTAGCATCTTCCAATTTTCCCCACTTATGTATTATTTAACTATTTTAATAACAGTTTAATTGAATATCAGTTACTGAATCTTGGCCGCCTCCATATTTCACAAAACATGAAAATAAATAATTGTTGACCATATGGCATTCATGCTTATGATATGGTCATAGGTATCTTTAAAATAAATAAATAAAAATATTGTCGCGAGAGACCTGCAGTCGGAACACACTTCAACACATTTCACAAGCGACTCAGATGTTCTTCAAATGTTTTCGAGAAAACGACAATGTCTTCTAAATAGCAGAGACACGTCGTCCACTTAAGGAGTCGAAGCAAGTTGTCCATCATGCGTTCGAATGTGGCTGGAGCATTACATAATCCAAATGGCATTACTTCAAATTCATAGAGGCCGTCAGGTGTAATAAAAGCCGTCTTCTCCCTGTCAGCTTCGTCAACCTCGATTTGCCAGTAACCTGTCTGCATGTCCATAGTTGAGACATAGTCGGCACAGAATCGCCACATTCCATCCTTCTTCTTTACGAGGACCACCGGAGACGACCAAGGACTCTCCGAAGGTTGAATAATGTCATCTCGCAACATCTTCTCCACTTCCTCCCGAATTATCCGTCTTTCAGCTGGCGACACTATATACGAACGCTGGCTAATTGGCGGATGGTCCCCAGTATTGATACGGTGCTTGATCGTGGGCCGTTTTGTCTGACTTTTCCGCTGCTGAGGTGTGAAAGCACCCGAAAATTGGCTTAGTATACCTAACACCCGCTGGCGTTGTTCCTTGGTCAGTCCAGGCCCTATTGGCAGTTTCACGTTTGTTTCTTCCAGCGTGTTGTCTGTACTAACAGCAGGGCATGGGTCTTCATTGATGACGTTGAGCTCACCGTCCTGAATTGGTTCAGCTGTCCCCATGCACATTCCCTTGGGGATAAGTTGTGACTGCTCGTGACAATTTGTGATCCAAATCTCTCCTTGACCATCGGTAATGCTTATGATAGCCGCTGGTATGTAAATTTCTTTTGTGAGCCTGGTAAACATTATACTATCAACAAGAACTTCACAGTTTAACCAGTCATCTGTGTTTGTGACTGCAACTCTTCTCATTGTCAACGGCGGTATCGTCACATTGTCAACGACGAATAACTTCCTAGAAAATTCTGTATTACGCGTATCCGGCGGAAAAACTTCTTGAATTTGCAGCTCAGATCTTCCACAGTCAATGATAGCTTGGGATGCCTGAAGTAAGTCCCATCCGAGGATGACATTGTGACTACATTCTGTTAACACGACAAATTCAAACGGCTGGGTCCTGTTGTTGATGGTTATTCTTGCGACACAAGTTTCTGCTGGCTGGACGTACTTTCCATTCGCGACCTTCAGCACAGTTGCTCCCGTATCACAGAACATTGTCTTCTTTAGTGTGCGGCGGTAATTATCCGATAATACAGAAAAAGAGGCTCCTGGATCAACAAGTGCCCGGACAGGTTGGCCGTCGATTATGACGTCGATGAGATTTCCCGACATCTTAGCGACTGTCGTCCATGGAGGATTTTCATCTGCGGCGGCCTCACCTCTGTAGATGATCGCCTCGCTTAGTGTTCCTGGGCGCGGCGGCTAGGGGAGCGGCTGGTACTTCTGTACGGCGACGGTGAACGTCTGCGGCTCGTCGGGGAGCGACGTCGTCTAGGGTACGGCGATGGGCTTCTTCCCATAGGTCGACTGAACTCATCAGCAGGTGATTGACTGGGATGGAACTGCTCTGATGGCTGACGTCTTGCGGCAAAATAATCATCGAATACTCGCCTCCTCTCTCTGCAGTAGCGTACGACATGTCCAGGGCGCCCACAGTGGAAACCAAGTGGTGTGTTGTCTTCTGTCCTCCAGACGTCTGTTCTGCGCGGCGTCGTAGTTGCCGGGGGAATTGGTTGCAGTACTTAACCCAATCCAAATTACAGGTGGTGGCACCGTAGCAGTCTCGGCAGCAACACGCGATGGCAACAGGAGACCTGGAAAATAATCGCGACCGTGTTCTCACTGCGATCTGTTAGACAGAATCGGCATGTAACTCTAATCAGTCTCAAGAGGTCCATACGGCACGTAAGCCTCAGGCGCACCAATCTGCAAGAACGGTTAATTGCCTAAGCAATGGGATGCCGTGGTGCAGTTGACAAATTAACGCTATCTCCCTACAAAATTCTGGCGAAGCAGAACGCGGTTTTCGCGGTCACCAAGAGGCTCCGCCCTTGCCAGCTATATTCTCACAGAATTTACCGTCGCCAAGAAGATTGCCTTCTGAAAATTTTAGGCCGCTCTCACTCCTGGTCCATCGACCAAAAAGATGCGCCATTTATGCACTCTGGAGCCTACCTCCCACTGTCTTTATGAAATTTTGGTCCTAACACATTCATGCTTAAGGAAACATTTATTCAACAAAGAAAAGAAATCTAAACTTTTAAAAATTGAAAATGATTTTAAAATGGTTGGCTTTGAAAAAAATTCTAAAGCATCATATCAAAAATAGTTCTTACTATATATTATTAAAGATTCAAGAAATAATCATTGAAATATGTAAAATGAGAAAGTTAACAGGTAAACATCCTATCAATTGCAAAAATTTTCTTACATTTCCTATGAAACTAAACAATTAAAGGTCTTGATAATAAAGTCTTGTTATCGAATTGAAATAAATAGATAATCATAAGAAAACAGAATTGCCCATGAGAAGTTGTAGTGAAATTTAGGGCCAATATAATAAAGACATACGTAAATGTAACATCCAAACACCATCACAGTTTCACATACATCAGTTACAAACAAAAATAAAGTATGTTAAAAGAGTGTCATTTATTTTTTATTTTTTATGAATTGTTCAATTGTATTTCAGATGTGTATGACACTGGTGTAAATATGCAGGGAACAAATTGACATTATATAAGAAGAAAGAACAAACAAGAAATTAAAGTTAATTCTGGGCATCATGTATGAGGCATATTGTTTTTAGATCACAGGGTGCGAGAGTAAATATCGGGGTGAGAGTTTAAAATTGGGAAAGATTAATTGTTAAAACTCACAACCACCAACTGCGAACCAAATTCCTAAACATGCAAAAACATTGGAACTGTGATTGAGACTGTTTGACTCGTTTTCTAGGGGATGATATCACACGTTCACAGCTTTCCTTCCCTGCATATAATTAACAAAACAAATTCATAATAAAGTAAGTTCATGAGAGAAGGGTGTACTAACTACTATTTTTGAAAACACGTAAAAGTTCACTTTATGTTGTTTATTTCACAATATTAGAACCCTGTGGCTGATACGTCTGTACATCAACACATTTATCAAATACAGTTATAGCTCGTGAGCCCCCAGACAAAATGAATATTTGTCGCAAATTGTTTGCACACCATGTGCCTGTCTCAAACACCGTTTATGTTCATGCCTATGCGACGACACATGTTACATTAACAAATCACAGTCACTTTAATTCAATGCGATGCACACCTTGTTCCACCGGCTAAATATTCACATACACACCGTAGTACTCGATTCAACTTGGTGCAGTCTACGACGAGCAACCACACGTGACGATTGGCACACACAAAAAATCTAAAGTATCCACCGACTGGATACACATGCCGACTGATGCCGAGCGACGCCGCCCGGCCAGCTACTCCCACGTGCTCTCGACTCGTCACTTCCTGCCCTCGCGCGCTCGCGTGCCAAAAGCTCAACTGCCGGGGTTTTTTCCCCTACGTCATCAACTTCCCCATGTCAGCTGTTCTAACCGATTTGCCAACGTACAGTGCTCAGCCAATACATTTCTAAAACTTTACTTAAAATCAATATAATTACACTACACATTAAACAAATATTTTCTTACGTTTTTACATTAGTATAAACATCCTTTGTACTATTTATTATAATCGTGCAATTTCTTATATCACAGATAAGTGATTTAACTGAATATTTCAAGGTAAAATACACAAGATTAATTGAAAATAAAATGAGAAATAGTTAATATATTATTTTTATAAACAAACATTGCCATGCTAGTTGTGTAACTGTCTTGTATTCATTGGTAATTTATTACTTTTCGTTGCCAATTAAACATGTTACGTCAGATGTGACTATATCAGCTAATGTATTGTTTATTTGTCAACAGGCTATTTTGTAATGATGGCCTTAAAGGTTCCTAACTGCATCGTATTACTTCAAATGCCAGTAGTATTAGAATATTTTATTTCACGCTGTGCACTGCACTGTGCCTGTCACTCGCCATTGTCCCTCTCTCCCGTCACCGGAAACGAACTGGAAAATCCTATGCTGGAACAAGCTGCCAACGTCGGCCT
The DNA here is from genome assembly GCA_026315105.1 of Locusta migratoria. Classification (NCBI taxonomy): domain Eukaryota; kingdom Metazoa; phylum Arthropoda; class Insecta; order Orthoptera; family Acrididae; genus Locusta; species Locusta migratoria. The sequence continues at coordinate 437,499,480 of CM048748.1, read as the reverse complement.
GCTCGCTGGCCTCCCGTCAGCTACAAGCACACAACAAATCTCAACGTGGAGAATTTCTACCTATGGCCTAACTATAAATGTTGTCACCCAACTGCGTACATACATTGCTACCATAATTTATAAGATTAAAATTGTGTAACATTTAGTGCATTGGCATGGTCAATGTTTGCAGTGAACTTAATACTGTTTAATTATCAAATGCTATTAATTACCAGTATTTATATTGGGCGGAAATCTTACAAGGCGTGTGCTGATTGATTGTTTATGAGACTTAGTGGTGGCTGGTAGGGGTGGGAAAACGACACTGGTTGTGAAATAAGCAGTTCCTGAAGACAAAGTGGGCCACAGAATCACTGTGAGGGCACACAGTTCGTCGCTGCAGTTGCCCGTTCATATGCAGCCGGTTCAGAGTTAGACAGCCGTCAGTGAGTCATTGGGCCACCGCGACCCTTCCTGTAAATGCCGCGGCATGTCTCTCTAACAGAGCATAGAAGGTATTAGACCTGCCTTCAGGCGCGCGAGGTGTATAAAGCTTCCCCCACTCCTAGAGTTCCAGCGCCTGTGATATCCCATAAGCTACGGCTGCGCCCATAACGTATTTTTCGCTGTGCTTCCAGTCATTAGTATTTTCCTTTCACGTGGGGCGGTAACCCGTCTATACTCAGTTCACCGAAACGAGAGACAGACTGTAAACAAAGCGAGGCGCGTGACCAGGGGTGGACAAAACAGAGGGGTTCGCATCCGTTTCAGGTGTAAAGTGTTTGTGCATGTTATGAGGGTGGTATTAGAGGCTGGCTAGAAATTTCGTCTTAAAGGACAAGTTGCTCAATAGCATCGTAAGTATTAAGCTTTCATATTCTCTCTCTTTTTCGCTTTCTCGTCTGTATCGTGCAAGTGTGAACTCATTATGTCATCCTACATTTTGAAACCACACAAGAAGCGATCAAAGGAGAAATAAGTTCTTAATGTGTATAAAACGAAGCCGTGGTGGAATAGCCGAGCGTTCTAAGGCGCCTCGCTGCGGAGCGCGGGGTTGCTCGCCGACGGAGGTTCGAGTCTTCCCTGGGGCATGGGTGTTGTTGTCCTTAAGTTAGTTACCTTAGTCTAAGTAGTTTGTAAGCTACGGACTGATGACCACGCAGTTTTGTCCGATAGAATTACAAACATTTGAACATGTTTATAAAACGAAGCAGTCGTGTTCAGAACAATAAATGAAAGATATTGTTATAAAAACAGCTGCATCTACCGGTGTTGCTCGTTCCTCAGTTCATCATATGACAATATTGATTAAAAGACCACACACTCTTTGGAAAAAAAAAAAAAATCGACACAGTAGCTTACAGAAACTGTTGATGACTTTCTTATGAATGTGATACGAACGAAACTACACGATTTGTTGTTTTGTTGACAGAGTTCAAAAAAATGTCACATGTTTGTATAGCTTATGGGACTTAACTACGGGGTCATCAGTCCCTAAACTTACAAACTACTTATGAACTAGCTAATACTAAGGACGGCACAAATATCCATGCCCGAGGGGGGATTCGAACCCCCGACCGTAGTGGCCGTGCAGACCGTCACTGGAGCATCCCCTCAGCCACCGCGGCCGGCTGACAGAGTTCTTACTGTTATAAATGATAATGCAAATTTCTTATTAAAAGAAACTAATTTTTAATATCCGTGATGTCTAATATCACTGCTATATAACAAAACACACAAGCGCTTTACACCTGAAGGAAAGGTTTTAATTCCAAACTATTAACTTATTCACTAGCAGCCGTAAAGTTTAAATTCTTTTGTTTAACGAATGGTTTCGGTATTGCATTAATACTATCTTAAGACCCTATACAAATGAAGTTGGAAATCAGTGTTGTATGCACATCATGCTGTACGTATGTCATACAAAATATGAAGAAGAATTAATGTAATACTGAAACCAGACGTCAAATACAACAACATAAACTTTACGGCTGTTGATGGATAAGTTAATAATTTTGAATTAATACTCGAACAACAGCCGCAGTCCCTAATCCATTACAACGTGGGGACAAATTGAATGATACACGGGTAGCGAAATTGAGCGAGCGCCCAGTTTTTGTCCACCCCTGGTCACGCGCCCCGATCTGTTTACAGTCTGCCTCTCGTCTCGGTAAACGGGGTATAGTGCATTTCGTTGTCTGTTCGAGTTACAGTTTACAGATACAACGAAAGTCTTATCTGATTCAGATATCATCGTGCGTCGACGTTTCCCAGCTTCAACATGTGTCAGTGTGTGGCGTATGGATGTAACAACAGGAAAAAGGAAACAAACGGTTTAGAGGGAACAAAAAACACTTTTCACCGTTTTCCTTAAGATTCAGAAATGCGACAAAAATGGATTTGAGCAAAAAGGAGGGATAACTGGAAACGTACAATGACAAGCCAAATGCAGTGGCTTCACTGGATGAGCAGCGGTGGATTGCGTAGTATATATGTAGAAACTTAGTAAGCGAAGAATGTCTTCCAGTTCATTAATTGCCAGGGTTGTCAACGACAAAACTATTCCTAATGGATTTCAGATAGGAGCCATGTTTATTGTACCTCGCTAAGTGCTGCCATTCTGAAATAGTGGATGAATTATGTCTAGTTACTCACGCGTCGTTTGATGCGGCACTTTTTCGGGCAACTCATTGTTTATGACTTGACGTTTCCTAAACTACGAATAAAACCGTGATATAATTTCTAAAGTACATTTAGTGGCATATGTGCATAATATCTGTAAAATAACTACCGAATTCCATTAACAGTGTAGAATTCAATCATTGTTGCCTATTTCCGTAGTTTTACTGCATGAAAAGCGGAAAACAAGCCAAAAACGTTTTTCTCTCGTCATTTTGTAGAGGTTGTCTGCGACAAAAATCTTCCGTGAATGTTTGAAATTGTGTGTAAAGGTTTTTTCACAGGTCGCTAACTGTGTTCGTTCTCAAATAGTGCATGAATAAAGTGAGGTTACCCACCCCTCATAGGTTGCTCTACTTTTTCCACCCCACCCTCACTCGCAAGGAAGGTAGGTGGATTTTACCACAACGGCGATTGTTCTCTGACAGTAAGGATCACGCATACCAAGTTTAATTGAGATCGGTTCAATAGTTTATGAGGAAATGTAGAAAATAAACAAACACAAACTTACACCCTCTTTTGTAATATGTACGGATTTATCGACACGTTTATATAATTAACTTGTCATCTAACAAATATAAAGCAAATTTGTTAGAAAGGCGAGATAAAGTAGCGAGTAAAGAAGCAGAAATAGAGGAAACAAGAGCGAGATTGGTGGTGCGCTATGAAAGGCGCGGTTGGTACTCAGAGGGTTGGGCGGCTGAGTACACGGCTCCGGTCGCTCACCATGTTCAAATGTTTGTAAATCAATCGGACCAAACTGCGTGGTCATCAGTCCGTAGCTTACAAACTACTTAAACCTGGGTAAACTAACTTACGGACAACACACATACCCATGCCCCAGGGAGGACTCGAACCTCCACGGTGAGCAACCGCGCGATCCGCAGCGAGGTGCTTTACCCTCGCCATGGGAGTGCCGCCTCTACTGCCTCCCATGCTCTGTGGTCTCTCTCCTAAGGAGGTCCTTTCATTGACGTAAGCGGCTGAAGCAGAGCTCCTAAATACCCAGGCTGAATCGGCCGCCATGTTTTCCCCAACATGGTTGGAATCGCGCTGCACTAAAAGCATGGAGGCGCATGTCCTGCCCTCTTTCACAAGCGATTTCGCAAAAACTAATTGGTAGAAATATCTAATTTTTCCGCTGCTTAAATCTTTATATGTCAGCTTTGTGACGAAATGCTCGTCATTTCGTTAATAGTCATAGTTAATAAGATATTGGCTTCGAAATAAGAGACTGTGTTACATTATGACAAGTTTGCAGTAAAAAATAGAGGCTGCTATGATATTCTGTTTGGTGCTTGTTGCACCGTATGTTGCTGCGGATGAAACTTTCCTAATGGATTGAATTTTATTTTCGACTTAGGAAGAGATCTTTACCTTTTACTCATACCGCTAAACTTTAATTAGCGCGCTCATTTCCGATGGCTATGAGGCCAGAATGAATCGTTGCGTATCTCATACACGGTTAGAGGTATCAAAATGGTATTTTGACAAATGATAACATGCGAAGAGGGGAGTATTTTGCCACATGGTTATTACGCAAAGCTTAATTAACTGTCGCGTTATTCAAGGAAATACATAGTTGCAGAATGAAAAAGAGTAAAGTTAGTGATTTATTATTCGATTTGCAGATATTGGTTCGTCACTCACAAATGTTTATTTCTTCGCTTCTTGTCCATTGTGTTTCAGAGCTACTACTCAGTTTCCAAAACCTGATAGGACTTACATTTCCTTCACTTTAAAGCCTAGCAGTAACAGAACCGAAGTTACTAGATCTAATGAGGATTTTATGCGAGAATGCAAGAATCTCTTCACTAGCTAACGAACTGACTTGTTCTCAATTCCTCAACTAATAAAGCACTATATATTGAGATATTTAGAATACCCTTTTCATATAACTGAAAAATTGAAATTGCATATTACATAGAGACACCGTACTTTTGTACTGTGCAACTATTAAATTTAATGGGTTAAAAGAAGTCAATACCAGTATCTTCAAGTATGGATGTTATGTAGTAGCAACATGTGCCTAACTATTAGGAGCTCTAATATGGAAGACGTGTTACTACTAGACGGGCGAGCGGATCCCATTGCGTCATATTTAACTGACATTACCTCAAGTTATACATTTCTCACAGAGTTGCTGTTTGCAGTGGATGAAAATTTGATGTATTTTGAACAATTCATTCGCTTAATGGGTTCACCTAACTTCAACAGAAAAAAAGTACCTCGCATGTCGAAAATCCCGTAACGTCGTCAGAAAGTGCATGTTCGTAAACTATCAGTATATACTGTTTATAAATTATTGTCATAAATAAAACTAAAAAGAAAATGTTGTGTAATTCTTAACGAAGACATTGATGAAAATTCCACGTTCATACAGTGAGTAGTTTGCGAGTTTGAGAGAGTTGAATGGAATGCGGGGTAACGTGTGAGCTTCGTCCGGAATGTGGCAACTTCTACAGCTTGGGGAAAAACTGGGGGATAGTTCAGCGGGTTTATAGGAGCCTTAGGCTGAAGTAGAGCTGCTAAAAGCACAGGCTGGCACATCCGCCATTTTCATTCCTATGAATACTAAACACAAAGCGCAGCTTATACGAACAGTGTTGTTTTATTTAAGTTTAGTGAAATATTTTACAAGTGCCCGTCATAGAGCCTTAAATCGTGCTACTTTGAGCTTGCATTCCGCTCTTGTTTACATCGATATGTGGACTAGACACAAAAATCTCGCGTTGTCTTTACTTCTTGCTGCTTCCGTCCAAATACAGAAACAAGAGCAAGAAACATATATTTCTGTGATAAAAATCGCGTACTTCGTTTAATGCTGCCGAAACTGGTCAACTAGATAAAATTTTTAAGCGATCTTCGCTTCTATTTGTATAATGACTGTCAATATGCCACATCGGATTTTTGTACTCAAATTGCTGAAAGTACTTCTATTGTGTTACTGAGAAAGTTTCAAAATGTATTACAAACACTAAAACTAAAAGGAATATTAGTGTACAGGCTCTAAAGTTTACGGTCATAGAGGCACACGGTGCCGATGTTGGCAACAACGTATATAATGTGTTGAACATGAAATAAATAAGTAATTCTGTTCCTTCTGTAAGGTTGAAAGGTTTTCGTATGTAACAGTACCCTTGTCTTGTCAGTAATTAAATAATCCTTATGAAGCAAACATTTCGTTGCCAAAATTAGCACACTACGCCGCCACAGCCGTAAGTAAAATTTGTCCAGTATTCTTTGCCAGTTATGTTACAGCCTCTTATAGGTAAGCGTCAATATTGGCATTTACTAATAAGAAATTGAATTGAGGGTGTATTCTGTGATAAAACATCAGGTACCGTACTATTCTGTCAAATTGCATACTACAAGTTATGACGCTAAAACTACGAAATACCACAAATAGCATTAAACGGTAGTTGCCTGTATCAGCACAGTACGATGCCACAGCCGTAACGAAACTTTTTGCCCAGTATATTTATATTTTCCGGTTTAGTCTTTGTAATACTTTCTCGCAATAACGTGACCGAAGTATCTTCAACAATTTGTGCAATGTCAGAACAAAATTTTTCGATGTGTATTTCTCAATATACTATATAAGACACATATATTGTGCTCTAAGAACAATATGTTCTGGGATGCTTTGCTGTAATATGATATTTTGCATTTGCTAATTCCTTACATTCAGCTTCTCTGTTAAGAGGTAGTATTTTCAGAACAGCTAAGCAAACCGTAAGTACAAATGTCACAAACAATTTTTACTATTAAATATTGCTTTAAGGCATAATAATAACTATTTACTTAAATACATAATTGTGGGCTCGGTTCGGGTTCCCAGTTTTTTCACTGACATTTAATGTTCCATTTTTCTTCTCTTAGAATCTCTCGGGAAACTAAACGTTCTGTATCCACCTCTGGAATGATTTGAGCAGTTTATGGCGACACAACCACTCGTAATGTCGTGCTTAAGTGCCGTGTCGCAATTCCTATACCTCCGCAGTGTGTTTAACCTACGAGCAACTGGAATTAAAATGGCGGACGCGTCAGCACGTACTTACAGGAGCTTTATGCCTAGTTTACATGATTATCGAAAGTTCACAAGAAAGATAACTGTCTGCTGCAGCGCTCCAAGCGTACTGACTAGGTACTAATGACGTGCTATCATACAGGCTTGGTTGCGTTAATACGATAAGCTTCCGTCTACACGTCTGATTACCACTAACAGCAATGCCTGTACGAAAATACGGGCTTTTTACTGTTTGTATACGTGGATTGGTCACGTTTGGGTGTATGTCATAGCTTTTAATATTCAACTTACGAAGCTTGCACTGTCGACGGTTGCAGGAGCTGTGGCAATGTTTATAGAACACTCCACTTGAAGAAGAAATAGAAGTTGGATGTGTCCTTGGTTGAGAGGAACAGACGAAGAATGAGATGTGTACTGCATACAGATAATGAGGTAACTCATAACAGAGGACCTCAATGAATTCTGAACTTTTTTTACGACTATTAAGTGCTGAGTGTTTACCAAGTTGCTTTCGTTCGTCCAAGGACAAAAACACGGCGATGTGTGTGTGTGAGAGAGAGAGTATTTCGCGAAGCTGGGGGTACGAAATACTTTTTACACTTGAATAACATTTTCAGCTTTGTTAAAGTTATGTGTCATTTACTTCCTGTAATTTTTATTTTTTGCAGGTTCGCTATAACATTGCGGTTTCTGGGGACAGGAGAATCTTTCAAAAGCCTAGCCTTTGCACAAAGAATTTCTGTACCGACTATTATATTGCTGTTGAAATCTGCACAGCAATTTCAATTTCCGATCCATGATGGCAACTCAGTCAATTAAATTTTGCTTTGCTTTTAGCATCACACTTTTGAGATTATGTGCAACGGACTTTCTTACATGCTACAAATTATAGCATTTTAAAAACATGAAGCAAAAATTATATAAAATCTACTCTTTTCTGTTATTTTCTTCATAAATAAGAGTCATTGTAACTTCTTACAAAAGAGAGGATTTTCTGCAGCGACACTGTATGCCTCAATCGAAAGCGATAATTCCTGATCTGTTCCACTCCACTGATGCAAGACATATCACTCCAACAAAGCAAGCAATTTCGGTAAGGGCGCGGCTATTTCCACACATAATCATGAAAACCACACAACGAATTTACTTCTGCGCATGCGCACCCACTCCCCTACTAGCAAATTTAGAACATCTACATCTACATAGATACTCTGCAAATCACATTTAAGTGCCTGGCAGAGGGTTCATTAACCTTTTTCATAACTTTTCTCTAACGTTCCATTCTCTAATAGGGCGCGGGAAGAAATAACACCTAAATCGTTCCGTTTTCGATCTGATTTCTCTTATTTTATTGGGATGGTCATGTCTCCCTAAGTAGGTGGGTGCTAGCAGAATATTTTCACATACAGAACTAAAAGTCGGTGATTGAAACTTCGCAAGCAGATCACGCCGCAATGAATAACGTCCTTCTTTTAATGATTTCCACCCCAATTCGTGCAACATTTCAGTGACGCTCCCTCCCCCCCACCGTAACGTAATAAAACAAAACGAGCTGCCCTTCTCTAAACCTTCTCAATGTCTTCCGTCAGTCCCACCTGGTGAGGGTACCCACAAGGGGCCACAGTACTCCAGTGAAGGACACACAAGTGTGATGTAGGCAGTCTCTTTGGTGGAGCTGGTCATCTTCGAAGCGTTCAGCCAATGAAACGTAACCTTTGGTTCGCCTTCCCCACAATATTTTCTATGTGTTTTCTCCAGTCAAAGTTGTTCGTAATTGTAACTCCTAGATATTTGGTAGAATTTACGACCTTAAGCTTTGACTGATCTATCGCGTAATTGAAGTTCAGCGGATTTCTTTTAGTGGTCATGTGTATTACTTTACACTTCTCTTTATTTAGTGTGTCAATAGTCAGTATTCGCACCATGTAGAAATTTCGTCTAAATCGCTGTCCTAAAGCGTACTATCTAGTACGAAACGCCGTCAGCGCTCACGAAATGCTAGTAGTTCCGTGTTTACGTCGCTAGATGGAGCGAAACGTGATCTGTTCATCACTAGCGCGATCTTCGTGTAAAGTGGGCACTAGGCTGGCGGCGCCGCGCTGTCTGACAAGGTGGATTTTCCCTCTGCCTCGCCCCGGGCAGGCCAGGGAGGGCGCCCACCCTGTGGCGGGAACAGCAGTGGCGGCCAGCGAGGGTGTGAGCTTTCGCCTGACAGCCGGTCATTGTACTCCTCAGCTGCCGGACGTCGCCTTTGTGTGCACACAGCCCGACAAGCGGCATTGACCCATCATTGCCATATTGCGCCTCAGGTTCGCTAATATTGCACTGCAGCACAGCTACCCACATTGTGTGGAGGCGGCCAAGTCTCCCCCAACCAAATGATCTGCTAGTAGCCGTTGACATGCCAGTATGTTGCTCCAGTCACAGTCCACCAAAACCTATTCAGGTCACCTTGTCCATTACCTGAACACACACCTATCTGTCTGAGGAAGGCCCCTGTGGTGTCGCACAAGTCCAAAGTGCGCGCCACCTACTTTCGCCGCGCGCCGCCATGCACGCACGGCGCGGCGTTCTTACGACGACAGCCACGAGCACCCTCTGCGACAACTCCGCTCGTGGCCACCAGTGAACGTCATCGTTCACTTGGGACTGAGTTAGCAACCAGTTAGGACCTTCGTAATCAGATAGGCACCAGTGAAGACTTTGCTATCGTACAGGCACTAGGCAGGCCTCTAACAACTATGTATCAACATTCTGCAGTACTATGTAAAAGTTAAGTATTGTTACATTCTGTGCAATATATATCTCTTTCTAATTTACTCTAGTGTTTGTAGTTTCTGGCTGCTCCCCTCCGTACCTGCACCGGCGTGCTATCTTTGTTACTGTGTCGGTCTCGTTCCACTCGGCCACCGACACCTACGACGAGGCTGGGACACAAAAGCGGCGACGAAGTTGGGACACAAAAGTGGCGACGAGGAGTGATAGAACCTTGGACCAGCCCGCTTACAGCAGCCAGACAGCAGCAGTCGGAGCACGCAAAAATTGCTCCCGCCCACCCACCCTTATTATAACAATTTTGGGGAAAGATATTCTGTTACGTGTTTTGTGGAGTTTTTTGTTGCAGAGCGAGTCCTCTTTCATATTGGATTTGTGTTTGTTATAAGTTACTTGTATACGCGGCGCCTAATCGGTCAGCATGGCCGCTAACCCGAACCCAAACTTAATGGAAATTATTCAGTTACAGACGGCGCAAATAACACAACTTCTCCAGGCTGTGGCCCAGCTCACAGCACAAGCAGCTCACCAACAACAGCCGCCGCTTCAGCAGCCCACACCTGCCACCGCAACGCTTCCTACGTTTCGCCAGTACAACGAACGTGAGGAAGAATGGAGCGACTACTTCGCACAGTTTCAAGAAATCGTTGCGGCTCATCAAATTACAGGTCAGAAAGTGAAGCATCTGCTATTATCTGTGGTGGGCACCAACACCTTCGAGTTACTGAAAAAACTTTTCCCTGACGTATCTCCTCGTGATGTAGACTTTGAACAAATTGTAGATGCACTGAATGCTCATTATGAGAGAAAAGTTCTTGTAGCCGCTGCACGATACCGATTTTTCAGACTTAAAAAATTACCGCAGCAGTCACACCAAGAGTGGATTACGGAATTGAAGGGCTTAACCCGCAAATGTAAATTTACTTGCTCTTGTGGACTTTCGTATAGTGACGTGATGTTGAGGGATGCGATTACGCAGAATATTCAGGATCCCAGAATTCGGGCAGCAATTCTAAAACAGTCCGACCCCTCATTAGACAGTGTACTGCAGCTTATTGAAGCGCATGATACTTTTGACTTAGCAGATGTAGAAATGCAAAGCCACAGTGTAAATTCAGTGCACCTCAACGGACGTTTTCCTAGCCGTAGTTCTCAGTGTAGCACTAGTGATTTTTACAATAGTACAGGCCGTGCTGAACAGACAGTGAACAGTAGTCAGTGTAAAAGTGCGACACAAAGGTCGCCCCGTCGTGTTAGAAACAGTGATTTGAATAACGGGCGCCAACGCTCATTTCAGAAAAATGTACGTAAATCTTGCCCCCAGTGTGTCTCTCGCCACAAGCGTGCTCATTGCCCTAGTCGCAACGCAACCTGTTATCACTGTGGCAAATCGGGACATGTGCAGTCTGTGTGTATGCAAATTAAAAACTCAAAGAACAGTAACGTTAGAAACGGTGCTTCGCAAAGTGCGAGAGCAGTGCATACAGTCAATGACATCGACGCTGTGGAATTGAACAGTGCTTTACTTGGTTCTCAATTGCAAGGAAATTCTTCTGCACCTATTGCAAAACTATGTATTGAGCCACGCCGCAAGCGCCGCCGAGCGCGTAAAACAGTGCAACGGAAAAGGGTTCGGGACAAGCAAAATGACTGTGTACAGTGCAATCCTGTAGTGAACCTAGTGCCTTCGACAACTTCTCCTTTTAAAAGTGCCCAGTACTGTGTAGCTAGTGACAGTAGTCTTAGTGTAGCTACTCAAAACTTTAGTGCAGTAGTTAGTGAATCTGTAGTAGCCTCGCATTGCGCGGACGCCGATCCGGCGGTAGTGCCATCTAGTGACAGTGATATTAAGCTGTGTGCCGAGTCTGCGCCGCTTCCTTCACTACGTGGCCTGCGCAAGCGCAGCAAACACGGTGTATTAGACGTTGCCTATATTCACGCACCTGTCGAGCGCCACAAGCAAAAACTTTATGTGAATCTTTCCCTTGAAAATAAGACTGTGCAATTTCAGCTTGACACTGGTTCCGCTGTTACCTTAATAAATAACGATACTTATGAACTTATGGGTTCGCCAAAATTGTCGCCGTCACAGCAAGTGTTATCAGCTTATACAGGTCAAAATATTCCCGTGCTAGGAACGTGTAGCCTGCCCGCCTCTTTTCAGGGTATAACAAAAACAGTTGCTTTTGTAGTTCTTCAGTCCAAATCGACACAGAACATTTTTGGACTAGATGCTTTTGACTTGTTTGGCTTATCAATTCGAAGAGATGTGCTTCAAATTTCGTCAATAGTGCCTCAGGATAAAATCAATGCCTTGTGTGACAAATATAGTGACTTGTTTTCGCCGGAACTAGGTTGTGCAAAAGACTTCGTGGCACATGTAACTTTAAAAGAATCTGCAGTTCCAAAATTTCGTAAATCTACACCAGTGCCTATCGCAATGCGTGATACAGTTGCCGAAGAACTTCAACGTTGGCAAGATAGTGGGGTGATTTCTCCTGTTTCTGCGAGTCAGTGGGCCTCGCCTATAGTAATTATACCCAAGCCGTCAGGAAAACTTCGTCTCTGTGCGGACTTCAAATTAACAGTGAACAGTCAAACAATTGTAGACACTTATCCCCTGCCCAGACCTGACGAACTAATGGACAACTTAGGACAGTCTCGTTTCTTTTCTAAGATTGATTTAGCAGAGGCATACTTACAGATTCCACTTGATGACGAGTCAAAAAAGTTTTTCGTCATTAATACTCACATGGGCCTTTTTCAATTTCAACGCCTACCCTTTGGCAGTTCTTCCGCCCCCGCTATTTTTCAGCGTTTTTTGGAACAGCTGACAGTTTCTGTACCGTGTTGTTCGAACTATTTAGGTGATATTGTGGTATCCGGACGTACAGTTGAAGAACATTTATCAAACCTGGAGTGCCTTTTCAAAGTTTTGACTGCAGCAGGTCTACGTTGCAATAAAGCAAAGTGTTCGTTTTTTCAAACTGAAATGGAGTACCTAGGCCATGTGATTAATGCCCAAGGAATTCATCCCTTACAGTCACATCTTAGAGCAATCAAAGACTTGCCTCCTCCTAAGAATGTGCATGAATTGCAAGCAGTAATGGGAAAGCTTAACTATTATTTTCGGTTTATTCCCAATGCCTCTCAGATTGCAGCTCCACTGCATCACTTACGTAGGAAGAATGTTCCTTTTGTATGGTCTACAGATTGTCAGGTTGCCTATGACAAACTAAAGTCTGCACTACTCAGTGCGCACCACCTACTTTCGCCGCGCGCCGCCATGCACGCACGGCGCGGCGTTCTTACGACGACAGCCACGAGCACCCTCTGCGACAACTCCGCTCGTGGCCACCAGTGAACGTCATCGTTCACTTGGGACTGAGTTAGCAACCAGTTAGGACCTTCGTAATCAGATAGGCACCAGTGAAGACTTTGCTATCGTACAGGCACTAGGCAGGCCTCTAACAACTATGTATCAACATTCTGCAGTACTATGTAAAAGTTAAGTATTGTTACATTCTGTGCAATATATATCTCTTTCTAATTTACTCTAGTGTTTGTAGTTTCTGGCTGCTCCCCTCCGTACCTGCACCGGCGTGCTATCTTTGTTACTGTGTCGGTCTCGTTCCACTCGGCCACCGACACCTACGACGAGGCTGGGACACAAAAGCGGCGACGAAGTTGGGACACAAAAGCCCCAAACGCCAGAATGACATCTCTGTACATACAGATAGTATACTTGTTAGAAAACAAATATTACAATTCCAGTACAAAAATATGCATTCTATCCTGTTCTATAAATATCTTCAAATATCTTTAAATATTTGATTTTTTTAACGAAACTAAATTTCTTGCAAAGTTATGAATCAATTCACCAAACTAGAATTTTAAATAATCCAATTATTTAAAAAGAATTTGATATCATGGGGAATTATATGGTTAAATCCAATTGTTGGCACATGCTTTAGTTTCCTTGCAATTTTTTTAAAATTAACATGCATAGAGGTGGTACATGCTGAAGGTGATTAACTACTGATCTTATGATCAATCCCTACAATGGTGCCACCAGGAAGTGTAGGCATCATGGGTCATTGGAACGTATATATATATATATATATATATATATATATATATATATATATATATATATCTCGCGATATACATCTTTACACGCTTATGCTCATAACAGCCTGGTGAGAAGGAAATTGAAGACTGAAATGCCGACAGCATTAAAAGATTGCGCAAGAGGACAGGGACGATGAAATAAGAATCTCGCGAAGGATTATATATATATATATATATATATATATATATATATATATATATATATTTCTTGGCCAAGTTGGCCGTAGTTTTTCACTAGGAAACTAATCCAATTCTATCACACTAACTACGGCTATTTTCAGGGTAGGATTCCACCACATTTACCTTAATATTCCTCTACAGTTTCAGAATGACGAACATCTTTACACGCTTATGCTCATAACAGCCTGGTGAGAAGGCATTTCAGTCTTCAATTTCCTTCTCACCAGGCTGTTATGAGCATAAGCGTGTAAAGATGTTCGTCATTCTGAAACTGTAGAGGAATATTAAGGTAAATGTGGTGGAATCCTACCCTGAAAATAGCCGTAGTTAGTGTGATAGAATTGGATTAGTTTCCTAGTGAAAAACTACGGCCAACTTGGCCAAGAAAGTGGCGGTAAAATCACGAAATGAGATAGCAGACGTTAAAAAATTAGTTGCCACATTGCGCGAACAAAGGAAAAATATCCTTAAACAGGCGAAAGAGAAAGTCACTGAGAATTCAAAAGCGATCACGGATGTATCTAATCAGCATTCAGAAATAACGTCTGCTATCTCATTTCGTGATTTTTACCGCCACTTTCTTGGCCGTCTCCCTCGCACCAGCCTCTAGTGCGATGTTCTTTGCTTGTATCGCTGTCTTTCCGATTGAAACAAGCTCTTGACAGACTATTGATAACTCTTCTTTAAGCTCACCAACACGAGCATCAAACCTCTCTAATCTCTCGGCACTAATTTTTGCTTCGAATGCGATGTTCTTTGCCTCATTCTTTCTTCCCTATTTGTCTTGTAGAAAATACTTCATAATTACCATCCGGTGCGGATGATCTAGACACCGTTGGCTTTCTACCTTGGGGCTTAGTATATGAAGTGCCTTCATCACTGTGCGCTTAGACTTTATTCTTACTGTGACAGTGGGGAATTTAAATCTCACTTTCACTAAAATCGTGTACTGAGCTCTGTGTATTTTGTATTTCCGTAGATGCTCTTCGGGAAACATTACTGAAATCGTGTTTCTTAGAAAATTCACGAGACTAGAGGTGTAATAATTTTCAGAGAGGTGCTCCGTGTCACACATTGTGGCACTATTGATCGAAAAACTTTTATTTACTAATAGTTTAGCCCTACTCTTAGTAATCATAAAATACACGACACAAAATTAATTAAAATTCCATACAAGTTGTAAATTTTGTGGGTTCAGGATTCTGCTACGGTTCGGAAAATGAAATGTTTATGTGGGAAAGGGAATGCAATTGACAGGAGCAACTGACCCGTCTCTAGACTGATTTCTAGATTTAATGTTCATTCTTAATCTATAATACAGTCTACGTTCAAAAATTGCACTCAATTAATGCTATCCGAAACACTTCAAAAACCCATCCAAATATGAATGACGGGGATCTACTGTTGTGAATGACGTTGTCAGAACAATTCTTTGATGATCAAATTTAATATATAATTTGCTTTAAAAAATACAAAAAATACGGGAAGAAAGATCAATACAGATTTAACAAATCAACTTGTTAAGAGTCTGAATAACAAATATCTGAATGATGGACAACTTCTAATTCAGTGTCACGTGAATGTATGTTATCGGTAATTTAGAGAACAGTGACTGGCAAGTTCTTTCCTACTCTCCAGTGACTTAAACAATTCTCATGACACGATGTCGATATAGAAAGCGAGCGCTGAATATTTCGGTGCGGTCCCTCAGTATGGCTGACTGCTATATTCGCGGCCGCGGAAACAACGATTTGCTTTGCAACACAGAAGCTATTTACTCCTACAGTACCAGCCACTGTAAACTCGATAGGTCACAGTGCCCAATGATTTCGGTGATTCCGCAAAGTCTATGCCACTCTAAACTGCGTGTATTGCTACACTAGTATTTTGTTGTTGTTGTGGTCTTCAGTCCGCAGACTGGTTTGATGCAGCTCTCCACGCTACCCTGTCCTGTGCAAGTCTCTTCATCTGAGAATACGTTCGGCAACCTACATCCTTTTGAATCTGCTTACTATATTCATCCCTCGGTCTCCCTCTACGATTTTTACCCCACACGCTTCCTTCTAATGCTAAGTTGACAATTCGTTGATGTCTCAGAATGTGTCCAACCAATCTATTCCTTCTCTTAGTAAGAATATGCCAGAAACTCCTTTTCCCCCCTATTTGGTTAAGCACCTCCTCATTAGTTACGTGTTCTACCCATACAATTTTCATCATTCGTCTGTAGCACAAAATTTCAAAAGCTTCTATCATCTTTTTATCTGAATTCACAATCGTCCACGTTTCACACCCATACAATGCTACACTCCAGACAAATGCTTTCAGAAAGGACTTCCTAACATTTAAATTAGTATTGGATGTTAACAAGTTTCGCTTCTTTAGAAACGCTTTTCTTCTCATAACCATTCTGCATTTATATCTTCTTTACTTCAGCCATCAGAAGTTATCTTGCTACCCAAATAACAAAACTCATCTACTACTTTTATTGTCTCATTACCTAATCTAAATCCTTCAGCATCGCGTGATATGCTGACATTGCATTCCATTACCTTCGTTTTACTCTTGTTTATGTTCATCTTATATATTCCTTTTGTGGTGTCGCACAAGTACAAAGTGCGCGCCACCTACTTTCGCCGCGCGCCGCCATGCATGCACGGCGCGGCGTTCTTCCGACGACAGCCACGAGCGACCTCTGCTACAACGCCGCTCGTGGCCACCGCTGAACGACATCGTTCACTTCGGACGGAGATAGCAACCAGTTAGGACCTTCGTAATCAGATAGGCACCAGTGAAGACTTTGCTATCGTACAGGCACTAGGCAGGCCTCTAACAACTATGTATCAACATTCTGCAGTACTATGTAAAAGTTAAGTATTGTTACATTCTGTGCAATATATATCTCTTTCTAATTTACTCTAGTGTTTATAGTTTCTGGCTGCTCCCCTCCGTACCTGCACCAGCGTGCTATTTTTGCTCCTGTGTCGGGCTCATTCCACTCGGCCACCGACACCTACGACGAGGCTGGGACACAAAAGCGGCGACGAAGTTGGGACACAAAACCTTTCAAGACACTGTCCATCCCATTCAATTGCTCTTCCAGATCTTTTGCGGTCTTTGACAGAATTACTATGTCATCGACAAACCGCAATGTTTTTATTTCTTCTCCCTGCACTTTAATGCCCTCTCCAAAATTTTCCTTTCATTCCTTCACTGCCTGCTTAATGTACAGATTGAACAACATTGGGGAAAGGCTCCAACCCTGTCTTACTCCCATCCGAACCTCTGCGTCCCTTTCTTGCCCTTCGACTGTAGTAACCGCTTTATTGTCTCCTGTGCAAACGAAGCACAAGTTAAGGCAGACTTGCCTTATTAATGGTCGACCAGAACTCACACAGAATGCTCAACTTTCAGAGCGGACTCTGAATTATAAGTCCAAGTTGAACACGTAATAAGCTCCTTCTCCAGCCGAAGTTGACAAGATATCAACGAATGACAAGCTACACAAAATACATCTCGCAAATCAGCCGACCTGTGGTACATGTGGCTTTGTGGATACTTTAATTCACCGCCTCACCTGCGGGCCTGCGAAACAAGTCACCGACCTTCTGTGCAGAAGATTGGCCATCATAGATCGTACCACTGCAGCGCACATTGACAAGACCGAACTTCTGTGGCCGCAGAAGTTACGCTACCCCAGAAGCAAGAACAATGCAGCTACCTGGATGCTAGGCCATACCATTGGCTATCTAATTCAAAATCGTGTCGCCAATTATACCGACTATTGTACCTATATTGAAATTGAAAATTTTAAAATTAAATCTGACTTGGACTACCATAAGAAATATGGAAACATGTTGGACATTATGATATCCCGAATCTGACGGCCTGTATAAGCAATGAAAGTTTCAGTAAGCTCCGAATGGACGGACACACAGAAGAATAAAATCTTTAGTTAAAGCATTTTATATATTTTCTTTATGGTTTCTTTTCTTTCTAGGAAAAGGGTCTGGAAGGCAGATGTTCTTATTCACCTTTCGTTCACTCTGGTTTCACATTATATTTCGAACAGAATACTGTTCAGTCTATTATAATTTTCCAATATTTCTAATGGCGATGAAGCCGGCCGAAGAAGGCACCCATGGCGTGAGTAAGGAGGGGCTGAAGGGGAGGTAGGATTGTCAAAAAAAAAAAAAAAAAAAAAAAAAAAAAAAAAAAAAAAAAAAAAAAAAAAAAAAAGGGTCTAAGGGAAAAAAAAGGACGCGGGTTCAAAATCCGATCGGATCTTTATTTTTCAGTCTGCGTTTTAATCCATCCTTAAATGATGTGGTTAAAAAATAAAAAAACAAAAAAAAAAAAAACAAAAAAAAAAAAAAAAAAATAAAAAGCTAAAAGAGAAGTCGTTCTCCAGCCGAAGCTAAGAGACGAGTCCTTCCCCTGCCGAAGCTAAGAGAAAAGTCCCGCTCGCGCCAAAGCTAAGAAGCCAAGTGCCACGGGGCCACGCCCATAACATTCTCGAAAGCAAATCAGAGACTCTCGCGCGTTTTTTGACCATTCTGCCCAGGCAGCAAGTGATATTCCCACGCTCCGGCATTGTTCCCGCTTAAACTCGCGTACAAGCTCCACCGTTAGAGTAATTTTCGTGCTTGTCAAGAAAAAAGGAGATATATCGCCGATGCTATCTAGCCCTCAGCGGTCGGAAGGAGGCTGCTCTCCCCAAACTACGGGGAGTCTTAGCTTAAAACACGAAGGCAGATACCAACTCGTAGAAGAAGGTCCAATAAACGATGGAATTTTCCCGATTGTTTGGACCCAGGTATTCCCAGACACGACACACAATGCTGGCGCCAGCCAGTTGCCCTCGGTCTGGGGAACCGTCCACCTGTTCTCTTCGCACAAACAATGTAGCCCACACCCGTAGGACGCCGGTTTCACTTTTCCGATAGGTTACGACATGTAAGCACCCCAACCTCCAGGCGGTCGACGACGCAAGTTGCGTCGTAAAACGCCAGCCCTGCTTTCGCTCCATTACCCCATCCCTCCGGTGGAGGCTTGCCGCCTTCCACCCTTGTGACTTTTTTCACACAGCAAGCGCACTTCTCTCCCAACGACTAAGACATCCCCGCTCCTGATATTCAGCACCATTTCATCTTAAGAGCCATGTATTGTTCAACAATAGGAAATTACAATGAAAAATCTGATGAGAAATGTGCTGACGTCTCTCAAAGTGAGCCGGCCGCGGTGGT
Source organism: Locusta migratoria (assembly GCA_026315105.1). Classification (NCBI taxonomy): domain Eukaryota; kingdom Metazoa; phylum Arthropoda; class Insecta; order Orthoptera; family Acrididae; genus Locusta; species Locusta migratoria. The sequence goes on along the minus strand of CM048748.1, from coordinate 437,480,463 downwards.
TGAGGGGACTGCGGCGCGCCAGTCATGGTCTGCACGGCCACTACGGTGGGGGGTTCGAATCCCCCCTCGGGCATGGATGTTTGTGCCGTCTTTAGTGTTAGCTAGTTCATAAGTAGTTTGTAAGTTTAGGGACTGATGACCCCGTAGTTAAGTCCCATAAGCTATTCAAACATTTGAACATCTCAAAGTCTCTACCCAGCATACGACAACTTGGCCTGAGTATTCGCAATTTAAACACAGCACAATACCAGTTATGGTAATAAAATTCGTACGCGAATGTCTGTTAAACAAGTACATAAAATTTGCCCACCAAAAATCAAACGAACAAACAACGCCGTCAATGTCAACGCCGTAAAAACACCGCTGTTGTGTGGTGCAGAATCCACAGTACATGAAAACTGCAAAAGACAGTTGATTACGCATTGCGAAAATAAAATTTCCTTAATAACTAATTAAAATTAAGGGTTTTTGCCTTGTTACAAAGAATAACACATACAACAACATCACAGCGTATCCTCACTGCCGAAAATCCTTGGCTGGAACGCCAACTGCAAGATGTGTATCTCGTGTGGGCTTATCTGTTCTGTTTGTACCTTGAAAGTGAGATAGCGACTTTTATTTTTCTCCGCGTTTTAAAGATACCTATGACGACATCATAAGCATGAAGGCTGTATGGTCAACAATTGTATATTTCCGTGTTTTGTGAAAGATGGTGGCAGTCGAGATTCATTAATATAACAATTAAATTGAATATCAATTAATAAATCTGGACTGCCACCATGTTTCACAATACATGGAAATAGACAATCGTTCACCATATAGCCTTCATGCTTATGATGTAGTCTTCGGTATCTTTAAAACAAATAAATAAAAATATCAATTCCTTCTCTGAGCAAGTTATGAGCTGTACCATGATCTAAGTTAAATGACTACTAATTGGTACACTCTAAATTTAGCTAATCTATTTACCCCTCCAAAATAGTGAGAAGGGATGTTGGAGAGAAGATCTGCTCAAAAACTAATTTACTAATTCGAACATCCTAACTGATAACAACTATATTAAACATTTTTGCAGCTTTGTACTTTAAATCAAATGACATTTCCTACCATATTAAGCTGACAATAGTATGCAAAGCAATATATAGATTTTACAATTTTTGTAAGATAATAAAAAATGTAATGACTGTCTGAGTCAAAGGATCAGGAAACTCCAAAACCAGGATATTAACAGATTAGTTACATAGAAACCTGAAGTTATCCATATGAACTAAGACCCCCAAATGAAAAGACAAACCTAAATAATATAATAGTTCAAAAAATGACAGACAGTGGAATTACACAAGTTACAGCTGATGGCACCGTAGCAGTCTCGGCAGCAACACGCGATGGGAACAGGAGATATGGAAAATAATCGCGACCGTGTTCTCACTGCGATACTTTAGACAGAATCGTCATGTAACTCCCCTAAGTATCAAGAGGTCCGTACGGTACAGCAGCCTCCACCGAACTCGCCTTTCTCCTCACTGCGATCTCTTAGACAGAATCGGCATGTAACTCTACTCAGTCTCAAGAGATCCATACGCCACGGAAGCCTCAGGCGCCCCAATCTGCAAGAACAGCTAATTGTCTATCCAATGGGATGCCGTAGCGCTGTTGACAAATTAACTGGCTGTCTCCCTACAAAATTCTGGCGAATCAGAATGTGCTTCCCGCGGCCACCGAGTGGCTCAGCCCACGCCAGCAATGTTCCCACGGAATTTACCATCGCCAAGGTGATTCCCCTCTAAAAAATTTTAGGCCACTCTCACTCCTAGTCCAACGACCAAAGAGATGCGCCATTTATGCCCTCTGGAGCCTACCTCCTACTGTCCCAGACAGATGGAAAGCGTCCATAACGTTCCACTATTTATTACAGTAGAACATTTCCTCATATGCTGTCTTCGGAGAACTTCTACAGATAACAACCAGCACATTCGTCACCATAAATGACCTGGCGACCAGTGAGCCCTGCTATTGTCGTTTATCGGCCAATTTGCTCTCATGCGGAACGGCCGATTGTCTCGAGAGCAGCGCCGGGGTGGCGTCAACCGGAGACCGTCGACGAGCCGTTGTGTGGTACATGCCGCACGTTCCCGAAAAAACATTTCGCAGGTAAAAAGCCACCTGCATCCGGCCGGCCACCTCATACCAGTTCTCTGACCTGGAGGCTGCGGCTGTCCCACAGCGGGACAACGACCGGCGACCAGGGGGGCCAAGGGTGCCAATGACCGCCAGCAAAGATTTCCTCTGCTGTGCGTATCCACAACCCGTAAACATATCCAGAAAAATAATAGTAAAATTAAGGGTACTGCGATTCCAGGAACCTATCTCCCCTGACATGTTGCCAAACGTACAGAAAACTGAATAAACTCAAAAAATTGAGAGAAGAATAGTATACAGTTTGCTCATGGCAGGGAGCGATCTTATAAATGTATTTTGTAAATAATGAAATGCCAAGATCGCGGTATTTCGTCTTTATTTATGACAGACGACCGGTTTCGATGTACACAGACATCATCGTATTAAAATATGCCGTTTGGTTGTCAGATATGAAACTCGTATAGTCATATATAAATAAAGAACCACAATATGGTACAGTTGTGGGTCACAACAAGCTTGTTGTCACTCACAACGAGCTTGTTGTCATGGTGATGATGGTGATGATGATGAGGTAGCTTGGAGCTACGCTGCGCCTCGCACTCGCACTGCGCATGCGCGGCGGGCAGCGCCGGCAGCCGGCGCCGTCTCCTGCGCATGCGCCGTGGCAGCGCGTCGCCGGCGTCGCGGCGCCTGGCCCGCGTCGCCCAGTCGCCCGCCCCGCTCCGTCGTGTCGACGTCGCGACGCCCCCGCGCCGGCACCGCTACCAGACACCTGTTGCCGGGCAACGCGAAGGCGAACGCCCGGTCGTCCCGGCGGCTGTCGTCGCCGAGGGCTGGCTGCCCTGGTGTGTCGGGCGGGACTCCACAGGTACTGGCAGCCTCGTAAAGACACTCTGCTCTCGATGTGTTCCTCGTAAGAATAAAGAAGATGTAAACATTGTAAGATACCTGCTATGGGAAGGTATTCATTTCATATTCAAATGTACCGCGAATTTGAGACCAGCGTCAAGCTAGTCAGGCATGGGTCATTTATCTTTGGTTGCAGGCTTATTTGTCGATGGCAGTACTATCGGTACTGGAGACGGTGCTAGTATTGTTGCCGGGAAGTAAGGTTGTGATTATTGAGAATATAGACTTTGTTAGGCGCGCGGATGAGATTTCAGAAGCGTGGGGACCGTGGTTGTGTGTAGTTGTCGTTCCGGCGGGATAGCCGAGGAGATGAGATTTTGAGACTTGAATGCTGAGCCAAGATGTTTGTTTAAGATATGGAGACGAAAAGAACAGATGACGTTGGAGAAACGATCTTTTGATGTTTTTATAACGTAAAGTTTTTCATGTAATACTTGACATGTCAATGGCACTACTTCGCATTGTTAGGCTGAACTGATGGTAACAGTGACGGTCGAGAAGGATCTTGCTGTTAACTTGTGGTCCCACGATTAATGTTAGGGACCCCTTTCTATGTTAGGAAAAAGTATTTATTGTAATATTTTGGTTTTGAGATTGCGTTTTTTATGAAATAGGAATTTCATGGGTAGTGTTCTTGAAATATGGTATTGTTGTAACATTGTTTCTATAAATCGAGTTAAATTTATTAACAGTAAAGAAATGTTTATCTTTGATTAAAAATAATTTTGTAGGCACATTAAATATCTGAGTTATATTTTTCTCTGAAAGATTTTAAAATAAAAAACATGACATTGTTAGTAATTTTCACGAAGTTACATCAGTTAGAAAATAAACCAGATATTTCATTTTTGATAATTAATTCGAGTTTCTTAAACAGATTACCAGTTTATCCCTCCTCACATTTTTATTAAAAGTGCCATAGATGTTTTCTGTAGTTAGTTTTCCAGTAGTTAGTACAGCAGGAAGCCGTTTGGTGTTTGCAAATTTATGCAGTAAGTGAACGTGAGAAAGAATCAGGTTTTGTCAACCTTACAGTTCAGTATGATTTACAGATTTCTGGGTAGGACAATTCATACAGAGTTCAGGATAACAAGTGTTTGCACTGAGTCAGATTGTATTAATAGATATTATGTTCGATACCTTCCGTTAAAGATAGTTAGTTCAGCCAGAAACAAGTTTGTAGGGTCAGAATTATTAACACAGTGATTTTTATTGCCAGTAATTTTCAGACAGTTAACTTTGTTGCGACATTTTCATACAGAAACAATCACCAGTTTGTGTCTCATTATAATAAACATTACGCACTCACATAGGTTTTGCAATACCTTTACATTCACATAGAATACAGTTACAATACGCAGTAAGGTTAATATAACGTTGTACAAAGGCATTCAGCTAGAACAAGTTCAAACACTCAGAATACGTATATTTTGTAAGAGAGAAGGAGAAGTAATCAACTTTCAACATTACGGACAGTATTTACAAATGGCATCAGCGAACAAAGTCACGAAATTATATCACTGTTCAGCAAGTAGTTGACAGACCATGCCGTGGAAGTAACGTCCGAAACTACCTTCACAACTTGGGCCAGACCTATATACCGGTATAATATAACTACGGCATACACTGCGAAGATCCTGTCGCACCTCCTTTGTCGAACTGAGTGCGCCGATTCGACATACAATGGAAGTCCTCTGCAGGATTATTGAACCATGCTGAGTCTCTAGCCCTCTAAACCAGTGTTTTCGACCTTTCAGAGTATGCGACCCTCTTCCAAGTAAAAATATTTTGGCCCCCCCTCCGTACTTACCGACCCAAACAAACGTATATTACCTCAAAGGAAACAAATTGAATGTTCTTTATTTTGCTTCAGCTTTCTCTTGAATAGTTCGACGAAGTGTTTTTCTGTATTTTTTCGGAATGGAACACATTATCATATTTTTACACCATCCCCCACCTATAATAATAATAATAATAATAATAATAATAATAATAATAATATGCTTAAACAGGGTTTCACATTTCAGGCAAGACTCGGAAGCGAATTATGCTGATTAAGTAAGGTCCCACTGTACAGACGATTTGTAATGAAGTTTATCTTTTATTTCGAATTTTCCAAAATTTCTTGTTGTATCATGTTCTTTTACTTATAGATCGGTACCTGAAAACAGTTTATAGACCCTTAGCTTATTCATCATTGACACACTGTATTATAAAACAATGTATGATCAATTCATAATAAAAGTTACACAAGGAATTCTGTAATTTTAACATTAAATCAAGTTCACTTAGGGATACCTTTTTGTATTTGTAAACCCTTAGTCATTGTTTGGTGCAGTTTCACATAGGCATACCTTTTTGTATTAGTGAACCCCAATGATTGTTTGGTGCAATTTCACTTATGGATACCTTTTTGTGTTAGTGAACTCCTAGTCACTGTTCGGTGCAATTTCACTTATGGATACCTTTTTGTATTAGTGAACCACTAGTCACTGTTTGGTGCAAGTGGTTCCTCCTATGAAGGCAAACCTCCAAGCAATACTTCGTGACACCCCTGGGGTTCATGACCCACTGGTTGAAAAAAACTGCTGTAAACAATCCGAAAGCGTCGTCTGTGCAAGATTTTGTGTACGAACTGACCAATCATTTACATTCCACACACGTTACTTGGAATTCATGTCTTGCTACCTGCGTGGCCACATCATTTGATGGAAATATGCAGAATGTTCGTCCATCCTATTACAAGCAATTGAGGCTAAGTGACAACTGCATTGGCACGTCCTTATCTTTCCTTATTTTTACACTAATACAATAGCATAAGACCGCTCCTTTCTAACGCCGAGATTTGTCTCAAATAAGACTCGTGAAGTAGTATGTACCCCTTTATTTCCATTTATAATACATTTTCTAATTATTATTTGAAAAACTTTCCACTTAAACTGAAACGGAGTTCTTTCATTAAGATGCTCTTGAAACAATGATTCAATACTTGACCGATGCTACCTCTTCACCGAAAGGTTGGGAAAGGGGTAGGGGGCAATGCTCTGTATAAAATAGTTAAAATAGTTCTCCTAATTTGGTTTACACATCAAACAAAATTTCGCAGTTTCTTACCGAGTTGCTATTCGTCAGAAAATCTACTCCGATCTCTCTTCAAAACAATTGCGTTAATCAGTTGTCAGAAAAACTGAAGTATGTTTCTCGACTCTGTGATACCTGACAGTAAAAGTTCATAATCGCCTTTGAAATATTTTGATCAACGCGAAATATCAGCCACTCTTCCTAATCAATTCTTTCAAAAGAAAATATCCGTGCTGCGGTGGAGTGGTCGAACGGTCTAAGGCCCCTTGCTGGAGAGGGCGCTGTTGCTCGCCATCAGAGGTTCGAGTGCTCTCTCGTGCATAGGCGTGTGTGTTGTCTTTAGGTTAGTATATCTTAGTTCAAGCAGTTTTTAAGCCCATGGGCTAGTAAGTTAAGTGCCATAGATTTGCATATATTTTAATTTCAAAATATCCGTCATTCGTGGTAAAGAACAAATTTATTCAGATAATTCTTCAGTCACATAAACCATAAATATTCAAATGAGTTCTTCCGCCACGCAATCGATTATCGAAAAACTCGACGTTTTATTGTTCACAACATTACAACAGTCGCGATACTCACTGCTGTAAAAGTTACCAGCTGACAGTTGCAACGCCGGCCGCGGTGGCCGAGGGGACTGAGGCGCTCCAGCCACGGTCTGCACGGCCACTACGGTCGGGGGTTCGAATCCCCCTTCGGGCATGGATATTTGTGCCGTCCTTAGTGATAGCTAGTTCATTATTAGTTTGTAAGTTAGGGACTGATGACCCCGTAGTTAAGTCCCATAAGCTATACAAACATTTGAACATTTGAATTTGATGCCGCGGTGGAGTAGCCGAGCGGTCTAAAGCGCGGTTGCTCGCCGTGGAGGTTCGTGTCCTCCCTGGGGCATGGGTGTGTGTGTTTGTCCGTAGGTTAGTTTAAGTAGTTTGTAAGCTACGGACTGATGACCACACAGCTTGGTCCGATAGATTTACAAACATTTGAACAATTTTTTTTTTTTTTTTTTTTTTTTTTTTTTTTTTTTTTTTTTTTTTGATCAGTCGCAACGACGCTACCGCTCCTAGTGGTGGGCAAGAATAACATCTGTTTATAATTACTTTTTTGTGTAATTAACCAAATACTTTCTGTAACTTTTGCTTTCCAAGCATTAGTGAAATATCTAAAGACAAATAGTCGTGAAATGATTGTAAAATCAGACGAATTTTCCTGATTCAGTAATAGAAACGACAACTTATTCATGAGGAAATACTTACGATTATGTGTGTATTTTGCAGCCTCCTCCGCCGAAAGTAAGACGATATAAACAGACGAGAAACATTAATTCCTGTTGCGGTCGGTTCATTGACGTGTAAAGATTCGATGTGCAGACTAACGATTCAAACAATTTTTGAGGGTAATTATTTTTGCTTATAAATCGAATGACATGAATCATTTATCCATTGTGTTGGAACCTGCGACTATATCTTGAAATAGGTTTCAGAAATTACTGCAACTAGTCGTCATTTTTCCTTTTTAATGAAGATTTATTAAACCATTGCTGCCTAGCAGGTCATCATCAGATGGTATACATTTAGTGCAAATTACATTTGTATAGTTATCGGTATGCGCTTCACATTTAATTTGTCCATATTTGGTCCCCTTTGGGTAGAATTTCACAACACTTCCCTTCCGTCAGCTCACCACAGCATCTCCCACGACTTTCAAGTGGTAAAATTAAAAAACACTTCACACACATTACGACTTTACAGCCACTAACACATCTTTCAGATTGTACGCAAGCAACTTGCAACACCATTGTATCAACGTGCAGCAATCGGTTCTCTGTATCTGGTGGATAATTTTAGACATGTGCTGCATGAGTTATAATGTCATACAATGTCTGATATCTAACTTTCACGTGTGCGAACCAAAGGGCGTAAATGTAGAACTACTGATTAGAAAACTTGGTATTTTTCAGTTTTTTTTTTTTTTTTTTTTTTTTTTTTTTTTTTTTTTTTTTTTTTTTTTTGTTGGTGTGAAGGGTGGAGATGGGAATACAAATTGAATTTCGTTTTGCGTGTAGTGGAATGCAAGCTGTCTTAAGTACGGTCATCAGTGGCGCAGCCACGGGGTTGTGAGGGGGGTGGGAGAAGGGGCCTAATTTGGCTGAGGCCCCTCCCCCCTCCCACTGATACGGTCTAGTTGGTAGCTAATTTACCATTTTAATTACAAACCATAAAAATGAAATTTCGTTACATAATGTATTTTCCTTACGTTATTAAGTGTTGTCATATTGCTTAGAAATAGTAAAGTCTCTGGAGTTATTGTTTGAAGACGTCTCTGAACTCCTTGAATATCCAAACTCGAGGATTATATTTAAGTGCTGGAATTGTCAGGTGGAGTATTGATAACAAGGTGACCAATAACACAACCCATAAAGACAGAGAAGCACTACATTTCCCTCTCTGCTTTTACGCCGTTCTGTTGTCCTCCCCATCAGTGTTAATTACCGCCTTGTGAAAAATCTTTCTGCATCAGTCACAGCCTGCCTGGCTGCTTAATTGTGTTGTTTTTCTGCCGACATTAGCCTTAACCCGATTCGCGTCAGTTATACTGAGTTCAGTTTTCAGTGCCATGTGAAAATGGTGCAATACTGCCGCAACATTGATGCCAATGGAATTAATGCGTTCTATGTTCTTACGAGGCTTATCACCGCGTCTCGTCTGCCACAACATTTGTGACAGAGGAATAGTAAATAAATAAATAATCATTTATTTCTGTTTCAAAAAGTTAATTTCAGTGACAATCGCTTACGAAATATCGATAACTAGTAATATATACTTGCATGAAAAGAGGAATTTTCCATGGAATATTTAACGTTCAAAGAGACGTACATTCACCATAACAACTTCGCGATTACGAATATCTATGAATTAGTGTATACAGTGTTTAATTTCTAAACTTTTAGGTGCCGTAATACGCCCGTCTGACCATCCCCCAAACTGTAACAGAAAAAAGACTTTTCATAAAAAACAGATTGAGAAATCACGATTAGGCATATACTGCTCTAAAATTCAGGTTTTTAAATCATAATATCGTATAATCACAGACATAAAAGCACAAGGTTCAGTATGAACAACAGCTTCTACCGCCGCCGCCCCACCGCTGTCAATGGGTCGGTCCCCTACAAAGTTCTGCCTCACATGCCTCGTCGCAGGTCGGTAGTCTTCGTGACTATGACATAACGTCTTCAACTGCTGCCAGCCACAAAATTCGCAATGTTGCTTTCCATCTGGTGAGAACGTGTGTTCAGTATTAACACACAAGGCACTGAACGGTCAACATCGATGAAGGAACTCATCCTCAATGTGGGTCCTGTACTATACCTATTAATCCCGTCTTTACGAAAAGTTAATACCGCGTGCCTTTCCTATCATAGCAGCTGATCGTTGCGTCGCGCCGGAGTTGATAACAATCCAAGATAAACAGAAAAAAATTCCCCCATCTCCCCCCCCCCCCTTTCTCGGGGCTGCCATGATTTCCCTATCCTATTTTTCCCAACATCTCGTGACAATGCCACGGGGAAAGACTGTACGTAATGTTCTTTAGTCAGATTTTGTCATTTGAAACTTTCACGATAGTGAGTGAAAAAGAAATCAAAAAATTTATAGGTAACTAGCTTAATTCCCGCCGCTTCACACGCATAGAATATCCAAATTATAAATTTTTATACATTCATCTTTAAAAATGTCTTCCTAATCAAGTATTTTGATACAACTTGCCAACCCCAATTGCACCATTGATGGCAGAATTCAAAACATCCCGAAACAAAGTTTTTTTCAGATTCTAACCAATTTTCCAAATCGAAATTTTCGCAAAATAGATGTTTTTAAAATCCCAATCAAAAATATAAATCCGTAGTTTTGTGTTTCTTGCTTCAAACTTGCCTAAACAGCAACGTATTTTCAAAAACCCGGTCATCCCATATTTCACCCCCTTAGGTATGAGAACGTAAAATATCGCTGATGCCTACAGTGTAAGATAAACAATGTCTACAAATTTCAAGTTTCTCTCGTCTGTACATTTACTTTTCAGCGCGATTTTAAGATAACCTAAAGTACTTCAGGTGTAAATGTAAATAATAACATTGTTGTTGTGGTGGTCTTCATTCCGGAGACTGGTTTGATGCAACTCTCCACAATTCCTGGCGCGCCTCAGTCCCTCGGCCACCGGGCCGTCCATGTTTCACTCCCATACAAGGCAACACTCCACACAAATGCCTTCAGAAAGGACTTTCTTAGGCTTAAATCAATATTCGATATTAACAAAGTTCTCTTTTTCAAGGAAGCCTTTCTACCCATTGCCATTCTGCATTTTAAATCCTCTGTACTGCGTCCATCATTTGTTATTTTACTGCCCAAGTAACAAAACTCATCTACCATCTTCATAGTTTCGTTACCTAATCTAATTCCTTCAACATCACTTGATTTCCTTAGACTGCACTCCATTACTCTAGTTTTGCTCTTGTTAATGTTCATCTTATATGCACCTCTCAGCACTCTGTCCATTCCGTTCAACTGCCCTTCCAGGTTCTTTGCTGTCTGTATCAGAATTACTATGTCGTTGGCAAAACGCAATGTTTTTTAATTCTTCACCCTGAACATTAATTCCTTCTCCAAATATCTCATTGCTTTCTTTTATAGCTTGCTGAATGTACAAGTTGAATAACATTGGAGAAGGTTAAAACCCTGTCTTACTTCCTTTCCAACCATTGCATCAGTAACTAACAGAATATAAATTATCCATCACTTATTTTTAGCCGGCCGCGGTGGCCGAGGTGACTGAGGCGCTCCAGTCACGGTCAGCACGGTCACTACGGTCGGGGGTTCGAATCCCCCCTCGGGCATGGATATTTGTGCCGTCCTAGTTCGTAAGTAGTTCATAAGTAGTTTGTAAGTTTAGGGACTGATGACCCCGTAGTTAAGTCCCGTAAGCTTAACAAACATTTGAACATTTTGAACTTATTTTTACACTTTTTATAATTAAACTCGTATACTACGAAAACAATTACACAAGAAATAAAGGGAGTAGGCTTGCATTAATTTGAAAGTGGAAGAGAAAGGATGTGGTGGAAAGTCTGTGTAAATAATTAGCTCGTAAAATAATTTAGCTGTTTCTACGTTACTAGCCAAATAGAAAGGCATTTACCATTTAACAAACATGAGACTCTGCGTGTAAAAAAATTTAACGACAGCAGCATTATTGTTGTGTAGTAACTTTTTTCGGCCTTCAGACGACCTCACTGGGTGGCGTCGCTGGTCGGTCAAACAGCGGGTCGCCGCATGTCAACAGCCGGCACCTGACTACAGCCAACACCGCCTAGAAGACCCCGTCACCTCGTAGCGGCCGGCCAGTACAAGGATGGGGCCCCTCCACGCCCACACCAACGTGGTGACCATCACAAAAGTTCTACTGTCACCTCCGTAATTAAGTTAGTTTGCTAAGGTGGATCACGGGATGTGGGAACCGCGATGTTATCCGTACGTGTGGGCGCGATCACCCATTAATACGGTGCATCTGGAGATAGAATTGGTCGAAAGGTATACGAAGGGTAAAGGTATGTAAGGGCAGCGGAAAAAAAGTGCCAAGGCAAGAGCCAAGGGAAAAAAACCTCTGCGACAGTGGGGTAGGTATGAAGGGCAGTAGCGGTATGCTATCTGCGACAGATCATGCAAGGGTTGGTAATGTTAGTGATGGGTATTTTCTCAGTACCATTAACTTTGCTAGGATCGTCATAAAGAATCAGCCCGTTTTGATGCGAGGTTCTGCTGCAGCTGAGCTCCAATGATGCCTCCTGGGTCGGCTGTGGCAGAATACCTGTAACATAGCCAAGTCTGTCAAGGTAGTTAGGCAGTTCGGTCATAGAACTGGCTAAGTGTGCGGGACTGTTTAGGTTTGTTTGTGTTTAGTGCGATGAATATGGTTTCCCTGCCTTGCCTGTAGGTCGGCTGTGGGCTCAGCTGGCATTGCCAGTCAGATTGCTGTTTTGCAGGGGTTTGCCATGTTCATCGTGTTTGTGAGTTGGTGTTCCCTACGGCCGTAGGTGGTTAGTCTCTGAGGAGAAGTGTTTTTGGGCGATTATGTTTCCACCTATGGTTGTGATCGTAGTTCCCCAAGCGTAGGATGAAGGGGTTGTTCGAGTGTCTCGAGTTTCTGTATAGTCGTGTGGCGAGTTTCTTGAATACCACCGAGAGGCGCTCTAGGCGGTATTCATTGTGAAGGTCCACGGTGCGTGTGTATCGTGGAGCGTTGCTAATGATGCGTAGTACCTTGTTCTGTATGAGCTGCAGGCGGCGCAGCCGTGTTGGCGCCGCGTATGCCCAGCACGGAGCACCGTACGTCATCAGAGGTCTAATATGTGTCATGTAGAGGCTCCTCGACACCCGGCTATTCAGTTTGCTTTCCCTGTTGAGCATCGGGTAGAGTTGTTTGAGCCTCGCGTTTGCTCTGTTGGTCATGTGTTGTATGTGGTCCCCCCATATGAGTTTCCGGTCCAGCCAGACACCAAGGTATTTGACTTTCTCACGGAAGCGTATTGGGCGTGTATGTAGAGTAATTGGTCTACAGTGTTGGTGTTTGCGCAGGTGTTTCGGTCTGCGTGTGAACAGAACTGCCTCACACTTGTCGACGTTGACCGGCCAGTCAGGCAGCGTTCGCAGCCTCTCGATGCGACGCGGCACGGCCTGTTGTGAGGCGTTGTCTTCTAGGGGGTGTTGGCTGTAGTCAGGGGCCGGCTGTGGACATGCGGCGACCCGCTGTTCGACCGATCAGCCTGTTGTCAGGGGCAGACCCGAATTGGGCCACTTCTAGTGGCCATTACATGGGTACTCTGGAAAGGACAGTTAATCCTACACTCGAACTCGGCAACTTCTGCTCACAGGTAGCAAGATGGCCTGACCCAAGGCGTTCCTGGCCCTCACTGAACTCGTCAGTCCCGTGAATGACCCCAGCTCGCTGACATCTGTGTAGAATCACATAGTTCTGTGCGTGATATCTTTCACGTGTATGGTTTTACTTTTGACGCCTAGAGGTGGAATGGGGGACTGATGACCAATGTAGTTTTGTCCCCCTTAAACAACCTAACAACAACAACAACAACAGAATCACATAGTGTTTCGTTTTGTACTAAAGTTTAATTAGGGCAGCGAATAATACGGCAGAAAGTTACGATTTGCAATCTGTTATTAGTGATTGTGGTAATACATATTTGATCTGTGACGGTTATAGGTGCAAACCTTACATAAGAGTTGCAGCAACGGAAGAACGTGGATGGCTATGTTGCGGTAAACTTTCGCTGTATGCTGTTATTTGCATTAGGCAGCGAACACATATTTTTACGTTTGGAACAACCACAAGACGACCAAAACACAAAATTTGCTGATTACTTAACTGAAAACTGCATTGTGGAAGAAGATAGTCTTTCCTCCACACTTTTGGACAGCAGATTCCACTTCCTTGTGGATGACAACTAATGCTTGCGAAAGCTTTCATTCCTGATTCAATGCTTCATGTGAATCTCCTCACCCAAACGTCTTTCAGTTTTTGAAAACAAATTGATACTTATAAAAGAACCAACTTAGCAAAACATAATATCACTATCAAAAACGGACTTATAAACCAGGAAGAGGTACGCTTTCCTGCAACAGAAACTGGTCGGGGGTTCGAATCCCCCCTCGGGCATGGATATTTGTGCCGTCCTAGTTCGTAAGTAGTTCATAAGTAGTTTGTAAGTTTAAGGACTGATGACCCCGTAGTTAAGTCCCATAGACTATACAAACAAACAAAGAAACTAGAATTAGCTAGGAATGGTGAAATTTGCAAATTAGACTTTGTAAAGTGCGTTTCATACAAAGCAGCCGTGAGCAGAATATGAACCGAACTAAATGCATTTGTTTTCTGCAAATATTATTGTATGTGAAATTTGTAATAAAATCTTTGTATTTGTATATATTTTGTTTGTCGTTTATATCTTCCTTGGCACAGTATTGATATTATTCCTTCAGAACCCTACAATTAGGTGTACAGGTTGCGCACTTGGTACGTTTAGATTTGGAAGCATTTTGAGAGATTGTGCATTCGGTCTGCCAGAAGCAGGTAGGAATTGCCGAGTTCGTGCGTGCCTCTCAGTCTAACCGGGGCAGGTAAAAGTTGCCCAGTTCGTGCGTGCCCCATCAGGGGGCACTTTGGAGACAGTTGCCCAGTTCGAGTCCTACATTTATCACCAGTAGGTAGAAGTTTCCCAGTTGGGACGAGCCCGTTGTGAGGCCTTGTTGCTTCGGCACACTACTGACAACAGCGGCAGCATTACGGCTGGTCGCGGCGCACAAACCCTTAACAGCAGAGGTGGAAAACACTTCTGCATCTATATTCATGGGTCCATTGGGCTAACGTATTTTTAAATTGTTACAAAAGAATGTCAATGGATTTTTTCCAGGACATTTACATTAAAACTAATATTTTATTTTATAAACAAAACATGTTTATCAAAATCAATGCTAGTAACTTTTGATTCTGTATCTAAATGACACAAAATCGGTCATTGTTTTAATAAGCTGAAAATATGAGACTTACAGGAATGTAGGCTCCTTGGAGAGGCCGAGTGCTCTAAGGCACCTTGCTGCGGAGCGCGCGGTTGCTAACTGTCGGGGTGTTGTCCTTAGCATACGTTAAACTACTTTGTAAGTCTTGTAAGCCTAGCGTCTGATAACCACAGCAGTTAAGTACCTTACATTTACAAACATTTGAACGGAATTATTGTAAATAGTGTACGAAATAAATATTTCAAACCAAAATGTTTCTATCAATTAATAAAAGTATGTTTTATCGGGAGATTAACAAAAATTAGGATATTACTAAAAAGACACATTTAAAGGCAGGAACTGGATGCAGTATTTCCAGAAGTAATGCTTACTGTCTGCCGCTACATAGTACAAAAATTGACAGTTTTCGCTCTACTCCCAGGCAACAGGAGTATCGCCTCCAATTGTCCCTAACAAGTACTAGGGCCTTCTCAGAAATACTTTGCACTGCTGATGGATTTTAATTTCTTCATTATTTCTTTCAAATTCTTCATCCAACCTCTGTTCTGTATTTCTCATTAGCACCTACATACTTCAAATAAAAAAAAAATCATATGTTTGTAACTGTATCGGACCAAACTGCGTGGTGATCAGTCCGTAGCCTACAAACTACTTAAACCTAGGTAAACTAAGCTAAGGACAACACACACACCCATGCCCCAGGGAGGACTCGAACCTCCGATGACGAGCAACCGCGCGCTCCGCAGCGAGGCGCCTTAGACCGCTCGGCTACTTCACCGTGGCCCTACACGCTTACGATGTACCATACTGACATAATGAAGCAATAAATAAAAATGAATAACAATAGTAACAATAAGAATCTATAGTCGTGAGAAACACGTCCGTCTCACCATCTGCGCTTTATCGTACTGAAATTCTGTGACCGTGGGGGGGGGGGGGGGGGGAGGGTGTAGAGTAAACTTGTTGCCCGCAGCGGTAAATTATAGTTACATTGTGATTTAATGCGCGTGCACTATTTCAAAAGTGTGGCTCCGAACTATTACTTGTTTTTATATTTTTAAATAAATAAAAAAAAGGAGAGGGAACCACAAGACGCCGGATCGTGTTCCATCCGAAATTAAGCCCTGGTGTATACAGTGGTGGATATCTGAACAGCGTCGTCTCCCGTCAAATGTCGAAGACTACTCTACCATGTGAGTTACTTTACACACGTTGCGGCGGTACGACCTCTTCTTGCATGGGAATAAATACAAAATTTTTTATGTGCCGTGTCAGACTTCAGGATCCGAAAGTCGTCCGCTCGTCAACAAGAAAGAAAAAAAAAATCAAATTAATATAATCTTCCTGTATTGTGAAATTTCAATGACAGACCCTTGCGCAGATAGAAGAAGCATATGATTCTAGGTTTGCACTTCTTTAAACTGTCATTTTGAAATAAATGTTTTAAAATTCCCTTAAAGATCTAACTGTCAAACAGAAGTTCGTAGTTGTTCTGGTTTCTACAGACACAGATATCACAAGTCCTTTCCACTGGTGATCGATTGCTATATAAGATCGATTTATTAAAATAGTGAAAATTGATAAAAATCTTCTTGCTTTACCTGTCAAACAAAATAACTTTCCGTAAATGTCTTCTTTCATATTTTAAAATAGTTTGACTGTAAATAATTCTTCAGTTCCTATAAATGATTATATTTCATGTAACATTTCTATAAATATCAAAATAATTATCGTTCACACTTGGTTAACTTTCGAGACACAGTGACATTAATTGCTCTCACCATACAGATCATGACTCAACGACAGTTACATAGAGACTGATTTTATGGTCTTTTTGATTTTCCACGAAACGTTCTATAATAATGTCAATATCCGCGACGATAACCGCAGAGACCAGCATCTTCTTGCCATGTGGCCGTCAACTCGCGACTTGAAGTGCAAAGATGTTTATTCCTTGAGCTCGGCGTCGAAGATGTTGCTCTCGTAGGTTGAATCGCCGTCACAGCACATGAAACACAAGAAACTCTTTTAAGAATCACATAACATAAAATATTTACATAAAAATCATTTAAAAACATAAAATATCAACATAATGTTCTGCGAAACTGAGCTGACATAAAGTAGTAGTGGAGACAATAATCCTTCCCACTACAACGTACAGTGCAAAAGCGGCATTGAAAGATACGTAATAACAATTAAACGGGCACTTTACTAAGTTGATGACGACGGAATGTCATTTATTGGCCAAGAAATCACCAACTGGGTTTCGGCCGCTCTTCTCATAAGTCTTTCTATGCGGTGTCACTTCGACGACTTACGTGTCAATGACGATGATGATGAATACAACACGCAACACACAGCCCCCTTCCAGGAATCGAAACCGAACCCCCAAATGGACGTTCTGGGTTGAGCCACGTAGGCGGACGCTATAGACAGACATTATTCCTAACAGTTAAAAATGCTTTAAAGTGAATGTAATGGGTCACTTCTGGTGGTAAACTATACTTTCTCCAAAAGTGTTTGGTGGCGGTACATGAACACAGAAATAGATTTAACGTTTAACGTTTTTTCAATGCTGACATTTCTGAAACCTATTATAAGACATTCAAGGGATTACTAACGTGAACGCTAATGCCTGCTTATTTAGAGTAGTGCTGTTTAGGTACGGAAACTACAGTAGAGTTCAGGTCAGTTCACTAGCTAATTTTCCCTTAGGGCTACTTCTGGCGTGTCTTTCCTAACTTCGTCCATTAAGGCTGTGACCTTCGAATTATTTTTGACAATAGTTGGCTTCATGTAGGAAGGCGATTCCACGCCAACACTGGAGTCTGCAGGAGAAATATTGTCGTCACTCGTGGCCACCAAATCAAATGTTCAAATGTTCGTAAAGCTTATGTGACTTAACTGCGGGATCATCAGTCCCTAAACTTACAAACTACTGATGAACTAACTTACACTAAAGACATCACAAACATCCATGCCAGAAGGAGGATTCGAACCTCCGACGCGGGAGGCCGCGCGATCTGCAACGTGGCGCTCCAGACCGCTCGGCTACTCCCGCGCGGTTCGTGACCGCCCACGTGCTTAGAGAATGAATACTATTATCTGTCTGCGCAGTAATGGAAGCCGGCCGCGGTGGCCGAGGGGACTGAGGCGCTCCAGTCACGGTCTGCACGGCCACTACGGTCGGGGGTTCGAATCCCCCCTCGGGCATGGATATTTGTGCCGTCCTTAGTGTAAGCTAGTTCATAAGTAGTTTGTAATTTTAGGGACTGATGACCCCGTAGTTAAGTCCCATAAGCTGTACAAACATTTGAACATTTTTTTTTAGTAATGGAAGGGGATGCGCAGAACACCTAAAAATGGGGGTACCTTCTTAAGTGACGAGAACTACAGTGTCTTACTATCAAAGCTAGTTCGAATTCTTTTTAGTTTATTCATACATCTAAAACAGTACAATACTGGTACAGTAATTTTCTCTTCTAAACTCGTTTCAAAACTCGAATTCAACGAATTTCATAATCGTTAATTGTTGTGAAATTTACACTGATAAAAGAAAAATAACTATAAAGCAGTGCGCATCAAGTGCATGAAGTAGTTATATATACAGATCAGCAGCTCAGACAGTACTGAGGTACCAGGTGTTGATCCATGCTGAGACATCCATTATGTGTTGTAGCCTCCACGGTCGCTAATGCAGACACTGATTCTACATCTACATCTATGCGATACTCTGCAAATCACATTTGAATACCTGTCAGAGGGTTCATCGAACCACCATTATACTATTTATCTCCCATTCCATTCTCGAATAGCGCGCGGGAAGAAAGAACACCTCAATCTATCCGTTCGGGCTCTGATTTCTCGAATCTTATTTTGATGATCATTTATACCTATGTAAGTGGGAGTCAACAATATATTTTCGCATTCGGAGGAGAATGTTGGCGATTGGAGTATCAAACGTAGCCTACGCCGTAGCGATAAGCGCCGTTGTTGTAATGATTCCCATCCCAGATACTGTATCATTTCCGTAACGCTGTCTCCCATGTATCGTGACAATACAAAACGAGCTGCCCTTCTTTGGACTCTTTCGATGTCTTCCGTCAAACCTACCTGATAAGGATCCCACACTGGGCAGCAATACTCCAAAACTGGATGGACAAGCGTAGTGCCAGCCGCGGTGGCCGAGGGGACTAAGGCGCTCCAGTCATGGTCTGCACGGCCACTACGATCGGGGGTTCGAATCACCCCTCGAGCATGGATATTTGTGCCGTCCTAGTTCGTAAGTAGTTCATAAGTAGTTTGTAAGTTTAGGGACTGATGACCCCGTAGTTAAGTCCCATAGACTATACAAACATTTGAAACTTTTTATTTTTTTTTATTTTTGACAAGCGTACTGTATGCAGTTTCTTTTGTAGTTCTGTTTCATGTTTTAAGGGTTCTGCCAATAAAACGCAGTCTCTGGTTCGCCTTTCCCACGACATTATCTACGTCTTCTTTACAATTTTAGTCTGAGTAATAGTAATTCCAATGTATTTTGTGGATTTTATGGCCTTAACTTTTGGTTGATTTATCTTGTAAACAAAGCTCAACGGATTTCTTTTCGTACTCATGTGGACGACTTAACACTTCTAATTATTTAGAGTCAATTGCCAATTTTACACCATACTGACATCTTACTCAGATCGTTCTGCAGTCGGATTTGATCTTCAGATGATTTTACTACACGGTAAATGACAGCGTCATATGCAAACAAACTAAGAGAGCTACTTAGATTTTCCACTAAATCGTTTATGTAAATAAGGAACAGCAGAGGACCAATAACACTACCCTGTGGAACGCCCGATATCACCTTTGTTTTAGTCGATGCCTTACCATCGATTACAATGAACTGTGTCCTCTCTGTCAGGAAATTCCCTAACCAGTCGCAAATTTGGGGCGATATACCGTAACCACGCAATTTCATTAAAAGCCTTTTGTGAGGTACGGAATCAATTCTGGAATCAGTTCGATCATACTGACGGCGAATACTGTCTAGGAATAAATTATTCCACGCCTGCTCGACCTCTTCACGTAGTTCATCGACAGTTCTTGGTTCACCAGTCGCAATTGTCTGTTGTCGTCCCATCATATCCCACACGTCTTCTAATGGAGACAAGTCCAGATATCGTGCTGGCCAGACAAGTTCAACACATCTTGTAGGTCGTTGAGTTTCACGTGCAGTGTGTTGGCAAGCTTTATGCTGTTGGAAGAACACATGAGACAGTGTTTGCCAAGTCTGTGTCCAGCACGCGACCAACCGTCACTTACGACTCGTTTGCAGGCAGACTGATTTCACCAATGATGGCCGCGGCCCACTGTCCCAAGTGATCCTCTGACTGCGCCAGTCGTGCTGTGCACGTTATGCCCCGGCTTGAGTGAAGTACGGGCCAGATGTATGTAATTTATTGACAAGGGGAACACCAAGTATGGTACCAACGGAATTTGGTGCGTCGTAGGTATATTGTGAGGGAATTCCTCTAGACCATCAAGCTAAAAGTATTTGTTTAAATGTTTGTATAGTCTATGGGACTTAACTACGGGGTCATCAGTCCCTAAATTTACAAACTACTTACGAACTAGGACGGCACAAATATCCATGCCCGAGGGGAATTCGAACCCCCGACCGTAGTGGCCGTGCAGACCGTGACTGGAGCGCCTTAGTCCCCTCGGTCACCGCGGCCGGCAAAAAAAGTATTTGTTCCAATGGGCCTTGATTTCTAAGGAATGGAAATCAAATTCGCAGCAAATTACCACACGTTACGTGTCTACTTATACATGGCGGTTACCGCGCAGCGAGACAGCGTGGTGTAATCGGCAAGAAGCCAGGCTCCCATGCTCGAGACCTGGGTTCGAGTCCGACATGGGTCAATTACGTTTCTCACCTGTCCGATAATTGTGCATATTTATGTATTTTTATAACCATTCTTATGTAAACGTTTGCAGTAAATGGTGAGGATAAAAACATGTAACATTCGCTCAATATGTTATGTATTACGCGACGATTATTTTATTCATTTTGTTTCTTCGAAGCTTACTTTTAAGGCGATTGAACCATATTTCGAAATCAGTAGACAGTGTTTTATTAATACCTATAATATTTGGGCAAATTTAATACCTATGTTTACAGTTCCTGACCGTGCTCTTTTTATTTCCTCCTGTGACCTGTCTACCCACGTGACGCGTCCCAGTGGACTATTATGCTACGGACACACGTTTAGCCATTCGTAGCGTGTCGTTCATGCGTGCATGTGCAGAACAAATTGTTCAAATGTTTGTAGCTTACAAACTACTTATGAACTAGCTAAGACTAAGGACGGCACAAATATCCATGCCCGAGGGGGGATTCGAACCCCCGACCTCAGTGGCCGTGCAGACCGTGACTGGAGCGCCTCAGTCTTCTCGGCCACCGCGGCCGGCCGTGCAGAACAAATGCGCTATGATAGAAGCAGGACATCACACGAAACCTCTTCGCAAATGGTGTGTGTGATGAGCAGTCAAAAGCTGAACTCACTAACGCCTTAAAATACGCCGAATGTTTGCTTCGCAATGCACAATAAAAGAAGAGAAATGAAGTGAAAAAAATGACCCGAAGGGGAAGATTTTTAATTTTTTTATTTTCTTGGTTATTTATTTAATCGTTTGACTTTTCATTATTTTTGTTCTTCTTTCTTTATATCTTTTCCTTTGTTTAATTATTTTTAATTGTTTTTAAATATAAAAAGTAGGAATAACAATTTTTTTAAAATCGTTCAGCCGTTAGGTATCGAACCACGGTCTCCTGCATGGGAGTCTAGCACCTTGCCGATTACACCACGCTGTCTCTCTAAGCGGTAACCGCCACGTATAAGTAGACACGGTACGCGTGGTAATTTGCTGCGAATTTGATCTTGATTATCTTAGCAATCAAGGCCCATTGGAATAAATCCTTTTGGCTTGATGGTCTGGAAGAAATTCCCTCACAACATCCCTACTACCCATCAAAATCCGTTGGTGTTCCCCTAATGAGAGCTATCGTTTGTTGGCTTTTGTCGGTACATTGTGGTAGTATGTCGGTGTTTCTCTTGTGAACATCAGTTCTTTGTATTATGACTGAATTGTTTCGATAGTGGGCAGAGCATATTCGATTAATCTTGTGACATAGGTGTTTGCTCTAATGTATCCTCTTAACCCTTTACATTTATCTAATTGTCTGTTACTGCAATCGTTTTCGTTTCTTATCTTTTAGACATTTCTCCTGGTGGAATGTTTTTATATAGTTCAGTATTCCTTTTAAAGTCGTGTAAAATGATGTAAATTGGCGTGTAGCGGCCTTGTATTTGGGTAAACCCACATTTATTATCTATGAACGGCAGCATAACTAATCTTTTACCGCGTTAAATACGAGTACTTCATTGGTGTTCTTAATACACCTCACTTTGATGAAAATAAAATTAGGCTAACACAGGGCGTCGCCCAGCTATTTATTAATGCAATATTCTGGTAATGCCTCTCTTGTTTCTTCATCTCTCTACATGTCCCTCTCCTCGCCTCCCTGTCTATAAAAACTATTAATATCAAACATCCTAATATGACCGAGTAAATAAATATTATTTGCAGAGTACTCACAAGTGTTTTCCTTTTGTAATATTTTCGTTAAAATTACTTATGCTAGTTACTTATGGGATCTATATATATAACAAGAGTTTATGTATGTACGTTTGTGTGTGTGTGTGTGTGTGTGTGTGTGTGTGTGTGTGTGTGGTTTGTGTGTGTGTGTGTGCTTATGCCTGAGACAGTAATCCCTGTTGGGTTTAAAAGCACCAACAGCCAAATCATGCGGCAATCTGTCATGTATCCTCCTTAACTAAAGGACGGTTATCAACCAACCTTACAAGGAGTCGCTCCAGTCTCGGAAATTCACTATTCGATGAGACGTTGCGTATTAGCAGTATACCTCAAGGGTGTCCACTCACAGAAGTTTTATAGCGCACTGCCCAGAAAATTCGAAGAAATAGGGCTCTAAAGTTTAAATACAACTCATATATACCTTACATAGTACTCATTTCTATATAACAGTATGGCTATATAGCTCAGGTATTGGTGCGTCTAATTTGCTACGGCGAATATCATGGTTCGATCCTTTCTGGGCAAACATTTCGTTTTTATGCAAACATTTCGTATTTATTGGTTGTTTTAAAAATAATAACAATTTGTAAATAAAGTTAATGACATTAAATATTATCAAATACATCATAAAGAACTTAATTTTAATTATGAAATGACGTTTGCAGTTAATTAAAATTTTAATTATTATATTTCCTTTTTTTAATTCAAATAATTCCAATTGCATTATACAATTAATGCAGGTAGATTAAAGTGGAATAATTCCAAATGCATTACACAATTAATGAACGTAGATTAAAATAGTATAATTTCAAATGTATTATACAAATAATGTAGGTAGATTGAAGCGTTAAATGCTATTACCATTGCAATTTTATTAATTTCATTACATAAATATTTTAAAACAATAAAATCATTCTGAAGGTAGTTTGGATTCGCTATCACCTGAGCTATTTCATCTCGCCGCACTGAATTTGTCACTGACATGTATACGTGATGCACCTATGACTTGGGAACCTCTTGCCTTGGAATTTTCTGGAGAGTGCACTTTAGTAAATCTACGAGTGGACACTTTTGTTGTATACCACTACCCTGCAAAATCCCATCCTGAATTTAATTTCCGGGCTAGAGAGGTGTCCTTGTTAGTACAAATAGTCTTTTATATCGGAAAACTATCAGTGTGAAAGTTAAAACTAAACACCAGCTATCATTCAGGAGATATGACATTATAAAAATGGAAAATTTCCATATAATGCGAAGCGTGGATGATGGTGTGGGTTCCTAAACTCATATCTTAGCTCATGAATGTGTGAGTGGCCAAGTAAGTGGTCCTAACAGTTGGGACACCGGTTACTTGGCAGACAAGGGAATCCTCAGTTACGACTAGGCAAATGATCATAAGATGGTGAGCTGTTATTACAAATGGGGACTACATTGGGAAGAAGCTAGCACTGGCAGAGGCTACAAGTAAGATGGGGTTAGATGTTTTAGCAGTTAGTGACATTAGGGTAACGAGAGAGAAAGAGCTCGAAGTGGGAGACTACCAGGTCTACCTGTCAGGAGTCAAAGCAGGATGAGCACAGTGGGGTGTAGGGTTTTACATCAGGAAAGCAATCTAATCAAGCATAATTACAATAAGGTAAGTAAATGAACGACTGATGTAGATAGATTTGGCCATCTCCTGTAAGGAAGACTGGGTGACTTCAATTCCAGGATAGGAAATCGAACAGAAAAGTATGGAAAGGTTTGGAGAGTGTATGGAGGCCAACAGAAACGGGAAACATTTCTGTGCCAATATGGGCTTAGGTATCACAAACAATTTTTTTAAGCATAAAAACATTGACCGGTATATCTGGTAACGCAGAGATTCCATATCTCTCATTAACTATAAAATCAGAAATTTAATAAGGGAGTCAGGGACACACGTATTTTAAGACGGTTCTTCGATGATACTGATCATTATTTAATCGGCAGTGAAATTGTTTTTGTGAAGACAAAAGGAGAAGAGTAGAGAATCTTTAGGACAAAAAAAAGAATGTAGTTATTTACAGTCATTACACACTACTAGAAGCATCTAGAGAATGTCTTGGAACGGTAGTGTGTAAATGCAGGAAGAAGCAGACAGCTTGGTGGAGTGATACAGTCAAGGTAGCCTGTAAAAACAGAAGAAAGCATTTCGAAAATGGTTCCATACTAAAAATCAGGCAGACAGAGAAAGTTATGTTGAAAAAAGAAATAAAGACAAACAGATAATTGAAGAATATAAGCGGAAACTATGGCTCGACATTGTAATTAAGTTATAAACTATGGTTCAAGCCGCGGAAAAACCATTCTGGAGTATAACTAGCAGTCTTCAAACATGAGGGACGAAAATATTAACAAGTGTTTTGGACAGGTCAGGAAAGCTGCCAGTGAATCCTGTGGATGCCTAGTGTAGATGGAGGGAGTATTTTGCAGAACTGCTCAATGTAGGTGAAACGTTCAAAGATGTATCAGATTTTAAGGTAGAATGGGATAGGAATGACCATGATGGAAACAGGACCACATTTGAGGAAGTGGAGAGAATGGTCAATAGATTACAGTACAACAAAGCGGTTAGATTATATGAAATTAAGTCGTAACTCATACAGTGGAATGTCAGGTTTCAAATGTTTCCAGAGGATAAATGTAATGGCATGGGGGTCGGGACAGTAACCGTGTGATTGGACAAAAGAAGGAATCAAACTAATTTTGAAGCATAAAACAGATAAGATTGTAACAACTACAGAAGTATCTCTTTACTCAGCCTTGTGGGCAAAATATTCTCAGGTAATGTTGAAAGAAGAGTATGACTATTAGGTGAGACAAGATGGATAAAAATCTCGTGGGTTTACGCCACTTAGTGACTGTCAGGACCAGATCTTCAGCTTAAAGCAGATAATGCATGATTGCTACGAGTGGAACAGTGAATTGTACCAATGTTTTATAGATCTAGAAAAGGCTTATGACCGAAGAAGACCTAGGAAGAGGCTACTGTCACTTCTGCAATATTATGGAATTGGAGGGAAACTACTGCAAGAAATTAGAGGTCTTTACGTAGACTTTGAGGCTGCAATTAGAGCAGACGGTAAATTTAGTTCATGGTTCAGAATAATTTCAGGACTTAGACAAGGCTGTAAGCTGTCCATCGCTAAAACTAATGTCTGTGAAAAAGAGATTTAAACTGATGCCAAGTATGAGGAATAAAGTTAGAACAGGTGGACAGTATGAAGCGCCTTGGATGTATTTTCTCACAGAATGGCAACATAGCGACAGAACTGAAATAAATGTGTAGCAAAGCTAATGCATTGAATGCTAAGCTAAGAGCTACTCTATTCTGCAAGAAGGAAGTGAGTACCAAGATTAAGTTAGCAGTTGACTGCACTGTCTTTCAATGATATTTACTGTGTGCGAGTGAAAGGTAGGTGGATGCAGTTTACCTCATGAACACGATTGAGGCTATAGAGATGAAAGTAGCAAGGATAATTCTAGTTTTTAATAGATGGGGACAATGGTAGTATGGTATTCATAATGAGGAAATAAATATATTGGGAATGAACATCATAGATGAAGGAATTAGATTGAACAGGCTGAGATGGTGGGGTCATGGTACATGTATTGATAAACAAGGTTACCTTGGATGGTCATGGGTTCGGCAGTGGAGGATAAGAGGAGTGGAGGTTGACGAAGGAGAGAGTTCTCAGATTCTGTCAATAATGATTTTGAAGTAAAATGCTTAACATCAGACGAGGTATCATTGTTATCATTGGCTGAAGGCTCCACTACATGAGAATGGGAGCACATGCAACAAAACTTACACATAATTTCAAACCTTTATGAACGTTTTTCTCTCTGACAACCTCAACATAACGATGACCGGAGACTAATTTACCCGTCCACGTCGGAGGTTCGATTCTTCCCTCAGGCATGGGTGTGTGTTTTGTCCTTAGTGTATGTTAGTTTAAGTAGTTTGGAAGTCTAGAGACTGATGACCATAGCAGTTTCGTGCAAAAGGTTTACAAACGTTTCTCTTTAAAGTAGTTTATCGCTAACAACTCTTCAGTTGTTCATGCAGCAAAGTATTGCAATCAGGACGACGTTACGATTAATTACATGTATACTACTGATTGTATTCCAGAGAAATTGTACATTCAGTAGACCTCTATACCATTGAATGAACGTCCCAGTTTACATCATAGTACTGCACTTAGTATATGAAACAGGAGGCCATAACAAATCGGTTAGTGGAAAATGGCCCAATCATATTTCGTTTTATTACTACTTTACTACTTGACTCTAATCAATTCAAGTTTTGGAGACACTACAACCGTATAACAATGAAGTAATTGTACGAGACATAGTTTAGGAGATATGACATCATAAACAATGAAATTCGCCGGCCGCGGTGGCCGAGGGGACTATATATATATAATTCTTTATTATGGCTTTTGGTGACAGTGACCATACAGCCAGCGGTTATAACATTGATAACATTACAATAGAAGTGAAATTCTTGCAATGTACAGCACAATATTAATAAGTATGTTACATCATATAGCCTTAGAATAAAAGTGGAAAAATAACATGTAAAGACATTAAACAATACATATTTAACAGTACGACAGATATTTGTAATACAATAAAAGTGCAGAAAGCATAGGACCAAATGAGAGGTGCAAAGACAAATAAAAGTCAAAATATAATATAAAATCACTTATGCAGTTTCCCGCTGTGCATGTTCAAGGTAAACACACTAGCTCTAAAATTAGAGCTGTATGCCAGTGACTTTGAGGTAGTCCTTCAGTAAAGTGTACTTAAGCTTGTCGAATCCATGAAGGAGGACAGTGACACTTGTGGGGAGAGGGTAACCCCTCGCGACCAGCGTTCGGTAGAATACACTTTGTGCGGCCGTGTACTTGGTGCATGCCAGTATGATGTGGTTGAGATCCGCCACTGCCGTTACATCTTTGTCGCAATGCCGAGAAGCGATGATTTTCAAACGGTGTAGGTGGGCAGGGTAACATCCATGTCCCAGTCTCATCCGAATGATAGACGTTGCATGACGTCTACTAAGCGTCATCGATGAAAACCACGGTCGTGAGGAGACATTTGGTTGTATAGCTGCCAGGTGTCCTCCCTTAAACACATGAGAGAGGCGCCATTCGTGGTCCCAAGTGCGATAGGCAGCTTTCCGAATCGTCGTTCGTAAGTCTGTATATGGAATCGGCGTGGGGCGTTGTTGTCCTTCCGTAATACTTCTCTTGGCAAGGCGGTCTACTGTTTCGTTATGGGGTATACCTCGATGTCCTTTAATCCAACGTAAGTGGATGTCTATGCCCACTGTCTGTGCATTTTTTATGGCCTCCAAGACGTCCAATATATATCTATTCGTTTGTTTGTCAAACGTCGGATGTTGTAATTTTTTCAGCACGCTTTGAGAGTCCGTGAGGATCAATATAGAGTTAAATGTTCGTGTGCCGTAATAAATGGCCTCCCTGATGGCTAGTAACTCTGCCGTGTAAATAGATGACGCAGGTGGAAGCGCAAACATTTGGTAGGTGCCGTTAGAGGGGCAAAAGAAGGCGTATCCCACCCCTGCTTCAGTTTTAGAGCCGTCAGTATAGATGTGAGCATGCTGTGGCCAATTGCGGAGAAGAAACTGTTCCACGTCGAGAGTGATGTTGGTCCCCGTTGTGTAGTCTGATGGCAAATGTGTCACCGGGACTGGGTTGAAAAACAGATGATAAGAATAACGGAAACAAGGAAGTTTGGTGTCCTGTATGATGAGTGGGAAGAGATGTCTCCATTTCTCGTAGCTGCGAACCAGTAAAGGAACTCGGGTCATGCCTCTTCTGTGATGCATTTCTGTTATGTTCCAAAATTGGTGTACCGTTTTGAGAGAGGCACTATCACATATTGACGCTCGGCTGAGGAGGAAAATATCGGACAGCATCTGTCGACGTATAGTTAACGGCATTTCAGACGCTTCCACGAGCAAGGCGTTGGTGGGTGTTGACTTCATAGCTCCGAGAACAAGACGAAGCATTCTGTACTGGAGGACATCAAGTTTGCGCAGGGTCGATTGCGCTGCAGTAGCGTAGACGATACTGCCATAATCCAAAACGGAGCGGATCAAGACCTTATAAAGAGTAAGGAGTACCATCGGATCGGCTCCCCACCAAACTCTGGCAAGCATACGCAGGATATTTGCAGTAGTGTCCACTTTGTCCAAGAGATATTCAACATGGCGCGTCCACGTCAGTTTGCTGTCGAAGTAAACACCAAGGAACTGAGCATATGACCGAACAGGCAGTTTGTATGGACCGAGCTGAAGGTCTGGAGAGAAATAATTCTGTCGTTTCCTCGTGAATATCACCACAGTAGATTTTTCATGCGACAGCGTGAGTCCGTGTTCTAACTCCCATTCAGCCAGTTTTTCACATGCAGTAGTAAGCCATATGTTAGTCACCCAAAAGCACGACGAGTGGGCGTATATACAAACGTCGTCCGCGTACTGTAGAACTTTGACAGTAGGATGAAAGATAGAGTCTAAGTCGGCAACATACAAGGCGTATAGCAAGGGGCTTAATATCGCACCTTGCGGGAGGCCACGGGAAACGATTCGTGGGCCATGTAACACATTGTCCTGGTCACGGATATAAACAGTGCGGCAACAAAGTAATCTGTATATAATTCTTAACACCTTTAGCGGGAGATGCAAAAGTTGTAATTTATTTATAAGTTTATGTATCAAAACATTGTCATAAGCCCTCGAAAAATCAAGAAAAAGAGCCGTCAAATACCCATTTGTCAGGAATGTTTTTTCGATGCCCATAGCAAGAGATGTTATATTATCGTAAGTGCTCTTCCCCTTGCGAAAACCGTATTGTGTCCGTGGGAACATATCGTGATGCTCTAACCACCATTCTAACCGGACCTTGAGGAGACGTTCAAAGGTCTTGCACACACATGACGACAATGCAATGGGGCGATACGACGTTGCCTGACCAGGGTCTTTTCCAGGTTTCAATATAGGAACCAATACCTGAGTGGTCCAGTCGGTTGGAACAGACCCCTCTCTCAAGATGTCATTAAAGATATTCAAAAGAATAAGTTTTGCATCATCAGACAAATTGCGTATCATGGAGTAATGTATCTGGTCATGCCCGGGCGACGTATCGGTCGAGGGCGGCAGCGCACTGTTGAGTTCAGCGAGGGAGAACGGTGAGGTGAGATCATCTTGAAGATCTTCAACGGCGATATTTGTGGTGGGATCAATGGGTTCTGGCATGGCCGTAAGAGGTGCTACAATGTTGGCAAACTCGTCTATCCAGGTCTGTAACCGCTTTGGAGGCATTGGTTTTCGTTTGAGTGAGTTAACTTTCGACCAAATCCTTCCGACAGGAGTATGCAGGGATAACTGTTCACAAAATCTCTTCCAATGTTCTTTTTTACAAGTCTTGAGAAAGCGTTTGGTAGTCGCATCTATACGTTTGTAGGCGAGGTAGTTTTCCCATGTGGTTTCCCGTTTAAAACGGCTACATGCCAGTCTCCTTTGCGCCACTCGACGCGAGCACTCTTGGTTCCACCAGGCAACCGGCAGACGTCTACTGCCAGTTACCACCCTCGTCTGTGGGATTGACTGCGATGCTGCTAGGTTGATGCAATTCCTATAATGAGCGTACCTTGTTTGCGGTGACAACTCGGTGGGGAACGACGAAAGTTGTGTATCCATGATGGCACTATACCGAGACCAATCTCCCCTCCTGACATTCCATTTGCGAGACGGCCGACAGACCGTGTTCGGTGATGAGGTTGGTGAAGAGAGCAGAATAGCATAATGGTTGGAACCCATAGGATATGAAAGTACAGACCATGTAAAGAATGAAGAAACAGACGCTGAACACAAAGTCAAATCGACTGCTGATGGTCTCTGTCCGGGTAATGGAAGTAACGTAGGGGATCCATCATTGAGGATGATAAGATTGAACTCGTCGATAATATCAAGAATGCCATCACCCAGCCTATCGTTATATGCACACCCCCACAATCTGTTGTGTGCATTAAAATCCCCACAGAACAGAAATGGAGGTTCCAACTGTTGTACCAGAGCGTACCACTCTTCAATGGTAATGTATGACCGTGGTCGGCTGTAGAGGGCCACAATAGTTATTCGACCAATTGGAGATGAGAAGTTTACTGCTATCGCTTGAAAGCTTTCAATATCGTCATGAGAAATCAGAACAGGGGTGTGATGCAGCATATTATTGATAAAGAGGGCGACTCCTCCTCGACCATCATCTCTGTCTTGGCGGTAAACGTGGTATCCTTGGAGGCGTACGATGGTATCTGGTTGAAACCATGTCTCAGAGATGGCGGCCACTGCTATCTTCCGCATCCAAAGTTCACGTTGAAGTACACCCTTGTTGGCAATCGCAGATCGCGCATTCCACTGCAGTATTTTAAATTCCGCCATTGTTGTTAGAAGTAAGGAGAGTCGTTAATAGTTGGCGAATAGGCTGTATCTGTAAAGTTCCAGGTGGCATTGTTTTCGAGAGGGGACTAAGGCGCTCCAGTCACGGTCTGCACGGCCACTACGTCCGGGGGTTCGAATCCCCCCTCGGGCATGGATATTTGTGCCGTCCTAGTTCGTAAGTAGTTCATAAGTA
Source organism: Locusta migratoria (assembly GCA_026315105.1). Taxonomy (NCBI): domain Eukaryota; kingdom Metazoa; phylum Arthropoda; class Insecta; order Orthoptera; family Acrididae; genus Locusta; species Locusta migratoria. Next base: position 437,449,421 of record CM048748.1, on the reverse strand, counting down.
GTTTGTAAGGTTAGGGACTGATGACCCCATAGTTAAGTCCCATGAAAGTCTGTCACAATACAATTGATATAATTTGTGGCGTCTTTACTACCCACTCCATTGGAAACATAATCGCACACAGTCCTCTCATCTAACTTGAATAATTATTTTTTATGTATGACACATAGTTGCGAAGAAATGACGTTATAATGATTGAGCTGTATTAAACCGCAGTTCAGACCAACAGAGAGGAGAAACCAAGCCGAAGCAAAGGTTAGCCAAAGGCAGGTTTTCATGGGCAGTATTGTTGCCCATGTGGGATCCCTAACAAGTGGAACTGACTGAGGACATACAAAAACTGCAGAGAAAGTCAGTCCGTTTTGTATTACCGCGATGTAGGGCAGAGAGTGACGCGGACATGATGCATGCGTTAGGGTGGAATTTGTGTACCAAGTTTTGTTCAAAGTGGTCCAGTAGTTAGGAAATCCTCCCCAAACTAAGTGTGGCAATTTTTATCACGATCGGATTCAAATTTTCTTCTAATATATAAATATGTTTGTACGTGTTTCATACAAATCTACAGTTTTGTTCCAATCTTTATGAAATTTTGTACACGTAAGCTTCCATCAATGAGGACGGTCGCCGTAAGTGTAAGAATCACATACGATATATAGTTCACTAAATATGACGTCATAAAGAATGAGATGCGCGAAAAACTGCTGCATTTTGCGACAATGCTGCTCATTTCCTCCTAAACCATTCGTCAGATTTCAACCAAATTTGGTACACACATTCCTTACCGTGAGTTAACAATTGCTGCATGGTTAAGAATCACATACGGCACATGGTTCAAAAGATATTACGTCGTAACTAATAGAAATCGCAAAAAATTCCATATAATGTGGTGAGACTTACGAAATACACTGTATGAGAATGAGAGTACTTAGCGACTTGCAACAAACTTTAAACATAATTTCAAACCCTTATTAAACTTTTTCTCGCTGGCAACCATAGTAAAATGATGAAAGGGAAAAAGTTTATCGCTAACTACTTTTCCGCTGTTTATGGAGTAAAACTACGGCATTCGGTATAACGTCACAATTTATAATTTATACACTACAAATTGTAGTCGCAGGAAATTTTATAAACAGTATACACACATATAGTTGAATGTACGTTCTAAATTGTATCACAGTACGACAAATAGTTCATGGGCTATGAGAACATAAACAGTAACATTAATGGAACACCACCCCATCATGCACCAAGTTTTAATCTATTACTTCTTTACTACTCATTGTATTCCCAGGAGATATTATAGACATACAGCACTTATACAAATGAACGTATACCTGAAAAATGGCAGGAATAAATAAATAAATACTCGGGCAACGCCGGGTTTTCAGCTAGTATCAAATATAACCCTTACTTGATCTTGAGACATTCTTCCTTTCAACATTATCAACCTAATTTATTTCGGGCGGAGCACTGAATTAAAATTTGTACTAAGGCTAGGAATCAAACACATACGTTCACTGCTCATACGTTATTCCAAGCTAAAGAACCACGCCAAAACTGACACGTGTTACAAACGGAACACACAGAGCGTATGAGGCTGAACTAAGGTTACTACTGGCGAGGTAGGTGGACCAACAGAGTCCGTGACGGTCTGTTTGCGTCAATGCCAAGGTGGCGTAGTGGTTTCCGCACTTACCTATTGAGCAAGAATGCCCGGGTTCAAATCTCGATCTTGGTGAAACTTTTGATTCAATGCTTTGTCCTGTTTTCATTATCGTACAGTTTTATTTTTTCGACGAAATCAAATAGACTTATAAGTTATGCTGCTGTACTATATAATGGTACGATATTGACAATGTAACAAATTTTTCTCAAGCATGGAAATATATTCTACTTTAGAATCCTGTAGTCAGGATTCTTTTGAAAAAGAGACTACATCTACGTTCTTATTATATTCTAGGTCTGACGATGCTTTTCACCTACCGTAATCAGTAAGCTGATAATATATAAACGCTGTGATCTAAGATTGGAGTTATAATAAAGCGAGCATTTTCCTAGGGCGCAGGGAACACTTGTATGTCCATCTCACACCTTGTGCACAAAAATCGCTGACGTGAGTCTGGTAGTTCCGAGGGTGAAAAATGTTGTATAAAATTGATCATTACTGCAAATCGCCAGTTTAGCCCGCAGTTTAAATCAACGAGCAACATAGAACAAGTACATCACGACCGCAAGGAACCGATCCATCGGAGGCTAAAAATTAAAACAAAAAGACTCTAGACTGAGGCAACGGTTTCCCTCTCGCTTAATCGTGTATTTTTCTCCGCGTCAGCTTAACGCGTTCATTAATTGGGTCGGATGCTTTCTAATAAATAATCGAGTCAAGATCTCAGCGATCGACATAGAACAAGCACGATACCGTGCGACAAGGAATCGAAGTCCCCGTTAACGAGGAATGAAAGAAAACAGGACGGCCTTCCGAGACGGGAAATTATACCGGCCTCTTGTCCGCCCTGCGGCTTAACGACGGTGGGGAGAGGGGCTGTATCGCCCAGTCTGGATGTAGTTTTCGGGCAGTTTTCCACATCCCACTACGTGAATACCGGGCTGGTACCCAAATCCTGCCTCAGTTATGCGATTCCCAAATATTTAGAAGAACAGAGATATCAGACTGAAGAACAGGCGTTGAATTAAAATTACTGCCGTGTCCAGGATTCGAACCTGGGACCTCCAGCTTACTAGAAAGGCGGTATCAGCACTAAGCCACAATCACGTAATGAACGCGGCGAATTCACAGACTGTCTTATGGCACCTCTCCCTTCACAACACAAACTTCAATTCTGCCTTATTTTACCCTATATAAATGCATATCGATATTGCAAAAGCTTTCCAGTAGTGGAATAGCACCCCAGCTAGGAATGTTCATGGGAACGACCTTGCCTTGTTGCTCAGGCACAGGTGAGTAAGTAAATATAAAATAATAAATCATTGTCCAGAGACATATTTCGTCTCAATATATATCAGAGATAGTAAACTGAAGGAGAGGAATTCACTTAACATTTGGGCCATGGTCAGGATTGGAACCAACGACCTCCTACTTTCTATGCAGGTGCTATGACGACGAAACAACCGTGACTTAAAGGATATGGTGACTGCGCGGACCGTCTAAAGGCACGTTTTCTCCTTGTTGGTTCTAGTGCCAGCCTAGTAAGAAGGATCTTCGAGGTTCGAACCATTAGCTATAGCACAAATTTCAATTCAATGCCTTTCCGTTGGTTTAATATCTCTGATATATTTTGAACCAAAGTAAGTCTCTGGACAAAGATTTATTATTTGATATTTACTTTTAGAGGAATGTACGCACTCTTTCACATGTGTAACAGCTCTACATACAGAAAAGTGGAGTCTGACACAGTTTCTCCAGGGGAATGGGTTGGCGGCAGCAACGACATCCGACCATCCATTAATTAAACGTGTCAGCTGACCCCACGAACCCGCGTAGGCAGGAAAAGCTGAAAGAAAACATCGCACTGGCTATTTTTACGGTCCACTTCAGTTTTTTTCTGTAGTATTATAACTTTTAAACATATATCGGACAAAAAGTAATAAAAAAACAAGTAATGTAAAATGTAATATTTAAAAACAATGATGTAGGATATATTATTTAATAAAGTATATAAAATACCAGCTGAAAAATACTCCTGCCGGAGCACAGAAAAGGTGAATATTCTCTGACACAATTCAGTTTCTCACTGTTTTCTCTTTTGCTCCAATTGCTACTATCTTCATCGGTCTTAGTTTGTTGTTGCCACTGTTACTGGCTTCCGACATCTCGTTTCGCTTCCCGCTGCTTTTTTCATGCATATGCCTTTCTCCTGAATTGACACTTTCTCTGTTCCATCATATATGGCTCTCTCTGCCTGTTGCACCGTCTCTGTCCCACTCACCTTCAGCCGAAAAAAGCGCGAATATGTTCGCATGGCAAAATTTTTGGTGAGGAAGTCGGAATGAGAATTGAGGCAGCTGGTTCCACACTTTTGTGTCAGAGAACATATTCGCCTTTCCTGTGCTCCGGCAGAAGCATTTTTCAGCTGGTTCCCGTCTTTTTGCTGTTACATAACAGTGTACTGCTTATATAACATGAAATCAATGGTGAGTAAAATTTGGATGGTTTTTTTATATTATATATTAGAACGCATCGTAAAAATTTCGATGATTTGGCATGAATAGAAGTGTACATTTTCCAATGCATGCAATTTATGATTTTTGTAGCGTATCGCGATAACGAATACACATTTCCAAAAACAGGAAACAGATTTTCCAGATGAACACCTAAACAACATACACATAACGTTTTAGTCATTTTCTATTCCTCAAGATACGTTACCTCACAATAAGAAATAATAGAGTTTTCGAACCTATTCTGTCGCGTGCTATCATTGAAGGACCGATATCTCAAGAACCATATAAGATATCATTCTGCTCTAAACTTTAAATAAAATTTAGATACCTTATCTACATTTCATACGCAGCTACGTGTAACCTAAAATCAACCATACGAGAAGTCTATGAAGTGTGTTTTTACCTTTCCAATCTCTTTAAAAAAAGTTGCAGTTTTTCACTAAACCGGATGCTGCATATTAACTATAAGTAAACGAAAACAAAAATCATCCTTTAATCGACTGAAGATTTCATTCTTCAAGATGTACAAAAATCAATTTTTTTCGCCGAGTACCTTTTTTCAAATCGCATGGTAAGTTCCAGAGCTGTCCGAACGCCGTCTTTCAGCACGATACGCACTTTTTCTAGCAAAATATCGCGGTTTCTCGGCCGTATCTTGCTAACGGACTAAGATTTACGAAAAATTCCGTTTATAGATAAATGTCTACAGGATGTATTGAAAATATCTGAACAATTTTCTATGGTTAGTTATTTAGATATTTGCGATACACGGTGCTAAAACGGCTAAAAATCTGGTTTTGTGACTTTGTGTAAAACTATCATAAGTTTAAACCTCTGGATCTCGTAACGGATTACGATATCGAAAACATTTAAAAACGGCCTCGAGAATATCATCATATGAACATATGGTAAAAATTTCGAAGATTTCCAATGAATGAAAAGTATCGAAGTGACCATCCCCACAATTCGTTTTTTTGGTACCCAAAAATCATGTCCTTTTTTTTTTTTTTTTTTTTTTTTTTTTTTTTTTTTTTTTTTTTTTTTTTCCTTAGATTTTCTCAACAATCGCCCATGAATGAATGATGCTTTTGTAAGTCGCTTAAAGCCCACCATAGATTACACGACATGTACAAAAGCCAACTGATTTGCTCAATTTGGATGGACTTCAGGAAGTGTGCAACTTTGAAAATTCATTGTGTGCGAGCACTCTCGGACTTGGCTAGCACTTACAAGTGGAACACAAAGTATAATACCAACTGAATATGATGGGCCGTAGGTATATTGTGAGGGAATTCCTCCAGACCATCAAGTTAAAAGGATTTGTTCCAATGGGCCTTGATTTCTAAGAAAATCGAAATCAAATTCGCAGCAAATTACCACGCGTAACGTGTCTACTTATATATGGGGGTGGTGTGATCGGCATTGTGCTAGGCTTCCATGTAGGAGACCCGAGTTCGAAACCTAACGGCAGAACAATTTTTAAAAATTGTAATTGCTACTTTTTATATTTCAAAATAAATTAAAAAATAATTAAGCAAAGAAGAAGATATAAAGAAAGAAAAACAAAAATAATGAATTATTAATAGCTAATCGCGAAATCGCTTCACGAGAAGACTAGATTCGAATGCATTCATTACTGTTGCATCAGTTCAGCATACCAGTCTTCGTTCCCATGATTAAATATGCCTGGTTTGCGTCGCAATTAATTGACGACCGAACATTGTTTTTGAATGTGAACGACCAGTGTTTTCCAGTATCGCTGATGAAAACACCTTCCGCCTGTAAAGCGGTAGCATTTGTTAGATGTGCGTGGTGCTACAATGTTCTGTGTTTTCGGTGTTTCTATGACAATTATCACCCAGAATTTTGTCAGGTAATAAAGATAGTGTCGATGGCGAAAGTGAGTAAATAACACGGCGCAATAAGTAAAATAATCAGTTGCTACTGTGTTATTTGCTATTATCCTGACTGCTTACTCAAGCTGTAACATAGGAGTGGGTAAAAAGGCATATAATTATGCACAATAAAAGAGTAGAAATAAAGAAAAGTGAAAAATAAATGACCCGAAGGGGACGATTGTTTTTTATTATTTATTTATTTATTTTCTTGTTGTTGTTTTTTTTTAAATCGTTTGGCTGTTCATTATTTTTGCTTTTCTTTCTTTAGATCTTTTTCTTTGTTTAATTATTTTTTAACTTTTTTTTTAAATATAAAAAGTAGCAATTACAATTTTTTTAAAATTGTTTTGCTGCTAGGTATCGAACCCGAGTCTCCTGTATTTTTTCCCCTTTTCATCTGGTAGATCTATGGTTCGCGGTCGTTCGTTCACTTTGTTCGTGGTTGTTCGTTGAAGCGTTGGCTCAGCTTTTTTGTTACAGAGGGTGCTTAGCCCCCTGCCCGGGCGCGCTGAACTTAAACTAACCTAAGAAGAGAAGACACACATCAATGCCGGAGGAAGGATTCGAACCTTCGACGCGGGAGGCCGCACGATTCGTAATGTGGCGCTCCAGACCGCTAGGGTACTCCCGCGCGGCTATGCATGGGAGCATAGCACCTTGCCGATTACACCACGCTGTCTCACTGACCGGTAATCGCCACGTATTAGTAGACACGTTACGCGTGGTAATTTGCTGCGAATTTGATCTGGCTTTTCTTAGAAATCAAGGCCCATTGGAATAAATCCTTTTGCTTTGATTGTCTGGAGTAATTCCCTCACAACATACATGAGACACATCAAAATCCGTAGGCACCATATCTGGTGTTAGATGGGACACCGCCCGGGTCTGCCGTGCGCTGTAGGCGAGCGGGGTGCACTCGTCCCTTGTGAGGACAACTGAAGAGCTGCTGGACTGAGGGGTTGCGCCCAGTGGCGTAGCTATGTCACTAAGGGCCCCGGGGCAAAGATGGCATTGGGGCCCTCTTTACACTAATACTGTACAGGTGCAAAACTACATCATCAGCTCCTTACCGCCCACTGCAAGACATAATAAGGCAAACCTAAATACTACTAAGTAAATATTATGTGCCAGGCAGCAGATAATATTTAATCATACTCTCTAATATAATTGTGAATGTTTGTTTGTTATGTTTCCACGCAAAAGTTACTGGGCGGATTTGAATGAAATTTTTCAGAGGGATAGATTTGGACCTGGGTAGGACGAAAGGTAAACGACCTCTTGGGAAAGTTTCCGAAGTTGCTCCACACTAGGTGAATGAAGTCGCAGGCATAAGCTAGTAAAAAATAAACAATGAAGAAGTATTACTTAACCATGAGAACATGACCCTCTGCCGCGAAGCAAACCGGGAACAGTCAAGTCCGCGGTGACAGCAGGCGGACTGTTGTCAGTACCGACATCTCACTGTCGCTAAACTCCTCGCTGTTAGCTCACTGCTCCGTACCGAGCAGCCTAATTTCGTTGATAGCCCAATCAAAGAAGGAAAATAGGGGAAATATTCGTGTAGGATGGTTTCAGCAAAAGGAAATTGCCGGATTTTGTTTGATGGACTACTTTGGTTTGAGCCGTGCCCCTACCAGGCTTCATGAAGTATATATTAATGTCTGGCCAGTAAAAAGAAATAAGTAACTGAGTTCACATCTTCGATTATTATAGAGGCAGTGGGGTACAGGGTAGTGTCTTGAATGCACAATTTACTATTGTGACAAAGTAACCATATTTTCTCTTCTTCTTGCACGAATTTCAGAGTGCAGTTGCTTACAGCACTTCATTACTTCATTGGGATCTATGATTATGGAGCACACCCTTGAGGAATTCACTACACAAACTGTTGAGTTACCATAATAATACCGTTCTGTAATAATACATTATAGAGCCTTCATATTCAAATATGGTCACACTGTCTACTGTCAAACACTTTGCTAGTAATTCAGCACCATTCACTGTTATTTCGCAAAGATTCAACCGACAATACGCTGACGATGGCAGTGTCCACGTCTTAGTGGACAAGCAATGAACCTTGTTATGTTTATATTCTGAGGTGCGAATAATTTTTGGATTTTACTTTGTGCGTTTGAGGTTTGTTGGTCAGGGTTCAAAAAGTTCAAATTCGGAAAAACCTTCATCCAACTAAATTATTATATACAGTAGACATTCGATTATCCGAAGTAATTGGGGGACATGCAAGTGTTCAAGCATCTACGATAACTTTTCTCGATCGTCGCTCACGAAGGCCGAGGGGCCCCTTGAGCTCAGGGGCCCCGGGGCACTGCCCCGCCTAGCCCTGTGATAGCTACGCCACTGGTTGCGCCAGAGTCGTGAAAACCGACGCAACGGCCGGGAGTGCGGGGCGCTGGCCACGCCCCCCTCCCCCCCATCTGCTGACGCCGGCGTGCAAAGGATGAGACGGCGCCCAGTCGGTACCTGGTGGACCTTTTAGGTCTGTAGGACGGATTTTACAGTTTACATGTTTCATACTACCAGTATTATGGTTATGAAGCAAACATGCAATATAAAGTGAGAAAATGTGGAAAGCGACAGTTGAAAAAATATACATAATCAGACAGTGAAGTAGCTTATAACACAAGTTATGAAATATTTTGATGGTGGAAAAAATAAGGCAAGATATCCGTAAAACAAAATGTTCCATTCATTTCTTACACAATTGAAGATAATATTGCTTGTTCCCAAATGGATACGTACTTTAAACAAGTTTTACATTTAATCTTTAAATTCCAGCAAATGTGTATACATATCTGCAGAATCTTTTGTAGAATATCTCTAAAAACGTCGATAAGAACCTGGTGCAATTTACGTCAGTATGTAAATTTTATAATCTTTATTTTACATGGGGTCTCAGAAATATGATTATAATCATATTATCTCGGATAATGACAAAGAAATGTATAGTAAATTATAATACTCTTTTTTGGCAAAATTTGGGTACATATATATGTATATATATACAAGATGGGTGTCACTGGCAAAGGGGCAGAGCGTCAGCTATTTAAGAGCAGTAAACCTTGCTCCAGCCAGCAGTGACGCACTGGAAGGCTCCCAGCTACCTGCCCAGCTCCACGACATCAGTGGGTATAACATCGTTTTATTTTATTTCTCTTTATTTACTTAGGTTAATTTAGGCACTAATTTATGTTGCTTGGAGGTCCTCTAAATGTAAGTATGATACTTTTCAGTGTTGCAGTCCTGAAGACGGTCCAAAAAAGCACCGAAACTAGTTGATGCAAATGTAAAACATTCCATCCTAGACTGTTTTATATATAAATTTAAATATAACTGAGCTGTTTATTCCAAAAGGGAAAGAATTTTTTTCAAAAATATGTGAGTCTACACTTTATGCTTTCCAGAACTGACGTTGTGGTAGTTGTATATTTGTTGTCTTGAATGTGATATTCTGGTGTTAATTAAAAAATATCCCTTGGTTAAAAATTATCTTTTCAGTTCGACCCAATACAAATGCTTACTGGCTATAACAACGATGAATTCCTCTGTAAAAGAAACAACTCTGCCAGCGCCGCTGTTTGCTTGGCCACTGAATCAAAGTGGCGCTGGACGTGTTGTTTAGGGAGAGCAGGACCCGCTGCTTCCACACAATGCCAGTCCTGACCTGGCGGGCGTGTATCCAGGACCAATTGTTTCTCAGTCAACGACCAGACGTTTCGATAAGCATGTATCGGGAGAATAGGGATTTGTCGCTAAAAACAATGTCATCCAAAAGTTCAAATGTGTGTTACGGTTACGGGACTTAACTGCGGGGTCATCAGTCCCTAATCTTACAAACTACTTATAAACTAACTTATACTAAAGAGAGCACAAACATCCATGTCCGAGGGGGCATCCGAACCCCCGACGGAGAACTGCCTCGCGCTTCGGAGTATAGCGCCTCAATGCGCTCGGCCACTCCTCCGCGGCAAAGATGTCGTCCCAACAAAGTCTACAACACTGAGTATGTCATGTGGTCTTGCATCAGCCTGTTGCAGTTCTGTCGCCGGCTAATAGAAGAGACAACTGGCTCGAACCCTTCAGATGTAGCGGTGGCTAGTTAGTGCACCGCCAATACGCTCTGCGGTGATGCACGAATGAAATGCAATACCACCGCAAACGACCACACTGGCTGCAGATCAATGTTTGTGGTCTTTAGGCAACACATTCTAACATATACAGTCACGACCAAAGAGATAGACTACTATAGAGAGGCAACACAGCTACCTGAGTGAAGCAAATTAAACAACCATCCGCCATGTTATCGAAAGTCTAGAGGGGCGTGTTACATGACACTAGGTTAGAATATTATTAAAATATAACTGTTTGTGCCTTTCAGTTTTAGCCAGAACAATTTTATCGCCGTGTCTAGTGCATAAACGCTCTATACAGGGTGTTATAAAAAGGAACGGCCAAACTTTCAGGAAACATTCCTCACACAAAAAAAAAGATAATATCTTATGTGGACATGTGTCAGGAAACGCTTAATTTCCATGTTAGAGCTCATTTTATTACTTCTCTTCAACTCACATTAATCATGGAATGGAAACACACAGCAACAGAACGTACCAGCGTGACTTCAAACACTTTGTTACAGGACATGTTCAAAATATCCTCCGTTACCGAGGACACATGCATCCACCCTCCGTCGCATGGAATTCCTGATGCGCTGATGCAGCCCTGGAGATTGGCGTATTGTATCACAGCCGTTCACAATACGAGCACGAAGAGTCTCTACATTTGGTACCGGGTTTCGTAGACAAGAGCTTTCAAATGCCCCCATAAATGAAAGTCAAGAGGGTTGAGGTCAGGAGAGCGTGGAGGCAATGGAATTGGTCCGCCTCGACCAATCCATCGGTCACCGAATCTGTTGTTGAGAAGCGTACGAACACGTCGACTGAAATATGCAGGAGCTCCATCGTGCATGAACCCCATGTTGTGTTGTACTTGTAAAGGCACATGTTCTAGCAACACAGGTAGAGTATCACATATGAAATCATGATAACGTGCTCCCGTGAGCGTAGGTGGAAGAACATGAGGTCCAATGAACACATCACCAATAATTCCTGCCCCAACGTTCACAGAAAATCTGTGTTGATCACGTGATTGCACAATTGCGTGCGGATTCTTGTCAGCACACAAATGTTCATTGTGAAAATTTACAATTTGATCACGTTGGAATGAAGCCTCATCCGTCGCATGTCAACACAAGCACGGAAGTCAAATTACCTTCCTTCAATTGGGCCAACTGGCGGTGAATCGAGGAGGTACAGTACATACTAACGAAACAATTGGGTATTTTGACACTTGTCTCCACGAATTATTTCAATTTTCATTTAAAGAGAAATACTAAAATGGGCTCTAACATGGAAATTAAGCGTTTCCGGACGCATGTCCACATAACATATTTTCTTTCTTTGTATGTGAGGAATGTTTCCTGAAAATTTGGCCGTACCTTTTTGTTACACCCTGTATACATCGCTTCTCGAAAGTGTGAGCAGCTTTAAGTACAGTACCCCCGACGATCAGCTGCATTTTGCAACTAAGTATATTTTTCTACGCCTTTACCAACAGAAAAGTTTCGAAGAACGAGAACGTTAATTTCAGTTTATTTAATGTTAGAAGCAGGAACTACTGCATAGGCCAAAGAAATACAATGCCACGCTGGAGCTCTATACATAAACCACCCAATCATTAGAATTTGCAATGAAGTTTCTAGTTTGTCCTAGGTTTAATGAAGTAGTAGTCACTATTATACTTGTCTTTCTCATGAATCAAATTACAGTACTCTGAATCAAAATATAAAGAAACTTCCATTATCGAATGCCCTTGTACGGAATTTACTTTGCCGTTTCAGCTTTTCGGATGAAAAATGCGTTAAATATATTTAGTCTTACTTCCTTCCCTTCATACATAAATTTTCTTTCAAGATTTGAAGGACAAATACGAGTGCTTTGTTTCCGAAACCAGTTCTCTCTTCACATCTCTTGCAACAACCCATTCCTTCGTCACCAGCTTGTTTTCAACGGATACCTTGGATAAGGTCAACATCTTACTCGAGTAAGAAAAAACAACATATGATATTTTAAACAGTACTCTTTTGAAAAAAGAAATATTGACAGTATTTTTGCTTCTACAGGTACAGTAGTAGTACTTTACACAAACATTGCCATGATTCCTAAAAGAACTACTTTCTGACTTGTTTGCACACGTACTACCTCGATTTCAGAAAGACACTGCCTGACATCCGATAATATGGCGACTAATAGTACAGTGTGGCACCGCAGGGAGCGCTAAGGATCCCGACAGGACTCACAACTTGTGAGGCGGCATCGTTGAATCGTGTCGGGATAGCTCAGTCGGTAGATCACTTGTCCGCGAAAGGCAAAGGTCCCAGGTTCGAGTCTCGGTTCCGGCACATAATTTTAATCTGCCAGGAAGTTTCATATCAGCGCACACTTCGCTGCAGAGTGAAAGAGTCATTCGAGAAACATCCCTTAGGCTGTGGCTAAGTCATGTCTCCACCATATCCTTTCTTCCAGGAGTGCTAGTCTTGCAAGGTTCGCAGGAGAGCTTCTGTGAAGTTTGGAATGTAGGAGGCGAGGTACTGGCGAAAGTAAAGTTTTAAAGACAAAAGTCTGTCGTCTTCCATATATTTTTTATAAAATTGTAATTTATTTGATGTCACTAGATTAGCATTTTGTTAAAACTAGAACCCCTCTTTTCAAGGCATGAGGAATAGCACTCTATTTCATGTTTTATAATAGTAGTTTCTGAAATGTTAGCTAATATTGCTAGGATTTTGTTATTTTAATAATTTATTATTGTGGATATGAATGTGGCAATCAGTACGGATTTATCGCTACGTCACTGTTCCTGTGTGTTTACTTGTTTTACTTTTGAGTAGATGTGCGAGGATCTAATGGTTGTCTGAATGTGGATGGTAATAGCTCGCTTTGCATGGTTCTCTCTGGCTCAGAGTCGATATTTAGTTACCAACCCCTGCTGTTAATGCGACCAAAGAGGTTTCTTCACCCTTTGGTTACAAGCTAGTCGCCGCGGTGGAGTAGCCGAGCGGTCTAAATCGTCTCGCTGCGGAGCGCGCGGTTGCTCGCCGTAGAGGTTCGAGTCCTCCCTGGGGCATGGGTGTGTGTGTTTGTCCTTAGGTTAGTTTACCTAGGTTTAAGTAGTTTGTAAGCTACGGACTGATGACCACGCAGTTTGGTCCGATAGAATTACAAACATTAAACATTACAAGCTAGTCGACAAGCCTTTTCCAGGGCGAGTCTCACGATCTTCTCTCTCCACCACCACGGTTATAATGGATTTATCCGTTTCCGGTAGCTTCCCTGTCTCCTGGCCGCTCGATCTTCACTTTGTGATCTGATCGTGTTGAGCTAAGGTTTGTTCTTCTCTTGTTCCTGCGGAGATGGTAGCGATTTGTTGTCTAGATTGTTTAACTTAGCCTCTTGAACTTAGATTCATTTGCGGAATATTTTTTCCGATTGTGCGTGGAAATGTGTTCTAGTTTTTCAATCCAGTTATTTCCAACACATAAACGTGGTTTATCTGTTACTAGTTGCAGTTTTATAATGGCCTGGTATATTCAAACCTTTTGTGATTATGTGGCGGTGTACGAACTCTGTGTAAATTCTCTCTAGCTTTTGTGGGGGCTCAATTTCTAATAGACGACATGTTCATTTTTGTACAGTACATGTAAAAATCATTCTGATCGTTTCCTTCTGTGAGTGATATGTGTATTCCATGTGGTTGGTTCTTAGAACAAAGCCTTCAGCTTCCACTATTGTTTGTTCCATGCCCATCAGGCAATTAACTATTCATGTATCCTTCTGATTCTTCTGATTTCCCCTAACATTTGCGATCTTCTTTCCCCGCCTATTTTTAATTTTGCTGTTTCTTCTCCAAGCTTGTAGTATGCGCTCAGTCTTCGTCAGTAATTCTCTCTGAGCCTTGTACATCATCCTTCAATAGCTTGCTTATGAAATTCCTAACATTTCTATGGGTTGAATGTCATAGTTTTTATTTTTCCGTCTTTGTAATTATTTCACTTTTCTGGGTTTTTTGATACCAGACCATCCGTCTCTGTAATCGCTCCCTATTGCGTGTAGCTGTATTTCATTCGCTTCCTTATGTAATTCTAAACATTTCTAAGGGTTGCATGCCATGGTTAATTTTCTTTATTTTTTCGGAAATTGTATTTATACATTTTTATCGGTCTTCGGAACCACGTGGGTCCGAACTCCGATTTCAGGGTTTTCCAGTTAGTTATCTGAATTCACGCCACTTCTCATAAAACCAGTGCCTAGATATTTTACTCTCAGATTGCAACTTAAATGTTTTTGTGTAATGAATCCGATTTTTAACCACTTCACCTTCAGTAGAGTGCGATCATGTAACCTAGCCGTGTGTCGCCGTTAGCGTGTTTGCTCGCGGTCTAATCTAGATGCAACTTAACTTTTGTATACTCACACACCATCTCAAATCAGGCATGACAGACCAGATCTATCTTCGCAGTTTTATTGTATATTGTGTTGTGTTGTACCTCCGGGTTTGCTGAATTTCGCCTACGATAGTGGCGCCTGCTTCTGCCTCGTTTCAGCACGCTGATTTTGGTGAGTTTCGCTGTTGCATTGCGTGTGTGTGAGCGAGTGAGTGTTGTTTGTAAATCCTCCCCCCAGTAGCGTTACGTTCTGCGTAATTTATGTTACATTCAATGTGGGGCATCGTCAGTATTAGATAATGTAAATGAGATGCATTTCTATCACTGTAACTGACTGCAGCAGAGTCCAATACACATGTTTGCAATAAAGACCGCTTTCAATATTAGCTGCACGGATGTGTAGTCTTCAGCCCTCCATTCAGACTGTCCCAGCCTTAAAAGGCTTCTTAGCTTATGGGACGTTATTATCTTCCTTTCTGCCTTCCTTCGTTATTTCGTCTCTCTCTCTCTCTCTCTGTCTCTCTCTCTCTCTCTTATCAGTCACAATGATGCTCAGTTCCGTCACTATAACAACGTTTGCTTATTCCTTCTGTGAAGTTTTTATTTCTCCAAATAATCTATCACGGTGTACGGAAAACACACGAGTCCATTTCAGTTGCAGCATATGTAAAGAAATTTTCTTAGCAAATTTTGTAGTTGGCTCTGGTACTAATGGAAGGGTGATTAAAAATAGGATGATTAAAAATAGGATCACGTGATGACATTTTCTTACCTACTATTTCCGAAACTTTTTTGACGAAGTCTTAAAGAGGAGTAATTTACGGAAAATCGTCAAGTAAAGTAGAAGTGATATCTGGCGGTCCTCAGGGAACTGCTCTAGGACCCACTTCATGGACGATTTGGGTCGCCATCTGAGAAGCGCGTTTGCGAATGATGGTGTTATTTATCGTCTAGTGATGGAACCAGTAGTTCAAAACCAAATGCCAAAAGATTTAGGTAAAATATCATTATTGTGCAAAAATTGTTAGTGGACCATAAATAAGAAAAAAAATATTATATTGTTTATATTTCTTTTCTCAATGAATCAGTTAAAATTAAGCGCCGTAAGTTCAACTAAATACGTAGGAATTAAAGTTACAAGCAACATAAATTTCACAGACCACAGAAAACGTTGTGGTGGATAGAAACCAACGGCTAAGGATCGTTGTCAGAATACTTAGAAGATGCAACAGTTACAGTAAAGAAATTGTCTACATTCAGTACATGAATACATTGCTTGAGTACATGACTATGTCTGGCCTATTCAAGACTTACTTATAATTCTCATGCGCGCGTATTTATACATCGCAGTACGTAATCCAGCACAAATGTGTTACACTGTAGTTCATGGATTTCATTATCTGTTAAACATAAATAAATCCATGGAAACAAGATGTATATGAGATTATTCAGTATAAACGAAAAGTATTTATAAAACTGTTTGCATATAGAATCAGACCAAAAATTAAATGAGTACACCAAATACGATTAAAGCAGTTTTGTTTTGTTTACATAATTAAAAGATGTTGTTATTAATACATTCGTATGGTCTTACCATAAGAAGGCTATGTCAAATTGTTTAGTATATTTGAAATAATATCTGGTAATGTTAGTGGGTATATTACTTGAATAATTGCATAATCTTGCGATCTGTATTTTTACAAACAACAGTAATTTAACAGAACGGTCCAGACAGTAAAGGTATTGTTATGGTAAAGTATTTTCGTAGTGTATATATAAACAGTGTGTAAATATATTTATAGTTGTACAAAGTTAAAACCTCTGTTCATACAATATTTATTGGGTAGCCAGATCTTCAGCTTACCAAACAAACGGATTCCTTAGGGTTAAATTCATGACAAGGTGTGGATGTAAATCTGAAATTTTATTCAAGAATTCATTGTGAATAGTAATCGTGGCTATGCTTTTTGCAAGGAGGCAATATAAAGGCATCAGGGTAAATTCTACAGTCGCTACGCTTAGGAAAAAGTGCTCTCTTTATAGAAATTTTCACACATCCTTTCTTGTTTATTATTTATGTCCAGCATGATTGTCTTAAATAGAAATTATCAGTGGATACAGTTACAACTGACGAGATTCAAGTCTGCTGTAACGCAGATGAAGCAATGAAAGGGAAAAGTAGATCAGTGGAGCAGAAGGAATTGATCAACCTCTGACTCACATGACACGCAAAAGACGGCTTCAGTGTAGGCATTCTCTCAGATGTAGTTTCAAATCCGTAAGAAGTAGCCTTAACGGAACTGTTCCACTTCCCCCAGTGTGGTGGATATGCAGGGTGATTGATTAGACTTGATCCAACTTACTGTTTCCAAAACGTCCTCCAACAGCTTACCTCTCAACAACCACTCTTGCGTAGTCGGGGTCTTCTTCAAAACCAATTTTTATTATGGCTTGTGTTATAATTCTACCCTAAGAAGTATGTGAGGCTTTCCTAAACATTTTTATTTATTTATTTTGTTAGAAGGAGCTGATATTCGACAAATATGAGTTGTGCTTATTTTGTAATTTAGGTATCACGCTTTGGAATCAAAATTTCATTTTCGATCCAAACATAAATATTTGTGTTCTAATGGTTGATGCTTATGTTTGCAATTGGATTGTAGTGTACTCACAGTCTGGTTTACGTATTTCTTTTGTGTCCTTGTGGTGATGCTGCATCTCATCGTTGCAGTCCCTGAATTTATTGAATCCATTGGTTTCTCACGATTGATAAGTGTGAATTACCCCCTCCCCATGCTCCACCTTTACCACTCACCATAAGTGTGACGGAGCACCAGTTCCATATGGTTGTTAATTCGTCTGCTCAAATGTTTGTAAATCTATAGGGCCAAACTGCGTGGCCATCAGTCCGTAGCTTGCGAACTACTTAAACTAAGGTGAACTAACCTAAGGACAACACACACACACACACACACACACACACACACACACACATGCCCTAGCGAGGACTCGAACCTCCGACGGCGAGCAACCGCGTGCTCTGCAGCGAGGCGGCTTAGACCGCTCGGCTATTCCACCGCGGTAATTCCTCTGCGGAATGCATGTTGATGACTTAGATGGATGTATGTTGGGTGTGTTTGCAAGATACTGTCGTTGCATTCCTCATATAACTTCGGAACCAAATATCAACGGGTGTGAGTACGCGAGATTTAGCAGGTCACGTTTCTGGATCACCTTTAGCGACTCTTCGGCCGATAAAAAAAAAAAAAAAAAAAAAAAAAAAAAAACAGCGCGTCAAGAAAGTACCGGCAAATGGTCAGTGAAACACAGTTTATGTATTTGCTGCTGGAACACTTTCGGTGCTGTAAGGGCGTGGTCCAAGAAACTCTTCAATTTGTAATGTTTCGTCCACAACTACACTGGATATTTTCAGAGGTGCTGTTAATCTCTTATGAGTCTTACATCTACTGAAGGAAATGGGCATTGTGTATACATATTTCTGCGTAGTGTATAGTAAATTTTTTACTCGACCATGGTAGAGAAGCATAAATGCACAGATAAAGGTACACAAAAGTCTTTGCCGTCTAGGGGAAATAAGACAAATCAACCGTAGCGGAGTAAGTTTTGTTCCTGCAGCTGTTATCAATCAAAGGCACAAGGAAATCAGGACGTTAGCTGCTAGTGGGCATTCAGATTAATCAGTGGAGAAAGTTAAAAAATTGTGCACAGCTAGGACACGAACCCGGGTTTTCTGCTTATACTGGGCAGTCGAGATGTCTCTTCACCACTTTTTAAAATTATTTTTGTTTCATTTATGGTATTTTTTCTCTATGGGCATAGTGCTCATCATGGCCGCGAGGACTACTCTTAATTGTATAAGTTAATATTTGTGGTGTCTCTTCTTTCAGACATGTCCGAAATAACGTATACTACATGTTGTATAATGTATAAGAGGCGCATCCAACAAATAAGTTTTCCAGTCAGTTACTTTTACCTTGTTTTGAAGATCAAGTGCGTGAACTTTTATCGCAATCGGATGAACGGTAAGGCAATATACATAATACGAAAATACATGATCTGGCAGGTTCCCACCGGTCTCATTGTTCATGACGACATATCTCCTAAACTATATGTTGTACAATTAAATAGTTTTGTAGGTAAATTTACTAGCGTAAACCAATACTCTTTGAAAATATGTTGCGAACACATTTAGTATTAAATAAGTAATATATTTCACCAAACGGCATTCGTAATGCGACAGTTCTTCACGCATCTCAGTGTTCATGATATCTCCTGAACTATGTGTCGTACAGTGATGTAATTATGCCAATAACCTTCGAGGAAGTGTAAATAATATGTTGACAAGGGTCCATCGCAATCCGATGAAAGGTACGGTAGCACATAAAGTACGAACAAACAAACAAATATTTTATATATGTAATGGAAACATTAAAAATTAGTATCGTACTACGACATTTTCGCGTTCAAGTATTAACATTATGAGCTACAGGCTTCAGTTACTGGTGTAAAATAGTGCGATTAATTCATATTTTAAGGAAATTTTGTGAAATGATAAATTATCTTCGCAGCCCTTTTTCTTTTTTTTCCATTTTTTGCCGTCTGAAATTTTATACGATCCTGAATGATCAAGATGTAGAAAAGGTGTTCAATCTTTCTTGTTTTGATACTTTTAGTGATAATTTCGGTAAGAACAATATTCAGTCGTTGCATGAAACCTGTTGAACTGCCTGCTCGCAATCGACCTTCCCACCCCTCACCGTAGTTGCCAGTCACGCAGATATTTCGTACGTTTTCGCGTGAAGGAACTCAGAGCTGCAGCTGGTGATTCTGAGAATCAAGCTGAAAAGTTCATACAGTTCTGGACGAACTCAACTACGGAAATTTTCTTGACATTCGCTACATCGGCAGAGCGGAAACGTATTTCTACTTGATGTTGTTGGCATCAGACACAACGGAGCGTAAATGAAAGGCAAGTCGCTACGAGTTATTTTTGTACTAACTTAACGCCTGCTGCTTCGCATGCGTAGGCTGACTGGTCTGCATCAGTTGTTTCTCCCTCATAATGTAAATTTTTATAGATATAGCTTAAGTACTATCATAATGAAATGCTGTGATACTATTTATAGCAGCGGCAGAATGTCCGTGCGTATTGAGGCGCCATGCTGCAGTGCGCGCTGCTGTTCGCCGTCGGGGGCTCGATTCGCCCCTAGGGCATGGGTGTTTGTGTCGTCCTTAGTATAAGGTGGTCAAGTTAGTTTGATTAGTTTGTAAGCCTTAGGGACTGATGACCCCGCAGTTAATTCTCTTAAGATTTACAAAAATTTGAACATTTTCTTTTACTAATTCTAACCCTCAATGATACCCCTTAATAGCCGATTTTTGAAAAATACCCCAACAAGTGTCTTTTAAATTCCAACCAAGTATGCAAATATAATTTTTTGTGATTCTGGATTCAAAATTGGCCGATTAGCAACATATTTTCAAAACAAGTTTCACCCCTATTTATCCCCATAAATGATTAATTTTCTGAAAGTACCGAAACACGCGTCTGTTTAATTCTGACCAAGAAAACATAAACAAATATATGTATTTGTAGCTTCAGAACTGCAATAACAGCAAAAGACTTTCGAAAAAATTCCAAAATTACCGAAACACGTATTTTTTAAAATCTAGCGAACAATACAATACCTCTAGCAACAAAAATGGCTGGACAACAATGTGTTTTCGAAAAGAATTTTTGATGCCGTATTTTACCGCCTTAATTGTTGAATTTCCAAAAATAAGCAAACTTGTGTCTTGTTAATCCTGATCAACTGTCCATATCCTAAGTTTCGTAGTTGTTGCTTGAAATTTGAGTTTACAACAAGATATGTCTGAAAATCAATTTTTGCATCCCGTAATTCACCCCCTTATTGGCCGAATTTCCAAAAATACCGAAACACATGTCTTTTAAATTCGAACCGCGAATGCAGATCCGAAAATTTGTTGTTCTAACTTCAAAATTGCCTAAATAGCAACAGATTTTCGAAAAACATCCCCTCTCCAATTTAACCCCCTTTATAGTTGGATTTCCGAAATTACCGAAACACGTATTTTTAAAATTCTAACCAACAATACAAATGTCAATTTTTGCAGCTCTTGCTTCAAAATTGACTGAATAGCAAGAAGTTTTCAAAAACAATTTTTCATCCTCTATTTTACCCTCTTACTTGTTGAATTTCCAAAAATACTGAATCTCGTGCTCTTTAATCCTGACCAAGATTCCATATCCGATGTTTCGTAGTTGTAGCTCAAAATTTAAGTGAACAGGAACATATTTTTGAAAATCAATTTTTACGTCCCCTTTTTTACCCCCGTACTAGTTGAATTTCAAAAAATGCCGAAACACGTGTCTTTTTAATTCGAACCTTGAATTAAAATCCGAAACTTTGTAGTTCTAGCTTCAAAATTACCCAAATAGCAAAGTAATTTCAGAAAAAACGTGTCATCCCTTATCTCACCCCCTTATGAACTGAATATCGAAGAATCGCTTCTTAAATGTCGCCTGCAGAGTAACATCAAGACCTACAAATTACAAGTTTCTATCTTCAGTGGTTTGGGCTGGGCGATGATGAGTCAGTCAATCAATCAGTCAGTCGGGACATTGCCATTCGTAAAAGATGCCGGCTCCGATCGCAGCAATGTCTACAAAGGTGGTGCCACTAAATCAACATCGCAGGCCTCCGGTGACTGCGTACAATGTCCCCCTCTCGTATATAGTCACTTGTCAGGCACAGGTTTGAATTCTCCAAACGCTTCAAGCCTGTACATCACTTTTATTTGTTGTTGTTTGATGCAGCACTCCACGCTACCATACTGTACAAGCCTCTTCATCTATTAATAAGAACGACAGTTCACATCCTTTTTATCCTGCTTATTCGTCTTCCTCTGCGACTCTCTCTCTCTTTTGTTTAACCCCCCCTCTCAAAAAAAAAAAAAAAAAAAAAAAAAAAAAAAAAAAAAAAAAAAGTTTCTGAAGCTTATGGGACTTAACTACGGCGTCATCAGTCCCTAAACTTACAAACTACTTATCAACTACCTTATACTAAGGACAGCACAAATATCCATGCCCGAGGGGGGATTCGAACCCCCGACCGTAGTGGCCGTGCAGACCGTGACTGGAGCGCCTCAGTCTCCTCGGCCACCGCGGTCGGCCCCCACTCTCCCTTTGCTTCCTTCTCACACATTCAAACTTCCCACCATTACTTAACTCCTTAACGCCGATTGTCACAAAAGAAAATCACATTACACCGTCAAAGTCCTTACATTTGGAGGAAAAAGTATTTTCCAGTGGTGGCTGAAGTAGATTCTAGATGAACAGAACGCATGCTGCCGTTCACTGAGCATTGACTGTGCTTGTACGACGACCATCGTTTATCGTGTGCGTGTTGTGTACAAGTACCCGATGTTAGGGTCATTCTTTCGTCAAGTACAACTAAATAAACAGGTAAGTTTCATTTTGAAAATTATAGATAGTTTTGCTCATATCTATTAGATGTTGAAAAACATATTCAGGTGTGACAAAGTAGATACAACTTTCAGTGAACATGAAAATACTGTTTGTGTAAAATATGCATCATAAGGCACGTAATCACAATTATGGGCACTTGCAAGAGATGAAATAAAATGGATTAAGTACAGTTAGTTCCTTTCATCGTTGGCTCTAAAATGTTTAATTGCCAAATTATATTTGCCATTGACCTTATTCCAGTTTTATTTATGACAATTATCAATGGATTCATTTGGTAAATACGTTTCAATACGTTTCTACTTGATTACACTTCACTAGTGACGTGAAGCAAAGGATGTAAATAATTATCACTGTATAGGTTGATTTGCGATATTACACATGGGTAAGAAATGCAAGCTTAAGCTTTGCCTAAACCGAAATTCAAATTATTTCAATCGATTTCATGAGTAAGGGAACATTAATCAATGCATTAGTTTTAGAAATAAAACAAAAATGTAATTCGAAACTATGTAAATTATTTTTTATTTGTAACAAAGATCAATAAAAAATTTTCTTCGATGATGAGTTGTAAGACTTTTACTTCTCGAATGTCTGTCTGTAGCTGCAAATTTGAGACATACATAATTAAACCAAACGCATATAACTTTATTTGCAATTCACATAAATGGTCTGAGCACAAAATAGCCGCGGTGGAGTAGCCGAGCGGTCTAAGGCGCCTCGCTGCGGAGCGCGCGGCAGCTTACCGACCGAGGTTCATGTCCTCCCTGGGTCATGGGGTTGTGTGTTGTCCTTAGGTTAGTTTACCTAGGTTTAAGTAGTTTGTAAGCTACGGACTGATGATCACGCAGTTTGGTCCGATAGATTTACAAACAATCATTTCAGCACAAAATGTGATTTTTTATTTTCTTCTTGCAGTAGAAATTATTCGGGCCTAAGGGGTCAATTGAATTGTCCTTGTTATCTCAGAATGTGTGCAACCAGTCTACCCCTTCCTTTAGTCAAGTTGTGTCACTCATTTCTTTTCTATCCAGTTCTCTACAGGAGCTCTTCATTCAGAAAGCAACCCAACCATTCAGCCTTCAGCATCCCTCTGTAGCACCACATTTCAAACCACGTATTCTCTTCTCGTCTAAATCTCTTACCGCTCACGTTTTACTGTCATACAAAGGTACACCACAGAAAAAATCTAACAGAAAAGATTTACAGATTTATTAACACTTTCGATGTTAACGAATTTCCCTTTTTTTAAACGCTTTCCCTAGAATTTCTACTGTACATTTTATATCTTCTCTACTCTAGCCAACCTAAGCTACACTCCTGGCCATTAAAATTGCTACACCAGATAAGTAAAGTGCCACAGACGCGAAATTTAACGGACAGGAAGAAGATGCTGTGATATGCAAATGATTTGCTTTTCAGAGCATTCATACAATGTTGGCGCCGGTGGCGACATCTACGATGTGCTGACATGACGAAAGTTTCCAACTGATTTCTCACACACAAACAGCAGTTGACCGGCGTTGCCTTGTGAAACGTTGTTGTAATGCCTCGTGTAAGGAGCAGAAATGCGTACCATCACGTTTGGGTGCACGAATTCCAAAAGGTCATTTATTTGGATGAAGCCAGGTTCTGCTTACAGCATCATGATGGTCGCATCCGTGTATGGCGACATCGCGGTGAACGCACATTGGAAGCGTATATTTGTCATCGCCATACTGGCGTATCACCCGGCGTGATGGTATGGGGTGCCACCCGGCATGATGGTATGGGGTGCCATTGGTTACACGTCTTGGCCACCTCTTGTTCGCATCGACGGCACATTGAACAGTGTCCGTTACATTTCAGATGTGTTACGACCCGTGGCTCTACCCTTCAGTCGACTCCTACATTTCTGCACGATAATGCACGCCCGCATGTTGCAGGTCCTTTACGGGCCTTTTCGTATACGGAAAATGTTCGACTGTTGTCCTGGCCAACATATCCTCCAGATCTCTCACCAACTGAAAACGTCTGGTCAATGGTGGCCGAGGTACTGGCTCGTCACAATACGCTAGTCACTACTCTTGATGAACTGTGGTATCGTGTTGAAGCTGCATGGGCATCTGTACCTGTACACGTCATCCAAGCTCTGTTTGGCTCAATGCACAGGCGCATCAAGGCCGTTATTACGGCCAAAGGTGGTTGTTCTGAGTACTGATTTCTCAGGATCTATGCACCCAAATTGGGTGAAAATGTAGTCATATGTCAATTCTAGTATATTTGTCCAACCAATGCGTGTTTATCATCTGAATTTCTTCTTGCTGCACCAATTTTAATGGCCAGTAGTGTATTTTACTGCCCAAATAACAAAATAATCCATTCAGACGATCTTTCAAGTCCTTCGGAATGCCAGATAGAATTACGATGTCAACTGAATACCGTATAGTATTTACTGTTTACACTTCCACAACTTAATATTGTTGCTGTTGTTATGGTTTTCAGTCCGGAGACTGGTTTGATGCAGCTCTCCACCCTACTCTATCCTGAGCAAGCCTCTTCATCTCCTCATAAGAACGGCAACCTACGTCCATTTGAATCTGCTTACTATATGCGTCTCGTGGTCTCCCTCTGCGATTTTTACCCCACACACTTCCCTCCAATGCTAAATTTACGATTCCCCGATGTCTAAGAATGTGTCCTACCAAGCTATCCCTTCTTTTAGTCAAGGTATGCCAAAAATTCCTTTTCTCACGAATTCTTTTCAGTACCTCTTCATTAGTTATGCGATCTACCTACCTAATCTTCAGCATTCTTCTTTAGCACCACATTTCAAAAGCCTCTATTCTCTTCCAGTCCGCACTGTTTATCGTCCATGTTTCACTTCCGTACAAAGCAACACTCCACAGAAATGCCTTCAGAATAGACTTCCTTACACTTAAATTAATATCCGATGTTAGCAAATTTCTCTTTTCCAAAAATGCTTTTCTTCCCATTGCCATTCTGCATTTTATATCCTCTGTACTGAGACCGTCATATGTTATTTTTCTACCTAAGTAACAAAACTCATCTACCACCTTAATTGTTTCATTACCTAATCTAATTCCTTCAGCATCGCCTGATTTTCTAAGACTGCATTCCATTATCTTTGTTTTGGAATTGTTAATGTTCATTTTATACGCTCTCTTCAACACACTATCCATTCCATTCAACTGCTCTACCAAGTCCTTTGCTGTCTCTGACAGAATTACAATGTCATCAGCAAAATGCAATGTTTTTATTTCTTCACCCTGAACTTTAATCCCTTTTCCAAATTTTTCCTTGCTTTCCTTCACCGCCTGCTCGATGTACAAATTGAGTAACATCAGAGAAAGGCTACAACCCTGTCTTACTCCCTTCCCTACTAATGCTTCACTTCCACGCCCTTCGAGTGTAATAACTGCGGTCTGGCTTTTGTACAAGTTGTAAATAACTCTCCTTTCCCTGTATTTTACCCCTGCTGACTTCAGGATTTGAAAGAGTGTATTCCACTCAACATTGTCAAACGCTTTCTCCAAATCTACAAAAGCTAAAAATGTAGGTTTGCCTTTCCTTAATCTATCTTCTAAGATAAGTCGTAAAGTGAGTATTGCCTCTCGGATTCCTACGTTCCTCCTGAATCCAAACTGATCGTCCCCGAGGTCAGCTTCTACCAGATTTTCCATTCTCCTGTAGATAATTCGTGTTAAAATTTTGCAACCATGACTTATCAAACTGATGGTTCTGTAATTTTCACATCTAAACTAAATACTACCTCAGACAAAAATGTTAGGTGAATTAACACTCAATCGCGCAACTCGGGCGAATCACAACGCTGTACCTTCGTAGCGGCCGATGTTGACAACTTGCCCCCCCCCCCCCCCCACCGTTGTTCGTTTGAGCATCGTGTGTGTTACGTGTTAGACCTCTTGGACGATATGCTTGTCTAGTGCGTTAGCTGTGAACTGAGAGCAGGACAATGAACAAACTATTCTTTTAAGCTCGGCAAGATACCTAAAGAAACGTGTGCGATGAAGGTACTTGTTGATGGAAATCAAGCACTGGCCATGAAGTTTTGTACGAGTGGTTCGCCCGTTTTCGAGGAGGCGGGTACAGTTTTTCTGTCAGTCCCCGTAGACGGCGACCGGCGACCGCCGTCAGTAACAGAAACATGAGAAGGTGACAGCTTTAATCACGAACGATCATCGATTAATCGAGCACGACATGATCGCGGATGAACTGCAGAATAATAGTGAATACTTGCGATCAGTCCTTACCCAAAGGTTAGGAAAGAGAAAAACATATTGTCGTCATGTGTCACTTTTACGGGCAATCAGAAACTCAAATGTTAGTAAACCTAAGGAACTTAACTGCTGTGGTGACCGATCCCGCCGCGGTGGAGTAGCCGAGCGGTCTAAGGCTGCGGAGCGCGCGGCTGCTCGCCGTGGAGGTTCGAGTTCTCCCTGGGGCATGGGTGTGTGTGTGTTACCTAAGTTTAAGTCGTTTGTAGGCTACGGACTGATGACCACGCAGTTTGGTCCGATATATTTACAAACATTTGAACATTTTATTTATTTATTTATTTATTTATTTATTTATTATTTTTTATTTTTTTACCAATCCCTTGGCTTACAAACTACTTAATCTAACTTATGCAAAGAACAACACACACATCCATTCGAAGGAGTGACTCAAAGCCCCGACGGCGAGCAACCATGCACTCCGCAGCAAAGCACCTTACGGCGCTCGGCCACTCCGTCGTGCTCACAATCAGAATCAGGCAGGTTTAGACGCTTGGAACTGTCACCATCCAGCGAAACACCAGTCGGTACTGAATACCGAAGTAGATAGGGCTGGGCCCACCTGCACAACAAGAGCTTACCGGGAGAGCTGCAACATCAAAAGCACAGAAATAAGAACGACATTAAATAAAATAGAACCTGATGATAGCAATATAAAGCCGAAATGAGCTCATAATAAATAAAGAATTATAACAGTTGTGTGCAAGGTATAAACGTCATTAATAATTATGTCACTCAGCGACATATTCCTCACTGTGGGCCCCAAAGTAAAGAAAAAAATTAAAGAAATTAAATAAAATATGTTTGAATTATATTGTAATGAAAGTTCCGGATTGCTTATATTTTTATTCAATAGCGCTGCAGCTGTTTCAACATTTCGTCATTATTCAAAATGTTGAAACAGCTGTAGCGCTACTGAATAAAATATAAGTAGCCTTCCGGAAGTTTCATTACAATGTCATTCAACGACATTTATGATGCTGCAGGCCCAGCAATCAGGATATGTTTGAATTACATTTTTGTTTTATTTCTAAACCTAATGTATGTGATTAATGTTACCTTACTCGTGACATGGCTTGAAATAATTTGAATTTCGGTTTAGGCAGAGCTTAAAATCGCATTTCTTACCCATACTTTATATCGCAAATCACCCTGTACAGCTAACTGAGACACAAATCAGGGAAGCCTTGAAAAAAGACAACAGGTACAGAAGAGAAAAACCGGAAGAGCACAGAACCGGGGGCCGTGAGTTTCTGCCGTATTTTGGGCTCGATGGTTCTGTGTGGACGTGGTGCGAAACAAGTGAGAATGAGTGAGGAGGAATAGGCCTGAAATGTACCGAGGCAGTTCGTGGTTCTTCCCTCACGAATGCGCGCCCGCACATTCATACCTGACGCTCCCATCTATCTTGTCCACCCAAAATATCTCTGGAACAATAACAGCTATTGGAAAACGACTTTCACCAGTATCAATGTACGGCTGGGGCCCATGAATGTCTATATTTGGAAACATTCTAAAACGAAAGCAAATGTGTTTTTTAACACAAACTTATGTTGTTTTTTTTTTTTTTTAATGGACACCCTATATTTTTCTTCAGCAATCCATAGCATGACAAATCACATAAACAATGGCGTTGATTGCATCGCAATATTCCAATTACATCCCGAGATATTGCGACGCGAAGTTGACGCTCGGAAAACCCGAAATACGCTGCTAGCGCACGTCTTGATGCTCAGGCGAGAACTCCATGCTGCTCAGGACGTGAGCTAGCCGCGCGTTTCGCTTATTTCAAGCGTCAATTTCGTGTCGCAATATCTCGGGATGTAATTGGAATATTGCGATGCAATCAATGCCATTGTTTATGTGATTTGTTATGCTATGGATTGCTGAAGAAAAACTATAGGATGTCCATTTTAAAAAAACGTAAGTTTCTATTAAAAAACTCATTTGTTTTCGTTTTAGAATGTTTCCAAACATGTACATTCATGGGCCCCAGCCGTACATTGATACCGATGAAAGTCGTTTTCCAATAGCTGTCATTGTTCCAGAGATATTTTGGGTGGACAAGATAGCTGGGAGTAAATTAAAAAAAAATACCCTTCTGCTTTATCAAGCGCTCTCTCTAGACGTGATTCTTGCGGGCTTTTCTTATTTACGAGATTAAAAACCACGCAGAAAGGACTAGGATTTGCAACGAGAGAAGAGATAAAACGTAAGAAAGCATGCAGAGCTTCGTGCGAATCAAGACTGCTTTAGAAAGTGGAAACGGAATTTGGATCGGTGACCCAAATGTGGAGGAGGAAATTTCGAATGAGACCATGCATGCACAATAACTGAAACGTCAGCATTATTTTGGGCAAACTTTCGGAATTGTTTTTAACAGATCTCGTATCTTGGAGTTTATCATGGACTCCGGGAGCTAAAGTACTCGCCCCCCCCCCTCCCCAATAATCTGCTGTTCGGCCGGATTAAGAAGAGAAAAAACAAGCGATGCGGCAACCTGCTGCGAGAGGTGCTGGAACGCCTCTTGAAACATGGCTCCGTTTACATGAACAACGTGAGCACCAAGTGTCTTCGAGTGTTGCTCAAACGCCTCTTCAAACTCAGCTCCGTTTTTCAGGAAAAGCTGGACGCAAAGCTGCTGTGAGGGCAACAGGGACGCCTCTCCAAACGCTGCTCCGATTACGGGAACAAGCCCAGCAGCGCGCAGCCGTTAGCGGGACAGGAGAACTCCACAACAGTCACAGGCGGGAGCAGTGCTTTATGCTGAAACACAAACATTTGCTCAGTATTCAATAATTCTGCAGTTAACACGGTTCATAACATTATTCCTGACACGACTGTCTAACAAGGAAAGTACTTAGGCTCGAACCAACAGAAATACACCAAAATCGTATGATAGGAAATGTAAAGGTCCCTTATTGCACTAGCGATACTCTCGTATCTGCAAAACTTTGCAGTCGCCCATTAGAGGCCTCTGCGTGTGCCACGCCGCACTGCACTTTGACCTGCCGGTACGCCAGTAGTGACGGTGCAGTGTGTCTCTGAAGTTGCGTTTTGTGACGTTATTTGTGTAGTGAAGCGTCGGATGGGTTGGCGATTGGTAATCAATCCTGCTAATGTAGTGTGTCTGGTTGAGACGAAGTTACGAAGAAACCTCCTCCGTGAAGATGATATTGGTGTAGAAAATGAATCATTCGCATGTTACCTGGTATCTATTATAGTGTTTCTAATCTATGCTCATATTTCTGCACTCTAATATATACCAGAAAACATGTGAATGATTCATCTTGTACACCAAGACCGAATTCATGAAGAACGGCTCTATGGAATTTCATCCCAACCAATTGCAATTGATTAGCAGGATTGATTACCAATCGGCGACCCATCTGACGCTTCACTACACAAATAACGCCACAAAACGCAACTTCAGAATCACATTGCACCGTCACTACTGGTGTACCGGTAGGTCAAAGTGCAATGGAGCGTGGCACACGGAGAGGCCTCTAATGGGCGATTGCTAAGTTTTGCAGATGCGAGAGTATCGCTAGTGCAATAAGGGACCTCTACATTATCTCTAACACAATTTTGGTATATTTGTGTTTGTTCGAGCCCGAGTACTTTCCTTGCAACAAACACTGATTTAAACCGAGCGATTATTTGGCACAAACGTATAACAGCACAGAAAGGACTAACAGAAAGTTGTGGGACATTATCTCTCAGTACATCAAGAAGATACGAGAACTCTATAATTAAAACTATAGAACAGTGGTGGGTCTGCAATCTAGGACCCTTTCCTTTAGAGGTCTGCAGTTCAACCATGCCGTCGCTTTTTCCAAGCCTTTCAATTTCTCCCTAGTTTTTTTAGTGCAAAAATTATGCGGTCGTATTATAACATTTTAAACGCCCGAGGTACTCACATTTTTTTACTCACTTAAAAAAAATTATGCAGTCGAGTTATATAGGGTGAATCACCTAACTCTTGCACCGCAAATATTGCGGAAACGGAAAGTGGGATTCATGTGCGGTTTTCACAGAACTGATTGGTAGTCCGGGACTCATATTTTTAGCCGACAAAGAGATTGTAATATTACCTAGAAAGTGTATTTTTTATGCAAACAAACAGTATTTTAAATGGAACAATGGTTGTTTCTATCATGCACTGGAAGTTTTGACACCGGCTGTGTAGAAAGAATTTTGAATGACATTTTTATCACGTTTAGTTTGGCAGCTTCAACCGTTCAAAGTTTCGGGGGCGGAGGCTACGACAGCGTAGTCGACTGGCTGTGGTCATGACACTGTGGGCCGCGCCACTCGGCTAGTCAACCGCGCTATCGCAGCCTCCGCCCTCGAAACTTTAAACGGTTTTAGCTGCCAAACTAAACGCGATAAAAATGTCATTCAGAATTCTTTGCACACAGCTGGTGTCAAAAATTCCATTTCATGATAGAAACAACCATTGTTCCATTTGAAAATTTTTTATGTTTGCATGAACAATACACTTTCTAGGAATTTTTACAATCTCTTTATTGGCTAACAGTACGAGTCCTTGGCTACCAATCAATTATGTGAAAACAGCACATCAATCGCACTCTCCGTTTCCGCAATATTTGCGGTGCAAGTGTTAGGTGATATATATGTTGCTGTGGTCTTCAGTCCGGAGACTGGTTTGATGCAGCTCTCCACAGTATCCTATCCTGAGTAAGCCTCTTCATCTCCACATAAGAACGGCAACCTACATCTGTCTGAATCTGCTTACTGTATCCATCTCTTGGTCTTCCTCTACGGTTTTTACCCCCACACACTACCCTCCAACGCTAAATTCACAATTCCTTGATGTCTAAGAATGTGTCCTACCAATCTATCCCTTCTTTTAGTCAAGGTACGCCAGAAATATCTTTTCTCCCCAATTCTGTTCAGTACCACCTCATTAGTTACGAGATCCACCCACCTAATCTTCAGCATTCTTCTATAGCACCACATTCCAAAAGCCTCAATCCTCTTCCTGTCCGCACTGTTTATCGTCCATGTTTCACTCCCATACAAGGCAAAACTCCATACAAATGCCTTCAGAAAGGACTTCCTTAGCCCTAAATCAATATATATAGAACAGATATTTCTGAAAACTGAAAGGCCGTTTTGCAGAATAGTAATAGAAATATACAACGGGAGAAACTTCCACTGCAACAAAGGGAAAACAACGCAAGTACTTTGGGTAAAAGTTCCATTTCACTGTAAAGTAAAAGAAGTATATTTCCATTAGTGGAGTCGTAAGTGAAAATAAATCAATGTAGAAAAAGGCAGAATTGCTGAAGATAGGTCACTACTGAACACAATGGGGAGGGGGGTACACCTCCTTTCTGGTACTCTAAGTGACAAGAAGAAGCAAACCTTATGGCAATTAGTATACTTCAGTGTTCCATAGTCACGACTCATTGTCGTAGGTCTCGTTGGTAGTCATAGAAAAGCGCCACCGCGAGGAATTTGGCGCAGAGTTCGTCATAAGTACGGAGTGCTGTCGTCTATTTGTGGGCATTCCACAAATAGGTCAGCCCGTTAACCTTCCGCCTTACAACGAAAATCGACTTGGTTTTCTCGAATGAAATTAATTGCCTACTGTTTCCAACAAAATCCCTGAGAATCTCCCTATTTGTTTGATAGCTGTGATTCCGTTATCCACAAGTATTGCTTGATTGTCTACGGATACCAGAAAACTGTCCTTGAGTGCGTCTTATACTTGTCTAAGTTGAGTGAAGATTCAGTACTTTGGATTTTTAGTGATTTTTCTCATTTTCTAATGACTTTATCAAGGTTGAAGAGCAGTGGTGGCAATCCACAACCTTATCGTACGCCGATGTTGATCTTGGAAGGCTTTAATAAATCAAAATAAATTTCATCATGAAGAGTTCGTTTTATAAGGATTAGTGCTTTGTGTCAGGTGTATGATCTTCTGCGACACTGAAAAGGGACTGTCGGTTAATGGAGCCAAACGTATGTTTTGAGTGTAGAAATATACAAATGAGAGGACAGCTTCCAGTTACGTTACATATTTGATATCTGGTTGGAAATACCGTCGGCGCGGTATCACCTTGGTCTGAAGTCCGCTTGGTATTAGCTAGTCCTCTGTCCGTGCTGCCCTTCAGTTCTCTAACGAAGGCAAGCCGAGAATGTCTTATAAATGGCTTAAACTATGGAAATTCCACGCCGGCCGCGGTGGCCGCGGGGACTAAGGCGCTCCAGCACGATTGCACGGCCACTACGGTCGGGGGTTCGAATCCCCCTTCGGTCATGGATATTTGTGCCGTCTTAGTTCGTAAGTAGTTCATAAGTAGTTTGTAAGTTAAGGGACTGATGACCCCTTAGTCAAGTCCCATAGACTATACAAACATTTCAACATTTTTTTGAAATTCCACATTTGTTATTAACATCTAACGTTTTACTTATTTGTTTATTGAGTGGATGAGTGTAAATTTCCAGCCTTCCGTTTATAGATTCAGTTTGTCACATGTCTGTTGGAATTTCTGTCAGATCGTCAGGTGGGCCTAGCTTCTTCGAGAGTTACGCAGTAATGCAATCTTCTCCATATATTCTGTTGTTTCTGAGTCTGAGGATGTGTGTATGGATATCATATTTGGTGAGTTGTTGAGATCAATGATTTGTGTAAGAAGCAGTGTCTTCATAAGATTTCGATGGTGCCACTTGACATTATAGTAGGTTTGAGAAATATATTGCCTTCTCTATGCAGTTTTCTAGGCTAGTCATGCATCTTGCATCTTGTTGTCGGAAGCATATATTTTACGAAATATTGGCCTATCTACGGATCTTTCCTACGAACTGAAACGCAGTCCAACGTCTGTCCAATATAAGACATTCCACACTGGCACGAGATTTTGTATATTGGACAGACGTGTCGCACTGTGAAAGACAGATGCGACGAACATAAACGCCACGCAAGATTGTGTCAACCAGAAAAATCGGTTGTGGCTGCACACAGTCTTGATTCGGGACACTGCATGAATTACGAGGAGACCAAGATCATTTCTTCCGCTTCCACCTACTGGGATTCAATAATTAAAGAGACCGTCGAAATACGCATTGCAAAAGATTTAATTAATAGAGACACGGGATTCCAACTTAGTAAAGCATGGGAACCGGCCTTGGCAGTACTGAGGCAGCATCAGCCGCAGACAGACGATGGTCACCAATCGACGGCGATGGGTCATCGAAGTCAAGACGCGTAAAACACGCACTTTTTCCTCCGGTTGGCGCGCGCACAAGGGGTCCACCGCCAGCGGCCGCTCTTGCCCGAGCGGCGCCTGCGCAGACAACCAGCGGTCCGCTCAACGGCTCTCCGGTAGGGCAGGAGGCTCTCCATGTTTACGCCGTCGACGCTCTGGTCTGCCGTGACGTCACAGCAGCGGCGCCTGCGCCGTGGTAACAAGCCACCATATATATTGCGAGCAGAGCAGCAACAGCGACAGTTCACCTGAAGATGGCGAGCAGCTGTCTCGCAGAAATATTGTGCGATTATTACAATAGCATCCGACGGTACTCCCGTGAACCATTCAAGAATCTCTAGGGATGCTGAAAAACAACATAGCTTCGGATATGCTTTACAGTGCTGTTCACAACGTTATTCCTCGACTACAGCTATTGTTGAGGAATGATGGTAAACATTTTGAGCATTTTCTGTAAAGAACATCATCTTTGCTTTGTCTTAATTTTTTATGCTAATTATGGCTTTTCTAATCAGATGAAGCGCCATCTGTCGGACATTTTTGAACCTTTTTTTAATTTTTTGTACTAATAAAACCCCTATCATTCCAAGCACGTGTGTCAATTTTTACCTCTCTATCTACATTATTCCGTTATTTATTAAGTTTTCAAATTTATACTGACGCTTTGATCACCCGGTACTTTTGTGAATAATGCCATACATTGTTACAACTATTAATGATAAGAAGAACTAAGAATATTGCAATGTTACAACAAGATAGTAACAGTACTACATCCCAAAATTAAAGTACTCATTTACGTTAATTCATGATAATACCGATTTCGTAAATATGATTTAACATCTTAAATCTGCTTAACTGTAAACTAGAACAATATATTGGTTATTTATACTAATATCTACCATTTACACAATGATGGAATAAGGTATTAGTTGTTTTACTGGAAATATCGAAATATTTTTATAGGTTTAGTTTATCTGCAATGGTACCCATGCTGGCAAGTTTATATTTGCAATATTATTCATGTTTTCATGGCCAGTACTACTCGAAAAGACAATATAATATATATCTACTACTTTTGTTTATTTTTTCACAAAATGCATATTAGCATGTTTTAATTTCTTGGCTATGTGCTCTTGCTTATTTTCGTATTTTATAATGAAATACTATTTGTTTTGTATTCCTAGCAATATATTGGTCCTCTCTTATAAATTACTTTGTTTATAAATCGTGTGTCTTATTCTACTCAAACTCAGATGTCGCAAACTGGCATTTAACAGTTGACGTTCTATTGAAATAATTTGTTTAGTTTGCAATTTGCGTGATAAAATGTTAAACATTTAGTTCTGTAGCTTGCCTGTTACATCTCAGAACGTCTTGTAGAAGTCTCATTTGCTGTTACCTCTGAGGTCTTTTTCGATGGAGTACAATTGCTTCTTCATATGTCTCTACTAATTTTGGCTTATTAATTTTGTGACGTTGTCTTTCTGTACGGCTCTCTTTCATGCATATATTGTCTTTTCACACGTAGAAATCCACCTCGGATGGTTCATATTTTTCTTGCTGGACATGTACACAGTATATTTATAAGTATAAAATCTACTGTCTAAATAAAATTATATTCTAGAAAAAAGTAAAGTAGTTCCAAAATCAGACTTCTCAGGGGACAATGAAATTCATTAAATTTTCCTTTAAAAGAGCTTAATAGAATGATATTTAAGTCACCGACGAATCATATTAAAGAGAGAACCTCCAGCCACCTAATAAAGTGAAGGCCGTAGCTCGACGCTAATTAACTAGGAATTTTTCATCAATCATCTAATAAGACCGAGCTAACTAATGGAAGTAAAATTTGAGTTTGAGTTTATTATCTATGAAGAAGGCAGATTGGTAAGCCACCACATTCAGTTATTTGCATCCTTTGTATAGCTGTACTGTGGATGTAACGGCGGGGGTGGTGATAGAAAAGTAAATTAAATCTATAAACCAATTCAATGTTATGGTTAGAGTTTATATTATCAAGTCCATTTGTGACAGTTTTCTTGACACTTTCCTATCTTCCATTTAACTCACTCACGTTACCGAGAGCAGCGTGCTAACTCGTCTAGTTGTAATAGACCGAACGTTGCACGTGAGGCCCGTAGGCGGTTGTGACTTAATATTTGACAAACCTGGTATCTTCTCTATCGTAGATGTCCCCAGCGCAGAAGCATCACACAGGTTGTAGACTCGAAGTTTTCTGGGGTGAGGCTGAAATTGAAAGTGGTGGATACTGTGGCTGTCTAACTACCATTAACGAAGTCGAGGAATTCCTTCTGAGATGCCAGTGGCTCTTTTATTTTTACCAATCACACGAATACAGAAGTCACAAACTGCATGTTGACATCAATACTAGTTTACAAAATTCACAAAATTAAATGTCATAACACACTTTGATATACATTGCACGCACTTTACAAATATTTTTTGCCCTATGATCGAATGATTAATACAAGACTGGTTATCGCAAGTGCCGCTAGATGTTTACCGTGTCGAGACTCGCAGTGAACTGACTATAAGTGGAGCTGGGCTCCACGCTAGCGCCTAGAGTTTTTGCGCCAACCAACACTTCTAGAACGCCACACTCACTCTTTACCTAAAATACTTAATCTAATAAATTTTCAAAACAATAGTGTAATCACAACAAATAATTAACACACATTATGGCAATATAATTGGTAACTGAATTTTTATTTATTAGATAATTAATAAAATAGCTGGGAGTTTGTGGCGCGTAAAGGTATAGCAACAGCCAATCAGATCACTCCTAGAGAAAGGAGCGGAGTTTTCCCACGGGACCGTACTTACAGTGCCATCTGGCTGCTGTCGTGCTCATGCCACTTCCTACTATTCCATACAAGTAATTGAAATTATGAAATAAAATAAAGCAATGGCTGCTGGCTTGCAAGGCAGTACCGCCACCATGTATAGCATCTCCCATTTTTATGAGTGATGCAAATCATTTACTTCAGTGCTTCGTAAATAAAATGCCATAAAACGTTCCATATACATTACAATTTATGTAACAAAGTATTAAGGTGTTCTGTTCAGTCATAAATAAATATCGATTCTGAACATAAAATACGTATTAGAGATCAAAGTTTCCCTTTGAACACATTGGTTTTTAATCTAGAGCTAACTAGAAGCTCTAACTTATAGTGACTAAGATTCCGAACCACAACGTCGGACACATTTCGTATCGTGAAACCGTAGCTTTACACGGCGTAATGAATTTTCAAACAACGTATTGGGACAGTGTTATTAAGGGATCTGTTGAAATTAAACCAGCAAGCGACCTTATAAATAGAGATGGTGGTTTTTGTTTAAATTGTGCTTGGAGTCCGATCTCGTCTCTCGTCAAAAAACAGAGGGACAGAATTAATGCTGCCTCACCTGTTGATAAACAGTCACTATCGATTTATCTGTTGTTCGTCATTTTTGTTGTGTTGACTCTGCGCTTACTTGTACTGCGTGTTTTATCTTCCTCGTTTACCCTGTGCAAACCGAGATATTAAAATCGCCTGCACGTTGCTTCCTTGAGCGCAGTTGTGCCTTGAGAATGGCAGGGTGTTCTCCTGACGAAATATCGGCGGTGATCGACGACGTCACCCGGCATCTTACACTTATGTTGTTTGAAGATTCCGTATTCATCCATTCAATATAACAAATATGATGAGCCCCTCTGAACTTCCGCTATCTATGTAATCAACAGCAGTAACGACCTGGGTAATGAATTGAAGATAATTCAAGGTAAATTAGTAGTGCGCTTGCAGGTTGTACACTTCTAGAAGGGATAAGCGCACTAACCAACCAATTTTGAGTGAGGAAATCTATAAAAATCAAAGTGCAGTCGTGCGTATTTCAAATATTTTCGTGTAGAGTAACCAACTTTGGGACAGCGGATTCTATTCTTGAGTTGAATAACAGCAACCAATAACAATTAACTAATTAACAGTGAACTTCACTGCAGTTAAGCAGAAGGCCAGCACACGGCGACCAAATTAGGCAATGTGTCTCTTGTTCGGCTGTTAATGACAGAATTTGACACTTACATTACAAGAAATGCGACAAATCGCCATCTGAGATATAATTTTATGATCAATGCGATGTTTTGGGTGACAGAGGAAGGTGTATTTTTAAGGTCGTGATTTTAATTTAACGTTATTAGTAATGATTTTTATGGCTCTACTGCCTTTTGTGAGACAAATATTGCAACCCAAACTCCATGATTCGTAACTGACGAGTAAAGATCAAATTGCAATGCTTAAACAATATTGGCCGTCCCTATTAACATAAGGAACTATTGAGCGACCCCAACGTCCTACGGGTGCAGTTTATTAATGAATAAAATGAGAGGGGCACTTAGCGATAAAAATATCTAGTACAGTTTGTGATAACATTTCTACATCGCCTATAATTAAGTGTCATTCACTCAGTCACTTCATCTAGAGGAGACTCATCGAACCGAATCTTTCCTAAAATATGATACAAAACAATTTCAGTACGATAGTCAACTTATTGAAACGAAATAAATCTGATTTGTAATCAATGAGCTGTGTCTGTTGCAAAATAAATTGCTTACTCATATGAATTTTATTATGGAATGAAATCAGAATTCACTGTTTTGACAGCCAATTGTTGGTGCTTTTATCGCATTCATCGCTACGATTAGATACAATTATTTTTATATATATTTATTTGATAATATAAATAAGAATGTAGTAGATGTTATTTAATACTTACAGATACAGCAATAGGCCTATTTCGGCTCTGTGGCCATCAGGCTGTCTGCAGATAAATATTGTAGGTTACAACGAGTAAAATAGAGCTAGTACAATTTTGGTAGATATTTTTGTGACATATTAGACCATAGAGTATAGGCCTATTGCTGTATCTATAAGCATTACATAACATCTACCAAAGGGGTGGGCAGGAATTGTGCTTGTGTAAAGCGCACTCGCACGTATGCAGTAAACTGTGTGAAGCGAGCACGCAGGGACAAGCCGGTCATCCCCTTCTCTTTGCTCCGCTCCCCGTGATACCCTTTCCTGTCCTCTCACCGCATCTGCCAATAATGCTTTTTTTCCTACCTTGATTTATCAAATAAAGGAACATGGTTAATAGGATAGCTGAAAAAAAATCATGGTTTCAGTCCTACTACCAATGATTCATTTTATTTATTGATCACTTGTGGTTTACAATACGGTTAATGTCTGGTACAAGTCGTTTACATACAGACAAACGTAAACATTTGCGCAAATTTTCATCAGTCATGTTTGCTCGTAAACGTGACTTATGAAGTTTCATTACAGAAAAAAATCGTTCACATACATAATATGTCGAATCAAATACTGGCATGATCTTCGCCGTTTCACGATGGAGACGGGGAAACTTGTTGTGGAAAGTATTGATAAAAAAAAAAAAAAAAAAAAAAAAAAAAAAAAAAAAA
Source organism: Locusta migratoria (assembly GCA_026315105.1). Lineage (NCBI taxonomy): Eukaryota > Metazoa > Arthropoda > Insecta > Orthoptera > Acrididae > Locusta > Locusta migratoria. The sequence goes on along the minus strand of CM048748.1, from coordinate 437,410,277 downwards.
AAAAAAAAAAAAAAAAAAAACCGTTAGATGCTTTGCCAAAAGTAACTTGTCTTGCAGACGAAAATTACATTGTACATCTATTAGTTCCATTTACAGAAGATCAGAATGAATATCATCTTCAGAAACAGCAAAAGCTTGGGATACATGTCATACATCCTCAGATCGCTTGATAAATTCCTCTTTTATGGCAATATTTACGGAAACACATTCAGTGTAGCTCATTTCTTGGGCAGAGGACAAAGTATGTAAATGCGCTGCGTTCTCTGATATGAGCTGTCATTCCCACAACGCACCCTTTCTGAAGAAAGCTTCCACTTTTTGTTCATTTCCCAAATCAGTTGATTTTCGCCTTGCAAACTAGTGTTCAATTTATTCATATGTGAAGTAATGTCGACTAAAATGCAAGTTCGCCAAACCACTCTGGATTTTCTAAACTGGGGTCGTGTCTTTCTTTGTCTTATTAGTATTCTCTGTTCAAAAAATCTTTTTAGTTCATTGCCACTGCTAAGCCAGCAGATTTCACTGTGGTATGGTATGTCACCGTTCTCTTCCCCAATTTCGGCTAAATATTGTTGACAATGCTGATGTGTAAGGCCGTGCGATCTCAAATTATTAACTGTAGGAATAACATCTTGCCTGATGTCTCCTAGTTTTACTACTTTTGCACAGAGTACTTCTTGGAGCAAAATGCACAGAATGCTCCCATTCCCTTTTAAAAGACGGCAAATCCCTACTTCTCCGGTTCTTCGATTCCCTCGGCATTTCCTGGTGCTCTAAATGTAACGTTCGCTGTGTAGTGGCAGCAACGTCCGCAGCCCCGCCTGTTGCCACACTGCCGCAACCTGCGAGAAGCCGCTGCTGCTGCATATAACACCAGTCCACGACTGCGCGATAAGCGCACACGTGCCGCGTGCAACGTTTGCCCGCCCCTGATCTACCACGTAAAGCAGCATTTCGATATTATTGACATTCCTAATACGTCCTTAAAAGAACACATAATGCTGCAGGCCCAAATGAAATGAAATTATTTATTTTTTGCATACGGACATTTATTTGTTTTAGTCTTCTGTTAGTCCATCTATACTTGACCTCTATCACCATTCATCTCGTCCTCACGTATATATAATGCACATTAACATTTCGGATGTTAAGTATTTATTCCATATTTCATTCAGTCGCTCTCTTCCTCCGCCCTCCCTCTCATTACCTACACTTATCCTCCACCTGTTTGTTTCCTCTTGCCCCTCTTTTCCCCCCTTCTCGCTATTCATCTCTTTCACTCACCTGATCATTGTCTTCTCTAGCCTCTCTCTCTCTCTCTGCTAAACTGAGCCCCCTCCCCGTCTTCACCTATTATCTGCCTACCACCTCTATGCCAACTCCTACGCTTCCTCTTTTTGCTATCTGCTAATTTTTCTGGTGGTCGGTCAAACAATTTCAAAGCTTACTATAAAGTAACATATACCAGGAACCATAACCGTATCTCAAACTTCTTCAAGAAAAATTACGCATATGTGGCAAATGTAGTAATGATACCCCATAATACGTCATACCTGTTATGAATGTATTCAAAATATGATTTTTGCAGTTTGACTAAACTGTCCGACTTTTTTTCCGTAAAATCGTGCATATTTAACGTTTGAGGTGAATTATGGTTATAAGCCCATATAAAAGTTTCATAGAATAAAGTTCTATTGTGTTTCTCGACTTCTGCAATTTTATCGGAAACATTTCCAAATTTTCTACTATATAGACCTTGTCCTAACAATAGCAAAACAGACCAAGCCAATTCTGTCAAACTATTCTCAAGTAATGATATATCATAGATGCAGGAATTGATTTTATTTGCATAAATATAATGCGGCTAAGTTGCACATCACTGCAACGACGATTGCTGAGCGGCAGACAGACACATAGAAAGGACAATCATATTCACAGAACTTAGCTTTTGTCCACAGACAATAAAGAGTCTCATGTCGGAGGGTTAAAGACAGGGACGGCTTGTGACTTGTGTATGTATAAATGGGTGTGTCCCTATTTCTAATGTAGGCAGCAGGTGAAAGTTAAAATGTGTGAGTGTTTCCTGTCTATGTGCCTGTCATCGGCAGTGAGTTGCAACCTACCTTCAATATAATTATAGAAATTAAAATCCATTCACGCATTACTTGAGAACGGCTTAGCACAGTTAGCTGGCTTTAGTTTGTCTTGTTCTTATTTGTCATTTGTATGGAGCAAAAACTAGAGTACTCAAAATGTTCAAATGTCTGTAAATCTATCGGACCAAACTGCGTGGTCATCAGTTCGTAGCTTACAAACTACTTAAACCTGGGTAAACTAACGTAAGGACAAACACACACACTCATGCCCGAGGGAGGACTCGAACCTGCACGGCGAACAACCGCGCGCTCCGCAGCGAGACGCTAGAGTACTCAAATAGTAAGACACTAGTTAATTACATGTATATGAGTTATAAATTCACACTAGGTAAATAACCTTCCGATTTGCTGTCACCCCGAAAAATAATCCTGTTTGTGGGCGTAAACGTGGTTGTCGCTTCATCTCCGTGAACCAAGAAGAATGGCGACATCCGTCAGCGTCTTTTTTCGCGGTGTTCCAGAACAACGTTACGAAGGGCAGCACCCCAGAATACTTGCTCTGCTTGACACTTACGTGGATAGCATGTCAGCCAAGGCTTTCAGTCAGCTCGTTACTTTGATCGTGGTAAGCAGTCTCCACGCGATGTGTGATGTTGTACTGACTATTTCTCTCTGCTAGAAGTCAGGTCTGAAAATTATTTTCTTGATCTGTAATTATAGGTCTTGGTGGTCCAGGTTCCATTGTAATATCTTCCATGGTAAATTTGACTAATTGCGGTACCTCGGCTGTTTACACGGCTTTCGTAATAGCATAACGGGTTAGATTAAAAGTTCAGAAATCGTTGCTTTAGAGCGTGGGAATATATGGTATAAAGTCTCACACTTCAACAGGTACACCACAGTTTCTCTGTGTTCAAGCGTTTCAGTTGTTACAGTATATAACACAAAACATGACTGGATACAAGTGCAAAAATTTAGAGACAATAATACGTTCCTATACACAACAACATACTCAGCAAACAGCCATAGATTGCAACTCAGTCTGACAGACAGAGTGGGTTGCAATCTACAGCTATTTGCTGACGATGGTGTGGTGTACAGGAAAGTACCGTCATTGAATTTCTGTACTAGGATGAAGGACGGTTTGTCTTCCGATGCGCACACTGATCTGTATTTACACGCAGACCACTGTCACCACCCTTCAAAGAGGAATGGTGTACTTAAAACTCTAGTACATAGGGCGCGCACTATCTCCGACGCAGAGAGTCTACCCCAGGAATTGGAACACCTGAGAACTGTATTCCGAAAAAATGGGTACTTAGACTGGCAGATTCAGCGAGCTCTCCACCCAACCACTACAGCACAATCTGTGAAAATGGATGAAAACACGAGGGAGGATGTAGGCACTGCGTTCATTCCATACACCGGCGCACTCTCGGGGAAGGTCGCCCGCAATTTGAAGAAACACAAGGTTGCAACTGTCTTTTGTCAGCCGAATAAAATTCGTGCACTGGTGGGGAGCGCTAAAGATGATCTCGGTTTGAGGAAGGCCGGCGTGTACCAGATTCCGTGTCAGTGTGAAAAGTCATATATTGGACAGACGATGCGTACCGTCGAGGATCGATGTGTTGAACACCAGAGGCACACACGATTGATGTATCCGAGCAAATCGTCGGTCGCTGAACATTGTCGGAGAACCACGCGATGGAGTATAAACGCACTAGGATTCTGGTACAGACGTCCAGATACTGGGACTGCGCCGTTTGAGAGGCCATTGAAATTCGCACAAGTGACGACTCATAAACCGCGATTGTGGCTATAATCTTAGCAAATCTTGGAAACCAGCGATTGGGTTAATTAAGAGTAAATGTAGCAAACGTAACGTAGTGACGTCCACGGCGGACAGTGCCTTCACATGACGTCATCTCAGACGCCGTCGCAATCGGTTCCAATGCGCGACCGCGGCGCGGAGCGCGGACCACAGAGGCGTCGCTCCGCGGGCCGAGGATATTTAAATCGCCCGCTACCGGGCTAGAATCCAGGTCCCTTCGAGCAGCCGTAGCGTGCGGATCTCCGTGCCGGCGCGTTTCCAGAAGCTCAGTCCACCAGTTCACCTGATGATGGCGACATGTATGATCGCCGAAATATTGTGCCCGTTGGACACTATAGACCGGCAGTACACCCGTGGATATTTTGATCTTCTTTTTGCTTCCTTATATCTAGTAGCTATTTTGAATGAGACTTCACGGAGAGTGACGTTTATAGCACACTAGGGCCCACTCTCGACAGTAGTTCTCGCTTGTGTGGAGTCAACACTTTTTATACATCAATCTTCTTCTTCGTCTTATTTTTAATCTGCTTCACTTGTCTCTTTTTATATATAGCCTTTTTCTTCTCCGACTCTTTTTCCTTTTATATTTTCTATTTGTAGGCACATTCATCTCATCATGCGTAAGTTGTTGATTGTAGAGGTTTACCCTCTCGCTTTTTTTCTGAATTGCAATCTCAGTTATTTCCTCTCCGTCGAAATCAAATAGATTCCCTTCCTGATCTCTAATAGATATAGTTAACTCTTTAACGTGTTGTACAACAACTGGAATGGATATGGGTGAATTTGGTGTTTCCACAATCTTATATCCAGGTGGGACTGATGTAATGTGTGCGTAGGAGCGCCGTTGTGGAAGGAGCCAGCCGAAATGTTGCAGTCTGTGCCCAGCACATTAACGTTCTGAATATTTACACTATGCACAGCTAGCGTTGAAGGTTCCTTGTCAATATACATATTCTCAAAAATGTTCAAATGTTTGTTAAGCTTATGGGACTTAAATACGGGGTCATCAGTCCCTAAACTTACGAACTACTTATGAACTACTTACGAACTAGGACGGCACAAATATCCATGTCCGAGGGAGGCCGTGCTGACCGTGCTGACCGTGACTGGAGCGCCTCAGTCACATTGGCCACCGCGGCCGGCCATATTCTCAAATCCTATGTTGAGCCACTATTATTATCCAGTGTAAAATCAACAGCTACATTACACCAGATCTTACATCGTTTGTAAGGTTTATGGTAAGAAATTCTCAGTTCTACGTTGAATTTCCGTTTATCATTCTTGGCCGCATCATCATTGAGAAACTTGGCGTTACACAACTCGATTAGTAAAGATGGAGATATATCTTTAATTTGGTACGTTCGATGTTCTATAGTAATTTTGTCCACAATTCCATTATTACCAATGTAGAGAAGTAAAAATTATTGTTTTTGGACGTAATGTTCGGTATGGAATTGTATGTAAATAAGTAGATTTAATGTAATTTCGTAGGAATGATGATGAGACAAATTAATTGTGGAATTAAATGTGGATGTTATATTCGAGTTTTTTTACCCGACAGGCTAAATGTCTTGCCGTCCTCGCCTACATCCTTTATGTATTGGAATTCACAATAATTTATGCGGAGTTGATAAACTTTAAACGAAGATGACCACACCTATGGCTCTTAGACGACTGAAATGTATTGTAGTTATACTTAATAGTTGAAGTTTTTAAATACCTTACTATTTCTAGAGGAGACTGTAAATTGCCGAAACTATCAAAATAACTTTTCAGTGGGAGCCAGGCTCGCTATCTGTCTGCAGGTTGACAATTGCACTCTCATATCTTTTAGCTTTATTTGGTAAAGTGTCTCTCACGAAGACACATCGAAAGTGGCGTATTTCAAGTTTTCTAGCACAGCGTTCTAAGTCGATGTTTGTAACGCCTCTTTTCGGAAGACTCTTTAATAAGAATTTTTTTTTCTTCCCCACATATAGCCCGAAACCAATCTTCCTATAAGGCCCTAAATACAGCCCCTTGCCTTAGCAAAGCGCTATAGCCTCCACAGTTTGGTTATGACGTTGCAACTCCGACAGCTCTTTGCGAGCTTTTCTTTTGCACCTACAACTGTCTTGGCAATGCCTGCTGCACCTCCTGCCAGTCCACCGAGTGCTGATAAAGCTGAGGAAATTGGAATGAGCGGCAAAAAGCAACCTCTCTTGGGACGTGGTAATATGCGATCTTTAATAATAGATTTTTTTTTTGTTTTTGGAGCTGCATCCGAAGCAATTTTATGAGCCGCTTTCAGCGTTCCGTAGAAATTAGTGCCATGTTTCATTGACTTTAGATCAGAGCGATTTTTTTAATTAATCATTTCATCTCATTACCTCCAATCAGTTTATTCCTCTTCATCTTTTTATTAATACCCATACCGATTTTGACTTTGGCCTTCATTGCACCAGCCATCTCTAGGGCAGCTATTGTTTCACTGAGCTTAGCGTCTGAGGCCTTTATTCTTTGTAATACTTTACCTGCTAGAATCAAGTTCGCTCTATGCATGTCAGTCAAACTGTTTGGGTGTTTTGCATTGACACTATTGTGTTCCTTGCAAGCTGAGTTTACTTTAGTGATTCCAACGTCACCCTTTTGCAGTCGTTTTGCTAACTTTGTGCCTGGTCCGCAATAAGAATAACCAGGTATATGTATTTCTACAGATAGGCGATTGATTGGTGATCCACCAGGATTTCTTCGTGCAACTTCGAACATTTGAATACTGTTACTCTTAAAGACTCACTACTTAACTTCAAGATGCGCTTCAAGAAGCACGCATTCCCATTGCTACTATTACCGAAAAGTATGATGGGATATCAGCTGCACGCAGTCGCAAACATGATCTATTTCCAGATACAATTAGTTGTATTATATCCCGCCCTTCAAACTGTGGAAAAACGAATTTGATAATTAATCTTCTTTTGCATGATAATGGTCTGTCATTTAAGAACGTTTATGTATTCTCCAAATGAAATTTCCTGGCAGATTAAAATTGTGTGCCGCAACCGGAACTCGAACCTGGGACCTTTGCCTTTTGCGGGCATGCGCTCTATCGACTGAGATATCCCGACACGACTCACGATGCCGCCTCACAACTTTACTTCCGCCAGTACCTCGCCTCATACTTTCCAAACTTCAACAATTTCATTCTGTATTCTCCAAATCTTTGCAGCAATAAAAATAGAAATTTCTATCTCAAGTGATTGACGGCATTGGAGATATTGGATATTTCCCATTCACGAGTAACGATGAAGTAATACCGCCGGATAAAGTACGTCCTCACTCCATTTTCATTTTTTGATGACATTGTTTGCCATAAACAGGATAATATGAGAGCATACTTTTCAATGGGTTGCCATTATGGCGTAGACTGTTTTTGCTTATGTCAGAAATACAGTAAAATTCCTAAACAGTTAACTTATTTTATTTTATTTTATTATTATTATTATTATTTTTTTTTTTATTTTTTTTTTCCAAACAAGATGAACGTAATATGCAACACGTTTTCAGTGATCACGTTAATCTTGCTGTAGCATATATGACTCCATTGATTTGTGTAAAAAGATATGGAGTGCTAACGCACATAATTTCCTAGTTGTAAGTAAAGATGATTATTTATGTAATTGACGTTATCGCTGTAATTTTGATAAGTATATTTGTATTAATGTATAGGAGTTGAGTTGTGTGGTGTGTGTGTGCGTGCGCTACTAGCCAAGCGCGTTGTAGAGGACTCGCTACAGACAGTTCGACTAACCTCTTAGCGGATGGTCCAAATGTTCAAATGTTTGTAGAGCTTATGGGACTTAACTACGAGGTCATCAGTCCCTAAACCTACAAACTACTTATGAACTAGCTTATACTAAAGACGGCACAAACAGCCATGCCCGAGGGGGGATTCGAACCCCCGACCGCAACGGCCGTGCAGACCGTGACTGACACGCAGCAGACCGCTCGGCCACTGCGGCCAGACGAATGGTCCTCCAGCATAGATGATAGTCATGTACAAATATGCGTTTATAATCTAGCTGCGTCATATTGCAAGACAATTGCATTGATAAAGAGATAAATCATAAAAAGCTCTAGGTCCTAAATGCAAGACATTGGACATACTACAAAGACGTGAGACCACGCCACTGCACTCTCGCTTTAATGATAAGATGAAAGTTAACAAGCTCAACACGATATACACAAGAAATATGCTTTACTACAAAGACGCGAGGCAGAAGCTGAGAGTGTACTGAAAAAAGGAATGAAACCAGTAACTCAACCGCTACTGAGATTGATTCAAGAGACCCACCAGCTCAAGCCTGGAGTTGTGGATAAAAAGAATGAACTTGAAGACATTGGTGAGAAACGTGCATTCATAAAACCAGATGACACAGCTCTACTTATAAAAGAAGAACAAGACGAATAAGAAGAAGAAGATCTGGAGTAAGAAGGAGGAGGGGATACTGATGATAATAGTGCTCACGAGAATGAAGGAAGACTCGTGAAATTATTTTTTCATAATCCACACGACAGAAAACAGAGGATCCTATATGTTGCATTTGGTTCGATGATGAATTAAAGAGGTGGGCAATTGGAAATTCCCCAATACGAGTTGATGGAGATGATTTAATAATTCATAAAGTAATATATTCTGGAAAGAAAGGATTGTATAATCTCTTGTTTAAAAAAACCCATTAGAAACCGTTATACAGCTATGAATCTTTGCAATTTTGCTAAAATACTATTTGCCACCAATGCATACAGACAAAGTTATAATTCCCGCAGACCAATAAATGGCAATGAGAGTTACAAGTATACGAAGATAATTCGCCCCTTGTTAGATAAAGAAAGTGTGTTTGCCAAAGAAGGTATTGATTGGGCTGGACAGGTATGATAAGAACGAAGATTGGAAATCTAATACTGAACATGTAAGTTATGTGCATTGGAATGATCCGAACTAGTGTAACGATCGGTCCTGTTTCTAGCGTCCAAGGTAGCTGGGATTACAGATCACGATAATAAAATAATTGCTATTGTATTAGAATTCGGAATGCTTCGATTATTGCTTGAAATCAGATGTTGTACTCGAAAGTACTGGTTAAGGGAACGCACAGAATGCGATCTTGGAAACTGTCACTCTTCTTCCTCGACATCGTCCATATGAACACTGTTTGCCTGTATTGGCTAGTGGTGTAAAAACTTGGGAATAATTTAGAATTGACGGAAGGCAGCTCTTGTCCTTTGGAAGTTTAAATGCTGTTTTCGTAGATCGCGCAGGTAGCGAATGTCATTGCGTCATGTGATGCGAGCGCTGACGTGATGCCGACATACTATAATGCGGCCTTCAGGCGAAAAGACTGCGTCGACGTCATGGAGCCTTGACACATGGGCCCGACTACTGTCTATACGAGTACATTTAATGTACCCACAAACTCTATCTCAAAAAAGAAAAGAAAAGAAAACTTACAACACTGCTATAAACATTACATGAGCTGGGGAGTTTGTTTTTATTTTTTTATTTTTTTTTATCGTTAATCACTTGGTGTCCAAGGAGGCTGGGAATACAGCTCAAGATAATGAAATAACTGCTATGTCTGCTGCTGCCACCGCCATATTGTTTATGTCCGCCATTTTGTTTATGTCCGGCTCCACCATCTTGTTTCTTGTGTCCGCCATCTTGCAACACAAGGATGGCAGAAGGCTTATCATTGTATGATGACCTCGAGGGTCAGTGAAGTGACCACAATGTTGACCTAATGGCCCCTACGAGTAAGGCAACCCGACTATTATTAGTGTGATGACCTCACGAGTCACCGAGATGACGACAATGTTGACCTACTGTCCCCTGCGAGGTAGGAAACCAGACGGTCAAGAGGTCAAAAGTAAAATTCTGTCCAGAAGCCGCTTTGCGTGCCTACTAATTGCGTCGTATATATGTTGATGCAGATATAATATACGAGAAATGTGAAATTAAAATTCATCATTAATATACACATTTAGCATAGTAAAGGCCTTTTCCTCGAGATTAAGCTATGTTAGACCACAATCTGTCCACACGAGTGGCACTTAGGTTAGCGTAACCAGATCTTCCATCCTATAAGTGGTTGGTAAAAGCTCAGAGTAAACTACATGGTGGATCAATCGTTTCTTCAACTGGCCAAGAAAGATACATCTCAGAGGCCCTAACCTTCTTGTTTTTATTTCAGACCTCAGTTAGTTGTTGTTGGTCTGTGGAGGCAGTTACACATCCTCCTGCCCTCCCCGTGCCAGGTGGAAGCTCTCTCTGTGTTCTCAACCACCCATAAGCTCATCGCTCTCGACATCACCATCTGCGTCAGTGATGAGATGATAGTGATAGTGATCAGTCTTTTACAGCGCTAAACGGCTAGGTCATCAGCGCCCTAACTCGAAACACAAACAGAAGAAGGCAAATTGTAGCAACACACAGATCAAATACAGTCTAATGTTGTAACGATGACGAGAAACAAGTCTAAAAAATTAGACAATACATACCACAGTAAAATATGACCACGACTCGGTTATAGGATGGACAGGTGGCTTTGTCTCGGTGATTACTTGCGGTGTCCGGACACTTGCCACGACGGACACTTGCCACGCCGGACATTTGCCACAGTTTTACCTGCACCGAAGGGTCGGGTTTCCTGTCTCCTCCTCCTCCTCCTCCTCCTCCTTCTCCTCCTACTCCCCCTCCCCCCCCCCCACCGCCACCCGTCCCGATAACTCCGTGGACGGAGTCCCGACATATGCACACTGGTCGCTTTCGCATTTCGTAGTACGACCGCAGTTTGGAAGTTATTACAATGGCCAAGGGCACGCCTTTTGCTCACCTCAATGGTTACGCGATAATAAGGTGTGGATGTGCTTACTCCGAAAACACGATCATTGCAAGGGAAACCTGCTTTCGAAGAACGGAGGCGTATTGAACGTAGAAACACCTGCGAGGACCACCTAACGATGCAACCTTTATTAATTGTAAAAATAAAAAGAGTGTGTCAGACCTCAGTATCCTTAAATAACTTAATGATGAAGCTAGCTGGTCACAGTTCGGTTCACTAGCGTTTAATCAATATGCGGTGAAATTTGATTCAACGAAGGAAATATATTAAACATCACTCAAATGATCCTCCTGCAACCAGAATGTATGGTTAAATCCACCGCTTTTCAATTTGCAATTTCCTATTTAGGTAAAAGCTGCTACACTTGACACGTTAAGAGAACTTTTTTCTACCTTCTAATATTATGGCCATACCGTCAAAGATTGTGAGTTCTAAAATTATTCCTGTAACTTCAGAGCCGCAATTAGCTCCTAGTAATATCATTTTTGTTAAACTGAGAAGGTACACTTTAGGTTTTAAAAAGAATCTGAACTTTAGAATTGCGCGTAAAACACACATCCTAAAGAGATCTGCTCTTAAGATTGACAAGTTCGGCAGCTATATAATTGAAATAATTCCCATACCTCCAAAATTAGACGAGGATAGAAATAACTTTACAATAGACGTAGATCTCATGAAGTACATTTAGCTGTAGTCCTTAGAAATTAAAGTTTCTCGCCATGTTTTTGATTATCTTTAATCAGGCCAGTAAAAACTATGGAAACAAGGCAAGGAGCTTACTATTCAAAAATACTTGTTACAAAAGAATGTCATAAACAAATGTATTAGACGTATTTTTCTCATGCATTAGAAACTTTTGAAAACATAGTTTATCATTTCGCCTGCAACATAAATTATTTGATAGGGTGATTTGCTTTACATCACAAAGGTTATTTACTTTTATGTCATGTTTGCAGCAGTTCTCATTCCGAATTCTGGAATAGTTACTTCGTCTTATTTGATGAAAGAATTTTTGAAAACTGCTTTAGTGGCACTGTTTTCAGTAAAATTACCGTCGCTATCGTGCAATAAAGGCATTCACTTAGTATTTCTGCTGCTGTAGATAACATAGGACCAGAATCTCTTTGAATTTTCCGCCACATTTCTACGAAAAGTTTCATTGTGAAAAGTATTAAACGAATGTCGCATTGAAAGCCGCGCTAAATTTCGAGCTTCAGTAAAACATCGGCAATCTTGGGGATTTTGAATTCGTCTAAATTTTCTGCAAAATCTTTCTCAAAATTGTTCAAATGTTTGTAGAGCTTATGGGACTTAACTACGGGGTCATCAGTCCCTAAACTTACAAACTACTTATGAACTATCTAATCCTACGGACGGCACAAATATCCATGCCCGAGGGGGGATTCGCACCCCCGACCGTAGTGGCCGTGCAGACCGTGACTGGAGCGCCTTAATCCCCTCGGCCACCGTGGCCGGCCAAAAGCTTTCTGTTCTGTTTCATGTATTATGGGGGACCAGTTCACTCTCTTATTAATTTATTTGGCAGGAATCCCTCCAATGTTGTTGATACTATTTCTTTGAATGTAAACCACATACGGTCTTCACTTAGATAGTAAATTTAGAAAAAATGGAGACTGTCTCCTAGGAAGATGTCAACCGAATTTTTTTTCCTTCGTTTTGGTAAATATCTTTGTTACGGATTTGAGGTCGCTACAACTTTGTGTACACTTATCCCTGTATCCGTCGTGATGCTCAAGAGTATTTGTGACTAAGAGCTCAAGTGTGTTTTCGAAACCATTTACAACTTTAATGGGCTCGTGAACTAATTGTTCAAAATAATTATATAAAGAAAATCATTTAGATCAATATCGGAAGATGTATCTGCCACCCTGTCAGAAGGTGTATTTTTGTCAACAAACGGATGGTAGATTTAAGTCACCGCCAACTATAATTGTATGAGTAGTGTACCTATTTGTGTTGAAACTCAAGTTTTCTATGAACTGTTCAGCGGCTGCACCATGAGAGTGCCGGGGTCGATAAATTAAAATGTTGCTTCAGGAACTTAACTGCGGGGTCATCAGTCAAACTTAGAAACTACTTATGAACTACCTTATACTAAAGACGACACAAACATCCATACCCTATGGGGGATTCGATCCCCCGACGGGGAACGGCCTCGCGCATCGCAGCGTAGCGCCTCAATGCGCTTTGCCGTTCAGCTGCGGCAGTTATTAATGTATTCTGGGAGTCGAGTATAACATCTGCTCACACTAACTGACATGAGCTATCGACTTCAGTTTCGCTTGTGATCTAGTACATATATTACATTGTGCTTTTTGTTTCTTTTGTAGTGCAGATCATAGGAATTATGGCATTTCCATTAAAAAACTAGGGTGTTTCCTCTGCGACTCAGCTAAAAAATTTAGAACAACAGTGTACATTACAAGCATAGCATTCTATATTCCTTCATTTCCTTATTTCAAATTTGTATGTCGACTTTAGGTGATCTGTCAAACATAGACGCTCTTATCTATATTTTGTGAACGTATTTCCTGTCATTGATTTAAACATTGTCCCAATTAACTTTATTAACTAATATTTCGCCGTAAAGGAATAAATTTATGAATTGTATTGTTCTTCTTTCCTCCTTTTTTTCACGCAGTTGTAGCAATTAATATATGTACAAATGCAGTGATCAAACTTGAATGATAAGCGAACATTCGAATTATCTTTATATCGTTCCTTTCCTTGTCCTTACATGCCGATGGACTGTTTCTATCGCAATCAGTAAGTGTGGAAGAAAGCTACCGTACAAACGGAGGGATAATGGATCCATATTTTGGTTGGAAGAACTAATTACACACTGACATAGCCGACGGTATTTCTTTCGTTTCCGAAAAGTTATAAATATTTCGATTTCGGGATATTGAAAAGAAATTGTACACTTCGGCGAGATGTCGAACAAAAATATCTCTTTCGTATTGGCTGTATCGAGTATGATCGGAGACGGAGGTTTGGAAGCAAACAGCTGGAGTACGGGGAACGGCGTCCCTTGCCTGAGGGGCCGCTAATCCCACTACCTGGCGAAGGGTCAGGTTTGGCATAAGTCCGGCGTGGCAAGTGTCCGGCGTGGCAAGTGTCCGGCATCCTTACTTACAAATGAAGGGTGAAAGATCCGCTCTGCTACGCATTAAAATCCCTGACCCCATATTTTGCGAAGAACTCCAGATTTCATACAAACTTTTAAAACACGATCGACACTTGCTTCATCAGCTAATATAGACAGGAAGATCCTGTGGGATACCAAATTCCGTCAACAGACTCACTTAAAATATGCCATACCGACAGCGCGAACCACAGCTGTGTTACAGTGGTGGTTCCCCGCGGCGTAAAAGAAACTAATGCTTCAGTGGGAAATATCCTAATCTAAGACGAGTCAGGGCCACTTGATAAGCTCTTCCAGGGAGGAAAGTAGTACGTCATGAACACACGGAAGGTTTCACTCGACATAGCTTATTGTTCACAAATATTGTGCTCAAGCAGTGGGACAAAACAGAGTGCGACAGGCGGGAGGGAGGGAGTCTCTTTGTCAGTCGCACCAGCCAGCTGGTTTCCCCGGGTCTTGGCGTGCTCTGGAACCCAGCAGAAGATTATTTCTCTCTCGTGCTTTTACTGTGCCAGGAGTGCGTCTTCTGTCGCTTGCAACATCCGATCTGCTGTGTACAGGGAAGGGCGCTGAGGGAAGTAGAACCAATGAGAAATTTCCCGCCATTATGCCGTTTCATGTCTTACAGTGGCCTTAGGATAGCAAGTAGTTCCAGCTATGCAAAGGTCACCGAGGAGGAACACGGCAGAGCAGCTAATACCATCACCCTACTTCGAACCATCTGTGCAATGAAATCCGATTGGTGGTTTAAAAAAAAAAAAAAAAAAAAAAAAAAAAATAGCTTTGTAAAACAGGTTCAGATACCATTTTTCCTGTAAGCAGTCAGATCTAAAAGCAACCTGAACCTATTGAGTAGCCAGTGAGATGCCGTATTCCAGCCCTGGCCTTGGAATTGTAGCCTGCACCTCAAGGCTTTCCTTCGCTCGGACCAAAAATGGTGTCGTATTCTTTTGACGGTTACGGCACTGATGTCCCTATGGGTTCTGTGCAATAGTGAAGTACTCTATCTTGCTGAGTTGCGGTGGTTTATCTAGTCAGCCCTTCCACCTATGAAGCGCTTCCCCGATTAACCCTACAGTGGACGCGCTAGTTGTGTTGGTGATGTAGGTGCCTTCGTCATTTTCTCCCTGAATGTGTTCTCCTAACCTAAAATGATGATTGCGGCACTGAATTACGGTACGGTTGTGCTATCGTCACTCAAGTAAACAACTTTGAGATTTCACTTAAATTTTCCGGCCTGATAGGCCGTGTTAGACAGATAAAACTTTTCCCTAACGTTTCGTCTTTGGCTTCGGAAGCCATCATCGGAGGCGAAGTGGCAACTGCAATGAAGGCTCCACAGACCATCACGCGAAGTCAGATGAAAAACTCTCTCTGTATTGCCAACCTTACTGACGGAAGAAAATCGATTGTCAACGTGTTGGTGCAACGCTGAAGTTCAAATTTTGTCTAATTTATTACCTTTCTCTTTTCTATTAAAATTATTGCGGTCTTTGTAAATTTCAACGGTATCATCATATGTGCCAGCATAGTAGTGAAAAGTTTTTGATAAAACAGTGATCTCTTTGAATTTAACTTCATGGTCACCCTCTTGGTAAACATGTCCAGCTACAGGCGATTTCTGTGTGTTTTCCAGGCGGCAGTTTCTCTTATGTTCATTCAGACAAGTGTTGACACTTCTTTCCGTAGTGCCAATGTACAATTGACCACAGCTACCAGGGATTTTATATACGCCCGGTGCATGCAAAGTGTGTCGTTCATCTTTTGCAGATCTTGAATATTCTTCAATTTTCCTGGTTGGTCTGAAAATAGTTTCTACCCCATATTTGTTCAGCACTTTTCCACTGCGATCTGTAATCTTACTAATTAAGGAAAGAAACACTTTCCCATTAGATAGTTCTGGTTGCTTGTTGTCTTTAGTTTTCTCCCTATGGAGAAGAACTGGGTCTATGTCTCTGGTGGAATAACCATTCTTCATGAAGGTCTTTTGTAAATGTTAGACCTCATCTTCAAGATAAACCGGTTCACAAATTTTGTACGCCCTGTCGACCAAGATTTTAATCATCCCTTTTTTGTGTATGGTGGTGTTTGGAGTCTTTATGAAGATAACGCCTGTGTGCGTATCCTTCCTCTAAACCTTGTGGCACAACGTTCCGTCTTCTCGCTTGATCACAGACACATCTAGAACATTAAACGCCATTAAGCTCTCTTTCCATAGTAAATTGGATCCTGGGGTTGATACTGTTAAGATGTATCAATAAAGCATCTAATTCCTCTTCGCCGTGTGTCCATAGTACGAAGGTATCTTCGACATAACTTGGCTGATTTTTACTAGCAGTCTGCAACGCCTGTCGTTCAAAAGACTCCATGACTAAATTTGCCACCGCTGGACTTAAAGGATTGCCCATAGCCTCCCCATCAATCTGCTCACAGAATCTGTTGTCATATTGAAAATAAGTAAAGGTGATGCAGTGTCTAAAGAAAGTCACTAAGTCCGATGGAAAAACTTGCTCTATACACCGTCTATACATGCGGTGCTCCATCGAGCCCTCATTGCAGCTGCCTCTGTACCTCCGATTATGTTTTCCGCAGCCGAAGACGAGACGTCAGGGGAAAGTTTTATCTAAGCCTACATTGTATGAACCTTGAGACTGTAGAACAAAAGCTATCATTATTTCTTGAAGGGCTTCTGTTACATTACTGGGAATAAACCCTCAAACCAAATACTTGGAAAATTCTAAATTGTGCCTTTCATGCAAAGAACAAGCAGACGTCATGTCCCATACGGAAGAACCTATACGACTAAGCCAGTGTTGTTTCATCGCCGCGGTGGAGTAGCCGGACGGTCTAAGGCTCCTCGCTGCGGGGCGCACGGTTGCTCGCCGTCGGAGGTTCGAGTTCTCCCTGGGACATGTGTGTGTGTGTGTGTGTGTGTGTGTGTGTGTGTGTGTGTATGTGTGTTGTTCTTAGGTTTGTTTATTTTAAGTAGTTTGTAAGCTACGGACTAATGACCACGCAGTTTGGTCCGATAGATTTACAAACAGTTGATTTCTAGTTTCATCTACTGGTCTTGCCGTTATCATTAGTCTTGTGTAGTTCACGAACGAACTAGTTCAGAACAGCGCTCCCACAGGCGAACTACGCGAACTAGTTCGCAGATACCTCGCCTCTTAGTTCGTCCGCTCCTCTTCTGAAGACTGACAGGGAACAGCGAGAGGACGTGGGAGCACGCACAAGCGCGTGATGGTTTCCTTCCGCCAGTTATGTTCATTTCGAGATGAGATGCAGCTCAGCTGTTGTTTCATAGTTGACTACCACAAGAAATCTATTTTAAAAATAAAGCACTACGAGTAGTCTGTATGCAAAGTAGTTGAATACCATTGTATCACCCATTCGTGTAAATAACTGGTTTATTTGCCTACGTATTTGATGTCAAATTGCTAAAAAATACGGGTAATATCACACGCTTTGGCAACACTGATTCATTATATAAAATAGCTGTCATAAAAAAGAGCTCTTTTAGTAGCGGTAGCAAAAGCCAAAAAGAGCGGACGAAGTAGGAACAGCGGACGAACTAGGAGCAGCGGACGATTATGCCAAACGTATCTCGGTTCATAGTTCGTTGAATTCTTTTCCGAAGACCGACGGGCAATAGCGAGAGGGCGCGTAGCAGAATTAAAAATGACGTGTTTGCCTTCTGCTGATGAGTCATTTCGAGGTGAGCGTCTGCCTGCTAGATTACATAGTTCAGTGCTACAAAATTTCTGTTTTGATGTGTTCCGCACTCTGCAATATCTGACTAATAAATTCCATAATGCCAAGAAATAGAGAACTCTAAACTTAAAGGAGAGAAATTATCCACAAACTGTTTCTTTTGGTTTGCGTGATATCGTTAGTGGCTCCAGCAGCAAGCGCATGAAGCAGCTAGGTGGGGGAACTTCCCCCTCCACCTGCACGCGCAGACCACGCCGCTCAGCATCACTGGGAGCGGACGAACTAAAAGAGCGAACTAGTTCACGGCAGAGCCGCGAACTAAAGTGGTCCCTCCCGATCGCGAATCTAGTCTAGTCTAGTCTAGTTATCATCCCGTGTTAATGAGGCAGGTTTCTTTGAAAGCCGCTGCATTTGTTTAGCATGGCATGATGTGTGCCGTAATGGGCACACATATTCTGCTGCTGAGAAACATGGTGACACAGCTGTAGTTCTCAAAGTGTTGGGTTATTCAGCCCAGTATGAACCCGCAAGCTTGCGCCAACTACTGTTTCTAGCAGCTACTTAGTGTTTACTACTGATACGGTGCTCTTGATAGGTAAATGTCCGGAAAAGAGTATTACCCAAATATGTAGAGGTGGCGTGTGCCTTAGCTGAACAGGTTCTTCCGTATGGGACATGACGTCTGCTTGTTCTTTGCATGAAAGGCACGATTTAGAATTTTCTAAGTATTTGGTTTGAGGGTTTATTCCCAGTAATGTAACAGAAGCCCTTCAAGAAATAATGATAGCTTTTGTTCTACAGTCTCAAGGTTCATACAATGTAGGCTTAGATAAAACTTTCCCCTGACGTCTCGTCTTCGGCTGCGGAAAAAATAATCGGAGGTACAGAGGCAGCTGCAATGAGGGCTCGATGGAGCACCGCATGTATAGACGGTGTATAGAGCAAGTTTTTCCATCGGACTTAGTGACTTTCTTTAGACACTGCATCACCATTACTTATTTTCAATATGACAACAGATTCTGTGAGCAGATTGATGGGGAGGCTATGGGCAATCCTTTAAGTCCAGCGGTGGCAAATTTAGTCATGGAGTCTTTTGAACGACAGGCGTTGCAGACTGCTAGTAAAAATCAGCCAAGTTATGTCGAAGATACCTTCGTACTATGGACACACGGCGAAGAGGAATTAGATGCTTTATTGATACATCTTAACAGTATCAACCCCAGGATCCAGTTTACTATGGAAAGAGAGCTTAATGGCGTTTAATGTTCTAGATGTGTCTGTGATCAAGCGAGAAGACGGAACGTTGTGCCACAAGGTTTAGAGGAAGGCTACGCACACAGGCGTTATCTTCATAAAGATTCCAAACACCACCATACACAAAAAAGGGATGATTAAAATCTTGGTCGACAGGGCGTACAAAATTTGTGAACCGGTTTATCTTGAAGATGAGGTCTAACATTTACAAAAGACCTTCATGAAGAATGGTTATTCCACCAGAGACATAGACCCAGTTCTTCTCCATAGGGAGAAAACTAAAGACAACAAGCAACCAGAACTATCTAATGGGAAAGTGTTTCTTTCCTTAATTAGTAAGATTACAGATCGCAGTGGAAAAGTGCTGAACAAATATGGGGTAGAAACTATTTTCAGACCAACCAGGAAAATTGAAGAATATTCAAGATCTGCAAAAGATGAACGACACACTTTGCATGCACCGGGCGTATATAAAATCCCTGGTAGCTGTGGTCAATTGTACATTGGCACTACGGAAAGAAGTGTCAACACTTGTCTGAATGAACATAAGAGAAACTGCCGCCTGGAAAACACACAGAAATCGCCTGTAGCTGGACATGTTTACCAAGAGGGTGACCATGAAGTTAAATTCAAAGAGATCACTGTTTTATCAAAAACTTTTCACTACTATGCTGGCACATATGATGATACCGTTGAAATTTACAAAGACCGCAATAATTTTAATAGAAAAGAGAAAGGTAATAAATTAGACAAAATTTGAACTTCAGCGTTGCACCAACACGTTGACAATCGATTTTCTTCCGTCAGTAAGGTTGGCAATACAGAGACAGTTTTTCATCTGACTTCGCGTGATGGTCTGTGGAGCCTTCATTGCAGTTGCCACTTCGCCTCCGATGATGGCTTCCGAAGCCAAAGACGAAACGTTAGGGAAAAGTTTTATCTGTCGAACACGGCCTATCAGGCCGGAAAATTTAAGTGAAATCTCAAAGTTGTTTACTTGAGTGACGATAGCACAACCGTACCGTAATTCAGTGCCGCAATCATCATTTAATTCTTACCGATATTATGGTTAAAGAGCAAGTTTTGTAATACTTTATATTGGAAAGATTATACTTCAGGCATGTGATGCTTTAATATTATAGTTTCCCTTCCGTTACTTGGTGAGTCAGAAGAAGCAGGGAGATTCGTATAGGCATGCGTATGCAAACACAGATATATGTACATACTCAAAGGATGGCGCTGCGGTCGGTAACGCCTGTAGAAGACAACAGGTGTCTGACTCAGCCTCTAATCAGTTACTGTTGCTACAGTGGCGGTTATCACGATTTAACTGAGCTCTGACGAGGTATTATGTTCGGCGCACAAGATATGGGACACAGCATTTCCAAGGTAGAGATGAGGTGGGGATTTTGCTGTTCGGTCATTCTCTAGTGCATAGTGAATGTCGGCCATCCGTTATGACTTCAAATTTTCGACATCTCTCTAGCCGAAAAAAAAAAAAAAAAAAAAAAAAAAAAAACAACTTGCAAGAACGGGATCAACGAGGTGATAAAAATACAACCCTTCCGCAAATTGCTGCTGATGTCAGCCCCGGGTCATCAACAAGCGAACCAGTCAGCGAACATCACCGATTTGGGCTTTCGGAGCCAAAAGCCCCCTCGTGTACCCTTGCTGACTGCACGACACAAATCTACATCCGTCTCCTGAGCCCGTCAACAACGATATTGGAGTGTTGACGACTGGTGCTTGCTCTGACGAGTCTCGTTTCCAATAGAATCGAGTGGATGGTCATGTACGAGTATAGAGACATGAATCATGGAGCGTGAATGTTGGACGAGGACTGTTCAAGCTGAAAGAGGCGCTGTAATGGAGCGGGGCGTGTGCAGTTGGGCTGATAGGGACCCCTGACACGACTAGATACGACTCTGACAGGTGACACTTATGCACGCATCCAGGCTGATAAACAGAATTCATTCAGGTCCACCGTACATTTCGACAGACTTGGACAGTTCCAGCAGGGCAATACGATAAGCCACACGTCCATTATTGTTACAGAGGTGCTGCAGGAACACTCTTTTGAGTGTAAACACTTCCGCTGGCCACTAAATTTCCCAGACAAGAACATTACTGGGAACACCTGGAATGCCATACAACTTTCTGTTCAGAAGAGGTCTCCACGACCTCGTACTCTTATGACTTTATGAACAACCGTGCAGAATGTATGGTGACAGTTCTCGCCAGCACTACTTCAGACATCAATCGAGTCCTTGCCACGCCGTCCGCGAGCAGATGGAGCAGTGACATGACTGTCACAGTGTCACCTGTGAGGTAACGTTGACGGCCATAAGGCTCAATGTGGTCTCAACGTGTGAGGCAAACAGACGCCACGCCACGGGCCACTTTCATGCTTTCTACAGTAGATGTTCCTGGAGTAGTAAAACAACTAAAGTCACTAAAAACATAAATTCCGGACCAGATTGTATATCAACTAGATTCCTCTCAGAGTAATTATTTTAAAATTATAGTCCATGGGACTTAACTATGGGGTCATCAGTCCCTAAACTTACAAACTACTTATGAACTAGCTAACGCTAAGGACGGCACAAATATCCATGCCCGAGGGGGGATTCGAACCCCCGACCGTAGTGGCCATGCAGACCGTGACTGGAGCGCGTCAGTCCCCTTGGCCCCTCTCAGAGTATGCTGATGCAATAGCTCCGTACTTATACTATAATTTACAAACGATCACTCAGCGAAAGATCCGTACCCAAAGACTGGAAAGTTGCCCAAGTTACTCCAATATTCAAGAAAGGCAATAGGAGCGATCCCCAAAATTACAGGCCCATCTCATTGACGTCGATTTGCAGTACGATTTTGGAACATATAGTTTGTTCGAATATCATGAACTATCTCGAAGAGAACGACCTATTAACCAATAGTCAACAAGGATTCAGAAAGTATCGCTCTTGCGAAACACAGCTTGCCCTTTATTCACATTTAGTGTTAAGTGCCATCGACAAGGGATCTCAAATCGATTCCATATTTCTATATTTCCGGAAGGCTTTTGACACTGTACACTGTACATTGTACACAAGCGGCTTCTAATTAAATTGTGTGCTTATGAAATATCTCCCCAATAGTTCGATTGGATTTACGATTTCCTATCAGAAAGTACACAGTTCGTTGTCATTGATGGTAAGTCATCGAGTAAAACAGAAGTGATATCTGGCGTTCCACAGAGAAGCGTTATAGGTCCCCTACTCTTCCTCGTGTTTATAAACGATTTAGGAGACAATCTGAATAGCTCTCTTAGACTGTTCGCGGATGACGCTGTCGTTTATCGGTTAGTGATGTCAACAGAGGATCAAAAATTTCTACATGGTGCGAAAATTGGCAGTTGACACTAAATAAAGAAAAGTGTGAAGTAATACACATGACCACTAAAAGAAATCCGATGAACTTCAATTACGCGATAAATCAGTCAAACCTTAAGGGCGTAAATTATGCCAGATACCTAGGTGTTACAATTACGAACAACTTTGACTGGAGAGAACCAATTGGAAATATTGTGGGGAAGGCGAACCAAAGGTCACGTTTCATTGGTAGAACGCATTGATGATGCACCAGCTCCACCAAAGAGACTGCCTACATCACACTTGTGCGTCCTCTCCTGGAGTACTGTTGCTCCTCGTGGGACCCTCACCAGGTGGGACTGACGGAAAATATTGAGAAGGTTCAGAGCTCGTTTATCTTTTATTTTTTTATCACGTTACGGGGGCGGGGGAGCGTCACGAAAATGTTGCACGAATTGGGGTGGAAATCATTAAAAGATAGACGTTATTCATTGCGGCGTGATCTGTTTCCCAAGTTTCAATCACCGACTTTTACTTCTGAATGTGAAAATATTTTGCTAGCACCCACCTACATAGGGAGACATGACCATCCCAATAAAATAAGAGAAATCAGATGTAAAAAGGGACGATTTAGGTGTTCTTACTTCCCCCGCGCTATTACAGAATGGAACGGTAGAGAAAAGTTATGAAAGTGGTTAATGAACCTTCTGCCAGGCACTTACATGTGATTCGCAGAGTATCTCTGTAGATGTAGATGTAGATGTAGACTAGTGCCATACAAATAGGACGTACTGCGACAGTAGTGTAACGATTTTGGTTGCATTGGTCATGACGTGACTGGAGGTTACTGTTTTTGTTGGTCGCAAGACACTCGCTGATATCCATCTGAAACAATCGCTGAGCGAAGAAGTCGGTCAGCGATGCGATTAGTTACACAGATTAATCTCTGGTGTGGATAATAATAGTACTTCTAACCAGACATTAACTCTTTCCCCTGAAAAAAGTCTCATAGAAACAGTTAAATAAGAAATACCAACGATTTTACACCCCAGAAATATATAATTTCGGTCGATATTCTTCAAAATAGTTAAAGAGGACGGCTTCAGTGCTTTGTTCTTGGACACATTATATATAAATTCTTAATTATCACCATCTTATGTAACTTCTCCCTTTGGTACTTATATTTGTTATGACGGGCTATTCCCCACAATAACACAGGCATGACAACAAAACTTTTAAAGTTACGAAGATCGACGGTGCGATGAGCGTAGACAGTGTAGGGAAGTCGATCCAAACCAGGGTACCTTTCCTCTTCATTTATATATATATATATATATATATATATATATATATATATATATATATATATATATAATTTGGAAGTATACGTCCAAATTTCTAATTTAACTTATAAAGTGATTAGATTGACCTGAGTTTTATAAATAAGGAATTTATATTATATTTTGATTCATCAAGTAAAGGAAGTCCTATGTTTCCATTTTAAAGCATCTCAACACTTGGCATTATTTTCTCATAGAATTAGTAAGTGTTAAATGATGATTACGCAAAACAATTGCTTGTGACTGTGTAATCGCCGCCTAAGCCGACAACTTTAACGTCGTAGAATAAAAACCATCTCGACTCCTTCAAAAAATTGCAGAATGTTACACGGAAAAACCAACTCAAACACAATCCTCCAAAAACCTGAACCCTTGCCATCTATCTAAATAATAAGCAGGTGTCGATATACCTACAGATTAGCTGAAAAGATATTCCACGAAAGCAACGTCGACTATGAATTTATGCGTGATGATTCACCGTACATTTATGTATAAAGAGCACTGTGATGATCATGTGGCATTTATGACCGTTAGACCCCAACTGGGGTCGTGTTCAGCCTGCCTGGTGCAAGTCTCTTTATCTGACGCCACTTCGGCGACTTGCATGTCAATGATAATGGAATGATGATGAGGACGACACAACACCCAGTCCTCGAGTGGAGAAAATCTCCTACCCGACCGGGAATCGAACCCGGGCCCCCTGCGTGGCAACCTACCATGCTGTCCACTGGACTACGGAGGCGGACAAGAGCACTGTAATTCACTACAAAGTGAAAGAAACTGCTACATTGTTGTTGTTGTCTTCAGTATTCAGACTGGTTTGATGCAGCTGTGGTGTCGCACAAGTACAAAGTGCGCGCCACCTACTTTCGCCGCGCGCCGCCATGCACGCACGGCGCGGCGTTCTTACGACGACAGCCACGAGCGCCCTCTGCTGTAACGCCGGTCGTGGCCACCACTGAACGACATCGTCCACTTGGGACTGAGTTAGCAACCAGTTAGGGCCTTCGTAATCAGATAGGCACCAGTGAAGACTTTGCTATCGTACAGGCACTAGGCAGGCCTCTAACAACTATGTATCAACATTCTGCAGTACTATGTAAAAGTTAAGTATTGTTACATTCTGTGCAATATATATCTCTTTCTAATTTACTCTAGTGTTTATAGTTTCTGGCTGCTTCCCGCCGTACCTGCACCAGCGTGCTATCTATATTCCTGTGTCGGTCTCATTCCACTCGGCCACCGACACCTACGACGAGGCTGGGACACAAAAGCGGCGACGAAGTTGGGACACAAAAGCAGCTGTCCATGATATCCTGTCCTGTGCAATGTACCGGCTGTCGATTGTCAGGAATGGCTGAACAGAAGTTGTGGGCTAGATGGGGCGGCTAAATGAGAAATGCGGGCTTACAGGGAGACTTGTAGGTTTATTACGACAGATAACAGTTACAGAAAATGGGGCCTACGAAGGATTGGCGCCCGTCACGGAGCAACATGGTAGTATAGAAGAAGAGGGGGGAGGCGGAGAAGGCAGGAAAAGACGTGTGAACGCGGTGGCGGCTTGCTGGGAAGAGAGCGGCGGCCCGGAATGCGAGGCCTGATGTCCGGCCCACGTGGTCGCTCCTGATTGGCCACGATGCACTGCTGAGTTGCAGGAGTCGGCCTCCCCACGACAGCCGTGCATTATGGCGACCAGGGAGCCGAATGGCAAGTCAGCGATTTGCAATTTAGTCGGGCGATGGTTAAAGTCGGAGGGAAAAAGCTAAAGATTTGGAAATCTTTTTAAAAAATAAATTAATTTCTCTACCATGTTGCTAGGGGAGGAGCGCCGATTCGTACAGCAAGGCTCATCATCTGAGAATACGAACGGCATCTTACATAGTTTTGAATATGCTTACTGTATTCGTGCCTCGGTCTCCCTCTACGATTGCTACCCCACACACTTACTTCTAAGGCTGAGTTCACAATTCCTTGATGTCTCAGAATGTGTCCCACCAACCTATCCCTTCTATTAGTCAGGATTTGCCGGAAACTCCTTTTCTCCCCAAATGCTACTCTTGTCTAATATCATGTAGAGGCCGGCCGCGGTGGCCGAGGGGACTGAGGTGCTCCAGTCACGCTCTGCACGGCCACTACGGTCGGGGGTTCGAATCCCCCCTCTGGCATGGATATTTGTGCCGTCCTAGTTCGTAAGTAGCTCATAAATAGTTTGTAAGTTTAGGGACTGATGACCCCGTAGTTAAGTCCCATATCAAAAAATCATGTAGGGCTCCTGCGAGCACGCAGAAGTGTTGCAACACGCTGAAGAAATAATTAATGATAAGTATTATCAGCACATCTTCTATCCCGCAGGTGGCATCTGCCGTCATCGCATCAAAATCAACGTCGTCTTTCCAGGTGTATTTCTATTTTGTTTCTTCGTAAGTCCACAGGGAAAATCTCAAAAAATGAATGACAACACCGCTTTGAAAATACGTCTATTCAAGATTAGCCAGGAGATAAATTATCGGACTCTGTAGATTGTTTCTACACGGTCGGTGTGACGAAATTAGAATGCTTTCTCACTGCGCATGTAACTGCGTCATGTTCGAGGTCCAAATAGCTACTGAGACTACCAGAGCGGTGCCTTACTGCGTGCACTCGTGTTCTGCTCAGGGCAACATCGATCTTTCTCGAAATTTGACAGAAAACCCAATGAGATTTTGGTCAAAAATATACTAGAGGCAAAATACAAACAATACCGTCACTACATAATAATAATGGCGGTACTACCCATGATACCGCTACTAAAGCAGAATTACTAAACATAGCTTTTAGAAACTCATTCACCAAAGAAGACGAAACCAATATTCCCGATTTCGAATTACAAACAGAGGCAGGTATGAGTTACGTTGAAGTAGATATCATCGGAGTAGTGAAGCAACTTAAATCACTTAACAAGAATAAGTCTTCTGGTCCGGACTGTGCACCCATTATATGTCTATCTGATTATGCTGAAGCGATAGCTCCTTACTTAACAGCCACGTACAACCGCTCTCTCAAAGAAGGATCTGTGACAAAAGACTGAAAAGGTGGACAGGTCACACCTATATTCAATAAATTCAATAGGAGTAATTCACTCAACTACAGGCCTATTTCATTGACATCAATTTGCAGCAGAGTTTTTGAACATACCCTGTATTCAAATATTACGAATTATCTCGAACAGAATGATCTACTGACCCAAGGTCAACACGGATTTCGAAAATGTCGTTAATGAGAAACACAACTAGCTCTTTACTCCCACGAAGTGATGAGTGCTATCGACAAGGGATCTCCAATTGATTCGGCATTTCTTCATTTCTAGGAGGCTTTTTGACACCGTACCGCACAAACGGCTTTTAATCAAACTTCCTAGCAGGTTAAAATTGTCTGCCGGAATCGGTAATCGAACCTGGGACCTTTGCCTTTAGCAGGCAAGCGCACGACCACTGAGTTATCTCGACACCACGGCTTCCCCACACAACTTCAATTCAACTAATACACCGCCTCCTACTTTACAAACTTCACAGAAGTTCTCCTATGGTTCGCAGGAGGCGATATACTGGCAGAATTGAAGTTGTGTGGGGAATTTAATCGAATTGCGTGGTTATGGTACATCGCACCAAATTTGCGACTGAATAGGGGATTTCCTGTTAGAGACGACACAGTTTACAGTAATCGATGGTGAGGCATCGACTAAAACAGAGGTGATATCCGGCGTTGCACAGGGTAGTGTTATTGGTCTTCTGGTGTTCCTTATTTACATAAACGATTTGGGAGAAATTTTAAGCAGCTCTTTTAGGTTGTTTGCAGATGACGCCGTCATTTAGCGGCAAGTTAAATCATCTGAAGATCAAAACCAACTGCAGAACGATGTAAATATCACTATGGTGTAAAAATTGGCAGTTAAATAATGAGAAGTGTGAAGTGCTCCACATGAGTACCAAAAGAAATGCGTTAAACTTTGTTTACAAGATAAATCAATCAAACGTGAAGGCCTAGGAATTACTATTACTTCATACTTAAACTGGAAAGAACACAATATCGTGGGAAAGGCGAACCAGAGACTGCGTTTTATTGGCAGAACCCTTAAAAGATGCAAACGAACTACTACGCTTGTCCATCCTGTTTTAGAGTATTGCTGTCCGATGTGGGATCCTTATCAGGTGGGTTTGACGGAGGACAGCGACAGAGTCCAAAGAAGGGCAGCTCGTTTTGTATTGTCACGATACAGGGGAGACATCTTTACGGAAATGATGTATAATCTGGGAAGGGAATCATTACAACGGTGCTCATCGCTGTGGCGTGGGCTACTTACGATGCTCCAATCGCCAACATTCTCCTCCGAATGCGAAAATATATTGTTGAATCCCACTTACATAGGTAAAAAAGATCATCAGAATAAAATACGAGAAATCAGAGCTCGAAGGAAGAGATACAGATATTCTTTCTTCCCTCGCGCTATTCGAGGATGGAATGGGAAATAAATAGGATAAAGGGAGATCGATGAATACCCTGCAAGGTACTTAAATGTGATTTGCAGAGTATCCCATGTAGTTGTAGATCTTCCTAATTTTAAGTGTGATTGTGGTGCCTGTGTTATTGTGTGGGAAACTCGTCACAGTACATTTCACAGGGAGAACCGAAATATATTGACTATAACTATGAATGTATATATAATTTGTCCAACAACAAACGACTCAAGCTGGCAGTTTTAACTAGTCTAATCACTTTTAAGAATATCGACCGATAGCATTAATTTTTGGGGTCTAAAATCGTTGGCATTTCCCATTTATCTGCCTTTAAGAGATATTTTTCTGGGTAAAAAAGTTAATGTCTGGTTAGCAGTATTATCGCTTCACCGACCGACTTCTTCTCTCGACGTTTGTTTCAGATGGCTATTTCTGAGTGACTTCGGACTAATAAAAACAGTTAATTGCGGTAAAAGATCACAGTACCTGATTTTTTGTCAACTGACACATTAGGAATTGTATTTCTAGCAGATTTATTTCCTTTCCGTCCAAATTTTCAACTATGGGGTCATCAGTCCCTAAGCTTACAAACTACATATGAACTAGCTAATACTAAGGACGGCACAAATATTCATGCCCGAGGGGGGATTCGAACCCCCGACCGTAGTGGCCGTGCAGACCGTGACTGGAGCGCCTCAGTCTCCTCGGCCACCGCGGCCGGCTCCTTTCCGTCCCGTCATGTAAAAAGTCTCTATAGAATTAAGTTTTTCTCCTTAGATATCTGTGGTAATGACGATTGTATAATTTCCTGAGGCGAACCACGACTAAATGTCAAACTGTTTACCTACGACAAAACAAACGTTTAATGTTTCATCCTAAGCGACCGAAGGGTTGAAGGAGAAATAAGAGAAATCTGAAGTTGGAGCACTGTTGTGTAATAAAACAAGAAAGTATTTCAGTTAAAATGTGTCTTACTGTGTTGATCACTTGGCATTTACTTTACTCTTTTTATTTCACACACACACACACACACACACACACACACACACATATATATATATATATATATATATATATATATATATATATATATATATATATATAGTCGCGCTAAAACTCGAGAACGGCAGAACGGATATGGCTAATTTTAGTCTTGAAATATTCGTGTAAGTCAAGGGAAGGTTTAAACGGTGATAAAATATGGAAAAGTTGTCCGGAAAAGAGGAACATTTGGAAAAACTGAAACAGCTTTTTCCAGTGAGCGATCAATACCGTTCGTACAATTGCGATTAAATTTTGTATATTTCATGTTGAAAGCAACAGGAAGGTTCTCATCAAATAAAAATTTGGAAAATTCGTCCAGAAAGTAGGAAAATTTAGGAAAAACCGAAAGCGATTTTTTTTTTCTATGAATAAAGTTCAATTGCCGCAAGATGGTAAGAGAATCACTTGAGTACGGCTCTACAAGACAATGTTCGTATGAAATAATTTTTTTTTTTTTTTGGAAAATCTACCGGAAAAATGGAAAATATGAGAAAAACTAAAAGTGTGTTTTTCATTGTGTTTTTGATTGAATTCATCACTATAAGTGACTATTCGCACGACTTACAGGGGTAGTTCATTTTTTGATTTGTTCATTATGGTCTTGGAACAGTTTTCAGTTGAAAAAAATAGGGACAGTTAAAAACGGAAGTCGCAAAATTCGAACCAAGTGCCTTTATCAGTATGTTTCTAAATGTACTCAACACTATTAATTGAGAACCGTTCATCAGATTGCGAAAAAGTTTTGAAAATTTGACGTTCAACGAAAGATGAACGTCTTATGAACTAAAAATTTCGGAAAGTTATCCGGAAAATTTGAAAATTTGCGAGAAACTGAAAGAGCTTTGTTCAATGGGATATCAACATCATTCGTCTGATTGCGATAAAAATTTCCATTTTTTACGTTCAAAGCAAGAGTAACGTTCTTATGAAATA
Organism: Locusta migratoria; assembly: GCA_026315105.1. Lineage (NCBI taxonomy): Eukaryota > Metazoa > Arthropoda > Insecta > Orthoptera > Acrididae > Locusta > Locusta migratoria. The sequence continues at coordinate 437,380,175 of CM048748.1, read as the reverse complement.
AAAATTTGGAAAAGTTTCCCGGAAATTGGAAAATACAGGAAAAAATTCAAAGAGATTTTTATACGAAATATCAATACCAATCAACTGATTGCGATAAAATGTCGCACATTCGATGTTCAAAGCAAGAGGAAGGTTTGTGTGAAGTAAAAGTTTTTAATAGTTACCCAGAAAATAGGAAAACCTGTGTAAAACAGTAAGAGCTTTCTTTGGGGGGGGGGGGGGGGGGATATCAATATCATTCGTACGATTGCGATAAAATATTGCACATTTGACGTTCAAAGCAAGAGTACATACATATTAGCAATTGCGAAGCACTGCGGGATCGAGTAGTTTATAATAAACTTTTTCCAAGTATTAGAACTAAATTGTATCTATTGATAGAAACGAAAGATTAAGTAACTTTTTTATTATATTTCGGAACTAAATGAATCGTTACAACATCTACGTTTGATGGAGAAGGGTAACCACTGGAATGAAATTATGAATATTAAATTGCTTGAAAATTACATTATGATTTCATAGCAATGCGTCCGGGACTAACGAATTTAGTTCCTGGGTTACTTCCAGAACGACGTCACGTCTTTCATGAGGTGTTACGTGAAGGAGAGGCAGGGAACTGTCTACGCTTCTTTCTCGTCACGTCATCAGGAACCTAAAAAACGTTGGTAGTGAACTCAGAGCTGACATTTTTCTGGAACGACCTGAAAACAGCAGTTGCAATGCCTTCTTCCGATATAGGCGCTACACCCGAACCTTACAGCAGATTCGGTTTTGAAATTGCCACTCAATCTTGAAGACGAAGAATGACTTATCTGTAATTTCAGCAAAACTAATTATCGACGCAGAACGCTTGGACAGTCTAAGATTTTAGTGAGCGAGGTAAGTGCAATCTCCCACAAGAAAGCTTTCAAATGTCCAAATGTTTGTAATTCTATGGAATCAAACTATGTTGGTCAACAGTCCGTAGTCTTACAAACTAAGTTAAACTAACCTAAGGACAACACACACATATCCATGCCTGAGGGAGGATTCGAACCTCCGACGCAGGAGGCCACGCGATCCGCAACGTGGCGCTCCAGGCCTATCGGCTACCCTCGCGCGGCGAAGAAAGCTTGACATGTTAAACTGACTCGTAAGTATTTCCGAGATGGTACTGGTAGTATTGGAGGATCGTTAGTTTTATTGGATGGTGATTTCCGACAAACTCTACAGGCGATCCTAGAGGGTGGAGAGGGAAGGGGGTGGGGGGGTAACACTACAGATGAAATCGGAACCTGTATCAAACCATCAAGCTGTAAGGGAAAAATTGAAAAGTCTTGTCTAACAACGGATATGTGAGTGCGTCTTAATAATGATGTAGATTCGGGTCGGGATTGTGCGAAGCGACATTGTTGAAAACTGACAATGGACGTTTGGACACAGATGATGCTGGTTGTAGCCCATATAACATTTAAAGCAATTCTGTCATTTGATGGAAAACCAAGTAACTCATTGATAAAATTTACCCGGACTTGCAACAGTATTTAAAGAGATTCCACTATATATGTACAAGACCAATTACGGCACTGATAAATAAAGTTGTTAGTAAAACGCACACCGATATTTTGAAAAGGTGTAGGCAGAAATAAAGGAGTTTTTAACAAGAGATACAATCTAGGACACAAAAACAGCACTTCAACTATCGTGTTTACCGTCAAATAAACTTTATCTGAAATTGAAAGTACCAGTTATGCTGACGCCGGACGAAGATGCACGTCGTTTGTGTAATGGGGCGATTCTTCGGATCACATGATTTGGGCAGAATACACATGGTATCACTTTTGTAATAGATGTAGAGAACGATTATGTGTTATCAAAGTTCAAATCACTACCATTTAAAAGAGTATGCAATAAATCCTAAATGCTGCTTTAAATATAATTATTTTTATTACACTATACGCCTATTTCGGCTTTTAACGCCATCGTCAGTTGATCTGCGAAAAAGTTACATTATAAATACATCAAATTTTATGATTATCGCAATTGTAAATACTATTACGAAATATTACATACGTCTGTTGGTCCTGACATCCATATACATCGATGGTTTTATTGCTATCAGTGATTTATTTATTGCTTTGAATTTTAATTATTGCCGTATTTCTGATGACATATCATTTACTATGTTTTGAATTTAACTATTGCAATATTTCTGATGACTTATCATTTACGTTGTGAAGTGACAGCTTTTTGATAACTAGAGATGTAATATGGTTACATACTGTTTGTTTATTATTACGATAATCTTTGCTACCGGTATTCGAGAGGTTGGTTAATGTATGTCTTTGCATATGTCGAGAAATTTTGTTATCTTAGTCGAATCGTCATTGACATGTGTGATCCTTGTATCATAAATTTATTAATCTTTGCTACTGAAATTTCGTTCGTTTGTAATCTATGATGGTCTAAAACTTTTACCCATTTTATTGGTGTACGATATCAATAAAATTTTCTATATAATTTTTGTGTTTTAAGTCGACTTGATCATTTAGTATTTCAGAGTAGTGTTGTAGTGAGTGTAAATATATTTCGATATCTTCTAGAATGTCCGTAACTCGTCATTTAGGTGTTACATGAAAATTTCGACTGCCTGTTCTATATTATCCGCTGTGTGCTTTTCTGTTTTTAAATGTTGGTAAAAAGTAGATAGGTTTTTTGTGCTTTGTCTGGTGTGCTCCCGGTACGTGATATTGAAATTTCTGCCCGTCTGGCCTATATAAAATTTACTGCAGTGCTACATGTAATTTTGTATATTCCTGGGTTCGAGAAAAATGGGAAACACGTTTTACTAGATTTTAATTGTGACGAAAGGTTATGTTGTTTCTGATAAGCAAATCTTATGTTTGTGTCTTTTATTAATGCGTTGATTTGGTTCGAAATATTGCCTCCAATTGCGGTTTTTACGTACTTAAATTTTTGTTTTGTTGGTTTTTCCCTTATTAGTGTTATTTCTTTTCGTATATGAGTCTTAGCTGGTGTGGTACGATTATTATATATTTGAGTGACAATTTTTGGATCATAGTCGTTTTTCTGAGCTATATATTCTAGGATTTTGATTTCTTTTTGTATTGAGTCATGTTCTAACGGTAAGTTCATCAGTCCGTTTATGATGGTATTGAAGTAGTTATATTTGTGTGCTTTTGGGTGGCATGATTTTGCATTAATAATATTATGTGTAGTAGTAGGTTTCGGGTAGATTGCTAATTTATGTTTGTTGCTACAGTTTTTAATTGGGAAATCTAGGAAATTTATTGTTTTGTTGTTTTCAGGTTCTACTGTAAATTTCATTTTAGGATGCAGTGCATTTAATGTGTTATGTATTTGTTGGATATCCGAATTATCTCCATCTATTAACATTATTGTGTCATCCACATCCCTAAATTAATATATGTTTTTTTTAGTCAATTTCTTGTGGTTGTTGAAGGGACGTGACGGACAGTGTGAATTAGTGATTAACTGGATAGAACAGGTAAAATATTTTGTAGGGAAGGAGAACCGCCGCGGCAGAATAGCCGTGCGCACTAAGAGGCCTTGCTACCGTGTGCGCGGCCGTTCGCCGTCGGTGGTTCGAGTCCTTCCTTGGGCATGATTGTGTGTGCGTGTGTTGTACTTATGATAACTTAGTTCAAGTAGTTTCTAAGATTAGGTTCCGATGACCACTGCCGTTAGGTCCCGTAACTTTACAAACATTTGAACATTTCAATTTGAAGGAGAACCGGAGGCTTCGTTTAATGGACAGACCACTTAGAAGAGCAACATTTCAACTGATGGAACTTTCTGAACTACACCAGTGCTTCTTAATTTGGAGTATTGTGAAATTCCCACCAAGTGGGACTGACGAAGGGTATTGAGAAAATTCACAGAAGGGCAGCTCGTTACGTACCATCGCGTTACAGGGGAGATGGTGTCACAGAAATGGTGGACTAGTTCGGGTGGAGATCATAAAAAGAAAGGTGCTGTTCGTTGCGGCGAGATCTATTTGTGAAATTTGTTTTACCAACCTTTTCTTCCGAATGCAAACATATTTTTAACACCCACCTACAAAATGAGACATGATAATAATAATAATAAAATAAGAGAAATTCTAAAACGGAAAGATTTAGGTGTTCTTTTTTCCAGTGTGCCATTAGAAAATGGAACTCCAGAGAAATATTATATAAGCGGTTCCATGAACCCTCTACCTTGCCCTTCAGTGTGACGTGCAATTTATGAAGACTAGTATTGCCTGTGGTCGAAAATCGACCAATTGTGTTTACAATGGTCACTGGGGGTAAAATTTTACGTATCATGCCGTCGGCCTCGCGTGATTATGTTGGCAATATCAACAACCCGATAGAAAATCTTTGCCCATTTGTTCGAACCACATAGAATTACTCGATTAGTGTATCGTACAGACCATGAAGTAAACAAATAATGCTGTTTCTGCTTTATGGTTGACAGGTTCTTGTATGTACCCTCGTCCGCTCAGTAAAAGTAATTGCCCTTGTAAAGCTAAGATTCCATGAGAAAACATCAGCGTTGTCAAGCGATTGGCTAAAATGAAGACTCGCAGGATTTGCACTATTCAGCATCTGTTGCAAACATTATCATAGGAGGCCGCTGGGATATTTGGTAAAATTTAACAGGCACTGAGATGTACGAAACGGTATCTTTTACGTGTTAAGGAAAATGCCTGACACAATAACAACAGATAAAAACGGAAGTATATACTTATCATGCCATTTTCGAATTATATAACTTTCAATAGCCTAGTATTTGAAATGGAACTACAATTTCGGTGTTCGTATATTTATACAACGCGAAGAAATAATGTTATTTGGAAACTGCAATATTCAGAATTCCAGAGCTGACAACATGTCGACTTTGTTGTTCCACCCGTGCACCGCTACATGCCTCTCCCGGCGCATCATCATTTATATTGGCATTCTCGACTTCTTAGTTTCACCCGAGCACCGCTAGATGCCTCTCCCTGCGCATCATCCTTTATATCGGCTTTCATAAGAAAACATCCATTTCCTTTAACCACTCTTAATCACTGCAAAAATGAAGCATTTGAACGGCACAAGAAAGTTAGTTGGGAGCACTCCACGTTTCGATATTCGCTTATTTTAATACGTTATTTTAATCCTGAGCGTCTTTGGTCGAGGCGAATAGCCAGTCAGTGAGCTGATTGTTGGAGAATGTAGAACTTGATCCAAGCTGTAGATAGGAAAATTTCTACTTCATTTTACCACTTTTAATGGCTAAATGCACACATAATATTCTTGTACGAATAAATTAGTAATCTGTACCACAATTTTCGTGTTAGCGTATTTATATAATGATGATGTAGATATAGATTCTAGAATGGAACATCAGAGGAATATCATAAAATCGGTTCCATGAAACCTCTCCCATGCAGTTAAATATCAATTGAACTGTAATGACGTAGATATATTGCAGTAGCCGACGAACGTCAAATTAATAGTTGCGAATCTTCATTCCTCCCACCTACAGCTTGTTTCACCCGTGGTAATGATATTTCATTCGCGAAAAATGAAAAATCGGTCAAATGAGTTTTCAGATTGATAAGACCAACGCAACCACACATTCAATAGAGCCGCCTGTAGAAAAGGAACACTGTGTTTAAACTCAATATAAGGGAAGAACATTCTTGTTTCTGAAACAACATACAAACCAAGAAAAGTGTGTACCATAATCGGTTTTACGAACCATAAAAGGTAAAAGTTATATATATATATATGCTATGGATTTTAGGGTTTTTCACAAATCAATTTTAAACCTGTCCATAGAAAATGTATATTGCTGAATTTGTAAGAAAATGTCTAATATTGTCCCTCCTGTTTTGTGTCGAGTAACTTGCTTGCAAGAAAATGTATAATATTGCTTCTACTGCGTGTATCGATATGTGTACATAAATCTGTGACGTTTCATCTTTGGCAAAGATTATGTATCGCATAGCATTGTAGCTCCTGTAGAGAGACAGTCAGACTTGTGGTTCAGCTCGCTTAGAGAGATGTAGAGCAGAGGCTGCAGTGCCAGCAAGTATATATTGCATTTCATATAATTGTGAAATAGGTTGTACCACCCCTGGAATTAAGGTAATAGCAATTCATGTAATTATGAAAAGGTTGTATCATTTAGGTAATGTAATGGTGATTATTAATAATAAGTAACACAGTTGACCTTTCTTTCCTGTTTCATTTACGTAGTTAGAACATTAACCTACTTCTTTTATTTGATAATTAGTTATTTGTGGGTATAAAGTGGAGTATTGAGTTTGGTAATCTTGTTGAACAGATTTCTTTGTGGATACCGTAGTAAATGATTGTTATGCAACACTGCAGTTAATTGAGTATGATACTAAGTTTTGATAATCATGAACTGATCTGCATAAAATTCTCGTATGCGAACATTAAGAAAATAGTTTGTGTTTTTAATATCTTTGTTGCAGTCAAATTTTTTGAGTATAGTCAGTGTGTGTTTCATGCAGGTTACATGTCACAGTTGTTTTGTTAAAAGATCCGTTGCGCACATAATCAGTTTAATGCACTGTTTTCATCAATATCAGGGCCGTAATTAAACCAAATTACTGTGTTTATGAACAATGCACGTGTGCAGATAAATTTTGATGAAGTTATCTGATGACTTAGTGATCTTGACTGTTAAATATCAATACATGACAACTATTTGGACTGCAACTAATACCAGATCAGGTTAGGAATGTGTAACTTTAAAATAAACTACTTTTGTTGTCTGATTAAACGATAGATTCAACATTAAACACTTGCCATTCTTCATACACGAAGAAGCTAAGCTAGTACGTTTTGCTGATGATACAAGTATAGCTATCACACCTGACAAACGGGAATTAAGTGATGAAATTGTAAATGATATCTTCCAGAAAGTCATTAAGTGGTTCTATACAAATGGACTCTCATTAAACTTTGATAAAACGCAGTATATACAGTTTCATACAGTAAATGGCATGACACCATTAATAAATTTACACTTTGAACATAAATCTGTAGCTAACGTAGAATATTCAAAATTTTTAGGTGTTTGCATTGACGAGGGACTGAATTGGAAGTCACATATTGATGATCTCCTGAAACGTCTGAGTTCAGCTACTTATGCTATCAGAGTCATTGCAAAATTTGGTGATATAAATCTCAGTAAATTAGCTTACTACGCGTATTTTCATTCACTGCTTTCATATGGGATCATATTCTGGGACAATTCAACATTGAGTAAAAAAGTATTCATTGCAAAAAAGCGTGTAATCAGAATAATTGCTGGAGCCCACCCAAGAGCATCCTGCAGACATTTATTTGGGGATCTAGGGATACTCACTGTAGCTTCACAATATATATATATTGACTCGTGAAATTTGTTATTAACAATCCGAACAAATTCAAAAGTAATAGCAGTGTGCATAGCTACAACACTAGGAGAAAGGATGATATTCACTATTCAAGGTTAAATCTAACTTTGGCTCAAAAAGGGGTGAATTATGCTGCCACAAAAGTCTTTGGTCACTTACCAAGAAGCATCAAAAGTCTGACAGATAGCCAACTAGTATTTAAAAAGAAATTAAAGGAATTTATGAATGGCAACTCCTTCTACAATGTAGATGAATTTTTAGATTAAAAAAAATAATATTAAAAAATAAAATAAAAAAATTAAAATAAAAATAAAACAAAAAAAATCCTTAAAATATTGATTGTCAAGTATAGACAAAATTTACTAAACTGACAGGTTCCACATCGTTACGAAATGTCGTATATATGATCTATGGAACAAGTTCAAAATGTTCAGATGTTTGTAGCACTTATGGGACTTAACTATGGGGTCATCAGTCCCTAAGCTTACAAACTACTTATGAACTAGCTAAGCCTAAGGACGGCTCAAATATCCATGCCCGAGGGGGGATTCGAACCCCCGACCGTAGTGGCCGTGCAGACCGTGACTGGAGCGCCTCAGGGCCCTCGGCCACCGCGGCCGGCTATGGAACAAGTATTAATGTAATCTAATCTAATCGTACAGCTGTTAAATTCAGGTACTACTTCTCGACTGCAGTTGAAGATTGTGCTGCAGATGCACGTTGAGACGCTACAAGCTAGAATGTAATTACACTGTCACAAACGTGTGTCTGGCAAACAGTCAATTTTCCAAACAGTACAGAAGTGAAACTTTGAGCACAGTGGTCCCGGGCAGAGACGTGGTCTGAGCTGTGTCCAATAATTAAGAGTGTATCAGCTGAAGCCCACCCTCCTACCACTGCGACTGCTCTGTAGACGCTGCTATACGTCTTCATAACGTTAAAATTTATGTCCACTGTCTTATCGATTTAAAATTACAGCAAATATTACTATAGAGTTTCTGCTTTCTGAATATATGGCCGCTTTCATTTAATAAAATGTGGGCTGTGGAAGATTTATCACCCGACGTTGTGTTTCTCGAGGCCTTGGCCCACATTCTCTCTCCAGAAAGGGAAAGGAGGTCACACAAAATAAAAGCCGACGCGACGCGGGCTTCAGAGAAAAACTTGAAAGGAAATCGTTCACACAATCGACTCGTTTATCATAGCATTTTGCGGCGTAAGATCACAATCGCTACACGTAGGAGCGGATAACGCTTCTTTTTCAGGTTGAAGTTGCATTGATTACAATCCAGCGTGTCACATAAGTAGTAAAGTTTTATTCAAATTCAGACTCTAAGATTCTATTTTATTGCACGTGTATATTCTGTCTGTTAAGTGCTGGTGCAGTTTTAACGTGTCACAGAAAGGCAACGGCAAAAGCAAAGACAGGAATTCGAAACTTTTACGAAACGAAATGAAAACTCTCCAAGTTTGCATGGTGAAACCAATGCCACGTAGATACGGGTCTATGCTCTGCCTGCTAAGAGTAGTCGTAACAAAAAAGTATTTGTCTTATGCAGCTTTGTGATGACTTTGGGAATATGAGCATGTTGCACACTGTGTTTCAGAATGTTTTTCGTGTTATCTGTATGATTCTCCGTGCAGATGTATGCTGGTATGAGAGACAAAATGCCTAACATGAATCGTCCGATTCCAATATCAGTAAGATATCTTACTAATAGTTCATAAATATCTTATACCAACATAAATTTGTCTCTCAATCGCATATATAACATAAAGAACATTTTGAAACACTGTGTGCGACGAGTACAAACTCAGCACAACGCTGCATAAGACAAATACAGTGTGTTACAAAAATGTGAGGCCAAACTTTCAGGAAACAATCCTCACAACTTAAGAAAGTATATATATTATGTGGACATGTGTCCGGAAACGCTTAATTTCCATGTTAGAGCTAATTTTATTAATTCTCTTCAAATCACATTAACCATGGAATGGAAACACACGGCAACAGAGCGTACCAGCGTGACTTCAAAGACTTTTTTACAGGAAATGTTCAAAATGTCCTCCGTTAACGAGGACACATGTACCCGCCCTCCGTGGGTGTCGCATATCAACCCAAGCACTGAAGTCAACATTGCCTTCCTTCAATTGGGCCAACTGGCGGTGAATCGAGGAAGTACAGTACATACTAACGAAACAATTGGGCCAGCCGCGGTGGCCGAGGAGACTGAGGCACTTCAGTCACGGTCTGCACGGCCACTACGATCGGGGGTTCGAATCCCCCCTCGGGCATGGATATTTGTGCCGTGCTTAGTATTAGCTAGTTCATAAATAGTTTGTAAGTTTAGGGACCCCGTAGTTAAGTCCCATAAGCTATACAAACATTTGAACATTATTGAATCAATTGGGTATTTTGACAATTGTCTGCACGAATTATTTCAATTTACATTTAAAGAGAAATACTAAAACGAGCTCTAACATGCAAATTAGGCGTTTCCGGACACATGTCCACCTAACATATTTTATTTCTTTGTGTGCGGGAAATGTTTCCTGAAAGTTTGGCCGTATAATTTTGTAACACCCTGTAGTTTGCTTGTGTTATGACTACTCTTGGCAGGCAGCGCACTGGCCATATATCTAGGTGGCGTTGGTGTAACTACGCTTGACACGAAGATGTTGACAACGGCGCGATGATTGGCCGAAGGTGAAGGTAGCCAATCAGAAGGCGTGTTCGGGCGGCGAATAAGATTGCATTTTTGGTGTCCAGTAAATTTGATGTCAGTTTTGAAATTTTTCCTCGTGTTTGTGTGCAGCGTTTTTGGTAATGTAATTTATATATTACTTACAATTGTGTGGACTGGCCGAGCATTCTAAGGCGCCTTGCTGCGGAAAGCGCTGGAGGCTCGAGTCCTCCTTCGGGCATGTGTGTATTTGTTGTCATTAGTTTAAAGTATTAAAATGCCAAGATCGCAAGTATTGATTCATTTGTCCTGACGACCCGTTTCGATACACTTAGGGTATCATCATCTAGTCACTTTGTGTCTCCTATGTTTTCGTTTTGTGAAGGCCATGACATGTAAATGGTACGTCAATGCGCCTTCACAAAACGAAAACATAGGACACATAAAGTGACCCTAAGTGTATCGAAACCGGTCGTCAGGAAAAATAAATCAATATTTGCGATCTTGGCATTTTAATACTTCAAAGTAAAGGAATCGCCGTCCTACCATGGACAAATTAAGTTAGTTTAAATAGTTTTTTTAGCCCAGGGACTGATGACCATAGTAGTTAAGTCACATAGATTTACAAACGTTTGAACATTTGACTAAGTGGTTTTTACGATGTACATGGAAAGTGCAAAAGTGACCGAACAACCGACCATTAACATGTAGGATTTACGAGGATAATTATTTTACTGCCACTGAGGATGGCCAAGCGCTTTAAGGGGCATTCCTGCGGAGTGTGAGGTTACTCGCCGTCGGAGGTTGGAGTCCTCCGTCGGGCACGTGCGTGCGTGCGTGCATGTGTGTATGTGTGTGTGTGTGTGTGTGTGTGTGTTCTCGTTAGTGTAAGTTAGTTTAAGTTGTTTGTAAGCCTAGGGACCAATAACCGCAGGAGTTACTTGCCTTAGATTTACAAACATTCGAATAATTTTAATTAATTTACCCACCAGAAAAGCGTACATCAACAACCTGACAACCATGGAGCAGGAACAGAATTATTTATTCATAACATGGTGAACAGAAAAAGTGCATGCTCATTGAAAACTCATTGAAGGAGAATGAGGGGAATCATCATTTGTGTGAACCGGAGGAAGAGGTGACAGAGGCAGCGACAGAAGAAAAGCATGGAAATATTGATATCAGTATAGAACCACCATCAAAATAGAGATCCAAAGGGCCATTCAACAACTAAAGAATGCCAAAGCGGCAGGTATGGACAACATGACACCTGAGGCCTTGAAAGTGGATGTGAGTACCTCAGTCGAGATTCTATTCCCACTTTTCAAATAGATTTGCGAATAAGATAAGATCCCCACAGATTGGAAAAAAGGATTCCCGATCAAGCTTCCGAAGAAAGGAGATTTATCAGAATTGTATAACTGGAGAGGAATTACCCTCCTTTCAGTCTTTCAGTACCAAGTAAGGTACTCTCAAGAGTAATTCTAGAAAGAATAAAAAAGAGAGTTAACTCAAGGCTGAGAAAAGTACAAGCAGGCTTTAGAGGATGTTATTCCCCTATAGACCAGATCAACACACTGCGGATAATTTTAGAACAATCTACAGAGCTGCAATCATCATGGTATCTACTCTTTGTAGACTTTGAAAAGGCCTTTGACAGTGTAATGAGGAAGAAGATGTGGAAAGCTATGCATGAGTTTGGGGTCCTTAAAAAATTATAAAGATAACCCAAAACATGTATGAGAACTACACATGTCAAGTTTTACATCAAGGGATGCTGTCGGAACCTATCTCAGTAGACACAGGAGTTAAACAAGGATGTTTGCTGTCACCTATCCTGTTTCTGTTGGTGCTGGATCTTGTGATGCAGAAGGCAATGAATAGTCGAAGAGGAATGGGGATTGTCAGGCAAGTTGGAGGACTTGGACTTTGCAGATGACCTGTGTTTGCTAGCCAGCAGTTACAAGGATATGGAAGGAATGCTGAATGATTTAAAAACCGAAGCATCGCAGGTGCAGCTGTAGATAAATGAAAGAAAACCAAGGAGACCCGCTGTAATAACCGAAATGAAGCACTATTTGTTTTTTATTTTAGAAAACCAAGAAATCGAGCAAGTCAAGCAGTTTTGCTACCTGGGAAGTCTAGTCACCCCTGAGGGGGGAACTGTCGCAGATATAGCAAACAGAATAAATAAGGCTAAAGGGGCATTTGCAATGCTGAGACCAATCTGGAAATCAAGGGAACTTAACAGCTGTACAAAACTACGCATATTCAATACAAATGTCAATTCCGTACTGCTCTATGGGTGTGAATCGTGGAAAACCAACAAACAGCTGATTAGCAGACTTCAAATATTTGTGGATAGAAGCTTGAGGAATATCTTGAGGATATGGTGGCCACAAGTAATCTCTGACAAAGGATTATGAAGAAGAACTCATCAAACACCCATTGATATTGAGATACGACGTAGGAAATGGAAGTGGATTGGGCATATACGAGTTAAGGCGTGACAAAGACAACGTGGCAATACAATCCCTAGAATGGAATCCACAAGGCAACAGGAGAAGAGGCAGACCAAGGAATACATGGAGAAGGAGTATAGTAGCAGAAGGGACGGAGAAAGGAGGGAAGGCTTGGACTGAAATCAAGACACTGGCGCAGAACAGGGTCTGGTGGCGGAAGTTCGTTGATGCCCTATGCTCCACTTAGGAGATACGGGAAATAAGTCAAGTAATTCAAGAAATAAATACCATAATAATGCCGTTACTACCGCATGGTTGACAGATTCTTCATGCAATCCTGTCAGGTGTGTTTTGTCCTTCCCTGCCTATCTTTCAGGAAATGATGTTCTTAGGACACGTGGTATGCGTGGACAGTTAAAACAGCTATACAGATTAGTAATTCTAGTTTTATTTACTATTATATACAAAGTTACTCAACTTTTAAAAATATGTCTTCTCTTCTTGTGACGGCGTCTTCTTCCTCGACGCTAGCTGCGCTTAGTCCTAGTGATTGCCTGTTTCGGAGCCGAGTTCAGATGGGCTCTTCCTGACGCTTGTCGGCCCAGATACAGCTGCTTGTAGAGAGCGCGCTTCTCTGTTTCTCCCTCCAGGAGGCGCGGCGCCGGCGTGTGATTGGCTGCCGGTCATCCGCTGCCTTCTTCACGATCGTTCTCGTGCGTCTGGCGTGTGGCGCTGACTGTACGCCGCAACAAGGTGAATGTAGCAATTGTTCTCCTAAGTGCTACCTGTTTACAAACTGTAATGTCTCAGCTGCGTCCACCTAAACCTCGATCGGCATAGTTGCCGTTACATTCTATTTTATGCTTAATCATTTAAAAATTGTTCCAATGATTTGACGGGTTGATCCATAACAGTAAACTTTGATAACTTCCTTTATTATGGAACGACAAATGTTAAAAACTCTTCCCTTTAAATACACTGATTAAATAACTGCGTATCACTACGATGAATGTCAACAAGTCCACACCGAAACATTTCAGTATGCAACTGCAACCCGTATGCGATACGACGGAATGGCATAAACTTTAGCCACCACTAAACGCAGGTTACGAACTCACTGCCGACATGCTAACGCCTCGCTCTGCGGTCGGTCGGCGGGAGACTGCCGCACCCCGGCCAACAAACAAAGAACATCCCAAGCTAAGCATTGTTGCCAGCAGCTCTCGCTGCACACCAACGATAACTATAGCTCGACCAAAACGTACCAAAGAGGTTACTAACCTAAAACCCAGTATCTTCACAAAACCATAAAGACTGCCGGCCGCGGTGGCCAAGCGGTCTGCGGCGCGTCAGTCACGGTCTGCACGGCCACTATGGTCGGGAGTTCGAATCCCCCCTCGGGCATGGATACTTGTGCCGTCCTTAGTATTAGCTAGTTCATAAGTAGTTTGTAAGTTTAGGAATTGATGACACCGTAGTTATGTCCCATAAGCTCTACAAGCATTTGAACATTTCATTTCCATAAAGACTGAAGCTGATTTTTATTGGCCGCCCGAACGCGACTACTGATTGGCTGGCTTCACCTCTCGCCATTCATAGCACCATTTCCAACAAGTCAAGCCTCCGTCTCATACGCATAAACTGCACTCTAACTGGTTCTCATATCTGTTCATTGCAGTTCCATGTGGCCTCCATTTCGAGCTCTGTACACGGCTAACTAATATTCTACTTACGTTCAAGGACGATGTGAGGGAGTGAATAGCCACTCTGATTCTCTGCTTCAATAGGCCAGTGCCGTTGATATGAACGAGGGACACAGGGAGCTTCCCATAAAGTCAGTGGCCGTCATGTCCGTGGATCGTGGATGTCACGCCTTAAATCCACACCATTGTGTCCACCACAGGGGATACGTTGTATCCAGACACCCCTGAACAGTTGTGGCGTTGCGTGGAGGCGTCACGTTTTGTTGTAAGAAGACACTATCACCGTCGTCTTGTATTTGTGACACTGTGGACAGCTCCCAAACGTCTAGGTAGTTATCAGACGTCACCGGTTGCTTCGCAAATAAATACGACCCTGAAATTTTATCACACACGGGGATACATAAGACGTTCACCTTTTTGGAGGAGGCGGGAGTTTGGTATTCACTGTAGGTGAAAGAATTTGCAGCAGCTGATATTTTGACGTTATACCTAAGGATATGACCACACGCTTGGAATTTGACCTCATCACTAATACTGTCATATTTAGGAATTGTATGTCAATGTCAATTTTATGAAGTATCCGTGAAGCAAATTCAGATCGTTTCGATCACTCAGATGGGTAGATAATATGTGATAACTGCAGCGTGTAATCCGTAAAACGGACACGTTTATTCCTTGCTTCATGGACCGTAATGATGTTTAAATGAAGCTCTCGAGCAAATGTACACACTGATTTCTAGGTGCTCGTTACGTAGATGTTCGTATTGCTTCTACACCAGGGGTGTCCAACTCGCGGGCCGTATTTGGCCCTACCACACGACAGGTAAAATAAAAAAAGTTACGATGTAAGAGAATATACCAACATTCCTGACGAAAAGTGTAAAACTGAGATTATTCGGTTCCACCCTTTCATTCAGACTCGCTGGTCTCTTCTCTTACTGCTCCTTCATTTTCACTTGCAGAAGAACAGATTTAAAGAAGTGTAATAAAGTGAGGTCATGGAAATAGGGGGAAAGTCTGTGTTGTTAATGTAGAATTACGATACAGGACTTATCTCACACTACTTCCGATATAAGTGTCAACAGTTTGTAATATTTGGGTTCTGCAGCGTTAAATATGTCACTTAAAGACATAATATAATTTTAAATGA
Source organism: Locusta migratoria (assembly GCA_026315105.1). Lineage (NCBI taxonomy): Eukaryota > Metazoa > Arthropoda > Insecta > Orthoptera > Acrididae > Locusta > Locusta migratoria. Next base: position 437,364,753 of record CM048748.1, on the reverse strand, counting down.
TTCGAAATCGCTGCGTAATAGTTTATTTTTATTTAACAATGCCCATTTCGGCTACAAAGCCATCATCAGGTCAACTGCAAACGTGTAATATAAAAGTCGTTAGATAATATAAAAGACACATTACACTCAAAGTACCAACAATGAATATCTTGGAGGAATTGGAGATACTTTTACACCTCGAAAAAGAACCACTTCTCGTAATTAATGAACAAACAGATCTAAAACATAAAAGTTTCCTCGAAAATTTCAATGAAATATTCAAAGTAGAACCAGGTTAATAAGAACACACCCAGTGATAAATTTTAACGCATATTACACCAAAGAGTACCTTCTAAACTATTTTCGTATATCGTTGGTAAACAAACCATTGGAGGCATGCAATACCATTGCCTATCATAATCAGAGACATAATTTAATACACACGTTGACCTGTTTAATATATCGTTGGTATAAGTATAAAGAAGGTATTGTAACCATAGATGTCGTTGACATATACCAGCAAATGACAGCTAAAGCTATTTATTATAGTTGTATCATATTGGTAGCATCACAACGATCTTATATGGGAAAACCACATTACAGGAAGTACGTATAATCAAAATTTGTCTAAATATCGTACCATTTGACTTTTATATTATCCAACGACATTTATATTACACGATTGCAGTTAACCTGATGATGGCGTTGTAGCCGAAATGGCCATTATTAAATAAAAATAAAATATTTCGCAGCGATATGGAATCATTGAAAATTATACTTCCGATCTGTCCAAGTTGGTAAAAGAATCTTGATATGGACTGCAGTTGTTGCCAATGTTTGTTATGCAATTTAGTACAATTTTGTTATCGTATCTATTGCTACAGTTAACAATCACGTTTTTATATCTGTCTAATTATATCTGTCTATATCTGTCTAATTTAACATTGGTACTTCTACGCGTTATTTGTACCTACGGAAGTGACTGGTACGGAGTGCTAAGTACCGTGTAGCCGAAAAATACTCGCCTCATTCCACTGCGCCCGCGAGAAATGGCCGCGTTGTCGAAGGCATCATACTATGGACTGGGCCGCTGTCCCCCCGCCGGAGATAGGAGTCCTCCTTCGGACATGTGTGTGTGTGTGTGTGTGTGTGTGTGTGTGTGTGTGTGTGTGTTGTCCTCAGTGTAAGTTTAAGTTGTTTGTAACTCTGGGGACTAATGAGCCTAGCAGTTTCGTTCAACAGGCCTACAGACATTTGAACACAAGGTCACCACGGATTTAGAAAATATCGTTCATGTGAAACACAACTAGCTCTTTATTCACACGAAGTGTTGAGTGATATCGACAAGGGTTCGCAAATCGATTCCGTATTTCTTGATTTCCAGAAGGCTTTTGACACCGTACCTCACAAACGGATTTTAATCAAATTGCGTGGTTATGGTATATAGCCACAAATTTGCGATTGGAGAGGGGTTTCCTGTCAGAGAGGACACAGTTCGTAGTAATCGATGGTAGGCATCGACTAAAACAGAGGTGATATCGGGGGATCCACAGGGTAGTGTTATTGTTTCTCTGCCGTTTCTTATTTACATAAACGATTTATGGGGAAATCTAACTAGCTCTCTTAGGTTGTTTGCAGATGACGCCGTCATTTACCGCCTAGTAAAATCATCTAAAGATCAAAACCAACTGCAGAATGATCTGAATAAGAAATCAGGATGGTGTAAAAATTGGTGTAAAAATTGGCAATTGACTCTAAATAATGAGAAGTGTTAAGTCGTCCACATGAGTACGAAATGAAATCCGGTAAAGTTTGTTTACAAGATAAATGAATCAAATGTGAAGGCCGTAAACTCCATAAAATACCTAGGAATTACTATTACTTCAGACTTAAATTGGAAAGAACAGGTAGATAATGTCCTGGGAATGTCGAACCCGAGACCGCGTTTTATTAGCAGAACCCTTAAAACATGCAACAGAACTACAAAAGAAACTGCATACACTACGCTTGTCCGTCCATTTTTGAGTATTGCTGCCCAGTGTGGGATCCTTATCAGGTGGGTTTGACGGAGGACATCGAAAGAATCCACAGAAGGGCAGATCGATTCGTATTGTCACAATACATGGGAGACAGCGTTACGGAAATGTTACAGGAGCTGTGATGGGAATCATTACAACAACGGCGCTTATCGCTACGGCGTGGGCTACTTACGAAACTCCAATCGTCAACATTCTCCTCCGAATGCGAAAATATATTGTTGACTCCCACTTACATAGGTAGGAATGATCATCAGAATAAAATACGAGAAATCAGAGCCCGAACGGAGAGATTCAGGTGTTCTTTCTTCCCGCGCGCTATTCGAGATTGGAATGGGAGATAAATAGTGTAATGGTGGTTTGATGAACCCTCTGCCAGGCACTCAAATGTGAATTGCAGAGTATTCCATGTAGATGTAGAACATTTCATTGTGGGTGACGTAAGCTGAAATATTGGACACCTACAGTTTCGTCACTAGCCCAAGCCTACCACAGCAGTTTCGGTCCTACAAACTGCCAGGTTGCTTCAGTCGCTGATCGCACCGTCCGTTTGAGACCAGAATTCGTTGTACACACAACGACGCACACGCTGAACGTGTGTTACAAATTGAAATTTAGCACGCGGCGAAAATTCAAATGTTTCTAAGGATCTTAACTGCTGTGATTATCAGTCCCTAGCGTTACAAACTACTTGAACTAACTTATACTATGGAAAACACACGCACCCATGACGAGGGAGGACTCGAACCTCCGCAGCAACATGTTAGAGCGTTCGGAAACTAAACCTAGGCTCGCGCCACGAAACTCGTCTCCTCTGCACCGCCCACGCCTTGAGTGAAATAGCCCGACATGCAGCAACAAAGAAACTCGCTTCGTTTCACTGATACATCATTACTTGCACCTGCCTGTTCGACAATGAAAATCAGGTAATATTAAGTTGTAGAGTGTTATTTTCAATGTGTGAATATTTGACATATCTGTATTTTTTTCAGTATTTGTACTGAACAGAACTGGGGAGAAAAGGAATTTCTGGCATAACTTCACTACACGAAGGGATCGATTGATAGGACACATTCTTAGACATTAAGAAATGGTGAAATTAGTTTTGGAGGGAAGTGTGTGGGGTAAAATTGCTCCTCCCCTCTGCTACTTTAATCCCTGGGCTCTTTTCCACATTTACCCCGCTCGGTTAGCCGTGTGGTCTAACGCACCGCTTACCGAGGCGGAGAGGCGTACCAGCCCCGGTTCGAATCCGGCGGATTAACGAAAAGGGTCGGAGTGACGGCCAGCCTGGATGTGGTTTTCACACAGTTTTCCACACACCCCTAGGGGAATACCGGGCTGGTCCCCAAGTCCCGCCTCAATTACACGGTTCGCAAACATTTCGTAACACTCAACACTTTCGCACACTTATAACACTATACGCAGACATTTGGGATACATATTTCCTCCTGGTGTAGGGGGGTGGGGGGTGGGGGGGGGGTAAAACCATTCCAAATCCGCGTTTAACACAGTGCCCTCTGCATGTGAGGGAAAGGGCAAAAGAGATAGATAGATTCACTCCTGGACATTAAAAGTGCTACACCACGAAGATGACGTGCTACACACGCGAAATTTAACCGACAGGAACATATGCTGTTATATGCAAATGAAAAGCTTTTCAGAGCATTCACATAAGATTGGCGCCGATGGCGACAACTACAACATGCTGACTTGAAGAAAGCTTTCTCATACAGAAACAGCAGTTGACAGGCGTTGCCCGGTGAAAAGTTGTTGTGATGCATCGTGTAAGTAGGGGAAATGCATACCATCACGTTTCCTACTTTGAAAAAGGTAGGATTGTAGCCTATCGCGATTGTGGTTTGTCGTATCGCGACATTGCTGCTCGCTTTGGCTGCGATCCAATGACTGTTAGCAGAATAAGGAATCGGTGGGTTCAGGAGGGCAATACGGAATGCCGTGCTGGATCCGAACGGCCTCGTATCACTAGCAGTCGAGATGACAGGCATCTTACCCGAATGTAACGGATCGTGCAGCCACGTCTCGATCTCTGAGTCAACAGATGGGGACGTTTGCAAGACAACATCCATCTGCACAAACAGTTTGACGACGTTTGCAGCAGAATGGGCTGTCAGCTCGGAGACCATGGCTGCGGTTACCCTTGACGTTGCATCACAGACAGGAGCGCCTGCGATGGCGTACGCAACGACGAACCTTGGTGCACGAATGGGAAAACGTCATTTTTTTTCGGATGAATCCAGATTCTGTTTACAGCATCATTACGGTCGCATCCGTGTTTGCCGACATCGCGGTGAACGTACATTGGAAGCGTATATTCTTCATCGCCATACTGGCTTATCACCCAGTGTGATGATATGGGGTACCATTGGTTAAACGCCTCGGTCACTTCTTGTTCTCATCGGCGGCACTTTGAACAGTGACCGTTACGTTTCAGATGTGTTACGACCCGTAGTTCTACCCTTCATTCGATCCCTGTGAATCCTACATTTCAGCAAGATAACGCAAGAACGCATGTTGCACTTCCTGTACGGGCCTTTCTGGATACGGAAAATGCTCGACTGCTGTCCTGGCCAGCAAATTCTCCAGATCTCTAACGAATTGAAAAAGCGTGGTCAATGGTGACCGAGCAACTGGCTCGTCACAATACACCAGTCACTACTCTTAATGAACTGTGATATCGCGTTGAAGCTGCATGGGCATCTGTGCCTGTACACGCCATCCAAGCTCTGTTTGACTCGATGCCAAGTCGTATCAAGGCTGTTATTACGGCCAGAGGTGATTGTTCTGGGTACTGATTTTTCAGGATCTATGCACCCAAATTGGGTGAAAATGTAATCACATGTCAGTACTAGAATAATATATTTCTCCATTGAATATCCGTTTATCATCTACATTTCCTCTTGGTGTATAAATTGTAATGGCTAGTAATGTAGATAGCTATTTCCCACATTTACCCTTTTTCTTGTGATGCCCAGTGATGGAACCAGTGAATGATGACCTTGCAGTTTTGTCCCCCTAAACATCCAAACAACAACAACAACGTAAAAACTGCAGAGGGAGACCAAGACATGAGTGCAGTAATCAAATTCAAATGGATGTATGTTGACGTTCTTATGAGGAGATGAAAAGACGTCCTGAGTATGGAGTATGGTGGGGAGTTGCATCTGATCAGTGTCCGTACTGAAGATCAAAACATCTTTCTGTGAGCTGTTAAAATTGCGCCATGTCTTTATGGACTCGCTGTAGTTGTGTCTAAAACGTAAAAATGATTCCAGATCAGTCCCCTAAAAAACCAACAACGACAACAAAAATGATTCTAAAGATGCTTTTATGTTGCTGTAATAATGTCTTAGCTGTTGGAAGCAGGTTATTTATTTTAATTTCAGGAAATGTTTCGGACATTACCCATCACCTGGTGGCCGACATAATGCCTATAGAGCAATTTGTCATTTAAAGATGCAGTAGTTAGTGTACATGTTACACAGCGTCATATAAAATTAAACACACCTTTACCAAGACTTACATTCTGAAATTAGCTATAGTTCGGTCTTTTAACGGGAGAACTTGTAACATTTCTATGTATGCATTCCCTATATTTCTAGCCAATAGTTCATTCCCAAATCTTAATACATTTCTGTCCCAAAAAGCTATACCATTGGTATAAAATGATATTAGTACGCTTATAATACGTTCTAATCGGCTATTTTCAATTATAATACCTTTACTAAAACTCTAATGCAAACGATTTATATTATTCAACTAAAAAACGTTTTAGTAACCATAAACAACGTCATATATAAAGTAGTATTCTGAAACCCATTTACCTACTATACTGTTTGTTAATGTTTAGTTGGTTTTAATGATGCAATCGTCATTGGAATATGATGCAAATAAACAAATATTATAAATAAAAATAGGCCAACAAAACCTATTACCTCACTAGAATTATTATAATGCACTGACAACAAATATTGCTCTCACAGAGGCAATTAGTGCTAATAACACGAGTAATTACCAAATAAATAAATATAACGGTACTTTTCAAATCCAGGTAAATATTGATCACAAACAAACGAAATAGCTACACCAAAATACATTCAATAAAATAACACACCATTTGATAATACAAGCAAACTAGACTAAACTGTCACACAATATGTCAAAACATAATCTTTCTGTCGATAAAAAAAGCCGCCATTTTTCCAAGTCAAAATAAAACACATGTTAACAACACGTTTCAAAATTCGTTTACGAACACACAAGATAACACACATCGATTTATAATAAGAAAACAAAATACTTAAACTATAAACTTTATTTACGTAATTACTTTTCTATGTTCAAAAGTCTTAGAAAAATTGTTTACCTTAGTGACACTAATTTGTATTGAGAGGTGAAAGAGGAGTGGAAGAGAAAGTTAGCCATTACTACCACTGTCTGCTTGGATGTGGAAGGAGACAGACGCTTTTGTAACAAGTTGTAGAAATCAATTGTTTGTGAAAAGTTAACTTGCTATATAAAATAAAACTTTGATGAGCTTAACCTGAAGTAAGTTATTTCAAAAATTTTCTGCAAGATTTTACAAGTATTAGCTCTCGCCGAAAAACAACGCAATGTCAAAAAAAGAAGAAGAATAAGCAGAACAACAACAAAGAAGAAACCTTCAAAAGGTTGAGTACATATTAATGTGCATTTTTAGTTTCATGTATATTTAATTTTTATGGGCCCTTCTTCCACAAGCCAACAACATAAAGCCGTTTTTATACGAGACGTGCAACACGCACAAGGAAGACGTTGTCAGCTGCAGCGCCCCTTGCGATAGACCGTCGAACTACAAAGAAGCGTTCCAACGGTACGCATTTGTTGAGTCGCCTGCTTCACACGTCTACTTCGTTTGTTGTCAACTTACAGCAAATGAATCGCCGCGTTAACATCACTTTTCGAAACTGTATGATATATTGTGATGATTAAAGCATTTATTTGTGTTTTAAATGCCACTGTGAAGCTGTATTTAACTGTTTTCGTGCAGTTCATGCGTGACTACGTCGCTCACATGTTTTAACGTACTCGGTATAAAATGCGATTACATACTTCCAGCCCCTGCGGTTTTATGTCCTATATATATTATGAACAAACTCATGTGTCTATACATAGACCTTTCAGTTTGATTAAGCTTCAAATAATGCTCATTAGAAACAAATATTTCATCTGTTAACTACAGCATGTTTGAGGAAAAATATCAAATATTTTATAATATGGTAATAAAGACGATTTGCAGTTAAAATTTCATATAACGTGTGTCCAATTTTTATTGGTTACAGAGATACAGCTCTTGGTATGTACAACAAACTGATTTGGATATTTTGACTGATTATTTCGTCGGATCTTGGTAGATCACCATATTGACTTTTGGTTAAATAACCGGTTTTCGACGTAGTTTAAAGTCTGAATATGTCCTAGTAAGCAGAAAACCGGGTAACTTCGTGGAAATGAACGTGTAGAACATAAACAAAATTCTACTTTTAAGTGTGATGTTGCACTACCAAGAACCGACGGATAAATCAGTGAAAATTTCTTGATTTACAATTGTTCTACGTTTGTTTGGATTTCATATTAACAGCTATATCTCTGTATTAAATAAAAATTGTACACAAGTTATATCAATTTTTAATGCAATTCCTCTATAGTATCACCTCCTAAAATACTTACGACTGAGTCGAAAAACTACGTTCCTCTGAGCAGGAGACAAATACACATTCTCAAACAAATTCCCGACTTGGCTTCGTTTGTCAGCTGGGTTCTCCATTCGGTCGTCTGCGCATGCGCGAAGCACTTCCATACGCGTGAGAATAGGATCCATCCTATTCCGCGTACTGGCGATCTTATGCCTAGTTTACACGATGATCTAAAGTTCACAAGAAAGATAACTGTCTGCTGCAGCGCTCCAAGCGTACTAACTCGGTACTAATGACGTGCGATCATACAGGCTTGGTTGTGTTAATACGACAAACTTCCGTTTACACTTCTGATTACAACTAGCAGAAGCGCCTGTGCGAAAATACGGGCTTATTACTGTTTGTATGCGTGGATTGTTCACGTTTGGGTGTATGTCATAGCTGATAATATTCAACATAAGAAGCTTACACTGTCGGCGGTTGCAGGAGCTGTGGCAATGTTTATTAGAAAACTCCACGTGAAGAAGAAATAGAAGTTGGATGTGTTCTTGGATGACAGGAAGAGGCGAAGAATGAGATGTGTACTACATACAGATAATGAAGTAACTCATACCAGAGGACCTCAATAAATTCAGATTTTTATTTTTTATTTTATTTATTTATTTATTTTTACGAATATTAAGTGCTGAGTGTTTTACCAAGTTACGGCGATGAGTGAGAAGAGAGAGAGAGTATTTCGCCAAGCTGAAGGTACGAAATAGTATTTACACTTGAATTACAGCTTTGTTAAAGTTAAGCGTCATTTACTTCCTGTAATTGTTTTTTTTTTTTTTTTTTTTTTTTTTTTTGCAGGTTCGCTATAACATTGCGGTTTCTGGCAACAGGAGCATCTTTCGAAAGCCTAGCCTTTGTACAAAAAATTCTGTACCGACTGTTACAAATATTCCTGTTGAATTTTGCACAGCAATTTCGATTTGTGATCCATAATGGGACCTCAGTCAACTAAATTTCTGCTTTGCTTTTTTAACATCACACTTTCGAGATTATGTGCAACTGACTTTCTGACACGCCAAAATTTACAGAATTTTTAAAAAAATATGAAGTTAATCAACAAGACGTATTCAAAATTCATTTAAATCCACACTTTCTGTTATTTTCATACAATAGAGAGGATTTTCTGCAGCGACCCTGTATGCCTCAATCGAAAGCGCAGTTCCTGCTCTGTTCCACTCCAATGATGCAAGACGTATTAGTCCAATAAAGCAAGCAATTTCGGTGAGGACGCGGCTATTTCCACACATAAACACGAAAACCATACAATGAATGCGCTTCTACGCATGTGCATCCACTTCGCTACTAGCAACTTTAGAACCTGTCCTAAAGCGTACTAGCTAGTACGAAACGCCGTCTGCGCTCACGGAATGCTAATAGTTCCGCTAGATGGCGCGCAACGTGATCTGTTCATTACTAGCGCGATCATCGTGTAAACTGGGCTTTATGCGTGCATCTTGTGCAAGTGAACGCGTCTACACAGTACGCGGACGACGTGACTAGTGCATCATGGGTAATCTCGTAAGCTCTCACTTCCCGTGTAGAAAGGGCTTAAGTTTTTCACCTTGTCCGAGACTACGTATATGTAGCGGGAAACTGCTTGATCAGAAACGAAGAGGTAACGCCGAGCTGACCAGTTTGGAGGTTCAGATAACGCTGTATTCGTATCAGGCATTCGCTGCAACATCAAAGTCCTGTCACGGAGCTGTTTAGCTGGCAGGATAGTGCAGTGGCACTCTACATGAGACCCTGTACACCCCGGCGATCGGTCCCTCTGCTGTGATCAGCGACCGCCGAACGCCACGCTATGAATGGCGGCTCACTCAGCGCAGGGCTGGCATAGTGGACTGGCACTCTGAAAGCCGGCCGCGGTGGCTCGGAGTCAGACGGAGCGCCACACGCGGCAGGTGGGGACACCTGCACGTCGCTGAGGGGACGCTCCAATGGCGCACCAGGACCTAGGGACGGCGGTTATCACTAAAATAACCGGTTTTCGGTTATACCGGTTCTTTACATCTCCAGTTTAACCCCACCGTAAAATTGCTCAAGATAACCGGTTTTTTAAATAACCGGTTTTCGGCTCTTTAGTGCTATTATTTGCAGTAGAGTTCGACCGAAACATATTTTGCAGCCCAAACAAAAACCGTAATCGAATTTTCGGTTCTTCTAGTTTCGGCCGAAACCGAAACTCACGAAATTTAGTTAAAATTTAGGCAAATTTACGTCATACGACAAATCAGTAGCCTTTCCATATTTTGCAAGATACCCTCCCAATACTACGCCTTCTTGAGTGTATGTAAGTCAAGTCAGGAGTCCATAGAAGACGATATACGAAGCATACAGATTTACTAACCTAGTATTTCCATCCGGCAGTTGCGAATACTGAGCCAACCACTCCGTAAGTTGGACTTGTGAGCCAGCGCATACGAATATCTCGTTATCTACACAATATATATAAGTTAAAGTTAGTAAATAAACTTCAATCAGTGCTGTAGACGTATTTCGAAAAATAAAGCCAGAGTTCCGACTAACAGTATGATTGTTGTCAGTGTAAATTTACGGAAATTGAACTAGGAAAACTCTGTACCACATGATCAAAGAATGTTCAAATGGGTGTGAGTTCTTATGAGACCTAAATATTTAGGTCATCGGTCCCTAGACTTACAAACTACTTAATCTAACTTAAACTAACTTATGCTAACGATAACATATACACTCATGACCGAGGGACTGGAGCAGCCGCGCAGTCCGTGCCATGGAGTCTCAGACCGCACGGCTACCCGCGAGGCACCACATGATCAATGTTACCTAAACCCATATTGGTTGTTAAAAAAGCCTCTTGTTTTCAAGGAATCACACTAATAAAACTTGTTAGCATAACAATATAATACATTAAAAGTTATTATTCCAAGCTTAGATTACATCACTTAACATAGTAGGTATATGAATCGAATTTACCTTCTGTTCCAAGAAACATTTTGGATGCTTTCCGCTTAAATGACATAGCATGTTTGTAGTACCTCCACCCGTTTTCAGCTTTTTAAAGCAAATGGAGCATTGTACCTCACTGCTCCCGTAGTTTGTGAAGTACTTCCACACTCTGGATGGTGCCATTTAAGCCCCAAACGATGTCTGGCGACGACAGCAAGGAACTGCCGCATGACCAGACGGAGGCAAGTCTTGTACACTGCCGGTGTACGCGCGTCGCCTAATAGGCCACGCCACAGGGCAACAGGTGCATCGATGCCTGAATAGCTGCACCAGTTCTTTTGCCACACCTTGTTGCGCGTTTCTGACTGCCGGGATTGTTCTTAAATTATCACTGATCGCTTTTCTTAGTACTGCGATGACCTAATATTTCACAGCAATGTAAATTTTAGGAATAGCCCTAAATATTAGGGTCTATTAGTTTTAATTTGTTATAATTATTTACAAAAAACACATTTTGAACCACTACTACAGGAAGTAGTCGTACCGGTTGTTTTACCCGGTTCTTGGCAATAGCTAAAAAAACCGGTTACAACCGACACCAAATAAGTACGGAAAAAAACGGTTATTCAAAACTAAAATACCGATATCGGTTTTAACCGGTCGGTTTTTCCCATCCCTACCAGGACTACAGGCGTTCCAGCGCTGACCTCAAAGAGCAGGCTCCACGTTAGGGATGGGAACAACCGACTAAACTACGGGGTTAACAGTCCCTAAACTTACAAACTACTTATGAACTAACTAAGACTAAGGACGGCACAAATATCCATGCCCGGGGGGGGGGGGGGAATCGAGCCCCAGACCGCAGTGGCCGTGCAGACCGTGACTGAAGCGCCTCAGTCCCCTCGGCCACCGCGGCCGGCTGCGTGTATGTCATGACTTCAGCTTTTAAGTTTACACAGCAGGAGCTGTGGTGTTTATTTGAATACAACAGTGAAGAAGAAATAGAAATTTTATGCGTCCTTGGTTGAGAAGAAGACACAAACAGTGATTTGTGTCTCGTTTGCGCCGGTTGTCCTGGGTGTCGGTGGCCGAGAAGAGAGAGACCGACATAGGAAAATAGGATGCACGCGTGTGCGGGTTACAGAGTCTGAGGTGACCAGCTAGTGGGACAGCAGAAACTAGAAACACTAAGCTAGATTAGAACAAGATATATATTTCGTAGAAATAATACATTACTTAACTTGGAGGGCAGCAGACTAGTGGAATGCTGGTACATAGTCGAACTAGATATAGGCCTGCCTACTGATGAGTCCTAGTCTTTCCTCGTGCCTGTCTTAACTGGTGTCTATCCGATTCCCAAGTGAACGATGCAGTTCAATGGTGGCCACGAGCGGAATTGCAGCAGAGGGCGCTCGTGGCTGACGTCGTAAGAACGCCGCGCCGTGCTTGCATGGCGGCGCGCGGCGAAAGTACGTGGCGCGCACTGCAGACTTGTGCGACACCACAAGTGAGATGTGTACTGCACGCTAATAATGAAGCAACTTTTGTGCCAGAGAACCCTAATGAATTCGGAACTCTTTTTTTTAATAAGTATCGAGTGTTTTACCAAATTACTTTTGTTCGTCCTAGGACAAAAATACGATAGGGAAAGTATTTCGCTAAGTTGAAGAAACAAAATACTTTTTATACTAGAGTTGCATTCTCAGCTTTGTGTAATTTATGCATCAGCTATGCCTGTAATTGCTATTTCGTGCAGGCTCGCTTTAACATAGCGTTTTCTGGTGCCAGGGAATCTTTCAAAAGCATTTCCTTTGCACAAGGATTTTGCTTACTATTTCAATTGTTGCTGTAGAAATCTGCAAACCAATTTAAATTTGCCCTACAGAGTAAGACTTCACAGAACTTCATCACGCTCTCGAGGTTTTTGTGCAAATTTCTGTCTGAAATGCTACAAAATTATAGACTTTTTATAATATAAAGTAAATCAACAAGACGTATTCAGACTTCTTTTTAAATCAACGCTTTCCTGTTATTTTCTTGATAAATAACGGTCATTGTAAATGAGTAGAAAATAGAGGATTTTCTGTATTGTCCCTGTATGCCTCAATCGAAACACAGTTCCTAGTCTGTCCCACAACATTGATGCAAGGTGTATGACTCCAGAGAAACAAGCAATTTCGATAAGAACGCGGCTATTTCCGTACGTAAACATGAAAGCGGCGCAGCGAACTCACTTCTGCGCATGCGCGCTCAGGTCGCTACTAGCAAAGTTAGAACCTGTCTTATAGAGTACTAGCTAGTATGAAAAGCTGTCTCCGCTCACGAAATGCTGGTAGTTCTGCGTTTACGCGCAACATGATCCGTTCGTTACTAGCGCGACCATCGTGTAAACTGAGCTTTACAGCCAGCCACTGTAACAGGCAAAGCGCAAAGCGTTCAGTCGTGTCGATCGATCAGGGCAAACTCGCACGATTCCAGAGCCAATCTGCACTGTTTACTGTACATCTAAATCTCCACTCGCCGCGGTGGAATGGGCCAGCGTTCCAAGGCACCTTGGTGCGGATCGCGCCGCTGGAGTTCCCACTACACCCTCGGGCATGGGTGTATTTGTTGTCGTCAGCATAAGTTAGTTTAACCCTTTATAGGATAGTGGTCGATATATTGGCCACCTACCGTAAGTGCAAAACAGTGTACATTGCTGTTTCCCTTCCTTGTTTTCACCCTTTTCGTTCTAATAAACAACTTTACCACTGGAATTAGTAATATTATTAATATTTCAGGAGGCGAGGTACTGGCGGAAGTAAAGTTGTGAGGCGGCATCGTGAGTCGTGTCGGGATAGCTCAGTCGGTAGACTGCTTGCCCGCGGAAGGCAAAGATCCCAGGTTCGGGTCCCGGTTCCGGCACACAATTTTAATCTGTCAGGAAGTTTCATATCAGCGCACGCTCCGCTGCAGAGTGATAAGTTTCATTCTGGAAACATCCCTAGGCTGTGGCTAAGCCATGTCTCCACCATATCCTTACTTCCAGGAGTGCTAGTCTTGCATGTTTCGCAGGAGATCTTCTGTGAAGTTTGGAAAGTAGGAGGCGAGGTCCTGGCGGAAGTAAAGTTATGAGGCAGCATCGTGAATTTTGTCGGGGTAGCTCAGTCGGTAGAGCGCTTGCCCTCGAAAGGCAAAGGTTCCAGGTTCGAGTTGCGGTTGCGGCACACAATTTTAATCTGCCAGGAAGTTTCAATGTTGCATAGTGTTTGGCAATGTTTTATTGTTTGAATATTGTAATGCGTACAATTTTTGAAATATTATATTATTTAATAAACTATGTCTTCTTTGCATTCCAAATGCCATGTTTTAGTTATCTATTCCAGATATAAGAAGGTGGTCTTTTAAATGACCACCTTCCACAGTAGTCTAAGACCCTCCCAAAATCGATAGTGGTTTGCACCTATTTCTTCGTTTCACTTCGAAGTAAAATGAACATAAAACAATTATGAGAATATAAGTGAAGTGGGATGCAATAAAAATATTACCTTTCAAATGTTCAGAAAAAAATTGTCCTATAAAGGGTTAAGTAGTGTGTAAGCCTAGGGACTGATGACCGCATTAGTTAGATCCCATAGTGCATGCATAGAACAGGGCAGTTCCTACTGAAGCAGCTAAGACGTAATAATAATAAATCACCTAACAAAAAGGATGTGTCCGCTTGGGGCGAAAGTCGGTAAATACACAACCGCAAAAAAATTACTACACCGTGTTACAGTTTTGAAAGTGTCTCAAGCTAAATTTTGAAACAGTGGACATGGAGTACAATGACACATCAGTAACTCAAGTGGTTCTGAACCCATGTAGCTCTTCTCTCATCCCTCCTTCTAAAATTTCCCGAATCCGTGCTTCAAAAATTTTCTCAAAATCTTTGCACAATGACTCATCAGCGTAATCCTACGATATTTCTTGCACTCTTCTCTATTTTCATTCTTAACCCTAGAAGCACCAAGGTATTTTAGGTTACATGGAGCACCGAAAAGGGCAAAATTTACCCGTGTTACAAAAAAGCTGTAAACTTTGTAAAAAAAGGATTTATTTTAAGTAATTATGTTTCCAATGTAACATCAGTTTAATTATTAACAGGAAGTTTCAAAAACCAAAATAAACAAACTTGTACATTGAAAATTAAAAAACTCTCTTCACTTGGAGAGAATACTAACTATTACAGATGACATTTACCTCCAGCACACAAAATGGTGGATTCTGAATATCTCTTACACAGATATAGACCACAGCTTGCACATGTTAACTTGGTTTTTGTGATGTTGTACCTGGCTCTCTGGTTTCTAGCATTCTTTAAGCATATGTAGCACTTTGCTTTCCTGTTTGGTTCTTCATCTGCAGCAGTTTTGGTCACCTTTAGTTTCTTTCCAAGGATCTCTCCCATCACACAAATAATGGGCAACTGGAGTCCTTTCAAGTCCTTGGATCGCTCTTCTACATGTGGTTTCAAAAGTTCAAGGCTTAATTCATGGAGATACAGTTTGCTCGCATTTGATTTCCCTTCAGTCCACTTATGCACATTCATCTTGAACAGTGTGTAAGAGTTTATTGCAGCTATATCAAGTAGTCTGTAGAACATGGACTTCCATTTTTATAATGTATCGTTCAGTTGTACTACTAATAATTCTAACAAGTATACCATATTTTCCAGGTGTGTCTTTGAGGAAACTTTAAAAGGACAACGACCTCTGAAAAGACATAGCACTTCTGTAGTACCTTGGGAATGTTCCATTCAGTGCTTCAAAAACATCATGCAGCGGCGCAAATTTATCACTTACACGTCTTTCTGTTCTGGTTCCTTTTTCATCAAAACGAAGAATATTCAATAGCTGATATGCTCTTGTCTTTCTCATAGTACCTCTATATACGGCTCTTCCCAATAAATGTGACCATAAATCAGATAATGAAATATTGGTGTCCTGGTAAATTCCTATTAGAATCAAAATTCCGATCAAAGCATATATTTCAGTTTCGTCAACAGGAGAGAGATTTTTTTCTTTCACCTTCTTCATTTGTATGCTCAACTATTTTCTGTACTATTTCAGGTGTGAAAAATTTCTTGAATGATTCACATATACTTGTTACTTTCCCAGCAGTAGTTACTCCCTGATGTTCACGAACTATGTTGCAAATTCCCTTTTACAATGCCTTGGAGCTTCTGCAAGGTACACCCTACCAGAACTAGTAACGCAGAGCCGGCGCAAGCTAAAAGTGCCGCCCCGTGCGGGCTGCTAAATTGCCGCCCCCCCCCCCCCCCACCGTCCCCCCTTTTTGCCATACCTTTGTGGAATTTTATTTAAACAAATCTGTAGGAAACGTCAGCAATCAATCACAATTTTTGTTTTTACTTTTCAGATCTACCTAGGTTTTGGCCACAGAATGCCCAGTCTCAAAGCTTTTAATATGTGCTTGCACCTAAACCGTCATGTTGACTGTTACCTTCAGCATGACGATATAGATGTAAATAAGACTCCTATAAACCCAAGCTGAACTGTCCGCCATTTTTCCCCCAAGCTGTAGGAATAGCCACGTTCCGGACGAGCAAACGCGTTACCTCGCGTTTCATTCAACTCGCTCTCATTCCGCAAACTAATAACTGTATTAACTGCTAATTTTCATTAATGTGTTCGTTAAGAAGTACACTACATTATCATTTTAGTCTTATTTATGGCAATGATTTATAAACAGTATATACTGATAGTTTACGAACATGCACTTTCTGACGGCTTACGAAATGTTCGACATGCGACGAACTTTTTTTCTGCTGAAGTTAGGTGAACACATTAAGCGAATGAAATGTTCAAAATACATCGAATTTTCATCCTCTGCAAACAGAAACTCTGTGAGAAACGTATAACTTGAGATAATGTAAGTTATATATGACGTACTAGGATCCGCCCGCGCGTCTAGTAGTAACACGTCTTCCGTATTAGAGCTCCTAATAATTAGGCACATGTTCTTACTGAATAACGTCCATACTTGAAGATACTGGTATTAACTTATTTTAATCCAATAAATTTAATAGTTGCAAACTACAAAACTGCTGTGTGTTCTATGTAATATTCAATTTCAATTTTTCAGTTATATGAAAGGGTATTCTAAATATCTCAATATTATAGATTGCTTTATTATGCGAGGAAATGAGAACAAGTCAGTATCGTTAGCTAGTGAAGAGATCCTTGCTATCTGTCATTTTCAAGTATTCTCACATAAAATCCTCATTATAGATCTAATAACTTCCGTTGTTACTGCTAGGCGTTAAACTGAAGGAAATGTAACTCCTATTAGGTTTTTGGGAGCGGAGTAGTGACTCTGAAACACAATGGACAAGAAGCAAAAATTAAAAATTTGTGAGTGACGAAGAAATATCTGCAAATCCAATAATAAATCATTAACTTTACTCTTTTTCATTCTACAACTATAGATTTCCTTCAATAACTCGACAGTTAATGAAGTTTTGCGTACTAACCATGTGGAAAATACTCCCCTCTTTACAAGTCATCATTTGTCAAAATATAATTTTGATACCTCTAACCGTGTATGAGATACGCAGTGATTCATTCTGGCCTAATCGCAATCGGAAATGAGTGCGATAAGTAAATAAAGTTTAGCGGTATGAGTCAAAGGTAAAGATCTCCTACTAAGTCGAAAATAATATGAAATCTATTAGGAAAGTTTCATCCGCAACAACATATGGTGCACCATGCACCAAACGGAATAGCAGCCTCTATTTTTTACTGCAAACTTTTCCTAACTTAGCGCAGTATCTTATTTCGAAGCCAAAATCTTATTAACTATGACTATTAACAAAATGATGAGCATTTCATCACAATGCTGAAATATAAAGATTTAAGTAGCGGAAAAATTAAATATTTCTACCAATTTGTTTTTGCGAAATCGTTTGTGAAAGATGACAGGGCATGCACCTCTACGCGGTTAGTGCAGCGCGATTCCAACCATGTTGGGGGAAAAATGGCGGACGATTCAGCCTGGGTATTGCGGAGCTCTAGATTTAAACATAACTCAAACTATTGAGAATAGCCACACTGCGCCCGAAATCTACTTTGATCTTGTACATAAGAACAAAAATTGCGACTGATTGGTGACATTCTCTGGGAATTAGTTCAAAACTGTCGCTGGGCACCAGCTCAAAATGGAGTCAAACTTGATTTAAGAAATCTAGCTACTTTTAATAAGACTTGTGAATTTATAAAAATCTTCATATGTGTGTGAAATCTTATATTACTGTAGGATACGCTGTTCAGGAGATGAAGTCACTAAGAATTGAGCTGCTTGAAATTGATTTTCAGGGCGAATTTCATTGTAGACCCAGGTGAAAACGTCAAAGAGTGGGCGCAAGATAATGGAGAGAGGAAGAATAAGAAGATGGAGTAACATAATAATTCAATAAATATGCACCTGGGCATTGACGAGTACTTATGCTAGTCGAAATATATTAACTCACTGTACTGCGGTTGTTCATTTCAAAGAACTGACACTCGACATCTGTCGTAATTTCCAAGTTTTCGTGCCTGATTAAGGAATAAGGGGTAACAAATTAGTCATCGCCGTATCACTTCACTTTCCATCGTTTTATTTTTATTCTAGTTATTGGGACGACACGTGCTTATTTGCCGAATTACCAATTTTTGAAGTAACAGATCATAAGAAAAATAAATTTTAGTATTGTGAAATATTGAAGGAGAAAAATTCTAACTTATGAGTAACGTGCATGCGCAATACTATTTGTACGTTATATGAAAAGCTCTTACCTATTACATCCCAAGTTACAAGAAATTCGCACGCACCAATTCTTCTGTTCTTACGAAATGCAATTAAAGTGCTTCTGTCCATTCTGACTCCATCGGCCAAATACCGAAACGAACTCTGTAGTTTTAGCTGTGGAGAACGCAACAATGAACAATACCTATCTTCTGGAAAGGCGAAGTGGTGACGCGGCAGTGCCAGGTGCTGAGTCACGTGACAAGGTACAGCGAGGCTACGGTTAAACTAGCGCCCAAGGAGAAGGAGCAAGAAGCTCACTATAAGTATGTGACCGATGATATGATAAATGTATTATCAGGCAGCAATTTACATGGCATTACGAACAGAATAATGTTTGTAAATCTATCGAACCAAACTGCGTGGTCATCAGTCCATAGCTTACAAACTACTTAAACCTACGTAAACTAACTTAAGGACAACACACACACCCATGCCCCAGGGAGGACTCGAACCTCCGACGGCAAGCTACCTCGCGCTCTGCAGCGAGACGCCTTAGACCGCTCGGCTACTCCACCGCGGCTGTCAAACAGAAATGA
Source organism: Locusta migratoria (assembly GCA_026315105.1). Taxonomy (NCBI): domain Eukaryota; kingdom Metazoa; phylum Arthropoda; class Insecta; order Orthoptera; family Acrididae; genus Locusta; species Locusta migratoria. The sequence goes on along the minus strand of CM048748.1, from coordinate 437,345,694 downwards.
GCTTCAAAGCTAGCAAGGAAATCCTTAGAAGCATTGTTTTATCTAAAGGATTTTCGTTTTAGAAGGTGTCAAAATTATCCTTTTGTTTTGTGCGGACGAGAGGTCATTGTTGTTAAAAGACCATACTTTCCCAGGTTTTCATCATAATCGAAGCGACCAGTACTTTACTTAGATGAAACATGGATTCATACGCATTATACGTAAATAAATGTTTGCAGAGTGATAGTGTGCAAGTAGTATTGTCAAACAAAAGTGCCGGTCAGAGTTTAAATGCTGTTCACGCAGGCGTTGAGACATGTGGTTCATGGCTCAGAAACCAAAACGTCCGACTATCACTCAGAAACGGGTAGCAAAAATGTTCAAAAATATGTCGAAACCCAACTTATGCCTGGCTTACTTCCAATATATTTATCCGCTGAAATTACTCGCAGCGTGTTTACCCATTCGGAATACTTCTAGCCATTGTAGGTGTTGGACAAGTTTGACTGTAGTAATGTACAACATTTTTTTTTCCATAATGCGGGAAGAATAAATCACTCGGGAACTGCCATTGAAGGGCTTAGCAAAACTGCTTCAGGCTTAACATGTAACCGCAGCATCGAACATTGCATTCTAATTTCCTAATTACATTTCGTCTTCTGCAAAATTATTTGTGAGTAAACGCACGGCGCATAACAGGCTGGCAGCGTTCCACTCATAGAATCCTGGCGTGTAGTGTTGCCAACTCTTACTTTCAAAATATGGTTAGATAGCATATTAAAAAAGATTTTTTGTAGCAAAAGTGACCAGATTTAATTGACATCTCTAAAATTTGCTTGGAGTAGCTAAAAGCCCACCAAGGCGTTCTAGCCACCACAAGATAACCATTATGCAATATTGTAAAATAATAAATTACATGTGACAGTCAAGATTTATGTTGGCAATAGTCGGTATACGTCGTGGCTTAAGGACTTGGTCGTAGCCAATTGAGTAGCGTATTGTTAACTGATGGTGGCTGCACTGTTGTCTGCCTTGTCACCGTACCGTGGTGTATGTAATGCGCTATTTTTATTACTGAAGACGGCACTAAAAAAAACTTAGTTTCGATAACACGAAGTTATATCCATTATACGCATTGTTACTTTTCAGCAAGCTGAAAAACAAGTTAGTGTTGGCTGCACTGCGTGCTTCCCGTCCTAGAGGAGGCGCGAGTTCCCACATCCCAGAAGCTGCCTTCCTTCCACCAAACGCTGTTTGCTCTACCAGCTTCCCGCACACATCGTACAGCACATTAAAAGTTAGGATCGTGTGTAGTAGCAATACATAAGTGGAGTAGTGAATCGGAGAAATAACCACAGCGAATAAACGTTGTCAGTAGGTTCATGTTGCATAGTCGAAGCGTAGTTAAAAGTAATCTATTTTGGCTAGGAGGGTCTGTTAAATAGGCTAGATTTCAGGCTATAAGCATTTTGTGATTTTGTGTGGCTAACTCTCTAAATATGATAGATTTAGCCATAAAATGGCTAAAGTGGCATCTCTGCTGGCGTGTACACCAGACTGCTTCCCCCTCTCTGTTCCTTCGGTGTAAACACAACGGCGCTGCTACAGTGGTGAGGAAGACACTAGACCTCCTCTCTCCCCTTGTTCAGCAGGGGTGGCCGGCAGGTAATAGGGGCGCCATGCCACAGTTCCCGAAGCCGCTCCCTCCGAGGTTTCGTTTCGAATCCTCTGTTGGGCATGAATGTTGAGTTTGTTGGGTCAGCAGATTTGCCGCCCCTCGGGAAGTGCCGCCCCGCGCGACCGCACATTTCGCACGTGCCTTGCGCGGGCCCTGTAGTAACGTATGTGTTTGGCGCATTACCTGCATGGTTTGTTTCTTCTTCGTCCTCGGATTCTTCATTTGAGCTCTTTTCTAATTCTGTGTGAGCCGATTCAGAGTCACTGAAATCTGATAACTCATCTTCTACTAAAAGTTCAGCAAGAATTTCGGCGTCTTTCAACCCTTTATAACTCATTTTAGAAAATGTACTTTACAAGAAAGGTGTTTGCCCTACTGTGACAAACTGCTAGTAACAATAGTTAGTCTCAACAATGAATATCAAACGCAACAATCAGACTCTCAAGAAGGATGAAAAACTCGCAATCATTATTGCCAACGAAATTTATTATAAGAAAAACTTAGGGGCAACTTTTGCCCGTGCTTAGAGGTTGTAGGGGGCGTGAAGAATTATGGACTACCAACACCGGCCAAAATGTGCCCTTGGGCATAAAATTTCTATATTTTTTAAAATTGTAACCATGTAAACGTGTAGGATAGTACTTTATAAGATGAGAGACAAACAGAAAAAAGCCCATAAACATTGAAGGATATTAATTATGATTTTTTAATGAAAGAAAAGTGTACGGACAATTTTTGGCCATGCTTGGTGCATGTAGGGTTAAAGGCTGCGACAATTATTCCCTTTTTCCTTTATTCTGCTATCGTCTTCTGTCTCCATAAAGTTTTCATTAATCGATAGAGCCATTTTATATCCACCTCTCCTGCTGATCTTACAACCACCACACTTATCAAAACCTGGTGAATCCCTCCATTTATCTTGCACTGGGCAACTGTAGGAAGACAGAAGATGATACAAGGAGACTGGAAGAAGGGACTAATTGTCCCAATCTTTAAGAAAGGAAATAGAGAGGAGCGCAAGAACTGTCGTGGGATAAAACTGGTGAGTCGTAGTGCAAAAAGTTTGTGAAAATTTAGGAATCACAAATTCGGGCAAAATTAGAAGGCGGGATGAGTGAAGAGCAACATGGCTTCATAACAGGAAGATCCACGCTGGATCTAATTTTTACTGTAAGGCAACTGCAAGAACAACACTATGAATATGGAATAGATCTACTAATGACCTTCCTGGACATTGAAAAAAGTGTACGAAAGTGTACGTAGAAGCAAATTGTGGAAAGCTCTAGAGATTAGATGAGTAGCAAAACAGACTGTTTGTAGGATAAGGGAGATGTACGTTGGATGTGCGAGCTGTGTGAAAGTGGGAGGAGAGAGATCAGATTCTAATGAAAAGAAGAATTGCTCGAGGCAGGGAGGTTCACTTTCACCATTATTCTTTCTTGTAGTGATGGATGATATAATGATTAAAGTAGAACAAGTAATTGGTGAAGGAAAGATATGGTGTTTGTAAATGATCTGATGATTTGGGGGAATAACAAGGAGGAAGTACAAGAGCAGTTGAACGTATGGCAACACACGGTAAAGTAATATGGGATTAAATTTAGTATAATTAAGTGTGAGATGAATATCAGAACAAGAACAAAGGAAAGCAACAACTGGAGTAAAATCGGTAGGGTACGATTTAGGAGAGTGGAGAGATTCAACTGCCTAGGAAGTTCGTGGTACAGGAAGGTGGAAAAAACGACAGGGAAATGGAAGTGCGGGGAAGAAAAGCAGAAGCATTTCGGATAGTCTCATACGCCTGATATGGAGCAGGGATGTTCCCCAAAGCAGTAAAAACGTTATATACCGATTATACCATGCCCCGATCCTGACATACGCATCCGAAACCTGGGTTATGAAAGGAAGAGAGAAAAGCAAATTACGAGTTAGTTGAGATGAAATTCTTGAGAAACAGTATTGGAGTAACAAAGATAGTCAGGTTACGAAATGAGGCGATCAGAGAGCTAATGAATGTGGAACCATTACAAGAGGAGTTAGATAAAAGTCGAAGCTGAGATGATATGGGCATGTTAACCGAATGGAGGAGAAGAGGATACCCAGGAGGATACACAAGATGAAACTGGAGCGAAAGAGAGAAAGCCGAAGACCGAGAGAGAGATGGCTGAAATGAGAGGATGATTGTGTCATGGAGAAAGGAGAAAAGTGGATCAAGGCGAAGACAGAGATGGTGGCAATACAGAAGACAATGGAAAGGCAGACCCGACCAGTGGCGGGAAACTGTCCAAGATGATGATGATGTTGATGGATGATGACGATGAACTCAAGCGTTGCGGAGGTGCCAGGTGTCGGTCCATGCTGAAAAACTATACTACTACGTGGTGTAGCCCCACGTGCGGCAGTGCACTTGCTGATTATAGCATTCAATTTGATCACTCAAATGCCGAATACTATCTTGGACTACATTATGCTCCACCCGTTGATGCAGATGAACAACACATGTGGGTTGTCGAGTAACACGTGTCAGCTGTTATCACATCAAACCCCACATGTACTCGGTTGGTTACAGGGTTGGAGATGATGCCGGGCAGAGAAGTTGCTGCATGTCTTGCAGAGTACGTCGAGTTTCACGTGCAGTGGCTGGGCGAGCGTTATCCTGTTGGAACAACACATCACCTTACTGTTGCAAGAATACGAAGAGGACGGCTCTTACAACGTCCTGCACATACCGAGTACTGGCAAGCTTTCCTTCCACAGACAGCAAGGGCGAACGATGTATGTAGCTTATCGCATACCACCCTGCACTGGACCAGTGCCTATTGGACGAGTGCATTCTCCGAGACAGCATTCGACATGTCTACGTCGTAAGCGCTGACGTCCACTACTTGTGGTCAGGTACGATTTGCTTTTGTTGCTGAAGACTACGACCCAGCAGTCAACCATCCAAGTGATCGTCTGACGTCACCAGCCGAGCCGGGCACCTCGATTCTTTGGCGTGAGTGGAAGACGGGCTAAAGGTGTGCGTGCCCACAATCCCACTGCTAGCGACCAGGTAGCAGCAGTTCGTGTTGACCTTCTCGGGTCTCAAACTATCTTATCTGGGCTCCGATCTGCCACTGCCTTCCTTGCAATACGATCTTGGCGGACGTCAGTGCTGCGTGGACATGCTGGTGCGTATTTTCACGTAATCGTTACAACCAACACAATCTTACTGAAATGTAACCCAATCCTGTACACTTTCAGACCACAAATTACATGCATCCCTTCTTCTCGGTATTCACTATGTGGAAATCAAACGTTACTACTGCCAGCCACCTCTTGTGTCACAATGCAGACCACCAAGCTACGTAGCTTATATATATATATATATATATATATATATATATATATATATATATATAACTATAATTCGATCACGTGTTAAATCTTTGTCCATAGACGTTAACAAGAAAGAAGTGATACGTGCAAACACCAGAAAAAGAGAAGATGAACAAAGTGTATTACTACACACGGCAAGCATTCATTTGTGTACACTTTTATTTTAAATATTTATAACGCCATAACGGCCTATGGATGTGGCACAGCCTCGAAACATTTAACTGAGTTATTAACTTCAAGTTGTTAACGAAAGTTTCTGATTCGTAGTGGTAATTTGAGAAAGTATAGAATCACACAAACAATCTAGGCTTGCCACATCCATAAAAAATCCTCTTGTATTTATTAGTGTTTTTTTTTTTTTTTTTTTTTTTTTTTTTTTTTTTTTTTTTTTTTTTTTTTTTTTTTTTTTGGTACCGGATCAGTGTATTTCGATGGCATGAGGCATTCGCGGTACGTATGGTGGGTGGTCGTAGGTATATCGTATTGCTGAGATAAATAACATACGCACGCACACACGAGTCGCGCTCCTCATGAATTGCGAGTCTCCATGTGGATGTGATTTGCGGCTGTACCCAACAGCTATACGTCTCGTGCGAACGCAGACACCGTGGTGCGGCGAACAGAACACGGTAACCTGTTTCGAAGAACTGATTCGTCCGATAACACTGTCGTCATTCCTGACCGAAGTGACGTCTATCCTTACACCGCTGACGTCTTGCATGTTTCTGAAAAGTAGAATAAACGAATTTGTAGAGGAGAAAATTCACTACACCGTTGTTCCCCTATGATTTTTTTTTTTTTTTCATAACGCATATCGTATCAGAGATATTTCCAGATATTTGCAAAAATAACGGAGTTTTGACATCCTGCATTGAATTAATGAAAACCAGCCGTACGCAGATGCCACGTAACATTCCTCGTCCAGAACTCTCTCTAGCATACGCCATCTTGCGTTGCGTATTTGATGATTTACTTAAACTTACATGTTGTCATTTCAAAGCAATGGCGCACTGAAGAATTAACAAAAACACGTTGTTCATCGTACGATAAATGATAATCAAGTGTCTACAAATGCCATATTAGCATCACTTAACAACGGCCATCAATAGTATGAGATTGCCGGCCGCGGTGGCCGAGGGGACTGAGGCGCTACAGTCACGATCTGCACGGCAACTACGGTCGGGGGTTCGAATCTCCCCTCGGGCATGGACATTTGTGTCGTCCTTAATGTTAGTTAGTTCATAAGTAGTTTGTAAGTTTAAGGACTGATGACCCCGTAGTTAAGTCACATAAGCTATACAAACATTTGAACATTTTTAGTATGAGCTTAATGAAGGCAAATTTTAACTGTGAGTCGTAGCGTGGTGGGCAATGCGTTGGACTGTGACGCTGAAGGTCAGTGGTTCGGAACCCGCCACAATCTATATTATTCTTTCCTAAAAGGGTTTCAGACATTCTTATTAATTAATGTTTCATTATTTTGGTCTAAAATGTTTGCAAAAACTTAGAAAACTACGAATCTAAGGTGGGACGTAAAACAGGTCAGTGCGAATTTTCTTTCATTCTCCTGTCTCCATTATTGCCCAGCTGTTTCTCCCGTATATTTCATTAGTGGTCGCTGTTATAACCCAAAACGTATGAGGTACTACGGATAATTGAAATTCTCGCATCGAGATTCTTGTGGCGTAAAGTCAGCGCCACCCGCCAGACGCCCGAGAACGATCGTGGAGAAGGCAGCGGACGACCGGCAGCCAATCACACGACGGCGCCGCACCTCTTGGAGGGAGAAACCTAGACGTGAGCCCTCTACAAGCAGCTATATCTAGGTCGACTAGGTCTGGAAGAGTCCGTCTGAACTCGGTTCCGAAATAGGTAATCACTAGGACTCAGCGCAGCTAGCATCGTACTGAGGACGACGCCGCGAGAAGAGAAGAGACATACATATGTATAAAAGTTGAGTATTGTTTATATCTGTAAATAAAACTTGTATTACCGAACTGTAAAGCTGTTACAGATGTCCACGCATTCTAATAGAACCTTTCGTGAATGAGAGGCCGGGAAGAACTAAACACAGGCTGATCAGGATGACAAAACAGAAATATCTTGTCTTATAATAATCGAAACTATTCTCGATATCAGTTTGTGCCTCTAAAGGCTTTGGAATACACAGGGCTGTGAGGAGAATGTTTATTTATTTCTTTGTTAAAACTGCCAACTGAACGATGCGCTTGCGTCATGCTAAAATACACGCAAGTAATGGCTCGCAAAAGCGGATTATAGAGACGTAGAAATATATAAGCAGTAGCGTATCATTAGTTATTTTTCAACAGTCACAACATAGCACTATAGTATAATTCATGTATTAGTGATCTTTAGTGAGGAAGCTGCCAGTTGATGTAAGAAAGTTGAAAAAACTGAAACCTTTCGTACTTCCAGAATTCATAGTAACTCAGAAGGAAAACACAAACGTGCACTTCTTACATAATGGTCATACATTAATGTACTTGATTATTTGACTATTGTAACAAAATAAGAATAGAAATGCAATGGACATTTGCACCTAAACGCTACAGTTTCTCTAAGCAAGTCGTTATGGAACACACGGAGTTGTGCAGTAAAAATTCTCTCGAACAACTGTGCTCTGTCTGAAACGTAAGCTCTTAATGGCTACTGGGGACTGAAAATTCGACTTTAAGAATAATGTGCCCCTTGCTGACCCAGATAGCGGATTTGAAGTGCTCTGTAAATTACTTTTATTTATAGTATTGGTGTGTGTACTGAAATCTTTAGGCTGGAAGAGAAGACTTACTTTACAATTTCTAGCCTTTGTAGATTTAAAGAAATCTTTTGACAGTGTTAACTGCAATATACTGTTTCAAAATCTGAAATCATCAGGAGTAAATGTATGGAACGAAAGGTTATTTACAACTTGCACAAAAACCAGACAGCAGTAATCAGAGTTGAAGGGCATTAGACGGATACAGAGGTTGGGAAGGGTGTAAGACAACCTTGTAGACTTTTTCCAATGTTATTCAATTTGTACATTGAGCAAGCTATAAAGGAAAGCAAGAAGAAATTTGGAGAAGGAATTAAAATTCAGGGTGAAGAAGTAAAAACGTTGCTTTTTGCTGGAGACATTGTAATTCTGTCCGACACAGCAAAGGACCCGGAGGAGCAATTGAAAGGAATGGATTGTGTGTTGAAAGGAGCATATAAGATGAACATTAATAACAGCAAAACAATATTAATGGAATGCAGTCTGAGAAAATCAAGCGACGCTGAAAGAATTAGATTAGGTTAGGAATCAATAAATGTGGTAAATGAGGTCTGTTAATTGAGCAGTGAAATAACATATGATGGTCGCAGTACAGAGGATATAAAATGCAGAATGGCAATGGGAAGAAAAGCGTGTTTGAAAAAGAGAAATTTGTTGACATCGAAGATTAATTTAAGCACAAGGAAGTCCTTTCTAAAGGCATTTGTGTGGAGTGTTGCCTTGTATGGGAGCGAACCATGGACGATAAACAGTGCGGACAGAAACAGGATTGAGCTTTTTGAAATGTGGTGCTATAGAAGAATACGGGAGATTAGCTGGGTGGATCTTGTAATTAATGAGGAGGTCTTGTTTTTGTTGTGGTCTTCAGTCCGGAGACTGGTTTGATGCAGCTCTCCAACCTAATCTATCCTGAGCAAGCCTCTTCATCTCCACATAAGAACGGCAACCTACATCCATTTGAATTTGCTTACTATATTCATCTCTTGGTCCTCGTTCTGCGGTTTTTACCCCACAGACTTCCCTCCAATGCTAAATTTACGATTCCTGGATGTCTAAGAATGTGTCCTACCAAGCGATCCCTTCTTTTTGTCAAGGTATGCCACAAATCGCTTTTCTTCCCATTGCCATTCGGCATTTTATATCCTCTGTACTGCGACCATCATTTGTTGTTTTACTGCCCAAGTAACTAAACACATCTACCTCATTTATTGTTTCGTTACCTAATCTAATTCCTTCAGCATCACTTGATTTTCTTAGACTGCACTCCATTACCCTTGTTTTGCTCTTGTTAATGTTCATCTTATATGCTCCTTTCAACACACTATCCATTCCGTTCAATTGCTCCTCCCGTTCCTTTGCTGTCTCTGACAAAATTACAATGGTATCGGCAAAACGTCATGTTTTTATTTCTTCACAATGAACTTTAATTCCTTATCCAAATTTCTCCTTGCTTTCCTTTATAGCTTGCTCAATGTACAAATTGAACAACATTGGGGAAAGTCTACAACTATGTCTTACACCCTTCCCAACTTCTGCATCTCTTTCGTGTCCTTCAACTCTGACAACTGCTGTCTGGTTTTTGTACAAGTTGTAAAAAACTTTCCGTTCCCTATATTTTACCCCTGCTGATTACAAAAACGTAAAAAGTGTATTCCAATCAACATTATCAAAAGGTTTCTCCAAATCTACAAAGCTAGAAATGTAGCTTTGCCTTTCCTTAATCTGTTTTCTAAAATAAGCCGTAAAGTCAGGATTGCCTCCCAGAGTTCCTAAATTTCTCCTGAATCCAAATTGATCTTCCCCAAGGACGGCTTCTACCAACTTTTCCATCCTTCTGTAAATAATTCGTGTTAATATTTTGCAAGCATGACTATTTAACTGATGGTTCTGTAATTTTCACATCTGTCTGCACCTTCTTTCTTTGTAGTGGGGATTATTACATTTTTCTTAAAGTCTGAGGGTGTTTCCCCTGTCTCATACATCTTACGGACCAGGTGAAATAGTTTTGTTATGGCTGGCTCTCCCAGAGACTTAAGTAGTTCTGCGGGAATGTCGTCCACTCCAGTGGCCTTGTTTCGACTTAGGTCTTTCAGTGCTCTGTCAAATTCTTCTCTCAGTATAATACCTCCTATTTCATCTTCATCTACATCCTCTTTCCTTCCTACAATATTGTCTCTAAGTTCCTTTCCTTTGTAAAGTCCCTCTATATAATCTTTCCATCTTGCAGCTTTCCCTTCTTTGCTGAGAACTGGTTTTCCATCCGAGTTCCTTATATTCATAAGGCTGCTTTTCTTGTCTCCAAATGTTTCCTTTATTTTCCTGTAGGCGGTGTCTATTCTTCCCTTATTCATACATACTTCTACTAACTTGCATTTGTCTTCTAACCACTCCTGATTAGCTATTTTACACTTCCTGTGAATCTCATTTCATTGCCTGTTTCATTTACTGCATTTTTATATTTTCTCCTTTCATCAATTAAATTTAGTATTTCCTGTGATATCCAAGGATTTTTTTGCAGGTCTTACCTTTCTACCTTTTTTGTCCTCTGCTGCCTTAACTATTTTGTTTCTCAATGCTACCCATTCTTCTTTTACTGTTATATTTTCCCCCGTTTCTGTCAATTGTTGCCTAAAGCACCCTCTGAAATTCTCATAACCTTCAGGTTCCTTCAATTTATCCAGGTCCCATCTCCTTATTTTTCTACCTTTTTCAGTTTTTTTCAGTTTCAGCCTACAGTTCCTGACCAACAAGTTATGGTCAGAGTCTATACCTGCCCCATGGTATGTTTTACAGTTCAAAACCTGGTTCCGGAATCTACGTGTTACCATTATAAAATCTATCTGGTACCTCCCTGTGTCTCCTGGTCTCTTCCACGTATATAACCTTCGTTCGTGATTCTTAAACCAAGTGTCTGTTATGATTAAGTTATGTTCCGTGCAAAATTCTATCAGGCGATCTCCTCTTTCATTCCTTTTCCCCATTCCATATTCACCCACTATTTTACCTTCCCTTCCTTTTCCTACTATCGATTTCCAGTCTCCCACCACAATTAAGTTTTCCTCTCCCTTTATTATCTGAATAATTTCCTTTACCTCCTCATACATTTCTTCGATCTCCTCATCATCGACAGAGCTGGTAGCCATATAAACTTGTACTACTGTGGTCGGTGTTGGCTTTGTATCTATATTCACTATGATAATGCGATCACTGCGCTGCTGATAGTAGTTTACCCGCAAACCTATTTTCTTATTCATTATCAGACCTACTCCTGTAATACCCCCAACCGATTTTGTATTTATAATCCTGTACTCGCCTGACCAGATATCCTGTTCCTCTTTCCATCGAACTTCACTTATCCCAACTATATCTAACTTCAGCCTTACTTCAGGTTAGTAAGTGAAAGTAATCGAAAAGTGAAAGTGAGAAAGAATCAGTTTTTGTCCAGCTTACAGTTCAGTATTATTTACAGATTTCAGGGTAGGACAATTTATACAGTATTCAGGTTAACAAGTGTTTGTACTGAGTCAGACTGCACTGATAAATACTGTGTTCGTTACATTCCGTTAAACATTGTTAGTTCAGTCAGAAAGAAGTTTGTAGGGCCAGAATTATTAACACAGTGATTTTTAGTATCAGTTATTTTCAGACATTTAACTTTGTTACGACATTTTCATACAGAAACGATTAGAAGTTTGTGTTTCATTATAATAAACATTACGCAGTGAGATAGGTTTTGCAATACCTTTACATTCACATTGAATACAGTTAAAAAATACGCAGTCAGATTAATATAACGTTGTGCAAAGGCATTCAGGTAGAACAAGTTAAAAAAGATTCAGTTACCTTTCATTCAAGTAGCGTCAGTCAGTAACATTTCTTAGATCATATGGTAAAACACAAAACTTTCGCAGCAGACGTAAATTTTGTAAGAGAGAAGGTCAAGCAAGAAACTTTCAGGCGTAAGCTCTCTGGCCGGGCGCACTGAGCCACGACAAGCGGCATACCACTCAACCAACGTGACTTACTGAATACAGCTCCTACACAGATTGTCTTACGGCATGTCTTCCTCCACAATAAAAACTTCATTCTGTCTCATGTTCCCTCAATGTAAATACGTATCAATGTTGACGAGGCTTCCCAATAACGGAATAGCAGCACAGCATTGAACCTAATTAGGAACGAACCTTCAGATTTATATCTTTGATATACATCTAGGCAAAGTATGATTTGTTGTTTGCTATGAATATCATCTTTGCCTGAGATACGGAGACAGCATCGTTCCCATTAACGTGCTATTCCGGTATAGGAGAGCCCTAGCAACATTGATACGTATTCATAAAGGGAAACATGAGACAGAATTAAAGTTTGTGTTACAGGCGTGTCTTCAGGAAACCCGTGTAGGCGCTGTACCCAGTAGCACTTGCCTGTTATACAACAGGTGCAGGGTTCGAATCCTGGCCGTAGCTTAATTTTCATTTAAAGCCTCTGCTTCAGATTTATTACAATCGCTCTAACCTGATTATTGTCTGCCGGTTGCACTGTTTAAAAATGCAATAGTAAACTACCAATATCAATTCTCATTATTGGCATACGTGTGTCACTATTGATGATTTAAGATTCCTATTTGGCTGCCGTCTTTTATGTTGTTGCTTAAACCTATAATTTCACCATGTCTTAGTAAAAACAATCTATTCCTCATGGAACTGTAATATGTAACTACGGAAACTCTACAAGACGATCCCTGAGTTTCGTAAGAGTCTATAGTATAGCCTAGCATGTATACGATTCCATTAGTATTATCGTCAAGAAATACTTGGGAAGTAAATCATGCAACGGAGTATACATCACCTCAGCAAAGCTTTCATTTTCAAACCATTCTTATACTAGTACTTTTTTAATCTGGAACTTGCTCTTATAATTGTACTAGCTAAAAACCTGGCACTGCCCAGATATTTATTTATTTATTCAAGCCTTGACATGGTACTTGTCCTATCCCTTCTCTCTCTGTCCGTCCTTTTTTACCGTAAGCATGTTATTTTTGTAGGAGAGTATATAATGAATAGGGATGTTTTGGATATATTACCTCATATTTATTGAATTATGTGCTGTAATGTGGTATTATTTCCCAGGTATATATTCACTTGTATAAGTGCAGTACGTCTGCAAACTCTGTTGAGAATACAGTTGATAGTACAAAAGTAATAGATTGAAACCTGATGTGTGATGAGGCGGTTTTCCATGAAAGTTACCGTTTATGTCCTCATATCTGCTGAATTACGTAATGGAATACAATTTGGAAGGTATATTCAGATGTATGTATATTGTCTGTAAAATTTCTCTCGCGCGCAGTATGTAGTGTAGAAATTATAAATAAAATCATACTGAATACCGCCGTTTTACTCCATGAAGAATGAAATAGTACTTAACGAGAAACTTTTATCCATTCATAATTTTGCTATGATTGTCAGCGAGAAAAAGTTTAAGAAAGGTTTGAAATTATATTTAAAGTTTGTTGCAAGTCGCTAAATACTATAAATTAATAAAATTCAGCAACCAGTTGCTTGCGATTATTTATTTTAGACGACCGGTTTCGGGCGCTTGAGTGCCCTTCTTCTGGTCTCTATACAGACAAACAAGTGGATTTGTATACAGTAATGGCTATAAAACGTACAAAAGTCGGTTACAGAAATTTGAAGCAGTTTGGAACCAAATCGATTGTAACAAAATATATGTTCATAGCCTTTACTGTATACCAATCCACTTGTTTGTCTGTATAGAGACCAGAAGAAGGGAACTCAAGCGCCCGAAACCGGTCGTCTAAAATAAATAATCGCAAGCAACTGGTTGCTGAATTTTATTAATTTATAACCTGAACAGTTGCTGAAATGGATAAATTACTTCGCTAAATAATGTTATTCTCAAACAGTCTATGAATAAAGACTCGTCGCATTACGTGGATTTTTTTCGCGATTCCTATTGTTTATGACGTCATATCTCCTGACCCATGTTTCGTATGTGATTCTGAACCTTGCAGCAACTGTTACCAAACGGTAAGGAATATGTGTATCAAAGTTGGTTAAAATCAGTCCAGTGGCTTAGGAGGGAATGTACAATATTTTGCGGTCTGCGGTGGCCGAGGGGACTGAGGCGCTCCAGTCACGGTCTGCACGGCCACTACGGTCGGGGGTTCAAATCCTTTCTTGGGCATGGATATTTGTGCCGTCCTTAGTATTAGTTAGTTCATAAGTAGGTTGTAAGTTTTGGGACTGATGACCCCGTAGTTAAGCCCCATAAGCTATACAAACATATGAAACATATATGTCTATATGAAACATACAATATTGTTACGTGATGTAGCAATTTTTTGCGCATCTCATTGTTTATGATGTCATATCCCTTGAACTATGTGTTGTAAGTGATCCTTAAACTTACGGAGACCGTCCTTATGGATCGAAGCTTACGTGGGCAAAATTTTATAAAGTTAGGAATAAAACTGTATATTTGTATGCAATACGTACACACAAAGACACGGTCGCTCTGATTTATATATAAAGAACAAGATAGACATTTAATATATTTTCAGTACAGTTCTCTTACTGGTGTGATATACGTTTCTTGCGAAACACAGCTTGCCCTTTATTCACATGAATTGTTCAGTACCATCGACAAGGGATCTCAAATCGATTCCATATTTCTGGATTTCAGGAAGGCTTTTGACACTGTACCCCACAAGCGGCTTCTTATGAAATTGCGTGCTTATGGAATAGCTCCCCAATTGTGCGATTGGATTCACGATTTCCTATCAGAAAGAACACAGTTAGTTGTAATTGACGGTAAGTCATCGAAGTGATATCTGGCGTTCCTCAGGGAAGCGTTATAGGTCCATTACTCTTCCTCGTGTTTATAAACGATTTAGAAGACAATCTGAATAGCTCCCTTAGACTGTTCGCGGATGATGCTGTCGTTTATCGGTTAGTGAAGTCAATTGAGGATCTGTTTGCGAAGTTTCAATCACCGACTTTTAGTTCTGAATGTGAAAATATTTTGCTAGCACCCACCTGCATAGGGACACATGACCATCCCAATAAAATAAGAGAAATCAGATCGAAAACGGAACGATTTAGGTGTTCTTTCTTGCCGCGCGCTATTAGAGAATGGAACGGTAGAGAAAAGTTATGAAAGTGGTTAATGAACCCTCTGCCAGGCACTTTAATGTGATTTGCAGAGTATCTATGTAGATGTATATGTGCTTCAAACATTTAATATTTTCGCCATAGCAATATGAATTAAGCTTCGTGACTGCTCCTGTTATCGCATATACATTAAAACGTAGCGTGAGCGACAAAGCTATGAAAATAAAAATGGTGTACCGGTTTCGCTGAAACATCCTTACTTAAAGCCAAAAAATAGTTATGGGCCTACAGCGCTGCAAACTGATTACATTTCCCATCTCCACCCCCATCCCCCCTGTCTCTATTAATGAAGAATGATGAACTGTCCAACACATTACGCCGTATAAGCGGACAACATGCCGCTTAAAATAAGCCGTGACGTCATGCGAGTGTAAAACGATAATCGCTTTAAAGTTACTGCTGTAATGTACGTACGTGTGTCGAGTGAATCAATTTGCATGACTGTGACGCACTGAACACACGAGGAAGTTCCGTTGGTGCGTACCTCGTAAATTTAAAGTGGATTACATTCAAATCAAATGTTCAAATGTTTGTATAGTCTATGGGACTTAACTACGGGGTCATCAGTCCCTAAACTTACAAACTACGTATGAACTACTTACGAACTAGGACGGCACAAATATCCATGCCCGAGGGGGGATTCGAACCCCCGACCGTAGTGGCCGTGCAGACCGTGACTGGAGCGCCTTAGTCTCCTCGGCCACCGCGGCCGGCGAGGATTACGTCTGCCGCATTTCGTACCATACTAAATGAAGTTGCTGAGAGCAAGGGAAACTGACTTTTCCGTTCGATAGTGCCGCAAATCTCACTGTACAGACTTGTCGATGTACAATCGGAGTTTGGGATGACCGCTGCAAAACTCTTATTTCGGGATAAAACGAGTTTTAAACTCGCATGTCTACCCAGTACCAGTATTTGCTTTATTTCTCAAATACAGTTAGTATAAACACTCAGACAGCTCACTCGTAAAGACTAAGAACGATTTCCTTTGACATTATTCATTATTCCTAGCTTCTGCTCCATCTTTTGTGGCCTCAGCGAGAAATGGAAGTTAATTCTTCCTACTTCTGTTACTGCAAACATCGAACAAAAAGTAATGAAGCAGTTTAAAAACATACACATGTCAGGCAAATACATAAAGTAATTACACGAAACTAATGCTTTTGATGAGAATTATCTCTGTTATACTTCTCGGAATCACCAATTGAGTAACTGTGTAGGTTGAAATTTGTGTGACACTAAGAAACTTTCGTAAAATCACACCGAGCCACGAGACATATACTGTTGATAGAATTACTGACTTGTGACTATGAAAACGATTTGAACATCAATCACTCAGACGTATTTCAGGCCCTAAGAGAAATATCAGCAGAAAAGGGAATTGTACAAAACCTATATAACATATACAAAAACACCACTGTGTTTGTGAACGTTCCTGAAGAAACTGAAAAATTTTCCATTGAAAAGAGTGTGACACAATGTTACTTATATCTCCAAAACTATTTTCGGCAGTTCTAGAAGAGGTATGTCTCGACTGAGAAGGAAGATAAGGGGAATTAAAGTTCTAGGAGAAAGACTGAACAACTTCAGGTTTGCATACGATATTGTTCTCTTATAGGAGATACTATACTGTGAGAAGAATTTGACAGAGCACTTAAGGATCTAACTTGAAACAAGGCCCCTGGAGTAGACGACATTCCCTCAGAACTACTGAAGTCTCTGGGAGAGCCAGCCATGTCAAAACTATTACACCTGGTGCGTAACATGTATGAGACAGGGAAAATACTGTCAGACTTTGAGACAACTGTAATAATATCCATTCCAAAATGAGAAGGCGCAGACAGATATGAAAATTACAGCACAGTTTATTAAGTCATGGTTGCAAAATTTTAACACGAACTATTTACAGGAGGATGGAAAGGTAAATATAAGCCATTCTTGGGGCAGATATGTTTGGATTCAGGAGAAGAGTAGGAACATGGGAGACAAGCCTAACTTTACTGCTTATCTGAGAGTAACGAAAGGTTAATCTACATTTTTAGCTTTTGTAGATTTGGAAAAAGCTTTTGATAATCTTAATTGCAATAAACTCATTGAAATTCTGAAATCAGCAGGAGTAAAGTATAGTGAACGGAGGGTTATTTACAACCTGTACAAAAACCATACAACAGTTATCAGAGTTGAAAGGCATGAAAGGGATGCAGAGGTTGGGAAGGGAATAAGACAGGGTTGAAACCTTTCTTTAATGTGAATCAATGTGTACATTGAACAAGCTATAAAGGAATGGAAGGTGAAATTTGGAGAAGGAATTTAAGTTTATGGTGAAGATATAAAAACATTGCGGTTTGCCGATGACATTGTAATTATCTGACAGAGAGCAAACGACCTGGAGAGCAATTGGACGGAATGGACGGTGTGTTGAAAAGTGCATATAAGATGAATCATAACAACAGCAAAACAAGGGTAATGGAGTGCAGTCGAAGAAAATTAGGCGATGCTCAACGAATTGGATTAGGTAACTAAACGTTAAAGGTGGTGGATGAGTTTTGTTACATGGGCAGTACAATGACACACGATGGTCCCAGTACAGAGGATATAAAATGCAGAACTGTAGTGGGAAGGATACTGTTTTTGAGAAAGACAAATTTGTTAACATCGAATATTAATTTAAACGTAAGGAAGTCCTTTCTGAAGGCATCTGTGTGGAGTGTTGCCTTGTACGGGAGTGAAACATGGACGATAAGCAGTGCGGACAGGAAGAGAATAGAGGCTTTTGAAATGTGGTGCTACAGAAGAATGCTGAAGATTAGGTGTGTAGATCGCGTAACTAATGAGGAGGTACTGAACAGAATTGGGGAGAAAAAGAATTTCTGGCATACCTTGACTAAAAGAAGGGATCGATTGGTAAGACACATTCTTAGACAGCAAGGAATCGTGAATTTAGCATTGGAGTGAAATGTGGGGTAAAATAGCAGAGGGAGACCAAGAGATGAATACGGTAAGCAGATTAAAATGGATGAAGGGTGCCATTCTTATGAGGAGATGAAGAGGCTTGCTCAGCATAGAGTAGGGAGGAGAGCTGTATCAAACCAGTCTCCGGACTGAAGACCGCAGCAACAACACATTGTTCTCTTTGCAAGTGATATAGAAGAACTTCATAGTTTAGCTAGCTAACTTGCGTTAGTATGTTCTGACGTAGATATCAAAATCAACATTCATAAAAGCAATATGATAATCAATGAATGGACACCGGAGAGAAGTATATGTGTTGGAAGTAGGCAACTGTAAAGGGTCTCAGAATACGTATATCTGCGTTAACTGATAAACATGACAGGAGGTTCAACATCAAAAATACTTCGACGTGTGAAATTGGGCTGGCAAGCTTACGAGAGACGCTCTTCAATTTTTGAGTCTACAATGTCGGTTAAAGTGAGGAAAACAGTTTCCGACCAATGTATACTCCCAGTGATAACTTATTCCTGTCAAACATGGTCATTGAGAGAGTTCATTTTCTGAGAACTAACAGCCACCCAAAGAGGAATGGAGAGATTAGTGTTGCGTTACACACAGAAAGACAGAAAAAGAGCACTTTGGACAAACAATAAAGGTCACAGTAATGTTTACAAAACATTTGAACATTTGAAAACACCTGTGTTCTGCTGGCAACAGGAAGCTCAGCATCGAAAGATATGGAAGAACCAACCGAGATTCCTTGTTACACATCGACTCAAAGAGGCCCCATCACTAAGAAGTAAATCTAAGGAAATATCAGTCTCCGATTTTTATAAATTTAGATAGATATTAATACATGTAAAACTAAGGTCATGTATTTTTCTTTAGCGCCGGTAAATAATATTTAAGGGGTGAAAACGTCCCTCCAAAAACGGCGACTAAAATGGTAAAATTGTGATAACTTAGATATAATTGAAACAATACTAACAATTTTTGTTATGAAAGTATCTTCTGATAAAACACAAAAATTGGCATAGCTACATTCGAGGGGAGGGGTGGGTTATACACCACTGAAATAAATAAATAAATATACGTTTTTCTTGATTAGCCATCCTGAAATTTTAATATCTTCTACTATGATTCAATGACAAATAACTTTTGTAGAAAAAGTTGGTACCTTTCGGGGTAGTTGGCCCCCTAATTTCACTGTCCCACCAATATGCCTATGCTGATTTTTCGTCCGTTATCAAAAGATAATTTCATAGCGAAAATCTTTAAAATCTGTAGACTAATCTCTAAGTTATCGCAATTTTTCCATTTAAGTCCCCAGTTTGGAAGGACCGTTTCACCCCTATAATATGTTTTACCATCGATAAAAAAAATTGTTTCCCTTAGTTTCTCAAGTATTATAAGATATCGAAATTTCAGACAAGTGAGACTTCGCACGTTTAGTTGTAAGTGATAGAACTTGCTGCTGTTTCTGCTGCTGTTGATAATGAAGATTAATTAATCTAATAGTCCTGAGTTCAAAAATGACAAGAAATTAAAAAACATAAGTTCAGTTTATCAGAAGATTATCAGTGTAGAAAGCTTTTCCTACCTTTTAATTGAGGGAAGCCAAAACAGTCTTCGACCAACCCGCCACTGCCCGCACCGAAACTAAGTTTATTTGCGGTATCGCTCCCTGTATATCTAGTAAAGCCAACCAATGCCCTTGAACAGTGCAAGGAGTCCCTTTACCAGTTCTTTATAAGACACAATTTCTGCGGGTCTGGTTGTCCCAAATATTCTGTGACTTTTATTCTCCAATGCAATTCATTCGAAGATTAGATGTGATGCAGTTTCATCACCGTCATCACAGATCCTACATTTAGGGTCCTCTTCTGTTATTCCCATTGTACGTAGGTGTTTTTTGAAATTCCCATGGCCTGTCAACAATCTAACCATGAGTCTAATCTCTCTCCTGTTCAAACCCAGGATTGCAGAGCTTCTTTTAAAACATGGCTTTGGCATCATTACCTTGCCATATTTTTGTTGATGGAGTTTGGTCCAATATTCTACGTGCTGTCTTCTGAGCCAGTTACGTAGCTCCAATTTGATCATTGCCTTGCTTCTTGTCAGGACAGGTTCCGGTCCAATAAATGGAGTTTGCCCCCATCCTGGCTAATCTGTCGGCATGTTCGTTGTCACTGATCCCCGTGTGGCCAGGGACTCACAATAGGTTTACTCTATTGCTTTCCGCTAGCTCCACCAGAACCCTGTGACATTCTGCAAAAATCTTAGACCTTGTTGTAGGAGCTGCCAGTGATTTCAGGGCTGCCTGGCTGACTGAATAGATATAGATGCTACGATCTTTGTAGCACCTACGCAAATTCTCCTCCACACACGCCCTGATGGCAGTGATTTCGGCCTGGAATACTGAGGCCAGTTTTCCTAGAGAGATGACGCCCTCCAGTCTTGGTTGCATCCCGTATACCACGGCCCCAACGCCTTGGTCTGATTTCGACCCGCCAGTGAACCAGACAATATTCCCCGTACGGTGTCGAACTATTTTTTCCCACTGCTCCCTACTTCCAATTGTTATACTGAAAGGCTTGTTGAAGCAGTATGGGGTTATAATATAGTCGGCTGGCATTTCCGCAACCTTTCCTATATTTACCTCACTTACTGTTTTAGTGTGTGATTCTGGATATCCCAAAGAGTTCCAGTTGTTGCCAGAATTGAGACTATATGCACCAGCCGCTGCCTCCACCTTGACCCAAAGGTGTAATGGGGGCATATCCAACATGGTTTCCATCCCAGTGTGTTGCTAATTCCGCCTGTTATGGCTAAGCAGGCTAATATCTGCAACTTCTTTCGGAACTGACGATACTTTTTTTAAGTGAGTAACCAGTATATTTCAATTTAGATATACAGCGCCACGCGTTTCTGACGCTGGTTGCGGATTAAATGCAAAAGCATGATGAAACTAACATTTGTAAATGCGTGAGTTTTCATAGTGCCCTATGGATACACACCGTAAACTGCCTGCTCGCCTTACCTCTGTCCACCGCTCTTTGATCCTCTCCTTGTTCGCCTGTCCTTGTCGACTTCCTCCTTCCTCTGCTCTCAGGTCATCGCATCCTGCTCTCCCTTCTCGTACCCCCCTTACACTCTTTGATTAGATTAGATTAGTACTTTTTCCATAGATCATGAATACGACCCTTCGTAATGACGTGGAACGTGTCAGGTGAATGAAAGGTGTCTTTACAAATCATTACTTTGTACTAAGTATCACATGACATAATTTTTTATTTTTTACTTTTTTATATTTATTTTTTATTTTTATTTCGTTTTTCAAATTTACTAATTTATATCTAAAAATTCTTCTATCGTGTAGAAGAATTACCACGCACAAATCCTTTTAATTTATTTTTAAATGCTTGTTGGCTATCTGCTAGGCTTCTTATGCTGTTTGGTAGGTGACCAAACACTTTTGTGGCAGCATAATTCACCCCTTTCTGTGGCAAAGTTAGATTTAACCTTGAACAGTGATGATCTTTCTTTCTCCTAGTGTTGTAGTTATGTACACTGCTATTGCTTTTGAATTCGATGGGATTGGTAATAACAAATTTCATAAGTGAATATATATACTGAGAAGCTACTGTCAAGATCCATAGCTCTTTAAATAAGTGTCTTGGATGGGCTCCGGGAATTATTCTGATCACACGATTTTGTGCAATGAATACTTTTTTACTCAATGATGAATTACTCCAGCAAATGATACCATACGAAATCAGAGAATGAAAATACGCATAGTAAGCTAATTTACTGAGATGTATATCCTCAAAATTTGCAATTACCCTAAGCATAATCGCTGAACGCAAACGTTTCTACAGATCTTCAATGTGTTTTTCCAGTTCAACGCCTCATCAATGCAAACACCTAAACATTTTGCTACAGATCTTTGATCAAAGTCTATATTTATTGTTGGTGTATTTCCATTTACTGTGTGGAACTGTATGCACTGTGTTTTATCAAAATTTAATGATAGTCCATTTGCTGAGAACCACTTAATGATTTTCTGAAAGACATCGTTTACAATTTCATCAGTTAGTTCTTGTCTGTCAGGTGTGATAACTATACTTGTATCATCAGCAAAAAGAACCATCTTTGCATCTTCATGAATATAGAATAACAAGTCATTAATATATATTAAGAACAGCGAAGGGCCCAAGACCTTGTGGCACCACATTTTTGATTGTTCCCCAGTTTGAGGAATAAGCTGTTTTTTGCATATTATGAGAACTACTAATTTCAAATTTCTGCACTCTTCCTGTTAGGTATGATTTAAACCATTTGTACACTATCCCATTCATACCACAATAGTTTATCTAGAAGAATTCCATTATTTACACACTCAAAAGCCTCGGAGAGATCACAAAAAATCCCAACGGGTGATGTCCGGTTATTCAGAGCATTTAATATTTCATTCGTGAAAGTATATATAGCATTTTCAGTTGAAAAGCCTTTCTGGAAACCAAACTGACTTTTGTTGGAACTTTATTTTTACCTATGTGTGAAACTATTCTAGATAACATTACTTTTTCAAGAATTGTCAAGACTCTTCTCCTAAAAAATATTTCTTGAAAATTGTTCTTGTGTACATTAAAACATTTATAAAAACGGCAAAAGAATTGTTTTTACATACAAATTTACAAGTGAAGGTATAAAATTACTATTCAATACTCTTTGAAAGAAAACTGTTACACTAGAAATTTACGTTCCTTAAAGACGTTTTTAGCACCAGCATCACATGACTCAGTTTCTTCAGAATTAAGTATTTTTCATAGATAGCTTAAAAATTGTAATTCTGTTTCTTTCCCGTTGGTGTACAGAATTCTCTAGAGAAAAATACAGATTGCGGAACCATAACGTAATATGAGCTTTTAAGACAAATAATGATTTAACTTTTACAGAAAGAATACAGGAAGGCATTTTAAGTAATCATCGTACTGATATTAGTTTAATTTAATACCATTTTAATTTAATAGCCATATTAAATTAGGTGAACTTATAACATGTACTGAATTCTATTTAACTACTTAACAAATAAAAGACAACAAAAACAATTGAAAGATTGTTTAACAAAATTAGGAGACAAATAATTTCTTCAAAGTCCAAATTTAGTATTGTTCCACAAACAATTTTATTTATCATTAAAACATATATGAATAAAAATCTATTAAAAAAATGAATCAGCTTTGATTTTAATAAAAAAGGCTTCAAAATACGGCTTTAGGCATCAATATTTTGAAATTTTTCCAGTGAAAATCCCCTAAAATGTGCTCTGCCACTCACTCCATGGCATGAAGCCTTAGACCACGTGGATATTCCGAGACAGCGAGTCTTTTTAGTGTTACGTTCAACCTCTTATATCTACGAATGTTCTTTTGCGGAATACTTGGAAATTTTGACACAACGTTGCACTGTTATACGTGCATATTTCTGTGTGCCAAAAATTTTTAGTGTAACATTTAAAGTGGTGAAATATAGGAAGCGAAGAGTTATATTCAACTTGCACAGGCAGCAGTTATTAGAGTCGAAGGGCATGAAAGGGACGCTGTGGTTGAGAATGGAGTAAGAAAAGGTTGTAAATTCTTCCCAATGTTGTTCAATTTTTTACAATGAGAAAACTGGAAACAAATGCAAAAAGAAATTTGGATGGGGAATTAAAGTTCAGGGAGAAGAAATAAAAGTTTTCCGGTTTGCCAATGACATAGTAATTCTGTCAGAGCAACAAACGACCAGGGAGAGCAAATGAACGCAATGGACACTGTCTCGAAAGGAGGATATATGACGTATATCAGTAAGAGTAGAACAAGGGTAATGGAACGTAGTGTCAGAAAATCAGGCAGTGCTGAAGGAATTAGATTAAGTATTGACATAATAAGAGAAGTAAATGAGTTTTGTTATTTGGGTAGGAAAAAACTTCTGATGTCGGAACTAAAGAAGATATAAAATGCACAATGGGTATGGTAAGAAAAATGTTTATTAAAAATCGAAATTTGTTGACATCCAGTAGCAGTTTAAATGTTTGGAATTCCTTCCTGAAATCGTTTGTCTGGAATGTAGCATTGTATAAGAGTGAAACGTGGACGATAAGACGTTTAGACAAAAAGATGACGGAAGATTTTAAAATTTGGTGCTATAGACGAATGACGGAGATAAGATGGGTAGATCACGTAACTAATGAGGAGATACTTAACAAATTGGGAAGAAAAGGAGTTTGTGGCATATCCTGACTAAGAGAACGAATAGCTTGGTGAGACACATTCTTAGTCATCAATAAATCGCCAACTTAGCATTAAAAGGAAGAGTGTGTATGGTGGGGGAGAGAGAGTAAAATTTGTTGAGGGAGGCAAGGAGACAAATACAGTAAGCAGGGTCAAACTGATGTAGGTTGTCATTCGTATTCCCAGACGAAGAGGCTTGCGCAGTACAGGGTAGCGTGGAGAGCTGCATCAAACCAGTCTCCGGACTAAAGACCACTACAACAACAAATAAAAGTGATTGCCGGCCGCGGTGGCCGAGGGGACTAAGGCGCTCCAGTCACGGTCTGCACGGTCACTACGGTCGGGGGTTCGAATCCCCCCTTGCGCATGGATATTTGTGCCGTCCTAGTAAGTAGTTCATAAGTAGTTTGTAAGTTTAGGGACTGATGACCCCGTAGTTAACTCCCATAGACTATACAAACATTTGAACATTTTTTAAAAGTGATTGTCTGTTTAATGAAACTTACTAGCAGATTAGAAGTTTGCCAGAACTGGGATTAGAACCCGTGATCTCGATGCATGGCAAACTAGTTCAGTCGGTAGTGCGTTTGCCCGCGGAGCCAAAGGTCTCAGTTTCGAATCCCGGTTTCGGCATACAGTTTTAATCACAAAATAATAAATTTTATCGAACTATTACGATAAGATAACGGATAATCCACAGATTCAATGTATTAGATCCACAGACAACAAAATTCAGAAAATATTCACACATAACATCTAAGTATTCATAGAAGTTTCGGGTATGCAGCCGGTCGTCGTCTAAAACATCACACGATATTTCGGCCAGACACCTGCTAGCCATCTTCAGGTGAGTCGATGAAGACTGAAGAGTGCGTCCAGCGTTCCACTATATATAGAAAACTTGGCGGTTACAGCGCATGCGTCAAAACATAAACAGACAGGCCACACTGCCGGACGGCAGCGCCCTCGCTGGTGAAGCCGCGGAGTTCAGCTGTCCTCTGCACTGCCACTGCCGTTCACAGCCGACGTCGGCGCTCTCTGTCGTCTTCGATCTGAGCCAATTTTAGTAATGACGGGATTCCATGCTTTGTCAAGATTGTAGCCACTATCCCGATTCATCAAATTTTCCGCGACACGTATTTCCACAGATTCTTTGATAATGGAGTCCCAAAAAGATGTTGCTGTTGTCAAAATTACCGTTTTATCGTACTCCATAGAGTGTCCGGTGGAAATGCAATGTTCAGCAATAGCAGACTTGCTTGGCTGTAAAAGGCGTGTGTTGCGTTTGTGTTCACTGCAACGTTCTTCAACAGTGCGCGTAGTCTGGCCTATATAAGCCATCCCACATTGGCAGGGAACTTTGTAGACACCAGCCTTACGCAACAACAAGTCATCCTTAACCGAACCCAGCAAGTCTGAAATTTTGGATGGTGGGCGGAAAATTACTTTAACTTGAAAATTTTGGAGAATTCTTGCTATTTTAAAAGAAATATTGCCAACAAACGGAAGAAAAGCAAGGGATTTTGCCGGTGTGTCCTCCTCGTTCTCCACTTTTTTGTTCTTCTTTTTAAGTGAGAGAGCCTTACTTATTTGCTGGTTAGAATATCCGTTGTCTCGAAACACTTGCTGGAGGTGAGCCAGCTCTTGTGGCAGACTATCAGCATCTGAGATTGTATGGGCTCTGTGAACAAGTGTTTTCAGGACACTACTGGTTTGCGACGGGTGGTGACAACTTGAAGCCTGTAAATATAAATCAGTATGAGTTGGCTTCCGAAAAACTGATTGTCCCAAAGAGCCATCATCCTTCCTTTTAACTAAAACATCCAAAAAAGGTAAGCATCCATTTTGCTCTACTTCCATTGTGAACCGGATGTTATCATGAAGAGAGTTGAGATGGTGTAAAAACTTCTTTAGATTATCTTCCCCATGAGGCCATACAATGAAAGTATCGTCTACATATCTCCAAAATACTGTTGGTTTAAGGGGTGCTGATTCAAGGGCTCGTTCCTCAAAGTCCTCCATAAAAAGGTTAGCCACCATGGGAGACAGAGGGCTACCCATGGCGACACCGTCAGTTTGCTCAAAATATTCTTTGTTGAAAATAAAATAGGTCGAGGAGAGAACATGCTGAAAGAGAGCAGTGATATCAGCTTGAAAATATTTACCAATTAGTTTCAAAGAATCTGTGAGAGGAACCTTTGTAAAAAGAGATACCACATCGAAGCTGACTAAAAGGTCAGAGCTACTAAGACGAAGAGCCCCCAGTCTCTTGATAAAATCTGCAGAATTCCTTATATGGTGCGAGCATTTGCCCACCAATGGTCTGAGTAAGGAAGCAAGATGTTTTGCTAAGTCATATGTGGGGGCACCAATGTTGCTAACTATGGGACGCAAAGGCAAATTTTCCTTATGGACCTTAGGAAGGCCATACAATCTAGGCGGAACGGAGCCATGTGGTCTTAATCTCTTGATGGTAACTTGAGGTAGTGAGGAAGAGTTTAAAAGAGAAATAGTCTTCCGTTGCACCCGTCCTGTAGGATCATCATCCAACCCTCCGGAGAAAGGGCTGCACTACGAAATCTGAGAGAGGATCCTGATACTGTGATTTTGAAGTCTGACAAAGGTAATGCAACAGTTCTACTACCTCGTACAGTTTACGTAGATAAGATGTATGGGCTATTAAGTGAGTCTGCCTATAGAAAGTTGGATGATGATCCTACAGGACGGGTGCAACGGAAGACTATTTCTCTTTTAAACTCTTCCTCACTACCTCAAGTTACCATCAAGAGATTAAGACCACATGGCTCCGTTCCGCCTAGATTGTATGGCCTTCCTAAGGTCCATAAGGAAAATTTGCCTTTGCGTCCCATAGTTAGCAACATTGGTGCCCCCACATATGACTTAGCAAAACATCTTGCTTCCTTACTCAGACCATTGGTGGGCAAATGCTCGCACCATATAAGGAATTCTGCAGATTTTATCAAGAGACTGGGGGCTCTTCGTCTTAGTAGCTCTGACCTTTTAGTCAGCTTCGATGTGGTATCTCTTTTTACAAAGGTTCCTCTCACAGATTCTTTGAAACTAATTGGTAAATATTTTCAAGCTGATATCACTGCTCTCTTTCAGCATGTTCTCTCCTCGACCTATTTTATTTTCAACAAAGAATATTTTGAGCAAACTGACGGTGTCGCCATGGGTAGCCCTCTGTCTCCCATGGTGGCTAACCTTTTTATGGAGGACTTTGAGGAACGAGCCCTTGAATCAGCACCCCTTAAACCAACAGTATTTTGGAGATATGTAGACGATACTTTCATTGTATGGCCTCATGGGGAAGATAATCTAAAGAAGTTTTTACACCATCTCAACTCTCTTCATGATAACATCCGGTTCACAATGGAAGTAGAGCAAAATGGATGCTTACCTTTTTTGGATGTTTTAGTTAAAAGGAAGGATGATGGCTCTTTGGGACAATCAGTTTTTCGGAAGCCAACTCATACTGATTTATATTTACAGGCTTCAAGTTGTCACCACCCGTCGCAAACCAGTAGTGTCCTGAAAACACTTGTTCACAGAGCCCATACAATCTCAGATGCTGATAGTCTGCCACAAGAGCTGGCTCACCTCCAGCAAGTGTTTCGAGACAACGGATATTCTAACCAGCAAATAAGTAAGGCTCTCTCACTTAAAAAGAAGAACAAAAAAGTGGAGAACGAGGAGGATACACCGGCAAAATCCCTTGCTTTTCTTCCGTTTGTTGGCAATATTTCTTTTAAAATAGCAAGAATTCTCCAAAATTTTCAAGTTAAAGTAATTTTCCGCCCACCATCCAAAATTTCAGACTTGCTGGGTTCGGTTAAGGATGACTTGTTGTTGCGTAAGGCTGGTGTCTACAAAGTTCCCTGCCAATGTGGGATGGCTTATATAGGCCAGACTACGCGCACTGTTGAAGAACGTTGCAGTGTACACAAACGCAACACACGCCTTTTACAGCCAAGCAAGTCTGCTATTGCTGAACATTGCATTTCCACCGGACACTCTATGGAGTACGATAAAACGGTAATTTTGACAACAGCAACATCTTTTTGGGACTCCATTATCAAAGAATCTGTGGAAATACGTGTCGCGGAAAATTTGATGAATCGGGATAGTGGCTACAATCTTGACAAAGCATGGAATCCCGTCATTACTAAAATTGGCTCAGATCGAAGACGACAGAGAGCGCCGACGTCGGCTGTGAACGGCAGTGGCAGTGCAGAGGACAGCTGAACTCCGCGGCTTCACCAGCGAGGGCGCTGCCGTCCGGCAGTGTGGCCTGTCTGTTTATGTTTTGACGCATGCGCTGTAACCGCCAAGTTTTCTATATATAGTGGAACGCTGGACGCACTCTTCAGTCTTCATCGACTCACCTGAAGATAGCTAGCAGGTGTCTGGCCGAAATATCGTGTGATGTTTTAGACGACGACCGGCTGCATACCCGAAACTTCTATGAATATTCGATCCGCCGGGAGAATTTTAAAGTTCACAACATCTAAGTAATTACAACAGACTATCGCATAACTAAAGATTATATTTCATTCCCATTAGAAGATCTATGTAAACATGTAACATCACACCATCTCAGATTAATATTGCACCTTATCGAAATACGAAAACGAAAATATCTAACTGAATGAAAGTGTTTCGTCACTAACAGATACTATATGGAATATCTAGGTATATAATTCAAGTATTACAGCCTAAAAGAAAGCCATTTCACACTCATAAAACGTGTGTACAAATTAACGAACATAGGTTCTTTACAGGCTTCAGTTGACAATGACATAAGCCGAAATGGCCGTTATGGAATAATAAAACATTTGCAGCATTTTGGGCAATTCTTATTTATTAAAATGTCTTGTTTAGAAATGTTTCATGCTGAGAGTCCTACACTGAGTGGGGAAAAAATGTAATCAGGTGTTTTGATAAGTGGTCTCAGTACATATAGGCACATAAGGTACACTTTGTTTATGTTGTAATGTTGATATTGAGTAAGAAATGAAAACAATAAACAAGGACCAAAGAGACTGTAAAAATCCAAAAGATTGGAAAGTTGCCCAGGTCACACCTATATTCAAGAAAGACAGTAGGAGTAACCCATTACACAACAGGCCTATTTCATTGAGGTTAATTTGCAGCAGGGTTTTGGAACATATCCTATATTCAAATATTATGAATTATCTCGAACAGAACGATCTATTGACCCAAGGTCAACACAGATTTAGAAAATATCGTTCATGCGAAACACAACTAGCTCCTTATTCACACGAAGTGATGGGTGCTATCGACAAAGGTTCGCAAATCGATTCCGTATTTCTTCATTTCCAGAAAGCTTTTGACACCGTACCTCACAAACGCCTTTTAATCAAATTGCGTGGTTATGGTATATCGCCCCAAATTTGCGGATGGATAGGGGATTTCCTGTCAGAGAGGACACAGTTCGTAGTAATCGATGGTAAGGCATCGACTAAAACAGAGGCGTTATCGGGCGTTCCACAGGGTAGTGTTATTCGTCCTCTGCTGATCCTTATTTACATAAACGATTTAGGGTAAAATCCAAGTAGGTCCCTTAGGTTGTTTGCACATGACGCCGTCTAGTAAAATCATCTGAAGATCAAAACCAACTGCAGAACGATCTGAGTAAGATATCAGTATGGTGTAAAAATTGGCAATTGACTCTAAATAATGAGAAGTGTGAAGTCGTCCACATGAGTACGAAAAGAAATCCGTTAAACTTTGTTTACAAGATAAATCAATCAAATGTAAAGGCCGTAAACTCCACAAAATACCTAGGTATTACTATTACTTCAGACTTAAATTGGAAAGAACACGTAGATAATATCGTGGGAAAGGCGAACCAGAGACTGCGTTTTATTGGCAGAACCCTTAAAACATGCAACAGAACTACAAAAGAAACTGCATACACTACGCTTGTCCGTCCATTTTTGGAGTATTGCAGCCCAGTATGGGATCCTTATCAGGTGGGTATGACGGAGGACAACGAAAGAATCCAAAGAAGGGCAGCTCGTTTCGTATTGTCACGATACAGGGGAGACAGCGTTACGGAAATGATACAGGATCTGGGATGGGAATCATTACAACAGCGGCGCTTATCGCTGCGGCGTGGGCTATTTGAGAAACTCCAATCGCCAATATTCTCCTCCGAATGCGAAAATGTATTGTTGACTCCCACTTACATAGGTAGAAATTATCATCAGAATAAGATACGAGAAATCAGAGCTCGAACAAAGAGATTCAGGTGTTCTTTCTTCCCGCGCGCTATTCGAGAGTGAAATAAGAGATAAATAGTATAATTGTAGTTCGATGAACCCTCTGCCAGGCACTTAAATGTGATTTGCAGAGTATCCCATGTAGATGCATATGTAGATGTAGATACACCAGAATAAACAGGACATTTTCCCCTTTGTGGAGATTAATTGCAAGAATAAAAAATATTTAGTATTCTTTGTAGCATCTTCACGAGTGGGTCTTAGTTGAGGCGTGGTCTGTGTCCAGGGTTTCAGGGCACACACGCCCTACCACGCCAGACTGGATCAGCGTTTTCTCCAGGGATGGGACCGCGTCTGCCGCCCTGGAGACCCCTAAGCAGATTACCTTCTTCCCCCCCCCCCCCAACCATCCCTCCGCTGCTCCTCAGCCAGACAGCCAAGTACAGCAATCCCTGTACTAGATGCCGGGTGACAGCCGTGCCCCAAACCATATGGGTATGACAGAAACATGCGTACGGTCTATTCCGTTGTCTATCCGAGTTATCTTCTTTTTTGTTATCACTCGTGGAGCAATAAGAATTAAATCATCCTTTATCTAAATTTTTCTGTCGCTGCCATTTGATGGAAGTCTCCATAGGATACAATGGTATTGAGAGGCTTCAATTGGACCCGCTGTCAAGTATTGCCTATTTTTTTTATTGCTGAACTTCAGTTATTGTGCTGGTAGTTTGTTATGCCACCGTGTTTCATTTCATGTTTGTCCCTTGCCTTTGGTGAAGAAAAGTGAAAGGTTGGTTGTATCAATTGTTTACTGTACCTGGGTGATAGGTGATACAGTTCGCTCCCTACCTTATTCTAAGCGAAGAGTTAGTCAACAGTTGTGTTTCCCTTGATTCATATTCCCACTAAGTCGTCAGAGAGACTCCGTCCTACACATGTCCCTTACCAACGTAACAGTATCGTACTTGGGCAGGTCAGAGACGAGCGTTGGCGGTCGCCCCCGCAAAATTCTTCTACCCCAGGGGTTGGCAAATCACCCCTCCAGTTTCCCTAGCCGCTGGTCGTTGCTGTTTGAAACCGGCACTCTTATCTGCTGTCGGTAGTCCGGTGAGTGGACACGCTGCACTCTAGCCTTAAGATTACTCAATGCGATTTCTTGGTTGCGACTGTAATGTTAGGCACCTTAATGTACGCATGGGTCGACCTTAGACCGATATCGAAAACTCGTGGCGAAGGCTGCTCTATCGTGGTATTACTTACCGGCTAAGGTTCGTCTCTGACCTGAGTAATGTTAATTCCTATTCATAAGCTATATTTTTTTTAGATCCCCATATGTATTAAGGTTTTGGTGTTGGTAGAACTTTTGACTCTCCTCCAACCCACCCAAGGGCGCAGGGAGGTTACGTTTTTCATGGTGTAACGAATGTAAATTGTATGTGAAAAATGGGAGACTAACAATTAAATCTAATATTAAATTTTCCTATTAAAACTAAATTTATATCTATGATTGCCCTAAATTGCACTGCCAAATCCCACTCCTAGTCACCAAATAAGTTGTCCATTGTGTGCACATACATCTGCTGTGACGATATGTTTAATATCTTGTAATGCCCATAATAACATCTCTTCTCGCTCTGCATGCTCGGTGGATCCATTTCCTGAAGTCGTTATCCGTTGGCTAATTGTATTACTTCTCCTTTTCTGTTTTGTACTCGTGATTCGAGTTAAGACACCTCCACCCAGTATGGGACGCAGCGAGCGAGAGATGTTGGAAGGGAAACTGATTCAAGACAAGTAGGAACACCTACTGTCACTTTCGTTAATTCATTCCAACCTGAAATAAGAAGCAACGAGTAGGCGGGATGCTTTCAGTATGAAGCTAATTATTCTGTGAAACGATTCTGTCGATACTTTATGTGACATCAATGCCCCGTCCCGGACAATGGAAGTGTAATTGTGCACCGATTGTCAGTGTTGCTGTGCTTTCAAACACTGCAGTCACTATGTATGTCGTAGGGTAGCGCGACTGCCGACCGTGGTGGCCGTTGGGACTGAGGCGCGGCAGTCACGGTCTGCACGGCCACTGCGGTCGGGGGTTCGAATCCCCCCTCGGGCATGGATATTTTTTGCCGTCCTTCAAATGTTCAAATATTTGTAAAGCTTATGGGACTTAACTACGGGGTCATCAGTCCCTAAACGTACAAACTACTTATGAACTACTTACGAACTAGGACGACACAAATATCCATGCCCGAGGGGGGATTCGAACCCCCGACCGTAGTGGCCGTGCAGACCGTGACTGAAGCGCCTCAGTCCCCTCGGCCACCGCGGCCGGCGTGTCGTCCTCAGCATAAGCTAGTTGATAAGTATTTTGTAAGTTTAGGGACTGATGACCCCGTAGTTAAGTCCCTAAGCTATACAAACATTTGAAATTTTTTTTTCTTTTTCCTTTTTTTTTTTTTTTTTTTTTTTCTGTTTTTGGTAGCGCGACAGTCGGCAGCAGTACGTCGGTTTCCGATAGATGGCGCGGATCGTTTTATTTCGTTGTAACTGTACCACACAGTACATAATGCCACAGTCTAACATATACAGTCACGACACTCCCACAGACGTTTGTTATACGCTGCGACAGCAGCGCTCCAAGCGGCCGGTAAGCTACGTTTCTGAATACGATATGGGATCAGTGCGAATAGTGTCGAGTATATTGATTTTAACACGCTTGTTACATGGGGGAACGTATGTAGTGCCATACATATAGGTAATAATTTAAAAATAGCTCCACGTTTCTCGTCCTTAGATTCCTAAGATCTCTGACAATGTACGAAACGGTACCTTAGAGGAGAGTTTCTTTACAATTATCTTGGAACATATAGGCTTAATTTGAATAATTTCGTTTTCTATTAAAAATGAAAAATGTCTCGGAAGCACCAGAAGACCTGACCTTTAGCAGCGAGACATCGCTTTTCTACGCAGGAACGTTAAGATTTCTTTCCAGTAAAATCGGTGTAACGTAGGAAACGTACAGAGAATGCAATAACTACAGCATTTAACATACCAAATCAGCTACCACATCTTAGCTGAAGGAAAAGCGTCAGAGACGTTGCAATAAAACGACAGAAGTAATCAAACTGTTTTCCAACAAAGAACACCCTAATTCCATAACTGTTGCTACATATGAACCACAAACGGCAAGAATCATCAAAACACTGGCTTTTTAAGCTAAATTAATAACATTCAAAAGATTATGCGCGTACGAGAAAGACGAGTGAGGTGTAAAAATGTGCGGATCATTAGACTCCACACCGAATAGATACACGTCAAAAAACTGCCTGTCCTATTATTAAAGACCATAATAGAAATTGACTATTCCCTTATGTTTATATTCTACTTCTTTCAGCGAAATAAGCTGCAAATACACACATATTCGTAAGTATTTGTTCATGACGAAGATGTTCTTTATACCCACCTGAATCAGGTAAATTCGGCTGTTTTTACTTTAATTTCTATATTATGTATGCCTCTTGATGTTTTACTAATGATTGTAAAGCAAAAATTACACTAACTATTTCGTTAATTACGTACAAAAACAATTCTAAACAAACATCACTACTTCGGCGGCTTCCCCACCGCTTGGAGAGCTAGTGTCGCTTCAACTGTCAGTTGGTAACAACTTTTACAGCAGTGAGTGTCGCGACTGTATATGTTACACTGTGATAATACACTCATGTTCAGAGAAAAGAAAAGACGGATACTTTGGAACACTAGAGATACGAAGTTTATATTCACAGAACGCACTCACGGCAAAATGAGCACTTTAGGAGCCAAAATCAAATATATTAAATAGTATGTGTGTTAATAAGTCGAAAGGATTGTGACTCGAAGGGTGATTTGAATTCAGATTTGACAAGATATTGGAAGTACGTACGTGAGAAGTAATTTATACAGAGATAAAAATGAAATACTAAACTGACAATCAGAATTAGTATCTTCTACTTTAAGTTCACAAACATTGGTAAGAAAGACAGTAACTGTCATCATAATCATCCGCTGTTTCTTTGTTATCATCATCATCCATTGTTTCTTCGTCACCATTGTCTTCGTCTTCAATAATTTCTTCAACAGGCTTTTCCATCTACTTAGAAATATGGTTTTAAACAGCCTCCCCCTGCTTAGGAAACTGTTTGCTTTTTTAAATATGCTTTATTTTTTGGAAGAAACGATATCTGAAGCTATCAGCATCCAATGTACAATATCGGTATTCTTATGTATTTTTAAAGTTTTCTTTCCAAGAGATGAACTTAAACCCGTATTTTTTTTTAACTAGATTCCAACACATCTTCTTAGAAAAGCCCCACAGGAAGAGATAGTTCCTTTGTAATGTATGCACCTTGTGCTCCCATCTTGTATCAGTTGTACCTTTGTAAACAGATTTTTGCTGTTTTGAGGCAATACTCTGTCGACTGTTTATATTCACTTAATTTGTCCAGTATGTGAGCAGTTAATTGTTCTATACACTAAGACGTCAACTCTTTATAAAAGTTCTCATATTTAACACGAAAACCACATCGCTGTTCCTCGTATTTGATTCCGAGCGACTTGACTTGGTCCTTTCCGACATCCTGCAAACCAAATCTATATCTATATATAAAAGGCTTGTGTGTGTACGTGCTGACAGACTTTTCTCCATGACCACATATTGCCACCCACTCGTGGTTGTGGTGGTAGATAGCCCTTGGTCTAATGATGTTAGTAAGGGAGTTTGGTCGCAGTGCGTGGTAGTGGGTGAGTGTGACGTGCAAAAATTCTCAAAATATGCAATAAATACTCTTAGGAAAAGCTATATACTCTGTGACTTACGAACTTTACGGTACGAGTCAAAATCTGTTTATTCTTTCAATCGTCAGACAATGCGGTCCTTTCAGACTTTAATAACGACGAGGAATATCAAATACGCAATTTTTTATATAGATCACATTTGTGGCATTGCTTGTGTATGAGGGAATGAATGTTATTTGTGAATCCTTCCCCCACAGTAGCGTTAAATCATGTATAATTTAGGCTGGGCACCTTCCGCATTAATACATGTATGAGGTGCATTTGTATTGTATTAACAAAATTGGTTACCCATTTTGCTTGTTTTCTATCTGAATAAACAAGTTTACATTCAGCATAATCCGTAAGTTGCCTATAAATTGTAGTTTTAGAGCACCTTCCCCCTTTTATTTAATATTGTTCTTCACCAGTGCTGAGAACTAGCTCAGATGATATTTTGATGTCTAAATTCCGTTACGCCATAAATCTTTTCTTAGCCACCTTTCTAAGATAACTTTAATTGTGGTGGCTTACTTATTATTGTCTGTATGTAATAACGTGTGGGCTGCTATGTATATTGACCACTGTAGTATTAACTTCATGTTATTGAAGTAATTTGAAACGAGTCAGTTCTTAGTTTGGACCAGGTAACAAGGCTTTATAGCAGGGAGTAACCAGTAGTTCACACGGACCTCATTTACTAATTTTAGTGATAAGGCAGTGCTCTTGTTTCGTACAGTGGTCAACTTTTAGCTTGTATTCTGCACCTCGGGTATTAGGTTCATCGCACTGCAATAAAATACGGTTGGTTATGATTATAAAAAAGGCTGAGGGTCTGACAGGAAAGCATTATGAAGTGTGGTTAGCTGCAGTCGAAACTTGGTAGCATTATACAATGTATTTTTAGCTCATCTCATGCCAAGATCGCAGTATTTATTATGGACGTGTTAGCAAAAGGTATGTTTGTTAAATAGACATATTTATAATTTCATTTTTTTACCATAGCTAATAAATAATGACGATTTAATTCTACTCTTAACCTGCTCGGTTAGCCGTGTGATCTAACGCGCCGCTTTCTGAGACGGGGAGGCATACCGGTCCCGGTTGGAATCCGCCCGGCGGATTAACGATAGGGGTCGGAGTGCCGGCCAGCCTGGGTGTGGTTTTTAGGCGGTTTTCCATATCTCCCTAGGTGAAAACCGGGCTGGTCTCTAAGTCCCGCCTCGGTTATCCGGTTCGCAAACGTTTCGT
Source organism: Locusta migratoria (assembly GCA_026315105.1). NCBI lineage: Eukaryota > Metazoa > Arthropoda > Insecta > Orthoptera > Acrididae > Locusta > Locusta migratoria. The sequence goes on along the minus strand of CM048748.1, from coordinate 437,309,134 downwards.
AATACTTAACACTTTCGCACACTTATAAAAATACACGCAGACATTTGGGGTACATATTTCCTCCTGGGGGGAGGGGGGCATGGGGTGGCGGTAGGAAGGGCATCCGGCCACACTGTAAATATTAACACATGCCAAATCCATGTTTCACGCAGTGCCGACCCTGCATGTGCGGGAAAAGGGCCTAAGAGAGACAGATAGATAATTCCACTCTTACAACTATTGAAAATATTCAAATTTTTACTGACGTGTTTGGTAACAGCTATAATATAGTCAACAATCAGCCGTTTATTAAATTTACAACTTTACCAGTTTCGGTTATGAACTGTCATCAGAAAAAGAAATTAAACAGACTGATTACGTTGGTTCATTCCCTATCAGCTTATCCATGTCAAACAATAAAAGATACGTGAAATGCCACTTGACATTAGGTTTTTATTATAAATAAATCTATGCCAGGCTGCATTATAGGGTCTAAGAATTCAAAGAGTATCGAACAAATATATAAGAACTACTAGTTGATGTGATTTCGTAACAGCAGAAATAGAAGTATTCATGGAGTGAAAATAATATATCTTTGACAACCATCACGGGATATATCTTTGATTGAGTTATCCCATATGCATTTTTTTAAATCATAAAAACATTTTTCCTTGGACTCTGATGATTTTATTTTCTTAGACTTTCAAATTAAAGTTCCGCTTTCTGTTCTACGCCCCTTTCGTCTCTCTCTTTATTTATTGACTAGCTTTTATGCCCGTGCTTCTCAACGGTTGTTGAAGGTGGTCCTGTGTATATCATGGTTCTTTGGGTTCCGGACGTAGGTCGGCAAAAACACAATCCTTGTTGGATCTCTCTGTCAATAAACTCAGTTCTCCTAGCCAAGATGTAAATTTAAGTAGAAGTCATTGTCGAAAACGATGAATGTTAATAAAGTTTTTCATACTAAGAGTGAAATAAATTTAACTCCGTGCTTCGGAACAATGTAAATTTAATGTTAGGTTGTGTTCATAAAGTTACACATTGCAACAACAGCGCCGAAAGCGGCTGGCAAATTACATTTCTGAAAACGATATTGGATAAGTGCGAATATCGATTTGCAACAGTTTTCACAAATATCTTCTTTAATAGGAATTTGGAATGGATTGTAAGACTGTGTGAAACATGAGACTCTGTACAAACGAGTTTCGCGAGAAAGTGCTGGACATAATGAGATGTGACAACAACGGATGTATCTGATTCGGTAAAATTTTACTTTCTATCCTGGCGGCCTCGTGTTTTTATGTTGACAACATCAATAACACGAAATAAAATCGTTGCAAAGATGACCGAACCACATAGAGTGTAGATAAATACTGCTGTTCCTGCTGTATGCTTGATTTCACGACAAAATATTTGCGTGTCACGCGATTGGCTTATGACGATGTCACATGATTCTCGTTATTCAACATCTGTTGCCAACATTATCACAGGAGGCCGCCGGGATATGAGTAGGACTGCGTCGCATCGTTTTTCTTGACCCAGCTGTCAAACGATAACACCTTTCACAGCAGAGAGTGTCGCGGCTATATGTATCAGAGATCACTGATTAGCATAGACCAGTGAGCTTACTGCCACAGGCATATCAATATCTATGGCCTAAGAGACATTCATTAATGTATGTCTGTGTTTCCATCACGCTTCCATGACACTGACCAATGTTCCAAGAGTAATTTTATCTTTGAGTCTCACCAAAATCAGCGTGCTGCGACGAGGCCGAAGCAGGCGCCGCTATCGTAGGCGAAATTCAGCAAGTCGGAGGTAGCACAAAGCACAATATACAAAAACACTTTGAAGCTGGCTGTGGTCTGTCATGACTGTTTTGAGATGGTGCGTGTATGTAACCAAATTAAATTACATCTGAAATGGACCGCGAGCAAACACGCTAACGGCGACACACGGCTACGTTACATGAACGCACTCCACTGAAGGTGAAGTGGTTGAGTATCGGATTCATTATTCAAAATCACGGTGGATTCTTAAGTTGCAGTCTCTTAGAAATCGAGCTACGTACTGGTTTTATAAGAGATGTGGCGTGATCTTAAGCGACTAGCTGCAAACCCCGGAAGTCGGAACTCGGACCCACGTGGTTCCGAAAACCGATAAAATAGAATAAATTCGGATTACGAAAAATAAAGAAAATTAACTACTGCATGTAACCCATAGAAATGCTTAGAATTGTATAAGGAAGCTATTGAAGGAGGTTGTACTAGGCTCAGAGAGAATTACTGAGAAAGACAGAGTGCGTACTACAAGTGGGAGAAGAAGATCATAATTAAAATAGGCGGGGAGAGAAGATTGCGAAATATTAGTGGAATTCAGAAGGATGTCAGCATAGTTACTTGCCTGATGGGCATGGCACAAACAAGAGTGGAAGCTGAAGGCTTTGTTCTATGAACCAACCACGTGGAACACATATCACTCACGGAAGGATACGACGTGAAGGTTTCTTACATGCAATGTATAAAATGAACATATCACCTATTAGAAATCGGGCCCAACAAAACTAGAAAATATCTACACAGAGTTTATACACTGACACATGATAACAAAACGTTTTAACATATCAGGCCATTATCAAACTGCAATTAGAATCACGCACACCGCGTTTATCTATTGGAAATCACTCAATTGAAAAACGAGAACACATTTCCGCACACCTTAACTCGCCAGACGCCCAGTCTAGAATGACCAGCCGAGCGGCCACCGGGGCATGGGAAGACGCGGGAAGCCACCGGAAGCCGGAAAAACCAAGAAAACAGTGGTGGTGGGGACGGACAGTCAGACTGGCGCTGGAGGGTGGGCTCGCTAACTAGGCTGTAACCAAAGAGTGTAGAAACCTCTTTGGTAACCTCAGAAGCTATCGACTCTGAGCCAGAGAGAATGATGCAATGTTAGCTATCACTCCCCATATTCAAACAGCCATACATTCTCGCACACACTTAAAAGTACAACCACTGCACATTCTCACAGGGACAGTGGCGTAGCGGAGTAGCCGTACTTATGCCACATTAATTAATATAACAATAAATTATTGACATAACAAAATAAGAAAAACCTAGCAATATTAACTAATATTTTAACACATGAAATAAAAATGCTGTTCATCAAGCATTGAAAAGAGTGGGTTTCATTTTTAACAAAATAATCTAGCGACATTAAATAAATTATAACTTTTCAGAAATATACAAAAAATATATAGAAGACGACAGATGGTCGTTTTTCAAAGCACGTTGAACCTGACATTTAAATGAGTTTAGGACAAACCTACGTGCTACCGAGATCACGTGGCCATGTCGGTAGTATATGATGACATCACAAAAAATATTCTGCGCCTCTAAACGCTCACTCCATAGATAATTATACTCTATGGTCAGAACCCTGACTAAACAGGCAGCTGAGTATCGTCACAGGAGACGGAGTGTACAGAAACTCCGATCCGGTCCATGAGCCATCTTGACAGATAGCCGTTGAAGTGAAAAGCGACTGAATACTTTTTGTTTACTTTATGAAATGTCAATTTTAGCCGCGCGGAATGGTCGCGTGATCTAAGGCATCATGCTACAGACTCTTGTTTGTGCCATGCCAATCAGGCAAGTAACTATGCTGGTATCCTTCTGAATTCCACTAATATATGATGACATCACAAAACATGTTCTGCGCCTCTCAATGCTCACTCCAGAGATAATTCTTCTCTACGGTCAGAACCCTGACTAAACAGGCAGCTCAGTATCGTAACAGGAGATGGAGTGTACAGAAACTCCGATCCGGTCTGTAAGCCATCTTGACAGATAGCCTTTGAAGCGAAAAGCGACTCAATACCTTTTGTTTACTTTATGAAATGTCAATTTTAGCCGCGCGCCGTCGCGTGATCTAAGGCATCATACTACACTTGTTTGTGCCATGCCCATCAGGCAAGTAACTATGCGGGTATCCTTCTGACTTCATCTAATATTTCGCGATCTTCTCTCCCCGCCTATTTTAATTTTGCTCTTCTTCCCCCACTTGTAGTACGCACTCTGTCTTTGTCAGAAATTCTCTCTGAGCCTTGTACAACCTCCTTCAATAGCTTCCTTATAAAGTTCTAAGCATTTCTATGGGTTACATTCAGTAGTTAATTTTCTTTATTTTTCGTAATCCGAATTTATTCTATTCCCGACGGAGGTACGAGACCTACGTCGGGTATGGGTGTTTGTCTTGTCCTTAGAGTAAGATTGTTTAAGTCGTTCGTCTGTCTAGCCACTGGTAACCATAGCATCTTCGCCCAATACGTTTACAAACACAATTATTTGATGCACTATAAACGGTTGAAATATTTGCTTATACTTGGAGGTGTGTCATTGTTATTATTAGCAGAAATAATAAAAAAAAGGCGGCCGATCGTGTTCAGCCACTAATTGCCCAAATAATTCTATTATGAATGAGGACACAAGCTTTCTCATCTTCCCAAAAGAGGTTAAATTTGATAATGAAAAGATTAATGTTGCAAGGAATAAAATGAAAAGAAATAAAAAGAAAGCCCACCGTAGGTTAAGCGACTCGAACCCAGATCGGATAATTGGCAATCTACCACTTTCCAACTACGCAACGCCACGCTCCATTCTAGTGTTCCTCAAACTACCTTACACTGTAATCGAAAATCTTTCTGTTTCCCTATTGCCAGTTAGGCAAAACATTTCAGGAAATTAAAACGCTAACAACCCACTTTCTGTCCCATAGTTTGAGTTAAAAGGAAGAATTTCACTCACGACAGCAGCATGGGCATTGCGCTGATGGTAAGGACCGCTGAATGCACGGTAAAATTTTACTTATGGCAGCAGCTCATTTCAAAAAATGTTCAAATGTTTTTTAAAGCTTATGGAATTTAACTGGGGGGTCATCAGTTCCTAAACATACAAACTACTTATGAACTAGCTAATACTAAAGACGGCCCCGACGCAAGAGGCCTCGCGATCCGTATCGTGGTGCTCCAGACCGCTCGGCTACTCCCGCGCGGCAGCTCTTTCCCTTTACCAGATCTCAAGCACTTTGTGTTACAACATGGCAAACTACAGAGTATGTTTGTGGTGTGGTTTTTTGTTGCTCCTATCAGCTCTTCACGCGTCCGGTTTTATTAGCTTTTCTATGTATGCCCAGACATAATTAATTAGGTGCAATGTGTTGTACGGCAAAGTCCCATTAAATATTTGTGCCATTTTATTCTCGTGTGAAATAAAACTCGTCACTTCTTGAACCATTGTGTTACTCATTACTGTCATCTATTTTCCTAAACATTATTTCGCGTTACAAGTTTTATTTTTTTTTATTTTTTATATAAATATGTCTCCTATTTAGAATCAGAGAAACGTAACTACGAGTTTTGTTGTAAATCGATTTAAATGCTTTCTTCCAAAGGACGAGTACTAAGTAATTTGGGTGAAGGTCACGGTTAAAGCAGGCTCGAACATGTTAATCGGATGCTTTTATAGGCCTCCTGGCTCAGCAGCTGTTGTGACAGAACACCTGAAGGATAATTTGGAAGATATTTCGAGTAGATTTCCCGATCATGCTATAGTTTTAGGAGGAGATTTTAATGTACCTGATATAGATTGGGAGACACAAACGTTTATTACAGGTGGCAGGGACAAAGAATCCAGTGAAATTACTTTGAGTGCATTATCTGAAAACTACCTTGAGCAGTTAAACAGAGAACCAACTCGTGGTGACAACATATTAGACCTTCTGGTGACAAACAGACCAGAACTATTCGAAACAGTTAATGCGGAACAGGGAATCAGCGATCATAAAGCGGTTACAGCATCGGTAATTTCAGCCGTAAATAGAAATATAAAAAAATGTAGGAATATTTTTCTGTTCGGAAAAAGTGACAAAAAGGGGATTTCGGAGTACTTGACGGCTCAGCTCAGAAGTTTTATCTTAAGTACAGATGGTGTTGAGGAACAGTGGTCTAAATTCAAAGCCATCGTAGAATATGCATTAGATGAGTATGTACCTAGTAAGGTCGTAAGAGATGGAAAGGAGCCACCGTGGTACAAAAACCGAATTAGAAAGTTGCTACGGAAGCAAAAGGAACTTCACTGCAAACATAAACTGCGCCAAAGCCCTGTAGACAAACAAAAATTACACGAAGCGAAATGTAGTGTGAGAAGGGCTATGCGAGAGGCGTTCAACGAATTCGAAAGTAGAGTTCTTTGTACTGACTTGGCTGAAAATCCTAAGAAATTTGGGTCTTATGTCAAAGCGGTGGGTGGATCAAAACAAAGTGTCCAGACACTCTGTGACGTAAATGGCATTGAAACAGAGGATGACACTCTAAAGGCAGAATTACTAAATGTATTTTTCCAAAGCTGTTTCACAGAGGAAGATTGCACTGTAGTTCCTTCCCTAGATTGCCGTACAGATTACAAAATGGCAGATATCGAAATAACTGACAGGGGGATAGAAAAACAATTAAAATCGCTCAATAGAGGAAAGGCCGCAGGGCCTGATGGGATACCAGTTCGTTTTTACACAGAGTACATGAAGGAACTGGCCCCCCTTCTCGCAGTGGTGTATCGTAGGTCTCTAGAACAGCATATCGTTCCGAAAGATTGGAAAATGGCTCAAGTCATCCCCGTTTTCAAGAAGGGTCCTCGAACAGATGTGCAGTTGTAGAATTTTGGAACATGTATGATGTTCGAATATAATGACATTTCTCGAGACTAGGAATCTGCTCTATAGGTATCAGCATGGGTCTCGAAAAAGGCGTTCGTGTGAAACCCAGCTCGCGCTATTCGTCCACGAGACTCAGAGGGCCTTAGACACGGGTTCTCAGGTAGATGCCGTGTTTCTCGACTTCCGCAAGGCGTTTGATACATTTCCCCACAAACGTTTAATAAACAAAGTAAGAGCATATCGTCTATCAGACCAATTGTGTGATTCGATTGAGGAATTCCTAGATAACAGAAAGCAGGTGGTCATTCTCAATGGAGAGACGTCTTCCGAAGTAGGAGTTATGTCAGGTGTGCCACAGGGGAGTGTCGTGGGTCCGTTGCTGTTCACGATATATATAAATGACCTTGCGGATAAGATCGGATGTTCACTGAGGCTTTTTGTGGATGATGCTGTAGTATATAGAGAGGTTGTAACAATGGAAAATTGTATTGAGATGCAGGAGGATCTGCATAGAATTGACGCATGGTGCAGGGAATGGCAATTAAATCTCAATGTAGAGAAGTGTAATGTGCTGCAAATACACAGAAAGAAAGATCCTTTATCATTTAGCTACACTATAGCAGGGCAGCAACTGGAATCAGTTAATTCCATAAAGTATCTTGGAGTAGTCATTAGGATGGATTTAAAATGGAACGACCATATAAAATCAATCGTCGGTAAAGCAGATGTCAGACTTAGATTCATTGGAATAATACTAAGGAAATGCAGTCCGAAAACAAAGGAAGTAGGTTACAGTACACTTGTTCGCCCACAGCTTGAATACTGCTCACCGGTGTGGGATCCGTACCAGGTGGGATTGATAGAGGAGGTAGAAAAGATCCAACGGAGAGCAGCGCGCTTCGTTACAGGATTATTTGGAATCGTGAAAGCGTTACGGAGATGATCCATAAACTCCAGTGGAAGACTCTGCAGGAGAGACGCTCTGTCGCTCGGTACGGGCTTTTGTCGAAGTTTCGAGAACATACCTTTACCGAGGAGTCTAGCAGTAAATTGCTCCCTCCTAAGTATATCTCGCGAAGAGACCGTGAGGATAAAATCAAAGAGATTAGAGGCAACACAGAGGCATACCGACAATCCTTCTTTCCGCGAACAATACGCGACTGGAATAAGAGGGAAAATCGATAGTGGTACTTAAGGTACCCTCCGCCACACACCGTCAGGTGGCTTGCGGAGTGTGGTTGTAGATGTAGATGTAACAGGCTTTTGAAAAATTTTAAACTGTAAATAGGAAATTTATTTCGTTGATTACTGTAACGTGCAGAGTATGAAACATTGTAGTCGTTCAGTAAATGCTAATAAAAATGTAGTTACATCTGTCTGATCCTTAATGAGCGATGTAACAAATACGATACTAGTTCATTTCATCGTAAAGGTTAGTTTTTATTTTGATTTTAAAAGAAGTTATTTGAGTTAAAATTAAATACAAGAATTTGCCCAGGAGAGCATAACGGGCGCCGTTCCCTTTCTCGTAACTCTCCATTTAGTCGGTGACCGTAGCTCCAGTTCGATAAAACATACATTTCCAACGGCAGCACTAAGGGGCTACCGCTCACGGTTGCTTACTCTCAATATGGCTGCATGCAGATCAAAGGAGCCGCCCTGCGTTGCCTTCTGTTTACTTCCTATTCTGTGGTACCGCCTCTGCAGACTTCGGCGACGTTTCGGAGGGAATACGTTTGGACGACTGCGCAGCTGTTTGGTACGAGTTGTGTTGGATTCTAAATAGGACGAAAGAACTTCTGAGGTGAATATCACATAAAAGAAAATAAGGGTAAAAGGTTGTGAAATAAATGTTCAAATGTTTGTAAATCTATCGGTCTTAACTGCATGGTTATCCGTAGATTACAAACTAACCTAAGCACAACACATACATCCATGCCCATGGGAGGATTCGAACCTCCGACGTGGGAGGCATCGCGATCCGCAACGTGGCGCTCCACACTGCTCGGCTATTCCCGCGTGTCCTAAGAGGTTGTAGTTCATTTAAATTAGAAAAAATTGATGGAAACCAAATAGGAGTTAAAAAACAGGTTTGTCTGTTTTTGTTAATTTAGGTAGAAAAATGACACACTATGGTTGAAGAACACTTTTATTGAAGGCATATGTCAGAAATGTATGAGGTGAGGTGTGTAGGAAAAAACAGTAGAGATAATAAAAGAACAGATACGTGTGCTCTACAAGTATGGTGATATTTTCGTTGATAAGTACACTGGCAAATGAGTAACTGCTGAATCATCTTGGAAAAAGGCATAATTTTCTGAAACGGTAATGTCAAGATCTGTAATATTAATGCTTTTAACTGTAACCGTTTCTTCACGAAATTCCAAGCACTGTAACATGCTTGTATACTGACTTTTTTTGAAAACGTTTTAACAATTAATTTTTAGAGATGAGACCAGTAAAATAAAATGTGTTTTTCCCCTATATATGTAAACTTTTAGCCTTCATTCAATATCTTCATAATTTGCAACACTAACTCAATAAAACGGCCGACCCTGCATAATGCTTCTTTATACTGAGACTTATGTTACAGCCGCGGTGGAGTAGCCGAGCGGTCTAAAGCACCTCGCTGCGGAGCGCGCGGTTGCTCGCCGTGGAGGTTCGAATCCTCTCTGGGACATGGGTGTGTGTGTTTGTCCGTAGGTTAGTTTACCTAGGTTTAAGTAGTTTGTAAGCTACGGACTGATGACCACGCAGTTTGGTCCGATAGATATACGGACAGACTAATGTTACAGCTTTGAAATGATTTTTCCAGGAAAAAAAATTATATATATATATATATATATATATATATATATATATATATATATATAATGTCGTGTTTTATTCACTCCACTACATGAAATATCTGTAAATTACTTTTACACAGTTTCTTCTACAATTCAGTGTCACTCAAGTGTAAATGTACGATACACAACGATACTGCAATGTGTGTATCGATTGTTGGAGACGTTTGGTGCCCCATTGTAGCACGTCTGGTTTTTTAAACACGTACTCACACAAAGATTGTTTTACTTCTGACAGACTCATGTTGAAGCGCAGATTGTAATCATGATGCGACAAAATATTAATATGTAATAATGAAACATTCAAAAATTATGAAGTGATAATAAAAGTGGTACATGTAATTCGTTACAGTTAGTTAAATGTGTTTTCTCGGGATCAGCGCTATGCCTACGTTACAGATCTTACGATGCCAACAGAAACTTGCCAAAAGCAGTTCTAAATTTTTTTAAAGGCGATGTTAAGTCCTGCTTACGCCGATTTTCATTCAAGATATGATGTTCGCTTTCCCGCCTCTCATAATGTCACGCAGATACGATGCGAAAAATGCATTCGTTTTAATTTAATGTAGCGGATATAGTGTATTATGTGAAGCCGAAACCTGATAAGATTAAATTTATAGCTTACTGTGTTTTATTGTCTACAAGCAGAGAACAAACCGATTCATGGAAAATAAAAGTACTGAATTTAATATGGTAATTAACATTATCGTTATATACATAATAGTGAAATATACTGTATATTAATCGTACATGACGTCTATCGTAGTGCATTCGTAGTTATTTATAAAAATGTTCAAATGTGTGTATAGTCTATGGGACTTAACTACGGGGTCATCAGTCCCTAACCTTACAAACTACATATGAAGTACTTACGAACTAGGACGCCACAAATATCCATGCCCGAGGGGGGATTCGAACCTCCGACCGTAGTGGCCGTACTGACCGTGACTGGAGCGCCTTAGTCCCCTCGGCCACCGCGGCCGGCAGTCATTTATAGTGTTCAAGTTGTGACCAATCTCGACATAAAATGTGATCTACACTACATTTGAATTATGTAAATCTAGTTACCTATTAATCGTAGAAGCAAAAGAAGATGAAATTAACATACAGAGAACAACAGTAGATTAGTATGAAATACCGCAATTACTCATCCATAGAGTGGTGCTCAAAAGCTGGATGCATCAACTGCTTCCAAGTGTTCCCGTAATGCTCGCTAACGAGTACAATTCGTCTCTATCCAAAATATGCGTTACACTGTCGCAAAACTGCTTTCGTAATTTCACATAAACTTTACGTGTAATTGTTGGAAAAATAAAATAATTATTGAGAAAGGACACTAACTATTAAAAATGAAGGAGTAATAAACGGTTATATATTACTCGATTTCGGGCTGTGGATACAGTTACAATGCATATAGGTCCAGTTATATTCAAGATGATATATCGAGCATTAGTCTATGTAATGCTTGGTATTCTTTGAAGAGTGCAGAATATAAAAAATTTGAACGGTATATTACGTGGGTGCGTTGGAAATACAAGGTAAGGTAGTGGGGGGATTACGGTATGCAAATGGTTTGTTCACTTGATATTAACGGATAGGCGTGGCTGACCCACCATCGAACATTTAATTAATTTATCCTCTAGTTTACAAGTAATAAAACCCATCCAGAATTGTGAATGGGGGGTTAACTAATTTGAATGATTTAAGAAGAGAAATTTGTTGTGACTCGTTTTATTCTCTGACGTCAAACGAACGTCAGAGTTGAAAGCAAGATACACATACAGGTGAGCACAGAACAAATTATGCGAAATTATAAAACAATATAAGCAGTCCTACAGCAAGTGACTGGTAAGTTGAAGAAAATTGTATTTGATTCTAAACACATGTGACAATACACACGTAACTGGAAACTGTGGCGTAATCGAAAGGAATATTCTGATGCCAGATTTCTGCGAATTTAATTAACGTTTTCAACAGTCCGAAATATGAATACCCCTTGAAACAGTAGCAAATGCATGCGGTAGTCTACCAACACTGTGCTGGCTGGCGATGTCGGAAACACGACGGGTGGACGGCGGCTGTGTGCGTCGATAGCTGCAAGTCGCGGACCCGGAGATAATTCAGCTTCATAGTCCAGAAGCAATATTTAACTAATATCAGCCAACTTCGACCCCGGCGGATCTTAGTGCTTACCATCTCACTCGTTTTTGCTGTGCCGCGGCACTACAGACAATTTACGTGTGAAACACGAATGTACTGTTGGCAGAGGTGACACCAGAACTGTGACAATCGCATTTTGCGCATCAGTGCGTCTAATATCAGGCAGGCTGAACTTGCTCTCGGCTTGCCAAAACTCAGCGCTATTAGCACAAGTTTTGGAGCAACTCCAAAAGTTGTACCACAAACTCTAAGTATAGCTGCTTGATGACAAGTTTAAAATGACAGCAGAAGAGAAGTGTCTGCTCTCCTCGGCTGCCCAAACACCAGTCTTCATCTCTCCCCTACTAAAACCTCCGTCTCCTCTCTGCAAAGCCTCCAGGCTCCGCCTATCTCTACTGAAACGCCAATCCACAGCTAGGCAACAAAGTACGGCCAATCACGGCTTGCGTTCGGGAGTCGGACAGCCGAACCCCCTTACTATAAAACAGCAGCCAATGGCCAGCTCTCCCGTGTTTCCACGTCGGGCCTCGCCCTTACGTCCTGCGTTCTCATGGTAACTTCAGATGGTCTTCAGGCACCTTCGAAAACACGCCCAGCAAGTTGTTCCCAGCAAACGGCCAACTGTCTCGCTATTGTATAATTGCGGCGCCCGCCAGCTTGCCGCCAGAGATGTACGATGTCCTATGTACAATGCCACCCTGGCGTTCGCCAACTCAGCGCCAGACGTCTCAGCTCTCCCTTCGCAAAGCACCGTACACCGTGTATTGTACTGCTCCAGACGCTCCCGCCTAGACGACGCCAGCGTCGGTGGCGCCAGCCAGATACTTGGAAGGCTCACGCGTCAGTCCTACCTAACTGCTGTGACCTTTTGGCGTAAGGGGTCTTCCGGGAACCGCTGACTCTCCGAACAACAGAGCCACCCTCGTGCTCGCCACCGGTCGCCGTTAGCTCCGAATGCGTGTTTTTCTCGCCAGCTACAGGCCTCACACAACCAGGTAAAAGAATTTTTCTCTTTCGCCAGAAGTTATTAAATCGATTACCTACGAATAATCTAATAAAATTAACTAGGTTGCGTTGTCCTTTTACTGTTGGAAAGCAACAGTACTGAAATCTCTCGACTTCTGCAAATAAAGCCAATCACTTGTACTACTTAACAATCAGTTATTCTAAACCTCTAAAGTAAGAGAGTTAGCAGAATTTTATTTTGTGTGCATGAAGTACGTTTCTTTCTTAGATTTGCATGATTACCATCGTAACCGTATTTCCTGACTATTTGATTTGAAGCTTCTAACTCTTTCTTGAGAGACAATACTTAAAGGTTATTCAGAGAAATATGACACTTATTGGCAAATAGTTTGTGTCTGACAGCTAAAAAAGCATTAATTTTGTAGATACATCAACATTAGTGTGTGGTATTTCATGACACCACAATCTCAGAATTATATCAAGTGTACAGTGATCCGTGTAATTTAATTTACCACCAGAATTTGTCTCTACTGCATTATTGTTCAACAGAAACTTTTCGAGTTTAAGTTCCTTAAATGCTGTTGTTAATTAGGCGATAGTATTAAACATTTCTGTGGTTAAATATCCTGTAACAGAAGTGAGAAGACATAACAAAAGAAACTCGTGGTTGATAAAATTATTCCACATGGATCTGATCGAGCTGTTTGCAAACGAGAAATAATACCCTACATCATGTATAGTAAACTTTATAAGCTGATGTTGGTATCAATGTGACGTATATCCATCAACTAAAATATCTTCTTTTTTAGCTCAGCAGTTAAACTGTTGACTGAGTATTAATATGACAGCTCGTTTCCGAACAGGCCTCACACATACAATGGTAACCCAAGAGCTATCGCATAATGTTTGTGCACGTTCAGTTCAAAATGTTGAAATGTTTGTTAGACTTATTGGACGTAACAGCGGGGTCATCAGTCCCTAAACTTACAACTTATACTAAAGACAGCACAAACATCCATGCCCGAGGGAAGATTTGAACCCTCGACGGGGAGCGGCCTCGCGCATCGAACATAGCGCGTCAATGCACTCGGCCATTCCGCCGCGGCCAAGTTCTGTGAGGTCTACAAAACAGGACAGTAAATGTGGAACTTACCTTCAGATTTATCAATGTAGCTACTTTAGGTAAACTACCATGTAAATTGCTGTTGAAACTAACTGGCTTAATGGCAGATTTCGCAGGACTGTACGTGTGTTGTTTATATTCACTTGGGAGGCACTCTTATTCGAAACTAGCCACTATTATTAATTAGTGGCGAACCCGGTAATGCTTCGCAATTCCTAAATATGTATGGAATAGACAGATATCTTTTACACTCCCTGCCCCTCTCAGGCCATGTTTCACTCCTTCTTCCTTTCTCTCTCCCTCTCATACTAACATTCACCATATCTCTTCCACCTCCCACCAATCTCCTCCTCCCTTATCTCTCTGTCCATTCCCGTCTTAATATGCAGTAGAGTATTTTGTAAGAAATTGAAGTAAACCTGCCAAGAACTTTTCGAGATTCTTGGTGTGTTCGTCTAAACGTTAATTATAGTGTCATACATTCATTGTAGTAAATCGGGCAATAACTTTCCAAGATTATCGGTAACAAAATTTACCCTTTACATATTGTATATGTAGTTATTTATTATGTATATACTGTAAATTCTAGTAGGCCTGATTCCTTTGCGCCAAGAGAAAGCAATAAATTGGCATTTTATCACAATCGGATCAACCTTATGGCAGCGCAGAAAATACGAAGAATGGGAGACAAAAAGTAACGAATACAGAAAAATATTCCTTTCCATGTGTTCCTGAAAAGAGATTAGAAATTATGAAGCAGTCAAACAAACAACGACTATTCCGTTCGAACTTGATTATAAATAATAATAAAATATATCCAAAACTTAACGTTTATTGTGGTGCTTTTTGATACAGAAGGTAGATAGGTGTGGTTTTTGCCTCTTAAATACATAATGCGGAAGGTGTTTGACTCGAGAACAAGCGACATACATTTTACCATCTGACATACATCGATTTTCAAGACTGATGGCAAAAACTCTTAACGAGTGCTCCAGTATAAGTTAGAATATTCTTTGCATTGTAACTTTTGTTCAACTATAAGTGAAGAATATTCTGTGCATTCTAACTTTTGTTTTATTAAATTTCTATTTATCCAAAAATAAATTTGTTAAATACAAGAGTATGTACAAAGATACACGTAGAAATTTTCAGAAACCTTCTGCATGAAAACAAACCTATATCAGCTAACTTGAATAGTAACTTCATTATAATTTTATCAAGATCGGTGTAAAAACGTAGGTTTTGTAGAATTCCACTAGGTACAGTGCACCGAACGAAATGTAATGTAGCCAGTGGTCTTCCTCTTGTTTTGCAGGCCAGGTGCGCGAAATTTCATCAAGATCGGATTGAAACCACAGATTTGTATGAGATATAAACAAATGGACAATGAAAAACGCACTTTCAGTTTTATTTTGATTATCTACTCTTCAGTTAGATTTACAAAACATTTCATTTCATACAAACCTTGACCTGAGAATTACGAACAGAAAAAGCAAAATCTCAAGCTATGGCGTGATCAAGGATAATAGGTATTCATGTGGATATAGAATTGAAAGCAATTTCTGCGCAATAAAGAGGATATATTTGTTTTTCCAACTACAAAGATATCATCATACAGGTTGGAAGGGTCACTAACCTGTAACAAACAGCCGTACAGAGCTGTGCCCCTTGCTGTCTCGGTACTAAACTTTTACTTACAGGAAAAAATACATGGAATATTTCCTGCGGTCCTTTAAACCGGGCTGAAATAACGTTGGCACATACACATGGTAGAAACTCGCCCACGTTCCAGATACACAGTTATTGGAAAAGTCCTCTTGCTGGCCGCTGTAAAGGAACGACAAAATCGCTTTATTGCCGATTCCGAGAAAGGCAGAGTAATTATTAATACGTCAGAGGGGAGGCTGCGTTGGGTATATTGGCTGCACGTAGGACTTTGACGCAGCACTGGACGGCTAAGTGTGTCCCTGTGTCACACAGGAGGGTAGCGGGGTGGGGGGAGGTGAGTGGAGGGGAACGAGGGGTGGTGGTGGCGGTTGCGGTGGTTTGGAGTCTGACCGTTTTGCTGTTCTGTGGCAAGCGCGCCCCTCAACAACAGCAGGGGAGGCTTTGAGGCAGACGTGAACTGCACACCGGTTTTACTCGGCGGCGAGTTTCACAACAGAGGTCAATGCGCCGCACAGCGGAGTATTCATTCTCATGTCGAGAACCCACCTTTCCGCTAAACACTTTTCCCGCAACATACAGTTACTAAAAAGTATTCGTCTAATAGATGATTGTATGTTTAAGGGTGTATAAAGAGTGGAAAACTGGCAGATTGAAATAAAGCAGGCACAAGGACGTCTTCATTGATCAGTGAAAATGAGAATACAATAAGGAATCACAGATTGCTATTTAAATAAACATGGTTAAACATTCGGAAGTACATATAGGCAATGTAAGACACAAAATAAGTATTCGTCTACAGAACTGAAAATCACACTTTGAACATAGAATGTTCATAGTACTTAGTAGGGCCTCCTTTCCTCTTCATAATCGCTTGCATATTTCTTGGCATGGATTTCACCAGAGATTCTGTTGTTAGCACCTTAATTTTTCGCCATTCCTCTTGTAAAGCGTTCTGTAGATCATTTCTACTGGATATCTGACGGTTCCTGATGTTTTTGTCGAGTAAATGCCACAAATTCTCTATAGCATTAATGTCGGGGGATTGCGGTCATGTCTGCATCCAGTGGGGCGTGTTATGCAACAGCCACAGCTTTGTGTCTAGAGCAGTATGTTTTGGATCATTATCTTGTGTGAAAATATAATCCCCATTAAGACCCATATGATTCACACTACTGAATAGATGTATTTTTAGGATATTTATGTAGATCTTGTGGTCCATAATGTCATTAACCCTGTGAGTGCTGCACCTGTGCGTCCGGCATGCCGACTCAAGCCTGCCCCGGCGGGCGCCTAATCCGCCTACCTGCGCTGGCCGCCGTCTCCGCGGCCTGTTGTGTGTGCCTGAGCTCTCCGCCTGGCCGTCCTCGCCCTGGCCGGAGTACTTCTGGAACCAGTCTCGCAGTGTGCTTGCTGACGTTACAAATAAGCAGAATATCTGGATACTTTGAATCTTGAAATAATTGCCCGATAGACAATGTACACTGAAACTCCTTACGCTGTTAACACGTAGCCCCTGGGTCATTTCATATCAAATCGACTAATTGCGGAACATTTTCCTGCTCTACCATGATGGAGAAATTTATGTGAACATTCGAACATGTCCTCAATCAATCAATAATGACAGATTTTAAGATTCGTTGAAGCAATACTGGAATCATTTGTTTGACGCCATGCGCAATTTTGCGAACGGCGGGCGTGAGTTCCTGGCGACTTTGAGCTGTTATGACTCGGCCTAATTTCATATTTGTCATCGAAATATTTCCCATCGTGTACAAATGTACGCGTTCTCATAGGAGTAATACTGAAAAGAATTTTACATGCTATATACAATCAGAAAAGTCTAAATAAAGTTGCTCTAAAAATTTGCTACTCAAAAAACTTCAACGTTTGGCGCGTTGTATCTTAGGGACTAACTAACTACAAGGTTCTGATATATGAAGCTTCGTTTATGTGTCGCTCTCTAATACTAAATTAAGTGTAAAAGTTGAAGATATTAGAAAGGATAAAATGCGGTATTTTCAACCTTATTTTGCAGAAACCTGTGTTCTATCTAATAAGTCCAGTTTGGAAAGTTTTATAGAACATTATTTTAACTGCAAAAAAGTGTAAATTGTCAACCAACGCAGGCCAACAATGATAGATGATTTGAATCAAAGGTGAACGCGTAAATCACGGCACGACAAAAGTGTAAATGTTGGCTCATGAAACTTAATACTTAATAGTTTGGCAAGAGAAATTTCAGCGAATGTTGATATAAAATTTCAACAAAATATGTAATGGTCGAACAGGAAGTGTCCTAGGTGAGCTGACATGAAATGTCACTCTTCATCAAAGGCTTTCTTTTATTTGCGTTTAGTTCTTAAGAATCATCATAAGGTCTTTGTATACATCTGAATTTTATTTGGCGTACTGATACTTAATTATCTGATTTTTGTACGCAACTTGCGATTCAAACGCTCTAAAACCGTAACTACTAAACGTTGACGTTCTTCTGTACTAGCGCAGTAATTCTCGCGCAAACTAGGCTAGCCGTGTCACACTTTTGAATCTAACCACTATATTTTGAGAGCATTAATCCAACAAATTATCCACAGGGAAACTTAAAAACAAAATATTCAGCATTAGTGAATTCTTTTTATACGGGACGCAATTGTTATTGTACAGTAGAAATAATCGATGATACTTAAGAATGAAATAAGGCAATACTCAAGTTTCTAAACTACTTAATTAAACGTCACCTTTAATTCCTAATGACCTTTTGTGCTTCAGAAATGAGTGAGTTGTGCAACTGACCAATTTGTGGCAAGACGCCCTTTCCAAGTTTGCGAATACATTTCGATTAGGTAAACCCAGTTAATTGTCGGCAGGCAACGATAAATCAAATCGAGGTTTCTAAGTACTTATATTTACGTCTGAATAATTTCTGCTTATCATAAGGAGATGAAGGTCTAAGCCTATAAATTTTTTTCACAAATCCAACGTCCTAGAAAATAGAATAGCAACCTGTTACTAAATATCACTAGAAAACTGTAGCCTCAATTGCGGTAAAATATTTTTATTTAAGCAGCGATTAGTTTCGGCCGAAGCCCAGTTTCAAACAAACATGTAAAAGAGAAATGTGACAACCACATTTTAGCAGTTAATAAAATCATAGGATATGGATAGCTGTAATGTTATAGTCACAGTCTTTGGGCTTCGCTCGAGACTAGTCGCCATTTAAATAAATATCTTTTACCGCAACCCAGGTCAGAATATTCTAGAAATAATAATGCCAGAATTTTTGTTTAATTAAGTCCAATGAAGCTATACAGTTCCTCAAAACTTTATCTTTCCAGGTGGATAGCCAAGAACAAACTCATTCCGACGTATTTGCCATGTTGAACGTATTAAATTGGTTCGTTTCAAGTGCTATAAATTTCAGCAGATCTACTGATAGAAATAGCATGAAAAACGATAGAAAGCTTGGATCAGGCGCCAGTTGGCAATTATGTCCTGAAGATGAGTCATCAAATGTATGAAGTACTGGACTAAAATCACGTTTTTGCCAATCAAATTTCTGGTTATTATAGAGTGGCCTTTTACGGATCGATTCGTCTTCAGTTTCAGAATCAGAAGAACTGTCCTGGGGAGCTCTGTTAGGTGAAGTATGTGGAGGTGTATTACTACGAGATTCTTCTGATGAATCTTCATCGTCACTACATTCACTGAAGATACCACCCTCACTGTCACTGTCACTCCTTGTCAGTATCTCCAGTATCACTTCTTCAGTGCAACGATGCAGATGTGCCATTTTTCTGTTGAACTCAAAAAATCCTAACGAAACGGCAGAAAGGTAAACGACACCACAGAAGCAGAACGCAGATAGTCACACAAACCAGATTGCTACGGATTTCACAGTTGCTGTTTGACATTCGTGCTGAGTTTTTTTTTCCAGAAATCAGAGGTTGCAGCACAGAAAAATAAATAGGGAACATCTATCCGGTGCAGTAGAAGGGACAAAAGAACTCAGGACAGGCCGGCACGCAGCCCTGCGGCTGTTCACATCCACAGACCCGCAGGCAAAGGGAGCGGCCGCGGTGTAAGCCGGCATTAGCGCCCAGGTACCGGCCAGGCCGCGCGGTGAATGCCGCCTGCAGGGCCCGCCGGAAATACCGCTGCCGCGGCAAACCACGTCCAGAGGCCCCACGGCCCGGTGGAGCGCTGCGGGATATCCCGTCTGCAGCGCTCAAAGGGTTAATAAAACACAAATCCTCCACACCATTTGCACTGATGCACCCCCACACAAGTACTGAACCTCCACCATGTTTAACTGAGGCTGTCATATTTCTCTCTTCAAGTTCAAAATTCTTTTTTCTCCACACTGTTACTCGCCCATTAGAGTTAAACAGCCGAGATCGACTCTCGTCCGTAAATACAACCTTCTTCCAGAAATCAAACCCATCTGATTTATGTTCTCTTGCAAATGTAAGTCGCTTTATTCTGTTGATTTTACTGATGTATGGTTTTCTACGGGCTGTTCGGCCTCCATACCCAGCTTCATGAAGCGTATTTCTTACAGTCTGTGCTGAAACATACCTTCCTGTACACACATGAAAAGCAGCAGCAAGTTGTGGAGCGCTCAGTTTCGGATTTTTGATGACTTCTCGAAGAAGCTGTCGTTTCTCCATCTTGGACAGAAGTGCAGGACGACCGCTTCGTGATTTGTTTTCGTACTTTTTGCTCTCGTTAAACCTGTATATAATGCTCTTCACTGCCGGCCGCGGTGGCCGAGGAGACTAAGGTGCTCCAGTCACGGTCTGCACGGCCATTACGGTCGGGGGTTCGAATCCCCACTCGGGCATGGATATTTGTGCCGTCCTAGTTCGTAAGTAGTTCATAAGTAGTTTGTAAGTTTAGGGACTGATGACCCCGTAGTTAAGTCCCATAGACTATACAAACATTTGTAACATTTTTTTGCTCTTCACTGTACTGGTAGGTCTACCGACTGTTTCTCCGATTTCTTGGAAACGTTTTCCTTGTCGAAACAAACTGACGCACATTTCTCGCTCTTCCTTTGTAGTTTCGCAACGTTTTCTACCCATATTACGTAAATATCACTCAACGGCTTTCAGACCGGAGAGACAGCTATTCACTGTGCTGGATGGAACTCAACTGCATAAGGAACGCGAGAGGGGCGTGTATCAGAGCGGCCTAATACCACAAATATTGCTTACTAGACGAATACTTCTTTGATGTCCATTGAGGCGTGATTTTAAATAGTGTGTATTTTTTAACAAATTCAGCTACATAAATAGCGTTTTATTTCCAAGTGGAGATATCAACCAATTTAAGGAAATAGTTATGATTCATTTCGCAGCTATGTTTGTATGACTACGTGCATTATAGTCTAAGCACCACGGTCGGACGAATACTGTACGTTCTTCCAGCTGTGTAGAACGAAGTCTGTGGCTGCACTGAGATTTATTTTACTTTATTTATTGGCAAGACGCACTGAATTGTGTTGTATTGAGAACTAATATTGAGAAAGATTGCCAGGTGTTGAAGCGGAGCCTACGCGATATAGAGCCTGCTACAACTAACAGGTAGCCGGCGTGACGTCACGAACTGTGTGCCGAGCCGCGCGGTAAACCCTAGGCATTCGGTAAGACACGCGCTCAGCAAGCTTCTAGCGACATTGTGGGGACCATCATACGCGGGACAGCTTATCTTGAATTCACTTTTTAACGATTAGTGTTTAACACCTTAATGCCCGAATTATTTTTTACGTGACACAGAAAATCAAAAATGATATATTGTTACTTGTGAACATATACTAGAAATTATATAATGACAAATTTGTGATGTTCTTTACTGATCTGGTGTAATTAGGTAAAATTCAAATGTTTGTAATTCTATCGGACCAAACTGCTTTGTCATCTGTCCGTAGCTTACAAACTTCTGACACTAAGGTAAGCTAACCTAAGGACGAAACACACACACGCACACACATGCCCCGGGGAGGACTCGAACTTCCGACGGCGACCAACCGCGCGCTCCGCAGCGAGGCGCCTTAGACCACTCGGCTATTCCACCGCGGCTGTATTAGGTATGTCGCGTATTTGCGACAACGGGCATTTGAGAAAGCAAAACACTTACAAGACTTCATTTAGTACAAAACTTAATTTAACATTTTTATATTGCAGTGTCTGACATTGGATTAGTTCAAATTTAACTCCTGTAATTAAAAATCGAAAATACATTGTTGCTTTCAGTTTGACTCTACATATTGCATGTAGGCCAATACAATTCGCGGAAACCGTTTTTTCTCTTGCTCAAACAGAGATTTACCTTATATTTGCTGCACATAAACACTGTCTATCCTGCAACATTTTCTTTTTACATCTCTGCCTTATTCCTGTAATTTGAGGCCAGTGACCTACTGCATCAGTGCAGGTAGTCCTATCTGGAAAAAATGCTGCTGGACCCCGATGAATTTTAGGCCGCAGTTCATCCTGTATACTGGTGGAATATCTATCTTTTCTTTTCCTTGTTACGTCTTTTCACTGTTTGCCTCTGCTAATCTAGACTTGAATTCCAGCAGGTCATTTTGTTCGTTATTTCAAATTTTGAGAGGGTCTCACAGTCCCACAGTATAACAACCAGCAATTGAGAATTACAAGGTCCATAATTTGCAACTGAAGAAGGCAGGTAATGTACATCGAAAGAACTATCTATTTACACTTTGTTTGTTACACGGACACACAAAGAAACGCGAATGCCCAATGATGCATATTTTACACAAACCGTATTTTGAAATTCACTTATACTTTCCATTATTACATCAAATGTGATTAACGTAACGCCACAGACACTGTAGAATATATAAATAATTTTCAGAACTAAACTTACCTCTTTATTCTGCCGTAACTCTCCAAACAAAGACGATAACTTCATATGTATGTCTCCCGAACAAATGCGCGAACATGTAAATTCTGCAGCAGTCCTTGCACCACCCAGAAGGGTGGCAGCAGGTGTTAGAAACATTATCAGCTTCGTGTAGATTCGGCATGTATCAGAACTAGCTCTCAAAAACTTTTATCCTTCCATTTATAAGCATCACAACGGTATGATGCAAATTCGCGACATTGGGCATTAAGGGGTTAACATTAAGAAACGCCCTAAACAGATGGAGCCGAAAGTACAAACAGGCTTTTCATAATCGCTAGTAAAATGTTTTCTAACTTATGAAAAGAATATGTCGGTTTCTTGTATCTAAAATAACCGACTCTTAGTTCTATAGAAACTCCTGGTGAATATGTATATTTTCAGAATATTTATAAAAATCAAATAAAACACAAATCTCAGAAAATAAGGAGTGCTATTCTACAATGGAGGTTAGGTATCTTACTTTATGAAAGGGGCTGGTTTTTAATCCTTATGTGTTCACTACAAGCAGGACGAACCAGAGAATTAATTGTGATCAAGTTCGAGGATACGTATTCTACTGAAGCAAACTTATAAATAATTCACTTTGAGTTAAGTTGCGATCATACTTTCAGCAGTGGTCACATCGTGTACACCTGTTACGTAATTTGCGTGAAATGCACACCGTATGAGTCTTTAGATGCTTGTACCAAAATTTCCGACTGTATACCTCAACAAGACCTGCTAAAGCCGACGCGTCAGCGACCGTGCGTAGCCCTCCGATCGTGACGTCACTACAGGCAGGAAGAGGCCTCCCTTCACGTAGGTCACGGTGGAAGTGACTTCACATATAACCCACGATAGTGTGTTGTTGGAGGTCGGCAAGAAATCACATATTGTGACAAATCGCCGTGAATGAGAAGTCGCAATCTACATCCACATAAATATTTCGCTAATCACATTTAAGTCCATGGCGGAAAGTAACCGCTTTCGTGATATACCTCTGCCGTACCATTCTCTCGCGAGAAAGAATCTTTCCGTTTCTGATTTGGTTTCTCTTATTTTAGTAAGATGGTCATGTCTCCCTAAGTAGGTGGGTGCTAAGAAAACGTGATCGCATTCCGAAGAAAAACTTAGTGTCAGAAATTTCACAAATAATATAATGATTTACACCGTGCGTCGTGCATCCTTTCTAAGACACTCACTCCTATATCACAATAATACTAAACGAGCTAACTTTCTTTGAACTTTCTCTGTATCCTTTATCAGTCCCACTTAGTTGGTATCCTACTTTGGGCAGCAATACTCGAAAATAGGACGCACAAGTGTAGTAGAAATGTTGCACTCTGCAGCAGAGTGTGCGCTGATATGAAACTTCCTGACAGATTAAATCTGTGTGCCGGAACCGGGACTCGAACCTGGGACCTTGCGTTTCGCGGGCAAGCACTCTACCATTTGAGCTATTCCGACACGACTCACGATGCCGCCTCACAACTTTACTTCCGCCAGTTGAGCGCTTGCCCGCGAAATGTAAAGGTCCCGGGTTCGAGTCCCGGGTCCAGCATACAGTTTTAATCTGCCAGGAAGTTCCATGTTGTATCTTCTTCTAAGTATTGAAGTCGCCCACTACCACGCATTTGGCCTGGGTTCGATTATCGGCAGGGAACTGAGTGTTGTGTATTGTTCTCATCATTTTCGTCCTCATCGAATGCAAGTCTCCTAAGTGGAGTAAAGTAAAAATACTTGCACTAGGCGGCAGAACAATCCCACGCGGTATATTCCGGCCAAAATTCCCATACGATGATTTCAATTCCGCCAGTGAAACGTAGCCTTTGGTTCGCATTCTCTATTTTGTATGTGTTCTTTCCATATTAATTTGTACGTACTTTTTATTCTCAACTATTTAGTTCAGTTAAATAGCTTTACATTTGACTGATTCACCGTGTAAATGAAGTTTCGTAACGATGACTTTACACCTTTCATTGTTTAGGGTCAATTGCCAAGTTTCGCGCCGTGCATTAATCTTATCTAAATCATTTTACAGTTGTTTTTGATCTTCTGATGACTTCACTAACCGGTAAATGAGAGCATAATCTGCGAACAGTCTAGCAAGGAGACCAGAGGCGTACCGGATTTTAGAATTTCTTATTGTACGTGGTAAGTGAAATCCGGAATTAAATAACAAAGAGCCGAAGACATTTGACGTAACTCTAAAAAATTCTCGACAAAATCGATTTTGAAGTTAGGAAAGTACACGTAAGTACCAATAATTGAAAAAGTTGTAGTATCTGTCGGTGTAGCTCAGGCAGTAGCGTTGAGGCCTCACAAACATAGTGTCTGTGGTTCGAATCCCTCAGCGACAGATACTTTTTCTTGTTTTAGAATTCAGTTATATAAAACATTTTGGGATCTCTAATTCCACGTGTTGTGTCAATTTTTGTTCATGTGTAAACCTTGCCGTCACGTAAAAAGTTGGTTCAGCCGGCCGCGGTGGCCGAGGGGACTGAGGCGCTTCAGTCACGGTCTGCACGGCCACTACGGTCGGGGGTTCGAATCCCCCCTCGGGCATGGATATTTGTGCCGTCCTTAGTTGTAAGTAGTTCATAAGTAGTTTGTAAGTTTAGGGACTGATGACCCCGTAGTTAAGTCCCATAGACTATACAAACATTTGAACATTTTTTTGTTGGTTCAGTGGTAGCCTTCAATTATATAAAACATTTGGGGATCTATAATTGCAGGTGTTGTGTCATTTTTTGTTCATGTGTATGTGGACGACCTGAAAACGTTGCCGTCACGCAAAATGATGGTTGAGTAGGTCAGCAGCTTGGAAAGCCACTAGCAGCCACGGAGATAACTTTCCAAAATCAGTGCCGTAGCTCTTCACAAACTGAACAATCAAAGACTACTGTCATCAACTAATAGTGAAGCCAATACGGAAAAAATGTAACTTTTTTTATTGAAGCAATTATTGTTGACAAACTTCTATAAAATACAGAAAATTACGAATAAACGTGCACTTTTCCCAAAAATTACCATTAGATATTAAAATTGTGTAAGTATTCGAATCCAACGCAAGAAGTAATAAAAAATCAGTTTCGGCAGAATTCGGAATTACCGAACCTATTGCTGTAAGCTACAAGGCTACCACCTCAGCTACACTTAACAGATCCTGCAATTTATTTCATGATTGATACTTACAGCCTCTTGCAAAACTTCAAAGTCGATTTTACCGAGAATTTTTGAGAGTCGCAACGAATTACTTTGGCTGAAAGTTATTTGGTCGGCGGCAGCAGCCGAGCGGTCTCCGGCGCGTCAGTCACAGTCTGCACGGCAGCTACTGTCGGGTATTCGAATCCCGGGCATGGATGTTTTGTCGTCTTTAGTATAAGGTAGTTCATAAGCAGTTTGTAAGTTTTGGGGACTGATGACTCCGCAGTTAAGTCCCTTAAGCTTAACAAACAATAATTATTTGAGTTCTGAACTTCACGCACCATAAATATCAAAAAATTCTAAAATTCGTCAACCATGTGGTCTCCTTGTACTAAAATAGAGCTGCTTACATTGTCTCGTAAGTCGTAAATAAAGATAAGGAACCGCAGGGGCCCAGGAACAGTTCCCTGGGGAACACCAGAAATCACTTCTGTTTTACACCATGACTTTCCGCTATTTACTTCGTAGTGCCCTTTATGACAGGAAATAGCGAGTTGCGATATTCCATAAGGAAGCATTTTGATTGGAAGCCGCTTGTGAGGTAGAGTGACAAGTCTTCTGGAAATCGAGAAATATGGAATAGATTTGAGATCCCTCGTCTATAGCACTCATCATTTAATGTGAGTAAAGTACTAGCTGTGTTTCACAAGAACTATATTCTCTGAATCTGTCTTGCGTATTGATCAACAGGTTGTTCGAAAATGTTCAAATGTTTGTAGAGTCTATGGGACTTCACTACGGGGTCATCAGTCCCTAAACTTACAAACTACTTATGAAATACTTACAACTAAGGACGGCACAAATATCCATGCCCGAGGGGGTATTAGAACTCCTGACCGTAGTGGCCGTGCGGACCGTGACTGGAGCGCCTCAATCCCCTAGGCCACCGCGGCCGGCCAGGTCGTTCGCTTTGAGGCAGTTTATAACGTTTGAGAAAAGAATATGCTCTAAAATCATGCTGCAAACCGACGTCATTGATAAAGGGATATAATTTTGCAGTTTATTCCTATTGCCTAGCTTGAATATTGGAGTGATCTGTGCAAATTTACAGTCTTTGGGTACGTCGAAATTTTACAGAATCTAACTGCGATTTTGGTCACATTAAATGTAGCAATTTCAGTGCAACACCATTGCTATGTGTTGGACATAGTAAATAGCTCGTACTTCAGTCACTACCTCGTTCACCACGTCTAGTCTGGCTGCGCTATCAATGTAAAGTCGCAACTAAGAGTCGCAAGAAGCCATCTTTTGGCCGTAGTTAGTACTGCTGACTTTCACTTATGTCGCGCTGTCAGATGTTGTTCCATTTTCAATTGCAAATCGCAAGTAGCAACGTAGAGTAGTTTAATTTTTCTGTTCGCTAGTTATCGTCCTTTGATCTAAGCACCTCGTGTCTAATTTACCGATCTGTGTAACAGAATAAATAAACATGAAAACTTATTTGCCTTGAGTAAAATTGTACAATTATTGTTGGTATTTTTCCTGGCAGTAGTACTTACATGTTCTGGCCAAAGTATGATTATTCTGTATCGCCCTATTAAAGTTTTTGCTGTCCATCAAAGCCCCTTGCCTGTGTTATGTTGAATGGTGATACTACGGATTTCGGTCGGTGAAGGAAAAGAATTTCAATGCCATTTATATATTGCGATACAAAATTTACCTGTGTTTCAAAACACTTTTCATCTAAAATCTACAACTGTTATGCAAATTCAGAATGCGTATATTACATTCCAAATCCAGTTTCGACGAGTATTATGACTTGCATTATACAGTTCAGTTATATATGGTAGTTAACGACAAAAATTGCAAGTAGTCAACTCAGTAATTTTACAAAACTTTTAACAGTACTGTAATCACAGCATAGAATTTTTTTAAGTAAAACGATATAGAAGAAATATTATTTTCTTTCAAAAGTATCATTATACTTATGGCAGTGTCCGCACGGTGTTCCCATGTTGGCAGAAACTGTTTAATGTTCATCCCATGAATGTTCTTCAAAAACTCAATCACATAGAATGGAACGAGATATCTTTCGTGTTTATCATATGTTAGATGCATTCTCGTGTGAACCCCTCAGTGAATTCATTATCCTCATAAACCGTACATTTTGCAACCAACTACTACGGTGGCGCTGCTGAAAGTAAAATTTAACGCAAGTTTAATCGAAAATTATTTAACAGAAAATTTAGAGGTATCGAAGGGTTTGATAGAGTAAATGGAATATTAAGTAGTCAATGGTTCATTAGTCACATTTATCATTCCTCTCAAACTTTTGAGTGACTTTAACCACACTATGCTAAATATTTTAGTTCGTCACATTTATTTATCATTCTATTGAAACTGTTAAGTGACCTAAAGCACACAATGATAAAAAAATCATTTTATGCATTTTACGGGCGAGGACACAGTACTAATATTGCGCTGAACATACTACCTGTTCGGAGATGTCAGTGATGTATAAACCCATCAGAAGTATTCGTACATAAACATAATTCTCAATTATATCATTTTTAAAGGTATTCAAAGAAAAAATACATAAATACGACTGGTACAAAATAAACTTCAATCTTCAGTGAATCATTTAAACTCATTAAAAGCAATACATACATATTTCCACTACAAGAAAGAAAGTAAATAGTCATTTTAAAACTGGACATATGTATTCGAATAGAAAAGAGCTAGTATTTAGTTAACAGTACTGTAATCACAGGTTAGAATTTTTTAAGTAATACGATATAGAATTAATATTTTTTTTTCTTTTAAGAGTATAATTATACATATGGCAGCGTCCGCACGGTGTTCCCATGTTGGCAGAAACTGTTTAATATTCATCGAAAACTCAATCACATACAAAAATATTTCCACCACAAGAAAGAAAGTAAATAGTCATTTTAAAACTGGACATACGTATTCGAACAAAAAAACAGGTAGTATTTAGTTATCAACCCTTTTCTCTGAATTACTGCCACGAGTCGTTTGAGCAATGTCTGTATATTATTTTTTGTGAGCGTATAGTCCATATATATCCATGTGAAGAAATTCTGTCCGATGATCTTCACTACTGATGTGATGCATCCTCACGCGCGGGAGGTATGTTTAGCATGTGAGAACTGTTGAACACGATCCACAGCATTACAATTTCAGCAGTATGATTTGGACCATTGTTATGCCGGAAGTCATACTCATTTCATAATTCCAGCCGCTCTGCACTCTTCTTAAGACTATTTTCAAGAATAATCTTATATTCAAACTTAGCCATGATTCCATCTATGAACAACAGTTCTCCAACGGCAGAGATACAGCTGCTGTGTGCTTGCGGCGTATAACACCGTTTCTCCTCACGCGACTAGGTACGTTCGAAAACTCATGTCGTCTATTAGGAGCGACATTGCGATAACTAACGTAAAGATTGTGTGGTAAATACATGCAATATGTTATCCTGAATATAGTTTTAGAGAAGCAAGAGGTTAAAGTTTATATGTTTAAAACTTTGTTTACAGTTCATACAATGTTTCGTATTATATTATTGGAATACTTATGTCAGTCTCTGTGGGCTACGCTTGACAATTTCTGCTAGATGCTACGGGTGCCACGCTGAGAGAGTGTGTGTGTAAGGACAGACAAAAATATGTTACTCTGTGGTGATAGTTTGTATGTCTAGGGACTGAGGACCATAGTAGTTTGGTGCAATAGATTACACACGTCTGAAACTTTTATTTGATGCTACTGGTGAGTAACCACATTCTAGCTTCTGCCGCCACAAATCGCAGAAGTAACTGACCTCACAGACGTAGCAGAAAGCGCAGAAGAACAAGAAATCGCTGAAGTAACGGAAATCGCAGTTCCTTGAGAGTGGAGGGATACACGATTTGGAATCGTGAACCTTGATTTTAAAATGAGAGAAAGGACAACTAAGATTCACAGATACTGAAAAGTAGCAGTCGCAGAAATCACTGTGATACCTAAAAATCGCAGTTTAGACGATTCCCTGTGGGATGCGATACTTCCAGTGCACGCTGTATAGGGTGACCCAAAAGTCAGTTTTATTTGAATATCAACTAAGCGAGGTACGAAGTACCACACGTAGCTTGTAATGACTTGGTGCTTTATTGAAAGCAACAGCGTTTGTGAAACATGCCAGCAGATGGCGCTGCACACGAACAAATCACGAGTTATAGTGACGTACTGACAGGGACATGTTACAGAAACGTACCAGCCCTAAAATGGCCGATGGACGCCTGCTCTAAGGTTCGACGGATTTGCAGGATGGCAGTACTTCGCTATAATTAGCCGATAAGACTAAACTATTTTCGACCGGATCAATTTACTGCATTAGCAACAAATAATAGAGAAAAGTTGGTTGTTGTCACCACCGTTGTCAAGATGGGCTCAATTCAGATAGATCTCCAATGGTACAATCCATGTTATTGTCGAATAACTACAGTAACTAACATTTTTCTGATCTGGTCATTGTATTCATGTCCTTTAGTTACTACAATTTGGTCTCTTCCACTACCACAGTTACCAAACTGACGATTCGTTTACATCGTGGGACGTGTCCCATCCTACCTTTCTTTGGTAATGTGATACCATTAAATGCGTTATATGGCATATGACTTGGTATCTCCACATTTGTTGTTCAACCTATCTAATCTTCAGAATTCTTCTGTGATACAACATTTCAAATCTTCTGCTCTCTTATTATTATCTGGCACCTTTCCCTACTCTAAGCTACGAATAAATAATTTCAAAAATGACTTTGTGACATATGGCATTTCTATGACTTGTTACATGTATCTTCTTTTTCAGTAAAGCTATTCTTGCCGCAGGCAGTCTCAGTTTCGTATGACCTCTACTTTGGCCTCGGTAAGACATTCCACTGGGCACATAGCAAAACTCATTACTGCTTGCAGTATTTCATTTCCTCCACATCGCCTACCTTGATAATACTGTATTCCACTATTTTTCTATTCCACCTCATAACCTCTTTTGATGACTATTTTTGAAAGCGTTGTGGAAGACACAGCTATACAGCTATCTTTACGAATAAAAAAAGTATATGTCTTATAGATATTCATTGATGGTTGAGGGGTTTCGAACCTTTACAGAATCATCTTCAGACCCATGAATGGAGGAGGCAACGTTGACTGTTGATAATTGTTTCATCATTCTTTTGCGATACGATATAGGGACACCATTCCCTCAAGTATACCTAAATTTTTTCCGTGTCCAAATTGATCTACATTTCTTGAGCTCTTCTATAACCATATCGTTTCAACATTATGTAAGCATGATTAATAATACTTATAGCTCCATAACATTTACAAATGTCAGGACCTCCCTTTTTGCAGCGCGATGATATTTTACATAAAGGGATGAAAAATTTTCTCATAACCTGTGGTCCTAATGAACTTTTCAACTTTGAGACATTATCCTCTACAGGTTACGCACTTTTAGTGGTTCCTGAGCGGAGAATATTGGGAGCGGAGTCTTTCATTTAGCCTGTAGCGCATCGGCTGTTAGAGCAAGGCCCGCCACTTTGTCCCAGTGGTGCCAGCTAATAGCGTACAGCTTACAGCTTTTAAAACAAACGAAGAGTAATTAGTAAAACCGTCGCAGATAAAAAGACAGGAAATTAAGTAAAACTTCAACGTTTCAGTAATCGAAAACTGGAACCTTCGTCTACGAAATAAAAATAAATGACTTACCGTATTTTATCGCGTAATTCCACCCTCTTTTGCTCGAAAGTTTTTCTTGAAAACACTAGGGAGGGACGTATGAGAGCAGGAATTCATAAAGGAAGAAAAATAATGTTTTAGATATGTAGAAGTTGGGTTTACGGTAATTTGTGAAAAAAGTAGTACATACAGGTATTTATTTTCAATCAACCAAATTTATTTTTAATTAACAGAAAAGAACTGGATTCATACCAACGGTTTCATTATGCCTACAATCAAGAGCAGCAATGCATTGTTTTACTGTATCAGATAACACGTCATCTTCTTCATTTTCACTATTCCACAACATGTCGTCCTCGGAACCGTTAATGGCACTAGAAGTACCAGTTTTCAAAAACTGCTCTTCTCACTATTGACACTAATTTTCTCCCATTCACGGATTATTCACTCGCTCACCATCGGTACTGATGGCTTCCTTATCTTGTCTCGTGGAGCCAGCTGATGAGATTCCGCTGCCTTCCATTGTAAATACAGGCGTAGAAGACGTTCTTTGAAGGATTGTTGACGCTGACATCTAAAGGTTGAATAATGGACGTTAAACCTTAAAAGTCGACCACTGTAAGCACAAAAGCCTTGCTTTGTCACTAAAATGAGTAAATAAGGTCAGTGTGAACTATTGGTTACTCACTGCTACAATGCTTTGTTCCCTGGCCCATACTTAGAACAGACTCGTTTCAAATTACTTCAATAACATGAAGTTAATACTACAGTGGTCAATATACATAGCAGCTCACACGTTATTATACACAGACATTGATAAGCAAGCCACCACAATTAAAGTTATCTTAGAAAGGTGGTTAAGAAAACATTTATGGCGAAACGCAATTTAGTCGTAAGAAAAATTGCATCTGAGCATGTTCTCAGCACTTGTGAAACAATATTAAATAAAAGAGGGAAGGTGTTCTAAAACTACAATTTATAGGCAACTTACGGAATATGCTGAACTTAAACTTGTTTATTCAGATAGAAAACAAGCAAAATGGGGAACCAATTTTATTAATACAATAAAATGCATCTCTTACATGGATTAATGCAAACAGTGCCCAGCCTAAATTATACATTATTTAACGCTACTGGGGGGAAGGATTCACAAACAACACTCATTCTCTCACACACACGCAATGCCACAGCGAAACTAACGAAAAACAGCGTGCTGAGACGAGGCGGAAGCAGGCGCCGCTATCGTAGGCGAAATTCAGCAAGTCGGAGGTAGCACAAAACACAATATACAAACACTTTGAAGCTGGCTCTGGTCTGTCGTGCCTGTTTTGAGATGGTGCGTGTGTATAGAAAGTTAAATTACATCTGAACAGAAAACGCGAGCAAACACGCTAACTGCGACACACGGCTACATTACATGAACGCACTGCACTGAAAGTGAAGTGGTTGAAAGACGGATTCATTATACAAAATCACGGTGGATTCTTAAGTTTCAGTCGGTTAGAAATCGATATAGGTACTGTTTTTATAAGAGAAGTGGCGTGAACTCAGGCGACTAGCTGGAAACCCCGGAAGTCTAAGATAACTTTAATTGTGGTGGCTTGCTTATTAATGTCTGTGTATAATAACGTGTGAGCTGCTATGTATATTGACCACTGTAGTATTAAATTACTGTTATTGAAGTAATTTGAAACGAGTTTGTTCTCAATTTGGGCCAGGGAACAAGGTTTTGTAGCAGGGAGTAACCAGTAGTTCACACGGACCTTATTTACCCATTTTAGTGACAAAGCAAGGCTCTTGTTACGTACAGTGGTCGAATTTTAACCTCCAGGTATGGTGGTAGGATGGGACTTCATCCGTTTCATTTTCTCCTTTACAGCTTTCAAAAGCTGACCCCGGAAACTGTCTAGGATAAGAAAGGACTTCGTTTGTAATAAAGCCCCTGGTCGTCTTCCTCAGACTTTCTCCAACCAATCCACGATCAAATTTGCTGTCAACGAGCCGTTTCCTTCAACTCGCAAGTGATTTCCACGAGGGGTAATCTCTTTTCGTAATATCTTATTTTTAAAAATGGCATACGTTGGAAGTTTATCGGCGTCATCTGTAACGCACTGTGCATCTTAGTTTCTCCGGTCAAGTACTGTTCACATGCAATCTTTGTGAGCCAGTTGTAGTTTGGTTATGTCACTCTTGCATATAAAAAATCAATGCTCTGGTCAGCCTTACAACTCTGGGAGAGCAAATAGTCATATCGTGGTCGCACTTGTATTACGTAGCGACGGAATTCGATTACATTATCTGCGTAGTCTCGAGGTAATCGCTGGTACAAACATTATCTCTTTCGTAGTTTGAGATTCTGCCATCTCACGCTACTAATGCTTGATTTAAAATCCTTTCTGCCAATGTTTAGCGTGGGCGTTATTTCGCGACAATTGTTAAGAATAATTTCATAAGGGACAGCAAAAACCATCATTACCAAATTGATTGACATAATCAGTTACACCATTATCAATTTCGGGATGTTGCCTGGTTAAGACCCACAGAAACATTTGGAGCTTGCCTTTGCAGCCACGAGTTTGTCTGTTTGTCTCCGCCAATACTGCATTGAATTAGGATCGACGGAGAAATTGCTTCCTGCACCTTTCACTCCGTTTGTATCGGCGTAAGATAGCAAATTTGACTTACATTTTGCCGTGTAGTTTGAATATTTCATTATTATTACGACTTACAGCAAACTGTACTGGAAATACGTCTGCAAATTTAACGTTTCAAATTTACAGTATGTTGTGACAATGGAAACATTCATTCGTGGCAGTATCGCTGCGCCTCTTGTTGTCCATTGTCAAGTTATTTGAAGGCCTCTTCAGTAAGAACGAACGTGGAGAGGGAATTATGCAGGGTGCTAATAAAATTCTTTTTTAATTATGAATAATCGTATGGGAGGGGAATATGCGAGCGATTTTATGCGATAAAATACGCTATTAAGCGGGATTAACAACACTTTCTTCCTCCTTTTATTGTCTCAACACTGAATAACGGACACAATTACATTTCTCATACCACGTTGAATGACAGCCTTACTTTTTCTCAAATGAGCCGTTGGGGTATGTGGAATTATTTTTGTAAATAAGGTGATGACAGTGTTCAACACCATCAACAGTACATCCAAAATGGCTACGGCGCACAATGCTGTTACGTAGGTATGGTTGTCAGAAAGCATTAACAATCTGTAGCCAGACGAATTCAGCTGACTTACGACGATCGGAGAGGAGCCATGTAGCCGTGTGTGACCAGCAGGCGAAAACTTGTGCTTTTCCAAATTCTTATCCTCACAGTATCAACTGAGGAGCTTTTTATCAAAAGTAGATATATGAAAAAAAAAAAAAAAAAAAAAAAAAAAAAACTAAGTTATGCATGGTAATGGCGTAATGTTGAACTTTTACATCAACCCCTTGAAAGTAGCTTGATAAGTTTTCTAAGTAAGATCTTGGACAGCTGAGATCGCAAATGCAAGTTAAAACAATCACTGCTGCTCTAAATTACTTTACGAGTGGTCACACTACATGCGTAAAGGAAATTTATGTAACTGATCACTCCTTAAGGGTGCAGTCAACGTTTTAACAAACACAAAATTAATGTTAAAAAGAATGGATAATTAAACATGGAACAGGGATCATTAAATTATAAAGTTTAGGTTTGATACTGTAAATCATTACCTATTCAATAAAATGAACAAGCGAATAAATGTGGGGAGACCATATTAAGCACAGTAAAGCACAAAACTATTACAAAAGTGAATTACATCATAAAGTTACTGCCCGTAGTGAAATTGTTTCTGCCCTTTATGAATATAGAAGTGACATGGGAGGAAATTTGCAAATACACAGTGGTTAAAGGAAAGCACATTCATTTGCTCACAGACACATGCATAATGTTTGTGATACATTACTTGTGTGGCAATATTTGATAGCAGTGGTGAAAAGAAGCGTCGTCGGCGTTTTGATGAGATGGTGAATGTCTTAAGGCACAAATTAAAATAACAATAGGGGAAAGGGTTGTACCTTGGGACATTTTTTACATTTTATTTTTTTATGCTATGATTTACAAGAAATTTGAAAATTTACCCCATCTCAGGCACTAATTGTTGGTATGTTGTACGAACAGCAGTTTAGGCTAGCCCCAATATTTACACAATTACTCACCAATAAACACTTTTGTGACACTTGTCCCAAAGGCCAACCTATGGTTTCACCTTGAGACAGTGGTGGTTTTACCTTGAGACACGGTGAGGTATTTCAATTTCTCAGTTTTATGAATGAAAAAATCGTATTGGTATTAGGTAGTACATGTTTATTTGTTATTACTAATACAAAAGTTTTCTACCTTAAAACAAGAGATGCTGGGAATAAAATATTAAATGAATAAAACCCACAACACACAACTGGAGCTGGTAGTTCTTTCACTATATTACTGCGATTAACAGTGCTGATTTTCTCAACATTAGGATATACAAAATGGGTCCTTTGCTTCCTTAAGAAATTCACAGTTACATCTTGTTCTGTGCTTTCTAAAACTAGTCCAGCATATATAAGAAAGAAGTTCTTCATCTTAGTCTGTTGTGAAGACATATTATGTATCACTGCTGGATTCATATTTGAAATGAATTTGACCAGAAAATTTGTGTTTTTGGATGTGCCTAGCAAGATTTCTTTTCGACATTCCATACACTCCAACCAATTCTCGTATAGATAGTTTCTGTGTAATAACCCCATTGGCAGCTGCCTCCATGCATCTGGTTTTTTTCTTTTCCTTACGACCTTACTACTATCCATCTAAAAGGATAAACAAACGTAAGTTTAACTGGAGACGAAATGTTTGATTGTACCTTGGGACATGTCCCAAGGTAAAACCAAATACAAAATAACAGAAAACAGTATGCTGACCTATGTACACATTTATATTTTTATAACTTATGGTATCAATAGCTTACTTAAATAATGCCCTACAACATTGTATTTAATAAATATCAACAATGATACTTAGCTTTTATTTATATCTTCTAAGGATTCTGTCTAAATTTTACTTTCAAACACGAAAACACATAAAACTCTTGTTCAGATCTTAAAAATCGTACAAGTACAACATGGCCGCCTATTCCCTCTGAAAATAAGCCCGACAACTTTACTTTGAATTTCTTAGAGTTGCCACTAGAGTGCACTGCCTTTATGAAAAAGTGCCCCAAGGTAAAACCGTCCCAAGGTACAACCCTTTCCCTTATGCACCAAACGAACTCATGTGTTGGCAGGCAGCGGCATAATATCAATAAGTACTACATGGTGTGCGACCACAGTGAATTACATATGATTTACAAAAATAAATTAATTTACAATAAGCAAGTAAATCATGTGTGATAATTTATGTAGAACAAAGAAAGTATTAGTAAAAGCATGTCTGAAGGTGGAAGTAAAGAGTGTTACAAAAGCACGTGGTGCAATTGGTCATACCAAGACAGAAAAGACAGAATCAAACCAGAAAATCTGAGAAATAATTACCATACTCGAGGATACAGGAATGATGTGAAAACGTTATTTAAAAAACAACAAGAAAATTCAAACATACTAAGTTTATACAAAGGCTGAAGGCCACACACGTGTATTCTAACTTGAGAAAAACCAGACACAAAATCATCACCAGAATGAGAAAGCAAATACTATATTTAAACTGAATTACTCGAGTTCTTTAAATGTAGAACTACTTCGCCTCACATAGTGGAAGAATTATTCAAGGAAACTATCACTGATAAACCGAGACTGCCTGATCACAAGGAAAGCAAAGTTCTAACAGCATGCAATCCCCTCAGCATGATTCCATGCTGTACTTACTTCGACGGCCGCAGCAAGGGTGCCACCTAAGGCCACACCAGAAGCCTTCCCCACCGCACACCGGATGTAGGGCGCGCTGAAAACGATGCACAGCGCATTCAGAGCATACTGTCTGCCAACTCCCTGCTACCTGAAGAACCTAATACCCTCTTTCAGGGCTCCAGGAAGGACTCTTTTCTCACTTCTTTCGACCATGATTAATGACTGTGTGTAATAACGTGCGAGTTACTATGTATATTGACAACTGTAGTATTAACTTCCTGTTATTGAAGAAATTTGAAACGAGTCAATTCTCAGTTTGGGCTAGGTTTTCTAGCAGGGAGTAACCGGTAGTTCACACGGACCTTATTTGCTAATATTAATGATAAAACAAGGCTCTTTTCTCGTACAGTGGTTGACTTTTAATCGTTAGAGCCGTTTCCGAGATAGCTAATATATACAGGAATTGCTTGTTTAAAGATATAAGATTATTAGTACAACTGTACACACATGTTCAGAAAAAAGAAAAAAAGCTGAATTTGTTGAAAGAGTATTGGTAAGAAGTTCATATCCAAATTTCATGTTCATTAGTATAATGGTGAGCATTTGAAGCAGCTCGGTTCATCACGTGTCCTGTTCCCCAGTAGGAAGAGGGTCTACTATGGGCCGTGATACTTGTTACGTGCGTGATGGCATCAAAATGTTCAAATGTTTTGTAGAGCGTATGGGACTTAACTACGGGGTCATCAGTCCCTACACTTACAAACTACTTATGAACTAGCTAATACTAAGGACGGCACAAATATCCATGCCCGAGGGGGGATTTGAACCCCCGACCGTAGTGGCCGTGCAGAATGTGACTGAAGTGCAGCAGTACGGCCACCGCGACCGGCGTGATGGCATGGACGAGTATAAGGCGCGAATAGCGACCTGAGGTATAGACATCCATGCTGCACCCACCTGGCTCCAAAGTGGTTTTTGGTGTCTGCCGTTGGGCCACTACATCTACATCTACATACATACTCCGCGGAAGGTACACTACTGTACCACTACTAGGCATTTCCTTTCCTATTCCACTCCCAAATAGAAAGAGGAAAAAAAGAATGCCTAATTTCTCTTATCTTTTCTTTGTGATCTTTACGCGAAATGTAAGTAGGCGGCAGCAAGATCGTACTACACTCAACTTCAAATTACGGTCCTCTAAATTTACTTAATAGAAATTCACGAAAAGAACGTCGTCTTTCTTCCAACGATCCCCAATTGAGTTGCCGGAGCATTTCCGTGACACTCGCGCATTGGTCGAACCTACCGGTAACAAATCTAGCTGCTCGCCTCTGAAACTCCTCTATGTCTTCCTTCAAATCGATCTGCTGCGGGTCCCAAACACTTGAGCAATACTCAAGACGTGGTCGTACAAGCGTTTTATACGCGGGCTCCTTTACAGGTGAAGTGCATCTTCCCAAAATTCTCCCAATAAACCGAAGTCGGCTGTCCGCCTTATTCACAACTGTCCTTACATGTTCGTTCCATTTCATATCGCTCTGCAATGTTACTCCTAGATATTTGAACGACGCGACAGCATGAAGAAGCTCACTAATAATGCTGTATTGAACATTATAGGATTGTTTTTTCTACTCATGCGCGTCACCTTACATTTTTCTACATTGAGAGCTAGCTGCCATTCTTCGCACCAACTAGAAATTTTGTCTAAGTCATCCTGTATGCTATTACAGTCAGTTACAGACGACACCCTCCCATACGCCACAGCATCATCGGCAAACAGCCGCAAATTACAACTTACTCTGTCCATCAGATAATTTATATAGATAGGAAATAATAGCGGTCCTATCACACTCCCCTGGGGCGCACCTGACGATACACTCGTCTCTGATGAACACTCGCCGTCGAGAACAACGTACTGCGTTTTATTACTTAGGAAGTCTTCCAGCCAGTCACAAATCTGTGAACCTATTCCATTAGCTCGTATCTTCGTTAGCAGTCTGCAGTGTGGCACCGTGTCGAATGCCTTTTTGAAGACGAGAAAAACACAATCCGCCTGTTGCCCTTCATCCATGGCTCGCAAGATGTCATGTGAGAAAAGGGCAAGCTGAGTTCCACATGAACGATGTTTCCTAAACCCGTGCTGATTCATGGAAAGAAGCTTTTCCGTTTCAAGGAAATTTACTATATTCGAACTGAGAATATGCTCTAAAATTCTACCTGAAACTGATGTCAACGATATTGGCCTGTAATTGTGTGGGTCAGTTCTCTTTCCTTTCTTATAAACGGGAGTCACCTGCGCTTTTTTCCAATCACTAGGAACTTTGCGCTGAATTAAAGATTCGTGATAAATGCAAGCTAAGTCATACATTCTCGATTGGTGATGAAGTCTGGTGATTGGGCTGGCCAGGGTAAAGGCTGACATTCTGTGACATTCTGTGGTCGTGCCGCAGCACGAGGTCGTGCATTGCCCGGCTGAAATATGGCCTCTGGGGCGTCGAGCAGGAAGGGTATTGATGCGGGTCGCAGGACGTCATTGCCGTAGGCCAAGCTGGACACAGTGGCCTGGACTCGTAGCTACTGTGCTTTTCGGCTGAGTCCCCTAGCAATCCACACCACAGGTCCTTGCGTGGGTGTTGCATGTCTCCTGCGAAAGCAGTTAATATGATGCTGCTCCCCCTGTCTGCGGCGAACCGAAATACGTCCACTTTTTCCAAACAAACGCAACCTGGAGCCGTCCGAAAATACTTTCTTATGACATTGTTGTCATCAGTCACGTCGCTCCACAGACCTTCGTCATACAGCACGTTTCTGTATAGGAGAATTGGACGATGCTTATGTAACCCACGTATAAACGGCGATGAATTGATATGATGAGAAAACGCTCTAATGTATGTAAATCTATGGGACTTAACTTCTTTTGTTTTGAGTCCCTAGACTTACAAACTAATTATTCTAACTTAAACTAATATAAGGACAACACACACACACACCCTTGCCTGAGGGATAACTCAAAACTCCGACGACCAGCAATCGCGTGCTCCGCAGCAAGGCATAGACCGCTCGGCCACTCCACCTCGGCGACACCATCGAGGTGTGCGATATTATACCAGGGTCGGAAAGAACGCACTTCTGTCCTGCATGAGGTGTCGATCTTTTGTGGGTGTGGGTGGTGTGGCCTGACCCTCCCATCGTGCTCCATGGCCTTCTGGGAACCATTCTGCACACAGCCGTTGCACTGCCGAGAAACCGTCCCACACGAGTAGAAATTTCCCGGACGTATGCATCATATTCTGCATGCTAGTAGTGCGCCCTTTTCCCAAGTCACTAATTTGACGACACCATTCTCATATACGAATGTTGCTACTTAAATAGTGTCAACTATTTATTCACATCCGATACCAAAGCGTTACATGTTTGCACCTGTTACTCTTCTTCAAAGTAGCCACCAGCGTTGTGTAGAACCCGTTGCCAGCCATGTGGAAGGCGTAGTATACTGTTTGCAGAACCTGTTGTGATGATGGTTCGAATGGAGCGGTCTACTGCCTGTCCAATCTGTAGAACAGTTTTGAAACAAATGCCACTTTGTACCAGATGATCAAAAGGTCAGTAAAAATTTGAAAACGTAATAAATCACGGAATAATGTAGATAGAGTGGTAACACACATGCGTGTAGTGACATGGGGTTTTATTAGAAATAAATTGGAAATACAAAGTTCAAAAAATGTCCGACAAATAGCGCTGGTCAGCAAAACGTCAGTGACTGCCCATGACAATCGTGTATAAAAGGAGCTGTAATGAGAGAGAGAATCAAATGCACCAGCAGTCGCAGCATGTTGACGTTACCTGAAAAGGCGCTTTTAGTGAAGCTGTATTATTAGAATGGGGAATGTGTAGTTCAGCTTTACGATCCTATCGTCATAGGAAGAGGATTCGAACGGGTAAAGGTCCGTTGACAAATGCAGCAAATGCAGCAAAAAGTTCGAAGGCACGGTTTGTTTAGACGATAGACCCCGACCTAGAAAAAGTCGTAAGCTGCTGAGACAGTTCAGGAAGAAATGGAGACTGTAGCGGGTTCGTCTATGCACGGGGAAGTCAGCGCTCGAACAGTCGCACGTCGCACCGGCATTTCATACGCTACTGTTTGGTTGGCACTTAAGCGTACACTCCGAAGCCATCCTTACAAAATCCATCGGCATCATGAACTGTTACCTACCGATTTAGTGAAGCGGAGGGAATTTGCAGTTTGGGCGTTTCAAAAGATGGCGGAAGATGACGATTGGTTGACTAACGTGTTGTGGGCCGACGAAGCTTATTTCACTCTGCGAGGGTCTTTCAACTCGCACAACTTCAGAATTTGGGCTACCGAAAATTCTAGAACTCACAGTTTGGATTGGATTTACCACATCTACCGTTATCGGGCCTTTTTCTTCGAGGAACTGCGTGATTCTGGTTTTGTAGCTGCTACCGTGACGTGTAAGTGGTATGCCGATATGTTACAGAATCGCATCATGCCCAGCCTGGCTGATAAGCACCTCCTGGAACGTACGATTTTTATGCAGGACGGCGCTCCACCCCATATTGCTAGACGCGTGAAAGATCTCTTGCGCGCGTCGTTTCGTGACGATCGTGTGCTCAGCCTCCAGATTCGTCATGCTTGGCCTCCCATGTCCCCAGACCTCAGTCCGTTCGATTATTGGCTCTGCGGTTACCTGAAGTCGCAAGTCTATCGTGACCGACCGACATCTCTAGGGACGCCAATGACTCACCATAACTCCGGACATGCTTTACAGTGCTGTTCACATTATTCCTCGACTACAGCTATTGTTCCTGTAAAGAACATCATCTTTGCTTTGTCTTAATTTGTTATGCTAACTATTGCTTTTATGATCAGTTAACATCAGACAACATTTTTTGAACTTTTTTCCCTTTTTTTCAGTCATTCCGAGCATGAGTGTCAATTTTTACCTCTCTATCTACATTGTTCCGTGATTTATTAAGTTTTCGAATTATACTATTTGATCACCCTGTAATTTGTTCATCTTCGAGATCAAATCCAAGTCACAAGGACGTAAGTCCAGGGAGTATGGTGGATGGTACAGTACTTCTCAGTTCAATCGACCGAACAAAGCAGCCACAGCTTGCGTTGATGCGCCCGCGCATTGTCGCGAAAAATGATTGGTTGGTTGCGCACGCCTAGTCGAGACCTCGATGTCACTGTCGTGCTATACGACCTCTGGCACATTCAATCTTGATCCAACTCCGTTGTTCCTGTTTCGAAAACATAGTGACACCATTACGTTAGACCGCTCGCTCACAAGCGACAGTGTTTCTCTCGACTGTGAGTACGCCAGTGACGTGGGACGGACGAGTCCATTTGCTCGGAGGTGAGGTAGGTATGGAAACAACGAGTGCTATCAGCGACAATAGAAGATTGCATTGCGTAGTGTCCCCACAGCAGTTCTGCCACTGTTCGCATCCAGCTGGTCTGCTTGTGTCACACTAATCAAGTACTTCAGAAAATACACATTATCAACCATAAGCTGTTTATTATAATTTTAATTTCGACCAATTTCAGTTCTAAACCATCTTCAAAAGTAAAGCAGTCAACAATCCGAAGATTGGTTTGAGCACCACAGTGCTTTACTAGGCATGGTCCTGTTTGGAGGTGGTATGCCGTTGCCTTCCTCCGACCTTCGAACTGACTTACCCAGCCAGTTATAGGGGGACCTACAGTTTAACGTGGGTTCCGAACCACGGTGCTACTCGGTATTTTTCACATGAGCAATACTGCCAGAGGTGAAAGAGGTAGAAAGTGACGGATAAAAATCCTAGGACCTGGTGGGGATCGAACCCGCGACCTTTGGATTTGTAGTCTGGCACTCTACCACTGTGCAACCGAGGCTTCACAGAAGTAAAATAAACTATGTTTAGTTTACTCATGTGAAAATGGTTTATAAAAGAAACCAGTCCAAGTTATAATAAACAGCTGAATACTGATAATATGCATTTCGTGAAATATGTTCCAGCTGTTAATCCTCATCTTAGTAAAAAAACTGCCAATTACTTCGCTTTATACCGAAAACGATACATGCGCGCCGCGATATCGATTACCTTGAACGCAAGGGCCGACATGGTTAAAATGCTAATCATTTATGTAGAGCACGCAAATAATTGTACGTCTGTGTCTGTTTGTGGATATAAACTTAGTACCTCTAGTCTTTCAAAGTGTTCAGATGATTCCTGAACATTACTGTATCCATCAAATGTTTGTAGCTGATATCACGACATCGCCTCTATATTGTGCGATATTTGTTATGCTAATACCTTTATAGCCACTTCGCTGTTGGTTTCCAGTAACTGCTGGTAGTAAAGTTGGTCATGGTGCTAAACTCATGCTACGATTATAGTAATTGGGGAGGTTATTGCACTAGCTATTCCTACATTTGGTCTTCTCAATAATTACACGTTAAGGTACTCGATTATGTTGCAAAAGAAACATAAATAGGAAATGCGAGGAGATTGTTCTGGTAACATTTTCTTACATTCAGTGAACGTCGTTCGGTTACGTAACGGAACAATCATTCATCATGTTCACTATCTTCAACTTACAAATACGAGCATCGCGAGTAAAAGACGTGATTAACTGCTGTGTTAAACAACCGAAGGCCTGCACTTTCTCCTGGGATTTTCTCTCCTCAGAAGATTAATTATATAGACTGAGAAATGGCCTTTATCCGCTGCTCGCTGTATTGAGCGGGTGGGGTGGACATTGATTTACTCCTATCTTCCATCCATTCTCCACTTCCTCGACCTCTTGCTATCGGCCCTTTCTACGCAGAGACGTGCTTAACGGTTTAAGAGTCGCAGTTACAA
The DNA here is from genome assembly GCA_026315105.1 of Locusta migratoria. Taxonomy (NCBI): domain Eukaryota; kingdom Metazoa; phylum Arthropoda; class Insecta; order Orthoptera; family Acrididae; genus Locusta; species Locusta migratoria. Next base: position 437,265,153 of record CM048748.1, on the reverse strand, counting down.
TAACTATGAAACATGCCTTCCTTCACTGCTATTAGCCGTACATCAAGAAACGTATTGCATGATGCTCTGTGTCTGATATTCCTTAACATCAAAATCAATAAACCTGATGAACTGCAGTTGGAGCAACACATGGCAACGTAAACCGAGAATGTAAACGAAGGCTTCCGCGGCCGTTGTCATTATTGATAAAACTCTTCTGGGTACTGGACCGCATCGTCAATATATCAAATATTTCACCGACGTTTCGGCCACTATTGCAAGCGGCCACCTTCTGGGTGTTACGTAAACCGAAAAGTTAATTTCTGCAAGCTTTGAAAGTTTGAGGGTTTTCTCATTCTGCTGACGAAGAGCAGGTATGGCCAGCAAATCCTGCAAAGACTTTCATTCGATACAACATATGGTCGTCACACGTTAAGTTTTATACATTAACATCTTTAAATTGTAGTGTTAAACTACATGCAGATGCCACGCAATGTCTAATAACTGCAATAGTGCTCTGACAATATCTTGACCTTAGAATCTCACAAAAATTAGATTTATCAGTAGGAATTGAATGAAAGCATCTGCAGCGCAGTTTTTTAGTCGAGTTGGTGTGAAAAAAAAAAAGAAATATGATAATCACAATTTGAAACTTTACATTAAAATTATGTCAACAAACAAGTCATCTTTGACAATTAGCAGAGGAAATTAGTTTGGAAAAGTAACTTATAAAATGTATTATTAATAAGATGCAACAAAATATTAATGTCAAATACATTAGCCGCCTACTCAATGTTTGTAATTACAAATGCGTGGCCCACTGCTGTTAATATGTTACTGTACGTTGTAAACATTACATGAGGTCATCATCAGCATCATAATCACCACTATGCCTTTCAGCTTTCAGTCTGGAGAACTGTACCCCTTATAAAATACCTCCATGATTTCCCATTGAATGCTATCATCGTTGCCTAGTCTGATGTTAATTCTGATAATTCAAAATCACTTTTGAACATATCCCAGTACGTTCTACTTGGTGTACCTCGATTGCTCCTACCCTCTACTGCTGAACCCATGAGTCTCTTAAGTAACCAAGCATCTCCTAAGCGTGTTATATGACCCCACGATTTTAGTCTGTTCCTTCTAACTGCTTCTTCTACTGTGCTCACTCCCAGTTTTTCGTTGATTCCTTCATTATGGAAACCCTCCTGCCATTGTTCCCATTAGTTAGTACCTGCAATCATCCTTTCTATTTCCATATCTGTAATCTCAACTTTATTGTTAAGGCAACCTGTATGTACTAGCTTTCACTACCGTACAGAAACATTGGTCGGAACACTCTTAACATAGTCTTGGTAACTGACTTCCTTCTTGCAGAACACAGTAGATCGTAGTTGAGCACATCTGCATTAGCACTGCTACAGTTTAATTCAAGTTCCTTCACTATATTGTCATCCTATGACAAAATACATCCTCAATAGTTGAAGCTAATCAGCTCTTCTAACTTTGTTCCTCCTATTTGGCACTTAACCTGTATAATTCTCTTTCCCACAGACAGTACTTTCGTTTTTGATAGGCTGATCTTCATTCCATGACTCTTACATCTCCAATATAGCACTGAAACATTAGATCGCAATGTTTCAGGCGAATCCGCCATCACCACTAAAGGTGAAAACATAGTGGAGCGGCGAGTCAGGCTGCGCTGCTTGTAGAGAGGCACGCAGTCCAGTACGGCGACCCACAGTGCAGCGGCAAGCAGCGCTGCAAAAAATGTTCAAGTGTTTGTAAAGCTTATGGGACTTAACTGCGGGGTCATCAGTCCCTAAACTTACAAACCACTTATCTACTACCTTATACTAAGGACGACACAAGCGCCGGCCGCGGTGGCCGAGGGGACTGAGGCGCTCCAGTCACGGTCTGCACGGCCACTGCGGTCGGAGGTTCGAATCCCCCCTCGGGCATGGATATTTGTGCCGTCCTTAGTGTTAGCTAGTTCATAAGTAGTTTGTAAGTTTAGGGACTGATGACCCCGTAGTTAAGTCCCGTGAGCTTTACAAACATTTGAACATTTTGACGACACAAGCATCCATGCTCGAGGGGGGATTCGAACCCCCGACGGCGGACGGCCGCGCGCACCGCAACACGGCGCCTAATACGCCGCAGCAAGCAGCGCTGCTTGCAGCGGCGAGACCAACGAGCTAGCAATTCATACAGTGGCTAACATACGAGTCACAGCGCTCTTTGCGGCAACCAGCGTAAACTCGGCCGTCATATTGGCGGTGGTGAGTACACTTGACAGGAGTCTGCCCATCGTATGTTGCAGGGCATAAAATAACATGTTAACTGGCCGAGATTTTGTCGCCCAGTGGCTATGGGTAGTGCCGGCAATTTATTTTTGTAGAATGTCATATCAAATGTACCGGTAATTAAAAAATAACCTTTTGTAAATCTTTTAAGGCATAGGTTCCCAACCTTTTCAGTCTTGTTCCCCCTAAGACCTTCTAGGGATACACATTTTACCCCCCCCCAAAAAAAAAAAAAAATCACCCATTAAAATATTATCAAAGAAAGCAATACATGAAAGCAATACCAATCTTTGTTAATCATAATACACTGCATCATAATACACTTTAGATGCAGCAATGAAACAATACTATTCAATGAAAAGGTGGGTACTGTTTATCAGTCACAAGTTTTCTAATGGTTGGTTTTGTTTTGCTTAAGTTGCGTCTCAGGTCATGTTCCATATTGAGACGGTTTCTGGTCTTAATTTTTATTGTCAGTAGCTTTGAGAAGATGAAACTTCAAGCCTAATCAATATCTCAAGTGACGATAATAAAGCAGGTTGCAGTAGTTCAAATACAGAAGTTGAATTTCAAGAAACTGAATTTTCCAGTTATGATAATACTCTACCTAAGAGTCAAGACCGGAAATAAAATAAAATAAAATAAAAAGAATAATAAAAAAATAAAAAATAAAATAAAAGATTAAGTTGAATGGTTTAAGGGTAACGTGTTAGATTCGTCTTGGCTGTTAACAACCTACGACCTTCTTGCAAAAATAAAACTGGGAAACAAGCGTTCTGGTGTAAAATGTGAAATTTGCTCTAAACATATTCAAGAAGCACTGAAATTTTCAAAAAATGATACTTTGCCCATTGCTGATGGCGTTCGATGTGACGGAAAAAACGAAATGGAAAGAATGATTGACCATTTTAGCATCGAAGCTCACACAATAGCTGTCAATCTTAATGAAATGGAAGAAAAATGGATGGCACAATCTGATAAGCACCCTTGGGTAAAAACGCTTAAGTCTTACACTGCAGAGAAAATAACACTACTGATTGACCTAGCATTGGATGTGTATAATGACAGTCGTACAATGACTCTTTCTGCTCATTCTTTGGCGTCACGATCACTAACAAAGATTCACAGTGACACCCAAATTTTGTCATACAAAGACAATGGTTTGGAATCCGAGTTTTCTCCTCTCACTCCTTCTCCAGCTTTATTGCAGTACAGAAACCCTGCAATGTATCGCGAGATGCTTAATGTTGTAGGGGAAGTGATAATGGAAGATGTGGTCACACAGTTAAAAAACTCAGAATGTTTTTCCATTCAGGTTGATGGCTCCGTAGACAAATATATGGAGTTGGCAACAAGTTCATTATTGCACGGTTCATTACAGAAGGCAACGAGATGAAATCTTTGTTTCTAGGTCAAAGCAAATCGAGTCTGCGAGGGGCAGAAGGTCTTATGGAAATTTTATTGGAAAATTTAGACCTTGGTGATACAGAGAAAGGTAAGTTGACAGGAATGACTACATATGGAGAGAGTGCTAATACAGGCAAATCCAGTGGCCTATGGGTTCGAATGAAAGAGTACTTAGGAAGAGACTTACTTTGTATTTGGTGTGTGGCTCATCGATCTGACCTAGCCATGTCAGACTTAGAATCAGCAGTCATTGAATTTCACCACTGGAAGACAAATTTAGAAGCCGTGGGTAAGTTTTATAGGGCATGAAGAGCTTGAAGAGCTGTCTGAGTTAACCAAGAAAACTGTCTACCGCTTTCCAGCACACTTTGATGTAAGGTTCGTAGAACACCTCAACAATATAGCCAAAGCAGTTTGGAACAACCTTCCATTAATGCAACAACATTGGAGTAATGTTCTTGTAAAGACTGATTCCTCAAAAGTTGAAAAAGCTTCAGCACGTGGGTTTCTACGTTTGTGGGAGACAGGTGGCGAACAACAGCGACTTACCAGTCTTATGCTAGATCTTCTGAAAGGTCTGGAAAAACTGCAAAAAGATTGTCAGAGGTCATTTGTTACAATCCCTGATATCGAAATATCTAAAAAAATAATTGTTGATTCATTACCTTTGATGGAAGAAGACCGTTATCCTGGTGGATATAAAGAAAAGTTGGAAAGAGAAGGTGCAAGAGAACTTGAGAGTGACGAATCAGATACTGAAGATCTTCCTAGAAGACGTCAAGTAAACCGATTTGTTTCAAGAAAGCGACACTGGCCTGCAGCGAGAAGAGAGGTTGAATGAGCTGCAAAGAGTTCATCTTACAACCGCTTTCCGAAGACCAGAAGGAAATCTGCAATAGGATTAATAGATTATTAAATTCTAAAAATCCTTTTGAGCTTGTGAATGCAGTTCGTGCAGACGTTGGAGGCCTGTTTGGTAGAGATAAAGTATCAGATTTTCTGATGACGTTGTAGAGTTGTTTGCAGCAGAAAAACTCCCTGCTCCCTCTAGTATGACATCATCTACTGGAAAGCTGTACCACTTTCTGAAAGTATCTCTACCTCACTCGATCGTAATAAAGTTGGTGCAGTCGTATATTTCTCTTACATCGTACAGTGCAGGTCCTGAAAGAGCAGTGTCACTACATACGACTTTAAAATAATAATAATAATAATAAAAAAAAACAATCTGGCCTGTCACGAGAAGCTCTCAACTCTAGAATGCTCATCGCTCTCAATGGTGTGGGGACAGCCCTTTTCGACCCAAGGCCATCCGTGGCGAAGTTCCTAGAGAAGAAAGAGAGAAGAAGGAAGCTGCCCGATTTTGAAATGTATCAAGACCAAGAGTTTGTAAAAAGTTTTTTGCAAATGACAGTAACCTTTAAATTTGATGTTCTTCGAGTCTTTTAGTTAGGGACTTTGTAACTTTCCTTATCAAAGTATTTTGTATACCCAGTAATTTCATTATCCATTAAAATTTTGTTGTAGGCCTATTTTAAAATATTTCTTGAAAATTGTTTCTTGTGCGCATTAAAACATTTATAAAAATGTCAAAAGAATTGTTTTTACCCACAATCTTACAAGTGAAGGTATAAAATTACTGTTCAATACTCTTTGAAAGAAAACTGTTACACTAGAACATTACGTTCTTTAAAGTCGTTTTAGCACCAGTATCTCATGACTCATTTTCTTCAGAATTAAGTACTTAAAATTGTAATTGTGTTTCTTTACCGTTGGTGTACAGAATTCTCTAGAGCAAAAATACAAATTGAGGAACCATAACCTAATATGAGCTTTTAATACAATTAATGATTTATTAACTTTTACTGAAAGTGCACAGGATGGTATTGTAAGCAATCATACTACTGATATTAGTTTAATTTAATACTATTTTCATTTACAGTGAACTTATAACGGCTACTGTATGCTATTTAACTACTTAACAAATGAAACACCGCAAAAACAATTTAAAGATTGTTTAACAAAATTAGGAGACATAAATGATTTCTTCAAAGTCCAAATTTAGTATTGTTCCACAAACATTTTTATTTATCATTAAAAACATATATGAATAAAAATCTATTAAGGAAAAATTAAGCAGCTTTGATTTTAATAAAAAAAAGGCTTCAAAATACGGTTTTAGGCGTCAATATTTTGAAATTTTTCTGGGGAAGGTCCCCCAGAACCTCCGGATCATCCTTCCAATGTAGCCCAGAGAAAAGCCCTTAAAATATGCTCTGGTATGTTGTTGAAAGTGAAGTGCTGTATTTAGTGTATATTGTATGTAGTGTACATTTTCTTTGATTCTGCAGTATGTCTAAAGTGTGTTCAGCATTTAAATACACAAATCGAAGTGTTAAAACGAGAAATATTTCGAGCAAGAACACCAGTTGTTTTGCCTCTTTGGGTCTCTGTCTGCCTGTACACAAACAAACTTCCTGGCTAATGACACATAGTTTCCCAAGAGTGAAGCATCAGATGACATATCTTGCAATTCCTTTGAAGTACTCACCCAAAAAAAGGCTCTATTTTCTGCCTAGCATCTGTGTGTTTCTTCTTCTGTTGCTGCTGTGGTTGATGAAAGAGTGTCTCATCTGTTGAATAATAAAATAAAATAAACAGTTTTCAGTACCTACACCTTCTTTAAAAATATTTTCATTTGTTGTTCACAATAATTGATCAAGTATGGTTAACACATAATAATTGCAAAGAGCGAAAGCAATAGTAACAGCCGGAATTCTTCACTTATAAAATTTCTGTGTAACAAATATTTACGTATATCAGCGTAGGAACAACGAAAGTTTTTAACGCTATGTTATTTCAGTGTAGAATGGTTTTTTGGTAGCTGACCTAGGCGCATTTTTATTGCTGTATTCCGTTGTTACTTTCGTCTTTGTACTCAAATTTTGCCAACAAAACTTCACAACCAAACCCTTTCACAGCAATTTTACGAATTTGTGGACTTAATATGTTTAATAAGCACCAGATAAATGTGCTTTAGACTTTATGGAAGCTGTTGTTAACACGCATTCGTCATAGCAATTAGTGTTCACTGTATACGTTTTGCAGCACTTTTAGACTATGAAATTGCATTATAATTAACACAAATATTTTAGTGTGGGAACCTGCATAAAACCAGTCTGTGGAGTGTTTATTGTAACAGAGTAAAATTTTCGTGATATTTCATTATGCACTGAGCGGAACTTCATGCACATCTGTACTAAATAGACAATCTTCATATAAAACGTGAAACTGTGTAAATAGGTAAAATTCTCCAGCGGATTTGGCACCTGTTGTGTTATCCGGGCGTTGCCGACATTCACCCCCGATTCTTTAGCAGAGCTGCTCCAGCCGAGACGTGTTGATCGGTAGTTTTTTGACTGCGCCCATACTTCACACGTAACCTTTATTTAAAAACAGGTATTATTAAAACTTAATGCGTAATTACGCACTCTTATTTGTCAATATGAAGTCATTCATCAAATTTATCATAATTGTAGACCAAATCTGTGAATAAACGAATTTATAATGAATTGAATGACGTTGTAGTCATAATTTTACCTTAAGTCCTCTTCTGTTCATTACCTTTATTCCTAAAACTAATATTACGTAAATGTTCTTTTCTAACTTAACCGGTGTTCTTTGAGAAAAATACGGAATTTCTTTTATATTGCCCATCATGTTTAATCGCACTTGCAGCATTTTCTATGCGCTTTTATTTATTTCTTGTTATTACATGTTCAGGTATTCCTGTTATCTATTATTATTATTATTAAAACAGGAAATTCCTGAATATGTAATAAGAAGAAATAAATAAATAAAGACCCACTGAAGAAGCTGCAACTGTAAAGAAAGATGTATGGGTAATTAAAAGAAGAAACACAGTGTTTTGCTGAAGGAAGAGCGATCCAATTACAAAACAACTTTTGTTATAGAAAATGCACACCACAGAAGCTTGAACCTCAATATGATGTTACCTAGTTGCTTGCACTTTTCTTATTCTAATAATACATCTGAGAAAACATATCTTAAAATAAGGATTAGTTTCCCTTCAGCTTTAATTGGTTGCTTCATAAAGTTAACGCAGTTCGATTGTATATGTAGAGCAACAAACTTCAAAATCGACATCAATACTCCGCAAAGCGCATTAATTACTTGGCAGAGGGTTCATCGGACCGCTTTTATGATATTTCTCTACAGTTCCATTCTGTAATACCGCGTGAGGAAAAGGAACACTTAAATCTTTCAGTTTTCGATCTGATTTCTCTTATTACGACGTTGATCTCTCCATATGAAGATGGGTGATAACAAAATATGTTCGCATTCGGAACAGAAATTTGGTGACAGAAATTTCGCATATAGATCTCTCTGCAACGCATAAGGCTTTTCTTTTATGGATTTCCACCCCCAACTCGTGCACCACTTCTGTGACACTCTCTCCCATATATCGCGATAATACTAAATTCCCTGTCCTTCTCTAAACTTTCTCTATAGGCTTATCACCCGTCACTCCCACTTGGTGTGGATCCTATAATGGGCACCAAGTAAAACTCACTAGTGTAGGCAGTTTATTTACTAGAAATGTTGTATCTTCTAAGTGTTCTGCTAATGAAACGTACCCTTTGGTTCACCTACCCTACAATATTTTCTGTGTGTTCTTTCCAATATGAGTTGTTCATAACTGTAATTCCTAGCTATTTAGTTGAATTTACAGGTTTAATTTATTTGGCGCGTCAATGAACATGCACTGAAATGTGAAAGTGGAATAAATTGTCATATTCGCCGAACTCCTTACATTCATTATTTGCAGGGTGGATACCGCCCAGCCAGTCCATCGTTTTCAACTTATCATTAATAAATAATATGAACAACAGTGGTGACAGGTTCCAGCCTTGTCTTACCCCTGAAAATATCGTAAACAGCGAACTCAATTTACCGTCAATTCTAGTTGCTGCTTGACAGTCTACATATAGACCTTTAATTTTTTGCACAAACTTACCTTCTATTCCATACTCTTGTAGAACTGGCAATAGCTTCCGTATGGAAACACAGTCATAAGCCTTTTCTAGATCTATAAAACATAGATAAAATTTCCTGTTCCACTTCTTCGTTATCTGCCATAAGCTAATGATCTGTTGCTGACAGGCGAAACCCACACTGTTTTTCATCCAACTTATCTTCCACTAATACTCTCTGTAGTTGTTACAATATTTTCTGTTTCCATGCTTGAAACTTGGTGTCATTACTGCTTTCGTCTAGCTAGCCTGAAACATTCCCGACTCCCATGCCATTTCAGTTAACTGGGTAACCATTTGAGACTGACATTCCACTGTTTGTTTGTTTTGTGAATCTATCGGACCAAACTGCGTGGTCATCACTCCGTAGCTTACAAACTACTTACACTAAGGTAAACTAACCTAAGGACAACACAAACACCCAAGCCCCAGGGAGGACTCGAACCTCCACGGCGAGCAACAGCGCGCTCCGCAGCGAGGCGCCTTAGACCGCTCGGCTACTCCACCGCGGCCATTCCACTGTGTTTGATGGGTTACGACTTAATTCCGTCTACCCAAGCTGCTTTATTGCTCTGCAATAGATGACCACTCTCTACTTATTGAAATGTGAACATGCTTCCATCAACACTCCAATATAACAGCTCACCGAAATCTGTAATCTTACTGAGCGTTTCCCCTATTTGAGCAGCTCTCCAAAATATTCCCTCCGTCATCCCAAGGCATCCATAGGATTCACTAATAGCTTTCCTGACCTGTCCAAAACACTTGTCTATTCCTTCTTCCGCCTCTTCCGAATACTGCTAACTACACTCCAGAATGCGTTTTCCAGCGGCTTGACCCAGAATTTCCAATCTAATTTCAAAGTCTTCCCATGATTTGTCTTTGGATGCTGCAGTTAGGTGTATGACGTTGTTTCTTCCTTCAACGTAAGTTTCTCTGTGTGCCTGGGTTCCAATATGAATAAGTTTTTGAAATGCATTGTCTTTCAATAAATGGTGAGGATTTTCCGATGTATGCAAGACACCTGATTCTTAATTTTTCCCAAACATGTTTCAGCACATTTTGTGCTATCATCAGTGGGATGGTTCATTTTTTGTTCTGAAAAATTATAGTTACTGTACAATAGTCTTTTCAGGTACTTCTAAAATGTTTTTTGTAGGTTCATTCGTTTTTAATTTTACTTAGGTTATCTGACGATATAACTATTTCAGTTTAGTGAAAATTAGGCCTAGATATACGAGTATCACATTTTCTTACATACCTTTTACATTAGGCTACATAAAACTCGTTAAGTATCCTACTTATTTGTTGTTTTGGTACAAACTTGTCATCTGCAAACATAACAAACAGTTTAAAATTGTTCTTACTTTCTAATTTTCGGTTCGAGGAAAACGCGTCATTTCTGTTTAGTACTTATGATTCTTTTCTTTCTCTTTAGAATCTGGTTGTTGCTGTTAATTTTGTAATTTGGATGTCACTCGTCTTACACGTTCTTTTGTGCTATGCATTACGCCAGGGTAATATTCGACGTATGAATACAGCTGAAAGCTGTTTATTTGTTCTCTGGGTGTTCTGTTTTGAAGAGTTGCGCGCGAAATACGAGTGTTTACTGTTAGTGTCGTGTTATATTCGTCTGTTAATGGGGAATGTTGGAGTGAACCAGTATTGTGGATGTGTTTTCTTCTTGTTTACATTTCGTATGTGTATATATATCTGCTTGTGTGTGTGTGTGGTTTTTGGTTGTTGTTGTTGTGTGTGTTAATGGAGGATTTATGTGGGCATTTTGTGTGTGTGTCTGACAAGGAGAGTGAGTTAGGGATAGCCGTGAGTGATCAGAATACTAGTATGAAGACTATTTGTACATCTCCTCTATTGTGGTAAATAGTGTTTTGTTGTAGAGTGAAGTATATTCATTGAGTACAGTTTTTCCTTGTGCTATTGCGTTTTGTATGTGATAGTTCTCCTCTATTGTCAATCTATGGTATAAGCTATTGCTGGTCTTAAGAACTTTTAGGTCTTTCTCTATGTTTGTTGGGTGGTGATTTCCTGATATTAGATGGTCTGCAAAGGTTGAGTGGGAACTGTTACTTTTCAGTGCTCTTAAATGCTCAGTGTATCTGGTCCTGAAGTTCCTGCATGTTTGTCCCACATATACAGCCTGGCAGCAGTTGCATGTTAACTGGTAGATTCCAGATTGATTATATTTGTCAATGTTGCCTGCTTTTTGGGTCATTTTGTTTTGTATTGTGTTGTTTGTTCTGTATCCTATATTGAGTCCTTGTTTTTTTAATATGTTTCCTATTTTGTGTGTGGTTTTGGTGTTGTATGTCATTATGTGCCATTTGTTGTTCTCTGTTTGTTGATTTTGTGTGCATTGTCTTTCCTTTTGCAAGCTGCCTTGACTGTGTCATTCTGCCCAACCGTCTGCTTCTTACTGCCTTTGAACACTACTGTTCCACGACACTCGGTAGCCACTTCCAGTAGAATAGTAGCGTTGTCCATTCTTCTTCCAGCAACTGTAAATGCAGGGCCAGCCTTACCCATCCAGGCGCCCGGGACGAGTCGACCACTTGGTGCCCTTAGTCGGTGTCCATTAATTACGTGAGGTGTTTGGGGAGGGGGCGGGGGGGTGAGGCTTCGAACCGAATACACAAAATTTCAGGCGGTGGAGAGGGGTTCTCGGCAAATCTCACGTAATTCTTTTCGCAAGAAAAGGTGCAAAATTGGGTTAAATTAAGTAAGCCATGTTTCACGTCGATCTACATCTACATGGGACATCTACATCTACATAGGATACTCTGCAAATCACATTTAAGTGCCTGGCAGACCGTATATCGAACCACCATTATACTGTTTATCTCCCATTCCATTCTTGAATAGCGCGCGGGAAGAAAGAACATCTGACTCGCTTCGTTCGAGCTCTGATTTCCCGTATTTTATTCTGATGATCATTTCTACCTATGTAAGTGGGAGTCAACAATATATATTTTCGCATTCGGAAGAGAATGTGGCGATTTGAGTTTCGCAAGTAGCCCACGTCGCAGCGATAAGCGCCATTGTTGTAATGATTCCCATCCCAGATCCTGTATCATTTCCGTAACTCTGTCTCCCCTGTATCGTGACAATACGGAAGGAGCTGTCCTTTTTTGGACTCTTTCGATGCCCTCCGTCAAACCCACCTGATAAGGATCCCACACTGGGCAGCAATACTCCAAAAATGGACGGACAAGCGTAGTGTATGCAGTCTCTTTAGTAGTTCTGTTGCATGTTTTAAAGGTTCTGCCAATAAAACGCAGTCTCTGATTCGCCTTTTCCACGACATTATCTATGTGTTCTTTCCAATTTAAGTCTGAAGTAATAGTAATTCCTAGGTACTTTGTGGAGTTTACGGCCTTCATTTTTGATTGATTTATCTTGTAAACAAATTTTAACGGATTTCTTTTGGTAGTCATGTGGACGACTTCATACTTCTCATTATTTAGAGTCAATTGCCAATTTTTACACCATACTTATATCTTATTCAGATCGTTCTGCAGTTGGTTTTGATCTTCAGATGATTTTACTAGACGGTAAATGATGGCGTCATCTGCAAACAACCTAGATTTTCCCCTAAATCGTTTATGTAAATAAGGAACAGCAGAGGATCAATAACAGTACCCTGTGGAATGCCCGATATCACCTCTGTTTTAGTCGATGCCTTACCATCGATTACTACGAACAGTGTCCTCTCTGACAGGAAATCCCCTATCCAATCGCAAATTTGGGGCAATATACCATAGCCACGCAATTTTATTAAAAGCCGTTTGTGAGGTACGGTGTCAAAAGCCTTCTGGAAGTCAAGAAATACGGAATCGATTTGCGAACCCTTGTCGATATCACCCATCACTTCGTGTGAATAAAGATCTAGTTGTATGACTAAATCCTACACAATAATACTTATCGCGGCTATGCAAACATCACATAGTAGCACAGTAGCGCCTTGATACTTTCTCTAAGGATACACAACCCCTTTTTTTGCCTCCCACACACATTTTTGTCGGGATTGGAACGCAACACTCGCTGGCAGCAACAGAGCTGGCCACGCGTGCGCCTCTTTCACGCTACGTGAAGCCCAGGCCAGTCCGCTCGGCTACAACAATACAAGCGCTCATATTTTTGTGTGTCTAATAGTTCATATTCTAAAGAAATATTTGCTTATACATGAACTACTGATTCAATGTTTGAAGTACTTGTCTCAGAATTTCTTTTCAGGTATTTATAACCATTAATGTGCCTTTTTGTTTCTTCAACAACTTTCCCTCTTTCAGATTTCCTTCACCTATTTTCTGAACCAGAAAGCTTTTTCTTAATCGTTTCCCTCTCTTCTGGCATGATTTAATAATCTGGCAAATTATGGCGTAGACATTGCTCTATTTCGCGACCCCAATGTTAGATCTATAACAAGTTCAAATGTTCAAATGTTTGTAAATCTATCGGACCAAACTGCGTGGTCATCAGTCCGTAGCTTACAAACTACTTAAACTAAGGTAAACTAACCCAAGAACAAACGCACTCACACACCCATACCCGAGGGAGGACTCGAACCTCCGACGGCGAGCAACCGCGCGTTCCGTAGCGAGACGCCTTAGACCGCTCGGCTACTCCACCTTGGCTCTATAACAAGTACATGAAATGACCTATCACTAGATATAACTTGAAAAGAAAACATGAACTAAACGATAATACTGTTTTTAAACTTTGAAAGACCACCGTTAATTGTAAAATTAATTCTAGCTGAAAGGAGCAAGTTAAAAAGCTTACTTTATACATATGATTCTGGCCGTAAAAAACCAGCTAAATGATTCGCGTGAACTACTAACTACTTCCTGCAACAGAATCTTGTTCTCTGGCCTATAACTTAGAACTGATTCAAAAAAATTTCTTTAGCAGCAGGAATCAGGAATACAAAGAGACGGTGGTCAACACACATCGTAGATCACGAGAATTACACACAATCATTAATATACAAGCCACCTCGAACTAAATCATTTCATGATGATGGCTGTGAGAACATTTATGGCACAACGAAATTAAAAATATGATAATATCCTTCTGAATTTGTTCTCAGCACTGGTGAAAAACAACACTAAATAAAAGCGGAAGGTATTTATTAACAAAACATGGAAAGACAGGATAAAATTTCACTGACTATTAATTATTTATTCAGTTTAAACATGAGCAAGTGGGGGAACCAATTTTGTTAAACAATAAAAGTGCATCCCATTGAAAAATTCACTTAAAGTTAATCTGAACTCAACATCGTCGGCGGAGGGATTTACAATCAATAAGCATTCAGCCACTCACACGTCCGAAGCGAAGCGAAACTCACCCAAATCAGCGTGCTAATACGAAGCAGAAGCAGGCGCCGCTATCGTAGGCGAAATTCAGCGAACCAGGATGTACCACACAACACAAGGAAAATAAACTTCGTAAGTGGCTCTGGTAAATCTTTCTGTACTTGAGATGGTACGCGATGATAGCAAGATTAATTTCCATTTAAATCAAACCGTCAATATGCAGACTTACTGAGACACACTGTATGTGTCTGCTACATTACATATTCACATTGCACTGAAGGCAAAATGCTTACAGATCGTATTCATTTCACCAAAAATTAACGGATTCATACATTAAGACGCAAGAATACTCAGTAGTAAGGCACTGGTATGTGAGCAGTGGCGAGAACTCAAATGACCCTTGAAGTCGGTTCTGAAAACCAGTAAAAATACAAAAATTCACTTTCTGAAAAATAAAGACAAATAGCTACGGCATGCAACCCTTAGAAATGCGCAGGATATCATAAGGAAGGTAAAGAAATACAGGTAGACGCTACTGGGAAGCTTTTACACGGAAGGCCGAAGTCCAGTCTTCAAAATCAGAAAAATGGAATAACTTCAAAGTTTGAGTAAATCAACTAAGAAATACGGCATGCAGCCCCTAGAAATACGTAGTATTTCATAAGCAAGCTAATAAACGGGGTAGTACAAAGCTAAAAGAGAATTTACTGGGAGAGTCTGAATGCAAAGTAAAAGTTTGGAAACGAAACAACAATTTAAAATAGACAGAGAGGATATCGCGAGGTACTAATGGAAATAGGAAGGATGCATGCAGAATTTCTTGCCTGAAGGGCATACAAACAGACAGAGGAGTAGTTGAAGGCTTTGTTCTAGTAACACACCACGTGGAGGACGTATCATTCGTGGAAGATGAAAATGTACAAGAATATTTCACGTGCACTACATAGAATAAAAATATTCCCGCACATTAGTTGCATCCCACAAAGCTAGAAAGAAATTAAAGCGAGTTCGTACACCGCCATCTAGACTCAAAAAGGTTACCGATTCTCAGCTGTTATCAAAAGGAATTAGTTACATATTCACTGCATTTATCTACGCAAATTCACCGAAATGAAATTTAATATACTTCTGTACATGATCGTAGAAAAGTATTCCGAAAAATGAACCTAAGTTATGGCATCTAACTTGAATACCAGACAAAGAATCGCTACCATCTCAAGGGAAAAAAGAAAATCAGAACGTCTTACTAGCTCGAAGTGCAGCCACAGAATGTCCAAGTCAGCCAGCGAGTCCCTGCTACCACAGGAAATCCACCGAAACTCGGTAAAAACGCAGGAAAAGGAGGTGGTGGGGAGACCTTAAACTCGCGCGTCCTACCGAGGCTTGCTACCGGGCATTGCCAACCCAACTTGTAACCAAATGGTGGAGGAACCTCTTTGGTACCTTCAAAAGCAGATGTTGGTAACGACTACCTTTCGATATGAAGGCAGAGAAACACTAGTAGCGAGCAGCCAGCATCCGACGACGAAAATTCTCATACATACATTCATACTATCATGCTAGAAGATTCTCATACATGCACATACAGAATAAAGCAAGTACACAATCTCACAGAGACTGTGGCGTCATTGAGAAACCGTTCATCTTCCCACATTCATAGACACAATAATAAATTATTAGCAGAATAAAATCCCAGAAATATTACAGAAACTAACATTTAAAAACATGTAATGAAATGCTATTCCTCGTGCCTCCGAACGAAAGGTGTTTCCGTTTAGTAAAAAAGCCTGTCTAGTGAACTTAGATGTACTACAAAGTTAAAACCTAGGGATGACGGCAGACAGCCTTCTTTCAACTGACCAGAGAATTATTATGTTGCCCCCATGACGACACTCTTTTCAGTCGCTATGATTCTCTACAAAACCGCCTCGTATCAACAGTTACTGATATGTGGGTGTAAATCCTTGCGCTACCAACATATTCAGTACAACACACATTGAGTGGCGCTGTATTATTTCAGTACATTAGGGGATCTTTCTCCATAAATGCAGTGCATGATCTATTAATTGCTGTGGATGAGTCATTTAGTCACAAATATTCGGTATAAATCCATTCAAATTAATTAATTTCAAATGTAATGAGTCTTTCACAGTGCGTCTTTGCCATTATTTGGAACGGCAGCTGCTAGTAGTTTCTGTGGTGCACGAGAGATGTTGCGGCTGCATGGGCGCTCCATTTTTGCAGTTCTTAAAACAAATAACCGTAGCGCGGTGGTAGACCTGTCTCCCAAACGTCAAATCCAGCGTGAAACATGAATAGGTGTAGCCAATAGGAAAATTGCATTCAGCGAGTTTTCTTTTCTGATAACCTGAATTCAGAGTGCGTTTGTGAGATGAACGGCATATTGTGAATTAGATTGAATAATGTTTTATATTCATAAGATGGATGATTGTAAATTGTAATATTGGACATACGTTGGCGATTACGCGACGCCCCTGGGACTCGGCGACCGCACGCGGTTAGTGCTTATTTTCACGAGAAATCAGTTTAATACCCACCCTCGTGTTAACATAATGAGTTGAAATGCTAAAATATTCAAATGTTTGTAAATCTATGGGATGTAACTAGCGTTTTTATCAGTCCATAGACTTACAAACTAGTTGAACTAGTTTTAATACAATACCAACACCGTTTCCCAAGGGAGGATTCGAACTTTCGACGGAGAGCGACGCCGCGGTCTGCAGCAAGGCTCCTTAGAGCGCTCGGCCATTCCACCACCGCGGTAGAAACGCGCCCTGAGCATTTTCCAAAGAGAAACAACACTTCGTACCCGTATACGAATTGAAATTATTAGTCACTGTAGTATACCATGTCAAATTTTTACTACAGTGATCGCTATTTAATTTAATACTACCTACTTTCCTAAATAATATTATTTATCGTTAGTTCAACTGCTGATTAAACCAGTGATAATCCCCTACACGATTATTTTATATATTTCACACTCTTATATCATTTTAAATATTTTCATTTAAAACTAATACTGCCTAAATTATTTTAGTACAGAAAGAGTTTGAATAAATCTTATTTATTCTATACAATTAACACCATTGTTTCTATAAGTAATATCTTTCAGATCGTTTGATTCTTGTATTATTAATAAATATCATTTTATTTTAATAATCCCCTTTTATTATACTACTCATTAGGCCTTATTATGTTGCTTCAATACTGATTACTGCCTCATTTGTACTTCTTGTTATTTATATTTATATGATATATATTGAAAATTATGTTATAGTTGAAACACAGATTTGTAACCATATTTGTATAGAGCCTGAAGATGGTATTAATGTAATATCAAAACCGGTCGTTAAATAAAACAAAATGCACTTTGCGGCTGCTGGTGGATATGTTACTTATTTGAAATTAAAAGTAGACATCTGTAGTCCCAATTCCATTATAACGTGGAACTACATCGATATTTAGGTGTGCGTTTTCAAGGGCAGAAAATCCTTTTAAAAGTGAACCTCCTGTTAATGATTGCTTTAATAACTGTGATGCTGTAAAATGTGCAAGAAAATTCCAATAATCAGATGTGCTTGGTTCGCAGTGTATATGTGTATGCACCACTTTGCAGTATATAATACAATGTCCCCTCATGGTGGTTCAAATGAACAAAAGGTTGTAAACCCAATGGTACCGACTGCTATGGTCTTCAGTCCCTAGACCTACATTCTACTTAAACTGACTTACACTGGCGACCACACACACACTCAGCCACGCCCGAAGGAGACTCGAACCTCCAACGGGCACTCCCGCCCAGTCCGTAGCCTGACGCCTTAGAACACGCGGCTATTCCTCGCGGCCCTCAGTTCTACATTTACTATCAGCGACAACTGTAAATTAACAAACTAGATGTCGAACGTAATAACCAAAACCAAACCAGTAAACAAACGAAAAAAAATTAAGTTAAAAGTTGTAAACGCCAAACGGGAATAGGCTCTCCCCACCTCCACGTTGGTTGTTCTCCGACTACATACAGCGAGAATTCAACTACGCTTCTTTGTTTCCATTAAATGGTTGAAAAGTCGCCTATTATGGTTGCACTGTGAAATTGCAGACAACACTATACTCGAAAACTTTTTCGTGGCAGTGGGCAGCCATAGTAAGCAAATGAGTAAAACAAAAGTTCTCTGTTTATGTAGGGACACAGACAATTTCACAGAATGTAAGACTTTCATCCCCAAAGCAAATGAGTGTACCTTTATTCCGCTCGTAAAAAATGGGTACGTGCGTAATCCTCATTATATAGTTTCCAAAATGAAAAGCTAAGATCGCACATTAATAATTTATTAAATGACGACCGGTTTCGGTGCACTGTGTTACCATCATCTGGTCACATATGTGTTATAAGCTGGTCATCTTGTTAAAAAAATTGGGTATAAAATAACAAGTCCAACATTGCACTTAGTCATTATATAAAACATACATAAGTTAAAAACATGACAGCATACAAATTTCTTTTAACAAGATGACCAGCTTATAACACATATGTACCCAGATGATGGTTACACAGTGCACCGAAACCGGTCGTCATTTAATAAGTTATTAATGTACGATCTTGGCTTTTCATTTTGGAAACTATAAAACAATCACATCGCCTCCAAACCCTACAATGTCAGCTAATCTTAATCCTCATTTGTTTACGCTCGCGGTCAGCTGCCACAATATAGTTTCCCGGTAATATCGCCATGCATGACAGGCGCCATAGGACATACAGAGCGCGCATATATAGGCGTACTTCCAACTTACGTCTGACTGCTGAGTCTTCGGGATGTGAAGTTAGTACATTTCGTACAGTTTGTTGTTAAATATACTATTACATGTACTGCATCTCAAATTTTACAGTTTCAAATTCTGTGAGGTGTAGAGAGGATGTTGAAATACGTGATTTGTAGTTGTAATGTACAGTAGCTAACATGGAAATTATGTTTCAAACTTTTTAAATATTTTCCTTTGTATCGACGATATGAACAATAAAAGATAAAGTGTCTTGTTTTCCTTGAAGTATGTCGCAATTGGCGAGTGCAATTGGGTAGTGTCACTTGTAAGAGAGCCAGCAGAACTCGGTAAACATAATGTAGTTTAATAATTGTTTTATAACTTATGGGACTTAACTACGAGATCATCAGTCCCTAAACTTACAAACTACTTATGAAATAGCTAACACTAAGGACGGCACAAATATCCATGCCCGAGGGGGGATTCGAACCCCCGACCGTAGAGGTCGTGCAGACCGTGACTGGAACGCCGCACTCCCCTCGGCCACCGCGACCGGCGTAGTCTCATATATATAAAGCAGAGTGTCCGTATGTTTATGCGTGCGTGTTACATAATAATCTACAGTTTTCTTCCAATCTTTATGAAATTTAATGCACGTTATCTTTAATCGATCACGTGCGATGCATAGTTAACGAGATATGACGCCATAAACATTGAAATGCGCGAAAAACTGCTGCATTTAGCAACAATGCTGCTCATTTTTTCCTAAACCACAGGACCAATTTCAACCAAATTTGGTAGACACATTCCTGGCCGTGAGGTAACAATTGCTGCACGATTAAGAATCACGTACGAAACTTGGTTCAGAATATATGACGTCATAAACAATAAGAATCGAAAAAACTGCCACATAATGCTGCGAGACTTTATAATTTCGCTATATAAGAATGAGAGTACATAGCGACTTGCAACAAACTTTAAACATAATTTCAAACCTTTATTAAACGTTTCTCGCTGGCAACCGTAGCAAAATGATGAAAGGAAGTTTCTCGCTTACTACTTTGCCGCTGTTTATGGAGTAAAACTGCGGCATTCGATTTGACGTTACAATTTATAATTTGTACGCTACAATTTCTAGCTGCAGGAAATTTTACAGACATTATACACACATATAGTTGAATGTACCTTCTAAATCACAGTACGACACGTAGATCATGAGATATGACCACAAAAAAGTAACGTTCCCCTGTTCACGGATTAAAACTGCGGCATTCGGTTTGACGTAACAAGTTATAATTTCTACTCTACAAATTGTAGCCACAGGAAATTTTACAAACAGTAACATGCTTATAGTTGAGTGTACCGTCTAAATTGTATTACAGCACGACACACAGTTAGTGAGATACGAGCACATAAACAGTAACGTTCATGGATACCCGCCCCTTCATGCACCAAGTTTTGATCTATTACTTCTTTACTATTATGTGGATTCCCAAGAGATTTTACAGACATACAGTCTTTATACAAATCAATGTATACCTGAAAAAGGCAATAACATTAAATGGAAGTATCCAACTACAAGAAGTATCCAACGACATGGTGTTCTGTAGTGCACAGAAAGTACCTATTTCGACAAAAGGTTATTTTCAAAAGTGTTGTTGAACAAATTATTCGGAATATGCTCGCGTAACCATTACTTCACTTGCAGTATGGTCGTCTGTGGACAATGGTATTCATCTGTCTCTTCCCATTGCTTAAAAAATATGTAGAACACAAGAAGCACGAGACGTCAGAATATTTTACAGAAATGCGAAAGAAATCTTCGACCAAAGATAGTTTTTTTTTTCATTCTACAAAGCAAAGCTACATTAGCTGATGTTACAAGGCCAGCTCAGTCAATCATCCAGACTGTTGCCCCTGTAACTACTGAAAAGGCTGCTGCCCCTCTTCAGGAACCACACGTTTGTCTGGCCTCTCCACAGATACCCCTCCGCTGTGGTTGCACCTACGGTACGGCTATCTGTATCGTTGAGGCACGCAAGCCACCCCACCTCGGCAATGTCTGTGCTTCATGGGGGTGGTTCAACATATTATCAATAAATAATATGAACAACAGTGGTGACAGGTTCCAGCCTTATCTTACCCCTGAAAATATCGTGAACAGCGAACTCAGTTTACCGTCAATTCTAGTTGCTGCTTGACAGTCTACATATAGACCCTTAATTTTTTGCATAAGCTTACCTTCTATTCCATAATCTTGTAGACCTGGCAATAGCTTCCTCATGCAAACAGAATCATAAGCCTTTTCTAGATATATAAAACGTAGATAAAATTCCGTGTTCCACTTCTTTGTTATCTGCCATAAGCTAAAGATTTTTTCCTGACATGCGAAACCCACACTGATTTTCATCCAACATATCTACCACTAATACCCTCTGAAGTTGTTACAATATTTTCTGTTTCCGTGCTTGAAACTTGGTGTCATTACTGCTTTCGTCTAGCTATCCTGGAACATTCCCGACTCCCATGTCGTTTCAGTTACCTGGGTAACCATTTGAGACTGTCATTCCACTGTGTTTGATGAGTTATGACTTAATGTCATATACCCAAGCTGCTTTATTGCTCTTCAGTCCATGACCATTCTCTCTACTTATTCCAATGTGATCATGCTTCCATCATCACTCCAATCTAACAGCTCACCGAAATCAGAAATCTAACTGAGATTTTCACCTAAGGGTGTCCAGAAAAGGACTCCCTGATTTCAAAATTAAATATCTCGAAAACAAAGATCGATAGAGGAATGCAGTAAACGGTATGTTTATTGTGAAAGTTGTAAGAAGTTTATACAGCAGTTTGAAATAATAGTTACAAAAGCTGTAATCGCCATGCGTAATACCTAGTACAAATAGTGATCCGAAGCACAGAGCGATCAGTTCCACTATGAAACGTGAAAGGAGGTTAGCGTACCGAAGGAAGAGATTAAAACCATGTATACCATTGAACAACGCGTTTTTCTGGTGCAAGAGTGCCACAGATTAGAAGAGAGTCCTACGGCAACAAGGCGAAGTTTTCAAGCACGATTTAACGTTCCAAAAGGACCCGATGCGAAAGCCATTCATACCCTCTTCGCAAAATTTCGAAGAACAGGCAGCGTAACTGATGATCTAGTGGGGCATGTTGGCCGCAAGCAAACCGCAGTTACGCCCGAAAATATCGCCACAGTTTCTGGAATTATTCACCGAAATCCAATGTCATCCGTCCGTAGAATTGCATCTCAGGCTGGTTTGAAGCGTTCCAGCACGCAGAAAATATGAGGAGGAGCCTACACATGTTTCCATTCAAAATTCAAACGCACCAGGCCATACCCGTACGAGCTGTGCAACAGAGGGTTGCCTTTGCTAATCAGATGCTCACAATGATTGATAGTGAAGGATTTGATGTTGGCCTCATCTGGTTTACAGATGAAGCACACTTCCACCTGAATGGATACGTGAATAAGCAAAACTGGCGATTTTGGGGTTCCGAAAATCCATATTGGTGTGAAGCGAAACCCCTGTATTCTCCTAAAGTTACTGTGTGGGCTGCAGTATGCAGCAGGGGCATTATTGGCCCTTTTTTTTTTTTAATTCGAGAAACGGTCACTGGTGCACGTTACGTTGCAATTGTGGAACAATTTGTTGCCACACAGCAAGCGTTAGATGATCGACCAGGTACTGAATGGATTATGCAAGATGGAGCCCGACCACATCGGACCGAACAAGTGTTTCGCTTTCTTGAAGAATACTTCCGGGAATCGACTCATTACTTTGGAATATCCCAAATTTACTGGTGCAGGCATGGATTGGCCTACATATTCGGCAGATTTGACTCCCTGTGACTTTTTTGTGGTGCACAGTGAAAGACATGCTCTACCCAAAGCATCCCGCCACGCTGGACGAGCCTGAATCGGCGATCTCTGTGGCATATGAATCCATTTCGGTTGAGACACTACGAAGTGTGATGGCGAATTTCATTCTTCGTTTGCACCACCTCTGTAGTGCCAATGGTGAACATTTTGAAAACATTGTGATGTGATTGTTTGCAAAGAGTGTTTTCATACGATTATTGCACTTGCTGATATGAGCTGTACAGCGTACAGCGCTATCTGTTAGCGGCTTTTGTAACTATTATTTCAAACTGCTGTATAAACTTCTTACAGCTTTCACAATAAAAATACCGTTTACTGCATTCCTCTATCGATCTTTGTTTTCGAGATATTTAATTTTGAAATCAGGGAGCCCTTTTCTGGACACCGTGTATATTGAGCAGCTCACCAAAATATTCCCTCCGTCATCCCAAGGCATCCATAGGATTCACTAGCAGCTTTCCTGACCTGTCCAAAACACTTGTCTATTCCTTCTTCCGCCTCTTCCGAATACTGCTAACTACACTCCAGACTTAGTTTTCCAGCGGCTTGACCCAGAATTTCCAATCTAATTTCAAATTCTTCCCATGATTTGTCCTTGGATGCTGCAGTTAGGTGTATGGCGTTGTTTCTTTCTTCTATATAAGTTTATCTGTGTGCCTGGGTTCCAATATGAAGCAGTTTTTGAAATGCCTTGTCTTTCAATAAATGGTGAGGATTTTCCGCCGTATGCAAGACACCTGATTCTTAATTTTTCCCAAACATGTTTTAGCACATTTTGTGCTATCATCAGTGGGATGGTTTATTTTTTGTTCTGAAAAATTATAGTTACTGTACAATAGTATTTTCAGGTACTTCTAAATTGTTTTTTGTAGCTTCATTCGTTTTTAATTTTACTTAGGTTATCTGACGATATAACTATTTCTGTTTAGTGAAAATTAGGCCTAGACATACGAGTATCACATTTTCTTACATACCTTTTACATTATGCTACATAAAACTCGTTAAGTATCCTACTTATTTGTTGTTTTGGTACAAACTTGTCATCTGCAAACATAACAAACTGTTTAAAATTGTTCTTACTTTTTAATTTTCGGTTCGAGAAAAACGCGTCATTTCTGTTTAGTACTTACGATTCTTTTCTTTCTCTTTAGAATCTGGTTGTTGCTGTTAATTTTGTAATTTGGATGTCACTCGTTTTACACGTTCTTTTGTGCTATGCATTACGCAAGTGGTAATATTCGGCGTATGAATACTGCTGAAAGCTGATTATTTGTTCTCTGGGTGTTTTGTTTTGAAGAGTTGCGCGCGAAATAAGAGTGTTTACTGTTAGTGTCGTGTTATATTCGTCTGTTAACGGGGAATGTTGGAGTGAACCAGTATTGTAGATGTGTTTTACTCTTGTTTACATTTCATATGTGGATATACATCTGCCTGTGTGTGTGGTTTTTTTTTATCTGTGTTGTTGTGTTTTTCTGTGTATGTATGTTGCGATAATATTAGATGTTTGTTGGTATTTACGTTTTACTTTTGTTTCTGAGGTGGTTGTGGTGTGTGTTAGTGGAGGATTAATGTGGGCATTTTGTGTGTGTGTCTGACAGGGAGAGTGAGTTAGGAATAGGAGTGAGTGATCAGGATACTAGTATGAAGACTATTTGTACATCTCCTCAATTGTGGTAAATAGTGTTTTGTTGTAGAGTGAAGTATATTCATTGAGTACAGTTTTTCCTTGTGCTATTGCGTTTTGTGTGTGATAGGTCTCCTCTATTGTCAATCTATGGTATAACCTACTGCTGGTCTTAGGATGCTTATTTGAACGTGAAATCTGTTTAATACCCATCATCGTGTTAACATAATGAGTTTAAATGCTAAAATATTCAAATGTTTGTAAATCTATGGGATGTAACTAACGTATTTATCAGTCCGTAGACTTACAAACTAGTTGAACTAGTTTTAAGTTTTAAGTTTTAAGTTTTAAGACAATAACAACAGAGTTTCCCAGGGGAGGATTCGAACCTCCGACGGGAAGCGACCGCGAGCTCCCTAACAAGGCTCGGCCATTCCACCACCGCGGTAGAAATGCGCCCTGATCATTTTCCAAAGAGAAACAACACTTCGTGCTCGTATACGAATTGAAAATCTCAGTCACTGTAGTATACCATGTCAAAATTTTACTACAGTGATCACTGTTTAATTTAATACTACGTGCTTTACTAAATAATACATTTTATCATTAGTTCAACTACTGATTATACCAGTAATAATCCCCTACACGATTATTTCATATATTTTACCCTCTTATATCATTTTAAATATTATCATATAAAACTAATACTGCCTAGGATATATTAGGAAACAAAAGAGTTTGAGAAATGTTATTTATTGTATACAATCAACACCATTGGTTCTAGAAGTAATATCTTTCAGATACTTTGATTCTTGTACTATTAATAAATGTAATTTTATTTTAATAGCCCTTTTTATTATACCATTCATTAGGCCTTATTATATTGCTTCAATGCAGATTATTGGCTCATTTGTTCTTTTTGTTATTTATATTTATTTGACATATATTGAAAATGATGTTATAGATGCAACACTGATTTGTAACCATATTTGTATAGAGCCTGAAGATGGTATTAATGTAATATCAAAATCGGTCGTTAAATAAAACAAAATGAACTTTGCGGCTGCTGGTGGATATGTTACTTATTTGTAATTAAAAGTAGACCACCTGTACTCCATTATAACGTAGAACGACATCGATATTTAGGTATGCGTTGTTCAAGGGCGGATACATTACAGAAAATTCTTATAAAAGTGAACCTCCTGTTAATGACTGCTTTAATAACTGTGATGCTGTAAAATGTGCAAGAATATTCCAATAATCAGATGTGTGTGGTTCACAGTGTGTATGTGTATGCGGCACTTTGCAGTACATAGTACAACGTCCAATCATTATAGTTCAAATCAATGAAAGGTTTTAAGCCAAATGGACCAGACTGCTATGGTCTTCAGTCCCTAGATCTACATTCTACTTAAACTGACTTACGCTGGCGACCACACACACACTCAACCACGCCCGAAGGAGACTCGAATCTCCGGCGGGCACTGCCGCTCAGTTCGTAGCCTGACGCCTTAGAACACGCGGCTATTCCTCGCGGCCCTCAGTTTTGCACTTACTATAAGCGACAACTGTAAATTAACAAACTAGATGTCGAACGTAATAACCAAAACCAAACCAGTAAACAAACGAAAAAAGAAATGAAGTTAAAACTTGTAAAAGCCAAACGGGAATAGGCTCTCCCCACCTCCACGTTGGTTGTTCTCCGACTACATACAGCGAGAATTCAACTACGCTTCTTTGTTTCCGTTAAATGGTTGAGAAGGTTGCCTATTATGGTTGCACTGTGAAATTTCAGACAAAACTATACTCGAAAACTTTTTCGTGGCAGTGGGCAGCCATAGTAAGCAAATGAGTAAAACAAAAGTTCTCTGTTTATGTAGGGACACAAACAATTTCACAGAATGTAAGACTTTCATCCCCAAAGCAAATGACTGTACCTTTATTCCGCTTGTAAAAAAGTGGGCATGTCCGTAATCTTCATTATATAGTGTCCAAAATGAAAAGCTAAGAACGCACATTAATAATTTATTAAATGACGACCGGTTTCGGTGCACTGTGTCACCATCATATGGTCAGATATGTGTTATAAGCTGGTCATCTTGTTAAAAAAAATTGGGTATAAAATAACAAGTGCAACATTGCACCTAGTCATTATATAAAACATACATAAGTTAAAAACATGACAGCTTACAATTTTTTTTAACAAGATGACCAGCTTATAACACATATGTAACCAGATGATGGTGACACAGTGCACCGAAACCGGTGGTCATTTAAAAAGTTATTAATGTACGATCTTGGCTTTTCATTTTGAAAACTATAAAACGATCAGATCGCGTCCAAACCCTACAATGTCAGCTAATCTTAATCCTCATTTATTTACGCTCGCGGTCAGCTGCCACAATATAATCTCCCAGTAATATCGCCATGCATGACAGGCGCCATAGGACATACAGAGCGCGCATATATAGGCGTACTTCCAACTTACGTTTGACTGCTGAGACTTCGGGATGTGAAGTTACCACATTTGATACAGTTTGTTGTTAAATATACTATTAAATGTACTACATCTCAAAATTTACAGTTTCAAATTCTGTGAGGTGTAGGAAGGATGTCGAAATACGTGATTTGTAGTTTTAATGTACAGTAGCTAACATGGAAATTATGTTTCAAATTTTTTAAATATTTTCCTTTGTATCGAAGATAAGAACTCTAAACGATAAAGTGTCTTGTTTTCCTTAAAGTATGTCCCAATTGGCGAGTGCACTTGGGAGTGTCACTTGTAAGAGAGCCAGAAGAACTCGGTAAACATACGTAGTCTAATAATTGTTTGTATAGCTTATGGGACTTAACTACGGGATCATCAGTCCCTAAACTTAGAAACTACTTATGAACTAGCTAACACTAAGGACGGCACAAATATCCATGCCCGGGGGGGTATTCGAACCCCCGACCGTAGTGGCCGTGCAGACCGTGACTGGCGCGCCGCACTCCCCTCGGCCACCATGACCGGCGTAGTCTAATATATAAAGCAGAGTGTCCGTATGTTTGTGCGTGTGTGTTGCATAAAAATCTACAGTTTTGTTCCAATCATTATGAAATTTAACACACGTTATCGTGCGATATATAGTTAACGTGATATGACGTCATAAACAATGAGATGCGCGAGAAACTGCTGAATTTAGCGACAATGCTGCTCAGTTTCTCCCAAACCACGGGGTCTATTTCTACCAAATTTGGTACACACATTCCTTACCGTGATGTAACAATTGCTGCAGGGTTAAGAATCACGTACGAAACATGGTTCAGAAGATATGAAGTCATAAACAATAAGAATCGAAAGAACTGCCACATAATGCTGTGGGATTTTGTAAGAATGAGAGTACACATCGATTTTGCAACAACCTTTAAACATAATTTCAAACTTTCATTAAACTTTTTCTCGCTGACAACCATAGAAAAATGAAGAAAGGAAGTTTCTCGCTTACTAATTTGCCGGTGTTTATGGAATAAAACTACGGCATTCGGTATGACGTTACAATTTATAATTTGTTCGCTACAATTTGTAGCCGCAAGAAGTTTTTTAAATAGTAACATGCTTATAGTTGAGTGTTCCTTCTAAATTGTATTACAGAACGACACATAGTTCGTGAGATACGAGCACGTAAAGAGTAACGTTCATGAATAACCGCCCCTTCAGGCACCATGTTTTAATCTATCACTTCTTTACTACGAATTGGATTTCCGAGAGATTTTACAGACATACAGCCTTTATACAAATCAATATATACCTGAAAAATGGCAGTAATTAACAAATGGAAGAATCCAACGACATGAAGTTATGTTCTGTAATGCACTGTAGGTATCTATTTCGACAGAATGTTATTTTCAAAAGTATTGTCGAACAAATTATTCGGAATATGCTCGCGTAACCAATACTTCACTTGCAGTATGGTCGTCTGTGGACAATGGTATTCATCTGTCTCTTCCCATTGCTTAAAAAATATGTAGAACACAAGCAGCTCGAGATGTCAGAATATTTTACAGAAATACGACACAAATCTTGGACCAAAGATACTTTTTTTCATTCTGCAGGTGTGTACAGCAATACCATGGCCAAAATGCGAATAAATTGTTTCGCATCAATGCGTTACAGGTATTTTCTTGCACACCGCAAAACAAAGGCTGCAGTTGGTATTCGTATTGTGATAAAACTTAATTTTCTACGCTTAATTTTTTACGGTCCCTCGTTCGTAATACTCATATATTGTTCATGTCGATAGCTGTCAACAGCTGATAATCAGTGGCACACGCCCCCACACTTAGCGCCAGACCTTTAAGGGAAGATTGCCCCGTTTGTTAATTGGAAGAGCACCAAGAGTCGACCTGGCGAAATCCTTCTTAAGGTCGACTCTACAAAGACTCCAGAAAGTAATTACTTTCAAGGAAGTCGATCAAGTGAACGATATCCACCAGGTTAAATTTGCCTGAGGCAAATTGAGCTGCTAGATTAACTTCAATGCTATTTCTTAAAATTGGATAACCTGCTGCATACAACCAGCTATAATTATCACAAATATCGGCTTCTTTGTGGCTACGAAACCTTCCACTAATCTTCATCAAATTATGTTTTTTAAGGCATTGATAAACACACTCCATGATACATAAAAATTTCAGTTGAAATAATGTTTTTCCTTACCGCATGATGAACATAAGTCTAAAAGAAAATGCATACTAATTAAATGACTGACAGCGCTGCGTTTATTATTATCAACCTTGAAAGACGATCGTCTGTCGTCTTCTATATATTTTTAAAAAAATTGTAATTTATTTGAGGTCGCTAGATTAGCATTTTGTTAAATTAGAACCCTACTCTTTTCAAGGAACAAGGAATAGCATTTTTATTTCATGTTTTAAAATATTAGTTTCTGAAATGTTAGTTAATATTGCTAGGATTCTGTTATTTTAATAATTTATTATTGTCCCTGTGAGAATGGGTACTTGTTTTTCTTTAAAGTGGATGTGCGAAAATCTAATGGCTGTCTGAATGTGGGTAGTGATAGTTCCCTTTGCATGGTTCTCTCTGGCTCGGTGTCGATAGTTAGTCGTTACCAAGCCCTGCTGCTGATGTGACCAAAGCGGTTTCTACGCACTTTGGTTACAAGCCAGTCGACGAGCCTTCTCCAGGACGAGTCTCGAGATGTTCTATTCCCACCACCGCAGTTTTCTTGGATATCCCAGTTTCCGGTAGCTGTCCCGCCTGGTGGCCGCTCCCTTATTGCTGGGATTGTGGTGGGGTAAGGTAGGTTCTCCTCTTGTGCCTGCGGAGACTGTAGCGATTCATTGTTTAACTTAGACTCTTGAACTTAGATTAATTTTTTTGAATATTTTTTCCGATTGTGCATGGAAATGTGTTCTAGTTTTTCAATCCAGTGATTTCCAACAGATAAATGCAGTGTATGTGTTACTAGTTGAAGTTTGATAATGGACTGGTATATTCAAACCATTTGTGATTTTGTGGCAGTGTACGAACTCAGCGTAAACCAGTTAATTCAGTGTAATTTTAACTTGCCTATAAATTTCAGTTTTCTAGCTCCTTCCTCCTTTTATTTAATATTATCTTTCACCAGTGCTGAGAACAAGCTCAGATGCAATATTTTATGTATAAGTTCCGTTGGGCCATAAATGTTTTCTTAACCACCTTTATAAAATAAAAAATTGTGGTGGTTTGTTTATTAATGTCTGTTTGTAATTTCGTGTGAGCTGCTACGTATATTGGCCACTGTGTCGTTAACTTTCTGTTATTAGAATAATGTGAACAAAGTCAGTCCACGTTGTGGACCAGGAAAGAAGGTTTCACAGCAGGGAGTAGCCGGTAGCTCACACTGACCTTTTGCTAATTTTGTTGCTAAAATTAAGCTTTTTTATAACAGTAAATTCTTATCTGGATACTTCCTATCAGAATTAAGCTTTCATTTCGTACAATGGCCTACTTTTAACCTTTGTACGGTTTGTGCTGCCAGTTTCGAATTTTTCTCACTGTAAAGGGATACCTACAAACATGTGCATAAAAATCTATTAAAAAGTGTAAAAATGTTATATCTACAGAAAAAACAGTACTCTGACGTAGATATCAGCAGAAATATCTTCATTCTTCATACACCTGAGAAAAGAAGGTACAGTAGGATTTTGGAGAAAATCGGAATGTACACAAATTTATCAAGCTGTCCAGAGACTGTCATTAACGAACACAAGGAATTCAGAAGTTAAATGTATTTTGAAATCTTCAATAAAATTCTTATCGATCATACATTATTCAGAAAAATATGACAGGTCAAAATTTACAGCAAAGACTAATAACTGTTTGCCAACCTGTTGGACCAAATTGCTGTGGTCATCGTCCCTGCACTTACAATATACTAAAACTAAGCTACACTAAGGACAACACACACACACACACACACACACACACACACATACACACACCCATGTCCGAGGGAGGACTTCGCCCAGTCCGTAGCATGACGCCTTGGACCACGTGGTCATGCCGCATAGCTCAAAGATAAAATTTAAAGGCATGTACATATTTGACAATACTTCTCATCTCTGGCAAAATCGATGTTATAACACACAATATACGTATAAAAGCTAAACTCAGTACCACCTAGGCCTCGAGGACCCGACGAGTACCGACCGGCCGAAGTGTCATCGTCCACCAGAAGGCGTCACGAGTTGCGGTATAGAGGGGGGGCGTGGTCAGTGGCCCTCAATGGCGACCGTCCTGTCGGTTTTCCAGGCTGCAGCCGCTACTCCTCAATCATGCAGCTCCTCAGTTGGCCTCACAAGGCCTGCGTGCACCCTGCTTACCAACAGGGCGTGTCAGACCCGGGCGGTTACCCCTCCAAGTGCTGACCAAGCCCGACAGTGCTTAATTTCCGTGATCCATCGAGAACCGCTGTATCCACTGCTGTACGGCCGTTGTAATTAATAAATAATATTGACCATCCCATTACTTAAGTAACAACTGTAATAACGCTTAACGTTAAATTTTTACGAATTCTGTATACATTTATTTACTGATAACAGCTTATTTAGAGGCACCACTTGAAAATGAACAAAGCTAGAAGTCTTATATAAACGCAGCTATGGTAGTCATTGAAATACAGTGCACTTCATGCAATTTCCAGCTGGGAAGAAGCGCACAAGAGAAATATGCTAAAAGGAAAGTTACATGTACAGTCACTGAGGCGAGTAGCCCCTAAAAGTTTCGTCACAGGTAGTGGGGTAAAAAATTAGAATAGTTCTTGACATAAGGGAAACATTATTGCATCGGTCTCACGTTTCAGAAAAGAAAAGGTTATTGTACCTCGATTATTGTTACTAAGTATAAAAAGAGCGTTTAGAACATGTAAAGAACAATATGTATGTAAATATTTTACTCCATGTATGGTGCAAACTATTCTGTTTACAACTATCTTCTTTAGAAGGAGCGCATTTATATTTAAGTAACAACGAATATTATAGAGCATAATTCCATCAAAATAAAACTATGAGCATAACGAGACGCGAACCAGCACCACGCGTTATCTTTAGTTCCGAAGTCAGAAGCTCTCATGCTTGCGCCACAATAGTCATCCGCAAAAAAAATTTTCTCTTTTAGTGTCATTATATATCAACTGACATGTAACTAATAATATTATTTATTATTCATAGAATATATGACATCAACTGTGTCCCCAGTGGTGTAGGGGTCAGCGCAACTGCCTAGAAAGCAGGAGACCCGGGTTCGAATCCCGGCTGGATACACATTTTCAGCTTTGCCCAATCGCAGTTGATGTCATATATTCTATGAATAATAAATAATAACAACTGCAGGATCAGAAGTGACGTCTGGTCTTTCGAAACAGACGCCACATGTATATATAATAATATTATCACATAAAGGACAATTTCTTTCGACGGATTATGAGTGTACTGTACGGCGGGGTCGAAGATAAATGTTGGATAGATATTTTGATAAAATTGTAATGTTATATCATTTATCTGGTTATAACGTTGCCCTTGCTGCGTATGATGCCAAAATTGTTAAAGTAGATTCCGCGATTATATTTTTTGGACAAGGAATTGATGGTACCGAATGTTTGAATTTGAAATATGTTCGTTAAAGTACAGCACAAAATGAACATTAAAGCAAATAAACCGCGGTTGCATATTAAGGTTGGGCACCATACAAGCAACAGCACGTTATAAGACTTACGGAAAGCATCTAGCTGGATCCTGGGCTTCGTATTGTAGAAGTTGGAAATGATAACTTTTTTTTAATATGTGAACGTTGGAGATACTTTCCGTAGGAGATCAATGTTCAGACTGTTCACTTCGCTTTTCATTGTTGTGTGACCGTGGGTGGAACATGAAGTTACTGGTAATGATAGAATAATAAAACAAGTTAATGATCTGACTTCGTGAAATTACAAAAGAAATGACTGCAGGTTCTAAATTCAAGCAAAGTATAGTATAAGGATGATTGATTGATTGAAATTTTGCAGACAATGCGAAGCGATTGTAATGGCGTCTGGACATGAAACTATTACGGACGTCGAGGAGCTGAAAACAGTAGAAAATAAGTATTTAACGTGGAGGGATTCATTTAAATAAAAGCCAAAGAGAGGAGATGATTTTAAATTTAAGTAATATATTTTTACAACAGTTTGCATCACAATTACTTACATTGAATGGATATATGAATGGAAGACGTCCGTACAGAACGAACATAGACAAGAGAGTGTGTAAAAAACTACTATCACGGTTCCGTCTTCTCGCTTGTTTTTAAGTAAAAAATGACGAACGAAATTAAATTAGTTGCTTTGCGAGTCAGAGGGAACCGGAGGCAATAAGCAT
Source organism: Locusta migratoria (assembly GCA_026315105.1). NCBI lineage: Eukaryota > Metazoa > Arthropoda > Insecta > Orthoptera > Acrididae > Locusta > Locusta migratoria. The sequence goes on along the minus strand of CM048748.1, from coordinate 437,231,857 downwards.
CGCTGATCAAAGATAAACAAAAAAATAAAATTTAAGTGTATCGTTACGAGGTAACACCTTCGAGGGAAAGTGTCAGAGAAAGTGTTAGAAGGACAGAACTTACACTTTCTCTGACACTTTCCCTCGAAGGTGTTACCACCCCACGAGAGCCAATATCGCAAGGTTTAATTAAGCACCACTGCACGTGATGGCCGTAGATCGACATGCATTTAAAATTTATGTTCACTTACCTGGCTTCTTCTTTCGCGTTGTTGTCCCCACGCAGAAGCAGCGCACAAGGTCGTTCATCCTTCTATCTTGAAGTGAAGTGCTGTGGATCTTTTAAAACTGTGGCCATGATCTTGGTACACTTGAATCCTAATTACAGAAGATCATATTATAGAGTTTGAACAGCCTAACAGGCTATTTTGAGAGGTCGACTGTCACACGTCTTAACGCGAGAGCGGTCTGAGTTGCACTGACTGCGACCGGGCAGTGTCGTCCCGCGAACCATCAATTTTGACGCATAGCGCACTTTCTAGAACATCTATATTCAATTGTTTCTTATCACTATGGCACAGTCTAACAAATACAGTCACGACACTTCCGCGGATTTTTGTTATACACTGCGACAGCAGCGCTCCAAGCGGAGGGCAAGCTACTTTTATGAATACGATAGTGGATGAGTGCGAATAGTATCGTTTATATCGATTTTAACACATTTTTTTTACATTAGAGAACGTATGTAGTATCATAAAATAGATAATAACTTAAAAATAGCTCCACCTTTGTCTTCTTTACGTCTCCTAAGATCACTGACAAGGTGGGAAACGGTACATTACGGCACAGTTTATTTACTGTTATCTTGTAACCCATAGGGTTATACTAAATAATTTAAATTACTACTAAAATAGAAAAATGGCTAGGGAACACCGAATACCCGCTCTTTGGCAGAAAGACGTGTTTTTTCTTCTGAAGAACGTTAACGTTTCTCCACTCTAATTCCAGTGAAATCGGTGAGCGTGGAACGTAGGAAACGAATGTAGAATGCAATAACTACGGTATTTAACATACCAAATCAGTCACCACAACTGTCGCTGAAGGAAAACATGAGAAACATGACAAGAAAACTGAAAAAGCAACCAAACTGTATTCAACAAAGAAGAACCCAATTCCACTATTGTTGCTACAGCTGAACCACAAACGGCAAGAATCTTCAAGACAATGTCTTCTTAAGCTAAAGTAATCACACTCAAAAGAATATGCGCTTATAATAAAGACGAGTGAAGCCTAAACATGTGCGAATCATTAGACCCCATACCACAACGATACGTGTCAAAAAACTCTTTGTCATAGTAAGAACACACCAAAATAGAAATTTATGTTTCTATTATGTTTATATTCTATTTACTATCAGCGGAATAAGCTGCAAATATACACATATTCGTAAGTATTGGTTCATGACGAAGTTCTTCGTTATACCACTGAATCAGTAAGTTCGACTGTTTTTACATTACTTTCCGTGTTATGTATGCCTCTTGATATATTACTGATACTTGTAACACAAAAATTATATTAACTATTTCATTAATTGCGCACACAAATAATTACAAACAAACATCACTCTTTCGGTGGCTTACCCACCGCTAGGAGCGCTAGTGTCGTTGCAGCTGTCAGTTGGTAACAACTTTTACAGCAGTGAGTGTCGCGACTGTATATGTTAGACTGTGACTATGGCATAAATATATAAACACAATATACCATAATAAAGCCTCTTGTAAACACAGTAATTTCATAAAATCACGTTACGTTCTATACAATAGTTTATTTAATCATTATGTAAATACGCTAACACGAAAATTGTGGTGCAGATTACTAATTTATTCGTACAAGAAGACCAATAAAAGTTACATAATTCGATAGATTGTTTGTCTTAGATTTCGCGAATATAAATATTATGTGTGCATTTAGCCATTAAAAGTGGTAAAAGGAAGTAGAAATTTTCCTATCTACAGCTGGGTTCAAATTCTAAATTCTCCAACAATCAGCTCACTGCTTGGCTATTCGCCTCGACCAAAGACGCTGTAATGCAACGCATCTGCAGTATTAAAATAACGTATTAAAATAAGTGAATATCGAAACATGGAGTGCTCCCAACTCACTTTCTTGTGCCGTTCAAATGCTTCATTTTCGCAGAGATAAAGAGTGGTTAAAGGAAATGGATGTTTTCATATGAATGTCGATATGAAGGATGATGCGCCGGGAGAGGCATCTAGCGGTGCTCGGGTGAAACTACGAAGTCGAGAATGCCGATATAAATGATGATGCGCCGGGAGAGGCATGTAGTGGTGCACGGGTGGAACTATGAAGTCGACATGTTGTCAGCTCTGGAATTCTGAATATCGCAGTATCGAAATACCATTATTTCTTGGCGTTGTATAAATATACGAACACCGAAATTGTAGTTCCATTTCAAATATTAGGCTAATGGAATTCGAAAATGGCATGAGAAATATATATTTCCGTTTTTATTTGTTGTTATTGTGTCAGGCATTTTTCTTAACACGTAAAAGATATCGTTTCATACCTTCCAGTGACGGTTAAATTTTACCAAGTATCCCAACGGCCTCCTATGATAATGTTCGCAACAGATGCTGAATGGTGAGAATTCTGTGAGTCTTTATTTTAGCCAATCGCTTGACAACGCTGATGTTTTCTCTTGCAATCTTCGCTTTACGAGGGCAATTATTTTTACTGAGCGGACGAGGGTACATACAAGAACCTGTCAAACCATAAAGCAGGAACAACATTATTTGTTCACTTCACGGTCCGTACGATACACTAATCGAGTCATTCTGTGTGGTTCGAACAAATGGGCAAAGATTTTCTATCGTGTTGTTGATGTTGCCAACATAATCTCGCGAGGCCGCCAACATGACACGTAAAATTTTACCCCCGTGACCATTGTAAACACATTGGTCGATTTTCGACCACAGGCAATACTAGTATTTGTAATAACAGAATCATAGAGGTGATCTTACACAGAGGTGGGGGCAGCCAATCAGAATGCTTCTGGGTAGCATTGGCGCAATTTATAACCGGAATGCGATATGATACACCTTATGTCACCTTTTCCCACCCATTCCACCTATAACGTGATCTACAATATAAAATGTATTGGCAGCTCAATACCTATGGCATGAGTCAGCCATTCTACAGCTGTTACCTTGAAATGACAAATTTCCATAATACAAAAATTCTGTAACCACAAATGAGAAAAAAAATTCAAATGTTTCTAGATCTTATGGGACTTAACTATGGGGTCATCAGTCCCTAAACTGAACTAGGTAATACTACGAAATTCGCAAATATCCGTACCAGAGGGAGGATGCGAGCCCCCGACCGTAGTGGCCGTGCAGACTGTGACTGACGCGCCGCAGAACTTTTTTTTTTTTTTTTTTTTTTTTTTTTTTTTTTTTTTTTTTTTTTTTTTTTTTTTAATGCTCGGCTACCGCGGCCGGCTTTTATATTTCTCTATATTTCCATTCTGTAGTAGCTCATGGGAAAAAGGAACACCTAAATCTTTGTGTTATCGATCTGATTACACTTACTTTGTTCTGATGATCATGTCTCCCTTTGTAGATGAGTGCTAACAATATATATTCGCATTCAGAAGAGAAAGTTGGTGACAGGAATTTCACAAATAGATCGTGGCGTAACCAATAACGCCTTTCTTTTGATGTCTTCCACCCCAACTCGTGCATCATTTCCGTGGCAATCTCTCCGCTATATAGCTATAATAGAAATGAGCTGCCTTCTCTGAACTATCTCTAAATCTGAAGCAAGTCCCACTTGGTGTGGATCCCACAATGTGCCGCAGTACTCCAAAGTAGAGCGCACAAGTGTGGTCTAGGCAGTTTCATGAGTGGAACTGTTGCATCATCTAAGTGTTCTGGCAATTAAACGTACTCTTTGGTTCGCTCTCCCTACAATATTTTCTCTGTGTTCTATCCAATTTAAGTTGTTGGTAGTTGTCATTCCTCGCAAAGCAGCGGCAAGGTTCATAACACTGTGCTTGTCTATGCCGTAGCCCCAGTCGAACACCATACTCATATCTCCTACAAATGTATCGAGAAAGGACGTGACATGCAGTTCAGGAATATTCCTCGCGCTGTTTCCTACTCGAGTAGGATAATTGCTGGAGTGGCAGTGCCAGCAGCATTCAGCACACGTCACGATAGTGACACTATAGCCCGTTCACCTAAACGAGAGACGTACTGTAAACACGGCAAGGCGAGTGACCACAGCGCTGCTGTCGAGGGGTGTACAAGGCAGGGGCGCGCAGTCAGCGTGGCCGTCTCCACTGCAGGTGTGAGCTCGTTAGTGCGTGCTGTACAGCGGCGATTTCAGGATGTCGTAAGTTCATCTTTAAAGACGCTTGAAAGACTAGTTGAGCCTTCGAGAAGTGGTTTTAAGATGTTCTCCCTCGCTTACAGTTACTGTTGTTGATAAAGCGCCGTACCATTATCGTAGAAAAAGAGTTCCCAGTGTGAATTCCAATAAGCACGAAATATCAGAGTGGCTAAAATCTAAAAACGTCTATTTTGAAGACGGTATGTTGAAGAAATGACTTTTAGATATATTTCAAAATTACAGAACAGCGCAGAACGTATACGCGATAGATGAAATGGCGAAGAATGCAGGGAAAACTGTTCTTCGAAATCCTCCGTACCGCTGTGAATTAAACGCCATCGAGTAAGTGTGGGCCAGAATCAAAGGCTGTGTTGCAGTGAAACACAAAACATACAAAATGGCGGAAGTTCATGAACTGCAAGAAGAAGCAGTAAAAACAGTGACTGCAGAAGTTTGGAACAAGTGGGTCCTCCATGTCGTATTTTTAGTTGAAAGTCAAATGTGGAAATTGTAGAAGAGAGAGAGAGAGAGAGATAGGTATAAACCTGAATTAAAACAGTTCAATTTGACAGAATGAACATTGTTTCGCCGTCCTTTACCATTATTACTGTGGTGTCGCACAAGTCCAAAGTGCGCCACCTACTTTCGCCGCGCGCCGCCATGCACGCACGGCGCGGCGTTCTTACGTCAGCCACGAGCGCCCTCTGCTACAACTCCGCTCGTGGCCACCTCTGAACGACATCGTTCACTTGGGACTGAGATAGGGACCACTTAGCACTTCGGAATCAGATAGGCACCAGTGAAGACTTTACTATCGGATAGGCACTAGGCAGGCCTCTAACTCAAGTATATATCAGCATTCTGCAGTACTGAGATATGTAAAAGTTAAGTATTGTATAAATTCTGTGTAATATATATCTCGTTCTAATTTAATCTAGTGTTTCTAGTTTCTGCTGTCCCACTGGCTGGTCACCTCCTACCTGCACAAGCGTGCATCATTTATTCCTGTGTCGGTTAAATACTACTCGGCCACCGCCACCTACGACGGAAACGAGACACAAAAGCGGGGACGAGGCTAGGACACAAAAATTACTACTGGCAATGTTATTAAAATTGTGTATGAATGGAGCGTTTGGTAAGCAACCTGTATGAAAACAAATCTGTTTTGATAGAATGAACTCAGTTTCATCGTACATTTAACATTACTGTAACTGGCTTTGAATCTTCCATGTCGTGCTTTATTTCGTTACATTGTTGCCGAGGTTTCGCAGGGTCCGCTATGACGTCAGCTCGGCAGCCAGCCGACGCCACCAGCAGCAAAGCGTGCGCCAAGGATTTTGCACACCCCTTCGTATCACGTGAACACCGAATGCTTTCTCTGCAAACGATCGTAGTCGCTCACGTGACACTGTTTACGGGCCGTCCCAGCTCTCGGTCAACGGACTCTGGTCGTGCTGCCTCGGCCGCTGGTGTGTGCGTACCTTGGAGCGCTGTCCTCCTGTGCGTCAGTTCCAGACCAGTGCCAGGTGAGGCGTCACCAGTGCGCCCTGTTTACCGCCACTGCCTCGGTGACGCGCTGCACATGTGCCGTATTGCGCGAATCTTTCGTCTATTTACAGCACCTCGAGGCGTAATGGGTGAACTGGTGCCAGAAACTGCCCAGTGGAAAAAGGCTGACCCCGGCTAATTCTACAATCCTCACGTAATCTCACAGCTATTCCTCCGAGGAAAGTCGGTGAAAAACCGCGATTTTTCCGAATGTAAAACTGCACAAGAATTATTGTATTCACATTTGAAGAGTGGAAATGCTGAAGAATGTAAGTGCCATTTTTTTACTTTCGGGGTTTTTCCCTGCTAACCGATCTATGTCTTCGCGCCAATACTCTGCCAAGAGATTTATGTGCTCCAGTCATTTCTTGTAGTTGCTACTGACCCCAAGAGATTGCACTAGTCCTATGTCCAGATTGGCCTGCTCTGCTAATGGATCTATGTGTCACAGGCATCTTGCGCTAGCCGAACAGCAGTCTGTAGTCAAGGTTATGCCACAGCACTATTGTTTTGCTTACTAAAGCTGTTGCTTGCTATTTAAAATGATGTCCCTGTTAATAATGACAATATGAACGCCAGTGATATTAGTGATGATGGAAGTGATGAAAACCTCACGTTCAGGAAGAAACAGAATAAGGCAAGATTAAGCGGAACGTCGTACCACACGCCGAAGAAGCAGAACAAGGAGGAAAATTGCTGCAAAACAACCGCCATCTTTACAGGTTAGTTCTGTTATATATATGAAGTAAACTTATAATATGAAAAAAACTACATTATCCAGTTGTAGCAGGTTGATGTACATATTTTTCGTTTGTTTCGTGTTTAGATGTTCTGCAAGTGTAAGTACAGTTGATATGAAAACTCAGATCTCAGCTCTCTGAAGAATACCACCATCTTGTCATGAACAACAAGGCAATTACCTGATGGGGCTTATAGAGGTTTTTCTTGCTCAAAGACGACGCCATGGGACCTATGATGAAGACGCAGATACGTAAAAGGCAGTCAGCTCTCTGACTTCCTGATGGGGCAGGAGACCTCAAAAGAGTATGCAAAGCTGAATTTTTATACCTTTAATATTTCTGCTTAAAAAAATCAAACAATTGTTACAAAGAAAAAAATCAGGTTCTGAAGTTTTCAAAGACACAGCTATCTTTGATCAAAATAAGCAAATAACAGCCTGGTATTGTGTCCGGCAAGAGAAGCTTTTCCGATCAGTGTGCTTGGGAGAATTTTCTTGTCCTGAAGAAATGCAAGACAATGAAAGACACTACAGCTGTGGAATTGATAAAACTTCCAGCTACTGTTCCACTGGAATCAAATAGGAAAACGATTTTTCGACTATTATTGATTACGTGGACGAAAACAACACGGACTTTTTTCGACAGCTGTTACCTCCACAAAGTCAATGTTATCGCGTGGCACTTAGATCTATTAGCTATGACAAAACCTACTGCACCTACATCTATCTGCATAAAACGCTACGTAACTTCTTGATTTTAGTAGAAAAACCTTTGTCAAGAGATACGCAGCTTTTTCGTTTCCTCAACAATTTCATTTTTGGCACTTAGCACCTTTATTTTTTTTTATTTATTTATTTATTTATTTATTTATTTATTTTTTTTTTTTTTTTTTTTTTTTTTTTTTTTGCTCGACTGCGATTCGGAGCCTGATTTCTCGGTTTTCGCGACGTTTACCACTAGGCCAGTGCCTTTCAAGCTTCTTCAGTTCGCGACCCACTTGTAAGTAAAAAATAATTCTGGACGCCCCATCACCGTTCTGTAAAGTCTAGGTGTTTGGATTCAAAGACAGCGAATTATATATCTTCTTCTGTTGATAAAACATTGTTATAAAAAAGTACAGTAATCTGGACTATAGGGTGATATTTTAGTCTTTTCCCTTGAGCGGAACACGTCATCCTATTTTTACATTAACTTCGGCAAAAAAGTATACGTTGCATGACGAATGTTTCTCTTTCCAGAAAAGATTGGGACGCGAAGTCCCACTGTACAGATAATTTGTAAAGAAGTTGGGGTTTTTCGAATTTGTCAAAATTACTTATTACCTCTCATTAATTTAGCTATCGATTGGTTCTTGAAAACTGTTTTCAGGATTTCATTTGTTCAATGTTAACATGGCGTATTTATTGTAAAAAAAAGTTTGTTCTCTTCAAATCTAAATTGAAGATAACAAGGAATTACGTAATTTTCTTATTAAATAACTACCACTTTTCTTAGGCTATTCTGGTATTGCGGAAACCCAAGTACACACACGTGCGCTGTCATGGTTCTTTTTATGTTACAACTACTAGTACCTCCTTTGACCACGACCGCCGAAAGGAATCTGTTAACCTTCTAGTTCAGTATGGCCGCACTGTGGTCTTCGCTTGGACCCTGGGACACATTGGAATTTCAGGGGACGAACGCGTGGATTGGTTGGCGAAGCAGGAAATTACTTAAAGCCCCTTGGAAATTGGTCTTCAGGAGAGGGACCTCCGATTAGAGTTACATCAGAAAGTACTTAGGCTTTGGGACACTGAGTGGGTTTGTGGTGTCGCACAAGTACAAAGTGCGCGCCACCTACTTTCGCCGCGCACCGCCATGCACGCACGGCGCGGCGTTCTTACGACGACAGCCACGAGCGCCCTCTGCTGCAACTCCGCTCGTGGCCACCAGTGAACGACATCGTTCACTTGGGACTGAGATAGCAACCAGTTAGGACCTTCGTAATCAGATAGGCACCAGTGAAGACTTGGCTATCGTATAGGCACTAGGAAGCAGTACTAGGCAGGCCTTTAGCTCAACTATGTATCTGCAGTACTCTGTAAAAGTTAAGTATTGTATAAATTCTGTTCAATATATATCTCGTTCTAATTTACTCTAGTGTTTCTAGTTTCTGGCTGCTCCCCTCCGTACCTGCACCAGCGTGCTATCTATATTCCTGTGTCGGTCTCATTCCACTCGGCCACCGACACCTACGACGGAAACGAGACACAAAAGCGACGACGAGGCTGGGACACAAAAGGGTTGACTCACCTGCCCTAAACAAGCTCCGTGCAGTGAAGTTTTCTACAGCTCCATGGAAGTCCTCCCTGAGGGCCTCTCAGAACGAGTCAGTTGTCCTTTGTCACCTGCGCATTGGTCACGCGTGGATGATACGTGGCCATCTACTTCGACGGGAGGATCCCCCACAGTGTCGCTGTGGCACTTTACTGACAGTGGTCCACATCCTGGTGGACTGTCCCCTTTTAGCTGCCTTAAGACAGTCCTTTGACCTGCAAGCTGCGCTTCCTTTTACGCTTGGTGACGACGCAGCTACAGCTGACCGTGTTTTACGTTTCATCCGTGCAGCTGGGTTTTATCATTTGATCTAAAGGTGGGTACCTTCGCCTGATCTCTCAGGCACCCATCTGTCACATATTTTTACTCTTTTCTTATTTTGTGATGTCTGGCCTGCTTTTACTCGTATGTTTTAGAATGCGCATTGTGGCTGGCTCATCGTTTATTATCCTCGTGATCAGCCAGCCACAATATTCTGCTGTAACATTTTAGTCCAGTTATGTTTATTTCCTCTTTGCGTTTTCTTCTTTGAGTGTCCTGAGCTCAATGTTCCTCATGATTGCGTACCCATTGTGCATTTCTCTTCTGTGTGATATAGTGCTCGTTTTGTCAGCTTGCATTACACAGTATTGTCTTTGCTCGCAACAGGGGACTGAAGACCTAGCAGTCTAGTCTCCTCTAAACAACAACTACAACCAAATATCTGCCATGTGGAAACCCTCTACCTCTTTCAGCACTCTCGACCAGCCTCCGCGGCCCACTCTTTCATACGTACAAGAAACCGACACAGATAATTAAACACATTATCGATTTATTGTAACATACGTTACATGTTATGACTTCACATAGGTTGTGGCATAACTGACATCAAACGATAAACTGAAAACTTTTTACAGTCCAATAATGTACACAACATTTCATTTTTTTTTTCTCTGGGAGGCGCTGCAATCCTCGTCGCCTCGAAGCCTTCGGCGCGGTACAAACAGCGGCCAGCAATTCAGCTCCGGCTGCGGCTGCGAAGACGCTGCTCCCGCGAATTGCATCACCTCGATTGTACATGGAACAGATAAACAAACAGCAAACACATTTAAGTACAAAACAGTAAACATTTTCACACAAAACTTTGTGTGTGTATAAAATAAAGATTTATAACTTACCTAAAGTACAGGCTCGTCGACAGAAACATAAACCACACGCAAAAACACACAAACATTCGAGCTTATGCCACCAGTGGCAGCTTCTTCGGGAAAAAGAGGAAGGAAGGAGAAAGGGAAGAATATGGGTTTTAAGGAAGTGGAAAAGGAGCCATTCCAATCCCAGGAGTGGGAGGACTTACCTTAGGGGACAAAAAGGAAGGTAAACAAATACACCCACTCTCACACATACCCACATGCAAACACACCTAGGCAGACAGGTGTGAGTGTGTGTGTGTATTTGTTTACCTTCCTTTTTGTCCCCTAAGGTAAGTCCTTCCACTGCTGGGATTGGAATGGCTCCTTTTCCACTTCCTTAAAATCCATATCCTTCCCTTTCTCCTCTCCTTCCTTCCTCTTTTCCCCGAAGAAGCTGCCAGTGGTGGCGAAAGCTCGAATGTTTGTGTGTTGTATGTTTCTGTCGACGAGCCTGTACTTTAGGTAAGTCAAAAATCTTTATTTTATACATATTTTTCCCACCAGGAAAATCTCCTTTATATATATATGCCCTTCAACTCTGACAACCGCTGTTTGGTTTTTGTACAAGTTGTAAATAACCTTACGTTCCCTATATTTTACTCCTGCTTGCTTCAGAACTTGAAAGAGTTTATTCCAATCAACATTTTCAAAAGCCTTCTCCAAATCTACAAAAGCTAGAAATGTAGATTTGCCTTTTCTTAATCTATCTTCTAGGATAAGCCGTAAAGTGAGTATTGCCTCCCGTGTTCCAGGAGAAATGTAGGAACACGGGAGGCAATACTCACTTTACGGCTTATCCTAGAAGATAGATTAAGAAAAGGCAAATCTACATTTCTAGCTTTTGTAGATTTGGAGAAGGCTTTTGACAATGTTGATTGGAATAAACTCTTTCAAGTTCTGAAGCAAGCAGGAGTAAAATATAGGGAACGTAAGGTTATTTACAACTTGTACAAAAACCAAACAGCGGTTGTCAGAGTTGAAGGGCATGAAAGGAATGCAGTGGTTGGGAAGGGAGTGAGACAGGGTTGTAGCCTTTCTCCAATGTTATTCAATTTGTACATTGAACAAGCTATAAAGGAAAGCAAGGAGAAATTTGGTGAAGGAATAAAAGTTCAGGGTGAAGAATTAAAAACACTGCGTTTTGCCGACGACATAGTAATTCTGTCAGATACAGCAAAGGACCTGGAAGAGCAATTGAATGGAATGGACAGTGTGCTGAAAGGTGCATATAAGATGAACATTAACAAGAGCAAAACTAGGGTAATGGAGTGCAGTGTAAGAGAATCAGGTGATGCTGAAGGAATTAGATTGGGAAACGAAGCAATAAAGGAGGTAGATGAGTTTTGTTACTTGGGCAGTAAAATAACAAATGATGGGCGCAGTACAGAGGATATAAAATGCAGAATGGCAATGGGTAGAAAAGCGTTTTTGAAAAAGAGAAATTTGTTAACATCGAATATTGATTTAGGCCTAAGGAAGTCCTTTCTGAGGGCATTTGTATGGAGTGTTGCCTTGTATGGGAGTGAGACATGGACGATAAACAGTGCGGACAAGAAGAGGATTGAGGCTTTTGAAATATGGTGCTAAACAAGAATGCTGAAGATTAGGTGGGTGGATCGCGTAACTAATGAGGAGGTACTGAACAGAATTGGGGAGAAAAGGAATTTCTGGCATACCTTGACTAAAAGAAGGGATAGATTGGTAGGACACATTCTTAGACATCAAGGAATTGTTAATTTAGCGTTGGAGGGAAGTGTGTGGGGAAAAAATCGCAGGGGAAGACCAAGAGATGGATACAGTAAGCAGATTCAGACAGATGTAGGTTGTCGTTCTTATGTGGAGATGAAGAGGCTTGCTCAGGATAGGGTATTGTGGAGAGCTGCATCAAACCAGTCTCCGGACTGAAGACCACAACAACATATATATATATATATATATATATATATATATATAAAGGATATCCTGCAAAAACGGAGCTGACCCAGAGCAGTAGTGGTTCTTTATTTCTGCGTCCCACTACGTCCGGGAGTGTCCCGCTTCCCACACGTTGGCACCCCTGTTCAGGCGCTGACCCCAGACTCAGTCCCGCCGCTGTTGACGCCGCCTCCCACCGGCTCCTGCAGTGACGGGCCGGCTTAGATCCGCCTTATCACGACACCTGCCTGCCATAAATAGGCGACGCACTGTCAGGGCGTCCAATATAACGCGGGGCGGTGTTTACAGCGCTGCACTCACCTCCCTCTAATCGCCGGGCACTGTCCACAGCGCGTCCATATAACGACCACCGGCTGATCCCACAGTATCCCGCATACCGGATACGCACATGCTTGACACCAACACACACACACGTATAGAGCCACACGTACACATTGGTCACTACAGTCAGTTGAGATATTTACGTTCTGACGTACTGTCAACGGCGGAGTGAACGAAATGATTTTACGTCTTCTCTAGGTTCCAAAGAGTGAAAACAACAGCTTTACGGCAACGAGAAAGTGGCACTAAAACCACACGTACACATTGGTCACTACAGTCAGTTGAGATATTTACGTTCTGACGTACTGTCAACGGCGGAGTGAACGAAATGATTTTACGTCTTCTCTAGGTTCCAAAGAGTGAAAACAACAGCTTTACGGCAACGAGAAAGTGGCACTAAAACAACATTGCTGCAGAGGGGGCTGGTGTTGACTTGTCTTTACCAAACAAATTACACAAGCAGTTGGGTTCAGGTAGCGTAGAGATCAGGAAATGCGAAGCATCCGAATTGGAAAGAACACTTAGATAATGTCGTGGCAAAGGCGAATCAGAGACTACGTTTTATTGGCAGAACCCATAAAAGATGCAACAGAACTAAAATAAATAAATAACAAAAACTGCATACACTACGCTTGTCCGTCCATTTTTGGAGTACTGCTGCCCAGAGTAGGATCCTTATCAGGAGGGTTTGACGGAGGACATCGAAAGAGTCCAAAGAAGGGCAGCTCGTTTCGTATTGTCATGATAAAGGGGAGACAGCGTTACGGAAATGATGCAGGATCTGGGATGGGAATCATTACAACAACGGCGCTTATCGCTGCGGCGTGGGCTACTTACGAAAGTCCAATCGCCAACATTCTCCTTCGAATGCGAAAATATATTGTTGACTCCCACTTACATAGGTAGATAAATAGTATAATGGTGGTTCGATGAACCCTCTGCCAGGCACTTAAATGTGATTTGCAGAGTATCCCATGCGGATGTCGATGTAGATGTAGATTTTGAGTTCAGCCGGAAAAATCATCGTTCGGTCACCTGGAGAGATGAACTGGGAACAATCCTGTATATATGCACGAAAGAGAAAAGAGAAATTTGTTAACATCTAATATTGATTTAAGCCTAAGGAAGTCCTTTCTGAAGGCATTTGTATGGAGTGTTGCCTTGTATGGGAGTGAAACATGGACGATAAGCAGTGTGGACAGAAAGAGGATAGAGGCTTTTGAAATGTGGTGCTACAGAAGAATGCTGAAGATTAGGTGGGTGGATCGCATAACTAATGAGGAGGTACTGAACCGAATTGGGGAGAAAAGAAATTTCTGGCATACCTTGACTAAAAGAAGGGATAGATTGGTAGGACACATTCTTAGACATCAAGGAATTGTGAATTTAGCATTGGAGGGAAGTGTGTGGGGTAAAAATCGCAGAGGGAGACCAAGAGACGCGTATAATAAGCAGATTCAAGTGGATGTGGGTTGTCGTTCTTATGAGGAGATGAAAAGGCTTGCTCAGGATAGAGTAGGGTGGAGAGCTGCATCAAACCAGTCTCTGGACTGAAGACCACAACACATGCACGAAAGAGCACCATATCATTGTCGTGGCCGAATGCTTTTTGCAGGAGTGAGTATTCGTCGATATTCCGACCCCTGTGTTGTTAGAAATGGAGCTTTGACTGCTAAGAGGTATAGAGAAGAGATTGTTCGACTTTTTGTTGTGTCCTACGCTCGTGCCATAGGAGATGGGTTCCTTGTTGAACGATAAAGCTCATCATCACAGTGCTCACCGGTCTCATAACCGATTTATTTGATCTGGAATGTACTTGTCAGACGCACTGTAGCATAGCAGCATCTCTTGCATCACATGCAGAGCTGGATCACAGAATAAGGAGTATACAGAAAGGAAACTCCCGCTGCAGTCTGTCGTCCGAAATTTAGTGCGCATGCGCGGAATCGGCCATCTTGAAAAGCAGTAAACGCGTGGTCACTCCCTACTCTGTGGCGTGGTAATGTGCCGTCTTTGTTTGTTAATTGTGTATTTTAACAGCCTGAATCGCATAAAGGTAAACAAGTATTTGGTACAGTGGAAAGAAAGAACTGTGTGTCAGTAGTTGGAGCTGTTCCGTTTTTGTTATGAGTAGCAATAAAAGAAAAGGGGGCTGATGGTGTTCAGCACCTAATTGCCGCAAAAATTCGAATACAAATAAGGATATAAGTTTCTTCAGCTTCCCAAAAGATGCTGAGCAGTAAGTGAACGTCGGTATATGTGTAGTGAAAGTTAAATGTTATCAATTTCGAATGAGAGCAATGTGTGCATAATTATTAAAAGTTCCCTTGCTTCTTCTCTTGACGATAACTCTCGCTGTTGCAGTTCAACAGCATCGAAATGTTGAAGTAGATTTATATTTTATAAGTTTAACGTTGCAGGGAATAATATAAAATGAATGACAAAGAATAGTGCGTAAGTAGGCAGGTAAAATTTTACTTACGGCATTGGAGGCGTAGTGTGCTAATGTTGGCAACGAATGCTCTTCTGATACTCAAATAGATTAAGGGGAATAATTATTTTATGCTGTTCCTGCTCTGTGGTTGACATTCCTCTATATGCCCTTCTCGGATCAGTAAGTTAATGATACTCCTAAAGCAAATACAACTTTTATATATGCCCAGATGTCTGTGTAATCACGTTGTACTGCTAAGTCTGACTCAATATTTTTTGCGAATTTATTAGTGTCAAATAAAACCTGGTAGTTGTAAAGTCACTTTCTTGTTTATAACTAATTTTCCAAACATGACTCCGCGTTATTTGGGATTTTTCTAGAGATAAGCAACAAATAAAACGATCATCGATTCCAGCGTACATTTTCGTAGTTGTATTAAAATTAAGGCCTTTTTTTTTTTTCGTTGGATTACAATTAGGTGCAAGAAGAGGGCGCAAAATAGATGAGAGCATAATGAAAAGCCGTTTCCTTTCGTAAAAGTCAGTGGGATTAGCTGCAGTTCGTAAAAAGTCCATTTCCAGCCAAAGTACTAAGTGGCTATAGTTCCGCGTTTACTGCTTTTCAGTATGGCGTCGAGCGCAACGCTTGGTTACATACAGATCAAAGGCGCCGCCCCCAGCTTTCCCTTCTGTATGATCCCTATTCTGTGGCTGGATATTGCACTCATAGAAGAATGGCCAAATATCCCACAAGAGTTGACTGTTCCCCATAGTGTTCATGCCAAGCACGTGTGCAACTGCACTGGCCGTACTGGGTGATGGCACACAATATTAGCGGGCAACGAGAATGACTGTTTCACTATTGTGGCAGCCGCGTGGTGCCTCACTCTCAGTAAACGTCATGTAAACCTCACGAAGAGAGATGAGACATGAAAATATCCTACTGTATCACACACAAAATACAGTTGTAATCAATTTCCGAATAAATACTTTACCACATGAATATTGTGTGTGATATCTCACCTGATCCCTTATTGTTTTTAGCAGCGAAGTAACATCAGTTAAGTCGAGGAAAAGAGGAAATAGATGTAGAATGGTGGAAGTAATGGAAGTTGAGGGGAAGGGAAAGAGGAAATGAATAGAGTTAGGAGTCCGGTAAATAGATGAGGAGGAGAAGGAGAGACAATATCTGTGCCGGGACAGGACTTCCTACTTTTCGTCAGCGGTTGCGTTGGCCTTTACGTTATCCTAACACGTTTACAGGATCTAGCAAAAACTCCATATGCGACACCACGTAGAAGACAGTCAACCAACTTCACTGAGACTTTCTTGTACACAGTCAGAGCCGCTTATGGTGGCTTGCGTCGGTCCTCGATACGTGTTTGGATGGCGTAATGGTTGACACAACAGCTCGAGTCTCGTACGGCAAAAATTTTCATCTGCTACCATTTAGTAAGAGAGGAGTTATAGAAAATTTGCAATTGCGAGTAAATTTCAATAACATTATTCCAGCCGACCGCGGTGGCCGAGGGGACTGACGCGCTCCAGTCATCGTCTGCACGGCCACTACGGTTGGGGGTTCGAATCCCCCCTCGGGCATGGATATTTGTGCCGTACTTAGGATAAGCTAGTTGATAAGTACTTTGTGAGTTCAGGGACTGATGACCCCGTAGTTAAGTCCCATAAGCTCCACAAAAAAACAAATAACATTATTCCAATCACTGTAAACCGTCACCATGTATGAAAAGTTTGGCATGGTATTGCTATGATTCATCTATTTATCATGGCAGTTTTTTTTTCGCGTGTATTCCACTATTTCTTTTCTCATTAATTTCATATCAGAGTATCGTATGTACTACGGCATTTTCCTCTACTTCTTTTTCTATTTCTGTAATACTGTCTTCAAGTTCATTTCCTTTGTATATGATGTCTGTATATTACTTCCACCTTTCAGATTTCCCTTCTTTGCTTAGTTCTTGTTTTCATCTGATATTCATACCGCTGCTTCTCTTGTCTCCAAATGTCTCCTGTAGGAGGTATTAATCTTTCTTATAGTTATACATTATTCTACGGTCTTGCATTTATCCTATGGCCAATCAAACTTAGCTTGTGGACACTTCCCGTCAATCTCATATTTCAGGTGTCTATACTCTCTTTTGCTTTCTTCACTTGTTGCCGTTTTGTATTTTCTCCTTTTATCAAATAAGTTTAATATCTCCTGTGTAATCCAGGGATTTCTGTTATGCTTTGTCCTTCTGCCTATATGATCATCTGCGGCTTCACTATTCTATCTGTCAGAGTTATGTATTCTTCTTCTACTGTATTAATTTCCCACGTTTCAGACAATCCTGACTAGTCCTCCCTCTGAAACTGTTAACCAACTCTGGTTCCTTTAATTTGTCCTGATTCCGTCTCCTTAATTTTCTACCTTTCTTGCAGTCTCGTAAGTTTTAATCTACAGTTCATAACCAATAATTTAAGGTCAGAGTCTATATCTGCCCCTGGTTTCTAGACCTTTGCCTGACCATTATAAAGTCAGTCGGGCACCTCCCAGTGTTCCAGGTCTCTTTTACGTATCAAACCCATTTTGAAGATTATTAAACCAGGAGTTAATGATTATTAAATTGTGTTCTGCATAAAATTCTATCAGGCGATCTCCCCTTTCATTCCTTTTCCCCAATCCATATTCACCTACTATATTTCATTCTCTTCTCTTTCCTACTACAAAGATCCAGCCCCCTGTCACAATCAAGTGTTCCTCTCCTTTAACTATCTGCATAATTTCTTTTAGCTCCTCAAAAATGTGTTCGATGTCCTCATCATCGGCAGAGCTAGTTGGCATATCGACTTGTGCACAGTGGTTAGAGTTACCTTCGTGTCCGTATTTGCTACGATAATGCGTTCACTATGCAGTTCATAGTAACATACCGGTATTCCTATTTTCTTATTCATTATCAGACCACCTGCTGCGCAACCACCAACTGATTTTTCTTCATAACCCTGTACTCACCTGACCTGAAATCCTATACATACTGCCACCGAACTCCACTAATGTCCACCATATCTAACTTTAATCTATCCATTTCTCTTTTAAAATTTTCTAACTTATCTACCCGATTAAGGGTTAGAACATTCCATGTCCCGATCCGTAGAATAGTTGTTTTCCTTATTAGAATGACGACATCGTTCTGAGTAGTTCCTGATTTAAAAAATGTTCAAGTGTTTGTTAAGCATATGGGACTTACCTGCGGGGTCATCAGTCCCTAGACTTACAAACTACTTATAAAGTAGCTTATACTAAAGACAACACAAACATCCATGTCGCAGGGAGGATTCGAACCCCCGACGGAGAACGGCCTCGCGCATCGGAGCATATGGCCTCAATACGCTTGGCCTCTCCTCCTGACCGGTCACCCGAATGGGGTACTATTTTCCCTCTGGAATACTTTACCCGAGAAGTATGCCATCATATTCAAATAGAAGAGCTGAATGTCCCCAAGAAAATTAACAGCCGTGGTGGAGTAGCCGAGCTGTCTAAGGCGCCTCACTGCGGAGAGCGTGGTTATTCCCCGTCTGAGGCTCGAGCCCTCCCTGTGGTACTGGTGTGTGTGTTTGCCCTTAGGTAAGTTTACTTTAGTTTAAGTAGTTTGTAAGCTATGGACTGATGGCCACGCAGTTTGGTCCGATAGGTTTACAAACATTTGAACTTTTTTTTTTAAATTAACGACTGTAGTTTTCCATTTTTTTGCAGTAACTGCATGGCTAGTCATGATAGCTGATAGTACAATGCCAGCTCAGTCAATCATCCAACTGCTGCATCTGTAACTACTGAAAAGGTGACATTCCTCTTGTTTACAAGGGCAAGTGTTTAAAACTGCAGTGAGGCCGGAATCGTAATAGTTTCTTACGAATTGCAAACATACAATTACACTTCTTTATTGGAACGAAAAATTGAAGAAAAATAACATATCTTAAGAAATACCACCGGTTTCAAATTTTTGTGATATTAGTAGCCTTCTCATGGCGAGCAGTTACTTCTTTTCTAGTACAATTTTGAACATAACTGTATGACAGAAGAACTTATCAAATTGTTATTAAATAATGTAAGCACCCAACCGGTTGCCTAATCACGAAAAAAAATCTTTTCTAATACTAAACTCCTCCTTATAAACTGCTTCTTTCTACAGAAATACAGTAAATTCCTTCCAAAGCAGGAGAACCTCTTCACTTCATGTATTCCCAGGACCAATTTTCATAGTTCGTCGATAATCTCAATTTAATGCTCGGTGAACGTTCGCTATTCGACGTTTTGTCCTCTATAAACCATTCATCATGGCATATAATCTTTTCTGACGTTCAAAGAGGACAGAAATCTCATTAGAAAATCCGGTTACTGAAATCCGAGCTCCCTCCCTGTAAATCTCAATTACGACGCTTCCTTTTAATTGCTTAACTGATTTTGCGATTTGCAGACTTAACAGCGTTCCATCCTTCGTGAAAACGAAGAGACTCCAAAAAATGGTCTCCACTTCTGCTGAAGTCCGAACAGCGTACTGTGCTAATAATGGACACAAATAATGTTTCTTTCCATATAACATCAGACTATTACCTGTTCTTTTTGTAAATGTGTATGTGGAAACAATTTTTCCTCCCCAGTTCTTCTGATGAATCATTATCACGGACCGCAATATGTAATGGAACATGTATGTCCAGGTCTCCTTATTATTGCTATATATGTAATATATTTACTTTTCCTACACAAAATTGGTCTACAGTTTTTCACATTAATTACAAGTATTTTTAATGATACCGTGTACTTCTGTACGACTTATTCGACAATGGATTATTACTTTGTTATATGTATGCAGGGGAGCGGAAAGCAGGGTGGTGGGTGGGGGAAAGAGGGGGTATAAGGGGTCGAATATCGTGCCCTACACACGTAACCATGAAATTTCTTACTTTTTTGTCTTTTAATAGTCGTTACAGAGCAAACCTTTGTTCCAATTATAAACGTTGAAATATCTTAGTTGAGCTGAATATATTTCGGATACTGATATGAACGTACTTCCTGTAGTTAAGGGTAAATTATTACCACGCTACATGTCTGATTATTCAGCGGAGGAAGAGCAGTCTCTTCATTAACAAGGGGAAGGCAGTAGGTATAGTATGCGGAAACCAGCTCACTTTCGGAGGTGAATAATGGGCTGCCACACCCTTCCACACACCCCTATGCCGGTTCTGAGACACTTGTGAAGGCTCCTCCTCCTCCCTATAGGTCACAGTCAAGGTCACCGACCTTATGAGGGCCGTAACCAGGACAAAATAGGACAGGTACCAGTACATCCGTGACTAATTCATGATTTATGACCTAAATTATAAAAAATTGCATGATTATTGGCCCTACTTATGAAATTTGACATGATTAATGACTTCTACGATACCCCCTCCCCGCGCCACCACTCGCTGACTACGAGACCCCTCGCCCTACCACCGGCGACCTCAAGTTCTTTACCGCGCTTGCCATCACGCCCCAAGGCCGACCGCTAAGGGCGTGCCGGGCGCAGGATCCATTCCTCCCGCGGTCAGAAAAATAGGACTGAATCCTCCCGAGCCTGCAAGGGTGTGGAAAAGGACGGGACTGAATCCTCCCATAATCTGTTTAAGCAGGTAGTTGGTTGCGGCCCGAGACCAGAGTGTGTGGTCAGACCTTTATGAATATTCCAGGCAAGCAAAGATTTCTAGCATATGTTCCAGTGTATGTTCCAACATTGTACAGTAAAATAAGAGTGAGAATGAAGCCTCAGTTAACTTTAGAGTCAGAGAAAACGTACAGTAATATCACTTTGGTTCTTACAATCTAAAGATTACGTTTTACTCGCAATTGATAAATCTATGCAACATTTTCAGCAGTTGGTATACAAGTTTATTTGATATAGCGTCGAATTATAAGCAGAGGACAAGGCAGGCTAATTTTTTTCCCAAGGAAGAAGAAATTCTGCATTCAACGGGAGGGCGGGACATGAGTCTTATTGAACTGGCTTGACTTAACGTGAACAGAAGCAAGTTATGAACATATGTAGTTTCTAATACAACTTGCCTTAATAGGAAATCGAAAGGTATTATGTAGAAAAAGGTAACACGAGAAAAAATATTCCATTAATCAACGCCGAAACGTAGAAGAGATATAAGGAAGCATGAGGCTGTTATAAACAAGTAAAACGAAAACATAACAACAATCGAGAATTACAGTTGTATTCCCGTATTTTTCACAGAAGTTTGTTTATTGCTAGTGGTACCTGGGTAAAAAGCTACAAACGTAAACATTACATAAGACAACAACAACAAAAACTCAGCAAATTTGTCAGCACGAATGATGTTGCAACTTTGGAGGAAACGGTAGGAGCAGTAGAGAACTTACGCATAGAGACGAGATATATAATGCCAAACTTCGACACTTGTTATGTAATCAACACTCATCATACCGGATGACAGTATGAATCAACGCTGAATACTGATTGCTATATAAGGATGCGGAGACCTTTTGCCAATCTTGTAATTAGCACTGCTTATTGTTTATACTAGTGGAAGATAGTTAACGTCCCATCGAGATCATCGTCATTGGAGACGGAGCTCACGCTCGGATTGGGTAGATCTCATAACTAATGAGGAGGTACTGAACAGAATTGGGGAGAAAAGAAGTCTTTGGTATAAGTTGACAAAAAGAAGGGATAGATTGGTCGGACACATTTTGAGACATGAAGGTATCGTGGAACTAGCATAAAAGGTTTGCACAGAATAGGGTAGCGTGGAGAGCTGCAACAAACCAGTCTACGGACTGAAGACCACAACAACAACAACAACATTTCATACTAAATTTAATCACATCCAATACCATAGAGAAAGTAAACTGTTTGTTTTGTTAGAAGCGACAAGTCAGGCCGGAAACGGCTTGGGGCGGGGGTGGGGGCTCGGGTCTGGTATCTACAGGAGGTGCCACTGTGCTAGTTGGGGAGGATTCAGTCCTGTCCCCTGTTCGCCTACCTTCCGTTGGGAGGATTCCGTCCTGCGCCCGGCGTGCCACAGGCCATCCCTCTTACTCGCAGCGACTGACTCGAGGCCGCCCCTCCGCATACCGCAGGGCGCATATACCGCGCTCGTCCACACACCTGCCGGCCGCCGAATCCTGTTTCATTTTTAACTTTTAGTTCCGAATAGCAGCATCACTCTTCCCTCCTGTGCAAATCCCCCAACCAACAGCGTTCGGGATTTTAACTTTCATTTTCTAAATAATGCAACTCTTAAAACAATTCTACTCCACACTATTGCGGAATTACTAAATAGAACATTCAAGATTACAATTTGTTTTGAACTCGAGTCATCATTCCGCTATTAATATAGACACATAGAGCACAGTAAATGTCTGGTTCTTAGGATTTTTAGTAAGGGCTAGACTTGGCGAACGACCTTCTTTCTGTAGGTGTCAGACCTAATTCTTCGATAACTGTTTCCGAGGGCATTGTGAGGAAAATGTTCTGGACTGGGAGAAATATGATTCTCCTGCTTTAATATAGCTCTTCTGTGTAATACTTATATCGTCCTTGATGATGTCAGTATTAAAAATCTCCATGTAAGTTAGACACACACAAACCATCGCGCGGTGCGCCTATCTATACCGCAACCCGTCTCACACCAGAGTTTTTAGTGACACGATATAAACAATATCTCTCACTTAGAGAGAAGTGTGATGCGATTTTGCAGCTAAATATAGACCCGATACAAAAAAATCCGGTGTAATGCTACGGCTGTGTACTCTAAGTGTCGTATAACCTACATACATTTATCGAGGAATTATTAAAAAAATTCTAACCAAAGTCAAACATTTTCATCGTTCGTCACCTAAGGCGTCTGAGCAAAAATTAAATGTATCTCTTCGTATAGACGATGTTTGCAACAGCTGAGGAACGTGTTTAATAATAAATAAACAAATAAAAAATTGCGCGCGTTAGATAATAAACGAGAAGTAGTTAAACGTTTGAGTACTACAGGAACGAAATTAAATAATGCTATTCCATCGGTTAAAACTCTGAAATTGACTTCTCAGTAGGTAGATGGAACTTCTACTGTAAATGCAAATATTTTATAAGTTCCAGCCGTAACTAGATGTCTCAGCACCCTCTGTTTAAAAATCACATGCAAACATGACTTCGACACTTTCTCTCGATATGTGTGATAAACTCCACTGAAACGAACTCTTTGCTTGTTTATTTGGCGTAATTTTAATAACTTCCTTCTTAATTTTTAACTTGTAGCTCAAATCCACACTGTAACTTCCATTTCCTTCTCCAATCAGTAATTGGATAAGTACAAAGAAGGTACATTCTCTAACCCCATATTGTATCCCTGCTTCTTCTGGTAAACTACCTCTTTTAAGGCTTTAACAACTAGTTCTGATCCTTCTGGCAGCTCTTCGGGACGAGAACATTCCGTTAGTTTTATTTTACATCTTATTTCTCCACATCCTCTCGTGTGTACGCTGCCCTATCTTCTGATGCGGAATCTTACGGCATCGCGGTAGGATTATAACTTTGCAAACGAATTTTGCGTAAATATTGTTATTCCGTCTGGTTTCAGTTTTGTAAATGTCTTTCTGTTGGTAGGTGGAAAACATCCAACCTGATACAATCAGAAACAACGTAACCATTGTTTTTAAGAAGATCCAAACGGATGTGCAGCTTTAGAAACACATTTATCGTACATCCCGTAATGTAATAAACGCAATCGTTTCGTTAACTTCGACGAGTACTCCATCACGTGACCATTCTCCCTTGCTGTTTACAGTAAATGTGATTATTTTATATTCGCCGGTCACAGCGAGAGATTTCCATATCGTGTGCTTAAACAAATAAATGAGTCTTTGTTGCAGATCTGCAATAGATTCCACTTTTTCCAAAAGCAATTGGTATTCTTCCTTTAGAGCAGTTGCCTTCACCATATAATCCAGATTCGTTTCTTGACGTCCATCTCCTCCATTTCCAGCCGTCTTTCCGTGCACATAGTACGTTAACTGCACTTAGAGGAGTAATTTCTTTAATCGGAAATGAGTAAACCTGTTGATGGATTTAATCTTTCTTAGGACTTATGGAATAACACTGCTTGTAAGTACTAGACATAATTCGAGGTGTCCACATCCGGCTGTAATGTGGAGAATAACAGAATGCAATGGGAGAAATATGTTTTTCCTGCTTAAAGTATCTCTTCTGCGTAATACTTATATCGTCCTTGATGGAGGCATTATTACGAATATCCACATAATTTACAGGTATACAATTGAAACTAAAAGCTAACAGAGCATAATTTATAAGTTATTCTTGGTCTTTCATGTCCGGAAGATTGACCAGTATACAAGTCATGTATGTTTAAACAAAAATCACAAAGATTTATTATTTTAAGCAATGCTCGTCGTTTTAAGACTACATATGCAAAGCCTACACGACATTTTTTTAAATAGTCCATGTTAAATAATAAACGGGAAGTAGTTTAAACTTTTTTGGAGTGATAGTTTAAAGTTTTAGGGCTTACTAGTTTAAATTTTTTGTAGCTTTTATAACACCCAATATAGTCTTTAACTATTAGCTAAAATTTACATCTATGTCTTGCATTTATGTCTCCAGCTATTAAACCGATAAATACAGGGTAGGTAACTTTCGAAATACAATACATTTTGATTTGCCTACATTTTTACCGCTTTAATAAAAACTACTTGTAATTTTCCAGTGGAAAGTATGTGGTCATTATAACTGTTCTTACCGTTTAAGTAATATATATATCTTTAATTACAACTCGTAAAGAACGCAATTTTACAGCTAAATATAGACACGACATAAATAAATTTGGTGTAATGCTACAGGTGTGTACTCTTAAGTGTCCATTCTCCCTGGCTGTTTACTGTAAATGCAGATATTTTGCCACTAACGAGATTGTCAACTTTCCCCGACATACCTACCAACCAGCAACGCAAAATAGTCTACATCACATGGAGTACTAGTTTAAACTTTTCGTGTACTAGTTGAAACTTTTTGGTAGGTATTTGAAATAGAGGTACTCGCTGCAGCTATAAAAGAACCTTCGTTTAGACAACATATGCAACAACCAACACAGGTGTTAAAAAATCGCGAGTTAGATAATAAATGGGAAAAAAACTCAAAGTTTTTCAAACGAATTCTTCTTAAATATTGTTATTCCATGGGGTTTTAACTCCGTAAATGATATCTACTGTATATGCAAATTTTTTATAAGTCACAGCCGTAGGTAGAGTTCTCAACATCTTCTGTTTAAAAACCGTATGTAAACATGGCTTTGACAGTTTCTCTCGATATGTGTGATAAACTCCACGGAAACGGTAATCTCAAGCAACGAACGCTCTATAGACTACTTACGCAACAAACGACAGACGTGTTAAAGAAAGAAAAAGAAAGAAAGAAAGAAAAGAAAAGAAAAAAGAAAAATCGCGCGTTAGATAATAAACGGGAAGTAGTTGAGACGTTTTGAGTACTACAGGGACAAAATTATATACGTCTTGAAATTCGAAAGCATATCACCTATGTATTTGTCAAATTATTGATTGGAAAAAGAAATTTAAGATTTGAAATATAAGTATAAAATCGGGTGGGTGGTAGTAAAACCGTTTCTATCCCCCTGTGTGTACGATACCATCTCCTCGAATACAAAATCATGCGGTAATTCCGTATGGACTCTAGGTTCACGACTTTTGCAAACGAATGCTTCTAAAAATATTGTTATTCCTTAGGTTTTTAACTCCGGAAATGACTTCTCTGTTGGTATAATGACGACACATTCGGATAGAAAGTATCCGTTCTTTTGCAGCAAATCTAAACGAGAGTGCACCTCTACAAACACGGTTAACTACACGTAGCGGTTTAATTTCATTAATGGGGAATGATTTGAGTCTGCGCGATACATTTACTCTTTTTCGCTGGACTTACGGATTTCACTATTTGTAGATAACAGACCGAATTCGACGATATCTGTATCTGGAGAATAATGTTCTGGTTTGGGAGAAATATGCTTCTTCTATACCGCAGAAGAGTAATAGGCTCTTTCCACAGAGGGAAGAAACGTAGGACGATCATATATCGCAAAGTAGATACTGTGCTACAACAACGTACAACTCTACCCGTTTTAGGACATAGCGACTTGAAGATCGACAGTCATCTGTCTACACACTTTTTAAAATCGATACATATGATTACCGATAACTTTGTTGACACCAGCGTTCGTGACTTGAGATACATATTTATTATATATTTTTACTCGGCAATTCGAAGTTAACTACTGTCTTATCGTTGCGTTTTTCTGTGCAGTCACCTTCCATATGAAAGTCATGGTTGTGTGATGCCCAAATCCAGGTAAATGGTAAATCTTCCAGACACAGAAGACCTAGAAAAACTTATAAATTATGCTCTCTCAGTTTTTAGTTTCAATTGTATACCTGTAAATTATGTGGATATTCGTAATACTGACTCCATCAAGGACGATATAAGTATTACGCAGAAGAGATACTTTAAAGCAGGAGAAACATATTTCTCCCATTGCATTCTGTTATTCTCCACATTACGGCCGGATGTGGACACCTCGAATTATGTCTAGTACCTACAAGCAGTGTTATTCCATAAGTCGTAAGAAAGATTAAATCCATCGACAGGTTTAAGCCTTTCCGATTAAAGAAATTACTCGTCTAAGTGCAGTTAACGTACTGGCTGGAAATGGAGGCGATGGACGTCAAGAAACGAATCTGGATTACACGGTGAAGACAACTGCTCTAAAGGAAGAATACCATTTGCATTTGGAAAAAGTGGAGTCTATTGCAGATCTGCAAGCACGACTCACTTATTTGTTTAAACACACTATATGGAAAACTCTCACTGTGACTGGGGAATATAAAATAATCACATTTACAGTAAACAGCAAGCGAGAATGGTCACGTGTTGGAGTACTCGCCGAAGTTAACGGAACGATTGCGTTTATTACATTAAGGGATGAACGAAAAATGTGTTTCTAAAGCTGCACATCCGTTTGGATCTTCTTAAAAACAATGGTGACGTTGTTTCTAATTGTATCAGGTTGGATGTTTTCCATCCACCAACAGAAAGCCATTTACAAAACTAAAACCAAACGGAATAACAATATTTAACCAGCATTTGTTTGCAAAGTTATAAACCTACGGAGATGCCGTATGATTCCGCATCAGAAGAGATGGCAGCGTACATAGGAGATAATGTGGAGAAATAAGATGTAAAATCAAACTACCGGAATGAGCTGCCAGAAGGATCAGAACTAGTTGTTAAAGCCTTAAAAGAGGTAGTTTACCAGAAGAAGCAGGGATACGATATGGGGTTTGAGTATGTACCTTCTGTGTATTTATCCAAAAACTGGTTGGAGAAGGAAATGGAAGATTCCAATGTGGATTTAAAATACATATTAAAAGATTGGTTTTATTAAAAGCATGCCAAAGAAACAAGCAAGGAGTTCGTTTCAGTGTAGTTTATCACACATATTGAGATAAACTTACAGAGGGTGTTGAGACATCTAGTTACTGCTGGGACTTATAAAATATTTGCATTTACAGTAGAAGTTCCATCTACCTACAGAGAAGTCAATTTCAGAGTTTTAACCTATGGAATATCATTATTTAATTTTGTTCCTGCAGTACTCAAAACGTCTTAACTAGTTCTCGTTTATTATCTAACTCGCGCTTTGTTTATTTGTTTATTTATTTTTAAAGGCGTTCGTCGGCTGTCGCAAACATCGTCTATACGAAGAGATACCTTTATTTTTAGCTCAGACGCCTTAGGTGACGAACGATTTCCGAAAGATGAAACGTTTTTGTTGTTGGATAGATCAAAATGTTTGACTTTGATTAGAATTTTTTTTAATAATTCGTCGATAAATATATGTAGGTTATACGACACTTAGAGTACACACCCGTAGCATTACACCGGATTTCTTTGTATCGTGAGGGATATTGTTTATATCGTGTCACTAAAATCTCCGGTGTGAGAAGGGTTGCGGTAAGCATAGGCGCACCGCGCGATGGTTTGTGTGTGTGTAATTTACATGGAGATTCTTAATACTGACATCATCAAGGACGATATAAGTATTACACAGAAGAGCTATATTAAAGCAAGAGAATCATATTTCTCCCAGTCCAGAACATTTTCCTCACAATGCCCTCGGAAACAGGTATCGCAGAATTAGGTCTGACACCTACAAAAACAAGGTCGTTTGCCAAGTCTAGCCCTTACTAAAAATCCTAAGAACCAGACATTTACTGTGCTCTATGTGTCTATATTAATAGCGGAATGATGTCTCGTTTTCAAAACAAATTGTAATCTTAAAAATTCTATACAGAAATTCCGCATTAGTGTGGAGTAGAATTGCTTTAAAAGTTGCATTATTTAGAAAATAAAAGTTAAAATACCGAACGCTTTTGGTTGGGGGATTTGCACAGGAGGGAGGAGAGATGCTGCAATTTCGAACTGAAAGTTAAAATTAACAAGGATGTCATTGAAGTTACAACGAACAAAATAAAGAGCGAATGACTGTGTTATGCGGGAGAAACCTATTTCTAACAGTCCAGAACATTTTCCTCAGAATGCCTTAGGAAACAGTTGTCACAAAATTAGGTCTGGCTCCTACAAAAACATCGTCGTTCCACAAGTCTAACTAAACCATAAGCTATACTACCAAAAGCACATATAACAAAAAAGCATTTCTACAGCTGCAAAATTAAAAATTATAACAAAGTTACACAAGCAGAAACAACATATGCAGCTAAAACCACATTCAAAACTACGTATACAGTCGATTACTAAAGACAAAGACAAGAATAATTAGGCCATGTGTAAATAAGCAAAATCAAATCAATGGGCATAGCTTCAAGTGAAACACTATATAATAAAAATGGAACCAGTAATGAGCACAATCATAAAGAAACGCACCTCATTCTTTGCTCATCTCATAAGAACTGCAGAAAAACAGAATTAGTAAAAAGTAGTAGAAAATTTGTGGAAAAATAAACGCAACATCAAATGGATTACTGAATTAAGGAAGATATAATAGAACTGCAAGTTTCAGTAGATGACCTAACAAATAAGACCGAGAAAAACAGAGTACTGTAAGACACACAAACCGGGTTCGAAACGAAGATCAATAAAATGACTTCATTGAAGAGCGATTTCAGACAAGGAAAGAAAGGAAATACCAGTATGAATAATGAAGTATCGCAGAGTCAGAAGAGAAAAACGTCCATCATATAGAAAATTATAATAACATTAGTGTTATCTGTGTTATTGAATTAGTAAAGAACTAAAATTGCGTTATTACGAAACAACAACTTGTAAAAACCTTTGTAATATTGACTAGAATAGTCCAATGATGGCCATAAACTAAATAACAAAATAATAATAAAACTGAGTAAATAAAATAAAATTTAGATATCAATATCGTTCTCGTTGTACCTTTGAATAATATTCGAGGACTTGAGACTCTTAACGTCCGTGACATTATTATTTAAAAGCTGAAAACAGCGTTGCACGGGTACTGAATTATTCCACATTCTTTTCTCTCCTCTCCACTCTCTTGCCCTTGTCCATTTTATTTTTATCCCATCTTTTCATCCCTCCCTTGTCTCTCTCCTCGACCTAACTCTCTTCAACTCCGCCTTCTTTTGACTTCTTCTGTTCTTCACACTCTCCCGCTTGCCCATCGTGAGCGTGGTTGATCGTGGAACTGGCATGGTTAAGTCTAACGTGTGATCGTGTGCACTTGCTATGGCATCTCTTCTTCCACCATCTTCCTATCGCCTTTATTGATGAACTGCGAAACCGTCTAAGATTTATTGAAAATGTATCCTCTGCTATACATCATACTGTAGCTTGCTGACAGTCAAGTGAACAAAATTTCATCAAGTTTGGTGCAAAACTGCGGATTCTGTCAAAATATGTAAGCCAAGTACTCTCCGCCATGCACCATACGAAATGTCTTATACGCTGCGTCCTTCCTTTTTTTTTTTTTTTTTTTTTTTTTTTTTTTTCCCTCCGGTCGTGAAGTGTGCAAAATTTTATCAAGATCGGAGCAAACCAGTTGGTTTTGTCATTTGCAACATTCGGGTCACATCTCCTGAACTACATCTCGTTGATGGTTCTTATCCCTGTAGAAATTGTTACCTTATGGTAAGGAATATGTGCACCGAATTTGATTGAATTTGGTTTAGAAAGAGGTGTGCAACATTGCTCCACATTACTGCAGTTTCTCGCCCATTTCATTGTTTTGACATTATACATCTTGCAAATCTCTGATTTACGAGTATGTCATTATATGCAATACAAACACACGTACACACTGCTTAAAATATTAGGAATATATGCACCGAATTTGGCTGAATTTGGTGTAGAAAGCGGTGCCGGCCGCGGTGGCCGCGGGGACTGAGGCGCTCAAGTCATGGTCTGCACGGCCACTACAGTCGTGGGTTCGAATCCCCCCTCGGGCATGGATATTTGTGCCGTCCTTAGTATTAGTTAGTTCATAAGTAGATTGTAAGTTTAGAGACTGATGACGCCGTAGTTAAGTCCCATAAGCTATACAAATATTTGAACATTTTGATTTTAGAAAGAGGTGCGCAACATTGCCCCGTATTGCGACAGTTTCTTGCCCATTTGATTGTTATGACATCATACATTTTGCAAATCTGTAATGTACGAGTACGTCATTATATGCAATACAAACACACGTACACTCTGCTTTATATATAAAGACTAAGTAGCTAAAAACCCGACGTTGCCCAGGTTTTTATTTACTTATTCAACTCTTGATGTACTACTTCTCCTATCCCTTGCCTCTGTTTCTCTCTTTCTGTGTCCTTATCTATAACGTGTTACAGTGTCGTCCATTGATAGTGACCGGACAAAATATCTCACAAAATAAGCATTAAACGAAAACACTACAATGAAGAGAACCTTTCTAGCTTGAAGGGGGGAAACAGATTGCGCTATGGCTGGCCCGCTAGATGGCGCTGCCATAGGTCGAACGAATATCAACTGCATTTTATTAGATATTCGTCCCTAGCGGGTCAACCACAGCGCCAATTATTTTCCCCTCTTCAAGCTAGAAAAGTTATGTTCTTTGTAGTATTTTCGTTTGATGCTTATTTCGTGAAATATTTGGCTCGGTCACTATCAATGGGCCATTCTGTATATGGAAGCATACGTAAAAAATAAGGGTGTCTTCCACAATGTACAAAGTTATAAGTGCAGTATGCAAACGAAGACAGGTAGTAAAAAAAAATACAAATGATGTGTAACATTCATACCGTCATTTCTTCAAAACTTGAATGTAAACAATAATTATTGTTACTTGTCTGGGAGATAACATGAGGAAATTCTTTGGCGAGCCATCCCTGAGCAAGTGACGTTATGTTTTCTGTGTGGGAAACA
The DNA here is from genome assembly GCA_026315105.1 of Locusta migratoria. Taxonomy (NCBI): domain Eukaryota; kingdom Metazoa; phylum Arthropoda; class Insecta; order Orthoptera; family Acrididae; genus Locusta; species Locusta migratoria. The sequence goes on along the minus strand of CM048748.1, from coordinate 437,200,489 downwards.
CGGAGATATTTAATAGACTGACCTGTGATTACTAATCGTAACAGAAAATGCAAATATCATTGGCAACTGCATTATATAGAAGCTAAAAGGTAGATCTGTCGGAAATAATGGGTATTCCTTGGATGTAAACTGTTTCATTCTCTTCCTTTCCCTGTAGCTCTATAGAAGTCCATTGTTTTCACCTACAACCGAGTGTGCTTCACAGTTCCAAATTGTCAATAGCATTACCAGATTTCAAAAATTTACTTAAACTGGCTGGAATACAGAAGAATCTTAGCTGTAAATAAGAAGTGCATTAAACCGCGGTGCATGATGTGACACGTTCTTATCCATCGCAATATATATATGATCTCATATTTGTTGACTTATTTTTATACAATAGTATAATTCTTTCCACGTACTCACTTATTCTGTACACTTCTAGTCCCTCTCCCTTCCCCTCCTGTCTATCGATCCATCTGTTCTTCTCGTCTCTCTGTTATTCCCCGCTCTTGGCCGATTTCTTCCAATCTGCCTGAACGCAGTGGCGCAGTGTAACTAACTGGACTCACATTCGGTAAGGCGGTGGTTCAAATTCGCATCCGGCCATCCAGATTTAGGTTTTCGGTGATTTCCCTAAATCACTCCATGCAAATTTCGGGATGGTTCCTATGAAAGGGCACAGTCGATTTTGTTCCCCAAAAATCCGGGCGTGAGCTACATCTCTAATGACAACGCTGTCTGTTAGACGTTAAATCCTAAGGTTCCTTCCTTCATTATTCCACATCCCCTGCGTCCTCCGTGGCCTCCTAGGTTCAATGCCTCTCCCTGCTTCCAACCTATCTAGGAAAACTCATATGTCAACGTTCGTGGTAATGAGTAAAACGGAGTCAAAATATTTTGTGTTGTACTCTCAGCTATGCACCATTCCAAATTTTATGTTGGCAGTGACATTCCTTTGGGTTTTGGTCAAATGTGAAAAATGTCATCTAAATTGGAACAAAACTATAGATGCGACAGCAAGAGAAACAATGTCTGACGTGAATTATGCTGTCGTAATTTTAATGTTACCTTTCCAACTATTTTTCTTTTAATTGCGCAATGGAATGATCTGACGATGTATTGTTGGCACCTCCAAGGGGGACATAAAAAGCACGTTCAGCAGAATTCAAAAAGATGTTCCTAGTGTATCTACAATCGGTGAAACTTGATCACTTATGTAGAGATAGACCTACTAAGAGATACATTAAAGACAAAAAGGTGTAACTAGTGAGGATCAGTTTGGGTACTAAAGTGATGTCGGTAGTTACTGAAAGAAAACACTTAGAAGAAGTGAAACCTAAATGCTTTTGCGGATAATGTTGTAGATAAAATTGAATATAATTAGCAGTTTCAGGTTGTAGGATGGAAATAACTGTTTTTTAGGAAGACTGTGAACAATAAAAGCAATAAAAACTGACGGAATGGCTGAAGTGCCGCACCTACTTGACTTTAAGTTATGGTTGAGACTGTCGCTACTTAAGAAATGTTGTGAACTGTCGAAAAATTGTGGTCTGTAATTACTGACTGGAAGACATAGGTGGAATTCGCCTAAAGCGTTCGCACACTGTACCATTAACTGTGACGCCTCGCTGCTGGCTGCAAAACTGATGTTTTCCTCTGTCTTGATCGAGTACTATCGATCGCACTTTCCCTATGTCTTGATGAGGTGAAGAATGTCCTCTCAGCCCTAGGCTTTCAATCTGTTTGGCGTGATACGTCGGTCAAAACCAACCTACCGCGATGCCACTCAAATGTGCTCACAAGCGGTAACTAACTTCACTCTGTTCATGTTCACACAGGATATTAAGTTCACGGCCAACACCGTGAACACCGCAGAATCAAAAGTATCCTCCACTGAAGGTATACCTCGTGACAGGTGCTCCCTACAGCGTAGTACTGTCAAGGAGTATTTTTCTCAATGCACTCGCTCTGCTCCAGAGCGCAGTGGTAGAGGCAGTCCCGTGAATTTGTTTGTCTCTCTGAGTGTATCGGGCAGCAGTCCCCCCTCTCAACTTTTCGTCGGAACTACGTTTAGTGCATTGCCTGCCAATCAATTGTTCGTTTTAAAATGCGGTATGGCAAGCTGGCCAATAGTCATTCAGTTAACATTCCTGTTAGGCTGCTTCTCCGTCTTTTAGCTTTGCTCTTTCTCGGTTAGTCGGCAGCGACGCAGTACTGTAAGTGTCCCTACTATTTTTCATTCCATGCCAGGCCAGCCTAGCGAACTGCGGCGTAAGCGGTTGGGTAACTGGGGTAGGCCGGCGACATGCAAGTCGCCGAAGTGGCGTCTAGTTGAAAGACTTGCACCAGGCCATGACCCATACGACTATTCTGTTTAAGAATGCAAGTGAGGACAGATGAGAATATCACAGAACCATCAGTTTAAATAAGTCACGATTGCAAAATACTAACAAAAGTTATTAACAGAAGAACGGAATAAAGAGTGCAGAGCGACCTGTGCGATTGGATTCACGATTTCCTATCAGAAAGGACACAGTTCGTTGTAAGTGACGGTAAGTCATCGAGCAAAACAGAAGTGATATCTACCGTTCCCCAGGGAAGCGTTATAGGTCCCCTACTCTTCCTTGTGTTTATAAACGATTTAGGAGACAATCTTAATAGCTCCCTTAGACTGTTCGCGGATAATGCTGTCGTTTATCGGTTAGTGAAGTCAACAGAGGATCAAAAGCAACTGCAAAGCGATTTAGACAAAATTTCTACCTGGTGCGAAAATTGGGAATTTGGAGTCGCCCAGCGGACGTCGTCCAGAGCACACCTCTCCAGTGGCGTAGCAGTAATTTATCAGTTGTAAGTGTAACCGGCTTCTCTCTAGAAGCTACATATTTTTACTTTTCAGTGCGTTTTCCCTTGAGTGGATTAACTTTATTGTGTGCTCGCGTTTTTATTTGATTCATTATTCACGTTAAATATCTGGTTAGTGTATTATTCCTCCGTGTGAACCGCGTCGCGACAGTCGTCTGTCTTTATTTTCTGATTAGAAGCGACATATAGTATTTTGATTTTCGTCTACACTTTCTCGTCTCAATTTGTAAAGTTATACTGAGCTGTCGTGCGTATTGGATTCACATCCGCGTTCTAACGAACAGTTTAGTTTTCCTTTGAACGCATCGCGACTGTAGTTTTTGTTTTTGTTGGCACTGTAATCATGAATAGGGACTGTGACTGCTGTGTGCGGATGCAGTCTGAGCTGGTGACTCTTCGCTCCCAGCTTCAAGCTGTGTTAACCTCGGTTGCACAGTTGGAAGCTGAGGTCGATGGGCGTCGTTGTTGTTGGCCGGCGGTGGGGACCGAACGGACTCCCGTCGTCTCCACCGATCGGCCTGCGGCAGCGACATGCCCTGAAACTGCTAGCAGTGAGGCAGACATCCCACCCGTGGTTGCGTGGGAGGTTGCTCCAGTGCGTGGCAGTAGGCGCAAGACATTCCGGGGGACCGATCGTGAGGCCTCCCCGGTTCGTCTGGCGAACAGGTTTGAGGCGCTGTCTGCTCAGGACGACGTTCCTGAGTCGGATGGTGTCTCTCACCCTGTCACCACCCAACCTGCAAGATCCGGGCTTTCACAGAGGGTGGGTTTACTTGTAGTTGGGAGCTCCAACGTTAGGCGGGTGATGGAGCCCCTTAGAGAGATGGCTGCCAAGGAGGGGAGAATTACTTCGAACAATTAGTTCATGAGTCAACTAGAATTGTAAATGGATGTGAAAACACACTTGATCTCTTAGCAACAAATAATCCTGAGCTCATAACGAGCATCAAAACGGATACAGGTATTAGTGAACACAGAGCTGTAGTAGCGAAATTGAATATCGAAAGTCCCAAAGTTACCAAAAATAAACGCAAAGTATATTTGTTCAGGAAAGCAGATAGAAACAAAATACATTGCTTCTTGAAAGACAGCTTCCACTCGTTTCTAACACTAAACGTAGGTGTAGACCAGATGTGGCTCAAATTCAAAGAAGTGGTATCGACAGCAATTGAAAGTTTTATACCTAATAAATTAATAAAAGAAGGAGGTGATCCCCCTTGGTATACAAAACAGGTTAGGACACTGTAGCAAAAGCAAAGGAAAAGGCATACTAAATTTAAACGAACACGAAATCCCAAGGATTTGCGATTGTACTCAGAAGCTCGAAATTTAGCGAGGATTTCAATGCGAGATGCCTACAACATTTATCACAACGAAACTCTTTCTCGTAATTTGACTGGAAACCCAAAGAGATTTTGGTCATATGTTAAATATACTCGGGGCAAGTCATAAACAATACCTTCACTACGTGATAGTAATGGCGATCCTGCCGATGACAGCGCTACTAAAGCAGAGTTACTAAACTTAGCTTTTAGAAACTCATTCACCAAAGAAGACGAAACCAATATTCCAGATTTCGAATTACGAACAGATGCCGTAATGAGTAACATAGAAGTAGATATCATCGGAGTAGTGCAGCAACTAAAATCACTTAATAAGAATAAGTCTTCTGGTCCGGATTGTATACCCATTAGATTTCTATCTGATTATGCTGAAGCGAAAGCTCCTTACTTAACTGTCATATACAACCGCTCTCTCATAGAAGGATCTGTACCAAAAGATTGGAAAGTTGCACAGGTCACACCTATATTCAAGAAAGGCAGTAGGAGTAACCCACTAAACTACAGGCCTATTTCATTGACGTCAATTTGCAGCAGGGTTTTGGAAAATATCCTGTATTCAAATATTATGAATTATCTCGAACAGAACGATCTATTGACCCAAGGTCAACACGGATTTAGAAAATATCGTTCATGCGAAACACAACTAGCTCTATATTCACACGAAGTGATGGGTGCAATCGACAAAGGTTCGCAAATCGATTCCGTATTTCTTGATTTCCAGAAAGCTTTTGACACCGTACCTCACAAACGGCTTTTAATCAAATTGCGTGGTTATGGTATATCGCCCCAAATTTGCAATTGGATAGGGGATTTCTTGTCAGAGAGGACACAGTTCGTAGTAATCGATGGTAAGGCATCGACTAAAACAGAGGTGATATCGGGCGTTCCACAGGGTAGTGTTATTGGTCATCTGCTATTCCTTATTTACATAAACGATTTAGGGGGAAATCTAAGTACCTATCTTAGGTTGTTTGCAGATGACGCCGTCATTTACCGTCTAGTAAAATCATCTGAAGATCAAAACCAACTGCAGAACGATCTGAATAAGATATCAGTATGGTGTAAAAATTGGCAATTGACTCTAAATAATGAGAAGTGTGAAGTCGTCCACATGAGTACGAAAAGAAATCCGTTAAATTTTGTTTACAACATAAATCAATCAAGTGTGAAGGCCGTAAACTCCACAAAATACCTAGGAATCACTATCACTTCAGACTTAAACTGGAAAGAACACGTAGATAATATCGTGGAAAGGCGAACCAGAGACTGCGTTTTATTGGCAGAACCCTTAAAAGATGCAACAGAACTACTAAAGAAACTGCATACACTGCGCTTGTCCGTCCATTTTTGGAGTATTGCAGCCCAGTGTGGGATCCTTATCAGGTGGGTTTGACGGAGGACATCGAAAGAGTCCAAAGAAGGGCAGCTCGTTTCGTATTGTCGCGATACAGGGGAGACAGCGTTACGGAAATGATACAGGATCTGGGATGGGAATCATTACAACAACGGCTCTTATCGCTGAGGCGTGGGTTACTTGCGAAACTCCAGTCGCCAACATTCTCCTCCGAATGCGAAAATATATTGTTGACCCCCACTTACATAGGTAGAAATGATCATCAGAATAAAATAAGAGAAATCAGAGCTCGAACAGAGAGATTCAGGTGTTCTTTCTTCCCGCGCGCTATTCGAGAATGGAATGGGAGATAAATAGTATAATTGTGTTTCGATGAACCCTCTGCCAGGCACTTAAATGTGATTTGCAGAGTATCCCATGTAGATGTAGATGTAGACACTAAACAAAGAAAAATGTGAAGTAATACACATGACCACTAAAAGAAATCCGCCGAACTTCAATTACGCGATAAATCAGTCAAACCTTAAGGTCGTAAATTCTACCAAATACCTAGGAGTTACAATTACGAACAACATTGACTGGAGAGAACACATAGAAAATATTGTGGGGAAGGCCAACCAAAGGTTACGTTTCATTGGCAGAACGCTTCGAAAATGCACCAGCTCCACCAAAGAGACTGCCTACATCACACTTGTGCGTCCTCTCCTGGTGTACTGTTGCCCCTTGTGGGACCCTCACCAGGTGGGACTGACGGAAGACATTGAGAAGGTTCAGAGAAAGGCAGTTCGTTTTGTTTTATTACGTTATGGAAGGGGGGAGGGAGCGTCACGGAAATGTTGCACGAATTGGGATGGAAATCATTGAAAGAAAGACGTTATTCATTGCGGTGTGATCTGTTTGCGAAGTTTCAATCACCGACTTTCACTTCTGAATGTGAAAATATTTTGCTAGCCCCACCTACTTAGGGATCCCAATAAAATAAGAGAAATCAGATCGAAAACGGAACGTTTTAGGTTTTCTTTCTTCCCGCGCGCTATTAGGGAATGGAAGTGGTTAATGATCTCTCTGCCAGGCACTTAAATTTGATTTGCAGAGTTTATAGCTTTTTTAAGAAAATATATTTTTTGTGAAATCCATCGCAAAATTGAAAAATTGGAGAAAACTGATAATATGCATTTTAATGTAAATATTCTATTCGAACGTTCCCATCTGCATCATGGGAGTTTAAACGCCACTTCAGCCGAGAGCTGCTCGGCCTATATGCCCTGTCTTCCTGCATCGGAGATTTTCCGTTATAACTCATCCGTTTTGCCAGTCCTTTTTTTTTTACGTCACCCGCGAAAATAAATTTCTGGGAGCGGAGTCAGCTGTGCTGTAAATTAAAGGCACAACAAGAAAACTACCCTGACAGCCGCCCTCCTACAGTATAGGGGCTGGCGCGCAGTATATTGTTCGCGGGTATCGGAAAAGCGCTCTGCTCATAGAGAAAGGACCGGCAAAAGATAGGAGGAACATTACGTTAGGGAACATTAGGGCCGCAGAAGCAACAGATAGCTGGCTATTCGCTGAAAGGAAACTGGCTTATTAAAATTGTGATTTACGATGGCTGACTGAATTTCGATAAGACAGTAATGCGCACTTATATTGTCAAAGAGTAAATTTTGTGAAGGCATATAAATACGAGGTTGAGTCGGTAAATTAGTCGCAAACTGAGGTAGTCACGCCAGTACTGCGCGCTGTGCAGGGGTATTTCTATACCTCTACGACACATATCGTTTATTCTATCCGATTCCCTACTTAGCTTGCATTATCGCGAATCTTTAATTCAGCGCAAAGTTCCTGGTGATTGGAAAAAAGCGCAGGTGACTCCCATTTATATGAAAGGAAAGAGAACTGACCCACACAATTACAGGCCAATATCGTTGACATCAGTTTCATGTAGAATTTTAGAGCACATTCTCAGTTCGAATATAGTAAATTTCCTTGAACCGCAGAAGCTTCTTTCCATGAATCAGCACGGGTTTAGGAAACATCGTTCATGTGAAACTCAGCTTGCCCTTTTCTCACATGACATCTTGCGAACCATGGATGAAGTACAACAGGCGGATTGTGTTTTTCTCGACTTCAAAAAGGCGTTCGACGCGGTGCTACACTGCAGACTGCTAACGAAGATACGAGCTTATGGAATAGGTTCACAGATTTGTGACTGGCTGGAAGACTTCCTTAGTAATAGAACGCAGTACGTTGTTCTCGACGGCTAGTGTTCACCAGAGACGAGTGTATCGTTAGGCGTGCCCCAGGGGAGTGTGATAGAACCGCTATTATTTTCTATCTATATAAATGATCTGACGGACAGAGTAAGATGTAATTTGCGGCTGTTTGCTGGTGATGCTGTGGTGTATGGGAGGGTGTCGTCTGTAACTGACTGTAATAGCATACAGGATGACTTAGACAAAATTTCTAGTTGGTACGAAGAATGGCAGCTTGCTCTCAATGTAGAAAAAATGTAAGGTGATGCGCATGAGTAGGAAAAACAATCCCATAATGTTTGAATACAGCATTAGTAGTGAGCTTCTTGATGGTGTCGCGTCGTTCAAATATCTAGGCGTAACATTGCAGAGCGATATGAAATGGGACGAACATGTAAGGACAGTTGTGAGTAAGGCGGACAGCCGACTTATTGGACTTTATTGGAAGAATTTTGGGAAGATGTACTTCATGTGTAAAGGAGACCGCGTATAAAACGCTTGTGCAACCACGTCTTGAGTATTGCTCAAGTATTTGGGACCCGCAGCAGATCAGTTTAAAGGAAGACATAAGAGGCGGTTCCGAGGCGAGCTGCTAGAATTGTTACCGGTAGGTTCGACCAATGCGCGAGTGTTACGGAAATGCTCCGGCAACTCAATTGGGGATCGCTGGAGGAAAGACGACGTTCTTTACGCGAATTTATGTTGAGTAAATTTAGAGGGCCGGAATTTGAAGCTGAGTGTAGTACGATCTTTGCTGTCGCCTACTTACATTTCGCGTAAAGATCACAAAGGCAAGATATGAGACATTAGGGCTCGTACGGAGGCATATAGGCATTCTTTTTTTCCTCGTTCTATTTGGGAGTGTTATAGGAAAGGAAATGCCTAGTAGCGGTACAGTGTACCCTCCGCCACGCACCTTACGGTGAACTAGGGAGTATGTATGTAGATGCAGATATAATTGGTATATTTAAGTATGCTTTATCTGACTGTGATATATGTAAATAATTAAATATAAAAAGTATATCAGATAAAATAAACAATATTTACGGTTTATATGAACTTCAATTCGATTGCTATATATATCAAGGCCAAGTATTTAATTTACTTAAGTAATTCCCTCTTCTTACTTCAAATATTAATTATAAAATTCAGTCCATGTTTATGAAATGATAATCTGATCATCCCTAATATTACCAACAGAAACAAACTATTTTCCCATCCAAAATACCGACCGGGGTTAGAGAAATAAGGTTAAGCAGAATTAGTACAAATGACATATATTGACAGAAAAAATGTATAACCGAATCAAATAGAATAGTATGTGACCAGGTGTCACACTGTGAGCACTAAAGTTCGCTGTTCAAATGCATCTTAAAATGAAATATGCCGGCCGCGGTGGCCGAGCGCTCTGCGGCGCGCCAGTCACAGTTTGCACGACCACTACGGTCGGGGGTTCGAATCCCCTCTCGGACATGGATATTTGTGCCGTTCTTAGTATTAGCTAGTTCATAAGTAGTTTGAAAGTTTAGGGACTGATGACCCCGTAGTTAAGTCCCATAAGCTCTACAAACATTTGGACATTTAGACAAAAAATATAAACTCATACTAAATGAAAATTATTTCAAATGATTGGCTGTATATTTAGGAGACTATCATTAAAAGTCAAATATAGAAATACACCTTCTCATAATCTTATCCCACTCTTAGAGAAAAGAAGGAAGGTAGATATAGTAAATGATCCCTTTAGATCACATCAGCTGAATCTTAACCATGGCAGGATCAGCGCAAACACCAAACACTGGGGTGATAATCGCGACTGGGGTGATATTCGTCGATGTCAGAAGACTGGAACAGTAACTGTGGATTCCATCCGCGTAAGTACAATCACTTCGCAAAGCAGAGGTGCGGCGATATTTAATCTAACATCAGGCTTCGGTTCCCACAGACGAAGAAATCAATCACAGTCGATCGATCCAAGAATATCACAGGATATCGGATCTACTGATGCGGATCAGAAGCAGTGATCACCTGACTTATTACTTAAGTCAAGCAGCAGAAGAGGTAATACCGTCGCACCCAGTGAACCACCACTTCGAAAACCCGAGTCCTCGCAAAACTGCAAATGCGGTGGCTAGATCCACAACGATACGATCCGCCCAAGAGCGGTGGTACCCCTCAGAGTCCCTCCTCCCGTGGCCGCATTTCCGGAGCTAAAAAAATTCACCCGCGCAGGCGGCCACGCCTTTTACAACCTAAAAAAGCCAATCTCACCGACCAGCTAATGTCCTTTCCAACCAGAACGCGCGGCAGAGTGTTGCGTACAACAAAACGTGACTCAGACGGTCAACCACGGAGCTTGCCGCCATCGACTCTCCAAGACTCCTCCCCGACGTACAGATTTCACACACCAAGTCACGTAGGCCCGAGCATTATCAGAAAATTCTCTGCGAATTATATGTAGCCGGCATCATGGCGCCTATTGGCCCACTTTAGGTTACGGTAGCAACACTAAAAATGGGCCTTTGCGATCGTCTTTTGACAGCTCGAAATATAAGTGAAAATAACGGTTTAACCATTCATCTGACACGAAAAATGAATAACCGAATATGTAGAGGAGATAATTCTCTATAACATTGCTCTTTTATGTTTTTTTCATATCTCGTATCGTTTCTGAGATATTTGCAAAAATTACAGCGATTTTGTGATGTCGGTCTGTCCATAACGTGTTCCCTGTTCTTAAGACGAACCATTCCACCGATCAGCACCAAATTTTACAGACATAATTGTAGGCCGCTAGAGACCAGAACCTCCCTTTTTCAAATTTTTTGGACAAAAAATACGGTAGTTATACAAAAAAAAGCCGTTTATAATATTATTGTAATTGCAAACGAACCGTTCATCTGACACGAAAATTGAATAACCTAATTGGTAGAAGGGAAAATTCTCTAAAACTTCGATTTATTATGTTCTTTTTCATATCTTGCATCGTTGCAGAGATATTTGCAGAAATAACGGCGATTTGATGATGTCTGTCTGGCTGTAACGTGTTCCCACTTTTTAGGTCGAACCGTTCAACCGATCGGAACCAAATTTTACAGACATATTTGTTGGCTACCAGAGACCAGAAACTCGCTTTTTCAAATATTTCGGACAAGAAGTACGTTAGTAATACAAAAAATAGCCGTTTGTAATGAAATTTTAATTGCAAATAAACCGTCCATCTGACGCGAAAATTGAATAACCGAATTTGTAGAGGAGAAAATTCTCAACAACTTTGTTCCCTTTTTTTCTTTTTCTTTTTTTTCATCATATCTTGTATCGTTTGAGAGGTATTTCCATTGAATTAACGAAAACCAGCCGTATGCAGATGTCACGTGAAATTCCTCGCCCAGTACTCTCTTTGGCATACAACATCTTGCGTTGCTTATTTGATGATTTTCTTATTGTAACTTGCACGTTGTCATTTCAAAGCAATGGTGCACTGAAGAATTAACAAAAACACGTCGTGCTTCGTACGATAAATGATAATCTAGTGTCTACAAATGCCATATTAGTATGAGTTAACAACAGCTATCAATAGTATGAGATTAAAAAACGCCATTTCTAATTTTTATCTGTAGCGTAGTGGGAAATGCGTCGGACTATGACGCTGAAGGTCAGTTGTTAGGAACCCGCCACTACCTAATTTTGTTTTCCTCAAAGGTTTCAGACACTCTTATTAATTGATTTTTTATTATTTAGATTATTATTTTGGTTCAAAATCTTAGCAAAATCTTATAAAACTACAAATCTAAAGTGGGCCGTAAAACACGTCAGTGCGATATTTTTTTTACATCTGCTGGTGACAGTGTCCTGATTTCATTCTGCAGAGACGCGGAGGTGGAGCGTCCAGCCATTTATTAAATGGTAAACTGTCCTACCTACTGCTGACAGTTTTGGGCTGGAAATATAGGGGAGCATCCTGCAACCATTGAATACACTCCTGGCCATTGAAATTCTTACACCACGAAGATGACGTGCTACAGACGTTAAATTTAACCGATAGGAAGAAGATACTGTGATATGCAAATGATTAGCTTTTCAGAGCATTCACTCAAGGTTGGCGCCGGTGGTGACACCTACAACGTGCTGACATGAGGAAAGTTTCCAACTGATTTCTCATACCATCACGTTAGAATCATGCAAATGGACAGAAATCAGTTGCTATCAGCCGGTATTGTTGCTGACACATATGTTGCCAACACGAACAATTAAACTGGCGCTAATAAAATTCAAAGTCCACACAGCCTACAGAAGGTAGCTGCAGAAAACGAGTTTTGTTATAACATTTCATCACAGAAAGCGAGTTTTGAAATGACTGAGTAAATTTGGCAGCTTCTAACAATGGAAATAACTGGGATTTGAAAGAACTGTTTTCAGAGTAAGAAAGATGGCTATTTGAAATAATATCAGTTGTAAAAAAAACTCATTTTGGACATTTTCAGCAGAAAGCACGTTTTGAAAAAAACGATCCCCATGATTGGAGAAACATTTTTTTTTGTGTCCCAGCCTCGTCGCCGCATTTGTCTCGTTTCCGTCGTAGGTGTCGGTGACCGAGTGGAATGAGACCGACACAGGAATAAAGATAGCACGCTGGTGCAGGTAGGGAGAGGGGCAGCCAGAAACTAGAAACACTAGAGTAAATTAGAACGAGATATATTTTGCACAGAATTTATACAATACTTAACTTTTACATAGTACTGCAGAATGTTGATACATAGTTGTTAGAGGCCTGCCTAGTGCCTGAACGATAGCCAAGTCTTCACTGGTGCCTATCTGATTCCGAAGGTCCTAACTGGTTGCTATCTCAGTCCCAAGTGAACGATGTCTTTCCGTGGTGGCCACGAGCGGGGTTGCAGCAGAGGGCGCTCGTGGCTGTCGTCGTAAGAACGCCGCGCCGTGCGTGCATGGCGGCGCGCGGCGAAAGTAGGTGGCGCGCACTTTGTACTTGTGCGACACCACACATTTTATGAAAGACTTTTACTTTAAACATTCTACTTGTACTCAGAGAGCTATAATAAATTTTAGCAGTTTAGTTATATAACAGATGTTCAGATGTTTGTAGAGCTTATGGGACTTAACAGTCCCTAGATTTACAAACTACTTATGAACTACCTAATACTAAGGACGGCCCAAATATCCATGTCCGAGGGGGGAATTCGAACCCCCAACCGTAAGTGGCCGTGCAGACTGTGACTGACGCGCCTCAGAACGCTCGGCCACAGCGGCCGGCTATGTTGCATATTATTACTTTTCGTACATTATAACTCTATCTGATATTAATTTTTTTTAATGGACATTATTTCAGAATTTAATTTGACATTGTTTTTCGGAATTTTCAAAAATGAAATTTGAAGCTGTACTTTCCTAATACCGAAAAGCTTTATTTCAACATACGATAAATCTTGTTATTAAAATGTATTAAATTTTTTGAGAAAATAGTTCAAAGTTTTCAAAAGCGAATTTACGATAACTCAACTACTGAATATTAAATAATATATTTTACACTGCATTTGCTTATTATGTTGTCATATAGCAAATGTGTGATTGTATCATGTTCAGTATGTTCGTCTGCTTATACAGGGTGTTGCAAAAAGGTACGGCCAAACTTTCAGGAAACATTCCTCACATACAAATAAAGAAAATATGTTATGTGGACATGTGTCCCGAAACGCTTAATTTCCATGTTAGAGCTAATTGTAGTATTTCTCTTTAAATGTAAATTGAAATAATTCGTGCAGCAATTGTCAAAGTACCCAATTGTTTCGTTAGTATGTACTGTACTTCCTCGATTCACCGCCAGTTGGCCCAATTGAAGGAAGGTAATGTTGACTTCAGTGCTTGTGTTGACATGCGACTCATTGATCTACAGTACTAGCATCAAGCACATCAGTAAGGAGCATCAACTGGTTAGTGTTCATCACGAACGTGGTTTTTCAGTCAGTACAATGTTTACAAATGCGGTGAATCGAGGAAGTACAGTACATACTAACGAAACAATTGGGTATTTTGACAATTGTCTGCACGAATTATTTCAATTTACATTTAAAGAGAAATACTAAATTTAGCTCTAACATGGAAATGAAGCGTTTCCGGACACACGTCCACGTAACATATTTTCTATCTTTGTGTGTGGAACGTTTCCTGAAAGTTTGGCCGTACCTTTTTGTAACACCCTGTATAGTACTATAAATTTATTCTGTGAAAATGTTGTGCAATATGACGTGAAATATTTTTGTTTTGGCAACATTATATTTTGGCAGATATTAAGTTTGTAACAAATATTGTAAATGTTTGTTTATGTTCAGAATGTTAGTTTGCTTGTTATCTCTATTTTTTAACTATGATTCAGTTTTTTGTTTCAATTTCGATTTTTTGTTAATGTTAACAGTGACACATATCTACTGCAGGCGTCTGTATGGTATTAGTATGTTCATATTCCTTGTAATGTTAAAAACACCGGTAAATTCTGGAAAATGTGTTGCGGTTTCACTCGTGTAATGTTGGCACTACTGTTTTCATGCGGAAGTAAGCATCATGCATAATTGTTACAAAGCATCTCTGTGGCATTGTGCCTGTTTGTTTGACATACTGAAACGACAGTTAGTCCTACAGCTGTATTTATTTCCCATTAAAGGGTACACACAGAGTCACCAGAAACATACATGACTACCCTATTTAGGTTGTTGTGCCTATGTCGATAGGAAAGAAAAAGGATGTCAAAAATCATTATTTATTTATTGTCTGTGGTTTCCTGTATTTTTTGTCTATCCATTTTCTGCATACAAATACAAATTAGATGGTTTCGTGGCTAAGGAACATACGACGCATAAGTGCTCTCGAGAAAAGCAGTCGTTATCTACATTTCATGCATCTTCTCCCTATCCCCTCTCCCAGTCATCTTCCAGTATGTAATTCTTATTCCTCCTCCTATTCCTACCCACCTCTATCTATTTCTATCTCCGTCATATTTTCTTTCTTTCTCCTTCCTGTGCCCGAGAATTTACTCATCCTCCACTCTGTCAATTTCCTGTTTGTATCGTCCTAGCTATTCGAAATAAAGAAATAATAAATTTCGAACTTAGTTCAGATTGTATGGTAAAGACGGAAAATGACAACAAACTTCCTCTTAACAGAAAAGTAAACGAAACAACGATACTAATAAATAGCAGTATTCAGATACTAAGTTGCAACGATGTTTTGATGTCCATAGCTGACAACATCATCGTTCTAGAAGTTCTTGCTCTGCAGGTAATGGTATGCGTCTTTTGCTTTAAAAGAACTAATTAAACGTGTACGCCTTTAGAGTATAATTAAGCAGTATGTTACCTTGATGCGACATTTATACCATTTTACTAGCTGATCAGTACGCCTACAAGAGGGTAGGCGCACAACATGATATACCATCAATAAGATAAAGCGCTGAGTACAATTTCGCACGATGTTTTATGCGTACCTCCTGATTTGAAAATATAATTTCGTTTGCAGATTCAGGGTAAATTGAAATCATCGCCTACGATTATTGTGTTAGTCGGGTACGTGTTTGCAATTAGCCACAGGTTTTCTTTGAACCTTTCTGCTATTGTATCATCAGTCGGGACGCCGGTAAAAGGAACCAATTATTAACGTTTTTCGATTTTCTAGAACTACCTCTACCAATAACAACTCACGGGAATATCATCTTCAACTTCATTACACGATAGACTACTTTTGATGGCGACAAATACGCCTCCACGTAATTTGTTTAATCTGTCATTTCTGAACAAAGTTAGATCTTTTGCAAATACTTCTGCTGAACTAATTTACGGCTTAAGCCAACTTTCACTGTCTATAATGACATGTGTTTCGGTGCTTTCCATTAACGCTTGGAGTTCTGGTACTTTCCCGACACAGCTCCGACAATTTACCACTGTTATACCGATAGTTGCTAGATCTATATTTCTCCTGTGATCGACCTGCACGCTTTGAGATAGTCCATTTAGTGTTTCCGCAAAGCCCTCTACCCTAAAAAAATCGCCCAGTCCACGCTATCCAACCCCCAGCTACCCGTGTAGCCGCTTCTTGTGTATAGTGGACTGCACTACCCGATGGCGCAAGTCAAGGAATCTACAGCCTACACGGTCGCCTCTGAGTCAGACCCTCCACTCGGCTCTTTACCAGAGGTCCACAGTCGGGCCTGTCAACTATGCTGTAGATGGTGAGCTCTGCAAGCAGGACTGGCAGTCTTTACCACTTCAGATAGCCGCTCAAAACCTGAGAGGATCTCTTCAGATCCGAAGCGACACACATCATTGGTACCGACGTCAGCCACCATCTGCAGTTGGCTGCACCCCGTACCATTCATGACATCCGGAACGAGCCGTTACACATCTGGAATGACTCCACCCGGTATGCACACGGAGTGCACGTTGGCCTTCTTCCCCTTCTTGGCAGCCATCTAAGGGGCTCCATTACCCGCCTAACGTTGGAGCTCGCAAATACTAGCAAGACTGGACCTTGCAGGCTGAGTGGTGACCTCAGGAAGAGAGACACCATCCGGCTCAGGAGGTCCCCCGGAATGTCTTGCGCCGCCTGCCACGCGCTGAGCAACCTCCCACGCAACCACGGCTGGGGTGTCCATCTCACTGCTAGCAGTATTAGGGCATGTCGATGGCGCAGGCAGCTCGGTGGAGACGACGGCCAACAACAAGACGCCCCTCGATCGCAGCCTCCAGCTGTACAACCGAGGTTACCACAGCTTGAAGCTGGGAGCGAAGTGACATCAGCTCAGACTGCTTCCGCACACAGCAGTCACAGTCCCTGTTCATGATTATAGTTTCGAAAAAACAAAAACTACTGTCGCGATGCACTGAAATGAAGAGTACACTGTTTTTTAAAACGTGAATTTTAATCTAATATGCATGAGATCACAGTATAAATGTATAAGCTGAAACGAAACGCAAAGACACAAATAAAAATACTATATGTCGCTTCTAATCAGAAGTCCGTTTCACTTACGGAATATGAAGGCGGCGTCTGCTGTGAATCAGCCGGCGGCTAATATGAAATCATACAACGAGGCTATTATTGTCAGCAATGGAAATCAAAATTTAGCGATAAGGAATAACGTCGTTTATTAGCATCGCTATTTAAGTATCGAGTTTTGTTATTTTGTAAACACAGTTGTTCAAATTTTGGGCACGGGCAATACTAGTTCTTATTAGTTAGCTATCCTCTGAACTTTGCTCAGATAGCAACATGTTTAGAATGTAATAATTTCTCTCAATTCACAACACGTCCTCCTCATCTAGGTGTTATGGCAAACTCTGAGCCCAGGAGTGATATTTGTTCTTTCGACCAAGTACTAAGGACCAGAGAACAAACCAATGTATAAATATAATAGTTTCCACAATGAAACCTTGTAATGTTGCGTAAGTTCCAAAGAAACCCCACTCTTAAGTAAACAACACAAGCGGCAAAACACAATCATTGCCATCCTCATGTCATTCCAATGCTTATGCCACTGATGGGAAAATTGCTGCCAAACAGATTTAATGGAAACGGCTTTCCGAAATTTCTTTACAAGAAGACGACGCAAATACACTGGAATTCGAATCAAGAACATCTGCCACAATGCGTAATGAAGGAAAAGGTTATGTTTGGAGTATTAAAGCAAGTTAAATCACTTAACAATAGCATGTCTCAGGGTCGATGTTATATACCAGTTAGGTTACTTTCAGAGTATGCTACTGCAACAGATCCATACCTAGCTACCACATACAACAGATCGCTCAGTGGAAGACCCGTGCCCAAAGACTGGAAACTTGCACAAGTAACTCCAATATTCAAGAAAAACGATAGGAACGATCCGCAAAATTACGGGCCCATATCATTGACGTCGATTTGCAGTGGAATTTTTGAACATATAGTTCGTTCGAACATTATGAACTACTTCCAACAGAACGACCTATTGAACTACACTCAATACAGATTCAGAAAGTTTCGTTCTTGTAAAATCCAAAAACCTCTTCAGGAACTTGAAATTCTTATTGCTATCGACAAAGAATCTCAAATCGATTCCATAATTCTAAACTTAATTCTTAACACTACTTTACAAGTGGGGTCCTACTGAGATTTCCTACTTATGAAACACCGTGTCAGTTGTACGACAGGATGCGTGATTTCCCGTCAGAAAGGACATACCATGGTGATGATGATGATCGTGTGGCATTTATGACCGTTAGACCCCAACTGGGGTCGTGTTCAGCCTGCCTGGTGCAAGTCTCTTTATCTGACGCCACTTGCATGTCAATGATGATGGAATGATGATGAGGACGACACAACACCCAGTCCCCGAGTGGAGAAAATCTCCTACCCGACCGGGAATCGAACCCGGGCCCCCTGCGTGGCAACCCACCACGTTGTCCACTGGACTACGGAGGCGGACACATACCATGGTAACTGATGGAAAGCCATCGAGTAAAATGGATGGCATAACTAGCGTTCCCTATGGGAGGGTTATGAAGTCCCTACTATTCGTTGTTTTTACAAAAGGTTTAGGAGACAGCCTCTCTTACACTCTTCGCGGATGCTGCTGCATTCTATCGGTTAGTAAAGCCACCAGAAGATCGAATACAGCTGCAAAATGATTTAGGTAAGATACCTGCAAGGTGAGAAAATTGACGATTGAACCTAAGTAAAGGCAAGTGTGGCGTCACCAATATGAGCATTAAAAGAAATCGTTTGAACTTTATTTACACGATAAATTTCAAACCTGAAGGCCGTAAATTCAACTAAATATCTACGAAATACAATTACGAACAACTTAAGATGTAAAGAACACGTAGAAAATATCGTGGGGTAGGCGAACCAAAGGCTGTGTTTTATTTTTCAGAACACTTTGAAGATTCAGCATTTCTACTGTAGGAACTGAGTACACTAAACTTGTACGTCTTATTTTGGAATATTTCAGCCTATCTTGGGATCATCACCAAGAGGGACGGATGGATGGTGTTGAGAAAGTTCAGAGAAGGGAAGCTCGATTTCTATTATTGCGATATAGGAAATAGATTGTCGTGGAAATGATGCACGAGTTAGGATTGGATATCATTAAAGGAAAGGCGAAATTCGTTGCGCCGACGTCCATTTTCGAAATCTGTTTCGCCAAATTCTTATTCGTTTGCGAATATATTTTGTTAGAAGCCACCTGCGAAGGGAGACATGACCATTGTAATAAAATAAGTGAAATGAGATGAAGATTTATGTGTTCTATTTCCCGCGCTCTATTACAGAATGAAACGGTAGAAAATTATTATAAAAGCTTGTCACATATGTGCAGAGTAAACATGTAGATGTAGATAAGCCAAGAATATCACGAAAACCACCTCAGGCATAGCATGTTGCATTCATAACGGATGTTGAATTTCGAAGAGTGGTTGATTTGCAACATTTTTATATCGCCTTGTGTTAACGCAGACGAGCGATGGTGTCCGCCACAGCACTGCCGAAATATGCGTTCTCTGTTTGGCATTGAAAGCGAGAGAGCTGCTACTTCTGTACGATATACGTCACATACCACGGCCATTTAAGATCACCGTGGTTAACGTTACACAGCACAATGTGCTGAACGATATCGTTTGCGTTACAAATGTGAATCAATCCAGTATTCAGAGGCCTTTCCAGTGAGCTACTCCAATTCGTCTACAACAGCGCGAGTGAAGTAATTTAAGACGAATGTAATTTGAAACGAATTATATTTAATGAAAGAGAGCTACATAATTTTGCAATGTAACCTCGCCTTCAAATTGTACAGACGCGTCGTACGATTTTATTTAATTATTTAAGTAATTTGTTATTGAAATTAGGTTTGAGTACAACTTACTTTGTATAATTAAAATGTAATTAAAATCCTGTTGAAACAAATCGGATGTATCACCAGAGTAAGGAATTTTTCCTTTTTTAAAAGTAATTTTAGTCTCGGTTTGCAGTTAAATACGTTTTGCTACTGCCCAGAATTCCGTAAAACTGAGCAAATATGTTAAGCAATTGCATTAATTTCCAGGAAAGCATTCAACTTAATGAACATTAAAAAGTGAATCATGCCACTGGTTCTCTTGTTGAGGTTGATTTTTTCTTTGTTTAATTATGATAGCAGATGTTATAATTACTATTGTTATTATTACTATGCTGGGATACAACTTTATAATCAAATAAATGTACAGCTACTGTTAAAGGTAATTCAAACATTGCCTTTTACGTAGACAAAAAAAAAATTTTTCAAACGTTCGTTAAGCTTATGGGACTTATCTGCGGGGTCATCAGTTCCTAAACTTACAAACAATTTATGAACTAACTTACAGTAAATTCAACAAAAACATCCATGCCAATGGGACGATTCAAACCCCCGACGGGGAACGGCCTCGCGCATCGGAGCATAGCGCCTCAATGCGCTCGGCCGCTCTGCTGCGGCTTTACGGAGACAGCTCAGTCCGAGAGGAGGCGAATGTGTCGTGAACTGCGTGACTGTCGATAGCGACACACGTGACGTCAGAATGACTTGTAGGACGCTATGATGGAGACGAACATGCGCATCCGCCAATGTAGTTTCTTCGTGTCGATGCGACAGGGTAGCATAGGGCAGTTAGTCCGATTTCATTGTGGAGGGCTTTGCAACTTCGAATTGTTCAAACGGTTTATGGAACAGTTTTCCTGTTTTTCCGTATCCAGTGGTTCTTGTAGGGCGTAAATCGAGGCCAACGAGAAAGACAGGCTTGGTTGGCTGGGTTAGGGTTTTAAAGGGACCAAACAAATATGGTCATCAGTCCCTTTTTCCAGTTACTGGGATGACATAAAATATCGCTAAAATGGGACATAAAGTGTTAAACTACATCAAACCGTAGATGGGAGAATTCAGAAATAAAAAAAGAAAATTAAAAAGGGGAAGAAAGAAGAGAGTTTAAAAGAAAATACCAGAATGTCTAGGATGTGAGTACGCAAAAATGAAAGTACGTCCAGCAACTCTGTAACACATTAAAATCAACTACCTAAAAGAAATGAAGCAGTTGCACAGGAAATAGATAAATCACAGACAAGAAAAAGATGGAATTGTATAATCCACATCTACATGGGATACTCTGCAAATCACATTTAAGTGCCTGGCACAGGGTTCATCGATCCACCGTTATACTATTTTATCTCCCATTACATTCTCGAATAACACGCGGGAAGAATGAACACCTGAATCTCTTCTTTCGGGCTCTGATTTCTCGTATTTTATTCTGATGATCATTTCTACCTATGTAAGTGGGAGTCAACAATATATTTTCGCATTCGGAAGAGAACGTTGACGATTGGAGTTTCGTAAGTAGCCCACGCCGCAGCGATAAGCGCCGTTGTTGTAATGATTCCCATCCTGGAACCTGTATCATTTCCGTAACGCTGTCTCCCCGGTATGGTGGCAATACGAAACGAGCTGCCCCTGTCCTTTTTTGGACTCTTTCGATGTCCTCCGTCAAACCCACCTGATAAGGATCCCACACTGGGCAGAAATACTCCATAAAAGGACGGACAAGCGTAGTGTATGCAGTTTCTTTAGTAGTTCTGTTGCATCTTTTAAGGGTTCTGCGAATAAAACGCAGTCTCTGGTTCGCCTTTCCCACGATAATTTCTACGTGTTCTTTCCAATTTAAGTCTGAAGTGATAGTGATTCCTAGGTATTTTGTGGAGTTTACGGCCTTCACACTTGATTGATTTATCATGTAAACAAAGTTTAACGGATTTCTTTTCGTACTCATGTGGACGACTTCACACTTCTCATTATTTAGAGTCAACTGCCATTTCTCACACCATACTGTTATCTTATTCAAATCGTTCTGTAGTTGGTTTTGATCTTCAGATGATTTTACTAGACGGTAAATGACGGCGTCATCTGCAAACAACCTAAGAGAGCTACTTAGATTTTCACCTAAATCATTTATGTGAATAAGGAACAGCAGAGGACCAATAACACTACCCTGTGGAACGCCCGAAATCACCTCCGTTTTAGTCGATGCCCTAACATCGATTACTACAAACTGTGTCCTTTCTGAGAGGAAATCCCCTATCCAGTCGCAAATTTTGGGCGATATACCGTAACCACGCAATTTGATTAAAAGTTGTTTGTGAGGTACGGTGTCATAAGCCTTCTGGAAATCAAGAAATACGAAATCAATTTGCGAACCGTTGTCGATAGCACACATCACTTGGTGTGAAAGAGCTAGTTGTGTTTCGCATGAACGATATTTTCTAAATCCATGTTGACCTTGGGCTAATAGATCATTCTGTTCGAGATAATTCATAATATTTGAATACAGGATATGTTCCAAAACCCTGCTGCAGATTGAAGTCAATGAAATAGGCCTGTAGTTTAGTGGGTTACTCCTACTGCCTTTCTTGAATGTAGGTGTGACCTGTGCAACTTTCCAATCTTTTGGTACAGATCCTTCTTTGAGAGAGCGGTTGTATACGGCTGTTAAGTAAGAAGCTATCGCTTCAGCATACTCAGATAGAAATCTAATGGGTATACAATCCCGACCAGAAGACTTGTATTTGTTAAGTGATTTATGTTGCTTCACTACTCCGGTGATATCTACCTCTACGTTACTCATTACGGCCTCTGTTCGTAATTCGAAATCTGGGATATTGATTTCGTCTTCTTCGGTGAATGAGTTTCTAAAAGCTATGTTTAGTAACTCTGCTTTAGTAGTGCTGTCATCGGCAGGAAGAAATATACGTTTCGTTTATTTTTGGTAGCTTTGGGACTTTCGATATTCAACGTCGCTCCGACAGCTCTGTGTTCACTAATATTATTATTATCCTGAGCTCATAACGAGCATCAAAACGGGTACAGGGACTGTAAATGTAGGCCTGTCGTTGTTCCCTTCAATCTTCAAAACTACTGGACGAATCTTCATTAGGTTTTCACAGGAAACATAAGAAAAGTTTCGGTTAACATATAGGCATAATTTCATCAAAATCGGATCACGAAAAAAGAAGATTTAAGTGTTTTAATAACCGTCGTGTCTGTTTTTTAAACTATTAAAATCCTCTTATCTCCAAAACTACTTCACGAATTTGCATAGGGCTTTCACAGGTAACTTGAGAGTAACTGGACAATATATAGACTTCGTTTCATAAAAGTCGGATCACGGAAAAAAGAAAATCGTAATTTCAATTTTTTATCTACGACCGTTATGTCTGTCTCTTTGAACACGTATATCTCCAAAACGACTTGACCAATTTTCATGGGGTTTTCACACGTAACTTTAGAACATCGTGCGGTTACATCAGGTTTCAATAATTAAAATCGGATCACAGAATATAAAGATATCATAATTTAACCATTTGCTTACAATCACAGTGTATGTCTATTTGTTGACGGTAATCTCCAAAAGTATTACACGAACTTTTATGGGTTACCACAGGTAAATATAGAATATTTTTCAGAGTAACGTAAGCTTAGTTTCATCAGAATCGGATCAGAGGAAGGAAAGATATAGCAATTCAAAGTTTTATGTGTATACTATGTTAATAAGTATGGTGTAGTACAGCAGATCTTTAAGAGTACTACACGAGCTTGCATGGGGTTTCATACGTCAACGGAGAGTACCTTGGCGCAACATATAAACTTCATTTTATCAAAATCGGAGCAGGGGAAGAAAAGATATCGTAATTTAAAGTTTATGGTGTATGCTATGCTTGAATTACAGCGTAGTATAGCAAAGATCCGATAGAGGCGCTGTTACTGACATAATGCACCAAATAACTAATAGATGGCGATGCTGCGTTGTTTATTCTCATAACTAAAGTGTATTACACTGAAACCAGGGCTGTGATTTCCGTTATGGCAGCGGTGTAGTGTACTGATGTTTGTAACGGCCGTTGAAGTCTTTTGAAAAAGTCAGTCACGTACAATGAGGGGGAAATAAATAATTTCGGTTGTTCCGATCAGTAAATTAATGGTCCCCCCCTAAAGCGACTATTTAGTTGCCAACGTTAACATACTAAACCGCTGTCACTGCAAATAAAATTTAAGCCAGGTAGGGCACAAAAAAATAATTTTTTACTCAATGCCACAGAAGGGAAAAAAAGTGCTTCTTTCCGTATCATTTCAATTAAAAACATAACGACATTCCTTCATGTCTATCGTTGCTCTAATTTACATAAGAAATCTTTGCAAGGAAAATGGAATTTATGTAGTTCCCTTTCTTATTTTGGAGTATCATTACATTTTGAGTGCGTTCTCTTTAGGAATGCCTCGAAAAAGCCATAGTACAGGAAAGGACAAAGTGAGGCGATGTTAGTTACATAGTACACCAAATAACTAATTATGGTGTTGCTGCGTTTTCTGCATTCTCATAACTATGGTGTAATACACTACAAGAAGGGGTACAATTTTACTTACGGCGGCGGATTTGTTCGCTGATGTTGGCAACGGCCGTTGAATACTTCTTCAAAAATCAGTCACGTAGAATAAGCGGAATAATTCTTTATGTTCACTGTGAAATAAATAATTTATGCTGTTCTGGTCAGTAAATTAATCATCTAAAGCGAATAGTTCCTTGCCAACGATAGCAAACTAAACCTCTGCCACTGCAAGTATATTTTAGCCCAGATAGGACACAATTTTTTTTCTTCCTAGCTGTATCTCATATACTTTGCAATGCCATGGAAAGAAAAAGTACATCTTTCGACGGGTATTACCACTAAATTATACACAGAGTAGAAATATCTATGGAGTGAGTATTGGCTTCTGTGCATCTTCTCAACATTAAGTGATAGGCAAATCCACTCTTTCCACACATTCATTTCCTCTTAGGATTGCTTTGTACCGCATTTGCTGCAAAGAAGCCCCACTTGCTTTTCGCAGAGCAACCACGAAACATGAAATATATCTAAATAAATGTGTCACAGAAGCAACAAGACAGTTAAGGAAGCATCGGTCAAAGGGCCATTTACACAAAGACATCCGTCTTAACTGAACAAAAAAGGACCAAAATGAAGTCTTCGATTAGTAGATTTTTCCCAATATCAGGTGATATTTCCAGCTTAATGTTGAGGACAAAAAATCTGTTCTGCGCATCTGAAACCTCACTCCAGAGGTATTTCTGCTCTGTGCTTGCCACGAGAGATAATATACACAAGCGAGCGACAAACTCATCAGAAACCTCCCTGTTTACATAATTGTTCGGTAAAATATTGTGATTAAAATTTGTAGTTACTTACTTTTGGCGCGGAGTACATTAAGATAGAGAGAGACGTCTTCTTTTTCAAAGACAATTGAACTTACATTCATCGTTTTCGACAATGACTGCTATTTAAATCTAACATCTTGGCTAGGAGAACTGAGTTTATTGACAGAGGAATCCAACAAGGATTCTGTTTTTACTGACCTAGGTCCGAAACCCTAAAATACCATGATATACACAGTACCTCTTTAACAACCGTTGCGAAGCATGGGCATATAGGCTAGTCCACTAATACGAAGTTAGCCCCGGAGACCCCACCTATGTTGTTGTTGTTATAGTGTTCAGTCCGGAGACTGGTTTGATGCAGCTCTCCACCCTACTCTATCCTGAGCAAGCCTTTTCATCTCCTCATAAGAGCGGCAACCCACATCCACTTGAATCTGCTTACTATACGCGTCTCTTGGTCTCCCTCTGCGATTTGTAGCCCACACACTTCCCTCCAATGCTAAATTTACGATTCCTGGATGTCTAAGAATGTGTCCTACCAAGCGATCCCTTCTTTTAGTCAGGGTATGCCCAAAATTCCTTTTCTCACCAATTCTGTCCAGTACCTCTTCATTAGTTATGCGATCTATCCACCTAATCTTCAGCATTCTTCTGTAGCACCACATTTCAAAAGCCTCTATCCTCTTCCCGTCCGCACTGCTTATCGTCCATGTTTCACTCCCGTACAAGGCAACACTCCACACAAATGCCTTCAGAAAAGACTTCCTTACACTTAAATTAATATTCGATGTTAGCTAATTTCTCTTTTTCAAAAACGCTTTTCTTCTCATTGCCATTCTGCATTTTATATCCTCTGTACTGCGACCATCGCATGTTATTTTACTACCCAAGTAACAAAACTCATATACCACCTTCATTGTTTCGTTACCTAATCTAATTCCTTCAGCATCGCCCGACTTTCTAAGACCGCATTCCATTATTTTTGTTTTGCTCTTGTTAATGTTCATTTTATACGCTCTCTTCAACACACTGTCCATTCCATTCAACTGCTCTTCCAGGTCCTTTGCTGTCTCTGACAGAATTACAATGTCATCAGCAAAACTCAATGTTTTTATTTCTTCCCCCTGAACTTTAATCCCCATTCCGAATTTTCTTTGCTTTTCTTCACCGCCTGCTCGATGTACAAATTAAATAACATCGGAGAAAGGCTACAACTCTGTCTTACTCCCTTCCCAACTGATGCTTCCCTTTCATGCCCTTCGAGTCTAATAACTGCGGTCTGGCTTTTGTACAAGTTGTAAATAACTCTCCTTTCCCTGTATTTTACCCCTGCTGACTTCAGAATTTGAAACAGTCTATTCCAGTCAACATCGTCAAATGCTTTCTCCAAATCTACAAAAGCTAAAAATGTAGGTTTACGTTTCCTTAATCTATCTTCTAATATAAGACGTGAAGTGAGTATTGCCTCCCGTGTTCCTATGTTCCTCCTGAATCCAAACTGATCTTCCCCTAGGTCAGCTTCTACCAGCTTTTCCATTCTCCTGTAGATAATTCGTGTTAAAATTTTGCAACCATGACTTATCAAACTGATGGTTCTGTAATTTTCACATCTGCCTGCGCCTGATTTCTTTGGAATGGGAATTATTATATTTTTCTTAAAGTCTGAGGGTATTTCGCCTGTCTCATGTAATGTGGTTAAAATGTAATGTCGCCATGTCGTGTCGTACGCCTTTAACGAGTCAAAAAATACGGCTACCGAATGGTGACATCGAGAAAATGTTGTCGTGATGGCAGAGTCAAGATATACCAAGTTATCCAAGGTCGAGCGCTCCTTGCGGAAACCACCTTGGCATGCAGCTAGCAGGCCCCGAGATTCAAGGAGCCGGTACAACCGCCGGCTCACCGTGCGTTTAGCACTTTGCAGAGAACGTTCATAAGGTTGATGGGCCGATAGCTGTCCACATATAGCGAGTCTTTACCCGGCTTAAGCACTGGGACGATGGTGACTTCTTACTACTGTAATGGGAAGACACCATCATTCCAGATGCGATTAATCAATGCAAGGACATGTTGCTTGGAAATATCAGACACATGTTTTAACATCTGATTGTGAATTATTTCCGGTCCGGAGGCGGTGTCAGGGCAGTGGGCAAGGGTACTGAGGAGCTCCCACTCGCTAAATGGAGCGGTATATACCGCAGGGTGGGGTGAGGTAAACGAGAGCTTTTTGCGTTCCATCCGCTGTTTTAATATACAAAAGGCGGGCTGATAATTGTGGAATGCAGCAGCGAGGGCGTAAAGCTCGGCAAACGCCTCAGAAATGGCGCCTTGATCTGTACAGACAGCTGCATGGAGAGAGATCCCAGGAATTGCTATCAGGTCCTGGTAGCCATACAGACGCCGGAACTTCGTCCAGACTTGGGACGGGCTGGTACGCGACCCTCTGGTTCAGACGTACCTATCCCAGCAATCTCGTTTGATTCTCTGTATTACCTGGCGAGGAAACGCAGGCCCCAGCGCGCACGTCATTCCACGTAAGCAAGGTACTTCGGTTTTTTTAAATAACCGGTTTTCGGTTTTTTATTGCTATTATTTCCAGTAGAGTTCGACCGAAACATATTTTGCGGCCGAAACAGAAACCGTAATCGAATCTGCGGTTCTTCTAGTTTCGGCCGAAACCGAAACTTATGAGATTTAGTTAAAATTTAGGTAAATTTACGTTATACGACAAATCACTAGTCTTTCCATATTTTGCAAGATCCCCTCCTAATACTACGCCTTCGTTAGTGTGTATAAGCCTAGCCAGGAGTCCGTAGAAGACGATATACGAAGCATACAGTTTTACTGGCCTGGTATTTCCATCCGGCAGTTGTGAATATTGAGCCAACCACTCCATATGTAGGACTTGTGAGCCAGAGCATACGAATATCTCATTATATATATATATATATATATATATATATATATATATATATATATATATATGTCAGTATATGAACTTCAATCAGTGCTGCAGAAGTATTTCGAAAAATGAAGTCACAGTTCCGACTAACAGTATGATTGTTGTCAGTGTAAATTTACGCAAATTGAACTAGGAAAGCTCTGTACCACATGATAAAAGAATGTTCAAATGGTTGAGTTCTTATGAGACCTAAGTGCTTAGGTCATCGGTCCCTAGACTTAAAAACTACTCAATCTAACTTAAACGGTAAGGACAACATACACCGTCATGACTGAGGGAGGACTCGAACATCAGACTGGAGCGGCCGCGCAGTCCGTAACATGGAGCCTCAGACCGCACGGCTACCTCGCAAGGCACCATATGATCAATGTTACCTAAACCCATATTGGTTATTAAAAAAGCCCCTCGCTCTCAAGGAATCACATTAATAAAACTTGTTAGCATAACAGTATGATAATATATTGAAAGTTATTATTCCAAGCTTACATAATAGGTATATGAATGAAATTTACCTTCTCTTCCAAGAAACATTTTGGATGCTTTCTCCTTAAATGACACAGCATGTTTGCATTACCTCCACCCGTTTTTAGCTTTTTAAAGCAAATGGAGCATTGTACCTCACTGCTCCCGTACTTGGTGAAGTACTTTCACACTCGGAATGGTACCATTTAAGACACAACCGATGTATGGCGACGACAGCAAGGAACTGCCGCATGACCAGACGGACGCATGTCTCGTACACTTCCGGTGCACGCGCGTCGCCTAATAGGCCACCCCACACGGCAACAGGTGCATCGATGCCTCAATAGCTGCACCAGTTCTGAAGTTCTTATGGCACGCGTTTGTTGCGTCTTTCTGACTGCCGGGATTGTTCTTAAATTATCACTGATCGCTTTTCTTAGTTACTGCGATGACCTAATATTTCACAGCAGTGGAAATTTTAGGAATATCCCTAAATATTAGGGTCTACTAGTCTTAATTTTTTAAAATTATTTACAAAAATCACATTTTGAACCAGTACCAGAGGAAGTAGCTTTACCGGTGTTTTACCCGGTTCTTTGCAATAACTAAGAAAACTACTTGATCGGTTTTAACCGGTCGGTTTTTCCCATCCCTATTTCCGAGCCGGCGCGATCGCTAGCTCAGTGTCCAGCCGCTGGAGCGCACAGCCATTGCGTCATAGCGGGCAGCCACGATAACTACCTTGCTTACGTGGCATGACGTGCGCGCTGGGGCATGTCTTTCTCGTTGGCCTCGGACGTAAAATAAAGATAGCAGACTGTTGTCAGAACAAAATGTCGTCGACAAGGTCTTAAAAATATGCGAAGTGGGTTACATCTTTTGTAGTTCCACACAAATTCAACGCAATGTAAATGACAGGTTTCAACATGGGCTTTTAGCGAATGGTTCCGACGCTATGATCTTTGGTTACAGCCTTTTATTTACGTGTATATATTGCTAATAACAAACAACATGTAGACAATGAAATACTAATTACTTTTGGTTGGTTTCGTGTACATAAAACAGCGAAGGTCATCAGTCCCCTATAATTACTTTAAAATGATGCAGCTTTTACTTGTAAATGATGTTTGAAGCTACTGCGTTGTTAAAATGCACGTACTTTTGTGAGCCTAAGATATACCTTCTCGTTTGCTGGCAAAGTATCATACCTACACATTAGATTCTCTAAAATGATTTCCAATCCATTGTGTACAACAGCAATCAGTTAGAATAAATATTCCTTCAAACCGTCTTGATTGCAAATTTTGTATTAGTTAATGACGCGTTTCGCCCTTTAGCAGGGCATCTTCTGATTATAATGCGCTCTCCGTGGTGTGACACCGTAAGTTGTTATTGCGGTGTTTCTATTTTTCTGGAATATTTTTTGGATTTCCTTGTGGCCCTTAATCGAAGCGGTGGTCTCTGATGATACAAGATAAGCCCATGTTTACAATTGCGCTCACGGGCGGTGGGCGGGCGTGGTGTGCTGCTCCGCCGACTTGTACAGAGTCTGTACTCTCGCCCACCGCCCATGAGCGACCACTTCGATTAAGGGCCACAAGGAAATCCAAAAAACATTCCAGGAAAATAGAAACACCGCAATAACAACTTACGGTGTCACACCACGGAGAGCGCATTATAATCTGAAGATGCCCTGCTAAAGGGCGAAACGCGTCATTAACTAATAAAAAATTTGCAATCAAGACGGTTTGAAGGAACATTAGATCCTCTTTATTCGCCTGTTGAAGAGAATTACTTTAATGACTAAGTCGTGGTGTACTTGGTGATATTGTAACTGAAAATTCTTTTTACATTGATGTTTATTAATTTATTGATAAACTAATTTTGAGATTCATGTTGAAGACAGACAATTTTAACTAAACAGAGCTGATGTTTGAAATCGTTTGAAATTGATAGCAATACCAACCATTATCAATGTCCTAATGTTCCATCACGGTTAACAGTTACAACGAGGAAAGAGATAAAAAGATGCTTATAATGTCATGAGCAGTTACAAAATAAAATTCAATGTTTCAGGTAAGTATTCATAATAAGATAGATGATCGCATTCGAAACCGGAGAGTTATCGCATGCCATAGCAACTCTGGTAGTGTATGTAAGATATTGATTGCAAAGAACTTGCTCGGAATACTAACCCACAAAATATATTCAGCCATTTTTTTTTTAAACGATATTAAAGCTAGCGACCCGTCCCGCTTCGCATGGATGGAATTTATATTCTGTATCAGTTAAAATCTATATTTCTGTGTTTTTTGTTCTTTACTGTTTTCTACGTAGCATTATTATACACAATGCATATCACGGTTTTACAATGTTCAGCGTATTTACTCCGTATTTACATACTAATATCCCAGTGTGACGTGTATATGAAAGTTTACGGGCCGATTGAATAAACGTCGTTGACTGGCGATCATATTTGACGTTACTTCATAAATTTAAAGTCTGTGAAGGCTTCCACACAAATGTATAATGCTAAACCTAGATTTGATTGATGTAAGTCAGCACGGAATATGGCCGATAACTATGATAAAATCAGCTACTTGCATGGTTATTGTGCTTCGAGCGCAGATATTAATAGATACAGAATATTTGTTATCTAAGTTGCTGTAAGGAAAAAGAGCTATATTGAAACTTGTTCTGACAAGAAAAAGATTTATTCTAGAAATAGGTCTGGGGCGACATAAGCCACAATGGAAAGGAAGAATACCGGATAACGTTAGTGCGGGCTGAAATGTACAGGTATGGACAGAAATTTCTGTTCATTTCAATTTGCAGATGAAAAGATCCTTTTATTTACACCCTCTTTACAATTATTAAGATTCATTTTATCTCTCATTAATAACTGGATATTCGGAAACAGTAATGTGAAATCTGTAGCCAAACAGTTGCATCCAATGCCCTGAAAACTGACAGTATGCTTAGGTAAGGCAACGGTATGATAGTGTACTTCTAATTACCTTTTATGTTCAAATGTCTGTAAATTTATCGGACCAAACTGCGTGGTCTTCAGTCCGTAGCTTACATACTACTTAAACCTAGGTAAATTAACATACAGACAAACACACACACCCATGCCCCAGGGAGGACTCGAACTTCCACGGCGAGAAACCGCGCGCTCCACAGCGAGGTGCTTTAGACCGCTCGGCTACTCCACCGCGGCTACCTTTTATGACAGATGCGGTATAGACAACTATCGATAAGAGAGAAAAAATGCGGCATGTCAGTAGATTCGAACCAGAAAACCTTTATATCAGACTATGACGCAATTACGAAGCAACCATTATGCCAGCTTTGTGTGTATTGCTTAAAACTGAGGCCCGAATCCATAAATCGTAGTTCTGTTTTAATGATTAATGTGCAAGCGGCTGTCATCATACGATGTGTTGAGTAGTAAAATAACAATTACCAACTGGACAGTTCCTGCGAGTCCAGCTGAAAGAGCACATATGAGATGCTGAATCGTTGTTTGTTACCGATCACT
This sequence comes from Locusta migratoria, assembly GCA_026315105.1. NCBI lineage: Eukaryota > Metazoa > Arthropoda > Insecta > Orthoptera > Acrididae > Locusta > Locusta migratoria. The sequence continues at coordinate 437,168,485 of CM048748.1, read as the reverse complement.
GTAGATATTCATCACGACGAGACACCGAAGTGACGCCTGCGTTCCAACCGGAAGGTCTATTGTTACAGCCCGCTAGGGAGGAGGGGGGGCTGCTGACGTTCCAAGTGTCAAAAAATAACACTTACGTGTACGTTAATAATTAGAATATTTTATCCGTGGCAGGAATTGTGCTTTATAGGTTAAAAAGCAAACAGCTACCAGTTGCAGGCTTGCAGATTTATTAACAGCCGGTATCGAGCAATTATTGCCATTCTTCAGGTATATCAATTGTTGACTCAGGGTATTGTGTAATAACACTGAACAAGAACTCAAGCCTAGTTAACCTAGTTAATACCTATCTTGATCCGATCGCTACCAAACTATAAAGGTAACCCTCCAAGTTGGCCTTGTAAGCCTACAGTGGGTTATCTATATAAAAATAATCTTGTAGAACACACAACAAATGTGATTTTAATTAAATATGGTCGAGTTGTACGGAGACCGTATGGAAGAATCATTTGCATTTGTTAAGATGCATTTCTTTTGCAATTTGCTTTACTACTCCTTCCTAAAATATTTACTACTGCTTCTCAAACATCCTGTATGTACGCACACTGAAGAATTAAAGATTAAGAAAAGGATTAAGAACGATACTTATTAGATTTATATAATGTAAGGTTAAAAGGCATATCAAACGTGACACTAAGGGTGAAGATAAACAGTTAACGCAATAAAATTACAAATTTATGAGCTCATTTAGTCATTCGTCATCTCACAGCAAGTTAGCAAGTCACAGTTACTTGGAAAAGTCAGTGTATTCGATTAGAAAATGTCACTGGCGTGTGTTTAGACAGAACTTTGTTAGTAATTGTAGAAGTGCCTAACCTTCTATGCGATATTGACTTCCTCCGTAACAGAAATGACCTCATTTTTACTTAAACGACTGATTTGGAAGGACAGTTCCATAAAGCAAGAGTTTCGTTGAGTTTCATTTCACAGCCGTCAGAAACGAGTAAGTGGCAGGAGAGACGCAGACGACGGTCTTCTTATTAAAGCACTGTCTGACCAGGGAATAAAACTGGCTGCTGCCAACAGTACCTACACACGTGTGTAAGTCGCAGTGCCGATAACTACATAATAAGCTAAGCTGTATTCGAGCGTAGAAACACTGTATACGCGAGGCACTGCAAAGTCAAACACCGCGTATATTTAGGAGACATGCTAATATATAAAGCAGTGTCCGTATGGTTGTGTGTTTTTGTGTACGTATTACATACAAATCTACAGTTTCGTTCTAATCTGTTTCAAAGTTTGTACACGTAGGCTTCAATCAAGGAGGAGGGTCGTCGTAAGTGTAAGGATTACGTACAACACATAGTTTACGAGATACGACGTCGTAAACAATGATATCCGCGGAAAACTGCTGCCTTAAGCGACAATGCTGTTCATTTTCTCCTAAACCACTGGACTGATTTCAACCAAATTTGGTACACATATTCCTTGCGTGAGATAACAATTGTTGTAGGAGTACGAACCAGTTACGACACATGGTTCAGGAGATATAGTGCCATAAGCCATAGAAATTGCACGAAACTGCCACATAATGCGACAAGACTTCACAAATAGACTATATGAGCCGCGGCTGAGCGGCCGAGCGCATTGAGGCGCTATGCTACGATCCTCGAGGTCTTTCGCCGTCGGGGGTTCGAATCCCTCTCTCGGGCGTGGATGTCAGTGCCGTCTTTATTATAAGCTAGTTCATAAGTAGTCTGTTAGACTGATGACCTCGCAGTTAAGTCCCATAAGCTTTACAAACATTGGAACACTAAATGAGAATGAGAGTACTTAGCGACTTGCAACAAACTTTAAACGTAATTTCAAACCTTTATTACACTTTATCTCGCTGACAACCATAGAAAAATGATGAAAGGAAAATAAGTTTCTCGCTTACTATTTTTCCGCAGTTCATGTAGTAAAACTACGGCTTTCAGTATGACGTTACAATTAATAATTTCTGTTGTGGCGTAAAGTCAGCGCCACACGCCAGACGTAGAACGATCGTGTAGATGGCAACGATCGACCGAGAGCCAATCGCAAGCAGGCGCCGCGCATCCTGGAGGGAGTAACCGAAGATGCGCGCCCTCTACAAGCGGCTATATCTAGGCCGACGTACGTGTGGAAGGCCCGTCAGTTACTAGTCTGAACTCAGGCAGTTATTAGGTCAGAACTCGGCTAAGAACAAAGCAGTCACTAGGTCTTTGCGCAGATAACATTATACGCACGACGCCGCGAGATGCGAGACGAGAGAAGAAACAGACATATGTTCTAAAGTTTAGTATCATTGTAAATTTCACTCAATAAAACATGTAATACTAATCTCTTTAGAAATGTTTTAGCTGACCATCGATTCCTGCACCAGTACCTTCCTGACAACTTGACCGAGACGAGTACCCAACAAAATTTCACTCAATAAAACTTGTAATACTAATCTCTATAGAAATTTATTAGCTGACCATGTCTTAGCTGACCATGAGGTAATTTCTGACAACTAGACCGAGACGAGTACCCAACAAATGGCAGAAAGAATGAAACAGCAAAAGGAGACAAGGTCACAACAATTTTTACACTACAAAATGTAGCCGCAGGAAATTTTACAGACAGTGTACACATATATCGCTGAATGTGCCTCCGGAACTGTATGACAGTTTGACAGATAGTTCATGAGATATGAGGTCGCAAACCGTAACGTTCGTGGAATACTGTCCCATTACGCACCATGTTTTAATCTATTACTTCCTTACCATTAACTATATTCGCAGCAGATTTTACTAACATGCAGCACTTATACAAAATAATTTATTCCGACAAAATTATACAATTTTAAATGTATAATTCAATAAATATGAGATCGTATGTACTGCGATGGTTAAAAACCTTTGAATCATGCACCCCGTTTTAATACACTTACGTATTTACTACTAAGACACTCCTGTATTACAAGAAATTCCATAAAGTTGACAGTAATGTTGATAACTCTGAGCCAACTGTTAAGCATACTCGGAAGCCGGCGAAAGCAAAAGACTTCTATAGAGCTACAGGGAAAGGACGAGAATCAAACAGTGTACATACCACGAATACCTATTATTTGCGGCAGAAGCGCCTTTTAACTTCAAGAGACTGTAGTTTCCAGTGGTACTTGCAGTTTCTATTACAATTAATAAATCACATGTCAACCTATTAAATACAGCAACTGTACCACACTAAGAAACGCAGTTCGTGAGATATGAGCACATAAACAGAAACGTTCAAGGAAAGTCGTCCCATCACGCACCAAGTTTTAATGTATTACTTCTATAATACTAATTTTATTCACAAGAGATTTTACAGACATACCTGAAAAATTATACAATTGTACAATTCAATAAATTTGAGATCGTGCGAATTTTGTATGTCATTTGTATTTTAACAACTATCTTTCTTTGTTTGGATACTGCACTTATAATTTTGTATATTATCCAAGACAGCGTTATTTTTTAATATTCTCTGATAAATATAACATTATTTTAAAAAAGGAGAGGGACAGAGTGAGAAGGGATAGGAGAAATACTAACTCAAATAAAATAAGTAAACACCCGGGCAACGTTGGGTTTTCAGCTAGTATTCGTATAAAATATGAGTTTCTGAAAGAACTGTAACAGCCAATCACTTGTGGAGTAGTGATGTACGGAAATATTCTACAAATATTCATCGCAGCATTACGACCTAAGTGGTCATATATCCGCTCCAAAACAGATGGATGTTTCAGAAAAACTTAGGTATATGAATATTTCTTTCGCATCACAGTAACAATTACTGAACAAGCAACCAGGACTGAATACTAACCAAATCCATGCCCGAGGGGGGATTCGAACCCCCGACCGTAGTGGCCGTGCAGACCGTGACTGGAGCGCCTCAGTCCCCTCGGCCACCGCGGCCGGCAATAACGTTTTATAATAACACAAAAGGAGGAGTTGACATTGTCGACAAACTTTGTGGGTCATTCAACGTTGCAAGAAACACGAAGCGATGGCCTCTGGTGGTGTTTTTCTCATGATGAACGTTCCTGCCATAAATTCATTTATAATCTGGAAAGCAAACACCAACAACAACCTCAAGAGAAAAAAAAATCTCAGAAAACTTTCGAACGAACTTGTGCAGGACCATGTGAAAGTGAGACGTACTAAAGTAACAGGATAACTCCGAACAAAAGTTTTAAATGTTTCACGTACAGAAGAAGAAGAGCATCTTCAGCAAGAAGAAAGAGGAGAAGCAGATCAACCTCAGGAGCCCCCAAAGAAAAGATGTAGGCCATGTTTAGTTAGTAAGAAATATGTAAACAGTTTATTTGTTTACAATATTCAGTAAATGTTTGCAATGATTGTCTTTCAACTTCTAAATAATGATTTGTTTCAAATGTAACATAAGGTCTTATATAGACGGTCTTTTTTGTTTACGTCTTTGAACAAATGTTAGCGTTGATTGTATTTCTACCGCAAACTAACTTTAATGGAAAACCATAATTCCACGTATAATATCGTATAAATTTGACATTCATATATGGGAAGCATGTATCAGTACCTTGAGAAGCTGTGGATAGAAAATAAATGTTTTGAAACATAACTTTATTTTTAATTGTCATGAATAATCTATATCTATAAATGTGAATGTCTGTTCTGTGTACGCTTATCACGTCCGAACGAAAAGACGCAGAGAATTAAATATTTGTACAGTTACTAATTTAAACCTGAGGAAGGTTTTAGGCACAGTTTTATAGCGGTCTGATAGATATTTAGTAATTTGAAGAATATAACGCGAAATGCGAAACAATAATGATTCTTTGAAAATTATATTTGTTGTTGTTGTGGTCTTCAGTCCGGAGACTGGTTTGATGTAGCTCTCAATAATACCCTATCGTGAGCAAGCCTCTTCATCTCCACATAAGGACGGCAACCTACATCTGTCTGAATCTGCTTACTATATCCATCTCTTGGTCTTCCTCTGCGATTTTTTACCCCACACACTTCCCTCCAATGCTAAATTCACAATTCCTTGATGTCTAAGAATGTGTCCTACCAATCTATCCCTTCTTTTAGTCAAGGTATGCCAGAAATTTCTTTTCTCCCCAATTCTATTCAGTACTTCCTCATTAGTTCCGCGATCCACCCACCTAATCTTCAGCATTCTTCTGCAGCACCATATTTCAAAAGCCTCTAACCTCTTCCTGTCCGCACTGTTTATAGTCCATGTCTCACTCCCATACAAGGCAACACTCCATACAAATGCCTTCAGAAAGGACTTTCTTAGGCTTAAATCAATATTCAATGTTAACAAATTTCTCTTTTTCAAGAACGCATTTCTACCCGTTGCCATTCCGCATTGCAAAACGCAATGTATTTAATTCTTCACCCTGAACTTTAATTCCTTCTCCCAATTTCTCCTTGCTTTCCTTTATAGCTTGCTCAATGTATAGATTGAATAACAATGGAGAAAAATTACAACCCTGTCTTACTCCCTTTACAACCACTGCATCCCTTTCATGCCCTTCAACTATGACAACCGCTGTCTGGTTTTTGCACAAGTTGTAAATAACCTTATGCTCCCTATATTTTACTCCTGCTTGCTTCAGAACTTGAAAGAGTTTATTCCAATCAACATTGTCAAAAGCCTTCTCCAAATCTACATAAGCTAGAAATGTAGGTTTGCCTTTTCTTAATCTGTCTTCTAGGATAAGCCGTAAAGTGAGTATTGCCTCTCGAGTTCCTACATTTCTCCTGAACCCAAACTGATCTTCCCAGAGGTCGGCTTCTACCAGTTTTTCCATCCTTCTGTATATAATTCGTGTTAATATTTTGCAACCATGACTTATTAAACTGATGCTTCTGTAGTTTTCACACCTGTCTGCACCTGCTTTCTTTGGAATGGGGATTATAACATTTTTCTTAAAGTCTGAGGGTACTTCGCCTGTCTCATACATTTTACACACCAGGTGAAACAGGTTTGTCATGGCTGGTTCTCCCAGAGACTTCAGTAGCTCTGAGGGAATATCATCTACTCCAGGGGCTTTATTTCGACTTAGGTCTTTCAGGGCTCTGTCAAATTCTTCTCTCAGTACAGTATCTCCTATTTCATCTTCATCTACATCCTCTTCCCTTCCTACAATATTGCCTCGAAGTTCATGTCCTTTGTATAGCCCCTCTATATACTCTTTCACCTTTCAGCTTTCCCTTCTTTGCTGACAACTAGTTTTCCACCAGTGTCCTTGATATTCATAGAGCTGTTTTTCTTATCTCCAAATGTGTCTTTTATTTTCCTGTAGGCTGTATCTATTTTTCCCCTACTTATACATTCTTCTACATCCTTGCATTTGCCTTCTAGCCATTCCTGCTTAGCCATTTTGCACTTCCTGTCAATCTCATTTCTTATTCGTCTGTACTCCATTTTGCTTGCTTCATTTACTGCATTTTTATATTTTCTTCTTTCATCGATTAAATTTAGTATCTCCTGTGATATCCAAGGATTTTTTGTAGGTCTTGCCTTCCTACCTATTTTGTCCTCTGCTACCTTAACTATTTCATCTCTCAATTTTACCCATTCCTCCTCTACTGTTTTATTTTCCCCTGTTTCTGTCAATTGTTGCCTAAAGCTCCCATTGAAATTCTTAAGAACCTCAGGTTCCTTCAATTTATCCAGGTCCCATCTCCTTATTTTTCTACCTTTTTGTAGTTTCTTCAGTTTCAGCCTACATTTCATAACCAACAAGTTATGGTCAGAGTCTATATCTGCCCCTAGGTATGTCTTACACTGTAAAACCTGGTTCCGAAATCTATGTCTTACCATTATAAAATCTGTTTGGTATCTCCCGGTGTCTCCTGGTGTCTTCCACGTATACAACCTTCTTTTGTGATTCTTGAACCAGGTGTTTGTTATAACTAAATTATGTTCCGTGCAAAATTCTACCAGACGGCTTCCTCTTTCATTCCTTTTGCCCAGACCATATTCACCTAATATCTTCCCTTCCCTTCCTTGTCCTACTACCGAATTCCAGTCTCCCATCACAATTAAGTATTCCTCTCCCTTAATTGTCTGAATAATTTCCTTTAGCTCCTCATATATTTCTTCGATTTCCTCATCATCGACAGAGCTAGTTGGCATATAAACCTGTACTACTGTTGTCGGTGTTGGCTTCGTATCTATCTTGACAATGATAATGCGATCACTGTGCTGCTCATAGTAGTTTACCCGCATTCCTATTTTCTTATTCATTATCAATCCTACTCCTGTGATACCCCCAAATTGATTTTGTATTTATAATCCTGTACTCACCTTACCAGAAATCCTGTTTATCCTGCCACCGAACTTCACTAATCCCCACTATATCTAACTTCAACCTATCCATTTCCCTTTTTAAATTTTCTAATTTTCCTACTCGATTAAGGGATCTAACATTCCACGCTCCGACCCGTAGAATGCCAGTATTGTCTTTCCTGATGATCACAACCTCCTGAGTAGTCCCCGCACGGAGATCCGAATGGGGGACTATTTTACCTCCGGAATATTTTACCCGAGAGGATGCCATCATCATATGTTCATACAGTAGAGCTGCATGTCCACGAGAAAGGTAACGACTGTAGTTTCCCCTTGCTTTCAGCCGTTCGCAGTAGCTGTGTGGCAAAGCCACATTAGCTGATGTTACAAGGCCAGCTCAGTCAATCATCCAGACTGTTGCCCCTGTAACTACTGAAAAGGCAGCTGCTCCTCTTCAGGAACCAAACGTTTGTCTGGCCTCTCCACAGATACCCCTCCGCTGTGGTTGCACCTACGGTATGGCTATCTGCATCGTTGAGGCACGCAAGCCATCCCACCTCGGCAATGTCTGTGGTTCATGGGGGTGGAATCTATATCTATAAATGTGAATGTCTGTTCGGTGTACGTTTATCACGTCTGAACGACAAGACGCAGAGACTTAAATATTTGTACAGTTACTAATTTATACCATGGTTTTATAGCGATCTGATAGATATTTAGTAATTTGAAGAATATAACGCGAAATACGGAACAATAATTACTCTTTGAAAATTATATTTATTCTTTGAAAATGGTTTTATTGGTTGCATTGTTGCTTGAGGGTTGATAATGATAAACCGGTGGAGTATATTGGGATGGAAAGTTAGCGGTGTATATAAAATTCCAAGTGTGTGTGTTAATATTTCGTTCTGGAGCGAAAACTACAGAACTCAGAGGAATGGTCTGTGTGTAATTGTTGTCCGAAGTCTCCCGTTGTATACCATAGCAGTTCCATGCCGATAGCTATAATGGGTTGAAGATATGGTGGTTAAAAGTCGGCAAATTATAAAACAATCCGGACTAAGGCAAGCGATGACGTTTGCGACTCTATAGCAAGGAGGTTACATACAGCATAACGTGATGCCACAGACCATATCTTTGCTCTATGCGTGCTACAATGTCTTCAGCTCTTTCTCTGTAAGGATAGGCATACGAATAAGGAAATATAAGAATAAATAAAAAAAGCAGTAAAACGAAATTTCTTTTAATACATCTCTTTAAAAAAATCGATTTGACGTTTCGCGCATTACATCAAGTGATCGATCTGTGATATTATTACAATCATTATTGTTGAATTTCGTGATTGGATTCTTCGAAAGGAGTGCATTTTTACGTGTGATTTGATGTACACTACTTACTTTCCTTATAAACCGGCCGCGGTGGAGTAACCGAGCGGTCTAAGGCGCCTCGGTCTGCGGAGCGCGCAGTTGCTCGCCGTCGGAGGTTCGAGTCCTTCCTGGGGCATTGGTGTGTGTGTTTTCCTTAGTTTAGTTTACCTTAGTTACGTAGTTTGTGAGCTACGGACTGATGACCACGCAGTTTGGTCCGATAGATTTACAAACATTTGAACAGTTTTTGATAAACGGTAAGTGCATAGATTTCTGCAATCTGATAGGACTATTTTTCAGTTGATTAAAAATGTTTGTTTCTAAAGAAGGTATTGAATTTCATTTCATCCTTTAAAACCAGTCGCATAGCATAATACTGAAAGATAGCTTACCTATCATAACCAACACGCGAGCGGAGCCGCGGGTATAAGCTAGTATCTAATATTACCTTTATGACAAAAATTTTGCATTTAAAATGACTTTAAAGTTTATTATTAACAACTAGTACCTGTGAGATACTTCTCTGACTGGAAGGTGCGCCTTGACCCAACACTCAGATACTGAACTGCTTGAAAGAAAGGATTCATTTCAAATTCTCGTCGAACCATCACGACTCATCTTGATAAATACACTGCAGTTTCAAAATTAGTGGCATGAATTCATCAAGCGCGCGTGTTTGATTGTGACACTCTTGTTTCTTCCAAAGAAGAATGAAATTTGCCATAAACGTATTTCACTAGACCTGATAGCAACTCGTGCTACACTTAGTACCATCTTGCTTGTAGATAATTGTGCACATTTACAAGTAAATAATCAACATCCGTTTCTTACAGCTTGCTTCATTTTTTCTTACATACTCGGTATATAAGAGTAAATCTTTATCTCTTTGTACGTTCCCAACGTTAAAACTGAAAAATTTGACGCTCTGGGTACTTCGAGGCCATTCGTTGGATGTAAACCCGTAGTCATTGGAATAATGCCTGCAATTATATGGTTCTACATCTATATGGGATACTCTGCAAATCACATTAAGTGCCTAGCAGAGGGTACATCGAACCACCTTTATACTATTCATCTCCTATTCCACTCTCGAATAGCGTGCTGGAAGAAAGAACATCTGAATCTCTCCGTTCGAGCTCTGATTTCTCGTATTTTATTCTGATGATTATTTCTACCTATGTAGGTGGGAGTCAACAATATATTTTCGCATTCGGAGGAGAATGTTGGTGACTGGAGTTTAATAAGTAGACCACGCCGCAGCGATAAGTGCCGTTGTTATAATGATTCCCATCCCAGGTCCTGTATCATTTCCATGACGCTGTCTCCTCTGTATCGTGTCAATACGAAACGAGCTGCCCTTCTTTGAACTCTTTCGATGTCCTCCGTCAAACCCACCTGATAAGGATCCCACACTGGGCAGCAATACTCCAAAAAAGGACGGACAAGCGTAGTGTATGCAATCTCTTTAGCATTTCTGTTGCATCTTTTAAGGGTTCTGCCAATAAAACGCAGTCTCTGTTTCGCCTTTCCTACGACATTATCTACGTGTACTTTCCAGTTTAAGTCTGATGTCATAGTAATTCCTAGGTATTTTGTGGTATTTACGGCCTTCACTTTTGATTGATTTACAGTATCTTGTAAACCAAGTTTAACGGATTTCTTTTCGTTCTCATGTGGTAGACTTCACATTTGTCATTATTTGGAGTCAATTGCCAATTTTTACACCACAGTGACATCTAATTCAGATCATTCTGCAGTTGGTTTTGATCTTCAAATGATTTTGCTAGACGGTAAATGACGGTGTCATCTGCAAACAACCTAACAGAGCTGCTTAGATTTTCTCCCAAATCGTTTAAGTAAATAAGGAACACCAGAGAACCAATAACACTACCCTGTGGAATGCCCGATAACACATCTGTTTTAGTCGATGCCTTACCATCGATTCTACATCTACATCTACATGGGATACTGTGGTTACTTAGCTGATTAAGAAATGTAATACGTATATTTTTCACATTTAACGATTTTATCATTGTTTTCTCTAACGACAGAATCAGCAATTAAATGTCATGGAGCCGATTACTTGCAGTACACTTACTGTACAGAAAGTCTTATTTTTATAAATTGCGTCTCTTCTTGATACAGTTCAGTCTTTATTAATTCCATCATTGCACGTTTATAGAAGGCATCTACCAAGAACGAATTATCATCAGAAGCAATAATTGCGAGATCTCATTACCGTTCTTCTTGCTATCCAAAACCATTGCAACAGTTCGCTTTCTGGTGAAATAAGTATTCTTATGTTCAACCACGAATATTGTTCTACATGGTGTAATGTAATGGTTATTTTGTCTCTGTGCTCGAGTCTGAGAGAACTTTCTACTCGCAGCCGGATATCCTCAAGATTATGTATATTTCAAGTTCGCGTTTGATAAATTCTGCAGAGAGTTTACAAAATGTACATATTCCCTGGTAACTGAACGCAATAATTCGTTAGTAACTGGAGTTGCGTCACTCAATTAGTAATTGGTAGTATGGAGAGCAAACAAAAACGAAACCCTTCCGTGACTACTAGAGAGCCAGCAGACACACAATCCAAGTAACACATCAAGATAATAAAGTAACCCACTTTATTGCAGGAGACAAAGAAACTAACGGTAAATAGCATGTCCGATGGCAATTACGAAACTTTGATAAAACGAGACTCGTTTAAAAACAAATGGCAGATCAAGGAATAATATTTCCATCCATGAGACAATGGAGGAAGCAACACCCATGCTAGGGAATGAGGAGATAGGGAAAATATAACGAAAGAGAAGAATACGGATTTGAGATAAAAATCGTCGAACTCCAGTTTTCCGTTGATGACCACGAATCAAGGGGCAGCAAGGAAGTCGGCAAACACGGCACGATATTTTTGGGTACGCTGCACCTAAAGGTTTTGTTCCAAAAGCTAAGCTAAAAACGGAACACAGGAGTTAAATCTTGTTTGGGATGACTGCTTAGACCGTGTGTCCCAGCTTAGCCTCCAAATAATACAAAGCCTCCTCACTAGGAGTAAACTCTTGTCGCCGCTCTCGTTGAAACACATAACAACCACACACGCGCGAAACTTGACTGAAGTGCGTTCTGCTACACTGCGTTGTAATGCACAATGTGCATCCCAACTTGGTGTAAGTGTAACTTACTGTTTTACGTGAAAATTCACAACTGTTTAAGTGTTTGTGGAAAATGGTATACTGTTGAGTGCCATTTTGCAATCAGGGCTCCCGAAATAAAGCTCCTGGAGTTAGTTTTCACGCATTCCCGAGTAACGAATCCACGAGACAACTATGGATAAAAACAATAACTAGACAAGGTATGTGTATTTCTAAGTGATCAGTGCTCGTATAATTTATTTTATTGTTGCCTAAATATTTCATTTATATCTCTTACGTAGGTGATACAAAGGATAAGTTATGGTAGCCCAGTGAGCTCAAATGAAAATGTTCAAATGTTTGTACAGTCTATGGGACTTAACTACGGGGTCATCAGTCCCTAAACTTACAAACTACTTATGAACTACTTACAAACTAGGACGGCACAAATATCCATGCCCGAAGGGGGATTCGAACCCCCGACCGTAGTGGCCGTGCAGACCGTGACTGGAGCGCCTCAGTCTCCTAGACCAGCCCAGTGAGCATTCTGTGGTATGCAGTAACCCTTTTTCTTACCTCAGACTATAAATCCGGCCTGAAGATAAAGAAATTGAATCCTGATGCAGTTCCCAGTGTTTTCGAAATGTATCCGCCAAGCAAACGAATTAAGATTCAGATAAAAGAACCGAGAACAGAAATTGAAAGATGTGGGACAAAATCTTTGAAGCAGAAGATCGACAAAATCGCTACAGACAACTGAAATGTAAGCGAAGAAGTCTGCCAAGAAAGCCATATTTCACAACCTCATAATAAAGATGCCATAGTATAAGCAAAGTTAAATAGGCGAAGTATATCATTTAGAAATAGAAGACTGAAAACTGTAAAGATTTCGTCAGCGTACTAAACAATAGGTACGAGAATTAAGAAAAGAACAGAAAAAACTGAAATAAATTAGGGAATTGAATTGTTGCTAATTACAATCTTAATAAAATTCAAAGCGCAATCGTAGATAGAAACATCAAAGCAGCGTTCTTATTGGAGCAATTACGGGTTTTCTCCCAGAAAAAACCTCGGTGGACTGATTCGACAATTAGATATTGTGTTCTGTGGTAAAGCAAGTCGCCGTCAGGTTATGAATTTGTGAGAAATGCCCATATATTAAGCTTGCCATCAAAATCTACTTTAAAGAGATATGTTGGCAGTGATAACAACAAGAAACAATCGATGTCATCATTGTTAAATAAAGACAGTAACACGAACTTCAATTTTTTTTCTCGCCATCAGTGACCAAAATGTACCGTTGTGATATATGGACATATTTTTAAGCCTTATTTCCTATTCGGTTCCATAAGAATCTACACGGAATGAGGTTGGCTTGTGGAGCCAACAGCGGAATAAGTGTGAACTACAGAGGCGACACTGCTCGTCAGAGGTACGCTCCTAGTGAGTAGGCTTTGTATTATTTGGAGGCTAAGGTCCCAGCATCCGCACTGTGTCGTTATGCTTGGTCCGTGGGTATTCACTGATGTCGGGGGCGGAGACCCAGGTAACCAAATGGGTCGTCAACACCATATAACCCTGAGTTATTAATAAAACCGAATAAACTGTTGTCCCCCCTGCAAAGATTAACACGGTGATGTGGCTCTTACCAAATGATGTCAATTATGTCATCGCACAACGCCGAGAAGATGCTTATATGCAACTTGCAGTCTGGAAGCTACGAAACACAGAAAATTTGCAAACGTTCTTTGGCAATAGAATGAACATTGTTTTTGAGAAAGTAGGAGTCGGCTAGAATTCCACCCACAACTATCAATGTATTGTGATGTTTTGTTAAATCTGAACAGTAGTACAGTCTGTGCGTACTGGTTTAGAAGCTCCAAGGTGTTAGTTTCGTTTCCACGGAAGAATGTTTTGTTTTGCTGGTGTTCAATGGTTTTTTGCTTTTTTCTTTAGTGAAAAGTCTTAATTTCATGAAGAATATTAAAAAAAAAGAAAAAAATTCGCACTGTCGTTTTACGGCCCACTTTAGATTTTTAGTTTTATAAGTTTTTGCAAACATTTTGGACCAAAATAATAATGTAAATAATAAAAAATTAAGTAATAAGAGTGTCTGAAAGCCGTTTAGGAAAAAAATGTTAGGTGTGGCGAGTTCCGATCCATTGACCTTCAATGACACAGTCCAACGCATTGCCCACTTCGCTACAGCTAACAGTTACAAGTTGTGTTCTTTAATCTCATACTATTGGTGGCCGCTGTTAACTGATGCTAATATAGCATTTGTAGATACCAGATTATCATTTATCGTACGAAGAAAAACGTATTTTTGTTAATTCTTCAGTGCGCCATTGCTCTGAAATAACAACGTGTAAGTTACAATAAGAAAATAATCAAATACGCAACCCAAGATGGCGTAAGCGAAAGAGAGTTCTGGGCGAGGAATGTCACGTGACATCTGTGAACGGCTGGTTTTCGTTAATTTAATGGAAGGTGTCAAAAGTCTGTTATTTTTGCAAATATCTCTCAAACAATACGAAATATGAAAAAAAAAACATAAGGAAACAAAGCCGTAGAGAATTTTCTCCTCTACAAATTCGTTTATTCAATTTTCGCATCAGATGAACGGTTTATTTGCAATTAAAATTACATTACAAACGTCTTTCTGTAGCATTATTAACGTATTTCTTGTCCGAAATATTTCAAAAGGCAAGGTTCTGGTCTCTGGTAGCCAACAATTATGTGTGTAAACTTTGGTGCCGATCGGTTGAACGGTTCGACCTAAAAAGTGGGAACACGTTACAGCCAGACAGACATCGTCAAATCGCCGTTATTTTTGCAGATATATCTGCAACGATGCAAGATATAAAAAAAACATAATAGAGCAAAGTTGTAGAGAATTTTCTCTTCTACCAATAAGGTTATTCAATTTTCGTATCAGATGAACGGTTAGTTTGCAATTACAGTTATATTACAAACGGCTTTTTTGTATTACTACCATATTTTCAATCCGAAAAAATTGAAAAAGGGAGGTTCTGGTGTCTGGCGTCCTACAATTAGGTCTGTAAAATTTGGCGCTGATCGGTTGAACGGTTCGTCTTGAAAACAGGGAACAAGTTACTGACAGACAGACAGATATCCCAGAATCGCCGTTATTTTTGTAAATAACTCTGAAACGCCAGAATGAAACTTCACTCTGCAGCGGAGTGTGCGCTGATATGAAACTTCCTGGCAGATTAAAATTGTGTGCCGGAACCGGGACTCGAATCTGGGACCTTTGCCTTTCGCGGGCAAGCGCACTACCGACTGTGCTATCCCGACACGACTCACGATGCCGCCTCACAACTTTACTTCCGCCAGTACCTCGTCTCCTACTTTCCAAACTTCACAGAAGCTCTCTTGCAAACACGCAAGACTAGCACTCTTGGAAGAAAGGATATGGTGGAGACATGGCTTAGCCACAGCCTAAGGGATGTTTCCAGGATGAAACTTCACTCTGCAGCGGAGTGTGCGCTGATATGAAACTTCCTGGCAGATTAAAATTGTGTGCCGGAACCGGGACTTGAACCTGGGACCTTTGCCTTTCGCGGGAAAGCGCACTACCGACTGTGCTATCCCGACACGACTCACGATGTCGCCTCACAACTTTACTTCCGCCAGTACCGGTACACAAAATTGTGAGGCGGCATCGTGAGTCGTGTCGGGATAGCACAGGCGGCAGTGCACTTGCCCGCGAAAGGCAAAGGTCCCAGGTTCGAGTCCCGGTTCCGGCACACAATTTTAATCTGCCAGGAAGTTTCATCTCTGAAACGATACAAGATATGAAAAAAACATAAGGGAGCAAAGTTATAGCGAATGGTCTCCTATATAAATTCGGTAATTCAATTCTCTTGTCAGATGAATGGTTAAGCCGTTATTTTCATTTAAATTTCGAGCTGTCAAAAGACGATCGCAAAGGCCCACTTTTAGTGTTACTACCGTAACCTGAAGAGGGCCAATATACGTAAAAAACTTTATAAAAGAAATTTAAAAAACCTGACCGGAATGTCCGCCGCCATCGAACTGTTGAACAGTGCCACCGTGCACGGACAGAGGTGCACACCTGTGACGGACGTTGACATAGGAAGCGGTGCTCACGGGTGTCAGCTGCGGCAGTTCTCAGCATCTGTTGATGCACGGAGGTGGATGGCTGCCAGGCGCTGGGTGGTGGTCAGCGTGTCATTTACTGGAACGTACCAGGTGGCCGTGACGTCTGTCGAGAGGGCCAGGTGTTTGCTGTTAATCCACACGATTGCGCCAGTTAGTCGTGGGCTGCCGAGCGACCAGTCTCTGGATGGGTGGGCGTCCATTTCTGGTGCAATGAGTATTCTTACCTTCAAGCTCGTACATAAATGGTGTACTTCAATGGCTATGTTGTCTCCTGTGATCGAGTCTGATAAGATATGATCAGAGACGATATCTGTCTTACACTTCTGGTTCCGAAATCTATATCTTACCATTAAAAAATCTATCTGGTATCTTTTCGCGTCTCCATGCGTCTTCCACGTATACAACCTTCATTCATGGTTCTTAAACCAAGTGTTTGTTATGTGAATAATTTGCTTTGCATATATATATATATATATATATATATATATATATATATATATATATATATAGTGCACATATGTGCACTTTGGTTCGTAAACTGTTTTCTTTGTCTGTGGCGTATTTTGTGTGCTCTTACCGCGAGTGCTCAATAGTGTACCTTTTGTTTTCAAATGACGTCACTTGCATAGCCGTTACAGCAGTACTTCTTGAGCTACACGAATCAGAAGTTTGATGTTAGTGAAGCTGGCAGCCCGGCAGCGTCGTTATGACAGAATGTAACAAGTAAATGATACATTAAGCTTTATGTGTTTGTCTTTGTTGTAGTGAGTGATAAGTGAAGTTTGAAGAATCATGTGAAATACAGCAAATGTGAATTATTTCAAATTTCCTGGGGAATAAATGTCGATGTTGTCATAGTACACATTTATGTACCTTGGTTCTTAGTGTGCACTTACAATAGCTCTGTACTTCATAACGTATCATATTTTGGCAGTTCATGTGCTAAGTGATAAAGATATATCACGCATACTAAAGGGAAGTGTTGCAGAATATTCAAATTCTGTATCTGACGATGATTTATTTGTCGTAATGAATCGACTGCGTGCGAATTCTGACTCCCACGTAATGCTCCTAAAGAATTTCAGTCTCAAAACATTGAAGATATAATGAATGGTGATATTTAAAAAATCCATAAGGGGTTTGACGTGAAGAGCTATTTGGGTGGTATTGCTGTATTTTTGTTTCTTTCTTTATTTGTAAGAAAATGTGTAAATTTTCACATCGAATTTTAAGAAAAATGTATGTTTGGTGCCTATCCATGGTTTGTTCGGTTTTTTTTTTTTTTTTTTTTTTTTTTTTTTTTTTTTTTTTTTTTTTTTTTTTTTTTGCATGCCTGACATTGGCGCATCTCTGGTGAGGAAAGTGATTCCAGTGGACCCGAAGGAGACTTGGAATCTATCACTGAATTCTTTCCAGTTGAATTCCGAGAGGTTGTGACAATTGAATTCTGAAAGGTTGTTACATATTAGACAAACCTCAAATCTATTCAGACTAGTTCACTTAGTTTCAAACCAACCGCATCAGAAATTTTGCATCATGTTGGGGATAAAGTTGTCATGGAGACTCATACAAAACCATCTGGCAGTAACAAATACTTGTAAATATGTGTTGTAAAATTTCTTATTATAAATAAAATATGTAGGTTGTACAAATACAACATACTGTAATTAACTTTACCGTTGAATACAGTATGTTCCCTTAAGAAAATTTAAGAAATATGTTTACGATTAAGACTCAAGGTGCACAATTGTGTACCATTCACGTTCAAAAAATGAAAATTTTCCAAATTGCAAAAGAGAGAAATATGGTGCCTAAGCAACCTAATGAACAAAAAAATTGACATTTTCAAAATTTTAAATTAACCTTGGCACTGGGACTGAAGAGTTTCTTGTAAGCGTATATATATAACAAGAAACTGTGAGTACAGATTTTTAATATAGGCCAATGAAACGTACATTATTCGAAGGTCGTGTACCCTATATTTTGCGAATATACAAATTATATGTGCACGTACCTGTTAAAAGTGGTAAAGAGAAAAAGAAATTTTAGGATGATACCACAAATTCCCCATACGTTTTGCCACTCTATTATAATCCGTTGTAGGTGGAACAATGGTACACGTAACATTAGCTCAGTCATCTAGCGCTTGGAGTTCCAATTTTCTGGTCCTGGGTTCGATTCCCACTGCTCTTTTTTATATTTTTTCTAATGTACAATTCTTAACTTTTAAATATATTTTAATACAATTGAACAATTCAGTTTGCCGGCCGCGGTGGCCGAGGAGACTGAGGCGCTCCAGTCACGGTCAGCACGGCCACTACGGTCGGGGGTTCGAATCCCCCCTCGGGCATGGATATTTGTGCCGTCTTAGTTCGTAAGTAGTTCATAAGTAGTTTGTAAGTTTAGGGACTGATGACCCCGTAGTTAAGTCCCATAAGCTTAACAAACATTTGAACATTTGAACAATTCAGTTTATGAACACCTTCTTGTAATAAGTCTCAAGGACAAACATTGAAAAAGTTAGGATTCTATTAAGAAAACCATTTTCACACATGGTCAGCTATATGTAGCATCAAGTAGAGTTCGATCCTTTGATGGTTTGTAATTTTATATTTGTAGACATAGATAACACTGGCATTTAGCGAATGAGGAAAGGATTTTTACGAAAAATTTTGTTTTTACTGAAGTTTCTTCATGGTAAACTGTGAAATAAAGCAATTAATTCTCTCATTTGTGTCTTTCATCCTCTCATGTTTTCTCTTTGCCCATACGGTCACCTGTTCTCAAAGCATTCACATAAAACCTATAAATCTTCAGTGCTCAATAAATTCCAATTAGATTAATTTGTTTTTTATTTTCATGACTCTTCAAACACAACTGTTCGAATTTCGCCCACAGGCAATACTAGTCAGGGACACAGGCACACACACAGGATTTTGGTGCATCTGTTGTGCCTGTTCAGTATTATGTCTACAGAATAACATATGCCAATTTTGTGTTGGACACTGTAAGTGAATATTATATTGATTTAATTTAAGGCAATTTTCGATATGGTTGACGCGGATGCTGTGCGTCTTATGTTCAGATGATTTAAAGCAGCTTCAGGGAGAGTATGACTAGTAAACCGCCCCAGGGCTTAAACAGTTACCTACCGTTACAAGAGCTCATTACGTCATACGCATTTAAACTAAGATGCGAAATAACGCTTTTATTTGCTCTCCCCCCCCCCTCAGTATTACACGTTTAGACAATAACAAAACCACACAGTAAACCTGAAGCATTTGTCATTGTGTCCAACAGTTCAGGAACGAATAACACTGTAATTAGTGGATAAGTTTCATAAATTGTATTAAATAACCATTAGAGGTTCTAGTTTTATTGAGAAGTTCTGAAAGCTGGCAAGTTCATTCGTCTATTGTCGTGTAAGAATAATGTGGGAGTAGTTTTATTCTGACAGATATATTTTTATCGGTATGATAGATCAATATTTCAGTAGGATGAGCGAGATCCTATTAGCATTTGAAATAAACTAATAGAACAATGTTTGTAAACTGTGAAACTCTTGAGGTTTTGTAGCAAAGTTAATCAACTTTTATGCGATCAAGTACGGATCGTCAAGTTATTGAAGTACGAGTACAGCATTTATTGTTTAACCAGTTTCTTACCTTTGCTGTTCCTATCGTGGTTATGCTTGCTTGACTTTGAGTAACGACCAAATAAGAAATCTACGTTAGGATGTTAGAAAGTAATCTCGTAGAGCATAAGCCGTCACATTACATGGTAATAGTGATTTCTGCAAGTATAGGAACCCCAGATCACGTGATCTGCGACTGGATCGCAGCTTTCTACTACCCCTGACTCCCTATCCCTCTCTCTCTCTCTCTCTGTACCCCCAGATCTAATGAAATAATATAAGTTTTGTGAAGCGGCGTTTTCTGAATGACAGATCGCTAATGGACTAACTTCCGGCGTAATCCTGTAGACTATTTGTAACAAGGATCAGGTTTTCTGGGAGTAATGGAGCCTATCGAATCGCAGCGTCCGCTTCCTGTAACAAGAAGTCTCCCCACCTCTGACGAGAGAAAACTGCCGCGCGATCCTTTCTCGTGTATTTCGAGAAGATAAATGAGTCGACTTAGGGTTAAAAATTGGAATTAACGGAAACCAGTATATATCTTCCGAGCTTCGTCAGCATTCATTGTTTGCTCCGCAGTTCTCAGTAGAGAACAGAGACTTACTAAATAAAAACTTGACCGCTCGCTGGCGCTAGTGTCGCGTGAACGTGATGGAAGTCGCCATTTGCAGGGCAAACGTGCATAAACATGGTTCGTTCGGTGCTGCTTTTAATTGTAACAGCGAGAACGGAAGCAAAGACGAAGACGGAAACAATGTTACATTTGACAAATCAGGCATTACTTGTATACCGTATAGTAGCCTATTTTCATGCAGCAATAAGAAATCATGAGCGTTTGTTTTTGTTTAGGTTTCCTCTTACAAATGATTCTCTGAAACTGAGAAACGTACTTTGGTGCATGTCAAGTACTTATATTTTATTTGCACATAAATTACTAAAAATACTAATTTGAGCTGAATGAATGACTAGTCGTGTAAGAGGTATTTATCACGTACAAGGTATGATGCAGAAGTAGGGCCGGCTGCGGTGGCCGAGGCATTCCGCCGGCGGCGGTCGTGCTGTGCGGAAGTGTGGAGCGACCGTGTGTTTACATCGTCGCTGCGGGCGGCCGAGCACTGTGAGGTGAGTGCGCGCTTCAGCGTTGCTATTGTCGAGGAATGCTAACCGAAAGAAATGGATAATCAACCAGAACGAATAGATACTTTGAAACTGAGTTTCGACCCGAATTTACCGAGACCGAAATCCTTCGAAGTTGAATTATTTCTGCGAGATGTTATGAAAATTACCATAGATGACATCATTGGCATCCATTTGTCAATTGTCAGTAGCACGGTGTACCTCAAGTTAGTCAGCCCGACGAAATGCGAGCAGATAATAGAATCTTGTAGTGGTACATTAAAGTTTAAACATTCTAATGGTCATGTTGGTGAAGTACGAGTGTCATATGCTGGTTTTGGAGTACGAACAGTCAGACTATTCGAACTTCCTTTTGAAGTAACTGCCGAGCAAATTAATGCGAAGCTGAAAGATTACGGGAACGTCATAAGTAACGTCGCCGAAAAATGGTCCGGGCAGCACATATTCCCGGTACTCAATGGTGTACGCCAGGTGAGAATTGAAATGATAAAACACATTCCATCTTACATTACGGTATGCGGTTATAGAGCTATTGTGATCTACGATGGCCAACCGCGAACTTGCTCGGCTTGCGGTTCCACAACGCACGTCCGCGCCCAGTGTGTACAGCGGCGCGTGGCGGAAATACCGACAGGCGAGCGGGAGAGGCAGGGCCCTATGTCTACGCTGCCGATAACCTTCGCAGCTGCCGCCCGAGTAAACACCGAACCGGAGCCCAATATAGATGTCACACTAGAGTCTTACATGGAGCTAAAAGAACAACACACACCCATGGAGGCGGAAACTTCACCAATCACTCCGCAAACTGCCCCGCAGGAAGTGGAGGAGAGTAGACAAGTGAGTCCAGAACAAGGGGACGGACTTTCCGAGGCAGTGCACGCTGCTAACTGCACGCACATGAACGAACAATCTGGGTTCGAAGACGACAACGAACGGCAGGCCGAGACCACCTCTCCGAAGAAACATAACAAAATACGGATGGCACACGACGGAGCAGACGTAAACGCGCAAATACTGCGCGAAAAGGCAAAACAGATAAGCCAAAAACTGACGGATACAACAACTCGGAATCATTCCGGCAATTCTCAGGCCCTAAAAAAGTCTCGAACTGAGAACCCCGAGTCTCTCCAGGGGAAACAGACCTCAACAGTACAAACGAAGATGGACATTGTGGGCCAAGATGACAAAAGTAAACACCCAACAGAAAGAAAACCAGCATCAAGGAACCGCAACCCTACAGGCAATTGGGCAGACGAAATGGAAGACGGTACTCCAGATGAAGTGATGTCTGATCTACAGGAACGTATAAGAGGGACCTCACCAGGAGTCCGGAAGGCAGACGGCATCCGGCAACGGGAGTCCACGACCCTTGCTCCTGAAGCAGAGGACGACTCGGACTTTTTCTAAATGCTCCACTACGGTATTCACCCGGAAGGAGCATAGCACCTAACACACTTCTGGCAACATGACACCTCTGCAGGCGTACCGCATTGCCACGATAAATCTCAACAAGATCAGTAGCACATTTAACTTGAGAAATCTTCAAGATTTTCTATACGCGGCTGAGATAGACATCGCATTGTTGCAAGAAGTTGCAGAACTTAGCCTAGAACATATAGCAGGCTACAATGCGCTAATTAATCCCGGTAATGGCAGTGAACACGGGACTGCCATCATGACCAGGGAAGGAATTATTGTCAGTAACGTGGAGAAACTAGCAAATAGCAGAGGTATTGCCGTTACATTCAATAACACGAGGATTATTAATGTTTATGCACCTTCCGGAACAGGAAAAAAGCGGCAGCGGGCGGAGTTCTTTAAAGGCGACATAGTGCCTCTCTTCGCATCGCAGACTGAACACATAATTTTTGGAGGCGATTTTAACTGCGTCCTTAGCCGAAAAGACCAGACCCCCAATTTCAATACGTCCATGGAACTTCAGAACATAATCAGGGAACTCAATCTGGTAGACACATGGGAGTTGCAACATGGAGATGCGCCCGGTTTCACCTATGTAACCAATCATTCAGCCAGTCGCCTCGATAGGATGTACACAACATCGAACCTGCAACAACACATTCTGCAAGCAGAGAGATGGCCGACGGTGTTTTCAGACCACTCCGCGTACATCTGCACCATAAATTTAGAAAAACAGGGAACATATAGAGCAAGAGGATTGTGGAAACTGAACACATCACACCTGTCAGATGCAGGGTGTCATGCCATATTTCGCAATACATGGGCGGAGTGTGAAAGAAAGTTTCCAAGATACGATTCGGCACTTAAATGGTGGATAAAATGTGCAAAACCTTCATTAATAAAAGCTATGAAACAGCACTCCCGCGAGAAATACTCATGGCAGAAAAGAACCGTAGAATTTTACTTCCAGTGCTTGAGAGATTTATATAAAGAGGATGCAGCAGTTACGGACAACTTCGCACAGATCAAAAGAATCAAGGCCACGATTTTAACAATTAAACGGAAACAACTGGCAGGTTGCCAAGTTAGAACTCGCCTACAAAATGCCACACACGAAGAGACGACGTCAATGTATCACGTGATACAAGAACAAAAGAAACGAAACAGGAAAATATTGACCGCGCTAAAAACTTCAGACGGAAGGTGTGTGACCACCCAATCTGATATACGAGAGGAAATTTACAACCATTTTTCTCTACTGCTAGCAGACAAACCAGTAGACGAAACGGCACAACTCGCTCTTCTGGCTCGTTCGTCGACGAGATTAACTACTGCAGAAGCTGAAGAGCTGGCGACAGAGATCACCGAGGAAGAAGTAACAGATGCCATCCGAAACAGCCCAAAAAACAAATCGCCCGGCCCCGATGGACTGCCAGCTGAGTTCTACGACACCTTCAGACAACAGCTGGTTAGCAAGTTGACTCTCGTATGCAACGACATCATGACTCACAAGAATGACTCCTTCAAGGAATTCTGCGAGGGAATCGTGGTGTTAGTGCCCAAAACACCAGGAGGGAAGACTGTAGACAATCTCAGGCCAATAACCTTACTAAATAGTGACTATAAAATCTTCGCACGCATCCTCATGCAACGGTTTAATTCGGTGATTGACAAGGTTACAGGTGCCTATCAGACGAGTGTCGGCAAGAACAGGACAATAACCCAGACATTAAATGCATACCGCGACATCATAGCGACGGCTGAAGCATGCGACATCCAAAGCGCCATAGTGTCGCTTGATTTCGAAAAGGCTTTTGATAGAGTGAGCCACTGCTATCTCTTGCGGACCATGGAGACAATGCACTTCCCGAAGAAAATAATTGACACAGTGCATACACTTCTGACGAATGGCACATCAAGAATCAGTGTGAATGGGCAATTAAGTAGACCGATCACCATCATGAGCTCAGTTCGGCAGGGCTGCCCTCTGTCGATGATTTTCTTCGCAATAGCCCTCGAACCTCTCTTGATCTCCCTGACTCAAACCTTGCCAGGATTGCAAATACACGGTCACAAAATCATATGCCAGGCATATGCGGATGACGTGAGCTTCCTGGTCACGGACGCCGAGCAGATAACAACAGCTTTCCAGATTATATCAACATACGAAGCCGCGTCTGGAGCGAAATTAAACCGAAATAAATCTGGGATTATGAACGTTGGTCGAGGAGTAGACCTTCCAACTGCCGCACCAATCAAAAGCATAGCAACACTTAAATGTCTTGGCATAGAATTCACGTGTAACATCCGCCGCACGGTGGCCACTAATTATAGGAAACTATTGGCAAAAATACGGGCTGCAATACAGCAACATAGTTTGAGGAACTTAAACATCATTCAGAAAGTGGAGCTAGCAAACATCTATATCACAGCGAAAGTAAACTACGTCGCTCAGGTCCTCCCACTGCCGAAGGTTATAGCTCAAAAAATATTAGCAGCTCTCGGTCACTTTGTCACTAGAGGCCAAATATTCAAAGTAAAATATGACACACTGACGTTACCAACAGATAAAGGAGGCCTTCATCTCACAGACATCTACCTCAAAGCGAAAGCTCTTTTCGTCAGAAATATGTACAAACAATGGCGACGATCACCGGATACTCTCACGGCTCACCTCCTGAATGAAATAACACCGGCCACTATGGAACCACCTGTTGACGTCCATCACATACCGAACGCGCTCTGGCATCTCAGATATTTCTTTTTAGAACTCAGTTATATTATAATGAATACTCCTGAGAAAGATCGATACAGGGTACAAACAATCTATAACAATATGATGGAATGCAAACAGGGTAACGTCGTAGAAAACAAATATAAAGGATATAACTGGCGTAACATCTGGCAGAATATACATGACCCACACTTACCATCCAATGTGCGGTCCACGTGGTATATGGCGGTAAATAGAAAAATACCGACCAATGTAAAGTTACAGGCGATTCATCTGGCAGACACACCAAATTGCAGCAACTGCAATCAAGTTGATACGGAGGAACACCGATTTACATGTGAGCCCG
Source organism: Locusta migratoria (assembly GCA_026315105.1). Lineage (NCBI taxonomy): Eukaryota > Metazoa > Arthropoda > Insecta > Orthoptera > Acrididae > Locusta > Locusta migratoria. The sequence goes on along the minus strand of CM048748.1, from coordinate 437,143,242 downwards.
TCAAAGACATATGGCAACTCTGCACGGACAAACTCGCGTGTATATTACGCACGTCGCCCAGAACAATCACACCAACACGACTACTCAACCCAGAAGAAGTTCCCTATCCTAACGCCAAGAGAAAGGCAGTCAACTGGATAAAGGGACAGACAGTACACTATGTTTTCTCAGAAAGCGAAAAAAGTAAAAACGACTATTGGTTAACACTGCAGACCGAACATCAGAAGTTACAACGATTTGAAAATTACCGAGAAAAATATGCATGTTTTTTACATAGAACATTAATTTAAACGAAAAAACAACCTTTGCAGAATGTTTTGTTTGCTTCTCTTATTGCTTCAAAAACTAAATTATAATAACGTTTTACACAAATTCCTGGTGTCGGTAAGAACGGAGGTAACGGTGACAAGCACTTCGAAGTTAAATGAGAAGACGACTCAGTACCACCCTAACAACAACGAAGATATAGAAACGATAAATCACGGTAACTCTGCGTTAGTAAATCTTTTTGAGAAGACGAACTTTGAAGCAGCTAGAACACCGAGCCGTGCAGCTGAACACCAAGGAAAAAACAGAGGAGGTACATTTACTTTCGTTTTCTAGAATGGAGTTCCTTTTGTTTTATTTTCTTTTCAAACAACAATTATGGAAGCTAACCGCTGATGACATAATTGGGAAGGAAACAAAGGTGGTCACATCACACTGCAGCGGGCAGCTACCGCAGAAGAAGCAGTTTAATTTCACCTCTTAGGAAATGAAAAAAAATAAAAAAATCAAAAAAGAAAAAAAAAAGAGGCGACTGAGGCGCTCCAGTCACGGTCAGCACGGCGACTACGGTCGGGGGTTCGAATCCCCCCTCGGGCATGGATATTTGTGCCGTCTTAGTTCGTAAGTAGTTCATAAGTAGTTTGTAAGTTTAGGGACTGATGACCCCGTAGTTAAGTCCCATAAGCTTTACAAACATTTGAACATTTGCAGAAGTAGGTCGAATAATTGTTTTTAGACACTTAACAGGTGGTCATTGTAGTGCGTAAATGGTCATTACTTGATCGAATGTTGCATACCCAACCACTTTGAGAAGTACTATCTCTGTTTAAAAGTAATGTGCGAATGAAATGCGTATTTAAAATTTTATGCGTTTTTACAATTATTCATACCGAAAATTCGAGGAAGTTGAATGAAAAATTCTATGTAATATGGAAAGGAATATGACAAAAATGTGATGTACAAAAATAAGCGTGCAAAACGTACAGAGTAGTCGGCGGCGAAAAGTAAAGAGGACCAGACAGAAAATTACGTGAAATAAAAAATAATCGCACTCTCAGCTACTTTACAAGTTTCATGGGAACATCTTACGCAAATATCTCGATGAAAAGTCGATCCACCTTATTTCGTGTCTCAATGCAGACGTAATTTCGAAAATTAGGAAACTTCATTCATTTAGGGATAATTTTTAAACAGACTGCAATAATCAGTAATTTTTTTAACAAACATGCGTTTAATTTGTGCTTTATTTTGCTCTTGTCGCGTCTCATACACTTCAAATCACAACCCCAGCACTAGGATTCGTCCCTGCAAATGGCGGCGATCAGCCGCTTCAATTCGGGGACAGTTGCCTCGCTTCTCCGCTACGGCGTGGTAGGAGCTCGGTAGAGAAAACTCAAACGTCCATTTCTTACATTATTCTTTTCGACAAATAATTACATTATGATCATCAAAGCGTATCTTATGCAATATCATCCGACGTAGTATTCTTAACATTATTCTCTCGCACTATAAATGGAAGAAGAATAGGGTAGGGACTGATGACCCCGCAGTTAAGTCCCATAAGCTTAACAAACATTTGAACATTTTTTTGAAGAATAGGGAGAGAAACAGAGGAAGCGAAGGATATCGAAACATTCATTTAAGAAACCACAGGATGGTACTAGATACTTCAAAGTTTCTCAACCATTTTTTAGTTTCTGGCACACAAAGTACTTTTTAAACTTCTGTTTCACCCTTAACTTTTTTTTTACTAAATGAATGAAAGTAAACAACTGATTTTCATAAACTAAACTTTTAATCTGGATAATCTAATAACCTATAAGTCGATAACTTTTGTGATTTACGAACGGATCTGAGGAAGGAGATGTTAGATTAAAGCTCGGAGACACATATCACACGTATTCGGCTACACACCTTTGCGTCATGGCGTGACGGTTGCTTCCGTCATAAAGGACGTAACGTGATAGCCAAAAAATAACGCCAATAAAGTTACAAATAACGAAGTGTTTCATCAGTTACTTTAATGTACATACGTGTGCAGAAAACTGTGCTGTATTATGATAGCGGCTTAATCCCACCACCAAAAAAAAAAATTAAACAAAGGACACACACGCGTTTTAAACGGGTTGTTCCTAATAAGTCCCATCATAGAAAATGTAATGATTAGATTTATCTTCCAATTAAGTTACGATAAGGAAACTTACTGCTGTCAGAATAATGTTGGTTGCTGATTAAATTTAATAATCTTCAGAGCTAATAACTAGTAAGTAAGTTACCAACAGTACTGTAAGAAGCTTTTGTAAAAAAATTAAATATATAATTCCATGTATCATCTCATTCCACTTATGTCGAAAATAAAATTTCATTACAACTCTTGCAGTATATTGCAACAGTTTTCCTGCTATTTACGTGCCTCAGAATGTTAATATGAACTACATGTGGCTACGGGCTATAATAGGAACAGGGTCTCCTAACAAGGCCCACCTGCAGGGTTAAACATTTTCTTTAAAGCGATGATGTTAATTACATAAACTTTCCATTTTAATTTATTTTTGAACTGAATATAGTTGTAGGATGTTGCACGTACGATCTCGGAATATTACCACTTACACATACTGCATACGAAATTCCTGGGCTTTATTTGGTTCAAGTATCTTAGTATCAAATAGAAGCGACTACTACCGTGAAGACTGAGTGCTTTTGCGAGAATAGGCATCAGAAACGAACTGCAGGCCGCCACATATCAGGAACACCGGTCTGCTCTTAGTGTTGAATGTTTCCGATAGGAGCGTGACTGTTGTTATCTGTTACGGCACTTGAACGGTCGATATCAGACCCGAGTGCACAGTACGCCAGTCGTCAGGTATGTTTAGGTCCAAAAAATTGCAGGAAGCTGAATTTTTGGTATGTTGTTAGGACATATTAGACTAGTATTAAACGAAGTCTGCAGCTTCGAAATCCTTTAGCTTCACTTTTGACAGCCAAAAAACCTCGCAATTTTCGGACTTTTTTCGGGGTTTGGCTTATAACTCGTGAAGGGTGGTTTTTTGACGAAAAGTCACTATCACCATTATTAATTTAGATAAAATATTCTAAAATTTAAGCCCTACCGCAGCTCTGTAAGTCAAATAGTTCCCGAAATATTGGACTTCAAAAATTGACTTATTTCTCCAAAAAGTTCAAATTTCCGATTTTAGTCATCTTGCGGCTAGAATATTGATCATCCCACGGGGAACGTCATATAAAACAAAGTTATAGAGCTGTTATTTAGCTTTAACCTAAGTAGCGAACGAAGTCCATAGGCCCAATAGATTTTTAGTTATTGTTAAAAAACGAAAAGTTGGAAAAATTGGATTATTCAATAAACTGACCCAGATGAATTGTAGTCCTCTTATACTATATATGTTAAAGAAAAAGGAGGAATTACTTATTCACGATGATTATTAACGCATTGTATATAAATAGGATTTTTCAACACTGTTTTCAGCAATTACTGATCAGAGAAGTTCCTTGCGTCCACTTCGTGCCGTTATGGCACTGATGGCCCCACATGAATGACATGAGGAGGTTCTAACGTCCATCACCTCTTTTCGGAATGACTCAAACTGAGCCCTAACATTTTCCTGAATTACGGAAAGTTTAGTTAGTTCACAGTCCATAACAAAGTCATTCCACTGTAGGTGAAGTTGAACTTATCTTATATGCTGGCTGAGGTCCATTGCGTTGTGAGCTGTCTTCGGCATTCACTAAAGCATTTGATTTTACAGGATCTTTTCATAAATTAAAACCATCTCAGTTGATAAGGAAACGATTTTATTTCCACTTAAACATTGCACAATCAAGAAATGCAGCAGCAAGCCAACAGAGCTGCTTACAGGTTTCTGGCCACTCGAATACTCTATCCAAGACTAAACAAACAATGGTTTCTCTCAAACCTCTTTCTGCATAACCACGTAATAAGATTGATGACAAAGTTTTGTAATTCACAATTAAACAGTATTCTTTTACATTAAATATGCCAAAATACAGAAATTAAAATATTACATTTAAGCTTTGACTATTTATGTCAATGTATGTACTTGTTTCATGAAATTTGTATTTAAATGTAGTACACTAATTTAAAGTCATCTTTTTGACTAGTGTTTACAGTACTCAAATTATTTACATTATGTGTGTTTTCGAAATGCACACATATTTGTTTTGCCAATATTGTGTAGGCGTACTATTATTGTGACATGGAATTTTAATGCGTTTCAGTTTGCGGTCAAATTATTTATTAATACGGATTTGTATATGGTTGTCGTAGTTTTGTTAATTTCGAAGATAGTTTCTTAGTACCAAACGGATTATTAATTTTAGAGCATGAAAAATTATCAGTATTTAATTTAGGATCTAGTGATATATAAAACATGGTCTGCCCTAATTTATTTAAACAAAAGGTATATATGAAATCATGTTGTGCAATAGTTATAACATGTAGTATTGTTGTTTTTATACAAATTAGTATCTATATAGGTTCTGCAATTTCCGAAACTAAATGTAATGCATTTTTAGTGTTTTGCAGCTATTATTTACGAAAGTATTAAAAATGCAAATTACGTAAAAGGTCAGCCAAAGTTATATTGAAATCAATGTACTATTTCTTAAAAGCGTTTTACTAATAGTGTTAATAGAATTTCAAACAGAAGGCGAAAATGTGAAATATCACATGTTCGGTAATGAAGTTTTACTTCAGGTGTCAGATATTTCGTGTTTCTATGTTGGCAACTGTTTTTTAGGAGTGTTCAACATAGCAGAAACGTTACAAGGTGAAAACCTCCAAGCTATGTTGACGAGCTGAGGATGCTGGTGGCTCTCCACAATGTCTCGGGCTTTCAAGTGCGGTGTCGCACAAGTCTGAAGTACGGGCCACGTACTTTCGCCGCCCCGCCATGCAAGCACGGCGCGGCGTTCTTACGTCGTCGGCCACGAGCGCTCTCTGCTGCAACCCCGCTCGTGGCCAACACTGAACTGCATCGGTCACTTGGCAATAGGACAGGCACTAGAACGCTCATCAGTAGGCAGGCCTCTACCTAGTTAATGTATTAGCATTACACCATCTGCAGTAATGAAACTTGTAAAAGTTAAGTATTACAATATTTCTACGAAATATATATCTTGTTCTAATCTAGCTTAGTGTTTCTAGTTTCTGCTGTCCCACTGGCTGGTCACCTCAGACTCTGTACTCACACACGCGTGCATATTACTTCCCTGTGTCGGTCTCTCTCTGCTCGGCCACCGATACCTAGTGACAACCAGCGGCAACGAGACACAAGTTCAAGTACAGTGGTTGGTCGTAGGTCACAAAACATGTTTCCTGACCGTAAATGCTTGTTCTTTAACTGGCTTCCAAAAGTGATGTTAGAACAATGTCGTAGTCGGATGGGGGAGCATGGATAAAAGGGATATATACAATCTTTGAACATTTGTAAGGAAGATGATCTGTCATTTGCTCCATGAATCCATTCCATCCTGGGATGCCTGGCATGTTAGTTGCTTTTCCACACAACCACAGCAGGTCTGGGGATTTTGGCATGATGTCTTCAGCGATTTTCACTTTGTTAATTGAAATTGCTGACCAGCCAGATTTCTAATAGAACAATGTTTAATGTGTGTGGCAGTTGTGAACCTGATAGACTCTGCAGAAACAGACTTCAAACGTGGTATCATTTTTGTCTCGGTGAACGGATAAGTGAGGGTTAATGATCATTACACCACCCATTTCATGGAACGTATTTTCTCCATCAATTGTGTTAACAATCACGACTGCATTGTCGAACACAAACTGCATAAAAGCTCCTTTGTCAAACAGTTTGGTCACTTCTCCACGGAGGATAACGGAACTTAACAAAACGCATAGCCTCCGTGTATGTACCAGAAATCCCCGTACTGTTCAACAAGGTACTTTGATTCAAATTTTTTATGCTAATAGGTCCCAAAGCTTATTTGAATTGAGGATAGGAACGATTTGGGCCTCGTTGCAGCCATGACTCTGTGATCAAATCCTATGCACTTCTTTTTCCACTGTTCGAGAGAAGAACGTTTGTTTTTCAGGATAATCTGTTCTAGCAACAGTTGCAGAGAATCAGGAACTGATGCTTCTGCGCCTTTTAAAAAGGCATCTGACGGGGGATATTGAGTTGTGTCAAATGTTTGGAAACGAATGTCTTGCAGGATAATCTCTGCAGCAGCTTTGACAACTCTAAGTCGCTCTTTAGCAGGATCGCTAAGTCTTTGATTGTACCACTTTTCATGAATAATGTTTTGTCCAATGTCTGTGAACATCAAGATTCTTCTGTGATACGGACCAACCTGCGCAAAAATAATTTATTCTCCATTTTGCCGTTTTAGATGAGCTTGAACACTTGCAACTGATTGTTTGTAATTACCTGTGAAGTTCTCTGCAATCAAGTCACTTATGGAAAATTGGTTTTCCTCTCTTGTTTCTGCAAGGTTTACATATGTACGATCCATACCTTCGATGAGTAGGGGATGTTCAGGACGCCCTCGTTTACCTTCTGCACCAGTAGATCGCGACAAGGACTGAAATTGTAGGTAGCAATGTTTGTGGTACTCAGCAGCAACAAGTTCACTTATACATGAAAGACGCTGAAGAATCTTGTCACCATTCACCAGCTTGTCTAGCTTTTTCCACAATCGATTCTTTCACTTCAAGTGTTTCCACTTGATGGACTTCTTCCCGTAGATATTTGGACAATTAAATCTGCTTTTCGAAATATTCCTTGGAGAATTTTCACCACAAGGGAAACAAAAATCTCCAATGATGTGACGCCTTGAACCCGACGCACTTCTCAGCCTTTCCCCAAGCGAAGACGCTGGTTGGGCAGATGAATCATCTCCTCCAGGCTGAACAGATGCTTTTACATTACTTTCCACAGTGTATCTCTTCCTGCGTGCGTCATGTACGGACAATTCGTTTAAATTGCACAAAAACCTCATGTTCCTTTAAAGCCCATGTTTCTGACAGACTTTTATCAGCATCTAAATTCCACGCTTTTTCAAAAAATGTTCAAATGTTTGTTAAGCTTATGGGACTTAACTACGGGGTCATCAGTCCCTAAACTTACAAACTACTTAAGAACTACCTTATACTAAGGACGGTACAAATATCCATGCCCGAGGGGGGATTCGAACCCCCGACCGTAGTGGCCGTGCAGACCGTGACTGGAGCGCCTCAGTCCCCGCGGCTACCGCGGCCGGCTCCACGCTTTTTCACTGTTCCCTCTCCAAGCACTTCCCGATGACCCCGAAACAAACAGCCGACGGGAGTAGCTCTGACATATTGTAGAAAAAGCCAGTACTTAAAACATCACCACAATCGAGATTTAGACAATTTTTGTTTGAAACGTTCTTCACAGATCCGAATACGGCCGTTTCTAAGGACAGACTGGGTGTAGTGAGGAAGACCTCGGAGATAAGAAGTTTGTAAGGGAGAACAGAACACCCTCTGGGTCACCACTCGGAGTGAGGGCCTCGCTACGAACACAAGTCCCAGTGCCTCAATGGCTGACCAATACTCACAAACGGAGAGACTTTCGTTGTTTTTACAGCAATATCTACTTTCAAAAATATATTGGTATGCACTAACACATAAATTACACATATTTATATACAATGCGTTAATAATCATCGTCAATGAGTAATTCATCCTTCTTCTTTAACATATATAGGACAAGAGGATTGCAATTCATCTGGGTTAGTTTACTGAATAATCCGATTTTTCCAACTTTTCGTTTTTTAACAATAACAAGAAATCTATTGGGTCTATGAACTTCATTCTGTACTTAGATTAAAACTAAAGAATTGCTCTATAACTTTGTTTTGTATGACTTTCCACGTGGGATGATCATTAGAGCCAATATTCTAGCGGCAAGATGACTAAAATCAGAAATTCGAACTTTTTGGAGAAATGAGTCAATTTTTGAAGTCCAATATCTCGGGAACTATTGGACTTATAGAGCTGCGGTTGGGCTTAAATTTTAGACTATTTTATCTAAATTAATAATGGTGATAGTGACTTTTCGTCAAAAAACCACCCTTCAGGAGTTATAAGCCAAAACCAGAAAAAAGTCCGAAAATTGAGAGGTTTTTTGGCTGTCAAAAGTGAAGCTAAAGGATTTCGAAGCTGCAAACTTGGTGTAATACTAGTCTAATATGTCCTAACAACATATCAAAAATTCAGCTTCCTGAAATTTTTTTGTACCTAAGGCCATTTTTTCGTCTACGACGACTGGCCTAACTTCTCTGTTCGCAGACTGCTCTTACCGCAGTGACGCACGTAATTCAAACATAATTCATTTCAGTCTCAGATAAACGCCTGCTAGGCTGTCAATGTCGTGCACGTCATGACGAATACTGATGATGATTCCGAGTGGTATTTGTAGCCGCTAGACCCCTGCTGGGGTTGTGTTCGACCTGCGTGGTGCGAGTCTTGTGAGCTGACGCCACTTCGGCAACTTGCGTGCCAATGATGATGAAATGGCGATGAGGACGACAGAACACCTAGTCGCCGAGCGGAGAAGATGTCCAACCCTATCGGGAATCGAACCAAGGCTCCAAATCAAAATGTTCAAATGTTTGTAAAGCTTAAGAGACTTAACTGCGGGGTCATCAGTCCCTAAACTTACAAACTACTTATGAACTAGCTTACACTAAGAACGGCACAAATATCCATGGCCTACCTGGCAACTAGACTTGCGCATAATTGTTCGCGATCGGGAGAGCTCACTTTAGTTCGCGGCTCAGCCGCGAACTAGTTCTTTTAGTTCGTCCGCTCCCAGTGACGGCTGAGCGGCGTGGTTTGCGCATGCAGGTGGAGGGAGGAGTTCCCCCACCTAGCTGCTTCATGTGCTTGCTGCTTGAGCCGCTAACTATATCACGCAAACCAAAAGAAACAGTTTGTGGACACTTTCTCGCGTTTAAGTTTATGTCTAGGCATTATGGAATTTATTAGTCAGATATTGCAGAGTGCAGAATACTTCAAAACAGAAATTGTGTAGCACTGAACCATGTAATGTAGCAGGCAGACGCTCACCTCTAAATGGCTCTCATCAGCAGAAGGCCAACAGGTGATTTTTAATTCTGCTGCGCGCCCTCTCGCTATTGCCCGTCGGTCTTCGGAAAAGAATCCAACGAACTAAGAAGCGAGATACATTTGGCATAATAGTTCGCGACCGGTAACGCATGTTATAGTTCGCGACCGATAGCGCATATTTTAGTTCGCAACCGATAGCGCATATTTTAGTTCGCGAATGGAAGCTCTCATTTTAGTTCGTAGCTCGGCCGCGAAATTGATCGCTCTTTTTACTTCGTCCGCTCTTTTTGGCTTTTGCTACCGCTACTAAAAGAGCTCTTTCTTTTGTTATGACAGTTTTTGTATAGAATGATCAGTGTTGCCCAAGCGTGTGCTATTACCCATATTTTTGGGCAATTAGACGTCAAATACTTAAGCAAATAAACCAGTTATTTACACGAATGGGTGATACAATGGTATTCAACTACTTTTCATACAGAGTACTCGTAGTATTTTATTTTTAAAATGGATTTATTTATTTATTTAATAAGTAATTGAAGGAACATTGCCTACAAAATATGGTAAATGCGTCTCTTTTCGTGAATAAAAATGCACTTTTATAAGTGAATTTTTAATTTTTATGCAGTTTTGGAAGTGATCAACAAAAAATATTACTACTATGGTACAGGTCAAGTATTATATGGCACAAGGAATATACCTATAACATTAACTAATAGTCACCCCCCCCCTCTCAATCAAGTTCCCACGCGCAGAAACGCATTTTTGTCTTCGGTGCTGGGCGAGTCCAATCCTTTCTTTCGGAGGGGCCGCCTCAGTTGCCTCGGAAGTTAAGCCAATCCGGTTAACGTCACAAAATCGATTTTGTATTAAAGAATGAAATAGAAAAAATTTTGATCTTCACACTAGCGACATTGACGACAATGGGTTTTGATCTTTAGATTCTGACGACAGGCAGTAAACTACAATTTTGTAGCTAATTAATTCTATACGGTTTCGTTACTTTATAGTGTTAGTGTCGCTTATACGACGTTATCCTCAACATTCTACCCCTCGTGCAGTCAACAGTATCCTGCAGGCGAGAGAAAATAGTTGATGCCTAATTTCTCGCATATAAATGCAAACAGTGTTAAGTTTTGAGTTCTCTTTACTTCTTTACACTATTGAATGAGAACTATATTTAGACACTTCTGAATACATTAGAAAAGAAGATTTGTGTCAGTGAACTATGAAACTACAGCTGATCTGCCTCTCAGCTCGAAATGAAGTTAACTGGCAGAAGGGAATCTCGCGATTCTGTGCGCTCTCGCGTCATCTCGTTGTTACCCGTCAGTCTTCGGAAAAGGAGCGGACGAACTAAGAGGCGAGGGATCTGCGACAATGCTGCTTATTTTCTCCTAAACCATTGGACCGATTTCAACCAAATTTCGTACACACATTCCTTATCGTGAGGTAACAATTTCAGCATGGTTAAGAATCACATACGGCACATTGTTCAAAAGATATTACGTCATAACCAATAGCAGTCGCAAAAATGCCATATAATGCGGCGAGAGTTTCCGAAATTCACTGTATCAGAATGACAGTACTTCGCGGCTTGCAACAAACTTTAAACCTCATTTCAAACCTTTATTAAACTTTTTCTCGCTGGCAACCATAGTAAGATGATGGAAGGAAAAAAGTTTCTACGGCTTTCGGTATGACGTTACAATTTATAATATGAACACTACAAATTTTAGCGACCGGAAATTTCACAGACAGTATACACATATATAGTTGAATGTATATTCTAAATTGTATCATATTCCGACACGTAGTCCATGAGATATGAGAACGTAAACAGTAACGTTCATGGAAAACCGTCCCTTCCTTCACTAAGTTTTACTCTATTAATTCTTTAGTACTAACTGTATTCCCAAGAGATTTCACAGACACAACCCCTTATAAAAATGAAAATGGCAGGAATAAATAAATAAATACCCGGGCAACGCCGGGTTTTCAGCTAGTGTGTCATAAAAGTGTCTCAGCCTCGAGACATTTATTTTAATGACATTGAAAGTAGCACGGTGCAGATTGTTTGGAGTGCCTTTGACTGCCGACAGTAACAGCGTCCCCTCCCTCTCTGTCTGCCCTCAGGCTCTCCAGCAGAACATCGCCGCCGTGTGGACGGCGGCCGCCATGACGTCATGCACCACTCTGCCGCCACACTGAGGACCCAGGCGGACGTGAGTAGCGAGTAGCGGCGCCTGGCACCCACTCACTTGCTGTGGTTCTACTGCATGTTCCGCTGTAGGCTGCGCAGCTAGCTTACGTCGCTGTTTCTGCTAAACGAATCTCTGATAACCCGTCTGTGAGTTGTTTTAATTAACGCAGAGTTTCATTGTCCACAGGAAGCTCCGTCTCTTGTCGGTTTAGCATTCGCCACTAAACCGCTTAATCGACCTTAATGAAACTGGGTTTGAAGATAGTTTGGACGCTGATGAAGAGCACTTCAGGAAGTCTTCAATTCAAATTATTTGTTGATTTTTAAGTATATAACTCGAAATATGGAACATCTTCAGAAATGTTGAAATGTTTGAAAATATGAATGATGCTGAACATATTGAGCGTTTCCTGTAAAGAACATCACATTTGTTTTGTCTTCATTTGTTATGCTAATTATTGCTTTTCTGATCAGATGAAGCGCCATCTGTCGGTCATTCTTGGAACTTTTTTTTATTTTTTGTTCTAATAAAACCCCATGTCATTCGAAGCATGTGTGTCAATTTTTACCTCTCTGTCTACATTATTCCGTGGCTTATTAAGTTTTCAAATGTATACTGACTTTTTGATCACCCGGTAGCTCCATGCAAGATTTCTATATTGTAACTGACGTGTAACGAGCGGGGTGAATAAAAAGGTTTTGGAGAATATTGTTAGAGGTATAAATTATCACTTCTACATGAGACAAGAAAATAAATATTACCTAGCACTTCTCTACCAACACTATGACGAGTACACATATTTTAAATTTATGAATTTCCTAATACGACATAACAGGAACCCATCCGCGCGCACGGCACTGTCGTACAGGCACCAATAAATACCGGCAGCGAGTGCTGTAACTACAAGAACTTTTTAGCATTGTCTTATTTGCTCTGGTGGATGCAAAGTACAATTTCTTGTATGCACATGTAGGTTCACTAGGTCGTATATCTGATGGCGGAATATTGAAAAGCACTAAATTGTGGAAGAAATTGCAAGAAAACTCCCTTAACATACCTCAACCTGAACCACTTCCTGCACGTGAACAGACGACACCATATTTTATATTGGCCGACGAAGCATTTGCTTTGCATGAGAATGTGATGAAACCATACGCAGGCGTCTATGTGAAAGGTACAAAAGAGAGAACATTCAACTATCGACTTTCAAGAGCCTGTCGAGTTGTCCAAAATTGTTTTGAAATCCGGACATCCATTTTTAGGGTCATGAGGAAACCAATGCTTCTGGACCCAGAAAAAGCCAGTATTATTGTACAGACAACTATTTACTTGTATAATTATTTGAGACAGAGCAAGAAATTTTCCAGTTTGGATGCTCCAGACGGCACAGTGGACAGTGAGCTGCCAGATGGTACTTTAGTGGAAGGAACATGGAGATGGGAAGCACAACCAATGTTATTATGCAATTTAAAGGCAGTGCCAAGAAAAAGTTCTTCAAATGCCCGAGCTATTCGCGAAGAGATAGCCGACTATTTTATCAAAAATGGACGTATACCTTGGTAAGATGAGGCAGCATGAAAGCATATACGTGTTTGTTATCACTACACCGTTGTGAAGACCACACTTTGGCCTAATTATCTAGTGTGTTAAAGTGCTAATATAATCTGACTCCATGTTATAGATAATTATTACATAACAAGTAGTTACATATTCTGTGTTTATGGTACCAGTGGGAGTGTCTCGTTCCTTCAGGAATTCAAATAATGGGAAAGCAAACCAGTTACTATTGTAAGTGTCTGTCATCCCTGAAACAATAGTGCGATGTTATAATAAATGTAAATGGGAAACAGTGTTGTTACAAACATTGTTAATGAATAGTTACCGTTTCCAGTGCCCCTCGACTTCATCATTTTCATTTTCTCCCTTCTGTAGGAAGACAACAATGATGCAATTTTTTTTTTTTTTTTGCTACGTCGATGACACTCACGACCCACTGCCAAGCATCACTTTTTTTTCATGTGGTAAATATTGTCTTTTGGGTCCCACAGTTCCCGCCTTTGTCTATACAGCTCTATGAGGTTCTCACTTTGCTTCCGGTCCCACTCCATAAGAGGACACCTACGCGAGAGAACACACGACCTGTCACCGCGAATTGACGCACGCAATAAACTACCGCACACAATAAACCCGCCAGCCGAAGCCCTGTCTAAACTGAGCGCGCGCAAACGCGCCGCTCCCTTTGATGTACCGACAACAGCCGGAACACTGCACGGCGCAGCCGCGGTTCGCCATCCACACTGGACGCGCACACCAGTTTTGCGTAGCGCGGCGCTGCACGGCGCGCTCAGTGTGGACCCGCCTTTTACATTCGCAACGGTTCTGCCGCCTAAGAGGCGACTCTGGAATTTATTCGCACAACGTCCCCGCCCTGACAGCAGAGCTTCGCCGTGGGGCAAGTGTGACGTCAGTTGGGGTGGGACGGCCCGCGGGCTAACGGGCCGTCTGGGGATCAATTTTGTAGCCGACCAGGATAGTGCGCTCCCAGGCAGGCGACACGCGTTCCAATTCATTTCTTTTGGTCCACTCGTGGCCTGCCGCTGTACTGCTGCGAGCACAGAGTAACATGTACAGAGAAGAAGCCTCCCCTAAACCACTGCCCTACGCTCCCCTCGTAGTTCCGTAAGATGCTAGCAGGTGTCAGGCAGATCGCTGGCTTAGGATGCCTTTCGCACGTCCTAGGGTAGTGTGGAGGGGAGGCTGAGGGGAGAGCTCGTGCCGCCTGCCACGAGGCCACGGCTGTGTCCGGTGTGCCGGTGTTTGAAGGGAGGTGGTGGCGGGGACAGCCGCTACTTGCCGCCTGCTCTGGCCAGTTTAAAGGGCTGCTTCTGAACGCAGCGCCATCATGGGACATCTCACGGAACTGCGTTAGCACCCCCCGCCCCGGACCCCTGAGCGTAGGACCGGGCCCTTACGGAGGTTTCCCGTCTGTATATATTTGTCTGTGATAGTTGGCTCGCAGGCATGCGGCACGCCTTCCAAGTCATTTCTTTTGGTCCACTCGTGGCCTGCCGCTGTACTGCTGAGAGGCTACGCCCCCTAGGCTGGCCCCTGCACCTGGCTGCGTGGCACGCCGTTTGCTAGCTGTGACGCGGGTGTCTGCCGATAGCAGCCACAGAGACCGCGCTCATAACGGCGCGCTAGAGAGCTCTGCCAACACCACCTAGAAGACAAGGCCCTACAACAGGCCCGCGGGCAACTGGAAATGCAGGCATCAGCGCGCACATTAGATGTCTGCATATTGCCGAATTTGCTCGCTTGTACTCGCTCGATCGCGCCGCGATCGGTTTTTGCTTGTACGATTATGAATACTTGCGCGGCCAGCTGTGCTCGTTTACAGCGCAGTGGGGCCGGTGAGCAGGGCAGCGGCCGGCGGTCCACACACAGCCGTGTGTGTTCGTACGCCGCTGCCGCTTCTGTTATGTTCCAACCACATGACGGAACTACACCCGTATCATTTTATTTATGCAAGACTACTCTTACGTTCTAGCAGCGTTACAATAAATAATACTAAACACGAAAGAGAAAGACTATAAACTATTGTTGTTGTTGTTGTTGTTGTTGTTGGTAGTTTAAGGGGGACAAAACTGCAATGGTCATCAGTCCCCCATTCCATCTCTAGGCGTCAAAAATAAATCCAAACACGTAAAAGATAATACGCCTAGAGTTTAAAATAGCGAAGTGGGAGAGGAATCCCTCTAGTCCATAAAACATCAGCAAGAAAAACAAGACAAAACGAAAAGACGGTCACACAAAGACAACTTACAACAATGAAACCGATGGCCGTGGTTGACCGACCATAAGAATAAAAAAGGAAAAGTCAACCACTCAGTAACACACAGAAATCTCCAGTTAGAGCGAATGATAAAAAACCCCTGCTGGAATAAAACGTAAAACGGTATCTGCCATTGTGGCATCGTCACCTAAAAGTCCGATAAAACAGCAGGGAGGTTAAAATGTCTCTGCAAGGCGGCTAAAAGGGGGCAGTCCAACAATATGTGGACGACTGTCAAATTGGAGCCACACCGACATTGGGCTGGGTCCTCACCCCGAAGGAGATGTCCATGGGTGAGCCACGTATGCCTAATGCGGAGGCGACACAAGACCACTGAGTCCCGTCGTGGACCACGCATGGAGGAACGCCATGCAGCCGTAGTCTCCTTTACCACCCGGAGCTTGCGGGGCGTGCGCAGGCTACGTCACTCAGAATCCCAAAGTTGAAGTACTCGCTGGCGCAACAATGAACGGAGATCAGAAGACGGGAGGCCGATCTCTAGACAGGACATACCAACAGCCTGCTTGGCAAGCCTGTCAACACGTTCATTGCCCGGGATACCAACATGACCCGGAGACCAGATGAACACCACCGCTCGCCCGGACCGTGTAACGGCATAAAGTGTCTCCTGAATGGCCAACACCAGGGTAGACCGCGGGTAACACTGCACCAGAGCTCGGAGGCTGCTCAGGAAGTCGCTGCAAACAACAAAAGACTCGCTTGAGCAAGACCGGATATGCACGAGAGCTCTGTGAATGGCCACCAGCTTTGCAGTGTAGACACTGCAGCCATTCGGCAGAGAGTGCTGTTCCACATGGTCACCATGTGTATAGGCAAATCCGATACTGTCATCCACAATTGAACCATTGGTGTAGATCAGGTCATAACCACGGAACTCCGCTATAAGAGCTGAGAACTGACGGCGGAGCGCCTCCAGTGGTACCGAGTCTTTGGGCCCATGGGCCAAGTCCAGCCGAATAGACGACCCTGTCAAACACCAAAGGTGTATGCACCTGGACCCGATATGGAGACGGAAGGGGCAAAGACGCAAGTTCCAGGAGGAGGGACCGAACTCTATAGGCTATCGTATGACCTGACCTGGGGCGTCGCTGATGGTGAGGGACGACCACATTAGAAAAGAGAAGACGACGGTTTGGGTGGCCTGGGGAGCAAGATACATTGGCTGCATAAGCTGCGAGCAGGTGTTGGCGGCGGATCCCCAAAGGTGGGATCCCAGCCTCCACTAGTAAACTGTTCACCGGGCTGGTGCGGAAAGTGCCCATCGCGATGCGGACCCCACGGTTGTGAATGGGGTCCAGGAGATGCAGTGCCGAAGGTGCCGCAGACCCATAGGCAATGCACCCAAAATCGAGACGGGACTGCACCAGCGCCGTGTAAAGCCGCAACAGTGTCGAGCGATCAGCACCCCAGGTCGTATGACCTAGGTGACGGAGAAGGTTGAGATGGCGCCAGCACTTCCGTTTCAGCTGACGAATGTGGGGGAGCCACGTCAGCCGGGCATCAAAGACCAGTCCTAAAAAACGGTGAGTTTCCACTACCGTAAGTGGTTCGTCATTCAGATAAAGTTCAGGGTGCGGGTGGACGGTCCGACGCCGGCAGAAGTGCATCACTCTGGTCTTGGAGGCAGAAAATTGAAAGCCGTGGGTAAGCGCCCAGTTCTGCGCCTTCCGAATAGCACCTTGCAACCTGCGCTCGGCAACTTGGGTGCTGCAGGAACTAAAATAGAGACAAAAGTCGTCAGCATAAAGAGAGGGGGACACCGACGATCCAACCGCTGCGGCTAAACCGTTGATGGCGATTAAGAATAATGGGACGCTTAAAACAGAACCCTGAGGAACCCCATTTTCCTGGATATGAGAGGAGCTCAGAGAAGCACCAATTTGAACACAAAAGGTACGGACGGCTAAAAAATTCTGAATAAAAATCGGTAGGGAGCCCCGAAGGCCCCAGTCATATAAAGTGTTGAGGATGTGGCGTCGCCAGGTTGTATCGTATGCTTTGTGCATATCGAAGAAGACGGCAACAAGGTGTTGTCGCCGGGAAAAGGCTGTGCGGATTGCAGACTCGAGGTACACCAGATTATCGGTGGTAGATCGACCCTGGCGAAAACCGCCCTGGCATGGAGCCAATAATCCACGAGTCTCAAGAATCCAACACAACCGCCGACTAACCATCCGCTCCAACAGTTTGCAGGTAACGTTAGTCAGGTTAATGGGCCGATAGCTATCCAAGTTCAGAGGATGTTTGTCGGGTTTAAGTACGGGGATGATGATACTCTCCCGCCACTGTGACGGGAAAACACCATCACACCAAATGCGGTTATAGACCACAAGTAGGGCACGCCGACTATCTGCTGAGAGATGTTTCATCATCTGGCTATGGATGCTATCAGGCCCTGTCGCCGTGTCTGGACATTGTCGAAGAGCACTGAGGAGCTCCCACTCAGTGAAAGGACTGTTGTAGGATTCAGAGCGGCGGGTACGAAAGGAGAGGTGCTGGCGTTCTACCCGCTCCTTCAATGTACGGAAGGCCGGTGGATAGTTTGCAGAGGCAAAGGCGCGAGCATAATGCTCGGCAAACATCTCTGCAAGAGTGGCCGGGTCCGTACAAACGACTCCATTTGAGGAGATCCCAGGGATTCCCACTGGTGTCTGTAATCCCTGTAGCCGCCTGATCTTACTCCAGACCTGCGAGGCTGAGGTGCCTGTCCCAATAGTGGAAACGTATCTCTTCCAGCACTCCTGTTTCCGTCTTCTTATTAACTGGCGAGCACGAGCGCGAAGCCGTTTAAAATCAATGATATGCTCCTGAGAGGGGTGACGCTTATAGCGCTGTAAGGCCCGCCTACGATCTCTAATAGCCTCAGCTATTTCCGGCGACCACCACGGCACTGCCTTACGCCGTGGGCACCCTGTGGAGCATGGAATTGCAGCTTTTGCAGCAGAAACAATGGTGTGAGTGACGCCCTCGACCACCATATCGATGGAATCGAGTGGGGGAGGTTGAACAATAGCAGTGGACGTGTAATCTTCCCAGTTAGCCCTGCCTAAAGCCCACCTAGGGGGGCGTTCTGGGGACTGACGTTGTGGGAGTGACAGAAAAAGCGGAAAATGGTCACTGCCACACAGGTCGTCGTGGGCTCTCCAGTGGACAGATGGTGGAAGGCTGTGGCTGCAGATCGATAAATCAATGGCCGAGAACGTGCCATGCGCCACACTAAAGTGTGTGGGGGCACCAGTATTTAAGAGGCAGAGGTCGAGTTGAGAAAGTAAAGACTCGACAAGTCTGCCCCGCCCAGAAAGTGTCGTACCTCCCCACAATGGGTTATGGGCGTTGAAGTCGCCCAATAAGAAGAAAGGCGGGGGTAGTTCCGATATTAGTGCAGCCAAAACAGTCAAAGAAATATCACCATCTGGAGGGAGATAAAGGCTG
The DNA here is from genome assembly GCA_026315105.1 of Locusta migratoria. Taxonomy (NCBI): domain Eukaryota; kingdom Metazoa; phylum Arthropoda; class Insecta; order Orthoptera; family Acrididae; genus Locusta; species Locusta migratoria. Next base: position 437,124,395 of record CM048748.1, on the reverse strand, counting down.
CAGATGGTAAACTCTTGTGTTGTCCTTACCCTGACAGCCACAGCTTCTAGTGGTGTACGAAGGGGCACATGTTCACTATGAACAGAAGTAAGGACATACACACACACACCACCTGAGACCCGGTTATATGAGCTATGGTTACAGTAATATCCCCTGTAGCCACAAAGGGCCGGGGTCCGCATTGCTGGAAACCAAGTTTCCTGTAAGGCAATGCAGAAATCAGGTGTTATGCTTAAAAGGTGACGTAGCTCAGCCAGATGGGGAAGAAACCACCGCAGTTCCACTGGAGGATAATACTATCTGATAACTGGGAATTCATTAAGATTACAAATCAGCGTCACTCAAATCCGCTGACTGCCGTTGTTCAGGCTCAGCATCCATTATTTCTGGTATGTCCCCGACGGCGAGGTCGTCTGGGGACGCTAGAATCTCCACCTCGTCCCCAGAGGTCGAGGTGGAGTGGTGAGGTGGCTCGGGAGCCACCGTAGTATCCTTCACGTCGTCGTTAACATTTTTCCTCCGATCCTTCTTGCCCCTCGGGGGCTTCGCCGGCAGGGCTGGCTTCTCAGACTCAGCCTCAGGGACTGAGGAGGAGCATGAGGCCCCGCGTCCAGCAGCCTTCGGTTTTGCCTGCTGCTGGCGTGTGTCGGAAGCGACACGGGCGGAACTCTCGGAAGGGAGTGTCCCAAGGGACCCCTTCCGAACGAGGGGTGCCAGAGAAGGTTGTTTCTCCGGCAGAAGGGTGGAGGCTGCTCCTGAGGCAGTTACCTGGGGAGCAGAAGAAGGAAGGGGGCCCGCAACCACCTTGGGGGCAGATGTAGGTTTGCGGCCCTGGGGGCCCACAGAAAAAGAATGAGCAGCAAGATGGGTGTCGCCACAGATGATGAAGGTGATGCTGCAATTGCCGCAAAAGACGTTGTCATGGCCACTGGGTGTAAGCGCTCAAATTTCTATTTCGCCTCAGTATAGGTCAACCGGTCCAAGGTCTTATATTCGATGATTTTCCTTTCTTTCCGGAGCATAGGGCATTGTGATGAGCAGGGAGGATGCTCCTGGCCACAGTTCACACAGACGGGCGGCGGAGTACATGGGGCGTCCGGGTGGGCTGGACGTCCACAATCCCGGCAAGTGGCGCTGGAAGGGCAACGGGACGACATATGCCCAAACTTCCAGCACTGGAAGCATCTCATAGGAGGAGGGATGTAGGGTTTTACATCAACCCGGTAGCACATCACCTTCACCTTCTCTGGCAGTGTATCGCCTTCAAAGGCTACGATGAAGGCACCGGTGGCAACCCTATTATCTTTCGACCCACGATGGATGCGCCGGACGAAGTGAACACCTCGCCGCTCGAGGTTGGCGCGCAGCTCCTCATCAGATTGTAAGAGGAGATCCCGGTGAAAAATAATACCCTGGACCAGATTGAGGGACCTATGTGGCGCAATGTTGACCGCGATATCTCCCAGTTTATCGCAGGCAAGCAATGCCCGCGACTGGGCAGGGGATGCGGTGTGAATCAACACAGCGCCATTGCACATCTTGGAGAGGGACTCCACATCTCCAAACTTCTCCTCCAGATGGTCTACGAAGAACTGAGGCTTTACGGTCGTAAATGATTCCCCATCAACCCTTGTACAGACTAAATATCGAGGCGAATATGGCTCATTGATGGTAGCAGCCCTGCGCTCCTCCCAGGGCGGGGCCAAGGAAGGGAACGACTTGGGGTCATATGAAGAGGCATAAAACTTACCACGCTTTGAGACGGTGGTTATACGTCCACCAATGTTTTCTTTTGCTCGTTTCATGTTGTTCCCACGAGCAGCTAGGGATCTAAAGGTCCACCCAGGCAGAGCCCCGCTTGCCTGGGTAAGCCTTATACAACTGAGGTGCGGCAAGTTCCCCAGAGGTTGCTCGCTAACGACTGTTCAACCTCAACAGCCATGCATCTCCTCGGCACGTAGCACACCTTGAGATTGAGGGTTTTTTATAGAGGTTTGTACCATCCCCGCGACCCGGGCGATTAAGCCAAATCCCCGGGCTCTGAGACGTACAACGTTCCACCGTCGCGCCGAACGATGGTCGTTGAGGCACGCAGAGAGCTTACGGTGTAGCGGACTGTTGGCGCGACACAGCCCACAGCTCAGGACCCCGGGTTCGCCAAGCCCGTACTCAGCAAATTAATGCTGAGCCCCTGAGGGGTATAAACTATTGTAATGTGGACGTTATGGGCATTAAAATTTAGATTTTCCACCCCAGCAAGAAGAGTGTCACAATTTTAAAACCGACAGTTTTTAGTTTATCATTGAAAAATATGTTTGATGGGCTCAAATAAAATGTTCAAATGTTTGTAAATCTATCGGATCAAACTGTGTGGTCATCAGTCCGTAGCTTACAAACTACTTAAACCTAGGTAAACTAACCTAAGGACAAACACACACACCCATGCCCCAGGGAGGACTCGAACCTCCACGGCGATCAACCGCGCGCTAAGCAGCGAGTAGCTTTAGACCGCTCAGCTACTCCAAAATTCAAAAAATGTTCAAATGTTTGTTAACCTTATGGGACTTAACTACAGGGTCATCAACTTACAAACTAATTACGAACTACCTTATACTAACGACGGCACAAATATCCATGCCCGAGGGGGGATTCGAACCCCCGACCGTAATGGCCGTGCAGACCGTGACTGGAGCGCCTCAGTCCCCGCGGCCACCGCGGCCGGCTCGGCTACTCCACCGCGATCTATGACGGGCTCCAACCTGGACCACTTGAGGAAAATAATGTAATTTATATTGTAGGATAGTCCATAATATTTGCCATGGCAAGAAAAATGTTGCTAATCTCAAGTATTACTGTTTTGAGTTATGTCACTGTTCAACACGGAGTGCGATTTAAGTTTCTTTCCTAATATCATATACTTTATTGATTCATATTTAGAAAAGTGTGTATTTCCACCTAATACATTTCAGACATAACAAATAAAACTGTCTCCGTATTATTCATTATTAGCATTATAATTACAATGAATGGTCAGAATATAGTCGAACCGTTTTGGATGAAGTCTGCCTCTGTCGGAGTCTGTCGGAGATTAGAATCCCTGCTGCACTGACACATATTTCACTTAACAGCGTTTGAGGCTGAAACTCAAAACAGCACCTAGGTCAGTGACAAAAGAATTCTTATTAACGTCCTGCGGATTTACTCCTAAATTAAAAGAAAAAAATGCTTCCTCAATATGGTTCTTAATATATTCCCCGGGTTTCTACTTCCCAGAAAAATGTGTTGTTGCCAAAACAATATTCCTTGATGCCCAGTGTTCATCAACAAAGTGCGCAGTAACAGACACGTAACATCTTTTTCGATATGGATCGGTCCACAGATCAGCTGTGCACGCACATGTATTTGCGTCTACAGCCTGGACAATGCGGGTCATAAAATTTGCCCGTATTTCATGGCCTTGTCTTTCTATGTTTCGTGCCACTGTCTTAGGTTGAGGCAGAATGTTGGAGATGTCCACCTGTCCAAATTACGAACCGATATTTACAAGCTCCTGGCAAAAAGAACGAAATCCATTTTTTGATATCATTGTAAATGGACGAAGATTCCTGGCACACATTTCGACACAATTTATAGTGACAGAGTCATTAACTGCTTGCAAGCATGAGGTAAATCAAATGCAGTTGCAAGCAGCATCTACCGACTGTCACGGAACTACGTGATCGAGCAAGCATGACCGCTAAATGCAGACCTCTTGCGCACATCATTCGACGTAAGCAAGGTAGTTCCGAGCCGGCGCGATCGCTAGCTCATTGGCTGCTTGCTATGATGCAGTGGGGTGTGCCCCAGCGGCCGGCCAATCAGCTAGCTATCGCGCCGGCTCGGAACTACCTTCTTTATGCCACATGACGTGCGCGCTGAGTCCTATCTTTCACGCTGGTCATGCCGTGCCTACGTCACACTTAGAGGCCGCGGCCGCCACCTCACTGGCTAGCCGCTGGGGCACTCCCACCGCCGTGCAGCGGCCAGCCAGTCAGATGGCGGCCGCGGCCTCTAAGTGTGACGTAGGCACGGCCTGTTGTAAGGCCTTGTCTCTAGGTGGTGGTGGCTCTGACCACATGGCACCACACCACACGAAGGCCGCAGGTACTGTCAACTCTGCACAGAGACTAGGGAGGAGGCCTCACAACTGCCCGCGTCAAATCACACCGATAGGCCGCGACCACTAGCTGACTGGCTGGCCGCTACGAGGCAGTCGGCTGTGCCCCAACGACCAGTCAGTCAGCTAGCGGTTGCGGCCTATCAGTGTGACGTGACACGGGCAGTTCTGCGGCCTTGTCCGTAGTTGGTGTTGGTAGGGGCCACAAGACATGATCAGCCGCGCTGCTCGACTAATTTACTGGGCTGCATGGAATGGTTTTTGCACGCAGTGACACTTGCACGAAAAACAGGGCTCTTGGTGGGTTAACCGCGTTTTCGCAAATATTTGTACAGCTTATGGAACTTAACTACAGGGTCATCAGTCCCTAAACTTACAAACTACTTATGAAGTAGCTGATACTAAGGACGGCACAAATATCTATGTCAGAAGGGGCATTCGAACCCCCGACCGTAGTGGCCGGGCAGAACGCGACTGACGCGCCGCAGACCGCTCGTCCACCGCGGCCGGCAGAGGTGCACTAGGAAGTCGAGCAGTTGAGCGTAGCTGTGCGCTAGCTGGCGCTGTCATCACGGCAGTAAGGTACCGTTTATCGCTTCAAGGTGGCTCATTAACGCGTTTAGTGGTAAATGTATTTATAAGGCTGTCGTAGTAATGACGATTGGCAATTAAATACAACATAATGAGAGTGTACTCTGAAATTCACAAAACGAGCAGTGACAATGAAATTCAGCATAATGAGAATGGACGATGAAATTCATAATCTCTTCTAATATTTTAATAATGCATAGAGCGGGTGGCAGCCAAGTACGAAACATGTTAATTCTTACGACTGTTAAAACCTTATTGCCCTTTTGCGACGAAATTTAAATTTACAAATTTATATGTCATTAGCATTAGATGTGAACATTAACAATAAATCACAGAACGCCAATGAATATTATTTATCTTTCTTTTCACTGAAAGAACAATGATACCATTTTCCCAGTAAAGCTAATTCGATGAGGAACTCTTAAGTTGAAATCTGCCAGTAAGCATATGTTGCTGTATTTCATCTTTGCATAGCAGCAGGTACAAGCAAGTCTAAACATCGACATAATTGTTTTTTGTTGAGCATATGGGACTTAACTGTGGGGTCATCAGCTCCTAAACGTACAAACTACTTATAAACTAACTTATACAAAAGATGCCGCCGCGGCGCATTAGCAGTGTGTACTGCAGCGCCGTGCAGCGGTAAGCGTGGACGCTCGCAGCCGGAGTTTCGAATCCCTCCTAGGCCTTGTGTTTCTGTTGTCCTTAGGTTAGTTTACCGAAGTAGTTTTAAGCTACGGACTAATAACCAAGGAGTTGAGTCCGATACAGTTACAAACATTTGAAAATGTTGTATACTAAAGACAACACAAACATCCATGCCTGAGGGAGGATTCGAAACTCCGACGGGAAACGGCCTCGCGCATCGGAGTATAGCGCCTCAATTAGCTCGGCCACTCCGGCGCGGCGACATAATCGTAACTGCAAATTAACGCCGGCCGCGGTGGCCGAAGGGACTGAGGCGCTCCAGTCGCGGTCTGCACGGCCACTACGGTCGGGGGTTCGAATCCCCCCTCGTGTATGGATATTTGTGCCGTCCTTAGTATTAGCTAGTTCATAAGTAGTTTGTAAGTTTACGGACTGACGACTCCGTAGTTAAGTCCCATAAGCTATATAAACATTTGAACAATTTTTTTGAAAATTTACATTGAGAAAGGACTATTCTACGAGACTAATTTTGCTATGAAACTAATAACGATAGCTTCACACTGTAGGTGTACAAATTCTAGCTGTAGACGTGTTTCCATACTGTCAACATAACACGAAAATCAGTAAAACTACACAACCCTTTGATACCTGAAGAGCAGTGTATTAACTTGGTCTAACTAGATTGCTTCTTTGAGTGTTCCTGCTGTAGCCAAAAATGTATACTCATAGTGAAAATATGAGAAAAGTTATTGAGGCGCGTCCTCTCTTGGAGTACTGTTGCCCCTTGTGGGACCCTCACCAGGTGGGACTGACGGAAGATATTGAGAAGGTTCAGAGAAGGGCAGCTCGTTTTGTTTTATCACGTTACGGGGGGGAAAGCGTCACGGAAATGTTGTACGAATTGGGGTGGAAATCATTAAAAGAAAGACGTTATTCATTGCGGCGTGATCTGTTTGCGAAGTTTCAATCACCGACTTTTAGTTCTGAATGTGAAAATATTTTGCTAGCACCCACCTACTTAGGGAGCCATGACCATCCCAATAAAATAAGAGAAATGAGATCGAAAACGGAACGCTTTAGGTGTTCTTTCTTCCCGCGCGCTAGTAGAGAGTGGAACGGTAGAGAAAAGTTATGAAAGTGGTTAATGAACCTTCTGCCAGGCACTTTAATGTGATTTGCAGAGTATCTATGTAGATGTAGATGTAGATACACGTGATAACATACGATCACGTTCTTCAGTCATACCTCTTAAAAGCATTTCGTTTATAACACTAAGCATAGAATAAACAAATTTGTCATTTTGCACAGATATATTTGTGGATAACGCTACCATCCAGCTACTTTCATCGCTTTAAAGGCTCCACCCCAAACCTTCAATTAAAGAAAAATTTAGACTATTTCACATATCTGGAGTGTTGGTCTTAGATCGCTAAAGGATTTGGCTATATTCAAACTTACTTTACTTTACTATTTTGAGTTCGGGCTCTCGTCAGCCTAAAGGTTTGGCCCAATATCGGGCCACGTCAACTGACGCATCGCTGACCACCACAGATCGTAGAGTGTACAGGACTGTGGGCAACTACAAAGCTGAAGCAAATGTGTCTTGTCCTGTGGTTCTCCACATTCGCAGAAAGGTCCTCAGCGTCCGCTAGTTTCCACTTAGCTTTCATGGTTTTCACAGGTGCAACTACCGTTCTCATCCAATTCAGGGTTTTCCAGGTTTTCCAGTCCAGTTCGCTTCCGTTAGGGCGTGCTTGTTGCAGTGGGTAGCTTTTAGCTGGTTCAGTTGGTACATTCCTCAGAAAAGGTTTTTCTTGATTTGAGTCTTTCTGGCGGAACTTGGACGTTGTAGAGAACGTGGCATCCGTCGAAAGTTTCTTCAATCGCTGTGTGTATTCTGTAGTTGTTATGTGGTCTTTTGGTGAAGCAAAGCCAGATGCCTTATGTAGCAGGTCAAGGGGGGTCGGTCTCATACACCCAGTAATTTTCCTACATGTTTCGTTCAGGGCGATATCGACGGTTATGGCATGCGCTTCCACACTAGGCAGGCATACTCTCCTGGAGAGAGGTACAAAGCCTGTGCTGTGGTGCACAGTATGTCGGGGTTTGATCCCCAGCCGCTCCCCGCTAGCTTTCTAAGGAGAGCGTTCGTTGAGCCTACTTTCTGCCTGGTGTTGAGGCAGTGATGTTTATACGTTGGTGACCTGTCCAATGTTACACCGAGGTATTTTAGGGGTTTCCCGTGCAGTGACACATAAAACCTTCTACTCTTTAGAATGGATTCTACCATTCTTATTAGGTGGTAATCGTCCAACATATTACACATTTTGCAGAATAGTTTGTTATGATTAATAGTGTCATATGCGGCTGTCAGGTCAAGCAGAGCTAGCCCCGTTTCCTTTCGAAGCCTTGTTCAATAAATTCAATTAGATTGAGCTGGTGCAAGATTTATCTGGCCGAAAGCCTGCCTGCTCTGTCATTAGTTTGAAATCTACGATGTTTTATATTCGTTGCAGAATCATTATTTCATATATCTTGCAGAGATGGCACAGTATGGATATTGGACGGTAACGGCATGGCAGGTCGGGGTCTTTTCCTGGCTTCGGTAATGCCACCACTTTGGCTTTACGCTACAGTTTAGGGACCTTGTAAGAGCGAACATATGTATTGAAGAGACTTAGAAGCCACTGTTTTGTGATTGGTCCCAGATGTTTCATTTGTTCTGTGTATATATCGTCTACTCCTGGAGATTTCTCATTTTTCAAGCTATTTATCGCCTTATTTACTTCACTCATTTCTAATGCACTGAGTGAGTTAGATTCATTTTGAACGTTTCGTACTAGTTTGGACCGACTACCCTTTTTTAGGTTTCCCATTGAGCAGGAGTTGGTGTGCAATATGGTCAGGGGTTACATTGCCGTGTTCTTTATGTTCTATATGGTCTCCACTGAGCCGCGGTGGAGTAGCCGAGCGGTCTAACGCGTCTCGCTGCGGAGCGCGCGGTTGCTCGCCGTGGAGGTTCGAGTCCTCCCTGGGGCATGACTGTGTGTGTTGTCCTTAGGTTAGTTTACCTAGGTTTAAGTAGTTTGTAAGCTACGGATTGATGACCACGCACTTTGGTCCAATAGATTTACAAACATTTGAACATTTGAATTTGGTCTCCACTGAGTTTCTTGATAATACTCCAGTCCCCCATACTGCTGTGTGTCATGTCCATTACCTCTAGGATTTCCAAACATTTCACTTTTCTGGCATCACCGATAGGTTTCAGAAGGGTCGTTCCGCATTCCATAGTCCCCTCGCTGAAAGGGTCGTCTTCGTAAAACTGCTTGTACTTCTCCACCGAGGTCCTCAATTTCCTTGTCATGCCTGGTAGGTATTGTTGTCTACACCCCCTTAATATACATGCCCTTGAGATCGTTTTAATAAGTTCAACGAACCTTTCATAGTTCTCCGGTTTTGGTTCAATCTTGTCGATTTCTTTATCAATCTGATTCGTAAAATCCGCCCACCTGGCTTTTTTGAAGTTAAATCGCCTTTTAAATGGCGTTGTTGGTGTTTTGAGTGCACTATATACACTGATTCCTACGGTCCGGTGTTGCGTTCTTGGGATGGGACCATGCACCATCTTAACACAGATTTGTGTTGTATCCTTCTTTCCAGATCTTACTGTTAAAGGAAAACTGTAGTATAGGGTCGTGCATTACAGTTATTCCACTCCTCTCTGCCCATTGCTATACAGCCTCGCCATACTTGTCTTATATTCACATAAGGTGCTTTGGCTGTTAAAGTCACCTATGACGAACTTTGTTCTTTTCGACCAAAAGTTGTCAGGGGTTGAAAATTCATAGTCAGCACCTGGAGATTTATATACAGATGTGACGGTGAATTCTCCCAGTTTAATGCCTTTGTGGTTCGCAGTGCCAACGGATTCCTATGTTTGATTTAGCGAACACAGCGCTGTCACGTTTCTGGCTTGGGATCTCAGCCAGCAACCTCATTCCAGGGATTTTTTGACTTTGGGCGAACTTATCTCTATGCTCAATATATCGCTATTTTATGTCTTGCAGAGCTGTGTTTGTATGTTCTGTTTATTTCTAGTAATACCCTCGATCTCTACGGTGATAATTGTCAGAGATGGCTCTGAGAAGGGCCGATTATCATTGCTGTTCTTCGTTTCCCCAAGTTTACTTGATTTGGTTTGTCCGGTGATGGCAATATTAACCGTCTCTTTCGAAACGTTTCCTGGGAACGCAATCTATTACTTTAATGTTTTTGGTTGTATATCGCTTACGTGGAGGCTCCTTCCTTGTCCCCCTGTATTGTATTAGAAATAGAAATACGTCTAATACCTTTTTTACATACCGACTGTGTAAGGGACTATGGCACACCAAAAGATACCAAACATAATATCTGATTTCAATCACCATCAAACAGAACCATTTTACTCCAAATTTGGTATGAGCTCAAAGAGTGAGAAACAAGTGGAATTTTTATTCAGAAAATTCAAGAAAAATTCAACCCTGGAGTCGAAATTACGAGAAGTAGCCTCACATAACAAGAAAGGGGAAGGTTATGGTGTAGGTAAATTTTAACGGGTTTATGTCTTGCAAAAACTTTCATTTTTTATAAAATGGTAAAATCCATCTTAACTCGGTGCAAACCTTTTATGATCAGTATTAACATATCTTAAAAATGAAATGTTTGCAGGAAGTAGTCTTCATGTGTTTGCATGCATCTATGAATTAATATTCGACGTAGTAACTACTCAGGTTGCATGGGGCAATCAAATGTTATGTTTGAAACTTTTCCATACACGATATCTCGTAAACGAAAGACACTAACGTCCTGCCACAAACACCACTGAAATTTTCATTTGCCCTACTTTTAGTCTATTAATATCAATAGGTATTGTTTCCATTGAAACGTGTATGTTTACGCAAGAAATACGATTTATATAATATTATTAAAATCGGTTTACTGGCAAACGAGCTCCTGCCTACCAATAGAACATGGGAAAATTACACATCAGAAGCACTTCGCGTTTCCACGACATTAGCGGTGAACTTTAGGTGACACTCTATACATACAATAAAGCCCAAAAGTGTTTAAAATGTTCATATGTTTGTATATCTTATGGGACTTAACTACGGGGTCATCAGTCCCTAAACTTACAAACTACGTATGAACTAACAGACTAAGGACGGCACAAATATCCATGCCCGAGGGGGGGGGGGGGGATTCGAACCCCCGACCCAAAAGTGTTTCACCGATCGAAGTGGCGCACTTTTAACACACTGGACTCACATTCGGAAGGCAATCCATATTTATGTTTCCGTGATTTCTCTAAATCACTCGAGGTAAATACCGGGATGGGTTCTTTGTAGGGGCACGGCTGATTTCCTTAATAAAATTTAAAAATAAATAAATAAAATAAAATAAAAATAATAAAAAAAATTTTGAATTCCTACCTGTTTAAAAACCTCTGACATTCCTACATGTTTAAAAAGTTTTTAAACATTATAAATACTCAAATACACGTTTTCCGCGGCGGAATAGTGCGCAATAAGGCGCCATGCTTCGGTGCGCGCGGCCGTTCGTCGTCGGGGGTTTGAGTCGTCCCTCTGGCATGGGTATAAGTGTCGTTTAGTTCAAGGTTAGTTTACCTTAGTGTAAGTAGTTTCATATGTTTGTAGATTTACAAACATTTGAACATTTAAATTTACTTTTGGAGTAATTTTCTACTGAAACTAAATAGATAAAGTCAAAATTTACTCTCATCCTTTAGCTTCAGTCGTTGCTCTGCATACTCGAGGAATTCTTGTGCTAGCTTCATCAGGGTTTTCTCGGTGATGTGCCTACTTTCCTCTTGTCTGGTTCATTGGTGATTAACGTTGATAATAGGCCTTGATTAAACTTAGCAACCCAAGTCATCCCAAAGTAGTTCCGTAGGATTACGGTGGGGGATATGGGCAACCAGGTCATTATTTTTCAGCTCCTTCTTTTCTTCTACATTTGACATAGACGCTATATACAGTTTTGAAGTGTGTTTGGGGGCGTTAGCTTGTGTGGGACGTATATATTGCCAATCAAACGTTCATCACATGGCTTTGCATGATACTGTAGAATGTGATCGTAACCCACTTTATTCATTGTCCTCCTTATTGGTACAAGATCACCGTCTCCAACATATCCGCAGACCGTGAGGGAACGTTTTTCATGCTTTGTTTTTGGAGATATGCATCGAAGGCTTCTTGCTCGACAGGTGAGAAGCCTCAACATGGCTGGAGCATCCGTTCTCAAGAGATTCAGGTGTCTGATCATTTTCAGTGCCTATTAATTATGGATTGGTCAAATGAAGTGATGATGGACTCTTCACGCCAATATGAGGGAGAACCTTATGTCTGGAACCCGCAGCAGGCTGACGACAAAGACGGATACAAGGTGTATGATGTCTGAAAGCGAAAAAAGGTTGCATCAGCATTCTCTGTTCTATAATGTTCTTTAGAGAAGCTGAGAGAAGACAAATATTTGATGCCGAACTACTGGTGAAAAACAGTAAAAGTGGGACTGGTACCATTACATGTAAAATCCTCAATGGTTTGAATAATAAAAAAAAAGACATTTAACCAAGTACTCATACACCAAGGAAATCGGAAAGGCTCGATAAGGTAAACACTTTAAAGGACAATGCAAAAGTTTTTGACTGAAGGCAGTTTTGCTCATTTGTAGGTCCTAAAACACGTCTGTTTGTCTTTGGCACAAAAATAATTAAGTTGGTAGTATATTGCTACTACGCGTCCAAGATATACAGAGGTGAAATAATTTGCTGCTTTCTCACTAATCAAATTCTAATATGCTTTCTGCACACTCGAAAATGCACTTCTTGCTATGCTACTCTGAAACAAATGCAATTTCACATGTTTTACATTTTTAGATCAAAGTGGGTTAAGATGATACTTTATAACTACAATAATAAAGCTGAAGGTTATTTTACTAATTCATTCAGAATAGACAAATTAAAACATTGTTATACAAAATTCGACACAGATAGCAATCCTTGTCAAAACTGTTTACACTTTCAGCTCGAGATTACTTACACAAATTACCGCACAACAATATATACTCGGCAAGTGATTCTTTCACTACCCAAAATATCTACAAAATTACAGAATTTCTTTACCTATATAGCTGAAATAGATAATATCAATCAGTGTCTGCCGCCACTGCGGATCAGATGACTTCTTTGTATGACGCCAGACATTGGAGAGTTCGTCTCCGGCCAAACAAAGACCTCTGCGGGACGAGCCAGTGATATTATTACGCTTATGTATATCTTTGGCGCGTAGTAGCAACCTACTACCAACTTAATTATTTTGTGCCAAAGACAAACAGATATATATATATATATATATATATATATATATATATATATATATATATATATATATATATAAGGGCAGTAGGACGTGCAAGATTTTACAAAGATGATCAATTTATTTAAACTTTCTGCCTCCAGATTATTTATAAACAGTACATTCTCGCCAATGTACTTCACCACTTCTTGTGATATACTTCGAGAAGGAGCCAAGATCATCCCTTGCTTATTCTCCTGGTATTGTGGCTAAATTATTTATAGATGTGATTTTATGTTTGTTATATTTTCGAAACCTAGGAATTGTTTTTCCATCTATTTCAGTCACAAACGTATCTGCAGGAGTATAAAATGATACTCATGAAGGACTTCTCATGAAATTATGCAAAAGGACGCATTATAGGTAACCTTGCTCACTTTCTCCGGCTCTTTGACTGTTCATTATCTGAAAACTCTAAAAACAAATGCCATTATCCACAAAACAGTTTCAATAGCGTGCCGTGCACTTAATAAACTGTACCTGAAAATGCTTGTGCACTGCCTTCCTCGTACAAACCAGGATGTGACTCCATCATGAAGCTACGTTGCTAACGATGACATCAAATCCGTGACTGTCTCGTGGCTGCTCGAGATTTGCAAAGTCAGGAGCCTGACCGCGCCGTGGGAACGGCTCGAGCTGAGAATGCGACAAGACCCGACAACAGACCGCAAGTCTCTGAGGACGCTCGCAAGACTACGGGCGGTGGGAACGAAGCTTCGTCGACGGTTCACAGAAGAGACCGAGCCTCATCGAGTCAGCATGAGCCACGGCAACTAATGACGAATCGTCGCGATCCCATGGCGTGAGATCTGACAAATTCCAGACGACGTTCGCCAAACCACAGACGGGGAACGAGTACTGAGGTCTTCAAAAATCCAGTTGGTTATCAGCAGCTTGTCACGCATTTCTGTCTGCGGGTTTCCCCTTAAAAGCGGTGCAATATGGCTCAGCAGGTGTTGGCCATAACCTGGTTGATATTGCCTCGGTCTGCCTCATATATTGTTCCCTCCTGCCACATCTTCACTGATATATTTCATTAACCATTGTATCTCAATAGGTGGCCGACCCATCTGTCCCGTCTGTGTTTGATAATCCTTAGGAGACAAGGCTTCTCTTCCTGAACTGTGTGAACAACTTTTCCTGTGTTTATACTACAGCGTGTGGAAAGGTTTCGTCTCTTCTTAAAGGCAGATTTTTCCTGGTCGATGTAGCCTGCAATATTCTTTCTTTCCGTGACGTAATATGCTGGTCTAATCTATCCCGTTATGCAGAGGCATTCCTGCTTAACTCTTGAAGATTTCGTGGCTGACCTCGGCATGAGCGCACATCAGTTTTCAATACACCCCAGACATCTCCAGTTGCTTTCGTACTGGAGTACCAAGCAGTCCAATCCAATCGTTTCAATACCTACACGACTAATGAAATCGTTGGCAATGTCTGCAGGGTGGATTTGAGACTAATCGTCCATATACTTGAATTCGTCCCAGAAATGCCGATGAAACGGTTCAACAATGATTGAATGACGTTATCTCTGCACTTTGGAGGCTTCAGCTTAACCCCGATTGGCAAAAATGGCGTTCGCCTTTCCCACATATTACCCGCTCAGAATATCATTGGTATACGCGATTGACCGTTTATCTCTGGTGAGAAGCGTTATCAGATTCCATCGGTACACGTTGTCAACGGCTATCGTATGAGACGAATGCGGCATATCTCCAATCTTCTGTAGTTCATTCTTGCTGGATTTCGGCCCACTTGCAAGGGGTCTTCATTTAAGGGCCAGGCCTCTTAGAATACAGAGACATGTGGAGTCTCTGCCGTAGAGTCTGGTCTGACACTTGCCTGTCGGTGGCCCTCACACAGTCGCTGATTATCAGGGTGATAGTCGTGTATGGTCGGGGTTCCTTCGGGCGAAGAGTCGCAGATACCGGTCGGCTGCGTTGTTGCTCAAGGGGGAACAGTAAAGGGCAACTCGTGAACACTGCTTGTGCATTTGAGACTATCCCAATTCCTTACAAGTCTGAACTTCTCTTTGTGGCAGTCCTTGTGTAGATAAAACAAAAATGGTTGTGCAATCAAACGATGATATTCTTCTTCTTGCCATCACTATACACATATACAACGTCTACAAACACCCTGCACTGTTGCTACATTGTGTAGTGAAAGAAGGTACAAATGATACTGCTTCACCTACTTTCAACGAAATATGTATGGCTTTGATAGTTGTGGTTGTAGGCAAGTTCGCCGAGCGAGGTGGCGTAGCGATTAACGCAATGGACTCGCATTCGGGAGCCGCGGCGGAGTGGCCAAGCGCATTGAGGCGATATGCTACTATGCGCGAGGCTGTTCCCCGTCGGGGGTTCGAACTTCGAGCATGAATGTTTGTGCCGTCTGGAGTATAAGGTAGTTAATAAGTTGTTTGTAAGTTTCGGGACTGAAGACCCCGCAGTTAAGTACCTTAACCCGTCGGCACACGAAGCGTGTGTGTGAACGTGTGTGGTCAACGTGCCGAATCCAACGTGCGGCTGAACGCTCGGAGACGGCGCGACTTGTGCATACGAGATGCGTGCCTCAACGAGCTACACGCGACCGCAGCGCGCTCCAGCGGCAGTTGTCGGCGATATCAGTTGCTGGAATCACACTGTCGACGAAATCAAAAGAGTGGAATTCCTGCTTTACCTCTATCAATTCAGTTAGTTCCGCGCTTGTGCATATGTCCGTCATGTTCTGTGATGTAGACCTACATAAGAAACAAAATATCTATGAACATGAGTCTTAAAGGTTATCTGTTATGTCAATAAGTTAAGCTAATTATAAAAGTTTCATGACAAACTGTACGATATAAAATTAGAAAAGGCCTTCGCATGAGGCAAACGTTATTGTAACAGTCCCGCTTTTTAGTAAAACTTAGAAGTCGTTCTTCCACGGTCAATGTTACTATTCAGTAGAAAAATGTTAAGCACGTGTAAAATGCAATACGTGAAACAATAAAGTGAGTATTTTACTCTACGTAATGTGCACACTATCCTGTTGATAAAAGTATTCCAATAAACTCACTCCTCAGAGGATGCGCATTTATGTTTGCATAGCATCGAATATTATGCAGTACACTTCTATGAAATTTATAGGAAAATCTTTCGAGTTTATCAGAAAACCATAATATAAGAAGATAAAGTATTTGTTTCCGAGGAGCGTTGAACCACCACCGTGCGAAATTTTCCGCTTGAGAGTACACGACTTTGCTGCCTACGCTACAGCCACTAACGCTTGTGCGTACTATCAACGAAGATATTAGACGTGTTGTATGCACTTCTGGTAGATATGTCGGTTCCTGAGATGTAATTACAACAAATAATGTAAAGAACAATTCATGTTGATCTCAAGTTGGCCTTCCCTTGTAACGACAGATTACTGTAATAAAATTTTTAACCGCATATAAGACGTGACCAGTTATTTATTCGAACAAATAGTACCTCTACTGACCGATTTCGAGAGATTCTTAATTTACTCAGTTACTTTTACTTGCTTTGAAATGTCATACATTCATAAGACCTAAGTTACATACATAAAAACCATGAAATACGACTGCCAACATGGCGCCTTCGTCTCTCTACCGAAAAGAGCTGCCCCCTCCCCGAACAATCTCATTCGGAAGAACTCTGGTTCAAATGCACCTCTCGCCATCCAGATTTAGCTTTTCCGTGATTTCCCCTAAATCCCTCCAGGCAAATGCCGGGATGTTTCCTTTGAAAGGACACGGCCGATTTACTTCTCCATTCCTACCCAAACAATCCTAGGGTGAACTCCGTGTTTAATGACCACGCTGTCGACGGGATGTCAAACACTAAACTTCCTTCCTTTTCTTTATAGGCAAGTTTCTTTACATTTTATAAAAGTTAAACGTCCACGTTCTTCGATTCATGTAATTGTAGGTACAGGAGGAATATTTTTATGGCGTACGTAGCTGACGCAAAACATTTTTTGTGATGTTTGTGCAGCGTGAAGAGTATTATGATGAGATAAAATTAGTGTAAATACTGAATAATAGTGATTTTTTTAAAAATTGAAATTTTGTTGATGCTGTGAAATAGCTGAGATCTTTATTTTTCCAATTTATAAGGTACAGCGATGAAGTGAAAATAAGTTTCATCATTGTGCCAGCTTTTGGTATGTTGTCAATATCACAATAGCAGTTCACCTTATTATTCAAATGTTCAAATGTTTGTTAAGCTTAAGGTACTTAACTGCGGGGTTATCAGTCCCTAAACTTACAAACTACTTATGAACTACTTACGAAATAGGACGGCACAAATATACATGCCCGAGGGGGGATTCGAACCCCCGACCGTAGTGGCCGTGCAGACCGTGACTGGAGCGCCTCAGTCCCCTTGGCCATTGCGGCCAGCTCACCTTATTATTATCGACGAAGGTGAGTAAGATAGAAGTATGAATGTGCTGAAACAGCTTCATTTTGGGAGGCTACCAAAATGGGTTTTGAATCCTTATCTTTGAGTGAAAAAATTAAATAATTTGAGACGGTTGTATTGTAAGTCCATTTCTTAATCACACTTTCAAGTCGCCACAAATTAAGAACAATTGCTTGCTCTGTTAAAGTTTTCTTCTCATGTGTCATAAGACAGAATTAATACTGACGTGCGCTAATGTTCAATGATTTGAAATTAGCCACCTGGTCGTCTGATACCTGATACCACGTCGTGGAATGGCGATCACGGCATGTAGTGTCAGTAATGCCGTGGTTATATAATTCACCCCCTGCCCCACCCAGCCGTACAAGCGTAGTTTGTGAATATAGTTGACACGAGAACATAAAAGCAACGAGCTATCACTAGAGCTAACGCCGAAATGCCGATAATGAATAAATATGCTTAAAAGCATTTCCGGCGGGAATTTTGACATTAATAAACTATACATGACAGTTTAGTCCTGCAATCTGTGTTAATCCCCATAGAGCTGTGAACTTATTTCAGTGTCTCTAGTGACGTTGTGAATTTTGTGATCTCTAGAGCGACGAACATGGAGTTGCAATTAGCTAATTCCGATATCCCCGCGACACAAAGGAGTATTAATTTCCTCTACTGCCCCGATGGGTGGAGAGAAAGCTTTTTGGCAGAGAAAAAATATAATTTCCTGGTGCAGAAGCAATGGAAGAGAGAGGGAAAATGCTCTGTGACTAGCAGACACAACTCTAAATCGGAACGCTATAAAACGTCGAGCCTCAGGGCTGTGAAAATAGCTCTGAAACTGATGACGCATCTGTAGCAGTAAGAAAGGGATTCTGTGTCCAAATGACAATAAATAGGTCTATTGTGTGTTTATAGTTAGAGTTGTGCTGATTCGCGTTGTGCTTGACTATCTAAATGTCTAGTAAGCTCTTTGATTTAGTATACTTCGTGAACGTTAATGTTTTTTAACAAATGTTTGTATAGCTTACGGGACTTAACTACGGGGTCATCAGTCCCTAAACATACAAACTACTTATGAACTACTTACGAACTAGGACGGCACAAATATCCATGCCCGAGGGGGGATTCGAACCCCCGACCGTAGTGGCCTTGCAGACCGTGACTGGAGCGCCTCAGTCTCCTCGGCCACCGCGGCCGGCACTTCGTGAACGGAAGTTTTAACTTGTCGAACGCTATCGCTATACTTTTTCTGGTGTAATCCTTCGACAGGTGTGTGCAAAACTTATTTCATGAACATTGAGAAAACAATTATGAAAGACAATACCTGAGATAGCCATTCGAAACAAATATAAAGGGTATAGCCAATTTGACTTCTCTGTCGACATTGCCAGTTACGCAAGATTAACCCTTAATAACACTAATCTACTGAATTTGTGAATTTCAGTAAAGCCTCTAGCACACTCAAAACACTAGTTAAGTTTTTACAGAAGAAGGGAACACCAGTTATTGGTAATGCAGACGTTTAGGTTGTTCACAACCTGGAATCCTCTGTGCACTTCACGTTAATTTGAGCTTATTAAGAATCCCTCATTATTTCTTTCTTCTTGTTTACTCTTTATTTGTTCGATCAGTGCGCGAGTGTTACACAGATGCTTGGGACACTTTGACAGAAAATAGAAATGAGCAGCCGGCCGCGGTGGCCGAGGGGACTGAGGCGCTTCAGTCACAGTCTGCGCGGCCACTACGGTCGGGGGTTCGAATCCCCCCTCGGGCATGGATATTTGTGCCGTCCTTAGTTGTAGGTAGTTCATAAGTAGTTTGTAAGTTTAGGGACTGATGTCCCCGTAGCTAAGTCCCATAAGCTTAACAAACATTTGAACGTTTTTTGGAAATGAGCATATGGCTTTCGTGGCCGGGAGATCCCTTAACAATCTGAACTTTCATTGAGACTGAGAAAATCTATAACTATGATCTTTACTGCAATTATGAACAAACTACTTCCTGCTCTCATTAATAGACCAACTGATCATCACAAAATGCCTACACTGAACTGTTCTAATTAGCATACAAATTTACAAACACAATAATTATGCAACTCTATCATAAGAAACAATGATCAGAACGGATAGCAATTCAAATTGGTGAAAGGAACGAGGATCTGGTAAAATGACACAGGGATAAATGATAAATACGAGCTGAATTAAACAGTATTCATTACCCAAAAGACAAACCAACTACAATATAGGCTACATACAGGCTACCACACATAACAATAGAAAAGTACAAGTTTATCTTATTTGAGACATAAATTTCCATACAAAATTTTCAATCTTCAGACTTGGCTGCTACTCTTCAAAACTGAATTTTTACTCTTCGCTAACACACAGACAGACTAACCCGACAGTATCCTGCACGAAGGTCACGCACCGACTCCTCTCTACACGAAGGTCACCCCACGACTCTTTAAACACAACAACTGAGAGTGCAAGACACACTCCAAAGATAAAACAAAGTCTTTGGTTGACAGCAAAGATATGAAAATGAGTACAGTATGTTATATCGATTAGTGAAATGGTACAAAATATACATAAATTTGTTTTCTGCAGAATTATAGCTTTGGTTTTTATAACAAAACATGCTCAATGCTCTATGACAGGCAAAAATTATGTGAAAATTATATTGCGTACTCCTTTCAACATTATCATAATATAGACTAATGCTTTGATACGGACATGGTGGCCATCTGTTATTCCTCGCAACACTATTTCCGCCAATAACGGAATTAATGCACCTGTGTACGTGTGGAATACGACTGCTCTCGTTGTGTGGATACGTTTCGTGGGTCATAGGATACATTTGGGTACCGGTCAAGTATTTCCGTTACCGGGTGTGGGAAACCGCATAAAATAACATCCAAGCTGGGTAGTGGAGCAGCCCTCGTCGCGGGTCATTAGGTCCACCTCCCCGAATCTCTGAAGTGCCATGTTAATGCACTCGGCTACAGATTCAGGTAGTTTCTTCATGTTCTTACTGCAGACAGATTTTAATACTACAAATCTATCATTCTGCAGCGAAAGGGGGGATTAAAACTCTTTGGTGGATCGATATTTGAGCTAGGAACCTTGGCATTTGTTTCACTGTCTGAACCACCAAGATTCGCCACAGACTCTGGTCATTGTGGTTATTACGCTACTGGCCATTAAAATTGCTGCACCACGACGATGACGTGCTACAGATGCGAAATTTAACCGACAGGAAGAAGATACTGTGATATGCAAATGATTAGCTTTTCAGAGCATTCGCACAAGGTTGGCGCCGGTGCCGACACCTACAACGTGCTGACATGAGGAAACTTTCCAACCGATTTCTCATACACAAAAAGCAGTTGACCGCCGTTGCCTGGTGAAACGTTGTTGTGATGCCTCGTATAAGGAGGAGAAATGCGTACCATCACTTTCCGACTTTGATAAAGGTCGGATTATAGTCTATCGCGATTGCGGTTTATCGTATCGCGACATTGCTGCTCGCGTTGGTTGCGATCCAATGACTCTTAGCAGAATATGGAATCCATGGGTCCAGGAGGGCAATACGGGACGCCGTGCTGGTTCCCAACCGCCTCGTATGACTAGCAGTAGAGATGACAGGCATCATATCCGCATGGTTGTAACGTATCGTAAAGCCACGTCTCGATCACTGAGTCAACAGATGGGGAAGTTTGCAAGACAATAACCGTCTGCACGAGCAGTTCAATGACGTTATCAGAAGCATTGACTATAATCTCGGAGACCATGGCCGCGTTTACCCTTGACGTTGCATCACAGACAGGGGTGCCTGCGATAGTGTACGCAACGACGAATCTGGGTGTACGAATGGCAAAATGGAATTTTTTTCGATTGAATCCAGGTTCTGTTTACAGCATCATGATGGTCACATCCGTGTTTGGCGACATCGCGGTGAACGCTTATTGGAAGCGTGTATTCGTCATCGCCATACCCGGCGTGATGGTATGAGGTGCCATTGGCTACACGTTTCGGTCACCTTTTGTTCGCAGCGACGTCACTTTGAACAGTAGCCGTTACATTTCAGATGTGTTACGACCCGTGGCTCTACCCTCCATTCGATGCCTTCGAAACCCTACATTTCCGCAGGATAATGAACGACCGCATGTTGCAGGTCCTGTGCGGGCCTTTCTGGATACCGAAAATGTTCGACTGCTGTCCTGGTCAGCACATTCTCCAGATCTCTCACCAATTGAAAACGTCTGGTCAATGGTGCCCGAGCAACTGGCTTGTCGTAATACTCTTCATGAACTGTGGTATCGTGTTGAAGCTGCATGGGTATATGTACCTGTACACGCCATCCAAGCTCTGTTTGACTCACTGCCCAGGCGTATCAAGGATGTCATTCGGCCAGAGGTGGTTGTTCTGAGTACTGATTTCTCAGAATCTATGCACCCAAATTGAACGAAAATGTAATCACATGTCAGTTCTAGTATAATATATTTGTCCAATGAATACCCGTTTATCATCTGCATTTCTTCTTGATGGAGCAATTTTAATGACCAGTAGTGTATAAATGTACGTAGATGCTCCCTTTGTCAGAAAACAACAGCTAGAGGATTAAAAAAAAGAAAATTGCACTTTCCAAGGAATGATCGAAGGTCTTATGAAAGTAGTCCGAATGAATACCTATACACAATAGCCAACGTTTCTGGAGGCCGTGCAAGAGATGTTCGTAAGCTCATTTTTGACAGCACATTGAATCTCTGCGTAACCTTGTTGAAGCTTTTCGCCTTTTCACTAGCGACAACAAATAAAAATCGATAGGTGACCGGTTCCGTGAATGTGCCGGAAGTCTGATGGCAACAATGTAAACGATAGATCTTTCTGAATGAGATTTTCTTCTTTATAAATAAAATGAAACATGAATATTAATGTCGTACTTAAAAATTTCTGGGAGCCTTTTTTTCTCTAAATAGTCTCCATTCCCTCAACTTGCTTGCAAAACGTAGCTTCAATATTACACTTCGCTAGTCTCTAGCGCTTTATTCCACCAGTTTGGTAAATGTACTTCATTATTACGAAAAAAGAGCTCTCCTGATGCTACATCGTATTTAAGAACCTCAATAAAGGAGCCATTTTCAGGGTGATTTTGTGTCCTTCATTGTCCGGAAGTGCTATTTACATACCGTGAAACGTTATCATTGCATGTGTTTTTTCGACGTTTAATTTTCGTTTCAGTATCGCTATTTCCATTGTTTATTTAGTATCTCCCCGCCCAAAACCCTTAATACTAGAGGTAATCCTGTTGAATTCTTTAACTTATTTTTTTTTCGCTTACATTTATATTTGTGTCGTTGTTTATTTCATGTTGTTGTTGACGCCACATTACATTCGCATTGAAATATGAATGTCGGTTATCGTCATGACGTTGTGCCTGACGTCATGGGTCAAAGCAGACGGGTGGTATCGGAATATCCAGTATTGCCCATCCCATGCAGGTGTCGATATACGTTACAGCCACCAGCAAGACCAATGGCGATTAAAATGATTAGGAATCTCAACGATGCGGTAAAAGATAAGGTCGCTAGAAGATGGAGGATCTTGCATCAGTGTGATGTTCAACATACCAAGCGGTGTAGCGTTCTTCAGAGCCAATCGGCTAGTATAAACGGGACATATCGCTCGGTTGGATAACTGACGGTGACTGCTGAAGTCCACGAATTTCACTTCTTGCGCCAGAAGG
This sequence comes from Locusta migratoria, assembly GCA_026315105.1. Classification (NCBI taxonomy): domain Eukaryota; kingdom Metazoa; phylum Arthropoda; class Insecta; order Orthoptera; family Acrididae; genus Locusta; species Locusta migratoria. The sequence continues at coordinate 437,101,416 of CM048748.1, read as the reverse complement.
CCACGGGAAGATCGAGGATAAGGTGGAAGGAGGGAAAACATCAGGACGGGCTAGAGGGTAGGATCCCGTCACCTGCACGCGGTCCTGAAGAAAAATGAGCTAAGGTGCGTAAAGTTTGAGGAAGTTTCAGAACATCACTTACCTCTCCACATTCCGCGAACAGGTCGCTAGGTGCGAACAGCTGCTGTGTTGCTGAATTCTCGGAGAGCAGTAGTGACGAAATTGATGATCTTGAAGTGACTGTATGTCAGGAGGCAGGTGAGTGACTCAAGTGTCGTTATAAGCAGCTCCCACCAAATCCTAGGTTTTAGGTTTGGGTGGGGAGGGGGGTTTCACAAATGCTCAATTCTTAATTATTTATTTATTTTATTTATTTCTTTTTTTTTTTATTTTTTTTATTTTTTTTTTTTATTTTTTATTTTTTTTTTTTTTTGTTTTTTTTTTTTTTGTTTCCACAAGGAAGTGAGATTATTTAATCTATGTTTAACTTTGGGCTTTGTCTTTTCTGTGATTGTTCGGTAAATGTGATCTTTGGGATCTTAAATATTCTTGTGTAACTATTACTATTTTATTCATTATTTTATATACCATTTAGAAAATATTTACTAATCAAGTATTTTTACAACACTGTAGTACTTTTCAAGTCAGAAAGTATCATTCTGTTTCGTGATATGAATAGATTTTACATTTTTGAAATATTTTACGGGTATTATTAATTTCGTAGCGTCTTTCTCCGGTTTTTCCCGAAACAATGTATATTACAGTCACTATTAAGAAATGATAAGTCCTTTTTATATAGATAAATAGTTTCTTGACACTGTTTGGAAGCCGATTACCAAAATAATTATGTCTATATCTAAAATTTAAGAACACTTACCTCAAGTACCCACGACAAAGTAACTTGTTGCGGAGTGCTCAGCCGTTCGCCGTCGGAGGTACGGGTCCTCCCTCGAGCGTGGTGAACGGCTGATACTCCCTCCAACAGCTGTTAAGTTTTGCTGAATCAAGACATATTTGAAAATTAATATCACACAAGCACGCTTGACGCATATATCTTAACATATTGAGTAACCTTTGTACACATAATACAATCTTACCCATTTCTCAGATCGCATTTAATAAAACAATCTCACGGTGCCTATACAGGAATTATGTGTCTTTTACAAGATGAACTTTCTCAACCGAGACCTGACCAGCAAGAAGAATGGGAATAGTTACTCAATGTTATTTATACACGAACAATCACTTAGATAATAATGTTTTACCTACTTATTTATAATCATTGATTTTTTTCTGTCTCATAATGTATTTCGTGTCAGCTCCTTACTTAACAGCGATATACAACCGCTCTCTCAATGAAGGATCTGTACAAAAAGATTGGAAAGTTGACACCTCACACCTATATTCAAGAAAAGCAGTAGGAGTAACCCACTAAACTACGGGGCTATTTCATTAACGTTATTTTGCAGCAGGGTTTCGGAACATATCCTGCATTCAAATATTATGAATTATCTAGAACAGAATGATGTATTGACCCGAGGTCAACACGGATTTAAAAAATATCGTTCATGCGAAACACAACTAGCTCTTTATTCACACGAAGTGATGGGCGCAGGACATCGAAAGAATCCAGAGAAGGGCAGCTCGTTTCGTATTGTCACCATACAGGGGAGACAGCGTTACGGAAATGACACAGGATCTGGGATGGGAATCATTACAACAACGGCACTTATCGCTGCGGCGTGGGCTACTTACGAAACTCCAATCGCCAACATTCTCCTCCGAATGCGGACATATATTGTTGATTTCAACTTACATAGGTAGAAATGACCATCAGAATAAAATACGATAAATCAGAGCTCGAACCGAGATGTTCAGGTGTTCTGTCTTCCCGCGCGCCATTCGAGAATGGAATGGGAGATAAATAGTATAATGGTGGTTCGATGAACCCTCTGCCAGGCACTTAAATGTAATTTGCAGAGTATCCCATATAGCTGTGGATGCAGATGACGCGATTACACAAGTGGCACAACGTAAACAGTATTTACAGACACATTTCCCGCAATGCTCTTGAAGTTTATCACTGAAAATGCCAAGTAAAATAAAAGGACATCGGAAGATTCTGAGCACAATGTGACGTACCAGGGAATACTGAATGCCTGATAGGTGGTCTCGAAAAGATAATTTAAGTTTATATGTTTCCGTTTCGAAAACCAATGTGTTCAAAACACCAGCAGCAGCAACCAGTCAACCAGTTGCACTTATTTAATGGTTTGCGTCACTTCTTCACACATACGTTAGTATCCACCATAAGAAGGACATGTTTGAACAACACTCTAAGTGCCCGAAACCACAAAATAAAGAGAAAAAAAACTGAAAGTGTTTGCTGTTGTTATTAAAAATACTAAGGGCCGGTTTGTTAATGTCTCGTTAAGTTCCAGTTAAGATTTTTAAATGTCGTTAGTGGAGAATTGCGTTTGTCAATGTTTCGTTATTAGTTAACCTGACGTTAAAAGATCTCAAACTGGCCGTTAAGTTAACGAGTAAAATTCTGCTCGTTACACGCTAACGACCAGTTAAGTTAGAATCTGTACGAAAATGGCAGGATTCCAAAGCGCTAAAATACCGCAATATAGCCTATTCACGTGATAAACACCTATTTATCGCACAAAATAACAGAAGCACTACATGTATGAAAAACTAGTGTGGAAAGCAGCTTTATTGGAAAATTGTATCGTCATATTTCTCGCTCCATCCATGTCAGCAGCGATTAGATGAGTTTGATATATTGCATATATGTGACATAACCTTAAAATTATTGTTGCGATATCAAAATACAAACTTACGGTTAACGACTAGTTAAGTGAGAATCGGCATGATGAAAATGGCTGGAATAGAAATTTGGTTCAAAATTACGACGATGTCAATATTTTGGACGATTTAGAGGTCATTGCCCCTATAAGGCGTCCTACATGTATTTATATTCGTCCAAATCATTTTGAATGTTGGGATGATGCAGAAATTGTTACGCGATTTCCTCTTCGATAGGCTGTGTAAACGCTACGTGAAAAACTCGACGACCATGTGAAGAGTCCAACAAATGGATGTTTATTTTGTAAGAGTTCTGCCGTAATAGAAAACAGAATACTGTAAAATACTTATGTCTGCAAACTTATTAATTCAGTATTTACTTATGCTTATTGCGCCTAGTGTAAAGTCCAAAATGTGACTTCTCTCTCCGATCTACAGGAACAATGCACTTTCGCCTATGTGCAAGTTATTGCTTGCACTAAGGTACAACGAACTTAGCAGTATGTTATTGTATTAGGCCCTAAGCACTTTTGCTGTCATACATGTTCCATGGACAGCAATGAATTAATTTGCCACAATGTCCCTTCCTTTTCCTTCCATGTCGTAGCATAGTTTTTTTATTTTATTATTATTATTTTTTTTCCATTTTTTTTCCATTCCAATGTGTTCTTATATTTCTCTATAAAGGACACAAGCCTCTCGCACTAACTTCTTGTAACATTCGAGCTTCTTTCACGTTTGTTTGCCATAGCGCCAAATAACAACCGTCTGATAACCTCTTTCCTGATAGTCAAATATGGCAAACAGCTGCTAATTCAGACGACACTTTCAATTGTTTCTATTGCCAACATATTCGAAATATATCGTACCTCCCCGTTTTCTCCAGGTTAGCAAACGAGGGGTGTATCTGTCAATGACAAACGCAATGCACTTAACGAACACATTTAACTGGACGTTAAAGGCATATTCTCGTTTACGGACGAGAAGATTAACGAGAGATGGACGAACCGGCCCTAAATGGAATGAGATCAACATCTTGTAGTATTCATTAGTTAAACGTCTGAATTTACTTTTATCAATGTTGAAAATCATCATGTACGTGGAGTAAACTCTGTAGTAACGTGTGAAGCAGTAGACGCTACATTCGACGATAGGCAGGCAATTTATATGAAATGGTACTTTCCAAACACCCATTTCTCCACAGCCCCACAAGTGGTACCAGCGCTGGGGCTACCGTTTACTACACCGCAAACATGCCAAAGCAATCACTGCCCGCCACTCAGTATGAATGAGCCATGCAAGAGGGACTGCTGCTACAGTATTTACAGTGAGTATTCGTTTAGCTTTGACTTCGAATACGACGCCAGTGAGTGGTGCTTCATAAATATTTGAAGTACTACACAATTAGCGTTCTCTACGATATATCTGATACAACGTCAATAGTGTCAAATATTTTCAGAATTTCGCAATCAATGGCTCGAAGAAAACACTCCTGTTACTGTCGTCTACTATTATCAGATTTACTCTGTTTTTGAAAGAAAAGTCCCAAAGTTGATTTGCGAAAAAGTGAAAAAAAATCTGTTTAATATCACAGTGACAAACGACGAAACAGAAGTGAAATTTAGTGTTTAAACTTTATATGAATGTTTTGCTTTAGAACGTGCCGAAACGATTTGTTAAAGGAGGGAATAAGCCGTCATAATCATCTTCCAAGAATAAGTTACTGTCAATACTTTATGTCAACAAAAATACAAGCGCGATATTATATTACTCCAACAGATAGTATAAAACATTTAACAAACGGCACAATATATGGCTACAGTACCTAATACCTGTTTAAAGCATTGTTTTCAATGGCAAGTTTACCGATTTCAGCTTCTGTTACCTCAGAGTACGTACACGATACTTTAAAGCCTAGAAGTACAAATGCTGTGGTAAAAATTGGAGACAATATCTGAAAGTTTCCACCATAGACTGATTTTCAGTTGATATAAATATTTCAGAGTGGCCGAGCGGTCCAAGGCGCCTTGCTGCGGAGCGCGCGTTGCTCGCCGTTGGAGTTTCGAGTCCTCCCTCTGGCATGGGCGTGTGTGTTTCTCCTTAGGTTAGTTTAAGTTAGTTTAAGTAGTGTGTAGGCTTAGGAACTAATAACCAGAGTTATTAAGTTCCACTGATTTGCAAATATTTCATTTGAAATATTTCAGTGATACATTTTAGCTGATAGTGCTCACGGTCTATGACGTAAAAAGTATGTTACGCTAACAGAAAACATAACACAACGTATACAAAGAGTTGCTGAGTTGAGACAGTAAAATCTTAGTTTCATACAAAGACAAGGTGTTAATTAGCAGACAAAATCGCAGGTATTTGTTTCGTGCTGACTGATTCCGTCTTCCATTTTCTCTGGTGATAAAGAGTCACCTGAAAACTAGGTGCGTTATTTATCATCATCACAGGGCTGCAGTATTGCTTAGTATATTCTCCATTTCGTCCATTCACGAATTAGTTGTGAACGTTGTGTAATAACATATGGGCACCAGGGGTGTAAAGAATTAAGTGACGAAGCGCGCCCTATTATCTGAGCAGAAGCAGGTGTAACACCACATCGCGACCATAGCACTAAAATCACGGTATTTCGACATTTTTCATCTTTCCGTAATTTTAATAATCTGTTAAGAGGCAGAATTTTCTCAGTTTTCAAAATTTTTTGTAAATTCAAATTATATCAGCGTAATAGTATCCATGGAATACTTAGGTCAAAACATCTCGTAATCAAAGATCTTTTGTCAGATTGCTATTGTAAATCGTACCCGCAGTGGAGTTACTCTCTATGTGCTCAGCTTTATGTGCTCAGCTCTCTACGTGTTTAGCTCTCTATGTCACTAGATTTCACTACGTGCTTAGCTCTCAGTGGGACTAGCTCTCAGAACTTAGATTAAAGTATTAGACGCGGTTTAATTCCAAGATAAGGAAAAACCCTAGAAAATATTAAATTTTTATTATAAACTTTTATATCGTGATCCTACGCAAAAGCAACATTATCTTTGGACTTTGATCGGGATAGGCTAGGACCGAAAAATTAGAAACTTCTGCCTCCCGTAATAAAATGATAAACATTCGTGAGATTGAAAGTTGAACTTATTGGCAAGTTTAATGCAGTTACTTTTCAAATATGTATCTTGAAGAATTAAACTTCGTAATCAGTGTATAGGATCCAGAGAGATTAATACAAACAAACTTTGACGAAAATAATCTCGCATTGTGAACTTATAAAGTGTGTACTGTGAAAGTGTTGTGAATGTAACTATTGATTTCAGAATAGAGAATCTATGAACCTTAAAAGAGTCTTCAACAGTTATTCGAGTATTTAGTTCCCTAATATTGTCCCAGCAATTCTAAAAGTGAAATATATCTGTGACGTTCCTAAGAAATTAATTAATGTGTGAAGGAATATATCTAACAGTTTTGGTCAGGAGAAACTTATGGTGAAATTTTCTAAAGAATAATTCCATAAAGGAAAAGGATCAGGCAAAAATATTATCTTTGTGATGGGCGTCAAATTAACTGAACTACCGGGACTCAATGATTCAAATTTTTATTCTTTGGTTTATTAAATATCAGCCCCTGAGAAACGCATTTTCATGCTCAAACATTACAAAAAGTCTTTAAGTTTAAATGAAATCCATAACCAATATTTACAGTGAAAAATTCAACGAAGAAATAAATTTTATTAACTGTGAAGTGGTCCACCAACTTAATTTTCATACTGAGGTGACAAATATAATTTTGAACCTATACATCCAAATACAACTGTGAAAATCAAGACGTAATCTACAGCTTAAAAGTCGCAAGCTAAGGTCAAGTGAAGTGCCCCAGTCACCAAACGAAACCATGTCGCCGCCCAGTTACCACAGGACAGCGAACAAAAAATATTCAAACGTTTGTAAATCTATCGGTCTCAGCTGCTGGGTTATTAGCCCTTAGCTAACAAAATACTTAAACTAAGGTAAACTAACCTAAGGACAACACAAACACCCATGCCCCAGGGGGGACTCGAACCCCCGACGGCGAAGGGCGCGCACACCGCAGCTCGGCGCCCCAATGCGCACGGCTAATCTGCCTCTGCAAAAGCGAACAGCTGGAGGCACTGAGGCAGAAGCTTTCGCGGCTCAGGCTGCGATCCTAGTTTTCCAGGTGAGTAAAACGCAGCACTCTGTAAGGAAACCGCACTTATATTGTCTGCGCGACGTGTACAGTTGTAAAGATCAGAATCTCCATGACTGATCAGGAATTTCCTTTGTACTATTCTCTGAATGATTTCCCCCTGTTTTCTAATTCAAACTGTGGCAAAAGTTTCGTTCCCCCTAAAAATACCTGTCATTGCTGTGAAGATGCAAACCGAGAATACATCGAAAAATAGGGTTGTGTGGAATTAAAATATACGAAGTGATGGGAGTATTGACATTAGTATATCATTACACAGACACACGAGGTGTTTGGTTGAATAGCATGACGTGCTGCGTGAAAAGATCTGAAGAATGCGCTGCACTTCCTGGCCTGAAAATAACTGCCAATCCGTCAACGGACCCAAGCCTTGAAAGCAGCATTGAGGAGAGGGCAGGACTACATACCTGGCCTCTCATAAATATCGGAGTGTAGTCCGAGGTCGCGGTGGTGTGCCCGAGCGTTCTAAGGCGCCTTGCTGCGGAGCGCGCGGTTGCTCGCCGTCGGAGGTTCACGTCCTCCCTTGAGCATGGATGTGTTTGTTTGCTCTTAGGTTAGTTTAACTTAGCCTAAGTAGTTTGTTAGCCTAGGGACTGATAACCAGAGTAGTTAAGTCCCGTAGACATACAAACATTTGAGAATTTGTAGCCCGGAGATTTTGTGGCAGCTACCCACAGAGCTCATGGAGGCACGTCGGCCACTTGAAGAGTTCTCTGATAAAATTCGATTAATAGCTTTTATCACAAACGTAGCGTCATTTGTTCACTACGCGACAGTTTATATAGATCACAGGCATATCAGCCCGGTAGATGACGAGTAGATATAATCGATTATCGATTAAGTCATATGAACAGATTTCCCCAGTTGGGGAGACCGCATCACGCTGGGCATATGGGCAGAACAGTGCAGTCGACTTGCTTCATACAATACACGCTGCATCGTCCTAGGAATCAAACAGCAGCTTGGTAGCATTGTCGCCTTCCCTCTGCATGACCAATATGGCCAAGCTGTACTGATTAATTGTTTTTGTGCTTGCTTCAGGCCGGCCGCGGTGGCCGAGGGGACTGAGGCGCTCCAGTCACGGTCTGCACGGCCACTACGGTCGGGGGTTCGAATCCCCCCTCGGGCATGGATATTTGTGCCGTCCTTAGTCTTAGCTAGTTCATAAGTAGTTTGTAAGCTTAGGGACTGATGACCCCGTAGTTCAGTCCCATACGTTCTACAAACATTTGAACATTTGAATTTGCTTGTTTCAGTAAAATTCTAGTCCTCCGTTAAATGTGTCTTATTTAACTTTTTTTTTTTTACTTTAGGCGCAACAGGTGCGTATATAATTAAAGGACACAGTTTAAGGCATACAAACTTATTTGCTTCAGTGGGTTTTCTGACGAACAGAATTTCTTGTAAACATGGCAGTGAGATAGACTGGCCCAAAAGAGAAAGGGACACGAGAGCCAGACGGGCCAACCTCGCCCCTTCATACAGGGCCTATATCCTTGAAACTCGATTAATGGTTTTTTACTTTTAATGATTATAATATTTATAATTCGTCTAGTTTATTGAATTATTTAGACAATAATTTATTGTGTGTACAGGTTCCGCAGCAGCTGGATTTCAAACAGTAAAAGAAACGGAAACGGACAGATACAAATCCTAGAAATGAGCCCTAAAACACCACAACCACAGCCACCTAGAACTCAGCTGGTATTGAACCCACCACCTTTGGATTCATAAACTGGCGCTCTACCATTGTGCTACTGAGCAAGAAATTTTACTTTCAAAGGAATCATTGTTTGTGTTTAGAACTGCATCTTTATATGTTTAAATATATATGTTCGTAAGTGTGGTTGACAATCAATCAGAGTGATGCGGCCACGTGTATTGTGAAATACAAATTACTTTGTTTAAATTAGTATGGCCGTGTAAATGCTTGCTTAGTCAGAATGACTATCTGACTGAATTACAAACTCTCGCCACACAGGAATGGCCTTGTGTATGGAGCGCCACGTTATGGATCCCGCGGCCCTACAAGTAATAGTAATAATAATAATAATAATAACATTAATGATAATATTGTTTTCTGTTCCATAGGATCCAATTGAGGAGTGAGACTCCATGGTCATGGAACAAGTCAAAGCATGAATTTTTACACAAGAATGGTAATAGAAAATTTTTAAGTAGTCCTATGCACACGACAATCTTAAGACAGAGTAAAAAGAATTAATAAAGAAAAAATGAATTAGCTTAATTGTTTAACTTTTCTCGGAGTTCGTCGACAGAATAAAAGGACTGAGCAATGAGCTAACTCTTCAATATGGATTTTAAAGCGTGTGGATTAGTGCTAAGATTCTTTAGTTCTTGTGGCAGCTTATTGAAAATGGATGCTACTGAATACTGTACACCTTTCTGCACAAGTGTCGAGGTGATGTGATGCAAATGTAGATTCGACTTCTACTAACTCGTGGGAATAAGCTGATATTATTAACAACAAACGACATTAAAGAAAAAACGTATTGTGATGCCAGTGTCAAAATTCCCAGACTAATGGAGAGGGGGCGACATGACATTAGTGAACTTACACCATATATTGCTCGAACCGCCCGTGTTTGAGCCAGAAATATCCTTTTTGCATCAGGCGAGTTACCCCAAAAAATTATGCCGTACGTCATAAGTGAGTGAAAGTAAGCGTAATAGACTACTTTTCGTGTTGAAATATCAGTTATTTCAGAAATTGTTCCAATGGTAAATATGGCAGAATTGAACATGGGCTTTCCACGACAGCTTACTGTCTATCTGAATACCTAGAAATTTGAACTGTTCAGTCTCACTTATCATATGCACATTATGTGTAATAAATATGTCAGCTTTCGTCAAATTATGTGTTAGAAATTGTAAAAACTGAGTTTTACTGAGATTTAAAATCAACTTTTTTCTACAAGCCATGAACGTATCTCTTGAACTGCGTTATTTGATACTGTGTCAATATTACGAGCAACATCCTTCACTACCAAGCTGGTATCATCAGCAAACAAAAATACTTTGCAGTCACCTGAACTCGAAGGCATATCATTTATATAAATAAGAAACAGCAATGTGGTGTCGCACAAGTCCAAAGTGCGCGCCACTTACTTTCGCCGCGCGCCACCATGCACGCACGGCGCGGCGTTCTTATGACGTCAGCCACGAGCGCCCTCTGCTACAACTCCGCTCGTGGCCACCACTGAACGACATCGTTCACTTGGGACTGAGATAGGAACCAGTTAGCACTTCGGAATCAGATAGGTACTAGTGAAGACTTGGCTATCGGATAGGCACTAGGCAAGCCTCTAGCTCAACTATGTATCAGCATTCTGCAGTACTGAGCTATGTAAAAGTTAAGTATTGTATAAATTCTGTGCAATATATATCTCGTTCTAATTTACTCTAGTGTTTCTAGTTTCTGCTGTCCCACTGTCTGCTCACCTTCGTACCTGCACAAGCGTGCTTCCTTTATTCCTGTGTCGGTACTTTTCTACTCGGTCACCGACACCTACGACGGAAACGAGACACAAAAGCGGCGACGAGGCTGGGACACAAAAAGCAACGGTCCCAAAAAAGACCCCTGGGGCACCCCACAATTTATTGTGGGATTGTACGTCGTTGCCATTTTCTACACTGCGGAGAATTACCTTCTGTTGTCTATTATTGAAGTAAGAGGTGAAGTAGTTGTGAGCTACTCCTCGTATTCCATAATGTTCCAACTTCTGCAACAATATTTTGTGATCAACACAATCAAACGCTTTTGTTAAATCAAAGAAGACGCCTAATGTCCGTAGCCTCTTATTTAACCCATCAAGTGCCTCACAGAGAAACGAAAATATAGCATTTTCAGTCGCTGAAACGCTTCTAAAACCAACAAATTATATGAACTGAAATGATCAATTAATCTTGAATATACAGCCTATTCAATAACTTTAGAAAAAACCGATGGCATAGAAATAGGTCTATAGTTGTCTACATTATCCCTTTCTCCTTTTTTATAAAGTGGTTTCACTACTGAGTAATCTGTCAGGAAACTGACCTTTCTGAAAGGAAAAATTACAAATATGGCTTAGTACTGGGCTAACATATGGAGAACAGTACTTTAGAATTCTGCTAGATATCCCATCATATCCACAAGAGTCCTTAGAATTTAGTGATTTAATTATTGACTCAATCTCCCCTATGAAAGTATCATAAAGGACCATTTCAGGTAACAGCCTCGGAAAGGCATTTTCTAAAAATGTTGTACGATTACCTGAAGAAACTAGGGTTTTGTTTAGTTCACCTACTATATTCAGAAAGTGATTATTGAATACTGCACATGTATCTAACTTGTCAGTAACAGAAACGGTTCTACTATGCACTGACGTTATATCTTCTACCTGCTGCTGCTGACCAGACTCTTTCTTCACGACTGACCAGATAGTTTTAATTTTATCCCGAGAGTTTGCTATTCTTTTTGCGTACCACATACTTTTTGCATACTTAATGACAATTTTCAGAACCTTATAGTACTGTATGTAATGAGCTACTGCAACTTCATTGTAACTGCTTCTAACATTTTGATACAACTCCCGCTTAGTTCTACATGATACTCTTATCCCCTTTGTCAGCCACCCTGGCTGTCTGTTACTGAAAGTACCCTGTTTTGAGCGTTCTAGCGGAAAGCAACTTTCAAACAGCATAAGAAATGTGTTCAGAAAAGCATTATATTTATCATCTGTATTATCAGCACTATAAACATCCTGCCATTCTTGTTCCTTAATTAGGCTTAAAAAGGTCTCAATTGCAACTGGATTAACTTTTCTAATTAGTTGATATTTATGTTTAACAATTGTTTGAGAACAAATACTTTTTAGAATTAAAATTTGGACATCGTGGTCCGATAGGCCATTTACTATTCTACTGACAGAGTGCCCCTCTAATAATGAAGAAGGTTTGAGTCCCCCCTCCAACAAGTGTGTGTGTGTTGTCATTAGTATAAGCTATATTAAGTAGTTTGTAAGTGTACCGATCGATAACGTTACGAGTTTCGTCTATTAGGTCTACAAATATTTGATAATCTCTCTAACTGAATGACAAGTACTGTTGCAGGACAAAGTGGAATTACGTAACTTGAAAACTACATAATTCATTAACTGAACAGAGTACAAACAAGTGTTCAAAACAACTGAATTGGTGGTACGGCAGACAATGCTGAACAGTGATTGATGACAACAGGAATATAGCACAAATTGGAATCGCTTAAGTTGATATTCTTACAATTAGTTAATTAAATACAGTACAAACAAGTATTTAATTCGAATATGAGAGAAAATATGAATGTGCGCTCGAGTGGCAAAATCGATTATTGTTGTACAACAAGGATCAGACTAAGATTTTTTCAGTACCAAAAATGTTACTGGGTTATATTCCGGTGGTGTAATTAATATTAGTGTTCCGAGCTTTTTCCACAACTGACAAGAAATACTAGTAACAATCTGACAAAATAAATGGTTTTGTTTCAACAGTAGACTGGAAGTCCGTGAATAAGTAGCGTGTCAAAAAAGGGATGTAAAACGAACAAATAATCTCTCAAATAAAGGGTTTTCTTCCTATTCGTAATGTCCAACAAAAATAAATAGACTTCCGCTCACCTCTTTCTCTCGACCAGCCACACCACATGCGTGCCTTAACAAAATGTGTACTTCGAAAATAATCATAAACATCAGACCTGTATAGAGTCTCCCCTTGTAGGTATCTAACGCGTTCCTCCTCAGACTTTAAAACACGTAACATGCAGCTGTCCACTATTTATATTTGGATATTAATTATAAGCAAAATAAACCAAATGGGGGAAGTAAAGAGCATTATAGCGAGTAATAACAACGAAAAGACAGCTTGTCTTATTACTTTTCGTACTAAACACTCACAAATTACAAACAAAACACGAACAAATGATATTACCTTCTGACAACTAAACAGTTTTGTTACCACTCTCATTCCAAACTATAAACCAAATAATTTCTATGCATGTTACTTGCAGTATCTAAAAAATCCAATCAGTCCTGCAATCTCACCATCAAGTTTCATATTAGCGCACTTTCCGCTGCAGACAGAAAATTTCATTCCGAATCCTTCGTATAAATTTTACGTCTCACGTCTTCCGCAGACTACAGCAGACACACAGATAGACTCCCAACTGTCGTTCGTCTCGACGTAACAACCACCCGGTAGCAACTGGCATCTCTGACGAAAGTTACGAAATTGTCCGTGGTCACAAGCATAAAATCACAACAAAAAAGGCAATGTTGCTACCCTTCACATTGAACATTTTAGTTGTGTAACAGGCTACCATCTTCTAATGCGAGCCTTTCAAGTGTTGTATGCAGATTCTTACTACATCTGTTAGTCGTTTCCTTGGCCTGTGCTTTCCCCATGTTGTCTCCTTTAGGTTAGTGATCCGAGACTGAAACCCTGGCAGAGGACTGTTCAAACGTGGTCTGCCAGTTGACGAGAAAATGCTGCAACGTATAAAGACAGGTCGGCGTTTAATCTTCTCTCTAACACGTCACGGCACACTCATACAGCAATCAGCGTTTACTTGCTCCAAAGTATGTCATTCTATCACAGTGGTTGTGTTTCAGATAACTTTGAAGGCACGAAACATTATTGCTTGGATCCAACACTTAAAACACGACGAGGCAAAAAATTCAAATTCTCTGTCATAAGCACAGGAAAATTCTGATCTAGGGAGCCAAACCCCGGTATCATAGGAAAAAGCCAGGTTTGGTGTGGAATGAATTAACACAACATTAATTTTGGAGTGTAAAATGCAATTAAAATTTTTATGTCATTTTTCTCTACTCACTGACAATATATTCAAACAGCTTTTACTGTACTGCACACAAATCGAGCTTCGTAACCTCGTTAGATAGTTTGAAGTTGTAACAAAAGTTTTATTAAATTACTCACACCTGCTGACAACAAATCAAAAATTGCGTTTAGTTAGCCCGATTTTGATTCAATCCTTTCGCAAAGATCCTACATTCTCAACTCCTAACATTTCGATATGTACTGGAGTTATTTTTCGAAAAAAATAGCTTGTATTTTTCTGTACATTCTTCAGGTCCAGTCGAAAAGAGTGAAAAAGTGGTGAGAGTCTCATTTTAATGTCTGCAACAATTTCTTACGGCAATCGATCAAATTAGAGCTATGCAAAACATCGCGGTAGTTATTACATATTAGTCACATCTCAAATACCGCAGAAAGTCTCTGCTACTCTATCAGCCTGCGTTACGGGCACACATCTAATGCTTGCAGGGAGATCTGCAATCCACTACCCGACGGATCTGGCATCTTTCACACAGCAGTCCAGTCGTGATGGAGTTTTAACGAGCAAATTCCTACCGCTCATCTATTATGCCTAGGATAAAGAATGAAACATTGCATTTCATGGTAATTTGGAAGAAGCGTTGCACATCTCATTTGACGGCCCCCTGTCGATAGTGGCTTACTATCGATATTGATAAGAAGACGCGAGCATCCTAACGGTATCGCAACCTGTTCAATCGCAAGAATTTAAGCTGTGCTCTTAGGTTCCAGCCTAACCATATCCCTTAAAATTATGACATATTCGTAGAAAACAGCAAAGTACTGTTGTCAACCGGAATAGACAACTATAGTCTAGGTTATCGAAAATACTTCGTCGTTTCCGACAATATCTTATATCAGGAAGGAGTGAAATACTTCTATCAAGCTAGACTGTAGACGTATATTACGTTTGAAAGCAGTACTTCACTATTTTCTACGAATACGTCATTATTTTAAAAGACGTGGTTAGGCAGGAAGCTACTAGTACAGCTTACAGTCTCCTGAGGAAACAAGCAAAGAAACGATAAAGCATTTTTTACAAGCTCGTTCTTTTGTTCGATACACGGCACTTCGATCCTTCGTGTTCGATACATAACGACAATAGGTCGTCAGTGCGATGTGGAACGCTTCTTCCAAATTACCTGTTTAATCCTCCTAGTTTTGCGCCTGAGGAGAGAGTATCAGCAGATACTGAATTAAAATAGGTGCAGTCATCAAACGAAGATTTAAAGTCGCAGTTGAAAATAAACCAGAAAAAAAGGGTTATCTTACGTGTCGTCGGCTGTTCCAACTACGTCCTACGACGAAAACACTATGGCCGTGGCATTTGCTCATGTTGCTCATTCTTTGGCCCGCTTCCCAGTTATCTTGGAAACTCCTAACTGAACGAGCAGCGGTCCTTCCGTTGCTCAGCGACGGACGGCGCCGATCGACAGTGGGTCGTGTTTACCAGCAGGCAGGGCTCTCTCCTGAGGAAGAGGTGCAGGAGGTGACGTTAAGTAATAAGTAACTGCTCTTGTGTCCAGGCGAAACTCTCATTCCGAAGACCTCATTTCTCGATATCACTGCAACCGAGACAGTGAGATAATATTTTATTCGGGCTACAGTGAAAAGCAGATATGTTTATTCTGAAGTACATGTCACTAGAACTTTATTTACTGATAGATTACTATGAGAAGAATCATTTTACTCAAATAGTCACAGCATGTTTGGAAAAGAAAGAAACAAGCTTAGTGTTTAATATCCCAACGACATTGTGGTCTTCAGAGACGTGACATAAGCTCACAATGTTTTTTGATTAAGGATGGCGAAGGAACCAACCTGGCATTTGCATAGAGCAATTTAATGAAATCACGGAAAACTTAAATCAGGATAACGACAGGTTTGAACCGACGTCTTCGCGATGGCAGTGTGTTACCACTGTGCTACTCTGCTAAGTTGCTTTGTTTCATGGCATTAAGATATCTGCCTTGTTATTGGACATGCCATTATGAAGTGTTTACTTCCTAAATTGACGGTTATGTAAAGATACTTTTATTAAAATGTTTTTTAAGCTGCTAGTTAAGTCGAGGAAGTCATACTCCTCTTTTACACCTTTGGGCAGGAGGTATTTGCGTCTTTTTGGCCTGTGATAATTGCATTATTCATTATGATAACAAACATGGGCCACTTTCATTTAATATGCACTGGTCAAAACAGAGGTTCACTTGAAATATCTAGCTTCTGAAGTATTGGAGTCGACAGAAAGAGCTCATATGGTTGAGCGTCTTTCTGTTGGGTCTGCGGAGTGGAGTCAACAATATTACGGCAACCGAGATAGAGGTAATAACAGAATGTTGCTGTAGAAGCGTTTGGTTTTGCCTTGTGTTTACTCTAAAAGACGAATTGCACAAGCAATTGGGTTCAGACAGTGTAGTGATAAGGTAGTGCAATGCACAACAACGTGACTTACCCGAAGCTATGACATGGAGAGCCGTAGGAAGGTTGGAAGCGAGACAGACACAGAGGGAGGCGGCTGCAGCTATTGGAGTACAAATGTTCAAATGTTTGTAAATCTATCGGACCAAACCGCGTGGTCATCAGTCCGTAGCTTACAAACTACTTAAACTAAGGTAAACTAATCTAAGGACGACACACACACCCATGCCCGAGGAAGGACTCGAACCTCCACGGCGAGCAACCGCGCGCTCAGCAGCGAGAGCTTTAGTCCGCTCGGCTACTCCGCCGCAGCGCTATTAGTGTGTCCCAAAATGTAATTTCCAGGATCTGGACATGATTTCAGACAACAGGAACCGTTAAAAGAAGGTAAGTTAAAGGTTGCCCACGGATAACGACGGCAACAGATGAATGTCATCTCCGGTTCAAGGTCCGTCGAGACAGGAGGCTGAATACAACTCACTGCAACGCATCCTCCAGGCAGCAACAGGACGCGCGATATCAACAGAAACAGTCCGAAATCGCCTTCGGAGGACTGTGATATGTGTCCCATTGAAACCACGACACCGTTTAGTCCGCAGAAAATGGTTGAAGGAAAATCAAGAGTGTAGTCGCAACGAATGACGCCGTGTTCTGTTCATAGATGATTCACGATATTGATTTCAGCCGGGCAGTCTCAGTTCCCTTATTTCGAGGGAACGTTGAGGGAATTGAACGAATGTAGTGACTCATCTGCAACACCTTAAATTTTTCTACTCTTAGAGCTAGCTGTTAGTCCTTGTACCAACTAGATGTTTTGTGTAAGTCATTCAGCATCCTGCGTCACTCATTGAATGGTTAATGATTATACTTTCTCGTACACCACAGCATCATCAGCAAACAGCCGCAGATTACTACTCACTCTGTCAGTCAGGTCATTAATGTAGACGGAAAATCTGACGATACCCTTCTCTCTGATGGACAATCGCTGTCGAGGACAACTTCCTAGTTGTATTACTTAAGAAGTCTGCCACTCACATATCTGCTATCCTATTCCATACGTTTGTACGTTCGTTAGTAGTCCGCGCAGCTGATCAATCGTCTTTTGGAAATCAAGAAATACGCATTAAGCCTCTAGTTCGCAAGATGTCACGTGAGAAATGGAAAGCTGAGTTTCATACTGATGTTTCCAAAGCGTGTTAATGCATGTGCTTATCCATCTCAAAGAAATTGATTAAATTTGGATTGAGAATATGTACCGATTATCTGCGGTTTTAGCGCTCAAAGAGAATCCATCACAATAAAGCTCTTCAGTTTTAAGCAAAAGATTTGGTTTTTATTAAACGATAGATGCATTTGTTTTTGTGTAAGACGTCTGAGTAGAAATTTCATACATGCAGTGTATGTTCCTCTTTGGTAGGAAAAAGAACACCTTACTAGAATATCTCATAGAATTAATAATGCGCTGGGCACGTCACCTTCGAAACAGGTTTGATACGCCGTACATATGTAGTTGAACGGTACATCGCTAGAGCAGATAATTGACATTATGTGGCGCCTTAATTGCTCATTTTGATTTCAGATTATAAATACAGGCCTCTCTTTACTAATATTGTAAGAGTTAAAATTGTTACGTTTGTATCATAACGTCCTCGACGAGCAAAATCGTTGTATATGATGATCCTGGCTTTGGAACGCTAGGTGCGCTATCAGGAACACATAACGGTAGCATGGGAACAGAAAGAGAATCAAATACCGAGAAAAGATAAACGTATCCGCCGTCGGGGGTTCGAATCCCCCCTCTGGCATGGATGTTTGTGTAGTCTTTAGTATAAGGTAGTTCATAAGTAGTTTGTAAATTTAGGTATTGATGACTCCGTAGTTAAGTCCCTTAAGCTTTGAAAATATTCAGAACATCTTTTGATAAACAGATTTACGAGAAACGTTTCATTTTTGCTCGTTATTTTGTTAAGTCAGTTCTTGCCAAGTGATTAGGGTAGGCACTATCCGCAACACAATACAGATCTGTTCTCTGCAGTACAATGACAGACAATTATAAGTTCATGAGACGGTATTGCAAATGGACGCATGTGGAAAGAGCACCTAGTTTCGCTTTATAATAGCGCCATATATCTAGAAAAGTTATGATTGTAACAGGTGGAGTGAAAATTTGTGTACTGTCTTTATTGGTAAAGTATTATCAACAAAATGTCTGAAGGCTTGGTACATTTACTCTAACGTATCACTCCAGATCCAGGTTTCTTACATGTTCTGTGGTAATTATATGTATGTCCATGTAGCGTCTATACTGCCAGTATGTACAGTATGTTATTGTTAACATTACAACATTCGCGCTATGAGTGTTTTGCGTACAGTAATTCTAAAACAATCGTCATTTAGTCATTTTGAAATAGTAAAACGTGTTTTCTTGTCAAAACAACAAGAAATGGTTATTTATACATATTATCTTCATTTACATATTATTTTCAAACTAATCATTGAGTGTGAACCAAAGGCCATACACGCGATCGGTCGCGTAACTTTTAATTGGCACGACCTCTCGCGGGATAATCTTTCATTTCCTCCGTCCGTCGCAGCCAAAAATCGCAGTAGAGATGGAGAGGGTGAGAGGAAATGGAAATTGA
The DNA here is from genome assembly GCA_026315105.1 of Locusta migratoria. Classification (NCBI taxonomy): domain Eukaryota; kingdom Metazoa; phylum Arthropoda; class Insecta; order Orthoptera; family Acrididae; genus Locusta; species Locusta migratoria. The sequence continues at coordinate 437,082,448 of CM048748.1, read as the reverse complement.
AAGTAATTTCCGGGGATCAGGCCAATCCATTACGGCAGTTGTGTGATCGTGAAAAAGACCTTTGCAAGAACTTGTAGACGGGAATTATTTGAAATAGAATCATTGAAACGTAATTCTGAGAGAATCCCAACAATTATCGCAGACGCGATTCAAAGTATGTCTTTGCGCAGACGTGTAGCTGTATGTGTGAGGATGTGCTATGCATGTGAAAACAGAAAGGCATGTGAAATACAAGGCATACTTTAATTTTTCAATGGATCAGTTATCGGCGTTCCGTCACAGTTTAAAATACAGTAGTTACATTCCATAAGTTTCGGCAGAAGATTACGGGATTTATGCTAGATTATCAGACGATTGGCGAATAGATCGGAAGCAAGTACAGCCACTTTGCAGAAGGAGCGTAGTTCTAAGCTCTTTTGCCAGTACCTGCTTTCTTCTCTACAGGATACAGCTATTCCGCAAGTCGTGGCAGATGATCTCTGGATTTTTCAGCGACCTTGTTCGACGATGCTTTTATAGGCTTTGTTCGTTGTATTAGCATCCTGGTGATACGATAACGTACATTTGTAAAGTTTATAAAGCGTATAACGTTTGTGTTTCAAATTGGTTTTAGTGTGTTTGAGCATCACAAACATCCTAGAGATGTGCTACATGGAACATGACCACTTCGTAGAAGGAAGAATGCAGTTTATAGATCGCTGTAAGTTATTGGCTGACAACGTAGTTGATAGACTATGACAACATACTGCCTCCCACTCCTGGCTGCGGTTGTAAACAGCCCTTCGTGTCATGCTGATATTAAAAACAGTTGGATCACAGTGGGTGAATGTGGAGAGCTAAAATCTACGGACAACGGAAGAAACAAATACTGTTAGGAAAAGCTATAATTTCTATGACTTTAGAATCCTTCCATACACGTGAAGATGCACTTATTGTTTCATCCGTCCGTCATAGTCGGAACTTACGCGGATTCGTCGTTGACTTTCAAAATTATGTGTAGTATTAAAAAATAAAAATACAAGTTCTTAATTTCTCAGCTCGTTCTGTCAATGAAACTTTACTAACGAACAACATCCACACTTGGAGAAAATTTGAGATAGACTGAAAGATAAAATAGTAGTTCTATCTAAAACCGCGTAAAAGTACAAGACGAAGTTTAATGGAGTTTTCGCAGTGAATGCATGTTGAGGCAACATGAAAGACTGCATTTCATTAAAATATGATCAGGAAAGAAAAAATATAGTAATGTAAGGTTTTAGAAGTCTGCTTTAGTTAGTAGTGTGGCGTATTACAACAAAGAACCAATAGTGCTGTTAGTTTTAGCCATTGATTTATATACTACACGGATGTTGAACTTTAACTGTCTGAGTGTGCCAGCCATACTAGGAGATCTCAGATTGCTTTTTCTTCATGACTTCCAGCTGCTATAATTGCTCCTACTCCTGTTTCTGCTTTAGTTCATTCTTCTACTTTTGTTAATGCTGGTGTATATTTATTAATTGGTTTAATCCTATATTATTAGTTTATGATTTTGGTTGATATGTTCTTTTTATTCGTTGTTTAACAATGTTTATATCTGGTCTTGGGGCTAATTTTGAATTTGTTTTGAAGAAGATTATTACTCTTCCTACTTTGAGTCAGCTTGATTTAATAATAAGAATTTTATCAATGGGTTATTCTGATCTTGCTTTTTTCATTTATTAACTCATGCTTTATTTAAGGCTTTATTCTTTTGAGATTTCATATGGTTACTAAGTAATGTTACTAGAACTCGAATTGCAAAAACGTCTGGATTCCGGTTCCACACTAGCCTGTTATGTCACAAATTGACATAAAGTTTAAAACAAGAAGTATACATCGAATTCTTCATCCCTTACAAGCTAATGGAAAAGGGTTTCCCAAATAATGTCATATTGAACAAAGCAAAATCGTGTGCGAAAGATATTAATGTGCAGACACCAAGATGATTGTGACATCCTTGCTAGGCACGCAGAAAGTACATGGTCAGATACCGGTGTTATACATGCACTTTGTACAACCTGGATGTTTAACTCTATTATCTGACTATATAACTGCAACATGCGTGCATACTAATATGTTTTGTACATGGTTTTACATTTCCCGCCATGTCGTAACATCAGTTTCAAAACGACAAATGACTCCTTGCTTACTTCTTAATTCGAACTTTTTCAGTATTCGGTGGAATAGACCGATATAGGAACAGAACCGAAAGAAATTCTGTTTTCATCTTCTAGAAACAGTTCGTTGCAACCATGTTGAAATTTGGCAAGATACGAGATACGAACAACTATGGCTGGCACGATGAGACAGCTGAAGCCCAATTTGCAGCTAGTACAGAGATCAGTGTTGTGAATTCTTCGCCGGTTTTAGCTTACAGTCAAAGTCGGTAGTATTTTCGGAAGATTACATCAGAGACATATATTTATTTCGATAGGATATTCGCATTTACTGATATCGCTGTCTATATTAAGAATTTAATAACATTAGTTTGCCTCTTTCGATAGCCGTTTTCAGTAAAACAGAATTATCATCATCTATCGTGTAATTAGCGTACAATTTAAGATATTTAAGAAGTGAGAGGATCGCCCATCTTCGACGTTTCGACTGCAGAACTCTGGCCATTATCAAGGCATATGTCTCTCAAGTTGGTACCAATCGCGACTACGCTTCAAAAAAGCTGGACAGTGCTGGGCACTCGTCCAGAATTGATGTAGGAAAAAAAAAATAGACGACTTAAAAAAGTTCAGCAAAACTTTGATTTTTGATATTAGTAAATAAATTTATGTAACTGGAGTAACCCATATTTTAAATGTATACTTGTACAATAACATTTAGTATTGTTTCAGTTTCAATAAATCGTTTAGTGTGGTCACAAGGAAATTAGATGCAATCTAATAAAGTAATGGATAAACGCGCCATCCGCCAGAAAAAGCAGTTCTACAACTGAAGCTACGGCTTTCCAGAAACGTTTCAGGACACTGAAAATTTATATTTAGCCCACCAGTTAGTCAGATAACAAAAAAATTTGTTTTTAGAATTGTTGGGAAATTTTTAATTTTTCGTATTTTGTTTCATAGTGTGGGTTCTTGTAGCCATGTCCTAAGTCCATGAACCACTGTTTCATGCTGTAGGTTACTATAGTCATGTACTAGTTCCTGAACCATGGGCAACATATGTGTGGCGATGTGGTCTTGACAGTCAGGATATCAATTACTTAGGAATAAATTTGGGCATCTCGAACATATTCAGAGTCATGGCCTCCTTTATGTACATACTGCGAAGACTACCCAATCCACCGCCCCACCGGTTAGTTCCTCCCAGGTACTTCCATATGATGCTCGCAACAATAATAGTAAAATGCCTTATACAGGTGACGGAGTCCCACCTTCAACTGACAGTCCACGAACACCTCAGATAAGACTTGGTAAATCATCTCGCATGCGATGGGGAACTATTTATATCATTGGGACTATAGTGGGAAAAATATAGAGATGGCAGAGGCTGCAAGACGGGGTTAGATGTTTCAGCAGTTAGTGACGTTAGGGTAAGTGAAGATAAAGAAGACGAAGTGGAAGAATACAAAGTTTACCTGTCAGGAGTGAAAGCAGAAGGAGCACAGTGGGGTTAGGGTTTTACGTCAGGAAAGAAATAGAACCTTAGTGTAAACGAACAACTGAAGTGTTTAGATTTTGCAGTCTCCATCAAAATATCTTGATGTAGAGTAAAGGCCAAGGGCAGGGTTTTCCTCATTGCTGATTTCAACGCCAGGATAGGAGGGTGTGAAAAGGTTGTAACTTTACAGAGGATATGGAAGCCAAAAGGATGGAAAACAACCCTTGGATTTCTGTGCCAGTATGGGCTGTGTTATCGCAAACTCCTTTTATAAGCTTACAAACTTTCACCGGTATACTTGGGAAGGCAGGGAACCAGGTCTGTCATTGACTAGGCATTCAGACACACAGGTTTCCGGTGACTCCTTTGATGACACTAATCATTAATTTGCAGTGAAATCAGTTTTGGGAGCCGAAAGTGGAGAACGTCAGATGTATACGTAGGAGGATAAGAGTGGAGAAGGTTGAGGAGAAGGAAATTTGTCACAGATATACAACAATAATCTCAGAAAGGTGGAACTTAGGTGAATGTAGTCATTTACAGTCAGTGATTTGGACAGGTCAGGAACGCAGCTTACGAATCCTGCGGATGCCCAGGGTGGATGGAGGGAATATTTAGAAGAGTTGCTTAATGTAGATGAAACGTTCAGGAATGTTTCAGATTTTGAGGTAAAATGGGTTAGCAATGATGACGGAAACAGGATCGCACTTGAGGAAGTGGAGAAAATAGTCAGTAGATGGCAGTGCAATAAAGCTGCTGGGGTAGATGAAATTCACTTGGAACTCATCAAATACAGTGGAATTCCGGTCTCAAAAGCTTACACAGGATAATTGAAATGGCGTGGGAGGTGGGGAGGCGGGGAGGCTCCGTCTGACTGGACGAAAGCAGTGATCTCACCAATTTTGTAGCATGGAAACAGTGGTCTCTCTTTAATTAGCGTTGTGTCCAAAATTTTCTCAGGTATTGTTGAAAGGAGAGTGCGAGTGTTAGTTGAATATAAGTTGGATGAAAATCAGTGTGGATAAATGACCAGATCTTTAGCTCACGGCATATAATGAAGTAGTGCTATGACTGGAACAGGAAATTTTAGTTGAGCTTTATAGGTCTAGAGAAGACTTATAACCATGTCCTAAGAGGAAGCTATTGTCAGTTCTACAAGATTATGGAACAGAAGGCAACCTTCTGCAAGCAAAAGTCTTTACAAACTGACTGATAAGTCGATTTTAATTTCGTTCAGTATTTTCAATCGAATGAAACAACCGAATGAAATCTCTGCGACCATATGAACGTTTTCACTTACTCAACGAGTTTGAGTTGTTTCAGTCGATACGGGGACAATCGAATGAAACAGGTCTGTCGCCTGCAGCTGTTAAATCAATGTTTCCATTTACACACCGATTTTGAGTGATTTTTCTGGCATACATGAACCATAATTACGCTTCAAAACTTGTTTAGAGGCAAATCTCTATGTATAGAGTCTCAGTGTGTTTGTGTTTTTGTGTTGCATACCAATCTACATTTTTGTTAAAATTGTGATAAAATTTTGCACACTTAACCTCCAAAGCAAGTCGAAGATCACAGTCTATATAAATTTTCTTGTAATGCATGGCAGAAGGTACTTTGCAGTTTTGCTCCGATCTTGATAAAAGATTTCACACTTGACATTCAAAGTTAAAGGAAGGTCACCGGATGCATAAAATTTTGAATGGTGCATGGCGGAGGGTACATTACTTATGGACTTCGTCAATATCTACAGTTTAGGTCCGATTTTATAGAAATTTTACACACTTACCTATCAATCAAAAGTAAGGTTACTGTCTATATAAAATTAAGTAGGAGGTATGGTGGAGGGCACTTTACTTTCTGACTTCGCCAAAACAAAATCTACATTTTTATTCGGACCCTGAAGATATTTTGTACACTACACCTTAATAAAGCTACCATATAATGCATGGCAAAACGTAAATTACAAACAACTTCACACTGTTTCATTGTTCACCACAAAAGCTGATAGTCTCTTGTATTTTGTCATGACGAGGCGGGGAAAGAGAACACACAAGAAGTTTACCCTGCCACCCCTCAAAATTAACCATGCAATTCCATAGTCAACCACGCCGGCCCTGTGCGGAGGGGAGAGGAAGTCGACTAACAAGAATGGGGATTAATTGAATATCCGGGTTTTTAGATAGTAAAGTATATAGTCACAGAAAATTTTTATCAAATTATATTTCAAAACATATTTCCGGTGCGTATTATTTACTAACATACGAATTTTCGAACTTATAAATATGAATTTTCGGTTAGGTTTAAAAGTTTATTTATGGTGATGTACTGTAACTTTATATTTCTTATAAATGAACAATAACTTTTCAACGAGTATTATTAGGTCCCATTGTTTAGTACAAATATTACAATTGATTTTAAACTAACTTTCTGATATATTACAGATTTAAAATATCATCAGTTCAGTTCAGAGCTGGACAACATTGCAGTAGTAGCTAGCTTCGTGTCTGGTGTGACAAAGGGTACTTTGCCATTCTGTGGTACAAATTTTACAAATGATTAAAAACGAACTAGAGCTAGATATTTGAAACTTTCAGCATAGTTTATAAATTGATGGCAATGCTTTCGATCTGGTCTGTGGCTGCTTTCCTTTTTCGCTCGTTAATTTCCGAAATGAAGAATGATTACTGCATAGTGCGATTCACACAAATATTTACATTCGCGGTCTTTGCACGAGATATACGTAGTAAAATGTACATTATTGGTTGACTCAGATGAAGAAAAACTTCACAAACTGATACATACTGTCTTGTTCTCATTTCTAATTCTATAAAAATATTTCAACTGTTTCTCCACACCCGTCATGTACTACACATGCTACTTTCCACAGACAGGAAAATGTAAATAGTACATCAATAAATGGCTGAATAAGAATTCGTAGACTAGATTAAAATTTGTGAACATCATCACAAATTCTCTAAAATTGTATGCTGTCACTAAAAAGTGGCAAGGATTCTTTCTTTCTCACTACGTCTGCTAAATGATAAGTTCTCGAATTGGTCCTAGCTTTGAGGACCGTTTAGAGGCTTACTGGACAGATTTGAATACAACTATATGGAGTAAACGGTGATCTGTTTACTTATTTGGAGAATTTAAATAAATAGATTGAAAAAACCTTAGTTCAAATTTTCATCAAAAGAGGACCTGCTCATAGTTAATTTGTTCATTTTAGCTTATTAAAAAAACAAGAGGCAAGCATGCTTACACGCTGTCCTACGCACATAAAGAATATTCCATAGTGGTCAGTTTAACTTGGATCACTAATGTTGGAGATACAGGGTTAGATAGAAAGGTGAAGTTTGTAGCGTGGTTTTCACAGACTTTTTTCTTCCAAATTTTCCATGTTGCTACTTCCCACCTCTCAGCAGTAGGTACAGTGTCTGCAATGGTTGTGAGCAGCAACAGCACACGGTAATGACGACATAAAAGACAGGCATGTAACTAGAACATCGTTTAGACATTGTGTATGCTACATATGAGCCGCACATTCAAGGTGACTATCGGCCCTACCGTAAACGGCCTTTTTTTGTGACTGTCGCGAGTTTTCTAGCTCTGTCCTGAACTTCTTCAAAAGTAATTCAGGATACCAGTTAGTCTTAGATTTAACAATTATGGAATGATTAATCATTAATTAGATGTTCGTTTCATCTGTATCAGTATCCTGCTACTGAAAGACTAGTTTGCAACTACACTGGAGTAGCCGAGCGTTCTAAGGCGCCTTGCTGCGGAGAGCGCGGCTAATCACCGTCGGAGGTTCGAGCCCTCCCTCGGGCATGGGTGTGTGTTGCCCTTAGCTAAAGCAGTTAAAGTAGTTTGTAAGACTAATGACTGATAACCGCAGCAGTTGAGTCCCTTAGATTTACAAACATTTGAACATTTTGAACTACTTTCGAAAGTGAGTTAAGTATGAAGTAGTGGTGAAACACAAGATGTTACAAGAATGCATGCCATATCAGTCTTTAGAGCGAATGGTGATGTTACTTGAGAGGAATATTTTCAGATGTTGTTGAATACAGACATGCTGAAAAAAAATTATTTCACTTATTTATGTTGTATACCTTCTGACACTCCTTCATGTTAGTGGTTATTAATAAAACTTAATTATATAACAAATTAGCTTCATAGTTAGTAATCATTACTTTAAATTTATACTTTTTTACAATATACACAACAGATAAAGCACTTAGAGCGAATAGACTGAGATGGTGGGGTCATGTTACACGCATGGGAGAAGAAAGGTACCCAGCAGAGGGTAAGTGGTGTCTGTGTAGACCACGGAGAAAATACTTGGGTTCGGTCAAGGAGGATTTTGAAGTGACAGATTTAACATCAGAGGAGTTATCAATGTTAGCATTGAATAGGGGATGATGGAGGAATTTTATTAGGGCGACTATACTTCAGACAGAACGCTGAAAGCTATAATGAGTATCTAGTGATGATAATTTCACATTTTGTCCAGCATTTTGGGACCAATACTCCACTGTACATCTTCTACGTCTTCACGGGATGCTCTGCAAACCACATTTAAGTGCCTGGCAGAGGATTCATCGAACCACCATTATACTATTTACCTCCCATTCCATTTTCGAAAAACGCGTGGGAAGAAAAAAACACCTGAATCTCTCCGTTCGAGCTCTGATTTCTCGTATTTTATTCTGATGATCATTTCTGCCTATGTAAGTGGCAGTCAACAATATATTTTCGCATTCGGATGAGGAGTATTTCGGCGATTGGAGTTCGTTAGTAGCCCATGCCGCAGCGATAAGCGACGTTGTTATAATGATTCCCATCCCAGATCCTGTATCATTTCCGTAACGTTGTCTCCCCTGTATACGAAACGAGCTGCCCTTCTTTGGACTATTTCGATGTACTCCGTCAAACCCACCTGATAAGGATCCCACAATGGGCAGTAATACTCGCCGGCCGCGATGGCCGAGGGATGCCGGGCGCCGTGGCTCAGCGCGCCCGGTCAGGGGGCTCCACGCCCTCTGTAATAAAAAAGCTGAGCCAAAAATTCAACGAACAACCTCGAACAAAAACGATCAGCGTCCGCAACGAAGAGAACTACCCAGAGAACAAAAAAAAACAAAAAAAAAAAAAACAAAAAAAAAGGACTAAGGCGCTCCAGTCACGGTCTGCACGGCCACTACGGTCGGGGGTTCGAATCCCCCTTCGGGCATGGATATTTGTGCCGTCCTAGTTCGTAAGTATTTCAAAAGTAGTTTGTAAGTTTAGGGACTGATTACCCCGTAGTTAAGTTCCATAGACTATACAAACAAACAAACAGTAATACTCCAAGAATGGATGGACAAGCGTAGTGTATGCAATTTCTTTTTTAGTTCTGTTGCACCTTTTAAGGGTTCTGCCAATAAAACGCAGTCTCTGGTTCGCCTTTCCCACGGCATTACCTACGTGTTCTTTCCAATTTAAGTACGAAGTAATAGTAATTTATAGGTATTTTGTGGAGTTTACCGCCTTCACTTTTGATTGATTTATCTCGTAAACAAAGTTTAACGGATTTCTTTTCGGACTAATGTGGACGACTTCACACTTCCTATTATTTAGATTCAATTGCTAATTTCTACACCATACTGATACCTTATTCAGATTTTGATATTTCTTGGTTTTGATTTTCAGATGAATTTTCTAGACGGTAAATGACGGCGTCATCTTCAAACAACCTAAGAGAGATACTTAGATTTTCCCCTAAATCGTTTATGTAAATAAGGAACAGCAGAAGACCAATAACACTACCGTGTGGAACGCCCGATATCACCTCTGTTTTAGTCGATGCCTTACCATCGATTACTACGAACTGGGTCCTCTTTGACAGGAAATCCCCTATCCAATCGCAAATTTGGGGCGATATACCATAACCACGCAATTTGATTAAAAGCCGTTTGTGAGGTACGGTGTCAAAAGCCTTCAGGAAATCAAAAAATACGGAATCGATTTGCGAAACCTTGCCGATAGCACCCATCACTTCGTGTGAATAAAGAGCTAGTTGTGTTTCGCATGAACGATATTTTCTAAATCCGTGTTGACCTTGTGTCAATAGATCGTTCTGTTTCAGATAATTCATAATATTTGAATATAGGATATGTTCCAAATCCCTTCTGCAAATTGACGTCAATGAAATAGGCCTATAATTGGACAGTTTATGTAATTACAGACCCTGAAAGTTTGTCAAGCGAATTATTACATATGGAAGTCCCATTTCGTCAGATTGGTAATAGTGTTGTGGACCATAAATGTATACTTAAATTAGCAATGGTCAGAGGCGAAGTAACAGTGAACGGTAGGCGATGATAACGTGTGTTGCCGTCCAGGTTTGGAAGTAGCGTACAGAACAGTGCGACGCAGCAACCTGCCTAAGTCATTCGTACTGAACCACGTGTAACCAAAAGCCAAAACAAGAGCTAAATGCGCGGTGGGGAAAAATAATGGAGAGCCTCAGCAATTTATGTAGGGGAACATGAGGCAGGATTGGAGTTTTTGTTGTGGAGGGAGACGCGCTCTAAGACAGTCCATGTATGCGTTAGGTCGCTGTGGATGGGCGTTATAGTGTTTGCCTAGGTAGAATACCGACCGCGGCACAAATTTTAATTCATTGCCTCTCAACCAATCCAGTATCTTCGATGTATATCGAGAGGAAACTTTGTCTCTGGATTGAGCCGTGCCGGCTCGTGTTCCTTGTACTGGCGCCAGTTACCGGTCATACCAGTGTCAATATTTTCGTCACTTCAACACGGGTGGCGTGGCTGGTTCCCTTCGTCTGTTGCAACGAGCTTAAATTTCATAGAGTGGCTAACACACGAGTTACAGCGCTCTTTGCGGCAACTTCTGTAAACTCGGTCGCCATATTTTTGGTTGTCTACATCGACATGGGATACTCTGCATGTGGTGTCGCACAAGTACAAAGTGCGCGCCACCTACTTTCGCCGCGCGCCACCATGCACGCACGGCGCGGCGTTCTTGCGACGACAGCCACGAGCGCCCTCTGCTACAACTCCGCTCGTGGCCACCACTGAACGACATCGTTCACTTGGGACTGAGATAGCAACCAGTTACGACCTTCGGAATCAGATAGGCACCAGTGAAGACTTGGCTATCGAACAGGCACTAGGCAGGCCTCTAAGAACTATGTATCAGCATTCTGCAGTACTGATCTCTGTAAAAGTTAAGTATTGTATAAATTCTGTTCAATATATCTCTCGTTCTAATTTACTCTAGTGTTTCTAGTTTCTGGCTGCTCCCCTCCGTACCTGCACCAGCGAGCTATGTTTATTCCTGTGTCGGTCTCATTCCACTCGGCCACCTACACCTACGACGCAAACGAGACACAAAAGCGGCGACGAGGCTGGGACACAAAACTGCAAATCACATTTAAGTGCCTGGCACAGGGTTCATCGAACCACCATTATACTATTTATCCCCCATTCCATTGTCGAATAGCGCGCGGGAAGAAAGAAAACCTGAATCTCTCCGTTCGAGCTCTGATTTCACGTATTTTATTCTGATGGTCATTTATACCTATGTAAGTGAGAGTCAACCATATATTTTTGCATTCGGAGGGGAATGTTGGCGATTGGAGTTTCGTAAGTAGCCCACGCCGCAGCGATAAGCGCCGTTGTTGTAATGTTTCCCATCCCATATCCTGTATCATTTCCGTAACGATGTCTCCCCTGTATCGTGACAATACGAAACGAGCTGCCCTTCTCTGGACTCTTCGATGTTCTCCGTCAAACCCACCTGATAAGGACTGGGCAGAAATACTCCAAAAACGGACGGACAAGCGTAATATATGCTGTTTCTTTAGTAGTTGCATCTTTTAAGGGTTCTTTCCAGTTTAAGTCTGAAATATTAGTACTTCCTAGGTATTTTGTGGAGTTCACGGCCTTCACTTTTGATTGATTTATCTTGTAAAGTTTAAAGGGTTTTATTTTCGTACTCATGTGGACGACTTCACACTTCTCATTATTTAGAGTCAATTGTCAATTTTTTCACCATTGTGATATCTTATTCAGATCGTTCTGCAGTAACTGACGGCGTCATCTGCAAACAACCTAGATTTTCCCCTAAATCGTCTATGTAAATAAGGAGCAGCAGAGGAACAATAACACTACCCTTTGAAACGCCCGATATCACTTCTGTTTTAGTCGATGTCTTACTATCGATTACTACTAACTGTGTTCTCTCTGACAGGATATCCCCTATCCAATCGCAAATTTGGGTTGATATACCATAACGAGGAGATCAGTACACTTGAGAGGAGTATGTCTATCGTAAGTTGATGTTGAGCTTGAAGTGCTGTATTCAGTTTACATTGCATTTAGTGGTGTTGCCTATACAATTTTTGTTCATGAAATATGCCTAAAGTGTGTTCAGCATTTAAATGCAAAAATCGAAGTGATAAAACGAACGGTACTTCGTCCAAGAACACCAAATGCTTTTCCTTGTTTGATCTCAGTCTGTCTACATTGAAACTGATGGCACTTAGCTGCCCCAAGAGTAAAGCTTCAGATAACCTATCATTCCCCTGACGTACACGCCATAATAAATGCTCAAGTGTCTATATAGTGTGGTTTGAGATATTTCTTCTTCTGTCGCTCCTGTATTTGACGAAACCACACTTTTGAGTGTCTACACCTTTTCATTTGTTGTTGACAATAATGGATCGAGCATGGTTGACATGCAACCAGAGCAAAGTGTAGAAGCAGTAGTGACAGCCGGAATTTTTTCACTTGTAAATGTTTGTGTTCTTTGCAGCAAATATCTACTTATTTCAACGTGGCAACAACTAAAGTTATTAGTGAAACGTTATTTCGACGTGAAATGCGTTTGTGGCAGGTGAACTAGGCGCATTTTTAACTGCAGTGTTTTGTTGTCACTTTCGTCTTTTGTACGCAAATGTCGTCCACCAAAGTTTGCAATTAAACCCTTTAACGGCAATTTTAGAAGCTTTTGGACGTAATAGATTTTGTAAACACAAGATAAATGTATACTAGACTTAATTATAGCAGATGTTACAACAAAGCAATAACAGATGGAAATCCATGGTCATGATTGTTCGTTATAACAAGTACTACTCAATGTATGTTTCGCAGATTGTTTAGATCATCTACGTGCATTAAAATCTACAGAAATATTTTCACAGCGGCACTTTCGTTGTTATTGCAACCGCATCTAACTGTTGTACTTCGAACTGGAACTGTAATACTGAGAGGTTCGTGATATTTAATTACCTCATTTTTAGGAAATATACTACCAGGTACGTCTATTCGCAGCTTCGAAAAAGTCTGACGGAACTTGATGCACATCCGTATTCAATAGTCAATCTTTACTTTAAACGTGGAACTGTAAATAGGCACAATTCTCCAGTGGGTGTGGCATACGAGCTGTCAGCCGTTGCCCCAAATAACAAGGCGGGTGCCAGTTTAATTTGCCTGAAACGTGGCGGGCCTACCGCCACTCCATGAAATTTAAGCTCGCTGGTCTGACGGCGCTGCTGTCACGGGATAATTTGAATCTTCGCCATGTTAGTGGTAAGCATCAGATAAATACGAGTTTTGTTAGCAGGTAAATCGTGTGTTAAATAGCTACTGTGGGATATATGGACAGTTGATAGTCAGTTCTTTGTTGTTTGAATATTGCAGTGTACATGAAGCATGATGATGAAGAGCTGCTCAGCTTCTAAATATATAAATCTATTTAAGAAAGGAATAAAAAGATTGAATACTGTCTTCCCATTCATATACAGAATACATGTTGCCTTACTACTTGTGTTCAGACATAGTTATTCTTGCTTCACAGACTGTTGGTGAAGACAATATGGGATTGAATGAAATAAATAACAGGCGTTTACAATAATGGTAGCTCTTAAAAAGAAGCTACTTTAGGCAGTACTGGTGGGCAGGAAGTTCAAAAAGTTTCATTTTATGATTGTGTAAAATAACTATTGGGGTCACGAGATTAGTTGCCTCATTGCAGTTAGAATTTTTGTTTATGAAATTAATATTAGCAACTTGTAACACAGAATTTAAGGGAAATGTGTTTTACATATAGGTATAACAACTGAAAGGGGCTTGCAGAACTGTATTTAGTTCCATATATAAATGACACATAGCCACACTGGATGCACTTTGTGAAGTTGAACCCTGTGACAATAGTTGACTTTCGAGCAATTCACTCTACTGTAAGGTATATGGCTTAAAGCATTAAAATGCTAATATTCTTGCTAGATACAGTAATGCTAATGTTAGATGCATTAGTTAAGAAAACTTTATGGCATACTTCGTGTTCTTAAAAGAATTTGCTATTGGCTGGTTGCTGTACTCACAAGGTAAGAGGCTACTTTTCAGTTATGTATTTGAAGGTATATTTCACTTTCACAATCGATTTTCACATTAGCTGTTTCAGGCAGCCCTGTTACATATTTTTGATGCTATGAAATATCTAAATATTGGAGAATACTGCACTAAAGCAAAGAGGTAAAGTGTGAAACTTCCGCAATTAATGTTTGTACGAAAGTTTCACAATCGTAGAATATACTGAGAAAGTTCCAAAAAAGTCGTTTCTGACGATAAATACCGTTCATATGCTGCTAAATAACTACATGTTATATTTAGGTTTCGTTAGGAAGAGGAAACGCTGATGGCCAGTCTCTGCACCGTATGTATAATAAATTTACACACAACCTATAGTTGCTATTCTATTCAAGGAATCTCAAGCTGTTTTGTAGTTATACATTTCAATTAGATATAGTTTTCGTGACTTAACTCAAATGAATACTCTCTCTAATCAAAAGAAACTTACGCACATTTAAAGTTCGCGCGGAAGTTTGCCACTACAATGGTCTGTTGTCTCGCGGCTAGCGCTAATGTGGCTTACATCTGGAGGCGCCTGCGCACAGCAGGCCAGTAGGGAGATGGTAGATCTTGCTGGTGAAGAATCAGCGAGTGGGTCTGCAGACGCGGAGAGACTGCGGCTTACTAGTTTAGTGGAGTCACCACCGGCGAGCGCATGTACAGGGTATCCCACGAAAGACGCCTGGGAGGGGTCCGCGAGTTGCGCGGCGCGTTTTCCGGCAGCTGCCACTCCGCCTGCCGGTCGCCACTATGCATGTCCTGGCACACATATAAGTGGGCCATTGTACGAAGTAATAGCTTAATTCTGGTAGGAGGTACCCAGAGAAGAGTTTACCGTTACATAAAGTGTTTAATTTTTGCAGTAAAATTAGCAAAAGGTCCGCGTGAACTACCGGCTACTCCCTGCTGCGAAACCTTGTTCCCTGGTCCAAATTGAGAACTGACTTGGTTCAAATTACTCTAATAACATGAAGTTAACGATACAGTGGCCAATATACGTAGCAGCTCACACGAAATTACACACAGGTATTAATAAACAAACCACCACAATTAAAGTTATTTCATGAAGGTGGCTAAAAAAACATTTATGGCGCAACGGAACTTAAACATAAAAAAATTGCGTCTGAGCTTGTTCTTCGCACTGGTGAAAAACAATATTGAATAAAAGGGGGAAGGTGCTCGAAAACTACAATTTATAGGCAAGTCAGAATTATACTGATCTAAACTTGTTTATTCAGGTCGAGCGCAAGCAAAATGGAGAACCAAATTTGTTAATACAATAAAAATGCATCTCATTCACATATCTAATACTGACGATTCCCAGCACTGAATTTAACATAAATTACACAGAACGTAACGCTACTGGGTGAAAGATTTTCAAACAACACTCACTCGCTCACACACACACGCAATGCAACAGCGAAACTCACCATAATCAGCGTGCTGAAACGAGGTGAAAAACAATATTGAATAAAAGGGGGAAGGTGCTCGAAAACTACGATTTATAGGCAAGTCAGAATTATACTGAACTAAACTTGTTTATTCAGGTCGAGCGCAAGCAAAATGGAGAACCAAATTTGTTAATAAAATAAAAATGCATCGCACTCCACTGCAGGTAAAGTGGTTCAAAATCGGATTCATTACACAAAATCACAGCGGAGTCTTAAGTTGCAATCTAAAAGTAAACCATCAAGGCACTGCTTTTATGCGAAGTGGCGTGAATTCAGGTGACTAGCTGCAACACCCTGAAGTCGGAATTCGGCCCCACATGGTTCCGAAAATCGATAAAAATGTATAAATTTAATTAAGAAAATTAACTACTGCCTGAAACCCCTAGGACTGCGTAGAATTTCATAAGGAAGCAACATGCGATTGGAAACATTCACAGAGTCGGAAGAAGTCTAGTCTCAAAACCCGGAAAAGTGAAATAATTACAAAGTCGGAAAAATAAAAATAAAAATACGGCATGCAGGCCATAGAAATGTTTAGAATTACATAAGGAAGCGAATGAAATGTAGCTACACGCGATAGGGACCGATTACAGAGACGGATGAAGTCCAGTCTTAAGAAACCAGAACAGTGAACTAATTACAAAGATGGAAAAGTGAGAAAAAAATCTACGGCGAGCAACCCTTAGAAATACGTAGAATTTCAGAAGCAAGTTATTAAAGGAGGTTGTACAAGGCTGGGAGAGAATTACTGACAAAGACTGAGTGCATACTACAAGTTCAGAGAAGAAACAGCAAAATTAAAATAGGCGGGCAGAGAACATCGCGAAACGATTGTGGAAATAAGAAAGATACAAGCATAATTACTTGCCTGATGGGCATGGAATAAACAATAGTGGAAGCTGTTGGCTTTGTCCTAAGAACCAACCACGTGGAACACATATCACTCACGGAAGGAAACAATAAGAAAGATTTTACATGCACTGTACAAAAATGAACATATCGTCTGTTAGAGATCGGGTCCCACAAAGCTAGAAAGAATTTACACAGAGTACATACATTGCCACATAATCACTAAAGGTTTGAATATACCAGGCCGTTATCAAACTGCAACTCGTAACACATACACTGCATTTATGTGTTGGGAATCACTGGATTGAAAAAGAAGAACAAATTTCCGCGCACGATCAGAAAAAATATTCCGAAAAATGAATCTAAGTTTAAGAGTCTAAGATAAACATGCTAGACAACGAATCGCTACCATATCCGTGAACACAAGAGCAGCACCGACCTTACCTCATCACAAGCCCAGCACAAAGTGAAGACCAAGCGACCACGAGGTGTGAAGATACCGGAAACTGGCAAAACCCAAGAAACAGCAGTGTTGGGGACGTGAGACTCGCCCTGAGAGGGCTCGTCCACTAGCTTGTAAGCAAAGGTTGTAGAAACCTCTTTGGTAGCACCAGCAGCAGAGGTTGGTAGCGACTAACTATCGACTCTGAGCCAGAGGGAACCGTGCAAAGTGAGCTATAACTACCCACATTCAGACAGCTATTAGATTCTTGCACACCCACTTAAAAGTAAATCAAGTACATATTCTCACAGGGGCAGTGATGTAGCGGAGAAGTCGTACTGATTGCCACATTCGTAAATACAATAATAAATTATTAAAATAACGAAATACCAGCAATATTAACTAACATTTCAGAAACAAATATTTTAAAATATGAAATGAAAATGCGATTCCTCATGCCTCGAAAAGAGGGGTGGTTCTAGTTTTAATAAAATGCTAATCAAGCGACATCAAAAAATTACAATTTTATAAAAAAAATATATGGGAGACGACAGACGGGCAACAGCGCTGAGTCCGGCCCTATTGTCGTCAGATAGAAACACCGTGCTCTTGTGTTCTGTATTGTTTGATAGAATGTTCGGGTGTTTTGTTTTGAGTTTACATAAATTCGCAGAACAATCGACTTTGGAGCTCAGAAATCCACGTAAGTTACATCAACAACCTCTTCATGACGTGAAAACTGGAGTGTGGTGTGCAATTAGTGTGATGCGAATAATTGCGCCAATCTTTTTTTGCTGATAGGATAGTTGACTGGCCTCCTCGTTCACCAGATCTATATCCTTGTGACTTTTACCCTTGGGGAATGTTAAAAGACATATGTAAGCAATCTCCATACACTCGAAGAGTTGGAAGACAGGATTTGACTAGTCATTTACCAGATTTTGGCAGCCGATATTCGTCGAGTATTCGCAAATCTGTTCAAGATATGTCAGGTTGCTCTTTCCATAAAGGGACTTCATTTTGAACATGTACTGTAAATACAGGTAAGCTTAGGCTACTTAGATGGCAATGTTTTTTTCGACTTAAACTCAGTGTATGTGCCGCGGCACAATAGAGTCCAAGAATCGGGCGCTGCCATGGATGGCGGATGCAGTGGTGGTGGCTGGGAGCCATACTACGCGATCTGCAGACGGCTGGCGAGCGTCTTTCGTGAGACACCATCTAGTTCCCGGCGGCCGTATTGACAACCATTCTAAGTGGACCGATGCAAGATATGATGTGGAGCTCGCTTTGAAAACAGCCGGCGTCTGCCCGCGGCATGTCCATTCTGGTATTATTCCGACATGCTCTGGTTCTTCATCTTGCCCTAAGGAGTACATCGTGGTGACATCCGACTAGTGTATTCATCATTAGTAGAACCTGTTGGTTATTTGAGTCATTGCTTTTGTGTCTCGTCGCTGCCGGTTGACCTGGGTGTCGGTGGTCGAGTGGAAAGAAACCGACACAGAAAAGTAGGATTCACGTGTGTGTGGGTATGGAGTCGAGGTGACCAGCCAGGGCGACAGAAGAAACTAGAAACAGTTAGTTAGATTAATAAAAGATATATATTTCGTAGAAACATTATAATACTGAACTTTTACAAATTTCATGACTGCAGACTATTGTAATACTGATATATTGTTTCACTAGACAGAGGCCTGCCTACTGATGAGCGTCCTTTGTATTGCCTTTCCTATTCTAAGTGACCGATACAGTTCAGTGGTTGCCACGAGCGCGGTTGCGGCAGAAGGCGCTCATGGTTGTCATCTTAAGAACGCCTTACCGTGATTGTATGGTGGCACGTGGCGAAAGTACATGGCCGCACTTTAGAGTTATGTGACACCACAACTGCAGTGCAGTACACCGAGTTGTGGCGTCGATGACTTTAAGTTGACAATTTTTACCATTCTGATGTGTGCATGACCACTTCTCGTAGTGCGAGGTGCAAGTACTGTTTCCCTGCAGTCGGTTAATAATACGATTCTGTTATTGGTGTTGAGTGTTCTTCTTTGTTCCGTCTTTCCCTTGATGATTTGATTCTTTGTATGTGTGCTTGTAGGTTTGTCTAGTCCTCGTGATTGAGCTCCAGTGGTAACTTTGGTCTAATGTCCATGTGTCATATGTGTTTTTGATAAAGAAATTTGCATTCCCATTCCCGATGGGTCTGTACTAATCCTCATTACTAACT
Source organism: Locusta migratoria (assembly GCA_026315105.1). Lineage (NCBI taxonomy): Eukaryota > Metazoa > Arthropoda > Insecta > Orthoptera > Acrididae > Locusta > Locusta migratoria. The sequence continues at coordinate 437,063,416 of CM048748.1, read as the reverse complement.
GCGGCTGGGGTATTTATTTGCCGAGTGGTCGTTTGTTACTCCGTTGCCTCGCCTGGACAACAAGCGTACTATATTGGTAGGGCCTATTTCTTCCGGGAGGAGTTACTGACACCCATAGATGTATCTGTGCAGTTTATCTTCTGAGTATAGATTACTCCTTCTCTTCATTTCTGTTCTGTTCATAGCTGTGATCACTAAACAACCTAAGTTTATCTATTGCTGCCATTCCTGTTAAAGTGAATGATATTTGCTAATTCTGAATCTGTTTTGAACATAATCAGTCAAACTTATTTAGTCTATTACTCTAATTTAACTTGTTTATGTCACCTTATTAATTAGAGCGTTACTCTCTCAAGTTTTTAAATTGTGCCTTATTTTAAAATTGTTTATCTGTGGTGTTCACAGGTTCGAATGTTTGTAAAGCTTATGGGACTTAACTGCGGGGTATTAAGTCCCTAAACCTACTAATTATTTATGGTCTAACTTATACCAAAGACAAAACAAACATCCATGCCCAAGGGAGGATTCTAACCTGCGATGCATGAGGCCGCCCTATCCGCTACATGGCGCTCTCCAGACCGCTCGCCTACTCCCACACGGCTATCTGTGATGTCATCTAAGGTCCTGTTTATAGCCCCCAGTTGCTTCGCAACGGACGAATCGCGGCGGTTTGTCAGTGCGATGTTTCTCATAAGGCAGCATGTGTCCAGTTTATAGGCGCGGTTGTGGTGGCGGCCCCTCAGCTCTTCCGCTGCGTCGTCAGAATACCAGCGGCTGCACTTCCGAACCGCTTACACGACAGGTAATGGGGCTGTTCGGTGTGCCATATCACGGACAAATATATACAGACGGGAAACCTCCGTAAGGGGCCGGTCACACGCTCAGGGGTGCGGGGAGGGAGGGCCAGAGCAGTTCAGTAAGAGGTTCAAAAAATGTTCAAATGTTTGTATAGCTTATGGGACTCAACTACGGGGTCATCAGTCCCTAAACTTACAAACTACTTGTGAACTACTTACGAACTAGGACGAAACAAATATCCGTGCCCGACGGGGGAATCGAACCCCCGACCGTAGTGGCCGTGCAGACCGTGACTGAAGCGCCTCAGTCCCCTCGGCCACCGCGGCCGGCAGCTCACCCTCCTCTCCACGCTACCCTCTGACATGCGAGAGGCACCCTCAGTAGTGCCTCTAGTGTGGTCTACCGGTACTAAGCCAGGGAACCGCTTGACACCTGCTAGCATCTTACGAAACTACGAGGACAACGTAGGACAGTGGTTTAGGGGGAGCTTCCTCTCTGTATATGTTACTCTGTGGCCATATGTGTGGCCGCCAGGTGGGAACTGGGTGTTCAAGGTGACTGTGGCTGAAACACATGCTGTGCAAGTGACTATTGGAGTCTCCGCAAAATCACAGCAGTTGCTCCGTCGCGGAGGCACCACTGTCTATATACGCAGCCTAAAGGTTTCGGCATCCGATTTAACTGTTGTTGTGAACTGTTAGTTAATAAGATTTCACCTTTTGAGTTTAGCCGTGATATTTATGGGATTGTCTAAGTGCACATTATTGTTAATAACTTACGCTTAATTAGATTTTTTCAATGGTTTCACTATCCAATCACCTAGAACTAGGTACTCTTTGAAATTTAATTTTAACTGTGGCTAATTCATTTGTGCCATTACCGCCTGAGGTCTTGTCAGTAAAAAGTTCTAATAATTTTTGTTGCGTCTGCTGAATATAAAATCGGCCGGCCGTGGTGGCCGAGGTGACTGAGGCGCTCCAGTCACGGTCAGCACGGCCACTACGGTCGGGGGTTCGAATCCCCCCTCGGGCATGGATATTTGTGCCGTCCTAGTTCGTAAGTAGTTCATAAGTAGTTTGTAAGATTAGGGACTGATGACCCCGTAGTTAAGTCCCATAAGCTTAACAAACATTTGAACATTTTTTGAATATAAAATCGGTGCATTATCGGTGAAGCTTATGTCTTGTGTTTCTTGACTGCTTGTCCAAGTCAACTTGCTTATATTACTGATTAATTAGAGCCTCACTCTCTCTTTATTTTTTTTAAATTGTTATTTGTGGTCACTTAAAGGGTTTAACTGTCGTGTAAACTCTTCATTAATGAACTTGCCCTTAGTCAAATATGTTCTGATCTTAGCTGTCATGTTTATAGGGCACTATCTAAATGACATTATTGTCAATAACTCTGTGCTGGATTAGATTTGTTACAAGAGAAATACTACCCAATCAGCGTGAATCTTGCACCAATCTAAATTAAGTTTAATTGTACCTTGAATGAAACTTTCACTCTACAGCGGAGTGTGCGCTGATATGAAACTTCCTGGCAGATTAAAATTGTGTGCCGGAACCGGGATTCGAACCTGGGACCTATGCCTTTCGCGGGCGAGCGCCCTACTGACTGAGATATCCCAACACAACTCACGATGCCGCCTCACAACTTTACCTCCGCCAGTACCTCGCCTCCTACTTTCGAAACTTCACAGAAGTTCTCCTGCGAAACTTGCAAGAATAGCACTCCTGGAAGAAAGGATATGGTGGAGACATGGCTTATCCACAGCCTAAGGGATGTTTCCAGAATGTTTTAATTTACCTTATTCTCAAAAAATGTTCAAATATTTGTAAAGCTTATGGGACTTAACTACGGGGTCATCAGTCCCTAAACTTACAAACTACTTATGAACTACTTACGAACTAGGACAGCACAAATATCCATGCCCGAGGGGGGATTCGAACCCCCGACCGTAGTGGCCGTGCTGACCGTGACTGGAGCGTCTCAGTCACCTCGGCCACCGCGGCCGTCTACCTTATTCTTCCGCTAGCTTCAATTTTTTATCTTAATTATGAATTTATTCCTTATGTGCAGGATTTTAATCTATTCTTTATTCTGACTGTCTTTCCTAATTATACTACCTAAAGTATTATTATTTTCAAGGGAACTATATTGTCAGCTCTGTGCGAATATTAATCAACTCAGCATTGTTGTTTGAAATAAAGATTTTGTAATCAGTAATATTTAACTGTGATACCCCCCCCCCCCGTCCATCCCCCTCCCCCCACCAAATTTCAGCCTATCAGGATATTGATTTATTATTTGGAATTTATTCAGTTGTGGATTATCGTAATGTTTTGGGCATTCTACAGCAATCTAACAAATCTGCTCTAGCAGAATATCTCCTTGACACAGGGCACGTTATGGAATATAACATGGAGATTTGGCATGCACATCCTTCTATAGGAATTGCGTTATTAAGGAAGAAGTTATGAATAACAAATTAGTTTTTTTCCCTTAAGTTCTGCATGAAATCCTGGTCTCTCTCTCTCTCTCTCTCTCTCTCTCTCTTTCATTCTTGTCAAAATGAGAGGGAGAGGTTTAACGTCACCTCGCCTATTGACTACTCATATTTACGATCGGTACTTCTGAAATTTATCGTCTTTGTTTGTTAAGATGGCGCTTGTAATATTTCTGGCTTCAAGCTATCGTATTAAGATCGAAGTATTGCTTCAGTGCAGCCGGTTAGGACCAGTAGGCGACAGATGGTAAAAGCTGGTGAGAACCACGACAGGTGGTACAATAGGTCGGATTCTCATGAGAAAGAGCACTAGCAAATTTCCCCTAATTCTAGGGAAGTCGTCGAGTGGGAGGCACTGGACGCCCATTGGCTGTAGCGCAATCATATTTTTATCTATACTTAATAAACTAATAATATATTCAATGTCATACTCAATTTAGAAAATCCCCTCAAAGCTAAGCTATGCCCTGAGTAGGTAAAACCTTAACACTTGCTAATTCAGTTAACAAAAATAATTAATTTAAGACGGACGATGCACAGCAGCCATATTTGCGCGCCAAATCGCGGAAAGAAGGCAGCCTTGCATAGAGCCGCCACTCTTCAGTACACGCACTCGGTGGAGTAACATGCATACGTAGACGGTCATAAAACATCGTTTAATATTCTTATATCAAGGCTAAATGACTTTGTATTTACTTTCATTTAAGGCAATGTGTGTCAAGTGGATGTTATTATGCAGTTTGCACGTTTTCTGCTTGATTTAAGTATATCAGCAGGCATTCCGAACTACCACAGTTTTATTCCGTAATTAGATCAGTTCCTGCCAGTAGTTTAACAATTTCAGCCTCATTCAAGAGCTCCGACCTGCGTGCTATCATCTGCGTGGGGACGACATCTATAGAAGACGTCCGGTTGGTGAACTTTTAGAGTTTCTACTCTTCACACAGTGCAGTGGGGAGCAACTACAACCCTCGGGTACACTGTCATTGCGGTACAAACGCAAACTGTTGTGCGTCATCCATGGCAACATGGAGGAGGAAAGAAAATGATATAGGACCGGTTAACAGAAACCCCAATAGACAAATTTCCTTCTGTACGCTACTTCGTATTGGTTAGTTGTGTGGTATCTTTTATATTTTCATTAAAACGGAGGTATTATGTGTCTATGAACAGTATTTCCTCTCTGCAGTAGCCTTGAATTTGATTGTGTGTGTCGAAATATTGGCTGTCACCCGACTGAACTCCGCAAGTGTATTAAATATTATTCGAAAATGAATATCAAAAACTTTGTTTATTAAGCAATATGATAAAGTTTTTAATTTTTGTATGTTCAACTTCTCAACTGGGAGAAATGAATCAATAGACTAAGTGATTTTGCAAGTTTTCTGGTTATTTATTGAGCTTCAGAACCTAAACAATAAACCTTCTTTAAATCCCGCTGCGAACCACAGGCGTCCAATCGGTAATTAGGTACGTTGTTTACTAATAAATCTAGAAAAACTCTTCTTGTGTCCCACATTTCAGATATTTGACATGATGCAGTGAACAGACAAGGGAAGGGACTCCTTGAATCTTTAGCAGTCAGTTGTAGTCTCATGTACGATACTGGTGGATCGTGGACTGTAAGGGGATCTCATTTACACAGAGAGAATGTTTCAAATGTTCAAATGTTTGTATAGTCTATGGGACTTAACTGCGGGTTCATCAGTCCCTAAGCTTACAAACTAGTTATCAACTAGCTAAGACTAAGGACGGCACAAATATCCATGCCAGAGGGGGGATTCGAAGCCCCGACCGTAGTGGCCGTGCAGACCGTGACTGAAGCGCCTCAGTCCCCGCGGCCACCGCGGCCAGCAGAGAATGTTTTTGGGCCATCATTCTTTTCATAGAATGGGCCTTCAGTACACTACTATCTATGTTAATCTCTCGTGTCTTAAAGTACGCTCCTGTCACATATAATTACGTCGTCAGAATCGTTTTAAAGTAACGAGACGAGAGTTTTACCGAGCCGTTGCTGCTGCCTTAATTGTATTAAGACAATATTTACATTTACAGGTACTGCATAAACTTTCATTTATTGAAAACGCACAGTTCCGTATTGTTTGAAATTTTTGTTAGCAAAGTAAACTCTCTCAGAATGAAGAGCAAATAAATTTGTTGCACTGTGTAACATTACTACCGAATTTTTCCAGGATTGTGGCCATAATTTTATTACCGTTTAAGGACATGATATAACTGATGGAGGTACACAAGGCACGTTTAATACAGTGGACGCTAAAAAGTGAGCTAAAAATGAGGTGTGGGGAGAAAATAATTTAATTCCTTCCTTTGCTTAATAAAAATGTTCACATATACAAATACCATATAGGCGCACAAAGCACGTGCAAACACCTGCGGCATGTTTGCACACTGCAGCACAGTAAAATTTGCCTTTACGATGTACAAAGAACTACAGCAGAGACTGGGACTTTAGACTGACGCAGCCAGAACTGAATGGGAAGAGCGCGAGTGAAGGAAATTAAATAACACGATTGTAAGAATGTAGGGGCAAGCACGAAGAAAATTGTTGAAGTTTGATTTAAATCACGCAATGATAGAATTACTATTGAGCTGTAACGAAGCAAGTTAAGATCGAACAACGTATGTTGGGTATCATATACGATAGAATGGCTGTTATTAACTTTGAGGACAAAGGATGGGTGCTGATTAATTTGGAAAAACTGAAACTTTTTGTGCCTTGAAGGATTCGAACAGAGAACATAGAATTGTCTAAAGGACATTACTGGACCACTTTTAGCATATCTCCTCTATGACAATAAGTCATATTTTCTTGAGTTTTAATTAGTGTCACGAGGTTTTAATATTGGTGACCAATTTATCGGACATATTCTCGTTGTTTTGGCTTTGATTATATAGCTCTTCGTTAGTCTCGCTAAAAATCGAGAACGTCTGAAACGATTTGGCTGATTTTCGTCTTGAAATATTCGTATAAGTCCAGGGAAGGTTTAAATCGTGATAAAATCTGGAAAAGTAGTCCGGAAAAGAGGAAAATCGGAATCCAGTGAGCTATCAATACCGTTCGTCCACTTGCGATAAAATTTAGTACATTTTATGTTGAAAGCAAGACGAAGGTTCGCATCAAGTAAAAATTTAGAAAAGTCGCCTGGAAAGAAGGAAAATTTAGGAAAAACCGAAAGTGACTTTTTTCTATGAATAAGAATCAATTTCCACATTGTTGTAACAGCATCACTTGAGTACGGCTTGACGGGACAAGATTTGTGTGAAATAAAGTTTTTTTGGGATATCCACCGGAAAATTGGAAAATTTGAAAAAAACTGAAAGTTCGTTTTTCAATGTGTTTTTGATTGAATAGAGCACTATAACTGACTAGACTATTCGCACGAAGGAAAGGGGTAGTCCTTTTTTTGTTTTGTTCACTATGGTCTTGGAAAAGTTATCAGTAAAAAAAAAAAATAAAAAAAAAAAAATAAAAAAAAGTTGCGAAATTCCAACCAATGTGTTTCTAAATTTACTCAAGACTGTAAGTTGAGAACCGTTCATCCGACTGCGATAAAATTTTGATCATTTGACGTTCAACGAAAGATAAACATTGTTATTAACTAAAAGTTTGGGAAAGTTTTCCGGAAAATTTTAGACTTAAAGAACCTTTTACAATAGCATTTCAATATCGTTTGTCTGAAACGATAAAATTTTGCAAAAAATCACATGTTTGTAAAGCTTATGGGACTTAACTACGGGGTCATCAGTCCCTAAACTTACAAACTACTTATGAACTACTTACGAACTAGGACGGCACAAATATCCATTCCCGAGGGGGGATTCGAACCCCCGACCGTAGTGGCCGTGCAGACCGTGACTGAAGCGCCTCAGTCCCCTCGGCCACCGCGGCCGGCAAAATTTTGCATATTTGACATTCAACGCAAGAGTAACGTCCTTATGAAATACGAATTTGGAAATTACACACTTTCTGAAGTATTCTATCCAGAACTTCAGCGCTCAAGCTATCTCCATACCAGATTTCATCAATTAGATTCAGTGGTTTACGTAATCGGTTCAGCTGTTCGCGAGTTTTAGCGAGACTAACGAACAGCAAAAACTAATGGGTCTAAAATACATGTAATTTTAATTAAAATGGTTTATATTTAGAGGTAAGATACGAAGTTCTCCGGGTTATGTAGTATTGGATATAACAGACACTTTTTTTTTTTTTTTTTTTTTTTTTTTTTTTTTTTCAAATGTAAGAACCGCACTACCGTCGGTCGCCTTTGACAGTTTGTTTGCTTACCGATTACATTTGGTATGTGAGAGCAGCTGTCTTGTAGTCCACAATTGTGCCTCATAGGAAACGAATGTTTTGGTTTAGATGAACTGTGCTGGATGTATCTTACTGGTGACGTTGCCTAGTGCCAGGTTACTTTATTAGGATGTGTTATTTTGTGAAAGGCATATTTGGTTCATGAGTCGTCGAATTCTCGCGTCGTGTTTTAATACGTGCTTCCTTGTTTCCTAGTACTTTAGAATGGGACAGTGTCTCAGTGTAACGTATACAGTGACGACACTCCCTCTGACTTTTTGTGTACACCACGAAAGCAGCTCTTCATGTGACCGGTAAGCTATATTTCTGAATACGATATTATATGAGTGTACATAGTTTAGCTTAAATTGATTTTACTTACTTTTTAAAATGTGGGATGTATGTAGTGCAATAAAAATGGCTAAAGGTAACGGTTGCACAGTGGTAGAGTGCCAGACTACAAATCCGAAGGTCACGGGTTCGATCCCCGCCAGGTCCTAGGATTTTTATCTGTAACTTTCCACTTCTTTCACCTCTGGCAGTACTGCTCATGTGAAAAATTCCGAGTAGCACCGTGGTTCGGAACCCACGTTAAACTGTAGGTCCCCCTATAACTGGCTGGGTAAGTCAGTTCGAAGGTCGGAGGAAGGCAACGGCATACCACCTCCAAACAGGACCATGCCTAGTAAAGCACTGTGGTGTTCAAAAATGGCTAGCAACCACAATTTAACTCCTTATTTGTCTTCAGAGGTGTCCTAAGAACCATTGAAAGAATGAAACGGTACATTCCTGGACAGTTTATTTACGATTTTCTTGAAATCTACGACTTTTTAATGAGGTATTTTATTTTCTATTAAGAAAAATAATTACTAATAAATAACAGAAGACTTGAACTACAACAGAAGATCTGACCTATTGGACAAAGACGTCGGTTTTCTACCCACAAACGTAAATGTTTATTCACTACAATTCTAGCCAGATCAGTGAGTGCTGAACGTAAGAAATTTATGTGGAAATCAACACCTGCATCATTTAATGTATCAGATCAGCCTTCCAATCCCTCTCCCCACTAAAATTCTGTTTCCAAACAAAGCAGAAACCAATCCTCAATTGTTGCAACATCGAACCACAATTGGCAAGAATCGTGAAGACACTTGTTTTACAACTAGAAGTAAATACACTCAAAAGTATTTTCGTGCAAACCAGAGACGAGTGAAGTGTAAAACATGTTTAAATCATTAGATTCCATACCAAATTGTTCCACATCAAAGAATGTGCCTGTCATGTAATATCAGATCATAACAGCAAATTATGTTTCTCGTATGTTTACATTCTATTACTTTCAGTGTTTAATTTTCTTTATTCAGTTTTGAATGCCCCACCGGGGGCGCCGCTCTACAGCCTAGTGACGTAAATTGCCGAAGAGAACAAATAAAATATAGAGCTGCAGCTAATAAATCTGACTAAGATTCACAAAATGGAGATAAATGCGGCAAATGTGAACTTCAAACTAGAAAGATACAATTAAAATAAGACAGTCTAGATCGCAATTTGTTGCGTTTATTGCCCGCAAACGGTTTCGGTTCTATAGAACCATCTTCAGGCATTTGGCACCTTGTTGATGGACGGTGGCAGTGGCCGGAGAAGGCGTCAACTGCTCCAGCCACTGCCACCGTCCATTAACAAGGTGCCAAATGCCTGAAGATGGTTCTATAGAACCGAAACCGGTTGCCGGCAATAAACGCAACAAATGGCGATCTAGACTGTCTTATTGTAATTATTAAAATTTTCAAGATAGCTGTTCCAAAAAAATGCTTTCAAAAATTAAGAAATATACAGTCGGAGATGAATTTGACAGAGCCTTGAAAGACCTAGGCCGCAACAAGGCCCCAGGAGTAGATGATATACCCTCAGAGCTACTAAAGTCTCTGGGAGAGCCAGCCATGACAAGACTATTTGAACTGGTGTGTAGGATATATGAGACAGGCGAAATGCCCTCAGACTTTAAGAAAAATGTAATAATCCCCATTCCAAAGAAATCAGGTGCAGACAGGTGTGAAAGTTACAGAACCGTCAGTTTGATAAGTCATGGTTGCAAAATTTTAACACGAATTATCTACAGGAGAATGGAAAAGCTGGTAGAAGCTGACCTAGGGGAAGATCAGTTTGGATTCAGGAGGAACGTAGGAACACGGGAGGCAATACTCACTTTACGTCTTATCTTAGAAGATAGATTAAGGAAAGGCAAATCTACATTTTTAGCCTTTGTAGATTTGGAGAAAGCGTTTGACAATGTTGACTGGATTACACTCTTTCAAATTCTGAAGTCAGCAGGGGTAAAATACAGGGAAAGGAGAGTTATCTACAACTTGTACAAAAGCCAGACCGCAGTTATTAGACTCGAAGGGCATGAAAGGGAAGCATCAGTTGGGAAGGGAGTAAGACAGGGTTGTAGCCTTTCTCCGATGTTATTCAATTTGTACATTGAGCAGGCGATGAAGGAAAGCAAGGAAAATTTTGGAATAGGGATTAAAGTTCAGGGGGAAGAAATAAAAACTTTGCGTTTTGCTGATGACATTGTAATTCTGTCAGAGACAGCGAACGACCTGGAAGAGCAGTTGAATGGAATGGACAGTGTGTTGAAGAGAGCGTACAGAATGAACATTAACAAGAGCAAAACAAAAATAATGGAATGCGGGCTTAGAAAATCAGGCGATGCTGAAGGAATTAGATTAGGTAACGAAACAATGAAGGTGGTGGATGAGTTTTGTTACTTAGGTAGTAAAATAACATGCGATGGTCGCAGTACAGAGGATATAAAATGCAGAATGGCAATGGGAAGAAAAGCATTTTTGAAAAAGAGAAATTTGCTAACATCGAATATTAATTTAAGTGTAAGGAAGTCTTTTCTGAAGGCATTTGTGTGGAGTGTTGCCTTGTATGGGAGTGAAACATGGACGATAAGTAGTGCGGACAGGAAGAGAATAGAGGCTTTTGAAATGTGGTGCTACAGAAGAATGCTGAAGATTAGGTTGGTAGATCACATAACTAATGAAGAGGTACTGAACAGAATTGGCGAGAAAAGGAATTTTTGGCATATCCTAACTAAAAGAAGGGATCGCTTGGTAGGACACATTCTTAGACATCGAGGAATCGTAAATTTAGCATTGGAGGGAAGTGTGTGGGGTAAAAATCGCAGAGGGAGGCCAAGAGACGCATATAGTAAGCAGATTCAAGTGGATGTGGGTTGCCGTTCTTATGAGGAGATGAAAAGGCTTGCTCAGGATAGAGTAGGGTGGAGAGCTGCATCAAACCAGTCTCCGGACTGAAGACCATAACAATACAGTCGGCATAAAATGTTTGCCATGGTGGCTATACCACTAAAGATTAAAACAACAAGTAAACGGCGACGAAGAACGGAGACACTATTTAAAATATACACGCAACAGAGGTTCTACCGACGATGGCGGCTGCGGTCACTAAAATTTTTGATATCTCAATAGTACAACACTACCAGTAATGGTTAAAATAATGCAGGTTAAAAATAATGAACAGAGACCTCACAGGGGAACAGGATGCGAAGGGAGGGGCGGAGGATCGGGAGAAGGTAAGGGATGGGGCCAGGATGGGATAGGAGGTCCATAAGAACATCAGGGGAAGGTGTGGGAGGGGAGAGACCAAGCGTGGGAAGGAAGAAGGGAGAGAGGCAGGGGGAGAGATGGTGTGCGTCATGTATGGTTAGGGGAAAAGTCTGAGGTTGGTAGGAGGCGTAGATACCAGGACAGAGAGCATCATCCAGAGAGGGAGGTGGCGAAAGGACGTAGGGAGTGTGAAGGTGTAGGAAGGGAGGGATGCATTGATACAGGCGCTGCTGAGGCCCGGGATTTAAGGGGAGAGGACACCAGGGAATGACGGTATTCTATCTTGCGGGATACGTACAGGATGAGAACACGTTCCAGAAATTTGATAAGGTGCGGTAAAGGGAAGAGATCGTAAAGGATCCGCGTGGGGGGCGGGGAGTTGGATGTAGTAAGTGTGGCATAGGGTGTGACGCTCCAGGATTTGGAGGGACTTGTAATAGGCGGGGGGAGGCTGATATCAAGATCGTGTGGCAGCTGCAGAGGACAGGAAGCTTAAAGGAACGGTATTTGTAGAGCATGGTGAAGGGGTTGAGTCGCCATGTTCGGCACAGAGACATTTGAGCAGGTTGAGGCAGGAGACGGCTTTTTTTACTGGGTCCAGCAGAGGGAGCAGTGAAGGGTGAGGACAAGGTATTTAAGGGTTGATATTTGTGGGATGGGACGGTCATGGAGAATAGGTCTTGGTGGCAGAAGGAGCAGGTGGTACAGCCTGCGATAACTGCCTTGGAATTGGTGGGGTTGATGGAAACGAGCCAGTGGTTACACCAAGTGGAGTTCAAATGTGTGTTAAGCTTACTGGACTTGACTGCGTGGTCATCAGTCAAAAAAATGTTCAAATGTTTGTATAGTCTATGGGAATTAACTACGGGGTCATCAGTCCCTAAACTTACAAACTACTTATGAACTACTTACGAACTAGGACGGCACAAATATCCATGCCCGAGGGGGGATTCGAACCCCCGACCGTAGTGGCCGTGCAGACCGTGACTGGAGCGCCTTAGTCCCCTCGGCCACCGCGGCCGGCGGTCATCAGTCCCTAAACTTACAGACTACTTATAAACTAGCTTATACTAAAGACAGCACAAGCATCCATACCCGAGGGGGGATTCGAACGTCCGACGGGGAATGACCTCGCGCATCTCAGCACCCAAGTGGAGTTTCTTCAGTCGTGTAAGCTGCCGATACACGCATATTCATAAATATTTCTTCGTGATTGCGTTGTTGTTTATATCACTGAATCAGTGAAATTCGACTGCTTTACTTTTACTTTTATTTCATGATTATTTACGTCTCTCGACATTTCACTAATCCTTGGATAGCGAAAATTACATATACAAGCAAGTATTAATAAACATTACTCTTACGGCTCATTGCCGACCACTAGGAACACTAGTATCGTAGCAACTGTCAGTTGGTGACACGTTTCATAGCAGTGAGTGTCGTGATTGTATATGTTAGACAGTGTTACTGTAGTCTTAAACATGTCGCACTGACATAAACGTTTATGTAATTGACAACTGCTGCGCGGTTTACCTCAGTAATTAGAGACAGTGTTGTATGCATTCATCAAAACTGATTTTAACACAAACTGTGAAACCAAGAGCTATATCTAGACGATGAAACTTGTTCAATGTCTAGTATGAGAGGCCATTATCCCTAACTTCATGGACTGGCGCTGTGGAGCTACAATCGCCCTTCCCCAAGAAGCGGGTAACGAACTGGCGGAGTGGATGAGGCCGCGAGAGACAGAGTGGTGGCGAGGTTGCCCTATGAGGAGGTCTCATTGACGCTGCACGCATAATACACTGTGCAAGAAAAAGAGGTACTCAGCGAGGGGCTATGCAAATTGCTCACTGATGATCATTCTGTGACCTCCAGACACTTGTAACGCCACACATTAGCATACCGCCGCGCAGGAATGGCTGCCTGCTCTGAGCCGACAAATAACAGATTGCGCGGCCGCTCCCGTCCGCCCTTCGAGTCCTCCCTCGGGCAAGTGTGTGTGTGTGTGTGTGTGTGTGTGTGTGTGTGTGTGCGTGTGTGTGTGTATGTAGGTTCTTGTTAGCGCGACCACCTTTGATCACAGATTTAAGGGAATTTTTACTCATATTACATTTCGTCTACACCACTGTACGTACGTCCTTGATATTGACGACAATGGGGATGTAATCGTAAAAAATCGGGCATACTTCGCTTACTTTTACGCACATATTTTGAAACCAAGTTTTTAATAGTGGAATAGCGTTATTAACAGGCTTTCCCATTTGTGGTGGAAATTCAAGAACAGTATGCAGAAAGCCGTTCAGAGAATTAGATATACTAATTGCTGTTTCGCAGTTTAATTATTCATTATAAGTCTCCTTTACCAACTACTATCTCGGTGCACACGTCTATACTAGAATAAAAAGAATCTAAAGAATAAATGGCTCGCATTAGTCAAAAAGGAGTCAATTACTCTGAAATTCGTGTTTCACATTATGTCCAAGTAGTCAATAAGGGTTTAAGTTTCAGACAATGCACAATTTTAAAAAATGTATAAATTTGAGAAATTTTTTATTGGTGAACATGGCCTATTCTAAAATTTACTCGCTCAATTGAAACTCTACAGTTTATGATTTCTGTTCTAACCTGCATTCAAATATCAAAGAAATTAAGTATTTTTCTGTATGATGAATGTATTAAAAGCACCCATTTGTGTTTTTTCCCGACTTACTATTAATTCTGTAGACATGAAAGGTTTCGATTTTTTGACCTACCTTTCACATTTTGGGCAGCTTCCTAGTTGACTATCACTGGTTTACACTGACGTTTCCTAAGCAGATTGTTAAGTTTTCTGATATGTTCCACACATACAAGATATATTTGCGGCAAACTATTCTTAGTTTTTGATTGCTGATGAATTAAGCGATCTTTCTGTCCTTCTTCTTGCTTGTTCTTTGCGAAATGTGTTGCGCGAGTCAGTTAAAGGAGTAACTATGGACGAGCTACTGCTTAAAAATCAACGACTCTATAATCTGCTTTGACGAGTTATTATTCCGTGTGTTGTTACGCAATGAAAACGTTAATGGGTATCCATGAGTTGGCATTAATTACCAAGAACGAAATATACACGTCTCTGGCAGCTCCGTACATTCCAAAGGCCGTAAACGCAGAAACAATAATCGAAAATATTATGGATGATCATAATCAAAGTTTTCCAGATATGTCGATGAGAGAATTTAAAGTGAGGATAGTACCTCAAGGGGTTTAGAGTTATAACAGCGATCAGTGACAAAATATGTGGGAGGACCTGGAAGACAATTGAGAGACGAGAAAATTTTAAAAATAGTGCTAAATTAAGAGAAATACGTAATAATGTGCGGTAGCTGGTCACCCTGATGTTAGCTGTGCTCAGTATAAGTTAGTTTAAGTAGTTTGCAGGTGTAGGGGCCGTCGCCTTTGGCAAGTTTAGCCTCTTAGGTTTACAAACTTTTGAGCATTTTGCTTGCCCGGAATCTTGCGGCTATACCTCCTACGTAGGCTTGGTTGTCTCCGTGTCTCCTCGCCTCCTCCGCCCCAACCAAGAGGTCCCAGGTCGGCATCACTAGCTGACCAGGCACTGACGGTGTTAAAGCCTCGCTGATGCAAGTTCCTGATGGGACCGTCAGTATGGAAGTTGTACGACGCAGAGGGCAGGTCTGCTGCTTATGACAGTGGTCACATGTTTCGTAAAGTGGAGGAATCTAGAGGTGTTGTTTCGTGGATGTGCTTCCGCCATGAATCCGAATACTGCAAGGGAAGAATGAATTCGAAGAACATAGAAGTGTTTGAAGCATTATAAACATATCTGTGGACTAGCTGATGATGTGAAGACTCAATTGAAATCTTATTATGCAAAGTGTGATAGTAATCATTCTTTATCTGTATCTATAAAAATGGATCTGTGTATCTATGTGTATACATTTGTACCTTCTTTTTGGCCCACTTTAGGTTACGGTAGTAACACTAAAAGTGGGCCTTTGCGATCGTCGTTTGGCAGCTCGAAATTTAAATGAAAATAACAGCTCAGCTATTCATCTGACACGAAAATTGAATAACCGAATTTGTAGAGGAGAAAATTCTCTACAACTCTGCTCCATTATGTGTGGTTTTTTTTTCATCTATTGTATCTTTTCAGAGATATTTGCAAAACTAACGGCGATTTTTGGATGTCTGTCTTTCTGTCTGTCTGTCCGTAACGTGTTCCCTGTTTTTAAGATGAACCGTTCAACCGATCAGCACCAAATTTTACAGACATAATTTTAGGCCGCCAGAGTCCAGAACCTTCATTTTTCAAATTTTTCGGACAAAAATACGGTAGTAATACAAAAAAGCCGTTTGTAATATAATTGTAATTGCAAACGAACCGTTCATCTGACACGAAAATTGAATAACCTAATTGGTAGAGAGGAAAATTCTCTACAACTTCGCTCTGTTATGTTTTTTCGTATCTTGCAACGTTGCAGAGATACTTGCAAAAATAACGGCGATTTGACGATGTCTGTCTGGCTGTAACGTGATCCCACATTTTAGGTCGAACCGTTCAACCGATCGGCTCCAAATTTTACAGACGTAATTGTTGGCTACCAGAGACCAGAACCTCGCTTTTTGATATATTTCGGACAAGAAATACGTTAGTAATAAAAAAAGCCGTTTGTAATTTAATTTTAATTGCATATAAACCGTTCATCTGACGCGAAAATCGAATAAACGAATTTTTAGAGGAGAAAATTCTCTACAACTTTGTTCCCTTATGTTTTTTTCATATGTCGTATCGTTTGAGAGATATTTGCAAAATAAAAGTTTGTGTCAGTTTAAATGTTTGTTAAACCTAAGGGAATTAACTGTGGGGTCATCAGTCCCTAAACTTACAAATTACTTATGAACTACCTTATACTAATGACGAAACATCCATACCCGACGGCAGATTCGAACCCCCAACCGTAGCAGCCGTGCAGACTGTGACTGGCGCGCCGCAGACCCCTTGGCCTCTGCGGCCGGCTTTTTTTTCAGACGGAAATAGTCCATTCAGAGGTGACAGTGGCAAGAAGGGCCTGACACTTGTAGGGGTCTGTGGAGTTGGGGCCACCACTGTGTTACAGGCGGGAGGAGTCAGATAAGGACATTGTTAACGAAAATGAGGGGACTTGCAATGGGGACTGGGGGCAGGTGGGGGAGGGGGGGCGTTGAAGCAGTTTAGGGTACTGTGATAGTTATAGACAACACATTGCCCACAATGATAGGACTGGGGACGGGAGCGGAAGGGATCCACCTTGTAGTGGCGGTTATGTGTGCAAGTATGCATGCTCCCCATAATCTCCAAGACGGTCAAGGAAAATTGGATCCAATTGTCAAATTTGCTGTAAACGTTTTGTAGGGAACGGATCAAGATCTTTATTAAAATGTAGGTAGGTATCTATGCTTGGTTCGTGGAACGGCAGCTGCTCCGTTAGCGGAGAAAGAGCCAAACGTTGGTATCACCTGATTCTTCTGTAACTGCAACACTGTCGCTTGGAGCGCTAACGACGCTTCCGTGACCGTGTTGATGGTGCCGCTATGGTTCACCCTATCTCTGGGTGCTACTCTCGTTCCGAGTGTCAGATATAAAAATACGGTAGACTGTGATATTAATATGTAAATATGCATTAAACAGGCTTAGTATTGTATAAATTGTAACATCAGACATTGTCTATGAGGAGTGCTGGATAAGTTTCTGAAAATGAAGAATTTTAAACAATGTACTTATGTGCCACAGTCGCTATATTACGTATAACATTTTTTATTTTGTACAACTTGTTTCATTGAAGCTATGTCACCGTCTTCAAGTACTTCTTTATCACCAGAGACTTTTTATTCCATACCAAAAAACCTCTTAAAAATTAACATAAAGTACTGACTCTGTACTAATACAAGTGATTATAAAAATAAAATATGCTGTCTAAAATAATGGATTCCTACATCATTCCTGCAATAAGAGGACAGGTCTGGGCTGAATTATTATAAGCTTTGTAATTATTAAAGAAGATTGTAGGTGAATATGATCACAGTTTTCCTGTTTACGTTTCCCCATGTGCTTGTCTGGCCACGAGGGAACACCTTTGTCAACTAGAGTAATCATTAAGCACAACAGCTCTCTGTGCTAAAGCAGGAAACGTACTATCTTGTACAGCATTTAAAAGAAGGCCTGTTCTCTTATTACAGGAATGATGTAACAACCTGATGTAGGAATCCATTATTTTTGACAGGATTCTTTTTATTATTTTTTATAATCACTTGTATTAGTACAGAGTCAGTACTTATTTTTGCGAAGAGGTTTTTTGTAGAGGATAAAAAATGTCTCCGGTAATACAGAAGTACTTGAAAATGGTGACATAGCTTCACTGAAACTAGTTGTACCAAAAAAAAAAAAAAAAAAAAAAAAAAAAAAAAAGAGAGAGAGAGAGAGAGACAGAAAGAAAAAAAATTATACGTAATGTAGCGAATAAATAAACACATTACTTAAATGTCTTCAATAAAAAAAGTATAAATATGGTGTGCATTATGTTTAATCATATAGAACATAGCAACCAATAAAATACACGTCGTCATCAGTATTTACAGGTACATGTACATATTATAAAAAGAAAGTCCTCCTGCTGCTTCTGTTTGTCGACCTGTCCTCGATAAACAGTTCGAAAACTACTTATCATATTTTCATACTGTTATCACCAATGGGCGGTGTGATACAAGAGAAATATTTAAAAGTGTATAATTCATTATGGTGCGTGGTAGTCCGCGAAATATAGCAATAAATAATTTTACGGATAAGCTATGTATTCTGTGACCTACTAGCTAAACTAGCTAAACTAGCTAAACTAGCTAAAATCCCGGCTTCGGCCGGGTATTTATATATTTATTCCTGTTAATTAAAAAATGCTTAGTCTCTGTTGCAGTATTTTATTCCCCAATAACGCGTTTCGCGCTGTTAGCGCATCGTCAGACTGGAAAAAGACAAATGTTTTGTTACAGTCCGTGTACCTGGCGGGCAGCGAATCTAATGTGGTTAAGGTGAGTAATTTGAAAATTCAGATTTACTTGGGCGGAGATGGAGCCACAAAACTATCTATTGCTGTGTAGGGGGTATCTTAACAATTTGTGTTATTGGGCGCCTGCAAAGAGGTAAATGTACAAAGTACGTAAGGGTTATTTGAGCTAGAATAACTAGGGACTAAAGGGGTGTGGTATGGAAATTAATGGAACGTTTTATATGATAAAACTCACCATAGCAGCAGAGGAGTCGCTGTCGCGGCAGGTGAGAGAATGAATCTTGTGAAATGATACATGTTGGTATGAAACAATAATAAATGAATGAAAATGAAATTATTAGTGGCCTGAGGGTGGGGCAGGAGAAAGATGTCGTGAATTGCCAGAAGGGGGGTCATTTTGGAAAAAGATGGATAAAAAAGTTTGATTTTTTGTGATGAGCTGTTCGTTGAGACTGTGTTCTAGGGACCTTTTTAAAAACTTAGTGATTTCAATTCTTCAAGAAGTGAGAGTTTTTTTCCCTTGGATGCGATGTGAAGAACTTACTATTACCAGTTGTAAACGTGGACCTGCCGCGACAGCGACTCCTCTGCTGCTATGGTGAGTTTTATCATATAAAAGCGTTCCATTAATTTCCATACCACACCCCTTTAGACCCTAGTTATTCTAGTTCAAATAACCGTTACGTACTTTGTACGTTTACCTCTTTGCAGGCGCCCAATAACACAAATTGTTAAGAAACCTCCTACACAGCAATAGATAGTTTTGTGGCTCCATCTCCGCCCAAGTAGGTCTGAATTTTCAAATTACTCACCTTAGCCACATTAGATTCGCTGCCCGCCAGGTACATGGACGGTAACAAAACTATGTCTTTATCCAGTCTGACGATGCGCTAACAGCGCGAAACGCGTTATTGGGGAATAAAATACTGCAACAGAGACTGAGCATTTTTTAATTATTCAACACTGTTGCTGCATCAGCCGCCATCACCACCATCATGGAATGGAATGAAATGTATTTATTCCTGCTTTCAGATAGAACTTCTCCTATCCCTTCTCTCTCTCTCTCTCTCTCTCTCTCTCTCTCTCTCTCTGTGTGTGTGTGTGTGTGTGTGTGTCCATCTCCTTTTTTCTAAAACATGTTATATTTATCGGAGAATTTATAAGAAATAATGCTGTCTTGCATAATGTACAAAATCATGTGTGCGGTATCCAAACAAAGAAAGATAGCAATCAAAATACAAATGGCATATAAAATTTGTGCAATCTCATATTTATTGACTGATATGTTGTACAAGTGTATAATTTTTCGGGTATATATTCATTTATATAAGTGCTGTAAGTCTGTAAAATCTGTTGCGAATACAACAGAAATAATAGATTAAAACTTGGTGCCTCTAGGGTGGTTTTCTATGAACGTTACTGTTTATGTGTTCATATCTCATGAACTACGTGTCGTACTGTGATACAATTTCGAAAGTACATTCAGCTATATGTTTAAATACTGCCTGTAAAATTTTCTGCGGATAGAATTTGTAGTGTAGCAATTATCAATTGTTATGTCATACCCTATGCCGCAGTCTTAGTCCATGAACAGCGGAAAAGTAGATGTGTAAGTGTGTATGATGTTGTATATGTGTATATGATGTTGTATATCCTGAACCATGCGTCGTGTGTTGTTCTTACAACGACAGCATTGTGTTACCTCTCGGTAAGAAATATGTGCATCCAGTTTGGTTCAAGTCGGGCCAGTGATTTAGAAGGAAGTGAGCAACAATATCGTTTGATGCAGCAGTTTTTCGCGTATCTCATTGTTTATGACGTCATATCTTGTGAACAATGTGTTGCACTTGATCTTAACATCTAGGCGACCGCCCTCATGGATTAAGCTTACGTGTATATAATTGCATAAGCAATGCAAGAAAACTGTAGATTTGTATACAATACGTACACACGATCAAACGCACAAACATAAGGACACACTATAAAGATTCATCACAAATTTAGGTTCGCGTGTCCTATTGTACTTTAGTAGTGAAGGAAACGTAACAGAAGCTCCTCAGTATTAATAAAATCACCATTCTCTCCACTTCAAGCAATGACAATGAGAATTTTTTATAGCAAACCATAACGCTCATTATACGGTGCTGATACGGCACTTGTTTTATAAAATAAAATTCTCAGCCACTCTCGTTTCCCTTAAATACCACATGGAAAAAACATACTATGAACTTTTAGACAAAGATTACAATAATTGTAGATATTTATAGAGACAGCAAGTATGTATACATTAAAGTCCTACTAAATCGAATAGTTAGAAAAATTAAATTAACAAGAAAAGTTGCAGCCACTTTACTGCTTCGTCTCGCCTCTGAGAGCACCCGTCACAGCCCCTTAATGTTGCTGGCCACGTGCAAGATGTCTCCGTTGCCGACAGTATAAGAAACACCTCTCAGGCTAAAAGCAGCCACGTTCAACAATCAGTGGTACACGATGTTACAGACTTCTGAAACACACAGAGAAGAACAAAGTAATTCTTAAGAACAGACAGCCACTTTTACTGACGTCAACTCTGATTCGACGTAATCACATCGCAGTAACTACACGTTTATTTAAAGACGGGCCAAAACAAAGCTACTATTTTATTTTACGTGCGCAACTCAGAGCGACAGGGCAAAATAAATCCTTTAATTTTCCGGCCGCCAAAAAAAAAAAAAAAAAAATAAAATAAAATAAAAATAAAAAAAATAAAAAAAATAAGGCCGCTTAATCTCAGTAGCAATGAATAAGACAGTTGTGGCCGAAGTGACAATTCGCAAGCGCTAGTACAGGAATGTAACGCGTGCATGTGCACGGACGTTTTTAGAGTATCTCACAAGATAAAATGCTTGTACAATTAAACTTCAGAAGTGCTTTAGACATAACCAGTTTCAGGGTGACATTTGTCATACAGACAAGGACGAAATAAGCAGGCATCTATTACATTGCAGTAATGCAGTGTTTCCACATGCTCAAGGAATCTTCGGTCTTTCTGTAGGTAAACAAACGTCATTCAAATTTTGAAAAAGTTCTCTTTCTTCTGATAATTCTGATACAAATCATACGTAACGCAACTTTTGTTAAAATATCGGTGCTGCTAATTAATTATGTACGATATCGAATGTATTTTAATTTCTCTTTCATGTCCATTAAATACGAATAATTCTGCAGGCGCTTCATGATGTTTTTAACTGGCCTACAGAAATAAACTCACCTTTGAACTGGAAAATATGTATGGACTGATACTACCAGTGTTGGCAAATAAATAAATAAATAAAATAAAATAAAAACAAACGATGATGTAGGATTGAACTGTTGATCCACCGCCTAAAAAGCGAGATCGCTAACAACTTTTTTTCATTTATTCTTTACGCCCTTTTTTCCATTTTTTTAAAACGTGTTCCCTGTCACAGCAGGACTCGAACCGCCCACTCCAAGGATGGGAGGCCAGGACGCTACCACCTTCTTTTTTCAAATGCCGCTTTCATGGGCGTGTTTTTATTTTTATCGCTTTGTTATCGGCCTGCAAAAGACATCAAAGTTCGTCTTCTCGAATAAGATTTCCTTGCGCAGTTAATTCCTGATCCATTGTTGTTGTTTTTTTTAATTTTATATTTATTATTTATTTATTTATTTATTTTTTGTTGTGAAAGTTATGTTTGTACATCTACTCATAACTTCTAAGCCACCAGTTGCAGATCTTTTTACGATAGTAATGTCATGCTATATTGTTATGCGATAAGTGAAGAAAAGTTGTTTCTCCGTTAAGTACAACTCTGTTGCCCGTTGTGTTTTTTTTTACTATTACTTAAAACGCAACTATTAATTCCATGATACTGCCAATATCTTCTTTACAGTTACCCAAACTGTAAGTACCTCTTTATCCAATACATTTGATTTAGATTTGAAAATAAAACTATAAAGGGAAAATGAGCAGACGAGCTGCAGCGGTCTCTCTTTAGCTGATGCTAAACTATTGCATGACCATAAACCAAAATCGTGCTTCTTCTATCGCACAGGATACATTTTATTAAAATTATTAACTCTCTTCTAAAAAAATAACATTGTTTTCATTTAACCGTTTCCTTCTGTCCTTTAACTTCTTTTTTTCTGCGTTCTTATAGTTTATTCGTTATTCGATACCGTCCTTTTCAAACAAAATTTCTATCATTTTCCCTAAATATTTTTGAATGTTCGCGTATCATCGTATTTGAAAAGACGCTCCAATCATGTATGAGGTAAACTCTATTACGCTGTCACCTTTACATACGTTTACTACATAATTAACGTAATTAGTATTGTCTGTGGTCGAAAATCGACCAATTGTGTTTACAATGGTCACTGGGGGTAAAATTTTACGTATCATGTCGACAGCCTCGCGTGATTATGTAAGCTACATCAGCAACACGACAGAAAATCTTCGCCCATTTGTTCGAACCACATAGAATGACTCGATTAGTGTATCGTACAGACCATGAAGTAAACAAATAATGCTGTTCCTGCTTTATGGTTGACAAGTTCTTGTATGTACCCTTGTCCGCTCAGTAATAATAATTGCCCTCGTAAAGCGAAGATTCCATGAGAAAACATCAGCGTTGTCAAGCGATTGGCTAAAATGAAGACTCACAGGATTCTCACTATTCAGGCCGCTGGGATATTTGGTAAAATTTAACTGGCACTGGGAGGTATGAAACGGTATCTTTTACGTGTTAAGGAAAATGTCTGACACAATAACAACAAATAAAAACGGAAGTATATTCCTATCATGCCATTTTCAAATTATATAACTTTCATTAGCCTAATATTTGAAATGGAACTACAATTTCGGTGTTCGTATATTTATACAACGCCAAGAAATAATGTTATTTCGATACCGCAATATTCAGAATTCCATAGCTGACAACATGTCGACTTCGTAGTTCCACCCGTGCACCGCTACATGCCTCTCTCGGCGCATTATCATTTATCTCGGCATTCTCGACTTTGTAGTTCCACCCGAGCACCGCTGGATGCCTCTCACGGCACATCATCCTTTATATCGCCATTAATATGAAAACATCCATTTCCTTCAGCCATTCTTAATTACTGCGAAAATGAAGCATTTGAACGGCACAAGAAAGTGAGTTGGGAGCACTCCATGTTTCGTTTATTTTAATACGTTATTTTAATACTGCAGATGCGCTGCATTACAGCGTCTTTGGTCGAGGCGAATAGCCAATCAGTGAGGTGATTGTTGTTGAGTGTAGAACTTGATCCAAGCTGTAGATAGGAAAATTTCTACTTCCTTTTAGCACTTTTAATAGCTAAATGCACACATAATATTTGTATTCGTGAAATATACGACAAACATTCTTTCGAATTATGTAACTTTCATTGACCTTCTTGTACGAATAAATTAGTAATCTGTACCACAATTTTCGTGTTACCGTATTTATATAATGATGTCCAATAAGTCACATCACTGTGTTACTCTTTTTATCTTGATAGTAGGGTTACCGTATGTTCACAATTAAAAAAGAGGACGGTTCATATAAGAAAGAGGACACTTTATTGTTAACATAATGTAATTTACAACTTTATTAATGAACCACGTAGAACTACTACAAGCTACATCAACCTTGCGCGGATATTGTAAAACAAAAGTAATATGAACTTGACAGTTTATTTGTCATCACTACAATCAATTGTCTCATTCTTGTCTTTTTCACTTTAGAAGGACGATGAAATCTCTCTCAAGAGCTTTTCGTTTTTCAACAAGTACTGACAAAAGCTTAGGGGTTTCAAGTATTTGAAATTACACTGTACACATAGAATAGCTTTTATAATTTCTATTTTAAATCTACTCCTGTCTTTTGTCTACTGTGTGTTCACCATTCACTGGCTGAGTACCAAATGGGCAACCAGGTTCCCTCGCAGAGAAGTTCCGAATCGTTTGCAGTTGTCAGACCCATGCGAAGAGCGAAAATTTGAACGGCAATTTCGCTGTGTGTATGCGCGTGATACTTGCAAACAGTTTCGAACTGCAGTGCGGACGAACCCGTTGTCGCCAATGACACAAAAATAAATTTCCTTTCTCGAAACCCAAAAAAGAGGACATTTTATAGAATTTTATAAATTCCGGCCGGACACATGTTCTTGCCTCAAAAAGAGGGCATGTCCGGGAAAAGGAGTACGTATAGTAACCCTACTTGATAGAATACGATGTTTGGCCGCAATAATATCTCTGTGCTATAATACGTTTCCGAGTTTCTTGTAAGAAGCCCTGGCTTTTTTCTGCACTCATTTCCAATTTTGTAAACGATTTCCACATGTGAATCTCTGAATTAATGTGTCTATTATACCACAACTTGAGCTTTTATTGGTGGCGGCCTTTCCAATTCTGTATAACTTATTATTAGTGGAAATGAGGTTGTTAATGACTTTACACCATGAGGAGACGACATTAGAATTGTGAATTTTTGGGCTAAGATTTTTCCACGTGGTTTTCCTTTTACTAACGGTTATTTAACTTCACTAGTGTTCGGATTGCTGCCATTTTTCAATAAGTTCTTTACTTGTTAAATATGATTTTTTCATAGTAGATTTCCCTATGTAACTAACTTCATGGTAAAATTCTTTGATATGTTTCAGTTCATTGTTCAAGTTACCAACATTAAACGGAGATAGCATAATTGCACGTCGAGCTGCTATGAAGAGTTTGGCCGTTATGGTATGGGGCGCATTGTTTCATAGTGTTATTATTCATTTTATGTAGAGCGCCAAAGACTTCCTACAGATGTCAGTTAGACGAAGATCTCCTGTGTTTCTGGTATTAGCCAAATGGCTCGGTATCATTATAAAAACATTTCCATGCCACACTTACCGGCTAGCAGGTTCATTCATTGTTTTTCCCTGGACCACCGTTTTCTCTTGGTGACAGCTTACATATAGCTGCAGCACACGGTTACATGTATAAGTGAAACTACTACTGCGATTTTCTCGAAAACGGTTAAGTATTGCGCCTTTATCCTTGCACATTACGTTGTCCAAATGGTCTGGTAAAAGGGTACAAAGTTTGACGAAAATCCGTGATCCGAACGTCGTGGCCTTCCCTTGTAAGTGGTGTGTACAGTCACTAATTAAGTCACGTAAAACCATCTAAAAGTAAGACAATGTGAGGGCCCGTAATGGACGAAGGCGAGTGTTTATTGTAACCTAAGCAAACGCAGTTTTCTATGTATTGGTCCGACAATCAAGACTGTGGAGGATAGGAGTATTGAAAATAAGCGTCACTCGCGTTTACAACAACCCAGAAAATCTGCTATTGCAGAACACTGACTATACAGTCACCCCACAGAATCAACAACACGGAGATTCTGCCATGGACTATAAGCTATTGGTTTTGTGTTAGTAAGGAAGCAAATTAAATTAAACTCAAGCCGACATGTCGGCAGTCGTCGATTTCATCACCCAGCAGTGTACCCGTAAGTTTTGGGAATAATTAAATCAGTATGTTCATCTGGCACCGCGATTTCAAGATTTCGAAGTAGCAGCTCCTCTCGCGTACTGGCCGTATAGGGTAAGTTGCTTGAAAGCAGACTCATGCCCCACACGACGAGAAGTGCCTAACCTCACATCACATCAAGGACTGCAAGAGTCTCCCTAGACCACTGACAAGTAAACCTACTGAAGTGTCACTCTCCGATTTTTGTGAAATTTGTTTATGTCCTACTGACACAGAGATGTGCAAGCAATGCACGAGAGCTCCTAAATACCCTGGCTGAATCGTCCGCCATGTTTTACCCAACATGGTTGGAATCTCGCTGCACTAACAGCGCAGAGGCGCATGCCCTGCCATCTTTCACAAACGATTTCGCAAAAACTAATTGGTAGAAATATTTAATTTTTCCGCTACGTAAATCTTCATTTGTTAGCATTGTGACGAAATGCTCGTTTGCAATAAAAAATAAAGGCTGCTATGATATTCCGTTTGGTGCTTGTTGCACCATATGTTGCTGCGGATGAAACTTTCCTAATGGATTGAATTTTATTTTCGACTTTGGAGGAGATCTTTACCTTTCACTCATGCCTATAAACTTTATTTCATTTAGTGCACTCATTTCCGATGGCGATAAGGCCAGAAATGAATCATTGTGTATCCCATACACGGTTAGAGGTATCAAAATATTTTAACAAATGATAACATGCAAAGGGGGGAGTATTTTGCCACATGGTTACTACGCAAAACTTCATTAATTGTCGCGATATTCAACGAAATACATAGTTGTAGAATTAAAAAGAGTAAAGTTAGTGATTTATTATTCGATTTGCAAACATTCCTTCGTCACTCACAAATGTTTATTTCTTTGCTTCTTTGCTTATTGTCTTTCAGAGCTACTGGCCTACTCAGTTTCCAAAACCTAATAGGAGCTACATTTCCTTCAGTTTAAAGCCTAGCAGTAACAAAACGGAAGTTACTAGATCGAATGAGGTTTTTATGTGAGAATACTTAAAAATGACAGATAGCGAAGACCTCTTCACTAGCTAACGACCTGATATGTTCTCATTTCCTCACATAATAAAGCACTCTGTATTGAAATATTTAGAATATCCTTTTTATATACCTGAAAATGGAAATTGCATATTACATATAGACACAGCACTTTTGTAGTGTGCAACTATTAAATTTAATGGGTTAAAAGAAGTCAGTACCAATATTTTCAGGTATGGATGTCATGCAGTAACAACATGTGTCTAATTATTAGGAGCTCTAAAACTGAAGACGTGTTACTACTAGACGGGTGGGCGGATCCCAGTGCGTCATATTTAACTGACATTATCTCAAGTTACACGTTTCTCACAGAGTTTCTGTTTGGAGAGGATGGAAATTTGATGTATTTTGAACATTTCATTCGCTTAATGTGTTCACCTAACTTCAATAGAAAAAAAAAGTTCCTCTCATGTCGAAAATTCCGTAACGTCGTCACAAAGTGCATGGTCGTAAACTATCAGTATATGCTGTTTACACATTATTGCCATAAATAAAACTAAAATGAAAATGTAGTGTAGTTCTTAAGGAACACACTGATGAAAGTTTCACGTTGATACAGTTAGTAGTTTGTGAGTGTGAGCTAGTTGAATGAAACGCGAGGTAAAGCGTGAGCTTCGCCCGAAACGTGGCAACTCCTACAGCTTGGGGAAAAATGGCGGGTAGTTCAGCTCGGGTTTATAGGAGCCTTACAATGCATTTACGTAACCTCCGCCTCCCACTAAATAGCACACAGTTAACGACCGTAGACGGTGCGACTGACGAATACTCCGATTGGTTTATGTGTAGCCTCCACACGCCTTAATTGAGGTAAACAGAAATATCACCGTCCAGAATGAACCTACAAATATTTTTCGACTCTTGTACACAGCGTTTGATCAGCTGCAGTATGATTCTGCGTCTACTGTGATTGGTGCCAATAACCTTCGTACAAAATATATTTTAACGAACATCAGCATATATATATATATATATATATATATATATATATATATATATATATATATATATATATAATCGCCAAATCAGCAATTTATAAATTACTGTAATAATAAATAAAATAAATAAACATACACAATAATACAATTAGAACTACGATTCATTAATAATAAAACAAATTGAAGAAAATTCTTTCATTACTTCTACATACGCGTTAATATTATGAATCGTGTTCTGACACATTAAAACAAAATTGTGAGAATCAAGGAGACTCACCCTAATTAAGCAGCGGAAAGAGATGTAAACCTGGCCTTACTATGTCGTCGCGTTACCTCACGGGCAATGCCAACGACGGCGGTTAAAATTAGTAACCAATTTTAACATGATTTATGTGGTGTCGCACAAGTACAAAGTGCGCGCCACCTACTTTCGCCGCGCGCCGCCATGCACGCACGGCGCGGCGTTCTCACGACGACAGCCACGAGCGCCCTCTGCTGCAACGCCGCTCGTGGCCACCGCTGAAAGACACCGGGCACTTCGGACTGAGATAGCAACGAGTTAGGACCTTCGTAATCAGATAGGCACCAGTGAAGACTTTGCTATCGTACAGGCACTAGGCAGGCCTCTAACAACTATGTATCAACATTCTGCAGTACTATGTAAAAGTTAAGTATTGTTACATACTGTGCAATATATATCTCTTTCTAATTTACTCGAGTGTTTATAGTTTCTGGCTGCTCCCCTCCGTACCTGCACCAGCGTGCTGTCTTTGTTCCTGTGTCGGTCTCGTTCCACTCGGCCACCGACACCTACGACGAGGCTGGGACACAAAAGCGGCGACGAAGTTGGGACACAAAAGCGGCGACGAAGTTGGGACACAAAAGTGGCGACGAGGAGTGATAGAACCTTGGACCAGCCCGCTTGCAGCAGCCAGACAGCAGCAGTCGGAGCACGCAGAAATTGCTCCCGCCCACCCACCCTTATTATAAGATTTTTGGGGGAATATATTCATTTACGTGTTTTGTGGACTTTTTTGTTGCAGAGCGTCCTCTTTCATATTGCATTTGTGTTTTGTTATAAGTTACTTGTATACGCGGCGCCTAATCGGTCAGCATGGCCACTACCCCGAACCCAAACTTAATGGAAATTATTCAGTTACAAACGGCGCAAATAACGCAACTCCTACAGGCTGTGTCCCAGCTCACAGCGCAAGCAGCCAACCAACAACAACAACAGCCGCCGCTTCAGCAGCCCACACCTGCCGCCGCAACGCTTCCGACGTTTCGCCAGTACAACGAACGTGAGGAAGAATGGAGCGACTATTTCGCACAGTTTCAAGAACTCGTCGCGGCTCATCAAATTACAGGTCAGACTGTTAAGCATCTTTTATTGTCCGTGGTGGGCCCTCAAACCTTCGTCTTACTGCAGAAACTATTCCCGCAAGCATCTCCTCGTGATGTAGACTTTGAACAAATAGTAGAGGCACTAAATGCTCATTATGAGAGAAAAGTTCTCGTAGCTGCTGCACGGTACCGATTTTTCAGACTGAAAAAATTACCGGAACAGTCACACCAAGAGTAGATCACGGAATTGAAGGGCTTAACCCGCCAATGTAAATTTACTTGCTCTTGTGGACTTTCGTATAGTGACGTGATGTTGAGGGATGCGATTACGCAGAATATTCAGGACCCCAGAATTAGAGCAGCAATTCTGAAACAGTCTGACCCCTCCTTAGACAGTGTACTGCAGCTTATAGAAGCGCATGATACTTTTGACTTAGCTGATGTAGAAATGCAAAGCCATAGTGTACATTCAGTGCGCCGCAACGGACGCTTTCCTAGCCGTAGTTCTCAGTATAGCACTAGTGATTCTTATTTTTCTACCGGCCGTGCTGAACAGACAGTGAACAGTAGCCAGTGTAAAAGTGCGACGCAAAGGTCGCCCCATCGTGTTAGAAACAGTAATTTTAATAACGGGCGCCAACGCTCATTTCAGAAAAATGTACGTAAATCTTGCCCCCAGTGTGTGTCTCGCCACAAGCGTGCTCATTGCCCTAGTCGCAACGCAACCTGTTATCAATGTGGCAAATTGGGACATGTGCAGTCTGTGTGTATGCAAATTAAAAACTCAAAGAACAGTAACGTTAGAAACAGTGCTTCGCAGAGTGCGAGAACAGTTCATTCTGTAAATGTTATACGGGCTGTGGAATTGAACACTGCTTTCCTTGGATCTCAATTGCAAGAAAGTAGTTCTGCGCCTATGGCAAATCTATATAGTGCACCACGTAGCAAGCGCCGACGAGCGCGTAAAACAGTGCAACGGAAAAGGGTTCGGGACAAGCAAAATGACTATGAACAGTGCATTCCTGTAGTGAAAATAGTGCCGTCTGCAACTGCTCCTTGTAATAGTGCCCAGTACTGTGTAGCTAGTGACAGTAGACTTCTTGTAGATACTGAAAGTAATTTTAGTACATCTGGAGTAGCTTCGCATTGCGCGGACGCCGATCCGGCGGTATTGTCATCTAGTGACAGTGTGGTTAATCCGCTGCGTGCCGAGTCTGCGCCGCTTACTTCACTACGCGGCCCGCGCAGACGCAGCAAACAAACCGTAGCAGACGTTGCCCACATTCGCGCACCTGTCGAGCGCCGCAAGCAAAAACTGTTTGTGACTCTCTTCGTAGAAAATAAGACGGTGCAATTTCAGCTTGATACTGGTTCCGCTGTTACCTTAATAAATAGAGATACTTATGAACTTCTGGGTTCGCCAAAATTGTCGCCGTCACAGCAAGTGTTAACAGCGTACACAGGTCAAAATATTCCCATGCTAGGAACGTGTAGCCTGCCTGCCTCTTTTCAAGGTGTAACAAAAACAGTTGCTTTTGTTGTTCTTCAGGCCAAATCGACACAGAACATTTTTGGACTAGATGCATTCGACTTGTTTGGCTTATCGATTCCAAGAGATGTGCTTCAAATTTCGTCAGTAGTGCCTCAGGACAAAATAAATGCATTGTGTGAAAAATACAGTGACTTGTTTTCGCCGGAACTAGGTTGTGCAAAAGACTTCGTGGCACATGTAACTTTAAAAGAATCTGCAGTTCCAACATTTCGTAAAGCTAGACCAGTGCCTATCGCATTGCGTGATTCAGTTGCCGAAGAACTTAAACGTTGGCAAGATAGTGGGGTGATTTCTCTTGTTTCTGCGAGTCAGTGGGCCTCGCCTATAGTAATTATACCCAAGCCGTCAGGAAAACTTCGTCTCTGTGCGGACTTCAAATCAACAGTGAACAGTCAAACAATTGTCGACACTTATCCCCTGCCCAGACCTGAGGAACTGATGGACAAATTAGGACAGTCTCGCTTCTTTTCCAAGATTGATTTAGCAGAGGCATACTTACAGATTCCACTTGATGACGAGTCAAAAAAAGTTTTCGTCATTAATACTCACATGGGCCTTTTTCAATTTCAACGCCTACCCTTTGGCAGTTCTTCCGCCCCCGCTATTTTTCAGCGTTTTTTGGAACAGCTGACAGTTTCTGTACCGTGTTGTTCGAACTATTTAGATGATATTGTGGTATCCGGACGTACAGTTGAAGAACATTTAGCAAACATGGAGTGCCTTTTCAAAGTGTTGACTGCAGCAGGTCTACGTTGTAATAAAGCAAAGTGTTCGTTTTTTTCAAACTGAAATAGAGTACCTAGGCCATGTGATTAATGCCCATGGAATCCATCCCTTACAGTCCGATAGAAAAGGAGGCCTTAGCAATCATTTACGGCGTCACAAAGTTTCATCATTATCTCTATGGCAGAAAATTCTATTTGTTGACGGACCACAAGCCTCTCACGTCGTTGTTCTCACCCACAAAGCCAATTCCGCCACGTACGGCACAAAAGCTTCAGAGATGGTCCTTGATATTGTCTAATTATCAGTATGAGATTTGGTACCGACCTACCACTAAACACGCCAACGCGGACACACTTTCCCGACTTCCGGTTGGCCAGGATGTGTCGTTTGATTCTTCGGAAATGGCATGTTGTCAGATAGACTCCAGAGATGCTACCGCTGTCGCAGATTTCCCTTTGAACTCTCGTCGGGTCGCACAGGAAACAGCTGCGGATGCAGACTTAAGTGTGGTAGCACGTTTTGTTCGCTTTGGTTGGCCTGCCAGAGCCAAAGACATTGATCGGCCTCTGGTTCGACGTTATTTTGCACAACGTCATGCATTATCTTTAAGTCAGGGTGTACTGTTGTTGCATACCGACAACGACCAAGCAAGAGTGATTGTTCCTCGTTCCCTGCAACGAGAAGTGTTACGCCTCCTGCATCAAGGACATTGGGGTATTGTTAGGACAAAGCAACTGGCCAGACGTCATTGTACCTGGGTTGGTATGGACGCTCAGATAGAGAGCATGACATCACAGTGTACAGTTTGTGCGGAGCATCAGGCGGCTCCTCCACAGCGTTTCTCAGACTGGCCACGCCCCAAGGGACCATGGCAACGTTTACATATTGACTTTGCCGGACCATTCTGGAATACGCGCTGGTTAATTGTTGTAGACGCTTTCAGCAAGTTTCCTTTTGTGATTGCCATGAACTCAACGACGGCGTCTAGTACAATCAGTGCCTTAACATCAGTGTTTTGCATCGAAGGCTTGCCTGAAACTATCGTCAGTTTGTTAGTGCGGAATTTCAACAGTTTTGTCGTGTGAATGGCATTCAGCATATCACCACCGCACCTTTTCACCCTCAGTCCAATGGTGAAGCAGAACGTTTCGTTCGAACATTCAAGTCTCACATGGAAAAGATGAAAGGTCAGCACTCCAGGCAGCAAGCTCTTCAAATTTTCCTGTCTACGTATCGGTGCATGCCACGTGACGGCCCGTCTCCTGCCGAACTGCTACACGGCCGCCGTCACCGCACTCTCCTTCACCTGCTGCAGCCTCCCACGCACCGAGTCGGTTCGTATGGCGCTACGCGTTTTCAGGTTTCTACGCCGGTGCTGTACAGGGTGTTTGCTGGAAACAAGAAGACATGGCTGCCGGGCACCATTCAGCGCGTGCTCGGTAGCAATATGTATGTTGTACGTTCTTCCACAGGGTCGGAGCTGCGGCGCCACGCAAACCAATTGCGCCTGCACAGGCCGCGCGATCCTGTCTCCGGTTTCTTGATGCCAGACCCAGTTCACCGCCAGGGAGCACAGCCACATCGTTCGTCCCCGGACTACGAGATCGTCCCGATGGAGATCGACGCGACGCCGCCGCTGTCGCCGCCGCAGATGACAGCGTCACCGAGAGGGACTCCGGGACCGTGCGTGTCGCCGCCGCCTGGGCCACGCACCTCAGAAGAAGATGACCTGCTCCCTCTGGGCGGGGGCGGGCGCCCTTCCCCAGGTTTCGGTGGGTTCCCTGGAGGATCTCAAGGCGGATGCCGGGGCGCGGACGGCGTCTCGATCCCGGCCTCAGCTACGACGCCCGTCCCACTAGTAACGCCCCCGCTCAGGCCCTCCTCCCAGTGCCGTCGCCGTGGCCCTCAGCCCTACGCCACGACGGCGCGGCGGTTTGGGGGGGAGGGGTGTGGTGTCGCACAAGTACAAAGTGCGCGCCACCTACTTTCGCCGCGCGCCGCCATGCATGCACGGCGCGGCGTTCTTCCGACGACAGCCACGAGCGCCCTCTGCTGCAACGCCGCTCGTGGCCACCGCTGAAAGACACCGGGCACTTCGGACTGAGATAGCAACGAGTTAGGACCTTCGTAATCAGATAGGCACCAGTGAAGACTTTGCTATCGTACAGGCACTAGGCAGACCTCTAACAACTATGTATCAACATTCTGCAGTACTATGTAAAAGTTAAGTATTGTTACATACTGTGCAATATATATCTCTTTCTAATTTACTCGAGTGTTTATAGTTTCTGGCTGCTCCCCTCCGTACCTGCACCAGCGTGCTGTCTTTGTTCCTGTGTCGGTCTCGTTCCACTCGGCCACCGACACCTACGACGAGGCTGGGACACAAAAGCGGCGACGATGTTGGGACACAAAAGCGGCGACGAAGTTGGGACACAAAAATTTATTCACCATTGGTTCAAAAGCAGATTTTACAGTATTCTGAGAGTATCAACTCGAGTTACTGTCTATTAAGGGATTTCTTCAAGGTTTCGTCTGTAATGCTGGATCAGCCATACTTAATTTAGAGAATATGATTTCAGATTCGGATTCAGTGACATTAAATTTTGATATATTAAAGAAATAAGACATTACGAAAATATAGACTCGCGAGGTGTTTAACCATGGGTTGCTACGCAAGGTTTTTTACGATCACTGCTATCCATTCGTCGATTCGACGAACACCACCAATTTCCATTTGTATAATTAACAATAAAAGCAGTTTCTGTAGATCTGAGCCTCTGAACGTTGGTCTATGCAATACTTGTAATAACATATCAGGATTTCAGTATAAATATGGTTCAAATGAGAACTAGTAAATACATATTTCAGAAGTAGGTAAATTTCGATGTTATTAATGTAAGAGTAAACAATTAAATTCCTTCTGTATTGTGGGCAAGAATCACATGAAAAGCTGTAAGATAAAAACAATACGCTATGTAACAATAAGCATTACGATAAATTCCCCTGTACAATATGAGTAATAATGCATGAACAAAATAACATAATAGTATACAGAAATTTGGAAAGAAATAGAAAAATCTATTCTTCAGGGGCTCCTCACTATGCAGGTTTGTCCATTGAAGACAAGTAAATAAATGTTTTTAAACTTGTACATTATATACTACTACACCCAAACAGTCTTAGTAAATAACGAGTACAAATAATCACGTATACTTCGTTTTTTGTATGGATATATTTTTCCACCGCCAAGAAAGAAGACTAGGTTGTTGGTAGTTATTTTTACCTGGTTGCTTCCCATTCAATCTACAGATCACACTGTTCAGCAACCGATTGTGAGTCGAATGTGCACCCAGGTGGCATCAAAGAAAATGTAATAGCGAAGTAAAACTCTGTAGGAGCTCTATGGTTATTCGGAAGATTGAAACATATATGACATAGGAGCTGTGAATAGCTATGTTCAACATGTTATAGAAGAGGGAGAGTGGCCAACGCCTAGTTTGTGTACCACAATTCATATTACTGCACACTTGGTCCAAGGTATCCGTTACTCTTTTTGAGTATTATAATGCATTGCAAGTTCTTGTTTGCCAGTTTATTAATTTATACTGTTGCCTTAACGCATTGTAGAAATAAGAATAACCATTTTATTTTTCGTGATTGGTTTGACCGAAACTGCGGTGCTGTCTTCGTAAAACAAGAATGAAACTTGAGTCGGGGCCCCAATTTATGAAGTTTGGACCTGTAAAAACCTTCGGTAGTTCTCGCTTATTTTTCTTTATTGTCCAAAGCACAGTAATTCAATCAGTGGTGAGTAAGGTCTTTGCAAGAGGCATGCTACAGAACCAGTTCTCACATGCCAAGTTACGGTTAGAGTTGCTCAGAGGCTTCATAACTATAGTAGTGATAAATTTTCTACACGACATTTATCTGCGGAGCGTTGTTTTACCAGTGTATATTTAAGCATTTAACATGTAGCTTGAGGAATTATCGCATATCATGAAAATTGTAACCCCATACTTATTTGGTTTCGATAGAAGGGACATTTGGAAGGATTATGATCTCGAAATACAACCAGCTGCTCGTCACCAGTAACAAAGAGCTTAATCTGTAGTTACCTCTGTAATTAAAAGGAATGGGTCCCATATGGCAGACAAGAGGGTCAATCTGACTGTCTTTCGACTTTCTTATTTCTTTTTATCGAATCGCAATCAATTTATGAGAAACTTGTATCTTGATTATGACATTGCGGCTCAATATCTACATCTACATCTACATACATACTTCGCAATCCACTCCCAAATAGAACGAGGAAACAAAGAACTCCTATATGCCTCCGTATGAGCCCTAATTTCTCTTAACTTGTCTCTGTGATCACTACGCGAAATGTAAGTAGGTGGCAGAAACATCAAATTCCGGTCCTCTAAATTTCCTCAACAGAAATTCACAAAAAGAACGTCGTCTTTCCCCCAGCATTCCACATTTGAGTTGCCGGAGCATTTCCGTGACATTCGCGCATTGGTCGAATCTACCAGTAACATCTTCTATGTCTTCGTTTAAGCTGATCTGCTGCGGGTCCCAAACACTTGAGCAACACTCACGACTTGGTCGTACAAGCGTTCTATAAGAAGTCTGCTTTACAGATGAAGTACAACTTCCCAAAATTCTCCCGATAAACCGAAGTCGGCTGTCCGCCTTACAACTGTCCTTACATGCTCGTTCCATTTCATATCGCTCTGCAATGTTAAGCCTAGATATTTGAACGACGCGACAACATCAAGAAGCTTAATACTAATGCTGCATTCGAACATTATGGGATGTTTTTCCTACTCATGCGCATCACCTTATACTTTTCTACATTGAGAGCTAGTTGCTATTCTTCGCACCACCTAGAAATTTTGTCTAAGTCATCCTGTATGCTATTACAGTAAGTTAAAGGCGACACCCTCCCATACACCACAGCATCATCAGCAAACAGCCGCAAATTACAACTTCCTCTGTCCATCAGATCATTTATATAGATAGAAAATAATAGCGGTCCTATCACACTCCCCTGGGGCACGCCTGACGATACACTCGTCTCTGATAAACACTCGCCGTCAAGAACAACGTACTACGTTCTATTACTTAGGAAGTCTTCCAGCCAGTCACATATCAGTGAACCTATTCCATAAGCTCGTATCTTCGTTAGCAGTCTGCAGTGTGGCACCGCGTCGAACGCCTTTTTGAAGTCGAGAAAAACACAATCCGCCTGTTGTCCTTCATCCATGGCTAGCAAGACGTCATGTGAGAGAAGGGCAAGAAAAGCAGTCTGCAGTGTGGCACCGCGTCGAACGCCTTTTTGAAGTCGAGAAAAACACAATCCGCCTGTTGTCCTTCATCCATGGCTAGCAAGACGTCATGTGAGAGAAGGGCAAGCTGAGTATCACGTGCACGATGTTTCCTAAGCCCGTGCTGATTCATAGAAAGAAGTTTTTCCGTTTCAAGGAAATTTACTATATTCGAACTGAGAATATGCTCCAAAATTGTACAGGAAACTGATGTCAACGATATTGGCTTGTAAATATGTTGGTCAGTTCTCTTTCCTTTCTTATAAACGGGAGTCACCTGCGCTTTTTTCCAATCACTAGGAACCTTACGCTGAATTAAAGATTCGCGATAAATGCAAGATAAGTAGGGGGCCAACGCCGCAGAATATTCTTTATAAAACCGAACTGGTATTCCATCGAGATCAGCAGACTTTTTCGTATTTAGCTCTCTCAGCAACATCTCTACACCGGAAAAACCTATTACTGTGTCCTTCATTTCGTAATTAGTACGTTGATCAAATGATGGTACATTTGTGCGACATCCTGCGTGAAAAATTTCTTAAACGTTAAATTTAGGACTTCAGCTTTCCGTTTGCTTTCTTCTGTTACTGCCCCTGAATGATCAAAGAGTCACTGGATAGTGGGCTTTGACCCGCTTATCGATTTTACATAGGACCAGAATATTTTCGAGTTCTCGGAAAGAACGTTTGCTAAGGTATGGCTGTGCTAATTATTGTGTGCTTCGCGCATCGATCTTTTTATAGACGCACGAATCTCAACCAGTCTTTGCTTTCTCAGTAGCTTTCTAACATTATTATTATATCACGGTGGATCTTTTCCATCCTTAATCGACTTTACAGACACATATCTCTCTAACGCTTTATGTACACACCGAGTGCACGTTGGCTTTCTTTCCGAATCTCGACGCAATCTGCGTAAGGGGCTCCATCACGCGCCTAACATTGGAACTCCCAATACCTAATAATCCCCTCCCCCCGTGAACTTGCTCCGACCCTGCTGAAGGAGTGCCAACACGTCCACTCACAGGACGAACGGGCGCGGACGGACGGCCAGCCTCCACATTGGCCTTCCGTCTCGAGCGACGTGAACGTCGTTCAAGTCACCACTTCCCTTGCGGAGAGGGCGGCTCGACGACGTCCGGTACACCTGAAGATGCCTCGGTAGCAGGGACAGAGGGCGAAGCATGAGACACATGAGGTGTCCCACTCGACACATCAGACACCCCACCACCGCTGCACCCCGTGACAGCAGCCTGAAGACGGCTGACCGTAACCAACAGCATGCTCAGCTGTTCGCGAAGTGCCGGCCACGGTGGCCGAGGGGACTGAGACGACCCAGTCACGTTTCGAATCCCCCCTCGGGCATCGATATTTGTGCCGTCCTTAGTATTAGTTAGTTCATAAGTAGTTTGTAAGTTTAGGAACTGATGAACCCCGTAGTTAAGTCCCATAAAATATACAAACATTGGATTGTTCGCGAAGTGTGGCCAACTCCTCTTGCGTCCGCGCACAGAAGGCACACATCGTATCCATCCTATCGATACAGTTAACTGTAGAAAGTAGAAAACTAAATAATCAACTTTTAACTAGCCTAGTACTTTAATATACGCGGCTGGCAGCTGACTGAATTGTGGTTAGTGGTAGCTACAGTGTCAAAAGTATGAAACTGAGTCCTGAGACCGGCAGTTTCAAAATAAACTAGAAAATCTGTAGAATACACTGTTATTAAAGCCGTGGGAATATAAGCTTTCTTAAAGCAGGACACGAAATAAGGAAGTGACAATCAAATCATGTAGCTTGCAGCAGACGAAAACTACCCGAGAATAAACACTTTAAAAAGTAGCACAAACGGAATCTGCCAAGTAAGTGAGAAGAAAAACAGAAGCACTAACGAAAATGAAGAAATTAACTGGCAACGAAATTTCACGCAACTAAATTACGATACTTCGTTCTCTGGGCAATGAGGCAGCTACAACAGTTGGCACTGGACTATCTGGACTGGAGGTCTGTCTTCGGACCTTGTTGTATCAAACTGAACGTCAACTGACATTTGATTGTCATCTCTAGCGGCACTCGTCACAAGCAATCCAAACAGGGATTCGAATTCAGGCTTTGCTACTTGTTTTGTGATTCTTGGAGAGTCTTTGTGTTGAGAATGTAGTGGCCTAATTTCATCCTTGGTGTAAGAAATCATTGCGTGCAACATATTCGGCGTTTTTTTCCGTTTGTTTGATAGGTGTTGTCTTCTATCTGCAGCTACCAACTTTCCAGGCACTAAGAATATCACTCTTCTCAGGTGGTACAAGAGATTTCTATGATGTTTAGTTCGTTTGTTTTCCTGCATCGATTCAGAAGGTTGAGGCTTGAATGATGTTTTATTTTCCTATTCTACATTTTCGATGGGTGGACGAATCGTCTCATCTCCATCTGAACTCGAGGAAGGCTCATGGGGACGTCCTCTCCTGACACGTTCAACAAGTAACTTTCAGTGAGCCACACCTGCCGTGGTCGACTCGCTCGCTATTCCTGCGCCGCGTGCCCTTGTTCCTCGTGCACGTGGTCGTTCGACTCAGCACCGGCTGACAGGGCTGTTGGGCGTCCTTCCCTTGCACGTCGCGCCAGATCACGTCAGACCACTGCTTCAGATCGATACAGTCGCCAGCTGGCTGCGAGGCGTTCGCCGTAACGCTCCAACAGTCGTCTCTCCTGTGGAGACCAGGCCAACTCTCCGGCCAGTGTTGCGGCTGGTAAGCACGAAGCCACACAGTGCAGTCTTGGTCGTGGACGGGCTAGCATTTTCTTCTAGAAAAGGACAGATAAACAGGACATGGCATATTGTCTAGGTTGTTGTTGTTATCGTCTTCAGTCCGGAGACTGGTTTGATGCAGGTCTCCACCCTACTCTATCCTGAGCAAGTCTTTTCATCTCGTCATAAGAACGGCAACCCACATCCATCTGAATCTGCTTACTATATGCGTCTCTTCGTCTCCCTCTGCGATTTTTACCCCACACACTTCCCTTCAATGCTAAATTTACGATTCCTCGATATCTAAGAATGTTTCCTACCATGAGATACCTTATTTTAGTCAAGGTATGCCAAAAATTTCTTTTCTCAACTATTCTGTTCAGTACCTCTTCATTAGGTATGCGATCTATCCACCTAATCTTCAGCATTCTTCTGTGGCAACACATTTCAAAAGCCTCTATCCTCTTCCTGTCCGCACTGTTTATCGTCCATGTTTCACTCCCGCACATGGCAACACTCCATACAAATGCCTCCAGAAAAGACTTTCTTACATTTAAATTAATATTCGATGTCAGCAAATTTCTCTTTTGCAAAAATGTTTGTCGGGGTATCACTGCGTTATAATGATGTTTCAGATATCATTCCAGCTGGGTCCAGCGATGGTTTTGGGGCTGAATGGTTGTTGCCTCAGAGCTGTACGGAGTGCCTCCAGTCCAGTACGAAATCTACGATATATCCGAGAGGGGGAAGAAACTTCACAATGTCCCCCCGGCCCCATGTCATCAAACACCACTTACGAGTATACTACCCAAGTGCCACTCCCCCATTACGAAAGACTTGTAATAAGTATTACTCAGGACCAAAATGGGTATCATTATAATTGCCCCGAAAACCTTTGAAGAAACTGCGGTTGTTGCCTTGCTGGGAACGTATCACCGAAACGGTAGGAGGTGTATAAAAAACGTTCAAGCACGATTTCCGTGGTTCCTACTGTATTCTATAATTGCGCATTCAAATCCTTAGAAATTTTGATATATTTCGTAATCGTCTCCTCACCCCAATTTGTTGAAACTGTAACAACTTGACTTGCATTAATGTTGCCTTCGATTTGATTATTCCCAGACTCGACATCGAGCGAGACGTCTTCGTCTTTAGGAGGTCGTTTGTAATGGTTGCACTGTGAAGTTGCGAACAACATTGTTGCTATGCATGACAAGTGTTATACAAAGAACAGAGTTGCATATAGCGGTATATGAGGTCACGTAGCCGTCATAGATTAGATTAGAGTAGTACTTGTTACATAGATCATAATTATGACGTTTCGTAATGATGTGGAACGTATCTGTTTTGTAAATGTTGTCTCCTCATGACAATCAATATTCTAAGGAGTCATATCTGATTGCTACGACTT
The DNA here is from genome assembly GCA_026315105.1 of Locusta migratoria. Classification (NCBI taxonomy): domain Eukaryota; kingdom Metazoa; phylum Arthropoda; class Insecta; order Orthoptera; family Acrididae; genus Locusta; species Locusta migratoria. The sequence continues at coordinate 437,022,501 of CM048748.1, read as the reverse complement.
CGGTACCGTAAATTTCCATAACTGTGGTCATTGAGAACAACCATGGTCCATATTGGTTCTGCAGTCTACACAGTACCATTTAATGACGGCCGAGCGCTTCCATCGCTCTCGAAACACTGAGGGAGTATGCCGTCAACTGGGTGATGACGTGATAATTCAAAATGAGGGCGGCGGGGGTGGTAATACTGGCATGGTGGTGTTCTGAATGTGCACAAATCATGCACCACAGTTAGCTGTATGGAGGGAAGTGGGAATTTTTGCAAATGACGAACTGTAAAGTCAAGGCCGGCCCGTCCATACAGGCAAACTTGGCAATTACCTAGGGCGCTCGAATTTGGGGGGGGGGGGGGCGACAAACTTTTTGAATCTTCGTGCGCTCCGTCTCGGTTTTCTTTGCTGTTGCGCTGCGGTTCCAGGAGCGACGAATTCCAGGTTAGTACACATAGGCAGAGCAACAAGCAAGAGACAAGACGCAAATCAATGTTTCATGTGTTCTCCTTGATTCTTCAGAAATTTGCTAGTAAACGTTTAATGAATAGACGAGTAGCAGTTTGTAACTTATTCCTTGATCAGATTCCGCCGCTCTTCATTCTCTGTAGTGTACAATGGCTTCTTCAATCAGTTTGGTTATGAACCAGAAGGTAAACCTATTCGTGACGTGCAAAATCAATCCTAAACTAATTTTTATTTTGTAATGTTGGATGATGCAATTAATTCAATTGACGAGAGTTTTCATCACATTGACAATCTGAATCGTGTATTTGGCTGGCTGTGCAAAATACATGGTGTACGAAGCAAAAAAAATCCTGAAGCTGTTCTTGAAAAATTTGTTAATTTGGAAGAGTCTCTAACTCACAAAGACTCTAAAGATATTGATGCTTCTGATATATGCTCTGAAATATAAGCCATTGCTACAAGAGTACCCAATAACGCAGGGTCACAGGACGTTATGAGCTATATTTGTAAAAATGAATCTACAAACATTGCAGCTAATTTAGTTAATGCACTAAGAGTATTGCTTACACTTACTGTGGTGACTGCAGCTTCTCGAAATTAACACTCATAAAAACATATCTGCGATCCACAATGACTCAAGGAGGACTTGTCATCTAAACGAGAAACAGTAGACACAATCGATTTAAAGGAGATCGTCTCAGATTTTGTAAAAAACCCAAGGCAAGAAAAATGAAATTTGTATGACTCTTGGTATAATGAAGCTTATAATTTTATCAATTATTGTAAAGTATCAACCGAAATCTTTTTAAAAGACAGAATGTAAAAACGATGAAGAAGTAATATTGTTGTATGAATGTGTATGATGTGTCCCATTTTAATGTGGAAATATGTTTATGTAATGTATGGTGATTATGTATTTGAATAAAAAATGCAATGTGTATTTTTCATTCATGTTTTATTGCGATTTTATTAAACGGTGCGCCATTAGAATAATTTGCATGGGGCACCTAGTTTTCTTGGGCCAGCGCTGTGTGAAGTATATTTTTACGTATGAAATGTCAGATATTGTATATAAAATTAGTGTGACAGTGAAGGTCTCTTCGAAAAAGGATTTGTGTAGTATCCCGAAGTTAAAAGACAAGTGAAGTGTAAAGGGGCAGATTGTTTTTCTTATAACATTGTGCCAGCTGTTGTGGGAGACCTTTGACAAAGTGTGTCCTTTCTACTCCTTTTTCATAAAAATACTTCATACATTGTTATAAGTGTAAAAAGTAGTGAAGTAAATAGTTAAAGTAACGGCATCATTGATCCAGCATACAAAAATCATGGTGGACTATAGTTGGGCACTTTCCATATAACAGTGTAGCACTTTTTGTCATGAAGTTTCACCAACACATTGACAGAGTTCAGTCCAACTTTCAGAGTAATTTAATTTCTTACATAACCTTCTATCTGTAAAACAAATTGTGGCTTTCGGAAATTATACAATAAGGTTACGCATTAAAGTATGTCAAAAGTGGTATATAATTGTGGGAAGTTACGATATGTAACTTATCGAATTAGATTAGGTAGCGAAACAGTGAAAGTGGTAGATGAATTTTGTTACTTGGGTAGTAAAATAACATGCGATGGTCGAAGTACAGAGGATATAAAATGCAGAATGGCAATGGGAAGAAAAGCATTTTTGAAAAAGAGAAATTTGCTAACATCGAATATTAATTTGAGTGTAAGGAAGTCTTTTCTGAAGGCATTTGTGTGGAGTGTTGCCTTGTACGGGAGTGAAACATGGACGATAAACAGTGCGGACAGGAAGAGAATAGAGGCTTTTGAAATGTGGTGTTACAGAAGAATGCTGAAGATTAGGTGGGTGTATCGCGTAACTAATGAAGAGGTACTGAACAGAATTGGCGAAAAAAGGAATTTCTGGCATACCTTGACTAAAATAAGGGATCGCTTGGTAGGACACATTCTTGGACATCGGGGAATCGTAAATTTAGCATTGGAGAGAAGTGTGGGGGGTAAAAATCGCAGAGGGAGACCAAGCGACGGATATAGTAAGCAGATTCAAATGGATGTGGGTTGCCGTTCTTATGAGGAAATGAAGAGGCTTGCTCAGGATAGAGTAGGGTGGAGAGCTGCATCAAACCAGTCTCCGCACTGAAGACCATAACAACAACATACACTGAAGAGCCAAAACAATTTGTATAGGCATGAATATACAAAACCCGAAATTGTAAATACCGAGAGAACGGCAACGCCTATATAAGACAAAAGTAGTCAGCAGCAGGTGTTTTGTCGGCTACTGCTGCTCCAAAGGCTGGTTACATGATCTAGGTGAGCTAGAAAGTGGTTTTCAAGTCGACGCACATCCGAAGTAGTCATGACGTGAGGATTTTCCCCTAAGACCATTTCACGATTGTATCATGCCTATCGGGAATCCGCTAAAATTACAATCTCCGGCCTCGCTCCGGCCTGAAAACTGCCCTACAAAACCGGGACCAACGACGATTGAAGAGAATCGTTAAACATTACGGAACTACAGCGCATTCGCCAACTGCTGCGGATTCGTCATTGTGGAACCATTGAACTAAACATTTATTTATTTACAGGTTGTCCAGAAAAGGACTCCCTGATTTCAAAATTAAATATCTCGAAAACAATGATTGATAGAGGAATGCAGTAAACGGTATGTTTATTGTGAAAGCTGTAAGAAGTTTATACAGCAGCTTGAAATAATAGTTACAAAAGCTGCGAACAGATGGCACTGTAATCGCCATACGTAGTGCCTAGTACATATAGTGATCCGAAGCCCAGAGAGATGAGTTCCACTATTGAAACGTGAAAGGAGGTTAGCGTACCGAAGACAGAGATTAAAACCATGTACTCCATTGAACAACGCGTTTTTCTGGTGCTAGAGTACCACAGGTTAGTAGAGATTCCTACGGCAATAAGGCTAAGTTTTCAAGCACGATTTAATGTTCCAAAAGAACCCGATGCGAAAACCATTCGCACACTCTTCGCAAAATTTCAACGAACAGGGAGCGTAACTGATGATCCAGTGGGGCATGTTGGCTGCAAGCAAACCGCAGTTACGCCTGAAAATATCGCCACAGTTTCTGGAATTATTCAGCGAAATCCAATGTCATCCGTCCGTAAAATTGCATCTAAGACTGGTGTGAAGCGTTCCAACACGCAGAAAATACTGAGAAAGAACCTACACATGTTTCCATTCAAAATTCAAACCCACCAGGCCATACCCGTACGAGCTGTGCAACAAAGGGTTGCCTTTGCTAATCAATGCTCACAATGATTGATAGTGAAGGATTTGATGTTGGCTGCATCTGGCTTACAGATGAAGCACACTTCCACCTAAATGGATACGTGAATAAGCAGAACTGGCGATTTTGGTGTTCCAAAAGCCATATTCGTTTGAAGTGAAACCCCAATATTCTCCTAAAGTTACTGTGTGGGCTGCAGTATGCAGCAGAGGCATTATTGGCCATTTTTCATTCGAGGAACAGTCACTGATGCACGTTACGTTGCAATTTTGGAACAATTTGTCGCCACAGAGCAAGCGTTAGAGGATCGAGCAGGTACTGAATGGTTTATGCAAGATGGAACCCGACCACATCGGAGCGAACAAGTGTTTTGCTTTCTTGAGGAATACTTCGGGAATCGAGTCATTGCTTTGGAATATCCCAAATTTACTGGTGCAGTCATGGATTGGCCTCCATATTCGCCGGATTTGACTCCCTGTGCCTTTTCTTTGAAGGGCACAGTGAAAGACATGGTCTACCCGAAGCATCCCGCCACGCTGGACGAGCTTTAATCGGCGATCTCTGTGGAATGTGAATTTATTTCTGTTGAGACACTACGAAATGTGATGGCCAATGGTGAACATTTTGAAAACAGTGTGATGTGATTGTTTGCAAAGGGTGTTTTCATACGGTTATTTCACTTAAGTTTGCTGATATGAGCTGTACAGCGTACAGCGCCATCTGTTATCAGCTTTTGTAACTATTATTTCAAACTGCTATATAAAATTCTTACTGCTTTCATAATAAACATACCGGTTGCTGCATTCCTCTGTCGATCTTTGTTTTCGAAATATTTAATTTAAAAATCAGGGAGCCCTTTTCTGGACACTCTGTATTTACCCTTGTTGCGGACCAGCTGCCTTTGGGTATATAGCTGGTCGTGATTACAAAAACTATATGATACATTTACGCGACTGTGACACATTATTTTCTTTATACATTTACAGTAATAAAAAAAAAAAAATACAAAGAAAAACGTAAAAAACTTAACATATGGAAAATGGAAAGGCAACTTAAAAACATCAATAGAAACAATAATAGAAGATAGGAAAGATTGGTTTGAGTGACAGTCTGAAGAATAAGAGTGGAAAGTCCAGGGTGGAAGGCCTCGGAATTTACTTCGAACCCTGCCATCCTGGAGTTTTCTCATTTGCAGACTCCTATGATGAGCTACATCTGCAAGTTAAATTTGCTTGTGTTTATATCGTCCTCTGTGTCGGGGCTGTCATCTGTGGTGTAATTTGCACTGTTTGCGCTTTCAGTGACAGATTAATCATAAGTGTTTTGTCTTCTGTTGTGGACGTTTCGTGTTGCATTACGTCTTACGTTCTCTGTGTACTCGTCTTTTTTTCGTCGTGAGACTTCGTCCGTTCAGCCTGTACATTATGTCCCATCCGTTCTTATCTCGTATTAGTTCGTTTAGGTCTTTAGTCGTGTCAAACATAGTGTGATTGTGTGTTTTGTAGAGCTGACAGTGTGATGAACTGAACATCATAGATATCGGCTTTCAGAGTGGAAGACCCACGCGGAAACCCTTACTGACTTTACAACACAAAGCTTTACGCTTCGTCTAGGCACGTCGTCACCAACATTGCACCATTGATGACAGAAAACATGTTGTCTCGTCTGACGAACCTCGTTTCTAGTTGTTTCGAGCGGATGGACGTGCACGGATGAGGAGACAACCTCACGAAACTATGGACCCTGCATGCCAGTAGAGGACTGTTCAAGCTGGTGAATGCTCTGCAATGGTGTGGTGCGTGTGCAGTTTGAGTGACATGGGATCTCCTCATACTTCTTGCTACGAATCTGATATGAGACACATATTTTCACACCCTGACTGATCGCCTGCATCCACTCATGTCCATTGTGCATTTCGACGGTCTTGGGCAAGACCGGCAGAACAGTATCCCACACTGCGGAGTGGCCCCAGGCTTGTATACACTTCAGCTTTTTATCAAATACCCAACATATAAACATTAATAAGCATCGGTGTGGTGCCTTGGAACGTGCTGTTCCCAAGAGATCCCCACCCAATCGTTCTTTTACGGGTATATGGACTGCCCTCAGATGCGTGGTGTCTGTTCGTTACAGCACTACGTCAGACATCAGTGGAGTCCATGCTACGTCGTGGTGTGGCATTTCTCCGTATGCGCATGGGCCCTACACGAGATGAGGCAGGTGTACCAGTTTCTTTCGCTCTTCAGTGAATATGGCTGAATTTGTTGTTAGATATGTTAAGGTATTGGATATACTACGCATAAAACTTCTTTAAAAATTTTTGAGATGGGTGGAAGATTTCCACGTATATAAAATGTTTAAAGACATTACTGCACTGTTGAAAAGAACAGTAAGAACTACAGAAGCAATGTTACGACAATTTTTTTATTTCTCGTACTGTTTCGACAACATGTGCTCAGGAACGTAACAACTGATTTTTCTTCGGGAGGTATTTCACAATGAGCTGTATGCAAAAAAATAAAAATAAATAAATAAATAAAATGAAAATAAAAACCTTTCTCATCTTTTTATCTACACTAAAACGTACTGAAAGTTTATGTCGATCGTCGAGTGGCACTTGTGTAACTTGCAGGATTTGGAGACAATTAGGCGCCCCTCTACTTAGGGCACATCTCACAGTGACCCCCCTTCCTCAAAATCCCTACCCCTAGAACCAGGGCTGCGCAGGACACGTTTTCGTCATCGTGGCACAGTTTGAAACATGATCATCAGCGAACACAACTGTACATCGTTTGAAGAGATTGCAGGCCCGACACCCCTCACTGTTGCCAGCCGGTGCCAGGGCCCCTCGAGCGGCGGGCACAACCCGCGGCTGTGGTGAATGCGCTCTCACAAGGGCCACCTATGACTTCGAAAGTCCGGAATCGCACGAAACCATGCTTAGAGTAATAAGCAATCATAAAAAACGGCGGTGTGCGTCATTGCAAATCGCCGCACTTGTCTGCTAGCGCAAATGTGTGTCATTCCTACAGATCATACCCTACTAAATGCAAGTTTTCAGACAAAGATCTTACCCTGAAATTTTGCCACACAAAACAACGAAATATTGCCAACCCCTTGTTTACTTCTTTCGCCAATATAAACTCTATAAGACCAAGATTACTGATTTTGTAAATGTACCAGGTGCCATACGACAAGCGACGGTACGTGATCATTATTTCATCGCGAAATTTTACTCTGCAATTTACACTCAAAATGCTGCACCTACCTGAAAGCCTACGTTGCGAAAACTAGGGTATGACATTGAGATACCAACATCATCATTTGAAAATGTAATTAGTATGACTTTTGATATTGGACTGCGTGAATACGAAAGTGATATCGAATGTGACAAGGTGGTTTTAGTGAGGTGGTGTGCACATTGTTCTCTCCCATTTTGTTTTGACCGCTTCATAGAAGTCCCGCATCTGCACTTTGAGGATTAATATAAAAACTTTCAAGTATGTGGTACTGCTGTGTACATGTGTTTTGTGGTATTATAAGTGTTTTAAGCAAAGAGTTTTGGACGTTGCTGATTGAATATGTAATGATACACTGACTCCACGAAATTACATATGGTATTTATATCTTGTTACTTTGTTTCTGTCTGTTGCTTGAGGTACAATGCAACACTTTGCATGGAAATGCCTGTCATTCCAACCATGTTTCGTGCGTTTATGAGTGTTCGATGTCACGGTGACGGCCGCTCAGCCCGGAGGTCTTCTCGACTCTCTAGATCCCCGTATCTGTTTCAAATGTTTATAAATCTAAGGAATATAACAACGTTCGCCACAACGTTCGCTCACAAACTACTTAAACTAACTTAATGTAACATGCTAAGGACAACACAAACACACATGCCTGAGGGAGGACTCGAACTTCCGACGGTGGGCAACCTCGCGCTCCGCAGCGAGAGGCCTGAGAGCGCTCGGCCATTCCACCGCGGCCGCCGCTTTCTTCTTAACGCTGTACTTGCCCAGAACAGCTAGCATCGACCAGTAGAGGAACTGCTCCAATTCCACTGTCGAGGGATTCTCCGATTACAATCTAGAAAAGATTACCGGAGAAACAGCGATCGTTAATTAGAGACTATTAAAAAAGAAAAAAAAAGCAGTCTCGATTGCGACTGTGTTTTTCGAAAATATTCTCCGATTACTCCAGACGGCTTCCTTCAGCCCAGACACGCGCCCTGTCTCAGATACTGACATGCTTCCAGTTAAGACGATCTGTGTACCAGGCATTCTTACTGCCGAAATGACATGACGGAGTGAAATTCACGAAGAGTTTGTGGCCTGGTATCGACATTTTCCTTGTTTATTGTCAAAAAAAATTGTTCAAATGTTTGTATAGTCTATGGGACTTAACTACAGGGTCATCAGTCCCTAAACTTACAAACTACTTATGAACTACTTACGAACTAGGACGGCACAAATATCCATGCCCGAGGGGGGATTCGAACCCCCGACCGTAGTGGCCGTGCAGACCGTGACTGGAGCGCCTCAGTCCCCTCGGCCACCGCGGCCGGCTGTTTATTATCCTTGCCGACTGCAGCGACACACATTCGCCCATCCGCCGCTACGGTTTACATCTTTGCAGCTTCCGTTTACAGACGTACAGGTGAGAGCCGATCAGCCGCACAGTGCCCGGACTTGCGCTACTCGTCATACTCTGATCATCGCGCGGGAATAGCCGCGCGGTCTGGAGCGCCACGTTACGGATCGCGCGGCCTCCCGCGTCGGAGGTCCGAATCCTCCCTCCTGCCTGGATGTTAGTGTTCTCCTTAGGTTAGTTTAACTTAGATTAAGTAGTTTGTAACACTAGGGACCGATGATCAACGTAGTTTGTCCCATAGGATTACAAACACTCTGCTGCTCCCTGTGGCTCGCCCCCTGGGCAGACCAGTCTGACAAGTAAACATACGAGAGTGTCATTCCCCGATTTTTCTGAAATTTGGATTTGGTGTAAGACACGAAGAATTAAGGGGCATGTATTTTTTTTTAGTGCCATGAAACATATATAAAGGATGAAACAGTCCCTTCAAAATTGCGGTTAAAATAGAACAATTGCGATAACTTAGAGATTAGTGAAACGATTTTAATGACTTTCTATTATGAAAGTATCTTTTGATACAAGATGAATATCGGCCTAGGTATACTGTGGAGAGAGTGAAAATTAAACGGCTTAATACCTCGAAATTGACCAATATTTGGTACAAAAATTAGTTGTCATTTAATCGAAGTAGAGGTTATTGAAAGACTAATTAAGAAACACGTATTGTTGTTTTTGTATACAGGGTGTCTCACGAAAGACGCCTGACAGACGTCCGCGGATCGCGCGGTACGTCTCCCGGCCGCCGCCACCGCATCTGCCGGCCACGGCAGTGCGCGATTCGCGGACTCTATTGTGCTTGGTTGGTTGGTTGGCTTTTGGAAGGCACTAAACGGCAACGGCTATCAGTCCCACTCTCTTGTGCCGCAGGCACATACACTGACTTAATGTCCAAAGAACATTGCCATCTGAGTACCCTAAGCTTACTTTTATTTACAGTAGATGTTCAAAATGGTGTCCCTCTACGGAAAAAGCGGCCTGACATCTCCTGAACACATTTGAGAACACTCGACGAATTTCGGCTGCCGAAATCAGGGAAATTACTAGTTGAATCTTTTTTCACGAAACAATAAATTCTGACATGTATGTGAACAATATCGTGAATCCATTTTTGCAAGAACTTTCACCCGACGAAAAGCTGTATGGTTATTTCATGAAGGTCAATGCAAGACCACACATTGCCAATCTTTCTATGGCAGCAATACGAAGTGTTTTTGGTGATAGGATAGTTGAATGGCCTCCTCGTTCTCCAGATCTAAATCCATGTGACTTTTATGTTTCGGAAATGTTAAAAGACAATGTACGCAAGGAATCCCCATACACTCGAAGAGTTGGAAGACAGGTTTCGACTAGGCATTTCCCAGATTTCGTCAGCCGAAATTAGTCGAGTGTTTGCAAATGTGTTCAAGAGATGTCAGGCTGCTCTTTCTATAGAGGGACATCATTTTGAACTTCTACAGTAAATAGAGGTAAGCTTAGATTACTCAGATGGAAATGTTTTTAGACTTTAAATCAGTGTATGGTCCCGCAGCACAATAGAGTCCAAGAATCAGACGCTGCCATGGCCGGAGGATGCGGTGGCGGCGGCCGGGAGCCGTAACGCGTGATCCACGGACGCCTGGCAGGCGTCTTTCGTGAGACGCCCTGTATATATATATGGGGTAACAAACCTTCTATTGCCGCGCTCGTTCGATACTGCCCCTTAACCCTGGAATGGTACCCTTCGTCAATGCGACGATGCAGGGATGTTTACTACAGTGAGCTACAGTGCCACTGCCTAGCTTCCTGCGCACTCAGCTGTACTTCGAGTGATCAACAGTGTACCAGACCCTGGCACGAGCAGTCAGCGGCACGCAGCACCTAGTGAGTTTTCTTCAATAGCTCAGACGTCGCTTCTTCAATGCGAGGAATGAATAGCATTAAGAGAAGAGATCATATTCATCAGAGCGTCTAATGGGTAGCATTACGGAATGAAATTCCTTCGTTGGTATGTCGAACAGTAACAGTGCACATATACTAAAAGTTGTGTAGTTCCATTACTAAATTCGTCACATTTTTTGGTAGCAATACCAACAGTTTTCATTTTGTATGCAGAACATGGCAGCAAGTAAAATATGCTTGAAAAATAACGAAATTAGAGCATTTTTAGGAGATGATTTGAGTGACGTTGTGTCGTCGAACGCAGAGGAGTCAGAACATGAGTTGTTGAATATGTCAGAATGGGACGATGGGAAACTATGAGCCGTCCTCGAGTTCGGAGTCAGATGGAGATGAGACTAATCGTCCACCCATCGACGACGAGGAACAGGAAATTGCAAACAACGTGATGCGAGCCTCAAACGCAACTTCTGAATCGATGCAGCAAAACAAACGAACAGATCACCACAGAAAAAAGGTATCTGAAACTATCAGCTCAACTATATCATCACCTCTGGTTCTATCTGAGAAGACTGAAATTCTTAGTACCTGGACAGGTAGTAGCTGCAGTTGGAAGACAACACCTATCAAACAAACGGGAGAAAGGGCGAAGAGGAATGTGATTCAGTTCAGCCCTGCAAGTCACGCGAAAAATACACAAAGTTAACGTCAGTGCTATCATTTATTTTTTGCTTCAAATATATTGCACGCAATGTTTGCTCACACCAACCATCACATTAAAACACAACACTCTCAATAAAAAGATTCGTCTAGCTTCACAAATGAAGTAACAAATACTGAATTCAAATCCTCCTTTAGACTGCTTGTGATGAGTGCTACTAACAAGGACAAGCACATGTCAGTTGACATTCTGTTTGATACAACGAGGTCCGGAGAAATATATGGATCCGCAGGGTAATCATCAAAAAGCAAGTTTGTCATAAATTTCTATATAGTAATCTGATACTGTTATTCTTAGAGTACTACTCTTATTGTATTCTGAATCTCGAAATATAACATGATTGCGGTAAGGCAATGCTCATAAATCTGAGGTAAAGTTGACATTATCATGTGACAAATAAACCAGACTTCATGTTGTAATTTCGTAGACTTTCCCGGCGATTTGTTGACATTTGTTGAAGTCGGGTCTTCTGCCAGATATCAGAGTCTTCCAAAACACGCAGGTCGAGCCAGGGATGCGCGACTCGCGGGCGTGGACCCAATAGGGTTCGGAAGCAATTTTTAAATGTTTTATCTTTTCTGGGATAAGCGCACCTTCTGATAGCAAATATATTCTGAAACGTTATCCAATAACTTCAGTTCATCGCCCCAGTTTTCTAAAGTATGTCTCAATCCCAATTTCCTTTTTCTCCCATGATATCTTGCGAGCTATTAATGAAGTGTAACATACCGAACAACCTATGAACAGCGCATTCATATATTCCAAAACACGTTTTACACAGTGCTACACTGTACACAGCAAACGAAGATACGAGAATATGCAATATATTCGCAAATATGTTTTAAGTAACAAAACAAATTACGTTGTTCTCGGCGGCGAGTGTTCACCAGAGATAAAGCTACCGCCAAGACTGCTCCTGGGAAGTGTCATCATTGTTACTTTCTGTCTTCATAAACGATCTGACGGACAGCCATCTCTTGAGGCATAAGCCAAGACGTCTGTTGTGAAATAATAAATCATTTACAGAGTATCGGACAGTCCTCATTTATTACAATCTCCTACTACGACACATTTTTTGTGCTGAGGGCCATAAAAAAATTAAAAAAAAATTGTTGATGAGGCTGCTGTGGTGTAAGGGATGGTGTCGTTTTTGATTCACTTTTTGATTCACTGCACTAGGATACAAAATTTTTGGTTGGTGTGAGGAATTGCAGGTAGCTCTAAATATAGAAAGACTAGGTGAAAACCCGGCGTTGCCCGGGTATGTATTTATTTACTTATTCCTGCCATTTTTCAGTTATATATTCATTTGTATAAGGTCTGCATGTGTGTAAAATCCATTGGGAATACAATTAGTAGTGAAACAGTAATAGATTAAACTTATTGCGTGATGGGGCGGTTTTCCATGTTACTGTTTGTATTCATATCCCATTAACTATGTGTCGTGCTGTGATACAAATTTAGAAGTAAAGTCAACAATATGCGTGTATACTATCTGTACAATTTGTAGTGTAGAAATTGTAACTTCATATTGACTCTCGTAGTTTTAGTCCATGTACAGCGGAACGTTTCTGTTTATGTGCTCATATCTCTTGAACTACGTGTCGTACTGTGATAAAATTTAGAAGGTACATTCAACTATATGCGTGTATACTGTCGCTAAAATTTCCTGTCGCTACAATTTGTAGTGTTCAAATTATAAATTGTAACGTCATACCGAGAGCCGTAGTTTTCCCCATAAACAGCGGAAAAGTAGTAAGCGAGAAACTTTTTTTCTTTCATTATTTTACTATGGTTGCCAGCGAGAAAAGTTTAATAAAAGTTTGAAATTATGTTTAAAGTTTGTTGCAAGTCGCTAAGCACTGTCATTCT